>CP136054.1:457428343-462228343 GCA_032464435.1 Aegilops umbellulata | reverse complement strand
GAGGTTATTTGATATTAGCTCACTTGACGAATGGAGAACCCAAGCTTATGAAAATGCCAAATTGTTTAAAGAAAAAGTTAAAAGATGGCATGACAAAAGGATACAAAAGCGTGAGTTTAATGTAGGTGATTATGTATTGCTATACAACTCTCGTTTAAGATTTTTTGCAGGAAAACTTCTCTCTAAATGGGAAGGCCCCTACGTTATCGAGGAGGTCTATCATTCCGGTGCCATAAAAATCAACAACTTCGAAGGCACGAACCCGAAGGTGGTATACGGTCAAAGAATTAAACATTACATCTCAGGTAATCCCATAAATGTTGAAACCAATATTATTGAAACTGTAACCCCTGAGGAATACATAAGGGACACTTTCCAGACCGTTTCAGACTCCGAAAAGGAATAGGTATGTGGTACGGTAAGTAAACTGACTCCAAAACAATTTTTAAGGCAATATTTCTCCGTTTTGGAATTTTCAGAAAAATAGAAAATAAGATGCAGTTCGGGAAGGACACGAGGGCCCCACGAGGGTGGTGGGCGCGCCCTACCCCCTGGGCGCGCCCCCCTACCTCGTGAGCACCTCGTGTGCCTTCCGGACTCCATTTTCTTGCACGATACATATTTTCGTCGGTAAAAATTCACTATATATCCTCCCGAAGGTTTTGACTCCCGTATCACGCAAATCTCCTTTGTTCTTGTTTCGAGCTGTTTTCTGTCAGGGTTTCCAAGACTAGGCATCATGTCGTCCTCCTCCTCCAACAATGGCGACAACGATGCTTGTCTAATGAAGATAGATCTGAAAAGGGAAGAACCCATGAAGGTCAACAAGGATGAAAGGATCAAAAAGGCCACGGAGGATCAAGCTCCGGCAGCAAAAGACATCCTTCAACTTGATCATAACCTTCTTACCCCAACTGAGATCGAAGCTTTCACGATGATTGAGTTAGCTCGTATACAGAACAAGTATCTCACACAAGAAAATATTTTGTTGAAGGAGCATATTGTTGCACTCAAGGGCATTATCCGCAAGCTGGAGGACCTCTTACGCTTGATGTGCGACTATCCATCATCATCACCACCATCTTCTCCAATAACAAAGAAGGAGATATAATCACATGGGTATGGGCACTCCCCTTGGCAACCGCCAAGCTTGGGGGAGGTGCCCCGATATTGTATCACAATCACAACTTATACCTTTACCGTTTTTCTTAGTTCGATCCTATTATTAGTATCTTAATCTAGTAGAATAAAGTTATGGCATGATCTAGTTTTGAGTTTTGCTTTATGATCTCTATATGTAATCGAGTCCATGAGTTATATATAATAAAGATTAGTGTTGAGTCAAGGGCTTGATTATTTTGCCATGATCTTGGGTGAATTAAAGAAAAGAAGAAAAAGAATAAAAAGAAAACAAAGAGTTCATATTGATCTTATTGAAGGTAATGGCTTCACATAGAAAGAGTATGATGATTTAAAGTTGTTGGGAGTTGGCAGACATAGCTTTGGTCATCGTTGCAATTAATAGGAAGTAATAAGGAAAGAGAGGTTTCACATATAGATATATTATCATTGACATCTTTTATGATTGGGAGCACTCATTAAAATATGACATGCTAAAGAGTTGATGTTGGACAAGGAAGACAACATAATGAGTTATGTTTTCTTATATCTGAGATAAAGTATGTTGTCATGGATCCTCTAACGTGTTGAGCTTGCCTTCCCCCTCATGCTAGCCAAATTCTCAGCACCAAGTAGAAATACTACTTGTGCTTCCAAATACCCTTAAACCAGTTTTGCCATGAGAGTCCACCATATCTACCTATGGATTGAGTAAGATCTTTCAAGTAAGTTGTCATCGGTGCAAAGCAATAAAAATTGCTCTAAATATGTATGATTGATTGGTGTGGGAGAAATAAGCTTTATACGATCTTGTGATGTGGAAGTAATAAAAGCAACAGACTGCATAATAAAGGTTCATATCACAAGGGGCAATATAAAGTGACGTTCTTTCTCACTGAGATTTTATGCATCCAACCATAAAAGCACATGGCAACCTCTGCTTCCCTCTGCAAAGGGCCTATCCTTTATTATTATCTTCTACCTTATGCAAGAGTCATGGTGATCTTCACCTTTCCTTTTTCATTTTATCCTTTGGCAAGCCCAGCATGTTGGAAAGAACATGATATATATATATATATATATATATATATATATATATATATATATATATAAAATTGGATGTGGGGGAGCATGAATTATTATTGTTGACGTTACCCTTGAGGTAAATGGTTGTGGGGCAAAACTATAAGCCCCTATCTTTCTCTATGTCCGATTAAAACTCCGTAACCACAAGTATTGCATGAGTGTTAGCAATTATGAAGGACTAGATGATAGTTGAGTATGTGGACTTGCTACTTAGCTCTAACATAGACTCTTTCCGATGTTATGATAAATTTCAATTGCTTCAACGACTGAGATTATAGTTTGTTGGTGCCCAATAAGGTTTCTGATTCATACTATTGCATTGTGAATAGATCATCACTTGAACATAAGTAATCATATGACAAAATCTATATATGTTGCTGTTATGAAAATAATCATGATGCCTTCATGTCCGTATTTTATTTTTATCAACGCCTCTACCTCTAAACATGAGGACATATTGTAGGATCGAAAGTATGTCTAGAGGGGGGGTGATTAGACTACTTGACCAAATAAAAATCTATCTTTTCCCCAATTTTAGTTCTTGGCAGATTTTAGCTATCTTAGCACAAGTCAAGCAATCTCAACACAATTCAAGCAAGCATGCAAAGAGTATATGAGCAGCGGAAAGTAAAGCATGCAACTTGCAAGAATGTAAAGGGAAGGGTTTGGAGGATTCAAACGCAATTGGAGACACGGATGTTTTTGGCGTGGTTCCGATAGGTGGTGCTATCGTACATCCACGTTGATGGAGACTTCAACCCACGGAGGGTAACGGTTGCGCGAGTCCACGGAGGGCTCCACCCACGAAGGGTCCACGAAGAAGCAACCTTGTCTATTCCATCACGGCCGTCGCCCATGAAGGACTTGCCTCACTAGCGGTAGATCTTCACGAAGTAGGCGATGTCCTTGCCCTTACAAACTCCTTGGTTCAACTCCACAATCTTGTCGGAGGCTCCCAAGTGACACCTAGCCAAACTAGGAGACACCACTCTCCAAGAAGTAACAAATGGTGTGTTGATGATGAACTCCTTGCTCTTGTGTTTCAAATGATAGTCTCCCCAACACTCAACTCTCTCTCACAGGATTTGGATTTGGTGGAAAGAAGATTTGAGTGGAAAGCAACTTGGGGAAGGCTAGAGATCAAGATTCAAATGGTAGGAATGGAATATCTTGAGCTCAACACAAGGGTAGGTGGTTCTCTCTCAGAAAATGTGTATTGGAAGTGAAGATCTTTTCTGATGGCTCTCTCCATGAATGAAGAGTGGGTGGAGGGGTATATATAGCCTCCACATAAAATCTAACCGTTACACACAATCTGCCAAACTCGGTGGGACCGAATCGTTAAACTCGGTCGGACCAATTCAGCAAACCTAGTGACTGTTAGGATTTTCGGTGGGACAGAGATGCAACTCGGTAGGACCGATATGGTTAGGGTTAGGGCATAACGTAATCTCGGTGTGACCGATTACACAAACTCGGTGAGAGCGATTTTGGTAATAAGCTAACCAGAGAGTTGGTCAGGTAAACTCGGTGGGACCGATTCGCTCTTTTCGGTGAGACCAAAATGGTACGAAAGGGAAACAGTGAGTTTACATTGCAATCTCGGTGGGACCGATCGCTCACTTCGGTTGGACCGAAACGTTACGAAGGGAAACAGAGAAATTGCAATCCCATCTCGGTGAGACCGATATCCCTATCGGTGAAACCGATTTGCTAGGGTTTGTGGCAGTGGCTATGACATGTGAAACTCGGTGGCTCCGGATAGAAAGAATCGGTGGGGCCGAGTTTGACTCTAGGTTTGGATCATATGTGGGTATGGAAAGGTAGTTGAGGATTTTGGAGCATATCACTAAGCACATGAAGCAAGAGGCTCATTAAGCAACACCTCATCCCTCCTTAATAGTATTGGCTTTTCTATGGACTCAATGTGATCTTGGATCACTAAAATATAAAATGTAGAGTCTTGATCTTGAAGCTTGAGCCAATTCTTTGTCCTTATAATTTTGAGGGATCCACTTTCCTCATCCATGCCATGCCATCCATTGAGCTTTTCTGAAATATTCATCTTGGAATAATGTTAGCTCAATGAGCTATATGTTGTTAGGAATTACCAAAACCACCCAGGGATAGTTGCACTTTCAATCTCCCCCTTTTTGGTAATTGATGACAACATATAGAACAAAGCTTCGACAAATGATAATAAGAATGGAATATATCGTCGCTTTGAGAAGTATGTGATAAGTAAGAGCTCCACCTAAATTTGTGCATATTTTAAGATTTGCTTTGGACTGCAAATGCACAAAGAGTTAGAATCATGGGTTACTCTTCCATGTCACATACATCTTGGTGGAGCGCTCAAAATGATAACATTAAAATACATGCACTCATCACCAAGCATAGTGAATGATCAAAATAGGAATAAACTGATAATGATATCCAACAAGCATTAAGTGTAGCTTATGATCAAACACATGATCATCAATGTCTCACAAATTATGACATAGTATCTCAGGCACTCAAAAGCAAATAAAGTATCAAGCAAAAGACAAGAGAGAACAAATGCAAACTCTCTCTCTCTCTCGAAGCCTATGATCTATACATTTTTCTCCCCCTTTGGCAACAACTTACCAAAAAGTTCATAGAAAATGCATAGTACTAACGACTCTCAGGCTTGGTCTTCAGTTGGTGGATTCCGGATAACACCAAGGACGAAGGCTTCAGTTGAAGTAGACGGAGCTGCTGGGGTAGGAGCTGGAGCTGGTGGAACTAAAGCTGTAGCTGGTGCAGAAGTCGTGGCTCTGGTGTCAGGAATTGGCACTGCAGATGATCTCTGAGCTCTGGGCACCCTGGAAAATGCATCAGTTGTGGTATTTCCCTTCCTCTCCTGCATATCAGCTTGTAGTTGTTCCACTGCAAACTGAATTTCTGTTACCTTCACATCTAGGTCATAGAACTTTTGTTCCATGATTCTTTCCAAGCTCTCTTGGTTTTGAGTCAGGGTGGCCAGTCCTTTCTCAATTCCCAGAGTGGATGCTATCAGGTAGCTGAGCTGCTCCTGCTTGTTCTTCAAGAAATACTCAGATGCCTACTCTTGAGTTGGCATCCTGGCAGCTTTCTCCATCTTTGCCTTCTCCTTTTTTGCTTGAGCATGTGGAGATGATGGTTCATCCTTGTTCATGACAACCTGATTGTCTTCAAAGTCTGGATGAATGGGCAGGTGTTCCTTGTCCAGCAGGTATGTGCCTGTGCCCATCTTTGAGTTTATCAGCTCTTGAATTTGTGGGGCATATCCACAGCTCCTCTTCTGATCAATTGATGTCCTCTTAATGGTTTCTACCATGAAACTCATCACCTTGAATCTTTGTGGCACATCAAATATATGGAGCATGTTTATTGCATGGCCTCGGATCATCTTGTGATCACCTGACTTGGGCAATAGAGTGTGCCTTAGAATCCAATTGATGGTGGGTAGCCCTGATAGAAGGAAATGTACTGAGCCAAACTTGAATGTGTCCAGAGCTTTGTTTGGGATCTCCTTGTACATATTGGATATGGAATTGTGATCCATCTTCTTCTTGGCATATATGTCCAGGTCATCTTCTTGCTCTTCTGGGGCATTTATCAGTTGTGCCCATTCAGCAATTGTGGACTGATATCTGGTTCCTTCTGACATCCACACAATCCTGCCATCTGGATAGAAGTGTGATGTGGAGTAGAATTGCATGATAAGCTCTTCATTCCACTTTGTGAGCTTCTGCCCAACAAAGTCTACAACTCCACAACCCTTGAAGCTGTCATACACTCCAGGATAGTGTTCTTCGTTCTCCTTGATGTACTCCCAATCAACCCATCTCATGTCACAAACTATGGGCTTCTTATCAAGCAGCACTGTCTCATAGAAATCCCGATGTTCCTTGGTATGAAACCTGTAATCCACAGTAGTTCTTCTCCTTGAAGCATATGGATCTTCTTATCACCACTTCTTCAGCCCTGAATCTCTTCTAATTTTCATGTCCTCAGCCACAGGATGAGCATCATTGTGGTCTGGGATCTTGGGCTTAAGCTTCCTGAGCACTTGACCTTCTTCTTCTTCAGCAATGTCAGGCACTAGGGCCTTGTTCTTTTCAGCAACAGATATGTTCCTGGTATTTCTCTTTGGTGCACTCTTGGTCTTAGATGCAGCTTTGGGTGTTTCCTTGGGCTTGGATGCAGTAGCCCCTGACCTTATGGCATCACCCATAAGCTTCTGTGCCTTAGGTGCAGGTGCAGCAACCTCTTCTTCCTCTTCTTCATTTGAGGAATGTTTTTCAAACTCAGCCATTGGATCAACCTTCTTGCACCATCTGCCCCTTTTTCTTTCCTTCTTTTCTTTCATAGCCTCATCTTCTCCATTTGACTTGGAGGGTTTCTGAGAGGATGCCCTGGCTTTGGACATTGGATGTCTCCCTGCTGTCCTTTTGATTTTTAGTCCTGGCTTTGTGGCTGCAGCTGAGCCATACTCTTTCTTGAGCACCTTCTTCTTGGATGTGGCTCCCTCTTCTGCCACATAATCCTCATCCTCTGATTCAGAAGTTCTCTTCTTGCTTGCTCTAGTGGCAGCTTTGGGCAGATTGCTTGGGGTGCTCCTGCTACCCTCATCAGAACTGCTAGAGGGACTAGTGCCCTCACTCAAATGAACCTGCTCCTCAGATCTGTTCTGGCTATCACTCTGATCAGACATGTTGCAAGCTCTGACTGCTGATCCTGTGAATAGTTTATAGATGAGATAGAGTGGATGAGCATCACAAAATGCAGAGATTTTTGCAAAAGAATGAGTCAAAAACTTAGTTTTAGTTTTCCACAGAAAGCATTTCGGATCAACCGTTTTGCAAACTCGGTGATACCGAAGCAGCTTTTGGAACCAAAACTAGTGAACTCGGTCAGACTGAGTCACAGTTCGGTGGCACCGAGACTGCTAGGGTTTCACAAAGTCCTGAACTCGGTCTCACCGACTTGTAATTCTCGGTCAGACCGAGAACCACATGTGCAATGGCCGTGGCCGAATCGATGGAACCGAGTTCCGCAACCAGGTGGGTCCGAGATGGTTTCGGCGGAAACCTAAACCTAAATTTTCGAATCTCAACTATTCTAAGGATTGTTTTGACTGGATAGGAGTGTTTCAATCGTAGCAAGATTCATGGCAAACACAATGTGCTAGGAATCGGACGGGGAATAGCACTGTGATCGAGTTCATACCCTAGTTCGGCGGCGGACTCGCTACGGCGGCAACGGCGGAGAATAATTCCGTTGACGGTGGCGGAAACCAGCGACAGGAGGCGGCTGGCGACGAGGAGGACGATCCGGAGACCCAGGACGCGGAGCGACCTATGCGCGGGCGAAGGGGTTTCGAAGAAATTTCCAAAATTCTGCCCGTGAGTATATATAGCCCGACCCTGTCGGTGTGACCGAGTGGAACAACTCAGTGGCACCGAGATGCATAACTGTTGACAGTTATAGCAACTCGGTGTGACCGAAAAGTTCAAATCAGTTGCACCGAGGTGAAAGCTTAGATCGACTTAGTGATCTCGGTATGACCGAAATGGAGGAATCAGTCAGACCGAAAAGCACAAATAAGTTTTGGAAGTTTAAGTCTATGACAAATCGGGGACTCCAAGTGCTCCTCACATAGAGTGGTTTGAATATGACTAGATCAAATTTTGTGATATAGCATGAATAGAGTTTGAGACGAGAAAAAGCATAGATAGCTAGAGAAGGTTCTTAGGCATTCTTGTCCATCCACTTGGCAAGTAAAAGGAAAACCAATCAATCAAAACAACAAGTGGATGTCCTCGAATGAGTAAAATATGCTCTCAACATGCTCACACAATAAAATGGCAATTGAAATATGTGGCAAAGCATGCACAATCAATTCTAGCAACTATCAAGCAATTGGCGATGACTAGGTCATCTATATATGAGTGTATTGACTTAGGAGTCAAATGAGAACATTTGATCATAGGTCATACTCATCGTTTAAGCACAAGTGGGGTTACCACTTTTACATAAAGCATTGTTGTGTTCACATCATTAGAGTTGCTTTAGCTCAAGTTTTTAGAGTAAAGCTCCCCCTAGATGTGATATCCCCCCTAAGAGGGATGAACTAACCTTGGGTTTTGTCGATGATGACTTCATGTAGATGTTGAAGATGTGGATGCTCAATGTTGATGTAGATCACTTGGAGCTATCCATTGGAGTGAATTGCACTTTCAATACCTACATGGGTTAGTCCCACAAGGAACAAACAAGGATATCCATAGACATAGAGTGATGCACATAAGATGATGTCTATGAAAGTTTTTAGGTTACCTTGTCCCTTGACTTACCAACAAGAGGGTTTGTGACTCCTTGAACTAGTGCAAGATGTAGAAGTTGATTGCACTTGTTCTTGCCAAAATGATAAGAGTGAAGTATGTTGGCGGAGTCACCCTCAAGAACTCTCTAGTTCTTCTTCTTTTGGAACCACACCATCTTGATGGGAATCCTTGGTGTTGTAGTTGTACTTGTTGAAGTGGAACTTGAAGTAGTCTTGGGAATCCACTTGACTGAGGTCTTAGGAGCTTCTTCAAATGCATCAATTTCCTCTTGAAGCTTGTCCTTGCCTTTTTGCTTGTTGTCTTGTGGTGGAAGATCATCTTGAGCTTGTGTCCCTTTGAAAGAAGTGGGATCATACTTCTGTTGTTGAGGAAAAAACTTTGTCTTGGGGTATTGATCTTCTTCCCACTCAACTCCATTGGCATTGAACTTTCGTACAAAACCAACACCTTGATTCTTCCGGTGCCTTCCTTGCTTGCGTACAATTTCCTCGAATTGCTTACTCCCGGCAAGGCTCTTGTAAACTCCTTTCTCTATAATTCCCTTCAATAGACTATTTTCTTGCTCAAGTGTAACTTGGCTAAGAGAATCATTAGTGGAATCAAGAGAACTACTAGAAGTAACAATATTGGATTTAGCATGATCATTGTTACTACTAGAGGAAGAATCTTTCTTGTTCTTGTTACTAGACTTGACTTGAGGCATGTAAGTGGATAAGAGTAAACGCTCGGCAATGTAAGAAGAACTTTTCTTACGAAGATCATCATTGATTGCTTTTAAGAACTCATGCTCTTGCTCAAGGTTGAGCTTTTCAAAGCGTAGTTTCTCATGTGTTCTTAAAAGTTCTCGATGATCTTCTAAGATAGTTTCATGAGCTAACTTAAGAGTGTTTAGTTCTTTAGTTAGAGACTCAATTTTCTCCTTATCATTGTCATTAGTTTTATCTTGATTAGCATGATTAATTGACGTTTCATCATAGTATTCATCACTAGAGTTGTCAACAAGTAAATCATCATCACCTAACAAGTCATCTTCATCACTATTGAAATTAACATACTCGGGGTGTGTTACCTTTGGGCCTTTAGCCATGAAGCATGTTCCAACTCCTTCATTTGGTGAGTCAAATATGTCGTAGGAGTCAGTTGACACAAGTGCTAGACCGGCAACACCTTCATCTTGAGTATATTCGGAATCGGAGTGATAACTTCTCTCGGAGTGGTTGTCGGAGTCGGAGCCGGATACCCATTCACCAACATCAGCTTGATGTCTTCGTTTTGTGTAGCTCCTTGATGACTTGTCCTTTCTTTCTGAATCCTTGCTTCTCCGTGAGTATCTTCGTTCATAACGATCATCTCTACTCCTTCTTTCTCTAGATGGTGATTCTTCTCTTCTACTCCTTCTCTTGGGAGAATCTTCTCTTCTTTTGTAGGGAGCCGTACACTCATTGGAATAGTGTCCGGGTCTTCCACAATTGTAGCAGTTTCGCTCTCGACTAGAAGATCTTTTGTCATTGTAGGACTTTGACTTGGAGCTTCTATCTTTGCTTCTACTCTTGTAAAACTTGTTGAAGTTCTTCACCATTAAGCTCAATTCTTCATTGAAGATTTTCTTCTCACTTGATGATGTGGGGGCTTCACATGAGGCTTTGTAAGAACCACTTCATTTGTTGTGAAGTTCCTCTTTATCCTTGAGTGACATCTCATGAGCAACAATTCTTCCAATGACTTCCGTTGGCTTGAGATCTTTGTAATTGGGCATCATTTGGATCATTGTGCACACGGTATCATATTTTCCATCCAAGGCTCTACGGATCTTCTTGATGATGAATCTATCGGTCATCTCCTCACTCCCTAAGCCAGCAATCTCATTTGTGATAAGAGCAAGCCTAGAGTACATTTCAGCGGCACCTTCACCATCCTTCATTTTGAACTTGTCAAGTTGACTTTGAAGCACATCCAATTTGGATTCCTTGACAGAGTCGGTACCTTCGTGCATATCAATCAAAGTATCCCAAATTTCCTTTGCATTCTCAAGACGGCTGATTTTGTTGAATTCTTTGCGGCACAATCCATTGAAGAGAATATCACAAGCTTGAGCGTTGTATTGCAGCGTCTTCAACTCTTCCGCGGTAGCTTCACGGTTTGGTTCTTTCCCATCAAAGAAGTCACCTTGCAAGACAACACACACAATAGCCCAAACGGCGGGGTTATGTCCAAGAATATGCATTTTCATTTTATGCTTCCAACTAGCAAAATTAGTACCATCAAAGTAAGGACATCTACGGTGATAATTTCCCTCGCTAGACGCCATACTCTCCTAGGTTGTGAAACCAAGGCTATGACCACCAAAAGCTATGGAAATCAAAGAAAATGGAGACCAAAGCTCTGATACCACTTGTAGAATCGGAAGTATGTCTAGAGGGGGGGGTGATTAGACTATTTGAACAAATAAAAATCTATCCTTTTCCCAATTTTAGTTCTTGGCGGATTTTAGCTATCTTAGCACAAGTCAAGCAATCTCAACACAATTCAAGCAAGCATGCAAAGAGTATATGGGCAACGGAAAGTAAAGCATGCAACTTGCAAGAATGTAAAGGGAAGGGTTTGGAGGATTCAAACGCAATTGGAGACACGGATGTTTTTGGCGTGGTTCCGATAGGTGGTGCTATCGTACATCCACGTTGATGGAGACTTCAACCCACGGAGGGTAACGGTTGCGCGAGTCCATGGAGGGCTCCACCCACGAAGGGTCCACGAAGAAGCAACCTTGTCTATTCCATCACGGCCGTCGCCCATGAAGGACTTGCCTCACTAGCGGTAGATCTTCACGAAGTAGGCGATCTCCTTGCCCTTACAAACTCCCTGGTTCAACTCCACAATCTTGTCGGAGGCTCCCAAGTGACACCTAGCCAATCTAGGAGACACCACTCTCCAAGAAGTAACAAATGGTGTGTTGATGATGAACTCCTTGCTCTTGTGCTTCAAATGATAGTCTCCCCAACACTCAACTCTCTCTCACAGGATTTGGATTTGGTGGAAAGAAGATTTGAGTGGAAAGCAACTTGGGGAAGGCTAGGGATCAAGATTCATATGGTAGGAATGGAATATCTTGAGCTCAACACAAGGGTAGGTGGTTCTCTTTCAGAAAATGTGTATTGGAAGTGAAGATCTTTTCTGATGGCTCTCTCCACGAATGAAGAGTGGGTGTAGGGGTATATATAGCCTCCACACAAAATCTAACCGTTACACACAATCTGCCAAACTCGGTGGGACTGAATCGTTAAACTCAGTTGGACCGATTCAGCAAACCTAGTGACCGTTAGGATTTTCAGTGGGACTGAGATGCAAGTCGGTAGGACCGATATGGTTAGGGTTAGGGCATAACGTAATCTCGGTGTGACCGATTACACAAACTCGGTGAGACCGATTTTGGTAATAAGCTAACCAGAGAGTTGGTCAGGTAAACTCGGTGGGACCAATTCGCTCTTTTCGGTGAGGCCGAAATGTTACGAAAGGGAAACAGTGAGTTTACATTGCAATCTCGGTGGGACCGATCGCTCACTTCGGTTGGACCGAAACGTTACGAAGGGAAACAGAGAAATTGCAATCCCATCTTGGTGAGACCGAGATCCCTATCGGTGAGACCGATTTGCTAGGGTTTGTGGTGGTGGCTATGACATGTGAAACTAGGTGGCTCCGGATAGAAAGAATCGGTGGGGCCGAGTTTGACTCTAGGTTTGGGTCATATGTGGATATGGAAAGGTAGTTGAGGATTTTGGATCATATCACTAAGCACATGAAGCAAGAGGCTCATTAAGCAACACCTCATCCCTCCTTAATAGTATTGGCTTTTCCTATGGACTCAATGTGATCTTGGATCACTAAAATATAAAATGTAGAGTCTTGATCTTGAAGCTTGAGCCAATTCTTTGTCCTTATAATTTTGAGGGATCCACTTTCCTCATCCATGCCATGCCATCCATTGAGCTTTTCTGAAATATTCATCTTGGAATAATGTTATCTCAATGAGCTATATGTTGTTAGGAATTACCAAAACCACCTAGGGATAGTTGCACTTTCACATATTTATTGTTATCGGCTTTTCGCTTGAGGACAAGCAAGGTCTAAGCTTGGGGGAGTTGATACGTCCATTTTGCATCATGCTTTCATATCGATATTTATTGCATTATGGGATGTTATTTCACGTTATGTCACAATACTTATGGCTATTCTCTCTTATTTTACAAGGTTTACATAAGGAGGGAGAATGCCGGCAGCTGGAATTCTGGGCTGGAAAAGGAGCAAATATTCTAGACCTATTCTGCGCAACTCCAAAAGTCCTGAAACTCCACGGAACATCTTAAAATAAATAAAGAAAAATCCTCGAAAGATGAAGGCCAGGGGGCCCACACCCTGCTCACGAGGGTGGGGGGCACCCCCCCCCCCCCCCTTAGGGCGCGCCCCCTACCTCGTGGGCCCCCTGGTGGCTCTCCGATGCCCATCTTCTCCTATATGAAGTCTTTCGATGAGAAAAAAATAGGAAGGAACCTTTCGGGACGAAACTCTGCCGCCACGAGGCGGAACCTTGGCGGAACCAATCTAGAGCTCCGGCAGAGCTATTCTGCCGGGGATACTTCCCTCCGGGAGGGGGAAATCATCACCATCGTCATCACCAACGCTCCTCTCATCGGGAGAGGGCAATCTCCATCAACATCTTCACCAGCACCATCTCATCTCCAAACCCTAGTTCATCTCTTGTATCCAATTCTTGTCTCCAAGTCCGGGATTGGTGCTAGTATAGTGTTGATTACTCCTTGTAGTTGATGCTAGTTGGTTTATTTGGTGGAAGATCATATGTTCAGATCCTATATGCACATTATTACCCCTCTGATTATGAACATGAATATTCTTTGTGAGTATTTACGTTTGTTCCTGAGGACAAGGGAGAAGTCTTGCTATTAGTAGTCATGTGAATTTGGTATTCGTTCGATATTTTGATAAGATGTATGTTGTCTAGCCTCTAGTGGTGTTATGTGAACGTCGACTACATAACACTTCACCATTATTTGGGCCTAGAGGAAGGCATTGGGAAGAAATAAGTAGATGATGGGTTGCTAGAGTGACAGAAGCTTAAACCCTAGTTTATGCGTTGCTTCGTAAGGGGCTGATTTGGATCCACATGTCTCATGCTATGGTTAGGTTTACCTTAATACTTTTGTTGTATTTGCGGATGCTTGCAATAGAGGTTAATCATAAGTGGGATGCTTGTTCAAATAAGAACAGCACCCAAGCACCGGTCCACCCACATATCAAATTATCAAAGTACCAAACGCGAATCATATGAAAGTGATGAAAACTAGCTTGATGATATTCCCATGTGTCCTCGGGAGCGCTTTTCCTATTATAAGAGTTTGTTCCGGCTTGTCCTTTGCTACGAAAAGGATTGGGCCACCTTGCTGCACCTTATTTATTTATTTTTACTTGTTGCTCGTTACAATTTATCTTGTTACAAAACTATCTGTTACCTCTTATTTCAGTACTTGCAGAGAATACCTTGCTGAAAACCGCTTATCATTTCCTTCTGCTCCTCGTTGGGTTCGACACTCTTACTTATCGAAAGGACTACGATAGATCCCCTATACTTGTGGGTCATCAGATCCATGTATGAGAACAAAGTGTGGACTTTGGTTGACTTGCCCGATGATCAGCAAGCCATAGAAAATAAATGGATCTTCAAGAGGAAGACAGACACTGATAGTAGTGTTACTATCTACAAATCTAGACTTGTCGAAAAAGGTTTTGACAAAGTTCACAAGTGTTGACTACGATGAGATTTTCTCACTCGTAGCGATGCTTAAGTCTGTCCGAATCATGTTAGCAAATTGCCACATTTTATGAAATCTGGCAAATGGATGTCAAAACTACATTCCTTAATGGATTTTTAAAGAAGAGTTGTATATGATGCAACCAGAAGGTTTTGTCGATCCTAAAGGTGCTAACAAAATGTGCAAGCTCCAGCAATCCATCTATTGAAAGGTGCAAGCATCGCGGAGTTGGAATATACGCTTTGATGAGTTGATCAAAGCATATAGTTTTATACAGACTTGCGGTGAAGCCTGTATTTACAAGAAAGTGAGTGGGAGCACTACAACATTTCTGATAAATATATGTGAATGACGTATTGTTGATCGGAAATAATGTAGAATTTTCTGGAAAGCATAAAGGAGTATTTGAAAGGAGTTTTTCAAAGAAAGACCTCGGTAAAGCTGCTTACATATTGAGCATCAAGATCTATAAAGATAGATCAAGACGCTTGATAAGTTTTTTCAATGAGTACATACCTTGACAAGATTTTGAAGTAGTTCAAAATGGAATAGTCAAAGAAAGAGTTCTTGCCTGTGTTACAAGGTGTGAAATTGAGTAAGACTGACCGACCACGGCAGAAGATAGAAAGAGAATGAAAGTAATTCCCTATGCCTCAACCATAGGTTCTTTAAAGTATGCATGATGTGTACTAGATCTATTTTATACCCTACAGTGAGTTTGGCAAGGGAGTACAATAGTGATCTAGGAGTAGATCACTGAACAGCGGTCAAAACTATCCATAGTGGAATAAGGATATGTTTCTCGATTGTGAAGGTGACAAAAGGTTCGTCGTAAAGGGTTACGTAGATGCAAGTTTTGACACTGATCCAGATGACTCTAAGTATCAATCTGGATACATATTGAAAGTGGGAGCAATTAGCTAAAGTAGCTCTGTGCAGAGCATTGTAGACATAGAAATTTGCAGAATACATACGGATCTGAATTTGGCAGATGATACGTCTCCAACGTATCTATAATTCTCGATTGCTCCATGCTATATTATCTACTGTTTTGGGCAATATTGGGTTTTATTATCCACTTTTATATTATTTTTGGGAGCAACCTATTAACCGGAGGCCCAGCCCAGATTTGCTGTTTTATGCCTATTTCAGTGTTTTGAAGAAAAGGAATATCAAACGGACTCGAAACGGAATGAAATCAACTGGAGAAGTTATTTTTGGAAGGAAACCTACCGGATAGACTTGGACCCTACGTCAGAAGATGAAGGAGGTGCTCACGAGGGTAGGGGCGCGCCCCCCTACCTCGTGGCCCCCCCTTCGGTCCGCCGACGTACTCCTTTCACCCATATATACCGGCGTACCCTAAAACTTCCAAAACAGAGAATAGATCGGGAGTTCCGCCGCCGCAAGCCTCTGTAGCCACCAAAAGTCAATCGAGACCCTGTTCCGGCACCCTGCCGGAGGGGGAACCCTCACCGGTGGCCATCTTCATCATCCCGGTGCTCTCCATGACGAGGAGGGAGTAGTTCACCCTCGGGGTTGAGGGTATGTACCAGTAGCTATGTGTTTGATCTCTCTCTCTCTCGTGTTCTTGATTTGGCACGATCTTGATGTATCGCAAGCTTTGCTATTATAGTTGGATCTTATGTTTCTTCTCCCCCTCTTCTCTCTTGTAATGGATTGAGTTTTCCCCTTGAAGTAATCTTATGGGATTGAGTCTTTAAAGATTTGAGAACACTTGATGTATGTCTTGCCGTGCGTATCTGTGGTGAAAATGGGATATCACGTGATTCACTTGATGTATGTTTTGGTGATCAACTTGCGGGTTCCGCCCATGAACCTATGCATAGGGGTTGGCACACGTTTTCGTCGTGATTCTCCGGTAGAAACTTTGGGGCACTCTTTGAGGTTCTATGTGTTGGTTGACTAGATGAATTGAGATTTTGTGATGCATATCGTATAATCATGCCCACGGATACTTGAGGTGACATTGGAGTATCTAGGTGACATTAGGGTTTTGGTTGATTTGTGTCTTAAGGTGTTCTTCTAGTACGAACTCTAGGGATGTTTGTGACACTTATAGGAATAGCCCAACGGATTGATTGGAAAGAATAACTTTGAGGAGGTTTCGTACCCTACCATAATCTCTTCGTTTGTTCTCCGCTATTAGTGACTTTGGAGTGACTCTTTGTTGCATGTTGAGGGATAGTTATATGATCCAATTATGTTATTATTGTTGAGAGAACTTGCACTAGTGAAAGTATGAACCCTAGGCCTTGTTTCCTATCATTGCAATACTGTTTACGCTCGCTTTATCATTAGTTACCTTGCTCTTTTTATATTTTCAGTTTACAAAAACCCATATCTACCATCCATATTGCACTTGTATCACCATCTCTTCGCCGAACTAGTGCACCTATACAATTTACCATTTTATTGGGTGTGTTGGGGACACAAGAGACTCTTTGTTATTTGGTTGCAGGGTTGCTTGAGAGAGACCATCTTCATCCTACGCCTCCCACGGATTGATAAACCTTAGGTCATCCACTTGGGGAAAATTTGCTACTGTCCTACAAACCTCTACACTTGGAGGCCCAACAACATCTACAAGGAGAAGGTTGCATAGTAGACATAAAGCTCTTTTCTGGCGCCGTTGCCGGGGAGGTTAGTGCTTGAAGGTATTTCTTTAGATCTTGCAATCGAATATTTTAGTTTCTTGTTTTATCACTAGTTAGTTTATAAAAGAAAACTACAAAAAATGGAATCGAGTCTACCTCATACGCTTCATCTTTTTAATATCTTTCGTGAGTATGATGGAAAGGAATATTGTGCCAAAGTGTTAGAAGAAGAATGCATTAATTTTTTTGGCACTAAATCTTTGAATGATGAGCATGATTGCAATGTTGTTAGTATGAACTCCTTGAATATCCATAGTACTAATGATGATTGCACTAGTTATGATGAAAATGCCTCCTATAACCATGTCAATTTTTGTGGAGTGCATTGGGTTTGTAAGTACACACCAAATAGGGAAGATAGATATTGCAAGAGGCATAAGTACTTAGAAACCAAATTGTTGCAAGAAGAGCTAGATGAATGTGATGAAAGATTTAATATTTTTCGCGCCCCTTGTGAACTTTGCAATGAACATGGTCATTTAAAGATCCAATGCTATTTGTTTCATGATCAAGCCGTATCCAAATATTGTGATAATTTGATTACCCTTGAGCATCATAAAGAGCTTAGCCTTCTTTTGGGTTATGAAGAAATGAAACGTATAACTGAGGGTATTCCAAAATTTAATCTTGATAGAATTCTTGATTTTGATCTAGAGAAGATTTATATGTATTGTGTGGTGAATTGCATTGATAATCCTTATATTGCCAGTTACATAAAGAAAAGAAAACAAATAGAGGATGAAGAGAATACTAATGAAAGGGAAGAGACTTCCCAATATCCTCCTATTATTTCTTATGATGAATCAGGTAACGAGGAGGAGCCTTCTATTCAACCAATCTCATCAATAAGGAGCTCCAAAAAGAGGATTAAACCCACACATGATGTGGTAAAGAAGAAGAAAAGAAAAAGGAAGAGAGGTAAAAAGGTATCTCTCCCAAATAAAGTTGCTCCTATTATTGTTGTGCCTCGTGAAAATGAAGATGATACACTTGATGATGATCTCGTTATGCCTATTGCTTGTTGTGATGATTATGATTGGGAAGATAATGATACTCCTTATGATCTTGAAAATCTTTTTGGCACTTGCTTGGAAGAATATGATAATAATGTTTGCTATACTATTGGTGCTATCCATACTATTAATGATGAGAGTGATTATGCTTATGATACGAAAAGGCCCAAGCTTGGGGAAGCTATGTTTGATGAGGATGACATATTTGAGAATATATTTGCTGCAATTAATGTTTGTCCCAAGCTTGAGGATGCTATGTTTAATAATGATGATATTTTTAGCCTTCCATGTTTTGATATGCAAAGTGATTATGATGAGAACAAAGTTGCTACTTATGATGATTATTGTGATAAAACTTATTCTATAAAAAGTAGTGATGATTATATTTATAAAACTTGTCATGATTATGAGTACCCTTTCTCTGAACATTACTCTTTTAATGTGGAAGCAATTTATAGTATTCAAGTCTCTTATGATACTCCCACTATTCCGAATGAAAAGAATTTTGCTTGTGTGGGGAGTAATAAAATTTCTATGCTAGTAGATCATGAAAAGAATGATTTAGGTGCTGGTTATATTGTTGAATTAATTCATGATGCTACTGAAAATTATTATGAGAGAGGATCATATGCTTCTACATATTGCAATAATATCAAGTTTCCTCTCTATGTGCTTAAAATCTTGAAGTTATTCTTGTTTTACCTTCCTATGCAAGTTGATTATTGTTCCCATAAGTTGTTTGCTCACAAAATCCCTATGCATAGGAAGTGGGTTAGACTTAAATGTGATAGTCATATTCTTCATGATGCTCTCTTTATGTTTCAATTCTTATCTTTTATATGAGCATCATTGAAATCATCATGCCTAGCTAGGGGCATTAAACGATAGCGCTTGTTGGGAGGCAACCCAATTTTATTTTAGTTTATTGCTTTTTACTTCTGTTTAGGAATAAATAATACATCTAGCTTCTGTTTAGATGTGGTTTTGTGTCTTAATTAGTGTTTGTGCCAAGTAGAACCTTTGGGAAGACTTGGGTGAAGTCTTTATGATCATGCTGTAAAAAACAGAAACTTTAGCGCTCACGAGATTAGCTTCAACTGTTTACTGAAGAGTGATATTTAGTTGATTCTTTTTCAAGATGATTACTAGACAAATTCCTCATGTCCAACAATTCATTTTAGAATTTTTGGAGTTCCAGAAGTTTGCGTTAGTTACAGATTACTACAGACTATTCTGTTTTTGACAGATTCTGTTTTTCGTGTGTTGTTTGCTTATTTTGATGAATCTATGGCTAGTAAAATAGTTTATAAACCATAGATAGGTTGTAATACATTAGATTTAACACCAATATAAATAAAAAATGAGTTCATTACAGTACCTTGAAGTGGTGTTTTGTTTTCTTTCGCTAACGGAGCTTACGAGTTTTCTGTTAAGTTTGTGTTGTGAAGTTTTCAAGTTTTGGGTAAAGATTCGATGGAATATGGAATAAGGAGTGGCAAGAGCCTAAGCTTGGGGATGCCCAAGGCACCCCAAGGTAATATTCAAGGATAACCAAGCGTCTAAGCTTGGGGATGCCCCGGGTGGCATCCCCTCTTTCGTCTTCGTTCTTCGGTAACTTTACTTGGAGCTATATTTTTATTCACCAAATGATATGTGTTTTGCTTGGAGCGTCATGTCATTTTATTTAGCTTTGCTTGATGTTTGAATAAAGTATCAAGATCTGAAATTCTTAAATGTTATAGAGTCTTCACATAGTTTCTTAATTATTCGACTACTCATTGATCTTCACTTATATCTTTCAGAGTAGTTTGTTGTTTGCTCTAGTGCTTCACTTATATCTTTTAGAGCATGGTGGTAGTTTTATTTTGAAGAAATAGATGAGCTCTCATGCTTCACTTAGATTATTTTGAGAGTCTTAAATAGCATGGTAATTTGCTTAAATAATCCTAATATGCTAAGCATACAAGACTAGTAAAAACTTTCTTATGAGTGTGTTGAATACTAAGAAAAGTTTGATGATTGATAATTGTTTTGAGATATGAAGATCGTGATATTAGAGTCATGCTAGTTGAGTAGTTGTGAATTTGAGAAATTCTTGTGTTAAAGTTTGTGATTCCCGTAGCATGCACGTATGGTGAACCGTTATGTGATGAAGTCGGAGCATGATTTATTTATTGATTGTCTTCCTTATGAGTGGCGGTCGGGGACGAGCGATGGTCCTTTCCTACCAGTCTATCCCCCTAGGAGCATGCGCGTAATACTTTGCTTTGATAACTTCTAGATTTTTGCAATAAGTATATGAGTTCTTTATGACTAATGTTGAGTCCATGGATTATACGCACTCTCACCCTTCCACCATTGCTAGCCTCTCTATTACCGCACACCTTTCGCCGGTATCATACACCCACCATATACGTTCCTCAAAACAGCCACCATACCTACCTATCATGGCATTTCCATAGCCATTCCGAGATATATTGCCATGCAACTTTCCACCGTTTCATTTATCATGACATGCTCCATCATTGTCATATTGCTTTGCATGATCATGTAGTTGACATTGTATTTGTGGCAAAGCCACCGTTCATAATTCTTTCATACATGTCACTCATGAGTCATTGCACATCCCGGTACACCGCCGGAGGCATTCATATAGAGTCATAATTTTTTCTAAGTATCGAGTTGTAATTGTTGAGTTGTAAGAAAATAAAAGTGTGATGAGCATCATTATTAGAGCATTGTCCCATTGAGGAAGGATGATGGAGACTATGATTCCCCCACATGTCGGGATGAGACTCCGGACGGAAAAAAAGAGAAAAAAAAGAGGCCATAAAAAAAGAGAAGGCCCAAACAAAAAAAATAAAAAAATAAAAAATGAGAGAAAAAGAGAGAAGGGACAATGCTACTATCCTTTTACCACACTTGTGCTTCAAAGTAGCACCATGATCTTCATGATAGAGAGTCTCCTTTGTTGTCACTTTCATATACTAGTGGGAATTTTACATTATAGAACTTGGCTTGTATATTCCAATGATGGGCTTCCTCAAAATGCCCTAGGTCTTCGTGAGCAAGCGAGCTGGATGCACACCCACTTAGTTTCTTTTGTTGAGCTTTCATATACTTATAGCTCTAGTGCATCCGTTGCATGGCAATCCCTACTCACTCACATTGATATCTATTGATGGGCATCTCCATAGCCCGTTGATACGCCTAGTTTATGTGAGACTATCTTCTCCTTTTTGTCTTCTCCACAACCACCATTCTATTCCACATATAGTGCTATATCCATGGCTCACGCTCATGTATTGCGTGAAGATCGAAAAAGTTTTGAAAATGTTAAAGTATGAAACAATTGCTTGGCTTGTCATCGGGGTTGTGCATGATTTAAATATTTTGTGTGGTGAAGATAGAGCATAGCCAGACTATATGATTTTGTAGGGATAACTTTCTTTGGCCATGTTATTTTGAGAAGACATTGCTTTGTTAGTATGCTTGACGTATTATTGTATTTATGTCAATATGAACTTTTGTCTTGAATCTTTCGGATCTGAATATTCATATCATAAGTAAGAAGAATTACAATGAAATTATGCCAACTAGCATTCCACATCAAAAATTATCTTTTTATCATTTACCTACTCGAGGACGAGCAGGAATTAAGCTTGGGGATGCTTGATACGTCTCCAACGTATCTATAATTTTTGATTGATCCATGCTATATTATCTACTATTTTGGGCAATATTGGGCTTTATTATCCACTTTTATATTATTTTCGGGACTAACCTATTAACTGGAGGCCCAGCCCAGATTTGTTGTTTTATGCCTATTTCAGTGTTTCGAAGAAAAGGAATATCAAACGGAGTCGAAACGGAACGAAATCAACTGGAGAAGTTATTTTTGGAAGGAAACCTACCGGATAGGCTTGGACCCTACGTCAGAAGATGAAGGAGGTGCTCACGAGGGTAGGGGGCGCGCCCACCCCCCTGGGGCGCACCCCCCTACCTCGTGGCCCCCCCTTCGGTCCACCGATGTACTCCTTTCACCCATATATACCGATGTACCCAAAAACTTCCAAAACAGAGAATAGATCGGGAGTTCCGCCGCCGCAAGCCTCTGTAGCCACCAAAAGTCAATCGGGACCCTGTTCCGGCACCCTGCCGGAGGGGGAACCCTCACCGGTGTCCATCTTCATCATCCCGGCGCTCTCCATGACGAGGAGGGAGTAGTTCACCCTCGGGGCTGAGGGTATGTACCAGTAGCTATGTGTTTGATCTCTCTCTCTCTCTCTCTCTCGTGTTCTTGATTTGGCACGATCTTGATGTATCGCGAGCTTTGCCATTATAGTTGGATCTTATGTTTCTTCTCCCCCTCTTCTCTCTTGTAATGGATTGAGTTTTCCCCTTGAAGTAATCTTATCGGATTGAGTCTTTAAAGATTTGAGAACACTTGATGTATGTCTTGCCGTGCGTATCTGTGGTGACAATGGGATATCACGTGATTCACTTGATGTATGTTTTGGTGATCAACTTCCGGGTTCCGCCCATGAACCTATGCATAGGGGTTGGCACACGTTTTCGTCATGATTCTCCGGTAGAAACTTTGGGGCACTCTTTGAGGTTCTATGTGTTGGTTGACTAGATGAATTGAGATTTTGTGATGCATATCGTATAATCATGCCCACGGATACTTGAGGTGATATTGGAGTATCTAGGTGACATTAGGGTTTTGGTTGATTTGTGTCTTAAGGTGTTATTCTAGTACGAACTCTAGGGCTGTTTGTGACACTTATAGGAATAGCCCAACGGATTGATTGGAAAGAATAACTTTGAGGTGGTTTCGTACCCTACCATAATCTCTTCGTTTGTTCTCCGCTATTAGTGACTTTGGAGTGACTCTTTGTTGCATGTTGAGGGATAGTTATATGATCCAATTATGTTATTATTGTTGAGAGAACTTGCACTAGTGAAAGTATGAACCCTAGGCCTTGTTTCCTATCATTGCAATACCGTTTACGCTCACTTTTACCATTAGTTACCTTGCTGTTTTTATATTTTCAGTTTACAAAAACCCATATCTACCATCCATATTGCACTTGTATCACCATCTCTTCGCCGAACTAGTGCACGTATACAATTTTACCATTGTATTGGGTGTGTTGGGGACACAAGAGACTCTTTGTTATTTGGTTGCAGGGTTGCTTGAGAGAGACCATCTTCATCCTACACCTCCCACGGATTGATAAACCTTAGGTCAACCACTTGAGGGAAATTTGCTACTGTCCTACAAACCTCTGCACTTGGAGGCCCAACAACGTCTACAAGGAGAAGGTTGCGTAGTAGACATCAGCAGACCCGTTGACTAAACTTCTCTCACAAGCAAAACATGATCACACCTTAGTACTCTTTGGATGTTAATCACATGGCGATGTGAACTAGATTACTGACTCTAGTAAACCCCTTAAGTGTTGGCCACATGGCGATATGAACTATGGATATTAATCACATGGTGATGTAAACTATTGGTGATAAATCACATGGCGATGTGAACTAGATTATTGACTCTAGTGCAAGTGGGAGACTGAAGGAAATATGCCCTAGAGGCAATAATAACGTTGTTGTTTATATTTCCTTATATCATGATAAATGTTTATTAGTCATGCTAGAATTGTATTAACCGGAAACTTAGTACATGTGTGGATACATAGACAAATAGAGTGTCACTAGTATGCCTCTACTTGACTAGCTCGTTGAATCAAAGATGGTTAAGTTTCCTAGCCATAGACATGAGTTGTCATTTGATTAACGGGATCACATCATTAGAGAACGATGTGATTGACTTGACCCATTCCGTTAGCTTAGCACTTGACCGTTTCGTATGTTGCTATTGCTTTCTTCATGACTTATACATGTTCCTATTGCTTTCTTCATGACTTATACATGTTCCTATGACTATGAGATTATGCAACTCCTGAATACCGGAGGAACACCTTGTGTGCTATCAAATGTCACAACATAACTGGGTGATTATAAAGATGCTCTACAGGTGTCTTTGAAAGTGTTTGTTGGGTTGGCATAGATCAAGATTAGGATTTATCACTCCGATTATCGGAGAGGTATCTCTGGGCCCTCTCGATAATGCACATCACTATAAGCCTTGCAAGCAATGTAACTAATGAGTTAGTTGCGGGATGATGTATTACGGAACGAGTAAAGAGACTTGCCGGTAATGAGATTGAACTAGGTATTGAGATACAGACGATCGAATCTCGGGCAAGTAACATACCGATGACAAAGGGAACAACGTATGTAACTATGCGGTTTGGCTGATAAAAATCTTCATAGAATATGTAGCAGCCAATATGAGCATCCAGGTTCCTTGTTGGTTATTGACCGGAGATGAGTCTCGGTCATGTCTACATAGTTCTCGAACCCGTAGGGTCCGCACGCTTAACGTTCGGTGACGATCAGTATTATGAGTTTATGTGTTTTGATGTACCGAAGGTTGTTCGGAGTCCCGGATGAGTTCAGGGACATGACGAGGAGTCTCGACATGTTCGAGACGTAAAGATTGATATATTGGAAGGCTATATTCGGACATTGGAAAGGTTCTCAGTGGTTCGGGTATTTATCGGGGTACCAGAGAGTTACGGGAATTAGTCGGGGAGTATATGGGCCTTATTGGGCTTTAGGGGAGAGAGAGAGGGGGGCTGCCTAGGGCAGGCCGCCCCCCCCCCCCCAAGGCCTAGTCCGAATTGGACTAAGGGGAGGGGAGGCAGTAGGATCAGAAGTATGTCTAGAGGGGGGTGATTAGACTACTTGACCAAATAAAAATCTAGCCTTTTCCCAATTTTAGTTCTTGGCAGATTTTAGCTATCTTAGCACAAGTCAAGCAATCTTCACACAATTCAAGCAAGCATGCAAAAGAGTATATGAGCAGCAGAAAGTAAAGCATGCAACTTGCAAGAATGTAAAGGGAAGGGTTTGGAGAATTCAAACGCAATTGGAGACACGGATGTTTCTGGCGTGGCTCCGATAGGTGGTGCTATCGTACATCCATGTTGATGGAGACTTCAACCCACGGAGGGTAATGGTTGCGCGAGTCCACGGAGGGCTCCACCCACGAAGGGTCCACGAAGAAGCAACCTTGTCTATTCCATCACGGCCATCGCCCATGAAGGACTTGCCTCACTAGCGGTAGATCTTCACGAAGTAGGCGATCTCCTTGCCCTTACAAACTCCTAGGTTCAACTCCACAATCTTGTCAGAGGCTCCCAAGTGACACCTAGCCAATCTAGGAGACACCACTCTCCAAGAAGTAACAAATGGTGTGTTGATAATGAACTCCTTGCTCTTGTTCTTCCAATGATAGTCTCCCCAACACTCAACTCTCTCTCACAGGATTTGGATTTGGTGGAAAGAAGATTTCAGTGGAAAGCAACTTGGGGAAGCCTAGAGATCAAGATTCATATGGTTGGAATGGAATATCTTGACCTCAACAAAAGTGTAGGTGGTTCTCTCTCAGAAAATGTGTATTGGAAGTGTAGGTATGTTCTGATGGCTTTCTCCATGAATGAAGAGTGGGTGGAGGGGTATATATAGCCTCCACACAAAATCTAACCGTTACACACAATCTGCCAAAATCGGTGGGACCGAATGATTAAACTTGGTCGGACCGATTCAGCAAACCTAGTGACTGTTAGGATTTTCGGTGGGACTGATTGTTGGGGATCGTAGCAGAAATTCAAAATTTTCTACGCATCACCAAGATCAATCTATGGAGTAATCTAGCAACAAAGGGAAGGGGAGTGCATCTACATACCCTTGTAGATCGCTAAGCGGAAGCGTTGCAAGAACGCGGATGAAGGAGTCGTACTCGTAGCGATTCAGATCGCGGTTGGTTTCGATCTAAGCGCCGAACAACGGCGCCTCTGCGTTCAACACACGTACAGCCCGGTGACGTCTCCCATGCCTTGATCCAGCAAGGAGAGAGGGAGAGGTTGGGGAAGACTCCGTCCAGCAGCAGCACGACGGCATGGTGGTGAAGGAGGAGCGTGGCAATCCTGCAGGGCTTCGCCAAGCACCGCGGGAGAGGAGAAGGACTTGGGAGAGGGGGAGGGCTGCGCCAGAACATTGGTGCGGTTGCCCTCCCACCCCCCACATATATATAGGGGCAAGGGAGAGAGGGGGGGCCGGCCCCCTCAGATCCCATCTGAGGAGGGGGCGGCGGCCAGGGGGGTTGCCTTGCCCCCCAAGGCAAGGGGGGCGCCCCCTTTTAGGGTTCCCCCCAAACCCTAGGCGCATGGGCCCTAGGGGGAGGCGCCCAGCCCACTAAGGGGCTGGTCCCTCTCCACATACAGCCCATAGGGCCCTCCGGGATGGGTGGACCCTCCTGGTGGACCCCCGGAACCCCTTCGGTGGTCCCGGTACAATACCGGTAACCCCCCGAACTATTCCGGTGACAGTATGATGACTTCCCATTTATAAATCTTTACCACCGGACCATTCCGGAACTCCTCGTGACGTCCAGGATCATATCCGGGACTCCGAACAACATTCAGTAACCACGTACATCTATTCCCTATAACCCTAGCGTCACCGAACCTTAAGTGTGTAGACCCTACGGGTTCGGGAACCATGTAGTCATGACCGAGACATATCTCCGGCCAATAACCAACAGCGGGATCTGGATACCCATGTTGGCTCCCACATGTTCCATGATGATCTCATCGGATGAACCACGATGTCAAGGATTCAATCAATCCCGTATACAATTCCCTTTATCTAGCAGTATTTTACTTGCCCGAGATTCGATCGCCGGTATCCAACACCTTGTTCAATCTCGTTACCGGCAAGTCTCTTTACTCGTTCTGTAACACATCATCCTTTGATCAACTCCTTGGTCACATTGTGCACATTATGATGATGTCCTACCGAGTGGGCGCAGAGATACCTCTCCGTCATACGGAGTGACAAATCCCAGTCTCGATTCGTGCCAACCCAACAGATACTTTCGGAGATGCCCGTAGTGCACCTTTATAGCCACCCAGTTACGTTGTGACGTTGGGCACACCCAAAGCATTCCTACGGTATCCGGGAGTTGCACAATCTCATGGTCTAAGGAAATGATACTTGACATTAGAAAAGCTTTAGCATACGAACTACACGATCTTGTGCTAGGCTTAGGATTGGGTCTTGTCCATCACATCATTCTCCTAATGATGTGATCCCATTATCAACGACATCCAATGTCCATGGTCAGGAAACCGTAACCATCTATTGGTCAACGAGCTAGTCAACTAGAGGCTTACTAGGGACATGGTGTTGTCTATGTATCCACACATGTATCTGAGTTTCCTATCAATACAATTATAGCATGGATAATAAACGATTATCATGAACAAGGAAATATAATAATAACTAATTTATTATTGCCTCTAGGGCATATTTCCAACAGTCTCCGACTTGCACTAGAGTCAATAATCCAGTTCACATCGCTATGTGATTAACACTCAAGGTCACATCCCCATGTGACTAACACCCAAAGAGTTTACTAGAGTCAATAATCTAGTTCACATCACCATGTGATTAACACTCAATGAGTTTTGGGTTTGATCATGTTATGCCTGTGAGAGATGTTATAGTCAACGGGTCAGATCCGTGTGTGCTTTACAAATCTCTATGTCATCTTGTAGATGCAGCTACCACGCTCTATTTGGAGCTATTCCATATAACTATTCTACTATACGAATCTAGTTTACTACTCAGAATCATCCAGATTAGCGTCAAAGATTGCATCGGCGTAACCCTTTACGGCGAACTCTTTTACCACCTCCATAATCGAGAAAATTCCTTAGTCCATAAGCTACTAAGGGTAACCTTGACCGTTGTCCTGTGATCCATTCCTATATCACACTTGTACCCCTTGACTGACTCATGGCTTGGCACACTTCAGGTGCGGTACATAACATAGCATACTTTAGAGCCTATGTCTTAAGCATAGGCGACGACCTTCGTCCTTTCTCTCTATTCTGCCATGGTCAGGTCTTGAGTCCTACTCAATACTCATACCTTATAACACAGCCAAGAACTCCTTCTTTGCTGATCTATTTGAACTCCTTGAAAATATTGTCACGGTATGTAATCATTTGAAAGTACTATTAAGCGTTTTTTATCTATCCTTATAGATCTTGATGCTCAATGTTCAAGTAGCTTAATCCAGGTTTTCCATTGAAAAACATTTTTCAAATAACCTGGCATGCTTTCCAGAAATTCTACATCATTTCTGATCAACAATATGTTAACAACATATACTCATCAAAAATTCTATAGTGCTCCCACTCACTTCTTTGGAAATACAAGTTTCTCATAAACTTTGTATAAACCCAAAATGTTTGATCATCTCATCAAAGCGTACATTCCAACTCCGAGATGCTTACTCCAGTCCTTTAGAAGGATTGTTGGAGCTTTGCATACTTGTTAGCATCTTTCAGGATTGACAAAAACTTTCTGGTTGTATCTCATACAACCTTTCCTCAAGAAAATCGTCGAGGAAACAATGTTTTTTGACATCCTATCTGCAAGATTTCATAAATAATGCAGTAACTGCTAACATAATTCCAACAGACTTTTAGCATCGCTACGAGTGAGAAAGTCTCATCGTAGTCAACTCCTTGATCTTGTCGGGAAACATCTTAACGACAAGTCAAGCTTTCTTAATGGTGACACTTACCATCATTGTCCGTCTTCCTTTTAAAATCCATATATACCCAACAGCCTTACGACCATCAAGTAGTTCTTCCAAAGTCCACACTTTGTTTTCATACATGGATCCTCTCTCGGATTTTATGGCCTCGAGCCATTTTTCGGAATCATGGCCCACCATCGCTTCTCCATAGCTCGTATGTTCATTGTTGTCTAGCAACATGACTTCCAAGAAAGGATTATGTGCCACTTTGAAATAGCACGCATCCTTGTCGTCCTACGAGGTTTGGTAGTGACTTGATCCAAAGTTTCATGATCACTATCATAAGCTTCCACTTCAATTGGTGTAGGTGCCACAGGAACAACTTCCTGTGCCCTGCTACACACTAGTTGAAGTGACGGTTCAATAACCTCATCAAGTCTCCACCATCCTCCCACTCAATTCTTTCGAGAGAAACTTTTCCTCGAGAAAGGACCCGATTTAAGAAACAATCCATATTGCTTTTGGATCTGAGACAGGAGATATACCCAACTATTTTGGGTGTCCTATGAAGATGCATTTTATCCGCTTTGGGTTCGAGCTTATCAGCCTGAAACTTTTTCACATAAGCGTCGTAGCCCCAAACTTTTAAGAAACAACAGCTTAGGTTTCTCTAAACCACAGTTCATACGGTGTCGTCTCAACGGATTTGTGTGGTTCCCTATTTAAAGTGAATGCGGTTGTCTCTAATGCCTAACCCATAAACGATAGTGGTAATTCGATAAGAGACATCATGGTATGCACCATATCCAATAGGGTGCAGTTATGATGTTCGGACACACCATCACACTATGGTGTTCCCGGCGGTATTAGTCGTGAAACAATTTCCACAATGTCTTAATTGTGTGCCAAACTCGTAACTCAGATATAAATCTCTGTGATCATATCATAGACATTTTATCCTCTTGTCACGACGATCTTCAACTTCACTCTGAAATTACTTGAACCTTTCAATAATTCAGACTCTTGATTCATCAAGTAAATATACTTAGCATCTACTCAAATCATCTGTGAAGTAAGAACATAACGATATCCACTACATGCCTCAGCACTCATTGGACTGCACACATCAAGATATATTACTTCCAACAAGTTGCTTTCTTGTTCCATCTTACTGAAACCGAGGCCTTTCAGTCATCTTGCCCATGTGGTATGATTTGCATGTCTCAAGTGATTGAAAATCAAGTGAGTCCAAACGATCCATCTGTATGGAGTTTCTTCATGCATATCTACCAATAAACATGGTTCGCATGTCTCAATCTTTTCAAAAACGAGTGAGTCCAAAGATCCATCAACATGGAGCTTCTTCATGCGTTTTATACCAATATGACTCAAATTGCAGTGCCACAAGTATGTGGTACTATCATTATTATCTTATATCTTTTGGCATGAACATGTGTATCACTACGATCGGGATGGTATTATTCAAATAAACAGAGTAACCATTATTCTCCTTAATTGAATAACCGTATTGCGATAAACATAATCCAATCATGTCTATGCCCAACGCAAACACCAAATAACAATTATTTAGGTTTTTAATACCAATCTCGATGGTAGAGGGAGCGTACGATATTTGATTACATCAACCTTGGAAACACTTCCAACACATATCGTCATCTCACCTTTAGCTAGTCTCCGTTTATTCCGTAGCCTTTTATTTCGAGTTACCAACACTTAGCAACCGAACCGGTATCTAATACCCTGGTGCTACTAGGAGTACTAGTAAAGTACACATTAATATAATGTATATCTAACATACTTCTGTTGATCTTGCCAGCCTTCTCATCTACCAAGTTTCTAGGGTAGTTCTGCTTCAGTGACCGTTCCCCTTATTACAGAAGCACTTAGTCTCGGGTTTGGGTTCAACCTTGGGTTTCTTCACTAGAGCAGCAACTGATTTGTTGTTTCATGAAGTATCCCTTTCTTGCCCTTGCCCTTCTTGAAACTAGTGGTTTTACTAACCATCAACAATTGATGCTCCCTTTTGATTTCTACTTTCGCGGTGTCGCGAATAGCTCAAGGATCATATCTATCCCTGATATGTTATAGTTCATCACGAAGCTCTAGTAGCTTGGTGACAGTGACTTTGGAGAACCATCACTATCTTATCTGGAAGATTAACTCCCACTCGATTCAAGCGATTGTAGTACTCATACAATCTGAGCACATGCTCAACGATTGAGATTTTCTCCTTAGTTCATAGGCTTAGGAAGCTTGTCAGAGGTCTCATACCTCTTGACGTGGGCACTAGCCTGAAATCCCAATTTCAGTCCTTGGAACATCTCATATGTTCTGCGATGTTTCCAAAACGGCTTTGGTGCCTCAATTCTAAACCATTTAGTATTACGCACTGAACTATCATGTAGTCATCAAAATGTGTATGTCAGATGTTTGCAACATCTACAACTGACGCTTGAGGTTCAGCTCACTGAGCGGTGCATTAAGGACATAAACCTTCTATGCAGCAATGAGGACAACCCTCAGTTTACGGACCCAGTCCGCATAATTGCTACTATCAACTTTCAACTAAATTTTCTCTAGGAACGTATCTAAAACAGTAGAACTAAAGCGTAAGCTCCGACATAATTTGCAAAGTCCTTTTGACTATGTTCATGATAATTTAGTTCATCTGATTATTTAATGAACTCCCACTCAGATAGACATCCCTCTAGTCATCTAAGTGATACATGGTCCGAATCAACTAGGCCGTGTCCGATCATCACGTGAGATGGACTAGTTATCATCGGTGAACATCTTCATGTTGATCGTATCTTCTATACGACTCATGTTCGACCTTTCGGTCCTCCGTGTTCCGAGGCCATGTCTGTACATGCTAGGCTCGTCAAGTCAACCTAAGTGTTTCACATGTGTTCCGAGGCCATGTATGTACATGCTAGGCTCGTCAACACTCGTTGTATTCGAACGTTAGAATCTATCACACCCGATCATCACGTGGTGCTTCAAAACAACGAACCTTCGCAACGGTGCACAGTTAGGGAGAACACTTTTCTTGAAATTTTAGTGAGGGATCATCTTATTTAAGCTACCGTCGTTCTAAGCAAATAAGATGTAAAACATGATAAACATCACATGCAATCAAATAGTGACATGATATGGCCATTATCACTTCGCTCCTTTTGATCTCCATCTCCGGGGCTCCATGATCATCATCGTCACCGGCATGACACCATGATCTCCATCATCATGATCTCCATCATCGTGTCTTCATGAAGTTGTCTCGTCAACTATTACTTCTACCACTATGGCTAACGGTTTAGCAATAAAGTAAAGTAATTACATGACGTTTATGTTGACACGCAGGTCATAAATAAATTAAGACAACTCCTATGGCTCCTGCCGGTTGTCATACTCATCGACATGCAAGTCGTGATTCCTATTACAAGAACATGATCAATCTCATACATCACATATATCATTCATCACATCCTTTTGGCCACGTCACATCACATAGCATACCCTGCAAAAACAAGTTAGACGTCCTCTAATTATTGTTGCATGTTTTTACGTGGCTGCTATGGGTTTCTAGCAAGAACGTTTCTTACCTACGCAAAACCACAACGTGATATGCCAATTTCTATTTACCCTTCATAAGGACCCTTTTCATCGAATCCGATCTGACTAAAGTGGGAGAGACAAACACCCGCTAGCCACCTTATGCAACTAGTTCATGTCAGTCGGTGGAACCTGTCTCACGTAAGAGTACGTGTAAGGTCGGTCCGGGCCGCTTCATCCGACGATGTCGCCGAATCAAGATAAGACTAGTAACGGGAAGTAAATTGACAATATCGATGCTCACAACTGCTTTGTGTTCTACTCGTGCATAGAAACTACGCATAGACCTAGCTCATGATGCCACTGTTGGGGATCGTAGCAGAAATTCAAAAATTTCTACGCATCACCAAGATCAATCTATGGAGTAATCTAGCAACGAAGGGAAGGGGAGTGCATCTACATACCCTTGTAGATCGCTAAGCGGAAGCATTGCAAGAACGCGGATGAAGGAGTCGTACTCGTAGCGATTCAGATCGCGGTTGGTTCCGATCTAAGCGCCGAACAACGGCGCCTCCGCGTTCAACACACATACAGCCCGGTGACGTCTCCCATGCCTTGATCCAGCAAGGAGAGAGGGAGAGGTTGGGGAAGACTCCGTCCAGCAGCAACACGACGGCGTGGTGTTGAAGGAGGAGCGTGGCAATCCTGCAGGGCTTCGCCAAACACCGCAGGAGAGGAGAAGGACTTGGGAGAGGGGGAGGGCTCCGCCAGAACATTGGTGCGTCTGCCCTCCCACCCCCCACATATATATAGGGGCAAGGGAGAGAGGGGGGGCCGGCCCCCTCAGATCCCATCTGAGGAGGGGGCGGCGGCCAGGGGGGTTGCCTTGCCCCCCAAGGCAAGGGGGGCGCCCCCTTTTAGGGTTCCCCCCAAACCCTAGGCGCATGGGCCCTAGGAGGGAGTCGCCCAGCCAACTAAGGGGCTGGTCCCTCTCCACATACAGCCCATAGGGCCCTCCGGGGTGGGTGGACCCCCGGAACCCCTTCGGTGGTCCCGGTACAATACCGGTAACCCCCCGAACTATTCCAGTGACCGTATGATGACTTCCCATATATAAATCATTACCTCCGGACCATTCCGAAACTCCTCGTGACGTCCGGGATCTTATCCGGGACTCCAAACAACATTCGGTAACCACGTACATCTATTCCCTATAACCCTAGCGTCACCGAACCTTAAGTGTGTAGACCCTACGGGTTCGGGAACTATGTAGTCATGACCGAGACATATCTCCGGCCAATAACCAACAGCGGGATCTGGATACCCATGTTGGCTCCCACATGTTCCACGATGATCTCATCGGATGAACCACGATGTCAAGGATTCAATCAATCCCATATACAATTCCCTTTATCTAGCGGTATTACACTTGCCCGAGATTCAATCGTCGGTATCCGACACCTTGTTCAATCTCGTTACCGGCAAGTCTCTTTACTCGTTCCGTAACACATCATCCCGTGATCAACTCCTTGGTCACATTGTGCACATTATGATGTTGTCCTACCGAGTGGGCCCAGAGATACCTCTCCGTCATACGGAGTGACAAATCCTAGTCTTGATTCGTGCCAACCCAACAGATACTTTCGGAGATGCCCGTAGTGCACCTTTATAGCCACCCAGTTACGTTGTGACGTTTGGCACACCCAAAGCATTCCTACGGTATCCGGGAGTTGCACAATTTCATGGTCTAAGTAAATGATACTTGACATTAGAAAAGCTTTAGCATACGAACTACACGATCTTGTGCTAGGCTTAGGATTGGGTCTTGTCCATCACATCATTCTCCTAATGATGTGATCTCGTTATCAACGACATCCAATGTCCATGGTCAGGAAACCGTAACCATCTATTGATCAACGAGCTAGTCAACTAGAGGCTTACTAGGAACATGGTGTTGTCTATGTATCCACACATGTATCTGAGTTTCCTATCAATACAATTATAGCATGGATAATAAACGATTATCATGAACAAGGAAATATAATAATAACTAATTTATTATTGCCTCTAGGGCATATTTCCAACACTGATATGCAACTCGGTAGGACCGATATGGTTAGGGTTAGGGCATAACGTAATATCGATGTGACCGATTACACAAACTCGGTGGGACTGATGTTGGTAATATGCTAACCAGAGAGTTGGTCAGGTAAACTCGGTGGGACTGATTCGCTCATCTCGGTAAGACCGAAATGTTACAAAATGGAAACAGAGAGTTTACATTGCAATCTCGGTGGGACCGATCGCTCACTTCGGTTAGACCGAAACGTTACGAAGGGAAACAGAGAAATTGCAATCCCATCGCGGTGAGACCGAGATCCCTATCGGTGAAACCGAATTGCTAGGGTTTGTGGCAGTGGCTATGACATGTGAAACTCGGTGGCGCCGGATAGAAAGAATCGGTGGGGCCGAGTTTGACTTTTGGTTTAGGTCAAATGTCGATGTGGGAAGATAGTTGAGGGTTTTGGAGCATATCACTAAGCACATGAAGCAAGAGGCTCATTAAACAACACCTCATCCCTCCTTGATAGTATTGGCTTTTCCTATAGACTCAATGTGATCTTGGATCACTAAAATATAAAATGTAGAGTCTTGATCTTGAAGCTTGAGCCAATCTTTTGTCCTTATAATTTTGAGGGATCCACTTTCCTCATCCATGACATGCCATCCATTGAGCTTTTCCTGAAATATTACTCTTGGAATAATGTTAGCTCAATGAGCTATATGTTGTTAGGAATTACCAAAACCACCCAGGGATAGTTGCACTTTCAATCTCCCCCTTTTTGGTAATTGATGACAACATATAGATCAAAGCTTCGAAAAATGATAATAAGAGTGGAATATATCGTTGCTTTGAGAAGTATGTGATAAGCAAGAGCTCCCCCTAAATTTGTGCATATTTTAAGATTTGCTTTGGACTGCAAATGCACAATGGTTTAGGATCATGGGTTACTCTTCCATGTCACATACATCTTGATGGAGCGCTCGAAATGCTAAGAATTAAATATATTCACTCATCACCAAGCAAAGTGAATGATCAAAATAAGGATAAATCTGATAGTAACATCCAACAAGCATTAAGTGTAGCTTATGATCAAACACATGATCATCAATGTCTCACAGATAAAATCATAGTATCTCAAGCACTCAAAAGCAAATAAAGTTTCAACCAAGAAGACAAGAGAGAACAAATGCAAACTCTCTCTCTCGAAGCATATGATCTATACATTTTTCTCCCCCTTTGGCAACAAGTTACCAAAAAGTTCATAGAAAATGCATAGCACTAAACGACTCTTAGGCTAGGTCTTCTGGTGGTGGAGTTCGGATGACGCCAAGGACGAAGGCTTCAGTAGAATTAGTTGGAGCTGCTGGGGTAGGAGCTGGAGCCGGTGGGACTGAGGCTGTAGCTGGTGCAGAAGTAGTGGCTCTGGTGTCAGGAACTGGAACTGCAGATGATCTCTGAGCTATAGGCACTCTGGCAAATGCATCAGTTGTGGTCTTCCCCTTCCTCTCCTGCATATCATCCTGTAGTTGCTCCACAGCAGATTGAATCTTAGTTACTTTCACATCTAGATCATAGAACTTTTGTTCCATGATTCTTTCCAGGCTCTCTTGGTTTCGAGTCAGGGTGGCCAGTCCTTTCTCAATTCTCGGAGTTGATGCTATCAGGTAACCGAGCTGCTCCTGCTTGTTCTTCAAAAAGTACTCAGATGCCTCCTCTTGAGTTGGCATCCTGGCAGCTTTCTCCATCTTTTCCTTCTCCTTCTTTGCTTGAGCTTGTGCAGATGATGGTTCATTCTCATTCATCACAACTTGATTGTCCTTGAAATCTGGATGGATAGGCAGGTGTTCCTTATCCAACAGGTATGTGCCTATGCCCATCTTCGAGTTAATCAACTCCTGAATTTGTGGGGCATATCCACAACTCCTCTTCTGATCAGCTGTTGTCCTCTTGATGGTCTCAACTATGAGGCTCATTACCTTGAACTTCTATGGCACATCAAATATGTGAAGCCAGTTTATTGCATGGCCTCTGATCATTTTGTGATCACCTGACTTGGGCAAGAGAGTGTGCCTTAGGATCCAATTGATTGTAGGTAGCCCTGACAGAAGGAAGTGAACTGACCCAAACTTGAAAGTCTCAAGAGCTTTGTCTGGGATCTCCTTGTACATGTTTGACATGGAATTGTGACCCATCTTCTTCTTGGCATAGACATCCAAGTCATCTTCTTTCTCTTCTGGGGCATTGATCAGCTGAGCCCATTCTGCAACTGTAGATTGGTATCTTGTGCCTTCAGTCATCCATACTATCCTGCCATCTGGATAGAAATGTGTTGTGGAGTAGAATTGCATTATGATCTCCTCATTCCACTTTGTGAGCTTCTGCCCAACAAAGTCTGCAACTCCACAAGCTTTGAAGCTGCCAAGCACTCCAGGATAGTGTTCTTCATTATCCTTGATATACTCTCAGTCAACCCACCTCATATCACACACTATGGGTTTCTTGTCCAGCAGCACTGTCTCATAGAAATCTTGTTGTTCCTTGGTGTGGAACCTGTAATCAACAGCAATTCTTCTCCTTGAAGCATATGGATCTTCCTCTCTCCATTTCCTCAGCCCTGAATCTCTCCTGATTTTCATGTCCTCGGCCACAGGATGAGCATCGTTGTGGTCTGGAATCTTGGGCTTGAGCTTCCTGAGAACTTGTCCTTCTTCTTCTTCAGCAGCAACATCAGGCACTGGGGCCTTGTTTTTCTCAGCAGCAGATATGTTCCTAGTGTTTCTCTTAGGTGCACTCTTGGGCTTGGATGAAGCTTTGGGTGCTTCTTTGGGCTTGGATGAAGCAGCCCCTGACCTTATGGCATCACCCATAAGCTTCTGTGCCTTGGGTGCTGGTGCAGCAACCTCTTCTTCTTCTTCTCCCTCAGAGTCTCTCCTCATGGAGGGTTTGCCAAGAACTCTGGCAGTAGTGGTTCTGACTCTCTTTTTATTCTTGTCTTGGCCACCTGCTTCCTCTTCAGATTCCATGGTAAACTTCATGGTTTCTTCAGTTGCAGCCTTCCTAGGCTTAGAAGTGGGAACTCTCCTTGCATGTGCCTTCTTCAGCATTCCAGGCTCTGTGGCTGCAGCTGAGCCATATTCTTTCTTGAGCACCTTCTTCTTAGAAGTGGCTTCCTCTTCTGCCACATAATCTTCATCCTCAGATTCTGAAGTTTTCTTCCTGCTAGCTCTAGTGGCAGCCTTAGGCAAGTTGCTTGGGGTGCTCCTGCTACCCTCATCAGAGCTACTAGAGGGACTAGTGCCCTCACTCATGTGAACCTGCTCCTCTGATTTGTTCTGGCTGTCACTCTGATCAGACATATTGCAAACTCTGACTGCAGACCCTGTGAATAGATTATAGATGAGATAGAGTGGATGAGCATCACAAAATGCAGAGATTTTTGCAAAAGAATGAGTCAAAAACTTAGTTTTAGTTTTCCACAGAAAGCATTCCGGATCAACTGACTTGCAAACTCGGTGATACTGAAGCAGCTTTTGGAACCAAAACTAGTGAACTCGGTCAGACCGAGTCACAGTTCGGTGGCACCGAGACTGCTAGGGTTTCACAAAGTCCTGAACTCGGTCACACCGATTTGCAATTCTCGATCAGACCGAGAACCACATGTGCAATGGCCATGGCCGAATCGGTGGTACCGAGTTCCGCAACCCGGTGGGTCCGAGATGGTTTCGGCGGAAATCTAAACCTAAATTTTCGAATCGCATCTATTCTAAGGATGGTTTTGACTGGATAGAAGCGTTTCAATTGTAGCAAGAATCATAATGAACACAATGTGCTAGAAATCAGACGGGGATAGCACTGTGATCGAGTCCATACCCTAGTTCGGCGGTGAACTCGCTACGGCGGCAACGGCGGAGACGAAATCCGTTGACGGCGGCGGAGACCAGCGACAGGAGGCGGCTGGCGACGAGGAGGACGATCCGGAGACCTAGGAGGCAGAGCGAGCTATGCGCGGGCGAAGAGGTTTCGGAGAAATTTCCAAAATTTTGCCCGTGAGTATATATAGCCCGACCCTGTCGGTGTGATTGAGTGGAACAACTCAGTGTCACCGAGATGCATAACTGTTGATAGTTATAGCAACTCGGTGTGACCGAAGAGTTCAAATCGGTTGCACCGAGGTGAAAACCTAGATCGACTTAGTGATCTCGGTATGACCGAAATGGAGGAATCGGTCAGACCAAAAAGCACAAAGAAGTTTTGGAAGTTTAAGTCTATGACAAATCGGGGACTTCGAGTGCTGCTCACACAGAGTGGTTTGAATCTGACTTGATCAAATTTTGTGATGTAGCATGAAAAGAGTTTGGGACGAGAAAAGCATAGATAGCTAGAGAGGGTTCTTAGGCATTCTTGTCCATCCACTTGGCAAGAGAAAAGAAAACCAATCAATCAAAACAACAAGTGGATGTCCTCGAATGAGTAAAATATGCAATCAACATGCTCACACAATAACATGGCAATAGAAATATGTGGCAGAGCATGCACAACCAATTCTAGCATCTATCAAGCAATTGGCGATGACTAGGTCATCTATATATGAGTATATTGACTTAGGAGTCAAATGAGAACATTTGATCATAGGTCATACTCGTCGTTTAAGCACGAGTGGGGTTACCACTTTTACATAAAGCATTGTTGTGTTCACACCATTAGAGTTGCTTTAGCTCAAGTCTTAGAGTAAAGCTCCCCCTAGATGTGATATCCCCCCTAAGAGGGATGAACTAACCTTGGGTTTTGTCGATGATGACTTCATGTAGATGTTGAAGATGTGGATGCTCAATGTTGATGTAGATCATTTGGAGCTATCCATTGGAGTGAGTTGCACTTTCAATACCTACACGGTTTAGTCCCACAAGGAACAAACAAGGATATCCATAGACATAGAGTGATGCACACACAAGATGATGTCTATGAAAGATTTTAGGTTACCTTGTCCCTTGTCTTACCAACAAGAGGGTTTGTGACTCCATGAACTAGTGCAAGATGTGGAAGTTGATTGCACTTGTTCTAGCCAAGATGATAAGAGTGAAGTATATTGGCGGAGTCACCCTCAAGAACTCTCTAGTTCTTCTTCTTTTGGATCCACACCATCTTGATGGGAATCCTTGGTGTTGGAGTTGTACTTGATGAAGTGGAACTTGAAGTAATCTTGGTAACCCACTTGACTAAGGTCTTAGGAGCTTCTTCAAATGCATCAATTTCCTCTTGAAGCTTGTCCTTGCCTTTTTGCTTGTAGTCTTGTGGTGGAAGATCATCTTGAGCTTGCGTCCCTTTGAAAGAAGTGGGATCATACTTCTCTTGTTGAGGACCAAATTCGTCTTGGGGTATTGATCTTCTTCCCACTCAACTCCATTGGCATTGAATTTTCGTTCAAAACCAAAACCTTGATTCTTCCAGTGCCTTCCTTGCTTGCGTACAATTTCCTCGAATTGCTTACTTCCAGCAAGGCTCTTGTAAACTCCTTTCTCTATAATTCCCTTCGATAAGCTATTTTCTTGCTCAAGTGTAACTTGGCTAAGAGAATCATTAGTGGAATCAAGAGAACTACTAGAAGCAACAATATTGGATTTAGCATGATCATTGTTACTACTAGAGGAAGAATCTTTCTTGTTCTTGTTACTAGACTTGACTTGAGGCATGTAAGTGGATAAGAGTAAACACTTGGCAATGTAAGAAGAACTTTTCTTACGAAGATCATCATTGATTGCTTTTAAGAACTCATGCTCTTGCTCAAGGTTGAGCTTTTCAAAGCGTAATTTCTCATGTGTCCTTAAAAGTTCTTGATGATCTCCTAAGATAGTTTCATGAGCTAACTTAAGAGTGTTTAGTTCTTTAGTTAGATACTCAATCTTATCCTTATCATTGTCATTCGTTTTATCTTGATTAGCATGATTAATTGACGTTTCATCATAGTATTCATCACTAGAGTTGTCAACAAGTAAATCATCATCACCTAACAAGTCATCTTCATCACTATTGAAATCAACATACTCGGGATGTGATACCTTTGGGCCTTTAGCCATGAAGCATGTTCCAACTCCTTCATTTGGTGAGTCAAATATGTCGTAGGAGTTGGTTGACACAAGTGCTAGACCGGCAACACCTTCATCTTGAGTATATTCGGAATCGGAGTGATAGCTTCTCTCGGAGTGATTGTCGGAGTCGGAGCCGGATACCCATTCACCAACATGATCTTGATGTCTTCGTTTTGTGTAGCTCCTTGATGACTTGTCCTTTCTTTCCGAATCCTTGCTTCTCCGTGAGTATCTTCGTTCATAACGATCATCTCTACTTCTTCTTTCTCTAGACGGTGATTCTTCTCTTCTACTTCTTCTCTTGGGAGAATCTTCTCTTCTCTTGTAGGGAGCCGTACACTCATTGGAATAGTGTCCGGGCCTTCCGCAATTGTAGCAGTTTCGCTCTCGACTAGAAGATCTTTTGTCATTGTAGGACCTTGACTTAGAGCTTCTATCTTTGCTTCTACTCTTTGTAGAACTTGTTGAAGTTCTTCACCATTAAGCTCAATTCTGCATTGAAGGTTTGTTTCTCACTTGATGATGTGGGGGCTTCACATGAGGCTTTGTAAGCACCACTTGGTTTGTTGTGAAGTTCCTCTTTATCCTTGAGTGACATCTCATGAGCAACAATTCTTCCAATGACTTCCGTTGGCTTGAGATCTTTGTAATTGGGCATCATTTGGATCAATGTGACACGGTATAATATTTTCCATCCAAGGCTCTTAGGATCTTCTTGATGATGAATCTATCAATCATCTCTTCACTCCCTAAGCCGGCAATCTCATTTGTGATAAGAGCAAGCCTAGAGTACATTTCAGCGACACCTTCACCATCCTTCATTTTGAACTTGTCAAGTTGACTTTGAAGCACATCCAATTTGGATTCCTTGACGGAGTCGGTACCTTCGTGCATATCAATCAAAGTATCCCAAATTTCCTTTGCATTCTCAAGACGGCTAATTTTGTTGAAATCTTCGGGGCACAATTCGTTGAAGAGGATATCACAAGCTTGAGCGTTGTATTGCAGCATCTTCAACTCTTCCGCGGTAGCTTCACGGTTTGGTTATTTCCCATCAAAGAAGTCACCTTGCAAGCCAACACACACAATAGCCCAAATGGCGGGGTTATGTCCAAGAATGTGCATTTTCATCTTGTGCTTCCAACTAGCAAAATTAGTACCATCAAAGTAAGGACCTCTATGGTGGTAATTTCCCTCGCTAGATGCCATACTCTCCTAGGTTGTGAAACCAGGGCTATGACCACCAAAAGCTATGGAAATCAAAGCAAATGGAGACCAAAGCTCTGATACCACTTGTAGGATCGGAAGTATGTCTAGAGGGGGTGATTAGACTACTTGACCAAATAAAAATCTAGCATTTTCCCAATTTTAGTTCTTGGCAGATTTTAGCTATCTTAGCACAAGTCAAGCAATCTTCACACAATTCAAGCAAGCATGCAAAAGAGTATATGAGCAGCGGAAAGTAAAGCATGCAACTTGCAAGAATGTAAAGGGAAGGGTTTGGAGAATTCAAACGCAATTGGAGACACGGATGTTTTTGGCGTGGTTCCGATAGGTGGTGCTATTGTACATCCACGTTGATGGAGACTTCAACCCACGGAGGGTAACGGTTGCGCGAGTCCACGGAGGGCTCCACCCACGAAGGGTCCACGAAGAAGCAACCTTGTCTATTCCATCACGGCCATCACCCACGAAGGACTTGCCTCACTAGCGGTAGATCTTCATGAAGTAGGCGATCTCCTTGCCCTTACAAACTCCTTGGTTCAACTCCACAATCTTGTTGGAGGCTCCCAAGTGACACCTAGCCAATCTAGGAGACACCACTCTCCAAGAAGTAACAAATGGGGTGTTGATAATGAACTCCTTGCTCTTGTGCTTCAAATGATAGTCTCCCCAACACTCAACTCTCTCTCACAGGATTTGGATTTGGTGGAAAGAAGATTTCAGTGGAAAGCAACTTGGGGAAGGCTAGAGATCAAGATTCATATGGTTGGAATGGAATATCTTGACCTCAACACAAGTGTAGGTGGTTCTCTCTCAGAAAATGTGTATTGGAAGTGTAGGTATGTTCTGATGGCTTTCTCCACAAATGAAGAGTGGGTGGAGGGGTATATATAGCCTCCACACAAAATCTAACCGTTACACACAATCTGCCAAACTCGGTGGGACCGAATGATTAAACTCGGTCGGACGGATTCAGCAAACCTAGTGATCGTTAGGATTTTCGGTGGGACTAATATGCAACTCAGTAGGACCGATATGGTTAGGGTTTGGGCATAACGTAATCTCGGTGTGACTGATTACACAAACTCAGTGGGACCGATTTTGGTAATAAGCTAACCAGAGAGTTGGTCAGGTAAACTCGGTGGGACCAATTCGCTCATCTCGGTGAGACCAAAATGTTACAAAAGGGAAACAGAGAGTTTACATTGCAATCTCGGTGGGACCGATCGCTCACTTCGGTTAGACCAAAACGTTACGAAGGGAAACAGAGAAATTGCAATCCCATCTCGGTGAGTCCGAGATCCCTATCGGTGAAACCGAATTGCTAGGGTTTGTGGCAGTGGCTATGACATGTGAAACTCGGTGGCGCCGGATAGAAAGAATCGGTGGGGCCGAGTTTGACTTTTGGTTTAGGTCAAATATGGATGTGGGAAGATAGTTGAGGGTTATGGAGCATATCACTAAGCACATGAAGCAAGAGGCTCATTAAACAACACCTCATCCCTCCTTGATAGTATTGGCTTTTCCTATAGACTCAATGTGATCTTGGATCACTAAAATATAAAATGTAGAGTCTTGATCTTGAAGCTTGAGCCAATCTTTTGTCCTTATAATTTTGAGGGATCCACTTTCCTCATCCATGCCATGCCATCCATTGAGCTTTTCCTGAAATATTACTCTTGGAATAATGTTAGCTCAATGAGCTATATGTTGTTAGGAATTACCAAAACCACCCAGGGATAGTTGCACTTTCAGAGGCGCCCCCTCCATCCTTCTCTTCTCTCTTCCCCTTCCTTCTCTCCTACTCCTACCACTTGGAAGGGGGGAATCCTACTCCCGGTTGGAGTAGGACTCCCTAGGACGCGCCATAGTAGAGGGTCGGCCCTCCCCTCCTCCACTCCTTTATATACGGGGGAGGGGGCACCCCATAGACACACAAGTTGATCATTGATCTCTTAGCCGTGTGTGGTGCCCCCCTCCACCATAATCCACCTCGGTCATATCGTAGCGGTGCTTAGGCGAAGCCCTGCTGCGTCGGTAGCTTCATCATCGCCGTCATCACGCCGTCATGCTGATGGAACTCTCCCTCGAAGCTCTATTGGATCGTGAATTCGTGGGACGTCACCGAGCTGAACGTGTGCAGATCGCGGAGGTGTCGTACGTTCGATACTAGGATCTGTTGATCGTGAAGACGTACGACTACATCAACCGCGTTGTCATAACGCTTCCGCTTATGGTCTACGAGGGTACGTGGACGCCACTCTCCCCTCTCGTTGCTATGCATCACCATGATCTTGCGTGTGCGTAGGAAAATTTTGAAATTACTATGTTCCCCAACAACTTGTTCCCCCTCCACCTCGTGTCAACATCATCGATTCGAAGTGGGTTTTCAAGGTGAAGAAACATGCATATGGCTCCATGGAGCGCTACAAAGCACGTCTCATGGCTAAGGGCTTTAAACAAAGTCAGGGTCTGGATTACAAGGATACATTCAGTCCAGTTGTCAAGTATACCACCATTCTACTTCTTCTGTCTCTGGCAGTTTCTCGTGGATGGTCTCTCTACCAGCTTGATGTGCAGAACGCTTTTCTTCATGGACTGCGTGAAGAGGAGGTTTACATGAGGCAGCCACCTGGATTTGTTGATCACACTCAGCCTCATCATCTCTGTCGTCTGACCAAGGCTCTCTATGGACTGAAACAGGCACCTCGTGCCTGGCATGCTCATCTAGCTTCAGCTCTACGCACTCATGGATTCATTCCTTCGACAGCTGATACTTCGCTATTCCTGTTTCAGCGGCCAAGTTTGACCATGTACCTCCTTGTGTATGTGGATGATATTGTCCTGGTTAGCTCCTCTCTGATGGCAGCTGATGCTCTTGTGACTGCGCTTGGCCGTGATTTTGCAGTGAAGGATTTGGGAAAACTTCATTTCTTTCTGGGTATTGAAGTCGCTCATCAGTCTCGTGGCAGTTAGGCTCTCACCCAGAAGAAGTACTCTCTTGATCTCTCGCGCCGTGCTGGTATGCTCAAGTGCAAAACTTCACCTACACCCATGTCCTCCACTGACAAACTTTCAGCTGCTGATGGTACTTTTCTATCTCCTGAGGATGCTACTAAGTACAGGAGTATCGTTGGTGGCCAGCAGTATCTAACGAACACGCGTCCTGATCTTTCCTTTGCGGTTAACAGGGTGTGCCAGTATCTTCATGCACCTACTAATGTACACTGGTCTGCTGTGAAGCGCATACTACGCTATGTGCATCTCACTGTCTCCTTTTGTCTTCACCTGCGCTCCAGTTCCTCCGGAGTTCTTTCTGCATTCTCGAATGCTGATTGGGCTGGGTGTCCAGATGACAGGCGATCTCCGGGGGACATGTTGTGTTCTTGCGGCCTAATCTGATCGCCTGGAGTGCACGCAAGCAAGCCACTATTTCCCACAGTAGCACAGAGGCCAAGTACAAGTCAGTTGCCAATGCGACTGCCGAACTCATATGGATTGAGTCCCTACTTCGAGAGCTAGGGGTTGCTCAGCCACATCCTTCGGTACTTTGATGTGACAACATCGGTGCTACGTTTCTGTCATCAAACCCGATGTTCCATGCACGGACCAAACACATTGAGATTGACTATCATTTTATGAGGGAACGTGTCGCACAGAAGCTACTATAAGTCAGGTTTGTCTCTTCAAAAGATCAACTTGCAGACATGTTCACCAAGCCTCTACCTTCTCCCATGTTTGAGGTCTGTAGGCACAATCTCAACCTCCTAGATGCTTCAGGAGTGAGTTGAGATTGAGGGAGGGTGTTAGACTTCGTATTGTAGCCTGTGTGTGTGTGTGTGTGTGTGTGTGTGTGTGTGTGTGTGTGTGTGTTGTTTAATCCAACCTCTCCACTTCTCACTAAAGAAAACCCTTTTTAAGCAAAACCTCTTGTAGAAAATCCCAATTCACCCTGTCATATGCTTTTTCAAAGTCTAGCTTTAGTATGACCCCCTCTTGTTTAGTCCTCCTAAGCTCATGAAACACCTCATGGATAGTGACCACCCCATCTAAAATATTTCCGTTTTTCATAAATGCCGTCTGACTCTTACTCACCACCTTATCTGCAACTCTCTCAAGCCTATTTGTCAGTACTTTAGTCACAATTTTCTAACAAACATAATATAAACATATTGGCCGATATTGCTTGATAGTTGCAGCATCTTTCGTTTTAGGAATCAGAGTAACCACCCCATAATTAAGTCTTCTAAGTTGCAACTCCTCAGCATGCGGGCTATCAAGCATTCTTTTGACCATCTCTTTAACCATCTCCCAAAAATGTTTCTAAAAGATTACTGGTAAGCCATCTGGGCCAGGAGCTGTATTGGTTTTCATATCTTTAACTACTAACTCTATTTCCTCCATAGTGAAAGGCTTAGTCAACTCTTCATTGTCTAGTTCTGATAGCATGTGCTCTGTTGACCAAGGGGCTTCCACCAAGAGATATGTCCCCCCTGTCCTTTGAACCAAATAGTCTCTTATAGTAACTAGAAATGTGTTCTTGCAACTCTTTCTCATCTTGTATAACATTTCCTTCATGTTCCAAAGAAGCAATATTACATTTTATGTGTCTTCCATTGGCAGCACTATGGAAGAATGAAGTATTTGCATCTCCCTCAAGTAACCACTGACAAACTGACTGACAATGTGGACTGCATGAGCAATGTCAGGCCGAGTCACAGTGAGGTACACAAGGCTGCCTACAAGATGACGATAGCGAGTGGTATCCCTCAAGAGGAGTACCATCACTAGGGCGCAATTGGAGATGGAGCTCCATGGGTGTAGCGGCAGTGTGTGTATCAGTAAGACCTGAGCGTGAGATCAAATCCTGAGTATAGCGATGTTGAGAGAGATAGTAACCATCATTAGTTTGATCAACCTCGATTCCCAGAAAATAACTGAGAGAAAATTAATCTGACATCTTGAATTGCTCACTCAACTTTTTCTTCACAAAAGCAATGTACTTCTGATCATCTCCAGTGATCAACATAGAGAAGAAGCAAGGTACGACCGCGGTCAGATGTATGAGTGAAAAGTGCAGGGTCATGCTCACTAGAAGAGAAACCAGCAGCTTGAACCACAGAGCTGAACCCTAAACCCTAAACCCTAAACCCTAAACCCTAAACCCTAAACCCTAATAAACCCTAAACCCTAAACCCTAAATCCTAAACCCTAAACCCTAAACCCTAAACCCTAAACCCTAAACCCTAAAGTCCCTCCCTACAACTCTTGAATTAAGAATTCTCACAATAACAAGGTCTACTTGATGTTAATTAGGCATAAATGAAACTTTAGCAAAAATCTCGTAAAACAAAAAGGATATTCAATTAATATAATATCAACTCATTAAAGAAAATTGAGGGCATGCTTAGGTTAATGAATATGTTTCATTCATATATAATGCGTACACCCTGTGTATGTTCTATCCTATAGGAATTCCACTATAGGAATTCGATAGGAATTGAGTTGTTGTTATGGTAAGTTAACACGGTTCGTTATTAAACCATGGATTTGATTTACCAAATCCATCATTATTGTATACTCTTTGATAGATATAGCGCAACCCAAATTAATCCCTAATCCTTATTTTACAAGTTCTTAATAGGTCTCTTTTCTTATTTTGAATGCAAATACCTAACTAAATACTAATAAAATTCTTTGTTGACAGCAATCTATGCTTCACAGTAGTATATATTTTGTATATCGAAGTCCTAGATAGGAAAGTAGAGTAGGCACAGATCCTCCACAAAAGGCAAAATGTATATGAAAAAAGATTGATTGCACTTTCCAACGGACTCATTCCATGAGTAAACGATTGAATGGGATTCGCTTGGGCAACGAAATCAAGTCCTGGTCCCCTTTTCTCTCTTATTGAATTAACTAATTCATTTCCTTTTTACTTTTGGATTTTTTTGATTTGATTTGGCATTATTCCACAAAAAAAAAAGAAAATTTTCGACAAATTCCTTTTTTTTAATTATGTGATAATTATGAGAACCAATCCTACTACTTCTCGTCCCGGGGTTTCCACAATTGAAGAAAAAGGTCGTATTGATCAAATTATTGGACCCGTGCTGGATGTCACTTTTCCCCCGGGCAAGTTACCTTATATTTAGAACGTTTTGGTAGTCCAGAGTAGAGACACTGCCGATAAGCAAATTAATGTGACTTGTGAGGTACAACAATTATTTGGAAATAATCGAGTTAGAGCTGTAGCTATGAGTGCTATGGACGGGTTGATGAGAGGAATGGAAGTGATTGACACGGGAGCTCCTCTCAGTGTTCCGGTCGGTGGAGCTACTCTCGGACGAATTTTCAACGTTCTTGGGGAGCCTGTTGACAATTTGGGTCCTGTAGATAGTAGTGCAACGTTCCCTATTCATAGATCTGCGCCTGCCTTTATCGAGTTAGATACGAAATTATCCATCTTTGAAACAGGTATTAAGGTCGTCGATCTTTTAGCTCCTTATCGACGTGGAGGAAAAATAGGACTATTTGGGGGGGCTGGAGTAGATAAAACAGTACTGATCATGGAATTAATCAATAACATTGCTAAAGCTCATGGGGGCGTATCCGTATTCGGTGGAGTAGGGGAACGGACTCGTGAAGGAAATGATCTTTATATGGAAATGAAGGAATCCAGAGTAATTAATGAAAAAAATATTGAAGAATCAAAGGTAGCTCTAGTCTATGGCCAAATGAATGAACCACCGGGAGCTCGTATGAGAGTTGGTTTAACTGCCCTAACTATGGCAGAATATTTCCGAGATGTTAATAAGCAAGATGTGCTTTTATTTATCGATAATATCTTTCGTTTTGTTCAAGCAGGATCAGAGGTATCCGCTTTATTAGGGAGAATGCCCTCCGCAGTGGGTTATCAACCTACTCTTAGTACAGAAATGGGTTCTTTGCAAGAAAGAATTGCTTCTACTAAAAAGGGATCTATAACTTCAATTCAAGCAGTTTATGTACCTGCAGACGATTTCACCGACCCTGCCCCTGCCACAACATTTGCACATTTGGATGCTACTACCGTACTTTCTAGAGGATTAGCTTCCAAGGTATTTATCCAGCAGTAGATCCTTTAGATTCAACCTCAACTATGTTACAGCCTCGGATCGTTGGCAACGAACATTATGAAACTGCGCAAAGAGTTAAGGAAACTTTACAACGTTACAAAGAACTTCAGGACATTATCGCAATTCTTGGCTTGGATGAATTATCGGAAGAGGATCGTTTAACTGTAGCAAGAGCAAGAAAAATTGAGCGTTTCTTATCACAACCGTTCTTTGTGGCAGAAGTTTTTACTGGTTCTCCAGGAAAGTATGTTGCTCTTGCGGAAACTATTAGGGGATTTCAACTAATCCTTTCCGGAGAATTAGACGGCCTACCTGAACAGGCTTTTTATTTGGTGGGTAACATCGATGAAGCTAGCACGAAAGCTATAACCTTAGAAGAGGAGAACAAATCGCAGAAATGCAATTAAATCTTTCTGTACTGACTCCTAAGTGAATTATTTGGGATTGTGAAGTGAAAGAAATCATTTTATCCACTAATAGTGGCCAAATTGGCGTATTACCAAACCACGCCCCCATTAACACAGCAGTAGATATGGGTCCTTTGAGAATACGCCTCCTCAACGACCAATGGTTAACAGCGGTTCTGTGGAGCGGTTTTGCGAAAATAATTAATAATGAGATCATCATTTTAGGAAATGATGCGGAACTGGGTAGTGATATTGATCCGGAAGAAGCTCAAAAGGCACTTGAAATAGCCGAAGCTAACTTGAGTAAAGCTGAGGGTACAAAAGATTTGGTTGAAGCGAAGCTCGCTCTCCGACGAGCTAGGATACGAATCGAGGCTGTCAATTGGATTCCCCCATCCAATTGAAGACAATCCAGTGATTTATAGTTGATACAAAGAAAAAGGGAAGAGGGAGTGATGGGCAACCTTTTTCTATATGTTGCTCGTGAGCCGCCAAGTACCAGTCTCGCAACAGTACTGGCGTTAAAGGATCGGTCCTTCACTTGCGGATCATTCGCGAATCGAACTCGCTCTCTTGCCACGCCTTTGACTCACGAACTCGAGTCGGACTCATTCACTGCTGACTTTTTTGAGGATCGTTCGTTCTTCACTCTCTTGCTATTACCCGCAGGGAGCGCAGCAACCGATGGTGCATATTATCATATAGAAAGAAGCAAAGCGTAGCGATTCGTACTACCGGAAAAGTGTCGCTAACCGCTAGGCAATAGAGTCAGCTTACGGGGTGGGGCACAAGCAAGCGTAGCGAATCACATAGAGTTGCCCCTACCTGCCAGCGCGCAGATAGATAGGGCGGGCGAGCGCAAGGATGGATGTCTGAGCGGTTGAAAGAGTCGGTCTTGAAAACCGAAGTATTGATAGGAATACCGGGGGTTCGAATCCCTCTCCATCCGCGAGGTCATAAGTTCTCTCTTGCCTTATCTATAGATAAGAACGAATCTCCTCGACTGATATGATGGATGGAATGGGTAGAAGGTTGAGGTTATTGTGTGTTGATTTAGTTAGGACTTTGTCTCCCTTTCGTTATCTTCCGCCCCGGGTGGATGACCTGTGGGAGCTAAGTCGAAGATCTCGGTGTCGTCGTGAGTGGTTGATAAACAACGATTGCAGTTTGATTTAGGGAGTCCCAATCCTGTGAAGCTTAACAGACAAAGAAAATGATAGAGACTTCCGGGTATAGGGTGACGACCTTAATGAATCAAGTATTCAGGTGGCAGAGTTTTTAGCTACATAAGCGCTCAAATTCCTGAATACTTATTGCCCAAAAAATATGATCAACCCCAGGTACATTTATTAGGTTTTGATCTGAGGCTATCCTGGTCTGCAGGACCCAACACAAGTATTCATCCTTTCCAATCTGCAAAAGGTGTTGCCAAAAGCTTACCCTCTTCCACACGGATGCTACAGCCGCTATCACTTTTGCAGGAGGGGAATTACAGAGTTCGCTTCTCGACATCTTGTTTGGTAAGCGGAATTTTGACCCAGGCGCCCTAGTGTTGCCTAACCGTTCGGCCGGAGATGTCGGATGCGAGATCTTTAGCTACTTGTATCAATTTGCCGCAGTGTGCTTAGATACAATGGGCTGGCAGCTGAGGCTTGGCAGGATGGGGGAGTTAATTAAGGTCGAGGGAGCAGGAAAGAGTTTGTTATTCGCTATTGGCTTAGTACGGCCTATACATAATAGGGCCATGACGGTTTTGGCAAGGCCTTGAACTTCATATATCCCTTTTTTACTCAATCCAGAATACCGATAAAGTCAGATTGAATCATTTTGTCGACCTTTCCTTTGGATTTATTATCATAGGTAGTGTTCGAGATCGCCTCTGTGCGGTGAACGCTCGAATGTAGCTAACATCAGTTTTGTCCTCGCGTGGTTGAAGGAGATGCTGCTGCTGGATGGAATGCTTCCGGGGCGCCATGATCCTTCTATCAGGAATAGAATAATCGAGGGCACTGACTGACTGCATCAATCATCGCTCAGTGAGCTATTAATTGCCGCCAATAGCGCTTCGCTTGCATGCAAGGCGGCTAATAAAAGCGCCAGGTAGACGCGCGGAGATGCATTTTGAGTACTGGTGGTACTGGACAAGCTCTAGGGGAATAATCTCTTTCTTATTTCTTTCTTATTTCTTTCCCATGACGACTAGGAACGGGCAAATCAAGAATTTCACTTCGAATTCCGGACCTCAACATCCTGCTGCTCATGGTGTTTCACGATCAGTATTGGAAATGAACGGAGAAGTGGTGGAACGTGCGGAACCACATATTGGATCACTCCAGTGCGGCACGAAGCCGCTGACGCTGAGTAGGCTCCTATGCCGCTAGCACGGTGGAGGTTCCGTAGCGCGTCATGAGCACCGGGCAAAGGGACGGTTGAGCAACTCAAGCGAACCGCCCTACCTGACTTTGGATAAAGATAGAAGGGAGAAGGTTGTGAAGGTGGCCTCGTTATCCACACATCTAGTCGGAGGACCGACCTGGGTTTTCACGAGCGTAGGCGGGTCCTGGAGTGCCCGTCAAGGGCGCTAGCGCATACCCCGGGGTGATCATCACCACCTGCACCTCACATCTCGGCACAGTGGAACGTGTAACCCGCCTGCTGTCCAAGTCAACCAATGAATTTCCTGTAATTCATAGCGCCTAACAGAACGTAGCAGCAAGGGACAACCCACCCATACAGACAGCCTGCGGGGAGGATGGCACTACTGGCAAAGACCGTCTGGCGAAAACGCCGCAGGCGCGAAGCGTGGTGGGCCTGCGCCGGGGGAGCATAGGGAGGAAAGGGAGCCCGGACGGTGGAAGAGCCAGGGGAAGCCGGGTCATTTGACGGAAACGGAAGGTCCGAGCGGCTCATTCATTCTTGAAAAAAGAGGGGGGGAGCGAGCCAATGTATCAATGAATAGATACAGTCAACGGTATTAAGACAGCGCTGCCTACACGCGAATTAGCTTCCGAGGTCGAGCAGTCTCAGTTTCACTACAGGATTTGCGAATGAATGCTGGGCTGGGCCACCTCAAATGGCGTGAGCCGCATGCGGGGAGACCCGCACGTACGGTTTTCAGGGGGATCCGGCCGGCCGGCGCCCACCCGACTAGAGGGACTGAGAAATTAATCGAGTACAAAACTTATCTTCAAGCTTTACCTTATTTTGATCGTTTAGAGGGCGATCGCGGAGTGACTGAATGAAGTCCTCCCTCCCTTTCTTTCGGAGGTGCTGACCCGCTGCGAGGCAGATATGACTAAGTGACATATTGAATATGGCGACGACTACAGCATGTCGTAGAAGGAGATAAGAGGTGGAGCCAACGACCCACTAAGACTCACGTATCTACAACTACATACCCGAGCGGCAGTCAACAACGGAGGCGTGAATGCAAGATGCCAGCGGAATGATCGACCGGACAGAGGCTAGGGCAGCTTTCTTCCCACCGCGTCCTTCCTTGTGTGTCAGAGATACAAAGCGAGTGCACCGGAAAAGAAGGGGAACTGAATCGATCTATTCCATGGCGAAGCATCCGAAGCATAACTGCACACTCACACGATCTTTGCCGAGAGATAGGAGCATTCGGTGGAACCGGTGAACTACACTTGCTTCTTGATAGATGTGTGGGACAGAGGGCTCGTGGTACCTGCTGCCCGCCCTTCCTCCGCTTTGATAACCGTGTGAACGGAGAGTGGGCAGAGCAAAAGGGAAGGAGGTCCTCATACGGAGTCGCACAATTGAGCAGTGCGGGAGACTGGAGAATGGGTCGAGTAAACTCCCTTAGGGCCGATTAAATCACAGACGAGGAACTTTTCTTTCTTTTTTTCTTTTTGATTTGAAGGGTATGTTCTCAAAAAAGAAAGGCAGAGATTGTACCAACCTCTTCCCTAGAATTGCATCTTCCCCGTACTTTCGTCGAGAGAGAAGAGCTAGAAGGCAGTTATACTTATTGCTAGTTAGGCCGGGTAGCAGCCAAGTATGTGAACCATAATGAAATAGAACGCGCTCACTGCGCCCAACCCAGCCCGAGCAACAGCACCATCAACATGAATTTTGACCACGCCCAGTGGAGGCGGCGTCCACCCCGAAGGACCAGTCACACAGCGACCCCCCACTGGCCTAGCCACCATGGACACCTCACCAAGTTCATTCAGATAAGAGTTAATAAATCCCAACGTAGAGAGAGGGCTTTGGAACTCTCCTTCGTGAATAGCCCGTCGTCTTGCACTCCAAATCGCCCAGCCCAGCAGGATATCAACAGTTTGGTGAATTGTGAATGATCAAGAGGGGCAGTCAATACCCGAATCCGAGCCTCCTGCCAGTGAATAGACCGATCGGACACAGTAGCTAGCTGTTTACTAAAGAACTCCTTCAACATGATCAATCCAATGAAAGGACATGACTAAAAAGCCAATTGCCTTCACAGACGCAGTAGCTTGCTTAGGACTACCTTTCAATCTCTCATGAATGAAATCTTTTCCCCTTACCTCAGGAAATTTTTACTAGTCTTTTTTGACGACATACTAGTCTATAGTCCCGATCTGCACTCTCATCTGAGCCATTTAGAAATGGTCCTATCTGTTTGACAAAAGAATGCCCTCTTCACTAAACCCTCAAAGTGCTACTTTGGCGTGACGTGACCTCAGTAGAATATTTAGGTAATATTGTATCTAAGGGAGGGGTATCGACTGATCCAGGAAAGGTTGAAGCTAGAAAGAGTTGGCTTAGACCTTATATTCTGAAAGAATTGCGCGGTTTCTTGGGACTTAAGGGATACTACAGGAAGTTTGTAAAGAGATATGGCATCATTAGTAAACCACTCAAGGAGCAATTGAAGAAAGGAGGGTGGAATTGGGGACAAGAGGAAGACATGGCATTTGAGCAGCTTAAGAGTGCCATGACGCATGCACCAGTTTTAGCACTTCCTTACTTTCTTTTTAAAAACCTTTCTTTTTTTCTTTTCATAGTAAAAATTTTCTATTCTTTGATGTAGCATTCCGTGGTGGATTATCCCATCAGTCTTCGTTTCTCTTAGACTGAGTGTCTCTACCTGGGGTGGGTTTCACCCCCTCTATGAAAACTAGAGCCGTGTGTGTGTGTGTGTGTGTGTGTGTGTGTGTGTGTGTGTGTGTGTGGGTGCGTGTGTGTGGGTGCGTGTGTGTGTGTGTGAAAGACTTGCTTGGCTGTAGTGAAGAAACCCCACACCCGATGCTATTTATAGAGGATAGTTGGACGCAAGTAGCGGAACTAAAGTAAATTGAATACAATAGCTACGTTCACACAAATGATACATTGGTCTATGCTTTATATTATCATGGAAATATTAGAAGAGTTGAGAAGAGTGCTCTAGGTACATCGCGAAGGACCATAGATTGTGCTAAAGGGGCACCGGGGGTACATGACCACAAAGGTACGACTCCCCACCAAGTGATCTAATATGAGCTTTCAAATTTTCTATCTTAAAATCACTGGTACACATTGATTATGCGATAAGCATAGACATTTATATTGATATGCTACTAAGTACAGATTGTTTTGAAGCTAAATCCAGACACACTACAGAAACATATGGACAGTGTGCTTTGTTTCTCTGAAGCCAAAAGTTGCGCAAGGAAATAGGATCACTGTCGAGGCACATCCGAAGGCTTGCGCCCACCATCAGCTGTAACCCATCCTGGGTCACTACGACTGCTCCTTCACACCTTTGAAGTCGTGGGCGTCCTACCACCAGGCTTGGAAGTTGGAAGTTAGTGGAGTCCATCGCCGTCGGTATGAGGCCGCCAAAATCGTCATTGGAACCGAAACCTCTTGCATGAAGTCGTTGGTGGATATGGCAACAACCCTGTTCATATCTAGAACATCATGACCATAAACCGGAATCGCATTTCCAGTGTCGGAATCGGCCGTGTACTTCAGACTGACCTGATCACCTATCAACGCATATGGCTTAGCTTGTTGAGCTTCTTGCCCACTGCTCAGGTTCTTTCCACCCATGCCTGCAATGATATGCTACTTGATATGGAAACTCCAATGTTATGCTTGAATTATTTCCCTTTTTTAACTATACTCAATCAGAACTTCTGAAGTCTCTCACAAGAAGCAAATAAAATATCCTCCTCCTTGGCAAGCGATTTGTAGTCCAGATTATTTGCAACAAAGGGAAGTGCTGGCAAATCTACTGATTATTTGCAACAAAGGGAAGTGCTGGCAAATCTACTGTAGAGTCCATGGAATGATTATAAAGTTTTTTATTTTGCGAAAAGATTATAAACTCTTCATTGCACAAGTATCACCATCAGTTATTATATTATTGGCTTCTAGCTGCCTGAACGAAAATTCCAAAAGAACGATGCTCTCATTGTAACCTCCGATTCGGTCAGAAACGCAATGGTCTAATTCTGAAAAAGAAAAATGCAATGATCTGTCTTGCGCCTGTGTGCGGACAAAAATTGTCAGATATGAAATTGCTAGGAATCGAGCCTTATAAATTTTCAGTTGCATCTTTCACCAAAACTCCCTACTTCTGCCAGCACTGAGATTAATTTGACTCTCTTTTATTGCAAATAGAGCAGTCATCCTCCTTTTCCAAAAAAAATAGAGCATTAGTTTGGGACCACTTACAACAAGGGAAGTGCAAGAAAAGCTACTGCAAGTTCATATATACTACGATTATAACAACACCCCATCAATATGATGGACATCTTTTTGTACTAGACCACAATCAATAAATTTGCATGTAAAAGCAAGTAAATTCATATAATTGTTGGGTACCTGACAAATGACCATAACTTATATAAACATATCACAACCGTTTATTAGCGCATCCGATAGGTATTCATAGTTGTAACTAGAGATATCACAAAAAATAGTTTTAACTACACATAAACATCATACAGTCATTGTTATCATGTGCAGGATCTTTACATTAAAGTTCATAACTACACCTTGATTACGTAGCACCCATGCTACGGATGGCTGGTGAGATAGTGAAATCAATAGCACATGGCCCATAAATACAATTTGGAATCACTCATTTGCACCTCTACATAGTTCCAGTGAGCATATAAGGTGAACACTAAAAACTTCACCACAAAAATGTAAGGTTGCCCATCGTTTTTGTTATTGCTGCCACTAAATGCATAGAGAAATGGTGTTACCTTGGTCTATGAGGACTATGATCAGTGGTAGGCATGGGATGCACCAGGAACATGAGTTCAAGTTGAGAGTGTGTGTATACGTGCCGATCCAATGATGATATCTTCAACGGCTGACAAACTTCCTCTGATATAAGCTAAGCTACTGGAACGCTTAGTGTTCCTTTGAAGAGCCGAAATGACACCTATGCTCATTTCTCAGAAGTGCCTGGTGCTCGTTCAAGGAGAAATGAAATGAGAATAGTACTTCCCATCTGGCTAACAGAACACCCAAGAACACTGATCTTGTGAGAGTCATACTACTCCTCCGCCCCAAAATAAGTGTCTTAACTTTATATTAACTTTAATACAAAATAGTATTAAATTTGAGACACTTATAATAAGTGTCTTAACTTTATATTAACTTTAATACAAAGTAGTACTAAATTTGAGACACTTATTTTAGGACGGAGGGTGTACTTTGGGGCATCTCGTAATTATTTGCAACTCTTCTTCAATGAACCTTTTGCCACTATTTCAATACAGATTGCACTGGATCTTTATTTGTCTAGGCTGGAGAATCCCCTGTTTCTGAAAACAAAAGATTGAGTACTGACCGAAGGGACAACAACATAAACTGTAACCATCAGGGGCAACACAACACCAAATAAAACCATACTTTCGCAAAACTCGTGCGTTCATAAGCTCATATTCATCCAGCACCAAAACAGCAAGATGTCAGGGCTACCAACTGAAGCACAACAGAAGCTGGAAAACTACAGAAACATGGATGGCGTGCTTTGTCTTTCTGAAATATTAGTTGCACAAGGAAGCAGGATCACTGCTGCTGCGCGTCCGACAGCTTGATTCCCGCGTCAGCTTCCGATGCCCTGTAACCCAGCCCAGGGCGCGCCGGTTGCTCCTGCTCGCCTTCAAAGTCGCGGGCATCCCGCAGCGAGGCCTCGAAGTCAGTGGAGTCCATCGCCGTCGGTAAGAGGCTGCCGATGTCGTCTTTGGCGCCAAAGCCGCCGGCTCGCATGACATCATCGGCTGAGATCGCAGCTTCCATGTTCATATCTACAGAATTGTGACCATTCACTGAAGTCGGATTTCCGGTGTGAGAATCTGCAGTGTGCTTCAGGGCCCCCTGATCGTCAGTCAAGGCATCTGGCTTAGCTTGGTGAGCTAGTTGCCCACTGCCCAAGTTCTTCCCATCCATGCCTGCGACGATATGCCACTAGATATGAAAACTCCATGCCAAGACACCACATTATACAAAGTAACATCGTGCTTAAATGCTTTCCTATTTTAACGATATTTAATCAGAACTTCAGAAGTAGTATTTGACAAGATGCAGATAAAGTACCCTCCTCCTTGTTAAGCTACCTATATTCCTGATTATATGCAACAAAGGAAACTGCAGGCAAAGATACTGCAGGGTTGATGGAAGGTATATCACCCATCCATGGCCCAAAGTATCAATGTTAATTACTCCAGCTGTGCCTTACAGTTGCAGCCACAGAAATTCCAAAGGAACAATGCTCGGTTCAGTCAGAAACGCAGTGGTCTCTTCTTTGCTCGCGCGCTTGTGTACAGAAACTATCAAACATCACATTGCTACAGATCTCACCTCATAAATTTTCCATTAAATCTTTCAGCAGACCTTTGCTACTTCTACTAGCGCCAAGATTAATTTGACCCCCTTTTATTTATCTCAGAACAGAGCACAAATCAGCTGCTCCAGCGACCTGCGTCTCCTACTTTCCCTTGCTCGATCGATTCCCCGGAGCAACTACAAACCAAATCACACTGACTGCAGAAATAGACTCCAAAGTTTACATTATAACACTACTCATAGTCGTAGGATCGATCCATACGAGGCTACAACGCAACAGAAGACCAGACCGAGGAATATATATAAACAGATGAAGCAGGGAGCGGAAGAAGAAACTGACCAACGGCAAGGCGACGTCGCACTCACCGCCGGCGGATCGAGTCGGCGAAGAAAGGAGGCGCCGCAGATTCGAGAGCTCGCCTCTTCTCGCTCCTTGCACGCAGCCAAGGAAATCTTTTTTTTTTTACGGAGGCAATCCAATCCCCTCTTCGCTTCCTCGGTTCACTTTATGGTGTTGTGGGTTGGACCACTACGTGTTCAGCGAAAGAAGGGGTAACGTGGCACCTTGTCCCTTTTGGGCCAAATGGGCCAGTTAGTTAGGCTTTTTTGTTTATTTCAGTTGGGCCAGCTAGTTTTTTTTTCTCGAGAGAGAGAGTATTGCTAAACACACGTCAACTCGTGTTTCGAAGGTTTCGCTAGAGGGCTGCAGCCGCCGCCGCAACAGAGTTTTTGGTACCTTCGCCTCCGGCTGTCATCTTTGCGTTAAAAGGTGGGAGGAACCTTACATCTTTAAGAGTTATATGTTTTTCGGCATCATCCAGTGATCATCGTATTTTTATGACTATGAATAACAGATGTTTCTAAAAAACTCTTTATTTCTATGTAATAAATGCTAAATACCCTTCAAAGAAAGTACATAAAGGATGCAACTGGCAGTAGGCAGTTGAACCAAAAAAAATGATAACTACCAATCTAGCACACATGAATTTCTTATATTCATCTTACTGTTAAAAAGAAGAGATGGTGGTTGTTGTTGTGTCACAAATCTCATGCCCTAATATACCTCTCCTCTTAAACTTGCACCGACATGTGGGCGCGCTTTATTATACCCCATGCATAATTTGTTTGTTTTATATGGGTATCTCACCGACCACTCGAGCAATAATAGTTTTAAAATGTTTATTATTATAATTTTCACTAACATGTATAGGTTTATATTCTCCTGACGATGACAGTGCAGGTTCTCTGTGAGTCATCTTTCGTTACTCCATTGGCACAACCGAACTAGGGTTCCCAGATGTGGGGTGTTTTGTACTCTTTCATCAACTGCATCGCATCAGTGTTTGCTCCAGAGCCGTTAGGAAGCCTAGAGTAGGTGTATAGGAGTTGGTAGGCAGTGGTTGCTTTCCTCCATGAAAACAACACCATTGTTCTAAGGAGGATGGATGGAGCAGAGCAAGGTTAGCGAATCCAGAAGGCAGTATGACGATTCTCATTCGACGTAGTCGGGTAGAGCAGCTGGCTCTGAGGGGGCCAGTCCAAGGTTATATAGTTCGACATGTGACTCGGGAAGTGAAAAAAAAATCAATAACACCCAACCCATGAAACCAACTAGTACCTATCTAAATAAAATATGTCACTAGGGTTGGTAGCTCTTATAGCAAATGTACTCATTTAGATACATTATGACTGAGCATTTTTCCTGCCCTCTCGTACCATTAGCATTTCTATCCGCTGGATCGTCAGTTCTAGGCTTTTTTTGGCCGTCCGATTTACTCCTAATCCCACCTAAATCACATGTACATACTAAATTAAGCGTACATGGTGTGCTATCCTTCTCGGGCCGCTGCTCTGGTGGCTTTTTGGGCATGTGACATTCAGTTGGGCCTGGCTTAATGGGACTGTACTAGGATCCCGTCGATCGAAAAAGTGTATAGAACCCTAAAACAAGGATGGTCGCCACCCTGTTTTGTGTTTCACTCACAATGTCATGTTGGGCCGCCTCATCATGGTTGACCGTCGTGGGGTCTCTTATTGCCACCATGGGTAGAACAACTGCACATGTGGTTAGTGAGGTGGTATAAGTCAACAACTTCCAACCCATAAGTAGAACTTTGAGTCACTCATTTGCAACTACCTACACATATTCCCATTCAGCATAGGAGGTGAACACTCACTACACTGCAAAAATGTTAACTTGTCCATCTTTTGGTTGTTGTCACTCAGTGGGTGGGTAGAGAAATCACACTAGCTTGGTCTACGAGGACTGTGATCACTGATAGGCATGGGATGCACTAGGAATATGAGTTCAAGTTGAGGGTGTGTACATGAGTTGATTCCGCATTTTGTTAGGAGCGATGACCGCAACACTTTCTTTGCTACATGCATGGTGACTACAATGGCTCATGGCTCTCCAGAAAACCATCACACTTATGATCATTTCCCATCGAGCGATGTGGTGGCATCTGTGCAAACTGCAAAGAAGATGGTTCGGAATTGCTTGTTCCAAGTAAGATATGGAATGGAGATGGTACCTCCTCAACCCTCCTAAGAAAAATTAAGCCCAATTTCCAAACTTGGATGTTAGCAGGAGCAAAAGATCTAAGAGTAGTGACCTTGTGAGAGTAGGGTTTTTTGGCCTCTCGTAAAAGGTAGCAACTCTCCCTATTCAATGAAATATGGCAAAGGGTTTACCTCTTTTTCAATAAAGGAATGATGTTTTCTTATTTGTCCAAGTAGGCGAATTCCCTTGTTTTGAAAGAAAAACGGAGACCTGACTAGCGCTTGGAAACCACAACCAACACAACAATGAACAAAACCATTCTTTCAGTGAGACCTCCGTGATCTAAATGATAAAGAAACCGAAAACCACTCATATGTTCACGAGCTCATATTCTTCCATTACCGGAGCGGGATGTTAGTGTTGCCCAATAAGGCAATAAAGCACATAGTTTAGAAGCTAGAAACTCCAGGAACGCAAGCCAAAGATATGAATAATGTCTTTTCTCCTTTTGAAGTTAAAGTTGTACAAGGAAGCAGGATGACTGTCATGCCTTGTTCGACAACTTGATTCTGGCATCAATTTCGAATGCTTTATAACTTAGTCAGGGGCTTGACACTAGCTCATTCCAGCCTTCAAAGTCAAGCATGCATCCCATGGTGAGGTCTTCAAGTGGAGTCCATGAGTCCATCAGTATAGGTAGGAGGCGTGTCATTTTTTATGCCCAAGCCGTCAACTCACATAGAAAGAAGCCTCCATGTTTATACGCCTTAGCTTTTTGAGCCTGCCCAAGTTCTTCCCATCCATGCTTGCAATGATACGATATAGGGAAAATACATCCTACCATCCATGGGTAGTTACCTCATATGTCCCATATACTATCATGTGGTAGTATATATACTACTTTATCATTCTAAATATATTCATATACTATATCAAAGATATTTCAAAGCAAGCTATACGAAAAAATTGTGTGAGTCCCTAGTTCTTTTTTTGTATATTTTGAAAATACCTTCATATTTGTACATATAATTAAGACAACGTACTAAAAAATACTACATACTTACCTACAAAGTAGGATATATAGTACCCAAATATTCTTATATACTACATATTACACGTACATACTTTCGATTTTGATAGATACTACATACAACATACAAAACTCGCGTGAAGGTACCTATCACTGGTGGTAGAAAACATTTGCCATGAAACTCTATATCAAGATACCACACTATATATACAATGTAGAGGTCGGGCTTTCCTCTCTTTGGAAAAAGATACCACATTGTGCATGGTAATGATATTTAATCAAACTTCGTATTTTGTTGACAAGATGCGAATAAAGTATTCTCTTGGTCAAGCTATCCAGATTCTTGATTTTGATAACAAAGGAAAGGGCATGCAAAGCTACTGTAGAGTTTATGGGAGGATTATAGTGAAATATTAATGTGAATTACTTCAGCTCAAGCTTCTAGTTGCAGTAATGGAAGTTCCAACAAAACAAGGTCTGTCAAGATAGCCCCCAATATTTCTCAAAAAAAAAAAAAAAAAAAAGATAGCCCCCAACACAGTTAAAAACGCAGTGGTCATTTTTTTTTGTGCACACTTGTATACACAAACTGCCAAACATGATGTTGCTACAAATAAAAAAGAAACAGACTCCTGACCTTCATGAACAGCTACAAATAAAACGTCTCCAGCTACAGAAATTGATTCCTAGCTACTCATACGGGTGATGGATCGATCAGCACTGGCAGGCAGCAGATGAAGTTACAGAAAATTATGCAGTTGATAGCAAACAAAAATGATAAGCGGCAGTAACACTCTGGCTCACATGATTTTTCTTAGATTCAAAATGTTAAAAAATGGTGCAAAGAGCCGAGCATCTGGGTTATCTGTCTTAAGTTCTTCCCAGGTAATCTGAAATTTACTTTTGAAGCACACAGGAGCGCAAATTGAACTGAATAAGTACATTGAACAAAGGCAGCATCAGTAGCAATAGAGATCACAGATTCAACGCACTCGTCATAACCAAAGAGCAATGAGCCCTTACCAGTATATATATGCCGTGTACCATCATGCACTACACATGTACAGAGCTGCTGTAAAGTAAAGCGATAAACCTGTGACTAATAAACGAGCGAGTAAACTGTAAACGAATTAATCTGTGTGGTAGCAGTAAAACTAAATCTCGGCGCTGTACGGTCCCAGTCGTCGTTCAGTCCTCAGTAGGAGCCGGCGGCGAAGTCGACGGGGTAGACGGCGCTCATGTCCGGCTGGAAGAGGCCGAAGTGCTGCTCCGTGCCCTCGGGCTTCTGGTTCTCGTTGAACATGGCGAACAGGTACGTCTCCACGGCCTTGCCCGGCCGCCGCGGCGTGCCGGCGCCCGACGCCGCGTGCCGGATCACGTTGTTGTTGTACGCCGCCGCGTTCTCCACGGTGGCGCCCGTGCCGCCGCCGCCCGACGGCCACCCGGTCTCCGACACCACCAGCTCCAGCCCCTGCGCGCCGGCCTTCTCCACCGCCGCGTGCGCCGCGTCCAGGATCGCGTCGAACATGTTGGTGTACACCAGCCCGCCGTCCGTCACCGACGACACCTTGATCTTGGACGTCGCGCTCGACCCGGCCAGCAGCGCGTACCCGAGCTGCACCGTCTCCGGCTCCGCCGCGTACGCGAAGTATGGGTACACGTTCACCAGCAGCGGCGCCTTCTTCGACGACAGGTACGCCACCAGCGGCGCCATCACCGGCGCCGAGGCCTCCGAGAACGTGGCCTGCGACGGCGGGTACGAGACGCCGAGCACGGACGTGGCCACGGCCGTCGTGACAGGGACGCCGGTGACGCCCGCCGCCTTGAGCGCGGTCTCGATGTTCCTAATGGCGGGGAGGACGTGCGTGCCAAGGTTGCCCGGGATGACCTCGTTGCCGGCCGTGATGTACCGGAAGGTGACGGCGCCGGCGAAGGGCTTGACGTAGGAGGCCACCCACGATGCGGCGAAGGACTCGTCGGAGGCGAGGTGCTCAAGGTCCTCGTTGAACGTGCCGAGAACGACACCGATGCCGGTGCCCCCGAGCGCAGTGAGGACGGTCGTGTCCGGGTGGAAGAGGCGGACGTAGCTGATTTTGTTGGCCTTGTACATGGCGATCACCTTGTCCGGCGTCGGCAGGTTGTTGGCGATCATGCCGTAGTTCACACCAATGGCGCCTTCAGCCCCTGCATTTGCACACGAGAATATTAAATTTCGTTGCTCTTTCATACTAGATCAGAAGTAATTTAGCCATCATGTATCATAGATGGTTCACGCGGGCGTACCATCAAGGGAATTAACCAATGGAAGAATAAAAATAAGTTATTAGAGGAATGATGCAATCTTTAATTAACTGTGTTCGAATTCATGTTTTGCCTAACCAATTTGATATATATGTTTCCAGAATAGGTAGGTTGCGTAGCATTGCATTCAACAATTTCAAATCATATTTACGAAGCATTATCAAACGAAGAACTAAGGAGTAGGTCGACGACTAGGCTTACCCGAACTACACCCTAGTTTAGTAAAAGGAACGGTTCAAGCCACACGAGAGAAGAATTGATCGTGTCCACAAAAGTTCTAAGTTTAGTCTGTACAAAGCCAACCCTTGTGTAACATTTTTTTTCCTACCTAGGACATGAAATGGGCCAACCCTACCATGCATCCATTCAACTTTAGGTGAGCATGCAATGGATACATACACTTTTTCAACTCGTTGTCAACAGTATCAGTCGATGTCAGGGTTGAAGTCGGAGACATGGTTGGGAAAAAAGAAAATGGCAAGTTGATGCATGCGTCACGGTCCCAACATTTCGCTTTCAAAAAGAGTTTTTCTAATGCAGTACGGTTCACTCTTCTTGTAACTAATTGTAGACTAATTTGTAGCGTAGAGGGTGCATTGTGTGTATAAACCAATGGCCTAATGGTCTTATCTAGATCCATAGCATCTCTTAGCTGCCTAACTAGAGCTGGTCCATGAAAGCTTAAGTATGCGATATACAGTGATGCATTCAATGGGAATCGAGTGGTCAGCTAGGATTATTCATAAACCTTCATTATCCTGTGTTTTAATATGGAAATGATGCTATCTAGGACAACAAACTTGGACTTCGGGATTAGGATGTTTGATATGTGCAAATATAGACAAATTAGAGCGGCAGGTTCATGAGAGCTCAAGGATAAGATACATGATGGTGCATGGGGATCAAGTTGTCAGCAAAGACTACAATCTTTCCTGCCTATTGTGCTTTTGCGTATAGACAGAAACTATTTAGTACAACAAACATTTGACTTAGGGCTTAGGTTGTCCGATATTGGCAAATCCAGACGACATTGCAAGGGAAAAAAGACAGAAGCCTTTTGTTCTTTCAATTGTCATATTAGGATGAGAGTGGGACTAACAAGTAATCACGTTTGATTTAAGCATCGCCGCAAAAGCGTGTTACCTTTGGACGTCACGCAGAAATATGATTGGCAGAATACTCTATTGGGTCGAGATGCAACCGCTACTAATACAAAATAAATGACAATCAAAGATTCATAATGTCTTTAGGTAGGCCTGGCCAAACTTGTGATCACTAATCTATTGGCCGACATGTTTGCAACGCAAGCATGATTCATGGTGAGAACAAAGCTGGTCGAAGCACGCCTATTTCGGTGCATCATTCATATCCAGTAGCATAAACTATGTTTGCAATTTGCAGTTTCTGTTCAGACAGGCAGGGGAGCCCCTTAATTTAATGGAATGTTTGCGGAATGAGATAACCGGGTGTGATTATAGCTAACTAAAACTGATTGCTTTTGCTTAACACGCTATGCAATTGCATAAAGAAATACCAGCCGTAATGGAATGGAATACAATACAATACTCCACGTAATAATGAAAGCAATCATCCAATCATGCATGCGTTGTTGTTACCCTACCCGGGATTATATTCTTTACAGAAACCCCACCAAGAACACAAGGAATAATCAAGCCTGACAACCACCGCCTCTACGGCTCTACTGACTACCTACACCGCAAGCCATAGTTAATGGACGCAAGCATTTTGGCCGTTGGCGCCATCTTTATCCTCAAGGATCCTCTCCCCTCCCTCCAATAAACAGAAATCCTTTATCCTAACCAGGGTGCAACCAAGAGCATAACAGATTACAAACTCTATCAAATCGCCAAGAAATTAAGCGGTTTGGGTGTGTAGAAAGCAAAATTTCAGGCAGGTGGAGATCAGATTGGGACATTCATGCCAGAACAGGAAAGGAAGATGGAAACACGAGTCTAGTAATTTCTTCCAAAAAAGTGAAGATGCGTCTACAACCTAGCTAGTTAGTGAATATCGACAGATAACCACCGGTCCGGGTGTACAGAAAGGAAAATTCAGGCGTGTTGGAGCACAGATTGGGGCATTCATTCATGGTGCCAAAACAGGAAAGGAAGAAGGAAGCACGAGTCGTGGTAATTTCTTCAACATGCGTCTGCAGAGTGAAAACAGAAGAAAATACAGGCGAGCTGATCACTAACTCTGACTGGATTCGCCCGGATGCGATCTAGGAGACGACCTTACGTACTTGCGTATGACTGTATGAGGAAGAGGCAGGCGAGTATGTTCATCAACGATCGAGCTCAAGGAATCGAATAGAAGAAGAAAGTAGAGGTGGGTAATGGTTCGTCGGCTGAATAAACTCACCTAGGAAGAGGACCGCCGAGCAGAGCAGGAAGCCACAGGCGAGGATCCACGGCGCGACCTTCCTGCCCGTGCCGCCACGACCGCCGGCCGCCGCAGGAGACATGCTCTGGCCGCCATGATACATGTTCGACGGATCGTCGAGGAGATCTCCCCCTCTCTCTCTCTCTCTCTGAACTCTATCCCTGAGCTCTGCCCTCCTCTAGTTCTAGCTAATGCCTCGTGGACTCTGAGATCGATCGGTGCGCAGTAGCCGATCGTAGCTGCTGTTGTAATCTCCTGATGTCCGTGGGGGGCTGGTCCCTTTATATAGGAAAAGGTTCAGGACGGAGGGAAGGCAATGCGCGCGAGTGGTGCAAACTGCCGAAGGATAGATTACGTGAGAGGTGGGAGGCGTGCGCCTGCCATATCAACGGCAAGCCACCAAACCGCACGACTGCATGCAGATCGATGCGCGTGCGCCTGTACGTGCATGCGTGCGGCCGACTGCGTCGCCTCCGTCGCCGGGCTGCGGCGGTTACGTTCAGACCACCAAATCCGTCGCGATGGACGATCGGCCGACGCCGGGGCGTGCCACGTGGCGAGGATCCGTCTTCGCTCGGCGGTGATGGTTCGGTAGAATTTTGGGCTGTGTTTTTTTTGTGTGTGTGTGTTCGTCTATATATGGAAATGAACCATTCATACACGTATCAGCCTCCCTTAGGTGCGTACGATACGGTGGATCGCGACCGGCCGGGGTGTTGGCCACAAGATTTGCTGCTTGATTAATTATAACTGCGGATAAAAATGGAAATGAATCGTTTATGTTAGAGATATCGCTTGCTTCTGCTTAATTATAACTGCGCGTAAATATGGGAATAAAATCATTTATGCTGCAGATATCGCTTTGCTTCTGCTTAATTATAACTGATGTGAAATATGGAAATCATTTATTTATGCTGCAGATATCGGTCGCTTTTGCATGCTTGGTTATAACTGCGGATAAAAAATGGAAATAATTCATTTATGCTGCAGATATCGCTTTGCTTCTGCTTAGTTACAACTGCGTGCAAATATGGAAATAAATCATTTACACGGCAGATATCGCTTGCTTCTGCTTGTTTTTTTAGTGGTTGCTTCTCCTTGTTTATTTTATCAGGGGGTTGTTTATGCTTGTTTCCACTACAAAAAAAGACGTGGCCGATAAAAATGGAAATATACATCATTTATGCTGCAGATCGATATATATCGTGTTGCTTCGGCTTGTTAAATGGCGCAGCGAACTTGAGTAGGTATCCCATTCCCATCGTCGACTATTGATCGGTCATCCGGCGTGTAGCACTCGGACGTACACATTGATGGCGGCCGATTTTGTCTGTCCTGGAGAAACTAGTAATAAGCACCACGTGACGAGACCCGCTTTGCAAATGTGCACCACATCTTTCTTCTTCTTATTTTTGGCGGGTACCATGCATGCAAAGCGACCTTCGCAGGCCAGAAGTACGTCACGTGATTCCCTTGAACGTGCCTCCTGGATCATTCACGGGCTAAAAAGAAAATACGAGTTTGCGTCGCACACCGCACTTGGATAATACTCTGTGCACAGTTTAGTTCGTAGGATAAACAAAATTGTCACGATCGATCGACAGCCACATACGTACGATGACAGTAGGTAACCAACAAAGGACAATCAATATCGCAAAACATCTTTCTTCGATTTTTCTTGCCTTTCTTTGCAAGACGATTCACGGGCTAAGAATACAAATTCTGCGTGAACTCTTGGACAGTATTTTTGGTAGTACACAGTTCGGTTTGTAAAACAAAATTGTCACGATCGATCGACATCCACATATACTGGAGACAGCAGGTAGCCAACAAAGAACAATCGGTGTCGCCGAACATTTTTCTTCTCTCATTGCAAAGATGCTCTCTTTGTATTTTGCTGGCCCTTGGTGCTGTACAACAGTCATTTCGCAACGCAATAATACATGACAGCATGCAGAACGATATTTATCCAGATATGAATGTGACGCGTACACACCCGTACGGGAGGTCAATGCACGCTAGCTAAGACGGCCTATAATTCCATGCAACCGCTACCGACCTGGCCACGTACTGCCCATGGTCTGGATTAGCTAGGTCATAGGTGCAACGAGATCCAGCGACCTGCACTGGCCGGCCGGCCGCACAGTTGATAGCTTCTGCTTCACGGTAAATTAACATAGTCCGGAAGGCTTCCTTCAATTCCTGCATCGGTTTGTCGGCTGCCATTCTCCGACTCTTGTAGGAGAAACACCAATCGAGCAAGTATACGTGCATGCATGCAAGCAACCCCACCTCCCGGGGTTAACTTTAAACAACAGGAGAAAAAAATCGGGGTAAAACACATCTTGTTTGAGAACGTCGGGAAATTACTCCTTTACATACGTGAAGGGCTGCATCCCAGGCAGCAATTTCTGCTTCTGGGAAGAGCCAATTTACTACGGTCAGCCACGATCCACGATATGCTATACGTACGTGCACGGCCGACTAATTCAGACCACTTTCATGTACTCCGCTGTCGGCAGGGGCCGACCCAAGTATAACTGGTGTCAAGGGGGAGGGGACTCATTCGGAATTCAATTTCAGTTGAATAAGTTTTTAAATTTCAGCAGAGTATGTTCATATTCAAAGGAAAAATATTCAGTTCTTGAGAATCTATACAATTAATATGAGTTCCCCGCATCACATGATTTGCCTCCACTCAAATTATTGACCACTGTGCCCGGTTTCGACCATCTCCGTCCATGAAGAAGAAGAAGAAGAAGAAGAAGAAGAAGAAGAAGAAGAAGAAAAGCCACCGGCACACTCTCCCTACGCCTAAATCAAATTCGCCATGTTGTTCACATCCATCAACGACGGCTATTTTGTCAAGTGTAAACCGGTTATTCGGTTGTCTCTACCACCCACGAGGCATCACCAACATGTTACTTCGCCACCCAACCACAGTGGCGGAGGACGGACAAAAGTTAAGATAGGGTGGGCTTTGGTCACTCACCACCGACAACGCCACTGTGCCGATGTGCCGCCTTGCACCCCGCCGGCACCGGACAAATCAAGGTAGGGCAGCGCCAACCCTTGCCCTACCGGGTCCATCACCACTGCATGTCCCTTTAGCTCATCGCCACCCTGGTTATCCATTTAGACACGGGGGAGGGGGATGTTTTTCTCCAACGCCATCGTTGCCTGTCGCGGTTGTGGGTAAGTTGCTTAGGTTCGTTCAAGTCTGGACGGCAGCGAGAACAATACGACTATGACGACGCCTCCTCTGGCTTGGGTGGTGGGGCATTTGATGGGCCATTAGATGCAAAAACACCAACATGGAGCTTCTCCTGATTGATGGTCTTCAATGACAACACAAGACTTGACGGGGGAGAACGGAGTGCGAGACACGAGCATGACAGCTCTGGCGACGAGCGACCGCCATGAGGAGGATGCACATAGTGGTTCGCTAGATTGGAAGGGACAGGAGAGACATGATACATGAGGAAGAATCACGAGGTGAATTACAAATCAAATCCGAAAAGTGGGGCCCACAAATTGGCCTGTTAATTGTGGGCCTGTTATTTAATTGTGGGGCCTGTTAATTATTTAATCCCCTGCGCAAATCTTTCCTAATCGGGGAAATCAAATGTGCATGGGCGCGCATGTTTTAGCAGTCCCCCAAGTTGACACATGATGTGAGTCGATCATGCCCACGCGTTAGACATTTCGGCAAATATGAACCATTTTTTTTTTCCAAATTTACACCTTGAAATGTTCCAATTATATATGGTTCGCTAAAATGTCTATTTATGTAGTAACCACACAAATGGGCAACATCTACATGACTGATTCTAGAAACTAGAAACACACCCCCTCGCTAGGTAGGTGAGTAGCTACAATAGCAGACCAAGTCAAAGAAATATTACGCTTAATATATTATATTTATTATTTCGGCCAGGGCAAACGGATGTGCTATCTCACCCGCTTTTTTTGTAGGATATGTTAAACTATTTACACTTTTTCAGCGTGAGTAGATAAGCGATGGCGGTTGGCTGGAAACTTGAAATTAGTAGCCGTGTAGATGGCGCATGGGAAAGCGGCGCGCACACAAACTATGGCGGGAAAGGATATATACGCGCTAGCTCATCTTTGCTTGCTCGTCTGCATCTTCTCTTGATCCGCATGTGATTGCTAAACATAAACAATAGTTCCCTTCACGGCAATTTAATTGGAAGAAATGTGTGCAATTCTCTGATTATATTATTTAAAGCAATCCGTGTATTTGCCATGATGTCCGACGTCGGCAATCACTTTTTCTAATATATACATGGTTGCATGCAGTACTAGGCTAGGATTATTAAATTGTATATATGTTGTACGTATGTTTTTGCCGGGTTAAACTTTAAGGTGATCACTGAACAGCGGTACATATAACTCATCAGGATCCTTTTTGTAGAAATACTGAAGGTCTGAAGCATGCATATTTTGCAGAGTCGTTTTAGCCTTTTAGGGGCATGATGAATTTTTTAAGTTGCGTGGTAATGGTGCCTTGTAACTACTGCCATGTTCTAGCATATATGGTAGACTAGTATATAGCAGTCATTATATTAAAGCTTAAAAAAAGCCACTATATCCGATCAGGAATCCTTTTTGGTAGCTTGTAGTATGATCTTCTACTTATTTAATTGTCTGCCCCTAGTCCAAAGGCTTATCTTTTGTCCTAATCGCATACCGTGGTGGCATGTAAGTGGCATAAGAATTTCTCTTGTACCTGGGCATTGGCAGATGGTGATCCAAACATGAAGGTTTCACTTTTGTTAATTTTTTTGAAGGTTTCACCTGATATCAGTACACTATGATTGTCAGGCTTATCACAACCGAGCCTTGTGTTGCCTAAAGATATCACAACCATTCATTGGACCCTATGGTGGTGCCTAAAGATATCTTTCCGACGACGGTGGCTGAATCCCTCAATAGCGGCACTCAGGCCCTGTTTGGTTCAGCTTTATCGACGGATTCCGCTGTCGCGCAGGAGAATCTGAACCAAAGGGAGAACCCAGCAGAATCCGATTTCAGAAATCCGCTGCCAAAATCTGACCAAAAGCGGAAGCAGCCCAGGACGTGCTTTCCGAAATCTGATTTCGCTGCGGGCCAAAATCTGAAAAAACTGTATCAGCTGGTTTGCCAAATGACCTACATCTTTTTTCACATCAGATTTTCCACAGTTGTTTTTCCACAGCAAATTTTTCAAGCTGCTTTTAGAAATCCACAGCCGAACCAAACAGGGCCTCAAGCGGTGGCACAACGCGATGGAAATCGTAGAGCGGGCCAAGGATGGGCTAACAGCTTGCGCAATGGGCCATATCTGGTTTGGGGGCCAAATTTGGACCAATTTGAAGAAAAATCCCAAGGCAAGGACGAGCCGTGGCCCGGTCTGGTCGCCACTACCCCTCGGTTCCTCTTGTCAAGGACGATGAATGGCATTACTGCTTGTATGTCGCAAGTCCTTGGTTTTGTCGGCCCTTTTTAGTAGTGTGCATCTTTGGTGTCTCGACGAGGTCATGATATTGTGTTGTCCCAGAGGCCGGGTGTAAACGGTCTCATCTTAATACTACTCCCTCCTTCCCAAAATATAAGGCGTTGTTTGACTTTTCTGGTCTTCGTTCCACATCTTTGACTACGTTTTTCATGTACTGTATATCTAGAAAATTAGTATACAAACATATGAAATGCAATTGTTTTACAAGACAAATACGATGATGTCATTTATACATGTTCAATCCATTTACTTTGGTATTTATTAGTGGTCAAAGTCATGCATCAAAGACCGTGCAAAGTCAATCGCGCCTTATATTTTGGGAAGGAGGGAGTAATATATTTCCCCTTGCTAATTTTTCTTTTTTTTGAAACTGTTCAAAACTTCAAATTGTATGAGATGGAATTACTCGTCAGTTCTAGTCATGCAGCTACTTTTTAGAGTGGAAATTTGAGATGATGCAGAAATGTAGCAAGCTTTTGACGAGTCAAATAGGATAGGTACTAACAGATGCCTCGATCAACGCAACTGAAACAAGGCCGGGAAATCATATCTGTAGGGGATTCAGAACTATGACATAATTCTAACCTAAACATCATCTAGAACAACATGTTACAAAAGAATGTGATTGACCAGAAACAATTAGGTAGATTCATAGATCAACAAGATGACTGATCCAATATATATCTACACATGACATACATACACTGTTGTAAGAATCCTTTGACTACCATGCCGCATGTTCGCTTCGGGGTCCTAGCTCCTACGCCCCTCTGACGATGGAAGGTACAACAACATCCACGACCCCATATATTGCAATTTTAGTGACAAATTACTTTCTATGTCCATGCTATGGTTGGTTTATTTGATGTCCTGACCTATGAGATCGAGTCCCACCAGCAAAAAGGAGATGCCTTGGAATAACAGGAAATAGAAGTGGATCCCTTGCTTTGATAGTAAGCTGCGAGCGGCGGCGGACAGGAGGAGTAGTGACATGGCAAGCTCCTTCTTATATATTCGGTTGTACTTCTTGGATTCCTTTTTGGCCTTTGATTGCTCCTTGATTGCTACGTTGATGGCTGGCACTGAGTCATACTTTAGTTGCTTCAACCCCTTGGGCGCCAAGGAAATGAGTTCACCCTCCAATGATCGGCCGGACTTCTTGGTCACGATCCACTCATATGTGCTTCCTAGCTGGAACAGTCCAGAGATCATGGCATTGAACTTGGTAACAGACATGGTGTTCTCAAAGAGCAGGTATGGGATAATAAACGGGAACGATTTCGGTGCAGGGGCAATGTTTAGGAATGACATCAGCACTGGGATGTAACAGACGACCCAATCTGGAAGCTCAGCTTCAGGCACAAACATTGTCATTGGGAGGATGATGCAGAAGAGTGTGAAGGAATAAAAAGGCAAGATGAGCTTGCGTAGCAAGAAGAAAAGGAATATCAGGTTGGCCTTCTTCCAGAAGACAATCTGCCATAACAAAATTAAAAACAAAAACCTTGAGTGAGGAGCATATACAATGACATGAATTCCAGGTATGTATTCAAGAAAAGAACCTTAAGCGACAGACAAATGCACCTAATATCATAAGTATGTAAATAAAAGTCTAGAAAAAGAAGTATCTACAAATCTCACAAGCAATAAAACATATTACGATGTTGGTAGCATTTATAATCACAGTGTACAATTATCTAAAAAAAATTATGAACTAGATTTTAGAGCAGGAAAAGAGCACTTGCAATACCTTGCATCTAATGATATCTGGCAAGCATAGCCTAAACAACTGCATTGGCCCCGAATGCCACCGGTGTTGTTGCTTTCGGTAAGCCTCGTACGACTCTGGTAATTCGCATTGGCACTGCACAGAGATGACACACAAATTAGCATAAGATATATCATAAGATATTTAATCTACCATGGCAATGATGTAATAATGCAATCCATGAGTAATTAGGCACAAGATGCACCTCAACATCATTCAGAAAGACAAACTTCCAGCCCTTTAGGTGTGCACGGACGGCAATGTCCATGTCTTCCACTGTTGTTCGTTCCATCCACCCTCCTGAGTCCTCCACGGCCTTGATCCTCCACACCCCAGCTGTGCCATTGAACCCAAAGAAGTTGATGAACACACCATTCACCTGTTGCTCCACCTCAAAGTGGAAGCATAGGTTAATGTTCTGCAACCGTGTCAATAGGTTCTCATCCTTGTTCACAAATGACCATCTGGCTTGGACAAGACCCAAATCCTCATTGTCCTACACCCACCCAATGAAAGAGTTCATAATCTAGAATCACTAAAATCTATACATTCACATAATTCAAGAGCTGAATTCTACCTTAAAATGTGGCACGGTGCGCTTCAAGAAATCGGGGTATGGCTGGAAGTCGGCATCAAAGATGGCGACATATTCGTAGTCCTTCACATAGCTGCAACTCATCGCCGACTTGAGGTTACCTGCCTTATAGCCCTCCCTAAGGACACGATGGCGGTACACAATGTGTGCACCACTATGCCTCCACTTCTCCACCTCCTCTTTGATCAATGCCTGCGTTGCCACATCATCGGAGTCGTCCAACACCTGCACAAGAAAGTTGGACCTCGGCCAATCTAAATTGCAGACCGCTGCAATCGACTGTCGATACACCTAAATAGAATAAGAGACATCCATTATGATAATTTTTTGAATCTATTGAAACTGTAGGGGCAATTGTAGGTGGTCGCAGTGGTGCAAACCTCTTTCTCGTTGCACATTGGTATTTGCACGAGCACCATGGGGTAATAGCCGGCATCGGGGTCCTCTGCATCAGCCAATGCTGGAGAGAGGGGCTTAGGCTTGATGCGTTTGACGAGAATGTAGAAGCAACCGAGGCTCTGGAAGAGGCGGTCGGCACTCTGGACTAGGAAGAGCACCACACATGCGTCGGCGAGGAGCTGGAGCGGTGGGGCCACGTAGGCGGCACGAAAGCGTATCCACGACGTGTTGAAAGAATTGATGAAGATAGCGAGGTTCCCCCTGCCGTTGGAGTAGGCGGCGAGCTCGACAACAAGGAGAAAGACGGACATCATGAGGCAGGCCTTGATGAGCGTGTAGAACCGAGACCGCCTCGAAGCAGGGGCCCGTTCCTCCACATCCTTGCATTCCCCATCAGTGGCGTCGGAGTCCGTCCGGCGGGCTGCAACACGACGGTGTGCAGCGCCGCCCAGCGCGGCCGCAACGGATGTTAGCCACGCCAGGCAACCGACGGCACGGTGGGCCTTGAGACGAAACACCCATGTGATGTGCTTCGTATTCTTCACCCTCCGCCTCTGCCCACCTACTCGGGCCAAGAAGTCCTCGCCATTGTCACCGCCACCGTTGATCTCCGAAATAGACCAGTTGGGGTTCTCCATCTTGACAATGACCGGCATGTCGCGGTAGGCATTGCCGCCGGCAATGGCGGCCCTGCCGCCCCACAAGCCGTTCCATGGTGCCATCAAAGAGAAACTCCTCACACACCACCAGCGAAGCTCACACCTTTAATATTCTTCCCAAAATAGCAATCCAGCTCTTTGTACTCACTGGTCACACACTATTCCTGGGGCTCCCCTTCTTTTGAGCACGACAACTCCAACTGAAGGCGCAATGCCAATCGATCTTGCCCACCACCACCACTCCACTCCGTGGGACACAAATGGCATGCAGTGCCAAGAAGGGAGCTAGTTCATGCACTTACTTAGTACTAATGTTGCTTAAAATAGTGATATGGTAACATGCAATGTGGATTCTGGAAGTGGTGAAAGGATCCGTTTACAGTTGAAGCACGAGTCCTCATTACTGACCAGTGATTTTAAGATAGAAAATTTGAAAGCTCATATTAGATCACTTGGTGGGGAGTCGTACCTTTGTGGTCATGTACCCCCGGTGCCCCTTTAGCACAATCTATGGTCCTTCGCGATGTACCTAGAGCACTCTTCTCAACTCTTCTAATATTTCCATGATAATATAAAGCATAGACCAATGTATCATTTGTGTGAATGTAGCTATTGTATTCAATTTACTTTAGTTCTGCTACTTGCGTCCAACTATCCTCTATAAATAGCATCGGGTGTGGGGTTTCTTCACTACAGCCAAGCAAGTCTTTCACACACACACACACACACACACACACACACACACACACACACACACACACACACACACACACACACACACACACACACACACTGACCAATGTAGGATCATGTTCGAGGAGTGCGAAAGGAAAAGAGAAAGCACTTGAACTCATAGGTTCTCTGAGTGGTTCATTCATGCCACTAGATATGCCACTAACAAAAGAGCTAGATTTTCATGTCTGTTGATATATCAACTGTGATTATGTTGTGAAGGCTTGCTACACTAGAGATGAAGACAAGATAAAATCCAGTGGATACCCTGGATGCCGTTAGTTTGTATGCGGCCACACCACGAGCCCCATGTCAAATTTCATAAGTGCCTTCTTGACCAACTACATAGGTAAATACAAAACTAAAATTAAACCAGTTCTTCTTAAACAGAAAGGAGCCCCATGTGCCACACAATGCTGGCTAGAAAACCAATGCCAGTTCAAACTCTAATGGTATGGGAACATACGTGGAGAATCAATAGACTAAGCGGTTGTAGGTGAAAAGGAAGAAGGATAACAAATAAACCTACAAAAAATATTACTAGGTATGGTGTTATAAAAAGATGGCCAACGGAAAGGACCATTAGGCAAATCACAACTAGAACATACAGAGTATGAGGCATGGTAAGAAGAGCATAAGGCATGGTGTGCTAAAAAGATGTTCTACGAAAAATACCATGAGGCTAAAAGGCGCTCTAGTATCGTCTTATCATATGATCATACTGTTTACATTTATCGAGCGCCAATCACTGTATTTTGTCTGGATAGTTTTCACTATGGTAATGCAATGGCATGCCCTATGATCCACTAGTTCGCCCATAACAAAATACCACGTTGCCATCTAATAGGAAGTCACATTGGTCCATCCATGACAAATTACAACAATCCGGCCTAGCAATAAGTCCATCATTGCAGACAAGTCTAGTACAACAATAATAACATCATCCATGAAGATGAAATGGAGATTATGCTTTAGCCAACCAATTATTATTTTTCATCTTCCTCTTTCCGCCTCTTCTCTTCTCATGCCCAAAATGCTTATTTTTAAGTCTTTTGGCTTCCACACCCCTCTTCTTTCGTCCATCCTCTATATCCTCCTCCAAATGCCGGCGTTTCACCTCTTCTTCAACATCCGTCTTCTGGTATTCCTCACAAAGCCTCTTTTTTAATACGTTTTTCTTCATCCAAAACCTTCCAAGACTCTTCCAAAGTGTCACGCCCATAAAGAGGACACAACCATGTCATATCTTGGCAATTCTCACACAAAACCAACAGAGGCGCCTTGGGAGTGGTTTGGTTTACTGCCCAAACCATGGGTGGAGATGGAGGTGGATGGATAAGGCGCTTCCACGTGTGTGTCGGCCATGGCCCCAGACGAATACCCACATGCTCACCAACCAAATAATCCTCATAATACTCCGGACCATCAATTCATTGGAAAAAAATAGTAGTAACAATAATAATGTCCATCAACTTCAGCAAATAAGACAACAATCATGAATAAAGATTAAATACACCTCTATTATGTGCTAAGAAAATCTCAGAGGGTCATCACTATACGTAGTATCAACGACCTGATGTAGACGGGTGCAAAGATTGTGTGATGTACAAAGGCTTGCGACAATAGCATTCCGGTACCAGATATCTAGGTGGCACCGGAGCATCTTTGCATACTATGTCTGGATACTTACCTTTGGTTGTTTTTGTAAATTTAATCTGACGCGGAATTCCTGCCCAGTCATCTTCTGTCGCTATCAAACATAAATAAAACATTAAAGCATAATAATATGGAAAAACATGTACAACTACATGTTAGTTGTACAATCCCCATGACAAATACATTGTACACCTACATTGTAATTAGGCTTTCCATTTGCATGATTCATATACAAATAATTATTCAACATAATTAACTTGCAATTAACCTAAATCCTAAAACAACCACATAGGTATCTTGTTTTCCCATAACTAGGGTTTGAAAAAAAATTAGCCTCTTGAAAATTCATGGCAAAACAAGAAATCTTAACCAACCCCATAGTTAATGCCCCATACATGTACTACTACATGAAAACATTGCAAGTAATCCAAGAGTTTGTGTACATGAGATTGAAGAGATCTAATAACTAAATGACATATAAGTTGGTGATGACAACTATACAAATGAGTGAGATTACCTCCAAGAAGTGTTGCCATAGTCAAGATTGAGGAAATCCAAGAGTTTTTGGTTGATTGAGCGGAAGAACGGAGAAAAAGAGCTCGGGGCGAGGGTTGGTTAGAACAGGGGAGCATTGGGATGGGGGTGAGGCTTAGGGTTATATCTGCAAGTTTGGCGCCACATTATAAGGTGCCGACACTAATGACGGTGTTGAGATATTTGGCGCCGACCTTTTTTTATCTGACGCCCAACTGACTTCGGTGCCCAATAGTATGGCGCCGACAGTGCCACATTGATGGTTATGCCATCCATTTGGGGAACGATAGTCCTGTTGGGCCCACCACTTCAGGGCCATACAGATTGGAACCGAGATGCATAACTTCGGCGTTGCGTTCTCTAGCATCGAACCGAAGGGCTAGATTTTGAAATGGTTTTGCTCAGGGCCAGACGTGGTCGAAGTCATAGGGCCAGATTTCTCAAATGATGCGATCTTTACAAGGAAATAGGAGTACCTTGAAACCATGAAAAGATAGGACCATGAAACAATACAAATTATATTTTACACATGCAACATTTTACTGTTGTAATATTATTCTGAAGATATTTCAGTGTAACTAATTTAGTTTGATGAAACATTTTTGGGAGATGCAAACTCGATGTACGAGAAGCTAAGATCGGACAATCTATGTACATCATTTCCTTTTCCGATGCAATTAGTTCTACCGTTCGCTAGATTCGTCAGGTTGGCATCTTCGCAAGATATGCCGAGCATGGCCTCGCGTTCGTGCTCACGCTGTAGGTTGCTATCCCGAGCGCCATCACCGGCAAGCACCTCAGACTGCTCAAGTGGCAGATTAGAGATCAGGACCTATCCCAAGTGTCTGTTTTGCCTATTGGTTCACCGCATTTGTCGGCTCCCACGATGGAGAAGTATGAGCAGAGCAAACGCGGAGGAAGAAGGGGGCTAGAGTTGCCATGCATAGCAAGGGTATTTTTGTAAAATATGTTTAAGTCCCCCAGGGGTATCCCACCTCTTATTTGATTTGTCCATCTACCATCAATTGATCCTGGCCGCAAGTTTTCAGGTTTCATCATATTCTAGTTTTCCCTATACAATTATCTAAATCTCAAACTACTGGCTCTAAGTTGACACTGAGACTCATTAAGATTTGGGTAAATATAATGGAATGAGAAAATTGTCATGGGAAATAACTATGAGGAAAGCTTACAATCATCGAGGTGAAAATATGTGCCACAATGGCCGCCTCTTGGGTCATACATGTGTCCACGCGAATGCGTCTCTAGCAACCTTATATCTTCCTCCCGATTTTTCTGGGGCACTAGTTGCTCTTGTGGTCCACCCCTTCCTCCTCTTCCTCTCAATCGGCAAATCTTCGCCCTATCTTTCCATGTTTAGCACTCGCCGAGGCCGGCCGGCCGGCTTTTGACACACAACTGTAAGGCGAGGGACCTCGATGTTGCAACTCCAAGGCCGCGGGGCGAATCGATAAAGACGAATCAACTTCGGCAACGACCGCAACATCGACCATATTGCAAACCTCGCGAGAGTAACATGACTTATGCTGGAAAGCACTCGTCTTGTAAATCTCCGAGCGCTACATGACCCCTGTCGTCAGCTAGATCGGACCAAACGCAACATGACCCGTGTTTCAAACCCCCAAGCGCAACATGATTCATGTTGCAAGCCTCGTCAGGTAGATCGGACGGCTATCCCGTGATGGATCCTATGGCTCACGACCCGGCCTATCCTTCCCAAAGATCAGCCGGACGACCACGTAGCGTTGCCCAATAACTATTTCCAAGTCTAACTCAGAAATAGCCACTCCCTTTCCAAAGGCTAAAATTGTTGCATAACAGTGAATGAGCACGAGCAATTTTACTTTGCTCGGTTAGCTAGGCGCTTGAACAAGAAGCTTCTTTGTTCTCTTTCCGAGAGAGCGTGACAAATAAGTTGTTTTCATGGTCTGCAGGTTGGTTGGGTTAACGCGTTAGGCGCGTCACGCGAATAGCCCCATTTCGTCCCTTTCATGCAAAAAGCCGACCGAGTTATGTGGAAACGAAGGCGATCGGTCACGTCACGTCCGTTTTTCCTCCGGTCAGTTTCGATCCAGACCCAAGTGTTTGTCCGTGCATGCCGCTGGGACCTTTTTTTTATGACGCGGGATAGCTTGCTGGGACTCATGGTGCTTATGTCGTGTAATGATGTAACATGAGCTAACTTTAGGAGCTGTCAAGAAACCAAAAAGCTGGCTAACTTTAAGCCGTCGTGCATGATTTTTCTTATTCAGAGATAGGACACCCGATAAATACTCAAGCGTGCCATCAGTAAAAGGCGACTAAGAGCAGAATATGTTTTTTTTCCTGTGGTTGAATCAAGAGCACAATATGTTTGAGAGTGTAAAAAATATAATAAAGCGTGTTACAAAAATATCGGAAAACCAAGTAGAATTGGCCAAAGATTTGGGGATACACTGGGCTTGTGGAAATGAGCTTTGAGCCCCTTGATTAGTTTTTAAGGTACCGACACGTGAACACAATGATGAAAACGGTTTTGTAATTTAGACACAAACTTTCCCATCCCCCATGCAGGTGAGGAAACCCACCAAAACGTTCTAGTGGTGACGACAAGTGGTGCACGTGCATTTCGTCACTTGTTGTCACGGAAAGAGTTTGGTAGTAACTTTTGCAAAGGGTATTCTTTAACTAATTACTTTTTCCGTTTCTAAATATAAGTATTTTTAAAAATTTCAAATGGACTACCACATACGGATGTATATAGACATATTTTAGAGTGTAAATTCATTCATTTTGCTCCGTATGTAGTCACTTGTTGAAATCTCTAGAAAGACTTATATTTAGAAACGGAGGGAGTATTAACTAACATTTTTATGCATGGGGTGGCCACGTAGAAACTCCAACACAGTCCCTATTCATTAAGGAAAAGAAGAAATTTCTATCGCGAGAACGGGTTAGGGGCAGCGACCAAACGTGCATCGCCAGCATGGTAATGGGCCGACCCACCTTAGGCTTTCAATACTGCTTTGTTCCCACGGTTTCTTTATTCCTTTTAAAAAAATTCCAAATGTGTGCATATTTGTAAATTGGTTAACATTTTGCAAATTCGTAAAAAAAAATCACAAAAAGATTCCAAATATGGAAAGAAAATAGTCATGAAGATTTATTGAATTCATGAACACCATTTAAAATTTGTGAATGTTTTTGAAATTTGAGAACACTGTGTCAAATTCACAATCGTTTTTACCTTTTTAATGAAAAAACACAAATTTCAGACATTTTTTAAATTCAAAAATGATTTTAAATTCTCAAACTGATGGCGGGATCCCCTAAGGTAGGCTCGTGATAAGAATTTGGCCAGGCCCAGGAGTCCTGAATGGCCCGAGTCCACATTAGGGGAATCACTAGGCTGTGACAGCATCCTAAAGCCAATCCGACTGACTAATACCATGGTGTCCATCCGACGGGACTGGACGTGGTTAATCAATACAAGCGAACCAACTTGTGGTTCGACGGTCAGGAAGACAGTGGTATCCTCAGCCCATCATGTTCAAATTCTCGTGCTCGCATTTATCCTGTATTTATTTCAGAATTTCTGGCGATGTGCGTTCAGTGGGAGGAGATGTCCCCGTCGACTACTAGACGCCTATGATGATTTCGTAAAATCTCAAGATGATATACCGCCTCAGTCTGTCGGAGGTGCTCATAGAGATAGAGTGTGCGTGCGCGCGCTCATAGGGGTGAATGTTTTGCGCGTATATATAACCGCTTGCGTCTGTAGGGTGTTAAAAATGCCTCTTCTTTTTGCGAATATACCAACAACGCCTTCACAACGACATGGCGTAGGGAGTAATTCTATTACTAACGGTCATCATTATGGTCGGTTATTACATCGTGGCTGATAACATCCATGGTACTCAACATCCTGGTCGTCCCATATAAAAGGCGTGGATGACGGAAAATCTAGGACAAAAGAACAGCATTTCGCATAAATCACTAAATCCCCGTGAATGAACAGTTTGTCAATCTCACGAACTTTTTCAAATTTACATATATTTTTTGAATTCATAATTTTAAATCCGTGATGTCTTTTTAAATTCATAAGTACTTTTAAAAATTTGAAAAATATAAATTTCACAAAATTGAATAAATTTTAAATTCTGGTATTTTTCTTAAAATGATGGAAGATTTCTTTAAATTTTGCGAAACTTTTCTGAAAACCATGATTTTTTAAATTCCGACACATTTTAAAAATTCACAATTATTTGTTATTTTTGGAGGCTTTTAAAAATTTAAAAATAATGAAAACATGAATTATTTGACAATTTTCATCTGTAGTCGTTTTTTAGACGGTTTAGAAAAAAATTGATCTAGCTTTTTTTAGAAAAAAAGCTGATCTAGCTTTATGTATGAGTAGCACGCACCAAACTGAATGAATCGGCCAATTTGACCGGCCCACTACGCCCCTGAGGGAGGAGGGCTGACCGATCGGGAAGTCCTATATGACGCTCTTTGCGCCAAAATGTTGGGGCTTCGCACAGAGCGTCTCAGTTCACGGGCTTTCTGGGACGTTTATTTTTGTACGAGAGAAGTCTAAAATAAACCTTGAATTTGTACTCAGAGTCTGAATTAAACCTTGACCTTCAAATCCCTGAAATTAGTACCCTATTCTCTCTGATCCTGGTCTATCCCGGCCCTTTTTGGCTAAGAGCTTGTTTGTGCCTGGGGGATTGCATAAGTGGTGGGGGTTCGCTCCGCGTCTGGTTGAGCGCCACTCTGTGCGCGTTGGCTGGTGAAATAAGATGACTAGCTGTTATCTATATCGTGTTCTGTTATTAGTTAATAAACAGGACGAGGTAAAGCCATACGAGCATTGCTAGGATGAGGTGGTACAACTCTTCTCACTTGTTCGAAACTAGAATGAGCTGGATGAGTAGTTTATCAAAAATAAAAAGATTGAGCTGGATGAGTACTAGTGAAGAAAGGGACCGGATATCGAAAAGTGCAAACAACAACCGAGCTCCACAGAGCTCTTTATTTTTCCTTCAGTTGGGTTGTGTCTGGTGAGAGCCCACGCGGCGAGAACAGTTGAAGTATGGCCCATAGCAAGCCCAGCTAGCGCAACCCTCCCCCTCCCCGAGCTACATATGCAATATCCTAGTACAAACGAGGTCTCAGCAAAAAGACGATGGGATAGACTGGGATTAGAGAGTTTAGGATGCTGATTTCAAGGATTTTGAGGTTAGGGTTCAATTCAGACTCAAAGTACAAATTTAAGGTTTATTTTAGACTTTTCCTTTTTTTACAGTAGCGACTGGCTCAAAAAAAAGGTGCGTGCTCCCGGGGAATCGAACCCAGTATTCTGTCCAGGAGACATGGCGATATAACCAACTGAGCTAGTGAGCATTCATCGTTATTTCACAACACCAACTATTAAAAATCGAACTTGAGCGCAGATTCGAAGAATTTCTGAAATTACAAAAGCAATTTTTTCTAAGCAACTAAAATCACATATGCTAAAAAAACATTTTCTGGAAATCATGAACAGTTTTCTGAAATGGGAAAATATTTTGTAATTCTAAACTAAATTTAGAATAGCTTACATTTTCTGAAACTCATAAAAATTGAAACATCAACATTTAACAAAATTTAAAAACATTTCAGAGAAATGGGAACAATTTTTAAGTTCCAAATAATTTTTAAATAAACTTCCGAGCAATTTTTAAAAACAAACAAATTAGAAAACCCAAATATTTTTATAACTTTGTGAACAATTTTTAAGTTACAAATAATTTTTAAATAAACTTCCGAACAAATTTTAAAAACAAACAAATTAGAAAACCCAAATATTTTTGTAAATTTGCGAACAATTTTTGCAGCACCTAAAAAAATGGAAAACAAGAACATGTTAAAAAAAATCTTTAATACATTTCAAGGCAAATAGGATATTACGAACACAAACATTGTTCTGTAGTTTATTTCGTTTTCTTTTTTTTCCTGCTTTTTTCTTATTTGCCGCTCGCTGCGTCAAAACGTCGGGGTACCGCACACCTTTGATCAAGACGGGCCAGCCCGTTTAGAAGCTACGCCTGTGTTCCACGATTCTGGTTTTTGGAACCTTCTGGAAGGTTCCAGCCGGTTTTGGGAACCTTCTAGCAGGTTCCTGAACTAGTTTTTTCATTTTCATTTTTTCTTTTTATTTTCTATCGTTTTTCTTTTTCCTTTTTCATTTGCTTTCCGTTTTTCTGTTTATCTTTACCTTTCTTTCCTTTTTATTCCTATTTCGAGTTTATTTTTTGTTTCACCAAATTCTCTGGAATTTTAAAAATGCTCGTATATTATTTTTTTGTTCACAAATTCGACAATTTTGGGAAATTTCAAACAAAGTTTCTATTTTCAAAATTTTGTTCACAATTTTTCAAGGTGCTCATGTTTTGAAAAATTGTTCGCAAATTCAAAAAATGTCCAGGAACTTCAGAAAATGTTCCCAATTTCTAATTTTGTTCACGAATTTGAAACTGTTCGTGTTATGAAAATTTGTTTGCAAATTAAAAAAATATCCGAGACCTTCAGAAAATGTTTCCAATTTCTAATTTTGATAAAAAAAATTAGAAACTGTTCAAATTTCAAAAATTGTTCATGTTTTCATTTTTTCAGGAGTTTCAAAAAATGTTCCAATTCAAAAATTGTTGTCGTTTTCAATAAATGTTTGTGTTTTCAACATTGTTCTGATTTTTTCTAAAAAAATCAGAGTTTCAGAAAATGTTCCGATTTTCAAAATTTGTTTTGGAGTTTAATAAAAATTTTGTGTTTCCAAAAATTGTTCGCGTCTTTTACTTTATTCGGGAGTTTAAAAATTCCCATTTTCATTAAATGTTTGTGCTTTCAAAATTGTTCATGTTTTCAAAAAAATTGAAGAGTTTCTGAAAATGTTCCTATTTTCAAAAAACAAATCCGAGTTTAAAAATGTTCGTGTTTTCAAAATTTGTTCACATTTTTATATTTTCTTCAGGAGTTTGAAATGTTTGTATTTTCAAACTTGTTCGTGTTTTTACAAAAATTCAAGAGTTTCGGAAAATGTCCCAATTTAAAAAATTGTTCCAGAGTTTATTTTTTTCATGTTTTCAAAATTTTGTTCGCGTTTTTATATTTTGTTAGGGAGTTTAAAATGTTCCCGTTTTCAATAAATGTTCACTTTTTTCCAAATTTCCCCGGAATTTCAAAATGTACCCGATTTCAATTTTGGTTCGTAGATCCTAAAAATGTTCGTAATTTAAAATTTGTTCGAAGTTTTGAAAATGTCTCTGTTTGCAAACCCGGTTAAAAGTTTTTGAAAAAATGTTCCTGTTCTCAGAATTGATCAATGATTAAAAAAATGTTGAAGTTTTCATAAATATTTTAGATTTTCCAAAAAATATTTAATGTGTTATAAAACGGTTTGAGTTTTCAAAAATTATTAATTGTATGAAAAGGTTAGCATTTAAAAAATTGCTTTTGTGAAATACTATTTACTATGGTTTAGAAAATCATGTTCTAAAATAATATGCACGTTTGCAGAGAAAAGGGTGCGTTTGAACTTTTTTTTCAAAATCAGATCGGTTGTTGGCGTTCCTTCTTAAAGGTTTGCGATGCTGTTTTAGTCAGTAACTGTTGTTATGTCTAGTGGCTACGATATATCAAGCGTAGCAGGAGGTGTACAGTTCTACCCCACTCAATCGTGTATTATTTTTTGCGGATTATTTGCCCGCTACACGCTACAGTATGGCACGCTCTGCTGGGCCGGCCCAGTCAGGCGGTCCCCTGTGCGAAGCCCTAAATTAGGGGCACCAGAGAAAGATCAGAATCACTAATGGGTATCCCTTGCAAAGGAAGCTAACACCTTCTGAGGGATGACAAGTGGTTTAGGATCATGTGAGTTTTTAATATATTTTTTCCGTAGATAGGTTTTTCAAAATGTTTTATCCCTTAAATCGTGCGTCCATATCCCAAACCGTTTTCACCGTTGGATTCCTCGCGTTGAGATCTTCGAAACTAAATATCATGTTAATAGGTTTCGACAGACCTTTTTTCATAAATAAAAACTAGAGAAAAAGAACCATGGAAACACATTTTTTTAAACTTGTTTTTCCCTTTCGAGAGGCACAACTATGCTACCCGCGGAAGCAAATTTGTGTCTGCACTAGAATCAAATATGTGCCTCTCATGAAAAAATATGCATTTTCCTCTTCTAAGAGACACATATTTGACTCCTGCGAAAGCAAACCCATGCGTCCACAAGAAATAAACATGTGCCTCTAGGAAATGCATGTCGAAGTTTTTCAATACACATTATACATTTTTAATATACATTTTTTCCATATACGTTGGACATTTTTCAAATAGATGTTTGAACTTTTTTTGAATAAATGTCGAAGATTTTCAAATACATGTCGAACATTTTCTTTTGACATTTTCCTGATATTATGGGAACCAATTTTTTACATTGTATTAACATTTTCATTAAATGTCATCAACATATTTTTTAAATGTGTGAACATTGTTTTAAAATTGCTAGCTCTGACTGTCAGAGCGTTTCCGGTTCTCCATGGTGTACATGTGCTAAGTATGTCACATAAGAAGATGAAAAACTAACATGAGAAAGCAATTAAAAAGGAGAGAGAGCACTTTGATGACCTCACGAAGAAACAATGCCAAGCATGTGGCCCAATACAAAATACCTTTACATGAAGAAGTTTAGTGGTTACACAATTAAATAAAATAATTAGCTACAAAATGCTAAGCACATGTACATTGAAGAGTTTAGTTGCTAAGTCATTTCATGTACTTAGCGTCTCATTTAAGCACATGAATCAGGGAGGCTTCAAAGGAAAAGTGGTTGTTAGTGTGGTAAAATCAACAACACACCCGATCCATAAATACTTATCGAATCACTCCTTTGCACCTACCTACACGGTCCCAACGAGTATAAAAGCACTTACAACAACAAGGTAAAACTTTATGCTTGCCCATTTTTCTATTGTTGCACTAGGTGTATATAGAGGTGGCTCTTAGCTTGGCCTACCAGGATGATGATCACTGTTGGGCATGAGACGTACGAGGAACACGAGTTCGAGCTGGGAGCACGTACACAAGGGATCCAACAAGCTTGTGGTACCACCCTTGGTTACCTGACTTCCTGCATTAGAACTATCTTGCCCCATGTCGGGAGATCACACTGATCATTTTCACGCCGACAGTTGAGAATTGCTCTCTCTCACACACACACCAAGTCCATACCCAAGATCAACCAATGTGCCATCACTCTGGGCAAGCCAGTAAAGATGAAGGTGATCGTGGCACATAATGCTCGGCTCGCTGCAGATACGTGATGAGCAGGAAGTACCATGACATCTTATAAATGGGCAATATGACCGACTCATTTTCACCTGAGGCCGGAAATGTCTCTAAACTGTGTACCCTGGATTTCTAGGCCTGCCCGACAGTTTGGGTGGTCTTTGGGGGCTTGTTCAGTTTTTTTACATCATTGCTCAGTTTTCTTTTTGTTTTGAGAGCTGAGCTTGGGAATAAAATCAAGGCCAGATTTGGAGGATTTCAGCTCGACTATACTAACTTTATTATCTGCCATATAAAAATACTACTACTCCTTTTGATCCAAATTAATTTATACAACCTCTATAAAAGATTGTATAAAGGCTATATAGATGATGCATTAATTAATTTGGATTGGAGGGAGTATAAAATTATTATCGGAGGTTGATTAATGGGACACTTCATGCAAGCATTGGATTACAACAAGATGTGAAACTAGCAGGCTCTCCAAAAGAGCAAAACTTGTGACGAGCCGCCACAGGCTTAAAAGCATTATGTATATAGAATCACAGGCATCTACTATTTCTGAAGCAAAAGACAGGACCGCTGCCGCACAATTAAAGCCATGGCAAACTAAGAAGGAGCTACTTACAAAGTTCAACCAACTCAATTAAGTCAAGGGTGGTATGTACATGTGGGCATTAACTTCAAAAGAATTGCAGGTGCCTCTCTTCCCAGCTAAGCAAACTGAATCAAGGGTGGTATGTACATGTGGGCATTAACTCTCCTTTTGCTAAAAGAACTCATCATCGTACTCAGCAGCATACATACATATAGGAAAACACCACGCACTTGCGGGTACACAGACATAACGATCAACAAACCGTCCAAACTCACAACATCTCTGCAACTTACTATCTACAGAAATATTGTTGGTACTCTTCAATACTTGACATTTACTAGACCTGACATCAATTTGCAGTTAATAAAATTTGTCAGTTTCTCCATGCACCAACCACCACTCATTGGTCAGCAGCAAAGTGCATACCGAGGCATGTCAAGAACACCTTGACCACTGGTTTAACATTCAACAAGTCAACTTCAACTCTTGTTAGTAATTTCTCCGATGCTGATTGGCTAGCTGTTTGGATGACAGAAGGACCACTAATGGGTTTGCAATTTTCTTTGGGCCAAACTTAATATCATGATGTGCAAAGAAACATGCTACAATTGCTAGGTCCAGTACTGAAGCAGAGTACAAAGCCCAAGAAAATGCTACAGCAGAAATTATCTGGGTCCAGTCTCTACTCAAAGAACTTGGGGTTGCCCAAGTGCAAACTCCTTGCTTATGGTGTGACAATCTTGGCGCAACAAATTATTTGTCTGCTAATCTAGTGTTTCATGCCAGAACTAAATACGTTGAGATAGACTTTCATTTCGTTAGAGAAAGTGTTGCAAACAAAGAACTGGATATTCGTTTTATTTCTTCTAAAGATCAGGTTGCAATTGGATTCACAGAGGCATTGCCCATATGAAGTCTAGAAGATTTAAGTGTAATCTCAACTTGATGAAGCTATGGTTAAGAGAGTGTTGAAATATCTTCTAGAGTCCTATGCCCCATAGTTAGTTAGGTTGTTTATATTTGTGTTGATTATATCTATAGTATCTCAATGTGGGAATCACATTGATAACCTTGGGCGATCTATAACAACCTCTCTGTATGCGTACGTGGGATATGCCCTACTCTATCAATATATACAATGTGGCCCTCCTTCTGGAGAGTTGAGACGCTTCACAACTTTCTACAGTACCAAGCTCTCCCTGCAACTGCGCGAGTAGCTAGGAACCAAGTGGCTTAATAATTTTGTATAATATCTTCTGTTCTATATTGTCATCTATCACGATGCAATAGATGTATAACTTAAATTGTTGAACTCTTGGCTTAAATTTGCAAAAGGTGAATCATGGTGTAGCGCCAATGATGGCTGATGTGGTGAACATAGGGGGGGGGGGGTTCTTTGGATCATGCTTTGATTTAGCCGATACTTCGTCCGTCCCAAATTAGTTGAGTTAGATTTGTCTAACACTAAAACTGTCTAGATACATTCGTATCTATATAAATCTGAGTCAAGTAATTCAGAACGGAGGGAGTATATGCTTGGCGTTACTAGATCAAGACCTGAGTGAGGTTCTAGCTCAAATGAATATGTTAAATGCACAAAAAGAGGATTTGAGAATCATAAAGAATTTTGGAGCACCTGAGAAGATACAAGTGTTGACTACATGCAAGGCTATACGGGCGACCATAGAATAAACTGCTTTCCTCTTCTGCTTAATTAATGGATGAGGCAAATCTTTTGCCTCCGTCTTGACAAAAGAAAATCGCATCCAGCAGGCCTAGCTATATAGCTAGGCGCAGCCGAGGGCACCTTACCGTCTTAGCAGTCATATAAGGAATACTCTTTCATTTAAATTGCTAGGCCTTATACCAAATGTACCGTGGTAGGTAAGTAACTGGACCAACGGTTGTTGAGGTGGCAAAATCAACAGCGCACACAGCCCATAAATACATCATGTCGAATCACTCCTTGCAACTACCTACAAGGCCCCAACGAGTATAAAGCTAGACACTTAGAAATTACACGTTGAAACTGCAAGCTGGCCCATATTTCTCATTGATGCCGCTGGGTGTAGATAGAAGTGGCACTAGCTTGGCCTAAGAGGATGATGATCCATACTAGGGATGGGATGCACCGGGATCACGAGTTCGAGCTGAGAGCACGCACACGAGCGGATCCAACAAGGTCTTCATACCAGCTTTGGCCAGGAGACTTCCTTCAACTCCTTCGATATGCCTAGATAACGCTGATCATTTCCACGCTGACAGTCGAGCTCGAGCAACACATCATGATGGTGCGCTATGACACCAAATACATTCACCAGATCAGCCAAGGTTGCCTCACTCTTGGCAAGCCAGCATAGAAGACGGTGACTGTAGCACGTGATGCTCGTCTCGTTGGAGACATGTGTGATGAGTAAGGCACTACCATGAGACTGTAAATTGGCCGTGTACCAGACTAAATTTCACCTGAGGCCAATAGTGGGACACTTCATACAAGCATTAGATTACAATGAATCTCAGCATGCCCTTTGAAAGAGCAAAACTTGTGACTAGCCATCACAGGCATACAAGCATTACATATACAGAACTACAGGCGTCCTCTGTTTCTGAAGTAAACACTGCCACTCAACTAAGGGCATTCCTAACCGATCCCCTACAAGTTAGTGGAGTAAAAGGCTTAGTGGAGTATAAATACCCCACTAAGTTTTGGCTGGACCTAACCAATCCCCTAAACTTAGCGAAGTAAAAAAATCATTTGCATTTCAATTTCGGCGACCGAAACACATTTATTTGCTTTTTTTTATTTCATTCAACGACATTGGATTACATAATAATTCACCAATTCTCTGCTAGAAGAGTAAGACCAAAGAAAACAAGAATCACAATTAGACATTTTATAAGATATCCAACTTCCATAACTGCTCTCACTAGATGGATTAATATCTTCTCAATGCCTTCATTGTTGATCTACGGATTCTCGATCTTACATACTTCATTCTTCTTTTTTGATTCTAAAGAGGTATATGTTGCTTCCCCTCTAATTTTTTTCTCTAATCGCACATCTAATCTCATGTTTAGCCTCAATTTTAGCAACGAGTGCAGAAACATCTACTGTTTTTTTGTGCTGTCAATAGATCGATGTATTCCTCTTCCAAATACCAAAACGAGCATCCATCATCCTACACACATAGATGAGCATCAATGAGCTACTGAAATTGTACCGAATCCGGTGAAAAACCGAATCAAAACAAGCACATACCCCATCATTTGTGCATTTGAAGAACACCTACTTGGGATGTTTCGGCGTGGTAGAAACTCAGCGCACCACTTGCCATGTGCAGTCATCGCATTGTATGACTGGCAGCTACAAGCCGGCGAGCCACTGCGCGAGCACTGAGCCCAAGCGACAGTCGGCCGTGTAGTTGTCGGAGAACCGACGGCGGGAGAGATTAGAGTGGCTAGAGAAAGAGCCGGTACCTACATGTGGCGCAGAGGCTTTTTCGGGGCTGTGTGGGTCGCTTCTCGGCCAATCCATGGCAAGGCCCAGCCGCCGATGGCCGGAAGCGCCAAATCCGGCGGCGAAGACAGCAGCCGCATATCCCCTCGATTTTTGGCCGGCGGCGGGACGAGAAGGTGGTGGAGGACAGCGGCGGAGGCCTACAAGGCTTCCTTGGCAGCCGGCCGGTGCCGACAGGGAGGAGGGAGGGGTAGTGTGACCCCCGAGACCGACGCTTCAGAAGACTTCCATATTTTCGTGATCACCGTGTGTTTCTTTTGTGCTTGCTCTTTTATTTTTGCATTGCATCATGTCATCATGCAACCTTTTTTAAAAACTCGAATAAATAAATTTCATAGAGCGTTGATCTATTTAAATCGAGGGAAATGCACATGGTGACTTCACTTTACAACATATAAAAGTCTCTCAATATTATTAGGGAGCTATATTAAAATATTCCATTGATTTGGAATTTACCACAACACACTTGCATGTTAAATCCCTTGGTCTTTTCGTCTTCAATTTTTGACTCTCTAACCTTGCCAATAATTCTTTTCCTTTTATCGAGGCTCTTCCTAAATTCTTAACATTTTTGGACACACCTAAAGTTTAGACTCCATTCAAACTCCTTCGGTGCAAGTTAAATAATTTTGGATTTAACTTCCCCTATTTTGTTGGAACCATTTTTCTTGGGTTGGAAATATTCCGTAAAGCCTTACAAATATGTCCCACCATTTTATTCTTGATCATGGCCTCTTCTCCTAATTCTTTTGAACTCTCTCTATTGTTTTCTACTTAAGAGAGTGAGAGAAGAGAGAGCCCAGCCAGGCCTCTTGGGCCTAGGCCAGCCAGTCCTCTTGGGCCTAGGCCCGCCAGTCCGCCCTGCTCCCCTCAGCCCACCGAGCAGGTCCATCTTCACCTAGGCCCAACAGCCCCCTATCTAACCCTAGGCCGACCCCTCCTCTCTTCCACTCCATCGACCCCTCCTCCTCATTCCCTCGCGCCGCCGCACGCAACACACACATCGCCAGGGAGAGGAGCTCCCCGCGCCCTTGCCCCGTCCCTGACCGCCACTCCCCCTGCTCCTCCACGCGGTGCCGACCGGCGACCAAGACGAACGGGAACCGCACCGGAGCTCCTTCTCTACGCCCTCTCCTGGAGCCGCTCGCTGCTGCTGCTCTTCATCGAGGCGCAAGTCCCGCTGCGGTTGCTGCTCTGCTCCTGCCCCGCTGGTCGCCTCTCCCTCGACCCCGCGTCCTCGCCTCCGGCGACCGTCGCCGCTCCGTGCACCCCGGCCATCCTTCTGCACCCCTCGCACCTCTGCCTCACCTCTACACCTCCACATCGACCCGCCTCCTCCTCGTCGCCCCATAGCCCGACGCCATGGATGCTCGCTTCCCCGACCTTGCACCAGGCCGCCGCCGCGCTTTCGTACCTCCTTCCACAATGGTGAGCTCCAAGTCCGCGGCCCTGTTGCCTTCGGTTGCGGTTGGTTTCTTTTGGCCATTTGGACATTGTCTCTGTTTTGCTGCCAAGTACCTGCTTGACCACCGAACTAGGACGCCAAGATCCCAAGTCCAAGAATCCCCCCATGTTTGACTACCACATGGCTGCACCAAGTTCGTGTACCCATGCCGTGTGTTTTCTGCCGCCTAGTACCACGACGACCGTCAAGACCGCCAAGTTCCACTACCGATGAATGTTTTGGAATCGTCAAGTCAGGCTACAATGCGAAGACCATCTACAACTGTTGATCCCGTGGATTTCACCAAGTACCGTTCGGATGCGCCAAGTTTGACTACTTGGACCACCAAGTTCCTCTACCGATGACTCAAACTCAAACGTCTACGAAATGTGTACCACTACCGTCGTCCCGCGAAGACCCCGTGGACGTCAAGTTCCTTGTCATGACCCTGAACATCTACGGAACATGAACACCTACTTCCTCTTCGAAATGTGAACCACTACTTCCACTACCATCGCGAGAATGTCTACTCCCATCTACGCCGCATCGAACCCGATCCGCTTCGAAGGTATAACCCCGAGACGACGCCCGTGGACGAATGCATGTGTCGTATGAGATGCCCGTGGTTGCACCGTGTCCGAGTTGTCATTGCACGTTCCTCCTAGTTTTCCATGCCGTCGACCCGTGGGAACCCGGTAACCGGGATCACCCCACCATCTTTTGCATACTCCGTTCATCCACACTTTCTTTTGCACCGACATCTTGATGGGTTGTCGGATCATCTGAATGTTGCCGTGGCACCATTTCCGTTGTCGTTGCCGTGGCACCCCTCTCGTTTCGCCATGTTGACCAAATGCTTCATAACATGCTCATGTCAACGTTTTCTTAAAAAATGCATAAACTTGTATAAGTCATCCGCATCATGATAACAACATTTAAAATGCTTAAAATTGTTGCTTGCATTAAATTGCTAAATGCCATGTGGGGATTTACCGGAATTGTTGTTTATTGTTTCGGCCTCATTTAAATTGCATAGATAGGTAGTTTTCATATGCTTCACCCCTTGCCATGTTTAATAACATCTAACATTGTTGGGTACATAAACGAGAGCGAACTAAATAACATGAATGTGGTGTTTCATCAATATGCAACTCGTTGCATATTGAACTCCACTTAATTTGTAGTATTGTTTGTTGCACTTTGCCATGTCATGACTCATTAAACCGGACATGCATCATACTTGATTGTGCATCATGCCATGTTTATGTGATGGTTGTTTACCATGTTGTTTGCTTCTTTCCGGTGTTGCTTCTTCGGGTTAGTTCCGATAACATCGCGTTTGTGAGGATTTGTTCGACTTCGTCCGTTTGTCTTCTTCATGGACTCGTTCTTCTTCCTTGCGGGATCTCAGGCAAGATGACCATAACCTCGAAATCACTTCTATCTTTGCTTGCTAGTTGTTCGTTCTATCGCTCTGTCGCGCTACCTAGCACTTGCTATATCATGCCTCCCATATTGCCATGTCAAGCCTCTAACCCACCTTTCCTAGCAAACCGTTGTTTGGCTATGTTACCGCTTTGCTCAGACCCTCTTATAGCGTTGCTAGTTGCACGTGAAGATGAAGTTTGTTCCATGTTGGAACATGGATATGTTGGGATATCACAATATCTCTTATTTAATTAATGCATCTATATACTTGGTAAAGGTGTAAGGCTTGGCCTTATGCCTGGTGTTTTGTTCCACTCTTGCCGCCCTAGTTTCTGTCATACCAGTGTTATGTTCCTTGATTTTGTGTTCCTTACGCGGTTGGGTGTTATGGGAACCCCTTGACAGTTCACTTTGAATAAAACTCCTCCAGCAAGGCCCAACCTTGGTTTTACCATTTGCATCACCATCACCTACTTTTCCCCTGGGATTCACGCTCTCGAGGGTCATCTTTATTTTAACCCCCCCGGGCCAATGCTTCTCTAAGTGTTGGTCCAAACTAGAGCCCTTTGCAGTGCCACCTCGGGGAAACTTGAGGCCTGGTTTTAGTTGTATGGATTGCTCATCCGGTGTTGCCTGAGAACGAGATATGTGCGGCTCCTATCGGGATGTCGGCGCATCGGGCGGTCTTGCTGGTCTTGTTTTACCATTGTTGAAATGTCTTGTAACCGGGATTCCGAGTCTGATCGGGTCTTCCTGGGAGAAGGAATATCCTTCGTTGACCGTGAGAGCTTGTGATGGGCTAAGTTGGGACACCCCTGCAGGGTATAAACTTTCGAGAGCCGTGCCCGTGGTTATGTGGCAGATGGGAATTTGTTAATATCCGGTTGTAGAGAACTTGACACTTGACTTAATTAAAATACATCAACCGCGTGTGTAGCCGTGATGGTCTCTTTTCCGCGGAGTCCGAGAAGTGAACACGGTCTTGTGTTATGCTTGTGCGTAAGTAGTTTCAGGATCACTTCTTGATCACTTCTAGCTTACGACCGTTTGCGTTGCTTCTCTTCTCGCTCTCATTTGCGTATGTTAGCCACCATATATGCTTAGTGCTTGCTGCAGCCCCACCTCATTACCTTCTCCTACCCATAAGCTTAAATAGTCTTGATCTTGCGGGTGTGAGATTGCTGAGTCCTCGTGACTCACAGATTCTACCAAAACAGTTGCAGGTGCCGATGTTGCCAGTGCAGGTGATGCTATCGAACTCAAGTGGGTTTCGAGGAGGACTTGGTCATTACTATGTTTCGTTACCTGATGATCAGTAGCGGAGCCCAGTTGGGACGATCGGGGATCTAGCATTTGGGGTTGTCTTCTTTTATTTTGGTTCCGTAGTCGAACCTTGATTGTACTCTGGATGATGTATGTTTATTTAATGTTTTGTGTGAAGTGGCGATTGTAAGCCAACTCTCTTTATCCCATTCTTGTTCATTACATGGGATTGTGTGAAGATGACCCTTCTTGCGACAAAACCACCATGCGGTTATGCCTCCAAGTTGTGCCTTGACACGTGTGAGATATAGCCGCATTGTGGGCGTTACAAGTTGGTAATCAGACCCATCCCCGACTTAGGAGCCCCTGCTTGATCGAATCGCTAACGTTGTTGAGTCTAGAACAAAATGTTTTGAGTCTTAGGATTATATATATCGGAGAGTAGGATTCTTTTTACTCCTCAGTCCCTTCGTCGCTCTGGTGAGGCCTCCTGACGTAGATGTTTTGACTTTCCTCTCCTCAAATTTCACTAAATATTTTTTTAGGATCACGCGGGTATCTTGGAATCGCTCCGATGGTTTTGTGACGAGAACATTGTTCTTGGTGCCTCCTGACATTTAGGGGTTGTGGCAGTGTCCCGGGGAGTTGAGCTCCGAGGTGTTGTCGTCACAATTTTATTGTTGCAGTTCTGGAATACCCGAGTTTTTCGCCGACATCGAAAATCTCTTTTATGCAGTTGTTGGTGAGATAACCTCGACGCCATCTAGTACTGGGGCGGGAGTTCGGGAATATTGCCATAACTCGTATAACGGATGCTTTTCGAAGGTTGAGGTACATGATTTCCGAAGGTTTCTTGTTTATGTGTTGAAGGATGGATACAGCTGGATGTAGGATTTGTTAGTTTGGGTGAGATATTATGCTTCCCCTGTATCCCCAACACCAGATTGCATAACCAGAAAGTTTCGAGAGTTTATAGGTGGGTATTCAAGTAGCTCCTAGAATATCTTTCCGACAAATGTAGGATATGGGATTGGGTAAATCTCTATCATATGTATTTGTTCGGGCTTATTCTGCAAGCCAAATCCTTTGTTTTTGTTTTTTTGTGGTATTCGAGTTGCTTCAATGCCAAGTGTTGATTCCATAACTTATTCTAAGCGGTGTTCTCATACTTCTATGTGAATACCAATCCTTCTTGATCATCGAGATTGTCATGCCAATTCTTTTCCAACCGACATGCTCTTTTTCAAGTGGATCCGATCATTTCAACATTCGCGAGATCAATTCTCAGTTCTTTGCAACGGTGTTTGCTTCATCCTTCCCAAGTTGTCTTTGTTTTCCCCGCCCTCCCACCCTTTTTCTTCAAGGACTCAAATTTCTTAATCAAGTATCCATCTTATAGATGGGAAGTCTCTCCATTCTGTTCCGTCAATGTTCTTATCCGGCGATTCTCAGGAAGATACTAACGGAGCCTTAACTCCATCATTATTTGTTCTCTTTCTTCTCTAGTGGATTAAATTCAAGCTTTGTCGATCATATCTTTTCCTCGTTTCAAATGTTTTTCTCATACCGGTGCACCTCTTAATCATCCACTTCTCGCTATTCAATTGTTCCGGTGTGATGAAGATATCTCAGAAGATTCAAGTTTCCATTCTCAATTGACTAAATTTCTTTTGAGGATGCTATCTCATTCAAGCCATTTAATTCAACCGGTGCAACCTCTCTTTCCAAGCAATCGTTCAACGGTGGTTTTTTTGAGTGGGCCCTAAACCACAGGTCTTTTCCCAGGATATTACCTGACTCTTCTAATTTTTCCGGAGTTATTCACAAATTCATTGCAAAGTTTGACGCAAGAATGAATTATCATCAGTCAAATGTCTTTCTCCAAGATCTTTCAAATTCTTTTCATTGTTAGTTCAACCTTTCTAATTTTCATTCCGGAGTATCTCAACAATTCATGGTGGTGTTTCTCATCGTCATTCTCAACATTTGAAGACCGAAGAAGAGTCTCTCTTAAATCTTGCTCCATTCTCTTCAAGATTCATGGTTCTAGCTTGATGCCATCCTCTCTTAATTGTTTTCGATTGTGAGAATTCTTTTCACCCATCCGGAGCATTTCAGGAGTCTTTTCAGTTTGATTTTCCGGAGCCCATCATCTCAGAATTATTCATTCAAGCTTTCAGCTCTCGTTCTCCAAATCATACCGGTGCATCACTCAAATATTATCTAATCAGCTCGGGATCTCTGCGTTCACTTGTATCTAAATTCTCTCAAGTACCTTCGTTCATTTTCTAATTCTTCCCGGTGTTTCTTTATCTTTTCTTCGTTCATTTTCAATTCTTACGGTGGTTCGTTCAAGAGTTCTCTTCCTTCGTTATCATATAGATTCATTTGTTCTTTCCAATCCTACCGGTGGTTCGTTGAAGACCTTCTCAAGTTTGCGCCATATCTATCTTAATCCTTTCTACGAGAATAAGTAGTATGCCAAATCCATTGCTTGTCATCAATTTAATTGGTGAAGGATGAGCATAATGTAATTATTATTCTTGTTTCATCGAGTAAATTCAATTCCTTATTCCGGAGGTTCATCAAAATTCTTGATTTCATTTGCTCATCTTTCCTTCTCGGTTATATCATTTCAATGCTTCATCTTATCACTGCAAAGCTTCACCTTGTGTTTTCAACTTCTCTTTCTTTCTATCATCCTTTTATTACCGCAGTTCTTCATGGAGTTTCTTCATGGTGGTTCATCAAGGATTTAATTCATTCTCGAAGTGTTCTCAAGATTCTTGTTGGAAGAGCTCAAATATTCTTCTTCCTGCATTCCAAAGTGCAATTCGTTCTACCTTATCATTTGAGGTGGTGTTATGTCATTCTTGACAATTTGAGTTCGCGTTTCATGATTCACATGTTGTCAAGAATGAGATATTTTAAATCCACCAATCTCTTTGTTGGATTTATCTTGTGTCATGTTTCACCTAAAGCCTTCCCTAAGGAATGTTGCTATTATGGTGCTTATCAATGATCCAAGTTTTCTCCTATCCTGTTGGTGAAAGAAGTTTTTCATCGCCTTGGTGCTCTCACTCAAATCAATGGCTTCCTATAGTGGCCGTTTGTCACCTCATAATGTTGAGATGTTTCCATAAGTCCACTACAAGCTTATTCTTTTCGTTGTTGGTTTTCCAACAACTCCGTTCAATCCTTCTTTTAAGGAGGCTCTTTCAAATTCAATTGTGATAGAAGTTGTTGTTCTCTTCTTTGTTCTCTTGATTCCACTCTTTCATTTGTCCCAAAGGCATTGTGATGTTTTCTTCGACCCATCATCTCATTTTGGAGATCATGTTCTTTTCCTTGCTTATCCATTTAACCGGAGTGTCGTGTTTTCATTCGAGCTCTCTCATCTTATCAAGTTTTTCCTCCTTCCTCAACCAGAGTGCGGTCTGAAATCTTTCTTACCCCTTGTGCCATTTTTCAATAGTTCCAGATGCAGTGTGTTGTTGATTTCATCAAGTATCATCCCATCTTCTCAAGTTCATGTTAATTCCTTCCATTTTCAGTCGGAGTGCTGTCCAAATTATATCATTCTTATTCCTTCTCTATCTTGTTTTAACCGGAGTGGCTTCGAAATCTATCTTGTCCCCTAAGCTCTTGGTTCTCATCACGTTCTTTGTTCTTCTTTGCTAACAGAGTGTTTGCAATCTCGTTCACCTCCATTGTATTCTTTCTTTCGATTTGTTCAGCCTCTCAAGGTTTGTGGGTTTCACTCGTTTGTCAAAGAAGCAACTTTGTTTTACCTCTTCCTCTTCCGTTTCTCTCCGGCGCCATCCTTAGATCTCGGGACGAGATCTCTTGTAAGTGGAGGAGTGTTGTGACGCTCCGAGACCGACGCTTCAGAAGACTTCCATATTTTCGTGATCACCGTGTGTTTCTTTTGTGCTTGCTCTTTTATTTTTGCATTGCATCTTGTCATCATGCAACCCTTTTTAAAAACTCAACTAAATAAATTTCATAGAGCGTTGATCTATTTAAATCAAGGGAAATGCACATGGTGATTTCTCTTTACAACATATAAAAGTCTCTCAATATTTTTAGGGAGCTATATTAATATATTCCATTGATTTGGAATTTACCACAACACACTTGCATGTTAAATCCCTTGGTCTTTTCGTCTTCAATTTTTTACTCTCTAACCTTGCCAATAATTCTTTTCCTTTTATCGAGGCTCTTCCTAAATTCTTAACATTTTTGGACACACCTAAAGTTTAGACTCCATTCAAACTCCTTCGGTGCAAGTTAAATAATTTTGGATTTAACTTCCCCTATTTTGTTGGAACCATTTTTGTTGGGTTGGAAATATTCCGTAAAGCCTTACAAATATGTCGCACCATTTTATTCTTGATCATGGCCTCTTCTCCTAATTCTTTTGAACTCTCTCTATTTTTTTCAGCTTAAGAGAGTGAGAGAAGAGAGAGCCCAGCCATGCCTCTTGGGCCTAGGCCAGCTAGTCCGCCCTGCTCCCCTCAGCCCACCGAGCGGGTCCATCTTCACCTAGGCCCAGCAGCCCCCTATCTAACCCTAGGCTGACCCCTCCTCTCTTCCTCTCCATCGATCCCTCCTCCTCATTCCCTCGCCCCGCTGCACGCAACACACACATCGCCAGGGAGAGGAGCTCCCCGTGCCCTTGCCCCGTCCCTGACCGCCACTCCCCCTGCTCCTCCACGCGGTGCCGACCGGCGACCAAGACGAACGGGAACCGCACCGGAGCTCCTTCTCTACGCCCTCTCCTGGAGCCGCTCGCTGCTGCTGCTCTTCATCGAGGTGCAAGTCCCGCCGCGGTTGCTGCTCTGCTCCTGCCCTGCCGGTCACCTCTGCCTCGACCCCGCGTCCTCGCCTCCGGCGACCGTCGCCGCTCCGTGCACCCCAGCCATCCTCCTGCGCCCCTCGCGCCTCTGCCTCACCTCTACACCTCCGCATCGACCCGCCTCCTCCTCGTCGCTCCATAGCCCGACGCCATGGATGCTCGCGTCCCCGACCTTGCAGCAGGCTGCCGCCGTGCTTTCGTACCTCCTTCCACAATGGTGAGCACCCAGAGCTCCAGGTCTGCGGCCCTATTGCCTTCGGTTGTGGTTGGTTTCTTTCGGCCATTTTGACATTGTCTCTGTTTTGCTGCCAAGTACCTGCTTGACCACCGAACCAGGACGCCAAGATCCCAAGTACAAGAATCCCCCCAAGTTCGACTACTACATGGCTACACCAAGTTCGTGTACCCATGTCGTGTGTTTTCTGCCGCCTAGTACCACGACGACCGTCGAGACCGCCAAGTTCCACTACCGATGAATGTTTTGGAATCGTCGAGTCAGGGTACAACGCGAAGACCATGTGCAACTATTGATCCCGTGAATTTCACCAAGGTACCCTTTGGATGCGCCATGTTCGACTACTTGGACCACCAAGTTCCTCAACGCTGACTCAAACTCAAACGTCTACGAAATGTGTACCACTACCGTTGACCCGCGAAGACCCCGTGGACATCAAGTTCCTTGTCGTCACCCTGAACATCTACGGAACATGAACAACTACTTCCTCTTTGAAATGTGAACCACTACTTCCACTACCGACGCGAGAACATCTACTCCCATCTACGCCGCATCGAACCCGATCCACTTCGAAGGTATAACCCCGAGACGACGCCCGTGGACGAATGCATGTGTCAGATGAGATGCCCGTGGTTGCACCGTGTCCGAGTTGTCATTGCACGTTCCTCCTACTTTGCCATGTCGTCGACCCGTGGGAACCTGGTAACCGGGATAACCCCACCATCTTTTGCATACTCCGTTCATCCACACTTTCTTTTGTACCGACATCTTGATGAGTTGTCGGATCATCTGAATGTTGCCGTGGCACCATTTTCGTTGTCGTTGCCGTGGCACCCCTTTCGTTTCGCCATGTTGACCAAATGCTTCATAACATGCTCATGTCAACGTTTTCATAAAAAAAATGCATAAACTTGTATAAGTCATCCGCATCATGATAACAACATTTAAAATGCTTAAAATTGTTGCTTGCATTAAATTGCTAAATGCCATGTGGGGATTTACCGGAATTGTTGTTTATTGTTCCGGCCTCATTTAAACTTGCCTAGATAGGTAGTTTTCATATGCTTCACCCCTTTACATGTTTAATAACATTTAACATTGTTGGGTACATAAACGAGAGCGAACTAAATAACTTGAATGTGGTGTTTCATCAATATGCAACTCGTTGCATATTGAACTCCACTTAATTTGTAGTATTGTTTGTTGCACTTTGCCATGTCATGACTCATTAAACCGGACATGCATCATTCTTGATTGTGCATCATGCCATGTTTATGTGATGGTTGTTTACCATGTTGTTTGCTTCTTTTCGGTGTTACTTCTTCGGGTTAGTTCCGATAACGTCGCGTTTGTGAGGATTTTTTCGACTTCGTCCGTTTGTCTTGTTCATGGACTCGTTCTTCTTCCTTGCGGGATCTCAGGCAAGATGACCATACCCTCGAAATCACTTCTATATTTGCTTGCTAGTTGTTCGTTCTATTGCTCTGTCGCTCTACCTACCACTTGCTATATCATGCCTCCCATATTGCCATGTCAAGTCTCTAACCCACCTTTCCTAGCAAACCGTTGTTTGGCTATGTTACCGCTTTGCTCAGCCCCTCTTATAGCGTTGCTAGTTGCAGGTGAAGATGAAGTTTGTTCCATGTTGGAACATGTATATGTTGGGATATCACAATATCTCTTATTTAATTAATGCATCTATATACTTGGTAAAGGTGGAAGGCTCGGCCTTATGCCTGGTGTTTTGTTCCACTCTTGCCGTCCTAGTTTCCGTCATACCGGTGTTATGTTCCTTGATTTTGCGTTCCTTACACGGTTGGGTGTTATGGGAACCCCTTGACAGTTCGGTTTGAATAAAACTCCTCCAGCAAGGCCCAACCTTGGTTTTACCATTTGCCTCACGACCACCTACTTTTCCCTTGGGAGTCGTGCTCTTGAGGGTCATCTTTTTTTTAACCCCCCCTGGGCCAATGCTTCTCTAAGTGTTGGTCCAAACTAGAGCCCTTTGCAGCGCCACCTCGGGGAAACTTGAGGCCTGGTTTTAGTTGTACGCATTGCTCATCCGGTGTTGCCCTGAGAACTAGATATGTGCAGCTCCTATCGGGATGTCGGCGCATCGGGCGGTCTTGCTGGTCTTGTTTTACCATTGTGAAAATGTCTTGTAACCGGGATTCCGAGTCTGATCGGGTCTTCCTGGGAGAAGGAATATCCTTCGTTGATCGTGAGAGCTTGTGATGGGCTAAGTTGGGACACCCCTGCAGGGTATAAACTTCGAGAGCCGTGCCCGTGGTTATGTGGCAGATGGGAATTTGTTAATATCCGGTTGTAGATAACTTGACACTTGACTTAATTAAAATACATCAACCACGTGTGTAGCCGTGATCGTCTCTTTTCGGCGGAGTCCGGGAAGTGAACACGATCTTGTGTTATGATTGTGCGTAAGTAGTTTTGGGATCACTTCTTGATCACTTCTAGCTTACAACCGTTTGCGTTGCTTCTCTTCTCGCTCTCATTTGTGTATGTTAGCCACCATATATGCCTAGTGCTTGCTGCAGCTCCACCTCATTACTTTCTCCTACCCATAAGCTTAAATAGTCTTGATCTCGTGGGTGTGAGATTGCTGAGTCCTTGTGACTCACAGATTCTACCAAAACAGTTGCAGGTGTCGATGATGCCAGTGCAGGTGATGCTATCGAACTCAAGTGGGTTTCGAGGAGGACTTGGTCGTTACTATGTTTCGTTTCCTGATGATCAGTAGCAGAGCCCAGTTGGGACGATCGGGGATCTAGCATTTGGGGTTGTCTTCTTTTATTTTGGTTCCGTAGTCGGACCTTGATTGTACTCTGGATGATGTATGTTTATTTAATGTTTTTTGTGAAGTGGCGATTGTAAGCCAACTCTCTTAATCCCATTCTTGTTCATTACATGGGATTGTGTGAAGGTGACCCTTCTTGCGACAAAACCACCATGCGGTTATGCCTCCAAGTCGTGCCTCGACACGTGCGATATATAGCCGCATCGTGGGCATTACAGGTAGGAGGGGCGGCGAGGGCGAAGATGCGGCGCGGGAGGGGAGGGAGAGGCAACAGAGGAGAGTCGTGTCGTTTTACTCGGTGGAGCACAGATGGAGTAAATATAGGGAAATTTTCAGAAAGAGCAGTAAAAGTTTACTCCGTTAGGCCGGATTGAGGATCCGCCAGGTGCCGGTTAGTAGAGTAAAAAGCTAAATATACTCCACTAACTGGTTGGTTATAGAGGATCGGTTAGAAATGTCCTAAAGCAGTGGCATCGAGTTAAGTTCAAAAGAATCACAGGTAACTCGCTTCCCATCTAATTAAGCAACAAATAGAATTGAATCAAGGGTTGTATGCACAGGTGGGCGTCAACTCAGACGATAAGAAGTTTATCTTGCCTTGCTATTAGAAAAACTCATCTCGTGCTCTGCAGTATAGGTATGAGCATATACTACAAATATGCACTTGCGGGCACATCGGCAGAAAGATCAGCAAACCCTGCAAATGTTTCTGCATAAATAAAGACAACATCTATGGCTTGATATCGCTTTTAGGCAGACCGAGGAGAGAAGGTCGGTAGAGGGACTGGCGATGTGCCATCTCCATTCCTTCCTGTGGATCGGACATTGATTCGTCTCGTATCGCCTCCAGAATCGAACTGATACCAAGCTCCCGGCAAGTGTGTAAGTAGTAAAGAAAATTCAGACAGCTATAAGAGGCAACAGAACTGTAACAAAACAAAAAATTAAATCCATTAAGGGTCGCGTTAAGGGCGGCCAACCAGCTATGCCATGTGGCGCAAGCTGGTTGGCCGCGGTGAAAAACTTTTGGGATATTATTTTTAGATGGAGACGAGGGCTACACAAAGTGGCGCTCGCTGGTAGGCTGCATTGATGATTTTTTTTTTACTTCCTTTCTTAGAAGTGTTTTGAGTATCGGACACAGCTCGACAGGAGCAACATGCTTGTTGGTTTTGGGTGCGTCACGCTTATGCTACTTTGACTCAGGGGTTCGTAAAATGCATTGACTGGAGAGATACCCTACAAGTGAAAAAACGCATAGACCTTGGCATTTTTGTTTCTGTTTTGAAGTCATCACCGGATAGGCCTGAGTTGCATCAGAAAAGGAGATGGGTGTCCCAACGGCTCCTGTACGGACTGCGGGCTCGGGCGACAGGGGCGGCGATTCTGCGCCCGTCTCTGCTCCCGGCGGCCGCGGCAGCGATGCTCCGGCCTCGGCGCAGGCCGGAGTGGGAGCGACGCCGGCGGAGCCCAGGCAGGCGGCCGGCTGCCCCCTGAGTGCGGCTTGGGGGCGCTTTTGGGCCCTGGCAGGTGAGATCTCGGACGACGACGAGGAAGGTGAGTTTTGCGCCACGCCGGATCCGGCGGTAGGCGCGCGTGCGTCCTGCTCCATTGGGGAGTTTGTGGCGCGTGCGGAGGAGCTCGGGGGCTCCTTCAAGGCCGGGCGCCGGCGAGCTTTTGCGCCCGGTGGCCGTGGCTCACGGCAACGAGCTCAGGCGGTGGCTCGCGCGCCGCACGCATCGCCGACGCGCGAAGGGCGTGGGGGCTCTGGACCGGACTCCATGGAGCTGACCCCCAGAACCACACCGCCCTTGCCCTGGGGGGGCGGCGGCGGCGGCGAGGTGGTGGCTTCGTCGTCGGAGTCGGTGTTGCCCCTCGCTAGGGTTGGGGGTAACACGTCTCTGGGTGGGCTGGGCCGGCCTGCCGAGGCATCTGGTGGGCTGCCCACGGGGCCGCCATGCCAGTTGGCCCAGTTAAAGGGCCTGGGGGAGGCGGGGCTGCAGGGGGCCTCGTCTTCGTCCGTGGCCCAGTCTAGCCCGGGTGTGCTTGGCCTGCCTACGGCGGCCCACACCGCGCAGACATATAAATGGCTGTGGCTCCCTCGTGGAACCCTAGACACCACACTAGGGTTTCCTGCCTCCAAATCGGAGGTGCGGCGATTCGGTCACTCCGCCCGCTTTCTCCTCCCCATTCCTCCTCCCCCTCCTCTGCTTCGCTCTTTCGCTGAAGTGGTGGCCATGGGCTCCAAGGCCGACCGCCGCGGGGAGAAACCACCCATGGAGCCACCGCGGGCGGCTGGGGGCCGCCGCCCGTTTGGTGGCTCAAGGAGCAGGAACGGAAGAAGAAGAAGAAAAAGGAAGAATACCGGAAGAAAGGCCTCGAGCTCAAGCGCAAGGGGCAGTTGGCAGCCCAGGGAGGCGACCGCGCCGGCGACTCGTTTGCGAAGAAGCAGAAGTCCAAGCCTGCGGGGGCGGCGGCTACCAAGCCTCCCCTCCCGCCCAGATCCGAGGCGCCGGGCTCGTCCTCGGGCACGCAGGCGGAGCCAATCCCCGTCGACGAGGTGGGCGGCTCAGAGTGCTTCAAGTGCGGGCGCACAGGCCATTTCCAAAACCTGTGCACCTTCCAGCCGCTTTGCGTGGTGTGCAGCAAGGAGGGGCACACCTCAGCGCAGTGCCCAACACGTGGCAAGCCTTTGCTGCTCCAGACCATGGGCCACGCAATCACCGGAGAGGGATTCTTCTGCCTGCAGTTTCCGGACGACGAGCGGGAGGCGGCTCCGGTTCCGCTGGGGGCCAACATGGCGATTCTCTCCAAGCCTTCCGGCGCGCTCTCCCTTCAGATCCTCGAGGCGGAGCTGCAGCACCTCTTTGAGGGAGAGTGGGATTGGCAGATCTCCCCTCTCAAGGGCGGGGCCTTTTCCGTGGTCTTTCCCGACCCAGCAATGCTCCGGATGGCCACCAGGAGCGGCAACCTCATGGTGGACATACGCGATGCGGTCCTCGACGCGCCCAAAGGGATGGAGATGCCAGAGGTGTGGGTCAAGTTGGGTGGGATTCCCCCCAAGCATCGCAACTCCGAAAGTCTCATGGCGGCGACCATCATGCTCGGCCACCCTCTGTTGGTGGACGAGGACTCTCTGCTCCGCCCTGGGCCGGTCTGCATGCGCTTTGCTTGCCGAAATCCGCGCAAGCTACGCGGGTCGGTCCAGATCTGGTTCAACAACAAGGGCTATGACATCTCTGTGGACCCGGAGCTCCCCCCGGAGCAGGCCGCGGCGCCCGCCCTCCCCCCACCCCCTCCTCCCCACGACAAGGGCCCAGAAGGGAAGGGCCACGAAGGTGACTAGGATGGCGACAAGGAGCCGGACGCTAGCATGGAGGACGACTCCATCGACACGGCGGCGTGGGAGAAGCTGGGCATCACCGACATCGGCAGGACGCGGGCTGGGGGGCCGCAGCTCCAGGTGGAGAACTCTCTGGCGGGAGGCTCATCGGAGATGGAGCTCTCCAACCCGAACCAGTACGGCTCCAACCTGGGCTCGGTCACTTCCCCCCCGGTGCGGATGGAGGCCGTGGTGGACTCCTCGCTGCTGGCTGAGCCCGCGGGCAATCCCCCTATGGCGTCGGCGGACCCGAAGCCCCTGGCTTCCCCCTCACGCTCGCCTGCCATGGGTGGTCGCAGCGGCAACAAGATGGGTGCGACGAAGCAGATCAAGAAGGTGGCGGTGCGCAAGGTGACTGTGGAGGCGGGTCGTGCTGCGGAGGCGCTGGGGGTGCCGGTGACGCCGCGTCAGGCGGTGATGGCGCTGGCCGTCCCTGCCTCCGATGCGATCGCGATGGAGATGCCCTTGACGGTGTCGGTCCCGAAGGCCAAGCGCTCCAAGGCGGTGGTGGAAGGGCAGGCAGCCCCCGTGCGGGCCAGTGCGCGTGCCCGGGGCGCCAAGGGCAACTTGCCATCGCTCCAGCGCGCCCAACTTCTCCAAGCTCAGAAAAACCTGGAAATCTCAGGTAATCCCTTGCCTCGCTTTACGATTCTTGGCTCCTTTTCGGATGAGCACTTGAGAGGGGTTTTGGGGGCGAGTGGGGTGGAACCAGTGGGAGGTGGTGAGATGAGCGAGCTCATCTCGCTGATTCGCGCAAAGGAATTGGCGCAAGCAGTGATAACAGCGGCGGCTGTGCAACACGCGGATCGTTTGGCACAAGAGGCATAGGCCTCGACAGCGCTAACGACCCGGCCCGATGAGGAGACAGCAACAGGGGTTGCTGCTCCCCCCTCGCCTCGCCGCGGCAGGGCGAGGCGTGTGGCCAAGGCGATCACATCCAGGGGGTGCGCCTGCATAACCGCGTCGTCTAGATGTGTGCTCTCCTACGGAATATTCGTGGCTTCGGCCACTCGGGTCGTCGCACCCAACTAAAGGAGTATATTAGGAAAGAAGCGATAGATATCGTTGGGCTCCAGGAAACGATCAAGTCTAAGTTCAGACATCAAGACATCTTAGCGATCGACCCCTTAGAACGATTCGCGTGGCAGCACAGCCCGGCCAATGGTCACTCCGGTCGCATGTTGCTAGGCTTATGCACTGCCACGTATGAGGTGCTGCACTGGGAGAGTGGCACTTTCTTCTTAGCGGCCAAGTTTCGCGTGCGAGCGTCGCTACGCGAGCTCGCGATCGTGCAAGTCTACAGACCTGCAGATCGTTCACGCTCGGCCGAGTTCCTTGGCGAACTCGAAGCCACGGTGATGGCCTTTGCGGCTTCTCAGGTCCCGCTTATGGTGGGGGGCGATTTTAATCTAATCCGCTCGGGGCGGACAAAAACAATGATAACATCAACTGGCCAAGGGTGGCCATGTTCAACAACTCGATAGCATCTATGGCACTTAGGGAAGTGACAAGATCCGGGGCAAGATACACTTGGACTAACAAGCAGTTAGCCCCAGTGCGATCCGTGTTGGATCGTGCTTTTATGTCTCCAGACTGGGAAATTCTGTTCCCTCTGTGCTCACTCCTTGCCGAAACAAGGATTGGATCGGACCATGTTCCGCTAATCTTGTCTTCAGGGGAGGACAGAGTGCGGCGCAGCCCGCGTTTCTACTTTGAAACTGCATGGTTCGAGATACCGAACTTTAACACCATCTTCAGGGAAAGATGGCAGAAAAGTGTCCAGCTCGCAGGCCAGCAACGTGGACCTTTGGAGTTCTGGACTGCGGTAGGGGGCCGCCTTCGTGCTAGCCTTAAGGGGTGGGGCGCGAATCAGGGTCGTGACGACAAAATCCTGAGGGCACGGCTCATGGATGAGATTGCCTTGCTTGACGGCAAGCTGACACGCGCCCCTTCTCTGATCAAGAATGGGCACGGCGATATGCCCTCGAGGGGCAAGTCGAAGCTCTGCTACGCGCAGAGGAGGAATACTGGAGGCGAAGGGGAGGCCTCAAGTGGACGCTCAAGGGGGATGCGAACACAAAGTATTTCCATGCATACGCGACCGGTCGGCGCAGGAAATGTTCGATACTTAGGTTGCAGACGGAGCAGGGGCTCCTTCTGCAACAATCGGAGATTACCCGTCACATCTACGACTTCTACATAGGTCTGATGGGGACGGAGGAGGCCCAATGCGCCCGTTTGCGTGCGGATGTTTGGCTCCCTTCTCAACGGGTGCTCGATAGCGAGAACGAGGGGTTAGAGCTTGCTTTCCTTCCAGAGGAGATAGACAAAGCACTCCAGGGCATGAAATCCGACACGGCCCCAGGTCCGGACGGGTGGCCGGTGTCAATTTTCAAACATTTCTGGCCTCTGCTGCGCGAACCCATTTTTGCGGTCTGTAACGGCTTCATGCGAGGTTTGGTCGATATAGCGCGGCTCAATTTCGGCGTGTTGTCGCTTATCCCGAAAGTACCGGGTGCGGATCACATTCGTCAGTACAGACCAATAGCGCTAATTAACATACCCTTCAAGATCTGCGCCAAAGGTTGCGCTACTCGACTCACGCCGATCGCCCACCGTACTATTAGTCGTGCGCAATCGGCTTTTATCCGCGGGAGGAATATTTTGGAGGGACCGTTAGCCCTACAAGAAACCCTCCACAAACTCAAACGCACGCACGAACGAGCAATCCTTCTCAAGTTAGACTTCGAGAAGGCATACGACCGCGTCAATTGGGATTTTCTCCGACAAATCCTTAATAGTCGAGGCTTTTCGTCCGCGTGGGTTCATCGAGTCATGCAACTGGTCTCGGGGGGCCAAACTGCGGTCTCGATTAACGGAGAAGTAGGGAACTTCTTCTGAAACAAGCATGGCTTACGCTAAGGTGACCCCATGTCATCGATCTTGTTCAATTTTGTCGCCGATGCGCTGGCAGCAATGCTGTGGAAAGCGGTGGAAGCCGGGCACATCAAAGGGGTGTTGGGACACCTCATCCCAGGGGGGATATCACATTTGCAGTATGCGGATGATAAGCTTTTACTTTTTCAGCCAGATCTCCACAGTGTGGCCACTGTTAAAGCCTTGCTCATCAGCTTCGAACTCATGTCGGGGCTTAAAATCAATTTCCACAAGTGCGAAGTGATGCCCATGGGCATGGGCGAGCAGGACGGGAGCCGCATCGCGGACCTCCTGAATTGTAAATTAGGGAAACTCCCGTTTACTTATCTGGGCCTCCCGTTAGACGCCAAACGCATCCCGATAGAGGGGTGGGCTCCGCTGTGGACCAAGGTAGGTGGGCGGGTTTGTCCGTGGAGGGGAAAGTATATGTCCTCTGCCGCGAGGCTGGTGCTCACGAATGCGAGCCTCTCCTCGCTCCCACAATTCGCCATGGGATTGTTCATGCTGGCCGACGGGGTGCATGTCAAGATGGATACACCCAGGTCTCGTTTCTTTTGGGAAGGATCGGGACCCAAACGCAAGTACCACATGGTGAGGTGGGACGCGGTTTGCCGGCCCAAAGCCCAGGGAGGGCTAGGGATCACGAATACTAGAATTCTCAACATCGCACTGATGTGTAAGTGGATTTGGAAGCTCTCGCAGGGGGCGACGGGTCTGTGGGTAGATCTGTTGCGGGCTAAGTATTTCCCCTCCGGGAATTTTTTTCGAAGGAGTAGAGAGGGGCTCTCCTTTCTGGAACGACCTGCAAACGGTCCGCCAGCTTTCGCTATGGGGGCCAAGTTCGGCATCGGCAATGGGCGTTCGGCCCGGTTTTGGTTAGATCATTGGGTAGGGACGCGACCTCTATGGCAAGACATCTAGGATCTATACACCCTGGCGGTCGACCCAGAGATGCACGTTGCCATGGCACTTGCATCCTCCCCTCCCGCGATCTATTTCAAACGGGAACTAACGGGGACCGAACAAGCGCACTTCTTGGTTTTGCTCGAGCTGATCGCGTCGGTCACGCTTTCCCCGCACGAGGACACAGTTACTTGGTCCCTCACCTCATCCGGCAAGTTCTCCGTTCAGTCGCTGTACCGGAAGCTCTGTCAAGGCCATTCCTCCCTAGTGCCGAAAGGACTATGGAGCGTCCGTATGCCGCTTAAAATTAAGGTGTTCTTCTAGCAATTGTTTCGCAATAAATTGCCTACCTCGGCTAACGTTGCCAAACGCAATGGTCCGTCGTCCGGCCTTTGCGCGATCTGCAACGTTCCGGAATACGCGAATCACGTGTTCTTTCGATGTCCGTTAGCGCGCTTTGCTTGGGCTGGGGTCCGCACCGCAACAAACACCACATGGAACCCGAGCTCAACCGCACACGTAGTGGCCATTTTGGATGCGGTTCATGGGGGTAACAAACGCGTTCTGTGGAGTTGTGTGGGTGCGCTGGCCTGGGCCCTCTGGCTCACGAGGAACAAATTAGCGATCGAGGGAATCTTCCCTTCTCACCCTGCTAACATCATCTACAAATGCAACCTCTTTCTGCAGCAGTGGAGTCCGTTGGCGAGGCGCAAGGATGCTGATAAACTTCAACAAGCACAAGATCGTCTTCGCCAAGTCTACATGATGGCTAGGGAGCCACCCGCCCCTTCTCCGATGTGAAGAGGCCCTTTTGGACGACGCACGAGCGAGCCTGCGTGCTCTAAGCTCAGGCTACGTGCCTTGTAATCTTCTATGCTATGCTTGCTCTGTGCTACTTTTGGCCTGCCCGTTAACTCTCTAGACTTTGCGCTGCAATTCGGCCGGAGCCTCCGTGCTCGTGTTTATGTAAGCTTGGACCCTGTCAGTTACGCTGCCTAGTTGGGGGCTTTATTAATTTAAAGCCGGACGCGCCCAGCGTCTTTGTTCTAAAAAAACGCATAGAACATAGCATAAGACCAGATAGTGGTGGCATGTGGTGTCGTCTACCGTATTGGAGGCACTGTTTTGGAGCTCATGTCTGTCAAAGAGATCGTGATGGCCTAGCGGTATTGGATCACCGTGTAGACTCGCCGGGAAGGGTCGTTTGCTCCGGGGGAAACCCATAGATCTGGGTCTCCCGGATCGGATGGTGGTTGTTTCTGGCATCACACCCGCTCTTGGGGGCATCGTTCTTGAAGCAAGTGTTGGCTGGAGGGGTTCAGAGGTGGAGCGGCGTCATATCTACCGCGTCGACGCCGGTGGGTCTCGGCGGCATGGTGCAGTGAAGTCTCGGTGGCGGACGCGTCTTGATGGACGAGTGCAGGGTGGTGGTGCTATTTGGGGGCCTCGTCGTGGCGTGTATGCGTTTTAGGGCGTAGCGCCGCATTTTGCTCGATTCTTCCTATGCTCAATTTGTGTAGCGTAGTCTCGTGCGCCTTGCGTGATCCAGCGATGTACGAGGATCATCCCATCGCCTTGTTCCATTTAGCCATGTACTTTGTTTTGTGCTTGATTTATATAATAAAGCGAGACGAAAGCCTGGTTTCTGAGTTGTATTCAATATATCATAACTGATAGACCATTATGAGTAACCGTTTTCTATATCTACATCTAAACATCATCATCTCCATCATTACACATATACATAACATGTCTATAACTTCTTTTAGAAAGAAGAATAACCCATGGCCTCTGCATCAATCAATGCATGCAATCATCTTTAATACAATTCAACAGAGTCTGACAACATGAATATATGGATCAACCCGAAGCCACCCATCTCATGAACAAAGTCGCAATAGCTACAATCTTGATAATGTGCGCACAACACATGAATGCGCACTATCTAATCCCGTGGCCTCACGTAGTTGCTCCCATCGGGCCAAGAGCACCACCCGGTCTGGCCGACCTGTAACATCACAAATTTCAATTTGGAATGTTATACATAGATCATTCTTGCATATCATATTTTATTGCATTTCGTTTTGCGATCCTCGAAATCCTAAGCAACTCAAGGACCCTCAGAGAGAGTTGGAGATTTCCCAATTTTCATATTTGATATTTATCAAATATTGAAACGAGGATTTTGGTTTTAATTATTTTTCTCTCTAATTTTTTTTCATATTAAAATATATGAGAGGAGATAATATGACTTCTCCAAAATAATTGAAATACTGGAGGAAAAATATTAAAATCAAACATTGATTTTATTGGATTTTATCGCAATTTTATTTGCATTAGAAAAATTGCACGTTTTTAAAATTGCATTTTAGGGCCAAGAAAATGTTCATATCGTTCTAAATATCTTATTTAGACGGTGAAAATTTGTTTTGGCATTTTTAGTTTTTTATTTTATTTTCTAGGATTTATTTTTTGTTCGGCGGAATTGTTTTAAAAAAAACTTCCAGCGCCCGACTGGGCCGAAGCCCAGCCGAGCCGGCCCACCTTCCCCCGCGCGCCGTCTCCCACCCGAAGACCGAGCCGCCGCTGCCTCAGACGAGGAGCCTGGCCGGGACTCCTCCTCGTTGCCGCCTTGGCCCCTCCTCCAAGCCGCCCCCTCTTAAATACCCCGCTTGAGCCCCGCCACCACCAACAACCCCGCCACCGCACCGCCGCCTCTGTCGTGCCTCGCCGCCGCCGCCCCTCGCCGCGCCGTTCCGCCGTCGCCCCAGCCCCGCCTCGCCGGAGCCTCGCCGGAGGTACCGCCGCCGGGTTTTTTAGAAAGCCGATTCGGTTTTGTTAGAAACCCTAGTTTGTTTTTTAGATCGGTTCGCCGGTTATTCTCGGTTTAGCAACTTAACGGACGTTCGTCCGTACATTCGTTTTAATGAACGATTTTCGCTATGTAGTAACAGACAACGAACGATCGTTCGTTAGCCTATTCGTCAGTTTTTTTTCGGATTTTTCCGCGATTATTTTCGATCGCGATTTCTGATCCGATTTTCGTTTCAGTTTATCTTTTCGCTCGTTTATCGGAATCAGGCGATTAAAGCGCCTAGATCTTCGTCTCGAAACCCTCTTTCTGTTTAATCAACTTAAACAAGATTTTGATACAATAAACTTTGACTTTAGTTCAGATTAGTAAATGGATCTTGTTTCTTTCGCTGTTTGAGTTTCGTTGCTCCGTTTGATTTGATTCTTTTTGCAAATCGGAGTTCTTAAGTTGAACTTTCTGGTCAATTCTTATTATTTGAGTTTTGCCCGTGCATCTTTGCTTGATTTCTTATGTATGCTATTGTTTGTTTGGGATAGAATTCCCGGAGTGCGAAGCGTGTTGCTACGAGTCCCTAGGTTTTGCGGATCGTCAGCAAGGCAAGTAACGCTTTGATCATACCCCTTTCATACCCAGTTTTTATGCATTAGTTTCAATCCTCAAACATTGCATGATCAGGATGTCATTAACATGTGGGTCGGGAAGTAGTTGATGAGGTAGCACCTATTGCCCTGTTACATTCAAACCCTTGGGAGTTACTTCTACGTGTTGCTTATACTGCTATGCTATGCTCGTAGACGTGGTTTAGGTGAGAGAAATCCATGACAGATGTGAGATTGTTAACTAATGGTTCAACTTAAGGTGGCAACTTAAATACACATCTGGGTGGATTGAGGCACCTGGAGAATCCAGTGTTGCCTGTATTTTTGGAAATCCCGGGGTTCCGTGTGATCTTCCTATGGACCGCCACCCAGGCTCAAAGGGAACTGAGGTAATTTCATGCTAGAAATTTCCGTGTGCAGCCACAAGCTATTATGGGCTCTAGCATAGTTGAGTAAGTTACGTGAAGCTCTTGAAGAGGTGGATCAGCAGGTAGAGGGTTGTAGGTTTGGTATGGTCTGCCCGGAGTAGAGACTTAATGTTTCTGAAAGACTGTGTCTTGGTCATCCGTTTCTCAAACACCATGTAGTGCGAGAAATCCAACAGAGATGATCGAGTCTTGTGGGGAAAAGTGCGCAAACCTCTGCAGAGTGTACAATCTAATCATGGTTAGCCGTGTCCCCAGTTATAGACAATCTTGAGTATCTAGTACTTGGAGTATCTTAAGTATCTCATCACTCTAAATTAATATTGTTGGGCTGATACTTACTTTAATTGGGATTGAGTTGGAGGAACCTTCTCAATGATGTTTCAACTACCATGATAGTTAAATTAAAATCTATTCGTTTGTTGTAGGGAAAATTTGGCTTTTCGCAAAAACTATAACCATAGAGCTATCCACCAGCCAAATATGTATGTAGTGATAGCATTATTCTGTTCTTGCTCTACTGTGTTATATTGCCAGCATATTCCATGTGCTGACCCGTTTTCGGGCTGCAACGTATTATGTTGCAGACTTTTCAGACGAGGAGTAAGGTTCGTTAGGTCGTTGACGTGCAGCTCAGCTATGCCGTTGGAGTTGATGGACTCACTTATCTTCCAAGCCTTCCGCTGTTATCGTATTAGATGGCCTTAAGCCATATTTATTGTAATAAGTTCTCTTTTGAGACATTCGATGTAACAAGTGTGTGATTGCTACTCTGTTATAAATCCTTAGAATACTGTGTGTGTCAGCATTACCGATCCAGGGATGACACGGAAGCACAGAGACTTGACCGTTTGAGGTTGGGTCGCTACAAGATGGTAACAGAGCACACGCTGAGTGTAGGACACGACCACTAAGATAAACCCTAGGTCACTCTTCTCTACTCATTTTTGACTCCTCTCCATTTTCTACTCTTTAGGATGGCGGAGTTGAAGAACAAGTTTGCACAACCGGATGAGGACACACCGTTTGGACGCCACTTGAAGGAAGTCACTAGATACTTGAACATTGGAATACCCAGCTTCACCGGGACGTACAACGCCACCTTACCAGAAGAGGAGCGCTGGATGATTCAAGTACAAGTTCTAGGAAGGACGTTCTCGCCAACCTCTAAGCCCATAGAATTTTCTTTTGAAGCACTCACCTGGAGTTTAGGCAAGAGCATGGCAGCCCACATTACCATGGGACGCATTAGAGAAGTCTACAACAAGGATCTCAAGGACACTATCTACCAGATATGTGGGCGCCGAGACGAGCAATGGGAGATGATCAGCACCAAGAAGGATAGATCCATTGCAGCTTTCATCCAGGAGTTAAACCAGCACATTCGACGCCAGGAGAATCAGATGTGCGCAGACATGATAGATTTGAAGAAGGCGAAGACAAAGATCATCGAGCTGGAAGAAGAACTTAAGTCTACACGCGATGGATATGAGGAGGAAATTGCGACACTATTGGAGAAGAATGATGACCTGATTAAGAAGATCAGAGTATTCATGGGAGATTCAGCGCCGGGAGGAGAAGACGACGATTCCACTTGCCCGGAGAACTACATCATCATCGACGACACCGACTCCTACCCTAGTGATGATGACTTTGAAGACGAAGTTGGAGTAGACATCGTGGAGTCTTCCACCGATCAAAATTTCTAGATGACCACCAAATAATTAGTAGTATTTCCCCATGTATATAGTAGTAGTTGAGCACTTTTACGATAGTTCTAGACCGCTTGTATGCCCTTGCTTGATTGAGTGAGTGAAATGATTTTGTTTGTCTCATGTGCATATGGGTAGTGTTTTCTCATTTGACCCCCTTTCTATTCTGATCTCTTCCCTCTAAACCCACCAGATGCCTCCGAGACGTGATACCGGATTTGCCTTCCCGCCAGATCTCACTCAGTTGATCCAGCAGCAGAATGCCTTGATGCAATTGCTAGTCCAGAACCAAGGCAACAACAACAACAACAACAACAACAACAACAACAACAACAACAACAACAACAACAACAACAACAACAACAACAACAACAACAACAACAACAACAACAACAACAACAACAACAACAACAACAACAACAACAACAACAACAACAACAACAACAACAACAACAACAACAACAACAACAACAACAACAACAACAACAACAACAACAACAACAACAACAACAACAACAACAACAACAACAACAACAACAACAACAACAACAGCAACAACAACAACAGCAACAACAACAACAGCAACAACAACAACAGCAACAGCAACAACAGCAACAGCAACAACAGCAACAGCAACAACAGCAACAGCAACAACAACAACAGCAACAACAACAACAGCAACAACAACAACAGCAACAACAACAACAGCAACAACAACAACAGCAACAACAACAACAGCAACAACAACAACAGCAACAACAACAACAGCAACAACAACAACAACAACAACAACAACAACAACAACAACAACAATGACAACAACAACAATGACAACAACAACCCGCCTCCAGTTGATAACTTAGCTTGTTTTCTGAGGTTACAGCCGCCGGTGTTTTCCAGTAGCACCGAGCCTATAGTTGCTCATGATTGGCTACGCCGTAATGGAAGGGAGTTGACCACCGCAGGTTGCACAGATGTTGAGAAGGTGCGCTTTGCCACACATCAATTGGATGGACCAGCAGCCTCATGGTGGGAGAATTACACGGCCACTTTCTCCATAGCCAACGTCACTTGGGACCACTTTCAGGAAGCTTTCCGTACGACCCATGTCTCAACTGGAGCCATGAATGTGGAGAAGCGTGAGTTTCACAACTTACGCCAGGGGAACCGTACTGTGGCTCAGTACGTGGATGAGTTTAGCAAGTTATCCCGCTATGCCCCTGATGACGTGGCCATAGATGCCCCAAAGCAGGAGAAGATTATGGAAGGGCTAAATGATGAGATGAGCATGCAGTTGATGGTGGCAACCTTCAACAACTACCAGGAGTTGGTAGATAAGGCTCTTATGATAGAAGGGAAGCAACAACAGATTGAGAGCCGTAAGAGGAAGTATGGACAAGGGAGGTATAACTCAGGAGCTCAGCAGAAGCCTCGCCTAACCCCGAACTCAGGAGGACTTGTTCATAACCATGGAGGTCATAACCACACCGGAGGAGGTTCGCATAACCACAATGGTTCTAAGAATGGAAATGGGAATGGAACAAACAACAATCAGAACCGCCCCAATCCAGCCACACCCGCCAAAAGAGATCTAAGTCACATTACTTGCTTTAAGTGCGGGAAGACTGGACACTATGCCATGGAGTGCCCTGAAGCGAAGAATGGAAACAGAAATGGGCGTGCTGGGAAGAAGCCCAATCCATTCAATAAAGGACAAGTGAACCACGTTAACGTGGAGGAGGTTGAAGAGCAGCCAGACGCGGCTATTGGTAAGTTTTTGGTTAAGTCATTTACCGTTCTTGTTCTTTTTTATACTGGTGCATCGCATTCATACATATCAAGGGGATTCATGGATAAGTTTAAACTACCAAACCAAACCCTTAGGACCCCTCTGTTAGTGAGTTTACCTGGAGCAGAGTATATGGCTAGTCGATGGTGCGACCAGATACCCCTAACCATTGGTAGCCATGTTTTTCCGTCCGACCTAATAATCTTGGAGTCACAAGGATTGGATATGATATTAGGCATGGACTGGATGCCAAAGTATGGAGGAAGCATTGACTGTGCTAGTAAGTAGATTTATCTCACCACCCCGGAGGGAAAAAGGATCAAGTATGTATCTAGGCATGTGCCTAGGAGGAGCCAAGTGAATACCCTCACGGGAGTTGTTCAGGAGGAAGTGCCTATAGTGAAGGATTGCCCGGATGTTTTCCAGAGGAGTTACCAGGCATGCCACCGGATCGAGACATCGAGTTTTTGATAGAGCTATTGCCAGGTACAGGGCCAATATCCAAGAGACCCTATCAGATGCCCGCAAATGATCTGGAGGAGATTAAGAAACAGATCAAGGAGTTATTGGAGAAAGGTTACATTCGAAGGAGTTCATCACCATGGGGAGCCCCAGTGCTTTTGGTTGAAAAGAAGGATAAGTCTCTAAGAATGGTTGTTGATTATCGGGCCTTGAATGAGGTGACGATCAAGAACAAATACCCACTGCCGATGATCAATGATTTGTTTGACCAGCTGCAAGGAGCTAAGGTATTTTCGAAGATCGATCTGCGATCAGGATACCACCAGTTGAGGATTCAAGAGAAGGATATACCAAAGACAACATTCACCACGTGGTACGGGTTGTATGAATATACAGTCATGTCATTTGGACTGACTAACGCCCCTGCCTACTTCATGAGCATGATGAACAAGGTGTTCATGGAATATTTGGACAAGTTTTTGTTGTGGTGTTTATTGATGATATAATGGTATACTCGAAGAATGAAGAGGAGCATAAGGAGCATTTGCGCTTAGTTCTCGAGAAACTCAGGGAACAGCAGTTGTATGCCAAGTTCAGCAAATGTGAGTTTTGGTTGAAGGAAGTCGGATTCCTTGGACATGTTATATCGGGAGAAGGTATAGCAGTAGACCCCACCAAGGTTCAATCAGTCACTGAATGGATGGCACCCACTTCAGTTAGCGAGATCCGCAGTTTTCTTGGACTCGCAGGATACTATCGGAGATTCATTGAGAATTTTTCCAAGATTGCGAAGCCAATGACGGAGTTATTGAAGAAGGATACCAAGTTTAAATGGACGGAAGATTGTGAGGCAAGTTTCCAGGAGTTAAAGAAATGTTTGACTACAGCCCCAGTGCTGACACTGCCAGATATACATAAGGATTTCCATAAGGATGGCAATTTTATCCATGGACATGGTTATCCACGGATACCCGACCCGAATGGACAGGGTTTGGATACAAGTTTATACCCATGGACAACGCCCGAACCCGACCCGACTAATCATGGATAGGGCATGGATATAATTTTATACCCGTGGATATACCTGAACCCGACCCGTAAGTGTATAAGCTTTTCCTTATTATAATAAAAAATTAAAGGAAATTCCTTAATCCCCATGGAGCAATTACTCCACCGCTCCTTCCCATTCTCATCTCCTCGGTAAATGGCTCATCAATCGCCATTAAGGATTTTTTCGTCTCCTCAACTCTTACTCCTGCGGACATTGATATAGCCGGCGCCACCGTCCACATGCGGTGCCACACTGTAGCAGCTAAATCCACGGGCAGGCGCACAACCAGGAGTATGGCAGCATAGACGTGCTGCAAGGCGGGCGCAGACAATGACGAGGAGCAGGACTGCGCCATGGAGGCGACAACCACGCCAAACAATCAACCATCATGGTAAGTTCTCATGTACGTCTAGTGTTCTTGTGCATGGATGTGCATGACGTGCTTGTTCATGACTTTGTATTAGTGATTGGAGTAGAGAACAAGAGATTTGTAGTGGTCAATTTCCGTTTGTTAGTTTGTGGCAAGAGAAAGATGGACTTTACTGCCTGATCTGTAGTGGTCAATTTCAGTCAGATTAGACCACAAATCTGACTACAAACTGAAATATGACTGCAAATAAGAGAACAAGAGAATAGGATATTTGTAGTGATCAATTTCAGTCAGATTCCACTTCTGTACACATGATCTGATCTATAGATATGCCTGTTTATTAGTGAATGTTGTGCTATGTTATGTGATTTTTCAAGGTATTATGTATATGCATTTTGATAGGACCCGATGGATATCCATCGGTTATGGATATCCAACAGGTTTGGATATGGACACAATTTTTCGCCCGTTGGTTTTTTCATGGATGGGCAAAGATCATCCTCGTGGATCCGGATATGGATTTGATATTGTTCAATCCGGGCCGAACCTGATCCATTGCCATCCTTAGATTTCCAAGTGTATTGCGACGCCTCTCGCTTAGGACTTGGAAGTGTGCTTATGCAGGATGGAAGAGTTGTTTCGTATGCCTCACGACAACTAAAACCGCACGAGTTGAATTATGCCACACATGATTTGGAGATTAGCAGTCGTAGTGCATGCGTTGAAAACTTGGAGACATTACCTTATTGGGAACCATTGTGATGTGTACACGAATCATAAGAGTTTGAAGTACATCTTCACACAGAAGGAGCTGAACCTTAGGCAGAGGAGATGGTTGGAGCTTATAAAGGATTATGACATGAAGCTGCACTATCATCCAGGCAAGGCCAATGTCGTAGCAGACGCTTTGAGCCGGAAGAGTTATGCTAATATCCTAGAGAGTACGTGATTACCAAAGGAGTTAGCAGAGGATCTCAGGGAATTTCAATTGGAGATTGTTCCTAGAGGTTTTGTTGCAACAATGGAGGTTCAGTCTACATTGTTAGGAAAGATTCGAGAAGCTCAGAAGGATGGCAAAGAGATTGCCGAGATAAAAGAGAGAATGAGCAAAGGAAAGGCCAAAGGTTTTCGTGAGGATGAGAACGACACCTTATGGTTTGAGGACCGTGTTTATGTGCCCAATAACACAGAGATCAGGAAGTTAATACTTCAGGAGGTTCATGACTCACCATACTCGATACACCCCGGAAACACCAAAAAGTATTTGGATTTGAAGGAGCGTTTCTAGTGGAGTGGTATGAAGAAGGATATTGCGGAGTATGTAGACGTATGTGATGTATGTCAGAGAGTGAAGGCAGAGCATCAAAAGCCAGCAGGATTGTTACAACCTATGCCGATACCCGAATGGAAGTGGGATAAACTTGGCATGGATTTTATCACCGGATTACCCAGGACCAAATCAGGATATGATTCTATATGGGTAGTAGTTGATCGCTTGACCAAAGTGGCTCACTTTATCCCAGTGAAAACAACTTATACAAGTGCGAAGTTGGCCAAGATATATATGACCAGGATCGTATGTCTGCATGGAGTTCCGAGGACCATCATATCAGATAGAGGAACACAGTTTACCTCAAAGTTTTGGCATCAGCTGCACCAGACTTTGGGAACGAGATTGGAGTTCAGTACAGCATTTCACCCGCACACAGATGGACAGACCGAGAGAGTCAACCAGATTCTGGAGGATATGTTGAGAGCTTGTGCACTAGATTATGGATCTAGTTGGGATGACAATTTGCCTTACGTAGAGTTCTCATACAACAATAATTACCAAGCTAGTTTGAAGATGGCACCGTTCGAAGCCCTGTATGGATGAAGGTGCAGAACGCCGCTAATGTGGGACGAAGTAGGAGACCGACAGTTGTTCGGAGACTTGATCAAGGAGTCTGAAGAGAAAGTTAAGCTGATTCGAGATAGACCGAAGATAGCTCAGTCCAGGCAGAAGAGTTATGCAGATTCAAAACGCAAGGAGGTAACCTATGAAATTGGAGACAGAGCATATTTGCGAGTATCACCCTTGCGAGGAGTGAAACGTTTTGGAGTTAAGGGGAAGTTAGCCCCGAGATTTGTAGGATTGTATCGTGTTTTAGAACGTATGGGAGAAGTTGCCTACAAATTGGAGTTACCTGAAGGACTGTCAGGAGTCCATGATGTGTTCCACGTTTCACAGTTGAAGAAGTGTCATGCTGAAATGGCCGATATACCATTAATAGATACAGTACCCTTGGAGGCGATTCAGTTGGATAGTGATTTGACTTATGAGGAGAAGCCAGTTAAGATTCTTGAGTTTGTCAGTTGAGTCACCAGCAGTAAGGTTATCAAGTTTTGCAAAGTTCAGTGGAGCCACCATACCGAGGATGAAGCCACCTGGGAATGAGAGGATGATCTTTGCAAAGACCACTCACACCTATTTTCTAGCCAACCCGAATCTCGAGGGCGAGATTCATCTTAAGGGGGTAGGTTTGTAACATCCCAAATTTTCAGTTTCGAATGTTATACATAGATCATTCTTGCATATCATATTTTATTGCATTTCGTTTCGCGATCCTCGAAATCCTAAGCAACTCAAGGACCCTCGGAGAGAGTTGGGGATTTCCCGATTTTCATATTTGATTTTTATCAAATATTGAAACGAGGATTTTGGTTTTAATTATTTTTCTCTCCGAAAAATATTTCATACTAAAATATATGAGAGCAGATAATACGACTTCTCCAAAATAATTGAAATACTGGAGGAAAAATATTAAAATCAAACATTGATTTTATTCGGATTTTATCGCAACTTTATTTGCATTAGAAAAAATGCACGTTTTTAAAATTGCATTTTAGGGCCAAGAAAATGTTCATCTCGTTCTAAATATTTTATTTAGACGGTGAAAATTTGTTTTGGCATTTTTAGATTTTTATTTTATTTTCTAAGATTTATTTTTTGTTCGGCGGAATTGTTTTAAAAAAACTTCCAGCGCCCGACTGGGCCGAAGCCCAGCCGAGCCGCCCCACCTTCCCCCGCGTGCCGTCTCCCACCCGGAGACCGAGGCGCCGCCGCCTCGGACGAGGAGTCCAGCCGGGACTCCTCCTCGCCGCCGCCTTGGCCCCTCCTCCAAGCCGCCGCCCCGCTCTTAAATACCCCGCCCGAGCCCCGCCACCACCACCAACCCCGTCACCGCAGCGTCGCGCCGCCGCCGCCGCCCCTCGCCGTACCGCGCCGCGGTCGCCCCGCCGCCCGAGCCCCGCCTCGCCAGAGCCTCTCCGGAGGTACCGCTGCCGTTTGCCGCCGCCTGTTTTTTTAGAAAGCCGATCCGTTTTTTTAGAAACCCTAGTTCGTTTTTTTTTCAGATCGGTTCACCGGTTTTTCTCGGTTTAGCAACTTAATGGACGTTCGTCCGTACGTTCATTTTAACGAACGGTTTTCGCTCGACAGTTACAGACAACGAACGTTCGTTCGTTAGCCTGTTTGTTAGTTTTTTTTTCGGATTTTTCCACGATTATTTTCGATCGCGATTTCTGATCTGATTTTCGTTTCAGTTTATCTTTTCGCTTGTTTATCGGAATCAGGCGATTCAAACGCCTAGATCTTCGTCTCGAAACCCTCTTTCTGTTTAATTAGTTTAACCAAGATTTTGGTACAGTAAAATTTGAGTTTAGTTCAGATTAGTAAACGGATCTTGTTTCTTTCGCCGTTTGAGTTTCGTTGCTCCGTTTGATTTGATTCTTTTGGAAACCGGAGTTCTTAAGTTGAACTTTCTGGTCAATTCTTCTTACTTGAGTTTTGCCCGTGCATCTTTGCTTGATTGCTTATGTATGCTATTGTTTGTTTGCGATAGAATTCCCGGAGTGCGAAGCGTGTTACTACGAGTCCCTAGGTTTCACGGATCGTCGGCAAGGCAAGTAACACTTTGATCATACCCCTTTCATACCTAGTTTTTATGCATTAGTTTCAGTCCTCAAACATTGCATGATTAGGATGTCATTAACATGTGGGTCGGGAAGTAGTTGATGAGGTAGCACCTATTGCCCTGTTACATTCAAACCCTTAGGAGTTACTTCTACGTGTTGCTTATACTGTTATGCTATGCTCGTAGACGTGGTTTGGGCGAGTGAAATCCATGACGGATGTGAGATTGTTAACTAATGGTTCAACTTAAGGTGGCAACTTAAATACACATCTGGGTGGATTGAGGTACCTGGAGAATCCAGTGTTGCCTGTATTTTTGGAAATCCCGGGGTTCCGTGTGATCTTCCTATGGACCGTCACCCAGACTCAAAGGGAACTGAGGTAATTTCATGCTAGAAACTTCCGTGTGCAGCCAAAAGCTATTATGGGCTCTAGCATAGTTGAGTAAGTTACGTGAAGCTCTTGAAGAGGTGGATCGGCAGGTAGAGGGTTGTAGGTTTGGTATGGTCTGCCCGGAGTAGAGATTTAATGTTTCTGAAAGACTGTGACTCGGTCATCCGTTTCTCAAACACCATGTAGTGCGAAAAATCCAACAGAGACGATCGAGTCATGTGGGGAAAAGTGCGCAAACCTCTGCAGAGTGTACAATCTAATCATGGTTAGCCGTGTCCCCGGTTATGGACAATCTTGAGTATCTAGTACTTGGAGTATCTTAAGTATCTCATCACTCTAAATTAATATTGTTGGGCTGATACTTACTTTAATTGGGATTGAGTAGGAGGAACCTTCTCAATGATGTTTCAACTACCATGATAGTTAAATTAAAATCTATTCCTTTGTTGTAGGAAAAAATGGCTTTTCGCAAAAACTATAACCGTAGAGCTATCCACCAGCCAAATATGCATGTAGTGATAGCATTATTCTGTTCTTGCTCTATTGTGTTATATTGCTAGCATAATCCATGTGCCGACCCGTTTTCGGGCTGCAATGTATTATGTTGCAGACTTTTCAGACGAGGAGTAAGGTTCGTTAGGTCGTTGTCGTGCAGCTCAGCTATGCCGTTGGAGTTGATGGACTCACTTATCTTCCAAGCCTTTCGATGTTATCGTATTAGATGATCTTAAGCCATATTTATTGTAATAAGTTTTATTTTGAGACATTCGATGTAACAAGTGTGTGATTGCTACTCTGTTATAAATCCTTCGAGTACTGTGTGTGTCAGCATTACCGATTCAGGGATGACACGGAAGCACAGAAACTTGACCGTTTGAGGTCGGGTCGCTACAGACCCCACGCGCACCGCATGCGCACGCTCTACATCCGCCGCTGCCATCTTCCACCGTACCATCTCCAGGAGTGATCAACACATTAACCTTGTCAGACCCAACTACCATCGGCGCCACTACGACGCCAGAGAGCACCACCAACCTACGTGTGTCCATCAACCCGCGTCCAACATCAAGACTCCACTATGCCATGCCGTTGAGACCCGTCGTCTTCGATGTGGTAGACACAACACCGCTCCACGTAGTGGCCCCTTCAGTTAGTACCTGCTCCAAAACAATGACCCCAAGAGGAAGAACGGCACCGAAGTCTCCGTCATCATCTGATCCGAGAGACCCAGATCTAGGGTTTCCCCTGAAGCAAATGCCACTAGAGGGAGACGGGCACGCCATCTGCCGCTGCTAACGAGCCCACACGATGCCCACCACCACAATGCTCTCATGACGACGCCTTCATGGACACGACACCCAGAGCGCCGTTGCCGCCCACTGCAGTTATAAGTTTTCACCCGAGTAGCGGTGTGGTAAGAAGTGGTAGGGCAGATCCGACAGACCAACGCTCTAAAAAGAAAACCGGCACCCTCCGTCGTCGTCGTCGTAGCCGACTGTAGCCGACCATGGAGTTATCCCGGTCTAGACCCCCACCACCCACTCCGCCCATAGCCCTTTGACCGGCTAGACGAGCATGGCCAAGATCCGGCCAGGGTGAAACGCACCAAGTTGGGACGAGATGTAGCTGCCAGATCCGGCGTCATCGGCCGCCGGGGTAACAAAGCTCTGGCTCCAACCTGCAGGTTAGCCATCAGCCGCCCGATCCAGTGACCTGCAACCCATTGCCGGAGGGCCGCTGCCCCAAATGTGAGCTCTCGGCCCCAGATCGGGAGGAGTAGGGCAAGCCCCGCCGCCAGTCCTTGGCTGCGCCGTTGGCTTTCCCGGCGTCGGCCTGGGAGGGATGAGATCAAAGGACCGGCGGCAGATGGAGGAGTCGCCCTGGGCCTAGATTTGCACGTCTACACCTAGATTGCACGCAAGACCATGTAGTTATATACAGAATTATCGTTTATTAGAATTTCTCTAGTTGTATCCTCGGAGTTAAATAATTGGACAAGTGGTTGTTGAGGTGTAAAATCAACAACACACCAGGCCGATAAATACACAACGAATCACTCCTTTGCACATACCTACACGGTCCCAACGAGTATAAAAGCTAAAAACTAGTACAACTTACAACACGCACCTGGCCTATAAATACACGTCGAATCAGTCCTTTGCTGCTATTGGGTGTACATAGAAGTGGCCTAAGAGGATGATGGTCATCTATTGCTAGGCATGGGATGCACCGGGAACATGAGTCCAAGCTGAGAGCACGCACGCGAGCGGATCCAACAAGGTTTTGCTGCCAGCGTTGGCTAGTGGAATTCCTCGGTTACACGCACTACAACTTTTTGTTCAAATCTTCCTATATGCCGAGATCACACTGATCGTTTCCACGCTGACGGTCGAGCAGGACATCATGCACGTGTTGCCCTAGCACCAAATACATGTTGCAGATCAACCCAGTCGTGCCATCACTCTTAGCAAGCCACTACAGATGAAGAAGGTGATAGTAGCACATGATGCTCCTCTCGTTGGAGATATGTGATGATGACACTAAATTGGCAGCGTTTCAAACTATTTTTCACCCCAGATCAGAAAAGTCTCAAAACCATCTATCGTGGGCCTGTCGAGCAGTTCGTGTGGTCTTTTGCGACTTGTTCAGTTTTCATTTTCTTTTGAGAGCCGGGCCTGCGAGAAATATTTTTACAAATGGATCTCAAACTGGCACGCTCTTCAAAATAACAAAACTTGCGACAAGCCGTCGCAGGCATAGAAGCATTACATATACAGAACTACAGGCGTCCTCTGTTTCTTAAGTAGAAGTAAAAGACAGGAACACTGCCTTTGAACTAAAGCAGTGACAACGAGCTACTAACAAAGTTCAAAAGAATTGCAGGTATCACTCTTGCCATGCAAACAACAAATACAATTGAATCAAGGGTTTTATATACAAGTGAGTGTCAACTCGGACGATAAGAAGTTTATCTCGCCTTGCTATTAAAAAAAAACTCATCTCGTGCTACATATAAGCATATATATACTACAAATATGCACTTGCGGGGTACACCGGAAGAAGGATCAGCAAACCGTGAAACTCGCAACATTTCTTCTGCATAAATCAAGGCTGCAACTACTACGGCTTGATATATCCTTTAGGCAGGCCGAGGAGAGAAGGTCGGTAGAGGGACTGGCGTTGTGCCATCTCAATTTTTGCCCGTGGATCGGACATTGATTCATCTCGTATCGCCTCAAGGATGGAACTGGTACCAAGCTCTCTGCAAGTGCGTAAGTAGTACAGAAAATTCAGACAGCTGTAGTGGCAACAAGACTGTAACAAAAGGAAAAACTGCAACTACAAGAGGCAACAATGGTGATCCAAGAGCATTTCAACCTCTTGATTAAAATCTTGTAAAGTGTTTTGAGTATCGGACACAGCTCGACAGGAGCAACGTGCTTCTTAGTTTCTGGGTGCATCACACTTATGCTGCCTTGGCTGAGGAGTTCATAAAACACATTGACAGCAGACACCCTACAAGTGACAACACACATAAAACTCAGCATATAGCTATGCCAAACAAAAAACTGATCCAGATAGCAAGTCAGTAACACAAACTTTGTATTGTTAAGATGGTGGCAAACATGTATAGTCCCTTTGCCTTTGATGTTGTCCCCCATTTCCAGAGATCTAAAACATTTTATATTTGTTTACGGAGGAAGTATAAAGGAATACACGAAGCTACCACATATCATTCAAGTTTTATTTATTGGCATGTACCCACAAAACGGGTTCATGATTGGATTATAAAACAATAGTTGATGGGCTTTCTTTTTATATTAGACCACACTCGATGAATCTTTGTGTATCCAAGTTAGATAATCTTTGGAATTTCAACTAATAGAGAGTAGACAATAATAATTGTACGTTTTTCAACAAATGGTGGGTTTTATTGACTCAAAGTGGAGCATCACGAGGATATAAACACAATGAGTACACCGGCAAATAGCAAAGGCACGTAATACCAAAGCTATGTGTAGGTGATGAAAAAAAGAAAAAAAAACCTCAAAGTGATTAGATCCACGATCGAAAACTACAATAATAACCATATCTGCACTAATCATCTGATGACAACACACAGACGACGAGGTTTTTCAACAGCAACATCTTCAGGAAGAGAGTGGCACTCAATCACCACCGTCATCGGATCCAACCATCCAAGGTCAGAACCTAGGTTTTCATCCTGAATAACCAGTACAAGCATATTCGAGCAATGCCTTCAACAAGGTAACGACTTAAGGACATCGACATTGTCAGGTATAACCAACGCAATTTAGACCTAGACTTTGACCGTGGAGCTTGAGACTGGGTCCTCGAGTAGCACCACCAACAACGTCACTTATATTTTGCCTCCAGCACCTTGTTGTGATCCCAGCAGCTACATGTGGTGTGAACCGTCGCCGTTGTGCAAATATCCCTTGGTGTCAAGTCATCGTCCATAGTTTGTATCTCCCTGCCGAAGTCAACCACCAGATCTAGAAGGAGAAACCCTCACGAAGACCTTTTAGTGGCCACCTGATGGAGCTTCATCAAGGATAGAGCTTGGCTATGAGGACGCCTAAAGCTGGGAAGAAGACACTCCTTAAGTGTTGCACGGCCATGCGCTGGACCAACAGCGCCTCCAAGCAAAACCACCCCTCCGGGAAGGTGCGCCTCCACACCACCATTGGGGAGAGCATGGTCGTCAGCCAACCACGTGAGGAAGCACAAGGTGCTGCTGCCAGGCCATATCGAAGACTCCAGATCGGTCCGGCCATGGCAGCAAGACTCAAGATGAGGCAAGGAATCGCTAGTCCAACCCGGCCCGGCTGCCGCAGACAACCCTCACGCCTATGTCGCGCAGTGGCTGTCACCAAGGCGGCTTGCTGTGGGTAAGCCGTTGTCGCAACTCATGATGTTGATGTGCACCCGAGTGGCATGTGTTTCCATATGATCTAGGGGAGTAGGGGCCACCGCCATTGCGCTCACCGGCAGCGGCGACGAGGAGGAGTGGCGGACTATGGGTGACCGGCGGCTACGCCTTGGGACGCCCCTGTCTCGTCCACGAGCGACACGGGAGCGAGATCCTATTTTTTCGGAAGGGAGTTGCAATGTTATTAGGCATGCATGCATTAGCTTTCATAACCAATAGATCTTTATAATCACACACAATATGTCATAACTGATATACCTTCATAACTTACAAATTTATATATCTACACTCAAACATAATGTACATTGTAAATCATAATTTTATAAAGAATTCTATTTCATTAAAATTGTTACCCTGATAGTAGTTGTACCCTCAGGAGTTAAGTAACCGGACAAGCGGTTGTTGAGGTGGTAATATCATCAAAAACACCACACAACACTATACACAATAGAATCAAGTGCCAAAGTTGTTCCCATCAATTCTTCTTATTTGATTGGAGCTTCACAAGTATGTGTAATGATGCAAATTAAATCGACCTCCTTGGTAAGATAATTTATATCACGGGAAAGCAATGGCGAAACTAAACGAGTTCATGATAGGATTATAGCATCCGGACAATAATTGGTGGACCCTCCTTTTATTTTAGACCACACAAAGTTAGCCTTTGTGTATCTAACTCAACAAAACATCAGAATTTTCGCTAATTAGATACTTGATAATAATCATTGTATGCAGTAAGATGATAACAGGTAGATCTTCATAGTTATGTTTAACGAATCATAACCTATAGACCTTCATAACATAATAATTGTGTATATCTACACATGAACATCATGTCCGCTGTTAGTTATATTTATAACTACACCTAGATTACATGCAACACCATATAGTTATATAAAGAATTTCCTTTCATTAAAATTGCTAGCTCTGACACCCTCAAACCATTCTCAGTGTTTCATGATGTACAGGAGCTAAGCATGTCACATAATAAGAAAAACTGACATGGCATAGTAATTAAAAAGAAGATAGATCACTTTTATTACCTCGGGAAGAAACAATGCCATGCACGTGGACCAATGCAAGACACCTTGGAGTAAACAAACCGGCAGACCAGAACCGATGCACAACTCCTTCTCTTCCCCCCCCCCCCCCCAACAAGAAAAGATCTCAGGCTTTCCTCCTCCTCCCGTCGGCGCTGCCGCCGATACACCCCATGCCTTTGGGCCATGAAGATGCGGAGGACCTCGGCCCCCCGCCAGCGGGAGGGATCCCGTTCTCGATCTTGTTAGGTTCAACGTCTTGTTTGGGGCTGTATGACGGCGGTGGTGTCTCTCAGTAGGAATAGTGTTTCCCACGTTCTGTCCCCGTCCTGATGGTGCCTCTAGCTTCATCGGTGGGTGTATAGAGGTGTGTCTTCGTCGGATCTTGCGGGATTCGGTCGGTGCCGATCTTCGATGGATCTGTTTTGATCCGGTCTATGTTCATCTTCGTTTGGGTGTTTACATGTTTGATTTGTCCAATCTACGACTTTCTTCGTCGGTAATGTTTGCTGCTCTGATGCGTTGATCCTATGGAGTCTTAACACGACGATTACACGACTGTCTACTACAATGAGGTTTGAACGGCTCTGGCGAGGGACGGGGTGACTCCTTCGGCTCGCTCCGGTGTTTGTAGTCATCGCTAGATGGTCTGACCGGATAGTAAATTGTATTACTTCTTGTGTTCTTTGTACTGCCATGATTGAGAATGAATAAATTGGAAGTTTATCGGAAAAAAAAACAATGCAAGACACCTTTGCCTGAAAAAGTTTAGTTGCCACACAACTAAATGAAGAAAACTTAGCTCCAAAAAGCTAAGCACGTATACATTGGAGAGCTTAGTTGCTAAGTCATTTCGTGTACTTAGCGTCTCATTTAAGCACGTGCATCGGGAGAGGCGTCAGAGGACAAGTGGTTGCTGGTATTGTAAAATCAACAACACACCCGAACCATAAATACTTGTCGAATCACTCCTTTGCACCTAGCTACACGGTCCCAACGAGTATAAAAGCTAAAGACTTGCAACTACATGGTGAAACTTTAGGCGTGCCCATTTTTCTGTTGCTGCGCTGGGTGTATGCGGAGGTAGCACTTAGCTTGGCCTATTAGGATGATGATCGCTGTTGGGTATGGGATGCACCGGGAAGATGAGTTCGAGATGAGAGCACGTACACGAGTGGATCCAACAAGCTGCTCGTACGTGCCTGGGCATTTCACTTCCTGTGCTAAACACATCACAACTATGTTGTCCCATTCATCGAGATCACACTGATCACTTCCACGCCAACGGCCTAGCAATGCTCTCACACCAAGTTCGTACACCAGATCAACCAATGTGTCATCCCTCTTGGCAAGCCAATGAAGATGAAGCCATGAAGATGATTGTAGCACATGATGCTCGGCTCCTTGCAGATATGCCATTTGCAAGCGGTACCATGACACTTTATATAAGTGGGCAGTATGACGAACTAATTTTTCACTGAGCCCGGAAGTGTCTCAAAACTATGTCTCCTAGGTCTATCGGGCGGTTCGGGTGGTCTTTGGGGCTTGTTCAGTTTTCTTTTTCTTTTGAGAGCGGGGCTTGGAAGCAATTTTTTTTCCGAGGTCGAGGATTTCAGCTTAACTATACAAACATTACAATCAGAGACTGGATAGTGGGACACTTCCTAAAAGCATTATATTATATTACAAGTGGATCTCAAACTAGCACGCTCTTCAAAAGAGCAAAACCTCACAGGCATAAAAGCATTACATGTACAGAACTACAAGCATCCTCTATTTCTGAAGTCAACACTAATAAAACAAGCCATGAAGGCATTTCCCTAAAAAAACCCAACTAAAGCAGTGGCAACGAGTTTCCCATCTATAAGCAGTAAATGCAATTGAGCTGTTAGATAATAACGAGATAAACGAGACACGAGAGACACGGATTTTTACGTGGAAACCCTTGCGGGAGAAAACCACGGACGCACGAAGGCGCAATCACTATGATGGAGGAGTATTACAAGCACGAGACGACAGACCGTCTGAGGTGCGACTACATGGGGTATATATGAGGGGCAACACATAGGAGTCCTTATAGGACAAGTAAATGAGTTGTACTCGTACGCGTCGGTACCAACGCAAAAGGCCCACACCGTATGTACTACGTCTAGTCCAATACGGTACTAAAATTTGGATCATAATTTAACAATCTCCACCTTGAGCCAAATTCCCTCCAGTAGTCGAAGAAAGTGAATAACTCCATCCAAATCAGCTTAAACACCTTGTGCGTGAAAGTCCATAGGACTAGTGAGAAATACCAACTAAGCCTGAGCAAAGCTCAAACTTATTGGTCGGAACTGGCTTTGTCATCATATCAGCAGGATTATCATGAGTACTTATCTTGCATACCTTCAAATCACCTTCAGCAACAACATCTCGAATATAGTGATATCTGACATCAATGTGCTTTGTTCTCTCATGATACATTGGATTCTTTGTAAGATATATAGCACTTTGACTGTCACTAAATACGGTAGGGCAAGATGAGTCTCCACAAAGCTCAGTGTACAAACCTCTCAACCAGATAACTTCTTTGCATGCCTCAGAAATAGCCATATACTCGGCATCAGTAGTGGAACATGCCACAATAGACTGCAAAGTTGCTCTCCAACTCACAGCACAACCACCAATGGTGAAAACATAACCTGTAAGCGATCTTCTCTTATCCAAATCACCAGCAAAATCAGAATCAACAAAGCCGACAAGTCCATCTCTAGTTTTCCCAAACTGTAAATAAGCATTAGAAGTACCTCGCAGGTTTCTAAAAATCCACTGAACTGCTCTCCAATGCTCTTTTCCAGGATTAACCATGTATCTACTGACAACACTCAATGCATATGATAAATCTGGACGAGAACAAACCATGGCATACATAAGTGAACCAACTGCACTTGAATAGGGAACTCTAGACATGTACTCAATATATGCATCTGACTTAGGACATAAAGCTGATGATAATTTGAAGTGTGTAGCTAACGGAGTACTTACTGGCTTGGCATTATGCATATTAAAACGACGAAGAACTTTATCAATATATCCCTTCTGACTTAGATACACTCTTCCAGACGGTCTATCTCTCGATAATTCCATGCCAAGTATTTTCTTTGTTGCTGTTGGAAATATGCCCTAGAGGCAATAATAAAAGCATTATTATTATATTTCCTTATTCATGATAATTGTCTTTATTCGTGCTATAATTGTGTTAACCGGAAATCGTAATACATGTGTGAATAACAGACAACAAACATGTCCCTAGTGAGCCTCTAGTTGACTAGCTCGTTGATCGACAGATAGTCATGGTTTCCTGACTATGGACATTGGATGTCATCGATAACGGGATCACATCATTAGGAGAATGATGTGATGGACAAGACCCAATCCTAAACATAGCATAAGATCGCATAGTTCGTTTGCTAGAGTTTTCCAATGTCAAGTATCCTTTCCTTAGACCATGAGATCGTGTAACTCCCGGATACCGTAGGAGTGCTTTGGGTGTGCCAAACGTCACAACGTAACTGGGTGACTATAAAGGTATGCTACGGGTATCTCTGAAAGTGTCTGTTGGGTTGACATGGATCGAGACTGGGATTTGTCACTCCGCTTGACGGAGAGGTATCACCGGGCCCTCTCGGTAATGCATCATCACAATGAGCTCAATGTGACCAAAGTGTTTGATCACGGGATCATGTATTACGGAACGAGAAAAGTGACTTGCCGGTAACGAGATTGAACGAGGTATTGGTATACCGACGATCGAATCTCGGGCAAGTAAAATACCGATTGACAAAGGGAATCGTATACGGGATTAATTGAATCCTTGACATCGTGGTTCATCCGATGAGATCATCGTGGAGCATGTGGGAGCCAACATGGGTATCCAGATCCCGCTGTTGGTTATTGCCCGAGAGCCATCTCGGTCATGTCTGCATGTCTCCCGAACCCGTAGGGTCTACACACTTAAGGTTCGGTGACGCTAGGGTTATAGGGATATGTATGTGCAGTAACCCGAATGTTGTTCGAAGTCCCGGATGAGATCCCGGACGTCACGAGGAGTTTCGGAATGGTCCGGAGGTAAAGATTTATATATGGAAAGTCATCATACGGACATCGGGACAAGTTTCGGGGTTATCGGTATTGTACCGGGACCACCGGAAGGTCTCGGGGGGGTCCACCGGGTGGGGCCACCTATCCCGGAGGGCCCCATGGGCTGTATGAGGGAGGGAACCAGCCCATAGTGGGCTGGTGCGCCTCCCCCCCATGGGCCCATGCGCCTAGGGTTTGGGGGGAGGGAAACCCTAAAGGGGGCGCCCCCCTTGCTTGGGGGGCAAGCCCCCCTTCCCTGGCCGCCGCCCCCCCTAGGAGATCTCATCTCCTAGGGCAGGCGCCCCCCCTTGGGGGTTATATAAAGGGGGGGAGAGAGGGGGCTGACCAACGATTGCCCTGGCGCCTCCCTCTCCCTCTCCAACACCTCCTCCTCCTCCATTGAGCACGGCGAAGCCCTGCCGGAGTACTGCAGTTCCACCATCACCACGCCGTCGTGCTGTTGCTGGAGCCTTCATCCCCAACCTCTCCTTTGCCTTGCTGGATCAAGAAGGAGGAGACGTCACGCTTTCCGTACGTGTGTTGAACGCGGAGGTGCCGTCCGTTCGGCACTAGATCATCGGTGAATTGGATCACGGCAAGTACGACTACCTCATCCACGTTCACTCGAACGCTTCCGTTGCGATCTACAAAGTGGTATGTAGATGCTATCTAATCTGAATACTCGTTGCTAGATGAACTCATAGATGGATCTTGGTGAAACCGTAGGAAAAATTTTAATTTTCTGCAACGTTCCCCACCAGTGGCATCATGAGCTAGGTCTATGCGTAGTTCTTCTTGCACGAGTAGAACACAATTTGTTGTGGGCGTAGATGTTGTCAACTCTTCTTGCCGCTACTAGTCTTATCTTGCTTCAACGGTATTGTGGGATGAAGCGGCCCGGACCAACCTTACACGTACGCTTACGTGAGACCGGTTCCACCGACGAACATGCACTAGTTGCATAAGGTGGCTGGCGGGTGTCTGTCTCTCCTACTTTAGTTGGAGCGGATTCGATGAAAAGGGTCCTTATGAAGGGTAAATAGAAGTTGACAAATCACGTTGTGGTGGTTTTAACGTAGGTAAGAAAACGTTCTTGCTAGAACCCTAATTCAGCCACGTAAGACTTGCAACAACAATTAGAGGACGTCTAACTTGTTATTGCAGCAAGTGCTATGTGATATGATATGGCCAAAGTTGTGATGTATGATGAATGATCTATATGTGATGTATGAGATGTTCGTGCTATTGTAATAGGAATCACGACTTGCATGTCGATGAGTATGACAACCGGCAGGAGCCATAGGAGTTGTCTTTATTTTTTGTATGACCTGCGTGTCATTGAGAATCGCCATGTAAATTACTTTACTTTATTGCTAAACGCGTTAGCCATAGTAGTAGAAGTAATAGTTGGCGAGCAACTTCATGGAGACACGATGATGAAGATCATGATGATGAAGATCATGGTGTCAAGCCGGTGACAAGATGATCATGGAGCTCCAAGATGGAGATCGAAGGAGCTATGTGATATTGGCCATATCATGTCACGTTTATTATTTGATTGCATGTGATGTTTATCATGTTTTGCATCTTTTTTACTTAGGAGGACGGTAGTAAATAAGATGATCCCTCATAATAATTTCAAGAAAGTGTTCACCCTAACTGTGCACCGTTGCGACAGTTCGTTGTTTCGAAGCACCACGTGATGATCGGGTGTGATAGATTCTAACGTTCACATACAACGGGTGTAAGACAGATTTACACACGCAAAACACTTAGGTTGACTTGACGAGCCTAGCATGTACAGACATGGCCTCGGAACACGGAAGACCGAAAGGTCGAGCATGAGTCGTATGGAAGATACGATCAACATGAAGATGTTCACCGATGTTGACTAGTCTGTCTCACGTGATGATCGGACACGGCCTAGTTGACTCGGATCATGTAATACTTAGATGACTGGAAGAGGGATGTCTATCTAAGTGGGAGTTCATTAAATAATTTGATTAAATGAACTTTATTATCATGAACTTAGTCTAAATCTTTACAATATGTCTTGTAGATCAAATGGCCAACGTAGTCCTCAACTTCAACGCGTTCCTAGAGAAAACCAAGCTGAAAGACGATGGTAGCAACTATACGGACTGGGTCCGGAACCTGAGGATCATCCTCATAGCTGCCAAGAAAGATTATGTCCTACGAGCACCGCTGGGTGACGCACCTGTTCTCCCTGCACAACAAGACGTTATGAACGCTTGGCAATCGCGATGCGATGATTACTCCCTCGTTCAGTGCGGCATGCTTTACAGCCTAGAGCCGGGGCTCCAAAAGCGTTTTGAGAGACATGGAGCATATGAGATGTTCGAAGAGCTGAAAATGGTTTTCCAAGCTCATGCCCGGGTCGAGAGATATGAGATCTCCAACAAATTCTTTAGCTGTAAGATGGAGGAAAATAGCTCTGTCAGTGAGCACATACTCAGAATGTCTGGGTTGCACAACCGCTTGACTCAACTGGAAGTTAATCTTCCGGAAGAAGTGGTCATTGACAGAATCCTCCAGTCGCTTCCACCTAGCTACAAGAGCTTTGTGATGAACTACAATATGCAGGGGATGGTAAAGACCATTCCTGAGGTGTATGCTATGCTGAAATCAGCAGAGGTAGAAATCAAGAAGGAGCATCAAGTGTTGATGGTGAATAAAACCACTAAGTTCAAGAAGGGCAAGGGTAAAAAGAACTTCAAGAAGGACGGCAAGGAAGTTGCCGCGCCCGGTAAGCAAGTTGCCGGGAAGAAGCCAAAGAATGGACCCAAGCCCGAAACTGAGTGCTTTTATTGCAAGGGAAGTGGTCACTGGAAGCGAAACTGCCCCAAATACTTAGCGGACAAGAAGGCCGGCAAAACCAAAGGTATATGTGATATACATGTAATTGATGTGTACCTTACCAGTACTCGTAGTAGCTCTTGGGTATTTGATACCGGTGCAGTTGCTCACATTTGTAACTCAAAGCAGGAGCTGCGGAATAAACGGAGACTGGCGAAGGACGAGGTGACGATGCGCGTCGGGAATGGTTCCAAGGTCGATGTGATCGCCGTCGGCACGCTGCCTCTACATTTACCTACGGGATTAGTTTTAAACCTCAATAATTGTTATTTAGTACCAAGTTTGAGCATGAACATTGTATCCGGATCTCGCTTAATTCGAGATGGCTACTCATTTAAATCCGAGAATAATGGTTGTTCTATTTATATGAGAGATATGTTTTATGGTCATGCTCCGATGGTTAATGGTTTATTCTTGATGAATCTCGTACGTGATGATACACATATTCATAGTGTGAGTACCAAAAGAGTTAAAGTTGATAACAATAGTCCCACATATTTGTGGCACTGCCGCCTTGGTCACATAGGTGTCAAACGCATGAAGAAACTCCATGCAGATGGACTTTTAGAGTCTCTTGATTATGAATCATTTGACACGTGCGAACCATGCCTCATGGGTAAAATGACCAAGACTCCGTTCTCAGGAACAATGGAGCGAGCAACCAACTTATTGGAAATCATACATACCGATGTGTGTGGTCCAATGAGTGTTGAGGCTCGCGGTGGCTATCGTTATGTTCTCACCCTCACTGATGACTTGAGTAGATATGGGTATATCTACTTAATGAAACACAAGTCTGAAACCTTTGAAAAGTTCAAGGAATTTCAGAGTGAGGTTGAAAATCAACGTGATAGGAAGATCAAGTTTCTACGATCAGATCGTGGAGGAGAATACTTGAGTCACGAATTTGGCACACACTTAAGAAAATGTGGAATAGTTTCACAACTCACGCCGCCTGGAACACCTCAGCGTAATGGTGTGTCCGAACGTCGTAATCGCACTCTATTAGATATGGTGCGATCTATGATGTCTCTTACCGATTTACCGCTATCTTTTTGGGGCTATGCTTTAGAGACTGCCGCATTCACTTTAAATAGGGCTCCGTCGAAATCCGTTGAGACGACACCGTATGAATTATGGTTTGGGAAGAAACCTAAGCTGTCGTTTCTAAAAGTTTGGGGATGCGATGCTTATGTGAAGAAACTTCAACCTGAGAAGCTCGAACCCAAGTCGGAAAAATGCGTCTTCATAGGATACCCGAAAGAAACTATTGGGTATACCTTCTACCTCAGATCCGAAGGCAAGATCTTTGTTGCCTAGAATGGATCCTTTCTAGAGAAAGAGTTTCTCTCGAAAGAAGTAAGTGGGAGGAAAGTAGAACTTGATGAAGTGTTACCTCTTGAACCGGAAAATGGCGAAACTCAAGAAATCGTTCCTGAGGTGCCTGCACCGACTAGAGAGGAAATTAATGATTATGATCAAGATACTTCTGATCAAGCTCCTACTGAAATTCGAAGGTCCACAAGGACACGTTCCGCACCAGAGTGGTACGGCAACCCTGTCTTGGAAATCATGTTGTTAGACAACGGTGAACCTTCGAACTATGAGGAAGCAATGGCGGGCCCGGATTCCGACAAATGGCTGGAAGCCATGAAATCCGAGATAGGATCCATGTATGAAAACGAAGTGTGGACTTTGACTAACTTGCCCGTTGAACGGCGAGCCATAGAAAATAAATGGATCTTTAAGAAGAAGACAGACGCGGATGGTAATGTGACCATCTATAAAGCTCGGCTTGTCGCTAAGGGTTATCGACAAGTTCAAGGGGTTGACTACGATGAGACTTTCTCACCGGTAGCGAAGCTGAAGTCCGTCCGAATCATGTTAGCAATTGCCGCATACTATGATTATGAGATATGGCAAATGGACGTCAAAACGGCATTCCTTAATGGTTTCCTTAAGGAAGAATTGTATATGATGCAACCGGAAGGTTTTGTCGATCCTGAGAACGCTGACAAGGTGTGCAAGCTCCAACGCTCGATATATGGGCTGGTGCAAGCATCTCGGAGTTGGAACATTCGCTTTGATGAGATGATCAAAGCGTTTGGGTTTACACAGACTTATGGAGAAGCCTGTGTTTACAAGAAAGTGAGTGGGAGCTCTGTAGCATTTCTCATATTATATGTAGACGACATACTTTTGATGGGAAATGATATAGAACTCTTGGACAGCATTAAGGCCTATTTGAATAAGAGTTTTTCAATGAAGGACCTTGGAGAAGCTGCTTATATATTAGGCATCAAGATCTATAGAGATAGATCGAGACGCCTCATAGGTCTTTCACAAAGCACATACCTTGATAAGATATTGAAGAAATTCAATATGGATCAATCTAAGAAAGGGTTCTTACCTGTGTTACAAGGTGTGAAATTGAGCTCAGCTCAATGTCCGACCACGGCAGAAGATATAGAAGAGATGAGCGTCATCCCCTATGCCTCAGCCATAGGTTCTATTATGTATGCCATGCTGTGTACCAGACCTGATGTAAACCTTGCCGTAAGTTTGGTAGGTAGGTACCAAAGTAATCCCGGCAAGGAACACTGGACAGCGGTCAAGAATATCCTGAAGTACCTGAAAAGGACTAAGGAAATGTTTCTCGTTTATGGAGGTGACGAAGAGCTCGTCGTAAAAGGTTACGTCGACGCTAGCTTCGACACAGATCTGGATGACTCTAAGTCACAAACCGGATACGTGTATATTTTGAATGGTGGGGCAGTAAGCTGGTGCAGTTGCAAGCAAAGCGTCGTGGCGGGATCTACATGTGAAGCGGAGTACATGGCAGCCTCGGAGGCAGCACATGAAGCAATTTGGGTGAAGGAGTTCATCACCGACCTCGGAGTCATACCCAATGCGTCGAGGCCAATCAAGCTCTTCTGTGACAACACTGGAGCTATTGCACTTGCAAAGGAGCCCAGGTTTCACAAGAAGACCAGGCACATCAAGCGTCGCTTCAACTCCATTCGTGAAAATGTTCAAGATGGAGACATAGAGATTTGTGAAGTGCACACGGATCTGAATGTCGCAGATCCGTTGACTAAACCTCTCCCTAAGGCAAAACATGATCAGCACCAGAACTCTATGGGTGTTCGATTCATTACAATGTAACTAGATTATTGACTCTAGTGCAAGTGGGAGACTGTTGGAAATATGCCCTAGAGGCAATAATAAAAGCATTATTATTATATTTCCTTATTCATGATAATTGTATTTATTCGTGCTATAATTGTGTTAACCGGAAATCGTAATACATGTGTGAATAACAGACAACAAACATGTCCCTAGTGAGCCTCTAGTTGACTAGCTCGTTGATCGACAGATAGTCATGGTTTCCTGACTATGGACATTGGATGTCATCGATAACGGGATCACATCATTAGGAGAATGATGTGATGGACAAGACCCAATCCTAAACATAGCATAAGATCGCATAGTTCGTTTGCTAGAGTTTTCCAATGTCAAGTATCCTTTCCTTAGACCATGAGATCGTGTAACTCCCGGATACCGTAGGAGTGCTTTGGGTGTGCCAAACGTCACAACGTAACTGGGTGACTATAAAGGTATGCTACGGGTATCTCTGAAAGTGTCTGTTGGGTTGACATGGATCGAGACTGGGATTTGTCACTCCGCTTGACGGAGAGGTATCACCGGGCCCTCTCGGTAATGCATCATCACAATGAGCTCAATGTGACCAAAGTGTTTGATCACGGGATCATGTATTACGGAACGAGAAAAGTGACTTGCCGGTAACGAGATTGAACGAGGTATTGGTATACCGACGATCGAATCTCGGGCAAGTAAAATACCGATTGACAAAGGGAATCGTATACGGGATTAATTGAATCCTTGACATCGTGGTTCATCCGATGAGATCATCGTGGAGCATGTGGGAGCCAACATGGGTATCCAGATCCCGCTGTTGGTTATTGCCCGAGAGCCATCTCGGTCATGTCTGCATGTCTCCCGAACCCGTAGGGTCTACACACTTAAGGTTCGGTGACGCTAGGGTTATAGGGATATGTATGTGCAGTAACCCGAATGTTGTTCGGAGTCCCGGATGAGATCCCGGACGTCACGAGGAGTTTCGTAATGGTCCGGAGGTAAAGATTTATATATGGAAAGTCATCATACGGACATCGGGACAAGTTTCGGGGTTATCGGTATTGTACCGGGACCACCGGAAGGTCCCGGGGGGGTCCACCGGGTGGGGCCACCTATCCCGGAGGGCCCCATGGGCTGTATGAGGGAGGGAACCAGCCCATAGTGGGCTGGTGCGCCTCCCCCCCATGGGCCCATGCGCCTAGGGTTTGGGGGGAGGGAAACCCTAAAGGGGGCGCCCCCCTTGCTTGGGGGGCAAGCCCCCCTTCCCTGGCCGCCGCCCCCCCTAGGAGATCTCATCTCCTAGGGCAGGCGCCCCCCCTTGGGGGTTATATAAAGGGGGGGGGAGAGAGGGGGCTGACCAACGATTGCCCTGGCGCCTCCCTCTCCCTCTCCAACACCTCCTCCTCCTCCATTGAGCACGGCGAAGCCCTGCCGGAGTACTGCAGTTCCACCATCACCACGCCGTCGTGCTGTTGCTGGAGCCTTCATCCCCAACCTCTCCTTTGCCTTGCTGGATCAAGAAGGAGGAGACGTCACGCTTTCCGTATGTGTGTTGAACGCGGAGGTGCCGTCCGTTCGGCACTAGATCATCGGTGAATTGGATCACGGCAAGTACGACTACCTCATCCACGTTCACTCGAACGCTTCCGTTGCGATCTACAAAGTGGTATGTAGATGCTATCTAATCTGAATACTCGTTGCTAGATGAACTCATAGATGGATCTTGGTGAAACCGTAGGAAAAATTTTAATTTTCTGCAGCGTTCCCCACCAGTTGCACCCAAATCCTTCATCTCAAATTCATTACTCAATTGCTTCTTTAGTTCATTAATCTCTGACATACTCTTTGCAGCAATAAGCATATCATCAACATAAAGGAACAAATAAGTAGTTGAACCTTTGACAGTTTTCAAATAAACACAACTATCATAATTAGACCTTTTGAAACCTTGAGAGAGCATAAAGGTGTCAAATCTCTTGTACCACTGTCTAGGGGATTGCTTCAATCCGTAAAGAGATTTCTTTAACTTACAGACAAGCTTTTCTTTTCCAGGAATAACAAAACCTTTAGGTTGTTCCATATAAATATCCTCTTCTAATTCTCCATGTAAAAATGCAGTTTTAACATCCAATTGTTCAAGCTCAAGATCATGCATGGCAACAATACTGAGTAAAGTGCGAATAGAGCTATGCTTCACAACAGGAGAAAAGACTTCGTTATAGTCAATACCTGGAATCTGACTGTAACCTTTAGCAACTAACCTTGCTTTATATCTTGTCTCATCATTAGGAGAAACACCTTCTTTCCTCTTGAAAACCCACTTGCAACGAATAGGTTTCTTCTTTCTAGGTAATGTTACTAAATTCCAAGTGCCATTCTTTTCAAGTGATTCCATCTCATCATGCATAGCGGTCATCCACTTATTACTATCACTAGAAATAATAGCAGCAGAATATGAAGAAGGCTCAGCATTACCTTCAATTTCTTCTGCAACAGATAAAGCAAAAGAAACAATATTGCACTCTTCAGTTAACCTGTCTGGTTTATTAATACCCCGTCTAACTCTGTCACGTGCAAGATTCCAACTGGGCGGAACAATAGGCTGATTTGGAGTGGGAGTGACATGATCATCATTAACGACGGGTTCATCATGTGCATCAACGATTTCATTACTAGATGTATCACCTGAGTCAATAACATGCTCCACCTAAACAGTAGGCTGCTGAATAGGAGGCTGCTGTTCACTCTCAACAGGAACATTAGTAGATGAAACATCATGTAACATAGCAGATTCATTAAAGATAACATTTCTGCTAATAACAACCTTCTGGGTTTCAGGATTCCATAATTTAAAACCTTTAACACCAGACTTATAACCAAGAAATATGCACTTAACAGCCCTGGGCTCCAACTTTCCATTATCAACATGAGCATAAGAAGTGCAACCAAAAACTCTCAACTGTGAATAATCAGTAGGTGAACCAGACCATACCTCAATTGGAGTTTTCTTATTAAGAGCAATAGATGGTGAACGGTTAATGAGATAACAAGCAGTGGAAGCGGCCTCAGCCCAAAAACGCCTATGCAAACCTGCATTGGACAACATGCAACGGGCTCTAGAAATAATGGTTCTGTTCATACGCTCAGCAACACCGTTTTGTTGAGGAGTATAAGGAACGATGTAGTGTCTGACAATGCCTTCAGACTTGCAATAATTCTTAAATTGCTTAGAACAGAATTCCATACCATTATCAGTGCGAAGTATCTTTACCTTCTTTTCAGTTTGTCTTTCAATCATAATCTTCCACTCCTTAAATGCTGAGAATGCTTCATATTTATGCTTGAAGAAATAAGGCCATACTTTTCTCGAATAATCATCAATAATAGTCAGCATGTAACTAGCACCACCTAGTGACTTCTTGCGAGATGGTCCCCATAAATCAGAATGCACATAACCACGAATACCTTCGGTTGTATGAGTCGAAGTGTTGAACTTCATCCTCTTGTGCTTGCCGAAGATACAATGCTCACAAAATTTCAATTTACCAGGTTCATATCCATCAAGAAGACCTCTCTTATTTAACTCTGCCAAACCAAGTTCACTCATATGTCCAAGACGCATATGCCAAAGGTTAGCAGCATCACAATCAGAATTCTTTGAAATAGCTGGAGTAGCGTTACCTGAAACGGTAGAACCTCGAAGGTAATAAAGACCATTGGTCGAACTTAAGTCACCTTTCATCACAACAAGGGAACCTTTGGTGACTTTCAAAACACTATCTCCACCTGAATACTTGTACCCCTTTGCATCAAGGGCACTAACAGAGATAAGATTTCTCTTCATCTTCGGAATATACCGAACATCTGTCAAAGTTCTGATTATGCCATCAAACATCTTGATTCGAATAGAACCTATGCCTTCAATCTTGCATGGTGAATTATCAAAACCCAAAACGGAACCAGCAGAAGTAGTGGAATCAAAAGTATTAAACCAATCTCTATGCGGGCACATATGAAAAGTACATGCAGTATCAAGTACCCACTCATCATTGGTATCGGCACATCCAGCCATAACGACAAGAGCATCATCGGAACTATCATCACGAGCAACGTTAGCAGAATTTTCACCTTGTTTGTTACCTTTCCTCTTTTCTTTATTCTGCAACTTGAAACACTCTGAGATGTCATGCCCGTCTCTCTTGCAATATCTGCAATATTTCTTGTCTCTGGATTGTGACCGGCCCCTGTAGCTGTTTTTACTTTTGCCTCTGTTTCCATTATTGGAGTTCTTCTCCTTTGTCCTGCCACGAACAGATAATCCCTCGGCTTGGGATGAACTCGAACCATCATGAGGCACCATTAATTTCATCTTCTCCTTAGAGTTCAAAGCTTCATAAACTTCATTAAGCGTGAGAGTATCACGACTGTATAATATGGTGTCTCTAAAATTGGTATAAGAACTTGGCAGTGAACAAAGTAACATTAAAGCAGTATCTTCCTCCTCGTACTTAACCTCCATTGCAGCTAGATCGGATATAATCTCCTTAAATTCTGAAATATGATTCAAAACATTACCTCCCTCGGGTAACCTGTGCAGGAATAATTTTTGCTTCAGATGCATCTTGCTGGTAAGATCTTTAGTCATGCAAATCCCTTCCAGCTTTAACCATAGAGCGGCGGCAGTTTTCTCGCTCAAAACTTCCTGCAAAATATTATTATGCAAATGGAGTTGAATTTGTGACAAAGCCTTACAATCGATTCTTTTCTCCTCATCAGTCCAGTCCTGAATTCTATTCTTTCCAAAACTATTCAGTGCTTCATCATAGTCGAACTGTGCCAACAACGCCCGCATCTTGACTTGCCATAGGGTAAACCTTGTGTCACGGTCCAGCAGCGGAAGATCGTACTTCATGGATGCCATGAGTAGATTAAATCTGTGTACATAAAGTAGTACAAGCCGGTAGAAAAATTCTTTACAGAATTAATTTGTGGAGTAAACAGAAAAGGTATTGAGTAAATAGCACCTGATAGTGTTTATGGGCAGTGGACGTAGCAACGGACAGAGAACAAAAAAATCTGAACTAGTATTGGCCTTTCCTCCACGTGAGTAGAGTACTAACTAGTACTAGTTGCTTCAGTTGATGCCCTTTTCTGATGACGTGGACAGTAGCAGTAATCAAAGCAATCGTGCACCTCAGGGGACTTTGAACGAGCAGCGGCTACGGTTGATTCCCTCGGGACAGCAAACGGGACGCTGCGTACTGGAGCAGCAGCGGCAGCAAGTCGCGTCGGGACTTGGAGCGTGTACTTGCAGCAACGCGTGACTCGGCGGATCAGAAGAGCGGCTCCAAACGCACGGCTTTATAGGGCGGCACAACAACGCAGATCGATTTCCTGTCGGTCTCGGTGTACTGCAGCGGAAAATCCAGTCGATCTCGGTGACTGGCAGCGGTGCACGGAAGTGCAACCCTAATCCTCTCGTCTCAAATCTCGTATATACGAACTTGGCTCTGATACCACTTATTAGATAATAACGAGATAAACGAGACACGAGAGACACGGATTTTTACGTGAAAACCCTTGCGGGAGAAAACCACGGACGCACGAAGGCGCAATCACTATGATGGAAGAGTATTACAAGCACGAGACGACAGGCCGTCTGAGGTGCGACTACATGGGGTATATATGAGGGGCAACACAAAGGAGTCCTTGTAGGACAAGTAAACGAGTTGTACTCGTACGCGTCGGTACCAACGCAAAAGGCCCACACCGTATGTACTACGTCTAGTCCAATACGGTACTAGAATTTGGATCACAATTTAACATGAACCAAGGGTTGTATATACAGGTGGGAGTCAACTCAGACGATAAGAAGTTTATCTGGCCTTGCTATTAAAAAAACTCATCTTGTGCTACATATAAGCATATATATACTACAAATATGCACTTGCGGGGTACACCGACAGAAGAATCGGCAAACCGTGGAAACTCGCAACATTTCTGCATAAATAAGGCTGCAACTACTGCGGCTTGATATCGCCTTTAGGCAGGCCGCGGAGAGACGGACGGTAGAGGGATTGGCGTTGTGCCATCTCGATTCTCTTCCGTGGATCGGACATTGATTCATCATGTATCACCTCAAGAATGGAACTGGTACCAAGATCCCTGCAATTGCATAAGTCGTACATCAAACAGCTATAGAGTCAACAAGACTGTAAAGTGTTTTGAGTATTCGGCACAACTCGACAGGAGCAATGTGCTTCTTAGTTTCTGAGTGCATCACACTTATGCTGCCTTGGCTCAGGAGTTCATAAAACGCATTGACTGCAGAGACACCCTACAAGTGAAAACACACGTAGAATTTAGCATACAGCTATGCCAAACAAAAAACTCATCCAGATAGTAAGTCAGTAACACAAACTTTGTATTGTTAATGTTAGAGTTGTGTTGAATATTATTGTACAAGTTAGGTTACAGTTGGACTTGGAATCATACGGTGTGTAGACAGAGTAGGAGTCGTGTCCAAGTAGGACACTTGGTCCTAGGCCTCTCATATATAGGGGGGGTAGACACACGATGTAACATATGCCAACATAATAGCACAGGCATGCGGGGAGCTGGCGGCGTGTGCCGGCGCCCGGGCGCCCAGGGTGCGGTATTGTGACGGTGTCATGGGGAGGAGCGCGCGTAGTCATGCCCCGGGATGTAGCCATATCGGTGAACCTCGTTAACAAATGTCGGTGTCGTGCTGATGTGATTGCTTGGTCCTCGATAGATCGACGGAGCGCCTCGGAGGAGTTGATCTATAGGGAGCCAAGCGGAAAATCAGGCGCTGCGAGATCGAAGATCCAACCGTGCAAAATTCGTCGGAGGAGGTCGCAAGCAAAGGCGTCTAGATGGGATTGCTGGCGCGACCAAAGGACGATTAGGCGGCGGTGTTGGTCTGGTCAATCGAAGTAGCGAGAAAGCGCGTTGCGGCAGGTCAGAATCAGCGACGGTGTATTGCGGAGCGTGCGCGTACGTACAGTAGCGGGAGTCTCGCCAGATCGGATCGCGCGAGAGGCGAAGCTACAGGCCAGGGTGGCGATTAACTCGAGCAGAATCACCTACGGCGGCGGCGACTGCGTGAGGCGGTCGTACGCTGACTCGGTGACGCGTGGCGCGAGGCCCACGGGGAGCTGGAGCGGCCGAAGCAAAGCAGCTGGGGGCGTGACTAGCAGGGGGCCTGGAAGCTGGATGCACTGGTGGGCTGCGGGCCATGAGACGTGGTAGCCGAGTTTCGGCTGTGCGTATGCTAAGGCTGGGAGTGCTGCTGATGCCAGAGGTATACGAGTTCGTGTGATGCGATACAGGAGCCGCGTGAGATTTGTTACAAGGAAAATAAGGGCGTCAGGTACCGTGCGTGTAGCTATCCATCGAGAGCAAGACAAACAGCAGGATGGAGAAGGTTTGGGGCTGCACGTGAGCAAGGATAAACGGAACTTTTGATATTGTACACGGGAAGGCTACTAAAGGAATTCTCCGATTGGCTCTCTTTGCTTGGTACATGTACATGTATGTACATGATGACAGCGGTGCACGCTACGGAAAACAAAGGCGCGGTCGCAAGTCCATAAAATATTTGATACGATGCAAGTCAATGAAGATGGATGTGTGCGGCGATGACGGGCGTGCGTACAAGGCTCGGGTGGAGTCTGGAGCATGCCGTGTCATGTTCATGCATACACAGGGCGTCAAGCAATGTACGGAGACGTGCGGAGCGGACACGACGCAAGGTGAAGCATTATTACAGTCGGATAATTTTTCGGCTGGGTCGGACTGGACTGTCTGACGGACCGACATGGATGTTGGTTAAAGCAGAAGACGGCGGTGATTTCAGCAACGATGACATAGGAGTGTAATGCTGATGGTGGCCAACTTCTGGGGCGTGGAAACACGTGGTGCAGGCTTGAGGGCTTGTGCGGCTTCAACAGACTATTGCGCAGGGTTGATTCAAGACGGTCCACATGAGAGCTTGGAGTCGACAGGGTGCGGGACGATGGCACATACAACCACCATGGAGTCATATTGAAGATGGAGTTGGAGTCTGATGGACGACTTCACTTTGAGCTGATGGAGGGGCTACGGCGTAAATGCATGGAGAGTCTGAAGGAGACGTGAGAATAGCGAGAGACACGTTGGTCGGACTGGGTACCAGTGGTCTGAAGGAGACGTGATACTCGGCATCGGTCGGTGATGATCGATGGTTCTCTGCAGTGGGGGTTGAGGCAGTGGGGGCTACCTACCCGGGAGACTCGACCAAGACAGCAGAGGCTCGATACGGTGATGGCGGCGAGGCGTGCGGTAAGCACGGGACACAGTGACAGGCCAAGGCACTAATGGTGAGACATGTGGTCAGACAAAGTGTGCAAAGGGTGCTGAAGCAGTGTTGACGAGTACCAGATTCAAGTTGGTGACTGGGTCTATCGGTGCCGGATGATGGACAAGAGTTGACCATGGAGAATCTGAGAAAGTGACGGAAAGTCTGAAATTGTCAAAAGCTGAGAGAGTACATGGCCGTATGTTCTGTGGTGTTCAGTGCACATGGCAAAGTGCGGATGACAAGTATAGAAGGAGGCAGACTGCTCTAGCTATGGGACATGTCAAAGACTTACGGGAAAAAGGATGAGACAAGTGTGAATTTGACTCAAGGTGACACAGGGCGACGGTGAAATTCCTTCAAGTTTCAGACAGACGATAAAGAAAGAGCGGTGCTGTTGAGTTTAGGTAACTCTTGTATGTGACATTCTATATGTGAGTTGTTCATTTTCACACAGATAAATTATCGGTGTGTGATGGCGTTGAACGGAAACTCCGGAAGTTGGGAGCACAAAGTAGAGTAATGAGAAACTTAATTTTGCTCGAGTGTTGACTGTGAAGAAGACGAGAAGGGACTACAGTTGCAGGTGGAGTCACATGGAATCTGGGAGTAGCAGTAGTGCTCATGGCGTATCTCAAGTCCAATGTACATGGAGGTTCGACGCACGGACGAATTCAAGATGGTGGAGAATATTCGCCAAGGTGGAGTTTGTTAGAGTTGCGTCGAATATTATTGTACAAGTTAGGTTATAGTTGGACTTGGAGTCGTACGGTGTGTAGACAAAGTAGGAGTCGTGTCCAAGTAGGACACTTGGTCCTAGGCCTCTCATATATAGCGGGGGTAGACACACGATGTAACCTATGCCAACATAATAGCACAGGCATACGGGGAGCCGGCGGCGTGTGCCGGCGCCCGGGCGGCCAGGGTGCGGTATTGTGACGGTGTCATGGGGAGAAGCGCCCGTAGTCAATGCCCCGGGGATGTAGCCATATCGATGAACCTCGTTAACAAATCTCGATGTCGTGCTGATGTGATTGCTTGGTCCTCGGTATATCGACAGAGCGCCTCGGATTTATTCTAACAGTTAAGATGGCATGTATAGTACCTTTGCCTTTGATGTTGTCCCCGTTTCCAGAGATCTAAAACATTTTATATTTGTTTATAGAGGAAGTAGAAAGGAATACAGGAAGCTACCACATATCATTCAAGTTTTATTTATTGGCATGTACCGCAAAAAACGGGTTCGTGGTCGGATTATGAAACAATAATTGATGGGCTCTCTTTTGATATTAGATCACACTCAGGTGAATCCATGTGTATCCAAGTTAGATAATCATCGGAATTTCAACTAATAGGGAATAGACAATAATAATTGTATTTTTTTGATAAATCATGGGTTTTATTGACTCAAAATGGAGCATCAGGAGGATACAAACACAACGAGTACACCGGCAAATAGCAAATGCACGTAATATCAAAGCTATGCGTAGGTGATGAAAAAAAGAAAAAAAAACCCTCAAAGTGATTAGATCCGCGATCGAAAACTAAAATAATAACCATATATGCACCAAATCTGATGACAACACACACAGACGATGAGGTTTTTCAACAGCAACATTTTCAGGAAGAGAGTGGCGCTCAATCACCACCATCATTGGATCCAACCATCCAATGTACTCATATGGTTATTATTTATTGGCATCTTATATTTGTTTATAGAGGAAGTAGAAAGGAATACAAGAAGCTACCACATATCATTCAAGTTTTATTTATTGGCATGTACCGCAAAACGAGTTCATGATTGGATTATAAAACAATAATTGATGGGCTCTCTTTTTATATTAGATCACACTCGGTGAATCCTTGTGTATCCAAGTTAGGTAATCATCGGAATTTCAATTGATAGAGAGTAGACAATAATAATTGTATGTTTTTCGATAAATGATTGGTTTTATTGACTCAAAATGGAGCATCAGCAGGATACAAACACAATGTGTACACCCGCAAATAGCAAAGGCACGTAATACCAAAGCTATGCGTAGGTGATGAAAAAAACCTCAAAGTGATTAGATCCGCGATCGAAAACTACAATAATTACCATATATGCACCAATCATCAGATGTCAACACACAGACGATGAGGTTTTTAAACAGCAACACCTTCAGGAAGAGAGTGGCGCTCAATCACCACCATCATTGGATCCAACCATCCAAGGCCAGAATCTAGGTTTCAATCCTGAAGAACCGGTCCAAGCATATCCGAGCAATGCCTTCAACAAGTTAACGATGCAAGAACATTGATATTGTCAGGTATAACCAACGTAGTTTAGACCTAGACTTTCACCCTGGAGCTTGAGACTGGGTCCTCGAGTAGCACCACCAACAATGTCACTTATGTTTTGCCTCCACCAATTTTTCGCGATCCCAGCAGCTACATGTGGTGTTAATCTCCACCGTTGTGCAAACATTCCTCTGCGCCAAGTTATCGTCCATAGTTTGTATCTCCCCACGAAAATCAACCACCAGATCTAGAAGGAGAAACCCTCACGAAGACCTTTTGGTGACCACCTAATGGAGCTTCGTCAAGGACAGAGCTTGGCTATGAGGGCGCCTAAAGCCGGGAAGAAGACACTCCTTAAGTGTTGCACTAGTAGAAAAGGGGGCAACGGTTCAGGCCGGGGCAGCCCATTAGTCCCGGTTCAGTCTAGAACCGGGACCAATGGGGGCATTGGTCCCGGTTCGTGAGCCCAGGGGGCCGGCCGGGCCACGTGGGCCATTGGTCCCGGTTCATCTGGACCTTTTGGTCCCGGTTGGTGGGACGAACCGGGACCAATGGGCCTGGCTCCTGGCCCACCACCATTGGTCCCGGTTGGTGGCCTGAGCCGGTACCAAAGGCTCCCCTTTAGTCCCGGTTCATGCCACAAACCGGGACCAATAGTGCTGCCTATATATACCTTCGCCCGCGAGCAGAGCACTCCAGTGCTCTGTTTTCCTGGGCCGGCGAGGGGAGGTGTTTGTGGTGCTCTAGCTCACCTCCTATGCACATGAGGTGTTCGATGAAATGCCCTAGCCACACTAGTTAAGCTCTCTCCTCTCGAAGCTCGACCTCAAAGCTCCATTTTCCTCGAGATTTGTCTAGATTTAGCGGTCTGTCACGCCCCACCCCCGTCTTCACCGCCGTCGATCACCCGCACCGATCTCATCACCGACACCACCGTGGTGAGCCTCTTGTTCTTATCTTCTTTCTGAAAGGAAAAGTATTGTTACTTGTATGTTTAGATAGATACTGAAGGAAATATGCCCTAGAGGCAATAATAAAGTTATTATTTATTTCCTTATTTCATGATAAATGTTTATTATTCATGCTAGAATTGTATCAACCGGAAACATGATACATGTGTGAATACATAGACAAATAGAGTGTCACTAGTATGCCTCTACTTGACTAGCTCGTTGATCAAAGATGGTTATGTTTCCTAGCCATAGACATGAGTTGTCATTTGATTAACGGGATCACATCATTAGGAGAATGATGTGATTGACATGACCCATTTCATTAGCTTAGCACCCGATTGTTTAGTATGTTTCTATTACTTTCTTCATGACTTATACATGTTCCTATGACTATGAGATTATGCAACTCCCGTTTGCCGGAGGAACACTTTGTGTGCTACCAAACGTCACAACGTAATTGGGTGATTATAAAGGAGCTCTACAGGTGTCTCCAAAGGTAGATGTTGGGTTGGCGTATTTTGAGATTAGGATTTGTCACTCCGATTGTCGGAGAGGTATCTCTGGGCCCTCTCGGTAATGCACATCACTTAAGCCTTGCAAGCATTGCAACTAATGAGTTAGTTGCGAGATGATGTATTACGGAACGAGTAAAAAGACTTGCCGGTAACGAGATTGAACTAGGTATTGGATACCGACGATCGAATCTCGGGCAAGTAACATACCGATGACAAAGGGAACAACGTATGTTGTTATGCGGTCTGGCCGATAAAGATCTTCGTAGAATATGTAGGAGCCAGTCTGGGCATCTAGGTCCCGGTATTGGTTATTGACCGGAGACGTGTCTCGGTCATGTCTACATTGTTCTCGAACCGTAGGGTCCGCACGCTTAAGGTTTCGATGACAGTTATATTATGAGTTTATGAGTTTTGATGTAACGAAGGAGTTCGGAGTCCCGGATGAGATCGCCGACATGACGAGGAGTCTCGAAATGGTCGAGACGTAAATATTGATATATTGGACGACTATATTCGGACATCGGAAAGGTTCTGAATGATTCGGGTATTTTCGGAAGTACCGGGGAGTTACGGGAATACGGGGGAAGAAGTATATGGGCCTTATTGGGCCATACGGGAATAGAGGAAAAAGGCCGAAAGGAAGGAGGCGCGCAGCCCCCCTCTGGTCCGAATTGGACAAGGGGTGCGGCCCCCCTTTCCTTTCTCCTCTCCTCCTCTTTCCCCCTTCTCCTACTCCAACAAGGAAGGAGGGAGTCCTACTCCCGGTGGGAGTAGGACTCCCCTTGGCGCGCCTCCTCCTAGGCCGGCTGCCCCCTCCCCCTTGCTCCTTTATATACGGGGGCAGGGGGCACCCCATGAGATACAAGTTGATCTTCATGATCATTCCTTAGCCGTATGCGGTGCCCCCCTCCACCATATTCCACCTCGGTCATATCGTTGGAGTGCTTAGGCGAAGCCTTGCGTCGGTAGTACATCAAGATCGTCACCACGCCGTCGTGCTGACGGAACTCCTCCCCGAAACTTTGCTGGATCGGAGCCCGGGGATCGTCATCGAGTTGAACGTGTGCTAAGAACTCGGAGGTGCCGGAGTAACGGTGCTTGGATCGGTCGGATCGGGAAGACATACGACTACTTCCTCTACGTTGCGTCAATGCTTCCGCTTCGGTCTACGAGGGTACGTAGACAACACTCTCCCCCTCGTTGCTATGCATCACCATGATCTGGCGTGTGCGTAGGAATTTTTTTTGAAATTACTACGTTCCCCAACAGTGGCATCCGAGCCAGGTTTTTATGGTTTGATGTTTTGCACGAGTAGAACACAAGTGAGTTGTGGACGATACAAGTCATACTGCCTACCAGCATGTCATACTTTGGTTCAGCGGTATTGTTGGATGAAGCGGCCCGGACCGACATTACGCGTACGCTTACGCGAGACTGGTTCTACCGACGTGCTTTACACACAGGTGGCTGGCGGGTGTCAGTTTCTCCAACTTTAGTTGAATCAAGTATGGCTACGCCCGGTCCTTGAGAAGGTTAAAACGGAGTCTATTTGACAAACTATCGTTGTGGTTTTGATGCGTAGGTGAGATTGGTTCTTGCTTAAGCGTGTAGCAGCCACGTAAAACTTGCAACAAACAAAGTAGAGGACGTCTAACTTGTTTTTGCAGGGCTTGTTGTGATGTGATATGGTCAAGACATGATGCTAAATTTTATTGTATGAGATGATCATGTTTTGTAACCGAGTTATCGGCAACCGGCAGGAGCCGTATGGTTGTCGCTTTATTGTATGCAATGCAATCGCCCTGTAATGCTTTACTTTATCACTAAGCGGTAGCGATAGTCGTAGAAGCATAAGATTGGCGAGACGACAACGATGCTACGATGGAGATCAAGGTGTCGCGCCGGTGACGATGGTGATCATGATGGTGCTGCGGAGATGGAGATCACAAGCACAAGATGATGATGGCCATATCATATCACTTATATTGATTGCATGTGATGTTTATCCTTTTATGCATCTTATCTTGCTTTAATTGACGGTAGCATTATAAGATGATCTCTCACTAAATTATCATAGTAATAGTGTTCTCCCTGAGTATGCACCGTTGCGAAAGTTCTTCGTGCTGAGACACCACGTGATGATCGGGTGTGATAGGCTCTACGTTCAAATACAACGGGTGCAAAACAGTTGCACACGCGGAATACTCAGGTTTAACTTGACGAGCCTAGCATATAACAGATATGGCCTCGAAACACGGAGACCGAAAGGTCGAGCGTGAATCATATAGTAGATATGATCAACATAATGATGTTCACCATTGAAAACTAATCCATTTCACGTGATGATCGGTTATGGTTTAGTTGATTTGGATCACGTGATCACTTAGAAGATTAGAGGGATGTCTATCTAAGTGGGAGTTCTTAAGTAATATGATTAATTGAACTTTAATTTATCATGAACTTAGTCCTGGTAGTATTAGCATATCTATGTTGTAGATCAATAGCTCGCGTTGTTGCTTTCATATGTTTATTTTGATATGTTCCTAGAGAAAATTGTGTTGAAAGATGTTAGTAGCAATGACGCGGATTGGATCTGTGATCTGAGGTTTATCCTCATTGCTGCACAGAAGAATTATGTCCTTGATGCACCGCTAGGTGACAGGCCTATTGCAGGAGCAGATGCAGAGGTTATGAACGTTTGGCTAGCTTAATATGATGACTACTTGATAGTTTAGTGCACCATGCTTAACAGCTTAGAATCGGGACTTCAAAGACGTTTTGAACGTCATGGACCATGCGAGATGTTCCAGGAGTTGAAGTTAATATTTCAAGCAAATACCCGAGTTGAGAGATATGAAGTCTCCAACAAGTTCTATAGCTAAAAGATGGAGGAGAATCGCTCAACTAGTGAGAATGTGCTTAGATTGTCTGGGTACTACAATCGCTTGAATCAAGTGGGAGTTAATCTTCCAGATAAGATAGTGATTGACAGAATTCTCTAGTCACCATCACCAAGTTAGTAGAACTTCGTGATGAACTATAATATGCAAGGGATGACGAAAGTAATTCCCAAGCTCTTCGTGATGCTGAAATCAACGAAGGTAGAAATCAAGAAAACATCAAGTGTTGATGGTTGACAAGATCACTAGTTTCAAGAAAAGGGCAAAGGGAAGAAGAAGGGGAACTTCAAGAAAAACAGCAATCAAGTTGCTGCTAATGTGAAGAAGCCCAAGTCTAGTCCTAAGCCTGAGACTAAGTGCTTCTACTGCAAAGGGACTGGCCACTGGAAGCGGAACTACCCCAAGTGATTGGCGGATAAGAAGGATGGCAAAGTAAACATAAGTATATTTGATATACATGTTATTGATGTGTACTTCACTAGTGTTTATAGCAACCCCTCAGTATTTGATGCTAGTTCAGTTGCTAAGATTAGTAACTTGAAACGGGAGTTGCAGAATAAACAGAAACTAGTTAAGGGTGAAGTGACGATGTGTGTTGGAAGTAGTTCCAAGATTGATATGATCATCATCGCACACTTCCCTATACTTTCGGGATTAGTGTTGAACCTAAACAGGTGTTATTTGGTGTTTGCGTTGAGCATAAATATGATTTGATCATGTTTATTGCAATACGGTTATTCATTTAAGTTAGAGAACAATTGTTGTTCTGTTTACATGAATAAAACCTTCTATGGTCATACACCCAACGAAAGTGGTTTGTTGGATCTCGATCGTAGTGATACACATATTCATAATATTGAAACCAAAAGGATGCAAAGTTAATAATGATAGTGCAATTTATCTATGGCACTGCCGTTTAGGTCATATTGGTGTAAAGCGCATGAAGAAACTCCATGCTGATGGAATTTTGGAATCACTTGATTATGAATCACTTGATGCTTGCGAACCATGCCTCATGGGCAAGATGACTAAAACTCCGTTCTCCAGAACAATGGAGCGAGCAACAGATTTGTTGGAAATCATACATACTGATGTATGTGGTCCGATGAAAATTAAGGCTCGCGACAAGTATCATTATTTTCTGACCTTCACATATGATTTGAGCAGATATGGGTATATCTACTTGATAAAACATAAGTCTGAAACATTTGAAAAGTTCAAAGAATTTCAGAGTGAAGTGGAGAATCATCGTAACAAGAAAATAAAAGTTTCTACGATATGATCGTGGAGGAGAATATTTGAGTTACAAGTTTGGTCTTCAGTTAAAACAATGTGGAATAGTTTCACTAACTCATGCCACCTGGAACACCACAGCATAATGGTGTGTCCGAACGTCATAACCGTACTTTATTGGATATAGTACAATCTATCATGTTTCTTACCGATTTACCAATATCGTTTTGGGATCATGCATTAGAGACAGCTGCATTCACGTTTAAAAGGGCACCATCTAAGTCCGTTGAGACGACACAATCTGAACCGTGGTTTAGCAAGAAACCAAAGTTGTCGTTTCTTAAAGTTTGGGATTATGATGCTTATATGAGAAAGTTTCATCCTGATAAGCTCAAACCCAAATCGGAGAAATATGTCTTCATAGGATACCCAAAGGAGACTGTCGGGTACACCTTCTATCACAGATCCGAAGGCAAGACATCCGTTGCTAAGAATGGATCCTTTCTAGAGAAGGAGTTTCTCTCGAAAGAAGTGAGTGGGAGGAAAGTAGAACTTGATGAGGTAACTGTACCTGCTCCCTTATTGGAAAGTACTACATCACAGAAATCTGTTTCTGTAGCACCTACACCAATTAGTGAGGAAGCTGATGATATTGATCATGAAACTTCAGATCAAGTTACTACAGAACCTCGTAGATCAACCAGAGTAAGATCCGCACCAGAGTGGTACGGCAATCCCGTTCTGGAAGTCATGCTACTAGATCATGACGAACCTACGAACTATGAAGAAGCGATGGTGAGCCCAGATTCCGCAAAGTGGCTAGAGGCCATGAAATCTGAGATGGGATCCATGTATGACAACAAAGTGTGGACTTTGGTTGACTTGCCCGAGGGTCGGCAAGCAATAGAGAATAAGTGGATCTTTAAGAAGAAGACTGGCGCTGATGGTAATGTTACTATCTACAAAGCTCGACTTGTCGCGAAAGGTTTTCGACAAGTTCAAGGGATTGACTACGATGAGACCTTCTCACCCATAGCGATGCTTAAGTCTGTCCGAATCATGTTAGCAATTGCCGCATTTTATGATTATGAAATTTGGCAAATGGATGTAAAGACTGCATTCCTGAATGGATTTCTGGAAGAAGAGTTGTATATGATGCAACCAGAAGGTTTTATCGATCTAAAGGGAGCTAACAAAGTGTGCAAGCTCCAGCGATCCATTTATGGACTGGTGCAAGCATCTCGGAGTTGGAATAAATGCTTTGATAGTGTGATCAAAGCATATAGTTTTATACAGACTTGCGGTGAAGTCTGTATTTACAAGAAAGTGAGTGGGAGAACTACAACATTTCTGATAAATATATGTGAATGACATATTGTTGATTGGAAATAATGTAGAATTATTCTGCAAAGCATAAATGAGTGTTTGAAAGGAGTTTTTCAAAGAAAGACCTCGGTGAAGCTGCTTACATATTGAGTATCAAGATCTATAGAGATAGATCAAGACGCTTGATAAATTTTTTTCAATGAGTACATACCTTGACAAGATTTTGAAGTAGTTCAAAATGTAACGGTCAAAGAAGATTTTGAAGTATTTCAAAATGTAACAGTCAAAGAAAGAGTTCTTACCTGTGTTACAAGGTGTGAAATTGAGTAAGACTCAAAACCCGACCACGACAAAAGATAGAAAGAGAATGAAAGTCATTCCCTATGCCTTGGCCATAGGTTCTATAAAGTATGCCATGCTGTGTACCAGATCTATTGTATACCCTACATAGATTTTGGCAAGGGAGTACAATAGTGATCTAAGAATAGATCACTGGACAGTGGTCAAAATTATCCTTAGTGAAATAAGGATATGTTTCTCGATTAGGGACTTGACAAAAAGGTTCGTCGTAAAAGGTTACGTCGATGCAAGTTTTGACACTAATCTAGATGACTCTAAGTCTCAATCTAGATACATATTGAAAGTGGGAGCAATTAGCTAAAGTAGCTCCGTGCAGAGCATTGTAGACATAGAAATTTGCAAAATACATACGAATCTGAATTTTGGCAGACCCGTTGACTAAGCTTCTCTCACAAGCAAAACATGATCACACCTTAGTACTCTGTGGGTGTTAATCACATAGAGATGTGAACTAGATTACTGACTCCAGTAAACCCTTTGAGTGTTGGTCACATGATGATGTGAACTATGCGTGTTAATCACATGATGATGTGAACTATTGATGTTAAATCACATGGCGATGTGAACTAGATTATTGACTCTAGTGCAAGTGGGAGACTGAAGGAAATATGCCCTAGAGGCAATAATAAAGTTATTATTTATTTCCTTATTTCATGATAAATGTTTATTATTCATGCTAGAATTGTATCAACCGGAAACATGATACATGTGTGAATACATAGACAAATAGAGTGTCACTAGTATGCCTCTACTTGACTAGCTCGTTGATCAAAGATGGTTATGTTTCCTAGCCATAGACATGAGTTGTCATTTGATTAACGGGATCACATCATTAGGAGAATGATGTGATTGACATGACCCATTCCATTAGCTTAGCACCCGATCGTTTAGTATGTTGCTATTGCTTTCTTCATGACTTATACATGTTCCTATGACTATGAGATTATGCAACTCCCGTTTGCCGGAGGAACACTTTGTGTGCTACCAAACGTCACAACGTAACTGGGTGATTATAAAGGAGCTCTACAGGTGTCTCCAAAGGTAGATGTTGGGTTGGCGTATTTCGAGATTAGGATTTGTCACTCCGATTGTCGGAGAGGTATCTCTGGGCCCTCTCGGTAATGCACATCACTTAAGCCTTGCAAGCATTGCAACTAATGAGTTAGTTGCGAGATGATGTATTACGGAACGAGTAAAGAGACTTACTGGTAACGAGATTGAACTAGGTATTGGATACCGACGATCGAATCTCGGGCAAGTAACATACCGATGACAAAGGGAACAACGTATGTTGTTATGCGGTCTGACCGATAAAGATCTTCGTAGAATATGTAGGAGCCAGTATGGGCATCCAGGTCCCGGTATTGGTTATTGACCGGAGACGTGTCTCGGTCATGTCTACATTGTTCTCGAACCGTAGGGTCCGCACGCTTAAGGTTTCGATGACAGTTATATTATGAGTTTATGAGTTTTGATGTAACAAAGGAGTTCGGAGTCCCGGATGAGATCGCCGACATGACGAGGAGTCTCGAAATGGTCGAGACGTAAATATTGATATATTGGACGACTATATTCGGACATCGGAAAGGTTCTGAATGATTCGGGTATTTTCGGAAGTACCGGGGAGTTACGGGAATACGGGGGAAGAAGTATATGGGCCTTATTGGGCCATACGGGAATAGAGGAAAAAGGCCGAAAGGAAGGAGGCGCGCAGCCCCCCTCTGGTCCGAATTGGACAAGGGGTGCGGCCCCCCTTTCCTTTCTCCTCTCCTCCTCTTTCCCCCTTCTCCTACTCCAACAAGGAAGGAGGGAGTCCTACTCCCGGTGGGAGTAGGACTCCCCTTGGCGCGCCTCCTCCTAGGCCGGCCGCCCCCTCCCCCTTGCTCCTTTATATACGGGGGCAGGGGGGCACCCCATGAGATACAAGTTGATCTTCGTGATCATTCCTTAGCCGTGTGCGGTGCCCCCCTCCACCATATTCCACCTCGGTCATATCGTTGGAGTGCTTAGGCGAAGCCTTGCGTCGGTAGTACATCAAGATCGTCACCACGCCGTCGTGCTGACGGAACTCCTCCCCGAAGCTTTGCTGGATCGGAGCCCGGGGATCATCATCGAGTTGAACGTGTGCTAAGAACTCGGAGGTGGCGGAGTAACGGTGCTTGGATCGGTCGGATCGGGAAGACGTACGACTACTTCCTCTATGTTGCGTCAATGCTTCCGCTTCGGTCTACGAGGGTACGTAGACAACACTTTCCCCCTCGTTGCTATGCATCACCATGATCTGGCGTGTGCGTAGGAATTTTTTTTGAAATTACTACGTTCCCCAACAGATACTTGTATCATTTTCTTACTTTTATTATTGCATCTTATATAGTGCGATGGTTTTGGTATCCGCCCCCGTCGGCCCTCGTCCTGTCTATGATTCGGATGTGGTATATACATTAATCTTTATAACTATTGGTTCATTTATTGTTTATGAAAATTATGCGGACCAACGTGACATAGATTTTATTTGTCTAGGATGTATGTGAACCGGAAATTCCAACCGACCCTATTGTCGAGAGGTTAAATTTAGTTGAATAAGAAAACAATTTCTTGAAGGAAAAAATAAAAAAATTGAGGAGGAGAAGATGATATTGGAGTTGCATGTTGCGGATGTCGTCGATGATCACAAGATCAAGATGGATGCAATGCGCTTGAAGATTAGAAAGATTAGAAAATATGTCATTCATACCGAGGCTTGGTATCATTATGCCGTTGGATCAATTGTTACCTTGGTTGCGATTATGATCGCCTTTGTTTTCGCATTAAAATGTTTTACATAGTTTCAATGTATGATTTAATTAATTTGATGCTCTGGAGAGCTATATGTTGTTAGATGAGAACTATGTATGTATTTTGCTTTTAATGCATGTCATGATGAACTTCTATTAATTTGGACACTTAATTATATATAATGCACGCAGATGAACCGGCAATGGATGTACGGTGACAGACACACCTCCGAGTACATTAAGGGCGTGCATGAGTTTCTCGATGCGGCTGAGGAAAACAAGCAGAATGGTTTTATGTGTTGTCCATGCCCTGATTGTGGGAATACGAAGTCTTACTCTGACCGGAAAATCCTTCACACCCACCTACTTTACAAGGGTTTCATGCCACACTATAATTTTTGGACGAGGCACGGAGAAATAGGCGTTATGATGGAAGACGATGAAGAAGAGGAGTACGATGACAACTACGTGCCCCCTGAATACCGTGATGCTGCAACGGGGGGAGCTGGTGAAGATCAAGAGGACACCAGACGATGTGCCCAATGATGCTGCAACGGGTGAAGGTGCTGAAGATCAAGAGGAACCAGACGATGTGCCCGATGATGATGATCTCCGCCGGGTCATTGTCGATGCAAGGACACAATGCGAAAGTCAAAAGGAGAAGCTGAAGTTGGATCGCATGTTAGAGGATCACAAAAAAGGGTTGTACCCCAATTGCGAAGATGGCAACACAAAGCTCGGTACCGTACTGGAATTGCTGCAGTGGAAGGCAGAGAATGCTGTGCCTGACAAAGGATTTGAGAAGCTACTGAAAATATTGAAGAAGAAGCTTCCAAAGGATAACGAATTTCCCGACAGTACATACGCAGCAAAGAAGGTCGTATGCCCTCTAGGATTGGAGGTGGAGAAGATACATGCATGCCCTAATGACTGCATCCTATACCGCGGTGCATACAAGGATCTGAACGCATGCCCGGTATGCGGTGCATTGCGGTATAAGATCAGACGAGATGACTCTGGTGATGTTCACGACGAGCCCCGCAGGAAGAGGGTTCCTGTGAAGGTGATGAGGTATGCTCCTATAATACCATGGTTGAAACGTCTGTTCAGAAACGGAAAGCATGCCAAGTCGATGCGATGGCACAGTGAGGACCGTAAGAAAGACGGGAAGTTGAGAGCACCCGCTGACGGGTCGCAGTGGAGAAAAATCGTGAGAAAGCACTGGGATGAGTTTGCAAAGGACCCAAGGAACGTATGGTTTGCTTTAAGCGCGGATGGCATTAATCCTTTCGGGGAGCAGAGCAGCAATCACAGCACCTGGCCGGTCACTCTATGTATGTATAACCTTCCTCCTTGGATGGGCATGAAGCGGAAGTTCATTATGATGCCAATTCTCATCCAAGGCCCTAAGCAACCCGGCAACGACATTGATGTGTACCTAAGGCCATTAGTTGAAGAACTTTTACAACTGTGGAATGGAAACGGTGTACGTACGTGGGATGAGCACGGACAGGAAGAATTTAACCTAAAGGCGTTGCTGTTCGTGACCATCAACGATTGGCCCGCTCTCAGTAACCTTTCAGGACAGACAAACAAAGGATACCACGCATGCACACACTGTTTGGATGACACTGAAAGTATATACCTGGACAAATGCAGGAAGAATGTGTACCTGGGCCATCGTCGATTTCTTTCGACCAACCATTTCAAAGGCGAGGCAGATCACCGGAAGAAGCCCGTCATGCGTACCGGTGATCACGTACTTGCTATGGTCAATGATTTACACGTAATCTTTGGAAAGGGTCCCGGCGCAGTAGTTGTTCCTAATGACGCTGAGGGACACGCACCCATGTGGAAGAAGAAATCTATATTTTGGGACCTACCCTACTGGAAAGACCTAGAGGTCCGCCCTTCAATCGACGTGATGCACGTGACGAAGAACCTTTGCGTGAACCTGCTAGGCTTCTTGGGCGTGTATGGAAAGACAAAAGATACACCTGAGGCACGGGAGGACCTGCAACGTTTGCACGAAAAAGACGGCATGCCTCAGAAGCAGTATGAAGGTCCTGCCAGCTATGCTCTTACGAAAGATGAGAAATAAATCTTCGTTGAATGCCTGCTCAGTATGAAGGTCCCGACTGGCTTCTCGTCGAATATAAAGGGAATAATAAATATCCCAGAGAAAAAGTTCCAGAACCTAAAGTCTCATGACTGCCACGTGATTATGACGCAACTGCTTCCGGTTGCATTGAGGGGGCTTCTACCGGAAAACGTCCGATTAGCCATTGTGAACCTATGTGCATTTCTCAATGCAATCTCTCAGAAGGTGATCGATCCAGAAATGGTACCAAGGCTAAGGTGTGATGTGGCGCAATGTCTTGTCAGTTTCGAGCTAGTGTTCCCACCATCCTTCTTCAAAATATCATGACGCATGTCCTAGTTCATCTAGTCGACGAGATTGTCGTTCTGGGGCCCGTATTTCTACACAATATGTTCCCCTTTGAGAGGTTCATGGGAGTCCTAAAGAAATATGTCCGTAACCGCGCTAGGCCAGAAGGAAGCATCTCCATGGGCCATCAAACAGAGGACGTCATCGGGTTTTGTGTTGACTTCATTCCTGGCCTTAAGAAGATAGGTCTCCCTAAATCGCGGTATGAGGGGAGACTGACTGGAAAAGGCACGCTATGAGCGGACTCAATAATATGCAGGGACGGGCATTCTTGGTCTCAAGCACACTACACAGTTCTACAGAACTCTACCTTGGTTACCCCGTATGTCGATGAATACAAGAACAGTCTGCGCTCCAAACACCCGGAGCAGTGCGACGACTGGATTACATGTGAACACATTAGGACTTTCAGCAGTTGGTTGGAAGCACGTCTCAAAGGTGACAACACTGTTTGTGATGAGTTGTACTTGTTGTCCAGGGGACCATCTTTGACTGTATTGATTTACAAAGGATACGAGATAAATGGGAATACATTTTACACGATTGACCAAGATCAAAAGAGCACCAACCAAAACAGCGGTGTCCGCTTTGATGCAACAACCGAGAAGGGAAAGGACACATATTATGGTTACATAGTGGACATATGTGAACTTGACTACGGACAAGATTTTAAGGTTCCTTTGTTTAAGTGCAAATGGGTCAATCTGTCAGGAGGGGGGGTACATGTAGACCCACAGTACGGAATGACAACAGTGGATCTGAAAAATCTTGGGTACACTGACGAACCGTTCGTCCTAGCCAATGATGTGGCATAGGTTATCTATGTGAAGGACATGTCTACCAGACCGAGAAAAAGAAAAGATAAGGAAACGAATACATCATACGATGAGCCAAAGCGCCACATAGTTCTTTCAGGAAAAAGGGATAACCTGGGAGTGGAGGGCAAGATAGACATGTCTGAAGATTATGAAAGGTTTCATGAAATTCCTCCCTTCAATGTCAAGGCTGACCCAAGCATCCTGATAAACGATGAAGATTATGCATGGTTACGGCGCAATAAGCAAATGACAAAAGCGAAGAAAAAGTGAAGACTTTCTCCCACAACTATTATGATGATACCATGCCAAATTTGTAACAGACGAGCATGCTATGCCAACTTTTTCAGAGTTCATTTGAAAACTATGAATTTAGGTCGAATTTTCTCTATAGGTGCATCTGTGTTCATCTTTTTTAGTAAAATTAATCACAAACTTGTGATTCACACAAATTTCAAAAAATTCAAATTTTAACTATTCAAATTTGAGTTTATAATTTTTCTAAAACTAATGGCACTAACAGAAAGTTTATAATTTTGCCGACCTAAAAGCAAAAAGAATAAAAAATATACCAAAAAACAAAAGAAAAATGCCTATAATATTTGTTATGACTAACTAAAATTACCAAATTGAGTATAATGATAAAACAAAGTAATATTAAATAGCAGGAAAAACAATGACTCAAAAATCAATTTTTATTGTAAAGTTATTCATAAACTAGTGACATAAAATAAAAAAGAAATCACTACAAAACTATAAGTATTTAGTTCTAAGTAGAAATGAAAAAAAGCAAAAAAAATGCCACCAACTGGGCCACCACGGCCTGAATACGACTAGAAACCTAACCATGGGCCAGGATTCAGGCCCGCAGCAGGCCCAGTAGGCCCACATGCATTGCAGTGACAGATTAGGCCCAAAAGCCTGCAGTTGAGAGGAGCTCGAGAGAGTGGGCGCAGCAGCGCTTATAAACCACTCCCGAGCCCTCTCAACTAGCGAGGTGGGACTAAACTTTTGGGCACGCGGCAGCACAAGGCCATTGGTCCCGGTTGGTGGGACGAACCGGGACCAAAGGGGTGCATTGGTACCGGTTCGTGACACCAACCGGGACCAATGCCCCTCTTTAGTCCCGGTTGGTGCCACCAACCGGGACCAAAGGCTTCTTTTCAGCAGCCCAAAGGGCGGGAAGCGGCGGCCTTTGGTCCCGGTTGGTGGCACCAACCGGGACTAAAGAGGGGCATTGGTCCCGGTTGGTGTCACGAACCGGGACCAAAGGCCTGGGTATATAAGTAGCACTTAGGAAAATTTGACGAACTCATCGCCAGTTGCCCCCCGGCCCGCCCGACGATGACGAGCACATCGACGCCGCCAGGCTGCCCCTACGCCGTCTGCCGCCCCGTCGCCCCCGACCGCGTCCTCGCCGTCGCCCGTGCCTCGCCGTCGCCGTCGCCGACATCGTCCCCAAGCCCGCGCACCCCTGCCCTCGCCCCCGAGCGTGCGCGCCTCCACCGAGCCTTCCTCATCGCCGACGCCACCTCGCGGTGAGCGCCGCCCCGTTCCCCTGCTCCTCCCCCTGTACTGGCCGCCGACGCCGCCGCGCGCTGCCATCGCGCGCCCCTGCCCTTCGCTGCCGCCGCCCCTGCGTGCCCTTAATTTTTTTTAGTTTAATTTGTTTTCATATGTGTATGTATATTGTATATGTGTATGTACAATGTATATGTGTATGTATATGTCTATCTATAATGTATATGTGTATGTGGTTAGTTTAATTTTTTTTGTTCATAGAAATTTTGTTCATATATATATATATAAAGTTTTTTGTTCATAGAAAGTTTTTTGTTCATATATAGAAAGTTAGAAGAAAATTTATAATATGCTAAAATTTAGAAGAAAAAGAAGGATAGGAAAGAAGAAAATAAGAAGGGGAAGAAGAAGAGGAGAGGAAGAAGAGGAGAAATAAGTAAGAAGAGGAAAAAAGAAGAAAAAGAAGAGGAGAAGAAGAAAGGAATAGAGGAGAAGAAGAAAAAATAGAAATTTCTATTTTTTCTTCTTCTCCTCTATTCCTTTCTTCTTCTCCTCTTTTTTTTTCTTCTTTTTTTTCTTCGATCTTCTCCTCTATTCCTTTCTTCTTCTCCTCTCTATTCCCTCTCCCGATAACTTCAACACGAGGGGGGGTCGATATACCCCTCGAATAACTTCGACATGAGGGGCGGTCGATATATATACCCCCTCTCGACTGTGATAATAACTTATACCGCGGGAGCACCCCCCGACCCTCTCGCTCGACCAAAACTCTTGAGGACACCCAAACCCTAGAAAAAAACGATGTCGGTCTCCTACCCCCTCCCGCCGCGCCCCTACCCGACAAACTCTCTCGAGGCCACCCCAAACCCTTGAAGCGTTGTCGAGGCCACCCCAAACCCTAGAGAAGCAGCGCCGAGGCCACTAATTAATATATATGATTCCTTACTATGATTAGCTAGCTAGTTCTACGTTTGCCATTAATATATCCATTTGTCATGTTTGAATAATAATTGTCATGTTGTAAATATTTGTAGAAACTATGGACACCACCCGAGACGAAGCAAACGAAGCGATGTTGAGGGACATAATCGCAGAAGGAAGTGATGCCGTCTCGTTGTATCTCAACAACACCGATGGTACTCTGGAAGGAGAGGGTGAATAAACTGGCTCTGGTGACCTAATGCCGGTGCAAGAAGAAGAACGTGAGGACGGCTCCGGTGACCCAATGCTGGTGCAAGAAGGAGACCGTGATGACGGCTCTGGTGAACGAACCGAGTCCGGCCAGGTATATATATTAGTTAAGCCTGTGCTGACTAGCTAATTGATGCATTCATTGTTTTGGTATGTACACATATTAATTAAGTCTTTGCTCTTTTTTCTAGCCCTCCGGATCGAGCACAACTGAGGTAAAGAGACGAGGCCCGATGAAAAAGTTGAGCTCGGATGAAAGGTTTGAGATCATAGCAATCGCGCCCGACGGCCAACCTATTGAACCCATCCGAACAAAGAAGGCATTTGTTGCTCAGTGCGGGGTTCTGGTTAGGGACAAGATCCCGATCAGCATCCAGCAATGGTTCAAGACGGCTACAGAAGACCCTGAGGTGTCTTACGTCAATGATATGCAGAAAAATGATCTTTGGACTGAGCTGAAGACAAATTTCACCCTACCGCCAGAGGATGATCCGGAGAAGCCAGATGAGCAATTAATCAAGTCTTTTGCTCTTAAGAGGATGGCAGACCTATTCAGGAGGTGGAAGAATGACCTGAATAGGTTTGTCGAGAAAAAAGAGACACCAGAATTCAAGGGCACATATGAGAAGATCAGAGATGACTAGCCTGCATTTGTGGCCTACAAGACATCGGAAAAGAGTAAGAAGATGTCGGCGACAAACAAGAAAAATGCTGCGAAGAAGAAGCTTCACCATCGCACGGGGTCAGGTGGCTACCTCGTAGCCCAGCCTAAGTGGGCCAAGGCTGAGAATGATCTTCTTGCAAAAGGGATCGAACCAGAGACAATGAGCTGGCCAGACCGTTGCCGGACTTGGTTCTTCGGGGCTGGCGGAACCTTGGACCCTATAACAGGGAAGTGCATTTGGACGGATGAGCAACTTGACATACCCTTGAAGAAGCTTCAGTACTATATCACTGCAGCGCAGAAAGGGACGTTCCTTCCAGATAGAGAGAACGACGAGCTCACAAAGGCCCTCGAAAATCCTAAGCACCCTGGACGGACACGAGGCACGCCAGGCTCCATTCCGTGGAAGGCTGGGTTTTCGGACGCATGCGGTTACAAAAGCCAGGAGAGATGGAAGAAATTGCAGCAGTCCGAACTGCAGGCGCTTAAAGAAAGGGTACTCGGGATAGAGGAACGAGAAGCAAATCGCAGCAAACGAACTGCCGAAGCTTCCCCTGAAGCTACCCCGCCATCTCAGCGGAGAAGCAGCGTGGCTTCCACCGAGCTGCTTCAGCCGGAGCTTGTCTTGACGGCTCCTGCCAGCTATCCCGTGGATGCTATCATGGAGGCTCAAATTTGCCACCTTATGACGCAATGGATGAATATGAAGGTCAAGGCGGCTGTTGGCTCTGTTTTTTCTAATGAACCCGACGCAACTTTTCACTGCCAGCCGATTCCCGAAGGATATGCTAAGGTGATGGTGGATGAAATAACAGAGGGATTTAAGGACCTCCCGCTTGACCACCCTACCGGAGAAGGGGAGACTCGGCTGGGTTCTGCTCTAAAGACTCCATGCCTATGGCGGAAGGAGCTCATCAACCTTCCAAACTGGACGCCTCCGCCTCCTCCGCCTCCTCCTCCGGCGAGTCAGGGCACTCCGCCTCCTCCACCGCCTCCTCCTCCGGCGAGTGACGATCAGGGCCCTCGGCCGGCTCCTTCTCCGGCGCATGGCGGCACTCCGCCTCCTTCTCCGCCTGCGCCGGCGCACCCGAGCAGCCAGCCTACTCCTTCTCCGCCTCGTCAGCAAGGGCGGAAGAGACCCGCCGCCGCTCCGGTAGCTGCTCCGGCGCGTCGTAGTCCTTCTCCTCCGCCTCGTAAGCAAGTCAAGAAGACTGCCGCTCCGTCTGCTCTGCCGGCGTCTAGCAGTACAGCCAGAGGCGGGAGAAAATACAAATTCGGTCCTTCTCTGAAGACTCCAGAGAAGTTACCATACAAGATGAGCCCGGAGGATAATGCGAGGATCACGCGAACCGAGAAGGATGACTGGTTTCAAGGGTTGAAAGCACAGAGACATCCACCTCCGAAGGAGAAGGTAGATTCGGTGAAAATGAAGCGCACTCTGGCTGCCCTGGCAAAACCACCCAAGTCTCCGCCGAAAGGCAACTATGAGCGCATTATTGCAAAGACATGGGCCGAAGCGTCGCGGTCGGGAAGTACAGTCAGTGATCAAAGGCTGAAAGAACGACGAGTAGCTGGGAAACAAATTGCCCAGCTCGGCGAACAAGCAAAGCAATCGTGCCCCCCGCTCAAGGTGCCTAGCGTCGATCCGAGAATGGCGCCCGGTTATACCAATCTTGACGATTACCTGCCCGACGATGTAGATTATGATTTCCTGGACGTGCAGATACACAGATACGAGTACGGGAAGCCTCTCGTCAAAGATGAAAGATCTCTAACAATGATGATGCGAAGATTGCATGATTGGTACATGAAAACCTGCAGAGAGTTTGGGGGGAGGAATACTTTGTATATGAGAGTTAACCGGAGCATGACCTTGTTGGAATTGAACTGTTGCATGTTCCATTTGAGGAGTTCTATCAGTTTTTCAATCAATTGGCCCTCGATAAAGCAACGGTCACCTGCTACTGTCTGTAAGTACTACTACTTCTGTCATTAAGTCTCTCTATATAGCTCAACTCTTTTACTGCATGTATTTATAATTATCCTCACTATATTATGCAGATTGAAGATCGCCGAATTGAAGAAAAGACAAATCAGTGATATTGGGTTCATTAACACAAATCTCATAGATGCAGTTCAGGTTAAAGATCATGCCGCAGAAACCGAGGCCAACTTGCTACGATCATTCAAAATAAATGAACACAAAGATATAATACTCTTTCCTTACAACTTCAAGTGAGTGTTGTCTTGTGCATATTCGGTTTCCCTTATATATTAGTCCAGGTTATAGTAATGTAATTGATGAGTTATGCATGCGTGCGCAGTTTCCACTATATTCTCCTGGAGATTAGGCTTGAGAAGGGAGTAGTAACTGTCTTGGACTCGAGACGAAAAGATCCCCAGGAGTATGCGGACATGACTGAAATCCTCAAGAAGTAAGTTAAATCAATCATTATCCACCATATCAGCAAATTTGTTCGTTTCATGATATCAAGTAATTGTTTTCTTTTGTCTGGCAGTGTTTGGAGAAAATTCAGCACAAAATCCCCGGGACTCCCGAAGGAGCTGGAATTTAGATACCCAAAAGTAAGTACTATAGTACCATGTTCCGCGCTTCTCCTAGCTATTGATTCAAGCGCTAGTTTCATCAATACCATTTGCCATTCTTGCTTATCTGTTTGATTGACCTCTATTTCTTGTAAAGTGGTTGTGGCTGGAACAAGGGAATGATTTCTGTGGATACTACGTCTGCGAGTCCATCCGCCACACGACCTGTGAGCGGGGCGGGTACTCTGAGAAACAATATGAAGTGCGTAAGAAATAATATTCACAATTTTTGTTTATTACCATCATTTGTGTTGAGTTTCATTCATTCATTCATATATATATATATATATATATATATATATATATATATATATATATATATATATATATATATATATATATGTATGTATGTATGTATGTATTGACCCCCTTCTTCAAATTAGATGTTTCGGCAGCGGGATGAACTCCTAGAACCAGATCGCATGCGAGCAATTCAAGAGGAATTTGCGGCATTCTTTCTTGACCACGTGATCGCTGAAGACGGAGAATACTATGTGGACCATGCGTCCATAATTTAAGAGATTATATTTGTAAAAGATAATTATTGTATATATGTAGCCGGTAGTGTCGGACGATAGATATACGAGAACTTGTTGTTCTACCAATCTCTCGAAGAAGGAGAGGTGGTCGATATCACTTCTCTCTGTATGCATATATGTTCATGACGATCTTCTGTTTCCTTCATTTGCTTACTAGCTAGTTAGCGTGCCTAGTCCTCTCTATACGTATGTATAGTACGTAGCGTCGACCAAGCACGGACATAAGAGAGGACACTTCTTGTTGGAAATATGCCCTAGAGGCAATAATAGAAGTATTATTATTATATTTCCTTGTTCATGATAATTGTCTTTATTCATGCTATAATTGTGTTATCCTGGAATCGTAATACATGTGCGAATGCATAGACACCAACATGTCCCTAGTAAGCCTCTAGTTGACTAGCACGTTGATCAATAGATAGTCATGATTTCCTGACTATGGGCATTGGATGTCATTGATAACGAGATCACATCATTAGGAGAATGATGTGATGGACAAGACCCAATCCTAACATAGCATAAGATCGTATAGTTCGTTTGCTAGAGTTTTTCCAATGTCAAGTATCCTTTCCTTAGACCGTGAGATCGTGTAACTCCCGGATACCGTAGGAGTGCTTTGGGTGTGCCAAACGTCACAACGTAACTAGGTGATTATAAAGGTATACTGCGGGTATCTCCGAAAGTGTCTGTTGGGTTGACACGGATCGAGACTGGGATTTATCACTCCGCATGACGGAGAGGTATCACCGGGCCCACTCGGTAATGCATCATCATAATGAGCTCAATGTGATCAAAGTGTTTGATCACGGGATCATGCATTACGGTACGAGTAAAGTGACTTGCCGGTAACGAGATTGAACAAGGTATTAGGATACCGACGATCGAATCTCGGGCAAGTAAAATACCGATTGACAAAGGGAATTGTATACGGGATTAATTGAATCCTCGACATCGTGGTTCATCCGATGAGATCATCGTGGAGCATGTGGGAGCCAACATGGGTATCCAGATCCCGCTGTTGGTTATTGTCCGGAGAGTCGTCTCGGTCATGTCTGCATGTCTCCCAAACCCGTAGGGTCTACACACTTAAGGTTCGGTGACGCTAGGGTTGTGAAGATATGTATATGCAGTAACCCAAATGTTGTTCGGAGTCCCGGATGAGATCCCGGACGTCACGAGGAGTTTCGGAATAGTCCAGCGGTAAAGAATTATATATAGAAGTGCTGTTTTGGCCATCGGGACAAGTTTCGGGGTCATCGGTATTGTACCGGGACCACCAGAAGGGTCCCGGGGGTCCACCGGGTGGGAACACCCATCCCGGAGGGCCCCATGGGCCAAAGTGGGGAGGGGAACCGGCCCATAGTGGGGAGGGGAACCAGCCCATAGTGGGCTGGTGCGCCCCCCTAGGCCCACCCCATGCGCCTAGGGTTGAAACCCTAGGGGTGGGGGGGCGCCCCACCTTGGCTTGGGGGCCACTCCAGCCCTTGGCCGCCGCCCCCCTAGGAGATCCAATCTCCTAGGGCCGGCCCCCCCCTAGGGGGCTATATATGAGGGGGGAGGGGGCAGCCGCACTTGAGTCCTGGCGCCTCCCTCTCTCCCTGCTACACCTCTTCCTCTCGTAGTACACGGCGAAGCCCTGCTGCTGTGACGCCCTGCATCCACCACCACGCCGTCGTGCTGCTGGATCTTCATCAACCTCTCCTTCCCCCTTGCTGGATCAAGAAGGAGGAGACGTCACGCTGACCGTACGTGTGTTGAACGCGGAGGCGCCGTCCGTTCGGTGCTAGGATCTCCGGTGATTTGGATCACGTCGTGTACGAATACCTCATCCCCGTTCTCTGAACGCTTCCGCTCGCGATCTACAAAGGTATGTAGATGCATCCGATCACTTGTTGCTAGATGAACTCATAGATGGATCTTGGTGAAACCGTAGGAAAATTTTTGTTTTCTGCAACGTTCCCCAACAGTGGCATCATGAGCTAGGTCTATGCGTAGTTCTTCTTGCGCGAGTAGAACACAATTTGTTGTGGGCGTAGATTTGTCAACTTTCTTGCCGCTACTAGTCTTATCTTGCTTCAGCGGTATTGTGGGATGAAGCGGCCCGGACCAACCTTACACGTACGCTTACGTGAGACCGGTTCCACCGACTAACATGCACTAGTTGCATAAGGTGGCTGGCGGGTGTCCGTCTCTCCCACTTTAATTGGAGCGGATTCGATGAAAAGGGTCCTTATGAAGGGTAAATAGAAGTTGACAAATCACGTTGTGGCTTTCACGTAGATAAGAAAACGTTCTTGCTAGAACCCTAATTCAGCCACGAAAAAATTGCAACAACAATTAGAGGACGTCTAACTTGTTTTTGCAGCAAGTGCTTTGTGATATGATATGGCCAAAGTTGTGATGAATGATGAATGATATATGTGATGTATGAGATGTTCAAGCTATTGTAATAGGAATCACGACTTGCATGTCGATGAGTATGACAACCGGCAGGAGCCATAGGAGTTGTCATTATTCTTTTATGACCTGCGTGTCAATAGAAACGCCATGTAAATTACTTTACTTTATTGCTAAACGCGTTAGCCATAGTATTAAAAGTAATAGTTGGCGAGCAACTTCATGGAGACACGATGATGATGATCATGATGATGGAGATCATGGTGTCAAGCCGGTGACAAGATGGTCATGGAGCCCCAAGATGGAGATCAAAGGAGCTATATGATATTGGCCATATCATGTCACTTTTATTAATTGATTGCATGTGATGTTTATCATGTTTTGCATCTTGTTTACTTAGAACGACGGTAGTAAATAAGATGATCCCTCATAATAATTTCAAGAAGTGTTCGCCCTAACTGTGCACCGTTGCGACAGTTCGTTGTTTCGAAGCACCACGTGATGATCGGGTGTGATAGATTCTAACGTTCACATACAACGGGTGTAAGACAGATTTACACATGCAAACACTTAGGTTGACTTGACGAGCCTAGCATGTACAGACATGGCCTCGGAACACAGAAGACCGAAAGGTCGAGCATGAGTCGTATAGAAGATACGATCAACATGAAGATGTTCATCGATGTTGACTAGTCCGTCTCACGTGATGATCGGACACGGCCCAGTTGACTCGAATCATGTTATACTTAGATGACTAGAAGAGGGATGTCTATCTAAGTGGGAGTTCATTAAATAATTTGATTAGATGAACTTTATTATCATGAACTTAGTCTAAAATATTTACAATATGTCTTGTAGATCAAATGGCCAACGTAGTCCTCAACTTCAACGCGTTCCTAGAGAAAACCAAGCTGAAAGACGATGGCAGCAACTATACGGACTGGGTCCGGAACCTGAGGATCATCCTCATAGCTGCCAAGAAAGATTATGTCCTACAAGCACCGCTGGGTGACGCACCTATTCTCCCTGCAGAACAAGACGTTATGAACGCTTGGCAGGCACGTACCGATGACTACTCCCTCGTTCAGTGCGGCATGCTTTACAGCTTAGAGCCAGGGCTCCAAAAGCGTTTTGAGAGACACGGAGCATATGAGATGTTCGAAGAGCTGAAAATGGTTTTCCAAGCTCATGCCCGGGTCGAGAGATATGAAGTCTCCGACAAATTCTTCAGCTGTAAGATGGAGGAAAATAGTTCTGTCAGTGAGCACATACTCACTATGTCTAGGTTACATAACCGCTTGACTCAGCTGGGAGTTAATCTCCCGGACGACGCGGTCATTGACAGAATCCTCCAGTCGCTTCCACCAAGCTACAAGAGCTTTGTGATGAACTTCAATATGCAGGGGATGGAAAAGACCATTCCTGAAGTATTTGCTATGCTAAAATCAGCAGAGGTAGAAGTCAAGAAGGAACATCAAGTGTTGATGGTGAATAAAACCACTAAGTTCAAGAAGGGCAAGGGTAAAAAGAACTTCAAGAAGGATGGCAAGGAAGTTGCCGTGCCCGGCAAGCAAGCTGCCAGGAAGAAGCCAAAGAATGGACCCAAGCCCGAGACTGAGTGCTTTTATTGCAAGGGAAGTGGTCACTGGAAGCGAAATTGCCCCAAATACATAGCGGACAAGAAGGCTGGCAAAACAAAAGGTATATGTGATATACATGTAATTGATGTGTACCTTACCAGTACTCGTAGTAGCTCTTGGGTATTTGATACCGGTGCAGTTGCTCACATTTGTAACTCAAAGCAGGAGCTGCAGAATAAGCGGAGACTGGTGAAGGACGAGGTGACGATGCGCGTCGGGAATGGTTCCAAGGTCGATGTGATCGCCGTCGGCACGCTACCTCTACATTTATCCTACGGGATTAGTTTTAAACCTCAATAATTGTTATTTAGTGCCAAGTTTGAGCATGAACATTGTATCTGGATCTTGTTTAATTCAAGATGGCTACTCATTTAAATCCGAGAATAATGGTTGTTCTATTTATATGAGTGATATTTTTTATGGTCATGCTCCGATGGTTAATGGTTTATTCTTAATGAATCTCGTACGTGATGATACACATATTCATAGTGTGAATACCAAAAGAGTTAAAGTTGATAACAATAGTCCCACATACTTGTGGCAGTGCCGCCTTGGTCACATAGGTGTCAAACGCATGAAGAAGCTCCATGCAGATGGACTTTTAGAGTCTCTTGATTATGAATCATTTGACACGTGCGAACCATGCCTCATGGGTAAAATGACCAAGACTCCGTTCTCAGGAACAATGGAGCGAGCAACCAACTTATTGGAAATCATACATACCGATGTGTGTGGTCCAATGAGTGTTGAGGCTCGCGGTGGCTATCGTTATGTTCTCACCCTCACTGATGACTTGAGTAGATATGGGTATATCTACTTAATGAAACACAAGTCTGAAACCTTTGAAAAGTTCAAGGAATTTCAGAGTGAGGTTGAAAATCAACGTGATAGGAAGATCAAGTTTCTACGATCAGATCGTGGAGGAGAATACTTGAGTCACGAATTTGGCACACACTTAAGAAAATGTGGAATAGTTTCACAACTCACGCCGCCTGGAACACCTCAGCGTAATGGTGTGTCCGAACGTCGTAATCGCACTCTATTAGATATGGTGCGATCTATGATGTCTCTTACCGATTTACCGCTATCTTTTTGGGGCTATGCTTTAGAGACTGCCGCATTCACTTTAAATAGGGCTCCGTCGAAATCCGTTGAGACGACACCGTATGAATTATGGTTTGGGAAGAAACCTAAGCTGTCGTTTCTAAAAGTTTGGGGATGCGATGCTTATGTCAAGAAACTTCAACCTGAAAAGCTCGAACCCAAGTCAGAAAAATGCGTCTTCACAGGATACCCTAAAGAAACTATTGGGTATACCTTCTACCTCAGATCCGAAGGCAAGATCTTTGTTGCCAAGAATGGATCCTTTCTAGAGAAGGAGTTTCTCTCGAAAGAAGTAAGTGGGAGGAAAGTAGAACTTGATGAAGTGTTACCTCTTGAACCGGAAAATGGCGCAACTCAAGAAAAAGTTCCTGAGGTGCCTGCACCGACTAGAGAGGAAATTAATGATGATGATCAAGATACTTCTGATCAAGCTCCTACTGAAATTCGTAGGTCCACAAGGACACGTTCCGCACCAGAGTGGTACGGCAACCCTGTCTTGGAAATCATGTTGTTAGACAACGGTGAACCTTCGAACTATGAAGAAGCAATGGCGGGCCCGGATTCCGACAAATGGCTGGAAGCCATGAAATCCGAGATAGGATCCATGTATGAAAACAAAGTATGGACTTTGACTGACTTGCCCGTTGAGCAGCGAGCCATAGAAAATAAATGGATCTCTAAGAAAAAGACAGACGCGGATGGTAATGTGACCATCTATAAAGCTCGGCTTGTCGCTAAGGGTTATCGACAAGTTCAAGGGGTTGACTACGATGAGACTTTCTCACCGGTAGCGAAGCTAAAGTCCGTCCGAATCATGTTAGCAATTGCCACATTCTACGATTATGAGATATGGCAAATGGACGTCAAAACGGCATTCCTTAATGGTTTCCTTAAGGAAGAATTGTATTTGATGCAGCCGGAAGGTTTTGTCGATCCTAAGAATGCTGACAAGGTGTGCAAGCTCCAACGCTCGATTTATGGGCTGGTGCAAGTATCTCGGAGTTGGAACATTCGCTTTGATGAGATGATCAAAGCGTTTGGGTTTACACAGACTTATGGAGAAGCCTGCGTTTACAAGAAAGTGAGTGGGAGCTCTGTAGCATTTCTCATATTATATGTAGATGACATACTTTTGATGGGAAATGATATAGAACTCTTGGACAGCATTAAGGCCTACTTGAATAAGAGTTTTTCAATGAAGGACCTTGGAGAAGCTGCTTATATATTAGGCATCAAGATCTATAGAGATAGATCAAGACGCCTCATAGGTCTTTCACAAAGCACATACCTTGATAAGATATTGAAGAAGTTCAATATGGATCAATCTAAGAAGGGGTTCTTACCTGTGTTACAAGGTGTGAAATTGAGCTCAGCTCAATGTCCGACCACGGCAGAAGATATAGAAGAGATGAGTGTCATCCCCTATGCCTCAGCCATAGGTTCTATTATGTATGCTATGCTGTGTACCAGACCTGATGTAAACCTTGCCGTAAGTTTGGTAGGAAGGTACCAAAGTAATCCCGGCAAGGAACACTGGACAGCGGTCAAGAATATCCTGAAGTACCTGAAAAGGACTAAAGAAATGTTTCTCGCTTATGGAGGTGACGAAGAGCTCGTCGTAAAGGGTTACGTCGACGCTAGCTTCGACACGGATCTGGATGACTCTAAGTCACAAACCGGATACGTGTATATATTGAATGGTGGGGCAGTAAGCTGGTGCAGTTGCAAGCAGAGCGTCGTGGCGGGATCTACATGTGAAGCGGAGTACATGGCAGCCTCGGAGGCAGCACATGAAGCAATTTGGGTGAAGGAGTTCATCACCGACCTCGGAGTCATACCCAATGCGTTGGGGCCAATCAAACTCTTCTGTGACAACACTGGAGCTATTGCACTTGCCAAGGAGCCCAGGTTTCACAAGAAGATCAGGCACATCAAGCGTCGCTTCAACTCCATTCGTGAAAATGTTCAAGATGGAGACATAGATATTTGTAAAGTACATACGGACCTAAATGTAGCAGATCCATTGACTAAACCTCTCCCTAGAGCAAAACATGATCAACACCAGGATTCCATGGGTGTTCGATTCATCACAATGTAACTAGATTATTGACTCTAGTGCAAGTGGGAAACTGTTGGAAATATGCCCTAGAGGCAATAATAAAAGTATTATTATTATATTTCCTTGTTCATGATAATTGTCTTTATTCATGCTATAATTGTGTTATCCGGAAATCGTAATACATGTGTGAATGCATAGACACCAACATGTCCCTAGTAAGCCTCTAGTTGACTAGCTCGTTGATTAATAGATAGTCATGATTTCCTGACTATGGGCATTGGATGTCATTGATAACGAGATCACATCATTAGGAGAATGATGTGATGGACAAGACCCAATCCTAACATAGCATAAGATCGTATAGTTCGTTTGCTAGAGTTTTTCCAATGTCAAGTATCCTTTCCTTAGACCATGAGATCGTGTAACTCCCGGATACCGTAGGAGTGCTTTGGGTGTGCCAAACGTCACAACGTAACTGGGTGATTATAAAGGTATACTGCGGGTATCTCTGAAAGTGTCTGTTGGGTTGACACGGATCGAGACTGGGATTTGTCACTCCGCATGACGGAGAGGTATCACCGGGCCCACTCGGTAATGCATCATCATAATGAGCTCAATGTGATCAAAGTGTTTGATCACGGGATCATGCATTACGGTATGAGTAAAGTGACTTGCCGGTAACGAGATTGAACAAGGTATTAGGATACCGACGATCGAATCTCGGGCAAGTAAAATACCGATTGACAAAGGGAATTGTATACGGGATTAATTGAATCCTCGACATCGTGGTTCATCCGATGAGATCATCGTGGAGCATGTGGGAGCCAACATGGGTATCCAGATCCCGCTGTTGGTTATTGTCCGGAGAGTCGTCTCGGTCATGTCTGCATGTCTCCCGAACCCGTAGGGTCTACACACTTAAGGTTCGGTGACGCTAGGGTTGTGAAGATATGTATATGCAGTAACCCGAATGTTGTTCGGAGTCCCGGATGAGATCCCGGACGTCACGAGGAGTTTCGGAATAGTCCGGAGGTAAAGAATTATATATATAGGAAGTGCTGTTTCGGCCATCGGGACAAGTTTCGGGGTCATCGGTATTGTACCGGGACCACCAGAAGGGTCCCGGGGGTCCACCGGGTGGGGCCACCCATCCCGGAGGGCCCCATGGGCCAAAGTGGGGAGGGGAACCAGCCCATAGTGGGCTGGTGCGCCCCCCTAGGCCCACCCCATGCGCCTAGGGTTGAAACCCTAGGGGTGGGGGGCGCCCCACCTTGGCTTGGGGGCCACTCCAGCCCTTGGCCGCCGCCCCCCCTAGGAGATCCAATCTCCTAGGGCCGCCCCCCCCTAGGGGGCTATATATATGAGGGGGGGAGGGGGCAGCCGCACCTGAGTCCTGGCGCCTCCCTCTCTCCCTGCTACACCTCTTCCTCTCGTAGTACACGGCGAAGCCCTGCTGCTGTGACGCCCTGCATCCACCACCACGCCGTCGTGCTGCTGGATCTTCATCAACCTCTCCTTCCCCCTTGCTGGATCAAGAAGGAGGAGACGTCACGCTGACCGTACGTGTGTTGAACGCGGAGGTGCCGCCCGTTCGGTGCTAGGATCTCCGGTGATTTGGATCACGTCGTGTACGACTACCTCATCCCCGTTCTCTGAACACTTCCGCTCGCGATCTACAAAGGTATGTAGATGCATCCGATCACTCGTTGCTAGATGAACTCATAGATGGATCTTGGTGAAACCGTAGGAAAATTTTTGTTTTCTGCAACGTTCCCCAACACTTCTATCTATTAATTAGCTATCTAACACAATATATGAAATACCTAAATTAACCCCCCAAAACCCCCAAACCCCCCCCCCCCCTTTCAAAAAAAACCAAAAACCCCAGCCACAGAAATGCTGACGCGTGGAGGTCTATTGGTCCCGGTTGGTGCCACCAACCGGGACCAAAGGCCCTCCTGCCTGGGCTCGGTGCGCAGGCCACGTGGAGGCCCATCTGTCCCGGTTCTGGTTTGAACCGGGACTAAAGGGTGAGGGTATCAGTAACGACCCTTTAGTCCCGGTTCAGGAACCGGGACTAAAGGCCCTTACGAACCGGGACAAAAGGCCGGTTTTCTACTAGTGTTGCACGGCCATGCGCTGGACCAGTATCGCCTCCAGGCAAAACCACCCCTCCGGGAAGGTGCACCCTCACACCACCATTGGGGAGAGCAGGGTCGTCAACCAACCACGTGAGGAAGCACGAGGTGCTGCCACGTGCCAGGCAGATCGAAGACTCCAGATCGATGCCGGCCATGGCAGCAAGACACAAGGCGAGGCAAGGAATCACTAGTACAACCCAGCCCGACTGCCGCAGACAACCCTCACTCCTATGTCGCGCAGTGGCCGTCGCTAAGGCTGCTTGGTGTGGGTAAGCCGTTTGTCGCAACTCCTGATGTCCATGTGCACCCGAGTGGCATGTGTTTCTATATGATCTAGGGGAGTAGGGGCCGCCGCCACTGCGCTCACTGGCAGCGGCGATGAGGAGCTGCATACTATGGGTGACCGGCGGCTATGCCTTGGGACGCCCCTGTGTTGCCCGCGAGCGGCACCGGAGCGAGATCTTATTATTTCGGAAGGAAGTTGAAGTGTTATTAGGCCTGCATGCATTAGCTTTCATAATCAATAGATCTTTATAGTCACGTTCAATATATCATAATTGATATACCTTCATAACATTCAAATTTATATATCTACACTCAAACATCATACACATTGTAAATCATGATTTTATAAAGAATCCTATTTCATTAAAATTGTTACCCTGATACTAGTTGTACCCTCGGGAGTTAAGTAGTTGGACAAGCAGTTGTTGACGTGGTAATATCATAAAAAACACCACACTACACTATACACAATAGAATCAAGTGCCAAAGTTGTTCCCATCAATTCTTCTTATTTGATTGCAGCTTCACAAGTATGTGTAATGATGCAAATTAAATCGACGTCCTTGCTAAGATAATTTATATCGAGGGAAAGCAATGGCGAAGCTAAACGAGTTCATGATAGGATTATAGCATCCAGACAATAATTGGTGGACGGTCCTTTTATTTTAGACCACACTAAGTTAATCTTTGTGTATCTAACTCAACAAAACATCAGAATTTCAGCTAATTAGATACTTGATAATAATCATTTTATGCAGTAAGATGATAGCAGGTAGATCTTCATAGTTGTGTTTACCAAATCATAACCTATAGACCTTTATAACATAATAATTGTGTATATCTACACGTGAACATCATGTCCACTGTTAATTATATTTATAACTACACCTAGATTACATGTGACACCATATAGTTATATACAAAATTTCCTTTCATTAAAATTGCTAGCTCTGACACCCTTAAACCATTCTCAGTGTTTCATGGTGTACAGGAGTTAAGCATGTCACATACGAAGAAGAGAAACTGACATGGCAAAGTAATCAATAAGAAGAGAGAGCACTTTTATGACCTCACGAAGAAACAATGACATGCACGTGGATCAATGCAAGACACCTTGGAGTAAACAAACCGGTGGATCAGAACCGACGCACAATGCCTTCTCTCTCCTCCCCCACAAGAAAATATCTCAGGCTTTCCTCCTCCTCCTGTCGGCGCCGCCGCCGATCTGCCTCATGCCTTTGGGCCATGGAGATGCGGAGGACCTCGGGCCCCCGCCAGCAGGGGGAGGGGGTTCCATTCTCGTTCTTGTTAGGTTCAACGTCTTGGTTGGGGCTGTGTGGCGGCAGTGGTGTCTCTCGGTAGGAATAATGTTTCACGTTATATCCCCGCCCCGATGATGCGTCTAGCTTTGTCGGAGGGTGTATAGAGGTGTGCCTCCGTCGGATCTCGCGGGATTCGGTCAGAGTTGATCTTCGGTGGATCTATTTTGATCCGGTTTTCGTTCGTCTTCGTTTGGGTGTTTACATGTTTGGTCCGTCCAATCTATGACTTTCTTTGCCGGTGATGTTTGCTGCTCTGGTGCGCTGGTCCTATGGGGTCTTAGCATGACGACTTCTCGATAGTCTACTACAATAAGGTTTGCCTGGCTCTGTCGAGAGAGGGGTGACGCCTTCGGCTTGCTTCGGTGCTTGCAGTCATCGCTAGGTGGTCAGATAGTAAATTTTATTATTTCAACTTAGCTACAAAAAGCTAAGCGCGTATACATTGGAGCGCTTAGTTGCCAAGTCATTTTGTGTACTCAGCATCTCATTTAAGCACGTGCATCGGGAGAGGCGTCAGAGGACAAGTGGCTGTTGGTATGGTAAAATCAACAACACACCATAAATACTTGTCGAATCACTCCTTTGCACCTACCTACACAGTCCCAACGAGGATAAAAGCTAAACACTTGCAACTACATGGTGAAACTTTACGCTTGCCCATTTTTCTATTTTTCTATTGTTGTACTGGGTGTATGTAGAGGTGGCACTTAGCTTGGCCTATTACGATGATGATCACTGTTGGGCATGGGATGCACTGGGAACATGAGTTCGAGATGAGAGCATGTACACGAGTAGATCCAACAAGCTTCTGTTACTCGTCGTGGTTGTCTCACTTCCTGTGCTAAACACATCACAACTATGTTGTCCCATTCATCGAGATCACACTGATCACTTCCACACCAACAGTCTAGCAATGCTCTCACACCAAGTCCATACACCAGATCAACCAATGCGTCATCCCTCTTGGCAAGCCAGTAAAGATGAACTCATGAAGATGATCCTAGCACATGATTCTCGGTTCGTTGCAGATATGCGATTAGCAGGCGGTACCATGACACTTTATATAAGTGGGCAGTATGACGGAATAATGTTCACCTGAGGCCAGAAATGTCTCAAAACTATGTATCCTAGGTCTGTCGGGTAGTTCGGAACTTCGGGTTGTCTTTGGGGCTTGTTCATTTTTCCTTTTCTTTTGAGAGCGGGGCCTGGAAGGAAAAATAAAATCGAGGTCTAGGATTTCAGCTTAACTATACTAACATTACTATCAGAGACTGAATAGTTGGACACTTCATACAAGCATTAGATTACAAATGCCCTCGAAAAAGAAAAAAAACATTAGATTACAAATGGATCTCAAACTAGCACGCTCTTCAAAAGAGCAAAACCTCAAAAAAAAATCATTACATATACAGAACTACAGGCGTCCTCTGTTTCTAAAGTCAACACTGCCAATCAACTAAATCAGTGGCAACGAGTTTAAATTCAAAAAGATCACAGGTACCTTGTTTCCCATCTATAAGAAGTAAATGCAATTGAACCAAAGGTTGTATATACAGGTGGGCGCCAACTCGGACGATAAGAGGTTTATCTCGCCTTGCTATTAAAAAAAAACTCATCTCGTGCTACACATAAGCATATATATATGCTACAAATATGCACTTGTGGGGTACACCGACAGAGGAATCGGCAAACCGTGGAAACTCGCGACATTTCTGCATAAATAAAGGCTGCAACTACTACAGCTTGATGTCGCCTTTAGGCAGGCCGAGGAGAGACGGCCGGTAGAGGGACTGGCGCTGTGCCATCTCGATTCTTTCCCGTGGATCGGACATTGATTCATCGCGTATCGCCTCAAGAATGGAACTGGTACCAAGTTCCCTGCAAGTGCGTAAGTAGTACAGAAGATTCAGACAGCTGTAGAGGCACCAGGACTGTAACAAAAGAAAAACTGTAACAACAAGAGGCAACAATGGTGATCCAAGAGGCAAGAGCATTCCAACCTCTTGATTAGAATTTTGTAAAGTGTTTTGAGTATCGGACACAGCTCGACAGGAGCAACATGCTTCTTGGTTTCTGGGTGCGTCACGCTTATGCTGCCTTGGCTCAGGAGTTCATAAAATGCATTGACTGCAGAGACACCCTACAAGTTGAAAAAAAGAACACATAGAACTTAGCATACAGCTATGCCAAACCAAAAAACTCATCCTGACAGTTATGCAAACTTTCTACTCCCTCCGTCCCAAAATGTAAGATCATTTTTGACACTATGGTAAGTGTCAAAACTGGTCTTACATTTTAGGACAGAGAGAGTATTATTTAGATCGCGACACAAACCTGTATAGTCCCTTTGCCTTTGATGCTGTCCCCCATTTCCAGAGTCAGTTCTGCCTTAGCTAATTTATGGCCATACCAAGCATTACGACCTTTCAATAGTGTAACATAAGTATCTGCTAATAGTGGTCCAGAAAGTCTCTCAGGCTCTTCCGCTAGGAGGTGGGTGATGTATATCATTTCAGACGTGCAAAGTGAAAAGTACACTGCTTTGCTTGTTGCGCTCTCGTTGGTCAGTGCTGCCACCATACCTACAAGAAAATACGATATTCAGCAAAACCGTTGAAAGATTAGGCCATGGATAGAATACAGAAACGAATACAGAAATCTACACATATCCGCCAAGTTTAATACTGAATTCATCAGTAGTTTGAATCTACTGTATCTTGCATCAATGGCATCTATGCAACATAGCAGCAAGTAGCGTGTGAAAGAGATAACATCAATGCAAGAAATGGTAGATTCAAATTACATATTCCATGGCATAGTGGTGGATGTTAAACATCAGGTTTCAACATATTTCTGGTTTTGCTGCAGAAATGGCAATAACGATTTCATTTTCCTGATCAAGATAATATGGGGCATGCTCAACAAAATAAGACAGTGGTTCAGAGCAAATGGAAACTTACCAGCACCAATGGCATATATGTTCTTTAGGCCACCCATGACTTCATGAGTAATGAGATCACTATTATCCCATACAATGAAATGAGGCTGCCGCAAAAATTTAGAAAGAGGCTTTCTCCACTTGTCAGCTCCACAGATGCGAGCGTTTGCGTACTCTTTATTGTAAATTTCAGATGCAATGTTAGGGCCTCCGAGATAGAGAATATTCTCCAATGGAACTCCAGCTACAATAAATAAAACCCATGACAAACAAACCATGGTCAGAACCTAAATTGCAGTAGGGAACATGCCAAAGTATATACGATGAATTGACACATAGACACAATGAATTAACATAAGAGGAAACTAGACCGCTTATTATTCAGTACAAATGCAGATAAATCTTTGCTAAAATGATGTGTATGTACTAACCACTACAGCAGCTCAAGGGATTGCAGGACATAACACTCGGACATTCATGGCGAGCCATTTAGTGTAAGGGCATTAACTAGCTCTTCAATTATTTGGTAACAGACATAGAGAATGTGCTGTATAATCATTTAGTAGTTGTGGAGGACACTAAGTACAGATAAAGGATAAAGGAGACTGACACTAAGTGCAGAACAGATCCAAGATTAGCCTGCTAATTTCATCAGGAACATCACACAGAGGTGTGCTCTCATTCAGTTCAGCAGTTATTGAATCTTCTTTAAAATTATTGAGCGGCGGATTTGGTGTGATCAAAATAAAGTATGAAGCAGATATACTACTAGTAAGGAAGGAGAGTTGAGCAAAGAACTCACTTGCATTGGCGATCATCTGCGTGGGGGTAATGATCCGAGGCATGGGATCGAGTGACGCCTCGATCCCCTTGGCCAGCGAGATTATGATGGGCGGGTTGATCCTCTCCTTCCAGTACCGCCCGATCTCCCCGAACACCTCCCTGGTCTCGGTGGAGGGCAGGCCGTTGATGACGATGTCGGCGTCCCAGACGGCCTCCTGCAGGTTGGTGACGACCTTGAGCGGGCAGAGCGGCGTGTCGATCATGTTGAGGCAGAAGCCGTCGCGGAGGATCTCGTCGGCGTAGAGCGTGCGGTCGCCGAGGCGGGCCTCCACGTACTTGAGGTAGGCGCAGCGGCGGATGAGCCTGCGGAGGACGGCCTCGCGGGCGTTGATGACCTCGAAGAGGTGCTCGGCGGTGGCGCGGTCGACGGCGCGGCCCGCGCGGCGCCACACGCGCACCTGCGCCTTGTCGCGGTGGTCGCGGCCGTACGCGTCCTGCAGCAGCGCGCAGAAGACGCTTCCCCAGGCCCCCGCGCCCACGCCGGCGATCCGGAGCGGGTCCCCCTCCGCCTTCCCCAGCCGCCGCCGCAGCTCGTCCAGCTTCCCCTCCGCCGCGCCGTTTTTACCTCCTCCTGCTCCGTTGGCGTAGCTCCCCACCATCGCCGCGGCCTCCGACTAGCTCAGTCTGCCCGGCCGCGCGCAGGGAGATCGAGGCTCGCAGTCGCAGGCCTGCTAAGCGAGAGCGAGACGGGGGGGAGGCCGCCGGTGGGATCGATGTCGAGGGGGGGAATGCCGGATGCGGGGGGCAAGAGGCGCCATTTAAACCCCCCAGCTGCGGCCCCGCTGGCCCGGCGGCCGCCCGTTTGAATTGCGCGCGCCGACGGTTGGTGGCGGCGCCCGCCTGCCCGCCCGTGCCGGCCTCGCAGCTGTCCCTCTCTCGCGGCCACGGCGCGGGGCAGTAAAGTTGGCGAGCGGACGGAGGCTTTGTACGGGGGTTTCCGCTTCTACAGGAGCACGAGGGGAATGAGGGAGGCAGTGACGCCCGGCGGTGGGGGGTGGCCGGGTCAAAAGAGGTGGATTTTTGGGGTGGCGCCGCCCGTCCGAGAGGGACGGGCGCGGCCGCGGCGGAAGATGGCGACGGACGGGCTGACGAGTTGTTGACGGACGCCGGTTGCTGGCTGGTGGGCTCGCGGACTCGTCTCGCTCGCAAATATCATACTGGCCACATATTTCTCAGTTGCGTGAATTTGTTTTTTTTTTGTTATCACTCGATTTTCTGGGCCGCACGATTGAAATTGAACAGCTCCTGCTCATCTTCAACTTTCAGTCTTTTTCCCTAGTTGTCTTCAACCCCAACCCACCCGCCGGCAGTCCCACATACGGACATACCTCAATTGACACACACCTCATGACCCCGCCCGTGGCGAGGCCATGACCTAGTCCTCGTCGGTGACGCCACCACAAGGCATCCCGAACTTGTTAAACCTTCGACTTCCTCCATTATCGACGCCTCTACCAGCCGCGTCATCGCCGTTTACCGCTCGTCCACGGATTGCCCTCGCCGAGGGCGTCACGACAGTCGTCCCGGGTTCGAGGCATTGCTTCTCTTAGGCAGCAAAATTGACTAACATATTTTAGTACATCTAGATGTACGATCAAATTTCAGTGTGGGTGAACATAGATGCACCCTAGCTGATGCACATGAGTGCCAGAATTGAGAGAGAATACTATGTCAGACATCAGACACCATTAGGTCGTGAGGCAAAAATATCGAGGCCGAGTGGCAAGTATGGCAAATCCGAGGAATAAGACCTTGCAGGAGCGATTAAGGGGTTAAGCTTGGAGGTGACTAGCGCTTTGATATTCACCGAAGTCAATAGAGGTTTGAAGAGAAAATTTGATCTAGCAATGGTGGCCATCGGACACGAAAGAAGAGGAGGTGTCAATGCAGTCTAGAATGGTTGAAGGGATGGTGGTGACGACGTGACAAAGAAGAATGAGGGAGAGAATGATCACACCTATGTAGGCCCCGTTCGGTATACAGTTTAGAGAAATAGAGGAATGTAAAAAAGTACAGGAATGCAGTAGGCTGTACAGTGCATTCCCCCGGTTCTCAAAATATAAGAATAAAAAAATAAAGAATTGTTCGGTTCACAGGAAGTTGTTCACAGAGGTGAGTAAAGGAACCATACAACTAATGCAGCAGTATATTATTTTATTCGATCAGGAAGCGCTCCATGCTGGTTTGGCTTCTGTCACACCCATGTGAATGATATTTTTTTTATTCAGCCTGCGCCGTGATTGCCTCGGGCCTCCGCCCAAAAATGAGCCCAGACCAGATTTATATTTTCCTGTGAAATGGCCACTGGTTGAGGAACTTTCTACAGGAACGTTGTAGCCGAATCCTTTGTACCGAACGCCATCGAAGGAAATGTAAACTATGGAATGGATATTCCTCTGGAAAGACTAGAATTCCTGTGAAGCGAACGCACCCTTAGAAAACAGACATGGTAAGCATCGGGTTTTTGTGGGGGGGGGGGGGTGGATAACCCAATACTTATACATCAACTGTTGCACACTTCTGTTACACACGTTAGATAAACATTTAGAGACTTCACCGATATTGCCTAACATAGGTATACGTTTCCCAGTGAAGTGTGTCATGTCTGCACATTGATTTAGTACAATGAATTGTGTCAAACTCAAATATGAATCTAGTTTTTTTTAGAAAAGGATATGACCCCCCGGCCTCTGCATCTAGAAGATGCATGCAGCCACTTTAGATGAATAAGACAAATAGCAAGGCATTCTATATGATTTTCCTACTCTGAATACTTCGTGAATTTAGTCTTGGCACACGTCATTTGAGTGTGTGTGGTTGTGTTTGGTGATGATTTGTCTACGGATGGTGTCTACATCTTATAACTATTGAGGTTGTCATTTTTGTTGACCTTGACATAAGAACACTTAATGTTCACATGCGACATAAAAAAGTTCACGCAACACCCATTTCGCTTGACCAATCGTAGTATCATCATGGTTTAAAAAACAAAACTGGTGGGCCTACCGGTTTAGGTTTTCACCATCGGACCGCCTATTCATCGGTTCATTCACGGCAAAAAAATCAAAATATTTAAGTTACACCTTAGATCAATTATTTATGAGAATTGACCTCAGATCAAATCGACTAATAAACCACAAACTGTTCCTAGCCTAGTTGGTTATAGTCATTTAGCGTGCCTAGGCTCAAGGTCAAGGCTTTGATCCCAGGTCGACGCACCATTTTACGAATATTTTCCTGGTTTTTACCAAAGACCAATGCGTCTTAAAAAACTAGACAAGGCCCGGTCTGGTTTTTGAAACTCCATCATTCAATGTTTTCACGTGAACAAATGCTCCCATTGTTTTTTTTTACTCTTCACATTAGATCTCCTTAGGACAAGTTTTTAATCAACAATTACTCTATTACTATAATATTTGTGACATGAAGACATATCATTCGATCAGTTCCAAAGTACTTCTGATTTTGTATCATAAAAGTTACACACTAATAATGTACTCCCACCATCCCATAATATAATATCGTTTTTTCAAGCTCAATCTAACATTGCTTGAAAAACGATCAAAATTATTGGTCAAAGGTTTGTCCTAACAAAACCTGATACACAAAATAAAGAAAATTTGGAGGGAGTACAAAATTTTGGCTACAAAGGTTTACGGGTTAAGGTTGGGTGAGATTCACTCAATCCAAGAGTAGTTTGGAGAGAAAACTTGATCTGATGATGGTAGCCGGCGCACATGAGGAGCAGAGGAGGCATCAATGAAGTCTAGAATTGTTCGAGGGATGGTCGTGGTGATAGGAGGAAGTAGAAACTCCAGGTTTTAAAGAAGGGAGAAAATGATCATGGCATCAAGTTTATTGGAGTAGTATAAGATATACTTTTTATGTGTATAAAGGATTGTGCTCCAATTTCATGAACGAAACCATTAAATCATCTCCAACCGGTAATAGCAAATTTGGGCCTCGGCCTATACGTCAGCAAACAGCACCGGCTTGCCCCTCATTTGTCTGTATCCGCAGTCGCCCATCATGTCCAAACCCTTATTACCATACAACACCACGCAACCTTGATTTCATCATACATAGTTCATCTCACATACTAAAAATGAGCTGCATTTGAAAGAAAAACTACCCTAATCCTACTCATCATCGTCGGAGATATCGATGACCTCCTTGCCGGAGCCGCCGTTCTCATGGTCGCAGAGTGAATCGAGGGCGTCTCCTCCTCCTCCTCCTCGTATGCGAAGAGCCGCTCCCGTCGAACGTTGCCAAGGTGGATAAAGTTATGGTTCGCCACCACCTCCCGTTCAGACTGGACCGACTCGAGGATGCCCGACTCTTGTCCACCAGGTCGGGATCAGTGACGAGCGATGTGAAGGCGACAGCGCTCGCCCGCTCGGCCTCCATCTGCACCTTCACCGTGAGGTGCCCCGCCTCCATGGTTGGGGCGAGGTGGAACTACTCCTTCGCCTTCTCCATGCCAAATCGGCCTTCTCTGATGACGGGGTCAACCTCTATACCCTCCTCCTCCTCCTCCTCATCCTCATCCTCCGAGCTCGGAGGTAGGCAGGGCTCAATGCGGTCTTTGCCCGACGCTCCGGCTTGAGCATTTTGTAATAGGTCAGTTTCTCGCGGACCATGGCGGACTGCGAGGTCGAATCAGAAGGGAAAGTAGACGAGGAGGCGGTGGCAGCGCGGATGGGAGGGAAGGGGAGGAAATGAACACGGCTAGGGTTTACCCACGCCGTCCGGCTTAAATAGCTGAGGATTGGACCCTCGGGGCGTGCCTGCCATGACCAAACCGATGACTTTCTCGACAGACCGATGGGTTTTCACTTGGGTCCCGCAGGTCAGTCCGACGTGATGGATGCGTCCAGGCAGCTCCAAATCCACCCCACATATGGGTTGGATTTGAGGGTTGCCGGACAGGCGGACATAGGGGACAAGTTCGGGAGGTCTAGTGTGGTGTTGTTTTTTGTTCGGACAATTTCCAGACTGTCATCCGGACATATAGGGAAGTGGAGGTCCGGTTAGAGAGATGCTCTTAGATATCAGATCGTGGCAGTTGCCAATGAAGTGTGTCATGCACCTACTCCGGCTTTTATTTTATTTTTTTGGTTATATACAACACATCGTGTCAAACTAGGAAATAAATCTGGATGAACAAGACAGATAAACGTATACCATGGCGGAATGCGAGGTCTGATCCTGTGATCCACGCACATGTTTGCGTACGTAGGAAATGAAATCCCCGGCTTCTCGGGCATGAATTGGCCGCCCGAGCAGGTGGCCGGTGGAGCTGGTCCGAGCAGCGCACCTGCGCACAGCACACGCGCACGCAGGCCTCGGCTAGCCGGAAAAGGGCAGCTCACCCAACGCGCGCGCGCCAGCTCGCGGGTTGCTGCGGCTGGCTGGCTGGTGGTGGTGCCCGTCCTTTTCTCGTCCAAATTTTCAGTTGCTTCAGTGGCTTTCTTTCCCTCTCGCCGCCCTCTCACTTTCAGCGACCACGAACGGGAAAAGGTCGCAAAATCACAGCACGTACGTACCTGCGGAGCGGAATGCAGCGTGCGTCCACACACACCCTTTCACTTTCAGTGCGACCAGCAGGCAACATGAACAGCAGAATAGAAAAAGGACTATTAAATGGGTGTCACAGGATCGATCGGGCAGAGCAAATTGTTTGACTCAAGCTCAATCTCTTATTCAGATTTATTTCCAGACATGAATAGCTACAGCTTGCAGATGAATATGATTACAATTTACAATTCTTACACATGAATAGAAGATGCGGAGCACCTGCCGCACATCTCAATGGATGCCGGTATTGCTACAAGGAGTTCTTCAGCTAATATAGCCATCCTGAACAAAACTGTTATGTATGTACTTCCAAATTCCAATCCACACTCTGCAAAAGGAGAAACCGTGACAAGTCATAATGTACACCCTCACCCAATATATACTTGAACTGATCTAATGCTCCATGTTTCCCTGTCTCCAGCAATCCAATATTTCCAACTTCTAAATTCTAAACTTATTCGGTCATTTTTCCTTCGCCGCAACCACACTGGCAAAACAACCCAGACAAGAGATCCTGTTCACTGATTGACTGGGTGGGGGTGGCCATGCACCGTCTTGAAACTAGAGAGCTTCCGGACCTTCAGGGATCTGCTCGTACCCATGAGGCTTCGTATCTCTCTTCATAGATTCAACTGGAATGCACTTGAGGATCACGGAGACGATCATGCTAACCGAGCCAAGAACGACACTGAGCAACCATAGTTCCAAACTCAATGGGACGGTGTTTGCAAAAGTTCCGAGAAGTTCCACTATGATCACTTGGAATATTACTGTAGCTGTCAATATACCGACAAAGATCCAATTTCTGAATATCCCTCGGAAGACGTTGATCTTGTCCATTTCCCTGCTGTTTATTTCGTTGAAAACCTGGAAGCATGGCAGCATATTAAATGCAAATTCCTCGTTAAAATGATGCACTGATTCCTATAGTATGAAACCTGAAGTTCCAAATAAAAAGAGCCCACAGAACCAGAACCGAATATCCATTTCTGAGCCCGGGCTCATCTGCACCCGGTGAACAGTAAATTCAAAAAAAAAACTAAAAGACCCGAACTTTATATATTAAGCTCGCGCCTACTGGTGATACAAACATTTGGTCATGTTTTCTAAAGAACCTACATATAAGTTTGAGGTTAATTTTCAGAAAATGATCTAGGATCAAGGGAACAGTTTAACACATGAACATAGAGAGAAATAACAATGACTTCAGAGTTAAATACTGTGTATGTGGTCTCACCCGCAAGGAAAACAGTGGATAATTAGTAATCTGCATAATGACATGTGATGACTTTGAAACCTTGCTGAACAAAATAAATACACAGAAGCAACTAATATCTTTCCATGTAAAATCAACTCTACATACCTGGCAAAAGACGAAAGAGTTGAATATGAGAGTATTGATTGTTTTATCGGCAGTTGGACCTTCAATATTAAGGAGTCTCTTTCCAACTATCATGAGAGTGCCCAATACAAGGAGCTGATACAAAGCCTGGCCAAGAATATTTCTCCACATAACCTTAGTGATAAAACTATCTCCGCGCCTTACAGGCGACTGCTTCATCATCTCATCATTTGGCGGTTCCGTTGCTAAGGCCAAGGCTCCCAATGTATCCATGATCATATTAACCCATAGCAACTGGACAGCAGTAAGGGGTGCAGTCCCTGTAAGTTAATTCAAAGTTTCAAATATGAAATGGTTCTGAAAAGGTACATAAGTAAGGAGATAGATCAGAAGTTGGTGCACATGAATTTCGTTCCGCATAAGATGCACAGAAATTCCTTCTGTGAACAACATGTTCACAAGCTCCAAGGCAGTCATTTGTTAGATCAAGAATATCATACTGGTAGAGAGTGTGCAAATACCTATGACACACGCCGAGAGAAAATTCACTATCAGAGCCACTATATTAACTGTAAGCTGGAACTGCACAAACTTTTGAATGTTCAAGTAAACCGCACGCCCCCATCTAGCAACATTTACGATAGTTTTGAAATTGTCATCCATTATTATAACATCAGCGTTCTCTTTTGCGACCTGCATCAAATAGCATTGTTAAATACTTGATCACAACAAAGTCTTATACACAGCTTAAATGGTACTGTAAAATGATTACTAGTATATGTCTTTTTAAAACAATGCAAAATGAATATTGTTTCAATCAAGGGCAGAAATTGACATCACGCAAAAGAAACGAGAATGTATTTTTTTCACTTATGGGTTTTGAATTGCATAGTTGTGCATCTCAATAGAATCCAAAAAAAAAACATCATAGATGTGCAACATGTCTACAAACCATCACCAATAGGGAAATCAGTTTAGTTATCTAGTGAACAGTGTCTGCAAGGGTGCTTACTCTTATTTAATTTTTGGGGTATCTAAGTTGGCTCCTACCTACTATTACACGTCAAAGATCACTACATAATCTATGAAATGTTAATACAACATGGTAGCACATATAAAATATTTCTTATAGACAACTGAGACAGAGTTTCAGAATGTCTGCACTCTGCAGTAGATATTCAAACTGAAGTTACTGAATCCTTTTTTCAAGAACAAGTTACTCATGGAAGCCTAAAGTAGCATAAATGAGAAACAAACATCAAGAAGTACCTCAGTGCCAGCAATACCCATTGCCAGTCCAATATCTGATTCACACAATGCCGGGGCATCATTGGTTCCATCACCAGTAACTGCGACTACCTCTTGATACATGCTTTTCAGGCTTGTTACCAATTTGAACTTGTCCATAGGCAACGAACGGGCCATTACCTGTACTTAGGAAGTAGATTTAGCTAACATTTGACCTTCAGATCCATAAAACAATTAGTGGAAAGCAAGCATGTTAAGTAAAAGTAAACCTGAATTTTAGGCAGGAGCTCCCTCAGTTCATCCTCGCTCTTATCGTGAAGCTCTCGTCCTTCTATGGCTATCCCGTCCTCGGTTAATATCCCACATTCCTTGGCAATGGCTTTTGCAGTGTTGATGTTGTCTCCGGTAACCATCCTTACCGTAATACCAGCAGCCATGCAGGTCATTACTGCATCCCTGACACCCGGACGAAGTGGGTCCTTGATACCGAAAAGCGCTATTAGCGTGTAACCATTTTCTGGTATAGTTTGCTCGTCAGAAAATTCATCAAGATCCTGAAATGCAATGCAGAGTGTTCTCAACGCCTCAGAAGCAAATGAATTGATTATGTTTAGGACGTTTTGCTTCTGCATATCTGACAATGGTACTATGTCCCCTTCACCGTTCAGCATGTCATTGCAGTGTTCTAGAATAATTTCTGGTGCACCTTTACAGAAGGATCGGAAGCCTCCGTTTGGTAACTGTATTATCACTGACATCTTTTTCTTGACTGAATTGAAAGGCTCTACTCTTACTCTTTGAATCTTACTGTATTCAGTATATCGATCTCCTTCTACGGTCAAGCCGAACTCCAACAATGCTGCTTCAGTTGGTGTGCCCAAGATGGTCTTTTTGCCATCATCTCCCTTCACCACCTCGGATCCAGTGTTCACAAATATGCCTTGTAAAAGTATTGCCATAGCTCTTTCTGAAATTACAGATTTTAGTTCAGTGATTTTTGCATCGCCATTGACCGACTTGGATACATCGCTGATCCAAACCTTATCGACGATCATGTGGTTGGTTGTCAAAGTTCCTGTCTTATCAGTGCAAATACAACTGACTGAACCCATCGTTTCGCACGCTGCGAGATGCCTGACCAGTGCTTTGTCATTCATCAACTTCTTCATGGCAAATGCAAGACTAAGGGTCACAGCCAACGGTAGACCTTCAGGGACAGCGACTACGATGATGGTCACGGCAATAGCGAAGTAGTTCACTATTGTCAATGCGTCGTTTGCCGACCAATTCATCAAACCGACATCCATTCCCTTGTTAACCAAGAACCTTGCCAGTAGTACCACAAATGTGAGAATAGCAAACACAAGCCCAATCTGCCCAATGATCGTAGCCACGCCATTGAGCTTAACTTGCAAAGGGGTTTCATCCACTCCACTGTCACTAAGAGTGCCCATGATTTTCCCCCACTCGGTACGCGAGCCGACGGCGGTGACAAGCATCTTAGCTGTGCCATCAACCACCTTACTCCCACCATGGAGAAAAGGTTTTTCTTCAGAAACTTGAATTGGCTCACTCTCACCTGACAAGCTAGATTCATCTACCAGTAGGCAGTAGCCAGATATAAACAAGCCATCTGCAGGAACCACATCACCTATCGAAAGATGCAAGATGTCGCCGACGACCAAGTCTTGAGTCAAAACCTTCTTGGTTTTCTTATCTCTAGTAACAAGGACATATATCTTCTGCTTCTCACGATCCAGCTCCATAAACTTCCTTGACTGCTTGTAATCACTGGAGGCAGTAACTAGTACCACCAACAAAATGCTGAGCATTATGCCAAGACCATCATATATACCCTTCGGCCACCCCTTGGTGGCTAGGCCAACCACCAGAGAAACCAGAGCACACACTATGAGAATATTCAGAGTCAGGTCATGTAGTGCATCCCACACAAACATCCAGAAGCTTCTAGCAGGCTTCTCGGCGTGCTTGTTAGTGCCATACAGTTTCTGTCTGGTTGCTATTTCAGTTTCATTGATACCATCTTGCAGAGAGGCTTTGATTTTCCTAGATATTCCGCTGGTTCCACCATGCAACTTCAAGATTGTCGAATCTTCGCGCATGCCAGTAATTTCTGCCAGTTCATCCGGGCTGATAGAAAATCCTTCCTCAATGAGCTCATGTGTTAAGTGGTATTGTTTTACGCCTGCGTGGTTAAAGGATAAAAAGTGAAAATGAACATGATAAGTTATGACAAGATCAAAAGGCACATGCTACTCCACGATCAGTTGACGAGACCTCACCATTGATAAATTGCAATGCTGCCCTGTGCACATTAATCACAACCTGGACTTTTCCCTGAAAAATAAGCATCTCTTAATTAGACCAAATAAATAATTGGCTTCCTGATACTGAAAATATGAAACACTTCTTTTTTTAGTTTAATTACAGTAACCAAAGTAGCCTAAAAAATATAGCTGCCAAAATAACATGAGTAGATTCCACTTTTTACCACCTAAGATGGCAAGAGTGACAGTGACCACATTTAAAGAACTTGCCACTAATATATAGGATTTAAAACTTGAATACCAGAACGTACCATCTTTTACTGTTTGCCCCATTCTGCTAAGATTGGCTTGAATGGCAGATGACTTGGTTGCAAAACTTGATATGTTGGGTGATACTTATTCATGCAAATTTTATAATATCTTTAAATTCCTAATTTTATTTTCAGTTACATTAAACCAAACATAAAAATGCTTAATAGATTTTAATCTAACTTAGAAAAATCCTATATAACTATATAATATATTATATTACACACATTATGATTTTTTGTGCAAATTTCATTTCAATAACATTTAATTAATTTGAATTTACTTCAAAAATTCAGTTTAAACCTTAGTGCTAGTCCTTTCTCCAAAGAATATATCCTCCCTTATAAATAAAATGTTGAATTATATACTTTAAAATTCTGAATTGAATGGATCTTCATCATATATTAAGTCTTCAAGACATCATTCAACCATCTACACATTAGCTTGACAGGTGAGCCATGCTAGTCAAGGGGTCACAGGCGGTTAAACATGGAACATTTTGGTATTTAGATTTTAAATTTGATATGTTGATGAAAAATTCTTTCAATGGGGTATTTTTTTTGTCACAATTTCCAGCTTGTAAGGTACAAGGCGGAATTTACTCAAATAATAATCACCACCTATATTACCATGATAGGATATTTTCGAGATGGCAGTCATTCACTTGACGACTTCCTAAAATTGTTGTGTAAGTCAAAAAGTGGCCTCTTGATTGCAAAACTAGGAAAACCTAGTCCTCAAATTGCAAAACTATATATATTTGGTCCCTCATACCGCTATAGTGGTACGTGTAATGATAGTGGCTTGGTTTTAACCAAACTTGACATGATGACAAATTATGACCATTGACCTTGCCACATCAACGTCCACCTAGGACGTGTTTGGTAGGTAGCATAAAGCCCAACCAGGCCCGCGCGGGAAGAAATCGGCCTGTTTGACTGCTCGCATACACTATTTGGCCCCCATTGCCAGGTTCACTAGGAACACCCAAATCAACAGTTTCTGGCGAGCCAAGCTCGGCCGAAGCAGGGGAGGGGAACACGATGCTGAGCTCGTCCGATCACGGAGATGGCGCGAGCTCGCGTGCATCTCCGAAAAATGGGTGGGAGGATTTCGGGTCACCTCCCGCCGATTCGATCCCCTATATTGCCCCCTTCGCCTCACCGCTGAAACTCCCGCCACCCATCTCCTCCCTTTCGAGCTTTCCCTACGACGTGCATCTGCACCGACGAGCAGGTAAGCGGCGCTCCTTCTCTGGCCGGTTGTCCACAGCGGCGGCGACTCGTGCCCTCATCTTCTCCAACCGTTTCCGCGTCTCCCTCGAGCTGCAGCGATGGCCTCTGTGAGTTCAACCACCCCCTTCTTTGTACTCGTTGTACTGAGAGCTTGTGGCAGGGTTTTATGTCCGAGCTTGTGGTAGGGTTTGATCTATGAGCATCTTGTAGCATGCTAGGGTTGCATGGTGTGCCGATCTGTGAGATTGTGATGTTGTGGTAGCTATTGGTGGTGAATTTGCATGCTAGGGTAGTGTTGAACACAATGGATTGTAGCTAGTTGTGATGTATGATGCTCATATGTGCATTATTGAGCTAAATTGTCTGGTAGTGTGTGATATGCTTATTGTCAATGTGTGTTGCGATTGTAGGACATGTGACCATGCAAATGAAAGATCTTAGTCAGGCCACTGTCATGTCCGAGAGCCAGTTCCCTCCGTCCAACGAAGACTCCCAGCCCCTCCCCCCCCCCCCAGATGCCTACTGATTCGGAATCGTTTGAGGTTTCTGGCACGGGTCCTCCTTTTGTGCCTTTTGTGCCTACAGCCTTTGTGCCCGCTGAGCCAACTGCTGCTGCACAAACGACAGTCGCAAAGGCAAAACGAATGGTAGTGGGAACAACATGAAGTGAGCCGTTCATGTCCAGTTTCGTGCTTCACAAGATGTGCAAGCTCATATCTAGCGGGGTCAGGACTAACAAGGGCTTCAAGTAGGTGCACATGAATACCATTGCGAAGCAGGCGTTCGAGTACTGTGGCCAGGAGGTGACCTCCACCGAGGTCTACAACCACCTCAGGAAGTGGAGAGTGAGATGGATCACAGTGTCGAAGGCTCGAAGCTCAGAGACCTTAGCGGTGCCTCATGGGATCAGAACACTTGCTTGATCGTTCTAGAGGCAGAGCGCTACACCGGCCACGTCGCAGTTAGCTCATGCCCCCTTGCTTTAAGCCTGACAACCATTGCCTTCTTGCAACTAACAATGTTGTGTTCCTTTGTTAGGACCACCCCAAAGACGCGGAGTTCCTCAACACACCCATGCAGAACTACAGCCAAATGCAACACATCTTCTCCTTTGGGATGGAAACCGGCAAGCATGCCATGGGCTCTGGTGAGCCTCTCGGTTCACCCATGCCTGAGTTCCCAAACACCCAGGACGCAGAGGCAGTCCTTGATGGCCCTGACAAGCCATTTGAGCAAGTCCCTGTGCTTGATAGGAAGAGCAAGAAGGGGGGCTTAATGGAGGAGGAGATTAGTGTCTTCACCAACATGACTGGGGCCGTGAAGGAGGTGGAAACCGCCATATGGGAGAGCAAGTCCATCGACGTACACCATGGCCTGTACACCACCGTCATGGGCCAGGTGGCTTCAGCCAAGAGGCTTTGATGGCTGCTCTGAGCCACCTGCTGGACAACAAGGCCCAGGGTGTTGGGTTTGTTGCCATGGCAGACGCTCACATGGTGCTTGACTCAGAAGCTGGCTGGGAAAGCACTACTACTAGTGTTGCCTATGGTCCTGATTACCGCGTGCATGATCCTCGATGGTGATGGCGATGGTGATGAAGACAGCGATGAAGACATACATTTTTTGTAGCTAGGGCTTGAAAACTACTTGATGGTCTGCATATTTTGCTAAGGTGGTATATACTAACCCCTCACGCTGATGGCGAACTTCTGGTGGTAGGATTACACCCTCTTTTGAATGTGGTGGCAGGATGACACCATAGTAGTTAGGTTGAACTTGCTATGTCATCATATGATCATGCATGCTTAATATTGCTTGTCTACTCCATTGCTTGTTGCTTGTGTGCTCCATTGCTTACTGCTTGAACTGTTGCTCTTCTGCACTGCTAAGACAAGTGATATGTGGTTACTGCTTGAATTGTTGCTCTTCTGCACTGCTAAGACAAGTGATATGTGGTGTTCATTGGGAGGGCTCCAGGGGTTTACAGTTCATGGGAAGCATGCAATCAACAAGTGACAGGTTACAAGCACAGCAGCCAGGCAGCAGAGGATGCTAACTCCAAGTTTGTGTGAAAGCAGGCATGCAATGTTGAAGTTGGCAAGACCGCGTGACACTTTGGGGTGAAGAACTTCGTCATCATCGTGTAGTTCATCGCCTTTGCAGTGTTGTGGTGTTGGTGTGCTAGTTGTGATTGTGTGTAAGGTGCAGCGGGTAAGCTCACCACGTAGGGTACAAGGTTAGCATGGCTCACAACATGTGTGCAACCAAAACATCGTGTAGTTACGTGAGCTGAGACAATGCAGGATGCCAAACACCGTGCGCAAATATATCCCCTAATGCAGGCAGCCTCGATGCGGGCAACCAAATGAGATGCAAATGTTGTTTTTTTGCCTCTTTTCCCTCAATCAGACCCAACTAAGACATGTATGCTTCAAAATCTCATATCACAACCAAACAGGCCCCTAAACACATGCTGGCGGCCACAAGATGCGCCTGACGTTTGTAGCGTCAGTCAGCCCCTACACCCCAGGGGCATGCTGCTGCTAGGATAAGTTTGGCATGTCGTGTTTCTTCTCAGTAACTAACCATAATGCTTGCACGGCACGAGATATCAATTCTTGAAGCGGCGGCTTTGTCGGAAAGATGATGGGCGATGGCAGCTCCAAGGTGGTGCTTGGCATGGCCAGGCTCATCACGTGGCACACATTTGTGAAGATGGACGAAAACCCACGGATGAACACGATGGCAAGCGCCGCCTCGGCATGGTAGTTCCTAGGCCTCCCCGCAATCTCTAATCATGCGACGAAAATTAATGGATGAAGTCAATGTGACGGCGCATCGACTCCATGCTATTTTGCCTCTATAACCACAGAGCGAACTGTACTTGTCTACAATGCTCTTCATGCACGGTTGGGTTGCACGCGAGAGAGGGGAGGGGGGTGGGGTTGTTGAATCACAATTAAAACAAAACTGGGTCACATCATCCCAAAACCACCAAAGCATGTTTAAGGAATCAAAAGTGTCTGGTTTTTAAGCTGAGAGCCTAGGTTTTCTGGTTTTGAAGTCGAGAGACCATTTCTAAACATCCGCAAACAGGACCGACCAAAAAATATTTTATTTCCTCTTTAATAATAAGAGGATATAACAGCGGGCAAGGACCCCGCCGTTACCTTCCCTAATTGTATATGCCTGTATCACCTCAACTTGAATTGAATTCCATGACACAATCTGCGGTTGTGCAGTTGTTTTCTGAGGGATGAAGAATGAGCCCATTATCATGCGCGCGCTCAACTACCCGTGGCAGCGTTGACCATGCATTTTGATAAATTATGACCATTGACCTTGCCACATCAACGTCCACCTAGGGCGTGTTTGGTAGGTCACATAGAGCTCAACCTGGCCCGCGCGGGAGAATTTGGCCTGTTCGACTGCTCACATACACTATTTGGCCCGTATAGCATGAACTTTAAAGCAGCTCCCAGCCAAGCCCGCTAGGAACACCCGAATCGGCAGTTTCTGGCGAGTTAGGCTCGGCCAAAGCAAGGGAGGGGAACACGACACTAAGCTCGTGCGACCACGGAGATGGCGCGAGCTCGTGCACATCTCCGAAAAATCGGCGGGAGGATTTCGGGTCACCTCACGCCGATTCGATCGCCCTATATTGCCCCCTTCGCCTCACCACCGAAACTCCTGCCACCCATCTCCCCCCTTTCGAGTTTTCCCTCCGACGTGCATCGGCACCGATGAGCAGGTAAGCGACGCTCCTTCTGCAGCCGGTGGTCCACGGCGGCGGCGACTCGTGTCCTCATCTTCTCCAATCGTTTCCGCGTCTCCCTTGAGCTCCAGCGATGGCCTCTATGAGTTGAATCACCCCCGTTTACTCGTTGTAGCTAGATCTGAGAGCTTGTGGCAGGGTTTGATGTTCGAACTTGTGGTAGGGTTTGATCTATGAGCTTCTTGTAGCATGCTAGGGGTGTATCGTGTTTCGATCTGTGAGATTGTGATGTTGTGGTAGCTATTGGTGGTGGATTTGCATGCTAGGGCTGTGTTGAACACAATGGACTGGTAGCTAGCTGTGATGTATGCTGCTTATATGTGCTTTGTTGAGATAAATTTTCCAGTAGTGTGTGATATGCTTATTTTCAATGTGTGTTGTGATTTGTAGGTAGGACATGACCATGCAGACGCATGATCTTAGTCAGGCCACAGTCTTATCCAAGAGCCAGAACCCTCTGTCCAGTGTCGAGGACTGCCAGCCCCCCCCCCCCTCGATGACCAGATGGCTGCTGATTCAAATGTGTTTTATGTTTCTAGCACGGGTCCTCCTTTTGTGCCTACAGCCTTTGTGCTCGCTGAGCCAACTGTTGCTGCACAAACGACAGCCGCAAAGGCAAACAAGGATGGTAGGGGAACAACATGAAGTGAGCCGTTCATGTCCACATTCGTGCTTAACAAGATGTGTGAGCTCATATCTAGTGGGGTTAGGACTAACAAGGGCTTCAAGTAGGTGCACTTGAACACCATTGCAAAGTAGGTGTTCGTGTTCTGTGGCCAGGAGGTGACCTCCACTCAGGTCTACAACCACCTTAGGAAGAGGAGAGCGAGATGGATCACGGTGTCCAAGCTCAGAGACCTTAGCGGTGCGCCATGAGATCAGAACGCTTGCTCGATTGTTCTGGAGGCAGAACACAAGACCGACCACATCACGGTTAGCTCACGCCCCCTTGCTTTAAGACTGTCAGCCATTGCCTTCTCGCAACTAACAACGTTGTGTTTATTTCTTAGGACCACCCCAAAGGCGCGGAGTTTCTCAACACACCCATCCAGAACTACAACCAGATGCAACACATCTTCTTTGGGTTGGAAGCGGGCAAGCATGCCATGGGCTCCGGTGAGCCTCGCGGTTCGCCCATGCCTGAGTTCCAAGACACCCAGGACGTAGAGGTAGTCCTTGATGGCCCTCACAAGCCCTTTGAGCACGTCCCTATGCTTGATAGGAAGAGCAAGAAGGGGGGCTTGATGGAGGAGGATATCAGTGTCTTCACCAGCATGACTGAGGCCGTGAAGGAGGTGGCAACTGCCATATGGAAGAGTAAGTCCATCGACGTCCACCCTGACATGTACACCACCGTCATGGACTAAGGTGGCTTCAGCCAAGAGGCTCTGATGGCTGCTCTGAGCCACCTCTTGGACAACAAGGCCTAGGGTGTTGGGTTTATTGCCATGGCAAACGCTCACAGGATGCTCTGATTCAGGAGCTGGCTGGGCAAGTACTACTACCATTGTTGCCTCTGGTGCTGATTACTGCGTGCATGATCCCCGATGGTGATGGCGATGGCGATGACGACGTACATTTTGTGTAGCTATGTGTTGAAAACTACTTGATGGTCTATATATTTTGCTGACGTGGTATATACTAACCCCTCATGCTGATGGCGAACTTGTGGTGGTAGGATTATACCCTCTTTTGATGTGGTGGCAGGATGCCACCATAGTAGCTAGGTTGAACTTGCTATGCCATATGATCATGCATGCTTAATACTGCCCTTCTGCTCCATTGCTTGCTGCTTGTGTGCTCCATTGCTTGCTGCTTGAACTATTGTTCTTCTGCACTGCTAGGACAAGTGGTATGTGGTGTTCATTGGGAGGGCTCCAGTGGTTTATAGTTCATGGGAAGCATGCAATCAACAAGTGATGGGTTACAAGCACAGCAGCCAGGCGGCGGAGGATGCTTACTCCAAGTTTGTGCGAAAGCATGTATGCAATGTTGAAGTTGGAAAGGCGGCGCGACACTTTGGGGTGAAGAACTTCGTCATCATTGTGTAGTTCATCGTCATTGCAGTGTTCTGGCGTTGGTGTGCTAGATGTGATTGTGTGTCAGGTGCATTGGGTAAGCTCACCACGTAGGGTACAAGGTTAGCACAGCTACAACATGTGTGCAACCAAACAATGTGTAATTGCGTGAGTTGAGACAATGCAAGACGCCAAACATTGTGAGAGAACCTATTCCCTAATGCAGGCAGCCTCGATGCAGGCAACCAAACGAGGTGCAGATGTTGGTTTTTTTTATCTGTTTTCCCTCAATCAAAACCCAACTGAGACATGTATGCTCCAAAAGATCAGATCACAATCAAACACGCCCCTAAGCACATGCCCATGGCCAGAAGATGCGCCTGACGTTTGTAGTGTCACAGTCGGCCCCTACACCCCAGTGGCATGCTGCTGCTAGGATAAGTTCGGCATGTCGCGTTGCTTCTCAGCAACTAACCATAACGCTTGCACGGAGCGAGATATCATTTCTTGAAGCGGCGGCTTTGTCGGAAAGATGATGGGCGGTGGCAGCTCCAAGGTGGTGCTTGGCATGGCCAGGCTCATCACGTGGCACACATTTTTGAAGATGGACCAAAACCCACGGATGAACACGATGGCAAGCACCGCCTCGGCAAAGGTAGTTCCTAGGCCTCCCCGCAATCTCCAGTCATACAACGACGGCAACGGAAATGGAAGAAGTCACTGTGATGACGCACCGACTCCATGCTCATTTTGCCTCCTCTATGACCACATCGAGCGAATTGTACTTGTCTTCTCCAAGTCCGGCCAAGCTCCTCCACGATGCTCTCCATGCACGGTCGGGTTGCGTGCGCGAGGGGGGGGTGTTGAATCACAATTAAAACAAAACTGGGTCACATCATCCCGAAACCACCAAAGCGTGTTTAAGGAATCAAAAGTGTCTGATTTTTAAGTTGAGAGCCTAGGTTTTCTGGTTTTGAAGTCGAGAGACCATTTCTAAACATCCGCAAACAGGACCGGCCCAAAAATATTTCATGTTCTCTTGAATAATAATAGAGGATATAACAGTGGGCATGGACCCCTGCCGTCACCTACCCTACTGTATATGCTTGTATCACCTCAACTTGAATTGAATTCGATGACACAAGCTGAGGTTGCGCAGTTGTTTTCCGAGGGATGAAGAATGAGCCCATCATGCGCGCGCCCAACTACTCGTGCCAGCGTTGACTATGACTTTTTCTCTGGTCGTGCAAAGCCAGCCGGACGGTACGGACGCAGTACACACACGGCTTCGACCACGAGAGGTCGAGAAGGATTCAAGCCAGGGAAGGCGAAACGTGCAAGCTAGGTCGTACGCGTGCAGAATCCAAGCCACCTTCCCACGACACACTTCAATTCAAACGAAGAGGAGCGACACGACACCCCATGCTGCAAGTTGGGGAATATTTCCACCATGAGACCGGGACGTATACATGCATATCCTTGTCACGATCAATGGTCACCGCGACGCACGCAGTCATGACTCGGGACGAAGTTTCCTGGCACTTTCGCAGAGGCTTTGAACCAAGCTTCAGCGAAAGCGACGGCGCGAACCATTCGTGCGGCGATCGGTGGCCGGAGATTGGAACGGGGAGGAGGCAAAATGGCAAATGGTGGGTGAAGGAGAGCGCGTGCGTACCAGGATCTTGCGGCGCTGGGCGTCGTCGATGGCGCCGAGGGCGGAGAACTCGCGGAAGCGGCGGCGGCGGTTGCGGACGACGAGCCCCACGGCGCGGCGCCACCGGAGGCGGGCGTCGCTCGGCGGGTTCTTGGCCGGGATGTGGAAGTACTCGTTCAGATACCCCTCCATGCTCGTCCAGCTGCTCCCTCCTCCCTCCATGCTCCTCTGCTTTCAGCGTTGGCTTCCCTCCTCGCTCTCGCCAGCAGAAAAAATGGATCGCAGCCATTAGAGGGGTATATATATACAGTTTGAGAATCGAGATGTTTACGTTTCTGCAAAGGCATCAGGCATTATAGTACGGGCGGGGAGACGGCGATGGGGATGAACTTTCCACGCGAGTTCGGATGGGAAAATTCATAGTTTACGCGACTTCGTCCAATCGGTCAATACCGGTATGGAAACAAGGACGTCCGGATTGATATACACGCTCGTCTTCGTGTGATAAGATCGACCGAAAGATGCTTTTGATCGATCCACTTGATTTAACTAGTCCCCACCAGGCTGCGTCTCTAAAGAAAAGATGTTCCACCAGGCTGCGATTTGCATCGCATCTAGTCAAGGTACGTTATGTTTACCAGATAATACCTCCGTGGTAATCGGTTGTAATCTATCTTAATGAGAGATAGTGGTGTGTGAAACATGAGTGAATATTTAAATTAACAATATATGGAAAACATAAAATTCATATTGTATTTTTAGGGTAATAAAAATTATATATTATTACTAGCAATGTGCCCGTGAGTTGCAACGGATCCAAAGTAGAATAATACTTGTTCACAAACTTGAAAGGAAACACTCTACTTTTGATATACATATATCACTAAAAATGTATTATGTTTCACTTAAAATATACTCCTCGTGTCGTTTTGATGAGGTGAGGGAGGGATGTGGTTGGTTCCAAGATGCCAAGGGGTTTTCTGCAAATTGGAGCAGAGAAGTGGGCTATTGTTGCAAAAAAGGCCATAACGTACTTAACAGTTGTTAGATGCCGATCTAATGGTCAAAAATGACGGATGGCAAATGCACCATCTTTTATAGAAGTAGAGATATTTAATTATTGTTTTAGGATAATATTGAAATTAAGGTCTTAGGATAATATAGGAACATTTAGCACATACGTATATGAATCAATGGCCCATGTCAAAAGAGAGAGGGTAACGAAAAATCTAATGCAACACCGTCTTTAGGCATGATGGTGTCCGTCAAGATGAAGCAGGCGGGCGAGCATCGAGGATGTAGTCGAACTTGAGCAAGCAATCGCGTCGAGACGCTCCCAAAAACTTTATCGCCTCCCACCCGGTGCAACTTCTTAAGGGACACATTTTGGAGGCCTGCTCTCACGTATCAATTTAGTTTTTCCGAGAAGGCGCATATAGTATTAGCCCGAATTCGAACTCAAACTCAATTCATGAAATGCGACACGCGTGCGTTGTGTGGCATGAGGTGAGTGAGTGAGCACATGTTATTGCTCTGTTTTCTCATTCTACAAGGAATAGTAGAACAACTCACCATTTACATTGATGTTTCTTTCACTCCACTAGCAGTATAGTATTAAACTTACACACTTGCCATACAATTCAAATGGGCCTTCGAGATTTCAGAATTTTAACTGGGCCGAAGTATAAGATTTAGTGGGCCAAGTCTCGTAATAACATGGACGCCCACCCAAGGTCCTTCCCCTTCTTGGACGTTGCGGCGACTCGCGGTAGAGAGAGATAAACCACCCACGACACCTCACAAGCACAGTCCTACGACAAGAAACGTTGGCGCCCACTTCACTGCCGGGGAAGTGGCCGGCGGCGGACAAGCTAACCCTAAGTCACCTAGTATTCGCCTCACGGAGAAAAAAACTTTCTATTCGCCTTACTCAATCAAATCATCCTCGACTCTTCTTAGTGCCTCCTTCGATGCAGATTGGGGTTGGTTGTTTGGATGAAAGACAGTCAACTGGTGGGTTTGCAGTTTTCTTTGGGCCAAACTTAGTATCTTGGTGTGCAAAGAAGTACGCTACTATTGCCAGGTCAAGTACAAATGCAAGAATATAAAGATCTAGCAAATGCAACAACAGAAATTATTTGGGTGCAGTTTATACTTAAAGAACTTGGAGTATCACAAGTGCAAACTTCTTGTTTATGGTGTGACAATCTTGGTGCAACCTACTTGTCTGCTAACCCAATTTTCCATGTCAGGGCTAAACACATGAAATAGATTTTCACTTTGTCAGAGAATGTGTTGCAAGAATTGGATATTTATTTTATTCCCTCCAAAGATCAGGTTGCAGGCAGATTTACAAAAGCATTGCCTCTACAAAGTCTAGAAGAATTCAAGTGTAATCTCAACTTGATGAAGTTGTGATTAAGCGGGGGTGTTGAAATATCTTCTAGATGCGCAACACACAGGATAAGGCTGCTAGGACAATTGTTAGAGGAATCCACCATATGTAATCTTTCTATTTCAATTTCTCTTATATCCTCTCCTCATTGTAACTTCTCCACCACGTTCTATGCATCCATGATATAAGCCTCGTTCAATCAATAAAGTCACAATGCTTCACAATTTCTACAAATCCATTCTAGAGGAGAGGTGTTACCGATTGTCTGGGATTTGGGGATTTTTTTTTGGTTGACCAGTGAAGCACAAGGGAGATGTGGAGAAATACATGATTTTTGTCACAGACTTCTCATTTCGGACAGTTCCAACAATACTTTGACCTCTTTTGTGGATTCTGATCCCCCAATGAATGACCAGTTTACAATATTGTTGGCAATGTTCTAATTTGCAAGTAGTAGAGTTGGCATAGACAATGTTTATGGATGAGAGAATTTCTTATTTAACACTGTCTTAAATTTTCTTTTCCTATTTGACACAAAAAATATTTTTCTTCCTTATCTAATACCAACTCTAATTTTTTTGCCCTTTATAACACTTCCGTTCATTTTGAGTCTTAAGGGTGTTAAATGTCATCTGAAAAGACCTTTTTACCCTTTATCTAGCATGTGACCAAAATTTAATACTAGATGCATTTTACCCTTTATCTAACAGCCTTGAGTTTTTGGCCTGCTTTTCAGATGAGATAAAAATTAGGTCAAATTTTGATTATGGGACAGACAAAAACTCGCCATATTAAAGATGATACATATAAGTTAATACGAAGGTTATTAAACTTAGGATGAAATAGTTAATTAGTTTTTGCGAACTAAAGGTAATGAGAAATTCTTATATTCTGTTAACATGATCGATTGGACTTATTTAAAGATTTCTGAATCATTTAGCCTAGTTACAACATAACTATTTGTACAGTGAGTGTTAACATCTAATCTAATCGCACAATCATTAGTAAAGGATAATTCGTAGTGGTTAGTTTTGTAGCAGTAAAAAATGGAAGGAGAGTAAATTCAGGTTGTTGGTTGGTGATCCTTTAATTGGAGCGTCGGTGGCATGGTCTCGGCAAAAGCTACAGCCCCCATTCAGTCCATCAATTATCCTCAGCAAACAACCACTCTGTGCAGAGGAGGAAGACTCAAGTTGGTGGATGGAATGGCGGTTCTGACTGCATCTAAGGTAAGAAATTCCTATCTTGTTCAGTTTGAGACTAGATATGATTAGAAACGTAGTTTTCTTTCATAATTAACTTGCTACAAAAATCATCAGGATGTGGCCTGATAGAACTGCAGAGGAAACAGAGAAGAGAGATTTGATAACTGGTGATGGCTTGAGTAGTAGTAACCCGATAGATCTTGTTAAGGACTCTTGCCCATTAGAAGAGTCTGGAAGCAGTAAAGCATCGTGTTGTGGCAGTGGTAAGAGCATCTCTAGCAGACCTCGTATAATGCCGACCCGCATAAGGCCTTTACAGTTCGACGAAGATGTATTTTGCGGGTCGAAATCGTGCGCGGTAGAGTAGACCCCATATATGAAACTGTATAATTTGAAAAAAAAACTTTCACGGAAGAAATTGCAACACTAGTTCATCAGATACTACATCATCACACACTAGTTCATCACATACTATACATACTACATTCTACTACTACTGCTACTACTACTCCTACTACTCCTACTGCTAATGCTACTACTGCTACTGCTACTGCTGCTGCTGCTGCTGCTGCTGCTGCTACTGCTACTTCTGCTACTGCTACTGCTACTGCTACTGCTACTCCTACTCCTGCTACTGCTCCTGCTCCTGCTACTGCTACTGGTACTGCTGCTGCTGCTGCTGCTGCTGCTACTGCTACTGCTGCTGCTACTGCTACTGCTACTGCTGCTGCTCCTGCTACTGCTGCTGCTGCTGCTGCTGCTACTACTACACTACTGCTGCTACTACTACTACTACTACTACTACTACTACTACTACTACTACTACTACTACTACTACACTACTGCTGCTGCTGCTGCTACTACTACTACTACTACTACTACTACTACTACTACTACTGCTGCTAAATATGAAACTGTATATGAAACTGTATAATTTGAAAAAAAAACTTTCACGAAGGAAATTGCAACACTAGTTCATCACATACTACATCATCACACACTAGTTCATCACATACTATACATACTACATTCTACTACTACTGCTACTACTACTACTCCTACTGCTACTGCTACTACTGCTACTACTACTGCTGCTGCTGCTGCTGCTGCTACTGCTACTGCTGCTGCTGCTATTGCTACTGCTACTACTGCTACTGCTACTGCTACTGCTACTACTACTACTACTACTGCTACTACTACTACTGCTACTACTACTACTACTACTACTACTACTACTACTACTACTACTACTACTACTACTACTACTACTACTACTACGCGGTGGAGGAGCTCAGTCCTCCTCGCCGGAGCTGACGAGATCGATGAACTTCTGCCTCTACTGCTCGCGGATGCGCCGCCACTCGTCGTCCTTGTCCTTCGCGGCAAGGTTGGCCGCGACCGCCTGCTTGAGCATGAGGTTTTCAAGCTCCTCGTCGTGGTGCCGGCGCTCCACCTCCTCACGCAAGATCCGTTCGGCAATGGCGGCCGTGACCGCGTCGACATCAGCCACGAAATCTTCGAGCCCGAAAACGTCTCGGTGCTCGATATCCTTCGGCTCCTCCTTGACGGCGACGAGCTCGCGGTCCTCCGGCTCCTCCGACCACTCCCTCTTCATGGGGAGAAGCGTCGCGCCAGAAGGGCCCCTCGCGACAGAGGAAGAGCTCGCGGCCGAGGACGGCGACCACCCGTGCCAGCGGTCATACTCCTCCGTCTCGCGACGGAGGAGCCTTGACGGCGGCTGGAGGCCCTGGTTCGTCCACTTCCTCGTTCTCGCGTGAAAGTGCAACTATCCCTGGGTGGTTTTGGTAATTCCTAACAACATATAGCTCATTGAGCTAACATTATTCTAAGATTAATATTTCAGGAAAAGCTCAATGAATGGCATGGCATGGATGAGGAAAGTGGACCCCTCAAAATACTAAGGACAAAAAGTTTCGCTCAAGCTTAAAACTCAAGACTCTACATTTTATATTTTAGTGATCCAAGATCACATTGAGTCTATAGGAAAAGACAATACTATCAAGGAGGGATGAGGTGTTGCTTAATGAGGTTCTTGCTGAAGGAAATATGCCCTAGAGGCAATAATAAAGTTATTATTTATTTCCTTATATCATGATAAATGTTTATTATTCATGCTAGAATTGTATTAACCGGAAACATAATACATGTGTGAATACATAGACAAACAGAGTGTCACTAGTATGCCCAACTCTGGACCTAAGCCTGAGACTAAGTGCTTCTACTTCAAAGGGACTGGTCACTGGAAGCGGAACTGCCCTAAGTATTTGGCGGATAAGAAGGATGGCAAAGTGAACAAAGGTATACTTTATATACATGTTATTGATGTGTACTTTACTAGTGTTTATAGCAACCCCTCAGTATTTGATACTAGTTCAGTTGCTAAGAGTAGTAACTCGAAACGGGAGTTGCAGAATGAACAGAGACTAGTTAAGGGTGAAGTGACGATGTGTATTGGAAGTGGTTCCAAGATTGATATGATCATCATCGCACACTCCCTATACTTTCGGGATTAGTGTTGAACCTAAAATAAATGTTATTTATGAAGGAAATATGCCCTAGAGGCAATAATAAAGTTATTATTTATTTCCTTATATCATGATAAATGTTTATTATTCATGCTAGAATTGTATTAACCGGAAACATAATACTTGTGTGAATACATAGACAAACTAAACGTCACTAGTATGCCTCTACTTGACTAGCTCGTTGATCAAAGATGGTTATGTTTCCTAACCATAGACATGTGTTGTCATTTGATTAACGGGATCACATCATTAGGAGAATGATGTGATTGACATGACCCATTCCATTAGCTTAGCACCCGATCGTTTAGTATGTTGCTATTGCTTTCTTCATGACTTATACATGTTCCTATGACTATGAGATTATGCAACTCCCGTTTGCCGGAAGAACACTTTGTGTGCTACCAAACGTCACAACGTAACTGGGTGATTATAAAGGTGCTCTACATGTGTCTCCAAAGGTACATGTTGGGTTGGCGTATTTCGAGATTAGGATTTGTCATTCCGATTGTCGGAGAGGTATCTCTGGGCCCTCTCGGTAATGCACATCACTTAAGCCTTGCAAGCAATGCAACTAATGAGTTAGTTGCGAGATGATGTATTACGGAACGAGTAAAGAGACTTGCTGGTAACGAGATTGAACTAGGTATTGAGATACCGACGATCGAATCTCGGGCAAGTAACATACCGATGACAAAGGGAACAACGTATGTTGTTATGCGGTTTGACCGATAAAGACCTTCATAGAATATGTAGGAGCCAATATGAGCATCCAGGTTCCGCTATTGGTTATTGACCAGAAACGTGTCTCGGTCATGTCTACATTGTTCTCGAACCCGTAGGGTCCGCACGCTTAACGTTACGATGATAGTTTCATTATGAGTTTATATATTATGATGTACCGAAGGTTGTTCGGAGTCCCGGATGTGATCATGGACATGACGAGGAGTCTCGGAATAGTCGAGACATAAAGATCGATATATTGGACGGCTATATTCGGACACCGGAAGTGTTTCGGGTGATTTCGGAGAAAACCGGAGTGCCGGAAGGGTTACCGGAACCCCCCGGGAAGTATTGGGCCTTAGTGGGCCTGAGGGGAGAGAGAGGGCAGCAGCCTAGGAGGTGGCACGCCCCCTCCCATGAGGAGTCCGAATTGGACTAGGGGAGGGGGGCGCGGCCCCTCTTTCCCTCTCCTTCTCCCTCTCTTTCCTTCCCCCTTCTCTCTTCCTAGTTGGACTAGGAAAGGGGAGTCCTACTCCTACTAGGAGGAGGACTCCCCCCTCCTTGGCGTGCCCCAAGGGTCGGCCGGCCTCCCCCCTTGCTCCTTTATATACGGGGGCAGGGGGCACCTCTAGACACACAAGTTGATCATTGTGATCGTTCTCTTAGCCGTGTGCGGTGCCCCCCTCCACCATAATCCTCGACAATTTTGTAGCGGTGCTTAGGCGAAGCCTTGCGACGATAGAACATCAAGATTGTCACCACACCGTCGTGCTGACGGAACTCTTCCCCGACACTTTGCTGGATCGGAGTCCGGGGATCGTCATCGAGCTGAACGTGTGCTAGAACTCGGAGGAGCCGTAGTTTCGGTGCTTGATCAGTCGGGCCGTGAAGACGTACGACTACATCAATAGCGTTGTCATAACGCTTCCGCTTTCGGTCTACGAGGGTACGTGGACAACACTCTCCCCTCTCGTTGCCATGCATCACCATGATCTTGCGTGTGCGTAGGAATTTTTTTTGAAATTACTATGTTCCCCAACAGTGGCATCCGAGCCTAGGTTTTATGTGTTGATGTTATATGCACGAGTAGAACACAAGTGAGTTGTGGGCGATATAAGTCATACTGCTTACCAGCATGTCATACTTTGGTTCGGCGGTATTGTTGGATGAAGCGGCCCAGACCGACATTGCGCGTACGCTTACGCGAGACTGGTTCTACCGACGTGCTTTGCACACAGGTGGAAGGCGGGTGTCAGTTTCTCCAACTTTAGTTGAACCGAGTGTGGCTACGCCCGGTCCTTGCGAAGGTTAAAACAGCACCAACTTGACAAACTATCGTTGTGGTTTTGATGCGTAGGTAAGATTGGTTCTTGCTTAAGCCCGTAGCAGCCATGTAAAACTTGCAACAAACAAAGTAGAGGACGTCTAACTTGTTTTTGCAGGGCATGTTGTGATGTGATATGGTCAAGACATGATGCTAAATTTTATTGTATGAGATGATCATGTTTTGTAACCGAGTTATCGGCAACTGGCAGGAGCCATATGGTTGTCGCTTTATTGTATGCAATGCAATCACCCTGTAATGCTTTACTTTATCACTATGCGGTAGCGATAGTCGTAGAAGCATAAGATTGGCGAAACAACAACGATGCTACGATGGAGATCAAGGTGTCGCGCCGGTAACGATGGTGATCATCACGATGCTTCGGAGATGGAGATCACAAGCACAAGATGATGATGGCCATATCATGTCACTTATATTGATTTCATGTGATGTTTATCTTTTATGCATCTTATCTTGCTTTGATTGACGGTAGCATTATAAGATGATCTCTCACTAAATTTCAAGATAAAAGTGTTCTCCCTGAGTTTGCACCGTTGCCAAAGTTCGTCGTGCCCAGACACCACGTGATGATCGGGTGTGATAAGCTCTATGTCCATCTACAATGGGTGCAACCCAGTTTTGCACACGCAGAATACTCAGGTTAAACTTGAAGAGCCTAGCATATGATGATATGGCCTTGGAACACTGAGACCGAAAGGTCGAGCGTGAATCATATAGTAGATATGATCAACATAGTGATGTTCACCATTGAAAAGTACTCAATTTCACGTGATGATCGGTTATGGTTTAGTTGATTTGGATCACGTGATCACTTAGAAGATTAGAGGGATGTCTTTCTAAGTGGGAGTTCTTAAGTAATATGATTAATTGAACTTAAATTTATCATGAACTTAGTACCTGATAGTATGTTGCTTGTTTATGTTTGATTGTAGATAGATGGCCCGTGTTGTTGTTCCATTGAATTTTAATGCGTTCCTTGAGAAAGCAAAGTTGAAAGATGATGGTAGCAATTACACGGACTGGGTCCATAACTTGAGGATTATCCTCATTGCTGCATAGAAGAATTATGTCCTGGAAGCACCGCTGGGTGCCAGGCCTGCTGTTGATGCAATTGACGACGTTAAGAACGTCTGGCAGAGCAAAGCTGATGACTACTCGATAGTTCAATGTGCCATGCTTTACGGCTTAGAACCGGGTCTTCAACGACGTTTTGAACGTCATGGAGCATATGAGATGTTCCAGGAGTTGAAGTTAATATTTAAAGCAAATGCCCGGATTGAGAGATATGAAGTTTCCAATAAGTTCTATAGCTGCAAGATGGAGGAGAATAGTTCTGTCAGTGAGCATATACTCGAAATGTCTGGGTATAATAATCACTTGATTCAACTGGGAGTTAATCTTCCGGATGATTGTGTCATTGACAGAATTCTCCAATCACTTCCACCTAGCTACAAGAGCTTCGTGATGAACTATAATATGCAAGGGATGGATAAAACAATTCCCGAGCTCTTCGCAATGCTAAAAGCTGCGGAGGTAGAAATCAAGAAGGAGCATCAAGTGTTGATGGTCAACAAGACCACTAGTTTCAAGAAAAAGGGAAAAGGGAAGAAGAAGGGGAACTTCAAGAAGAACAACAAGCAAGTTGCTGCTCAGGAGAAGAAACCCAAGTCTGGACCTAAGCCTGAAACTGAGTGCTTCTACTGCAAGCAGACTGGTCACTGGAAGCGGAACTGCCCCAAGTATTTGGCGGATAAGAAGGATGGCAAGGTGAACAAAGGTATATGTGATATACATGTTATTGATGTGTACCTTACTAGAGCTCACAGTAGCACCTGGGTATTTGATACTATTTCTGTTGCTAATATTTGCAACTCAAAACAGGGACTACGGATTAAGCGAACACTAGCGAAGGACGAGGTGACGATGCACGTGGGAAATGGTTCCAAAGTCGATGTGATCGCGGTCGGCACGCTACCTCTACATCCACCATCGGGATTAGTATTAGACCTAAATAATTGTTATTTGGTGCCTGCGTTGAGCATGAACATTATATCTGGATCTTGTTTGATGCGAGACGGTTATTCATTTAAATCAGAGAATAATGATTGTTCTATTATGAGTAATATCTTTTATGGTCATGCACCCTTGAAGAGTGGTCTATTTTTTATGAATCTCGATAGTAGTGATACACATATTCATAATGTTGAAGCCAAAAGATGCAGAGTTGATAATGATAATGCAACTTATTTGTGGCACTGCCGTTTATGTCATATCGATGTAAAGCGCATGAAGAAACTCCATACTGATGGACTTTTGGAACCACTTGATTATGAATCACTTGGTACTTACGAACGGTGCCTCATGGGCAAGATGGCTAAAACACCGTTCTCCGGCACTATGGAGAGAGCAACAGATTTGTTGGAAATCATACATACAGATGTTTGTGGTCCAATGAATGTTGAAGCTCGTGGAGGATATCGTTATTTTCTCACCTTCACAGATGATATAAGCAGATATGGGTATATCTACTTAATGAAACATAAGTCTGAAACATTTGAAAAGTTCAAAGAATTTTAGAGTGAAGTTGAGAATCATCGTAACAAGAAAATAAAGTTTCTACGATCTGATCGTGGAGGAGAATATTTGAGTTACGAGTTTGGTCTACATTTGAAACAATGCGGAATAGTTTCGCAACTCACGCCACCCGGAACACCACAGCGTAATGGTGTGTCTGAACGTCGTAATCGTACTTTACTTGATATGGTGCGATCTATGATGACTCTTACAGATTTACCGCTATCGTTTTGGGGTTATGCTTTAGAGATGGCCGCATTCACGTTAAATAGGGCACCATCAAAATCCGTTGAGATGCCGCCTTATGAACTATGGTTTGGCAAGAAACCAAAGTTGTCGTTTCTGAAAGTTTGGGGCTGCGATGCATATGTGAAAAAGCTACAACCTGATAAGCTCGAACCCGAACCGGAGAAATGTGTCTTCATAGGATACCCAAAGGAAACTGTTGGGTACACCTTCTATCACAGATCCGAAGGCAAGACATTTGTTGCAAAGAATGGATCCTTTCTAGAGAAGGAGTTTCTCTTGAAAGAAGTGAGTGGGAGGAAAGTAGAACTTGATGAGGTAATTGTACCTGCTCCCTTATTGGAAAGTAGTACATCAGAGAAACCGGTTTCTGTGACACCTACACCAATTAGTGAGGAAGCTAATGATGATGATCATGAAACTTTAGAACAAGTTACTACTGAACCTCGTAGATCAACCAGAGTAAGATCCGCACCAGAGTGGTACGGTAATCCTGTTCTGGAAGTCATGCTACTAGATCATGATGAACCTACGAACTATGAAGAAGCGATGGTGAGCCCAGATTCCGCAAAATGGCTTGAAGCCATGAAATCTGAGATGGGATCCATGTATGAGAACAAAGTGTGGACTTTGGTTGACTTGCCCAATGATCGGCAAGCAATTGAGAATAAATGGATCTTCAAGAAGAAGACTGATGCTGACGGTAATGTTACTGTCTACAAAGCTCGACTTGTCGCAAAAGGTTTTCGACAAGTTCAAGGGATTGACTACAATGAGACCTTCTCACCCGTAGCGATGCTTAAGTCTGTCCGAATCATGTTAGAAATTGTTGCATTTTATGATTATGAAATTTGGCAGATGGATGTCAAAACTGCATTCCTGAATGGATTTTTGGAAGAAGAGTTGTATATGATGCAGCCGGAAGGTTTTGTCGATCGAAAGGGAGCTACCAAAGTGTGCAAGCTCCAGCGATCCATTTATGGACTGGTGCAAGCCTCTTGGAGTTGGAATAAACGCTTTGATAGTGTGATCAAAGCATTTGGTTTTGTACAGACTTTTGGAGAAGCCTGTATTTACAAGAAAGTGAGTGGGAGCTCTCGAGCATTTCTGATATTATATGTGGATGACATATTGCTAATCGGAAATGATATAGAATTTCTGGATAGCATAAAGGGATACTTGAATAAGAGTTTTTCAATGAAAGACCGCGGTGAAGCTGCTTACATATTGGGCATTAAGATCTATAGAGATAGATCAAGACGCTTAATTGGAGTTTCACAAAGCACATACCTTGACAAAGTTTTGAAGAAGTTCAAAATGGATCAAGCAAAGAAAGGATTCTTGCCTGTGTTACAAGGTGTGAAGTTGAGTAAGACTCAATGCCCGACCACTGCAGAAGATAGAGAGAAAATGAAAGATGTTCCCTATGCTTCAGCCATAAGCTCTATCATTTATGCAATGCTGTGTACCAGACCTGATGTGTGTCTTGCTATAAGTCTAGCAGGGAGGTACCAAAGTAATCCAGGAGTGGATCACTAGACAGCGGTCAAGAACATCCTGAAATACCTGAAAAGGACTAAGGATATGTTTCTCGTATATGGATGTGACAAAGAGCTCATCGTAAATGGTTACGTTGATGCAAGCTTTGACACTGATCCGGACGATTCAAAATCGCAAACCGGATACATATTTACATTAAACGGTGGAGCTGTCAGTTGGTGCAGTTCTAAACAAAACGTCATGGCGGGATCTACATGTGAAGCAGAGTACATAGCTGCTTCGGAAGCAGCAAACGAAGGAGTCTGGATGAAGGAGTTCATATCCGTTCTAGGTGTCATACCTAGTGCATCAGGTCCAATGAAAATATTTTGTGACAATACTGGTGCAATTGCCTTGGCAAAGGAATCCAGATTTCACAAGAGAACCAAGCACATCAAGAGACGCTTCAATTCCATCCGAGATCTAGTCCAGGTGGGAGACATAGAGATTTGCAAGATACATACGGATCTGAATGTAGCACACCCGTTGACTAAGCCTCTTCCACGAGCAAAACATGATCAGCACCAAGGCTCCATGGGTGTTAGAATCATTACTGTGTAATCTAGATTATTGACTCTAGTGCAAGTGGGAGACTGAAGGAAATATTCCCTAGAGGCATTAATAAAGTTATTATTTATTTCCTTATATCATGATAAATGTTTATTATTCATGCTAGAATTGTATTAACCGGAAACATAATACTTGTGTGAATACATAGACAAACTAAACATCACTAGTATGCCTCTACTTGACTAGCCCGTTGATCAAAGATGGTTATGTTTCCTAACCATAGACATGTGTTGTCATTTGATTAACGGGATCACATCATTAGGAGAATGATTTGATTGACATGACCCATTCCATTAGCTTAGCACCCGATCGTTTAGTATGTTGCTATTGCTTTCTTCATGACTTATACATGTTCCTATGACTGTGAGATTATGCAACTCCCGTTTGCCGGAGGAACACTTTGTGTGCAACCAAACGTCACAACGTAACTGGGTGATTATAAAGGTGCTCTACAGGTGTCTCCGAAGGTACATGTTGGGTTGGCGTATTTCGAGATTAGGATTTGCCACTCCGATTGTCGGAGAGGGATCTCTGGGCCCTCTCGGTAATGCACATCACTTAAGCCTTGCAAGCAATGCAACTAATGAGTTAGTTGCGGGATGATGTATTACGGAACGAGTAAAGAGACTTGCCGGTAACGAGATTGAACTAGGTATTGAGATACCGACGATCGAATCTCGGGCAAGTAACATACCGATGACAAAGGGAACAACGTATGTTGTTATGCGGTCTGACCGATAAAGATCTTTGTAGAATATGTAGGAGCCAATATGAGCATCCAGGTTCCGCTATTGGTTATTGACCGGAAACGTGTCTCGGTCATGTCTACATTGTTCTCGAAACCGTAGGGTCCGCACGCTTAACGTTACGATGACAGTTTCATTATGAGTTTATATATTTTGATGTACCGAAGGTTGTTCGGAGTCCCGGATGTGATCACGGACATGACGAGGAGTCTCGGAATAGTCAAGACATAAAGATCGATATATTGGATGGCTATATTCGGACACCGGAAGTGTTTCGGGTGATTTCGGAGAAAGCCGGAGTGGCGGAAGGGTTACCGGAACCCCCCGGGAAGTATTGGGCCTTAGTGGGCCTGAGGGGAGAGAGAGGGCAGCAGCCTAGGAGGTGGCGCGCCCCCTCCCATGAGGATCCCGAATTGGACTAGGGGAGGGGGGCGCGGCCCCTCTTTCCCTCTCCCTCTCCCTCTCTTCCCTTCCCCCTTCTCTCTTCCTAGTTGGACTAGGAAAGGGGAGTCCTACTCCTACTAGGAGGAGGACTCCCCCCTCCTTGGCGCGCCCCAAGGGCCGGCCGGCCTCCCCCTTGCTCCTTTATATACGGGGGCAGGGGGCACCTCTAGACACACAAGTTGATCTTCGTGATCGTTCTCTTAGCCGTGTGCGGTGCCCCCCTCCACCATAATCCTCGATAATATTGTAGCGGTGCTTAGGCGAAGCCCTGCGACGATAGAACATCAAGATCGTCACCACGCCGTCGTGCTGACGGAACTCTTCCCCGACACTTTGCTGGATCGGAGTCCGGGGATCGTCATCGAGCTGAACGTGTGGTAGAACTCGGAGGAGCCGTAGTTTCGGTGCTTGATCAGTCAGGCCGTGAAGACGTACGACTACATCAACCGCGTTGTCATAACGCTTCCGCTTTCGTTCTACGAGGGTACGTGGACAACACTCTCCCCTCTCGTTGCTATGCATCACCATGATCTTGCGTGTGCGTAGGAATTTTTTTTAAATTACTACGTTCCCCAACAATTTAGTGTTTGCGTTGAGCATGAATATGATTGGATCATGTTTATTGCAATACGGTTATTCATGCAAGTTAGAGAATAATTGTTGTTCTCTTTACATGAATAAAACCTTCTATGGTCATACACCCAATGAAAATGGTTTGTTGGATCTCGATCGTGGTGATACACATTTTCATAATATTGAAGCCAAAAGATGCAAAGTTAATAATGATAGTGCAACTTATTTGTGGCACTGCCGTTTAGGTCATATTGGTGTAAAGCGCATGAAGAAAATCCATGCTGATGGGCTTTTGGAATCACTTGATTATGAATCACTTGATGCTTGCGAACCATGCCTTATGGGCAAGATGACTAAGACTCCGTTCTCCGGAACAATGGAGCAAGCAACAAACTTGTTGGAAATAACACATACTGATGTATACGGTCCGATGAGTGTTGAGGCTCGCGGCGGGTATCATTATTTTCTGGCCTTCACAGATGATTTGAGCAGATATGGGTATATCTACTTGATGAAACATAACTCTGAAACATTTGAAAAGTTCAAAGAATTTCAGAGTGAAGTGGAAAATCATCGTGACAAGAAAATAAAGTTTCTACGATCTGATAGCAGAGACGAATATTTGAGTTACGAGTTTGGCCTTCAATTAAAACAATGTGGAATAGTTTCACAAATTCGTGCCACCTGGAACACCACAGCATAATGGTGTGTCCGAACGTCATAATCGTACTTTATTGGATATAGTGCAATCTATGATGCTTCTTATAGATTACCACTATCGTTTTGGGGTTACGCATTAGACACAGCTACATTCACGTTAAATAGGGCACCATCTAAATCCGTTGAGACGACACTATATGAAATGTGCTTTGGCAAGAAACCGAAGTTGTCGTTTCTTAAAGTTTGGGGTTGCAATGCTTATGTGAAAAAGTTTCATCCTGATAAGCTCAAACCCAAATCAGAGAAATGTGTCTTCATAGAATACCCAAAGGAAACTGTTGGGTACACCTTCGATCACAGATCCAAAGGCAAGATATTCGTTGCTAAGAATGAATCCTTTCTAGGGAAAGAATTTCTCTCGAAAGAAGTGAGTGGGAGGAAAGTAGAACTTGATGAGGTAACTGTACCTGCTCCCTTATTGGGAAGTAGTTCATCACAGAAATTTGTTCTTGTGACTACTACACCAACTAGTGAAGAAGCTAATGATGATGATCATGTAACTTCAGATCAAGTTACTACCGAACCTCGTAGGTAAACCAGAATGAGATCCGCATCAGAGTGGTACGGTAATCCTGTTCTGGAGGTCATGTTACTTGACCATGACGAACCTATGAACTATGAGGAAGCGATGATGAGCCCAGATTCCACAAAATGGCTTGAGGCCATGAAATCTGAGATAGGATCCATGTATGAGAACAAAGTATGGACTTTGGTTGACTTGCCCGATGATCGGGAAGCCATAGAAAATAAATGGATCTTCAGGAGGAAGACGGACGCTGATAGTAGTGTTACTATCTACAAAGCTAGACTTGTCGAAAAATGTTTTTGACAAAGTTCAAGGTGTTGACTACGATGAGATTTTCTCACTCGTATCGATGCTTAAAGTCTGTCTGAATCATGTTAGCAATTGCCGCATTTTATGAAATCTGGCAAATGGATAACAAAACTGCAATCCTTAATGGATTTCTTAAAGAAGAGTTGTATATGATGCAACTAGAAGGTTTTGTCAATCCTAAAGGTGTTAACAAAATATGCAAGCTCCACGATCCATCTATGGACTGGTGCAAGCATCTCGAAGTTGGAATATACGCTTTGATAAGTTGATCAAAGCATATAGTTTTATACAGACTTGCGGTGAAGCCTGTATTTACAAGAAAGTGAGTGGGAGCACTACAACATTTCTGATAAGTATATGTGAATGACATATAGTTGATCGGAAATAAAGTAGAATTATTCTGCAAAGCATAAAGGAGTATTTGAAAGGAGTTTTTCAAAGTAAGACCTCAGTGAAGCTACTTACATATTGAGCATCAAGATCTATAGAGATAGATCAAGACGCTTGATAAGTTTTTTCAATGAGTACATACCTTGACAAGATTTTGAAGTAGTTCAAAATGGAACAGTCAAAGAAAGAGTTCTTGCCTGTGTTACAAGGTGTGAAATTGAGTAAGACTCAAAACCCGACCACGGCAGAAGATAGAAAGAGAATGAAAGTCATTCCATATGCCTTGGCCATAGGTTCTATAAAGTATGCCATGTTGTGTACCAGATCTACTGTATAACCTACACTGAGTTAAACAAGGGAATACATTAGTGATCTAGGAGTAGATCACTAGACAGTGGTCAAAATTATCCTTAGTGGAATAAGGAAATATTTCTCGGTTATGGAGGTGACAAAAGGTTCATCGTAAAGAGTTACATCGATGCAAGTTTTGACACAGATCGTGATGACTCTAAGTCTCGATCTAGATACATATTGAAAGTGTGAGCAATTAGCTAGATTATCTCTGTGCAGAGCATTGTTGACATAGAAATTTGCAAAATACATACGGATCTGAATATGACAGTCTCGTTGACTAAACTTCTCTCACAAGCAAAACATGATCACACCTTAGTACACTTTGGGTGTTAATCACATAGCGATGTGAACTAGATTATTGACTCTAGTAAACCCTTTGGGTGTTGGTCACATGACGATGTGAACTATGGGTGTTAATCACATGGTGATGTGAACTATTGGTGTTAAATCACATGGTGATGTGAACTAGATTATTGACTCTAGTGCAAGTGGGAGACTGAAGGAAATATGCCCTAGAGGCAATAATAAAGTTATTATTTATTTGCTTATATCATGATAAATATTTATTATTCATGCTAGAATTGTATTAACCGGAAACATAATACATGTGTGAATACATAGACAAACAGAGTGTCACTAGTATGCCTCTACTTGACTAGCTCGTTGATCAAATATGGTTATGTTTCCTAACCATAGACATGAGTTGTCATTCGATTAACGGGATCACATCATTAGGAGAATGATGAGATTGACATGACCCATTCCGTTAGCTTAGCACTTGATCGTTTAGTATGTTGCTATTGCTTTCTTCATGACTTATACATGTTCGTATGACTATGAGATTATGCAACTCCCGTTTACCGGAGGAACACTTTGTGTGCAACCAAATGTCACAACATAACTGGGTGATTATAAAGGTGCTCTACAGGTGTCTTCGAAGGTACATGTTGGGTTGGCGTATTTCGAGATTAGGATTTGCCACTCCGATTGTCGGAGAGGTATCTCTGGGCCCTCTCAGTAATGCACATCACTTAAACCTTGCAAGCATTGCAACTAATGAGTTAGTTGCGGGATGATGTATTACGGAACGAGTAAAGAGACTTGCCGGTAACGAGATTGAACTAGGTATTGAGATACCGACGATCGAATCTCCGGCAAGTAACATACCGATGACAAAGGGAACAACGTATGTTGTTATGCGGTTTGACCGATAAAGATCTTCGTAGAGTATGTGGGAGCCAATATGAGCATCCAGATTCCGCTATTGGTTATTGATCGGAGATGTGTCTCGGTCATGTCTACATAGTTCTCGAACCCGTATGGTCCGCACGCTTAACGTTTCGATGACAGTTATATTATGAGTTTATATGTTTTGATGTACCGAAGGAGTTTGGAGTCTCGGATGAGATCGGGGATATGACGAGGAGTCTCAAAATGGTCGAGACGTAAAGATCTATATATTGGACGACTATATTAGACATCGGAAAGGTTCCGAGTGATTCGGGTATTTATCGGAGTACCGAAGAGTTACGGGAATTCTCCGGGGAGTATATGGGCCTTATTGGGCCATACGGGAATAGAGGATAGAGGCCAAAAGGAAGGAGGCGCGCGCCCCCCTCTGGTCCGAATTGGACAAGGGGTGCAGCCCCCTTTTCTTTCTTCCTCTCCCCCTCTTTCCTTCTCTCCTACTCCAACAAGGAAAGGAGGAGTCCTACTCCCGGTGGGAGTAGGACCCCCCTTGGTGCGCCCTCCTCCTAGGCCGGCCGCCTCCCCCTTGCTCCTTTATATACGGGGGCAGGGGGGCACCCCATAGACACAACAATTGATCAGTTGATCTTTTAGCCGTGTGCGGTGCCCCCCTCCACCATAGTCCACCTCGATAATACTGTAGCGGTGCTTAGGCGAAGCCCTGCGTCGGTAGAACATCAACATCGTCAGCACGCCGTCATGCTGACGAAACTCTCCCTCAACACTCGGCTGGATCGAAGTTTGAGGGACGTCATCGGGCTGAACGTGTGCTGAACTCGGAGGTGTCGTGCGTTCGGTACTTTATTGGTCGGATCGTGAAGAAGTACGACTACATCAACCCCGTTGTTATAATGGTTCCGCTTTCGATCTACGAGGGTACGTGGACAAGACTCTCCCCTCTTGTTGCTATGCATCACCATGATCTTGCGTGTGCGTAGGATTTTTTTTGAAATTACTAAGTTCCCCAACAGTGGCATCCGAGCCTGGTTTTATGCGTTGATGTTATATGCACGAGTAGAACACAAGTGAGTTGTGGGAGATATAAGTCATACTGGTTACCAGCATGTCATACTTTGGTTCGGCGGTATTGTTGGATGAAGTGGCCCGGACCGACATTACGCGTACGCTTACGCGAGACTGGTTCTACCGACGTGCTTTGCACACAGGTGGCTGGCGGGTGTCAGTTTCTCCAACTTTAGTTGAACCGAGTGTGGGTGCTCCCGGTCCTTGCAAAGGTTAAAACAGCACCAACTTGACAAACTATCGTTGTGGTTTTGATGCGTAGGTAAGAATGGTTCTTGCTAAGCCCGTAGCAGCCACGTAAAACTTGCAACAACAAAGTAGAGGACGTCTAACTTGTTTTTGCAGGGCATGTTGTGATGTGATATGGTCAAGACATGATGCCAAATTTTATTGTATGAGATGATCATGTTTTGTAACCGAGTTATCGGCAACTGGCAGGAGCCATATGGTTGTCGCTTTATTGTATGCAATGCAATCGCCCTGTAATGCTTTACTTTATCACTAAGCGGTAGCTATAGTCGTAGAAGCATAAGATTGGCGAGACGACAACGACGCTACGATGGAGATCAAGGTGTCGCGCCGGTGACGATGGTGATCATAACGGTGCTTCGGAGATGGAGATCACAAGCACAAGATGATGATGGCCATATCATATCACTTATATTGATTGCATGTGATGTTTATCTTTTATGCATCTTATCTTTCTTTGATTGACGGTAGCATTATAAGACGATCTCTCACTAAATTTCAAGATAAAAGTGTTCTCACTGAGTATGCACCGTTGCCAAAGTTCGTCGTGCCCAGACACCACGTGATGATCGGGTGTGATAAGCTCTACGTCCATCTACAATGGGTGCAAGCCAGTTTTGCACACGCAGAATACTCAGGTTAAACTTGACGAGCCTAGCATATACAGATATGGCCTCGGAACACTGAGAACGGAAGGTCGAGCGTGAATCATATAGTAGATATGATCAACATAGTGATGTTCACCATTGAAAGCTACTCCATTTCACGTGATTATCGGTTATGGTCTAGTTGATTTGGATCACGTGATCACTTAGAGGATTAGAGGGATGTCTTTCTAAGTGGGAGTTCTTAAGTAATATGATTAATTGAACTTTAATTTATCATGAACTTAGTCCTGGTAGTATTAACATATCTATGTTGTAGATCAATAGCTCGCGTTGTTGCTTCCCTATGTTTTATATATGTTCCTAGAGAAAACTAAGTTGAAAGATGATAGTAGCAATGATGCGAACTGGGTCCGTGATCTGAGGTTTATCCTCATTGCTGCATAGAAGAATTATGTCCTTGATGCACCGCTAGGTGACAGACCTATTGCAGGAGCAGATGCAGACGTTATGAATGTTTGGCTAGCTCAATATGATGACTACTTGATATTTTAGTGCACCATGCTTAACGGCTTAGAATTGGGACTTCAAAGACGTTTTGAACGTCATGGACCATATGAGATGTTCCAGGAGTTGAAGATAATATTTCAAACAAATACCCGAGTTGAGAGATATGAAGTCTCCAGCAAGTTCTATAGCTAAAAGATGGAGGAGAATAGCTCAAGCAGTGAGCATGTGCTCAGATTGTCTGGGTACTACAACCGCTTGAATCAAGCGGGAGTTAATCTTCCAGATAAGATAGTGATTGACAGAATTATCTAGTCACTATCCCCAAGTTAGTAGAACTTCATGATGAACTATAATATGCAAGGGATAACAGAAACAATTCCCAAGCTCTTCGTGATGCTGAAATCAACAAAGGTAGAAATCAAGAAAAACATCAAGTGTTGATGGTTGACAAGACCACTAGTTTCAAGAGAAAGGGCAAAGGGAAGAAGGGGAACTTCAAGAAGAACGACAAGCAAGTTGCTGCTCAAGTGAAGAAGCCCAACTCTGGACCTAAGCCTGAGACTAAGTGCTTCTACTGCAAAGGGACTGGTCACTGGAAGCGGAACTGCCCCAAGTATTTGGTGGATAAGAAGGATTGCAAAGTGAACAAAGGTATATTTTATATACATGTTATTGATGTGTACTTTACTAGTGTTTATATCAACCCCTCGGTATTTGATACTAGTTCAATTGCTAAGAGTAGTAACTCGAAATGGGAGTTGCAGAATGAACAGAGCCTAGTTAAGGGTGAAGTGACGATGTGTATTGGAAGTGGTTCCAAGATTGATATGATCATCATCACACACTCCCTATACTTTCAGGATTAGTGTTGAACCTAAAATAAATGTTATTTAGTGTTTGCATTGAGCATGAATATGATTGGATCATGTTTATTGCAATACGGTTATTCATGCAAGTTAGAGAATAATTGTTGTTCTGTTTACATGAATAAAACCTTCTATGGTCATACACCCAATGAAAATGGTTTGTTGGATCTCGATCGTGGTGATACACATTTTCATAATATTGAAGCCAAAAGATGCAAAGTTAATAATGATAGTGCAACTTATTTGTGGCACTGTCGTTTAGGTCATATTGGTGTAAAGCGCATGAAGAAAATCCATGCTGATGGGCTTTTGGAATCACTTGATTATGAATCACTTGATGCTTGCGAACCATGCCTTATGGGCAAGATGACTAAGACTCCGTTCTCCGGAACAATGGAGCAAGCAACAAACTTGTTGGAAATAACACATACTGATGTATACGGTCCGATGAGTGTTGAGGCTCGCGGCGGGTATCGTTATTTTCTGGCCTTCACAGATGATTTGAGCAGATATGGGTATATCTACTTGATGAAACATAACTCTGAAACATTTGAAAAGTTCAAAGAATTTCAGAGTGAAGTGGAAAATCATCGTGACAAGAAAATAAAGTTTCTACGATCTGATAGCAGAGACGAATATTTGAGTTACGAGTTTGGCCTTCAATTAAAACAATGTGGAATAGTTTAACAAATTCGTGCCACCTGGAACACCACAGCATAATGGTGTGTCCGAACGTCATAATCGTACTTTATTGGATATAGTGCAATCTATGATGCTTCTTACAGATTACCACTATCGTTTTGGGGTTATGCATTAGAGACAGCTACATTCACGTTAAATAGGGCACCATCTAAATCCGTTGAGACGACACTATATGAACTGTGGTTTGGCAAGAAACCGAAGTTGTCGTTTCTTAAAGTTTGGGGTTGCAATGCTTATGTGAAAAAGTTTCATCCTGATAAGCTCAAACCCAAATCGGAGAAATGTGTCTTCATAGAATACCCAAAGGAAACTGTTGGGTACACCTTCTATCACAGATCCAAAGGCAAGATATTCGTTGCTAAGAATGAATCCTATCTAGGGAAAGAATTTCTCTCGAAAGAAGTGAGTGGGAGGAAAGTAGAACTTGATGAGGTAACTGTACCTGCTCCCTTATTGGGAAGTAGTTCATCACAGAAATTTGTTCTTGTGACCGAACCTCGTAGGTAAACCAGAATGAGATCCGCATTAGAGTGGTACGGTAATCCTTTTTTGGAGGTCATGTTACTTGACCATGACGAACCTACGAACTATGAGGAAGCGATGATGAGCCCAGATTCCACAAAATGGCTTGAGGCCATGAAATCTGAGATAGGATCCATGTATGAGAACAAAGTATGGACTTTGGTTGACTTGCCCGATGATCGGGAAGCCATAGAAAATAAATGGATCTTCAGGAGGAAGACGGACGCTGATAGTAGTGTTACTATCTACAAAGCTAGACTTGTCGAAAAATGTTTTTGACAAAGTTCAAGGTGTTGACTACGATGAGATTTTCTCACTCGTATCGATGCTTAAAGTCTGTCTGAATCATGTTAGCAATTGCCGCATTTTATGAAATCTGGCAAATGGATAACAAAACTGCAATCCTTAATGGATTTCTTAAAGAAGAGTTGTATATGATGCAACTAGAAGGTTTTGTCAATCATAAAGGTGTTAACAAAATATGCAAGCTCCACGATCCATCTATGGACTGGTGCAAGCATCTCGGAGTTGGAATATACGCTTTGATAAGTTGATCAAAGCATATAGTTTTATACAGACTTGCGGTGAAGCCTGTATTTATAAGAAAGTGAGTGGGAGCACTACAACATTTCTGATAAGTATATGTGAATGACATATAGTTGATCGGAAATAAAGTAGAATTATTCTGCAAAGCATAAAGGAGTATTTGAAAGGAGTTTTTCAAAGTAAGACCTCGGTGAAGCTACTTACATATTGAGCATCAAGATCTATAAAGATAGATCAAGACGCTTGATAAGTATTTTCAATGAGTACATACCTTGACAAGATTTTGAAGTAGTTCAAAATGGAACAATTAAAGAAAGAGTTCTTGCCTGTGTTACAAGGTGTGAAATTGAGTAAGACTGAAAACCCGACCACGGCAGAAGATAGAAAGAGAATGAAAGTCATTCCCTATGCCTTGGCCATAGGTTCTATAAAGTATGCCATGTTGTGTACCAGATCTATTATATACCCTACACTGAGTTAAGCAAGGGAATACACTAGTGATCTAGGAGTAGATCACTGGACAACGGTCAAAATTATCCTTAGTGGAATAAGGAAATATTTCTCAGTTATGGAGGTGACAAAAGGTTCATCGTAAAGAGTTACGTTGATGCAAGTTTTGACACAGATCTTGATGACTCTAAGTCTCGATCTAGATACATATTGAAAGTGTGAGCAATTAGCTAGAGTAGCTCCATGCAGAGCATTGTTGACATAGAAATTTGCAAAATACATACGGATCTGAATATGGCAGTCCCGTTGACTAAACTTCTCTCACAAGCAAAACATGATCACACCTTAGTACTCTTTGAGTGTTAATCACATAGCGATGTGAACTACATTATTGACTCTAGTAAACCCTTTGGGTGTTGGTCACATGACGATGTGAAATATGGGTGTTAATCACATGGTGATGTGAACTATTGGTGTTAAATCACATGGTGATGTGAACTAGATTATTGATCAGTTGATCTTTTAGCCGTGTGCGGTGCCCCCCTCCACCATAGTCCACCTTGATAATACTGTAGCGGTGCTTAGGCGAAGCCCTGTGTTGGTAGAACATCAACATCGTCATCACGCCGTCATGCTGACGAAACTCTCCCTCAACACTCGGCTGGATCAGAGTTCGAGGGACGTCATCAGGCTGAACGTGTGCTGAACTCGGAGGTGTCGTGCGTTCAGTACTTGATCGGTCGGATCGTGAAGACGTACGACTACATCAACCGCATTGTTATAACGCTTCTGCTTTCAGTCTACGAGGGTACGTGGACAACACTCTCCCCTCTCGTTGCTATGCATCACCATGATCTTGCGTATGCGTAGGAAATTTTTTGAAATTACTACGTTCCCCAACACTTGCTTCATAGTGCTTAGTGATATGCTCCAAAACCCTCAACTATCTTCCCACATCCACATATGACCTAAACCAAAAGTCAAACTCGGCCCCACCGATTCTTTCTATCCGGCGCCACCGAGTTCAGATGTCATTGCCACTGCCACAAACCCTAGGAAAATCGGTTTCACTGATAGGGATCTCGGTATCACTGAGATGGGATTGTAATCTCTCTGTTTCCCTTCGTAACGTTTCGGTCCTAACGAGATGAGAAAATCGGTCCCACCAAGATTGCAATGTAAACTCTCTGTTTCCCTTCTGTAACATTTCGGTCTCACCGAGATGAGCGGATCGGTCCCACCGAGTTTACCTGACCAACTCTCTGGTTAGCTTATAACCAAAATCGGTCCCACCGAGTTTCTGTAATCGGTCTCACTCAGATTACGTTATGCCCTAACCCTAACCATATCGGTCCTACCGAGTTGCATCTCAGTCCCACCGAAAATCCTAACGGTCACTAGGTTTACTAAATCGGTCCGACCGAGTTTCTCAATTCGGTCTCACCGAGATTGGTAAATTGTGTGTAACGGTTAGATTTTGTGTGGAGGCTATATATACCCCTGCACCCACTCTTCATTCGTGGAGAGAACCATCAGAAAAAATATCTACACTTCCAATACACATTTTCTGAGAGAGAACCACCTACTCATGTGTTGAGACCAAGATATTCCATTCCCACCATATGAATCTTGATCTCTAGCCTTCCCCAAGTTGCTTTCCACTCAAATCTTCTTTCCACCAAATCCAAATCCTGTGAGAGAGAGAGTTGAGTGTTGGGGAGACTATCATTTGAAGCACAAGAGCAAGGAGTTCATCATCAACACACCATTTGTTACTTCTTGGAGAGTGGTGTCTCCTAGATTGGCTAGGTGTCACTTGGGAGCCTCCGACAAGATTGTGGAGTTGAACCAAGGAGTTTGTAAGGGCAAGGAGATCGCCTACTTCGTGAAGATCTACCGCTAGTGAGGCAAGTCCTTCGTGGGCGATGGCCATGATGGAATAGACAAGGTTGCTTCTACGTGGACTCTTCGTGGGTGGAGCCCTCCGTGGACTCGCGCAACCGTTACCCTCTGAAGCCTCCATCAACGTGGATGTACGATAGCACCACCTATCGGAACCACGACAAAAACATTCGTGTCTCCAATTGCGTTTGAATTCTCCAAAACCTTCCCTTTACATTCTTGCAAGTTGCATGCTTTACTTTCCGCTGCTCATATACTCTTTGCATGCTTGCTTGAATTGTGTTAAGGTTGCTTGACTTGTGCTAAGATAGCTAAAATCTGCCAAAGACTAAAATTGGGAAAAGGATAGTTTTTAATTGGTCAAGTAGTCTAATCACCCCCCTCTAGACATACTTTTGATCCTACAAGTGGTATCAGAGCTTTGGTCTCCATTTGCTTTGATTTCCATAGCTTTTGGTGGTCATAGCCTTGGTTTCACAACCTAGGAGAGTATGGCGTCTAGCGAGGGAAATTATCACCATAGAGGTCCTTACTTTAATGGTACTAATTTTGCTAGTTGGAAGCATAAGATGAAAATGCATATTCTTGGACATAACCCCGCCGTTTGGGCTATTGTGTGTATTGGCTTTCAAGGTGAATTATTTGATGGGAAAGAACCGAACCGTGAAGCCACCGTGGAAGAGTTGAAAATGCTGCAATACAACGCTCAAGCTTGTGATATCCTCTTCAACGAATTGTGCCCCGAAGAATTCAACAAATCAGCCGTCTTGAGAATGCAAAGGAAATTTGGGATACTTTGATTGACATGCATGAAGGTACCGACTCCATCAAGGAAACCAAGTTGGATGTGCTTTAAAGTCAACTTGACAAGTTCACTATGCAGGATGGTGAAGGTGTCGCTGAAATGTACTCTAGGCTTGCTCTTATCACAAATGAGATTGTCGGCTTAGGAAGTGAAGAGATGACCGACAAATTCATCATCAAGAAAATCCTAAGAGCCTTGGATGGAAAATATGATACCGTGTGCACATTGATTCAAATGATGCCCAATTACAAAGATCTCAAGCCAACGGAAGTCATTGGAAGAATTGTTGCTGATGAGATGTCACTCAAGGATAAAGAGGAACTTCACAACAAATCAAGTGGTGCTTACAAAGCCTCATGTGAAGCCCCCACATCATCAAATGAGAAACAAACCTTCAATGAAGAATTGAGCTTAAGGGTGAAGAACCTCAACAAGTTCTACAAGAGTAGAAGCAAAGAGAGAAGCTCCAAGTCAAGGTCCTACAATGACAAAAGATCCTCTAGTCGAGAGCAAAACTGCTACAATTGTGGAAGGCCCGGACACTATTCCAATGAGTGTACGGCCCCCTACAAGAAAAGAGAGGATTCTTCCAAGAGAAGAAGTAGAAGAGAAGAATCGCCACCTAGAGAAAGAAGGAGTAGAGATGATCGCTATGAACGAAGACCCTCACGGAGAAGCAAGGATTCGGAAAGAAAGGACAAGTCATCAAGGAGCTACACAAAATGAAGACATCAAGCTCATGTTGGTGAATGAGTATCTGACTCCGACTCCGACAACCACTCCAAGAGAAACTATCACTCCGACTCCGAATATACTCAAGATGAAGGTGTTGCCGGTCTAGCACTTGTGTCAACCAACTCCTACGACATATTTGATTCACCAAATGAAGGAATTGGGAGATGCTTCATGGCTAAAGGTCCAAAGGTATCACACCCTGAGTATGTTGATTTCAATAGTGATGAAGATGACTTGTTAGGTGATGATGATTTACTTATTGACAACTCTAGTGATGAATACTATGATGAAATGTAAATTAATCATGCTAATCAAGATGAAACGAATGACAATTATAAGGAGAAGATTGAGTCTCAAACTAAACACTCTTAAGTTAGCTCATGAAACTATCTTAGGAGATCATCGAGAACTTTTAAGGACCCATGAGAAATTACGCTTTGAAAAGCTCAACCTTGAGCAAGAGCATGAGTTCTTAAAAGCAATCAATGATGATCTTCGTAATAAAAGTTCTTCTTACATTGCCTCATGTCAAGTCTAGTAACAAGTACAAGAAAGATTCTTCCTCTAGTAGTAACAATATTCATGCTAAATCCAATGTTGTTGCTTCTAGTAGTTCTCTTGATTCCACTAATGATTCTCTTAGCCAAGTTACACTTGAGCAAGAAAATAGCTTACTAAAGGGAATTATAGAGAAAGGTGTCTACAAGAGCCTTGCCGGGAGTAAGCAATTCGAGGAAATTGTACGCAAGCAAGGAAGACATCGGAAGAACCAAGGTGTTGGTTTTGAACGAAAGTTCAATGCCAATGGAGTTGAGTGGGAAGAAGAACAATACCCCAAGACGAAGTTTGTTTCTCAACAAGAGAAGTATGATCCTACTTCTTTCAAAGGGAAACAAGCTCAAGATGATCTTCCACCACAAGACCACAAGCAAAAAGGCAAGGACAAGCTTCAAGAGGAAATTGATGCATTTGAAGAAGCTCCTAAGGCCTTGGTCAAGTGGGTTCCCAAGACTACTTCAAGTTCCACTTCATCAAGTACAACTACAACTCCGAGGATTCCCATCAAGATGGTGTGGATCCCAAAGAAGAAGAACTAGAGAGTTCTTGAGGGTGACTCCGCCAACATACTTCACTCTTATCATTTTGGCAAGAACAAGTGCAATCAACTTCCATATCTTGCACTAGTTCAAGGAGTCACAAACCCTCTTGTTGGTAAGACAAGGGACAAGGTAACCTAAAGCTTTCATAGATATCATCTTGTGTGTGCATCACTCTATGTCTATGGATATCCTTGTTTGTTCCTTGTGGGACTAACCCGTGTAGGTATTGAAAGTGCAACTCACTCCAAAGGATAGCCCCAAATGATCCACATCAACATTGAGCATCCACATCTTCAACATCTACATGAAGTCATCATCGACAAAACCCAAGGTTAGTTCATCCCTCTTTAGGGGGGATATCACATCTAGGGGGAGCTTTACTCTAAGATTTGAGCTAAAGCAACTCTAATGGTGTGAACACAACAATGCTTTATGTAAAAGTGGTAACCCCACTTGTGCTTAAACGATGAGTATGACCTATGATCAAGTGTTCTCACTTGACTCCTAAGTCAATATACTCATATATAGATGACCTAGTCATCGCCAATTGCTTGATAGATGCTAGAATTGGTTGTGCATGCTTTGCCACATATTTCAATTGCCATTTTACTGTGTGAGCATGTTTATTGCATATTTTACTCATTCGAGGACATCCACTTGTTGTTTTGATTGATTGGTTTCTTTTCTTTTGCCAAGTAGATGGACAAGAATGCCTAAGAACCTTCTCTAGCTATCTATGCTTTTCTCGTCTCAAACTCTATTCATGCTACATCACAAAATTTGATCAAGTCAGATTCGAACCACTCTGTGTGAGGAGCACTCGGAGTCCCCGATTCGTCATAGACTTAAACTTCCAAAACTTCTTTGTGCGTTTCGGTCTGACCGGTTCACTAATTTCGGTCATACCGAGATCACTAAGTCGATCTAGGTTTTCAATCTCGGTGCAACCAATTTGAACTTTTCGGTCACACCGAGTTGCAGTAACTGCTTGCAGTTAGGCATCTTGGTGCCACCGAGTTGTTCCACTCGGTCACACCGACAGGGTCGGGCTATATATACCCACAGGCAAAATTTTGGAAACTTTTCTCCAAACTTTTTCGCCCACTCTTAGCCCGCTGTGCCTCCAGGGTCTCCGGATCGTCCTCCTCGTCGCCAGTTGCCTCCTGCCGCTGGTCTCCGCCGCCGTCAACGGAAATCAACCCCGTCGTTGCCGCCGTAGCGAGTTCATCACCGAACTAGGGTATGAACTTGATCATTGTGCTATCCTTATCCGATTCCTAGCACATTGTGTTCGCCATGAATCTTGCCACGATTGAAACGATCATATCCAGTCAAAACACTCTGTAGATTAGAGATGAATTGAAAATTTAGGGTTAGGTTTCCACCGAAACCATCTCGGACCATCCGAGTTGTGGAACTCGGTACCACCGATACGGCTCAGGCCATTGCACATGAGATTCTTGGTCTGACCGAGAATTGAAAATCGGTGTGACCGAGTTCAGGACTTTGTGAAACCCTAGCAGTCTCGGTGCCACCGAACTATGACTCGGTCTGACCGAGTTCACTAGTTTAGGTTCCAACAGCTGCTTCGGTATCACCGAGTTTACAAATCGGTTGATCCGAAATGCTTTCTGAGGAAAACTAGAACTTTTTTGATTCATTCTTTTGCAAAAACCTCTGTATTTTGTGATGCTTATCTACTCTACCTCATCTACAATCTATTCATAGGGTCAGCTATCAGTGTTTGCATCATGTCTGATCAGAGTGACGGTCAGAACAAGTCAGAGGAGCAGGTTCACATGAGTGAGGGCACTAGTCCCTCTAGCAGCTCAGATGATGGGAGCAGGAGCACTCCCAGCAACTTGCCCAAAGCTGCCACCAGAACAAGGAAGAAGAGAACTTCAGAGTCTAAGGATGAAGACTATGTGGCAGTTGTGGATGATGCCACATCAAAGAAGAAAGTGCTTAAAAAGGAGTATGGCTCAGCTGCTGCATCCAAGCCAGGTCTGAAGACCAAAAGGCCAGCAGGAAGGCAGTCAATGTCCAAAGCCAGGGCATCCTCTCAGAAACCCTCTAGGTCAACTAGAGGAGATGAGGCTACAAAAGAGAAGAAGGAAAGAAAGAGGGGCAAATGGTGCAAGAAAGTTGATCCAATGGTAGAATTTGAGAAGCACTCTTCTGAAGAAGAAGAAGAAGAAGAGGTTGCTGCACCAGCACCTAAAGCCCAGAAGCTTATGGGTGATGCTATCAGGACAGGGGTTGCATCATCAAAGCCCAAAGAAGCACCCAAAGCTGCCTCCAAGCCCAAGATTGCACCAAAGAGGAATACTAGAAATATATCTGCTGCTGAGAAGAACAAGGCCCCAATGCCTGAGACTGTTGCTGAAGAAGAAGAAGATGAGGAGCATGTTCTGAGAAAATTGAAGCCAAAAATTCCAGACCACAATGATGCTCATCCTGTGGCTGAGAACATGAAGATCAGGAGAGACTCAGGACTGAGGAAATGGAGAGAGACAGATCCATATGCTACCAGAAGAAGAACTGTTGTGGATTACAGGTTCCACACCAAGGAACAACAGGATTTCTATGAGACAGTGCTGCTTGACAAGAAACCTATAGTGTGTGACATGAGGTGGGTCGAATGGACCTACATGAAGGAGAATGAGGAACACTATCCTGGTGTGTATGACAGTTTCAAGGCTTGTGGAGTGATGAGTTTGTGGCTCAAAAGGTCACTAAGTGGAATGATGAGCTTATCATGCAGTTCTACTCGACAGCTCACTTCTACCCAGATGGAAGAATTGTCTGGATGTCTGAAGGCACTATATATGAGTCTACAGTTGCAGAATGGGCTCAGTTGATCAGTGCCCCAGAAGAGCAAGAAGATGACTTGGATGTCTATGCCAAGAAGAAAAAGGATCAAACTCCATGGCTATCATGTACAAGGAAATTCCAGATGCAGACCTTGAGACTCACCAGTTTGGGTCAGTGAAACATCTGCTGTCAGGACTGCCTACTATCAATTGGATACTAAGGCATACTCTTCTGCCCAAGTCTGGAGATCACAGGATGATCAGAGGCCACTCCATAAATCTGCTACATATATTTGATGTACCACAAAAGTTCAAGGTCATGAGTCTCATTGTTGAAACTATCAACAGGACTGCTGCAGACCAAAAGAGAAGCTGTGGGTATGCCCCACAGATCCAGGAGTTGATTAACTCAAAGATGGGCACTGGCACATACTTGTTGGACAAGGAACACTTGGCTATCTATCCAGATTTTGAGGAAAACCAAGTGGTTATGGATGAAGATGAACCATCCTCAGTACAAGCACAAGCCAAGAGGGAGAAGGCAAAGGCAGAGAAAGCTACAAAGATGCCAACCCAGGAGGAGGCATCTCAATATCTTCTAAAAAGCAAGCAAGATCAGCTTGGCTACTTGATTGCATCCACTCTAAGGATTGAGAAAGGACTGGCCACCCTGACTCGTAACTAGGAAAGCTTGGAAAGAATCATGGAGCAGAAGTTCTATGACATAGATGTGAAGGTAACTGAGATCCAGTCTGTTGTGGAGCAACTTCAGGATGACATGCATGAGAGGAGGGCAAGACAACAACTGAGGCATTTGCCAGAGTGCCTAGAGCTTAGAGGTCAACTTCAGTACCATTAACAGACACCAGAGCCACTTCATCTGCACTAGCTACAGCTTCAGTGCCACCAGCTCCAGCATCTACTCCAACAGCTCCATCTACTTTGACTGAAGCCTTCGTTCTTGGAGTTCTCCGCACACCACCACCTGAAGACCAAGCTTGAGAGACGTTTTAGTGCTATGCATTTTCTATGAACTTTTTGGTAACTTGTTACCAAAGGGGGAGAAAAATGTATAGATCATAGGCTTCGAGAGAGAGCGTTGCTTTTTATTCTCTCTTGCTTTGGTGGTTGAAATTTATTTGCTTGATTGAGATACTTTATGCTTGTGTGTGAAACTTGGATGATCATGTGTGTTTGATCATATGTTACATTAATGCTTTGCTTGTTGGATGACATTATCATTTTATCCCTATATGATCATTCACTTTGCTGGTGATGAGTGCATGTATTTAATTATTATCATTTTGAGCGCTCCACCAAGATGTATGTGACATGGAAGAGTAACCCATGATCCTAACTCATTGTGCATTTGCAGTCCAAAGCAAATCTTAATATATGCACAAATTTAGGGGGAGCTCTTGCTTTTCACATACTTCTCAAAGCGACAATATTTTTCACTCTTATTATCATTTGTCGAAGCTTTGATCTATGTGTTGTCATCAATTACCAAAAAGGGGAGATTGAAAGTGCAACTATCCCTGGATGGTTTTGGTAATTCCTAACAACATATAGCTCATTGAGCTAACATTATTCCAAGATTAATATTTCAGGAAAAACTCAATTAATGGCATGGCATGGATGAGGAAAGTGGACCCCTCAAAATACTAAGGACAAAAAGTTTGGCTCAAGCTTAAAGCTCAAGACTCTACATTTTATATTTTAGTGATCCAAGATCACATTGAGTCTATAGGAAAAGCAAATACTATCAAGGAGGGATGAGGTGTTGCTTAATGAGGTTCTTGCTTCATAGTGCTTAGTGATATGCTCCAAAACCCTCAACTATCTTCCCACATCCACATATGACCTAAACCAAAAGTCAAACTCGGCCCCACCGATTCTTTCTATCCGGCGCCACCGAGTTCAGATGTCATAGCCACTGCCACAAACCCTAGGCAAATCGTTTCACCGATAGGGACGGTCTCACCGAGATGGGATTGTAATCTCTCTTTTTCCCTTCGTAACGTTTCGGTCCTACCAAGATGAGCAAATCGGTCCCACCGAGATTGCAATGTAAACTCTCTGTTTCCCTTCTGTAACATTTCGGTCTCACCGAGATGAGCGGATCGGTCCCACCGAGTTTACCTGACCAACTCTCTGGTTAGCTTATTACCAAAATCGGTCCCACCGAGTTTGTGTAATCGGTCTCACCGAGATTACGTTATACCCTAACCCTAACCATATCGGTCCTACCGAGTTGCATCTCAGTCCCACCGAAAATCCTAACGGTCACTAGGTTTACTAAATCGGTCCGACCGAGTTTCTCAAGTCGCTCTCACCGAGATTGGTAAATTGTGTGTAACGGTTAGATTTTGTGTGGAGGCTATATATACCCCTTCACCCACTCTTCATTCGTGGAGAGAGCCATCAGAACATATCTACACTTCCAATACACATTTTCTGAGAGAGAACCACCTACTCATGTGTTGAGACCAAGATATTCCATTCCCACCATATGAATCTTGATCTCTAGCCTTCCCCAAGTTGCTTTCCACTCAAATTTTCTTTCCACCAAATCCAAATCCTGTGAGAGAGAGTTGAGTGTTGGGGATACTATCATTTGAAGCACAAAAGAAAGGATTTCACCATCAACACACCATTTGTTATTTCTTGGAGAGTGGTGTCTCCTAGATTGGCTAGGTGTCACTTGGGAGCCTCCGACAAGATTGTGGAGTTGAACCAAGGAGTTTGTAAGGGCAAGGAGATCGCCTACTTCGTGAAGATCTACCGCTAGTGAGGCAAGTCCTTCGTGGGCGATGGCCATGATGGAATAGACAAGGTTGCTTCTTTGTGGACCCTTCGTGGGTGGAGCCCTCCGTGGACTCGCGCAACCGTTACCCTCTGAAGTCTCCATCAACGTGGATGTACGATAGCACCACCTATCGGAACCACGACAAAAACATCCGTGTCTCCAATTGCGTTTGAATTCTCCAAAACCTTTCCTTTACATTCTTGCAAGTTGCATGCTTTACTTTCCGCTGCTCATATACTCTTTGCATGCTTGCTTGAATTGTGTTAAGATTGCTTGACTTGTGCTAAGATAGCTAAAATCTGCCAAAGACTAAAATTGGGAAAAGGATAGTTTTTAATTTGTCAAGTAGTCTAATCACTCCCCCTCTAGACATACTTTCGATCCTACATCGCGCTTCCTCGTGCCGTCCGCGCGGACACACCGCTTGCGCTCGGGGTCGTTGCTGCCGCCAGAGCTACGGCCAGAGTTCCACATACGGCCCCCATGGCGTTTGGAGGCGGAAGAGGGCTCACCAGTGGCGAGAAATGCGGGGGAGAGAGTGGGGAATCGCGGGGACACGCGCCGGCTGGTGGATAGGGTTTCGACCCCGCAAACCCGTAGATATACGGCTTCCGGGGGGGGTTGTGGGCCACGGTAAAAAAATTACGGGCCGGGCGAGTATACGGGCTCTGTTTTGGCCAGAAAATTGGGTCGAGACCGTATACTCACCGGAATTATGCGGGTTTGCGAGATATATCCACAGGAAAATATTTGATATATTATTTGCATTATCTGTGAGCCATTCTATTTACTTGAATTGGTCCTAGGTCCTTGTGGTTATTTCTCGAGGTAACGATAAACAAAGTATTTGATATATTATTGAACCTATAAATGAACTTGTGCATATAGAAATTATTCATTGGAAACTTCAGAAAGATAGAAAAATTTAAACTATATTTTTTCGGCGACATAATGATGTTGACATCTTTATAAAAATAACAACATTAGGTTTACTAGCAAAAGAGCCCGTGCGTTGCAATGAGAGAGAAAACATAACACACGCTCTTAACCCAACAACTATCACTCAAGACCACAATAGGTCCATCTCCTTTATTTTTGCGAGGCATCATATTTGTGTTGCCGCTTATCCTCCTTCTCACCCTCGCCGGCAATGGCCTCGGTGTTCACATAAAACAAAACAAAAACATGTTTGAATATGGTTAAGGCGTCTCTCTCTCCATCTCTCCTCCCTCCATCTCTCTCTCTCTCGCTCGCTTTCTCTCACTTTCGCGATGAGAAATCTGTTGTTTTCCCTTACGACATTTTTCAGAGGTATGCATGTGTAGTTATCGATGTTTACTTTTCCCTATATTGTTATAGTGGGGTGTTTATTTCCAATCCGGATCACCGCCGGTACGAAAGGAAAATGGATCTTACGCTATAAATTATAAGTTTGCTCCCAAAACAATATTTTAAAAATGTTTAACAGGCAAATTAACATCATATTTAGATTCCACACATTTTTTCTAATAAAATTTCATATATAATATGTTAAAATCGAAGTTACGGTTTAAAAGATACAGATAATTTAGAAAATCACTTGTTGACTTAAATATATTTCAAAATAATATTTAAAAATACTTAACAGGTAAAAATAATCTCATATTCATATTCTACATATTTTTCTAATCAAATTTCATATATAACATATTCAAATTGGAGTTACGGTTTAAAAGATATGGATGACTTACAAAACATTGTTTGGCTTAAATATGATCCGCGGATGAATTACCTAAAACATCAGGGGGGGTTTGAAAAATGTAAAATAACGGTTCGGGTGTGACTTAAATCCGGACTGTGGGTTGATTTCAAGAAAACACAGGGACTTTTGTGTAAAATATGAAAAACGTTTCGTTTTAATTTAAAACAGGACTGCGGGTTGAATTCACTGAAATAGAGGGACTTTTCTAAAAAATGTCATTGACGGACAAAAGAAACACAATTTACTTTATTATTAGGTAAAGATAGTTACAATGCCGTGCTCGACAAGATTTACGTACGTACTTTAAGATTAGTAAGTTCGTGACCATAATTTTTGTTTTAAAGACTATACAAAAAAAGAAATTTGACAAAATGGTTTGTTTAAAGCGAGGGGAACTTTTGGTCTATGATTGTATATACACTCTATATGGAAAAATAATTTAGTAACTAAATAAAAATTCAAAAAAATCAGAAAATATTTTTCATATAAACTTGACCTTTCCTTGTACTGGTGAAAAAAAAATCCACAAAAATAAAAAATCTCGTTGACTCCTCAAAAAAAGAGAAGAAAATTCGGTCAAAATAGTATGAATAGTGACCTATAATAGCAAATAAATTTTGTTCCTTTTGCCCTGAAGTCAACGTTGATTTTCTATTCGTGAAAATTTATATGCTAGTGCAAAAGAAAGTCAAGTTTAATGTAAAAAAGACTTCCAAACTTTTTTGACTTTTTTTAATTATCGAATTTGTTTTCCCATATGAGGTGTATATACACCTAGGAACCAAAGGGTATTTCCCTTGTTTAAAGGCGATTCATTTATTCAGATTTAGAGATGAAAAGGGAGTTCGAACCATGATTTTGTGGTTGCCCGTGGAATGTATCCTGTTGGTAGTTTTATTACATGGGATTCCATACTAGGGAATAGATATTTATTTTCTAGCCTATTTTCTTTTGACGGGGAGTATACTTTTTGTTCCTCGGTATATATGCATAACAAGTAAGGGAACTGTTTAGTAAATAAGTGATAACGGAGAACTTCAGTATATAAGCACATCAATAGAGCCGAGGAAAAAAAGTAAAAAAAAAAACTAAGGAAAGAACAAGTTGACTATGAATTGAAATTTTACAAGGAATTGATGGCTTCCGGGAAATGAAATCTGGTTTTTTTTTTGTATTAGATTTCTTCTTTGTCAATAATTTTTACCTCCTTTGCGAGAGGTTGCAAGAATGTGGGCCCCTACTATTCTACAAATGCAATTACTCTCTTTAGCTTTGGAACATGGTCACAAGGGAAAGGGAATTTCTGGCTGGAAAATTGGGACACCTCCATTGGCATATTGGAGGACAAATGCGGATGATTGGTGGGCAAGGCGAACTGGTTCTCACATGCGGGATAGGAAGGGGATGGACTCTCTCACCATGCTGATTTCATGGTCCATACGGAATGCGCAGAATGCATGGGTATTCCGGCACGAGAGCGCGCCCCCAACGATCTAGCTAAGAAAATGAGCTTGGAAGAGGCGGGACTTTGAGTAATCGCCGCGGCAAAGAATTTTGGTGGTAATTGTATTGGGAGAATATTTATTCATGTCGTGTGTGAATTGTAACAGACTTTATCATCTACTTCCTCTATAAACTAATATAAAAGCGTTTACATCACTACTTTAGTATTCTAAACGCTTTTATATTAATTTATGGAGGGAGTACTTAATTATTTTATGAGTCAAAAAAATCCGCGGTTTTGAAAAAAAGGGGGAGGGGGGGTGGCAAAATGAACATGTAATACATATTTTCGGGAAATTAGTTTTAAAATGCAGGAAATATTTGTTAAAGTGAAACTGCGTTTGTAAGATTTTCGACTGCAGCACGCGTCTAGGTAGGGAACAGTAAATCATCGACTCATCGTTAAAGCAAACAGTTTCACCAAAACCCATCACTGATGAACAGAAATTAGTACCACATCCGTGTCTCCTTTACCATGGGCGGAAAGGAAGAGCAAACAAATCAGGCTAACCCCAAGTGAACAGTGATGGACTGCCAAAGGTACACAAACGCGTCCCACACGCTTGCGACCTGTTCCTACGAGTCAGGGGCAGTTGGGGGGTAGTAGTTGCTTAAGGCCTTACACTATGTAGGCCAAAATCGGTGTCAAAATCACTTTTACTTTATTTGGCATCGGTGCCCTCCATTGCCTAGCAGGTGCCATAACAAAATTTTAGGGAACCGGAGCATCTATTTGCTCCGGTGCCAAATCCATCCGCAGAGTAAATTAAGCGCGCCGGCCGTCCTTCTAACCCAAAGAGCTGGCAACGAGCTAGGAACCAGGACGCTGCTAGTAGGGTGAGATGGGCTGATATATAGTACTCCCTCCGTCCCAAAATTCATGTCGCGGCCCCAGTTTATTGGCAAATTTGCAGAACAACCCTCGCAATTGGAAAAGTGTGACAAACAGACACCTCCGCCAGATCTTCCTCCGCTTGTCCCCCGCACAATTGCCAGGGGCCGGCGCCGGCCAGCCGCGATTCCGTACGGGCGTCGCCGCCGCCGCCGCCCAGACTTGCTCTGCCGTCGCCCAGATCTGCGCCGCCGCCCAAAACTGCTCTCCCGCGTGTCCTCGATCTCCCGCTGCTGCTTCTCCTCAAGCTCCGGCGATTGCTTCTCCTTGAGCTCCGGCTGCTGCTTCTCCTCGAGCTCCCGTTGCTGCTTCTCCTCGAGCTCCCGCCGATGGAGCTCTGCTGTCTCCCGTGCTTCTCCCGTGCCCGAGCTACTGCTGCTGCTGCTCCTCTACACTCTGCATCGGCTATTAGTAGTATAGTTCATGTTCTTGTTTTGTTTTAAATCTATCTCTGTACCAGCTCGTCGAGTATTTGATTCCTTTCTACCTGTTTCTGACGTGTGTCCCACAAGCATTTAGGCCCTTCGTTATGTAGCGGTGCCAAAACTTTGCAAAAGTATACCACGCCCATGTCGATGCCAAATGAAGAAGTTTTAGCACCGCCCACACTATGCGAAAGAATTTGGCATTCAATGAAGCTAAGGCCCATGTACATAAACTACTCCCTCCGTCCCCAAAAACATGTCGCAGTGGCACTTTTACGAAAACCCCCTCAGCGGATTCCCGACACAACCCGCACTCCCTGGTCGTCTCCCTCGCTCGTCTCCCCTGCGCGCCGGAGGTCCCCTGCTCGGTTCCCCCGCGCCGGAGGTCCCCTGCTCGGCTCCACCGCGCGTCGCCGAAGCTCCCCCGCCCCCCGCCCCACGCCTCCACCGCGCTTCCCTCTCCTTGTTCCCTTATTCGTTCCCCATGGTGAATCACGGGAAGGAGAAGGCTCGATTTTTGTTTTCGATCTGCTCTCCGGCGGCGGCGGCCTTTCCCGAGCTTGGCGAGCCGGAGCTGACCCTTCCCGTCGTCAACCACCTCCTCGCCGGCTGGCCGTCGTAGACCACGAAGCCGGTCCCCGCCAGTTCCTTCACCTCGCCGCCAACCTCGTCCATCTCGCTCCCCCGAGCACCTCCCTGGAGTCGGCAGAAGTTCTCCACTTTCCCCCATCGGCAGCAGCAACCATCCCCGCCTTCGCCACCCAGCAACCAGCACTGCCCGCGACGACAGAGAAAAGGTGAGGATCCAAACTGTCCCCAAGTTGTCCCCAAATTGTAATGTTTGACTGAAATTTGAGTAAAACTGAAAAATTTGAAGTTGCAGTTGCAGTTGCAGCAGTACGGTGATGCAGCAGAACACTTGCAGTTGCTTGGGTGGCCTGGCCCTTTCAGTTGCAACTTGCAAAGTTCTGTATGTATCCTTTGGGTTGTTGGTTCTGAACATTTTGTGCAACTTGTATGTATCCCCTACTTCATCACCAATTCGTTTGACCACACCACTTGCTTGCTGATCTTCACAGGCATATGATGTGCACCCTTGGTCATCCGATCCCATGAACTGCTAACGAAACAACGCCCAATGTCGTGACTGTGGTCACGTTCTGCAACCAAGCAACCGCCCTCCTCCGTTCTCCTCCAGCAGCAGCAAAAGGTTTTTTCCTCTCCCTTGTTACTGAATTTAAGTTGGAGACAACATTTAAGTTATGAACCTTGTTACTAAATCATGTTGTGAATCACTTAAGTTCTGAACCATTGGAATTTCTGAATCATGAACTTTGTTAAGTTTTTAAAAAGATGATTACTAGTACATCCAGGACACATAGGCAACCCAAATCCGACATGTTAGTAAGATTTGTACTATCTCAAAATTCACTCAGTTGGCAAAGAAAGGCTGCTATGCACATAAAATTCAGTTTACTCCAAAATCAGTAAACTGAATTTATTTTTCAATTCATATACACCAGACACTTAATTCAGTAAACGGATTCATTTAAAGTAAACTACCTAATTTTTTACCTAACTACCTATTCTTAGATTCAGTCAGATAACTACCTATTCTTTTTTTACAATCATGCTCTCTTTATTTACAATCTGAACAAATTAAAGAAAGGAAAAGGAACTACAGCCAAGAAGGCATGCATGTAAGTATCTTGGATCTTGGCATTTACTCATGGAATATGCATCATTTTCTCTCAACTCAATTAATCAGAGTACGACATGGCAAACTTCTGAATTTTAATTTCCAAGACATCACAAGCGGGAACAGTTCTACAGCAGCACATCTACTGAATTTTGTGGAGTATATGGTTTGTACTGAATTTTTTTCACTAATTTGCACTGGATTTCAATTAAATCTTCAGTACATTTACAGTTAAATTTTGAGTTGAATATGCAGTACATTATGTGATGTTTGTCTGAAATTATTTCGTTCACACCAATTGTTTATCTCAACATCTGTAGAGGTTATGCTTGTGCTACTGAATTTGAAATTGAACAGAATTATCTTTGTTTCTTGCTTACTTGACACTGGCCACATTACTTAGATGTGCTAGAACCTAAAGATAGACATTGTTTTAGAAAGAAATGAAACAGGGCAACTAACCAAAAAGAAAGCAGAGTATCTTTAATCCATATATTAGTTGTTCTTCCATAATCACAGATTTGCGTCTGGCCGTGGCCTATGTGCACATGATAAATTAAGATTCTCACAGTGTCCGAAGCAGCAGTAGACACAATTGTGCAGTTACCCAATTGATAAATTAAGATAGAGTGTGAATTTCAATAAAATTGGCCATCAGTTCACTATTTTGATGTCTAGGAGGAACTGGAGCAAACTCTGGTTGGCATATGAGATTTGAGCACGGCCGAAGCGAACAAACATCCCAGGAATCTTGTCTTATTTTGATTTGCTCCAAAATTAACAGTGAATTTGATTGAATTTACTCTGTATCTTTAGAGTGTAGAGGAGCAGCAGCAGCAGTAGCTCGGGCACGGGAGAAGCACGGGAGACAGCAGAGCTCCATCGGCGGGAGCTCGAGGAGAAGCAGCAACGGGAGCTCGAGGAGAAGCAGCAGCCGGAGCTCAAGGAGAAGCAATCGCCGGAGCTTGAGGAGAAGCAGCAGCGGGAGATCGAGGACACGCGGGAGAGCAGTTTTGGGCGGCGGCGCAGATCTGGGCGACGACATAGCAGGTCTGGGCGGCGGCGGCGGCGACGCCCGTACGGAATCGCGGCTGACCGGCGCCGGCCCCTGGCAATCGTGCGGGGGACAAGCGGAGGAAGATCTGGCGGAGGTGTCTGTTTGTCACACTTTTCCAATTGCGAGGGTTGTTCTGCAAATTTGCCATTGAACTGGGGCCGCGACATGAATTTTGGGACGGAGGGAGTATAACTTAAATCAAATATAATTACATGAGGAAACAAATAATTAATCACTTTTTATGGTCTCATGGTAAGGAAACATTCTTAAACGCACGTAATTTTAGCTGTGCCTTCTAAACCATGACGGAGGGAGAATATTTTGTTAACATAATAGATTAAATGTATTTATTACGGTTTGGTAAATGATCGAATTAAATGTTAAAAATTAAACATTAAAGTCCATAATATTTCTGAGACATTCAGTGTAGTTTTTTTTTTGCGATGGCACATTCAGTATAGTTACAACATAACCTCTTTGTACACGTACTGTTGGCATGCAATGTAATCACACAAGCATTAGTATAAGATAATCGCCCAGTGGTAAGTTCGGTAGCAGTAACAAAATGGAAGGAGAGTAAATTCTGGTGGTTGGTTGGTCATCCTTTAATTGGAGGGTCGGTGGCATTGTTGGGGTTAAGTTACAGCACGCATTCAGTCCATCAATTCTTCTGAACAGAGTCCTCCTCCCAAGTCAAGCAAACAGCCGGCTCTGTGTCTCATGGAGAGGAAGAAATATCAATGGGGTGGATGGAATGGCAGAACTGTCTGCATCTAAGGTAAGAAATCTCCATCTTGATGAGTTCGCGATTATATAGGGTTAGAAACGTAGTTCACTTTCATCAGTAACTTGTTCAAAAAACTGTCAGGAAGTGGTAGCTGTGGTAGCGCCTGCTAGATCTGCACAGGTAACAGACAAGGGAGATTTGATCACTGGTGATGGCTTCAGTAGTAGTAACCCGATAGATCTTGTTAAGGATTCTTGCCCATTAGAAGAATCTGGAAGCAGTAAAGCAGCGTGTTGTGGTAGTGGTAACAGAGCTAAAGAGCAGTTCAGATTCGGGCCATTGGATCTGCACAAACTGTATCATGCACTTTCTGTAGAGCAACAGGTTTTAATAAGAAAGATAGGACTCGAAGGAGTGGACAGATGCGCTTTGCACAGTGATGAAAGTCAGGGATAGTTGGGGAGAATTAGCTGGGTAAATGCGTCTGGGACAGCAGGTGGAACAGGTTGAAAGGAATCTAATACATGAACTGCTGGTACAGAGAAAGCTGTAATACAAAACGAGTCCAGGAACTATACTAATAGGCCTGTGTGGATGACCGGTGAGATTCCGGGACATATGTCCCCAGGAACCATTGGGTAATTCCCCCAGGTTGTTCACTTTAGTCCAGGTTATTAGCATCTGCTGTTGGAAGCTCAGGCACTTAGGTGTTCTTGTAAGGGCGTCTCCATTGCAGGGGTGCTTGCGTAGATGCTTAGAAAATAAAAAATGTTGAAAATATGAGCAATTTATCGAATGATTTTATTAACAGAAGTACTAAGTAAAGCATGACCAGAATAGTAGTGATAAAACAAGCCATGCGATTTGACAAAGAGAAGGTAAACAACATCTTCATATATGAACTGTAACTAAACATATCTAGAGCAGACAGTATAGCAACTTAGCAAGTTGCATATATGAAATAGAGTCTAACATATCTAGGGCAAATACTAGAACAAGGAACTGTAGCAGGACCTCTAATAGAAAGGAGAAGAACACGTACGAGACAGTAGCAGCAGAAGCGCTGGACTTGGGGTCGGTGTCCTCGCCTGCCATTTCATCGAGGAGGTCGTGGACGTCGGGGAAGAAGTCGTCGTCGGGGAAGTAGTCGTCGGCGACCGGATCGTCCGTGCTGAAGCAGCCAGTAGTCGCGCTGAGCGCTCCCCAAAAACCTTATCACCCTTCTCCCGTAGAGGACTCAAAAGGGGCAGTTTCGGAGGCCTACTATCCCGACGTGCGGTGCACGCCGCAAGCCGGGATGAGGAAGAGAGTAGCAGCTCAAAGATGGAACCGATGGCGAGGGAAGGAGTAGTTCTGGTGCGTCTCTCTGGGAGGAGCGACCTCCCTTTTATAGGCGCAAGAGAAGGAGGCGAGAGGGCAGCGACGGGAGGCGAAACGAAGAGACGGAGATGAAGCGAACAGCCAGCAGCCGAAGGGCTGCACCGTTCACATTCGAACTCCACTTTCGCAAAAATCTTTTCAGCTTCCGTGTGACCTTTCGTATACCCGTAGTGCGTGGCAAAAATTTAGACATCGACTCGGCTCATTCCCGCAACCCACGGCGCGGCGCGGCGCATCGTGACGAGGCGGGTGGCGGAGGAGGAGCTCGCGTGGATGTCCCTCTTGTTCTCATGCTCATACAAGTGGGGAAAGAACCTCCCTTATAAAGAGGTCCAACTCCCTCTAAACTAGCAATGTGGGACTAAACTTTAGTTCCACCTCTTGCCTTGCACGAATGGGCTACGTGGGCCTCTAGGATTTATTAAGAATTTTTGAAAGTGCTATTGGGCTAGGCCCAAAATAGACAAAATTCCAGCAATCCCCCACCAGATCCCAGAGGCACACAAAAATTGCCTTTGGTTCCAGAACACTGTTTTATATACCGGTACTGCAGTGGAGACTGTTAAGTTGAATTTCCACCTAGAACTCTATGCTACACTAGTAAGCAACTTGAACAGTGGACTGGGCCTTGAACTGCAAGTTTTCTGCGAATCTAGCTTCACATAAAGCCGTGACCGATACGTGGCTACCGTGGGTCTTCCCCGCGGGTGGAGCTTATGCGTCATACTCTGTGACCTTTCATGAGTTTACTAGAGAGAACCCTACTCTCATAGATTGCGACGTTTGACAATTAGACTTATATAGGTGTGTTCTTCAAAAGATGTTCTGCAGGATAACAACTCTGCTTAAATGAGCCACTTAGAACACATTAAGATATACATCAACCTGCCCTGCAGATTAGGAGAGTATTGCATCTTCATGGAGTGGTATTGTGAATAGTAAGGATACTCTCCTCTCAGTTGACCAACAGCTTGTCTTTCACATCTAATTCACGGGATCTCCGATCACAAAGAATAGGTTACCACTATGAACAACTCATATTGTGGGTCTCATACCCATCTCCCTCAATGCATTATCTATCACTTTACGTGATAGACCCTTAGTAAAAGGATCTGCCAGATTTTTAGATGTTTGGATATAATCCAATGCAATAACTCCGGAGTTTTTCATTTTCCTGACAGACTTTAACCTTCTCTGAACGTGTCTTGATGACTTCATGTTATCCTTTGAGTTGCTCACTTTCGTGATCACAGTTTGATTGTCGCAGTTCATAAGGATACCCGGTACAGGTTTCTCAACAACCGGCAAGTCATTCAAGAGCCGACGAAGTCAATCTGCTTCGACCCTAGCTGTATCTAGTGCTGTGAGTTCTGCTTCCATTGTTGACCTCGTTAAGATGGTCTGTGTCGGTGTCAAAACCGGCGGATCTCAGGTAGGGGGTCCTGAACTGTGCGTCTAGGCGGATGGTAACGTGAGACAAGGGACACGATGTTTTAACCCAGGTTCGGGCCCTCTCGATGGAGGTAAAACCCTACTCCTGCTTGATTAATATTGATGATATGGGTAGTACAAGAGTGGATCTACCACGAGATCAGAGAGGCTAAACCCTAGAAGCTAGCCTATGGTATGATTGTTGTTATTGTGTCCTACGGACTAAACCCTTCGGTTTATATAGACACCGGAGGGGCTAGGGTTACACAGAGTCGGTTACAATGGGAGGAGATCTACATATCCATATTGCCAAGCTTGCCTTCCACGCCACGGAAAGTCCCATCCGGACACGGGACGAAGTCTTCAATCTTGTATCTTCATAGTCCGACAGTCTGGCCAAAGGTTATAGTCTGGCTATCCGGACACCCCCTAATCCAGGACTCCCTCAGTCTGCTTGCAAGACTTCCAAGAAACAGCGCCACCTCCATGAGTGAATACATATCCGCTCGTGGCCTCTATCTCATCAGCATCTAAGATCCAGTTTGAGTCACTACTGTTGGGGAACGTAGTAATTTCAAAAAATTTCCTACGCACACGCAAGATCATGGTGATGCAAAGCAACGAGAGGGGAGAGTATTGTCTACGTACCCTCGTAGACCGAAGCGGAAGCGTTGACACAACGTAGAGGAAGTAGTCGTACGTCCTCCTCGCGATCCGACCGATCCCAGCGCCGTTACTTCGGCGCCTCCGAGTTCTTGACACACGTACAGCACGATGACGTTCTCCGGGCTCCGATCCAGCAAAGCTCTCGGGGAAGAGTTTCGTCAGCACGACGACGTGGTGACGATCTTGATGTACTACCGACGCAGGGCTTCGCCTAAGCACTGCGACAATATGACCGAGGTGGAATATGGTGGAGGGGGGCACCGCACACGGCTAAGGAACGATCACGTTGATCAATCGTGTGTCTTGGGGTGCCCCCCTGACCCCGTATATAAAGGAGCAAAGGGGGGAGGGCCGGCCGGCCCTAGAGGCGCGCCAAGGGAGGGGGAGTCCTCCTCCTAGTGGGAGTAGGACTCCCCTTTCCTAGTCCAACTAGGAGGGGGAAGGGGGGAAGGGGGGAAGGAAGGAGAGGGAGAGGGAGAGGGAAAGGGGGGCCGCGCCCCCCTCCTTGTCCAATTTGGACTCCTCATGGGGGGGGGGCCACCTCCTGGCGCAGCCCTCTCTCTCCCCTCGTGGCCCAATAGGCCCATTACTTCCCCGGGGGGGTTTCGGTAACCCCTCCGGCACTCCGGTAATATCCGAAACCACTCGGAACCATTCCGATGTCCGAACATAGCCATCCAATATATCAATCTTTATGTCTCGACCATTCCGAGACTCCTCGTCATGTCCGTGATCACATCTGGGACTCCGAACTCCTTTGGTACATCAAAATGCATAAACTCATAATAACTGTCATCGTAACCTTAAGCGTGCGGACCCTACGGTTCGAGAACAATGTAGACACGACCGAGACACGTCTCCGGTCAATAACCAATAGCGGTACCTGGATGCCCATGTTGGTTCCTACATATTCTACGAAGATCTTTATCGGTCAGACCGCATAACAACATACGTCGTTCCCTTTGCCCATCGGTATGTTACTTGCCCGAGATTCGATCGTCGGTATCCAATACCTAGTTCAATCTCGTTACCGGCAAGTCTCTTTACTCGTTCCGTAATACATCATCCCGCAACTAACTCATTCGTTGCATTGCTTGCAAGGCTTATGTGATGTGCATTACCGAGAAGGCCCTGAGATACCTCTCCGACATTCAGAGTGACAAATCCTAATCTCGAAATACGCCAACCCAACAAATACTTTCGGAGACACCTGTAGAGCACCTTTATAATCACCCAGTTACGTTGTGACGTTTGGTAGCACACAAAGTGTTCCTACGGTAAACGGGGGTTGCATAATCTCATAGTCATAGGAACATGTATAAGTCATGGAGAAAGCAATAGCAACATACTAAACGATCGGATGCTAAGCTAATGGAATGGGTCATGTCAATCAGATCATTCAACTAATGATGTGACCTTGTTAATCAAATGACAACTCCTTTGTCTATGGTTAGGAAACTTAACCATCTTTGATTAACAAGCTAGTCAAGTAGAGGCATACTAGTGACACTCTGTTTGTCTATGTATCCACACATTTATTATGTTTCCGGTTAATACAATTCTAGCATGAATAATAAACATTTATCATGATATGTAAGGAAATAAATAATAACTTTATTATTGCCTCTAGGGCATATTTCCTTCAGTCTCCCACTTGCACTAGAGTCAATAATCTAGATTACACAGTAATGATTCTAACACCCATGGAGTCTTGGTGCTGATCATGTTTTGCCCGTGGAAGAGGCTTAGTCAATGGGTCTGCTACATTCAGATCCGTATGTATCTTGCAAATCTCTATGTCTCCCACCTGGACCAAGTCCCGAATGGAATTGAAGCGTCTCTTGATGTGCTTTGTTCTCTTGTGAAATCTGGATTCCTTCGCCAAGGCAATTGCTCCAGTATTGTCACAAAAGATTTTCATTGGACCCGATGCACTAGGTATGACACCTAGATCGGATATGAACTCCTTCATCCAGACTCCTTCATTTGCTGCTTCCGAAGCAGCTATGTACTCCGCTTCACATGTAGATCCCGCCACGACGCTTTGTTTAGAACTGCACCAACTGACAGCTCCACCGTTTAATGTAAATACGTATCCGGTTTGCGATTTCGAATCGTCCGGATCAGTGTCAAAGCTTGCATCAACGTAACCCTTTACGATGAGTTCTTTGTCACCTCCATACACGAGAGACATTTCCTTAGTCCTTTTCAGGTATTTCAAGATATTCTTGACCGCTGTCCAGTGATCCACTCCTGGATTACTTTGGTACCTCCCTGCTAAACTTATAGCAAGGCACACATCAGGTCTGGTACACAGCATTGCATACATGATAGAGCCTATGGCTGAAGCATAGGGAACATCTTTCATCTTCTCTCTATCTTCTGCATTGGTCGGGCATTGAGTCTTACTCAACTTCACACCTTGCAATACAGGCAAGAACCCTTTCTTCGCTTGATCCATTTTGAACTTCTTCAAAATCTTGTCAAGGTATGTGCTTTGTGAAAGTCCAATTAAGCGTCTTGATCTATCTCTATAGATCTTAATGCCCACTATGTAAGCAGCTTCACCGAGGTCTTTCATTGAAAAACTCTTATTCAAGTATCCTTTTATGCTATCCAGAAATTCTATATCATTTCCAATCAGTAATATGTCATCTACATATAATATCAGAAATGCTACAGAGCTCCCACTCACTTTCTTGTAAATACAGGCTTCTCCAAAAGTCTGTACAGACCCAAATGCTTTGATCACACTATGAAAGCATTTATTCCAACTCCGAGATGCTTGCACCAGTCCATAAATGGATCGCTGGAGCTTGCATACTTTGTTAGCTCCCTTTGGATTGATAAAACCTTCTGGTTGCATCATATACAACTCTTCTTCCAGAAACCCATTCAGGAATGCAGTCTTTACATCCATTTGCAAAATTTCATAATCATAAAATGCAGCAATTGCTAACATGATTCGGACAGACTTAAGCATCGCTACGGGTGAGAAGGTCTCATCGTAGTCAATCCCTTGAACTTGTCGAAACCCCTTTGCGACAAGTCGAGCTTTGTAGACAGTAACATTACCGTCGGCGTCAGTCTTCTTCTTATAGATCCACTTATTCTCTATTGCTTGCCGACCCTCGGGCAAGTCAACCAAAGTCCACACTTTGTTTTCATACATGGATCCCATCTCAGATTTCATGGCTTCCAGCCATTTTGCGGAATCTGGGCTCACCATCGCTTCTTCATAGTTCGTAGGTTCGTCATGATCTAGTAGCATGATTTCCAGAATAGGAATGCCGTACCACTCTGGTGCAGATCTCACTCTGGTTGATCTACGAGGTTCTGTAGTAACTTGATCTGAAGTTTCATGATCATCATCATTAACTTCTTCTCTGATTGGTGTAGACGTCACAGAAACCGGTTCCTGTGATGAACTACTTTCCAATAAGGGAGCAGGTACAGTTACCTCATCAAGTTCTACTTTCCTCCCACTCACTTCTTTCAAGAGAAACTCCTTCTCTAGAAAGGATCCATTTTTAGCAACAAATGTCTTGCCTTCGGATCTGTGATAGAAGGTGTACCCAACTGTTTCCTTTGGGTATCCTATGAAGACACATTTCTCCGATTTGGGTTCTAGCTTATCAGGTTGAAGCTTTTTCACATAAGCATCGCAGCCCCAAACTTTAAGAAACGACAACTTTGGTTTCTTGCTAAACCACAGTTCATAAGGTGTCGTCTCAACGGATTTTGACGGTGTCCTATTCAACGTGAATGCAGCCGTCTCTAGAGCATAACCCCAAAACGATAGCGGTAAATCTGTAAGAGACATCATAGATCGCACCATATCAAGTAAAGTGCGATTACGACGTTCGGACACACCATTGCGTTGTGGTGTTCCGGGTGGCGTGAGTTGCGAAACTATTCCGCATTGTTTCAAATGTAGACCAAAACTCGTAACTCAAATATTCTCCTCCACGATCGGATCGTAGAAACTTTATTTTCTTGTTACGATGATTTTCAACTTCACTCTGAAATTCTTTGAACTTTTCAAATGTTTCAGACTTGTGTTTCATTAAGTAGATATACCCATATCTGCTTAAATCATCTGTGAAGGTGAGAAAATAACGATATCCGCCACGAGCCTCAACATTCATCGGACCACATACATCTGTATGTATGATTTCCAACAAATCTGTTGCTCTCTCCATAGTACCGGAGAACGGTGTTTTAGTCATCTTGCCCATGAGGCACGGTTCGCAAGTGCCAAGTGATTCATAATCAAGTGACTCCAAAAATCCATCAGTATGGAGTTTCTTCATGCGCTTTATACCGATATGACCTAAACGGCAGTGCCACAAATAAGTTGCACTATCATTATCAACTCTGCATCTTTTGGCTTCAACATTATGAATATGTGTATCACTACTATCGAGATTCATCAAAAATAGACCACTCTTCAAGGGTGCATGACCATAAAAGATATTACTCATATAAATAGAACAACCATTATTCTCTGATTTAAATGAATAACCGTCTCGCATCAAACAAGATCCAGATATAATGTTCATGCTCAACGCTGGCACCAAATAACAATTATTTAGGTCTAATACTAATCCCGAAGGTAGATGTAGAGGTAGCGTGCCGACCGCGATCACATCGACTTTGGAACCGTTTCCCACGCGCATCGTCACTTCGTCCTTTGCCAGTGTTCGCTTAATCCGTAGTCCCTGTTTCGAGTTGCAAATATTAGCAACAGAACCAGTATCAAATACCCAGGTGCTACTGCGAGCTCTAGTAAGGTACACATCAATAACATGTATATCACATATACCTTTGTTCACCTTGCCATCCTTCTTGTCCGCCAGATACTTGGGGCAGTTCCGCTTCCAGTGACCAGTCTGCTTGCAGTAGAAGCACTCAGTTTCAGGCTTAGGTCCAGACTTGGGTTTCTTCTCTTGAGCAGCAACTTGTTTGCTGTTCTTCTTGAAGTTCCCCTTCTTCTTCCCTTTGTCCTTCTTCTTGAAACTAGTGGTCTTATTGACCATCAACACTTGATGCTCCTTCTTGAATTCTACCTCCGCAGCCTTTAGCATTGCGAAGAGCTCGGGCATAGTCTTATCTATCCCTTGCATATTATAGTTCATCACAAAGCCTTTGTAGCTTGGTGGCAGTGATTGAAGAATTCTGTCAATGACACAATCATCCGGAAGATTAACTCCCAGTTGACTCAAGTGATTGTAATACCCAGACATTCTGAGTATGTGCTCACTGACAGACCCATTCTCTTCCATCTTGCAGCTATAGAACTTATTGGAGACCTCATATCTCTCAATCCGGGCATTCTTTTGGAATATCAACTTCAACTCCTGGAACATCTCATATGCTCCATGGTTCTCAAACCGTCGTTGAAGTCCCGGTTCTAAGCTGTAAAGCATGGCACACTGAACTATCGAGTAGTCATCAGCTTTGCTCTGCCAGACGTTCATAACATCTGGTGTTGCTCCAGCAGCAGGCCTGGCACCTAGCGGTGCATCCAGGACGTAACTCTTCTGTGCAGCAATGAGGATAATCCTCAAGTTACGGACCCAGTCCGTGTAATTGCTACCATCATCTTTCAACTTTGCTTTCTCAAGGAACGCATTAAAATTCAACGGAACAACAGCACGAGCCATCTATCTACAATCAACATAAACAAGCAAGTTACTATCAGGGACTAAGTTCATGATAAATTTAAGTTCAATTAATCATATTACTTAAGAACTCCCACTTAGATAGACATCCCTCTAATCTTCTAAGTGATCACGTGATCCAAATCAAACTAAACCATAACCGATCATCACGTGAAATGGATTAGTTCTCAATGGTGAACATCATCATGTTGATCATATCTACTATATGATTCACGCTCGACCTTTCGGTCTCCGTGTTCCGAGGCCATATCTGCATATGCTAGGCTCGTCAAGTATAACCCGAGTATTCCGCGTGTGCAAAACTGGCTTGCACCCGTTGTAGATGGACGTAGAGCTTATCACACCCGATCATCACGTGGTGTCTGGGCACGATGAACTTTGGCAACGGTGCATACTCGGGGAGAACACTTCTTGATAATTTAGTGAGAGATCATCTTATAATGCTACCGTCAATCAAAGCAAGATAAGATGCATAAAAGATAAACATCACATGCAAATCAATATAAGTGATATGATATGGTCATCATCATCTTGTGCTTCGTGATCTCCATCTCTGCAGCACCATCATGATCACCATCGTCACCGGCGCGACACCTTGATCTCCATCGTAGCATCGTTGTCGTCTCGCCAATCTTATGCTTCTACGACTATCGCTACCGCTTAGTGATAAAGTAAAGCATTACAGGGCGATTGCATTGCATACAATAAAGCGACAACCATACGGCTCCTGGCGGTTGCCGATAACTCGGTTACAAAACATGATTATCTCATACAATAAAATATAGCATCATGTCTTGACCATATCACATCACAACATGCCCTGCAAAAACAAGTTAGACGTCCTCTACTTTGTTTGTTGCAAATTTTACGTGGCTGCTACGGGCTGAAGCAAGAACCAATCTCACCTATGCATCAAAACCACAACGATACTTCGTCAAATAGACTCCGTTTTAACCTTCTCAAGGACCGGGCGTAGCCATACTCGGTTCAACTAAAGTTGGAGAAACTGACACCCGCCAGCCACCTGTGTGCAAAGCACGGCGGTAGAACCAGTCTCGCGTAAACGTACGCGTAATGTCGGTCCGGGCCGCTTCATCCAACAATACCGCCGAACCAAAGTATGACATGCTGGTAGGCAGTATGACTTGTATCGTCCACAACTCACTTGTGTTCTACTCGTGCAAAACATCAAACCATAAAAACCTAGGCTCGGATGCCACTTTTGGGGAACGTAGTAATTTCAAAAAATTTCCTACGCACACGCAAGATCATGGTGATGCAAAGCAACGAGAGGGGAGAGTATTGTCTACGTACCCTCGTAGACCGAAGCGGAAGCGTTGACACAACGTAGAGGAAGTAGTCGTACGTCCTCCTCGCGATCCGACCGATCCCAGCGCCGTTACTTCGGCGCCTCCGAGTTCTTGACACACGTACAGCACGATGACGTTCTCCGGGCTCCGATCCAGCAAAGCTCTCGGGGTAGAGTTTCGTCAGCACGACGGCGTGGTGACGATCTTGATGTACTACCGACGCAGGGCTTCGCCTAAGCTCTGCGACAATATGACCGAGGTGGAATATGGTGGAGGGGGGCACCGCACACGGCTAAGGAACGATCACGTTGATCAATTGTGTGTCTTGGGGTGCCCCCCTGACCCCGTATATAAAGGAGCAAAGGGGGGAGGGCCGGCCGGCCCTAGAGGCGCGCCAAGGGAGGGGGAGTCCTCCTCCTAGTGGGAGTAGGACTCCCCTTTCCTAGTCCAACTAGGAGGGGGAAGGGGGGAAGGGGGGAAGGAAGGAGAGGGAGAGGGAGAGGGAAAGGGGGGCCGCGCCCCCCTCCTTGTCCAATTTGGACTCCTCATGGGGGGGGGGCCACCTCCTGGCGCAGCCCTCTCTCTCCCCTCGTGGCCCAATAGGCCCATTACTTCCCCGGGGGGGTTTCGGTAACCCCTCCGGCACTCCGGTAATATCCGAAACCACTCGGAACCATTCCGATGTCCGAATATAGCCGTCCAATATATCAATCTTTATGTATCGACCATTCCGAGACTCCTCGTCATGTCCGTGATCACATCCGGGACTCCGAACTCCTTCGGTACATCAAAATGCATAAACTCATAATAACTGTCATCGTAACCTTAAGCGTGCGGACCCTACGGTTCGAGAACAATGTAGACATGACCGAGACACGTCTCCGGTCAATAACCAATAGCGGGACCTGGATGCCCATATTGGTTCCTACATATTCTACGAAGATCTTTATCGGTCAGACCGCATAACAACATACGTCGTTCCCTTTGTCCATCGGTATGTTACTTGCCCGAGATTCGATCGTCGGTATCCAATACCTAGTTCAATCTCGTTACCGGCAAGTCTCTTTACTCGTTCCGTAATACATCATCCCGCAACTAACTCATTAGTTGCATTGCTTGCAAGGCTTATGTGATGTGCATTACCGAGAAGGCCCTGAGATACCTCTCCGACATTCGGAGTGACAAATCCTAATCTCGAAATACGCCAACCCAACAAATACTTTCGGAGACACCTGTAGAGCACCTTTATAATCACCCAGTTACGTTGTGACGTTTGGTAGCACACAAAGTGTTCCTACGGTAAACGGGAGTTGCATAATCTCATAGTCATAGGAACATGTATAAGTCATGGAGAAATCAATAGCAACATACTAAACGATCGGATGCTAAGCTAATGGAATGGGTCATGTCAATCAGATCATTCAACTAATGATGTGACCTTGTTAATCAAATGACAACTCCTTTGTCTATGGTTAGGAAACTTAACCATCTTTGATTAACAAGCTAGTCAAGTAGAGGCATACTAGTGACACTCTGTTTGTCTATGTATCCACACATGTATTATGTTTCCGGTTAATACAATTCTAGCATGAATAATAAACATTTATCATGATATGTAAGGAAATAAATAATAACTTTATTATTGCCTCTAGGGCATATTTCCTTCAACTATACCCTTCAAGCACCTTTGGGTGCCCGGTGTAGTGAATTCCATAATTTGCAGTGCCTTTCAAATAACGCAAAACTCTCTCTAGAGCTTTCCAATGCACATCTCCTGCTTTTGAGACAAACCGACTCAGTTTGCAAACAGCAAAAGAGATGTCTGGTCTTGTAGCACTGGCTAAGTACATAAGCGAGCCAATAATCTGAGAATATTTCAATTGATCTCTAGCAATTCTTCGATTCTTTCGAAGTAACACACTTGCATCATAAGGTGTTGGAGAGGGCTTGCATTCACTATAGCCAAAGCGACTCAAGATCTTTTCCACATAGTGAGATTGAAGCAATGTAATCCCACCATCATCGTCTCTCAACAACTTGATGTTCAGAATGACATCAGCCACTCCTAAATCCTTCATCTCAAAACAGCGAGATAGGAAATTCTTGACCTCCTTAATAACATTCAGATTTGTTCTAAAAATCAGTATGTCATCAACATATAAGCAAATGATAACTCCCTCGCCCCCGCCATGCCGATAGTACACACATTTGTCAGCTTCGTTCACAACAAAGCCTGCAGCTGTTAAAGTTCTTTCAAACTTCTCATGCCACTGTTTGGGTGCTTGCTTGAGTCCATACAAAGACTTCAACAACTTGCACACTTTTCCTTCCTGGCCATCTAGTACAAACCCATCTGGTTGCTCCATATAAATGTTCTCGTCCAACTCTCCATTTAGGAAAGCAGACTTAACATCCATCTGATGAACGAGAAGACCATGCGAGGCAGCTAGTGAAAATAGAACTCGAATAGTGGTCAGTCGAGCCACATGTGAGTAAGTATCAAAGAAGTCTTCACATTCCTTTTGGGTATAACCCTTAGCCACGAGCCGAGCCTTGTACTTTTCAATAGTACCATCAGGCCTAAGCTTCTTCTTGAATACCCATTTGAATTCTATAGGTTTGCACCCATAAGGACGATCAGTTATCTCCCATGTTTCATTCGCCAAGATGGAATCCATCTCGCTACGAACTGCTTCCTTCCAATAGTCAGCATCTTCAGATGCATAGGCCTCTGAAATAGAACTGGGAGTGTCATCTATGAGATACACAAGAAAATCATTACCAAAGGACTTTGCAGTCCTCTGTCTCTTGCTCCTGATAGGAACTTCATTGTTCTCCTCCACAGGGCTTTCAAAGTGTTCCATCGAAATGGCAGGTTTGGTAATTGTAACTGGTTCCTGATTCGATGAACTAGGCATCTCCTGATTAGATGAGGTAGCCATATCCTACATGGGAAAGATATCTTCAAAGAAAGTCGCATCATTCGACTCCATGATCGTACCGACATGCATGTCAGGTACCTCAGATTTTACACCCAAGAATCTATAGCCAATGCTATGAAAAGCATATCCCAGGAAAACACAATCCACAGTCTTTAGTCCAAGCTTCCGCTTCTTTGGAATTGGAACATTGACTTTCGCCAAACAATCCCATGTTCGTAGATAAGAGAGTTTTAATCTTTTCTTCTCCCATTCCTCGAATGGAGTTATCTCTTTGTTCTTTGTGGGAACTCGGTTTAGGACATAACATGCCGTCAATATCGCCTCCCCCCACCATGCCTTGGAGAGACCCGATGTGTCTAACATGGCGTTAACCAAATCAGTTAGAGTGCAGTTCTTTCTTTCGGCCACCCCATTTGACTGAGGTGAATAGGGAGGCGTCCTCTCATGGATTATACCATGTTCCGTACAAAAAGCATCAAATTCATTGGAAAAATACTCTCCACCACGGTCGGACCTAAGCCTCTTGATTTTCCGATCAAGTTGGTTTTCCACTTCAGCTTTATAGATCTTGAAAAAGTTCAAAGCCTCATCCTTAGATTTCAGAAGATACACACGGCAGTATCTAGTGGAGTCATCAATTAACGTCATGAAATATTTCTTTCCACCTTTTGTCAAAACACCATTCATTTCACATAGATCTGAATGTATGAGCTCTAGTGGTGCAAGATTTCTCATTTCCACAGTCGTGTGAGACTTACGAGGTTGCTTAGCTTGCACACAAACTTGACACTTAGATCCCTTGATAGTGGTGAAACTAGGGATTAAGTTCAACTTCGCTAGTCGCGACATGCAACCAAAATTAACATGACAGAGGCGTGAATGCCACACATTAGATTCACTATTGTTGCAAATATGATTAACAACTTTATTGCAAACGTCTGATAAGGATAAACGAAACAGACCTCCTGACTCATAGCATTTACCAACAAAGGTTCCATACTTGGATATTACAAATTTATTCAACTCAAAGACAAGCTTGTAGCCATCTCTACACAGAAGAGATCCGCTAACAAAATTTTTATTGACGGAGGGGACATAATGCACATTCTTCAGCCGCACGATCTTCCCCGAAGTAGACTTCAGATCGACCGTGCCAACACCACGAACAGAAGCACTTGAACCGTTGCCCATCAGCACGGTTGAAGTCCCTGCGGTCTGATAAGACGAAAACATGAAAATATCACCGCATACATGCACATTAGCACCCGTGTCAATCAACCAATCAGGAGAATGACATACTGAAAGAATAATGGGAAATATACCATACCCGTCATCCTTCATGTCAGTGTCTCCAATGACAACATTAGCGGTCTTGCCGCCTTTCCCAGGGTGACGCTTGTCATAGCGATTAGGGCAACTAGGAGCCCAATGGTCAGCATCTCCACACACATGACCAGTGGCGGAGCTTGGGCTCAAATCATGGAGGGGCCATTGGCTTGGGGGGGCAAATAAACTCATAATATGCTGATTTTTAATGGAAAAAATGGTCAAATACATCGGTATATGTGGAATTTTTTCTTTGAGCTAGGGGGGCCACCGCCCAGGTTGGCCCCCATGAAGCTCCGCCACTGCACATGAAAAGCACCTTTCTTCTTGTCATTCTTGTTCTTGAAGTTTGTGTGCTGCACAGCCTTGTTCTTCCCATCAAACTTTGCTTTACCATCAAACTTGCCCTTGTTCTTGAACTTGTCACTACAAAAAAAATACACTTCCGTGATGATACGTGTTTGTCATAGTAGGTCGCTTTTTTGTCATGCGTGTACATCCATGACAAATTTATGACAGAATCAAGATAGTCATACCTGTGCTGTCGTAGAAGTGTTCCATGACATTACCAAAATTATCATCATGGAAGTGTCCACTTCCATGACGATAAATCGCGCGTCACAGAAGTCCTTTCGTCAAGGGTGACCGACACGTGACATCCACTGTAACGGAACGTCGTTAAGCTATCGGGTCGGGTTTTGGATCCAATAACCCGTTAACAGCCCCGACCAATGGGAAATTTCCACATGTAAAATTCTTATTGGCCGGAGGAAACACGTGTCAGCTCGTCAGTGGGTCTGATAGGCGCCTATGATACGTCGACACGTGGCACACCCCAACAGAGGCCCATTCCTGTGAAAAGGCCGGCTTGTTTGACTTGGTCAAAAGCTGGCGGGCCGGCCCATGGAAAGCCTGTTAACGGCTTGTTCGCATATAGCCCATTTACAGCCCGCTAACCCAAGGCCCGTTGCGCCCTATCCAAATTAGGCCCAGTAGCGTCACCTGGGCCATCCAATATGATTCCAGTCCGTTTTCACTTCTGGCCCATGTATGGCCCATGACGTCTTTCGGCCCATATGAGGCCCTATGTAACTCTTGGCCTATTAACGGCCCGTGGTCAAACTGGCCCGTAATGAACAGTGTATCACTTTACACCCATTAACGGCCCGTGATGAAACTGGCCCGTAGTGAACAGTGTATCACTTTATACCCATTAACGGCCCGTTATTCCGTTGGGCCGTTTCCAGCCCATGTTATCTTTCGGCCTTCTCAGAGCCCATTTATTCTTGGGCTCATTTCCAGCATTCGTTTACTTACGGCCCGTCACTGTCATTTTCTGCTTGTGGGCCAAATTCAGACCGTGGTTACAGTCGGCCTGTTTGTGGTCCGTTAATACGTTGGGCCGTTTTCATAGCGTCATCAAATACGGCCTATTAACGATGGCCCGTTACGGTCGACCCATGAACGGACGATTCCAACTCTAGACCGTTTACGGCCATAATGCGTCCTGTTATTGGCCCATGTTTGGCCAATCAATCATACGGCCCGTATAAGGCCCATTGATGATACAGCCCGTAGAAGGCCCATTGTTTCTATGGCCCGTAGAAGGCCTACTGTTTCTACGGCCCGTAAAAGGCCCACTGTTTCTATGGCCCGTAGGAGGCCTAGTGTCACTACTGTAAATATTAGCCCATGGTTATTGTGGCCTAGTTTTAAAAAATAGGTTATTGCAGCCACTAGTTAACTGCGGAAAAAGAACTGCAATGACTACAAGCAAACAAATAAACAAGACAACAAGGAAATAAATAAGCAAGCAACTAACGCTAGGCTATCATGGCTATTACACATATTACATCCACTGGGCATGAAAGTTCGCCACCAGTGCAAATATAGGGAACAAAGCAGCATATCATATACACTGGCCATCAAAATTGGCCACCAGTGCAAATAAACGTGGCAGCAAAACAAGAGCATAACTGAAACAACTTCAGAAGAGCTCAAGAAACGTTATCCTGGGTATCCACCATGCTAGTAATAAGCTTAGCAAGCTGATTAGCTTTGTCCTGTTTGGCGCTAAAATACTCCAACGCTTGTTGTTGCACCAGAAAGTATGCATCTGAATGCTCCAGGGACTTCCGCAGTCCTTCCGCTTCTTGTCGCAGCACAGCTGATCGATGTCTTTCAGCTTGTAGTTGAGACTCAAGAAATCGAACTGATTCAGACAGTGAGTTTGAATAGCTTGTGCAAGTGGTAGTGGCCAGTAACTCCAACAATAAACCAAGACAAGATGTGTCACTCTCCTGAACCTTATCTGCATTACTTCCTTTACCGTTGCTTAATAAGGCACTCTTCCCCAATATTCTGTCAGCATTCTAAAAGAAGAAACAAGCAGACACATAACAAGTTTAGCATGTACTACTATATGAAACTCATTTCGGTGAACCAGTTCATTAGTAAGGTGGACAGAATTAAACTACCAAGTCTTCTATTGCCAAGTACTAGTACATAATCAAAGCATCAAACAAACATATATCTATGTCCTATGGTAGCAAATGGAATCTTAAATTAGAACAGTTGTTCTTCAGGTTTAGGCACTTGTTCTACATGAACAGAGTACAGTAAAATGCAAGAATATAATACTTAAAAATAGAAAATGAGCTCATAGACCTTACCACATTCTTGGTTCGGGACCAGTACAGAACAAGGCGTTCCCAGTCATCGTCCAGTAAATGTATCTCAGGAGAACGTAAGGGAATTTGATGAGTTTCTTTGTCGGTGAAGTACGTTTTCTTCAGGTAATTCCGATACTGCCACCAAGCATTCTTGAAGATAGCAGAGGTATTAGCACAGGTTACCTCATCCTAAGTTTCCAAATCGGTCCTTCTCTATAGAGAAAAATGGGAAAATTTGCTGTATTATAACCATCATGGAGGTAGGATGTATGGGACGAAGCAAAGTAATTGCCATGAATAACATTACTTACACATAACTCCTGGACAAACACCGGCAACTGGCATTTTCCTTCATCTTCAGTATAATATTTCCAAGATGGGAAGATACGCACATATGATTTAACAACATCAAATGCGATAGATGCTAAACTACGACTAGCTGGTTGTGCTTCCTCCACAGGAATAGGCGTACTAACTAGTGGAGTTGGGGTTCGCCGTGATAGTACTGGCCCTTTGGGCACTGGAGCTGCCTTACTAACTGCTCTTGTTTGGGAGCTCTGTGGTGGAGATGGTGCTGTGTCAACAGGAACTGGGTTACTATCGGCTCGGGTTGGGGTTAGATTGGGTGAAGCTGGTTCTCTGTCCATCGTAGTAGGGGTACAATCTGCGAGAGTTTGGGTTATGTGTGGTAGGGCTGGTTCTTGTGCATGTACAACCGGGGTGCTATCTCCACCAAGAGGTAGCACTGTTTTATTTGAAGACCGTGTTTTTAGTCCGCTAGATACTGGCATCACCCGCTCCAATTCAAATGGCTGATAAACAGGAAACATAGTTGAATGTACAGACATTGTATGAGAGACAGATGCAATAGATAGTGTGGAAAAAAGAGGGCATGAAATAGTTGACATGTATATTGTTTAACTAAAATGGATAGCATGACATAATTTCACATATATGATGTCTATCTAAACTGGATACCATAGCATAACATAATTCAAAGATATGATGAATAACTAAACAGGATCGCATGACATAATTCACCTACATGTTATCTAAGTAATCAGGATCGCATCATTTAATTCACATATGTGATTTATATGCTAAACAGAGGGCATTTGATATGATGTGAACTAGGAACATGGTGTTGAAGATTGTGTATATGATGTCTAAACTATGCAATGCAAGACACTGTATGCATGATATGAACAGTATAACCGTGCCAAGTTAGAGCATACACCTCAGTGGGGGAATAGGACTGGTCATCTGTCTCTGAATCCATCTCTGAGGAGCTATCGGGACCCAACAAGAGATCTGCTTCGACAGGTAGCACTGTCTACTCTGAAGGCCTTGTTTTCACTCCAGATTTTTCCATCTCCCACCCAAATGGCTGATTCACAGGAAGAGTAGTTTAATGTACAAACATTGTCGGCAAATGGAAATGTAATGAAGAAAAGGAAGGGCAAGATATCATTCAAATATATGATGCCTGGTTAAACAGGATGGCATTGCACATTTCACATATATTATGGCTGGCTAAAAGACATGAGACTGCATAATTCCCATATATGATATAGAAACTAAACAGGTGGCATTACAGAACATGTCTAAACTAAGCAGATGACATATATGATGTCAAAAGTAGGCACTGCAAGGCAACATATGCATGATATGCTAACATCATCATGCCAAGGTAGAGCAAACACCTTGGGGGGTAAATAGGAGTGGTCAGCGGCGTCCGAATCCGCCTCAGGACAGATATCTTCCTCTGGATTACAATCTGGAGAGGGGTGGGGAGGGTTTGCCATTGAATCCACCATGGAGCAATGTCTGCATGACATTGTATTGCCGCGCAAAACTCTTCTCTTTTTCTCTACATGTTCAGCATGACTGTGTACAATATCTGACACACATACAAAAAAAATATGGTGAGATTATGTAAGGAGAGCATGCAGAAATTTAGTGTGATGGTAACAACCAATGGATCGATGTTTTTCCGTTGAACCAAAATAGCCCTAATGGATCGACGTGAATGTATAGTAATAAGTGATGCAACAAGTGTACAACCTCTTTGCCGTAGTCGTGTCGACCTCAGCATCATTGGGTTGGTCGCTGAAGCAGTTGAAGTAGAGGTGGCTGTCGGAGGTGTGGAGGAAGATTTGAGGAATCTGTAGGCGACGTCCAGGGCACTGCTCTGTTGTGATGGATCGTTCTATCGTTGGAGCAGCTCCGGTGAGCCGTAAGACGTCAAGGCTGAAGCAACACAAGACAGACATCGTCAATCTCAAGTGGGATTCTAATAGCATCTCCAATAGATGATGTAAAATGGATGTAAAATTAACATCACCAAAAACCACCTGACTACAACAGATGAGGTAAAAACTGTTGACTCTGAACTTAACTGTTGAAACTGAAATTTACTGTGGAATCTGAATGCTACTGTCGAAAATGAATGCAATGGTAGCAGAGAGGCACTTGACATGTAGTTTAGGGAGGGCCTGCAGTTCATCTTCAACCTGCACCCCCGTGAGCCGCCAGCCACCACCAGCCGAACCGCCGGCCCCAGCGCCACCTCGCCGCCCCGAAACAACTCGCCACCGCCGCCCCGGCCAGCCCTCTAGGACCCCCCACCCACCGTGAACCCTAAGATAGATAGTGGGGTACCTCTCCAGCGAGCCCCCGTCCCCGCTGCGGGTGGTTCTTCCTTAACTCCGGCGAGCCCCCCCCAACCCATGAAAATCGACGGACCCAAAAGTCGATTCAGTCGACTGAAGTGTGGCTTAATCGGAGCAGAGCAGCAGCACGAGCGAGGGGGAGAGCAGCAGCAGTAGCTGGGCGAGCGAGCGATCGAGCGAGAGCCGGAGCAGCAGCAGCAGATCCGGCTGGTATGGACGCCGCCGCCGAAGGGGCCTCGCACTAGGGGAGAGCCGCCGTGGAGATGTCGCCCGCGGCGCCGGCTTCAAGGTAGGCGCTCCATGGGGGTGCGGGATGGAGCACCGTCGGCGCCGGGAGGTCGAGTTAAGGAGAAGGTGCGATGCGATGAGTGTACAACCTCTTTGGTGGCGCCGAGTAGGCCTCGGCTTCGTCCGAGGAGTCGGTGAGGATGTTGCGGTTCCAGTGGAGCAGGTTAAGGCGGCGCTGTGGGGATGGAGCAGTCGCGATAGACGAGGCGATCGTCGGAGCAGCTCCTTGGAGGTGGAGGACGGGGCGGCTGAACCGGCGGGACGGCGGGATGGATGACGGATCCTCATCCAGGGAGGTGGACGAGGGACGTCGAGCTGTTGCGGTGGGCGACGTCGTCGGGGAAGAGGCTCCGGCTGGGCAGCGGTGACGTGGCTGACGGAGGAGGGTGGGGAGCGGAGATGTTATGGCGGCCTGGGATTTTGAATGGCAAAAAGGGGGAGATGGGAGGGGGTGAAGCATGACTTAGGAACGCGCTTGTCCTAAATGTAGGGTGTGTTACAAAAGTACCCCCGCCGATTTGAACTAGCAGCCCTTTCAGCTCAGGGTTAGAAGGGGGATTTCGCGTGTTGGGATTTGGCAGCTGGAGGGAGCTTTCGCGCGCGTTGTAATTTCGGGATAGCAAGGCGCGGGTTGTGAAGGCGCCATTTTTGAGAGCACGATATCTGAATTTTTGGGATATAACAAGACGCGAGTTGAATTTTAGGGACAAGCCTAACGTGTCGTAATATTGTACTTGTACGTACCAAATCAATTCGCACTTCCCTCAACCAAAAAGAAAACGAAAAAAAACAAAACTATTCACACCACACAAAGAGGGAGTCTTGCCCCGTTTTACTATACAAATGCTATTCAAAGCTACTCCCTCCTTCCATATATATAGGGCCTAATGTGTTTTTCGATGCTAACTTTGACCAAATATTAGAGCAATGATATATGACATGCAACTTACACAAAGCACACCGTTAAATTCGTCTGTGGAAGGTTCTTTCAATGATATAATTTTCACATTGTGCATGCATGTACTATTAATCTTCTCAATAGTCAAAGGCGGTCTTAAAAATCTCATTACACCCTACATAGATGGAAGGAGGGAGTATGAATCCATGTTATGTCCGATTAATTTTTTTCGCTTGCTGTATAATGCATGTAACCTATTCATACCAACATTTTAGTGCATTCCAAATGTCTATACTACCGCTGCAATTCGAACTAAATTTGAATTCGTTTCTCTACTTCAATAAGAATCTAAAATCATGATTGTTGCCAACTTCAACCATCAAAGTTTCCTTGCTATCCGCCAGATATAAATCAGACGACCTATAATGCAGGATGGCAGGCACACCATCATCAACAACTCTGTTTTTTATAAGAGTAGACATAAAATATATTAAATGTAGTATACCATGTTCATAACCACACCATGTTTATCACCGTTATATATATTCACACATCCGTCGGTTTTAAACACTATGATAAATTCTTCAAATATCCGAATTCGCTTTTTATAATGAAGTATATATGATCTCTATTCGTCTTTTACACCCACACAACCCTCTTATCTGTGTAGCTAGCGCTAACTTTCTCTTATGCATGCACACGCCCGCATCCCTCTCACCCTCCCTCAGCATTCTCTAGCTCCATCACGCAAATTCGTGTTTTCACTTTAGGCCGTTCACCCACGGTGTGTGTAGGCCTCCCAGCTCCTTCTTTACGGCACACATCGATCGATATGCCTCTCTAGCCAGGTGTGCCTAGCACAAACACAAGCTTCCCCTCTTCTCTTGTCACCGTCCATGCCTCACTCCCACCACTCTTTTCATCGTTCTCGTACTCGCACACTCCTCCCCCTCGATATAGTATGCCTCTCGTACCACCTCCTACATGCATCCCTCTCTCTCTATCCTTCTCCTCGTTCCTCATTTGCTTCTAACACACACATGCATGTATACCGATCGATCTCCCAACATATACCTAGATCGACTTTAACTACCCCCCCCATCGATCGACGTACCTCACAAGTTATGTCTCTCCTTTCTCTTACAAAGGGTGATTGATCTTCCTATGTAGTTACGTCTGCTTACCACAGCCACATCGTCCCCCCTCATCATTCGTGCACGCCTCCTGACCCGTCTCTCACACGCACGTGCACACACAACAAGCAGCCATCTCCTCTCTTATTGATATTGCGGGCGTGCCCTCCGTTTGTCTAGCAAGCCTATCCCACCATTTGTTAGAAGCAACTCCAGTACCACCCCCTCCAACACTCTAGCTATGTCTCTCTCCCAATCTTATTCATCTCCTGCACATATGCATGGATACCAATCGATCTCCCTTAATACATGAGGCAGATCGATCTCCTTAATACATGAGGTAGGCCTCTCTCCTCCTCCACACATATACCAGCCATTGTACCTCTATAGTTAATTGGGCTTCCCTCTTCCCCCACCACACATCGATAGTCGAGCGCTGCAGGTAGGTATCCATGCCACAGAGACAAACTGCACATGTCCCATCTCACGTCCAGTAGGCCAGCCACTCTATATCTTTGACGTGGGCACACACAAATTCGATGGCACTCTTTATCGATCGCGCGCACAGACACACACATCATCCCTCTCTTCGATTCTATGGACACCTCAAGCCGATGATACCTCCACTCTCTTCTCGTGGATCGCCCCCTCTATATATATGTTATATCCAGGACTCTATTTCACACACATTGCATATGTTCAATTTTTTGATTGACCCCCCCCCCCCAAAAAAAACTCTCAAGAACCCACACACTATATCTCTCTAGGTTTGTATATCTCTCACACAACCCCACGTAGGTGGTGTACGTATACAAGAGAATAGGTGCACCGTGCACGTACTCACGCTTCGTGCCCAGCCACACCCGCGCGGGTACACAGTGGAGCTCATTTCTTTACAAAATGGCAGCCCACGTGCTAATTTGAACGCCTCTAGCGGTTGTTTACCTAGGGAGGTCGTGTACCACACGTGCACGAAACAAAGTTCGACTTGATGCGTTGCCGCGTTATTTTTAAATAAAGTTATAGCGCTCAATGGCACGTACACAGAATATAAAACAATTTTTTTGGAGGAAAAGGTAGTCCGCTCTTCAAAGTATCTCACACAAGGCTCCGGTGGCCTATCTCTCTCTCACCGTTGGTCACTGATCCGGCCGCATCCCGTCCGCCTGGGGAAAGGGAGTGCGGTGGCCTCTCTATCTCTCACAGTTGGTCACTGATCTGGCCGCATCCCGTCCGTCGGGGGAACGGGAGTGCGGTGGCCTCTCTCTCTCTCACCGTTGGTCACTGATCCGGCCGCATCCCGTCCGCCGGGGGAAAGGGAGGAAGTGTGTCACGCCCAAGATGCGACCCTATCCTAAAGGAACTCGAAGGTCCCCCCAAGGATAGAAGCACATCTTGAAGACGCTTTTGCAAGGTGGATATCATTACATCAACATTACATAATAGTGGGAATACATCCAAGACATACAATGACACATGAATACAACAATACATCATACAAAAGATCAACATCCGACTACGGATGAAACATAAACAGGAACTCAAACGACATCCACCCTGCTAGCCCAGGCTGCCGACCCGGAACCTAACCCAAGATCGAAGAAGTAGAAAAAGAAGAACTCCAAAGCAAGTAAACATCGCTCTCGCGTCATGATCATCGCATAACCTGTACCTGCAACTGGTGGTGTAGTAATCTGTGAGCCACGAGGACTCAGCAATCCCATTACCATGGGTATCAAGACTAGCAAAGCTTAAAGGGTAAGGAAGGGGTAAGGTGGTGAGGTTGCAGCAACGACTAAGCAATGTATGGTGGCTAACTTACGAAACAAGAGCGAGAAGAGGAGCTGAGCAAACGGTCGTTAACTAGTAATGATCAAGAAGTGATCCTGAACTCCTACTTGCGTCAGACATAACCCAGAAACCGTGTTCTCCTCTTGATCAACCCCGAAAAGAGACTCACGGTTACGCACACGGTTGGTGTATTTTAGAAGAGTTTACTTCAAGTTTACTACAACCAAATATCAACAAATTCCCATATGCCACATAACCGCGGGCACGGCTTTCGAAAGTTCAAACCCTGCAGGGGTTTCCCAACTTAGCCCATGATAAGCTCTCGCGATCAACGAAGGATATTCCTTCTCCCCGGGAAGACCCGATCAGTCTCGGAATCCCGTTTACAAGACATTTCGACAATGGTAAAACAAGACCAGCAAAGCCGCCCGGATGTGCCGACAAATCCCGATAGGAGCTACACATATCTCATTCTCAGGGCACACCGGATGAGCCAGACGTCGGGTTGGCATAGACCCTGATTGCCCAGGGGGCGCCGGACATCGCTCGGTTTGGACCAGCACTCGAAGGAGAACTGGCCCGGGGGGCTAAAATAAAGATGACCCTCGGGCTCCGGAAACCCAAGGGAAATAAAAGGGCATAGGTGAGGCAAATGGTAAAACCAATGTTGGGCCTTGCTGGAGGAGTCTTATTCAAAGCGAACTGTCAAGGGGGTCCCATAAATCACCCAACCGCGTTAGGGACGCAAAATCCGAGAACATAATACCGATATGACGGAAACTAGGGCGGCAAGAGTGGAACAAAACACCAAGCATAAGGCCGAGCCTTCCACCCTTTACCAAGTATATAGATGCATTAATAATATAAGAGATATTGTGATATCCCAACATAAACATAATCCAACATGGAGCAATCTTCATCTTCACCTGCAACTAGCAATGCTATAAGAGGGGCTGAGCAGAAGCAGTAACATAGCCAAACAACGGTTTGTTGGGAAGGGTGACAAAGGTTAGAGGTTCATGGCAATTTGGGAGGCTTGATAAGCAAGTGGTAGGTAACGCAGCATAGCGGTAGAACGAAGCAACTAGCATAGCAATGATAGTAATGAGATCCAAGGTGACGGTCATCTTGCCTGAAATCCCACAAGGAAGAAGAACGAGTCCATGAAGAAGATGAAGCCACGAAGACGAACCAAGCGTAGACGAACGAATCCTCACGATCGCAACGAAACGGGAACTATCGAGAAGAAGCACACAACATGGTAAACACACCACACATGAACAAGGCATGATGCTCAACCAAGTATGATGCATGACAAGGCTACATGATGCTACTCATGGTAAGAGATGATGCATACGAGAGCTACATATCAAGGCAAGTTTAAATGAGGCCGGAAACAACATATGACAATTCCGATAAGTCCCCATATGCAAATTTCGAAATTGGTCCAGATCTGAATAACCTTATGTTCAAGTTTGTTAAAAAGCAAGTTAAGATGCACCAAGATGATCTACACGAAATTCTAGTCAAGTTACATATGAAGTTTGTTTAATTCGGAGCTACGGCCTAGAAGTTATGAGCAAAACAAGTTAAACATGGCATTGATGCAAAATGCATTCAAACATCAAGCAAACCCATTCAAAACATGGACCCAACAAGGTAATATGAAACTACATGCAAAACTAAGCAATTTTCATATAGAGCATGCTCAAAACGGAGCAACGGTGCAACACATACACTCCCAACAAGACATAACAACAATCTGTCCAAAATAGCAAGTAGGCATCTAGCAAGTATCAAAACAACATGCTACAGCCACTCAACATGAAAACAAAAGGCATAGACATGATGTACAGGTAAAGCATAATAAAACATGAACAGTGAGATATCTCCAGAAACTATTGGAACATGCTCAAAAGGACATGGCAAGATTGCAAATAATAACAGGTTCACTGACTTAGTGGAATTCACAGGACATGGCAGAAATAACATCAGGTTACAATGTTTAGAGCTATCAAACAACATATTAGAGGAACTTATCATGGCAAAGAAAGGCATTACATGAAGCTACTCAAAGCATATAACAAAACTCCCTTAGTGACCATGAGCCAAAAGGGATCAGAAAATACCATTGCAAGCATGTGAACATAGCAAAAACATAAACAGATTCAGACTTAGTGTAAAACTGAAGCATGGCGTAAACAGATAACAAGTAGACATGTTTACGAGCTTGATGCACTCACTACGAGGCATTGCATGACAAAGTAAGCATACACCCAGAAACTAGACATGGCATAGAAGCTAGACATGGCAAGAACAATAACATAGCATGCAAGGATCAACTACAACAACCTTGGCAAACTTGAATAACACGTAAACAATTTGCCAGGAACATTTTATAGCAAAAGTAGAGCTCGATTGACTCAAGCTATAGCACTCCATAATTACAAAAAAAGGCATGGATGGATAGAGCACATCCATATGTTCAAAATATACTTACTGATCATGCTCAAAAGGGGCATGGATATGTCTGTAACAACATGAATACATGGCATAAAAATAACAGCAGACAAAGACTTGGTGAAATTCTAAGTCCTGAAATCAGCAACATCATGGAGGCTACTTTGCAAGCTTGAAACAAACAATACACGGCATATCATGAAGAATGGATTGCACCACAGCAAAGATGGCATGTTGTAGCTCATAACACATGTAGACTTCATGCTCAAAAGAAAATCACACAAAAAGATGCAAAAATAACAAATGAGAATATTCTGATAAACTACAGCAGACAACATTATATAGCATTCTTGCAACGATGATTAGTGCATCAAGATCACCTCAAACAAACATGGCACAATGGAACAAAATAAAGAGCACACCCTGTTGAACATTTAGGTATATCATATGCATGAATCGGAGCTATATGCAACAAGTTATGGCATGATGAATAGAGGCATAAAATTTAGCAGATCTGGGGACTTAGTGGAATTTTACCCCGCGAAAAACTGGACGAGGAGGTCCGGGACGGAGTGGTGCGGGACGGGGATGTAGCGTTTGGATCGGGGGAGTGGTGGATCTTGTCCCACTCCCCAGATCCGACAACGGGGTGGCAGTTCCGACGAGCTCCCCGGCGAGGAGGACGCGGAGGAGGCCGGAGAGGGGCGGCGGAGGCGGCGGGGAGCCGGCCGGAGGCGGGGCGAGCGGCGCACAGGCGGCGGGGTTCGCGGGCGGCGCGGTGGCGGCGGCGAGGCGGCGGAGGTGGCCCGCGGCGGGGCGAGTTCGGGCGGCGAGGCGCTGGGCGCGGGGCAGCTCGGGCATGCGGCGGCGGCGGCTCGGGCCCGGGCGGGCTCCGGATGGGCACGACGGGCCGGCGCGGTGGAGACGGCGGCGGGTGACGTGGCGAGCTCCGGTTGGCTGGAGGCGGCAGCACGGACACGTCCGGCGCGGGATGGACATGTCCGGCGGCGAGAGGTGGAAGAAGACTAGGGTTCATCCGGGATTTTTGGGGGGAGGCACAAATATATAGGTAGAGGGAGCTAGGAGACTCTAAATGGAGTGTAGTTTTCGCCCCCACGATCGTGATCGAACGGCCGAGAGGATGGAGGTGACTTAGATGGGTTATTGGGCCACTTTGAAGGGGTGTTGGGCTGCACACAAAAGAGGCTTTTGCGGCTACCCGGTTAACCGTTGGAGCATCAAACAAAGTCCAAATGGCACGAAACTTGACAAGCGGTCTTCCGGTGGTGTACCAAGGCCGCATGACAAATCTCGGTCCAATCCGAAAACGTTTAACACCTGCACATGAAAAGAGGTAAAAGGGGGCGCCGGGGAACATAGGAGTGCCGGATTGCGAAACGGACAACGAGGAAAATACTCGGATGCATGAGACGAACACGTATGCAATGCAATGCACAAGATGACATGATATGAAATGCAGATGATGACATGGCAAAGTGCAACACGCAAGCACATGACATGGCAAGGACGGCGAATAACTGGCGGACACCTGGCGCATCGAATCCGGGGCGTTACAAAGTGCATCGTTTCTCCGTTCGACGGCGCCGAGGCAGCACATCCCGATCTGCGGTACACGTCGTTCTCTCTGACCAAGCTCCGGCACGGCAGGGCATACGCCACCTGCTCGCAGATTCCGCCCGCCGCCGCTCACCTAGTTACATCCTGACGACCTCCAGGTATCCCCTCCGGCCTTGCTCCATTTCCCGTTTTCCCACGTCGCTGCATGTGGATCTTCCATAGTTCTTTGCCCAAAACGTAGCTCGTCCGGCGTACTTTCCATATTGCATTCTTGTCCTCACAACGTTTTAGACAAACACAACCATGTTGTTATCTTCCCTTAGGACAAGGAATATGCTTCTTTTTTGTTGTCGCATGTGTCATCAACTATTATTGGCCAGTAATAGTTTCCTTTCTACCTCTTCTTTGCAAACAGGGCTATCCATTTCACCTCGTTGCTATTGCGAACTTTTGGTGAACTACACAAATCACTTTTTTCTTAAGAGTGTTTTGTGCAGTTGTACTAAAATGTCACACGGGCAACGTATCTACATTTCAGTGCGACTGCACAACGGGAGATTGGTTTTGCTCTATCCTCCTCATCCAACTCCGAGCCTAATCTTCTCCAACTAGTTAGTCTTAAGAGAGACCGCAAAGGTGACCGGCTTCTATTTGTGTGTTTATTGTTTTATCAGCAGTCCTCTATTATCGTAATCACACTTGATATCTTTGGAACAGGGACGCTCAGCTCTATTTTAGTGGAACTGCACAAAATGATCGGAATGTTGCATGCTCCAGACAGCTATTTTTATTCCCAACATGCCTTGTTGATTTAGATAGAGCTGGGGGGATGTTGCTGCCAATGAAAGTATGGATCAATTTTAATTTAACACCTTCTCACAACTTTGTCTTCAATTGTGATGTAATTATTAGCTCTGATCTGCTAATAATTGACATGCATTAGCAAGGAAGTTAGTTTTTTATTGTTTCCGAAAGAGCATCGATGGCAAGACACGCGAAACAAAAGCTGAAAGCTCACACCATTGTACAATTTCATGTCGCTGGAAAATTATTTGTATAGTACGTCAATTATGTAAACAAATGATGGAAGCTTGATAGCATTGCCAGAAGCCTCTTCATCAACCGGGTCCATGTGCCATGCACAAAATTATACTCCTTCGTTCCTAAATATTTGTCTTTTTACAAATTTCAAACGGGCATATTTTAAAGTGTAGATTCACTCATTTTGCTTCGTATGTGTACTCCCTCCGTTCCTAAATATTCTATTCGTCTTAACAGAGATTTCAACAAGTGACTACATACGACGCAAAATGAGTGAATCTACACTCTAAAATATGTCTATAAACATCCGTATGTGCCAGTCCATTTGAAATCTCTAAAACGACAAATATTTGAGTAGTCACTCGTTGAAATCTCTAGAAAGACAAATACTCCGGAGTATATCTAAGAACCGAGGGGGTAGTGCACAACCGCATGGGAGACTCAGCCCGGTCGTTGCGCCGCATTAATAGTGAGTAATGAGCAGTCAAATCATAAGCCCCACCTTTCCCACTATAAGTTGCTCTGAAGAAGCAACCATCAATACGCTCTTCTTTGAATCCGCTCATACTACTCCATCCGTCACTGTTTATACAACGTGCTTCAGAAAAAAGAAGAAAATCTGTGGGACCAAGGCGCTAGCGATCGGCCTGAAAAATAGCTTTGATAGTTATAGCACAGCATCTATTACTAGAGGGAATAATGCGTACACACAAGCATGCAGTGCTTCCACCCCGGGTACACACATGCATGCACTCCGTAGTAGTACATGGATAGAAAATTGTGGACTTGATTGCGGTTACCACGCCCTAATTAATTGAACATTAAACCAAACGCGTCTAAAGTCTCTCTGGTGGTGGAAATGGATTGAGAGAAATGCATCATAATGAAGCGCGCCCTGTAAACTGTTACGGAGGGTGGAGTAGTATGAAGGTGCAAAACCAAGTACGCGTACTAGTACTGCGCTTGGCTCTTCGCCCCTTCGTGAAGTCGAACAATGATGGTACTCCGCATGTTGGGTAACTACAGTGTATGCCTCTCACAATCTGACACCGAATGGACTGATGCATGTCCACCGAGGGTAGGTTGCATTAGTCAAAAGGAGTAAGCGAGCTTCACCTTGTCCTGCAAGCTTCTCCTCATTCTGCGAGTTGACGGGACACACCAAAAAGTAGTGCTAGTCCATACTCCCTCCTTTCCGGTTAATATGGCTTAATCCTTTTTGCGGGTAAATGAGAGAGCTTTATTCATATATAAGCATTCTTAGGACGATCAGCCAAGACACTGGTCACTAGTAAGCCAAAAAAAGAAGTAGGAAGCGAGGTGTTTCATCAAGCCAGCTCTCGGCCACATTCAAAGTGCAGCAAGCACGGTTGGCACGAAGATGCGCCGCAAGGTTTGCTGCCCTGTTTACATGCTGAATAACAAAAAAAGAGGAAATATAGTGTAGTATGCTTCTGGCAATCTGGCACCGAATTAACTGTTGCACGTCCACCGCCTGAGCGAGGGAGAGCTTGCATTAGTCAAAAGTTTCTCCTTGTCCTGCGAGCCACCACACGCAAGCTTCTCCCGTCCTGCAACCTTCTCCTCGTTCGGCAAGTTGACGGGACACAGCAAAGTAATGCTAGTCCATGCTGCCTCCTCTCCGGTTAATATGGCTTAATTTCAAATGAGATAAATACACTGTCTGTCACTGTATATTTGTAAAAATACGGTCAGTGGACTTCATAATACGCTCATTGCGCTCAATATATATATTTTCCGGTGTTCATGCGGTCACTAGTTCACCCTGACTGAGTATGTGTGTTCATGCACGTGTAGGTGATACGTCCATTTTGCATCATGCTTTTATGTTAATATTTATTGCATTATGGGCTATTATTTCACGTTATGTCACAATACTTATGGCTATTCTCTCTTAATTTACAAGGTTTACCATGAAGAGGGGGAATGCCGTGTTGGGGAACGTAGTAATTTCAAAAAAATTCCTACGCACACGCAAGATCATGGTGATGCATAGCAACGAGAGGGGAGAGTGTTGTGTACGTACCCTCGTAGACCGAAGCGGAAGCGTTGACGCAACATAGAGGAAGTAGTCGTACGTCTTCCCGATCCGACCGATCCAAGCACCGTTACTCCGGCGCCTCCGAGTTCTTAGCACACGTTCAGCTCGATGAAGATCCCCAGGCTCCGATCCAGCAAAGCTTCGGGGAGGAGTTCCGTCAGCACGACGGCGTGGTGACAATCTTGATGTACTACCGACGCAGGGCTTCGCCTAAGCACTGCGACAATATGACCGAGGTGGAATATGGTGTAGGGGGCACCGCACACGGCTAAGGAATGATCATGTTGATCAATTGTGTGTTCTGGGGTGCCCCCCTGCCCCCGTATATAAAGGAGCAAGGGGGAGGGGACGGCCGGCCTAGAGGGGTGCGCCAAGGAGGAGTCCTACTCCCACCGGGAGTAGGACTCCTCTCCCTTTCCTTGTAGGAGAAGGAAGGAGAGAGGGGGAAAGGGAAAAGGCCCCCCCCCTTCCTTGTCCTATTCGGACTAGGGGGGAGGGGGCGTGCGGCCTGCCCTGGCCGCCCCTCCTCTTTTCCCTTAAGGCCCATATGGGCCCATTAACCCCCCGGGGGGTTTCGGTAACCCCCCGGTACTCCGTTATTATTCGAAACCACTCGGAACCATTCCGATGTCCGAATATAGTCGTCCAATATATCAATCTTTACGTCTCAACCATTCTGAGACACATCGTCATGTCCGTGATCTCATCCGGGACTCCGAACTAACTTCGGTACATCAAAATGCATAAACTCATAGTATAACTGTCATCGAAACCTTAAGCGTGCGGACCCTACGGTTCGAGAACAATGTAGACATGACCGAGACTAGTCTCCAGTCAATAACCAATAGCGGGACGTGGATGCCCATATTGGCTCCTACATATTCTACGAAGATCTTTATCGGTCAGACCGCATAACAACATACGTTGTTCCCTTTGTCATCGGTATGTTACTTGCCCGAGATTCGATCGTCGGTATCCAATACCTAGTTCAATCTCGTTACCGGCAAGTCTCTTTACTCGTTCCGTAATACATCATCTCGCAACTAACTCATTGGTTGCAATGCTTGCAAGGCTTATGTGATGTGCATTACCGAGAAGGCCCTGAGATACCTCTCCGACATTCGGAGTGACAAATCCTAATCTCGAAATACGCCAACCCAACAAATACTTTCGGAGACACCTGTAGAGCACCTTTATAATCACCCAGTTATGTTGTGACGTTTGGTAGCACACAAAGTGTTCCTACGGTAAACGGGAGTTGCATTATCTCATAGTCATAGGAACATGTATAAGTCATGAAGAAAGCAATAGCAACATACTAAACGATCGGGTGCTAAGATAATGGAATGGGTCATGTCAATCAGATCATTCAACTAATGATGTGACCTTGTTAATCAAATGACAACTCCTTTGTCTATGGTTAGGAAACTTAACGATCTTTGATTAACAAGCTAGTCAAGTAGAGGCATACTAGTGACACTCTGTTTGTCTATGTATCCACACATGTATTATGTTTCCGGTTAATACAATTCTAGCATGAATAATAAACATTTATCATGATATATAAGGAAATAAATAATAACTTTATTATTGCCTCTAGGGCATATTTCCTTCAGTCTCCCACTTGCACTAGAGTCAATAATCTAGATTACAAAGTAATAATCCTAACACCCATGGAGTCTTGGTGCTGATCATGTTTTGCTCATGGAAGAGGCTTAGTCAACGGGTCTGCTACATTCAGATCCGTATGTATCTTGCAAATCTCTATGTCTCCCACCTGGACTAAATCCCGGATGGAATTGAAGCGTCTCTTGATGTGCTTGGTTCTCTTGTGAAATCTGGATTCCTTTGCTAAGGCAATTGCACCAGTATTGTCACAAAAGATTTTCATTGGACCCGATGCACTAGGTATGACACCTAGATCGGATATGAACTCCTTCATCCAGACTCCTTCATTTGCTGCTTCCGAAGCAGCTATGTACTCCGCTTCACATGTTGATCCCGCTATGACGCTTTGTTTAGAACTGCACCAACTTACAGCTCCACCGTTTAATGTAAATACGTATCCGGTTTGCGATTTAGAATCGTCCAGATCAGTGTCAAATCTTGCATCAACGTAACCGTTTACGACGAGCTCTTTGTCACCTCCATACACGAGAAACATCTCCTTAGTCCTTTTTAGGTACTTCAGGATATTCTTGACCGCTGTCCAGTGATCCACTCCTGGATTACTTTGGTACCTCCCTGCCAGACTTATAGCAAGGCACACATCAGGTCTGGTACACAGCATTGCATACATGATGGAGCCTATGGATTGAAGCATAGGGAACATCTTTCATCTTCTCTCTATCTTCTGCAGTGGTCGGGCATTGAGTCTTACTCAACTTCACACCTTGTAACACAGGCAAGAACCCTTTCTTTGCTTGATCCATTTTGAACTTCTTCAAAACTTTGTCAAGGTATGTGCTTTGTGAAAGTCCAATTAAGCGTCTTGATCTATCTCTATAGATCTTAATGCCCAATATGTAAGCAGCTTCACCGAGGTGTTTCATTGAAAAACTTTTATTCAAGTATCCTTTTATGCTATCCAGAAATTCTATATCATTTCCAATCAGTAATATGTCATCTACATATAATATCAGAAATGCTACAGAGCTCCCACTCACTTTCTTGTAAATACAGGCTTCTCCAAAAGTCTGTACAAACCCAAATGCTTTGATCACACTATCAAAGCGTTTATTCCAACTCCGAGAGGCTTGCACCAGTCCATAAATGGATCGCTGGAGCTTGCATACTTTGTTAGCTCCCTTTGGATCGATAAAACCTTCCGGTTGCATCATATACAACTCTTCTTCCATAAATCCATTCAGGAATGCAATCTTTACATCCATTTGCCAAATTTCATAATCATAAAATGCGGCAATTGCTAACATGATTCGGACAGACTTAAGCATCGCTACGGGTGAGAAGGTCTCATCGTAGTCAATCCCTTGAACTTGTCGAAAACCTTTCGCGACAAGTCGAGCTTTGTAGATAGTAACATTACCATCAGCGTCGGTCTTCTTCTTAAAGATCCACTTATTCTCTATTGCTTGCCGACCCTCGGGCAAGTCAACCAAAGTCCACACTTTGTTCTCATACATGGATCCCATCTCAGATTTCCTGGCTCCAAGCCATTTTGCGGAATCTGGGCTCACCATCGCTTCTTCATAGTTCGTAGGTTCACCATGATCTAGTAGCATGATTTCCAGAACAGGATTGCCGTACCACTCTGGTGCGGATCTTACTCTGGTTGATCTACGAGGTTCCGTAGTAACTTGATCTGAAGTTGCATGATCATCATCATTAACTTCCTCACTAATTGGTGTAGGTGCTACAGAAACAGTTTTCTGTGATGTACTACTTTCCAATAAGGGAGCAGGTACAGTTACCTCATCAAGTTCTACTTTCCTCCCACTCACTTCTTTCGAGATAAACTCCTTTTCTAGAAAGACTCCGAATTTAGCAACAAAAGTCTTGCCTTCGGATCTGTGATAGAAGGTGTATCCAACAGTTTCTTTTGGATATCCTATGAAGATACATTTTTCCGATTTGGGTTCGAGCTTATCAGGTTGAAGCTTTTTCACATAAGCATCGCAACCCCAAACTTTAAGAAACGACAACTTTGGTTTCTTGCTAAACCATAGTTCATAAGGTGTCGTCTCAACGGATTTTGATGGTGTCCTATTTAACGTGAATGCGGCCGTCTCTAAAGCATAACCCCAAAACGATAGCGGTAAATCTGTAAGAGACATCATAGATCGCACCATATCTAGTAAAGTACGATTACGACGTTCGGACACACCATTGCGTTGTGGTGTTCCGGGTGGCGTGAGTTGCGGAACTATTCCGCATTGTTTCAAATGTAGACCAAACTCCTAACTCAAATATTCTCCTCCACGATCAGATCGTAGAAACTTTATTTTCTTGTTACGATGATTTTCAACTTCACTCTGAAATTCTTTGAACTTTTCAAATGTTTCAGACTTGTGTTTCATTAAGTAGACATACCCATATCTACTTAAATCATCTGTGAAGGTGAGAAAATAACGATATCCGCCACGAGCCTCAATGTTCATTGGACCACATACATCTGTATGTATGATCTCCAACAAATCTGTTGCTCTCTCCATAGTACCGGAGAACGGTGTTTTGGTCATCTTGCCCATGAGGCACGATTCGCAAGTGCCAAGTGATTCATAATCAAGTGGCTCCAAAAGTCCATCAGTATGGAGTTTCTTCATGCGCTTTATACCAATATGACCTAAACGGCAGTGCCACAAATAACTTGCACTATCATTATCAACTCTGCATCTTTTGGCTTCAACACTATGAATATGTGTATCACTACTATCGAGATTCATTAAAAATAGACCACTCTTTAAGGGTGCATGACCATAAAAGATATTACTCATATAAATAGAACAACCATTATTCTCTGATTTAAATGAATAACCGTCTCGCATCAAACAAGATCCAGATATAATGTTCATGCTCAACGCTGGCACCAAATAACAATTATTTAGGTCTAATACTAATCCCGAAGGTAGATGTAGAGGTAGCGTGCTGACTGCGATCACATCGACTTTGGAACCGTTTCCCACGCGCATCGTCACCTCGTCCTTAACCAATCTTCGCTTAATCCGTAGTCCCTGTTTCGAGTTGCAAATATTAGCAACAGAACCAGTATCAAATACCCAGGTGCTACTGCGAGCATTAGTAAGGTACACATCAATAACATGTATATCACATATACCTTTGTTCACCTTGCCATCCTTCTTATCCGCCAAATACTTGGGGCAGTTCCGCTTCCAGTGACCAGTCTGCTTGCAGTAGAAGCACTCAGTTTCAGGCTTAGGTCCAGACTTGGGTTTCTTCTCTTGAGAAGCAACTTGTTTGCTGTTCTTCTTGAAGTTCCCCTTCTTCTTCCCTTTGCCCTTTTTCTTGAAACTAGTGGTTTTGTTAACCATCAACACTTGATGCTCCTTTTTGATTTCTACCTCCGCAGCCTTTAGCATTGCGAAGAGCTCGGGCATTGTCTTATCCATCCCTTGCATATTATAGTTCATCACGAAGCCTTTGTAGCTTGTTGGAGTGATTGGAGAATTCTGTCAATGACGCAATCATCCGGAAGATTAACCCCCAGTTGAATCAAGTGATTATAATACCCAGACATTTTGAGTATATGCTCACTGACAGAACTATTCTCCTCCATCTTGCAGCTATAGAACTTATTGGAGACTTCATATCTCTCAATCCGGGCATTCTGTTGGAATATTAACTTCAACTCTTGGAACATCTCATATGCTCCATGATGTTCAAAACGTCGTTGAAGTCCCGGTTCTAAGCCGTAAAGCATGGCACACTGAACTATCGAGTAGTCATCAGCTTTGCTCTGCCAGACGTTCACAACATCTGGCGTTGCTCCAGCAGCAGGCCTGGCACCTAGCGGTGCTTCCAGGACGTAAATCTTCTGTGCAGCAATGAGGATAATCCTCAAGTTACGGACCCAGTCCGTGTAATTGCTACCATCATCTTTCAACTTTGCTTTCTCAAGGAACGCATTAAAATTCAACGGAACAACAGCACGAGCCATCTATCTACAATCAACATAAACAAGCAAGATACTATCAGGGACTAAGTTCATGATAAATTTAAGTTCAATTAATCATATTACTTAAGAACTCCCACTTAGATAGACATCTCTCTAATCCTCTAAGTGATCACGTGATCCAAATCAACTAAACCATGTTCGATCATCACGTGAGATGGAGTAGTTTCAATGGTGAACATCACTATGTTGATCATATCTACTATATGATTCACGCTCGACCTTTCGGTCTCCGTGTTCCGAGGCCATATCTGTTATATGCTTGGCTAGTCAAGTTAAACCTGAGTATTCCGCGTGTGCAACTGTTTTACACCCGTTGTATTTGAACGTAGAGCCTATCACACCCGATCATCACGTGGTGTCTCAGCACGAAGAACTTTCGCAACGGTGCATACTCAGGGAGAACACTATTACTTTGATAATTTAGTGAGAGATCATCTTATAATGCTACCGTCAATCAAAGCAAGATAAGATGCATAAAAAGATAAACATCACATGCAATCAATATAAGTGATATGATATGGCCATCATCATGTTGTGCTTGTGATCTCCATCTCCGCAGCACCATCATGATCACCATCGTCACCGGCGCGACACTTTGATCTCCATCGTATCATCGTTGTCATCTCGCCAATCTTATGCTTCTACGACTATCGCTACCGCTTAGTGATAAAGTAAAGCATTACAGGGCGATTGCATTGCATACAATAAAGCGACAACCATACGGCTCCTGCCGGTTGCCGATAACTCGGTTACAAAACATGATCATCTCATACAATAAAATTTAGCATCATGTCTTGACCATATCACATCACAACATGCCCTGCAAAAACAAGTTAGACGTCCTCTACTTTGTTTGTTGCAAATTTTACGTGGGTGCTACGGGCTTAAGCAAGAACCAATCTCACCTACGCATCAAAACCACAACGATAGTTTGTCAAATAGACTCCATTTTAACCTTCTCAAGGACCGGGCTTAGCCATACTCGGTTCAACTAAAGTTGGAGAAACTGACACCCGCCAGCCACCTGTGTGCAAAGCACGTCGGTAGAACCAGTCTCGCGTAAGCGTACGCGTAATGTTGGTCCGGGCCGCTTCATCCAACAATACCGCCGAATCAAAGTATGACATGCTGGTAGGCAGTATGACTTGTATCGTCCACAACTCACTTGTGTTCTACTCGTGCAAAACATCAAACCATAAAAACCTAGGCTCGGATGCCACTGTTGGGGAACGTAGTAATTTCAAAAAAATTCCTACGCACACGCAAGATCATGGTGATGCATAGCAACAAGAGGGGAGAGTGTTGTGTACGTACCCTCGTAGACCAAAGCGGAAGCGTTGACGCAACATAGAGGAAGTAGTCGTACGTCTTCCCGATCCGACCGATCCAAGCACCGTTACTCCGGCGTCTCTGAGTTCTTAGCACACGTTCAGCTCGATGACGATCCCCGGGCTCCGATCCAGCAAAGCTTCGGGGAGGAGTTCCGTCAGCACGACGGCGTGGTGACAATCTTGATGTACTACCGACGCAGGGCTTCGCCTAAGCACTGCGACAATATGACCGAGGTGGAATATGGTGGAGGGGGGCACCGCACACGGCTAAGGAACGATCACGTTGATCAATTGTGTGTTCTGGGGTGCCCCCCTGCCCCCGTATATAAAGGAGCAAGGGGGAGGGGGCGGCCGGCCTAGAGGCGCGCCAAGGAGGAGTCCTACTCCCACCGGGAGTAGGACTCCTCTCCTTTTCCTTGTAGGAGAAGGAAGGAGAGAGGGGGAAAGGGAAAAGGGGGCCGCCCCCCCCCTTCCTTGTCCTATTCGGACTAGGGGGAGGGGGCGCGCGGCCTGCCCTGGCCGCCCCTCCTCTTTTCCCTTAAGGCCCATATGGGCCCATTAACCCCCCGGGGGGTTCCGGTAACCCTCCCGGTACTCCGTTATTATCCGAAACCACTCGGAACCATTCCGATGTCCGAATATAGTCATCCAATATATCAATCTTTACGTCTTGACCATTCCGAGACTCCTCGTCATGTCCGTGATCTCATCCAGGACTCCGAACTAACTTCGGTACATCAAAATGCATAAACTCATAGTATAACTGTCATCGAAACCTTAAGCGTGCGGACCCTACGGTTCGAGAACAATGTAGACATGACCGAGACTCGTCTCCGGTCAATAACCAATAGCGGGACCTGGATGCCCATATTGGCTCCTACATATTCTACGAAGATCTTTATCGGTCAGACCGCATAACAACATACGTTGTTCCCTTTGTCATCGGTATGTTACTTGCCCGAGATTCGATCGTCGGTATCCAATACCTAGTTCAATCTCGTTACCGGCAAGTCTCTTTACTCGTTCCGTAATACATCATCTCGCAACTAACTCATTGGTTGCAATGCTTGCAAGGCTTATGTGATGTGCATTACCGAGAAGGCCCTGAGATACCTCTCCGACATTCGGAGTGACAAATCCTAATCCCGAAATACGCCAACCCAACAAATACTTACGGAGACACCTGTAGAGCACCTTTATAATCACCCAGTTACGTTGTGACATTTGGTAGCACACAAAGTGTTCCTACGGTAAACGGGAGTTGCATAATCTCATAGTCATAGGAACATGTATAAGTCATGAAGAAAGCAATAGCAACATACTAAACGATCGGGTGCTAAGCTAATGGAATGGGTCATGTCAATCAGATCATTCAACTAATGATGTGACCTTGTTAATCAAATGACAACTCCTTTGTCTATGGTTAGGAAACTTAACCATCTTTGATTAACAAGCTAGTCAAGTAGAGGCATACTAGTGACACTCTGTTTGTCTATGTATCCACACATGTATTATGTTTCCGGTTAATACAATTCTAGCATGAATAATAAACATTTATCATGATATATAAGGAAATAAATGATAACTTTATTATTGCCTCTAGGGCATATTTCCTTCATGCCGGCAGCTGGAATTCTGGCTGGAAAAGGAGCAAATATTGAAGACCTATTCTGCACAACTCCAAAAGTCCTGAAACTCCATCGAATATCTTAAAATAAATAAAGAAAAATCATCGCCAAAGATGAAGGCCAGGGGCCCCACTCTTGCTCACGAGGGTGGGGGGCGCGCCCCTCCCCCCTGGGCGCGCCCCCTACCTCGTGGGCCCCCTGGTGGCTCTCCGACGCCCATCTTCTCCTATATGAAGTCTTTCGATGGGAAAAAATCATAAGCAACCTGTCGGGACGAGACTCCGCCGCCACGAGGCGGAACCTTGGCGGAACCAATCTAGAGCTCCGGCGGAGCTGTTTTGCCGGGGACACTTCCCTCCGGGAGGGGGAAATCATCGCCATCATCATCACCAACGCTCCTCTCATCGGGAGAGGGCAATCTCCATCAACATTTTCACCAGCACCATCTCATCTCCAAACCCTAGTTCATCTCTTGTATCCAATTCTTGTCTAAGTCCGGGATTGGTGCTAGTAGGTTGCTAGTAGTGTTGATTACTCCTTGTAGTTGATGCTAGTTGGTTTACTTGGTGGAAGATCATATGTTCAGATCCTTTATGCATATTATTACCCCTCTGATTTTGAACATGAATATGCTTTGTGAGTAGTTACGTTTGTTCCTGGGGACAAGGGAGAAGTCTTGCTATTAGTAGTCATGTGAATTTGGTATTCGTTCGATATTTTGATGAGATGTATGTTGTCTAACCTCTAGTGGTGTTATGTGAACGTCGACTACATAACACTTCACCATTATTTGGGCCTAGAGGAAGGCATTGGGAAGTAATAAGTAGATGATGGGTTGCTAGAGTGACAGTAGCTTAAACCCTAGTTTATGCGTTGCTTCGTAAGGGGCTGATTTGGATCCATATGTTTCATGCTATGGTTAGGTTTACCTTAATACTTTTGTTGTAGTTGCGGATGCTTGCAATAGAGGTTAATCATAAGTGGGATGCTTGTTCAAGTAATAACAACACCCAAGCCCCGGTCCACCCACATATCAAATTATCAAAGTACCGAACGCGAATCATATGAGCGTGATGAAAACTAGCTTGACGATATTCCCATGTGTCCTCGGGAGCATTTTTCCTATTATAAGAGTTTGTTCCGGCTTGTCCTTTGCTACAAAAAGGATTGGACCACCTTGCTGCACCTTATTTACTTTTGTTACTTGTTGCTCGTTACAATTTATCTTATCACAAAACTATCTGTTACCACTTATTTCAGTACTTGCAGAGAATACCTTGCTGAAAACTGCTTATCATTTCCTTCTGCTCCTCGTTGGGTTCGACACTCTTACTTATCTAAAGGACTACGATAGGTCCCCTATACTTGTGGGTCATCAAGAATCTTTTCTGGTGCCCTTGCCGGGGAGTGTAGCGCCTTTGGTAAGTGGAATTTGGTAAGGAAAAATTTATATAGTGTGCTGAAATTTTCTGTCACTTGTTACTATGGAAACTGAATCTCTGAGGGGCTTGTTCGGGGTATCTTCACCCCGTCCAGTAGAGCAAAGAGTTGCTCCTCAACCTACTGAACCTATTGAAAATGAAACTCCTTTTGCACTTCCTTCGGGTATTATGGAAAAACTGCTGGCTAATACTTTTACAGGAGATGGGACAAAGCATCCCGACGAGCATCTACGATATTTGGATGATATTTGTGGATTATTTAAGCTTGCAGGTATATCCGATGATGTTGTTAAGAAGAAGGCTTTCCCTTTATCTTTGGAGGGAGACGCATCGACATGGTATAGGCTATGTGATGATACGAGATCATGGAACTATAAAAGAATGAAATTGGAATTTCATCAAAAGTATTACCCTATGCATCTTGTTCATCGTGATCGCAATTATATATATAATTTTTGTCCTCGCGAAGGAGAAAGCATCGCTCAAGCTTGGGGTAGGCTTAAATCAATGTTATATTCATGCCCCAATCATGACCTCTCAAGAGAAACAATTCTTCAGAATTTTTATGCTCGGTTTTCTCATAATAATCAAACCATGCTCGATACTTCTTGTGCTGGCTCTTTTATGATGAAGACTATTGAATTCAGATGGAATTTATTGGATAGAATTAAACTCAACTCTGAAGATTGGGACCTCGACGAAGGTAAGGAGTTAGGTATGACACCTAAGTTTGATTGTGTTAAATCTTTTATGGATACCGATATTTTCCGTAAGTTTAGCACTAAATATGGACTTGACTCTGAGATAGTAGCTTCTTTCTGTGAATCTTTTGCTACTTATGTTGATCTCCCCAAGGAGAAGTGGTTTAAATATCATCCTCCCATAGAAGTAAAAGTAGCTGCACCTATTAAAGTTGAAGAAAAGACCATCACTTATAATGATCCTATTGTTCCCACCTCTTATGTTGAGAAACCACCTTTCCCTGCCAGAGTAAAGGATCATGCTAAAGCTTCAACTGTTGTTCGTAAAAGCAATACTAGAACTTATACACCTCCTGAGCAAGTCAAAGTAGAACCTAATATTGCTATTGTTAAATATCTCTTGTCTGATAATATTGATGGGCATGTCATTGAATTCTCTGGTGAAACTGCTAGAATTGCTAAACCCTGTGATAGAGATAAACATAGACCTGTGGTAGGCGTGTCTGTTATTTCTCTTAAAATAGGAGATCATTGTTATCATGGCTTATGTGATATGGGTGCTAGTTCTAGTGTTATACCCATTGACTTATATAAAGAAATTATGCATGATATCGCACCTGCTGAGTTAGAAGATATTGATGTTACAATTAAACTTGCCAATAGAGATACTATATTCTCAATGGGAATTGTTAGAGATGTTGAAGTCTTGTGTGGGAAAACCAAATATCCCGCTGACTTTCTTGTTCTTGGTTCTCCACAAGATAGCTTTTGTCCCATTATTTTTGGTAGACCCTTCTTGAATACTGTTAATGCTACGATAGACTGCAAAAAGAATGTTGTTACTGTTGGCTCGGATGATATCGTTCATGAGTTTAATTTCTCTAAATTCAGTAAACAACATCGTGAGGAAGAATTGTCTAGTAAGGATGAAATTATTGGTCTTGCTTCTATTGTCGTGCCTCCTAGTGATCCTTTAGAACACTGTTTGCTAGATCATGAAAATGAGATGTTCATGAATGAAAGAAGGGAAATAGATGAAGTGTTCTTCAAACAGGAACCTATTCTGCAACACAATCTATCTGTTGAAATCTTAGGGGATCCTCCTCCACCCAAGGGTGATCCCGTGTTTGAGCTTAAACCGTTGCCTGATAATCTTAAATATGCTTATCTTGATGAAAAGAAAATATATCCTGTTATTATTAGTGCTAACCTTTCAGAGCATGAAGAAGAAAGATTATTGAAAACTCTGAAGAAGCACCGTGCCGCTATTGGATATACTCTGGATGATCTTAAGGGCATTAGTCCCACTCTATGTCAGCATAAAATAAATTTGGAAGCGGACGCCAAACCAGTTCATGATCCTCAACGACGTTTGAATCCTAAAATGAAAGAAGTGGTAAGAAAATAAATACTCAAGCTTCTGGAGGCAGGTATAATTTATCCCGTTGCTGATAGTCAGTGGGTAAGTCCTGTCCATTGTGTCCCTAAGAAGGGAGGTATTACTGTTGTCCCTAATGATAAAGATAAATTGATTCCGCAAAGAATTATCACAGGTTATAGGATGGTAATTGATTTCCGCAAATTAAATAAAGCTACTAAGAAAGATCATTACCCCTTACCTTTTATTGATCAAATGCTAGAAAGATTATGCAAACATACACATTATTGCTTTCTAGATGGTTATTCTGGTTTCTCTCAAATACCTGTGTCGGCTAAAGATCAATCAAAGACTACTTTTACATGCCCTTTTGGTACTTTTGCTTATAGACGTATGCCTTTTCGTTTATGTAATGCACCTGCTACCTTTCAAAGATGCATGATGGCTATATTCTCTGACTTTTGTGAAAAGATTTGTGAGGTTTTCATGGATGACTTTTCCGTCTATGGTTCCTCTTTTGATGATTGCTTGAGCAATCTTGATCGAGTTTTGCAGAGATGTGAAGAAACTAATCTTGTCTTGAATTGGGAAAAGTGCCACTTTATGGTTAATGAAGGTATTGTCTTGGGGCACAAAGTTTCTGAAAGAGGTATTGAAGTTGATAAAGCCAAGGTTGATGCTATTGAAAAGATGCCATGTCCCAAGGACATCAAAGGTATAATAAGTTTCCTTGGTCATGCCGGATTTTATAGGAGGTTCATTAAGGACTTCTCAAAAATTTCTCGGCCTCTAACTAATTTATTACAAAAAGATGTACCATTTGTCTTTGATGATGATTGTGTAGAAGCATTTGAAATACTTAAGAAAGCATTAGTCTCTGCACCTATTGTTCAGCCACCTGATTGGAATTTACCCTTTGAAATTATGTGTGATGCTAGTGATTATGCTGTAGGTGCTATTCTAGGGCAAAGAGTTGATAAGAAATTAAATGTTATCCATTATGCTAGTGAGACTCTAGACAATGCTCAAAGAAATTATGCTACTACCGAAAAGGAACTTTTAGCAGTTGTGTTTGCTTTTGATAAATTCAGACCCTATATAGTTGATTCTAAAGTAACTATTCACACTGATCATGCTGCTATTAAATATCTTATGGAAAAGAAAGATGCTAAACCTAGACTTATTAGATGGGTTCTCTTGCTGCAAGAATTTGATTTGCATATTGTTGATAGAAAAGGAGCTAAGAACCCAGTTGCAGACAACTTATCTAGGTTAGAGAATGTTCTTGATGACCCACTACCTATTGATGATAGCTTTCCTGATGAACAATTAAATATCATAAGCACTTAGCACTCCATGGTATGCTGATTATGCTAATTATATTGTTGCTAAATTTATGCCACCTAGCTTCACATACCAACAAAAGAAAAAGTTCTTTTATGATTTGAGACATTACTTTTGGGATGACCCACATCTTTATAAAGGAGTAGATGGTGTTACGTTGTGTACCTGAGCATGAACAGGAACAGATCCTACGCAAGTGTCACTCCGAAGCTTATGGAGGACAACACGCTGGAGATAGAACTGCACATAAGGTATTGCAATCTGGTTTTTATTGGCCTACTCTCTTCAAGGACGCCCGTAAGTTTGTTTTATCTTGTGATGAATGTCAAAGAATTGGTAATATTAGTAGACGTCAAGAAATGCCTATGAATTATTCACTTGTTATCGAACCATTTGATGTTTGGGGCTTTGATTATATGGGACCTTTTCCTGCTTCTAATGGATATACACATATTCTAGTTGCTGTTGATTACGTTACTAAGTGGGTAGAAGCTATTCCAACTAGTAGTGATGATCATAACACTTCTATTAAAATGCTTAAGGAAGTTATTTTTCCGAGGTTTGGAGTCCCTAGATATTTAATGACTGATGGTGGTTCACACTTTATTCATGGTGCCTTCCGTAAAATGCTTGCTAAATATGATGTTAATCATAGAATTGCATCTCCATACCACCCGCAGTCTAGTGGTCAAGTAGAATTGAGCAATAGAGAGCTCAAATTAATTTTGCAAAAGACTGTTAATAGGTCTAGAAAGAATTGGTCCAAGAAACTTGATGATGCATTATGGGCCTATAGAACTGCATATAAGAATCCTATGGGTATGTCTCCGTATAAAATGGTTTATGGAAAAGCATGTCACTTACCTCTCGAAGTAGAACATAAGGCATATTGGGCTATTAAAGAGCTCAACTATGATTTCAAACTTGCCGGTGAGAAGAGGTTATTTGATATTATCTCACTTGATGAATGGAGAACCCAAGCCTATGAAAATGCCAAGTTGTTTAAAGAAAAAGTTAAAAGATGGCATGACAAAAGGATACAAAAGCGTGAGCTTAATGTAGGTGATTATGTGTTGCTATACAACTCTCGTTTAAGATTTTTTGCAGGAAAACTTCTCTCTAAATGGGAAGATCCCTACGTTATCGAGGAGGTCTATCATTCCGGTGCCATAAAAATCAACAACTTCGAAGGCAAAAATCCGAAGGTGGTAAACGGTCAAAGAATCAAACACTATATCTCAGGTAATCCCATAAATGTTGAAACCAATGTTATTGAAACCGTAACCCCGGAGGAACACATAAGGGACACTTTCCAGAACGTTCCAGACTCCGAAAAGGAATAGGTATGTGGTACGGTAAGTAAACCGACTCCAAAACAATTTTTAAGGCAATATTTCTCCGTTTTGGAATATTTAGAAAAATAGAAAAATAGGTAGCAGTCCAGGGAGGACACGAGGCCTCCACGAGGGTGGAGGGCGCGCCCTACCCCCCTGGGCACGCCCCCCTACCTCGTGAGCACCTCGTGTGCCCTCCAGACTCCGTTTTCTTGCACGATACGTATTTCGGTCCGTAAAAATTCATTATATATTCTCCCGAAGGTTTTGACTCCCGTATCACGCAAATATCTTCTGTTCTCGTTTCGAGCTATTTCCGTTGCAGATTTGAGGATTCCGGAGACTCGATCATCCTTCTATGAGGGTGAGCCTATGCCATGGAAGGTGGACGACAAGCTTGCATCATCAACAACACCTCCACCGCCAACAACAAAGGAGACATAATCACATGGGTATGGGCACTCCCCTTGGCAACTGCCAAGCGTGGGGGGGTGCCCGGTATCGTATCATCATCACAACTCCTATCTTTACCGTTTTTCTTAGTTCGATCCTATTAGTAGTATCTTGATTTAGTAGAATAAAGTCATGGCATGATCTAGTTTTGAAGTTTTTCTTTATGATCCCTCTATGCAATCGAGTCCGTGAGCTATATTTATATAATAAAGACTAGTGTTGAGTCAAGGGCTTGATTACTTTGCCATGATCTTGAGTGAATAAAAGAAAAGAAACAAAGAGTTCATATTGGTCTTATTGAGAGTAACGACTTCACATAGAAAGAGTATGATGATTAAAAAGTTGTTGGGAGTTGGCAAATATAGCTTTGGTCATCGTCGCAATTAATAGGAAGTAATAAGGAGAAAGAGGTTTCACATATAGATATATTATCACTGACATCTTTTATGATTGGGAACACTCATTCAAATATGACATGCTAAAGAGTTGATGTTGGACAAGGAAGACAACATAATGAGTTATGTTTTCTTGTATCTAAGATAAAGTATATTGTCATGGATCTCCTAACATGTTGAGCTTGCCTTTCCCCCTCATGCTAGCCAAATTCTCAGCACCAAGTAGAGATACTACTTGTGCTTCCAAATACCCCTAAACCAGTTTACCCATGAGAGTCCACCATATCTACCTATGGATTGAGTAAGATCCTTCAAGTAAATTGTCATTGGTGCAAGCAATAAAGATTGCTCTCTAAATATGCATGACTTATTAGTGCAGAGAAATAAGCTTTGTACGAACTTGTTGTGGACGCAATAAAAGCGACGGACTGCATAATAAAGGTTCACATGCAAGGGGCAATATAAAGTGACGTTCTTTTGCATTAAGATTTTGTGCATCAAACCATAAAAGCGCATGGCAACCTCTGCTTCCCTCTGCGAAGGGTCTATCTTTTATTATTATCTTCTATCTTATGCAAGAGTCACGGTGATCTTCACCTTTCCTTTTTCATTTTATCCTTTGGCAAGCCCAGCATGTTGGAAAGAACATGATATATATATATATATATATATATATATATATATATATATATATATATATATATATATATATATATATAATTGGATGTAGGGGAGCATGAATTGTTATTGTTGACATTACCCTTGAGGTAAAAGGTTGTGGGGCAAAACTATAAGTCCCTATCTTTCTCTGTGTCCGGTTAAAACTCTGTAGCCACAAGTATTGCGTGGGTGTTAGCAATTATGAAGGACTAAATGATAGTTGAATATGTGGACTTGCTTTTAAGCTCTGACATAGACTCTTCCCGATATTATGATAAATTGCAATTGCTCCAATGACTGAGGTTATGATTTGTTAGTGCCCAATAAGGTTTTTGATTCATACTTTTGCATTGTCAAAAGATCATCACTTGAACATAAGTAATCATATGATAAATCTATATATGTTGCTGTTATGAGAGTAATCATGATGCCTTCATGTCCGTATTTTATTTTTATCGACGCCTCTACCTCTAAACATAAGGACATATTTATTGTTATCGGCTTTTCGCTTGAGGACAAGCGAGGTCTAAGCTTGGGGGAGTTGATACGTCCATTTTGCATCATGCTTTTATGTTAATATTTATTGCATTATCGGCTGTTATTTCACGTTATGTCACAATACTTATGGCTATTCTCTCTTATTTTACAAGGTTTACCATGAAGAGGGGGAATGCCGGCAGCTGGAATTCTGGCTGGAAAAGGAGCAAATATTGAAGACCTATTCTGCACAACTCCAAAAGTCCTGAAACTCCACGGAATATCTTAAAATAAATAAAGAAAAATCGTCGCCAAAGATGAAGGCCAGGGGGCCCACACCTTGCTCACGAGGGTGGGGGCGCGCCCCCCTATCTCGTGGGCCCCCTGGTGGCTCTCCGACGCCCATCTTCTCCTATATGAAGTCTTTCGATGAGAAAAAAATCATAAGCAACCTTTTGGGACAAGACTCCGCCGCCACGAGGCGGAACCTTGGCGGAACCAATCTAGGGCTCCGGCGGAGCTGTTTTGCCGGGGACACTTCCCTCCGGGAGGGGGAAATCATCGCCATCATCATCACCAACGCTCCTCTCATCGGGAGAGGGCAATCTCCATCAACATTTTCACTAGCACCATCTCATCTCCAAACCCTAGTTCATCTCTTGTATCCAATTCTTGTCTCTAAGTCCGGGACTGGTGCTAGTAGGTTGCTAGTAGTGTTGATTACTCCTTGTAGTTGATGCTAGTTGGTTTACTTGGTGGAAGATCATATGTTCAGATCCTTTATGCATATTATTACCCCTCTGATTTTGAACATGAATTTGCTTTGTGAGTAGTTACGTTTGTTCCTGAGGACAAGGGAGAAGTCTTGCTATTAGTAGTCATGTGAATTTGGTATTCTTTCGATATTTTGATGAGATGTATGTTGTCTAACCTCTAGTGGTGTTATGTGAACGTCGACTACATAACACTTCACCATTATTTGGGCCTAGAGGAAGGCATTGGGAAGTAATAAGTAGATGATGGGTTGCTAGAGTGACAGAAGCTTAAACTCTAGTTTATGTGTTGCTTCGTAAGGGGCTGATTTGGATCCATATGTTTCATGCTATGGTTAGGTTTACCTTAATACTTTTGTTGTAGTTGCGGATGCTTGCAATAGAGGTTAATCATAAGTGGGATGCTTGTTCAAGTAAGAATAGCACCCAAGCACCGGTCCACCCACATATCAAATTATCAGAGTACCGAACGCGAATCATATGAGCGTGATGAAAACTAGCTTGACGATATGCCCATGTGTCCTCGGGAGCGTTTTTCCTATTATAAGAGTTTGTTCCGGCTTGTCCTTTGCTACAAAAAGGATTGGGCCACCTTGCTGCACCTTATTTACTTTTGTTACTTGTTGCTCGTTACAATTTATCTTATCACAAAACTATCCGTTACCACTTATTTCAGTACTTGCAGAGAATACCTTGCTGAAAACTGCTTATCATTTCCTTCTGCTCCTCGTTGGGTTCGACACTCTTACTTATCGAAAGGACTACGATAGATCCCCTATACTTGTGGGTCATCAGTAGGTTGAGCACTTGATCTAGACCGTGTGTGTTCGTTTGCTCGGACATGCATGCATTAGGGTGCCGCGCGCGTTTTTGCGTCCATGTGTACATGTGACTGTTGCATACACGTAGGGGGAGTACGTGTAGGGGCCACTAAGGAGCAGTCAAATCACACAGTAAGTTAGTCGGAAGAAGCAACCATCATTTCACTCTTGAATGACACGTAAGCAATATAAAATGGAGCAGCCGGGTGCACCCGGAAGCGGCGCGGGCGACGCTCTCTCGGGCGGCGCGGGCGACACTCTCTCGGCCGGCGCGCCGCTTCAATGCCGGCGCCAGTGAGAGGTCGCGTCCGCTCTGGCCGGGCATGAATGTGGCACTGACCGTTTTGGGCAGGAAGCACGCGTGGGTGATGAAGAGGGTTCGGGTTGGTCAGGACCGGCCGTGGCAGCGGTTCGGACATGCGCTAACAAGAGATGCTATATGTTAATATTGCTGCGTATATAATTAACAACATAAATAATGTGCCAGTTGGACAAATATGATTGGAGATGGAGATGGAAATGGAATTTTACGTAAACACGGATATGCATGTCTATGTCTATGTGTGTGTGCATGACAACTCTCGCGACCTGGAAGCGGGGGCGTGTTTTTGATCGAGTTTTCTTTCTTGGTACGTTAGAAAATCAGTTTGTCTAATTCACATCTAGATGTTATTTAAGGATATCACATCTAAGCTCCCACAAGTATATAATGTAGCAATAAGAAACAAAAAAACTAGGAAAAGACCACAAGCAGAGTGGACATCAACTTATATGTGACATAACTATGTCACATCTAGATGTGTCCTAGAAAGACCCAAAAAAATTGTCCGCCAGTTTTCGTTTCTTTTTTCCGGGAACGCGCGTATTCTATTTAAAACCACTGCTATGGATAGATTTTTTTACTCCATTATAGCCTCTTGTTTGATAGAGTTTCTCGCGTCTCGCTCTCTCACCCTCTCCATATCAAAACAAGATGACAGTGCCCACTGTATCTCTCTCCTCACCGGTGGTCACAGATCCGGCCGAATCCCGTCCGCTGCGGGAGGTGAGGACGTGCAGCGTGTTGGGGAACGCAGTAATTTCAAAAAAATTCCTACGCACACGCAAGATCATGGTGATGCATAGCAACGAGAGGGGAGAGTGTTTGTCTACGTACCCTCGTAGACCGAAGCGGAAGCGTTGACACAACGTAGAGGAAGTAGTCGTACGTTCTCCTCGCGATCCAACCGATCACAGCACCGTTACTCCGGCACCTCCGAGTTCTTGGCACACGTTCAGCTCGATGACGATCCCCGGGCTCCGATCCAGCAAAGCGTCGGGGAAGAGTTCCGTCAGCACGACGGCGTGGTGACGATCTTGATGTGTTACCGGCGCAGGGCTTCGCCTAAGCACTGCAACGATATAATCGAGGTGGAATTTGGTGGAAGGGGGCACCGCACACGGCTAAGGAACGATCCGTAGATCAACTTGTGTGTCTTTGGGGTGCTCCCTGCCCCCGTATATAAAGGATCCAAGGGGGAGGGGCTGGCCGGCCAGGTTTGGTGCGCCAGGAGAGTCCTACTCCCTCTGGGAGTAGGATTCCCCCCCCCCCCCAATCCTAGTTGGACTAGGATTGCTCCAAGGGGGAGAGAGAGAGAGGGGGGGCGCCCCACTTATCCTAGTCCTAATAGGACTAGGGAAGGGGGGAGGCGCGCAGCCCCTAGGGCTGCCCTCTCACCTTTCCTCCAAGGCCCATGTTGGCCCATTATGCTCCCGGGGGGTTCCGGTAACCCTCCCGGTATTCCGGTAAAATCCTGATTTCACCTGGAATGCATCCGATGTCCAAACATAGGCTTCCAATATATAATTCTTTATGTCTCGACCATTTCGAGACTCCTCGTCACGTCCGTGATCACATCCGGGACTCCGAACTCCTTCGGTACATCAAAATGCATAAACTCATAATAACTGTCATCGTAACGTTAAGCGTGCGGACCCTACGGTTCGAGAACAATGTAGACATGACCGAGACACGTTTCCGGTCAATAACCAATAGCGGGACCTGGATGCCCATATTGGCTCCTACATATTCTACGAAGATCTTTATCGGTCAGACCGCATAACAACATACGTTGTTCCCTTTGTCATCGGTATGTTACTTGCCCGAGATTCGATCGTCGGTATCCAATACCTAGTTCAATCTCGTTACCGGCAAGTCTCTTTTCTCGTTCCGTAATACATCATCTCGCAACTAACTCATTGGTTGCAATGCTTGCAAGGCTTTATGTGATGTGCATTACCGAGAAGGCCCTGAGATACCTCTCCGACAATCGGAGTGACAAATCCTAATCTCGAAGTATGCCAACTCAACATGTACCTTCGGAGACACTTGTAGAGCACCTTTATAATCACCCAGTTACGTTGTGACGTTTGGTAGCACACAAAGTGTTCCTACGGTAAATGGGAGTTGCATATTCTCATAGTTAAAGGAACATGTATAAGTCATGGATAAAAGCAATAGCAATATACTAAACGATCGGGTGCTATGCTAATGCAATGGGTCATGTCAATCAGATCATTCAACTAATGATGTGATCTCGTTAATCAAACAACAACTCTTTGTTCATGGCTAGGAAACATAACCATCTTTGATTAATGAGCTAGTCAAGTAGAGGCATACTAGTGACACTCTGTTTGTCTATGTATTCACACATGTATTATGTTTCCAGTTAATACAATTCTAGCATGAATAATAAACATTTATCATGATATAAGGAAATAAATAATAACTTTATTATTGCCTCTAGGGCATATTTCCTTCAGTCTCCCACTTGCACTAGAGTCAATAATCTAGATTACAAAGTAATGATTCTAACACCCATGGAGTTTTGGTGCTGATCATGTTTTGCTCGTGGAAGAGGCTTAGTCAACGGGTCTGCAACATTCAGATCCGTATGTATCTTGCATATCTCTATGTCTCCCACCTGGACCAAATCCCGGATGGAGTTGAAGCGTCTCTTGATGTGTTTGGTTCTTTTGTGAAATCTGGATTCCTTTGCCAAGGCAATTGCACCAGTATTGTCACAAAAGATTTTCATTGGACCCGATACGCTAGGTACAACACCTAGATCGGATATGAACTCCTTCATCCAGACTCCTTCATTGGCTGCTTCTGAAGCGGCTATGTACTCAGCTTCACATGTAGATCCCGCCACGACGCTTTGTTTAGAACTGCACCAACTGACAGCTCCACCGTTTAATGTAAATACGTATCCGGTTTGCGATTTGGAATCGTCCGGATCAGTGTCAAAGCTTGCATCGACGTAACCGTTTACGACGAGCTCTTTGTCACCTCCAAAAATGAGAAACATATCCTTAGTCCTTCTCAAGTACTTAAGGATGTTCTTGACCGCTGTCCAGTGATCCACTCCTGGATTACTTTGGTACCTGCCTGCTAAACTTACAGCAAGGCACACATCAGGTCTGGTACACAGCATTGCATACATGATAGAGCCTATGGCTGAAGCATAGGGAACATTTTTCATCTTCTCTCTATCTTCTGCGGTGGTCGGGCATTGAGTCTTACTCAATTTCACACCTTGTGCCACAGGCAAGAACCCTTTCTTTGCCTGATCCATTCTGAACTTTTTCAAAACTTTGTCAAGGTATGTGCTTTGTGAAAGTCCTATTAAGCGTCTTGATCTATCTCTATAGATCTTAATGCCCAATATGTAAGCAGCTTCCCCGAGGTCTTTCATTGAAAAACTTTTATTCAAGTATCCCTTTATGCTATCCAGAAATTCTATATTATTTCCGATCAGTAATATGTCATCTACATATAATATCAGAAATGCTACAGAGCTCCCACTCACTTTCTTGTAAATACAGGCTTCTCCGAAAGTCTGTATAAAACCAAAAGCTTTGATCACACTATCAAAGCGTTTATTCCAACTCCGAGAGGCTTGCACCAGTCCATAAATGGATCGCTGGAGCTTGCACACTTTGTTAGCTCCCTTTGGATCGACAAAACCTTCTGGTTGCATCATATACAACTCTTCTTCCAGAAATCCATTCAGGAATGCAGTTTTGACATCCATTTGCCAAATTTCATAATCATAAAATGCGGCAACTGCTAACATGATTCGGACAGACTTAAGCATCGCTACGGGTGAGAAAGTCTCATCGTAGTCAATCCCTTGAACTTGTCGAAAACCTTTTGCAACAAGTCGAGCTTTATAGACAGTAACATTACCATCAGCGTCAGTCTTCTTTTTGAAAATCCATTTATTTTCTATTGCTTGCCGATCATCGGGCAAGTCAACCAAAGTCCACACTTTGTTATCATACATGGATCCCATCTCAGATTTCATGGCCTCAAGCCATTTTGCGGAATCTGGGCTCACCATCGCTTCTTCATAGTTCGTAGGTTCATCATGGTCTAGTAACATGACTTCCAAAATAGGATTACCGTACCACTCTGGTGCGGATCTTACTCTGGTTGATCTACGAAGTTCAGTAGAAACTTGATCTGAAGTTTCATGATCATTATCATTAGCTTCCTCCCTATTTGATGTAGGTGTCACAGAAACAGATTTCTGTGATGTACTACTTCTCAATAAAGGAGCAGATTCTGTTATCTCATCAAGTTCTACTTTCCTCCCACTCACTTCTTTCGAGAGAAACTCCTTCTCTAGAAAGTTTCCGACTTTGGCAACAAAAATTTTGCCTTCGGATCTGTGATAGAAGGTATACCCAATAGTCTCCTTTGGGTATCCTATGAAGACACATTTTTCCGATTTGGGTTCGAGCTTATCAGGTTGAAGCTTTTTCACATAAGCATCGCAGCCCCAAACTTTAAGAAACGACAACTTTGGTTTCTTGCCAAACCACAGTTCATAAGGCGTCGTCTCAACGGATTTTGATGGTGCCCTATTTAACGTGAATGCGGCCGTCTCTAGAGCATAACCCCAAAAAGATAGCGGTAAATCGGTAAGAGACATCATAGATCGCACCATATCCAGTAAAGTACGATTACGACGTTCGGACACACCATTGCGTTGTGGTGCTCCGGGTGGCGTGAGTTGCGAAACTATTCCGCATTGTTTCAAATGTAGACCAAACTCGTAACTCAAATATTCTCCTCCACGATCAGATCGTAGAAACTTTATTTTCTTGTTACGATGATTTTCCACTTCACTCTGAAATTCTTTGAACTTTTCAAATGTTTTAGACTTGTGTTTCATTAAGTAGATATACCCATATCTGCTTAAATCATCAGTGAAGGTGAGAAAATAACGATATCCGCCACGAGCCTCAACATTCATTGGACCACATACATCAGTATGTATGATTTCCAATAAATCTGTTGCTCTCTCCACAGTACCGGAGAACGGTGTTTTAGTCATCTTGCCCATAAGGCACGGCTCGCAAGTGCCAAGTGATTCATAATCAAGTGACTCCAAAAGTCCATCAGTATGGAGTTTCTTCATGCGCTTTACGCCGATATGACCTAAACGGCAGTGCCACAAATAAGTTGCACTATCATTATTAACTCTGCATCTTTTGGTTTCAACATTATGAATATGTGTGTTACTACTATCGAGATTAAGTAAGAACAAACCACTCTTTAATGGCGCATGACCATAAAAGATATTACTCATATAAATAGAACAACCATTATTCTCTGATTTAAATGAATAACCGTCTCGCATCAAACAAGATCCAGATATAATGTTCATGCTCAACGCTGGTACTAAATAACAATTATTTAGATCTAATATTAATCCCGAAGGTAGATGTAGAGGTAGCGTGCCGACCGCGATCACATCGACTTTGGAACCATTTCCCACGCGCATCGTCACCTCGTCCTTAGCCAATCTTCGCTTAATCCGTAGCCCCTGTTTTGAGTTGCAAATATTAGCAACAGAACCAGTATCAAATACCCAGGTGCTACTGCGAGAATTAGTAAGGTACACATCAATAACATGTATATCACATATACCTTTGTTAACCTTGCCATCCTTCTTATCCGCCAAATACTTGGGGCAGTTCCGCTTCCAGTGACCAGTCTGCTTGCAATAGAAGCACTCAGTTTCAGGCTTAGGTCCAGACTTGGGTTTCTTCTCTTGAGTAGCAACTTGCTTGCTGTTCTTTTTGAAGTTCCCCTTTTTCTTCCCTTTGCCCTTTTTCTTGAAACTAGTGGTTTTGTTAACCATCAACACTTGATGCTCCTTTTTGATTTCTACCTCCGCGGCTTTTAGCATCGCGAAGAGCTCGGGCATAGTTTTGGTCATCCCTTGCATATTATAGTTCGTCACGAAGCTCTTGTAGCTTGGTGGCAGTGATTGGAGAATTCTGTCAATGACGCAATCATCCGGAAGATTAACTCCCAGTTGAATCAAGTGATTGTTATACCCAGACATTCTGAGTATATGCTCACTGACAGAACCATTCTCCTCCATTTTACAGCTATAGAACTTATTGGAGACTTCATATCTCTCAATCCGGGCATTTGCTTGAAATATTAACTTCAACTCCTGGAACATCTCATATGCTCCATGGTGTTCAAAACGTCGTTGAAGTCCCGGTTCTAAGCCGTAAAGCATGGCACACTGAACTATAGAGTAGTCATCAGCTTTGCTTTGCCAGACGTTCATAACATCTGGCGTAGCTCTTGCACCAGGCCTGGCACCTAGCGGTGCTTCCAGGACGTAATTCTTCTGTGCAGCAATGAGGATAATCCTCAAGTTACGGACCCAGTCCGTGTAATTGCTACCATCATCTTTCAACTTTGCTTTCTCAAGGAACGCATTAAAATTCAACGGAACAACAGCACGAGCCATCTATCTACACAACATAGACAAGCAAGATACTATCAGGTACTAAGTTCATGATAAATTAAAGTTCAATTAATCATATTACTTAAGAACTCCCACTTAGATAGACATCTCTCTAATCCTCTAAGTGATCACGTGATCCAAATCAACTAAACCATGTCCGATCATCACGTGAGATGGAGTAGTTTCAATGGTGAACATCATTATGTTGATCATATCTACTATATGATTCACGCTCGACCTTTCGGTCTCTGTGTTCCGAGGCCATATCTGTATATGCTAGGCTCGTCAAGTTAAACCTGAGTATTCCGCGTGTGCAACTGTTTTGCACCCGTTGTATTTGAACGTAGAGCCTATCACACCCGATCATCACGTGGTGTCTCAGCACGAAGAACTTTCGCAACGGTGCATACTCAGGGAGAACACTTCTTGATAATTTAGTGAGAGATCATCTTATAATGCTACCGTCAATCAAAGCAAGATAAGATGCATAAAAGGATAAACATCACATGCAATCAATATAAGTGATATGATATGGCCATCATCATCTTGTGCTTGTGATCTCCATCTTCGAAGCACCGTCATGATTACCATCGTCACCGGCGCGACACCTTGATCTTCATCGCAGCATCGTTGTCGTCTCGCTAATCTTATGCTTCTACGACTATCACTACCGTTTAGCAATAAAGTAAAGCATTACATCGCGATTGCATTGCATACAATAAAGCGACAACCATATGGCTCCTGCCAGTTGCCGATAACTCGGTTACAAAACATGATCATCTCATACAATAAAATTTAGCATCACGTCTTGACCATATCACATCACAACATGCCCTGCAAAAACAAGTTAGACGTTCTCTACTTTGTTGTTGCAAGTTTTACGTGGCTGCTACGGGCTTTAAGCAAGAACTCATCTTACCTACGCATCAAAACCACAACGATAGTTTGTCAAATAGACTCCGTTTTAACCTTCTCAAGGACCGGGCGTAGCCACACTCGGTTCAACTAAAGTTGGAGAGACAGTCTTCCGCAAGCCATCTCTGTGCAAAGCACGTCGAGGGAACCGGTCTCGCGTAAGCGTACGCGTAAGGTTGGTCCGGATCGTCTCATCCAACAATACCGCTGAACCAAAGTATGACATGCTGGTAGGCAGTATGACTTGTATCGTCCACAACTCACTTGTGTTCTACTCGTGCAAATAACATCAACCATAAAACCTAGGCTCTGATACCACTGTTGGGGAACGTAGTAATTTCAAAAAATTTCCTACGCACACGCAAGATCATGGTGATGCATAGCAACGAGAGGGGAGAGTGTTTGTCTACGTACCCTCGTAGACCGAAGCGGAAGCGTTGACACAACGTAGAGGAAGTAGTCGTACGTTCTCCTCGCGATCCAACCGATCACAGCACCGTTACTCCGGCACCTCCGAGTTCTTGGCACACGTTCAGCTCGATGACGATCCCCGGGCTCCGATCCAGCAAAGCGTCGGGGAAGAGTTCCGTCAGCACGACGGCGTGGTGACGATCTTGATGTGTTACCGGCGCAGGGCTTCGCCTAAGCACTGCAACGATATAATCGAGGTGGAATTTGGTGGAAGGGGGCACCGCACACGGCTAAGGAACGATCCGTAGATCAACTTGTGTGTCTTTGGGGTGCTCCCTGCCCCCGTATATAAAGGATCCAAGGGGGAGGGGCTGGCCGGCCAGGTTTGGTGCGCCAGGAGAGTCCTACTCCCTCTGGGAGTAGGATTCCCCCCCCCAATCCTAGTTGGACTAGGATTGCTCCAAGGGGGAGAGAGAGAGAGAGGGGGCGCCCCACTTCTCCTAGTCCTAATAGGACTAGGGAAGGGGGGGAGGCGCGCAGCCCCTAGGGCTGCCCTCTCACCTTTCCTCCAAGGCCCATGTTGGCCCATTATGCTCCCGGGGGGTTCCGGTAACCCTCCCGGTATTCCGGTAAAATCCTGATTTCACCTGGAATGCATCCGATGTCCAAACATAGGCTTCCAATATATAATTCTTTATGTCTCGACCATTTCGAGACTCCTCGTCACGTCCGTGATCACATCCGGGACTCCGAACTCCTTCGGTACATCAAAATGCATAAACTCATAATAACTGTCATCGTAACGTTAAGCGTGCGGACCCTACGGTTCGAGAACAATGTAGACATGACCGAGACACGTTTCCGGTCAATAACCAATAGCGGGACCTGGATGCCCATATTGGCTCCTACATATTCTACGAAGATCTTTATCGGTCAGACCGCATAACAACATACGTTGTTCCCTTTGTCATCGGTATGTTACTTGCCCGAGATTCGATCGTCGGTATCCAATACCTAGTTCAATCTCGTTACCGGCAAGTCTCTTTTCTCGTTCCGTAATACATCATCTCGCAACTAACTCATTGGTTGCAATGCTTGCAAGGCTTTATGTGATGTGCATTACCGAGAAGGCCCTGAGATACCTCTCCGACAATCGGAGTGACAAATCCTAATCTCGAAGTATGCCAACTCAACATGTACCTTCGGAGACACTTGTAGAGCACCTTTATAATCACCCAGTTACGTTGTGACGTTTGGTAGCACACAAAGTGTTCCTACGGTAAATGGGAGTTGCATATTCTCATAGTTAAAGGAACATGTATAAGTCATGGATAAAAGCAATAGCAATATACTAAACGATCGGGTGCTATGCTAATGCAATGGGTCATGTCAATCAGATCATTCAATTAATGATGTGATCTCGTTAATCAAACAACAACTCTTTGTTCATGGCTAGGAAACATAACCATCTTTGATTAATGAGCTAGTCAAGTAGAGGCATACTAGTGACACTCTGTTTGTCTATGTATTCACACATGTATTATGTTTCCAGTTAATACAATTCTAGCATGAATAATAAACATTTATCATGATATAAGGAAATAAATAATAACTTTATTATTGCCTCTAGGGCATATTTCCTTCACAGCGTTGACGTTGTCGCCGTCGGCGACAGAGGAAGCCGATGCGCACCGTCCTCTCGGAGCTGGCGCTGGCGCGGATAAAGATCCTCCACGCCCTTGTTCACTGCCGTCGTGTGGGCAGATCCCGCCCGCCCGCCTAAACGACATCTCGCCCACCTGAGGTATAACTTCTTGTACTTGTCCAGCTCCTCAGGTCGCTGCGTGCGGGTTTTCTTCTATGCGACTACTCCCCAGCTCCCCATGCATAGTAGCTAGGGTTCGTCGGCTAGTCCAATATCACCTACTACTATTATAGAGGAAATGCCACTCAAAAAGTTGTCCTGGTTTATGCCTCGGTGGAGGTATACATGTTGTTTCCACAAAAAGTACATGGTGGTTGTGCGGTCATTGTCCATATGGTGGTAGTACTATGACTGGTTAAATGAAGAAATGCTTTTTTTCTCGGGTATCCTGGTTTAGTTCCCATCAAGATAATTATGATGCTTCTGTTTGTTGGTGTACTTTTCATTAATTCTTATTGACAATTGAGATGTCGTTGCTAAGGCTGGTCACAATGGGGAGGAATTTAGGAGTAACATCACACACTTCAATACAACTTTGCTTATGTGGGACATATTTAATGAAGAGAGAGGTGCTTGTGGTAACTAGCTAAGTTACCGGAACATCACACACTCCAAGAAACAATGAGTCTATAACCTAATAAATACATCGTTGCATGACACTACATAGATGTTCCTAGTATGAAGGTAGTAACATAGTCTAGGGAAGTGTGTAAGTTACTAGCTTATGTTATTGCCCATTGTGACCAGCCTAACCCTTTTTATATTTTTGGAAACAGCGATGCGTGTCTCCATACCCGGGCATGTCTTCCTCAATTTTAGTGGAACTGCACAAAATTGGATGGCCATTGTTGTTCCGCCTCACTGTCCTCTGCCACGTGGTTCTTCCTTTCTTGAGCTTGATTACTGAGAAGAAACAGACCACAGTGAGGATTTGTCGAACTTCTTAGGTGCCTCACCCTAACTTGATGCCAAATGGATGATGCATCACCATGATGACCTATCGATGCTCATGGTTGCGCCTCATGGTTGCGTCGGCTGGTGAAGCTGATCGATTTTCAACGAAAAACAAGCTGTCTTCAATCAGTAGCTAGTCAAACTTTGTAATACTCTCAAACCTTTCCGATAATTGAAATTAAATTTCTTTATTTGTACACACTCTCACACGTTTCCGATAATTTGGCGCATGTGTGGTTGTTCACTTAAGGGAGGGTAGTGTACCACACGTGAAGGACATGAAGTGCGACCAGGACGCGTGGGCATGGATCGTTAGTTCATCGGAAGTAGTACTAGTTTTCTTCACTGTACATTAAATAAAGATTTTTGTTTCGTACTTACACAATTTAAAACGATTGTCATGGAGAGAATAAGAAAACCACTCCACTATATTTTAGTCGTATACACGAGAGTACTATATGGACGCGGCTTCATTGACTTAGTGCACCTGCCTTTGGATTTACGACAGGTGGGCCCAAAATGTGGCTGGCTCACCTGTCATACAGCCAAAAGCAGGTGCAGTGAAGGCACCGGAGCTCAGTCCGTACTACAATAGTATAAGCGGGAGCCTCAGCGCTTGTTCGCTAGGGTTTGCACTCTCCACACGCTGGCCGCACTACATATATGTTACACGCTGGAGGCTCAGCGTTCATTTGCTAGGGTTTGCTATATTCACAGTCTCTCACCCTCTCTTCACCAGATCTAAACAAGACTGCGTTGGCCTCTTCTCTCTCTCTCCCCCCTCACAGATGGTGAAGGAGGCGTCCGTATCCCGTCGCACCGGGAAGGGGAGGAGGTGTAGCGTTCACTCTACCGCCTTCGGCGAGGGAGGCAATCCACTGCCGGCTGCACTGTTCTCTTTCACCCAGCGCTTGTGCGAGAGGGCCACCGACCCCTTCTTCCTCGCTGCCGTACGTAGTGTGGGCAGATCCGACCTCCCGCCGCACGCCTTTCCACATCCCGACGACCCTAAGGTATAAGTTTCTTTGAAACCGTCGTTGCACTAGCTGCATGTGGATCTTTTTCGATCTGTAGTCGAATCTAGGTCTTGGTTCAAAGAGGAAAGAAGGGTGCGGTGGGCTGGAGCAAGAATCTAGGACGTGGTTCAATGAGGAAAGGAGGGGCGGAAAGTAGTATAGACTGGCTATCCAGCCGCTTTGTAGGTCGAAAAGGGAAAAAGGGGGTAACCCAGTACACACATCTGTAAGGAACCGATCTCTTTGTTGAAAAGGGAAATAAACTGGGGGGTCGGGTAGTTTGTGCACGACTAGATTTGCTACCCTCACATAGGAAGAAGGTTCAAAGAGAACAAATATGGGACCAGCGCATATATGCTGCTTGGCTACATACTCTGGATCACCCATTTATACGTGTGGACGCACATGGTGCTGGCATGTCGCATGCAGCTATTTTGCTGTTGTTAATCTAAGAATGACGCCGGAAAATTGAAGCAATGCCACTGTTAAAAGTAAATTACATTTTTTAACGAATGTTGTTTCAAGAGAATGTCTCTGTTAATATGAGTCAATGCAACCGTTTTAAATAAATGATGAATTGAAGCTATTGTATTGCTGTCTTTTCCCATTAAGTAGTGAACAAAAATGGGACCAACCCAGACATGATGCTTGTTGCTTTGTTACAACGAATTCAGCATCAACCCCTTTATAAGCAAGTAATTGATGCCACTCTTAGAATTAACTACTGAATCTTATTTCAAAATTGCAACACTTGTTAGGGATTGGCGGGATTACCATTTTTGTCGCCGCATGTTTCATCCTCCTTTATTAGCCAGTAATTGATTCCTTTTTTGCCTCTGTTTAAACAGGGATATCTATTCAACTTGTTGCTATTGCGACATTTTACTTCGCTATGCGAAACACTTTGCTTGATTTCAGTGCAACTGCACAAAACGAGATTGGATTTGCTATTCGTGTTGGCAGATTCGTATTTTATCGTTGTTGGTTTCATGAAAGGTCAGTACAGGCCTTCATCCACATGATTGTGCAGTGTGCTTTGAGATGTTGTGCTACTTGTATTGGTACTGTTTTAAATAAATGTTGAATTGAAGTTATTGTATTGCTGTCTTTTCCCATCAAGTAGTGAACAAAAATGGGACCAACCCAGACATGATGCTTGTTGCTTTGTTATAACAAATTCAGCATCACCCCCTTTATAAGCCAGTAATTGATGCCACTCTCAGAATTAACTACTGAATCTTATTTCAAAACTGCAACACTTGTTAGGGATTGGCTGGATTACCATTTTTGTGGCCGCATGTTTCATCCTCCTTTATTGGCCAGTAATTGATTCCTTTTTTGCCTCTGTTAAAACAGGGATATCTTTTCAACTTGTTGCTATTGCGATATTTTGCTTTGCTTAATTTTGGTGGAACTGCACAAAATGAGACCGGATTTCCATATATGTGTTGAGATCTCTGTGAGATCTTCCTCACGAGTTGTTTCAAATCTTGGTCTTGAATGGTCAGTACCGACCTTCCTCCGAATTAACTACTGAATCTTAATTCAAAACTGCAAACACTTGTTAGGGATCGACAGGAGTACCATTTCTGTTAGGGATCGGCCGGAGTACATGTTTAAGAAATGTATTGTTCAGATAATGTCTCTGTTATTATATATCAGTTACAGACTTACAGTGTTTTACAAATGGTACTATCCTGCTTTGTAGTTCTTTCTACATGTTTAACCAAGGTATTGTTAAGATAATGTCTCTGTTAAAATGAATCAGTCGCATTGTTTTAGGAATGATACCTTTCTGCTTTTTCGTTCTTTATACATCTTGAAACAAGGCATTGTTAAGATAATGTCTCAGTTAATATGAGTGAATCACACTGACTGAGAATTGCTACTCTCCTGCTTTGTTTCCCATTAAGATAAGGTAGATCAGTAGATGTTCTTCTTCTGGGAGTACAAGTCATCAACCGTTATTTCTCAGTAATTGTTTCCCTTATACCTTTTGTTGCTTACAGGGATATCAAAATTAAAGCTCGGTTTTATTCCGACTTTGATTTTAGTTCAACTGCACAAAAGAAGCCAATGTGTCCAAGGCAAACTGCTGCATTACTGGGTCCAGTTGGTCGTTCCACTTTGCAGAAAGAAGCAGTCACTGTTTGCGCTACATTACAGAAGGAATGACCGAGAAGCTTTAAAGAGTATTATTAGACACCGGTGACATGACTAGTCTGCACAGACCATTGGCAATTTAACAACACGTGGAGTGCCTCCACGATCATAGGCATTACATATTTTGAATGGGAAAAGCTTGTCAAAGTTTAATCATTGATGTTAGCAAGAAGCGACAGGACTCCACGATCATAGGCATTACATATTTTGAATGGGAAAAGCTTTTCAAAGTTTAATCATTGATGTTAGCAAGAAGACGTTAGTTTAATATATTGGAATTGGAAAACCTTGTCAAAATTTGCTCATTGATGTTAGCCAGAAGCGTCGAGTGTTTTTTCCTATTCTTGTGTTTAGTTTAGAAGTAGATAGTTACTCTGCTGAGATATTCCTGTGTTAAGAGTTTGTTCTGAATATTGTCTATATAATTCCTTGTGTTTGATTGCAAAGTTGAGCTTGGAATGTTGTGGCATGCGGCATCACGAGATGTTCACCGTGCCTCCTGAGAATAATGCTTCGTATTGTTTTGCATGTCGATCTAATGCCAGTGATTTGCTTGTTAAGAAGATCATCCTCTTCTGTTGTTTCCGTGCTTAAGAAGTTCATCGTTTGATGTTTCATTCATAGCCTATACGACAAGTCGGGTAGGTTAGACGTGAAACCATATGATCTTCGGACCAACTCATGATATTAGGCCGTGATTGGACCGTCATTTTTCAACCAAAACCGCTTGTAAAACTGACGATTGTAAATTAAAGCAGATGGTCTCGGGTGAAGGCGCTTGGTTGGTCGATTTCGACTAGTAAAATATCGGAAGTACTTGACACACAATAAAAACGTTGAACGACACTCGGACGATTGCTAATCCAGCCGTTAGCTGTTGTTTCAGCCTTGCCCATGGATGGCATGATACGCACGTCGTGCATGTATCGTCTGGTAATGTCGTCCATATAGCAGTGCTCGTAAAATATACACTGGTCTCTCAAATTACACGCATAACCCGCCGGTTTTACTTACAGACCTCGGGCCCTCGGTTTCATTACGCCTGTATTTTACGCTTGTTTTCGATGACGAGTAAATTACACTTGTATGTTAATACAGGTTTGAAATAAACCAGAGCTCCCAGGCGCGGCCTTACCGTTTCATGCCGTCTCAGTTTCTCGAAGGTGCTCATAGGTGTCCGATGATCCTGGCTTCCTGAATGAGTAGCGGGCGCTGTATCAGACCATCCGAAGGACCCGCGAGGCCCTCTCCATTGTCCTTCGAGTTGTTGCGCTCGCCGTGGCGCCGAGCATTGTTAACATCGTCAACGAACATGAGGATTCAGGAGATGACTTTATTTTGACTGGATGACACTAGGGACCCACTAGGGCCATAGCCGTACGTACGCAAGTGCCTCCTTATTATGTACAACTATATTTTTTTTGCTTTCTCCTGGTTTCCTGACATCACGGTCCCACACCATTATCAACCTATGTAGTCAATATAAACGAGAGAATTGCACAAGGTGCGGCCGACAGCTGGGACCAAGCAGCTCGAGCAGTATTTGTGTTTTTGAGGCGTGAGCACTGCAGAGTTTTTCTTGGCGATGATTTCGTTGTTGTTCAGAGGAGAGCAGGGTATTAACTGGGCGGGCTATGGCCCGTCTAGCCCAGGCCAGATATCCAGCCCAGATACTAATTTTTTCAAGATGAAAATGGCTAGCCCAGCTATACTTTTTTTGAGGAATACCCGCTGGGCTGCAAATCTTTCCTAGGAGGGATGCATTAGGCTTAACAGGAAAATGGGCTTCAAAAAATAATAAATGGGATGTAATTATAAAAACTGAGCAGTAACTATAAAAAATGCACCAAACACGAAATTTATTTATAAAATATTATTTATGGATTTTGAAAATCTTAAATTTTCATTGTTGCGTGCGCAATGTTTCGTTAGATTTTTACGTAATACAAATGGGATAATTGATTTTATGCCCTTAGTTGCGTCCCACTCGACTGGTTTGCCCCTAATTTCGAAAAACCCTCAGTCTTGCCCAAGTGCATTTGGTTCCCTTATGTTTTTGCCCTTCCGTCCCACTTCCGTCCAGTCAAAGACGTTTGACCGTTAGGTAGATATTTCTCTGGGCCATTTTGCCCCTCCTTACAACTCTAGTCAAAAAAGAGAGACAACGACGTGACACTTACAAGTGGGTCCCAAGCACATAGAAAAAAAAGAAAAATCACACTCTCTCTCTCCTCTCTTGCTCTCTCTGCCGCTGGGCAAGTGACAGCAGCGCCGGCGCGCGTCGGTCCACCTGAAAGGCACGAAGGCCGGCGACTTGGGCGTGCTGGGCCAGAGGGCATGAGGCGGCGTCGGACGAGGTCAACGCTGTAAGCGGGCGCAGCGCGATGCAGGGAAGGCCGGGATCGGCGCGGAGCATGCGGGCACGGCGGAGACGGCGGATCCGTCCGAAGGAGACTCGGGCTGGACCGGATCCGGTCGGGATGGAGGTCGGGGAGGCACTGGCGACCGGTGGCGGAGCAGATGGGTAGGATATGCTCGTCCCGGGGCCCAGGGCGCCATGGCCATGGTGGCTTGAACCTGCAGGGGAATGAACGCACGCGCTGAGGGGAAAAACCAAGGGAGAAAACGAAGGCAGGGTCCTGCTACTTGTTGCCAGCGGCCCCATGGCAGTCACCGGTGTTGGGTTGTGGCGCTGATGGGCTGCACTGGGCACACCCCCACGGACCAGGCGCCCGAACGTGCACAGGGAACGAGGCGGCGCCGGAGGTCAACGGTGATAAATTCTGGCAGGCGAGGCCGGGTGGTCGAGGTCGTGCAGATCCGGATGTGGGGACGATGGATCTGGCACGGCTGCTCATGGTGGCGCCCGAAACGGCCGGTGGCTGAGAATTACCATGGCGGCGACCTCCTGTTGCACGCAGAGAAAGCGAGAGGGGAGGCGGGCACGCGGAGAGAGAGAGAGAGAGAGAGGATGCAGAGAGAGAGAGAAAGGAAGGGTAAAATGGTCCAGACAAATCTCTGACTAATAGTCAAACCCCTTTGACCAGACGAAATTGGGACGGAAGGGCAAAAACATAAGGGGACCAAACGCACTTGGACACGACCAAGGGTTTTTCGAAATTAGGGACAAAACTGCCGAGGGAGACACAACTAAGGGCACCAAATTAATTATCCCAATACAAATTTATATTTAATCTGACTAGAAATTTCGAGATAAAAATATTTCGGAGCCCATCAAAATGTGGGAAATTTTATTGAATTCTGTCTTCAACAGTTGGTTGAAATTATTAATCATTGTCCTAGCTAGAAAATGAGATGTACTTTTAACAAACTGTAAATGAGCTGTTGTAAATAACATTAGAATTCCAAAATGGGATGTACGTTCTTACAAAACGTAAATGGGCTATAAGTTCTCTGCCACACACTTGTGGGCCTACTAAGTGACGCATCCCCTAAAAAAATAAGTTGACGCGTATGCAAGGCTTTGCCAACTTATTATAGTCAACACACGGTTCTAGCAGCAGTGGTCGTTGGATGTATATCCAACGGATGTCATGCTACTTCTTCAATTTCGGATATTCTTAGCTTCGGCCGCCCAAAAAATGATTCCTCCCCCTGACATTTGGGGCGCACCGTTTCGGAGGCTGACCTGTGGGCCTACTAAGTTGGAGCGTACCAAGGGCTTTGTCAACTTAGTCAATAATAAACATTTCTAGCTTCAGTGACCGTACGATGTCCATCCAACGGTCGTATAGTGCTTCTTCAACCTCTGGTCTTCTTGGTCCAGCCGCCCAAAGCAGCGCCGGTCGTGCCGCCTGCTCCTGCCTCCCGTGGCCGGTTGTGCTGCCGCGGAGGCCTCGCCGCCCCCATACTACTCCCACCGCTGGCCAGGCCATCCCTCCACTCACCCACACCCCCTGTTATTCTGCGGAGACTGCAGCCTCACACCACAGCCGAACCAGTGAACCCTCGTACTCCTCTCCGCGCGGGCGTCCACTGTTGCGTCTTCCCCGGCTCCGCGTCGTCCCCTTCCTGGGCCTCGCCGTCGTCCAGACAACCGCCCTGGTGCTCTCGGCGCGGCGTGGTCAACGTGGTCAATGACCGACTTCTATCGGAAGAGTACTGTACGTGGAGAGGCTGACAGCTGGGGCCAGGCGGCCGCAAGGAAGTGCCTCCTTATTACACGCAAAATAATTATTCCTCCACCTTACAGTAGGGACCCACCAGACGGGCCACCTTATTTCGCGAAAAAACGTTGCCCCCCTGACTGCTCGGACCCACCGGACGGGCCAGCGTATTTCACGAAAAAAACGTTCCCCCCGCTGTCAGCTCGGACCCACCGGAAGTGCCTCCTTATTACGCACAAAAAAATGAATACTCCCCTGCTAGCTGGGACCCACCATGGTGGGAGGCTGACTTGTGGGCCTACTAAGTTGACTGGGACGGGGGCCTTTGTCAACTTTAGTCAATATGAACGATTCTAACTCCAGTGATCGTACGATGTGCATCCAATAGCCGTAGTGCTTCTTCAACCTCTGGTTTTCTTGCTCCAGCCGTCCAAAGCAGCGCCGGTCGTGCCGCATGCTCCTGCCTCCCGTGGCCGGCTGTGCTGCCGCGGAGGCCTCACCGCCCCTACTATTCCCACCGCTGGCCAGGCCCTGCAGCGACGGCAGCCTCACATCGCAGCCGAACCAGTGAACCCACGTACTCCTCTCCGCACGCGCGGGCTTCCACTGCCGCGTCTTCCTCGGCTCCCCGTCGTCCCCTTCCTAGGCCTCGCCGTCGTCCACCGCCCTGGTGCTCTCGGCGCGGCGTGGTCAACGTGGTCAAGGAACGACTTCCATCGGACATGGACTGTACGAGGAGAGGCTGACAGCTGGGTCCACGGCGGCAGCAAGGAAGTGCCTCCTTTTTACGCGGAAAATAATGATTCCTCCACCTGACAGCAGGGACCCACCGGACGGGCCACCGTATTTCGCGAAAAAACGTTTCCCCCTGACTGCTGGGACCCACCAGCTACACCTTCGCACGCAAGGAAGTGTGTCCGGGCAAAAAAAACGATTCGCCCCCCTGACTGCTGGGACCCACCGGCTACATCTTCGCACGCAAGGAAGTGCATCCTTATTACGTGCAAAATAACTATTCCTCCACCTGACAGCGGGGACCCACCAGCTACATCTTCGCAGGCAAGGAAGTGTCTGACAGTCGGCACCCACCTGGTCGAAGCGTACGTAGCGATGTCATTCTGGTCGCGAACGTGTACGTACATATATACTGGTCGATGTAGAGGCGCGCACATGTCGTAGTAGAGGCGCGCACGTAGCATGTACACGTACGTACAGCGGCCAGGGTGCAAGAAAGAAAATACGGTCACGTATGTGTACATATGGGCGGGGTCTCGAACGCCTACTCGTGCATACGTACGGCGAGGGCTCGTTTACATGGCTGGGTCGAAACGGAGAAACAGCGTCGTCGTCGTGTTCATGGGGAGGCAACGGAATGCGTGGTCGTGTTCATCGAGAGCGGTTGGACGGAACAGGCGATGGAAACAAGGCCTGGCATACCGGAGAACGGAGGAAACGGACCTCCTACGGTCGAAACGCGGGTCCTGTTGATCGGGAGGGGTGTGGCGTACCGCACAACGGAGGAAACGGACCTCCTACGGTCGAAACAGGGGTCCTGTTGATCGGGAGGGGTGTGGCGTACCGCAAAACGGAGGAAACGGACTTGTGTTGGAGCGCTAGGTCGAAACGGGGGTTGAGGGAGTCCTGGATTAGGGGGTGTCCGGGTAGCCGGACTATACCTTCAGCTGGACTCCAGGACTATGAAGATACAAGATTGAAGACTTCGTCCCGTGTCCGGAAGGGACTTTCCTTGGCGTGGAAGGCAAGCTTGGCGATACGGATATATAGATCTCCTACCATTGTAACCGACTCTGTGTAACCCTAGCCCTCTCCAGTGTCTATATAAACCGGAGGGTTTTAGTCCGTAGGACAACATAACAATCATACCATAGGCTAGCTTCTAGGGTTTAGCCTCCTTGATCTCGTGGTAGATCTACTCTTGTACTACCCATATCATCAATATTAATCAAGCAGGACGTAGGGTTTTACCTCCATCAAGAGGGCCCGAACCTGGGTAAAACATCGTGTCCCTTGTCTCCTGTTACCATCCGCCTAGACGCACAGTTCGGGACCCCCTACCCGAGATCCGCCGGTTTTGACACCGACAATGGTGCTTTCATTGAGAGTTCCTCTGTGTCGTTGCTTTTAGGCCCGATGGCTCCTCCGATCGTCAATAGCGATGCAGTCCAGGGTGAGACTTTTCTCCCTGGACAGATCTTCGTCTTCGGCGGCTTCGCACTGCGGGCCAATTCGCTTGGCCATCTGGAGCAGATTGAAAGCTACGCCCCTGGCCATCAGGTCAGGTTTGGAAGTTTAAACTACACGGCTAACGTCCGCGGGGACTTGATCTTCGACGGATTCGAGCCACAGCCGAGCGCGCCGCACTGTCACGATGGGCATGATCTAGCTCTGCCACCGAACAGTGCCTTGGAGGCCGCACTCGCATCGGCTCCGACCCTTAATTCAGAGCCAACTGCGCCTATCAAGGATGGGTGGTTGGACGCCGCCTCGGGGGCTGCGATCCCAACGGCGATCAAGCAAAACACCAGCCCTGCACTCCGCAAGGCCCGTGACTCCGAGGGGCCGGACTCCTCTCCGGAATCCGAGCCCTCCGCGCCCCTGCCGATCGAATCCGATTGGGCGCCGATCATGGAGTTCACCACCGTGGACATCTTCCAGCACTCGCCCTTTGGCGATATCCTAAAGTCACTAAAGTCTCTCTCTTTATCAAGAGAGCCCTGGCCGGACTACAGTCAGCAAGGTTGGGATACGGACAATGAAGAAATTCAAAGCCCACCCACCACCCATTTGGTAGCCACTGTCGATAATTTAAACGACGTGCTCAATTTCGACTCCGAAGACATCGACGGTATGGACGACGATGTAGGAGACGCACATGAACCAAGGCCTATAGGGCACTGGACAGCCACCTCATCTCATGATGTGTACATGGTGGACACACCTAAAGGAAGCGACGACGAGGAACACCGGGATGCAACGAGGGATCGTTCTCTCGAAAAGCAATCAAAGCGGCGACGTAAACGCCGCTCAAAGCCCCGCCTCAATAAAGACAGCAGCCATATAGAGCCAGCCATAGAGCAGGACGAACCGGCGGACGACGAACAAGGCAACTTGGATAAACAAACCGAACAACCCTCCCCCGGTGAGAACAGCATTCCGGACGACCTTACGCCGGACAAGCTAATGGAGCAGAAGAACCTCCACCGAAGGCTCGTTGCCACTGCACGTAGCCTGAAAAAGCAGAAGTGGAAGCTCAAAACTGCGGAAGATGCACTCAGAATCAGATGGAGCAAAGTACTCAACACCGCAGACAAATACGGTGGCAGTCGCCACACCAAAAGCTATCCAAAGCGAAAGCTACTACCTAAATTTGACGAGGAGGCCGTAGAACCCCCGCAATCAGAAAATAAGAACGCCACCAGGTCGGATAGACGACCCCATGGCCAGCATAGAGCGGCAAGCGGCGCCACACACAAGCCGGCAAGCGATCCACTTAAGGATTCGCATCAAAAAGATGGCCCAGCCAGATCTATCTATGGGCCAAGAAAGCAAGCTCTCGTAAGCAATGTAACACAACCAGTATCCGAACATCACGGCACACCCAGATACAGGGGTGCCGCACACCCCCTATGTTTCACCAATGAGGTTTTGGACCATGAATTTCCAACAAGATTCAAACCCGTAAACATAGAGGCGTATGACAGAACAACAGACCCTGGAGTCTGGATTGAGGATTATATCCTCCACATACACATGGCAAGAGGAGACGACCTCCACGCCATAAAATACTTACCCCTCAAACTTAAAGGGCCAGCTCGGCATTGGCTTAAAAGCCTTCCTGAAAACACCATTGGAAGTTGGGAGGAGCTCGAGGATGCTTTCCGTGCAAATTTTCAAGGGACCTATGTCTGCCCTCCGGATGCAGACGACCTGAGTCACATAACTCAACAAGCCGGAGAGTCAGCCCGGAAATTCTGGAATAGATTCCTTACTAAAAAGAATCAGATAGTCGACTGTCCGGACGCCGAAGCCCTAGCAGCTTTTAGGCATAATGTTCGAGACGAATGGCTCGCCAGACACCTCGGCCAAGAAAAGCCAAGAACAATGGCCGCATTAACAAGCCTCATGACCCGCTTTTGCGCAGGAGAGGACAGCTGGTTGGCAAGATGTAGCACCAGCGACCCAAGTACATCCGAAACTAGGGATGGAAACGGAAAACCGCGACGCAACAAGGACCAGCGCCGGACTAAGGAGAGCAGTCCGAAGAGCACGACAGTCAATGCCGAATTCAAAAGCTCTCGGCAAAATCAGAAAAAGCCGCCCCTCAAAGATAACAGGGATGAGCTATCCAACTTAAACAAAATCTTGGACAAGATATGTCAAATACACAGTACTCCCGGGAAGCCTGCAAACCATACCCACAGAGATTGTTGGGTTTTCAAGCAGTCCGGCAAACTCAACACCGAACACAAGGGGCTCGACTCACCAAGTGAAGACGATGACGAACCCCAAAAGCAGAGCACCGGGAAACAAAAGAATTTTCCACAAGAAGTAAAAACAGTAAACTTACTTCACATAACAAAACTAGCGGCGCCCATAGAGGTACGCGCCATACGGCCTATCCCAAAGGAGTCTCGCCACTGGTTGTTAAAGCCAATGACCTTCGATCATCTGGATTACTCTAGAAGTATCGGGAACGCAGGCTGGACTGCCTTGGTACTTGATCCAATAATCGGCGGACTCCACTTTACAAATGTCCTGATGGACGGCGGCAGTGGTCTAAACCTGATATATCAGGACACAATCCGCCACATGGGGATAGACCCAACAAAAATTCACCATAGCAAAACCTCCTTTCAAGGGGTAACGCCAGGTCCAGATACCCATTGCATGGGTTTTCTCTGGGTAGAAGTTATGTTCGGCTCCCCCGATAACTTCCGTCGCGAAAAGCTAACTTTTCACATCGTCCCATTCTCAAGTAGCTATCAAGCACTTCTGGGACGCGAAGCTTTCGCCCGCTTTAACGCAATACCACATTATGCATCTCTAACGCTTAAGATGCCCGGTCCACGAGGCATCATCTCACTAAAGGGAAACATTGAGTGCGCCCCCCGCGCGGAAGATTGTGCGGCTGCCTTAACAGCCCCACAATAAAACGGCTTCACCAGCCAAAACATCCAAACAAGTCATTAAGACCACGGACACGGTTAGACGAGTCCGGCATAAACATATAACTGATAAAGGCTTAATAGCCGTATACCCCTGCACTAGGGGCTCCACGCATATAAAATACAAGACAATCAAGCTCAATTTTACCCATTTCAATTTATACTTTGTTTATTTAGTATAACTTCTGTTTGGCACGACCATTTTTCAACTAAGTTCCTCTCTTTTACAGATGAACACCGTGCTGCGCCCGTCCAGGATACGGCACAATGGAGACACAGGCGTGGACGTGCAGCAGGGACCCGTTCCAAGGATTCTTTTCAGATTAAGACCCTGCGTAAACCTTTTTTATTGTCTCTTGTTGATACACATCCTCCGGGTTTTTGGTATAATCAAGGAGGAGGCTGGCGTCTTGGCATGTGGCCACGTCAGAATTTTGCGTGTACCTGGACACTCGGGGCTTATAACTAAGGGCGTTGTCCCGCCCGCACTCATAAAGACCGAATACCTTAGGGAGTGTTCGGCGTCGCGAGTTTGGCCTTATATGCATCAGCTCCGAATCATGTCTTTGGTCAAATGTTGGGTTGCCCGGCTCCTGTGTTTTGCTGCCTTACGTTCCACTCTATCGGCTAAGGCGGCACCAGGAGAACTACTGCGATTGTGCCCCGGTTCGGCCAGGCGAGCACCTCGGTAGAGAAAGCCGAAAACTGACTGTCATGATATAGCGTGAGACTGGTCAACCACTCAATGACTTACCGGAATCTATAGGATTCCTCCGCATTAACGAAGGGCCGTTTCCTGGCCAGGCACATACGCGCCCCGAATTCAGGCGAGCGCAGGCGCCACCAGGGGCTATCTAAGTAGCCTCACTGTCAAGCTCCTATGGCTAAATGAAAGTGATAAAGCATTATAGTCCGATTTCCTAGCTCGTTGCGCTATCACCTCCTTTGTAGGACCAAGACGTTGGATCAAGTGTGAAAATGCGCCTTCTGCGAGCACCCCCGCATTATTTGCATGGGGGCTGAAGCCGACGACTGCCATCTTTCAGATTACATATATCTTAAAACGGCCGCACAGGAGGTGTTACAAATACTTGAAGGCACAAGTATAAAAAGCTTCTACAATTTATCAAAAGATTGTTTTACAATAACATATGCTACTCGAACATAGCATCCTTCGAGCACTGCGTCTCTATTACACGCGCGCCTTGAAGGACTTCCTGAAAATAGTGCTCGGCAGGTACTCGGCTTTCGTCCGAATCTCGGGATGCAACAATGGTGGTCTCCATCTCCGCCCAGTATGTCTTGACACGGGCAAGAGCCATCCGTGCACCCTCTATGCATGCTGACCTCTTCATTGCATTAATACGCGGCACCGCACCAAGGAACTGCTGCACCAAGCTGAAATAACTTTTCGGCTCCGGTCTCTCCGGCCAGAGATGACTCATGACGCACTTCATGGCAAGTCCGGACAACCTATTCAGCTCGGCCCATTAGGCAAACGATCGGCCACTGACAGTGGACGCTCTGGATTGTGGAACTGCGACTAGAATAGTTTTTTCACTTCGCGATCTTCTTGATCTCGAAAGTGTTCGGTCGCATCAGCAGCAGTCGCTGCCAAATCCAGATAGGTGTCCGCCGTACTCCAAAACCGGTCCAACGGAGCATGCTTAGGATCACAAAATTTCCTATGCAGCATAAAGGGCTTTCCAGCCGTGATCTCTCCGGCCTGACGCAGCTCCTCCTTCGCAGCTCTCATCGCAGAGCGAGCATCCTTGCCATCAGCAACGGCCTTCTCCAAGTCCGTCTGTTCCTCCCGGTCTTCTTTTTCAAGAAGCCTGCAACGGTCAGCAGCGCTCTTCAGCTTCACGGCCATCTCTTTCTTGCTTCGGCAGTGAGCAGCCTGTTCGGCTCTCAGCTCTTCAAGGGCCTTCCCGGCAGCCGCATCACTTTTTCTGGCTTGCTCCTTGGCTCGGGCAAGTTCTGCCCGAAGACTCTCCATGGCAGAAACACCGTCTGCATCAAGCACACACACTGTAATATAATGGCATAAAAAGCTCCTCTTACCAGGTGCCACCGGAGGGATTACATACCTTGTGCCTCGTCAAGCCGCTTGTTAACAAGCACGATGTCGGCATCTGCCACGTCAAGTTGCCGCTTTAGCTCGGCAAATTCATCAGTCCGGCTGGATGCCGGACACTTCGCCACCTACACATAAAGGCGGCATTTTAGACCTGGGGTTATGATCCTCTGTGCGCTGTCACTTTTGACAACGCACAGAGTCTCAGGGGCTACTACCTACACAGGGCACATTTTATTCATGCGCAACCATCAAAAAGGGTGCGTTATTCCGCGTACCTCAAAACCCGTCAATAAACTTCTGACGGCCTCGTGCAATCCGCTTTCCGCGGACGAAATCCTTTCAATCACCATGCCCATCAATGCACGGTGCTCCTCTGAGATAGATGCTCGCCCTAGCAGATCCATCAGCTCCTCCGACCGCGCACCGGACAATGCCGGACTCGTCCTATGGCCTTTTTCGAAGGACGGGTGCGGAGAGCCTTGGGGGGCCATATGGCTGCCTTCCGGCCCTGCCGGATTCGGAGAAACCCTCCGCGACGATACCTCAGGGTTGCCCACCTCTCTAGGCGGTTCGGCAGGGGGAGGCGTTCCGCTCTCCATCATCTCCGGAAGAAGAACCCCCGAAGACGAGCTCTGTTGAGAAGGGCTAAGGTCCGAACTACAAGGTAAATTTTCGGTTACTCTTCTCAGATACACAACAAGGATTCCTCTCAAAGAAAAAACCTCTCTCTACTTATGGCTCGGTGGAGGGCTGACCCCCTTGAGGGCATAATTCGGCCAAGGTATCTCCCGGCGCAGGACCCTCTGACAAGGATTTCTTCCCCCGTTTTGAGGCCATGGTCTCCGGGTCTTCATAGGCGGTCCTCTTCTTCCCCCGAGGAGAGGAATCTTCGATTCCTTCCCTCCGAACAGCCTCCTTCGAGGAGGCCGTAGTTTCCTTGTCCCTCCCTTGCTTTCCTCCAAAGGCACAATCTTCAGCATCCTGACCAGCACGGGATCCGGCGTGGTCTCGGGGAGGGGAGCCGGACACCTGATAAGCTTTGCTTTCGCTATCCACTCCTGTTTAAAGAATAGCTCTTTAGAGGCAAGTTTTATGACAAATATACGGATAGCGAGTCCGGGCACAAGGCTACCTACTTGAGTATCCGGGCGATTGCAGCTCAGACCTGCATCCTCGGTCAAGTCCGGACACGCTGCTTGTGATCCGAAGAACAATTTATACATCTGTGCGGGCGTTGCGCCCATGAAATGCTGGAGAGCTCGCGGTCCCTCCGGATTAAACTCCCACAGGCGAAGGGGGCGACGTTTGCCGGGCAGGGTTCGGCGGATCAGCATGACCTGCGTCACTTTGACCAGGCTGAGGTCTCTTTCTAAGAGATCCCTGATGCGGCCCTACAGCAAGGGCACGTCCTTGGATGACCCCCAGTCTAGTCCTTTATTGACCCATGATGCTAGCTGTAGTGGGGGACCCGGGCGAAAGGCAGGTGGCGCCACCCACTTGGTGCCCCTGGGAGCGGTGATATAGAACCACTCTCGTTTCCATAAGCCGAGCTCCTCTTGAAAAGAGCCCTCGGGCCATGGAGCATCGGCATTCTTGCTTATAACAGCGCCTCCGCACTCTGCGTGCCGCCCCTCGATCATATTCGGCACACTTTGAAGGTCTTGAGCCATAGTCCGAAGTGAGGAGTAACATGGAGGAAGGCTTCACACACGACGATGAAAGAGGAAATGTGGAGGATGGACTCCGGAGCTAAGTCGTGAAATTCCAGCCCATAATAAAACATGAGCCCCCTCACGAAGGGATCCATCGGGAAGCCTTGCCCCTGAAGGAAGTGAGACATGAACACCACGCTCTCACTAGGCTTGGGAGTGGGAATGACCTGCCCTTGAGCAGGCAGCCTATGCGTGATTTCGCTGGTCAAGAGCCTGGCCTCTCTCAGCTTTAGCACGTCCACCTCCGTAACGGAAGAGGGCACCCATCAGCCTCGAAGGTCGGAACCGGACATTGTCGAAGATCCGAAGCGCCCGAAATCTGGAGCCTTGGGTGGTGGAACTCAAGGCGAAGGGCGAAATCGTTTGAGATTGAAAGAAAGGAGTAAGGCCTTGGTATCTTTATAAGAGGTTGAATACCAAGGGCCCTCCCCGTAACCGTTTGAGACTCGCCTTTAATCGAGAAAACATGCCAACGGGCACGATTGGGTTACCCACGTCCGTATTGATGAGAATCCCGTGAATAAGGGGACACGATCTCTACTTTGACAAGACGTGCCAAGGAAACCGCCTCGCGAAACGCGCTGAGGTGGGGGAGTAAAAACAATTTGAATAAAGGCTTGGCCGTGGTGTGATGTCACGCTACGGAATACATCAGCAGATTAGATTTGTGCAAATGTTATTCTCTCTATGACAATATGTGGAAACTTATTTTGCAGAGCCGGACACTATCCTTAGTGTTCAAAATCTTCTATGAAGTACTTGGAGGAGGAACCCGCCTTGCAATGCCGAAGACAATCTGCGCGTCGAACTCGTCGCCATTGAAGCCTGGTTCAGGGGCTACTAAGGGAGTCCTGGATTAGGGGGTGTCCAGGTAGCCGGACTATACCTTCAGCCGGACTCCAGGACTATGAAGATACAAGATTGAAGACTTCGTCCCGTGTCCGGAAGGGACTCTCCTTGGCGTGGAAGGCAAGCTTGGCGATACGGATATATAGATCTCCTACCATTGTAACCGACTCTGTGTAACCCTAGCCCTCTTCGGTGTCTATATAAACCGAAGGGTTTTAGTCCGTAGGACAACATAACAATCATACCATAGGCTAGCTTCTAGGGTTTAGCCTCCTTAGTCTTGTGGTACATCTACTCTTGTACTACCCATATCATCAATATTAATCAAGCAGGACGTAGGGTTTTACCTCCATCAAGAAGGCCCGAACCTGGGTAAAACATCGTGTCCCTTGTCTCCTGTTACCATCCGCCTAGACGCACAGTTCGGGACCCCCTACCCGAGATCCGCCGGTTTTGACACCGACAGGGGGCCTGTTGATCGGGAGGGGTGTGGCGTACCGCAAAACGGAGGAAACGGACTTGTGTTGGAGCGCTACGGTCGAAACGGGGGTCCTATTCATCGGGAGGGGTGTGGCGTACCGCAAAACGGGACTCCACGGGATACTGTTAATCTCCACCGTCGACCCCCTCCGGCCTCCATGAGCTACTGTTCATCCACCGTCGACCTCCTCCAGCCTCCACGGGCTCCTGTTCATCCAGCCTCCACCGTGCGCTAATCCACCGGCTACTGTTCAACCACCCCTCCACCGTCTACTGTTCATCCAGCCCTCCACACCACGGGGTCCTGTTCAACCACCCCTCCACGGGCACCCCTCCACCGTCTACTGTTCATCCTGCCCTCCACACCACGGGGTCCTGTTCATCCACCCCTCCACGGGCACCCCTCCACCGTCTACTGTTCATCCAGCCCTCCACCACACCACGGGGTCCTGTTCATCCAGAGGCGACGCCAGTGCTCACTGTTTATCCAAACCCCCCCGCAACGCTCACTGTTCATCCCATCGATCGGCTTCAGTTAGCAGCAGTAGCCAAGGAATCGCTCGATCGGGTTCAGTTAACAGCCATCGATCGATCGCTCGGGTTCAGTAACGCGTAGCCTACAGTGCAATCGCTCAGGTTCAGTTAGAGCCCAATGCCTCGCTCGGGTTTAGTTAGAGCCAACGCCTCGCACACACACGCGTACGTGTACGAGAGAAACGCGCATCGCTCGGCCCCCGACCTCCCACCGTAACCGGGAACTCCCCGAAATTCCCCCCCCCCCTCGCTTCTACCACGGTTTTTTCCGTCAAGGACGGCCCAAAGAATGTCATGCAGCCGCGTCTCCGGCCCGCCCAGGACGAAAAGCCCATTTTCTGTCATGATTTTTTGTCATAGAAGTAGGAGCCCACCACATCTATGATGATACTGGGTTTTGTCACAATTATCGTCATAGAAGTGTCATATGTATGACAGAAAAAATTTCGCTCGACCCAAAATGTCACGGATGTGTCTTTTTTTTGTTGTGTGTGGGGCTGGAAGTTCTTCTTCTGTACCAGATTGGCACTAGATCCTCCCTCAATACCTCAAGCACGTGTATCCTTTTCTCTCGCCTTTTCTTCCACATCAAAAGTGCCAATGAGATCCGGGACGGAAAACTCCTGTCTCTTATGCTTCAGTAAGGTAGCAAAGTTCCTCCACGAAGGAGGAAACTTAGTGATAATACCTCCGGCAACAAACTTGTCTGGTAGCATACAACTGAAGTGCTCAAGTTCTCTAGCAAATGACTGTATCTCATGAGCTTGCTCAACCATGGAGCGCTCTTCAGTCATCCTGTAATCATAGAATTGCTCCATGATGTACAACTCAGTGCCAGCATCCGAGACCCTAGACTTGGCCTCGAGTGCATCCCACATATCTTTTCCATTATCAATTGACGCATAAGCATCAAAGCATCAACTATGTTCTCACCAAGAACACTCAAGAGAGCAGCCTTAAATAGAGTATCCATTTTCTGAAAAGCTTGTGCCTGTTGAGCATCAAGCTCTCCTTCAGGTTTGCCGAGAGTGGCGTCATAGCAACTCATGGTTTGAAACCATAAGACTGCTCTCACGCGCCACCTCTTATAGTGGATACCCTCAAACATAGGAGGTCTCATGAAAGCAGCAAAACCACTCGGGGTAAATTGCCTATAATAAGGTTTTTGGTTGGAAATATGAGCAATTTACCGAATGATTTTATTAACAGAAATACTAGATAAAGCATGACCAGAATAGTAGTGATAAAACAAGCCATGCGATTTGACAAAGAGAAGGTAAACATCATCTTCATATATGAACTGTAACTAAACATATCTAGAGCAGACAGTATAGCAAGTTGCATATATGAAATAGAGTCTAACATATCTAGGGCAAATAGTAGAACAAGGAACTGTAGCAGGACCTATAATATAAAGGAGAAGAACACGTACGAGACAACAGAAGCAGAAGCGCCGGACTTGGGGCCGGTGTCCTCGCCTGCCATGTCGTCGAGGAGGTCGTGGACGTCGGGGAAGAAGTCGTCGGCGACCGGATCATCCGTGATGAAGCAGCCAGTAGTCGCGCTGAGCGCTCCCAAAAAACCTTATCACCCTTCTCCCGTACATGACTCAAAAGGTGCGGTTTCGGAGGCCTACTATTCCGACGTGCGGTGCACACCGCAAGCCGGGATGAGGAAGACATCAGCAGCTCAGAGATGGAACCCTTCCGTGTGACTTTTCATATACCCGTAGTGCGTGGCAAAAATTTAGACATCGGCTCGGCTCATTCCCGCAATCCGCGGCGCGGAGAGGCGGGCGGCGGAGGAGGATCGCGCGTGGATGTCCCTCTTGTTATCATGCTCATACAAGTGGGGAAAGAACCTCCCTTATAAACAGGTCCAACTCCCTCTAAACTAGCAAGGTGGGACTAAACTTTAGTTCCACCTCTTCCCTTGCACGAATGGGCTGCGTGGGCCTCTAAGATTTATTAAGAATTTCTGAAACTGCTATTGGGCTAGGCCCAAAATAGACAAAATTACAGCAAAAAATACTCCCTCTGTAAACTAATATAATAGCGTTTAGATCACTATTTTAGTATTCTAAACGCTCTTATATTAGTTTAAGGAGGGAGTATTAATTATGAAACTGGCGTCCGTGTGAGAGTCTCTTCCTACAACGCAGGGCTCCTTGTTTTAGGGCTAACAGAATTAGTTTCCAATGTAAAAAAGAATCTTTAGCATTGGTTAAAATCGCTCATACGTGAAGAAAAAGGATGAGGAGTCCGGTGACTAAACTGGCATCGATGTCAGCCAAAAACATGGCATCGGATGGGATCTAGAGAAAACGGCAAGGATTTAATCCCTGGAGTCTGGGCTAAGCGCCCCCATTGTAGATGCCCTAACTTTCTAACATTTATTTTTTCCTTCATTAGTGCCTGCACAAACGTCTTCCATTGAAGATGCCCTAACGTAGCTAACATTGTCTTACCCTGCCTTTTTGTCACCGACAGATGCGCCCCATGCCTAGTAGGATCCATCTGCCAGTGACTCAATGACAAGATAGCTCACGTCAGCGGATCCTAATTCTTCTTTTACATGGCTCATCACACGGAGCGTAAGGAATAAATAGGAGTACATTGGCTTAGGATTAGCGGGAGGGGCCCACCCCCTGAAAATCAGGGGTACGAGCGAATTAGCGAGAGGTGGTTCGTAACAGACGCGTAAAAACCCCGTCCGTCTAGGATTATTGTGATGGTTAGGAAGACGAATCAGTTACGGGCATGCCACTAAGCTGCAGAGGAGCTTGGGCAAAAGGCAAAATGGAGGGGGGCCTAATGGCGGATGGATTAGTTTATGGTGGAAGGGGTCACTCGTGGAGTCGTGTGCTGTGGAGGATGCGGCGACTAGTGAGAATGTGTGATGGATGCGGCGAATCAACGGCAAAGAAACTTACTGGGTTGTGTGTACTCGTACTCACGGTCAGATCAGAGCAGAGCAAACATGAGACTCGTCTGGAGACTGGGATGGTTGCGAAAAAACGCTGCAGAGGCGGGTCTGCAGGCAACTCTGAATCCAGCCCGCTTAACCAGCATGGCGATGTGTGTCGTCAGGTGTATTGCATTTTCCACCACCGGTAGACCCCATGTGAGAGGCACGTGTATAAAACCCGGGCGAAGCAGGATCTGCATTTCCAAGCCGGGCACAATCGATTTGATGGGGCATAAATTTTTGTTTGCAGAACTACACATAACGCGACTGCGTATGTGTGTAATCGTTGGAGACACTGTTGAGACGATGGATTTTAAGGAGAGTTTCCTCGTGGAGGAGGAAAACGACCTGATAAAACCAGTGTCATTAGCACCTTAACAATGACACCGGTAGATAATAGTTCGCTCCAAATACAATATCTAATCTGCACCCTACCAGTTTATTATTTACTGTATGAAATGAGTCGGGTGTGTTAATTTTTTGCTAAAAATGCAACAGTTAATTGCACACTAGTTTGATGATTTTGCTATATAAACAAAAAAATGCAGATGATAGCAGAAAAGCAAAGTAAATGCCTCCCTTTAACTCCTCGAATTTTTCTTCTTTAGGAGTTAAACTGGAAATAGCCGAGCCGTTTTTTTTTTTGAGGGAGACATAGCCGAACCCTTATCCGGTTTAACTCCTCAAAAATTATAAGCGGCGCATCGGCTGGCCCTGAAATTTGAGCAGCTGCAACATTCTTACGAAATTATTGGTCCTGTCTTGCGTTGGCCTCTGTCCCCGCTCGCCCATATTAACACCAGCGTTGCCTCCAGCATCTGCCCATAGCTTCTGTCGCTGTCCCACCAACACCCCGTAGCCTTCGCCACCCTCCTGCTCTGACAGTATTAAAAAATTATCATGTATCCATAAATTTTTAAGCATGTATTGACAAAATGTTTGTTGTGTATTAAAAAAATATTTTCCATGTTTAAAAATTGTTGGCCATGTACTAAACAATTGTTCAGCATGTATTAAGAAATGCTCACTGGTTATGAAAATAATGTTCACAATGTTTAAAAAAACCGTTCGCTGTGTATGAAAAAAATGCAAATAGTAAAGCATAAAAAAACTGGAACAAAACCACTAGAGGGGGGCCACCAGTTGCCCACGAGGCACCAAGGTGTGCCCACTCCCTGTGCGCACTCTGGTGGCTTGTGGGGCCCACGAGGCTTCGCCGACCCTAATCTCAAGTCTATAAATTTCTATCCCGAGAAAAAAAAATAAAAAAAGAAGTTTCATCACGTTTTACGATATAGAGCGGCCACCAACTCATGTTCTTCAACGGTAGGACAGGTCTGGAGTCCGGTTGGGGCTCCGGAGCGGGGGATTCGTTGCCATCATCATCATCAATCCTTCTTCATCATCAATATCATGATGCTCACCATCGAGAGTGAGTAATTCCCTCATAGCCTTGCTGGACAGTGATGGGTTGGATGAGATTTATCATGTAATCGAGTTAGTTTTGTTAGGGCTTGATTCCTAGTATCCACTATGTTCTGAGATTGATGTTGCTATGACTTTGCTACTCACGGTCCGTAATGGCCTTCTCGAATTCGGCCCATTAGCATCATAATTCCAGCTTGTTGTCACTTTCGGCCCATGTATGAAATCGCTCATTGTGAGTGTTAAAGCAGTGATTGCTAGCTGGAGATCACCTGAGCATGCCCATTAAGCGGTTTCGAAGTGAGTGTGACACACTAGTTTTAGGAACCTTCTTGATCGGTTTTGGGAACCTTCTAAAAGATTTCTAAACCACTTTTTTTTTCATTTCCTTGTTTTCATTTTGGTTTCTTTTTATTTTTTCTTTCCTTCTTATTTCTACGTTCTTTTTCTCTTCAAAATTTCACAAATTGCATATAATGTTCAAAGTCTTCAAAAAATATTTGATTAAAAAATCATTTTCCAATTTGTTTTCATGTTTTTAAAAAGATGCTTGAGATTTTAAATTTTGTTCACAATTTCAAAAAATGTAAAAAAATGAATGTTCATAAATTTCAAAATGTGTTCAATTTTTAAAAACATTATTCGCAATTTTAAAAATTGTTCAATTTTTCAAAAGATTTTTATTTTTAATCCTTGAACTTTTTGAATTTTCGAATATTTTTATTTTCAGATCCATGAACAATTTTTGGGATGACGAACGTTTTTCGAATTTGCAAACTTTTTAAAATTCTCGAATGGTTTTTCAATTCGTGAACATTTTTTCAAATCCGTAAACAATTTTTGAATTCATGAATATGTTTTAAAATCCGTGAAAAAATCAAACGCGTTTTTTTAATTTATAATTTTTTAAATTCATGATTTTTTTCAATCCACAAACATCATTGGAATTCACGAACATTTTTTTAATTACATAGATAAAAAAATGACCTAGGAAAAACTATGTGTGAAAAAAAAGTAACCACGATGCTGGGCCGGCGCACTAACGGGAGGGTGTGAGCGCACGCTGCGGGCGACGCGAGCATAGCGATACATAGCAGCGCCACTCTGCCTGGGCGTCGTTTCAGGGCAAGCCTAACCAGCAGATGAGCAGATGCTAATCCAGGCAAGCTCGAGACGAGGTGCTAGTGCTACCGAGCGAGAACTCAAACCAAAGTCCATTTGCCTAAAAATAAAATAAAATCTAGGCCAGGCGCAAGAAGAAATCCTACCGCAAAACGAGGCGAAGGCGGCGGCGCCGGCGCGGACGACGACTGCCGCCTTCTCTCCGGTAAGATCTGCATCTCCTCTACCCTTTTCTCTGGTGATGGAGCCCTCAGCCTGCCCTTCCCCTTCCTCCGCCCCGACACCGGCACCTCCCTCCGCCTCTCCCCTCCTCCGCCCCCGGCCCCTGTTGTCCGGAGCCTTCCTTGTAGACTTGCAGTTTTTTTTGAACAAGATGTAGACTTGCAGTTAGTATCTGGTTCTGAAGAACATCACATAGATGATAGGAGACAGACGTGGGGATAGGATATCCTAGGTCTGCCGCTGACAGTTCTTCATTAGCTGTTGATTAGAAACCGAGGCATGGATTGTATAGAAGGTGCAGGGTTGAAGCTGGTTGATTCGGCATAGATCATTAAAATTGGTTTTACAATTTTGGAAGCATGATTTTCAAGTTCCTGTTTTTTCATTCCAAGTCCAGCGGCTGTTGTAGAAGTTGACTGAGCTACCTTTAGTCTGTGCACTTGATCTACAAAACTAAGTAGGTGAGTTGGTAGTGGTGGATGAAATTGCGTAGGGATGGAGCAGGGGGAGGAGTCGAGTCTCGGGCTAGAGTATCGGGTGGGAGGGTGATGTGGTTCGTCTGACGGACCCAACATGGTCGGACCAAATGAGTACCGATCCTGCCGCAACCAACATGATTGGATCGCACCAAGCCAAACATAAGGCGGAGCAGAGGCCCTGGTGGGGAGAAATGGCAAAGAGCGAGGGTTAACTCAGGCGGCGGTATAAAGGCAAGCCCGCGCCATCAGGATAAAGCAAAAGGGACAAGATCGCCGCACTTTTCGTCGTCTTCTCTTTCTCATGCGTTTGGTTCTATTGCCTGGACGCTGGTGTAGAGATTTTCCTCGGACGACCACAGGGTGCTCGTTCAATTGCCCGGTACAGGCTGAACGCTGCTTCGTCATGAACACTGCCATGGACTAGATGCAGCAAGGTCATACTTTTGTGATGCAAATGTAGCTAGTTCATGTGCACTTACTCTGGTTATGAACAAATCTGTTGCAGGCTGAAGAAACCATAGGTGGCGGGAGGATGGAGGTGAAGCTCAAGGACCTCGTCCCGGCAGCGACCAACACAGTGAACACGACGTTCATCGTGGTCGACAAGGCGCCCCGCCCGTCCCATGCAAACGCGCAAGGCAGGGAGGAGACATGCCCGTCACTAGTGGCTGACGAGACGGCGGCGGTGCATTTCCTTCTGTGGGGCACCGAGTGCGATGCCTTCGAGCCTGGGGACATCGTGCGGCTCACGAGTGGCATCTTCTCGTACCACAGGGGCAACAACCTGTTCTTGCGTGCCGGCAAGCGAGGACGAGTGGAGAAGGTGGGCGAGTTCACCATGATGTTCGTCGAGACGCCCAACATGAGCGAGGTGAGGTGGGGGCCCGATCCAGGCGACCCAAGGAAGATGGTGCAGGAGGCTGTCGTGTCACCCTACTCCCAAGTCTTCAAGCCGCTGCACTGATGCCTATCATTTCAGGCTTCCAGCTCATTGTTGCTCCAAGTCTCATTAAATCTTATGCAATACTAACCGTGGTAGTAAATTATGCAATATTAACCACTTGCTGAATTTTGTATGCTTTCTCCTTAAAATATCACTGGGCCATCGTTTTAATGTCTTGAGATGTTTCTCATGTAAACGGAGCTCATAGAAGATTTAGCAAGCCAAAAATATATCCCAAGCTGTGTTGATGTGAACAACAGTGTAACTTTTTCCCTGAAATGTTCAAAATACAACTGAAGTTGTTGGCAAGAGTTTGATTATATGTTACCTAGATAGATAATTTTTTGTGTTTTATGAAATTGCTCAACTGTTGGTCTCATAATTTGATTACAGAATGGTTGAAACACTGAAATGCACTGAAATTCTGATGGTTTTTTTATTCTGCTTTTCCTTCTTGGCAGACTTCAGGTTCTTGAAAAGGCTTATTCTTGTCCATGGACGATACTCACACAACCGTACTGCCTTCCTTTCGCAGTATTCGTTCTACAAGTCATTGTTAATTTGCTTTATTCAGATTCTCTTAAGTCGCAAACAAAGTCACAAGTCGTTATTTCACCTTCAGATCTTATATGTAATATCTTTCTCATATTTCATTTAAGCATACTGGATACTAGTTGCTCTTGTCAGCATTCTCATATTGTATGCATGCAGTTTTTCTTTTGTTTCAGTTATTGCCGAACAAGTTTATTCAATTCAGTTAGTTGGATGGCTTATAATGTCTTCTACGCAAGCATTCCTGTTCTAACTACTGCTCTGGACAAGGATTTATCTGAAAAGACAGTGGCACAGAACCCAGAAATTTTACTTTACTGCCAGGCTGGAAAGTAGATTATATCTCCTTTCATTTGTTGTTGACAGCATCCATATGTTCTGTTAGTAGCTTGGTATATGAAATAAATTATCTGTAATTTTTTGGAATCAAATTTGTGTTGCCTTCACTAATATGTGCATATTTTGCAGGCTTTTAATCCAAGTACTTTTGCTGGTTGGTTTGGTCGATCATTATATCATGTGAGTACATCTTTGGCGCACCATGCGATGCTTCTAGTCTGCAAATGACAGTTGCAAAAAATATGAAATAATTTTCATGCATATCACTAGAATTATGAGTTCTTAAACTCAGTAAGTGGTTACTATCAACTTGTAAAAAAAATTATCTATGAACTACGTACAATATTTACTTGCTATTTACTCTTGTTCCTTGCACTCATATGAAATGTGGGTACATTGTATTTTCTTTGAATGGTCCTCTGGTATCTACACATTATTAGCGAATAATGGATGGTGCTCTGAAAGCTAGTAATGGCGGTCATTCTTGCGGTGGATTGAAGTTAATTCATGAACTGAATTTTTTCATAATTCTTTGGTTCTTGCTGCTGTTACGCTGATGGGTTGGTGCGGGTTGTGGTGAAGGGGCAAGGGGCAAGGGGAATCTTATTAAAATAGAAAGATCATGGAGACTGAATCCACCAATTTGTAATGCCCATGCACAAATTTTGACGTGGCTGATGAGAGTTCTTTCTTTTCTTGGTTGGTTTCAGGCAATTGTTATTTTCTTAATCACCATTAGTGCTTATGCCAATGGAAAAAGTGAGATGGAGGTGTTGTCAATGGTTGCTCTCTCAGGAAGTATTTGGTTGCAGGCGTCTGTCTGTTGTGACATTAGAGATGAAGTGAGAAAGAAAAGAACTTGAATCATAATGCTTATAACAGCCTATGCATTGTAGACTATACTTGTTCTAACGCATCTTTCCATTTTGCAGTCCTTTCACTTTTCTGCAGTTTCTGGCAATACGGGGAAACTTTGCTGCTTTCTACTAAGTACATCATAAATTTCTGTATCAGCACCATACCAACTGCTGGGATGTACACTATCATGTACCGCATTTGTAGACAGCCGCCATACTGGATAACGACGCTGGTAACTGGTAAGTATTGCTGTCATGTTGTTTTGCTTGGTTTATAATTGCACACACGTTTCTCACGACGGCATGATATCAATGCTTCAGCTAATCGGTTGAGTTGGCATGGGTCCTGTTATAGCTCTGAAATATTTCAGATATACATACAGTCCTAGTGCTATTAACATTCTTCAGTAGGCCGAACGATCATGTGGGCCAATGTACACCCTGGTAAATCTGGAATCTCAACTGAGATCAGAGAACGATAATTCGACCAGCTCCATGTTGACCGACCAACGACCGGCGACGGTCAGGAATAATATCTCAGTTTATGAGCCCCTGCTGTCTGATTCTCCTATGGCATCCAGGAGATCAGGAGATCACTCGTCATCATTTGACATCTTTCAGCCAGCTCAGTCAAGGGTTCCTGCTGCTTATCCCAGAAATATTAAAACCAGTTAACCTTTGGTTGTCATTGTAGCACAGTTTATACCCTAAACAAAGGAAAAAAAAATGGAACGACAAATTATAGAGGTCAGTTGAATTAGATGTGTTGTATAGCCAGTAGAAAAAAAGTGTTGTATAGTGCCATCAAGGATCTTCTAAATATTGCCCAGAATATAGATGAAAAAGAAACTGCTTGCGAGGATGAGGAATGCTAATAATATGGTGGAAAAATAAATTTCTGCAAGTTGAATTCTGCGCTAGTCATTGCTGTATTATATACTCCCTCCGTTCCTAAATATAAGTCTTTTTTAGAGATTTCAAGGTGGACTACACACGGAGCAAAATGAGTGATTATATACTTTAAGCTACGTCTATATATATTTCGTATGTAGTTCATATTGAAATATCTAGACAGACTTGTACTCCCTCCGTTTCTTTTTACTCCGCATATAAGATTTGGTTAAAGTCAAACTACACAAAGTTTGACCAAATTTATATAAAAAAATATGAACATCTACAATATTAAAACTATATAGTATGAAAATACACTTCGTGGTGCATCTGATAATGTTGATTTCATATTGTCAATGTTTATATTTTTTAATATAACGTTAGTCAAACTTTATAAAGCTTGACTTTGACCAAACCTTATATGCAGACTAAAAAGAAACGGAGGGAGTATTTAGGAATGGAGGGGGTAGAAAAAAAAGTTGTATGGGTGGGTGCAAACAAATATAAAAGGGTGCATGTGAACCGAAGTCTGAAGATCAAGGATCATGGGATATGCATCCGCAAAGACTTATATTGACATTGTTTCAAATATAATAAAACGATGAAGAACCGTATGTTTTGTACCTCTTGTGTTTGTTGCCCCGCGGCTAGACGAAAGCTGAAATACAATCTTGGCCGCTAAGCTATCTCAAGCCAATATGAAACAATCATGCGATCTTGACCCCGAAAAGTTAAAATAAAATAGCGTAAACGCGGCAGCTGATTCCGCGGATCACGTCTAGGACCGGGACAACAATCGCCCACGTTCTCATCACGCGCTCGTCGTGGCTCGCGGACACGGTCAGCCATCAACGGCAGGCGGCAGCCACACACACGGCATCGCATCACATCACATGGCCCGTCGCGGCTCCCGAGCAGCCTAGAAATTTCCCGGGTCCGTCGGTGCGTCCCACGCCCCAAACCCCCAACCCAAACCCGAGACGGACGCGCGTCGCGTGGCTTTGCCGTTGCCGACCTACCTACCGTCCGCCCGCTCACCCACCCAACCCAAACCCGGCCCGGATCCAGCCCGACCCCACCAGCTCAACCCCCTTTTGATTTCCACCGCCCAGCGCCCACCGGTCCGCCAGCGCGGCGAAGCCGTGTCCGGTTGGCGCCAGGCCCTCCCCCACCGCCTCCGCGCCGGCTATAAAACGCGCCCAGGGGCGCCCTCTCCTCCCCGCGCTCCGGTCCCGTCCCTCCTCCGACCTTTCTCGTTCGTGACGGGCCGCGCCCCCGCTCTCGCCTCCTCGCGTTTGCGCGACTGTTTCCCCTTCCTTTCCTTCAGCCCTTCGTCTCGATTCGTTTCGGATCGCGTCTGATTTGATTTCACTCGCCGTCGCCGTTGCCTTGCTGTGCTCGCAGGGCATTCGAATCCGGCCCGTCTCCTCCGCCCCCGTGCGAGCCGGGAAGCGATCGATCGGGGGATTTGCAACTGTGGATTCCGTGTTTCTCGTATTCGCATCCGCGCACGTAGGTTGCAGGATCGTGCCTGGTTTTCGGAATCGAAGCTCTAATTGTGGAGCCGGAGGCAGAGGCAAGGTCAGTTTCCTGTGCTCGCTCAGATCGCTTCCTTGGCTCCGTCACCTGCGTTCGTCCGTGATTCCAGATTTCAAATCAAATAAGGCCCGTGTGATCTTTTGGTTCCCCGGGTGTACTAGTTCGAGGCCCTCGTGGAAGATTCTTAATTGTACCGGCTGATCTCGCTTTTGGTATGTCTTGTGCTCTCACCCTATATAGATGAAGAGGAAGCCAGAGGGCGCGCTAGTTCTTCAGAGGTGGAGGTTTGATCTCTTTTCATGGTTATTTTGATTCAGCGGTTAAGGGTCAGCGGTTATTCTGATTGGTTATGGTTCAGCGGTTATTCTGATTGGTTATGGTTCAGCGGTTATTGTCCTGATATGGTCAGATCTTCTCGGGCGATGAAGCCTAGGATCTCTTACCAACCTGAACCTGCGATCTGCGTTTGGATAATAAATAAATCCCTCCCAGTTTTAGTTTATTGGTCTGCACAGTAGTCAGCGCTCAGCGGCATGCAATTCTGATCTGAATTCTTTGCTTGCTTCTCCAGAAATTGGATCACACGGCATAGCGGGAGCAACATCTGCGTTTGGATGATTAATTACCCCCTCTATTTAATTCATTCATCTACACAGTTTAATCTTAGTCAGTTCTGATTTACAGTAGATTTGTTGATGATTGTCCAGAAATTGGGATTATACGGCTTACCGGGAGCGACTTGTCATTCTTCCTCATCTGTGTTTGGATGATCATTCCCTCTCTGTTCATTTTCTTTTCTCCACAGTTCAATTTGTCTCCACACAATTCTGATTTGGATCTGTTGCTCGTACTCCAGAAAATTGGAATTATACGGCTTAACGGGTGGTCCTATTTTCCCTCGGCATGGCGGTTCTTTTTCTGTGGCTTAACAATTTTTCTTACTCATCAGTAATATAATTATTATAACACACCATGACAAATTCTCTATGCCTTAGTTTATCGTTTGTCATTGTCAGCTCTTGCAGACACCGTGTTGGAAGGGATATAGTTGGAACCGGTGCTATCTACCTGACCTTCCCAGACAAGACTTTCTTATAACTTTTACCTCCTCCTCATTTGAAGCATGCTTTAGCTGAGCCTAGTTTCCCCCTAATTTACAGATAAGTATCTTGCTCGTTGCAGGTTTGAGGAATGCAAAGTCCAACCTGATGCTGAGTTCAATCTGTTTGCAGTTTTTTTTCTAAATCTGATCTCTAATCAATTCATCATTACTTAGATAACCTTTAAGATCTTCTCACTAGGCAATATTTTAAATTCAGATTTATCTGGGAAGGTGCAAGAATGGAGCTTCAAACTTGGCAAATCCTACAATAAAAAAGAGACTCCTCCATTTTTAACTTTGCCTCTTATTTTTATATCACGTAGCTACTTGTCCATGCCTTTGATTTAGGCTTTTTTGCTTCTCCCCTCCCCCCCCCCCCCCCTTGTGATTGCAGATTTATTTTAGCCCAGAGCTGCTGGTAGCGAGTCGGAATCTGTTAAAATCATTTGGTTTGCAATCTATCTCTATACGGGTCGATTTGTTCTGTACTCTTATCCTGTAGGAAGTTTGGGCCTATGGGCAAATCTCTGTACAATTGAGTCAGGTCAGTGTTGTATCAACGGTTTGTTTGGTTTAGTTGTTTGCCTCCCTCCACACATTGGTTGCAGGACTGGATCTGGAATGTGGAGATCCCTGTGGTGTTGTATGTCGAAGTGGATTGAGGCAGGTCAGATTTGAATCGTGCGGTCGTGTGGTTCTCATCATGTGTTCCATCATCATCAGCTAATATGAGGTGGATTTGAGGTCCTGGCGGACTCTTATTGTAGCAGCTGATCGTTTGGTGTGTGTTTGTGCTCTTTTGCTTGCAGCAGGAGGGTAGTAGTTCTGCACAGATGAATCATAGGGTGGAGATTTGGTCTGTTCATCATTTTGGTTGATTGGATTATGAAGCTTTGGATCTCTTACCAACCTGAACTTCTGATCTGCGTTTGGATAATAAATTCTGCCCCGATTCAATTTATTTGGTTTGCAAAATACAATTTAGTCCTTGGCAGTTTCTGATCTGTATTCGTTTGTGGTTTTCCAGAGATGGGGTTAATTGGTGGAGATTTGGTTTCTGTTCCATCACTTTGATTGATTGGATTGGAACCTGGAACTTGCGATCTGTGTTTGGTTAATGAATTCTGTCTAGATTCAATTTATTTGGTTTGCACAGTACAATTAGTCCTTGGCAGTTCTGATCTGTATTTGTTTGTGGTTTTCCAGAAATTGGGCTTAATAAGGTTTAGCAGGAGCAACCCATCTTCTTGTTGATCTGTATTTGGATGATTATGAACCCCTCTATTTAATGCCTTCTCCACAATTCAATTTTAGTCCCTGACAATTCTGATTTGGATCTGTTGCTGGTTGTCCAGAAATTGGGATTATATGACTTGGCGGGAGTGACCTATCTTCTTGCTGACCTGCGTTTGGATGATCATTACTCTCTGCTTAATTTCATCTCCACAGCTCAATTAGTTATCCGACAATTCTGATTTAGATTTGTTGCTGGTTCTCCAGAAATTGGACATATATGGCTTAGCGGGTGATCCTATGTTTCCTCAGCATGGCGGTTCTTTCTGTGGCCCAAACATATCTGACCTTTTGTCCTCCCTTGATAATTGAACTTCCAGACATTACTTTCTTTGCCTTAGTTGGTAATTCTTAGCTCCTGCAGATGCTGGCCTGGAAGCGAAATAATTGGAGCCAGTGTTTTGTCTATCTGACCTTCGCGGCCGAGACAGGCTTACTTACCCTTTACCTCTTAACCTTAACATTTGATGCATGCTTTAGCTGAGCATAGTTTTCCTGTTAACTTATAGAAAGGTATCTTCCTCGTTGCAGGTCGTAGTTGATGAACTCAAGTCCAACCTGGTGCTGAGTTGAATCTGTTTTCAGTTCTTCTAAATCTACTATTTTCTCAAGTCATCATAACTTGGACAACCTTTAAAATTATCTTACCAGGAAATATTTTGAATACAGATCTGCAAAGGTTCAACAATGGAGATTCAAACTGATGGAATTTCCTACAATGAAAAGACTATTTTTAACCCACCTCTTATTTTTTGTTTCACGTAGCTACTTGTTTATGCCTTTAATTTAGGTTTTTCTTTCTACCCTCCCTTTGGTTGCAGATTAAGCCCAAACCATGCTGGTAGTGAGTCCGAATATGTTAAAATCGTTTGGTTTGCGACCTCTCTCTCTCTCTCTGGATCGATTTGTTGTTTGTACTCTTGATCCCCGTGCTGGTCTTCTGCGCGTATCAGTTGCAGGATATATTTAGGGACTCCGGGCCTATGTGCAGGATATATTTGGATATGTTGGGGGTTCTCCAGAAACTGGAATTATATGGCTTAGCAGGAGCGACGCATCTTGCTGCTCTATGTTTGGATAATTATCACTCCCTCTGTTTTACTCTTTCGTCTCCACTGTTCTGTTTTGGTTTCCCACAATTCTGATTTAAACTATTTCTTGGTGGCTCTCCAGAAATTGGGATAATATGGATTAGAAGGCGGTCCTATTTTGCCTCGGCATGGCAGTTCCTTCTGTGGCTAAAACTTTTTCAACCTTTTTTACTCTATAATTGAACTCTCTAGACATTTGGTTTTCTTTGCCTTAGTACTTATCAGCTCTTGCAGATACTAACTTGGAAAGGATATAACTGCAGTTTGGAACCGGCGTTGTTGTCCTCCATCATCCGTACCTGACCCTAGACAGCCTTTACTTGTTCCCACTCAATCATCCATGCTTTAGCTTTTTATAAGCAGCATTTCCCCTAACATTTTTTTTATAGAAACGGTCTCTTGCTCGCTGCAGGTTGTAGTCGACAAACTCCTGTCCAGCCTGATGATGAATCCGTCTACTTATCTTCGAAATCTAGTGTCGTTTCAATTCATTGCAACTTACATAACCTATAAATTATCTTACTAGACAATATTTTAAATACAGATTCATATGCAGCACGAATATATAAGATGATCCAGAGCCTTCAACTAATGGCACATCCTACAACCAGGGGCGGAGCCAGGAAATTAGAATGAGGAGGGCCAAGTATTGTCAATCTGTGTTAGGGAGGGCCAGCTCACTAGTATATACCACTTTAGCAGCAATTTATCATGTATTAACATGCATATTAGGCTTGACAGAGTAATGTTAGGGGGGGCCAGGGCCCGTGCTGGCACCCCCCTGTCTCCGCCACTGCCTACAACCGAAAAAGACATAAAATGATCCAGAGCCTTCAACTTAATGGCACATCCTACAACCGAAAAAGACTCTTACCTTCCTTTTTTTTATTTCATTTACTTGTCCATCTCTCTGATATAGGTTTTTGCCCCTGCCCTTCCTATGGTTGCAGATTTTTCTTTAGCCCAGGCCATGTGGGCAATGACTAAACTCTTGATCCCTGTTTTATTGGTCTTCTGCGTGTGTGGGTTGGCAATATATAATTTTTATTAGGAGTTTGGGCCCAAACCTTTGCTCTGTACATGGAGTCAGGTCAGTGTCTCGTAGACGGTCTGTTTGTTTCATTTGTTATCGCCGCCTCTACAATTTGGCTTGCAGGACTGGATCTTGATCTGGTCTGGAAGTAAAGCTCCATGGTCAGTGTCTCGTAGACGGTCTGTTTGTTTCATTTGTTATTGCCGCCTCTACAATTTGGCTTGCAGGACTGGATCTTGATCTGGTCTGGAAGTAAAGCTCCATGTAGCTTGTGAACGTATGGTGGAGGGGACTCGAGGCAGGTCAGTTTCATGTTTCGTCATATTGGTTTATCGGATTCCTCATCTGTGCTTGGTGACGTCAGATTTGAGTGGCTATACATTAAGTTCTTCGATTTATGTTCGTCTGATGGCTGTTTGGGATCTTCGTTCGGAATCTTCTTCAACCACAAAAACTTACACCTGGACTCTATGCCTGTTTCAACTGATTTACCAGATTTCACTATGGTCTGACTTTCCTTGAAGAAACTTTAAGTATGCTGATTATATTTGGGTTGATTTGCATTGTTGGAGGTTTTATTGCAAGATTGTAGAGTTGGATAGTCAGTTAGCGCGGGGACTTGGTGAAGCAAATGGACTTTCCTGATGGTTTTGACCTCTGATTACTGATCCTGAAGCATAATGATTTGGTCTTTGTGGTAGTTTTCAGTTTGAACTTGCATTCAGTGGCCTCATATCTTTGGTGCAGCTTGGAGTTGGTAGTGTGCACATCTGATGATTCTTTCAACTGTCCTGAAGCATCTTACTTGGTTTCTGTTGTGCCATCCTACTGGTTACGGTATCTTATTCAACTTGCATGTGGTTTGGATGGAATATGATCTTATCTTTTGCTCGAATCAAGAAAATGCTAGAAGTCTCAATCAAGGGTCAAAAATGGAAATATCAGTTCGTACTCAGTTTGTATAGCAGATTATCAAAGTTTGACTTGGCTATTAATTACCTGGTTACCATACTGTTTCATAAAGTTTGGTTTTGTTTGGCTGTTTGTATCTTTCAACTTGCAAATTTATCACATAATAGGAAGTAAAGATCGCATGTACATGAGCTCTGAATGCAGTAAGAATGTTAAGCATATCATATGAATATATGTGAATTGGTCATACTTGGATTTGTCAGTCTACTATTCTACATACTCTTGTCCATGATTGTACTTGGTTTGTTTATATACGATCTTTAGGTTCATCTTATGCACAAAATCAAATTTTGGTGTGCACATATTGTTAACTTTGGTGATAAAGAAAGATCCCACCCTCGCACTTATGTTGGTTTAACAGTAGTGGCCTCCTGTAGTTTGGTAATATTGATGACTTGGTATACAGGAAGAGTTTAGGAGTTATTGCTATATACATATACTAAAACAATGGAGAGTTGAAGGTTCTGAACTGGAAGCTTGAACAAATAATTTGCCCTGAACACTCTAGTCATGTCCACTGAATATGATTCTGGTTTGTTGGTATGGAGTTGATTTTCAGTGATGTTCTTCTCATTGGTGCTTCTCCCGTGAGATCTGGATTCTTCCATGCATCTTCTCGGTTTGCTGGGGAACTTCCTACGTTAAATTGACAACTAGCAAAACAGTCTGGCATTTGATGATCCCTAAACACTCTGGCTAATTTGATGATGAATCCTGCTGATTGCTTTCGCATATGGAAGTTTGTTTCCTACTTGCTGATTGCTTTCGCATATGGAAGTTTGTTTCCTACTTCATTCATCCTGTTTCCTACTTCATTCATCCTGGATTACACAGCGCTCACACATCTCTACGGTCCTCCAATGGCTAATTTGATCTTTATACGGCGAACTGCTAATTTTATCTATATTATGAAATCTTCCATTACATATTCTTATTAAATCTACAATAATTTCATACGTTCACATATCTTATGGTTCTCTAATGGTAAGACCTTCTTTTCCGCCGAACAGCTAATTTGTTATGGATCATGGAATCTTCAGATACATATTGTTAAATCTATGAATCTATAATTTCATAGCGTCCACACATCTTATGGTCCTCTAATGGCTAATTGACCTTCTTTTCTGGCGAACTGCTAATTTGATCTGGATTCTAACCACATAATTCTCTTTAATTACACGTTCTTAGTTTTCTGGCAACTTCCTAGTTTTAATTTAGCTGGCAACTAGCAAAGTACTAATTTGATGATTCCTGCCGATTATATATTCTTAAATTGAAACTTAGAAAGACCAATTCTGATTTTAAAGACACGGAAGTATCTGTTCACACATCTTATGGTCCTCTGACCCTATAATGGCATAAAACTACGGAAGCTTTCTCTGTGCAGAAGATTTGAATCACGCTCATTCCACTAGATAAATTAGTTACTCCCATTCAGGTTCTGGAATTTATGGCATTCTTTGTTTGTGCCCCGTCTGTCTTATGATCTTGTGAAAACGTTGCGTGAATATTTATTGCCAATCGTGTCATGCCAAGCCTTTGTTGATTGCGTGGCTTGTATGCTTAGCTGAATATAATTGTTTGTAGTGTTTGCTGTTTTTTTGTGTCTAAGTAGGAGTAGTTTAACACTGCCTTTGCCGGTCCCAAGCCCGGATGAGAAAATGTGGAGGGAACTGCAGTTAGCTCCTCTGTATCGATTGCATTAGAGATGTTGGTCCCAAGCCCGAATGAGAAAATGTGGAGGGAACTGCAGTTGGCTCCTCTGTATCGGTTGCATTAGAGATGTCATGGTCTCCAAATATTTTACATTGAGTAGCAGTGAATGAAGTGAGTAGGAAGTTGCACAGACTGTCTTAGCCACCGAATCGTCACACAATGTGGCAAGCTTTGGAATGAATCCTTAGAGAACCTGGGCTGGTGTAATTTGTAGTCAGTCAGACTGTCCTCCAGGTGTAATTTGTTGATTCCTAGCTGTACAAGGTCAGTGTTTTACTTATGTTCCCAGAGGGAAGTGAGTGTATAGGAAGCTTTGAATGAAAGAGTTCAAGTTGTGGGTAACTGCTTCCCTAGAAAATGCTGTGGTATTGTAGGTAATGGAAGCCTGACCTGCGGGATGGTTCACGGGATGGTTCACGAGTACCCTGATAATTTCAGTTTCAGTAAACTATCATAGCAGGTATGGTTTGCATGACTGATCCTGATACTGCACTTGGATGGCGTGGTAATCATAGCAGTGATTCAGGAGCTGGGAAATACATTATCACTAGTTGAGTTAATGATGTCTACAGTACTAGGTTAGTAGAGGAATTGTAATAATCTGTAAAAGCAAGTTCAGGGTGTGTTGGGAAATGTACATTACTGGTTGTCTTTGAGCAGAGTTGTGGTTGTCGTTCTCACAATCTCATTTGCGCCCATAAGAAAGTCAGAGATGCAGGTATGGTGGTTCATTTTCAGAGTGGAAATTCAGGTCCGACGAAACTGAACTTCAACCACTGCAATCCTCAACAGGCGAAGGCTATCCTACGGTCAGGTGAAAGACCTCTGGAGACAAAGCTGCGCCCTCACTCCTCGGTCAAAGCTTTGCGCACTAGATGTTGCTGCAGTTTCAGGCTTTCAGTTGTATACAAATTTCCGACCAGAGTCTGTCCCGTCCTGCAATTTCATCGCCCTGGTATGTTAAGAGCATCTTCAATAGATGGTTCAAATGTAAAAGTAACTAATTTTTGGACCATTTGAGGCCAAAAACGCAGCTTCAACAGATGGTCTATATGTAAAAAAAAATCAGACCGCGGCCTTCTCGTGATGTAAAATACAACACCTCGCAATGCAAATTTACATCACGAGGTGCATCTGGTCCAAAACCAGCCGCCGCCCGCGAAACACCCCGCCGCACGCCACCCGCATCAGATCCGGCCCCGCCCCGTCCCCCGCCGTTGTTTCCCCATCGCCTGCCCCACCGCGGATCCGGCTGCGGCCGCAGCGCATGCCGCCGCTCCGACCGCCGCAGCTCCGCCCGGCCCGCTCACCGTAGCTCTGTCCGCCACCGCCTCGCCCTGCATCGTCCGCCACCGCCCCGGCCGCACGCCGTCGCCGCTCCACCACTCTCACCGCTCTCCGATGGCGCCGAAGAAGATGCCGAAGGTCAAGTTGGGCTTCTTCAGCGTGAGGCAGAAGCCCTCCGGTAACTTCGGAGTGGAGTTCTCCGACGCCGGGAGGCGTTGGTGGATCGACACGTACCTCTCCGCCCACGAGGCCGCGCGTGCCTACGACGTGGCGGTGTGGCGTGCCGAGAGGCCTCGGGAGCACCTCAACTTCCTAGAGATCGAGTCGGGCGGAAGCGGAGATGCTTGTGCCGCAGGGCATCAAGATGAAGGAGATCCCGACGAAGAAGCCGTCGGTTGTCGTCAGTGCTGGCGAGACCGACGAGGAGGCGATGGCGAGGTTTGCTCGGGAGCATCCGGAGTACGTCCAGGCTGAGCTGGAGTACTACTGGAAGCGTGAGGCGGAGCAGAAGAAGAAGGGGGGCGAAGAAGGAGGACGAGGTCGGTCCCTCGATGGTGATCCCCATCGAGTCCTCTTCCAAGGAGGACTGGGCAGACTTCTCGGAGGAGGAGGGATGCGACGACCCAAAGAAGGAGGAGTTCTGGGCGCAGTTCCGTAGCTCCGACGATGAGTAGTTTATCTAGTAGTTTGAATAAGTAGTAGTTGAAGTTCATGTATGAAACTATGTTGAAATTGATGTTTGAACTATGTTGAATGGCCTAGTAGTTTGTCGTTTTAAGAAATTTACATCTTCATTTTGGACCATCTATTGGAGTTGCTCTTTTGGACCATCAATTTGGATCATCTGTTGGAGTTGAGCTTTTTTGGAGCTCCAAAACGCACTTTTTGGCGGTCCAAATTTTACATCTTCGGTTTTGGACCGCCAAATTTTGGACCATCTATTGGAGATGCTCTAAACCTTGTCAACACAGATGTGTCTTTTGTGCTAATATATGTTGTTGAATCATTGGCGAGTATAACGTCCACAGTTGTTTGTCAAGTGGGTGCTAATGTCCTGGAAGAGGCCATTCAACCCGACTCTCCCCCGCGTCGTCCCCCGCGGGCGGCTCGGGTGGATCCGCCGCCCCCGGCTCTCCTCCCGCCGCCGGCAGGCACTACTAGGGGCAAAGCCCCTTGTGGTGGCCGGTGGCGGGGCCTTCTTCCTCCTCCACCGGGGCGCACAGCACGGGACGTGGCGGCCCGGCCAGGACTCAGCGACGATGGGGCGCGCGCGGTTGTGGAGGCTGTGTGGCCGCGGCACGCCCTGCAGATCTGGTGTGGTGGCGGCTCTGGTGGTTGGGGATCTGCGGGCGGCGCGGGGAGGTGATGGCGGCCCGTCATGGCTCGCTGCAGCAGGGTCGCGGCTTGGCCTTATGTCTAGTTGCAGGTGGGCGGCGGTCTCATGCTGGCGGTGCAGATCCATTGTGGATCTGGCATGGCGGTGCAGGCCCGGCGAGGTGGTGGCGGGCGGCACTGGCGGCGGGGCAGCTATGGCTTGGGCGACAGTTGCCTACGTCCGGTGGTGCGGCAGCGGGTGGCGGTGCAAGGGTGGTGGTGGTGGTTAGTGCTGGTGGCGGCGGTGTGGGCTTCGCCCGGCCCTTGCATGCGGTGACCTTTGGCGGTGAGGGTGGTGGCGTTCCTGCTGCAGGATGGCCTGGGGCTGCCCCTCGGGGTCCTGGCGTGGATGTGGGCTGCCATGGCGTGGTGGTGGCTCATGGCGGTGGTCTGGGTCGTTTCACGGCGGCGGCTGGACTTCTTCAGCGTCGGCTGGTCGGTGAGTGCCCTTGTCGACCTTCGATGCCTCTCATCGTCGTTCGGGCGCTACCTTCATCGAAGGGGTGGCCCTCTCATAGTTGCGTTCCATCGCTCGTCTCGTGCCCGGCAGCAGGACCGAGCTCGTATCGCGCCCGTCAGCAGGACCGAGCTCGTCTCGCGCCCGGCAGTAGGACGGGCCGACGGAGGATAGATACCGTCAGCTAGGTAGTATCCCTTGTTGTATTGGTGGTCATTGATCCCATAGTTGACCTTTGGGGAATTGCCTTTCGAAATCCTCGGGAACACCATTGAGCATTGAAGCACGTTGATGTGATTGTGAGAAATTGCCATGCCAAAAAAATGAGTGCCAAATCCAGTGATCTTGTAATGCCGCAACTTCAAGTATGAACATGAGTGCAACCATCAACATGTCCCTTATATTGCCCCTTGATCAATAACAATCGGGTTGTATACTCAACATTTGGTTCTCTCAAGTACTCTAGGCCAAACACTATAATCATAAACATGTACAATGACTCAAGGCATGTGGAATCACGCATGCTTACGTACTCATCAACTAGATCATCGGGAACTCCGTATGCAAGCATCGAAACAACTACAGTGCATTTCCGATAAGAGGTCAAACCAACCCTTCCAAGGGCATCATACTTGCAATTGAAGTAATAATCATAACCCATCACTCCCTGCCAAATACGATTGTACAATGGTCTCCCCATCCAGAAGCATCGCCGAAAAATCTTGGTAGGGAATAGTTGTTTTGTCTCATGGAAATAATCATTGAAGAGTAGGGCATGGACGTTTTCTCTATTATGATTCAACCCATGAACTTGGCCCGGTATCGATCCACTGAACAATGGACGCCGCCTTGCAATGTGTTCATCCATGAGAAGTGTAGCAACCACAACATCACAATCATCACTAGACTATTCTTCAGACAATGATGAACATATGAAGTTATTGTAAAAAAAACTTGTCCGGGGTATCCGCCATGATCCTTTCGAGTGATGTGAATTTGTAACTTACTAGACAACAGTGGGCGTGGACAAGTCTCAGCCGGGCAAATGGTCGAACACCTTGTGGGCGGGCATGGACGAGTCTCGGCTAGTGAAGGGACCGTCCTTGGTTGTCCAGACAGCAAGGCTGGTGAACCCCACGTCTTCCGACGGTGACTGTGGAGGTGGAGACAGTGTGCCGATGGGCGGCGACGACCCTGGGTAGGGTGTGGGCCACTATTTACATCGTCGACGGCAAGAAGCAGAACCAGTGTCGGCGGTGGGGCACCAGTGGATGCGACAGCGGCGAGCGGGATAGGAGGTTGATGGAGTCAGATCCAGCAAATCTCGGGTAGGGGATCCCTAGAAGGTAGCTTCGGTGCGATGTTAACAGAAGATAGGGATTTACGCAGGTCCGGGCCCTCTCAAAGAGATAATACCCTATGTCTTGCTTTGATTGTATTGTTTGACAGAGTAGAGATTACATGTTGATCTACCGTGAGATCCTTGTGTGTCATCTATGAATCTCGCCCCTTGGCTTGTATAGATGCTAGGGGTGTGTAGGGTTTACACATAGGTTGGTTACATATAAGGTAATCATGATGTAGACGACCTCTAAATCTTGGAGTAGGTGCCAAGTCTTTGGAAACATCCCTTCCTAGCGCTCCTGGGTCGACGAGTTAGGCCCACTACTGAATCATCTTAGGGTCCTCGGCCCAGCCCTCCTAGCTGGGAGATGATGTGGTGAGCACCCCTAATCCAAGACACCGTCAGTAACCCCTGAACCAGTCTTCAAGTCGAGGACGCTCCTCGATTCTTCCGAGCTGCTCCATCTTTGGTCGTTAATCTTGGAAGCTAGTTCAACAAGTCCTTTCTCTTCTCCTTTGAATCGGTTGATAGCAATGTGACACGACAAAGTATAAGTAGCAATTGTGATGAAGATTTTAGTAATGGAGAATAGACTGGGGACCATAGGTTCACTAGTGGCATGTCTCTCGAAACAAGCAAGTAGTATGGTAAATAAATTACAGTTGAGCAGCGATTGAATTGCAATATTTATATTTATGACTATGATCATTCATACTATAATCTCATATAGGCATTATGACCGTGATAAGAAGACCGTTCTTCCAACTGCATCTACTACTAATAGTCCACCCCAAAACCGCTATCCAGCATGCATCTCAGGGTATTAAGTTTGCAAGGAACAGAGCGCCGCAATAATCGAGATGACATAATGTGAACAGTAAAACATCAATCAATATGACAAGACACTGTGTTCGTAGCTTTGTAAGTGCATCTAGTGCCCCTTAGTGATTTTGGTGTATTGAAGACTTATAGGTTAAGGGACTAATGTGCTTGTGAGTGTACACAGGTCTATAAGTCTATGAGGAGTTTGATATTTACGGTAAAAGTCGACCCCTAAAATGAATGTCTTCAACTAAATACTTTGGCTTTCTGAAGACTTTGAAAGTGAAGAAATTGGTGTGACCGTGAAGACTTGATATTCGTGCGAGGAACATGAAGCGTGAAGACTTTTGTTTTCGTAGTTTCGTTTTCTCTTTCTTGAGTCATAGGAAACAACGTACTGTTAAAGGGGGTCGAGGAAAAACAAAGGAAAAGTTTCCAAGTGATGCTCATCTCAAAATCCTACACCTACCAATCCCTTCGAGTGAAGCCATTGGAAATCTCATACAGTTCAGGGAATTTCTTCAGCGATAGAGACGAAGATCTTCTGGTCTCTGAGGAATTTGTTCTGACTGAGGAGTTAGGAATTCGCCAGTGCGGATTGCCTACTAGTGAGGAACATGATAGCCCTGAGGAATTTCAGAGCTCAAATTTCCGATAGTTGTTGTGCTACGCGCCAACTGTCCCAAAATATCTACTCACCTAACGGTTATATCATTGAAGGGCATTTATGCCTTATCATGTCGGGCTGCTCCCTAGGCTATAAATAGCCGCCCCCTACAACCACTAGCTGGTTGGCTGATCCGAGAGAAACTAACACTTGTCATTGAGAGCATCCCATCCTCCGAGGACTTTGAGCAAAAATCATCAAGTAAGGAAAACCCAAACCCAAACATCTACAAACCCAAAGTGATTGAGCATCACTGAAGAGATTGTTTCTGTGTGGATCTGATGCTTGTTACCTTTGAAGACTGTGCATCTTCCAGACGGTTAGGCGTCATGGTCTAGAGCATCCAAGAGGAAATTGTGGATCGCCGAGTGACCGAGTTTGTGAAGGTTTGGAAGTCACCTGAAGACTCACCACGAGTGATTGGGCGAGGTCTGTGTGACCTTAGATCAAGGAGAATACGGTGAGGACTGTGTGTCCTCATGTTTAAATACCTAGCTACTCCAACCAGACGTACGACTGTCACAAAAGTTGGAACTGGTCTACCAAATCACTGTCTTCACCGAGCTAACTGGTTCTATCTCCTCAACCCTTCCAATTTCCTCATTCTGTGTTGTTGTACCTGATCGTTACTGTTCGAAGACTTTGGCTGAAGACTTTCTTAATTTTCTCAGTTCAATTTCTTCAGTCAGTTTGTCTTTAGCCTGCTTATCCTGTGTTTACGCTATTTATACTCTGTGTTTGTTTTCATTTCACCATAATGTCTGTGCTTCTACTCTGTTTTGTTTACGCTCATATGGGACTGCTTGTATTCCGCTGCTAGTTGTTCGTGACTTAGGAATTTCCTCCCTGTGCAATTCCCCAGTGACGAATTTATAAAAATCGCCTATTCACCCCCCTCTAGTCGATATAATGCACTTTCAAGCTTTTATACATATTTTAACAAAAGATGTTGTCTCCTTTTCCATTTCTAGTTCCATTGCATTATTACTCACCAATTTTTTAGTTTTTCTTTCTTTTCCAGCGGCGGCTTAGCTTGAATCATACATATGCTTCATTTCTCCTATGATTGTGATACGTCTCCAGCGTATCTATATTTTTTTTATTGCTCCATGCTATTATATTATTCATCTTGGATGTTTTATATGCATTTTTTATGCTATTTTATATCATTTTTGGGACTAATATATTAACCTAGTGTCCAGTGCCCGTTGTTGTTTTTTCCGTGTTTTTGTCTTCTACAAAAAATCAATACCAAACAGAGTCCAACCGGAACGAAACTTTTTGACGATTTTTCTTGGACCAGAAGACACCTTGAAAGTTTCGGGAGGAGGCGAGAAGAGCTCACGGATGGACCATGATTTATATTGTACTCTGTATCCCATCCACAATCAATATAAACAAGGCAGGACGTAGGTTTTACCTCTTTGAGTGGGCCCGAACCCGGGTAAATACCGTGTCCCTATCAATCATGTTACCATCATTCTAAGATCACCAACTTGGGACCCCTACCCGAGATCCGTCAATTTTAGCACCGACATTGGTGGCCCATACAGACCCCGCCACATGATCGCCAAGGTTCGATGGAAGCCTCATCTGACGATCAAAACCGTTCCCGCGTGTCTCCACGCGGGAGACCCAAGACTTCGGATCAGCTGAAGCACATGAGCGCTTTGGAGCCCCTACCTACCATCAAGATCTAAAATCCAATGGACAGAATCTGACGGTTGAACCCTTTGCTTACCCTCGGATCTGGTCGAGGTCCTTAAAATAGTCACGACCGAGGAGTTGGTTCCCCTCTTAGGTGCTGGCTCGCTGCCATGGCCACGTGGGTGGCATGGTAGATGGTGTACCGCGGTCTATGGTGGTGATGCGGAAAATGTTCTTTTGACGGGTCGTACCCTAGTTGTCTGAGGAGGTCGGACTCCTAGTGACTGAGGTGAAGCACCTGAATGGTGAAGGTATCACGGGCATGCAAACTTTGAAGACCTAACTATAGAGGCGGGTTCAGCTGCTATCAGAGTGCGCCCAACACCTGTTCGAGTATGAAGAACCACGACATATTACCCGGATGATGCTGGGCGATTGTCTAAAGAAGAACTGAAGTCGTGTATGCACAATGCGACCAATGTGGATGTGTTAACACGAAGTCTGCCTTAACACGAAGGTACAAAGATTACAGTGTAACATGTAACTAAACACATCATGATGTTTAGTCAGTTGGTTGCTAGATAGACTACTACAACTAGTAAAATGCACGTGCTTTGCACGTTGAATTACAAACAGTTGGCGATGCCATGGATTTAAATGCAATTGCCAATTTGTTGGCAATTTTCATGGATTCGTTTCATGAAAGTGAATATATTTCTTTCCTTCACAGCCTTGCTGTTGATTTTAACTTATTTCCACAATAGTGAATTAAGTCCATCCAATCATACTTTTTTTTGAACACCCCTCCAATTATACCTTTTGTTACACTACAAAGCTTACTATTTGCTTATTCAGTTTTTTGAGTTTAATCTATTTATACAAATTTGGTTACGATTGAAAAATAAATCAACTTAGAATAAAAAAGGGGTAAGCAAATAAATTCATAATCATGTAGAGTTTTGTTTTTGCAAATCAATCCTGTTTTAAATAGGAGTACTTTTATACCTCAGAAAAAAGGAGTACTTTTACGGAGCTGGACATCAACTGTTACAACTCACTTAGAAGTATACTTGTACTCCTCGCAAAAAAGAAGAAGTATACTTGTCCAGTCCTTAAACAAAAAAAACTTACCACCTCACGTTTAGACTATTTTAGTCTTTAGACGTGGGATTGATGTAGGCCGCATAATTATTTTTATTGTAATACTGCGTTAGCAGGGTCTTGAACTCAAGGTATCTTGGCTCAGATATCATATTGGATTCATGCTCCAGCCAACTCATCCAAAAGTCCGAACTGATGGAGGGAGGCGGGCAATCCCACTTTCAACAGCAGCTGCACCTTCCCTTGTGTCTGTGTTCAGCCTGCCGTGGTCCCCTTTCACGTGTCCTGCTGATGAACCCTGGCGACTCTGCTCGTCAGCACTGGAAGGCGTCGGACATGTGAGGACGGTGGCGAGATAGAGGTAGGCATGCACAGTGGTGATCAAGCTTGTCGCGGGTGTCTTCCCCAGCAATGGCATGTTCCCCAACGGCGCCACGTCCGGCCACCGCAACGCCTCCCTACCTTGCGGTCAAGCTCCTAGGGTACACCATAGGTCCTGGCAACCTCCTACTTTTTTTATTGTCAGAATCTCCTCCGTTTTTATTTATTTATAATCGACGATCATGGGGGATTCCAGAGAGGACCGAGATTTTGGCGGGCTACGAGTCTGCACATTGGAGAGCTTAACTTTAGAAATTGAATGTTCAAGAAACCAATTTCATGACATGATTCCCTTTGCTCATGAACATATGTACATAGGAACTGTGGAATCTTTGGTCGATTGCTCGGTTTCTCAGATGAATTCATTCTATATACATTGTGGAGATGCAGTTTGAAGCTTCCATCCTCTTTGTTTGTTCTTGATTTTATCACGAAATCCAAAATTCTTTTAAAACATGGTGTTTTTGTCTCAATGTTGCAGTGAGTTAGTCTGAATTTGTTCTTCATAGTCCATCACCGATGTTTCACTAAAATGAGTGGAATTTTTGGATGGTTTATTTGAAGTAAGCTGAGCACCACGTGGCACAATCTGAATACATCTAAGTAGTTGATCCAATGGTTGGCGATGTCCAGATTTGCCATCTCTTAGCCGTCCGATCGAGTTTATCCAACGGTGGGTATTCAAAGTTATTCCCACACTATGTAGTGGTATAGACACATATTTTTATGATGATGGCTACCTTATGTTGGGCATTGTGACTTAACGATAATGATGTGGTTTCTAACAATAAATGTGTTTCATCTTCTATCCAAGTTATTCATAGTGGCGAACCTAGAAAGTATTTGGAGTGGGGGCAAACTAATTGAGTGGGGGCATATTCTATAGAAATTCAAAGAATTTAAGCATATTTTTCCAAAAAACACAAGCAAATCTTACCGTAATTTGAAATTTTCAGTGGGTGCCTGGCCCCCCACTCACCATAACGTGGGTTCGCCACTAGTTATTCATGCTTGTACGCAATAACTCCGTACTTGGTTTATCCTGCAGAGTCAGAGAATATAGACCTCTTTATGATGGCGTCCACCCAGCTGAAGCATACAGTCAGAAAGGTTTTCTTCCTTCATGAATGGCGGTGTAATATTCCGATAGGATATACCCCACCTTAAGCTGGATCAAATGATTATAGCTCTAAACGACCTTCCATTTTTGAGTTAATACTAATTTTACCCCTAAAATTGGCCAAAGAGACGGAAAATTAGCCCCCAAAACGAGAACGGTCACATTTTTACTCTTAATTTAAACTAGCAAAAAGTACATGCTTCGCATGTCAAAACACTCAACATATTTGTTCATTAGATGTAATCTTAAAAAGTGATGCGTTGTGGAAACAGATTTGCAAATGACTAAATGTATAGTACCATGAGTATTATTTATACTACTTACACATGTCATTATTCTCACGCTTATCATCTTTTGTTTGGTATATTCTAGAAAGTTCTTGACTTTGGAGAGACCCCAATTACAAGTTATGGTTGAGGAGAGGAGAAACATTGAGAGGGGTAGGACTTTTTTTTAATATGGAACACCATGCATTCCATTAGCTAGTGCGCACGGCTAAGTCACCGGCGACAGCACCGATTACATCAAGGGGCAGGTCCGTAAGCCACACATGCTCACCTTCCGTCCGCATACTCGTACCAAGACTAGCCAACATATGAGCTGGTACATTACATTCGCGTGGGTTAAAAACGACCTTGTATTCAATGAATTCTAACCTCAAAAGGTACTTTGCCTCCCGGAACATATTACCCAGCTTTGCACGGTCAGCAGCATCAGAGTCTATTGCCTGCTTCAAAAGGAGACAATCAGTCATAAAAATTACCCGGCCCATGCCAAAGCCCTCTGCAAGATTAATGGCCTTCAGGAGGGCTGCCGCCTCTGCTTGTAGTACTTCAGCAACGCAAGGCAGGTACCCCGCAGCAGCGAACAACACATCACCAGCTTCATCCCTTGCGATACAGCCCCAGCCACCAATACCGTTTGTATTCAAAAAGGAGGCGTCCAGGTTCACCATCACCCAGTCTCGAGGCGGAGGCAGCCAAAAATTCCCACGGCTTGGGCTTACTCTGGTTGGTTTGATATTAAACTGTAACCACTCCTCAACCAAGCTATTGATTTGACTGACAAGGGTCATAGTTTGCAGCCGGGATTCCCCATGTCTGAACCTATTCCGTTCCGTCCACCAACGCCACAATAGGCAAATGACAAGCAGTTTTTTGCGGCCACTCATCGCCATGATCTTCTCAAGCACCTCCAGGGCCGTGGGTGCTTCCATCAGCGCCATTCTTTCTTCTTCGAGTTCCGCTTGTCGCCAAAAAACTTTGACATGTTTGCATCGGAAGAAGAAATGCCTGCCGTCTTCGAAGTATTTTTTGCACACCGCATACCGGGTATCCAAGTCAACTCCCCTCCGTTCGATATTTCTATGTAGCGGAAGACTGTTGTGGCCAAACCTCCAGATGAAATGATGAACTCTCCCTGGGCAAGCAAGCTTCCAAATGGCTGAGCAAACTACTTGTCTCCAATCCGACCTGTTTGTTCCTTCAGCAGTATGTCTCTCTGGCCGTGTCTCCAGCGAATTCACAAACACCCGATAGGCCTACTTGACCGAAAAAATCCCTTTTGTATCAAAGTGCCAGGCAATGAAGTCATCGTGGTGTTCATATATCGGAATAGCGAGGACTTCTTTTGCATCCACCGGTAAGAATGTTTGTCGTACTAGCTCCTCATCCCAAGTGTATGTGTTTGGATCGATCAAATCCGAAACTTTAGTGATTATGTGTGAGCCCTGCTGGGAAAAAGGCCTTCTGGACTCATCCCGCGGTAGCCACGGATCAGACCAAATATTGATATTTTCTCCAGAACCCACACGCCAGATATACCCCTCTTTTATGATCTCAAGGCCCTTCAGAATACTTCTCCAGGTGTAGCTCATTCCGGCCACCGGAATTGCAGCAAGGATATTGGTGTTCTGGTAGTACTTGGCCTGAAGAACTCTAGCACACAGGGATTCCGGTGCTTGAAGCAATCTCCATGCCTGCCTGGAAAGCATTGCCATATTGAAAGCATGTAGATCCTTGAACCCAAGCCCCCCTTTCTCCTTCGGCAGTGTCATCTTTTCCCTACTCACCCAGTGCATCTTCTCTTTCTCTTTCTGCTCTGACCACCAGTAGCTGCAGATCAATTTGCTCAGCTCCTCGCACAAGCTTTTGGTAAGATCAAAGCAGCTCATAGCATACGCGGGTATCGCTTGGGCTATCGATTTCACTAGAATTTCTTTGCCTTGCATCGAAAGGAAGCGCTCAAGCCAGCCCTGGATACGTACCCAGAGGCGCTCCTTGATGTACTCAAACATTGAGTAACAGATCGTCCAATGTACAGGGGCAGTCCGAGATATTTCCCATTTGATGTTTCTTGTTGAAGGCCCAGGATTTGCATGATTTCTCCTTTCAGCATCCCTTTTGTGTTGCGACTGAACATGATCGACGATTTATCGCGGTTGACCACTTGTCCGGATCCTGCCTCGTACACTTGAAGAATACTGCTAACCTCCCTCGCGCCGTCCTCCGTGGCCTCAAAGAGCAGAAGTGAATCGTCAGCAAATAGCAAATGTGATACCGTGGGTGCGGTCGGAGCAATCTGAATACCCTTAAGCCGACCAGCCTATTCCGCCTGGTGTAGGAGCGCTGACAATCCTACTGCACACAGCAAGAAAAGATAAGGGGAAATGGGGTCCCCCTGCCTCAACCCTCTACCCGGAACAACAGTTTCAGTATAAGAAGCGTTGACCTTGAACTTGTACGAAACTGATCTAATGCAAGTTGAAATAAGCTGCACAAAAGCCTCACAGAAACCAAGTTGGTCCAAAATCCGTTCCAGGAAACTCCACTCCACACGATCATATGCCTTGCTCATATCAAGTTTCAAAGCTTCAAATCCTTTTGTTCCTGTTCTCTTGCGTTTGAGAAAGTGTGACATTTCATAGGCAAGCAAGGTATTGTCTGAGATCAGTCGCCCTGGTACAAAGGCACTTTGATTGTCAGAGATGATCTCCCCCAAGATGCACTTCAATCTATTCGCGATAACCTTGGACACAAGTTTATACACAACATTGCAGAGGCTAATTGGGCGTAATTCTTTTAACTTATCTGGATTTTTGACCTTAGGGATCAGCACCACTACGGTGTCGTTCCATCCCTCCGGCATACTGCCACCCTGCAACACGTGTAGGACCTCTTGTACCACACTCTCGCCAACCAGATTCCAGTACCTCTTGTAGAAGATCGCGGGCATACCATCAGCTCCAGGAGCTTTAAGATCACCCATACTGTCAAGTGCCTCCTTCACCTCTTCTGCCGTGAATTCCCTCATAAGGAACTCATTCATCTCCGCGGTTACCTTCGGATTGATGATATTAATGAAATTGCCAAAGGGGAACCCAGCCACGGGGGTAAATATAGAGGAAAAATAGTTAGTGACGAGGGCCTTTAAGTCCTCCTCCCCTTCCACCACCACGCCATCCTCCTTCTTCAAACTCTTAATTGTGTTCTTTCTCTTGCGCTCACTGGCATAGGCTTGAAAAAACTTGGTATTTCGGTCTCCCTTCGTAAGCCAATCAACATGAGCTCGCTGCTTATACATCAGGTCGAGTTGCTCCTCTAACCGCTCGAGTTTAAAACGGAGCACTTGTTCCTTGTGGATCGAAGCTTGACAAAGTCCTCCTTTACGACACTGCTCTAACTGATCTTTTAAATTTTTAATTCGTCTCTGGAGGTCCCCAAGAATGTTCCTGCTCCAATCAGACAGTTCATCCATAACAACCTTTGTGCATCCTCCTTGCACAGTACCACTACCCCGCGCCTTCCCCAATTCCCAAGTGATCTGAACCCGTGTGTCACATTCTTCTTCAAGTAACCATCTCGCTTCAAAACGTTTCACCGGATCAAAGCCCCTACCTTGGCGCCTCTGTCGCCCCCCTTCCAAATCCTGAATGACAGGACGGTGGTCAGATTTCTGTGGACACTGCTCTAATTGAGAGGGGTAGGACTTGAGACTCGAGATGGTGATAGAATAGAAGTACTGAGAGATGCCTAGATTGCCGTGACCACTGGCTACACAAAGGCTGGAGCACACGTGGCACAATCTAGTTCAATAGAGGAGCGATCGAACAGTTAGAAGTGTAAGGATTTGCCAAGTCTCCACCGTTGGATCGAGTGCATCCAACAACTCACATTTAAATTTACGAAAACACTAACGCCCACACGTGTGGGCGTTAGCCAACTCGCCCACACGCCTCTATCGCCGTCCAGAGCTTTTTGCACGAATCTTGGCATGAAAAGACTGAATTTGTGTGCCACGTAGGACAACTCATGTGTGTGGCATGTGAGGGAATTCGCCTGCACGCTGTTTTTTCTCCGCGATCAACGTTTTCGTCAGTCGGGGCGTGCGATGAAACTGCTGTCGCGCCCGCACGCCGCGCACCACTTCTGTTCCCCATCTCCTACGACTGCCCATTCTCCCACTCTTTCCACACCCAAGCGGTCATTTGCCATGTTTTTGAATGGTACAAGGCAACTGCCCTATTTGTGAGCATGAGCAGATGGCAACTCTCTTTTTACCTTGAACATGTTATTGTTGCCACGTCTGTTTGTAGCGCTACATGGCAACTGTCTAGTGTTAGTAGGTGGCAACTCCTAAAGATACCACCATCGTCCACATGCCCGTCTCCTCTCCCACACACCAAAAGCTATCAGTTGCCATGTGTTTTGCAGGATACATGGCAACTGCCGTAGCGTGCTTGTAAGCAGATAGCAACTCTCTTTTTACCGAAACATGTTTTTTTGCCATGTGTTTTAGTGCTACATGGCAACTGTCCAGTGTTAGTAGGTGGCAACTCCTAAAGTTTTTCAAATCATGGTAATTGTAGTAAACTAGACAATAGATGACAACAACTGCAGTTGCCCAAAAATGGCATCAGGCACTTGACCTAAGATGGCAACTGCAGTTGAGCAACCATGGCAATTGTAGTTGTCCGGCATGGCAACTGTAGTTCAGCAACATGGCAACTGCAGTTGAGCAACCATGGCAATTGTAGTTGTCCGACATGGCAACTGCAGTTGAGCAATCATGGCAACTGCAATTCAGCAACATGGCAACATGGCAACCGAAGAGGTCCGGACCATGGCAATCGCGGCGGGACGTGTGGTTACTGACACGCGGGGCGTGTGACTCGCACGCGGGGAGGGGCGACGGCCGAGACGGGTCGTGCGGGCCGCACGCTCGCTCGCCCGGACGTGCTCGTGCGGGGCGATCGCGCTGCACCGGACGTGCGGGCTGTGGCTGCGCGCGCCCATACGTGGTCGTGCGGGCGGGGTCGTCTCCGTGCCACACAGGGTGTGCGGCACAACCACCCGATACACCACACGTGTGGCAGTTATCGGGACCCTAAATTTATTCCCACACTATATAAGGGTATAAATAGTAGAGCCAGGAAGTTGCAAGTTTGAATCCTCAAGTCCGCATCTTTTTTTTTTCCAGAGATTTAAAAGACGGCAACAAAAAAGTTCAGATCTAGGTGCTTTATTTGGGATGTGGCGGTGATCATGGGAGGCCGCTCGGAAAAATCAAATAACGGACGTGTTGCGGGATTGAAAGAAAAATTAGGATTTACAAAAAAGACATGTGACGATCATTCGATTTGGATCCGACGGCATGTAAAGCTTTCGAATCTGTTGCAATATCGCGGTGGTTCGGAAATTAACTTTTCCATCCAAAAATGAGAACAAAACAAGTGAGCACATTGATTGCGTAAACACGGGATGCTCATAGTGTAGGGTGTGCGCGTGTATATGAACGCTTGTGTCTGTACTGATGTAAAAGAAAAAGAAGAAGCGAATCAACCTGTGGTTGAGTTGGTTAGGTGGACAGTGGTATCCCCAACCCACCAGGGTTCAAATCCTGATGCTCGCATTATTCCTGGAGTTATTTCAGGATTTCCGGCGATGCGCTTTCAGTGGGAGGAGACGTTCCCGTCGACGACGAGGCGCCTACGGTGACTTCGTAAATCTCAAGATGATATGCCGGCTCAGTCTCTCGGAGGTGCTCATATAGGGTGTGCGTGTGTGCGTTCATAGAAATGAGTGCATGCGCGTGTATATGAGCGCTTGTGTCTGTACTGATGCTAAAAAAAAAAAGAAAAACACGGCAGCTGATTCGGCGGATCACGTTTAGGACCAGGGCAACGTTCCTCCCCCAGCGCACCAGTCGCCTGTTCCACGTTCTCGTCCACGCGTTCCTCGTGGCTCGCGCGCACGGACACGGTCAGCAATCAGCGGCAGCCCCACACGGCGTCTCCCGTCACATGGCCCGTCGCAGCCCCCGAGCAGCGCGCCCCCTAGAAATTTCGCGTTCCGTCGGTGCGGCCCACGTCCCAACCCCCGACCCAACCCGAGATGGACGCGCAACTGTTATCTCCGCGTGGCGTGGCTTTGCCGACCTGCCAGCCGCCCGCCCACCCGAACCAACAACCCAAGTCCGGATCCAGCCCGGATCCACCAGCTCAACTCCCTTTTGATTTCCGCCGCCCACCCCTGACCGGAAAGCCTGATTAATCCCTTGCCTAACCCGCGGCCGGGCACGCCAGCGCGGCGAAGCCGTGTCCGGTCCGGTAAGGAACCCGGCCGTTGGCGCCAGGCCGCCTCCCCCTCCCACACCGCCTCTGCGCAGGCTACAAAAGGCGCCGTGGTGCGCCCCCTGCACCCCGCGCTCCGGCCTCCTCTCTTCTCCTTCCGATCTTTCGTTCCGGCCGCTCAGCCACCCGAGACGCCTCCTCGCGTCTCCGCGACCCTCTCCTCCCCGCCTTTGTCCATCAAAATCTCGATTCGTTTCGAATCGCGTTTCATTTCGCTCCTCGCCGCCTCTGCCTCCGTGCGAATTCGGGAAGCGATCGACCGGACGATTCATCCATTTGGTTTGCGAATCTATCTCAGAATCTGTTTCGCGTGTCCGCTTCTGTTTGCAACTGTGGATCCTGTGTTCCTCGTCGGTCGTGTTCGCATCCGCGCTCGCAGGTTGCAGGATCGTGATTGTGGAGCCGCCGAAGGCAGAGGCAAGGTCAGTTCCCCGTGCTCGTTCAGATCGCTTCCTTGGTTCCGTCACCTGCGTTCGTCCGTGATATATTCCAGCTTTCAATTGGATATGGCCCGTGGGATCTTCTGTTCCCCGAGCGCTGTGGTTTATTCCGTCGAATCATTCATTAGTACGAGGTGGATTAATCGAGGCCCTCATGGATTTGGTGGAGGTTTGATTTCTGTTCATGATTATTCTGATTGATTGGTTGGAACTGGTGATCTGAGTTTGGATAATACAAATATAATTCCCTCCCAGTTTAGTTTCTTGGTTCGCACACTAGTCAACGGCAATTCTGATTTCCATTCATTGGGGCTTCTCCAGATATTGGATTACAAGGCATAGGGGGAGCGACCTATCTCGCTGATCTGCGTTTGGATAATTATTATATTACCCCCTCTGTTTAATTCCTTCATCTACACGGTTCAGTTTTAGTCTGTTCTGAATTAGAATTGTTGATGGTTGTCCAGAAATTGGGATTATACGGCTTACCGGGAGCGACCTGTCCTTCTTCCTCACCTGTGTTTGGATGATCATTCTCTCTTAGTCTCCACACAATTCTGATTTGGATTTGTTGCTCGTACTCCAGAAAATTGGAATTATATGGCTTAGCGGGTGGTCCTATTTTCCCTCGGCGTGGCGGTTCTTTTTCTGTGGCTCAACAGTACTCAATAATAAATTATTAGAGCACACCAAACAAGTTTTCTCTGCCTTAGTTTGTCAATTCTCAGCTCTTGCAGACATCGTCTTGGAAGGGATATAATTGGAACCGGTGCCGTCTATCTGACCTTCCCAGACAAGACTCTTCTAACTTTTACCTCCTCCTCAATTGAAGCATCCTTTAGATGATCTAGTTTCCCCCTAATTTACAGAGAAGTATCTTTTTCGTTGCAGGTTTGACAAGTTGCAGTTTTGACAAACGCAAAGCCTAACCTGATGCTGAGTTGAATCTATTTGCAGTTTTGCTAAATCTAATCAATTCATTATTAATTGAATGACCTTTAAGATCTCTCACTAGGCAATATTTTGAATTCAGATTCATCTGAAAAGGTGCAAGAATGGAGCTTCAAACTAATGGCACATCCTACAACAGAAAAAGACTCTGCTCCATTTTTAACTCTTGCCTCTTATTTTTGTTTCACCTAGCTACTTGTTCATGCCTTTGATTTAGGCTTTTTGCTTCTGCCCCTGTTATTGCAGATTTATTTTAGCCCAGAGCGTGTTGGTACTTGGTAGTGACTCGAAATCTGTTAAAATCGGGTGGTTTGCGATCTATCTCTATGCGGTTCGATTCGTTATCTGTACTCTTATCCTGTCGACTGCAGGACATGTTTAGGAAGTTTGGGCTTATGGGCAAATCTATGTACAGTTAGTCAGTTCAGTGTTCTATCAACGGTTTGTTTGGTTTAGTTGTGTTCCTCCACACATTGGTTGCAGGATTGGATCTGGAATGTGGAGATCAGGGGATTTTAGCAGGTCAGGTTTGAATGGCTATCACCAGTGTGGTCTTCTAGTTCTCATCACGTGTTTCTTCATCATCAGCTAATATGAGGTGGATTAGAGAGGTCCTGGTGGATTCTTACTGTAGCAGCTGATCGTGCTTTTGGTGTGTGTTTGTGCTCCTTTGCTTGAAGCAGATGCAGGAGCATAGTAGTTTTGCACAGTTGAATCATAGGCGTCATTTTGACTGATTGGATAATGAAGCTTTGGATCTCTTACCAACCTGGAACTTGCGATCCTGCATTTGGATAATGAATTTCATCCCAATTCAAATTATTTGGTTTGCACAGTACGATTTAGTTCTGATATGTATTCTTGTGGTTTTCCAGAAATTGGGCTTAATAAGGTTTAGCAGGAGCAACCTATCTTTTTGATCTGCGTTTGGATGATTATGAACCCCTCTATTTAATTCCTTCACAATTCAATTTTTAGTCTCTGACAAGTCTGATTTGGATCTGTTGCTGGTTGTCCAGAAATTGGGATTATATGGCTTAGCAGGAGTGGCCTATCTTCTTGCTGACCTGCGTTTGGATGATCACTACTCTGCTTAATTTCTTATCCACAATTCAATTAGTTGTCCGACAATTCTGATTTCGATTTGTTGCTGGTTCTCCAGAATATGGAATTATACGGCTTAGCGGGTGATCATATTTTTCCTCGGCATGTCAGTTCTTTCTGTGGCCCTACATATCTGACCTTTTGTCCCCCCTTGATAATTGAGCTTTCTAGACATTAGTTTCTATGCCTTGGTAATTCTTAGCTCTTGCAGATGCTGACTTGGAAGCGAAATAGTTGGAACCAGTGTTGTCTATCTGACCTTCCCCACCGAGACAGGCTTACTTACCCTTTACCTCGACATTTGATGCATGCTTTAGCTGAGCCTAGTTTTCCTCTTTAACTTATAGAAAGGTATCTTCCTCGTTGCAGGTCTAGTTGATGAACCCAAGTCCAACCTGGTGCTGAGTTGAATCTGTTTGCAGTTCTTCTAAACCTACTATTTTCTCAAGTCATCATAACTTAAGACAACCTTTAAAATTATCTTACAAGGAAATATTTTGAATACAGATTTATCTGCGAAGGTTTAGCAATGGAGATTCAAACTAATGGAACATCCTACAATGAAGAACACTATTTTTAACTCACCTCTTATTCTTTGTTTCACGTAGCTACTTGTTTATTTCTTTGATTTAGGTTTTTCCTTCTACCCTCCCTTTGGTGCAGATAAGCCCAAACCATGCTGGTAGTGAGTCGGAATCTGTTAAAATCGTTTGGTTTGCGATATATCTTCCCCTCTCTCTGGATCGATTTGTTGTCTTCTGCGCGTATCAGTTGCAGGATATATTTAGGAAGTCTGGGCCTATGTGCAGGATATATTTGGATATGTTGGTGGTTCTCCAGAACTTGGAATTATATGGCTTAGCGGGAGCGACGCACCTTGCTGCTCTGCGTTTGGATAATTATCACTCCCTCTGTTTTACTCTTTCATCTCCACTGTTCTGTTTTGGTTTCCCACAATTCTGATTTAAACTATTTCTTGATGGCTCTCCAGAAATTGGAATAATATGGCTTAGAAGGCGGTCCTATTTTGCCTCGGCATGGCGGTTCCTTCTGTGGCTAAAACTTTTTCAACCTTCTTTACTCTATAATTGAACTCTCTAGACATTAGGTTTTCTTTGCCTTAGTAATTATCAGCTCTTGCAGATACCGACTTGGAAAGGATATAACTGCAGTTTGGAACCGGCGTTGTTGTCCTCCATCATCCATACCTGACCCTAGACAGGCTTTACTTGTTCCCACTCATCGTTTCATCCATGCTTTAGCTATTTATAAACAGCATTTCTCCTAGCTAAAAATTTATAGAAAAGGTCTCTTGCTTGCTGCAGGTTGTAGTTGACGAACTCCTGCCCAGCCTGATGATGAATCCGTCTACTGATCTTCTAAATCTACTAGTGTCGTTTCAATTCATTGTAACTTACATAACCTATAAATTATCTTACTAGACAATTATTTTAAATACAGATTCATATGCAGCACGTATATAAGGATAATCCAGAGCTTTCAACTAATGGCACATCCTACAACCGAAAAAGACTCTTACCTTCCTATTTTCTTAAAATTTCATTTAGTTACTTGGCCATCTCTCTGATATAGGTTTTTGCCCCTGCCCTTTCTATGGTTGCAGATTTTTCTTTAGCCCAGGCCATGTGGGCAGTGACTAGCTCTCCATGCTTGTTACTTAATACTCTCGATCCCTGTGTTTTCTTGGTCTTCTGTGTGTGTGGGTTAAGATATAATTGTTACTAGTAGAATGCCCGTGCGTTGCCATGGCCTTTAGAAATATTTTGCTGAAGTTACATAATGTTAAATTTCACAGGTAGAGACAATATAACACAGACACCATTGCATAATACTTGAAATCAAGGGTCCGCTCTCCCCTTCCTCCTCCCGGGTCGCCCCGCGCGCGACCGGGAGGAAACCCTAGCCACTGCCGGTAGGGTCCCCTCCTCCTCCTCCGCCTCCCCGCCTCTTAGAGGGCGTGGCCAGGCGAAGCCTGGTCGTCAGCGGTGGCGGGGGTATCTCACCCTCTTGCGCAGCGGGCTCGGCACGGCCCAAGGCAGCTGGGTCGGGGTGTTGCGCTAGACGGCGGGCAAGGTAGAGCGCCGGAGCAGTGTGCGGCGGCGGCATGGTGGCGGCGTGGCGGGCGGCGTGCGGGGGTGCCTGCTTTGGGGGCTAGATGCGGTCAGGGCTCCGCTGGATCTAGCCCTCCAAGCGGCGCGGGCCGTGGGCGGCTCGGACGGCGAGCGGTCTCCTCCGTCGTGGCCATCTTGGCTGCTGGAGGGGGCGGCGCAATGGAATGGTGGTGGTGCGCCCTTTTCCCCCTACTGCTCATGGGTCCGTGCTCAGCGACTTGTAGCATGTGTGGCCGGCCGATGGGGGCTGGGGTGCTCCGGGGAGGGAGGTAGGGGTGCTTCCCGGCCTTGCCTTCGTGCACGACGGTGGCCCTGGTCCCCAGTGTGCAGCCTGGCTCGTCGTCGCTGACGGTAGTGCCCCCCCCAGATCTGGCCGGCTCATCCCTGATCTCGTCAAGGGGCTCACTTTGGGGGTGGAAGGAGGGGCCTTCTGCCCCCTCACCGGTCGGTGGTGGCTATGGGCTGTGGTGATGGGTGGAGGTGGTCCTGGATGCCGGGGCGGCAGCCTAGGTGGTGGGAGCTGCGGTGCCCATGGGCGGGGCGCGCGGCTCGGGTGCTGGCTAGCGGGCATGGCCGTGAGGGCGACGTAGCGGCTAGCTTTCGACGTTGGGTAGTGGGGGTGGCCGGCCTGTTTTGGTTGCGCATACCCTGTTCCACTGGTGGATAGTGCTTACCAGGGTGAAAGCTTTGTTTGCCTTCGGACGACTGACGGCGGCGGCGTCTGTGGGCATCGTAACCTTCCTGAAGGCTCCATCGTGGCTGTTATGGATGCTCCGGGACGCTCCGGGTGAAGGCCATGATCCTTTGGATCGGGCAGTGGCGGCGCTACGGTGTCGTGATCTTCTTGAAGACGCCGCTTTGGAGGCCCCGATCCGTCGATGTTCGGCTGCTCCTCTTTGTGGTGTCACGTCAAGGGCTTCTTTGAAATCTAGCGATGATTTATCTTCCAACCTATAATGTGTTAGGTTCTGCTTGGAGTTTGTAGTTGTTCTCCAACACCTCTGTATCCTGCTCCGGGTGTGTGTGGGTGTGTGTTGTATGCGGTGGTTTGTGGTTGATCGATGATCATTGCTTTATATATAAAGCAGGGCGGAAGTCTTTTTCGGCAATAATTAAAGTCTATGTGAGATGATATTTCTGCAACGTCATTAGAATCCATCATTTTTTTATCTCTGGTGAACAAAGTGGAACATATAAAAAGTCAGACTAACACATTTTTTATTTGCAATAAAAAACTGGATACTGCTAATTACATATAAATATATAAACATACACAAATAATATTTTATACTCTCTCTGTACAGATATATTTCTTGCTAGGAGTTTCTAGTACAAAGTTCGCCACGTACAATTGTTTTTGCTTTTTCCTAAACTACCCTCCCACCTCGTTCACTCTCTCGCTCACTCACCCACTCTGTCTCGCTCAGCCGAATCCCGCGCCTGCGTCGCCGGCACCTCTACCTTGCTCGCGTCGCCGGCGCCTCTCCCTCGCCCGCGTCGCCGGAGCCTCTCCATTGGCTCCGTCGCCGTCGCCAAGATCTAATTTTTATTCTCCGGTGGCTGATTTCGAGTGCGTCGGCTCGATCTGCAACGGCCTTCCTCCACTCCAACGCCGTGCGGTGCGTCACCCCTTCCTAGCTCCCTCGCTGCTGCTCATCTGGACTTGATTTGATTCACCCACCCCCGTCTCTTCTCCCTCTCTGACCCCGTCTCCATTACCAGGACGACGCCATGGAAGGGCCACCATGACCAGGAGCAGGACAACGCCTTGGAAGGTTCACCGACAGCAGCAGCTACGGTCCGGTCTTCTCCACTGACAGGGATATGGACATGGAGGTCCGCCATGGAAGGCCTGGAGGTCGTCATGGAGGGTCCCTCCTCCCTCTTCCCCTCCCTCCACTCTGTTGGTTGGTTGGACGGAAGACCACCGCTTGTCCGGCTCTGCTTCTTCCACCGCTGCTCCCCTCCCACCATTGTGCCAGAGACGCTGTGCCAAGCACGGAAGGTATCACCCTCCTCCCTATTTGCTTGCTTGCTGCAACTTACCTTCAGAGATGATAAAACTGTAGAAAACTGCAGAAATCCTTAGAGTTCCTTCTTCAAAAACTTCTATTCTGGCGCAGTTTGTACAGATTTTTATGTACAGTACGCAAAATCATATGACTGCTGAAAATGGACCGTCGTATATACCTGTACAAGGTTGGGGGAGGAACGGTCAACGTTGGTGTATTTCAGTTTGTACTGTCATAATTTTCAGTTTGTAAAACTAAGAAGTGTATTTTCCATTTTGAAAATGAGATCTGCTTGCACTATCATACAGTAATTTTCAGTTTGTAAATGACTGTTAATTGATGGGTTTCTTCACTGGAATTAGATTCGGGCAGCTGCCTCGATCCAGAGTGTCGTGCTTGTAGAATTGTAGCCGTTCCTTCTTGTAGGAATGGAGCTAAGCTACCATCCCAGAAATGCAAATACTTTTTACGCTGTTTGAGCAGAACCCATTGAAGATGTAGCTTAATACAGCACATTTTTACTATGCTCCTCTACTATTGTACTACCATGTAATCACTTTGCATTGCATTGCTCCTTTTCCTGTTGCTAGCCGAGGTGTCTGACGGTTTTTTTGTTGCTGAAAAATTCAGATCATGTGTCGTTTGTCAAGGAAATCGCTGTGATTGATCCCCCGGAGCATCATATCTTTTTGTTGAATGTGCTTCAGGCATGAGGCATGACTTCACATATCTGAGTAAGAGTTTTCATTTCCAAGGATTCTTCAGTCGTGCCAACAGACCCTTTGCATGCAAGTTGAAATAATCTAATAATTATTACAGTTTTAGATTAGAGAAGAGAAAGATCCAGAGATTTTCATACCTAGAGGAACTCGCCTTCTTGATGCTCCTTGCTTACATGAGGTAGTCCTTGGGAATATTTCCTCCAGGTCTGGCTATTTTGATCCTTTGCTATATGTGATGGGAGAAGGGAGAGCAGGGAGGGGGGAGGGATAGCAGAGGAGGTTAGCATAGGTAGGCCATGGGGAGGACAACTGGGCATCAAATTATAGCTTGTTCCAGTTATATCATATATTGCTGTATGGAGCAGCTCTCCTTCATTTTTCCATCAAAAAGATGTCAAAGATCAGAACTTACTAAAACATTAAATTATCGTATTAATTAAATGAAGAACTTATCATCGCTTATATGCCAAGATTAGTTACCACAATAAGGAATTCACGATGTACACACTAACATCTCTACTATTAAAGTGGTAACGGTGAACAGATAACAAAGTTTTTTGTTCACTTATTTCTCACTGAAAAATAATGCTTTGGTCTTTCCTGTTACTGATTTGGTCGACATGCACTTTTTTCCGGTGCTTAGCTCTTCTTGTATGCTTTAATAGTTTTTACAAATACTAAATTCCATATATTGGAAGTTATGTACAGTCTCGATACACTATTTGCAGGTCTAATATCTGGGAGTTCGAACAAGTTGGATGAATTTCTCCATTCCAGTTTCTCTATGTTTACCCAATGCCAAAGGTAACCAATATTAGTTCTGGATGCGTGAAAACAGTTTGCCGTAGACATTATTAGAGAACCAACGCTAACACATTTCTTTGATAGGCAGTAACCAGTAAATAACTTACGGCGACAGTACAATACATATATGTACAGGTATGCTCTTATTATTGCTCATCACATTCGATATCCAGTGTGGAGTTTACTGAATTTGTGACCACAATCTTCAATTGCCTTACCCCAACAACAAAAATCATGATAGCTGCAATATATCTGTTTGTGCATTTTGGATCTGTTCCTCTGTGGCTGCAGCCTCAGACCTTTTTTCCTTACAAGTAAAGATGAATCTAAAATTTTAAATGTGAAAACATATAATTTTCTGTAATAAGATAATGTGATTCAGATAGCTAGTTCGATTTTACTCTAATATGTTTGGCCTTCAGTATGCCTTGAAAAAGGGTAATATGTTCTTTACAGTATAAAGATCATTGCTGGATGGAAAGTTCAAACAAAAATATATGAGATCCTACCTTGAAAAAGGCTAATATGGAAGAGCCTGGAAACAAATATCACGCTAATCATTCCTTCTCATTTATATCCAACCAGAAACCTCCTCTAACAAGGCACGGCCCTGTCTAACGGTGGCACATTTTTCGCTCGGGCATGCCATGTTGGCATGAGAAATAATCTCAAGAGAACCAAAAATGTTACCATTACAGATTACTCAACGCGTTGAATAACCTCATGCCATGCAGCTAGTTGTATCCTATGCGGACATGCATCTCCTGTTAAATTAGAATTCATCACAATAACAGAAACGCAAAGCGCAGAGAAAGCACACATGTTTGTTGCCACGGGCTTTTGAAATACTTTTGCTTGAATTATATAGACATAAGGCACAATAAGCTTCATATGTAGAGATAAGATTAGTATGGGAAAGCCCGTTCATTGTCACGGGCTTTTGAAATATTTTCCTAGAGCTATGTAAACATAACTTCACATGCAAGTGGTCGTCCCTTCCCGTTCCCGTCCACCATTCGGTACGCACATAGACACATCTATGCACCCTCCTCTGCCATACATCCGTCCCTGACCATTCACATATAAGGTGCTATCCGTTGTGGTCATCAGAGGCGTAGTTACCCATACTCAAACATAAGTTGTTGTTACTGAATTAATTTTGCACGTGACTCAATGCTTTTGCTTGTTAGATTTCCTTGAATGATGCAGACGAGGAGTATGTGTGAGGGCCTGGCCTGGACATGCTTGATTAAATTAGTTCCTGTTCTGGTATAGGTTGCATATATCTGTAGTTATCCAGTTCAGTAGTTATCCTAATATGAAGCATGCGTTATATATTTGTAGTTATCCTAATTCTGTAAGATTGAGACTGATTAGCATGCTATAAACAGAGTGCACTATTTAAAACGCTATATTATATACTACCAGTTAACTAAAATAAAAGCTCTAAATAAACATCATCACTAAGTTTCAAATACACTGGGAGAGGTCCAAAAGAAGGATGATGTAGCCATTACAGAAAGACTACTGACAACATGAAAACTGTCGTGGATCATTAGTCATGTTCTGAAATTGCCAACTACAGTACTGCTCCATCTTATATTAAACAATTCTTGTTTTTCATGAAGGGATCTTATGTGAAACAAGTTAACGAGCAGCTTCCCGAAAGAGATGGAAACCAATGGAACCTATGATATGCACATAAATCAATGGAACCTATCTAAGTGCTCTCTGTTGACTTCTCCCTAATATAAGCTATTGAAATCAATTGAACATTCCAGGATAAAGAATTTGGTTGTTACCAATCTAATAATCATACACCTTTTGATAATGTTATCAGCTAGCAACTGAAACTATGTCACAGTTTCATTTGGTATCACACTCCAGTGCTAGCCTAATGCTATTTATAAAATCCTCGCAGTCAAACATGTTGTTTTCTCAGTCGGTTGGAGCTTCATGTGGGTTATTTTATTTGGAATCCTATTTGCCGGGGTCGGATCATATGCAGTGTACAAATACAGTCTACAGTCTACAGGTAAAACATCTCTACTCATTTCAACAGTAATGTTATATTGATCCTCTCACATGACGCTTATACTATGGTATGGTTCAGTTTTCATTGTCTGGTCAGCATATTAAGACTGCTATTGTATCAATTGTTACACTACCCTTTACCAGATTATGAGCATGGACGATTGTCTTCATCGCATGAACAGGTTGATCACACATGTGGGTACTTGTTTGATTGAATTAAATCTTTTATGAAATACAAATAACAACTTGGTCTGCTAATAATCTTGTATGGCAACTTTTCCTTTGAAATTCCTACATGATTGAACACAATAATGTTTTCGTTAATGCCATATACTTCACAATGCCTGAACCTTACACCAGGAAATGAAATTTACAGAACTTGTAAATTAACTATATTTTTTAGAGAAAACTGGAATATATTCCAGTGGAGTTTAGTTTTACAACAATGGAGTGACCGTGGCAGTGTGCAATATTTGGACAGGAAAACAAAGCCGAGTTTAGATGTAGTAGATGATTGATTACAAAACAACAAAAGAGTAATATACATAAGCAAACACGCAAAACGAAAAATAATGCACATACAGCAAAATTTGGCAACTTGCAAAGTCTTAAATTCGAGGCAATATTATTAATACTTGACTTGGAGTATAAACATAATAAAGTTCAATTGCTAACATCGAAAGATAGAGATCTGTACAAGAACAACGAAGAGCACCAAAATATATGTAGCATAAGAGTAAATCCTCTGTCATATCTAAGAGCGGACTTCAGCCTGTAAGGACTTGGACTTCCTTATAGACGATGTTCTTCATCGAGGTCTGTAAGGACAAGGCAGGTCTTTTTCGCTTCTTTGATTTACTACTTTGCTTCTTGCCATTCTCCTTCTCCTTCTCCTTTTCAATGAGGATCTTTATGTTTCTCTTCACGGTGGCTCGAGACAATGCGACATAGAGTTGACCATGAGAGAACACCGGATTAGGTAGGTACACGCCAACAATCGGAATCGTCTGTCCTTGAGCCTTGTTAATCGTCATAGCAAAGCTAAGCCTTACAGGAAATTGCTTCCTCTTGAACTTGAATGGAAACATGTCGTTGTCGGACGGGCATAGGGGTATTCGAGGAAGGAAAACCCTCCTACCCGCGTGTTGTCCAATCACGATTTCTGCGTCGATGGCATTCCTCTCGAAACCTCGCACCACAAGCCTCGTCCCGTTACACAAACCATTAGCCGGATCAATGTTCCTCAAAAGTATGACAGGGCAGTTGAGCTTCAGTTTGAGTGCATGCGGAGGCAGACCGTTGGGAGTCAATCCATTAAGGAACTTGGGAGCGTAGTAGCCATATGGGTCGTCCTCTGCACTGTCAAAGCTATGGTAGATTACTTCTTCTCCCCGAAAACGTTCTACCATGCGTATGTTTATCTTGTCGACGTTGTCGTTCGTGGTGGAGAGGATTGCGCGAGAAGTCATGTAATTCGGATCGGACATGTTGTCACCTAGTCTCGGAAACACATGGTCAATCAGCTTCTCCAGGTCGTCACCCTCGCCCATAGACGGCACACAAATATCTTCAGGGAGTCGTATGTTTCCTTGATCGTCAACTTCCTCGGTGCCATTGCCTACCCTTAGCAAGTAATCTGCAAACCAGGTGTCATTATGAGCCCTCATGTTGGTGACGAGCCTTAGCTGGCGCATACCCTTCCAGAGATGTGAACTTCGGAGGGTTGCATCGATTATCTGACCCCGGGACCCTCTCCTGACGACCGGAAGCACCTGCCTGAAGTCCCCGCCAAAGACAACCGTTTTACCTCCAAAGGGTCGGTCCCGTCTTCCCATGATGTCACGCATGCTGTTGTCCAGTGCCTCGACCGCCTGTCGCTTAGTCATGGTGGCTTCGTCCCATAGTATCAATGAGGCCATTCTCAGTAGCTTGGCGGTCCCACTCTGCTTCGTGAAGGTGCATGAGGCGCCGTCGTCGCAGCTCAATGGGATCTTGAACCTAGAGTGGGCAGTCCTACCTCCAGGCATGATAGAAGCGGCGACGCCTGACGTCGCGGTAGCGATAGCGATGTTTCCCTCGCTTCGAACCTTGGCGAGCAGCGCCCTGTACAAGAAGGTCTTCCCTGTACCTCCCGGGCCATCAACAAAGAACACCCCCCCATCACCGCCTTCAACAGCAGCTAGTATCTCATCGTATGCAACCCTCTACTCCAAGTTTAGCGACGATGCCAATTTAGTGTCGTTGATGTCAAAATCGATGTTGGATTCCTCGATCACTTCTCTGGCCTCGCCCTCGGCTGGGTCGAACGCATCGTCAATGCATGGAAGAGCGAAATCAGCTATGTCTTTGCCCATGGACTGCAACATGCCCCTAATGTCAAGCAACACCATCTGTTCCACCTCAATTGGGCACGTGTGTGATCGCCGATAGTCATCAGACATAGGCTTGAAGTGCCTATCCCATAAACCACGCACGTCGCCTGGCTCACAGTGCACCAAAATGGTTGCGAAGAGCCTCCTGAGCGAACATGGCATCGCCCACTGCTCTGCCTCGTTAAGACAATCGTCGAGCGTGTTATCTGCCTCGAGGAGTCCCAACCTTTCGGCAGCCTCTCTAAAGCTCCCACATAGCCTACCGTCCACGGTGAGAAGGTCCTCATAGGATGTCTTGCCAGCAACATGGTTTAGCAGCACACGCAGATAGTATCGCTCCCCCTCGGCAGGATTGGCAGACACAATTCGACCTATCTAATAACGCTCCACCCGCTCTTTCCAATACTTCTTACCCTTCTGCCATGTGAACCTTCCAGGAAAATCCTTGTACAATATGTTCCTAGCCCACGGGTGTTTTTGGTTAGCTTTGAAATACTCTGTCAACATGGATTTGGAAGCATTCTCAGAGGCGACTACCTCGGTCAAGTGAGCTTGCTCATTGAACGCCACCCTGTGCATATTCGGGAGATGAAGAGGCAACTGCAGGACAGGCGGGTCATTGGCACACAACGGGAAGCCAAATATCCTCCACATCGCCTCTGGAGGAGTAACCCACCTCGCGTCTACGTATCTTTTGATCTCATCAATGTTACCATCGGCGTCCGGCTGGTCGATGCTGAAAGAAGCCCTATCATGGCCCTTGTATATGTATTTGTAAAGGTATTTGACGGCCTTTATGCTGGAGCAAACCTCAACGTTGATGTGGCAATTGAACATCCGCAGAAGGTAAGGGTTCTACGGCACAACCCATCTGTTGTCCAACATTTTACCTCGGACCTTAGCCTGCCGACCATCATCTCGACGACGATAAACTGGGTATGAGTCCTTGCCCTGTGCCGTGTTTTCATTGAACGGCCACGGGTATCTGCACTTGCACTCGTTCTGTTGCATGCACACATTTTTGGGGTTGAGAGCACCGCATGGTCCGTGCATCATATGTTTCACCACCAAGGCATGGAGTTCAGGATACTTCTGCTTGTTTGGGAGCTCGGCAGAAATGAGTCGGTCGTACTGCTCCGGAACGACAAGCTTATAGGCAGAATCCATGATCAACAAAAAGTGTGCGTGGGGGAGGCCCCTCTTCTGGAACTCGACTACGTATACATATGCGACAACAACACCCAGGATATTCTTCTTGAACAACAACTCTTTCATAGCCTCTAGCTTGCCATGGAACACACGAGCCACGAGATCAGATCGGTCTTGCGTTGTCTGACCAGGAAACAACTCATTCATGATCTCTTCCCAGTTAGGGTTGCAGGTCATGGTCAAGAAGATGTCAGGCTTCCCGTAGGTATGGACAATTGCCATGACATCCATATGCCTCCGCTTCATGTCGCGGTCGCCACCTGGGTACGTTCCAGGGAGCACTATCCTTACTCCAACAGCGCTTGCCCGGGTCTCCCTGGATGTAATTGCATCAACAACTCCTTTATACAGGTCGGCACGGATCTTTGTCTGGTTCTTCCTGTACCATTTCAACCTACAACTCTCAATCTTGATGTACATGTCAACCCCCCATTGCTGGAGCAATCGTGATCCACAGAGTATGGGATTGAATATCCCAGGTCGTGTCTGCAACATGTAACAGTAGTAGTCTCTCACTGAGACACATAACCTGCTATTCCCCTCTGCAAATGGATGAGTAGAGCGGAAGTTAGAATTCATATGAGAACTATACAATACAACAAAACGACAGAATACGCATAAGGCTTACCTGCATCCTCATCCTCATCATCATCATCATCACGTCCCCTTCTTGGTTATTGCACAACCGGCCAAGGGACATTACGTTAAGGTACTTTCGGGTGCCAACCGAGCTCCCCCCTTGGGTAAAAGAGTGGGTAAGAGAGTGGGTCATACGAGCCGGCCGTCACATGTATAATGTGCCTCTGTTGTCGTTTCCGCAAAGTGTAATCCTACGATCGAACCGCTTCGCTAGGTCAGTGCCCTCCACCCAAATTGCAGCGACCTCAGATGACAGAGGTCTATTATACTTCCGTTGGTCTAGTCTCTGGTCAGTGTTGAGGTCTATCCTGTAATCGTCGAGGTTGTCCCTGTGCGCACCCAAACTCCTAAACTGCTGGGAGTACGGGTTTTCCCTGAGTATGTGCACTAACTTTCAGACGACATCCTGGTCTAATTGCTCGGTGGCAGCCTTGCGGTGGGTTAGGCCTGGGTCGTCGTCGTAGAAGGACAATTGTAGATGCTTTGGACGAGATGTTGGCCCGAAGGAATGAACGTTGTGGTAGATGGTGCCGTGCGCCCGGAACGTGTACACCCCAGACTTCATGTTTGTGTATGTTTCATCGAGGCTGACGCCCAGGGTTGTGAAAGAGAAGTGTCCGTTGAAGAACCGTATGTTCTCTCGAAAATGCCTAGAGTCCGCATCAGTGCTAGACCAAAGCCTCATGAGCTCCGGGATGGGCTCCGGTTGCTTCAGCTCGATCTGCCCACTGCGACAGCAGAATCCCGGGGCCTCGCTGACAAACTTTTTGGCCTTACAGTGGTCGCAGTTCGCGGCGTGCTTCAGGATGTGTGTGTTGGCTGGGAGGTTTGAGTACACATAGTCAAATGGATCATGGTCGTCATAGTTTTTGTGACTTGAGTCTTCCAATTCGTCGTGCTCCATGTCATCAGCATCTGAGCCTGCAAACAATGTTTCTAATTAGTGTGATACCCCCAACATGTGGATCACGCTCAAGCGGGTGTACATACCTTCACCAGCAAACAGGTAATATTCATCGTCAAAGAGGTCGTCAGGATTGGCATTATCATTCATGAGACCATTGAGGTAAGCGTCCATGTCGTCTGCCCAGGTGCCAAACAACACAAATGAGGGTTTAGTCTCAAGGGACGCAAGGAGAGTAAGGACGGGGGTGTTACCTTCAGTTCTGATCGTGTACTCGGGCGTGCTAGATGAGGTTGAGGCATCGTGTGCTTCAACTACGGTTGGTTGTCCCGTTGAGCTAATTTCCGGTATGGAGATGGACCTCACGGTTGTGGTCTTCACCCTACCTGCAAAGCTTTCATTACGACGATGTAGCAGAGCCTTCCTCTCACCATGTGGTACATGCATACATGATTTTCGCTTGCCAATTTTCTCCTGACGCTTCTTCGTCGCCATACTTCCCTTGCAAGCTCGCTCTCTCATCCTATGTTGAGCTCTGTACTCATGCCTTTGCTCATCAGCTCCATTATCCGATATTGTTAGCGGATCACTGGTTAGCTGGTCGACACTTTTCAGGTGATCATCGATTTCGACTGGGTCGTCATCTACAGCCCCGTCACCGAAGGTTCTACTTAGGTAGGCACCTACAACATTTTTGAGTTGTCATAGACAACTGTTGAATGTTTACAAAATGAAAGCTGGTTGCTGATGGTCCATCGTACTACTACAGTAGGTGGCTGCATCGATACGGAGCAAGTAAATATTTGTTTAATGCATACGAACATAAGATGTGGAGTACACAGGCAAGGAATGCCGTAAGATTTGAAGGTGTGACCGCATGTGCTCGCCGTAGCTGAGGTTGCTAAATCAGGACGAGGCATCGCGATGGATTCAGCACACGGGGTGTTCCGGATAGCTTTCTCCCGCTGTCGGCGCTGAGCACTCATCTCCCCTTTCTGCTCTGGTGTTAAGCTATCTCGATGTTTCTGAGTCGTTTCCCGTCTTTGCGTGTTTACTTGTTCCTCCTTCTTCTCGTAAGTGGCTCGCCTCTTTGCGTTTATAATATCTAATGTGTTTGTGTCCTTCGGTGTCTTCATCTCATAAGCTGCTCGTCTTTGTGTGTTAAACTTATCCTTTTGTTCTTGGTACCCTTCCTCTTTTTTTTTATAAGTTGCTCTTCTCCGTGCATTTATGTCATCATTTTTTTCCGTTGATAATGTCCCTTTACGTTGGCCCTCACGACCCCTCATAGCTGGACCTGTTGTTGTAGGTCTATACACATTAGCATCCGAACCAGAACAATCAAGTTCAAAGCTCTCATGGTTGACTGGAGGTACAACAGTAGTACTCCGTCCCAAAATAAGTGACTCAACTTTGTACTGATTTTAGTACAAACTATATATTATTTTGGGACGGAGGGAGTAGTATTTACCTCTACAATCATGCACCGTCATGACTGCAATATATTAATTATATACCAAACCAGATTACGAGCAAGTGGTCACTAAGGTGGATTAAATTTTTGTTTGGATGTTTGTAGAAAATCAAAGGAGGTGTGAGTTCGGAAGTAATACCTGGACTACCTATGGGGAGTTCTATGTTTGACGCAGAGGGGATTGATGCTTCATGTATAATAAGGCCGCTCAATAGTTGTGGGTCAGATGCAATGGCTTGCGAAAGGGATTGTTCGAATTAGTAAAAATTCAATATGAAAGGCATTTAAAGATTGTCGAGGAGTTATACCTAGACTCCCTTTGGGTAGTTCAATGGTTGAGGGCGATGGGGTCGGTGCTTCGCGAATAAACAGTCTGCTTGATGGTTGTGGGCCAGATCGGTTGTCTTGCGGAAGGGACTTTGCTAATTAGTAAGAAACAACATTGAAGGCAAATTACTAAAAACATTACACAAATTCCATATACCTGGACCCTCTTTGGGGAGTATATTAACATTGGTGTCTTCACCAAGAGGGTGTCGGAGGCCATTTGTCGCATCCATCTGTCGCTGTCGGTGTTCCTGCTGTTTCTTCTTCTGATAAGATTCTCGTCTCTTTGTGTTCAACTTATGCTTTTGTTCTTGGTACCCTTGCTCTTCTTTTTTCTTCTTATAAGTTGCTCTTCTCCGTGCGTTTATGACATCCCTTTCTTCCTTTGACAAGGTCCCTTTACGTTGGCCAGCACGGCCCCTCGTAGCTCCATCTGTTGTTGTAGGTATACACACATTAGCATCCGATTTTGAATAGTAATAGTATTTATGGATAAAATCATGCACCATCAGGGTTGCAATATATTAATTAAATACCAAACCAGATTACTCGCAACAATCCCCTCTGATGGATTAATTTTACCGCTTCATTATATTTAGAAATTCAAAGGAGATGTGAGTTCGGAAGTTATACCTGGACTACCTTTGTGGTGTTCTATGGTTGACACAAAGGGGATTGGTGCTTCATGTATAATCAGGCTGCTCGATGGTCGTGGGTTAGATGCAACGGCTTGCGAAAGGGATTGTTCAAATTAGTAATCACCAATATCGAATGCATCTAAATATTGCTGATGAGTTATACCTGGACTCCCTTTCGGGAGTTCTATGGTCGAGGGAGACGGGACATCTGCTTCATGAATAAACAAGCCGCTCGATGGTTGTGGGCCAGCTCCAATGGCTTGCGAAAGGGATTGTTCAGATTAGTAATTTAACAATCACCAAACACCAATCAATTATCAATTCAATATACCTGGACCCTCTTTGGGGAGTCTATCAACATTGGTGATATCACCAAGAGGTTGTCGGAGCCCAGTTGTCGCCTCCATTTGTCGCTGTCGGTGTTGCTTAGCAAGATTCACCCTTTCCCAACGAGAACCAAACGGGGTGAAGTCGTTTGAGGACATCACTGTCATAGACAATTGTCATTGGCAAAGCAGATCAATCTCGACCGTATACTATATTTAACGCACTTTAATCTACATTGAACAGAAGTAAAGTAAGTTGTTGGCATGTTTGGTACAAACATGATTCTCTTCAGTTTTTCTGTCCAATAACCAGCATTGTCATCTAATGCATTGCTTGCTACAGGTTCCGTAAAATGGCAGCGGGTAGAGTTCTTGTCCTGCACAAAGGAAGGTAACTAATCTTCTTGTATTATCTTTATATCTGCATGATTTTGGTGGAGGCAACAGAACAATTTGAAATGCATTGAGTTGTGCAATGGATGAACTACTTTGATTCAAGTTTTCTTCTTCCTAGGCTGGTCGAGATTAAGAAAAGCAAAAAAAAGGAGAGTAAAAGAAATCACACAGAAAAGCATAGAGTCAGGGGACAACATGAAAATGTTGATTTGGCCTGGCAGCATCATCTCGTCCTCCATTTGTAGTATTTTTTCTCGGACAAAATCTTATTTCTCATACGCCACTGACCTGACAAACTTGCTTGGAGTTTTGGCTGCAGGGAGCATATACTCCCTGGTGAACAGTAAATAGAAAACAAAATCCTGAAGATGGATCTTGTTTTGTAAACACAATAAATTTTCAAAATCCTGAAGCTTTTCTGTAGACCTTCATGTTAGTGTAACAAGCGTGCTTGCCAATTATTTTGGTCTACTCCTTGCTCTTGCTTTGGTGTCATCACTCTACTTCTCTCCATACAGTTTCACCCTGTCATCACTCTACTATCCATGTCATTTATTTTTGTATGCATTGGTAACGCTCATATGTATATATGTGCTCCTCAAATATTTGGATTATGAACTACCAGACCATTCAAATAAATGCATGGACTCTTACCTAAATAGAAATAAATGGCAGGGATAGTTCAATCAGTACATGCTTGAGGAACACTATGTTTGACCACCAAGATAGGTTTGTGCCAAGTACTGATTTGTGATTTGTGGCAAGTACTGATTTGTGACAAGTATATATACAAACTGAAGATAGTTCCACCAGTATATATAGAAACTGAAGATAGTCAACTAAGTGCATATAAGTGCATACTGGATTCCATATCAATTATCTACCACAATTATTTTAACAAGCTCTTGATAACTAAAAAAAAGGAACACTATGGAGCTAATCTGAAACCGCACAATCTGATTCTGATAGCGTTGCTTGTTGAATAGAAGGCATGTATAAAACAAATTATCCTCTTTGAGCCATGGTCTTGGTACAGGTTACTTCGGTAGAACGTCAGAAAAATTATAGCCGGGGTTAGGATACCTCTCAAGAAGCAGCGACATGGCTTGACACAGTAAGTTTTCGAAAGGGTTTGTATACATATGTCAAGGCTTGCTATGCATTGGTTGTATACTTAAAGCAGTTGACTACTTACTTTCAACAGGTATATGGCTCGGTAGGACACAAGAACAGTCAGGACCATGTACTAATCGGACGAATAGTTGGGCCTATGTGACACCAGTCTCTTCCAGAATCAGTTCTTCCAGAAGTAAACTGTGTACAGGTTACTAACCTGTGGCTCGCTCGCAGCCGCGCCGGGACCCGTGTCTCGCTCGCAGCCGCGCCGGCACCCGTGGATCGCTGGCAGCCGCGCCGGCACCCGTGGCTCCCTGGCAGCCGCGCCGGCACCAGGGGCAAAGTTTGAAGAAACAGGCCTCGCTCACTTGATCCGGCGGGAAACTTTGAAGAAACAATTCAAATCCACATGCTCCGAACGCAAACCTGGAAGCGTGGAGAATCAGGCCTTGCCCGCCCCGATCGGAAGATAGGATTTGAAAATTGTTTGTTGTCTATGGAAAGAGTAAAAATATTTGATTAAACTGTTGTTTATGGAAGCTTCTCGTGACGGGATTTTTCGACATGATTCCATATGAATTGATTTGATTGGTGTCGTAAATGGAAGGGAAGGATGGAAGGTTTGTTGTTCGGAAAGGGATGGAACGTTTGGCTTGGTTATTGTGATGGAACGTTTGTTGTTTTATATGGAAGGGGATGGAACGTTTGGCTTGGTTCTTGTGATGCATGAATGAAAACCGGTCTCGGTTTTTGGTGGGAGGGAAAAAATCGGTGGGGGGAGGGATCGCCTGGTGGGGAGATCGATGGGATGGTGGGAACGAACGAAGCGAACGAACGACTTACGTACTGACACATTAGGAGTAGAGATTAGGAGTTTGGGCCCAAACCTTTGCTCTGTACATGGAGTCAGGTCAGTGTCTCGTAGACGGTCTGTTTGTTTCATTTGTTATCGCCTCCTCTACAATTTGGCTGCAGGACTGGATCTCGATCTGGTCTGAAAGTAAAGCTCCATGTGGGTTGTCAACGTATGGTGAAGGGGACTCGAGTCAGGTCAGTTTCCCATGTTTGGTCACATTGGTTTACTGGATTCCTCATCTGTGCTTGGTGACGTCAGATTTGAGTGGCTATTAAGTTCTTCGATTTATGTTCATCTGATGGCTGTTTGGGATCTTCGTTCGGAATCTTCTTCAACCACAAAAACTTACACCTGGACTCCATACTTGTTTCAACTGATTTACCAGATTTCACTATGGTCTGACTTTCCTTGAAGAAACTTTAAGTATGCTGATTATATTTGGGCCGTTCATTGATTTGCATTATTGGAGGTTTTATTGCAAGATTGTAGAGTTGGATAGTCAGTTAGCGTGGGGACTTGGTGAAGCAAATGGACTTCCCTGATGGTTTTGACCTCTGATTACTGACCCTGAAGCATAATGATTTGGTCTTTGTGGTAGTTTTCAGCTTGAACTTGCATTCAGTGGCCTCATACCTTTGGTGCAGCTTGGAGTTGGTAGTGTGCACATCTGATTCTTTCAACTGTCCTGAAGCATTTTACTTGGTTACTGTTGCGCCATCCTACTGGTTACGGTATCTTCTTCACCTTGCATGTGGTTTTTGGATGGAATATTATCTCATCTTTTGCTCGAATCAAGAAAAGGCTAGAAGTCTCAAACAAGGGTCCAAAATGGAAATATCAGTTAATACTCAGTTTGTATAGCAGATTATCAAAGTTTGATTTGGCTATTAATTACTGGTTACCATACTGTTTCAGGAAGTTGGCTTTTGATATTTGGCTGCCTGTATCTTTCAACTTGCAAACTTATCACCTAGATAGGAAGTAAAGATCGCATGTACATGAGCTCTGAATGCAGTAAAAATGTTCATACATATATGAATTGATTACACTTGGATCTGTGGGTTTACTATTCTACATACTATTGTGAACACTTACGACACAAAATCAAATTTTGGTGCGCACATATTTTTAACTTTAATGATACAAGAAAGATCCTACCACCCACTTGTGTTGGTTTAACAGTAGTGGCCTCCTGTTGCTATATTATACTACTAAAACAATGGAAAGCTGAAGGTTCTGAACTGGAAGCTCTAATGAATATTTTGCCCTGAACACTCTACGCATGTCTTTGATTAGCGTCAACTCCACTGAATATGATTCTGGTTTGTTGGTATGGAGTTGATTTTCAGAAGTGATGCTCTTCGCGCTGGTGCTTCTTCTCCAGTGGGATCTGGATTCTTGAATGCATCTCTCGGTTTGCTGGGGAACTTCCTTGTTTTAATTTGACAACTAGTAAAACAGCCTGGCTAATTTTGTTAAACTGTATTCCTGCTAATTACTTTCAACATATGTTAGTTTGTTTCGTACTTTATTCATCCTGGATTTAAAGACACAAAGTGCCCCCACATCTTATGGTCCTCTAATGGCTACTATGATCTATTCACGACAAACTGCTAATTTGATCTGGATCATGAAATCTTCATTACATATTCTCAAATCTTCAATTACATATTCACAGTTCTCTGGGAACTTCCTAGTTTTAATTTAGATGGCAACTAGCAAAAATACTAACTTGATGATTCCTGGCGATTAACTCAAAACTTATACACATGCCACCCATTCTGTTTCATAGTACATTGAAGACACGGAAGCATCTGTTCACACATCTTACACATCTTACGGTCCTCTGACCCTGTAATGGCATAAAACTGCAAAAGCTTTCTCTGTGCAAGATTTGAATCACGCTCACTCTCATTCAGGTTCTGGAATTTATGTCATTTGTTTGTTGCTGCATTGCGTGAATATTTATTGCCAGTCGTGTGTCGTGCCAATGCTGCCTTTGGTTGATTGCGTGGCTTGTATGCTTAGCTGAATATAATTGTTTGTAGTTGTTATGGCGCTGCTAGAAGGAGGGCGCGAGACTGCCGGCCGCAAGAGGGAAGGGATTTCCTTCTTAATTCTTGCTTGATTAGATTGATACATCTCCTCTCTTTATATAGAGAGGTTCACTTGACTCCCAAGCAAGGCTTACTTGACCCCTAAGCAAGCGATCCTTATCTCTAAATAACCTTAAGACTAACGGGCCCAGGCCCATTACGTACTCTAACAGTAGTGCTTTTCTTTTGTGTTTAAGTCGGAGTAGTTTAACACTGCCTTTGCCGGTCCCAAGCCCGGATGAGAAAATGTGGAGGGGACTGCAGTTAGCTCCTCTGTATCCTTTGCATTAGAACTGTCATGGTCTCCTAATATTTTACATTGAGTAGCAGTGAATGAAGCGAGTAAAAGTTGCACAGATTGTCTAGTTGAATACCGAATCGTCACACAATGTGGTGGCAAGCTTTAGAATGTATCCTTTGCTATGAAGAATCTGGGCAGGTTTAATTGGTAGTCAGTCAGACTCCTCCAGGAACTTGCTGATTCCTAGCTCTACAAGGTCAGTGTGTTTTACTGACGTTCCTAGAGGGAAGTGAGTGTATAGGAAGCTTTGAATGAATACCACAATTCTCTAGAAAAGAGTTCAAGTTGTGGGTAACTGCTTCCCTAGAAAATGCTGTGGTATTGTAGGTAATGGAAGCCTGACCTGCAGTATGCAAGTAAGTCGGGATGGTTCACGAGTTCCCTGATAATTTCAGTTTCAGTAAACTAGCAGCCTAGCAGGTATGGTTTGCATGACTGATCTTATACTGTACTTGGATGGCGTGGTAATCATAGCAGTGATTCAGGAGCTGGGATACATTATTACTAGTTGAGTTAATGATGTCTACAGTACTACATAGGTTAGTAGAGGAATTGTAATAATCTGTAAAAGCAAGTTCAGGGAGTGTTGGGAAATACATTACTGGTTGTCTTTGAGCAGAGTTGTGGTTGTCGTTCTCACAATCTCATTTGCGCCCATAAGAAAGTCAGAGATGCAGGTATGGTGGTTCATTTTCAGAGTGGAAATTCAGGTCCGACGAAACTGAAGCTTCAACCACTGCAATCCTCAACGGGCGACGGCTATCCTACGGTCAGGTGAAAGACCTCTGGAGACAAAGTTGCGCCCTTACCCCTCGGTCAAAGCTTTGCGCACTAGATAGATGTTGCTGCAGTTTCAGGCTTTCAGCATTTCCGACCAGAGTCTGTCCCGTCCTGCAATTTCATCGCCCTGGTATCTTAAACCATGTCAGCACAGATGTGTCTTTTGTGGTAATATGTTGTTGAATCATTGGCGAGTAGAACGTCCATAGTTGTTTGTCAAGTGGGTGCTAATGTCCTGGAAGAGGCCATTCGGCCTGCCATCTTCCTCCTTTGCCGGGGCGCGCAGCACGGGACGTGGCGGCCCGGCCAGGACTCAGCGACGACGGTGCGCATGGCCGAGTCGACGGCGCGGTTGTGGAGGCTGCGGGGCGGCGGCGCGCCTTGCAGACTTGGTGGTGGTTGGGGATCTGCGGGCGACGCGGGGAGGTGGTGGCGGCCCGTCATGGGTCGCTGCAGTAGGGTCACGGCTTGGCCTTCGGTCTAGCTGCGAGGTGGGTGGCGGTCTCATGCTGGCGGTGCAGATCCATCGCGGATCTGGCATGGCGGCGCAGGCCCGGCGAGGTGGCGGCGGGGCTGTTGTGGCTTGGGCGGTGGTTGCCTGCGTCCGTTGGTGCGGCAGTGGGTGGCGGCGCAAGGGTGGTTGTGGTGGTTCGTGTTGCTGGCGGTGGGCTTCGGCCGGCCCTTGCGTGCGGCGACCTTTGGCGGTGAGGGTGGTGGCGTTCCTTCCGCAGGGATGGCTCGGGGTTGTCCCTCGGGGTCCCGGCGTGGATGTGGGCTGCCACGGTGGTGGCGGCTCATGGCGGTGGTCTGGGTCGTTTCACGGCGGCGACTGGACTTCTTCGGCCTCGGTCAGTCGGTGAGTGCCCTTGTCGACCTTCGATTCCTCTCATTGTCGTTCGGGTGCTACCTTCATCGAAGGGTTGGCCCTCTCACAGTTGCGTTCCATCGCTCGTCTCGCACCCGGCAGCAGGACCGAGCTCGTTTTGCCCCCGGCAGCAGGACCGAACTCGTCTCACGCCCGGTAGCAGGACGGGCCGACGAAGGATAGATACCATCAGCTAGGTAGTATCCCTTGTTGTATTGGTGGCCATTGATCTCATAGTTGACCTCTGGAGAATTGCCTTCGAAAATCCTTGGGAACACCATTGAGCGCCAAAGCACGTTGATGTGATTGTGAGAAATTGCCATGCCAAAAAAATGAGTGCCAAATCCAGTGATCTTGTAATGCTGCAACTTCAAGTATGAACATGAGTGCAACCATCAACATGTCCCTTATATTGCTCCTGCCAAGCAAATAGATATATAGTCTTCCTCTCCCAGTTCATACACTTTATGCTTCCAAGCATCACCGAAAGCCTCTAGAAGCATTGATCAATAACAACCCGGTTGTACACTCAACATTTGGTTCTTTCAAGTACTCTAGGCCAAACACTAATCATAAACATGTACAATGACTCAAGGCATGTGGACTCACGCATGCTTACATACTCATCAGCTAGATCATCGGGAACTCTGTATGCAAGCATCCGAACAACTACAATGCATTTCCGATAAGAGGTCAAGCCAACCCTTCCAAGGGCATCATACTTGCAATTGAAGTAATAATCATAACCCATCACTCCCTGCCAAATACGATTGTACAATGGTCTCCCCATCCAGAAGCATCGCCGAAAAAGCTTGGCAGGGAATAGTTGTTTTGTCTAATGGAAATAATCATTGAAGAGTAGGACATGGACGTTTCTCTATTATGATTCAAGCCACGAACGTGGACCGGTATCGATCACCGAACAATGGTCGCAGCCTTGCAATGTGTTCATCCACGAGAAGTGTAGCAATCACAACATCACAATCATCACCAGACAATTCTTTAGACAATGATGAACATATGAAGTTATTGTAAAAACAAAAAAACTTGTCTGGATTTCGCCATGATCCTTTCGAGTGATGTGAATTTGTACCTTACTAGACAACAGTGGGCGTGGACGAGTCTCGGCCGGGCAATTTGCCGAACACCTTGTGGGCGGGCATGGACGAGTCTCGACTGGTGAAGGGACCGTCCTTAGCCGTCCAGGCAGCAAGGCTAGTGAACCCCACGTCTTCCGACGGTGACTGTGGAGGTGGAGACAGTGTGTCGATTGGCGGCGGCGACCTCGGGTAGGGTGCGGGCCGTAATTTACATCGTCAACGGCAAGAAGCGGAACCAATGTCGGCGGCGGGGCACCAGTGGATGCGGCAGCGGCGAGTGGGATGAGGAGGTTGATGGAGTCAGATCCAGCAGATCTCGGTTAGGGGATCCCGAGAAGGTAGCTTCCGTGCGATGTTAACAGAAGATACAGATTTACGCAGGTCCGGGCCCTCTCAAAGAGATAATACCCTACGTCTTGCTTTGATTGTATTGTTTGATGGAGTAGAGATTACAGGTTGATCTACCGCGAGATCCTTGTGTTATCTATGAATCTTGCCCCTCGGCTTGTATAGATACTAGGGGTGTGTAGGGTTTACACATAGGTTGGTTACATATAAGGTAATAATGATGTAGACGACCTCTAAATCTTGTAGTACGTGCCAAGTCTTTGGAAACATCCCTTCCTAGCGCTCCTGGGTCGACGAGTTAGGCCCACTACACTGAATCATCTTAGGGGTCCTCGGCCCAACCCTCCTAGCTGGGAGATGATGTGGTGAGCACCCCTAATCCAAGACACCGTCAGTAGCCCCTGAACCAGTCTTCAAGTCAAGGACGCTCCTCGTGCTCCATCTTTGGTCGTCGATCTTGGAAGCTAGTTCAACAAGTCCTTTCTCCTCTCCTTTGAATCGGTTGATAGCAATGTGACACGACAAAGTATAAGTAGCAATCATGATGAAGATTTTAGTAATGGAGAATAGACTGGGGAGCATAGGTTCACTAGTGGCATGTCTCTCGAAACAAGGACATAGTATGGTAAATAAATTACAGTTGAGCAGTGATTGAATTGCAATATTTATATTTATCACTATGATCATTCATACTATAATCTCATATAGGCACTACGTCCGTGATAAGAAGACCGTTCTTCCGACTGCATCTACTACTAATAGTCCACCCAAAACCACTATCCAGCATGCATCTCGGGGTATTAAGTTTGCAAGGAACAGAGCGATGCAATAATCAAGATGACATGATGTGAATAGTAAAACATTAATCAATATGACAAGACACCTGTGTCCGTAGCTTTTGTACATCTTTTAACAAAAGATGTTGTCTCCTTTTCCATTACCATTGCATTATTACTCACCAATTTTTTAGTTTTTTCTTTCTTTGCTAGCGGCGGCTTAGCATGAATCATACATATGCTTCATTTCTCCTATGATTGTGGTTCGTCTCCAACGTATATATAATTTTTTTATTGTTTCATGCTATTATATTATTCATCTTAGATGCTTTATATGCATTTTATGCTATTTTATATCATTTTTGGGACTAACCAATTAACCTAGTGCCCAGTGCCAGTTGTTGTTTTTTTCCTTATTTTTGTCTTTTACAAAAAATCAATACCAAACAGAGTCCAAACGGAACGAAATTTTTGACGATTTTTCTTGGACCAGAAGACACCTAGGAAGCTTTGGGAGGAGGCGAGAAGAGCTCACGGATGGGCCACGTTTATATTGTACTCTGTATCCCATCCACAATCAATATAAACAAGGCAGAACGTAGGTTTTACCTCTTTGAGAGGGCCTGGCACTGGTAAATACCGTGTCCCTATCAATCTTGTTACCATCATTCTAAGATCACCAGCTTGGGACCCCCTACCCGAGATCCATCAATTTTAGCATCGACATTGGTGGCCCATACAGACCCCACCGCGTGATCGCCAAGGTTCGATGGAAGCCTTATCTAACAATCAAAATCATTCTCGCTTGTCTCCACGTCGGAGACCCAAGAGTTCGATCAGCTGAAGCACATGAGCGATTTGGAGCCCCTACCTATCATCAGGATCATCAGGATCTACAATCCAATGGACATAATCTAGCGGTTGAACCCCTTGCGGCTGATACGTCTCCAATGTAATCTATAATTTTTTATTGTTCCATGTTATTATATTATCCATCTAGAATGTTTTATATGCATTTGTATCCTATTTTATATGATTTTTGGGACTAACCTATTAACCTAGAGCCCAGTGCCAGTTTCTGTTTTTTTCCTTGTTTTTGAGTATTGCAGAAAAGGAAAACCAAACGGAGTCCAATTGACCTGAAACTTCACGGAGACTATTTTTGGACTAGAAGAAGCCCACGGAGCATCAGATATGGGCCAAAAGAGTCTCGAGGCCACCACGAGGGTGGGGGCACGCCCTACCCCCTGGGCGCGCTCCCCTACCTCGTGGCCGCCTCGGGGACCCCCCTGACTTGTTCCCGACGCCAACACCTCTTATATATACCCAAACTTCCAGAACATAACCTAGATCGGGAGGTATATCTTTAGATCTTGCAATTGAATCTTTTTGTTTCTTGTTTTATCACTAGTTTAGTCTATAAAATATAACTACAAAAAATGGAATTAAGGGTGCCTCATATTCTTCATCTTTTTAATGTCTTTCATGAAAATAAGGATTCTGATAACTGTGCCAAAGTGTTAGAAAAAGAATGCATTAGAATGTTTGGCACTAAATATTTGAATGATGAGCATGATTGCAATGTTGTTAGTATGAATTCCTTGAATATCCATGATGCTAATGATATGCAAAGCCACAAGTTTGGGGAAACTATGTTTGATGAACATGATATTTTTAGTCTCCCAAGTTTTGATGAGAAAATTTATTTTGATGATAGCACACCTCCTGTTTATGATGATTATATTGATGAAAGTGGGTTTGGAAGAGTGTCAACTTTATGAAGTAATGATCCCACTATTTTAGAGGGTGTTGAATCTTATTATGACAATTATAAAAGTGGATTTGGAGAGGTCATGACTTTATTTAGTGATGAATCCACTATTTCGGAAGAGGTTCCAATTGATTATGAGAACAAAGTTGCTATCTATGATGATTATTGTGATGACATGTATGCTATAAAGAACAATGATAACCATGAAACTTGTCATCTTGATTTTAATTTTCAATTGGATTATGCCTCACATGATAGTTATTTTGTTGAGTTTGCTCCCACTATTATTCATGAGAAGAAATTTGCTTATGTGGAGAGTAATAAATTTTCTATGCTTGTAGATCATGAAAAGAATGGTTTATGTGATGGTTATATTGTTGAATTCATTCATGATGCTACTGAAAATTATTATGAGGGAGAAACATATGCTTGTAGGAATTGCAATAATATCAAGTTTCCTCTCTATGTGTTTAAAATCTTGAAGTTATGCTTGTTTTGCCTTCCTATGTTAGTTGATTATTGTTCCCATAAGTTGTTTACTCACAAAATCCCTATGCATAGGAAGTGGGTTAGACTTAAATGCGCTAGTCATATTCTTCATGATGCTCTCTTTATGTTTCAATTCTTATTTTTTATGTGAGCATCATTGAAATTATCATGCCTACCTAAGGGCGTTAAACGTTAGCGCTTGTTGGGAGGCAACCCAATGTTATTTTTGTTATTTGACTTTTGCTCCTGTTTAGTAATAAATAATTCATCTAGCTTCTGTTTTGATGTGGTTTTATGTTTGGATTAGTGTTTGTGCCAAGTAGAACCTTTGGGAAGACTTGGGTGAAATCTTTGCGATCTTGCTGTAAAAAACAGAAACTTTGTGCTCACGAGATTAGCTGTCATTTTTTACTGGAGAGTGATTTTAGGTTGATTATTTTTGCAGATGATTAATAGACAAATTCCTCAGGCCCACCAATTTAGTTCAGAATTTTTGGTGTTACAGAAGTATTCGAATGATACATATTACTACAGACTGTTCTGTTTTTGATAGATTTTTTTTTCATTGTGTTGTTTGCTTATTTTGATGAATCTATGAGTAGTATCGGAGGGTATGAACCATAGAGAAGTTGGAATACAGTAGATATTAAACCAATATGAATTTAGAATGAGTTCACAACAGTACATAAGTGGTGATTTATTTTCTTATACTAACGGAGCTTACGAGTTTTCTGTTAAGTTTTGTGTTGTGAAGTTTTCAAGTTTTGGGTAAAGATTCGATGGACTATGGAATAAGGAGTGGCAAGAGCCTAAGATTGGGGATGCCCAAGGCACCCAAGGTAATATTCAAGGACAACCAAGATCCTAAGCTTGGGGATGCCCCGGATGGCATCCCCTCTTTCGTCTTCGTTCATCGGTAACTTTACTTGGAGCTATATTTTTATGCACCACATGATATGTGTTTTGCTTGGAGCGTCATTTTATTTTACTTTGTTTTGCTTGCTGTTTTAATAAAATACCAAGATCTTAAATTCTTGAATGTTAGAGAGTCTTCATATAGTTGCATAATTATTGGACTACCCATTGAGTTTCGCTTATATCTTTTGGAGTAGTTTGTCGTTTGCTCTAGTGCTTCACTTATATCTTTTTAGAGCATGGCGGTAGTTTTATTTTGAATAAATATATGAACTATCATGTTTCAATTATATCATTTTGAGAGTCTATAAACAACATGGTAGTTTGCTTTGCTTATGAATTTAGTCCTAATATGATGGGCATCCAAGAGGGATATAACAAAAACTTTCATATAAAGTGCATTGAATATTATGTGAAGTTTGATTCCTTATGATTGTTTTGAGATATGAGGATGGTAATATTAGAGTCATGCTAGTGAGTAGTTGTGAATTTGAGAAATACTTGTGTTAAAGTTTATGATTCCCGTGGCATGCACGTATGGTGAACTGTTATGTGATGAAGTCGGAGCATGATCTATTTATTGATTGTCTTCCCTATGAGTGGCGGCCGGGGACGAGTGATGGTCTTTTCCTACCAATCTATCCCCCTAGGAGCATGCGCGTAGTACTTCGTTTTGATAACTAATAGATTTTTGCAATAAGTATGTGAGTTCTTTATGACTAATGTTGAGCCCATGGATTATACGCACTCTCACCCTTCCACCATTGCTCGCTTCTCTAATACCGCGCACCTTTCGCCGATATCATACACCCACCATGTACCTTCCTGAAAACAGCCACCATACCTACCTATTATGGCATCTTTATAGCCATTCCGAGATATATTGCCATGCAACTTACCACCGTTTCATTTATTATGACACGCTCCATCATTGTCATATTGCTTTGCACGATCATGTAGTTGACATCTTATTTGTGGCAAAGCCACCTTTATAATTCTTTCATACATGTCACTCTTGATTCATTGCATATCCCGGTACACCGCCGGAGGCATTCACATAGAGTCATATTTTGTTCTAAGTATCGAGTTGTAGTTCTCGAGTTGTAAGTAAATAAAAGTGTGATGATCTTCATTATTAGAGCATTGTCCCATGTGAGGAAAGGATGATGGAGACTATGATTCCCCCATAAATCGGGATGAGACTCCGGACGAAAAAAAGAGAGGCCAAAGAAGCCCAAATAAAAATAAAAAAAGAGGCCATAAAAAAGGAGAGAATGCCCAAATAAAGGAAAAAATAAAAAATGAGAGAAAAAGAGAGAAGGGGCAATGCTACTATCCTTTTACCACACTTGTGCTTCAAAGTAGCACCATGATCTTCATGATAGAGAGTCTCCTATGTTGTCACTTTCATATACTAGTGAGATTTTTTCATTATAGAACTTGGCTTGTATATTCCAATGATGGGCTTCCTCAAAATGCCCTAGGTCTTCGTGAGCAAGCGAGTTGGATGCACACTCACTTAGTTTCTTTTTGAGCTTTCATACACTTATAGCTCTAGTGCATCTGTTGCATGGAAATCCCTACTCACTCACGTTGATATCTATTGATGGGCATCTTCATAGCCCGTTGATACGCCTAGTTTATGTGAGACTATCTTCTCCTTTTTGTATTCTCCACAACCATCATTCTATTCCACCTATAGTGCTATGTCCATGGCTCATTCTCATGTATTGCGTGAAGATTGAAAAAGTTTGAGAACATCAAAAGTATGAAACAATTGCTTGGCTTGTCATCGGGCTTGTGCATGATTTAAATATTTTGTGTGATGAAGATAGAGCATAGCCAGACTATATGATTTTGTAGGGATAGCTTGCTTTGGCCATGTTATTTTGAGAAGACATGATTGCTTTGTTAATATGCTTGAAGTATTATCGTCGGAGGTCTTATAACTCTTGACGTGGGCACGAACCTAAAATCCCAATTTCAGCCCTCGAAACATCTCATATGTTTCGCGACATTTCAAAAATGTCTTCGGTGCCTCAATTCTAAACCATTCAACATTACCGAACTATCACGTAGTTATCTAAACGTGTATGTCCGATGTCCGCAACATCCACAAACGACGTTTGGGGTTCAGCACACTGAGCGGTGCATTAAGGACATAAGCCTTCTACTGTCCGCATAATTGCTACTGTCAACTTTCAACTATATTTTCTCCAGGAACGTATCTAACTAGTAGAACTAAAGCGCGAGCTTACGGCATAATTTACAAAGATCTTTTGACTATGTTCAGGATAATTAAGTTCATCTTATGAACTCCCACTCAGATAGACATCCCTCTAGTCATCTAAGTGATTACATGATCCGAGTCAACTAGGCCGTGTCCGATCATCACGTGAGACGGACTAGTCATCATCGGTGAACATCTTCATGTTGATCGTATCTACCATACGACTCATGCTCGACCTTTTCGGTCTCTGTGTTCCGAGGCCATGTCTGTACATGCTAGGCTCGTCAAGTTAACCCTAAGTGTTTTGCATGTGTAAAACTGTCTTACACCCGTTGTATGTGAACGTAAGGATCTATCACACCCGATCATCACGTGGTGCTTCGAAACGACGAACTTTAGCAACGGTGCACAGTTAGGGGAGAACACTTCTTGAAATTTTAATGAGGGATCATCTTATTTACTACCATTGTTCTAAGCAAATAAGATGTAATAACATGATAAACATCACATGCAATCAAATAGTGACATGATATGGCCATCATCACTTTGCTCCTTTTGATCTCCATCTTCGGGGCTCCATGATCATCATCGTCACCGGCATGACACCATGATCTCCATCATCATGATCTCCATCATCGTGTCTTCATGAAGTTGTCTCGCCAACTATTACTTCTACTACTATGGCTAACGGTTAGCAATAAAGTAAAGTAATTACATGACGTTTATGTTGACACGCAGGTCATAAATAAATTAAAGACAACTCCTATGGCTCCTGCCGGTTGTCATACTCAACGACATGCAAGTCGTGATTCCTATTACAAGAACATGATCATCTCATACATCACATATATCATACATCACATCCTTTGGCCATATCACATCACATAGCATACCCTGCAAAAACAAGTTAGACGTCCTCTAATTGTTGTTTGCATGTTTTACGTGGCTGCTATGGGTTTCTAGCAAGAACGTTTCTTACCTACGCAAAACCACAACGTGATATGCCAATTGCTATTTACCCTTCATAAGGACCCTTTTCATCCAATCCGTTCTGACTAAAGTGGGAGAGACAGACACCCGCCAGCCACCTTATGCAACTAGTGCATGTCAGTCGGTGGAACCGGTCTCACGTAAGCGTACGTGTAAGGTTGGTCCAGGCCGCTTCATCCCACAATGCCGTCGAAACAAGATTGGACTAGTAACGGTAAGCATATTGAACAAAATCAACGCCCACAACTACATTGTGTTCTACTCGTGCATAGAATCTACGCAATAGACCTAGCTCATGATGCCACTGTTGGGGAACGTAGCAGAAATTCAAAATTTTCCTACGTATCATCAAGATCTATCTATGGAGAAACCAGCAACGAGGGGAAGGAGAGTGCATCTACATACCCTTGTAGATCGCTAAGCGGAAGCGTTCAAGTGAACGGGGTTGATGGAGTCGTACTCGCCGTGATCCAAATCACCGATGACCAAGTGCCGAACGGACGGCACCTCCGCGTTCAACACACGTACAGCCCGGTGACGTCTCCCATGCCTTGATCCAGCAAGGAGAGAGGGAGAGGTTGAGGAAGACTCCATCCAGCAGCAGCACAACGGCGTGGTGGTGGTGGAGGAGCGTGGCAATCCTGCAGGGCTTCGCCAAGCACCGCGGGAGAGGAGAAGAACTTGGGAGAGGGGAAGGGCTGCGCCAGCACATAGGTACGGTTGCCCTCCCACCCCTCACATATATATAGGGGCAAGGGAGAGGGGGGCCGGCCTCCTCAGATCCCATCTGAGGAGGGGGCAGCGGCCTAGGGGGGGTGCCTTGCCCCCCAAGGTAAGGGGGCGCCCCCTTTAGGGTTTCCCCCAACCCTAGGCGCCTTGGGCCCTTGTGGGGGGGTGCACCAGCCCACCTGGGGCTGGTCCCCTCCCACACTTGGCCCACGCAGCCCTCTGGGGCAGGTGGCCCCACTTGGTGGACCCCTGGACCCCTCCGGTGGTCTCGGTACGTTATCGATAAAACCCGAAACTCTTTCGGTGACCAAAACAGGACTTCCCATATATAAATCTTTACCTCCGGACCATTCCGGAACTCCTCGTGACGTCCGGGATCTCATCCGAGACTCTGAACAACATTCGGTAACCACATACAAACTTCCTTTACAACCCTAGCGTCATCGAACCTTAAGTGTGTAGACCCTACGGGTTCGGGAGACACGTAGACATGACCGAGACGTTCTCCGGTCAATAACCAACAGCGGGATCTGGATACCCATGTTGGCTCCCACATGTTCCACGATGATCTCATCGGATGAACCACGATGTCAAGGACTTAATCAATCCCGTATTCAATTCCCTTTGTCTAGCGGTATTGTACTTGACCGAGATTCGATCGTCGGTATCCCTATACCTTGTTCAATCTCGTTACCGGCAAGTCTCTTTACTCGTTCCGTAACACATCATCCCATCATCAACTCCTTGATCACATTGTGCACATTGATGATGTCCTACTGAGTGGGCCCAGAGATACCTCTCCGTCACACGGAGTGACAAATCCCAGTCTCGATTCGTGCCAACCCAACAGACACTTTCGGAGATACCTGTAGTGTACCTTCATAGCCACCCAGTTACGTTGTGACGTTTGGCACACCCAAAGTATTCCTACGGTATCCGGGAGTTGCACAATCTCATGGTCTAAGGAAATGATACTTGACATTAGAAAAGCTTTAGCATACGAACTACACGATCTATGTGCTAGGCTTAGGATTGGGTCTTGTCCATCACATGATTCTCCTAATGATGTGATCCCGTTATCAATGACATCCAATGTCCATGGTCAGGAAACCGTAACCATCTATTGATCAACGAGCTAGTCAACTAGAGGCTTACTAGGGACATGGTGTTGTCTATGTATCCACACATGTATCTGAGTTTCCTATCAATACAATTATAGCATGGATAATAAACGATTATCATGAACAAGGAAATATAATAATAACTTATTTATTATTGCCTCTAGGGCATATTTCCAACAGTCTCCCACTTGCACTAGAGTCAATAATCTAGTTCACATCGCCATGTGATTAACATTCACAGGTCACATCGCCATGTGACCAACATCCAAAGAGTTTACTAGAGTTCATAATCTAGTTCACATCACTATGTGATTAACACTCAATGAGTTCTGGGTTTGATCATGTTGCTTGTGAGAGAGGTTTTAGTCAATGGGTCTGCAACATTCAGATCCGTATGTACTTCGCAAATCTCTACGCTATATTTGGAGCCATTTCAAATAACTGTTCTACTTGGAGCTATTCCAAATTGTTGCTCCATTATACGTATCCGGTATCTCTACTCAGAGCTATCCGGATAGGTGTTAAGCTTGCATCGACGTAACTCTTTACGTCGAACTCTTTATCACCTCCATAACCGAGAAACATATCCTTATTCCTCTAAGGATAATTTTGACCGCTATCTGGTGATCTACTCCTAGATCACCTTTGTACCCTCTTGCGAGACATGTGGCAAGGCACACATCAGGCGCGGTACTTAGCATGGCATACTGTATAGAGCCTATGAGAAAAGCATAGGGGACGACCTTCGTCCTTCCTCTTTCTCCTGCCGTGGTCGAGCTTTAACTCTTAACTTCATACCTTACAACTCAGGCAAGAACTCCTTCTTTGACTGATCCTATCTTGAACACCTTCAAGATCATGTCAAGGTATGTGCTCATTTGAAAGTACCATTAAACATTTTTGATCTATCCTTATAGATCTTGATGCTCAATGTTCAAATAGCTTAATCCAGGTTTTCCATTGAAAAACACCTTTCAAATAACCCTATATGCTTTCCAGAAATTCTACATTATTTTTGATCATCAATATGTCAACAACATATACTCATCAGAAATTCTATAGTGCTCCCACTCACTTGTTTGGAAATACAAGTTTCTCATAAACTTTGTATACACCCAAAATCTTTGATCATCTCATCAAAGTGTACATTCCAACTCCGAGATGCTTACTACAGTCCTTAGAAGGATTGCTGGAGCTTTGCATACTTGTTAGCATCTTTCAGGATCGACAAAATCTTCTGGTTGTATCACATACAACCTTTCCTCAAGAACAAGGAAACAATATTTTGACATCCCATCTGCAAGGTTTCATAAATAATGCAGTACATGCTAATTCCAACAGACTCTTAGCATCGCTACGAGTGAGAAAGTCTCATCGTAGTCAACTCCTTGAACTTGTCGGGAAACACCTTAACGACAAGTCGAGCTTTCTCAATGGTGACACTTACCATCATTGTCTGTCTTCCTTTTAAAATCCATATGTACCCAACAGCCTTACGACCATCAAGTAGTTCTTTCAAAGTCTACACTTTGTTTTCATGCATGGACTCTCTCTCGGATTTTATGGCCTCGAGCCATTTTTCGGAATCCGGGCCCACCATCGCTTCTCCATAGATCATAGGTTCATCGTTGTCCAACAACGTGACCTTTTAAGACAGGTTTACCACTTAGAAGTTGTACACACCCTTGTCAACCTATGAGGTTCGATAGTAACTTGATCTGAAGCTCCATGATCATCATCATTAGCTTTCTCTTCAACTGAGGCAGGGGCCACAGAAACATTTTTCCTGTGCTTGCGCTACTCTCTGCCTGAAGTAAAGGTTCAACAACCTTATCAAGTTCTATCTTCCTCCCACTCAATTCTTTCGAGAGAAACTTTTCCTCGAGAAAGGACCCGATTCTAGAAACAATCCCTATTGCTTTCGGATCTGAAATAGGAGGTATACCCAACTGTTTTGGGTGTCCTATGAAGATGCCTTTTATCCGCTTTGGGTTCGAGCTTATCAACCTGAAACTTTTTCACATAAGCGTCGCAGCCCCAAACTTTTAAGAAACGACAACTCAGGTTTCTCCAAACCATAGTTCAAACGGTTTCGTCTCAACGGAATTACGTGGTGCCCTATTAAAGTGAGTGCGGTTGTCTCTAATGCCTAACCCATGAACGATAGTGGTAATTCGATAAGAGACATCATGGTACGCACCATATCCAATAGGGTGCAACTATGATGTTCGGACACACCATCACACTATGGTGTTCCAGGCGGTATTAGTTGTGAAACAATTTCCACAGTGCAAACTCATAACTCAGATATTCATTTCTATGATCATATCATAGACATTTTATCCTCTTATCACGAAGATCTTCAACTTCACTCTGAAATTACTTGAACCATTCAATAATTCAGACTTGTGTTTCATCAAGTAAATATACTCAGTATCTACTTAAATCATTTGTGAAGTAAGAATATAACGATGTCCACTGCGTGCCTCAGCACTCATTGGACTGCACACATCAAAATGTGTTACTTCCAACAAGTTGCTATCTTGTTCCATCTTACTGAAAACGAGGCTTTTTCAGTCATCTTGCCCATGTGGTAAGATTTGCATATCTCAAGTGATTCAAAACCAAGTGAGTCCAAACGGTCCATCTGCATGGAGTTTCTTTATGCGTATATACCAATAGACATGGTTCACATTACTCAATCCTTTTCAAAAATGAGTGAGTCCAAAGATCCATCAACATGGAGCTTCTTCATGCGTTTTATACCAATATGACTTACACGCCAGTGCCACAAGTAGCTGGTACTATCATTACTATCTTATATCTTTTGGCATGAACATGTGTATCACTATGATCGAGATTCAATAAACCATTCATTTTAGGTGCAAGACCATTGAAGGTATTATTCAAATAAACAGAGTAACTATTATTCTCTTTAAATGAACAACCGTATTGCGATAGACATAATCCAATCATGTCTATGCTCAACGCAAACACCAAATAACAATTATTTAGGTTTAACACCAATCTCGATGGTAGAGGGAGCGAGCGATGCTTGATCATATCAACTTTGGAAACACTTCCAACACATATCGTCAGCTCACCTTTAGCTAGTCTCCGTTTATTCCGTAGCTTTTATTTCGAGTTACTAACACTTAGCAACCGAAACGGCATCTAATACCCTGGTGCTACTAGGAGTACTAGTAAAGTACACATTCACATAATGTATATCCAATATACTTCTATCGACAGCCTTCTCATCTACCAAGTATCTAGGGTAATTCTGCTCCAGTGGCTGTTCCCCTTATTATAGAAGCACTCAATCTCGGGTTTGAGTTTAACCTTGGGTTTCTCCACTAGAGCAGCAGCTGATTTGCCGTTTCATGAAGTATCCCTTCTTGCCCTTGCCCTTCTTGAAACTAGTGGTTTCACTAACCATCAACAATTGATGCTCCTTCTTGATTTCTACTTTCGCGGTGTCAAACATCGTGAATATTTCAAGGATCATCATATCTATCCCTGATATGTTATAGTTCATCACGAAGCTCTAGCAGCTTGGTGGCAATGACTTTGGAGAAACATCACTATCTTATCTGGAAGATCAACTCCCACTCGATTCAAGTGATTGTTGTACTCAGACAACAAGCTCAACGATTGAGCTTTTCTCCCTTAGTTTGCAGGCTAAGAAAATCGTCGGAGGTCTTATACCTCTTGACGTGGGCACGAACCTAAAATCCCAATTTCAGCCCTCGAAACATCTCATATGTTTCGCGACATTTCAAAAATGTCTTCGGTGCCTCAATTCTAAACCATTCAACATTACCGAACTATCACGTAGTTATCTAAACGTGTATGTCCGATGTCCGCAACATCCACAAACGACGTTTGGGGTTCAGCACACTGAGCGGTGCATTAAGGACATAAGCCTTCTACTGTCCGCATAATTGCTACTGTCAACTTTCCACTATATTTTCTCCAGGAACGTATCTAACTAGTAGAACTAAAGCGCGAGCTTACGGCATAATTTACAAAGATCTTTTGACTATGTTCAGGATAATTAAGTTCATCTTATGAACTCCCACTCAGATAGACATCCCTCTAGTCATCTAAGTGATTACATGATCCGAGTCAACTAGGCCGTGTCCGATCATCACGTGAGACGGACTAGTCATCATCGGTGAACATCTTCATGTTGATCGTATCTACCATACGACTCATGCTCGACCTTTTCGGTCTCTGTGTTCCGAGGCCATGTCTGTACATGCTAGGCTCGTCAAGTTAACCCTAAGTGTTTTGCATGTGTAAAACTGTCTTACACCCGTTGTATGTGAACGTAAGGATCTATCACACCCGATCATCACGTGGTGCTTCGAAACGACGAACTTTAGCAACGGTGCACAGTTAGGGGAGAACACTTCTTGAAATTTTAATGAGGGATCATCTTATTTACTACCATTGTTCTAAGCAAATAAGATGTAATAACATGATAAACATCACATGCAATCAAATAGTGACATGATATGGCCATCATCACTTTGCTCCTTTTGATCTCCATCTTCGGGGCTCCATGATCATCATCGTCACCGGCATGACACCATGATCTCCATCATCATGATCTCCATCATCGTGTCTTCATGAAGTTGTCTCGCCAACTATTACTTCTACTACTATGGCTAACGGTTAGCAATAAAGTAAAGTAATTACATGACGTTTATGTTGACACGCAGGTCATAAATAAATTAAAGACAACTCCTATGGCTCCTGCCGGTTGTCATACTCAACGACATGCAAGTCGTGATTCCTATTACAAGAACATGATCATCTCATACATCACATATATCATACATCACATCCTTTGGCCATATCACATCACATAGCATACCCTGCAAAAACAAGTTAGACGTCCTCTAATTGTTGTTTGCATGTTTTACGTGGCTGCTATGGGTTTCTAGCAAGAACGTTTCTTACCTACGCAAAACCACAACGTGATATGCCAATTGCTATTTAACCTTCATAAGGACCCTTTTCATCCAATCCGTTCTGACTAAAGTGGGAGAGACAGACACCCGCCAGCCACCTTATGCAACTAGTGCATGTCAGTCGGTGGAACCGGTCTCACGTAAGCGTACGTGTAAGGTTGGTCCAGGCCGCTTCATCCCACAATGCCGTCGAAACAAGATTGGACTAGTAACGGTAAGCATATTGAACAAAATCAACGCCCACAACTACATTGTGTTCTACTCGTGCATAGAATCTACGCAATAGACCTAGCTCATGATGCCACTGTTGGGGAACGTAGCAGAAATTCAAAATTTTCCTACGTATCACCAAGATCTATCTATGGAGAAACCAGCAACGAGGGGAAGGAGAGTGCATCTACATACCCTTGTAGATCGCTAAGCGGAAGCGTTCAAGTGAACGGGGTTGATGGAGTCGTACTCGCCGTGATCCAAATCACCGATGACCAAGTGCCGAACGGACGACACCTCCGCGTTCAACACAAGTACAGCCCGGTGACGTCTCCCATGCCTTGATCCAGCAAGGAGAGAGGGAGAGGTTGAGGAAGACTCCATCCAGCAGCAGCACAACGGCGTGGTGGTGGTGGAGGAGCGTGGCAATCCTGCAGGGCTTCGCCAAGCACCGCGGGAGAGGAGAAGAACTTGGGAGAGGGGAAGGGCTGCGCCAGCACATAGGTACGGTTGCCCTCCCACCCCTCACATATATATAGGGGCAAGGGAGAGGGGGGCCGGCCTCCTCAGATCCCATCTGAGGAGGGGGCGGCGGCCCAGGGGGGTGCCTTGCCCCCCAAGGTAAGGGGGCGCCCCCCTTTAGGGTTTCCCCCAACCCTAGGCGCCTTGGGCCCTTGTGGGGGGGCGCACCAGCCCACCTGGGGCTGGTCCCCTCCCACACTTGGCCCACGCAGCCCTCTGGGGAAGGTGGCCCCACTTGGTGGACCCCTGGACCCCTCCGGTGGTCTCGATACGTTACCGATAAAACCCGAAACTCTTTCGGTGACCAAAACAGGACTTCCCATATATAAATCTTTACCTCCGGACCATTCCGGAACTCCTCGTGACGTCCGGGATCTCATCCGAGACTCTGAACAACATTCGGTAACGACATACAAACTTCCTTTACAACCCTAGCGTCATCGAACCTTAAGTGTGTAGACCCTACGGGTTCGGGAGACACGTAGACATGACCGAGACGTTCTCCGGTCAATAACCAACAGCGGGATCTGGATACCCATGTTGGCTCCCACATGTTCCACGATGATCTCATCGGATGAACCACGATGTCAAGGACTTAATCAATCCCGTATTCAATTCCCTTTGTCTAGCGGTATTGTACTTGACCGAGATTCGATCGTCGGTATCCCTATACCTTGTTCAATCTCGTTACCGGCAAGTCTCTTTACTCGTTCCGTAACACATCATCCCGTGATCAACTCCTTGATCACATTGTGCACATTGATGATGTCCTGCTGAGTGGGCCCAGAGATACCTCTCCGTCACACGGAGTGACAAATCCCAGTCTCGATTCGTGCCAACCCAACAGACACTTTCGGAGATACCTGTAGTGTACCTTCATAGCCACCCAGTTACGTTGTGACGTTTGGCACACCCAAAGTATTCCTACGGTATCCGGGAGTTGCACAATCTCATGGTCTAAGGAAATGATACTTGACATTAGAGAAGCTTTAGCATACGAACTACACGATCTATGTGCTAGGCTTAGGATTGGGTCTTGTCCATCACATGATTCTCCTAATGATGTGATCCCGTTATCAATGACATCCAATGTCCATGGTCAGGAAACCGTAACCATCTATTGATCAACGAGCTAGTCAACTAGAGGCTTACTAGGGACATGGTGTTGTCTATGTATCCACACATGTATCTGAGTTTCCTATCAATACAATTATAGCATGGATAATAAACGATTATCATGAACAAGGAAATATAATAATAACTTATTTATTATTGCCTCTAGGGCATATTTCCAACAGTCTCCCACTTGCACTAGAGTCAATAATCTAGTTCACATCGCCATGTGATTAACATTCACAGGTCACATCGCCATGTGACCAACATCCAAAGAGTTTACTAGAGTTCATAATCTAGTTCACATCACTATGTGATTAACACTCAATGAGTTCTGGGTTTGATCATGTTGCTTGTGAGAGAGGTTTTAGTCAATGGGTCTGCAACATTCAGATCCGTATGTACTTCGCAAATCTCTACGCTCTATTTGGAGCCATTTCAAATAACTGTTCTACTTGGAGCTATTCCAAATTGTTGCTCCATTATACGTATCCGGTATCTCTACTCAGAGCTATCCGGATAGGTGTTAAGCTTGCATCGACGTAACTCTTTACGTCGAACTCTTTATCACCTCCATAACCGAGAAACATATCCTTATTCCTCTAAGGATAATTTTGACCGCTATCTGGTGATCTACTCCTAGATCACCTTTGTACCCTCTTGCGAGACATGTGGCAAGGCACACATCAGGCGCGGTACTCAGCATGGCATACTGTATAGAGCCTATGACAAAAGCATAGGGGACGACCTTCGTCCTTCCTCTTTCTCCTGCCGTGGTCGAGCTTTAACTCTTAACTTCATACCTTACAACTCAGGCAAGAACTCCTTCTTTGACTGATCCTATCTTGAACACCTTCAAGATCATGTCAAGGTATGTGCTCATTTGAAAGTACCATTAAACATTTTTGATCTATCCTTATAGATCTTGATGCTCAGTGTTCAAATAGCTTAATCCAGGTTTTCCATTGAAAAACACCTTTCAAATAACCCCATATGCTTTCCAGAAATTCTACATTATTTCTGATCATCAATATGTCAACAACATATACTCATCAGAAATTCTATAGTGCTCCCACTCACTTGTTTGGAAATACAAGTTTCTCATAAACTTTGTATACACCCAAAATCTTTGATCATCTCATCAAAGTGTACATTCCAACTCCGAGATGCTTACTCCAGTCCTTAGAAGGATTGCTGGAGCTTTGCATACTTGTTAGCATCTTTCAGGATCGACAAAATCTTCTGGTTGTATCACATACAACCTTTCCTCAAGAACAAGGAAACAATATTTTGACATCCCATCTGCAAGGTTTCATAAATAATGCAGTACATGCTAATTCCAACAGACTCTTAGCATCGCTACGAGTGAGAAAGTCTCATCGTAGTCAACTCCTTGAACTTGTCGGGAAACACCTTAACGACAAGTCGAGCTTTCTCAATGGTGACACTTACCATCATTGTCTGTCTTCCTTTTAAAATCCATATGTACCCAACAGCCTTACGACCATCAAGTAGTTCTTTCAAAGTCTACACTTTGTTTTCATGCATGGACTCTCTCTCGGATTTTATGGCCTCGAGCCATTTTTCGGAATCCGGGCCCACCATCGCTTCTCCATAGATCATAGGTTCATCGTTGTCCAACAACGTGACCTTTTAAGACAGGTTTACCACTTAGAAGTTGTACACACCCTTGTCAACCTATGAGGTTCGATAGTAACTTGATCTGAAGCTCCATGATCATCATCATTAGCTTTCTCTTCAACTGAGGCAGGGGCCACAGAAACATTTTTCCTGTGCTTGCGCTACTCTCTGCCTGAAGTAAAGGTTCAACAACCTTATCAAGTTCTATCTTCCTCCCACTCAATTCTTTCGAGAGAAACTTTTCCTCGAGAAAGGACCCGATTCTAGAAACAATCCCTATTGCTTTCGGATCTGAAATAGGAGGTATACCCAACTGTTTTGGGTGTCCTATGAAGATGCATTTTATCCGCTTTGGGTTCGAGCTTATCAACCTGAAACTTTTTCACATAAGCGTCGCAGCCCCAAACTTTTAAGAAACGACAACTCAGGTTTCTCCAAACCATAGTTCAAACGGTTTCGTCTCAACGGAATTACGTGGTGCCCTATTAAAGTGAGTGCGGTTGTCTCTAATGCCTAACCCATGAACGATAGTGGTAATTCGATAAGAGACATCATGGTACGCACCATATCCAATAGGGTGCAACTATGATGTTCGGACACACCATCACACTATGGTGTTCCAGGCGGTATTAGTTGTGAAACAATTTCCACAGTGCAAACTCATAACTCAGATATTCATTTCTATGATCATATCATAGACATTTTATCCTCTTATCACGAAGATCTTCAACTTCACTCTGAAATTACTTGAACCATTCAATAATTCAGACTTGTGTTTCATCAAGTAAATATACTCAGTATCTACTTAAATCATTTGTGAAGTAAGAATATAACGATGTCCACTGCGTGCCTCAGCACTCATTGGACTGCACACATCAAAATGTGTTACTTCCAACAAGTTGCTATCTTGTTCCATCTTACTGAAAACGAGGCTTTTTCAGTCATCTTGCCCATGTGGTAAGATTTGCATATCTCAAGTGATTCAAAACCAAGTGAGTCCAAACGGTCCATCTGCATGGAGTTTCTTTATGCGTATATACCAATAGACATGGTTCACATTACTCAATCCTTTTCAAAAATGAGTGAGTCCAAAGATCCATCAACATGGAGCTTCTTCATGCGTTTTATACCAATATGACTTACACGCCAGTGCCACAAGTAGCTGGTACTATCATTACTATCTTATATCTTTTGGCATGAACATGTGTATCACTATGATCGAGATTCAATAAACCATTCATTTTAGGTGCAAGACCATTGAAGGTATTATTCAAATAAACAGAGTAACTATTATTCTCTTTAAATGAACAACCGTATTGCGATAGACATAATCCAATCATGTCTATGCTCAACGCAAACACCAAATAACAATTATTTAGGTTTAACACCAATCTCGATGGTAGAGGGAGCGAGCGATGCTTGATCATATCAACTTTGGAAACACTTCCAACACATATCGTCAGCTCACCTTTAGCTAGTCTCCGTTTATTCCGTAGCTTTTATTTCGAGTTACTAACACTTAGCAACCGAAACGGCATCTAATACCCTGGTGCTACTAGGAGTACTAGTAAAGTACACATTCACATAATGTATATCCAATATACTTCTATCGACAGCCTTCTCATCTACCAAGTATCTAGGGTAATTCTGCTCCAGTGGCTGTTCCCCTTATTATAGAAGCACTCAGTCTCGGGTTTGGGTTTAACCTTGGGTTTCTCCACTAGAGCACCAGCTGATTTGCCGTTTCATGAAGTATCCCTTCTTGCCCTTGCCCTTCTTGAAACTAGTGGTTTCACTAACCATCAACAATTGATGCTCCTTCTTGATTTCTACTTTCGCGGTGTCAAACATCGTGAATATTTCAAGGATCATCATATCTATCCCTGATATGTTATAGTTCATCACGAAGCTCTAGCAGCTTGGTGGCAATGACTTTGGAGAAACATCACTATCTTATCTGGAAGATCAACTCCCACTCGATTCAAGTGATTGTTGTACTCAGACAACAAGCTCAACGATTGAGCTTTTCTCCCTTAGTTTGCAGGCTAAGAAAATCGTCGGAGGTCTTATACCTCTTGACGTGGGCACGAACCTAAAATCCCAATTTCAGCCCTCGAAACATCTCATATGTTTCGCGACATTTCAAAAATGTCTTCGGTGCCTCAATTCTAAACCATTCAACATTACCGAACTATCACGTAGTTATCTAAACGTGTATGTCCGATGTCCGCAACATCCACAAACGACGTTTGGGGTTCAGCACACTGAGCGGTGCATTAAGGACATAAGCCTTCTACTGTCCGCATAATTGCTACTGTCAACTTTCAACTATATTTTCTCCAGGAACGTATCTAACTAGTAGAACTAAAGCGCGAGCTTACGGCATAATTTACAAAGATCTTTTGACTATGTTCAGGATAATTAAGTTCATCTTATGAACTCCCACTCAGATAGACATCCCTCTAGTCATCTAAGTGATTACATGATCCGAGTCAACTAGGCCGTGTCCGATCATCACGTGAGACGGACTAGTCATCATCGGTGAACATCTTCATGTTGATCGTATCTACCATACGACTCATGCTCGACCTTTTCGGTCTCTGTGTTCCGAGGCCATGTCTGTACATGCTAGGCTCGTCAAGTTAACCCTAAGTGTTTTGCATGTGTAAAACTGTCTTACACCCGTTGTATGTGAACGTAAGGATCTATCACACCCGATCATCACGTGGTGCTTCGAAACGACGAACTTTAGCAACGGTGCACAGTTAGGGGAGAACACTTCTTGAAATTTTAATGAGGGATCATCTTATTTACTACCATTGTTCTAAGCAAATAAGATGTAATAACATGATAAACATCACATGCAATCAAATAGTGACATGATATGGCCATCATCACTTTGCTCCTTTTGATCTCCATCTTCGGGGCTCCATGATCATCATCGTCACCGGCATGACACCATGATCTCCATCATCATGATCTCCATCATCGTGTCTTCATGAAGTTGTCTCGCCAACTATTACTTCTACTACTATGGCTAACGGTTAGCAATAAAGTAAAGTAATTACATGACGTTTATGTTGACACGCAGGTCATAAATAAATTAAAGACAACTCCTATGGCTCCTGCCGGTTGTCATACTCAACGACATGCAAGTCGTGATTCCTATTACAAGAACATGATCATCTCATACATCACATATATCATACATCACATCCTTTGGCCATATCACATCACATAGCATACCCTGCAAAAACAAGTTAGACGTCCTCTAATTGTTGTTTGCATGTTTTACGTGGCTGCTATGGGTTTCTAGCAAGAACGTTTCTTACCTACGCAAAACCACAACGTGATATGCCAATTGCTATTTAACCTTCATAAGGACCCTTTTCATCCAATCCGTTCTGACTAAAGTGGGAGAGACAGACACCCGCCAGCCACCTTATGCAACTAGTGCATGTCAGTCGGTGGAACCGGTCTCACGTAAGCGTACGTGTAAGGTTGGTCCAGGCCGCTTCATCCCACAATGCCGTCGAAACAAGATTGGACTAGTAACGGTAAGCATATTGAACAAAATCAACGCCCACAACTACATTGTGTTCTACTCGTGCATAGAATCTACGCAATAGACCTAGCTCATGATGCCACTGTTGGGGAACGTAGCAGAAATTCAAAATTTTCCTACGTATCACCAAGATCTATCTATGGAGAAACCAGCAACGAGGGGAAGGAGAGTGCATCTACATACCCTTGTAGATCGCTAAGCGGAAGCGTTCAAGTGAACGGGGTTGATGGAGTCGTACTCGCCGTGATCCAAATCACCGATGACCAAGTGCCGAACGGACGACACCTCCGCGTTCAACACAAGTACAGCCCGGTGACGTCTCCCATGCCTTGATCCAGCAAGGAGAGAGGGAGAGGTTGAGGAAGACTCCATCCAGCAGCAGCACAACGGCGTGGTGGTGGTGGAGGAGCGTGGCAATCCTGCAGGGCTTCGCCAAGCACCGCGGGAGAGGAGAAGAACTTGGGAGAGGGGAAGGGCTGCGCCAGCACATAGGTACGGTTGCCCTCCCACCCCTCACATATATATAGGGGCAAGGGAGAGGGGGGCCGGCCTCCTCAGATCCCATCTGAGGAGGGGGCGGCGGCCCAGGGGGGTGCCTTGCCCCCCAAGGTAAGGGGGCGCCCCCCTTTAGGGTTTCCCCCAACCCTAGGCGCCTTGGGCCCTTGTGGGGGGGCGCACCAGCCCACCTGGGGCTGGTCCCCTCCCACACTTGGCCCACGCAGCCCTCTGGGGAAGGTGGCCCCACTTGGTGGACCCCTGGACCCCTCCGGTGGTCTCGATACGTTACCGATAAAACCCGAAACTCTTTCGGTGACCAAAACAGGACTTCCCATATATAAATCTTTACCTCCGGACCATTCCGGAACTCCTCGTGACGTCCGGGATCTCATCCGGGATTCCGAACAACATTCGGTAACCACATACAAACTTCCTTTACAACCCTAGCGTCATCGAACCTTAAGTGTGTAGACCCTACGGGTTCGGGAGACACGTAGACATGACCGAGACGTTCTTCGGTCAATAACCAATAGCGGGATCTGGATACCCATGTTGGCTCCCACATGTTCCACGATGATCTCATCGGATGAACCACGATGTCAAGGACTTAATCAATCCCGTATTCAATTCCCTTTGTCTAGCGGTATTGTACTTGACCGAGATTCGATCGTCGGTATCCCTATACCTTGTTCAATCTCGTTACCGGCAAGTCTCTTTACTCGTTCCGTAACACATCATCCCATCATCAACTCCTTGATCACATTGTGCACATTGATGATGTCCTACTGAGTGGGCCCAGAGATACCTCTCCGTCACACGGAGTGACAAATCCCAGTCTCGATTCGTGCCAACCCAACAGACACTTTCGGAGATACCTGTAGTGTACCTTCATAGCCACCCAGTTACGTTGTGACGTTTGGCACACCCAAAGTATTCCTACGGTATCCGGGAGTTGCACAATCTCATGGTCTAAGGAAATGATACTTGACATTAGAAAAGCTTTAGCATACGAACTACACGATCTATGTGCTAGGCTTAGGATTGGGTCTTGTCCATCACATGATTCTCCTAATGATGTGATCCCGTTATCAATGACATCCAATGTCCATGGTCAGGAAACCGTAACCATCTATTGATCAACGAGCTAGTCAACTAGAGGCTTACTAGGGACATGGTGTTGTCTATGTATCCACACATGTATCTGAGTTTCCTATCAATACAATTATAGCATGGATAATAAACGATTATCATGAACAAGGAAATATAATAATAACTTATTTATTATTGCCTCTAGGGCATATTTCCAACAAATATATCAATCTTTATGACTCCACCATTTTGAGACTCCTCGTCATGTACCCGATCTCATCCGAGACTCCAAACTACCTTTGGTACATCAAATCACATAAACTCATAATATAATTGTCATCGTAACTTTAAGCGTGCGGACCCTACGGGTTCGAGAACTATGTAGACATGACCGAGACATGTCTCCGGTCAGTAACCAATAGCGGAACCTGGATGCTCATATTGGCTCCCACATATTGTACGAAGATCTTTATCGGCCAGACCGCATAACAACATACGTTGTTCCCTTTGTCATTGGTATGTTACTTGCCCGAGATTCGATCGTCGGTATCTCAATACCTAGTTCAATCTCATTACCGACAAGTCTCTTTACTCGTTCTGTATTACATCATCTCGCAACTAACTCATTAGTTGCAATGCTTGCAAGGCTTAAGTGATGTGCATTACCGAGAGGGCCCAGAGATACCTCTCCGACAATCGGAGTGACAAATCCTAATCTCAAAATACGCCAACTCAACAAGTACCTTCGGAGACACCTGTAGAGCACCTTTATAATCACCCAATTACGTTGTGACGTTTGGTAGCACACAAAGTGTTCCTCCAGTAAACGGGAGTTGCATAATCTCATAGTCATAGGAACATGTATAAGTCATGAAGAAAGCAATATCAACATACTAAACGATCAAGTGCTAAGCTAACGGAATGGGTCAAGTCAATCACATCATTCTTCTAATGATGTGATCTCGTTAATCAAATAACAACTCTTTTGTTCATGGTTAGGAAACATAACCATCTTCGATTAACGAGCTAGTCAAGTAGAGGCATACTAGTGACACTCTGTCTGTCTATGTATTCACACATGTATTATGTTTCCGGTTAATACAATTCTAGCATGAATAATAAACATTTATCATGATATAAGGAAATAAATAATAACTTTATTATTGCCTCTAGGGCATATTTCCTTCAGTCTCCCACTTGCACTAGAGTCAGTAATCTAGTTCACATCGCCATGTGATTCAACACTAATAGTTCTCATCACCATGTGATTAACACCCATAGTTCACATCGTCATGTGACCTACACCCAAAGGGTTTACTAGAGTCAGTAATCTAGTTCACATTGTTTATGTGATTAACACCCAAAGAGTACTAAGTTGTGATCATGTTTTGCTTGTGAGATAATTTTAGTCAACGGGTCTGTCACATACAGATCCGTAAGTATTTTGCGAATTCTATGTGTACAATGCTCTGCATAGAGCTACTCTAGCTAATTGCTCCCACTTTCAATATGTATCTAGATTGAGACTTAGAGTCATCCAGATCTGTGTCAAAACTTGCATCGACGTAACCTTTTTACGACGAACCTTTTGTCACCTCCATAATCAAGAAATATTTCCTTATTCCACTAAGGATAATTTTGACCGCTGTCTAGTGATCTACTCTTAGATCACTATTGTACTCCCTTGCTTAACATGGTGTAGGGTATACAATAGATCTGGTACACAGCATGGCATACTTTATAGAACCTATGGCTGAGTCATAGGGAATGACTTTCATTCTCTTTCTATCTTCTGCCGTGGTCGGGCTTTGAGTCTTACTCAATTTCACACCTTGTAACACAGCCAAGAACTCTTTCTTTGACTGTTCCATTTTGAACTACTTCAAAATATTGTCAAGGTATGTACTCATTGAAAAAACTTATCAAGCGTCTTGATCTATCTCTATAGATCTTGATGCTTAATATGTAAGCAGCTTCACCAAGGTCTTTTCTTTGAAAAAACTCCTTTCAAACACTCCATTATGCTTTACAGAATAATTCTACATTATTTCCGATCAACAATATGTCATTCACATATACTTATCAGAAATGTTGTAGTGCTCCCACTCACTTTCTTATAAATACAGGCTTCACCGCAAGTCTGTATAAAACTATATGCTTTGATCAACTTATCAAAGCATATATTCTAACTTCGAGATGCTTGCACCAGTCCATAGATGGATCGCTGTAGCTTGCATATTTTGTTAGCATCCTTTGGATCGATAAAACCTTCAGGTTGCATCATATACAACTCTTCTTCCATAAATCCATTCAGGAATGCAGTCTTTACATCCATTTGCCAGATTTCATAAAATGTGGCAATTTGCTAACATGATTCGGACAGACTTAAGCATCGCTATGAGTGAGAAGGTCTCATCGTAGTCAACTCCTTGAACTTGTTGAAACCTTTTGCGACAATTCTAGCCTTGTAGATAGTAACACTACTACCAGCGTCTGTCTTCCTCTTGAAGATCCATTTATTTTCTATGGATTGCGATCGGGAAATTCCACCAAAGTCCATACTTTGTTTTCATACATGGATCCTATCTCAGATTTCATGGCCTCAAGCCGTTTCGCGGAATCTGGGCTCATCATCGCTTCCTCATAGTTCGTAGGTTCATCATGGTCAAGTAACATGACCTCCAGAACAGGATTACCGTACCACTTTGGTGCGGATCTCACTCTGGTTTACCTACGAGGTTCGGTAGTAACTTGATCTGAAGTTACATGATCATCATCATTAGTTTCCTCACTAATTGTTGTAGTAGTCACAGGAACAGATTTCTGTGATGACTACTTTCTAATAAGGGAGAAGGTACAATTACCTTATCAAGTTCTACTTTCCTCCCACTCACTTCTTTCGAGAGAAACTCTTTCTCTAGAAAGGATCCATTCTTAGCAAAGAATGTCTTGCCTTTGGATCTGTGATAGAAGGTGTACCCAACAGTCTCCTTTGGGTATCCTATGAAGACATATTTCTCCGATTTGGGTTTGAGCTTATCAGGATGAAACTTTTTCATATAAGCATCATAACCCCAAACTTTAAGAAACGACAACTTTGGTTTCTTGCCAAACCACAGTTCAGATTGTGTCGTCTTAACGGACTTAGATGGTGCCCTTTTAACGTGAATGCAGCTGTCTTTAATGCATAACCCCAAAAACGATAATGGTAAATCGGTAAGAAACATCATAGATTGCACTATATCCAATAAAGTACGGTTATGACGTTCGGACACACCATTATGCTGTGGTGTTCTAGGTGGCGTGAGTAGTGAAACTATTTCACATTGTTTTAACTGAAGACCAAACTCGTAACTCAAATACTCTTCTCCACGACCAGATCATAGAAACTTTATTTTCTTGTTACGATGATTTTCCACTTCACTCTGAAATTATATGAACTTTTCAAATGTTTCAGTCTTCTTATTTCATTAAGTAGATATACCCATATCAGCTCAAATCATCTGTGAAGGTCAGAAAATAATGATACCCGCTGCAAGCCTTAATATTCATCGGACCACATACATCAGTATGTATGATTTCCAACAAATCTGTTGCTTGCTCCATTGTTCCGGAGAACGACGTTTTAGTCATCTTGCCCAAGAGACATGGTTCGCAAGCATCAAGTGATTCATAATCAAGTGATTCCAAAATCCCATCAGCATGGAGTTTCTTCATGCGCTTTACACCAATATGACTTAAACGGCAGTGCCACAAATAAGTTGCACTATCATTATTAACTTTGCATCTTTTGGCTTCAATATTATGAATATGTGTATCACCACGATCGAGATCCAACAAACCATTTTCGTTGGTGTGTATGACCATATAAGCTTTTATTCATGTAAGCAGAACAACAATTTATTCTCTTACTTAAATGAATAACCGTATTGCAATAAACATGATCAAATCATATTCATGCTCAACGCAAACACCAAATAACACTTATTTAGGTTCAACATTAATCCCGAAAGTATAGGGAGTGTGCGATGATGATCATATCAATCTTGGAACCACTTCCAACACACATCATCACTTCACCCTTAACTAGTCTTTGTTCATTCTGCAACTCCCATTTCGAGTTACTACTCTTAGCAACTGAACTAGTATCAAATACCGAGGGGTTGCTATAAACACTAGTAAAGTACACATCAATATGTATATCAAATATACCTTTGTTTATTTTGCGATCCTTCTTATCCGCCAAATACTTGGGGTAGTTCCACTTCCAGTGACCAGTCCCTTTGCAGTAGAAGCACTTAGTCTCAGGCTTAGGTCCAGACTTGGGTTTCGTCACTTGAGCAGCAACTTGCTTGCCGTTCTTCTTAAAGTTCCCCTTCTTCCCTTTGCCCTTTTCTTGAAACTAGTGGTCTTGTTAACCATCAACACTTGATGTTTTTCTTGATTTCTACCTTCGTCGATTTCAGCATCACGAAGAGCTTGGGAATTGTTTCTGTTATCCCTTGCATATTATAGTTCATCACGAAGTTCTACTAACTTGGTGATGGTGACTAGAGAATTCTGTCAATCATTATTTTATCTGGAAGATTAACTCCCACTTGATTCAAGCGATTGTAGTACCCAGACAATCTGAGCACATGCTCACTGCTTGAGTTATTCTCCTCCATCTTTTAGCTATAGAACTTGTTGGAGACTTCATATCTCTCAACTCGGGTATTTGCTTGAAATATTAACTTCAACTCCTGGAACATCTCATATGGTCCATGACGTTCAAAACGTCTTTGAAGTCCCGATTCTAAGCCGTTAAGCATGGTGCACTAAACTATCAAGTAGTCATCATATTGAGCTAGCCAAACGTTCATAACGTCTGCATCTGCTCCTGCAATAGGCCTGTCACCTAGCGGTGCATCAAGGACATAATTCTTCTGTGCAGCAATGAGGATAAACCTCAGATCACGGATCCAATCCGCGTCTTTGCTACTAACATCTTTCAACTTAGTTTTCTCTAGGAACATATATAAAACATAGGGAAGCAACAACGCGAGCTATTGATCTACAACATGGATATGCTAATACTACCAGGACTAAGTTCATGATAAATTAAAGTTCAATTAATCATATTACTTAAGAACTCCCACTTAGAAAGACATCTCTCTAATCCTCTAAGTGATCACATGATCCAAATCAACTAAACCATAACCGATCATCATGTGAAATGGAGTAGCTTTCAATGGTGAACATCACTATGTTGATCATATCTACTATATGATTCACGCTCGACCTTTCGGTCTCAGTGTTCCGAGGCCATATCTGCATATGCTAGGCTCGTCAAGTTTAACCTGAGTATTTTGCGTGTGCAAAACTGGCTTGCACCCGTTGTAGATGGACGTAGAGCTTATCACACCCGATCATCACGTGGTGTCTGGGCACGACGAACTTTGGCAACGGTGCATACTTAGGAAGAACACTTTTATCTTGAAATTTAGTGAGAGATCATCTTATAATGCTACCGTCAATCAAAGCAAGATAAGATGCATAAAAGATAAACATCACATGCAATCAATATAAGTGATATGATATGGCCATCATCATCTTGTGCTTGCGATCTCCATCTCTGATCATGCATTAAAAATTTTGTTTTAATCATTTACCTACTCGAGGACGAGCAGGAACTAAGCTTGGGGATGCTTGATACGTCTCCAACGTATCTATTAATTTTTATTGTTCCATGCTACTATATTATCCATCTAGAATGTTTTATATGCATTTATATGCTATTTTATATGATTTTTGGGACTAACCTATGAACCTAGAGCCCAGTGCCAGTTTATGTTTTTTCCTTGTTTTTGAGTATTGCAGAAAAGGAAAACCAAACGGAGTCCAATTGACCTAAAACTTCACGGAGATTATTTTGGACTAGAAGAAGCCCACGGAGCATCGGAGATGGGCGAGAAGAGTCCCGAGGCCACCATGAGGGTGGGGGGCACCCTACACCCCTGGGCGCGCCCCCTACCTCGTGCCCGCCTCGGGGACCCCCCTGACTTGTTCCCGACGCCAACACCTCTTATACATACCCAAACTTCCAGAACATAACCTAGATCGAGAGTTCCGCCGCCGCAAGCCTCTGTAGCCACCAAAAACCAATTGGGACCCTGTTCCAGCACCTTGCTAGAGGGGGGAACCCTGACCGGTGGCCATCTTTATCATCCCGACGCTCTCCATGACAAGGAGGGAGTAGTTCACCCTCGGGGCTGAGGGTATGTACCAGTAGCTATGTGTTTGATCTCTCTCTGTCTCTCTCTCTCGTGTTCTTGAGGTGGTACGATCTTGATGTATCGCGAGCTTTGCTATTATAGTTGGATCTTATGATGTTTCTCCCCCTCTACTCTCTTGTAATGGATTGAGTTTTCCCTTTGAAGTTATATTATCGGATTGAGTCTTTAAGGATTTGAGAACACTTGATGTATGTCTTGCATGTGCTTATCTGTGGTGACAATGGGATATCACGTGATTCACTTGATGTATGTTTTGGTGATCAACTTGCGGGTTCAGTGACCTTGTGAACTTATGCATAGGGGTTGGCACGCGTTTTGGTCTTGACTCTCCGGTAGAAACTTTGGGGCACTGTTTGAAGTTCTTTGTGTTGGTTGAATAGATGAATCTGAGATTATGTGATGCATATCGTATTATCATACCCACAGATACTGGTGGTGACATTGGAGTATCTAGGTGACATTAGGGTTTTGGTTGATTTGTGTCTTAAGGTGTTATTCTAGTACGAACTCTAGATCGAACGGAAAGAATAGCTTCGTGTTATTTTACTACAGACTCTTGAATAGATCGATCATAAAGAATAAATTTGAGGTGGTTTCGTACCCTACCATAATCTATTCATTTGTTCTCTGTTATTAGTGACTTTGGAGTGAATCTTTGTTGCATGTTGAGGGATAGTTATATGATCCAATTATATTATTATTGTTGAGAGAACTTGCACTAGTGAAAGTATGAACCCTAGGCCTTGTTTCAACGCATTGCAATACCGTTTGTGCTCACTATTATCATTAGTTACCTTGTTGTTTTTATATTTTCAGATTAAAAAAACCTATATCTACCATCCATATTGCGCTTGTATCACTATCTCTTTGCCGAACTAGTGCACCTATACAATTTACCATTGTATTGGGTGTGTTGGGGACACAAGAGACTCTGTTATTCGGTTGCAGGGTTGTTTGAGAGAGACCATCTCCATCCTACGCCTCCCACGGATCGATAAACCTTAGGTCATCCACTTGAGGAAATTTGATACTGTCCTACAAACCTCTGCACTTGGAGGCCCAACAACGTCTACAAGAAGAAGGTTGTGTACTAGACATCAGCCGCACCCTCAGATCCAGTCAAAGACCTTAAAACAATCATAGTCGAGGAGTTGGTTCCCCGCTCAGGTGCTAGCTCACTGCCATGGCCATGCGGGTGGCGTGGTAGCTAGTGTGCTGCGGTCTATGGTGGTGGTGCGGAAAATGTTCTTTTGACGGGTCGTACCCTAGTTGTTTGAGGAGGTCGGACTCCTAGTGGCTGAGGTGAAGCACCCGAATGGTGAAGGGATCACAAGCATGCAAACTTTGAAGACCTGACTATAGAGGCGGGTTCAACTGCTATCAGAGTGTGCCCACCACCTGTTGGAGTATGAATAACCAAGGGACATTACCTAGATGATGCTGGGCGATTTGCCTAAAGAAGAACTGAAGTCCTTTATGCATAATGTGACCAACGTGGATGTGTTAACACGAAGTCTGCCTTAACAGAAGGTACAAAGATTACATAACATGTAACTAGACACATCATGATGTTTAGTCAGGTGGTTGCTAGATGGAAAAGGTCCAAAATAAACGTTGAACTCGTGTACGAAAGCTAAATCGAACCCTAAACTTCAAATCCCGGAAATCAGCACACTGAACTCTCTGATCCCAGTCTATTTTTAACCTTCAGTGAGTTCCCAAACAGGGATTGTGGACGCGACATGTTAAATCCCGAGATTGTTCGCTATGGGCTGGCCCATCAGGCACGAAGCGAGTTTTTTTCTTTTTCTAACACGCGAAATAAAAAGTCATTTTTCTTAAAGTGCGAAATGACAAAAATGACTCGGGCAGAGTCGAACTTGGGACTTCGCAGGGTTGAGCTCATCCTGCTAGCCACTAGTAGAGATACCTCTAATTAAGTATTATAATAAGAGGCCAAGGTTCGATGGAAGCCTCATCTGACGATCAAAACCATTCCCGCGTGTCTCCATGCCGGAGACCCAAGACTACGGATCAGCTGAAGAACATGAGCGCTTTGGAGCCCCTACCTATCATCAGGATCTATACTCCAATGGATAGAATCTAGCGGTTGAACCCCTTGCCGCACCCTCAGATCTGGTCGAAGACCTTAAAACAATCACAGTCGAGGAGTTGGTTCCCCGCTCAGGTGCTAGCTCGCTGCCATGGCCATGCGGGTGGTGTGGTAGCTAGTGTGTCGCGGTCTATGGTGGTGGTGCGGAAAATGTTCTTTTGATGGGCCGTACCCTAGTTGTTTGAGGAGGTCGGACTCCTAGTGGCCGAGGTGAAGCACTCGAATAGTGAAGGGATCACGGGCGTGCAAACTTTGAAGACCTGACTATAGAGGCGGGTTCAACTTTTATCAGAGTGTGCCCACCACCTGTTGGAGTATGAACAACCACGGGATATTACCTAGATGATGTTGGGCGATTTGTCTAAAGAAGAACTGAAGTCGTGTTTGCATAATGTGACCAACGTGGATGTGTTAACACGAAGTCTGCCTTAACAGAAGGCACAAAGACTACATAACATGTAACTAGACACATCATGATGTTTAGTCAGGTGGTTGCTAGATGGAAAAGGTCCAAAATAAACGTTGAACTCGTGTACGAAAGCTAAATCGAACCCTAAACTTCAAATCCCGGAAATCAGCACACTGAACTCTCTGATCCCGGTCTATTTTTAACCTTCAGTGAGTTCCCAAACAGGGATTGTGGACGCTAAATCCCAAGATTGTTCGCTGTGGGCCGGCCCATCAGGCACGAAGCGAGTTTTTTTCTTTTTTTCTTAACGCGCGACATAAAAAGTCTTTTTTCTTAAAGTGCGAAATAACAAAGACGACTCGGGCAGAGTGGAACTTGGGACCTCGTAGAGTTGAGCTCATCCTACTAGCCACTAGTACAGATACCTCTAAGTATTATAATAAGAGGCCAAGGTTTGATGGAAGCCTCATCCGACGATCAAAACCGTTCCCACGTGTCTCCATGCCGGAGGCCCAAGACTTCGGATCAGCTGAAGCACATGAGCGCTTTGGAGCCCCTACCTATCATCAGGATCTAAAATCCAATGGACATAATCTAGCGGTTGAACCCCTTGCCGCACCCTCAGATCCGATCGAAGACCTTTAAACAATCATAGTCGAGGAGTTGGTTCCCCGCTCAGGTGCTGGCTCGCTGCCATGGCCATGCGGGTGGCATGGTAGCTAGTGTGCCGCAGTCTATGGTGGTGGTGTGGAAAATTTTCTTTTGACGGGCCACACCCTAGTTGTTTGAGGAGGTCGGACTCCTAGTGGTCGAGGTGAAGCACCTGAATGGTGAAGCGATCACGGGCATGCAAACTTTGAAGACCTGACTATAGAGGCGGGTTCAACTGCTATCAGAGTGTGCCCACCACCTGTTGGAGTATGAACAACCACGGGATATTGCCTAGATGATGCTGGGCGATTTTCCTAAAGAAGAACTGAAGTCGTGTATGCATAATGTGGCCAACGTGGATGTGTTAACACGAAGTATGCCTTAACAGAAGGTACAAAGATTACATAACATGTAACTAGACACATCATGATGTTTAGTCAGGTGGCTGCTAGATGGAAAAAAGTCCAAAATAAACCTTGAACTCGTGTACGAAAGCTAAATCGAACCCTAAACTTCAAATCCCGGAAACCAACACACTGAACTCTCTGATCCCGGTCTATTTTTAAGCTTTAGTGAGTTCCCAAATAGGGATTGTGGACGCGGCATGTTAAATCCCGAGATTGTTCGCTGTGGGCCGGCCCATCAGGCACGAAGTGAGTTTTTTTCTATTTCTTAACACGCGACATAAAAAGTCTTTTTTCTTAAAGTGCAAAATAACAAAAACGACTTGGGCAGAGTCGGACTTGGGACCTCGTAGAGTTGAGCTCATCCTGCTAGCAACTAGTACTGATACCTATAAGTATTATAATAAGAGGCCAAGGTTCGATGGAAGCCTCATCTGATGATCAAAACCATTCCCGCGTGTCTCCACGCCGGAGACCCAAGACTGCGGATCAGCTGAAGCACTTTGGAGCTCCTACCTATCATCAGGATCTGAACTCCAATGGACAAAATCTAGCGGTTGAACCCCTTGCCGCACCCTCAGATCCGGTTGAAGACCTTAAAACATTCATAGTCGAGGAGTTGGTTCCCCGCTCAGGTGCTGGCTCGCTGCCATAGCCATGCGGGTGGCGTGGTAGCTAGTGTGCCGCGGTCTAAGTTGGTGGTGCGGAAAATGTTCTTTTGACGGGCCGTACTCTAGTTGTTTGAGGAGGTCGGACTCCTAGTGGCGAGGTGAAGCACCTGAGTGGTGAAGGGATCATGGGCATGCAAACTTTGAAGACCTGACTATAGAGGCGGGTTCAACTGCTATCAGAGTGTGCCCACCAGCTGTTGGAGTATGAACAACCACGGGATATTACCTAGATGATGCTGGGCGATTTGCCTAAAGAAGAACTGAAGTCGTGTATGCATAATGTGACCAACGTGGATGTGTTAACACGAAGTCTGCCTTAACAGAAGGTACAAAGACTACATAACATGTAACTAGACACATCATGATGTTTAATCAGGTGGTTGCTAGATGGAAAAAGTCCAAAATAAACCTTGAACTCGTGTACGAAAGCTAAATCGAACCCTAAACTTCAAATCCTGGAAATCAGCACACTGAACTCTCTCATCCCGGTCTAGTTTTAACCTTCATTGAGTTCCCAAACAGGGATTGTGGACGCGGCATGTTAAATCCCAAGATTGTTCGCTGTGGGCCGGCCCATCCGGCATGAAGCGAGTTTTTTTCTTAACGCGCGACATAAAAAGTCTTTTTTTCTTAAAGTGTGAAATAACAAAAATGACTCGGGCAGAGTCAAACTTGGGACCTCGCAGAGTTGAGCTCATCGTGCTAGCCACTAGTATAGATACCTCTAAGTATTATAATAAGAGGCCAAGGTTCGATGGAAGCCTCATCTGACGATCAAAACCGTTCCCGCATGTTTCAACGCCGGAGACCCAAGACTTCGGATCAGCTGAAGCACATGAGCGTTTTGGAGCCCCTACCTATCATCATGATCTAAAATCCAATGGATAGAATCTAGCGGTTGAACCCCTTGCCGCACCCTCAGATCCGGTCGAAGACCCTAAAACAATCATAGTCGAGGAGTTGGTTCCCCGCTCAGGTGCTGGCTCGCTGCCATGGCCATGCGGGTGACGTGGTAGCTAGTGTGCCGCGGTCTATGGTGGTGGTGCAGAAAAGGTTCTTTTGACGGGTCGTACCCTAGTTGTTCGAGGAGGTCGGACTCCTAGTGGCCAAGGTGAAGCACCTGAATGGTGAAGTGATCACTAGCATGCAAACTTTGAAGACCTGACTATAGAGGCGGGTTCAACTGCTATCAGAGTGTGTCCACCACCTGTTGGAGTATGAACAACCACAAGATATTACCTAGATGATGTGGGGCGATTTGCCTAAAGAAGAACTGAAGTCATGTATGCATAATGTGACCAACGTGGATGTGTTAACACGAAGTCTGCCTTAACAGAATGTACAAATATTACATAACATGTAACTTGGCACATCATGATGTTTAGTCAGGCGGTTGCTAGATAGACTACTACTATAGTAGAGCCATAAAGTTGCAAGTTTGAATCCTCAAGTTTGCATCTTATTTTTTCCCTGAGATTTAAAAGTCGACAAAAAAAATCAGATCTAGACGCTTTATTTGGGACGTGGCAGTGATCACAGGAGGCCGCTAAAAAATCAGATACCGGACGTGTTGCGGGAATCGAAAAAAAAACAGGATTTATAAAGAACATGTGGCGGTCGTTCGATTTGGATCTGTTGCAATATCGCGGTGGTTCGGAAATTAGCTTTTCTATCCAAAAATGAGAACAAAACAAGTGAGCACATTAGTCGCGTAAACACGACAGCTGATACCCTCAAAAAAGAAAAACACTGTAGCTGATTCGGCGGATCACGTTTAGGACCAGGGCAACGCTCCTCCCCCAGCGCACCGCCTGTTCCACGTTCTCGTCCACGAGTTGGTCGCGGCTCGCGCTCACGGACACGGTCAGCAATCAACAGCAGCCGCACACGGCATCTCCCGTCACATGGCCCGCCGCAACGCCTGAGCCGCGAGCCCCCTAGAAATTTCCCATTCCGTAGGCGCGGCCCACGCTTATCTCCGCGTCGCGTGGCTTTGCCGACCTGCCAGCCGCCCGCCCACCCAAACCAAACAAGAAGATTCTAAATATTATTATAAATAGACTGACTAATCTCATGATACAAGACTGGTAGCAATAGCATCACGTGTTTCGGCCATGGTATCATCATCTTCTGATGGTAGAGCGTTGGCGCCTGTAAATGGCAATGGGGGCTGCACATACGCATCATTGTCAAACTTGTCAAAATGCTCATCATGCAACTTGCCAACATGAATGAAGTTGTGGAGACACATGCATGCAGTGACAATCATCTTTTGGCTCTCCGGTTTGTACCGTGGTTCTTTCAAGAATTCGCCATTTCATCTTGAGAACACCGAATGTTCTTTCAATGACATTTCGCAAAGAAGAATGACGATGGTTGAATGTCTCATGTCTACCAATGGATGGGTGTTGTTGGAACTCTGGTACATGGTATCGTTGCCCTTTGTATGGTGCTAGATATCCAACCCTGTTTGGATATCCGGAGTCCACAAGGTAATATTTATCTATAGTAAAACATCATAAGCTATTAGAAATGTAGTACGTATCATCATGTACATAACAATATACATACAAGAGATTACCTGTGGGAGGTTGTTGAAAATGATCATAACGAACTATAGCATCGCTCCATACACGTGTGTCATGAACAGATCCGGGCCATCCAGGAACAACAAAAGTGAACCTCATATCGAAATCACAGACTGCCATGACATTTTCACTTGTAACCCCTTTCCTATCCTGTGTTGTGGCTCCAACTCCTTAGGCACAATCACTTCAATGTGTGTTCCATCTATGGCTCCAATAGCATTTTTAAAATGAGGCCAGAACTTTGTTTTTCTTAGTATGGGGTGCGGTTCAGAGAAAGATGGATCAATAGGCCTAATGAAATCACCAGCCATGCGGTCCACACACTCCAAAACCTCATGAAATTTTTTGTTGATGACAGAACGACTATGTCCAAACCGATCTGCTACATTATCAGTGGTTTGGCACGTCCCCAAAGTCCATAAAAACCGTGTCAATGCTTCTTTCGATGATATGTTGCAAGTTGACTTAAGCCCGTACTTCTCAACCAACAATTCATGCAATGAGTAAAAAACAGACCTTCTCATTCTGAACATAGAGTAGAAAGCTTTTGCATCTTGCTCCTTCTCTGCCACCCATTGGAGGCCTGTAACAAGGTGCGACTTTCTTGGTGCATACGACAATCTCTCACTTGGCGACCCCACTTCCATAGCACATGCAAACATGGCCAAATCCCATTCCTTATCTGATCCATATGAAGATTCATCTGAAGTGTCCATCTGCCACATAAACATACACAGGAGAGTTTAGCAACAACATACAAAATTACCAACAATAGTTATACATGATACAATACAATTCCAAAGCAAACAATTATGTTCTGAACAAGTGAACATTGCATTATGAGAGCAAACAACATGTTCAGGACATTACAAGTTGGAAGCAAAGGACTGGGTTCACAACATTACATGTTTCGAAGCAAATAGTTGGAAGCAAATGATACATATCGGTTCACATCATTACAAGTTCAAAGCAAATAGTTGGGTTCTACTTATTTTTGTTGAGCTCCCATGTCCTCTCTATCCATCGAAGCCTTGCACTAGGTTCATGATCCTTGAATGTTACGAAAATATCACGATATTTCCTTTCCAACATAAGATGGGAAGCATAGAAATGCACATCACTCCCAGGTTTAGCACCATCTGCAATCACCATGTTCATCTTGTCTCCAATCTCCTTTCTTGTTGTATCCTCTCCTAGGTTTCCCTTTCTCTTTTCTCTTGCACCAAAGAGGTCAACCATACGTACAAGTGCATCAGTTTTAACACTTTCATTTGACCACTTCTCATTCATCCTAGGACTTGGCGAATAAGAACATGGCATCTTCTTCCCAATCTTGGCACGCTACGTACGAGGTGTAGCTTCGACATCATGACTTTCACAACCTGAATCATCATCCATATTAAAGCGAGATGAACCACTTTGATATGTGGGAATTGGCACCCTAGCATGTTCATTTGTGACATAGCAAGCATCAAACGCCTCTCTCATTTTGTCCTCCTCTGGTAGTGGAGCATACCGGAACTTGGCAGCTAACAGATTTGCCTGCAATCATATACCAGGACTCACGGTTAAATAATGGTAGAAGAACATCACTCACTACTTGAATGAATGACATGGCAACAAAATACCTTTATCTCAATTTCCCACCACTCATCTATAGCTGCAATGGTCTTTGTATATTCATCTCTACCAATGCCAGTTGCTTTTTGAGTCAATGTCTTCCATACACTGTAGTCTGCTCTACATATATCCCATCTATTCTTCAGTTGGTTGGAAGAATAATTTCTCCCGGAGCGCTCATTGAACTTTCTAACCAAATTAGCTTTTCCAATGTCGGTTAAAGTGGTGCCACCACGGTTATTAGCTCGCACCTCCTCTACACATGCATCCATAAAAATGGTATGTGCTGCACTGTCCCAGTTTGCTTTAGGGGGCTTGGTTTTCTTTTCTTTCTCCATCTACAACGTCTATCATTAGCACAAAGCAGTAGCAACACAGAACCACTCACAACTAGCATTGAGCAATTGTAGTAGAAAAAAGAATTTTAAAAAATCATCTACCTACACAGTACAGAAAAGAACTCTTGTTCCTTGTACAGAGAAGAATCTAACAAATAAACTAACATCATCTACATCCATCCATCAATCAAGCAAATCATCTACGTCTATCTAGCAATCCATTGTTTCATGTATAAAAAAGAGGTACAAATCATCTACATCCATCTATCCATCCACTCTTCCATGTACAGAGAAAATACAAGAGAGAGAGGGGGAGAGAGAGAGAGAGGCTCACCGAGGCAGCGGATAGAAGACAGCAGCAGCCGGCTGGATGGGCTCATCGGGGCCGGCGGAGGACGGCGGGGAGGGCGGTCGGAGCCGGCGGGGCGGAGGACCTCAGGGGCTGGCGGGATGGGGGTCGGAGGAGGCGGCGCTGAGCACTGCTTTGGCCGGCCGGATGGGCGCGTCGGGGCGGCGCTCGTCTGCTCCGGCAGGGTTCCAATAAGGCGCGCGTCTGGGCTCGAGGGAGGAGGGGCGGTGGGTCAGGAACCCTAGCGGCGGCTGGAGGAAACAGAGCGAGAGCGAGGGGGGAATCGATCGAGGATAGGGGAGCGAGCGGCAGATGTGTTTTCTGGGCTGCGGTCGGTCGGGCTGTGGAAGGGCATTTTGCCTATAATTTCGTGGTGAGATAGGGGTACAGTCTGAAAACCCAAACGTTTTCATTTGCGGGAGGTCCAGAATCGTAAGAATCGACCCAAAACGTTGCTTTTCGGTTGCACTGTCGATTGTGGTCTGATTTTGACGATTCTACAAAATCAAAACGAGTTCTTTCTAGCTTTTGATTTTTCAGACCCAGAATCTCCATAATCGGGTCAAAAGAACTAGGCCCAACCCAAGTCCGGAACCAGCCCGATCTCACCAGCTCCACTCCCGTTTGACTTCCGCCGCCCACCCGTGAGCAGAAAGCAGAATTATGCCTTGCCCCCTCAAGCCGCCACGCCAGCGCGGCGAAGCCGTGTCCGGTAAGGAATCGGTTGGCTCCCCCTCCCGCACCGCCTCTGCGCCGGCTACAAAAGGCGCTCCAGGTGCGTCCTCTCCACCCCGCGCTCCGTCCTCCTCTCTTCTCCTTTGGAGCTTTCGGTCTGGCCGCGGCTCTGCTCTCGCCCGAGTCGCCTCCTCGCGTCTCCTCCCCCTTGTCCATCAATTCTCGATTCGTTTCGAATCGCGTTTGATTCGATTTCACTCGCCGTCGCCGTTGCGTTGCTGTGCTCGCAGGGTACTCCTCCGCCTCCGCGCGAGCCCGGGAAGCGATCGATCGGGGAATTCATTCATTTGGTTTGCCAATCTATCTCAGAGTCTACCCCGCAAAAAAAAAATCTATCTCAGAGTCTGTTTTGTGTGCCCAATTCTGTTTGCAACCGTGGATCCTGTGTTCCTCGTATTCGTATTCGCACCCGCGAGCGTTGGTTGCAGGATCGTCGAGCCTGGTTTTTGGGATTGGAGCTCTAATTATGGAGCGGAAGGCCGACGCAAGGTCAGTTCCCCGTGCTCGTTCAGATCGCTTCCTTGGTTCCGTCACCTGCGTTCGTCCGTGATTCCAGCTTTCAAATGGATATGGCCTGGCCCGCGTGATCTTCTGGTTCCCCTAGCAGCGCTGTGGTTTATTCCGTCAAATCATTCGTTGGTACGAGGTGGAATCGAGGCCCTCGTGGATCCGGTGGAGGTTTGATTTCTGTTCATGATTATTCTGACTGATTGGTTGGTTACGGTTCACCAGTTGTTTATTCTGACATGGTCAGATCTTCTGGGTGATGAAGCTTAGGATCTCTTACCAACCTGGAACCTGCGATCTGCGTTTGAATAACAAAATGAATCCCTCCCAGTTTAGTTTCTTGGTTCGCACACTAGTCAACGGCAATTCTGATTTCCATTTGTTGGTGCTTCTCCAGAAATTGTATTACAAGGCATAATGGGGAGCGACCTATCTTGCTGATCTGCGTTTGGATGATTATTATATTACCCCCTCTGTTTAATTCCTTCATCTACATGGTTCAATTTAAATCGGTTCTAATTTAGATTTGTTCATGGTTGTCCAGAAATTGGGATTATACGGCTTAGCGGGAGCGACTTGCCATCCTTCATGACCTCTCTGTTTATTTCCTTCTCTCCACAGTTCAGTTAATCTCCACACAATTCTGATTTGGATCTTGGGTTTGTTTCTGGTACTTCAGATGTTGGAATTACACGGCTTAGCGGGTGGCCCAGTTTTACCTCGGCACGGCGGTTCTTCTGTGGCTCAAACATTTTCTTACTCTTATCAATAATATAATTAGAAAACACCAGCCAAGTTTCTCTGCCTTAGTTTGTCATTCTCAGCTCTTGCAGAAACCATCTTGGAAGGGATATAATTGGAATTGGTGCTGTCTACCTGACCTTCTCAGCCCAAACTTCCTTATAACTTCTACCTCCTCGTTTGAAGCATACTTTAGTTGAGCCTAGTTTTCCAATAATTTACAGAGGCGTATCTTGCTCGTTGCAGGTTTGACGAATGCAAAGTCCAACCTGATGCTGAGTTGAATCTGTTTGCAGTTTTTTCTAATCAATTCATCATTACTTAGATAACCTTTAAGATCTTCTCACTAGGCCATATTTTGAATTCAGATTTATCTCAAAGGTGCACGAATGGAGCTTCAAACTTGGCAAATCCTACAAACAAAAAAGAGACTCCTCCATTTTTAACTCTTTGCCTCTTTTTTTTATATCACGTCGCTACTTGTTCATGCCTTTGATTTAGGCTTTTTTGCTTCTGCCCCTGTGATTGCAGATTTATTTTAGCCCAGAGAGTGCTGGTAGTGAGTCGAAATCTGTTAAAATCGTTTGGTTTGCAATCTATCTCTATGCGTTTCAATTCGTTATCTGTACTCTTATCCTGTCGACTGCAGGCCATATTTAGGAAGTTTGTGCTTATGGGCAAATATCTGTACAGTGAGTCAGGTCAGTGTTCTATCAACGGTTTGTTTGGTTTAGTTGTGTTCCTCCACACATTGGTTGCAGGATTGGATCTGGAATGTGGAGATCCCTGTGGTATTGTATGACAAAGGGGATTTGGCAGGTCAGATTTGAATGGCTATCGCGGGTGTGGTCTTTTGGTTCTCATCATGCATCATCAGCTAATATGAGGTGGATTAGAGCTCCTGGTGGATCTTCTGGTTCTCATCATGCATCATCAGCTAATATGAGGTGGATTAGAGTTCCTGGTGGATTCTTATTGTAGCAGCTGATCGCACTTTTGGTGTGTGTTTGTGCTCCTTTGCTTGCAGCAGATGCAGGAGTGTAGTAGTTCTGCATAGATGAATCATAGGGTGGAGGTTTGGTTTCTGTTCGTCATTTTGATTGATTGGATAATGAAGCTTAGGATCTCTTGCCAACCTGAAACTTGTGATCTGCATTTGGATAATGAATTTCATCCCAATTCAATTTATTTGGTTTGTGCAGTATAATTTAGTCCTTGGCAGTTCTGAATTCGTTTGTGGTTTTCCAGAAATTGGGCTTAATAAGGTTTAGCAGGAGCAACCTATCTTCTTGTTGATCAGTGTTTGGATGATTATGAACCCCTCTATTTAATTCATTCTCCACAATTCAACTTTAGTACCCCACAGTTCTGATTTGGATCTCTTGCTGGTTGTCCAGAAATTGGGATTATATGGCTTAGCGGGAGTGACCTATCTTCCTTCTTAATTTCTTCTCAGCTCAATTAGTTGTCCAACAATTCTGATTTAGATTTGTTGCTGGTTCTCCAGAAACTGGAATTATATGGCTTAGCGGGTGATCCTATGTTTCCTCAGCATGGCGGTTCTTTCTGTGGCCCAACATATCTGACCTTTTGTCCTCCCTTGATAGTTGAACTTCCTAGACATTTGTTTTTTTGCCTTGGTTGGTAATTCTTAGCTCTTGCAGATGCTGGCTTGGAAGCGAAATAATTGGAACCAGTGTTGTCTATCTGACCGTCGCGGCCAAGACAGGCTTACTTACCCTTTACCTCTTACTTACCCTTCACCTCAGCATTTGATGCATGCTTTAGCTGAGCCTAGTTATCCTCTTAACTTATAGAAAGGTATCTTCCTCGTTGCAGGTCGTAGTTGATGAACTCAAAGTCCAACCTGGTGCTGAGTTGAATCTGTTTGCAGTTCTTCTAAATCTACTATTTCCTCAAGTCATCATAACTTAGATAACCTTTAAAATTATCTTACCAGGAAATATTTTGAATACAGATCTGCAAAGGTTCAACAAAGGAGAATCAAACTAATGGAACAACCTACAATGAAAAAGACTATTTTAACCCACCTCTTATTTTTTATTTCACGTAGCTACTTGTTTATGTCTTTAATTTATGTTTTTCTTTCTACCCTCCCTTTGGTGGTTGCAGATTGAGCCCAAACCATGCTGGTTGTGAGTCGAAATCTGTTAAATCATTTGGTTTGCGGTCTATCTCTCTCTCTCTGAATTGATTTGTTGTTTGTACTCTTGATCCCTCTTCTGCGTGTATCAGTTGCAGGATATATTTAGGAAGTCTGGGCCGCAGGATATATTTGGATATGTTGGTTCTCCAGAAACTGGAATTATACGGCTTAGAGGAGAGACACATTTTGCTGCTTTGCGTTTGGATAATTATCACTCCCTATGTTTTACTCTTTCATCTCCACTGTTCTGTTTTGGTTTCCCACAATTCTAATTTGAACTATTTGTTGGTGGCTCTCCAGAAATTGGAATAATATGGCTTAGAAGGCGGTCCTATTTTGCGTCGTGGCAGTTCCTTCTGTGGCTAAAAATTTTCAACCTTTTTTACTCTATAATTGAACTCTCTAGACCTTAGGCTTTCTTTGCCTTAGTAATACTCAGCTCTTGCAGATACCGACTTGGAAAGGAAACTGTAGTTTGGAACTGGCGTTGTTGTCGTCCATCACCCATACCTGACCCTAGACAGGCTTTTACTTGTTCCCACTCATCGTTTGATCCATGCTTTAGCTATTTATAAGCAGCATTTCCCCTAACCAAAAATTTATAGAGAAGGCCTCTTGCTCGCTGCAGGTTGTAGTTGAAGAACTCCTTTCCAACCCGGTGAATCCATCTACTGATCTTCTAAATCTACTAGTATCGTTTCAATTCTTTTAACTTACATAACCTATAAATTATCTTATAAGACTATTTTAAATACAGATTCATATGGAACACAAATATAAGGATAATCCAGAGCTTTCAACTAATGGCACATCCTACAACCGGAAAGGACTTACCTTCCTATTTTCTTTATTTCATTTATATTAGTTACTTGGCCATCTCTTTGATATAGGCTTTTGCCCCTGCCCTTCCTATGGTTGCAGAATGTTCTTTAGCCCAGGCCATGTGGGCAATGACTAGCTCTCCATGGTTGTTACACTTGATCCCTGTGCTCTCTTGGTCTTCTGCGAGTGTGGGTTGGCAAGATATAATAGTTAGGAGTTTGGGCCCAAACCTTTGCTCTGTACATGGAGTCAGGTCAGATTCTTGTAGATGGTCTGTTTGTTTAATTTGTTATGGCCTCCTCTACAATTTAGCTTGTAGGACTGGATCTCGATCTGGTCTGGAAATGAAGCTCCATATGGTGTGTGAACGTATGGTGAAGGGTACTTGAGGCAGGTCAGTTTCCCATGTTTGGTCACATTGATTTACTGGATTCCTCGTCTGTGCTTGGTGACGTCAGATTCGAGTGGCTATACCTTAAGTTCCTCGATTTATGTTTGTCTGATGGCTGTTTGGGAGCTTCGTTCTGGATGGAGGAGTCTTCCTCGACCACAAAAACTTAAACCTGGACTCCCTGCTTGTTTCAACTGATTTCCCAGATTTCATTACTTGAAGAAACTATAAGTATGCCTGTCATATTTGGGTCGTTCATTGATTTGCATTATTGGAGGTTTTATTGCAAGATTGTAGAGTTGGGTAGTCAGTCAGCACTGGGACTTGGTGAAAGCAAATGGGCTTCCCTGATGGTTTTGACTTCTGATTAGTGATCCTGAAGCATAATGATATGGTCTTTGTGGTAGTTTTCAGTTTGAACTTGCATTCAGTGGCCTCATATCTTTGGTGCACCTTGGAGTTGGTAGTGTGCACATCTGATTCTTTCAACTGTCCTGAAACATCTTACTTGGTTTCTGTTCTGCCATCTTACTGGTTACGGTATCTTCTTCAACTTGCATGTGGTTAGGATGGAATATGATCTCATCTTCTGCTCGAATCAAGAAAATGCTAGAAGTCTCAAACAAGGGTCTGAAATGGAAATATCAGTTCATACTCAGTTAGTATAGCAGATTATCAAAGTTTGATTTGACTATAAATTACCTGGTTACCATACTGTTTCAGGAAGTTTGGTTTTGATATTTGGCTGCTTATATCTTTCAACTTGCAAATTTATCACCCAATAGGAAGTAAAGATCGTATGTACATGAGCTCTGAATGCAGTAAAAATGTTAATGGATATATATATGAATTGGTCATACTTGGATTTGTCGGTTTACTATTCTACATACTGTTGTCCATGATTGCACATGGTTTGTTTATGTGTGTGTCTATATATATATATATATATATATATATATATATATATATATATATATATATATATATATATATATATAATAGGCTCATCTTATGACACAAAATCAAATTTTGGTGTGCTCATATTTTTTACTTTGGTGATAAAGAAAGATCCCACGCTCGCACTTGTGTTGGTTGGCCTCCTGTAGTTGGGTAATATTGTTGGGTAATATTGATGACTTGATATGCAGTTAGGAGTTATTGCTATATATATATACACTACTAAAAATGGAGAGTTGAAAGTTCTGAACTGGAAGCTAGAACAAATATTTTGCCCTGAACACTCCGCTCACGTCCACTGAATATGATTCTGGTTTGTTGGTATGGAGTTTTACACTACTAAAAATGGAGAGTTGAAAGTTCTGAACTGGAAGCTAGAACAAATATTTTGCCCTGAACACTCCGCTCACGTCCACTGAATATGATTCTGGTTTGTTGGTATGGAGTTGATTTTCAGAAGTTATGTTCTCATTGGTGCTTCTCCAGTGAGATCTGGATTCTTCAATGCATCTTCTTGGTTTGGTTAAATTGACAACTAGCAAAACAGTCTGGCTAATTTGATGATTCCTGAACACACTGTCTAATTTGATGATGAATCCTGCTGATTACTTTCAACATATGGCAGTTTGTTTCGTACTTCATCCATCCTGGATTTAAAGACACAAAGCGCTCACACATCTCTACGGTCCTCCAATGGCTAATTTGATCTCTTCACGTTGAACTGCTAATTTGATCTGGATTACGGGAACTTCCATTACATATTCTTATTAAATAGACAATTTCATATCGTTCACACATCTTGTGGTCATCTAATGGGTAATTTGACCTTCTTTACAGTCAAACTGCTAATTTGATATGGATTATTATGGAATCTTCAATTGCATATTCTTAAATCTATAATTTCATAGCGTTCACACATCATCTAATGGCTAATTGACCTTCTTTGTCGGTGAACTGCTAATTTGATCTGGATTCTGAATCTTGAACCACATATTCTCTTCAATTACATATTCTTAGTTTTCTGGCAACTTCCTGGTTTTAATATAGTTGGCAACTAGCAGAAGTACTAATTTGATGATTCCTGCCGATTGCATATTCTTAACTTGAAACTTGGACAAACCCATTCTGTTTCATACTAATTAATAAATCCTATATATAGATTTTAAAGACACAGAAGTATCTATTCACACATCTTACGGTCCTCTGACCCTATAATGGCTAGAACTACGAAAGCTTTCTCTATGCAAAGACTTGAATCGCGCTCATCCCACTAGATAAATTAGTTATTCCCATTCAGGTTCTGGCATTCGTTGTTTGTGCCCCATGTTTGTGTTATGATCTTCCGAAAATGTTGCGTGAATATTTCTTGCCAATCGTGTGTAGTGTCAATGCTGCCTTTGGTTGATTACGTGGCTTGTATGCTTAGCTGAATAACTGTTTGTAGTGTTTGCTGTTTTTTGTGTTTAAGTAGGAGTAGTTTAACACTGCCTTTGCCGGTCCCAAGCCCGGATGTGAAAATGTGGAGGGAACTGCAGTTAGCTCCTCTGTATTGGTTGCATAAGAACTCATTAGAACTGTCATGGTCCCCAAATATTTTACATTGAGTAGCAGCGAATTAAGCGAGTAGAAGCTGCACAGACTGTCCTAGTCGAATACTGAATAGTCACACAATGTGGCAAGCTTTGGAATGCATCCTTTGCTATGAAGAATCTGGGCAAGTGTAATTGTGGTTAGTCGGGACTGTCAAGAACTTGCTGAATTCCTAGCTGTACAAGGTCAGTGTTTTACTTCTGTTCCCCCAAGGGAAGTGAGTGTATAGGAAGCCTTGCATGAAAGGCCTCATGTACCACAATTGATGTGGGTAACTGCTTCCCTAGAAAATGCTGTGGTATTGCTGGACACGAGATCCGCAGTAGGGTAAAGTGTAGCAGATGCAAGCAAGTGGGGATGGTTCACAGAGTTCCCTGATAATTGCACTTGGATGGTAGTGGTAATCATTACAGTGATTCAGGAGTTGGGATATACGAGTACATTATTACAAGTTGAGTTAATGAGGTTAGCAGAGGAATTTTTGTAGTCTGTAAACGCAAGTTCAGGGTGTGTTCGGAAATACGTACATTATTGGTTGTCCTTGTCAAGTTGTGGTTATCGTTCACGCAATCTCATTTTGCGCCCATAAGAAAGTCAGGAATGCAGATATGGTGGTTCATTTTCAGAGTAGAAATTCAAGTCGGATGAAACTGAAGAAGCTTCAACCACTGCAATCCCCTCTGGAGACGTCCTTCATCACCTCGTGTGTAGAGGTTCATGCCCTTGTTTCTTTCAGTTAGACACACCGGCTAACATCTACAGTGGTGCGCAAAGCTTGACTGTCGTTCAGAGTCAGTCTCGTCGCTGTATCTTAAATCTTATCAGCGCAGATGCTAATATACGTTGTTGAATCATTGGCGAGTAGAATGCCTGCAGTTGTTTGTCGAGTGGATGCTGATGTCCTGGAACTTTCGGATTATTCGGCATAAGAGCATCTCCAGCCGTTCAGCCCCTCAGGGTGCCGAAAAAGAGCGGCCTGGGGGCGAACCGGCGCTAGATTGGTCCCCGAGGGCGACCTACCTCCCAGCCGCGGCAAATTCAAACATAGTCATTCCCGCTCATAAAATAGTCGCCACAAATCCGGCGATCAAGCGGCCACAAGTTCGGCGATCGAATGACAAGTTCGGCGTATAAAAAGCAGAAAGGATGTGCGTGCGCATCAGACGGCGAGGCCGGCCTCCGGAGTCGGCGTGCGCGGGCTTGGCGGGGTCTCTATGCTTGGCGGCGTCGGCGTGACTTCTGTGCCGCGGGAAGTCTCGGCGGCATCACTCAGGCTTGGCGTCGGCGTGGGCGTCGTCGTCGAGGGAAGCTGGTTCAGGATGAGGCCACGCTCCGCCAAGTACCCCGCCTTGACCGCCTCGTCGTTGCTCTGGAGCATGTCTGCCCGCCAGCGGGAAAGCCAGGTCGGTGTTTCTCTTCTTCGCGGCGACGTTGGTCCAGAGTAAGTCGAGCTTGACGACGCTGCTCGACATCAACGCCGACCACCGCGTCTCGGTCTTCTCTTAATGAAGGGCGGCCCGGACCTGTGCATCGGCGAGGCAGTGCTCGATGAACTCCTGAACTCGAGCGGTGGCCGCGTTTGCGTGTTTCCCTTTCTTAGCACCTTTGTTGCCGTCCGGCCGACCTTCTGACGCGCCCGGAGTCGGCGCGTCCGGCTTGTAGGTCTCCTTGGCCTTGTCGAGGGTGCGCCGGACTTCCGCCCACTTCTCGCATATGTCAATGCGCTTGTAAACGTGGAGGTACTTGAATTCGGCGTCGTTGTTGCCCTGCCGATACAAGGCGAACATGCACAGCAACTGCGCGGAGGAACAAACAGTTGGCGGGCGCACACGGCGAAGAGAGGCGGGAGACCGGCGTGCCATACCTGATCCTCAATACTGGCGCCGCTCTCCGGGCGAGCCGCGACCTCCTCGACGATCCCATGCCATTTGTTGCACGCCCCCTGAAGGAAATATGCCCTAGAGGCAATAATAAAGTTATTATTTATTTCCTTATATCATGATAAATGTTTATTATTCATGCTAGAATTGTATTAACCGGAAAAATAATACATGTGTGAATACATAGACAAACAGAGTGTCACTAGTATGCCTCTACTTGACTAGCTCGTTAATCAAAGATGGTTATGTTTTCTAACCATAGACAAAGAATTGTTATTTGATTAACGGGATCACATCATTAGTTGAATGATCTGATTGACATGACCCATTTCATTAGCTTAGCACCCGATCGTTTAGTATGTTGCTATTGCTTTCTTCATGACTTATACATGTTCCTATGACTATGAGATTATGCAACTCCCGTTTACCGGAGGAACACTTTGTGTGCTACCAAACGTCACAACGTAACTGGGTGATTATAAAGGAGCTCTACAGGTGTCTCCAAAGGTACATGTTGGGTTGGCATATTTCGAGATTAGGATTTGTCACTCCGATTGTCGGAGAGGTATCTCTGGGCCCTCTCGGTAATGCACATCACATAAGCCTTGCAAGCATTGCAACTAATGTGTTAGTTGTGAGATGATGTACTACAGAACGAGTAAAGAGACTTGCCGGTAACGAGATTGAACTAGGTATTGGATACCGACGATCAAATCTCGGGCAAGTAACATACCGATGACAAAGGGAACAACGTATGTTGTTATGCGGTCTGACCGATAAAGATCTTCGTAGAATATGTAGGAGCCAATATGGGCATCCAGGTCCCGCTATTGGTTATTGACCAGAGACATGTCTCGGTCATGTCTACATTGTTCTCGAACCGTAGGGTCCGCATGCTTAAACTTACGATGACAGTTTCATTATGAGTTTATGTATTTTGATGTACCGAAGGTTGTTCGGAGTCCCGGATGTGATCATGGACATGACGAGGAGTCTCGAAATGGTCGAGACATAAAGATCGATATATTGGACGGCTATATTCGGACACCGGAATTGTTCTGAGTGGTTTCGGAGAAAACCGGAGTGCCGGAGGGGTTACCGGAACCCCCCGGGGAAGTATTGGGCCTTAGTGGGCCTGAGGGGAGAGAGAGGGCAGCAGCCCAGGAGGTGGCGCGCCCCCCTCATGGGGAGTCCAAATAGGACTAGGAGGGGGGGCGCCCCCCCCTTTCCCTCTCCCTCTCCCTCTCTTTCCTTCCTCCTCTCTCTTCCTAGTTGGACTAGGAAAGGGGAGTCCTACTCCCACTAGGAGGAGGACTCCCCCCTCCCTTTGGCGTGCCCCATAGGGCCGGCCGGCCTCCCTCCTCCCTCCTTTATATACGGGGGCAGGGGGGCACCCTAGAACACACAAGTTGATCTTCGTGATCGTTCCTTAGCCGTGTGCGGTGCCCCCCTCCACGATATTACACCTCGGTCATATTGTAGCGGTGCTTTAGGCGAAGCCCTGCGACGGTTGAACATCAAGATCATCACCACGCCTTCGTGCTGACGGAACTCCTCCACGAAGCTTTGCTGGATCGGAGCCCGGGGTGCGTCATCGAGATGTACGTGTGTCAAGAACTCGGAGGTGCCGGAGTAACGGTGCTTGGATCAGTTGGACCGGGAAGACGTACGACTACTTCCTCTATGTTGCGTGAACGCTTCCGCTTCGGTCTACGAGGGTACGTAGACAACACTCTCCCCTCTCGTTGCTATGCATCACCATGATCTTGTGTGTGCGTAGGAATTTTTTTTGAAATTACTACGTTCCCCAACAGTGGCATCCGAGCCTAGGTTTTATTGTTTGATGTTATATGCACGAGTAGAACACAAGTGAGTTGTGGGCGATATAAGTCATACTGCCTACCAGCATGTCATACTTTGGTTCGGCGGTATTGTTGGATGAAGCGGCCCGGACCGACATTACGCGTACGCTTACGCGAGACTGGTTCTACCGCCGTGCTTTGCACACAGGTGGCTGGCGGGTGTCAGTTTCTCCAACTTTAGTTGAACCGAGTGTGGCTACGTCCGGTCCTTGCGAAGGTTAAAACGGCATCAACTTGACAAACTATCGTTGTGGTTTTGATGCGTAGGTAAGATTGGTTCTTGCTTAAGCCCGTAGCAGCCACGTAAAACTTGCAACAAACAAAGTAGAGGACGTCTAACTTGTTTTTGCAGGGCATGTTGTGATGTGATATGGTCAAGACATGATGCTAAATTTTATTGTATGAGATGATCATGTTTTGTAACTGAGTTATCGGCAACTGGCAGGAGCCATATGGTTGTCACTTTATTGTATGCAATGCGATCGCCCTGTAATGCTTTACTTTATCACTAAGCAGTAGCGATAGTCGTAGAAGCATAAGATTGGCGAGACGACAACGATACTACGATGGAGATCAAGGTGTCGCGCCGGTGATGATGGTGATCATGACGGTGCTTCGAAGATGGAGATCACAAGCACAAGATGATGATGGCCATATCATATCACTTATGTTGATTGCATGTGATGTTTATCTTTTATGCATTTTATCTTGCTTTGATTGACGGTAGCATTTTAAGATGATCTCTCACTAATTATCAAGAAGTGTTCTCCCTGAGTATGCACCGTTGCGAAAGTTCTTTGTGCTGAGACACCACGTGATGATCGGGTGTGATAGGCTCTACGTTCAAATACAACGGGTGCAAAACAGTTGCACACGCGGAATACTTAGGTTATACTTGACGAGCCAAGCATATACAGATATGGCCTCGGAACACGGAGACCGAAAGGTCGAGCGTGAATCATATAGTAGATATGATCAACATAGTGATGTTCACCATTGAAACTACTCCATCTCACGTGATGATCGGACATGGTTTAGTTGATATGGATCACATGATCACTTAGAAGATTAGAGGGATATCTATCTAAGTGGGAGTTCTTAACTAATATGATTAATTGAACTTAAATTTATCATGAACTTAGTCCCTGATAGTATCTTGCTTGTTTATGTTTGATTGTAGATAGATGGCCCGTGCTATTGTTCCGTTGAATTTTAATGCGTTCCTTGAGAAAGCAAAGTTGAAACATGATGGTAGCAATTACATGGACTGGGTCCGTAACTTGAGGATTATCCTCATTGCTGCACAGAAGAGTTACGTCCTGGAAGCACCGCTGGGTGCCAGGCCTGCTGCTAATGCAACTGACGACGTTAAGAACGTTTGGCAGAGCAAAGCTGATGACTACTCGATAGTTCAATGCGTCATGCTTTACGGCTTAGAACCGGGACTTCAACGACGTTTTGAACGTCATGGGGCATATGAGATGTTCCAGGAGTTGAAGTTAATATTCCAGCAGAATGCCCGGATTGAGAGATATGAAGTCTCCAATAAATTCTATAGCTGCAAGATGGAGGAGAATAGTTCTGTCAGTGAGCATATACTCAAAATGTCTGGGTATTGTAATCACTTGATTCAACTGGGAGTTAATCTTCCGGATAATAGCGTCATTGACAGAATTCTCCAATCACTTCAACCAAGCTACAAGAGCTTCGTGATGAACTATAATATGCAAGGGATGGATAAGACAATTCCCGAGCTCTTCGCAATGCTAAAGGCTGCGGAGGTAGAAATCAAGAAGGAGCATCAAGTGTTGATGGTCAACAAGACCACTAGTTTCAAGAAAAAGGGCAAAGGGAAGAAGAAGGGGAACTTCAAGAAGAACAGCAAGCAAGTTGCTGCTCAAGAGAAGAAACCCAAGTCTGGACCTAAGCCTGAAACTGAGTGCTTCTACTGCAAGCAGACTGGTCACTGGAAGCGGAACTGCCCCAAGTATTTGGCGGATAAGAAGGATGGCAAGGTGAACAAAGGTATATATGATATACATGTTATTGATGTATACCTTACTAATACTCGCAGTAGTACCTGGGTATTTGATACTGGTTCTGAAAGTGCGTTATATCGACTAGAGGGGGGGGTGAATAGGCGATTTTTATGAAATTCTTCACTGAGGAATTTGCTCGTGAGGAAATTCCTTAGCGAAGAAATACTAGCAGCGGAATAAGTACTCAGAAGTAAACATAACAGATTACATGCATGGTCATCATGATGAAATGAAGACAAACACAGAGTACAGAAAGCGTAGGCACAGGATAACTCTAGATGAAGACAAACAGACTGAAGAAATTGAACCGAGGAATTTGTGAAAGTCTTCAGTCAAAGTCTTCAAACACAGATATGAACAAACAGACAACACAGTAATGAGGAGATGAAGGTGTTGAGGAAATGGAACCAGTAAGCTTGGTGAAGACAATGATTTGGTAGACCAGTTCCAACTGCTGTCTCAGTTGTACGTCTGGTTGGAGCGGCTGAGTATTTAAACTCGAGGACACACAGTCCCGGACACCCAGTCCTGAGCACGTAGCTCGGGACACCAAGTCCTCACCGTATTCTCCTTGAACTAAGGACACACAGTCCTCGTCCAATCACTCGTGGTAAGTCTTCAGGTGACTTCCAAACCTTCACAGACTTGGTCACTCGGCGATCCACAATTCCTCTTGGATGCTCTAGACCTTGACGCCTAACCGTCTGGAAGAAGCACAGTCTTCAAAGGTAACAAGCGTCGGATCCACGCAGGATCAATTTCTTCAGTGATGCTCAATCACTTTGGGTTTGTAGGTGTTCTAGGTTTGGATTTGGATTTTCCTCACTTGATGATTTTCGCTCAAAGTCCTCGGAGGATGGGTTGCTCTCAAATGACAAGTGTCAAGTTCTCTCGGAGCAGCCAACCAGCTAGTGGTTGAAGGGGGCGGCTATTTATAGCCTAGGGAGCAGCCCGACATGATAAGACATAAATGCCCTTCAATGATATGACCATTAGGTGGACAAGATATTTTAGGACAGCTGGCGTGTGGCACAACAACGGTCGGAAATTTGGAGTACAAATTCCTCAGGGCTATCATGTTCCTCACTGTGTAGGCAATTCGCACTGGCGAATTCCTAACTCCTCAGTCAGAGCAAAGTCCTCAGTGACCAGAAGAACTGCGTCTCTGTCACTGAAGAAATTGACTGAACTGTATGAGATTTCCAATGGCTTCACTCGAAGGGATTGGTAGGTGTAGGATTTGAGTTGAGCATCACATGGAAATTTTCTCCTTAGTATTTCCTCGACCCCCTTTAACAGTACGGTGTTTCCTATGACTCAAGAAAGAGAAAAATGAAACTACGAAAACAAAATCTTCACGCTTCACGTTCCTCGAACGAATATCATGTCTTCAAGGTCACACCAATTTCTTCACTTTCAAAGTCTTCATAAAGTCTTCAGAAAGTCTTCAGAATATCAAAGTCTTCAGTCGAAGAACTTCATTTTTAGGGGTCGACTTTTACTGTAAATATCAAACTCCTCATAGACCTATAGACCTGTGTACACTCATAAACACATCAGATGCTTAACCTATAAGTCTTCAATACACCAAAATCACTAAGGGGCACTAGATGCACTTACAATCTCCCCCTTTTTGGTGATTGATGACAATATAGGTTAAGTTTTCAACGGGGATAAATATGTGAAGTGTAGAAACTAATATTGAGGAATTTGATTGCAAGATATAGAAGAACTCCCCCTGAAGTTGTGCATAGTGAGGAATTTGCTTTTGAAGCAATGCACACTTGAAGAGTTAAATCATGGAGATCTCCCCCTATATCTTGTAATTCATACACGCATTTGATATATGATATGAAGAATTTGAAATGCATGATGAAATATGGTGCCTGATGCAATTCAGCATGCGTGCGATAACATTAATGAGGAATGAGCATGCAGAATAGTGCATCGAAAGTATCAGAGCTCAAGCATGTATCGAAGTATCAGAGCACCGAGCACCATAGGGTTTAAGATTACAACTCGATCCAATAAAAGTTTCGGAAGAACGAGAGTTGCAACTTAAAAAAAATATGCCCTTATAATAGACCCGCTTGAAGACTAACTCAGATTTCTCCCCCTTTGTCATCAAATGACCAAAAGGATAGAAACTGAGGACTAACGCCCTTGAAGATATTCAAGTTGATGGAGGAGCGCCAGTGTTGTTGGGGTCGGTTGTTGAAGTAGGGCCTGCTGCAGTGTCGTCCAAGTCTTCATTTTCATCAGTGTCGCGTGATGAAGAATAGGAACTGGCCACCAGAGAAGGAACCTTGACCTTCTTGAATTTCTTCGGCGGAGGTGCCGACCAGGCAAATTCTTCTTTGAGGCCCATGTTCGCTAAATCTTCAGCGCTATATACTTGAGACAGAACAGCCTAGGTGCGGTTGAAGGTTTCATGAAGGTAGTAATGGTTTTTCTTCACTGCATTATATGTGGCATTCATGTTGTGAAGAATTGAACCAAACTGACGCTTGACCCATTTGTGATTGCGATCAACCTTTTGATGAAGACTGAGGAGTAACTCACGATCAGTCATCACCCTGGGTGCTGTGGCTTGAGGATTTGTCTTGGCAGTATTAGCAGCAGAGTCATGTGTGGCAGAGTCATCATTGGTGGAATAAGAAGCAGCCTTGCGAAATTGACCATCCAATGGACGAATGCCTTCATCTATCACAGCAGTGGCCTTGCCCTTTTCATCAGCTGAGGAAAATGTCCTTTTGAGGACTTCAATAGGAGGCAAGTAGCTGCAGTGATTGAGAGTTTCAGCCTTGTAGTTGAGTGAAGACCTTGTCCTGATGAATCTCATAATCCAAGGTGCATAAGGCTTCAGCTCAAATGGTGACATAGCAATGTTGGCTAGAGTCCTCATGAAGAAATCATGGAAGTTTATGGGAACGCCATGTATGATATTGAAAAGCATATTCTTCATGATGCCAACAATTTCTTCATCGGAAGAATCATGTCCTTTGATGGGACATATTGTCTTCGTCAGAATGCGATAGACAGTCCTAGGCACATACAACAATTCCTTGACGAGGAATTTGGTACGAGGTGATTGCCCTGGCTTCAGAGGCTTCATGAGCACTTGCATATAGTGGTTTGACAGTTCAGGTTCATCATACACGCAACGCGCATCTTCAGTGGGTGGACTAAGAGAAAGGCAGCGAAGCAATTCAGTTGCTGGGGCCTTGTAATGTGTATTTTCAGTCATCCAGTCCAGAACCCATGAATTGACGTCTTCAGAGTTGCCAGTGATGTGCAGTGTAGCATAGAACTGAAGAATAAGTTCTTCATTCCAATCACATATATCTGTGCAGAAGTTGAGTAGCCCAGTGTCGTGAAGAACACTGAGGACTGGCGTAAAGCACGGCATAGATTCCATATCCACGTGAGGAATATGTGCATGGTCGAAGACTTTGTCTTTGTTGTAAAGCACTGAGGAATAGAAATTTGCTTGGCTGGCAGTCCAGAAACGCCTCTTCCTTATGCGAGCAGAGTCATAAGGATTGTATTCAGTGAAGAATACGTGCTCGCCATAGAAGTCTTCAGCCTTGAATTTCTGTTTGCCTGAGAATGGATCCTTTGGCCTTGGCAGAGGAGTGTCAGTGAGTTGCATCACGACCTCAGGAATCACAAGCTCAGGTTCTTCAGGCTGAGGAATTACAGTATTTTCCTCAGGTGCAGTCACCTTGTCTGTTTCAGCAGCAGTTTCTTCAGCACCAGTGGCTGGAATTTCTTCATTCACAGAAGCAGTGGGATGAGTTGCATCAGAACCCAATTTTATGGTTGGTGAAGAAGAGTGAGGAATTTGCTGCAGGGGAGTGAAGAGTGGGGAATTGGGATGCTGACTTTCCCAAAAGTCGTCATTCATTACTGGAGTTGTGCTTCCAATATCCACATCTTCATCATCAATTTCTCAACACCAGCCTCTTCAGCATCAAACTGAGGCATTGGTGATGAGACTATTGGGGTTGAAGGGATTGTATCAACTTCAATTTCTTCATCAATCTGCTCTGAGGAAGCAGCAGACTGAGTTTCTTCATCTGGTCCACTTGGGATCTCATAATCTTCACCAAAAGGAACAAGGTCCTTTGATGGCATGGAGGAGATAGGAGCAGCATCAATTGGATTGGCAAATGAGCTGGTCATGGGCTTCATCTTCTTTGGGACTGAAGATTCTGAAGCACTTGATGCTTTCCTTTTCTTCACTGCAGCTCGCTCTGCAACCTTGGTTTTCTTCACATCTAAAGCATAGGGAAGAATTGGAGTTGGAGTTGGTGCAGGTGGAGCTGAGGAATCTGGTTCAGTTTCTTCAGGCACAACTGATGCAGTTGCCCTGGTCTCTTCATTTTCTTCAGGCGCACCACTAGTGGATGCCCTGGCAATTTCATCAACGGCTGGAGCAGAGTCATCAGCCTTGGAACTAGCATTTTCTTCAGCAGCCTGAACTTCATCACCGGTGCTGGCATGTTCTTCAGTTTGCTGAACAGATGCTTCAGCTTGAGGAATTTGTTGCTTTGAGGCAGTACCCTTGGTGAAGGTATCAGTCAGCCTCACAAATCTGACCTTGGCTCCTTGCCAATCAGCATAGTACGAGTCAAAGTTGTCGCTGAGGGCTTTGATCTCAGCCTGCATCTTGACAAGTTCCTCAGGCTTCATTTTGAGAACATTTTTCTTCAGCAGCTTCTCTTTGCGGTACTGGGATTTCTTGATCTCTCTGGCCCCATCATATTTCCACTTCTCCTCTTGGATGAAGTGAGTCAGCATGTGACTTTGGCCAGGTGTCAGCTTGAAATCAGGCATAGGATTGTTGGGATCCTTGTGCCAGAGATCAATATAATCTAGGATCGCCCTTGGATCCAAAAGCAGGGGCACAGGTGTGCCTTTGGCTTTAGCAGCCCTTTCTTGGCGGTCTCTGATGATTTCAGCGAGTTCTTCTTCATCAGCTTCATCATCATCAGAGGGCATAGTGAATACCACTTGCTTCTTTGGACTTGGGCGAGTGCCGCGTCCAGCGGTAGCCTTTTTCTTCAGTAACGAGGGTCCAGCTGAGGATTTTGGTGTAGCTGAGGAACTAGCTGAGACACCAGAGGCAATAGAGATGCCAGTTGTCCTTTGGCATGAGGCCAGATGCACAGGAGCTGAGGACTTTGTGGGAGCAGGAGCAGCATGAGGAATTTGCTTTGAAGATTTTGAAGATTCTGGCCGTGAGGGCGCAGCTGAGGAACTTGGCCGTGAGGGCATTGAAGGTGAAGCACTTGGCTTACGAGCAGGCTTCTTCATCATTGATTTCCTTGGCTTGGCAGAAGCCTCAGTGGCAGCAGCAGCAGCAGATTCTTCATTGAATTTCCTCACGGCTTCTTTTGCTTGCTTTTGCAGTTTACGCTGGCGCTTAGCCCATTCTTGAGGAAATTCCTCACCTCTTCTGATGCTAGAGGGATCAGCCACTTGGCCAGGTGCCAGTGGAGGGCGTTGACATGGAGGGTTTACGGCGAATTTCTTCATGTACTTAGGAGTAACATATCTGTACTCCCTCCATTCTCTTGCCCATCTCCTTTCAATCCTCTGTATGCGCACCTTACGCTGATTTCTATCTTCTTCAGGAGGTGTGCAGTACCCAGCATAAATGTCCTCAGGGATTTCAAATGCAGTCATGACCTCTGGTCTCTTTCCTCCTTTCTGCGGCCTTTTACCTTCAGCCATTTTCTTCAGATGAGGAATTTGAACAATGGAATTCTCTGAAGAAGTATGCAACTTTTCTTCGAGGAACGCTGCAAATGAGTTAAGTTGATGAGAAACTAAGGATTCAGCAGCAGACATGTGTACCTGTGAACAGAGTATAGTTGCGAGGAATTTGAAGAGGTCATATGCGTTCTCAGAGGTTTTTTTTATAAAGAACAAGTTTTGAGGAATTTGACCAGATTCGTCTTGAGGAATTTCACTAAGCTCCATATATATCTTAGGTTACAGAGTTGTATAGATTGAGAATCCACACAATTGAGGAATCTTGAAGAAATTTAGACTTAGGGAAATGAATCAAGAACAGAGAATGAGTGAGGTGTTTTGTGTGTGAGGATTTGAAGAATAAAAACACCTTTGAAGATTTTGTAAAAAAGCTTCAAATCAAAGAGGGCAGTAAAAATAGCTTTTAATTACCCTGAATGAAGAACACGACTAACTATGAGTTGGAAGAGAAGTTCATCAATGCAGATCTTCCACGCCCTAACTTGGCGGAGGAAGACGTCTACGGCGGCGGCAGAGGTGAAGATTTCCGCTGTCGGCGCGAGTACGTCGGCGATGAGGTCGAGGCAGTGAAGCTTTTCCTCACCGACGACGATGGAGTAGCGACGACGCTAGGGTTTGGGGAGCTCGAGCGAGGTAAAGGAAGTGAGGATGGCAACGGAGGGGTATTTATAGCCGCAGTAAAAACTGCTCGTCCGAAGATTTAGGACTAACATGCCCCTAGCCGTTCTCCTTCACTTGACATGTGTCACCCACGTACTGTGTAGTGGAGATCGTGTAAGATCGTGGGTGAGTAAAATAATCCATCGTGGGAAGTGGAACGGATTGCGCGGCAAAACTGAAGGTTTGGATAAGATTAGTTTTAACGTTCCGTTCGCAATTTCTTCAGCTGACAAGGACACAGTGAAGAATTTGAACGAGTTTCAAATAGAACGCACATGAAGAATTTGTGAATAGACTGGATTGAGTATAGCATAGAGGGGAAGGGTCCGATCACATTCACTTAGCAAAAAAAATTCCAACTTGAAGAAGTAGCTATAAGTGAATGTTGTAGAGGACATAAACTCATATATATATATATATGTATAGCGAATGAAGAAAAACGACGGCATAAGTGAAGACTTTGTAAAGTTTGAAGAATTTGAAAAACTGAAGAATTTCAAAAGTTGAGAGAAAAAAAAAATCAAATTGAAGATTTTCAACTTTTGTGGTGGCGTGACCCACCGTGTAAGAATGATGATTTCAGACACCGCGTACAATTGTCGTAGGGTTCTGAGAATCAAATTCTTCATTAATTTCTTCACACTTAGAGTGTTATTCTTCATTGATTGAAGAAAAACGTTTCTTCATGTGTTGCACATCTAAGTCATCAATTATGCATAAGTGTTAGGATGGGTGCATTTTCAAAGTACATTCGAAGATTCTAAGATATTTAGCTCACACCGCAACTTGCTAAATCTCTTCTCATCCAAGGGCTTAGTGAAGATATCGGCTAGCTGTTCTTCAGTCTTCACATGCTCAATAGAAATGTCGCCCTTCAACACATGATCACGAAGAAAATGATGACGAATCTGAATGTGCTTTGTCTTCGAGTGCTGAACTGGGTTGTGAGCAATCTTGATGGCACTCTCATTGTCACAGAGAAGAGGCACATTCTTCACGTTGACTCCATAGTCCTTGAGCGTTTGCTTCATCCATAGTAGTTGAGCACAGCAAGAACCAACAACAATGTACTCAGCTTCAGCAGTAGACAGTGATACGCAGTTCTGTTTCTTCGAGGACCAACAGACCAAGGATCGTCCGAGGAAATGACAAGTACCAGATGTTGACTTGCGATCCACACGGTCACCAGCATAGTCAGAATCAGAATATCCAATGAGGTCAAAGTCTGAGCCCTTGGGGTACCATAATTCTAGTGTTGGTGTGTGAGCTAGATATCGAAGAATATGCTTCACAGCCGTATGGTGTGATTCCTTCGGTGCAGCTTGAAATCGTGCACACATGCAAACACTAAGCATTATATCTAGCCTAGATGCACATAAGTACAATAAAGAGCCAATCATGGAGCGGTATACCTTGTGATCGAAGTCAGTACCATTTTCATCAGTGCATAGATGACCATTTGTGGGCATAGGAATTTTGAGACCTTTGCAGTCTTGCATGCCGAATTTCTTCAGGACATCCTTGAGGTATTTCTCCTAAGATATGAATATCCCATTGTGCTGTTGACGAATTTGTAGACCTAAGAAGAATTTCAATTCTCCCATCATAGACATTTGATATTCTTCACTCATCATATAGGCAAATTCATCACTATAACGTTGGTCAGTACATCCAAAGATGATATCATCAACATATATTTGGCACACAAACAGTTCACCATCATATGATTTAGTAAAAAGAGTGGGATCGAGTGAACCGGGTGTGAAGCCTTTCTTCATGAAGAATTCCTTCAATGTGTCATACCACGCCCGTGGGGCCTGCTTGAGGCCATAGAGGGCCTTGTTAAGTCTGAAGACTTTGTCAGGATGTTTTGGATCTTCAAAACCTGGTGGTTGAGCAACATATACTTCTTCCTCAATCTTACCATTAAGGAATGCACTTTTCACATCCATTTGGTATAAGATGATATCATGATGGTTAGCATAAGCAAGTAATATGCGAATAGCTTCAAGTCTAGCAACAGGTGCAAAAGTTTCATCGAAATCAATTCCTTCAACCTGTGTGTAGCCTTGAGCTACTAGTCGTGCCTTATTCCTCACCACAACACCATTTTCATCTTGCTTGTTGCGGTAGATCCACTTTGTACCAATGATGTTATGCTTGCGAGGATCGGGACGATTAACCAGTTCCCATATGTTGTTGAGCTTGAACTGATGTAATTCTTCTTGCATGGCCTGAATCCACTCAGGCTCCAGAAATGCTTCATCTACCTTAGTGGGCTCTGTGATATAGACAAAAGCAAAGTGCCCACAAAAGTTAGATAGATGTGAAGCTTTTGAGCGTGTGAGAGGACCTGGTGCTCTAATGTCATCGATGATCTTCTCCACTTGCACTTCTTTTGCAACGCGAGGGTGAGTTAGTTGCCGTTGAGGAATTTGATCAGCATTTTCTTCAGCATCAATTTCCTCAGCATTTTCTTCAGGTGCATCAGCTCGACGTTCTTCACGTTCTGGAACGAATTCTTCAGCAGATTCTTCAGTAGGAATGATATCTTCAGTAGCCTTGTGCTTGATCGATTCCTCTGGTGCTGGTTCATCTAACACAAAAGGTAGGTGCTCTCTTTGCGAGCCATTAGTTTCATCGAACCGCACATCTATAGTTTCAACAATCTTGTGAAGAACATTGTTGAAGAATCTGTAGGTGTGCGAGTCCTTCCCGTAACCAAGCATGAAACCTTCATGTGCTTTCGGTGCAAATTTAGAGTTGTGATGAGGATCTCTAATCCAGCATTTAGCACCGAAGACTTTGAAATAACTCACATTAGGTTTCTTGTCAGTGAGGAGTTCATAGGCAGTCTTCTTGAAGAATTTGTGAAGATATACTCTGTTGATGATATGGCACGCAGTATCAATTGCATCAACCCAGAAACGGCGAGGGGTTTTGTACTCATCGAGCATAGTGCGAGCCATCTCAGCAAGAGTCCTGTTCTTGCGCTCCACGACGCCATTCTGTTGAGGAGTATAAGGAGCAGATAATTCATGAGTAATACCAAGTTCATCAAGATAGTCATCGAGACCCAAATTCTTGAACTCAGTGCCATTGTCACTTCTGATGTGCTTGATCTTCACATCAAAGTTAGTTGAAGCCCTCGAGGAAAATCGTTTGAAGACTTCCTGCACTTCAGTTTTGTAAGAGACAAGGTGCACCCATGTGTAACGAGAGTAATCATCAACAATAACAAAACCATATTGAGATGCTTCATTAGAGACAGAGGAATAATGGTTAGGACCGAAGAGATCCATGTGAAGCAATTCAAATGGACGAGTAGTGGTCATGATAGTCTTCGCTGGATGCTTGGCCTTGGTCATCTTTCCAGCTTCACAGGCACCGCATAAGTGATCCTTGAGGAATTTGACATTCTCAATGCCAATGACATGCTTCTTCTTCGCAAGCGTGTGCAGATTCCTCATGCCTGCATGACCAAGTCGTCGATGCCATAGCCATCCTTCTGAAGCTTTTGCAAGTAGGCACACGGCAGGTTGTGAATCTGCAGAGAAATCAACAATATACAAGTCTCCTCTCCTAAAGCCTTCGAAGACTTTGGATTTGTCAGATTCCATAATCACCACACAACGATTCTTGCCGAAGACAACAACCATATCAAGATCACAAAGCATTGAGACAGACATAAGGTTGTATCCTAAGGACTCAACAAGCATGACTTTGTCCATGTGTCGATTCTTTGTGATAGCAACCTTACCTAGACCCAATACCTGACTTTTGCTTTTATCAGCGAAGATGATATGCTTCATGTGTGATGCTGATAAGGGAGCATCCATCAACAGATTCTTGTCACCGGTCATGTGATTTGTACATCCACTATCAAGTACCCATTCAGTGGCTTTGGGTTGATCATCCTGCAGATGAATTAGTGCAACTTACGAACCTCATATGCTTCAGTGAAGAACATGATATCACAATTCATCAGATCAATTTCATCAAGTAGTAGAACCGATAAAACAGTGGGAGGACGTGTGAAATGAAAGTTCATTTCATCATGGTTAGCCTGCGTCCTTTCAGGCATTTTCGTCAGGTCCCCAGCAAATTCTTCAGACGTTACAGCACGTCTGGAGACCTGACCCTGCAGAAGAGATTAGTTCTTTTTCTTCACCACCCACATCTGAAGGGGTGGCAAAGAGTTCATCACTCTGCGAGCTCCATATGAGAATGGTGGCAAAGCAGCCAAACCATTTCGTTTCACATAAGAGGGGTTAGGATAAGCATATGAATAAGTAGAGAAATTCTTCGAGGACTTATGAACATAATAACTTGAAGAATAATTCTCATATTCATAGCCCTTGGCTCTTCCCTGTGAAACAGAGTTGTTAGCACGATGATGTTCATATGAGGACTTTGATCCATGTGAAGAATTTGGTCCATATGAAGAATTAGATCTGGGGTTCCTTTTCTTCACAGGTGGTGTCATGAGGACATTCACCTGAAGACTTTCAAGGCAGCTTTTGGGAACCCAGATTTTCTTCATAGGGGAACCGTTCCTGCAGTTAGTGCCAACATATCTAGCAAATACTTCACCATTCTGATTTTTGAACAGTTTATAGTTGGAGTCAAATGACTCATGAGAAGAATGAGAAGATTCACATGTATAGCCAGATAAATCAGATGGATCAACTGGAGGTCCCTTTGCAGCCACCCATGAGGTTTTGGGGTACTGCTCAGGCTTCCAATAAGTACCATCCGCATTGAGTTTCCTCTCAAAGGCAATACCCTCTTTCCTAGGGTTCCTGTTGAGGATCTGCTTTTTAAGCACATCACAAAGAGCCTGATGCCCTTTGAGGCTTTTGTACATGACTGTCATGTACAATTCCTTCAGCCCTGCATCGTCAGTGATACTAGCAATGTCCTCAGATGAGGAATTAGTGATAGCAGAGAGAGGTGAAGAATTTGTAACATTTGAAGAATTTGAACATTCAGGTGAAGAATTAGCAGATTCTCGTTCAATGCATTTTAAACATGGAGGAATAAATTCTTCCTGAGGAGTGCTGATTTGTTGAGCAAGTAATGAATCGCGCTCCTTCTGAAGATCCTCATAACTCGCTCTTATCTTCTCAAAATCAGACAAGAGAGAGTTATGCTGATCTTGAAGGGAGTCATACTTAGAATGAAGTCTCTGAAGACTTTCAGCCAAGGCTTGTGACTGATCCATTTCTTCACCCAACATATCATTGCTCTTACTAAGCATATCATTAGCATTTTTCAAAGCTCTTTGTTGTTTAGCAGCAAGGGAAGCAAGTTTGACATAACTAGGTCCAAATTCATCATCAGATTCTTCATCACTAGACTCAGATAGGTAGCATTCAGTTACCTGTTTACCATCTGCCATGAGGCATGGTGAGGAGGATGATGATTCTGGTTCGAATGTCATCGATTTGAGCGATTCCTTGAAATCCTCAAACCAAGGATCATGACGGGTTCGATGGCCTTCATAGACGTCAGAGAGACGGTCCCAGACAAGCTTCGCCTGATCGAGATGCATGATGTTTCTGAACTGGTTTTGAGACAGACTGGAGCAGATGACGGCCTTTGCTGTGAGGTTGAGTTGAGTGTACTTGCGAATGTCATCAGCTTCCGCCATCTTGCACAGATCGGTCAGACCAATCTCAGTGACGGTCCATAGCTCGCTGTCCATCACCATGAGACGCTTCTTCATCATAGCCTTCCATTTGGGATACTCGTGACCGTCAAAAATTGGGCACGGCACTTTCTTCATATCTGCGGTCGACATAACTAAAACTCCAGGCGGTTAGACCAAAATCACACAGAACAAGGGAGTACCTCGCTCTAATACCAATTGAAAGTGCGTTATATCGACTAGAGGGGGGGTGAATAGGCGATTTTTATGAAATTCTTCACTGAGGAATTTGCTCGTGAGGAAATTCCTTAGCGAAGAAATACTAGCAGCGGAATAAGTACTCAGAAGTAAACATAACAGATTACATGCATGGTCATCATGATGAAATGAAGACAAACACAGAGTACAGAAAGCGTAGGCACAGGATAACTCTAGATGAAGACAAACAGACTGAAGAAATTGAACCGAGGAATTTGTGAAAGTCTTCAGTCAAAGTCTTCAAACACAGATATGAACAAACAGACAACACAGTAATGAGGAGATGAAGGTGTTGAGGAAATGGAACCAGTAAGCTTGGTGAAGACAATGATTTGGTAGACCAGTTCCAACTGCTGTCTCAGTTGTACGTCTGGTTGGAGCGGCTGAGTATTTAAACTCGAGGACACACAGTCCCGGACACCCAGTCCTGAGCACGTAGCTCGGGACACCAAGTCCTCACCGTATTCTCCTTGAACTAAGGACACACAGTCCTCGTCCAATCACTCGTGGTAAGTCTTCAGGTGACTTCCAAACCTTCACAGACTTGGTCACTCGGCGATCCACAATTCCTCTTGGATGCTCTAGACCTTGACGCCTAACCGTCTGGAAGAAGCACAGTCTTCAAAGGTAACAAGCGTCGGATCCACGCAGGATCAATTTCTTCAGTGATGCTCAATCACTTTGGGTTTGTAGGTGTTCTAGGTTTGGATTTGGATTTTCCTCACTTGATGATTTTCGCTCAAAGTCCTCGGAGGATGGGTTGCTCTCAAATGACAAGTGTCAAGTTCTCTCGGAGCAGCCAACCAGCTAGTGGTTGAAGGGGGCGGCTATTTATAGCCTATGGAGCAGCCCGACATGATAAGACATAAATGCCCTTCAATGATATGACCGTTAGGTGGACAAGATATTTTAGGACAGCTGGCGCATGGCACAGCAACGGTCGGAAATTTGGAGTACAAATTCCTCAGGGCTATCATGTTCCTCACTGTGTAGGCAATTCGCACTGGCGAATTCCTAACTCCTCAGTCAGAGCAAAGTCCTCAGTGACCAGAAGAACTGCATCTCTGTCACTGAAGAAATTGACTGAACTGTATGAGCTTTCCAATGGCTTCACTCGAAGGGATTGGTAGGTGTAGGATTTGAGTTGAGCATCACATGGAAATTTTCTCCTTAGTATTTCCTCGACCCCCTTTAATAGTACGGTGTTTCCTATGACTCAAGAAAGAGAAAAATGAAACTACGGAAACAAAATCTTCATGCTTCACGTTCCTCGAACGAATATCATGTCTTCAAGGTCACACCAATTTCTTCACTTCCAAAGTCTTCAGAAAGTCTTCAGAATATCAAAGTCTTCAGTCGAAGAACTTCATTTTTAGGGGTCGACTTTTACTGTAAATATCAAACTCCTCATAGACCTATAGACCTGTGTACACTCATAAACACATCAGATGCTTAACCTATAAGTCTTCAATACACCAAAATCACTAAGGGGCACTAGATGCACTTACAGGTTCTCTTGCTAATATTTGCAACTTGAAACAGGGACTACGAATTAAGCGAAGATTGGCTAAGGACGAGGTGACGATGCGCGTGGGAAATGGTTCCAAAGTCGATGTGATCGCGGTCGGCACGCTACCTCTACATCTACCTTCGGGATTAGTTTTAGACCTAAATAATTGTTATTTGGTGCCAGTGTTGAGCATGAACATTATATCTGGATCTTGTTTGATGCGAGACGGTTATTCATTTAAATCTGAGAATAATGGTTGTTCTATTTATATGAGTAATATGTTTTATGGTCATGCACCCTTGAAGAATGGTCTATTCTTATTGAATCTCGATAGTAGTGACACACATATTCATAATGTTGAAGCCAAAAGATGCAGAGTTGATAATGATAGTGCAACTTATTTGTGGCACTGCCGTTTAGGTCATATGGGTGTAAAGCGCATGAAGAAACTCCATACAGATGGACTTTTGGAACCACTTGATTATGAATCACTTGGTACTTGCGAACCGTGACTCATGGGCAAGATGACTAAAACACCGTTCTCTGGCACTATGGAGAGAGCAACAGATTTGTTGGAAATCATACATACAGATGTATGTGGTCCAATGAATGTTGAGGCTCGTGGCGAATATCGTTATTTTCTCACCTTCACATATGATTTAAGCAGATATGGGTATATCTACTTAATGAAGCACAAGTCTGAAACATTTGAAAAGTTCAAAGAATTTCATAGTGAGGTGGAAAATCATCGTAACAAGAAAATAAAGTTTCTACGATCTGATCGTGGAGGAGAATATTTGAGTTACGAGTTTGGTGTACATTTGAAACAATGCGGACGCCACCTGGAACACCACAACGTAATGGTGTGTCCGAACGTCGTAATCGTACTTTACTTGATATGGTACGATCTATGATGTCTCTTACAGATTTACCGCTATCGTTTTGGGGTTATGCTTTAGAGACGGCCGCATTCACGTTAAATAGGGCACCATCGAAATCCGTTGAGACGACGCCTTATGAACTATGGTTTGGCAAGAAACCAAAGTTGTCATTTCTAAAAGTTTGGGGTTGCGATGCTTATGTGAAAAAACTTCAACCTGATAAGCTCGAACCCAAATCGGAGAAATGTGTCTTCATAGGATATCCAAAGGAAACTATTGGATACACCTTCTATCACAAATCCGAAGGCAAGACTTTTGTTGCTAAATTCGGAAACTTTCTAGAGAAGGAGTTTCTCTCGAAAGAAGTGAGTGGGAGGAAAGTAGAACTTGATGAGGTAACCATATCTGCTCCCTTATTAGAAAGTAGTTCATCATAGAAACCGGTTTCTGCGACACCTACGCCAATTAGTGAGGAAGTTAATGATGATCATCATGAAATTTCAGATCAAGTTACTACTGAGCCTCGTAGATCAACCAGAGTAAGATCCGCACCAGAGTGGTACAGTAATCCTGTTCTAGAAGTCATGCTACTAGATCATGATGAACCTACGAACTATGAAGAAGCAATGGTGAGCCCAGATTCCGCAAAATGGCTTGAAGCCGTGAAATCTGAGATGGGATCCATGTATGAGAACAAAGTGTGGACTTTGGTTGACTTGCCCAATGATCGGCAAGAAATTGAGAATAAATGGATCTTCAAGAAGAAGACTGACGCTGACGGTAATGTTACTGTCTACAAAGCTCGACTTGTCGCAAAAGGTTTTCGACAAGTTCAAGGGATTGACTACGATGAGACTTTCTCACCCGTAGCGATGCTTAAGTCTGTCCGAATCATGTTAGCAATTGCCGCATTTTATGATTATGAAATTTGGCATATGGATGTAAAAACTGCATTCCTGAATGGATTTCTGGAAGAAGAGTTGTATATGATGCAACCAGAAGGTTTTATCGATCCAAACGGAGCTAACAAAGTGTGCAAGCTCCAGCGATCCATTTATGGACTGGTGCAAGCCTCTCGGAGTTGGAATAAATGCTTTGATAGTGTGATCAAGGCATTTGGGTTTGTACAGACTTTTGGAGAAGCCTGTATTTACAAGAAAGTGAGTGGGAGCTCTATAGCATTTCTGATATTATATGTGGATGACATATTACTAATCGGAAATGATATAGAATTTCTGGATAGCATAAAGGGATACTTGAATAAGAGTTTTTCAATGAAAGACCTCGGTGAAGCTGCTTACATATTGGGTATTAAGATCTATAGAGATAGATCAAGACGCTTAATTGGACTTTCACAAAGCACATACCTTGACAAAGTTTTGAAAAAGTTCAAAATGGATCAAGCAAAGAAAGGGTTCTTGCCTGTGTTACAAGGTGTGAAGTTGAGTAAGACACAATGCCCGACTACTGCAGAAGATAGAGAGAAAATGAAAGATGTTCCCTATGCTTCAGCCATAGGCTCTATCATGTATGCAATGCTGTGTACCAGACCTGATGTGTGCCTTGCTATAAGTTTAGCAGGGAGGTACCAAAGTAATCCAGGAGTGGATCACTGGACAGCGGTCAAGAACATCCTGAAGTACCTGAAAAGGACTAAGGATATGTTTCTCGTATATGGAGGTGACAAAGAGCTCATCGTAAACAGTTACGTTGATGCAAGCTTTGACACTGATCCAGACGATTCTAAATCGCAAACTGGATACGTGTTTATATTAAACGATGGAGCTGTCAGTTGGTGCAGTTCTAAACAATGCGTCGTGGCAGGATCTACATGTGAAGCGGAGTACATAGCTGCTTCAGAAGCAGCAAACGAAGGAGTCTGGATGAAGGAGTTCATATCCGATCTAGGTGTCATACCTAGTGCATCGGGTCCAATGAAAATCTTTTGTGACGATACTGGTGCAATTGCCTTGGCAAAGGAATCCAGATTTCACAAAAGAACCAAGCACATCAAGAGACGCTTCAATTCCATCCGGGATCTAGTCCAGGTGGGAGACATAGAGATTTGCAAGATACATACGGATCTGAATGTAGCAGACCCGTTGACTAAGCCTCTTCCACGAGCAAAACATGATCAACACCAGGACTCCATGGGTGTTAGAATCATTACCGTGTAATCTAGATTATTGACTCTAGTGCAAGTGGGATACTGAAGGAAATATGCCCTAGAGGCAATAATAAAGTTATTATTTATTTCCTTATATCATGATAAATGTTTATTATTCATGCTAGAATTGTATTAACCGGAAACATAATACATGTGTGAATACATAGACAAACAGAGTGTCACTAGTATGCCTCTACTTGACTAGCTCGTTAATCAAAGATGGTTATGTTTCCTAACCATAGACAAAGAGTTGTTATTTGATTAACAGGATCACATCATTAGTTGAATGATCTGATTGACATGACCCATTTCATTAGCTTAGCACCCGATCGTTTAGTATGTTGCTATTGCTTTCTTCATGACTTATACATGTTCCTATGACTATGAGATTATGCAACTCCCGTTTACCGGAGGAACACTTTGTGTGCTACCAAATGTCACAACGTAACTGGGTGATTATAAAGGAGCTCTACAGGTGTCTCCAAAGTTACATGTTGGGTTGGCATATTTCGAGATTAGGATTTGTCACTCCGATTGTCGGAGAGGTATCTGTGGGCCCTCTCGATAATGCACATCACATAAGCCTTGCAAGCATTGCAACTAATGTGTTAGTTGTGAGATGATGTATTATAGAACGAGTAAAGAGACTTGCCGGTAACGATATTGAACTAGGTATTGGATACCGACGATCGAATCTCGGGCAAGTAACATACCAATGACAAAGGGAACAACGTATGTTGTTATGCAGTCTGACCGATAAAGATCTTCGTAGAATATGTAGGAGCCAATATGGGCATCCAGGTCCCGCTATTGGTTATTGACCAGAGACATGTCTCGGTCATGTCTACATTGTTCTCGAACCGTAGGGTCCGCATGCTTAAAGTTACGATGACAGTTTCATTATGAGTTTATGTATTTTGATGTACCGAAGGTTGTTCGGAGTCCCGGATGTGATCATGGACATGACGAGGAGTTTCGAAATGGTCGAGACATAAAGATCGATATATTGGACGGCTATATTCGGACACCGGAATTGTTCTGAGTGGTTTCGGAGAAAACCGGAGTGCCGGAGGGGTTACCGGAACCCCCCGGGGAAGTATTGGGCCTTAGTGGGCCTGAGGGGAGAGAGAGGGCAGCAGCCCAGGAGGTGGCGCGCCCCCCTCATGGGGAGTCCGAATAGGACTAGGAGGGGGGCGCCCCCCCCCTTTCCCTCTCCCTCTCCCTCTCTTTCCTTCCTCCTCTCTCTTCCTAGTTGGACTAGGAAAGGGGAGTCCTACTCCCACTAGGAGGAGGACTACCCCCTCCCTTTGGCGTGCCCCATAGGGCCGGCCGGCCTCCCCCCTCCCTCCTTTATATATGGGGGCAGGGGGCACCCTAGAACACACAAGTTGATCTTCGTGATCGTTCCTTAGCCGTGTGCGGTGCCCCCTCCACGATATTACACCTCGGTCATATTGTAGCGGTGCTTAGGCAAAGCCCTGCGACGGTTGAACATCAAGATCATCACCACGCCTTCGTGCTGACGGAACTCCTCCTCGAAGCTTTGCTGGATCGGAGCCCGGGGTGCATCATCGAGATGTACGTGTGTCAAGAACTCGGAGGTGCCGGAGTAACGGTGCTTGGATCAGTTGGACCGGGAAGACGTACGACTACTTCCTCTATGTTGCGTGAACGCTTCCGCTTCGGTCTACGAGGGTACGTAGACAACACTCTCCCCTCTCATTGCTATGCATCACCATGATCTTGTGTGTGCGTAGGATTTTTTTTTTGAAATTACTACGTTCCCCAACACCCCCTGGATACGCCCCCAATGGTTCGCCATCGCCTTTGCCCCGTGCTGCATGTAGACGCCTTTAAAGTAGGGGTCGACGAGCTTGCGGTCGTCGAACTCGGCCTTGATGCGCTCCCAGTACGTTTCGATGCTCTGGTTCGTGTCGGTGGTCGGGTCGAGGCAGACGACTTTCCATGCTTCGGCGAGGCATTCCTCCTCCTTGGACGCCCACTTGATGCGCGGCTCGCCGGACCTGGCCGCCCGCTTCTTCTTCTTGCGCCTCCTCGCCGGAATAGTCGCCGGCTCCTCCTCCTCCTCTTCGTCCTCCTCCTCCCGCTCCTCCTTGCCGTAGACGTAGTCGAGCTCGCCGTCCATGCCGCCGCCGAGATCCACCGTGTCGTCCGGGGTGACGAACCCGGGATACGCGGCGGCCGCGGTCGAGCCGGTCGTGATGATGTCGTCCATGTCGGCCTCGGTCTCTTCGGTGTCGCTGAGGTGCGAGAAGGGCAGCGCGCCACGGCTGAAAGGGGGCGTCGGGAAGGACACGTAGGCGGGTTGCGAGTAGTTGTATGGAGGGTACTGCACGCCGGCGAAGGTAGGCGAGGGCGTGCGCTGGGCCGGGTGTCCATGGGGGAAGGGGACGTTGGGGTTGAACCCACCGTGCGCGTCCCCGTCGGCGTAGCTCGGCGAGGGTGTGCATCCCCATGGCTGCGGCGATGGAGAGCCGACGCCTCCCCAGGGCGCGTGCTGGACGTGGCTGTCGGGTGGATTCATCATCCCCGCGCGAGTCGCCTGGCCTCGGCTTGGTCCGCCGAAGCTGCAGCCGCACGCACCGCGTTGTCACGGGCCTTCTTGGCGTTTGCCCTGTTCCGCCGGTCGGCGGTGATAGCCTCCCATCGCTGAAATTCCGCCCTCCACTCAGCGTTTGTCATACCCGGTGCCTTGGACGGCGGCACCCTCGGCTTCCTCTGCTTCGGCTGGGCGACGGAGGCGATCGCGGTTGCCGCGACCCGGGGGACGACGTACTTCTTCGGTGGCATGGCGGTCGGCCGGTTGGGAGGCGAGCGGGAGGAAGGGAGAGAATGGGAGGGAAGTGGGGGGGAAGCGGGAAGAAACGATGGGAAGTGGCGCTCGACTTGCCAACGGGGTGGACCCACGTGCCCTTTTCGCTCGTGTCGGCGCCCCAGGCACCCCCCAAGGCGTCGGGTTCGGCCTAGGTCCGCCGGCACCAGTTTCGGCCCGAGCCGGCAAAAAACGGGCTTCTAGGGGCACGATTGGGCCGTTTTTTCGGTGCCGGCGCGGCAAAAAGCCTGGGGAGGGCCTGTTGGGGGCGCGGCTGGAGATGCTCTAAGTGACCCTAACCGTTGTGGGATTCAAACCGTTTGTCCTTTCTAAAGCATAGGAGTATGGTGTAGGGTAATAAGCCACGGCGAGCCCAGGACGCGGCGTGCGCGTGTGTGCGCGCGGTGGTCGTGGCGTGGGTCGGGTGCGTGCGTGCGTGCCCGAGTGTAGGTGTGCATGTGTGCGTGAGCTAGCGCGTGTGTGCGCGGGGCCATGCGGGTTAGGTAGCGAGCGCCCAGGGGAGTGGACCATGTCGGGCGTGCTGAGAGGCCACGACGATCGTGTGCATGCGCGATGCGCGGGCGCAAGCCGAAGCGTGCGGGGCGTGGCGAGTGGGGGAGCGAGTGCGTGTGAGGCGAGGCTAAAACCCTTACTCCTCTGTGTAGCTCGTTGAGGCAATCGAGTTCGTGCTCGACGAAAGAAAAGGTTGTTCGTGCGGCGGGGCGTTCGAGCGCCGGCAAAACCTCCCGTGCCCTCTGTTTCCTCCTTATTCCACCTTCGCTGGTTCGGGCCACAGAGAGGGAGAGAGAGCTCGGAGTGAGAGGGAGGAGAGCTAGGGCTAGCTAGGGTTTTGGGTTTTGGCGCCAAGAATTGGCATCAGAGCTTGGTGAAGGAGCTCGCCGGCGGCAATGGCGATCGTGCCCAACGACGGCGGCGCGGGCGGATCGGAGTCGATGGCGATGCCGATGTTCACGTCAGACAACTACACGGTGTGGGAAATCAAGGCGTAGGCAATCCTCGATGCCCACACTCTGTGGGAGGCGGTGGCGCCGGGCGACACGGCGGTGAACAGAAAAAAGTGCAAGACGGCGCGCGCGATGATCCTCGGAGGGCTGCCGGAGGATGTGCTGCTGCAGGTGGCGATGAAGCTCACTGCCAGGGAGGTATGGGACTCCCTGAAGGTGAGATTCGTCAGTGTCGATCGGGTGCGTGCAGCGAGGCGGGCGACGCTGTGCGGGGAGCTCGATCGCTTGAAGATGGCGGACGGCGAGGTGCTGGATGCGTACGCCGGGAGGCTAGCGGGGATGACGACGCGGTTCGCGAACCTCGGGGAGACACTGGGCGACGCCGTGTTGGTTAAAAAAACTCCTGGACACTGTCCTCGATCGGCTATTCCCCGTCATCGCCGGCATCGAGCAATTCTACAACCTTGACGGGATGACATTCGACGAGGCACTCCGACGGCTACGCGCGTTCGATGAGTGACTTCGGCACCATGGACAAGACGGCGGCGAGCGGGGCGGCGATCAGCTGATGCTGACCATGGCGCAGTGGCGGGCGCAGGAGCGGCAGTAGGGAGGAGCTCGCGACGACGATGACGGGCGGAGCGTGGCGTCGGGCAACGGCGGCAATAGGCGCGGCCGCTGCTATACAAGTGCGGCGAGCACGGCCACTTCAAGAGGGACTGCCCTCAGCTGCGGAGGGAGCCAGCGGTGGAGCGCGCGATGCTGGCGGATGTTGGCGTCGAGGACGGGGGCCTGCTCTAGGCCGTGGCTTAGGGGGAGAAATGTAGGGCAATAAGCCACATCGAGCCCAGGACGCGGCGTGCGCGTGTGTGCGCGCGGTGGTCGTGTCGGGTTCGGTCTGTGGCGGGGCTCGGGTGCGTGCGTGCGTGCCCGAGTGTAGGTGTGCGTGTGTGCGTGAGCTAGCGCATGTGTGCGCGGGGCCACGCAGGTTAGTTAGCGAGCGTGCAAGGGAGTGGACCGCATCGGGCGCGCGGAGAGGCCGTGGCGATCATGTGCTTGCGATATGCGAGCCGGAGCACACGGGGCGTGGCGAGTGGGGGAGTGAGTGCGTGTGAGGCGAGACCTAGCATGCCAGTGCTCGCGGGTATAAAACCCTCACTCCTCTGTGTAGCTCGTTGAGACAATCGAGTTCGTGCTCGAGGAAAGAAAAGGACATTCGTGCGGCGGGGCATTCGAGCGCCGGCAAAACTTCATGTGCCCTCTGTTTCCTCCTTCCACCTTCTTCGTTGGTTCGGGCACATAGAGGGGGAGAGAGCTCAGAGTGAGAGGGAGGAGAGCTAGGACTAGCTAAGGTTTGGGGTTTTGGCGCCAACATATAGGACCAAAATGCATTGACCCATGAGTAACAAAAATATCGATAGACTTCTTAGGATATACATCATCATCTTCTTCTCACCCAAATCGCCACGAGTCTGGCACTCTTTTGCCTCTCGCACCCAGGCGGCACTGGGGTGCCCTAGCCCTTAACCAGCTGCCACCTCCTCCCTCTCCTCCCCCTCCCCGGACCACCGGTGGTAGGAGGACTGCTCTCTGGCGTCGCCAAGCTGTGGGCGGGCGTGGCTAGGTGCAGATCTGGCACGGCAATGAGCGGTGCCCGCGATCTACGCGGGATGGTGGTGCTCGGTTCGGCATCATCTTGGCTTCTGCCGCTGTGGATCCGACAGATAGCGGCGGCTTGGTGGTTCCTGGCGTGTGGATCCAGTAGATGTGGGGTGGCAGTCGTTGGCTTCTGCCTGTTCTTGGCGGTGCAGCGGCTGCTGCAGGCTGCCTGGGCTTCGGGCCGGCAGCTCCGCGCTGTGGGATGGGGCAGGGTGGCAGCCCCCCTCCCGGCTTGGTGCTACAAATCTGGCCGGCTTGCTAGCCCGACGGCCTCGTCCGATCGGTGGTTGGAGGCGACTGGGGTTCCGGCGTGAGGCTAGATGGTGATCCGGTTGCGGCCGGATCTGGCCCAGCATGGTGCCGGCGAGGTACGTGGTGGCTCTCGTACGGCGAAATCACGGTTGCCGCGTGGGAGGCAAGCGGGTCAGCGGATTACGACGCGTGGAGGTGGTGTTCGAGATGCTCCAGGTAAAGACCTGCCCAGGCACGGCGTCATCTCGTGCGATGGCGTCATCCTCGTCGCACGTGCCCCCTTGGGGGCGTCACCTTGAAAAGCTTTGATCATGTTTGTGCATTCCATAGGTTGGACGCTAGCGGCAATGCGGTCGGCAGCTGTCTTGTGTGGCAACGATGGTGGCTTCGAGCGGAGTTGGGCTGCTGTTGAGATTTGGTAGTCGTTCTCATCCGGCGTGTTAGAGGGGTCGCCGTGCCTCACTCTCTTCCTAATGTCGGAGTTGCAGAGGAGGTGTCTCTGCGGCGACGATGTTAAATTAACTGATTTGATGGATCAATGTAAACATTTAATTGCGTTGAATGTATATAGTGCTTCATCATATTAGTTGAATTAACCTCGAGGTCCTTGTTTTGTAATTTTTGACATTTTTTTTGAACAGATGTTGATTGGCTTGAAAAAGGTCCATCTCGTTACTTTTTGATAATTTTTGTTTTTTGAACACATGTTGATTGGCGTGAATGAAGGTCTATCCCGTTACTTTACGACATGTTTCCAAAACATGGCCTCAAGGTTAATTCAACTAATAGGACGAAGCACTATATACATTCAACGCAATTAAATGTTTTTCAGAAAAACTGATATGATTTCTGTGAAACTTATAATTCATGTATGGCAAATTGACCTTTGTGTACTTGTTCTCAAATTAACCTCCGGGCATGTTTGCCGCGTATCACACACATCTTGTTAAGTTGAACCGTTTATGTTCTCTTCCCTAATAGAAAACAATTCATTCGAGTGAACCGTGTCCCGTTTATCACACACACCTTGATCTGGCTGACCGTTTCTGTTGCATTCCCTAATAGCACACAGTTCATCAGAGTGAACTGTATGCCATATATCGCACACACATTGATATGGCTGTCCGTTTCTGTTGTTCTGCCTCATCGCAAACAGTTCTTCTGGATCAACTGTGTGCCTTGCATCGCACACGTAACTAAAATCTGAACCGTGTTTGATGTACCCGTCATCGCAAACATTTTGCATCTTTTTTGACGGTTTTTTACATCATCGTTTGCGATTAATGCATCGCACACATTCTTGTCAAATGGTCTCTGATCGTAGTGTCGCATTAGCAGCATCCTACAGTAGTGATCACATGCAAATCATAAGTGACATGATATGGCCATCATCTTGTGCTTTCGATCTCCATCTTCAAAGCACCGGCATGATCTCCATCGTCACCGGCATGACACCATGATCTCCATCATCGTGTCGCCATTGGGGTTGTCACGCCAACCATGCTTCTACGACTATTGCTCCGCTTAGCGATAAAGTAAAGCATTACATAGCGCTTAATGATTGACATGCATGTCATACAATAATTAAAGACAACCCTATGGCTCCTGCCGTTTGCCGTATACATCAACATGCAAGCCGTGATAATCTATACAAAACATGATTATCTCATACATCAAATATATCTCATCATGTCTTTGGCCATATCATATCACAACATACCCTGTAAAAACAAGTTAGACGTCCTCTACTTTGTTGTTGCATGTTTTACGTGGCTGCTATGGGTAACTAGGAAGAACTGTTCTTACCTACGCAAAACCACAATGGTGATATTCAAGTTGCTATTTAACTTTCTACAAGGACCGCCTTTGTCCAATCCGATTCAACTAAGGTGGGAGAGACAGACACCCGCCAGCCATCTTTATGCAACAAGTTGCATGTCAGATGATGGAACCGGTCTCATGTACGTGGACATGTAAAGTTGGTTCGGGCTGCTTCATCCCATAATACCGCTGAATCAAAATAAGACTAAGGAAGGAATCAATATGAATATCAATGCCCACAAACTCCTTTGTGTTCTACTCGAGATGTCATCTACGCATAGACCTAGCTCATGATGCCACTGTTGGGGAACGTTGCATGGGAAACAAAAAAATTCCTACGCCCACCAGGACCAATCTAGAAGATGCACATCTACGAGAGGAGAAATTGGATCTACATACCCTTGTAGATCGCTAAGCGGAAGTGTTAAGAAACACGGTTGATGTAGTCGAACGTCTTCGCGATCCAATCATGATCCGTCCATGAACTCCCGATCAAGTGCCAAATGGACGACACCTCTGAGTTTAGCACACATGCGGCTCGACGGCTGTCGGTGTCAAAACCGGCGGATCTCGGGTAGGGGGTCCCGAACTGTGCGTCTAGGCGGATGGTAATAGGAGACAGGGGACACGATGTTTTTACCCAGGTTCGGGCCCTCTCGATGGAGGTAAAACCCTACTCCTGCTTGATTGATATTGATGATATGGGTATTACAAGAGTTGATCTACCACGAGATCAGAGAGGCTAAACCCTAGAAGCTAGCCTATGGTATGATTGTTGTTCTTCTCTTGGTCCTATGGACTAAACCCTTCGGTTTATATAGACATCGGAGGGGGCTAGGGTTATAGAGAGTCGGTTACATGGAAGGATATCTACATATCCGTATTGCCAAGCTTGCCTTCCACGCCAAGGAGAGTCCCATCCGGACACGGGACGAAGTCTTCAATCTTGTATCTTCATAGTCCAACAGTCCGGCTGTCTGGATACCCCCTTATCCAAGACTCCCTCAGTAGCCCCTGAACCAGGCTTCAATGACGATGAGTCCGGCGCGCAGATTGTCTTCGGCATTGCAAGACGGGTTCCTCCTCTGAATACTTCATAGAAGATTTTTAACACGAGGGTCGTGTCCGGCTCTGCAAAACAAGTTCCACATACCACCGTAGAGAGAATAATATTTCCACAAATCTAATCTGCTGACGTATTTCACAGTGCGCCATCACACCAAAGCCAGGTCACCATTTGAATCGTTTTTACAACCGACCTCAGCGTGTTTCGCGAGGCGGTTTCCTTGGCACGTCTTGTCAAAGCAGAGATTGTCTCCCTTATTGCGGGATTTCCATCAATACAGACCTGGGTAACCCAACCGCGCCATCAATTACGGCGCTTGGGGGATAAGCGAGTTTTACCAGGCTTGTTGCATAATTGCATCCGCCCTTATAAAGGGATAAGGATTCACTTTTTTCTACCCACGCCTTCTTCCTCCTTGCTCATCCATTCTTGCACACTCAAGCTCCAACGCCCAAGTCCACATCTTCCTTCTCAACCTTCTCCAATCATGTCCGGAGCGGGAGGCAAGTGGATGGTCTCCGCCGTCACGGAGGGACACATCAAGAAGCTGAGGGGAGCCAGATACCTGTCCGAGGATATCGCACACCGGCTCCTAGATAAGGGCAGCTCATCCCCACCCCCAGGCCCCATGAGAGGGTAGTATTCCTTACCCATTTCCTCCGCGGACTGGGATTTCCCCTCCACTCATTCGTCCGGGGGCTCATGTTCTACTATGGCCTGGATTTTCACGATCTGGCCCCGAACTTCATCCTCAACATCTTGGCGTTTATCGTCGTGTGTGAGGCCTTCCTCCGCATCAAGCCCCACTTCGGCTTATGGCTGAAGACCTTCAATGTCAAACTGAAGGTGGTGGGCGGCTAGCAGGTGGAGTGAGGAGGCGCTATGGTGGGAAAAATGCCCAACGTCACATGGCTCGAGGGCTCCTACATGGAGACCATAAAGGGGTGGCAATCGGGGTGGTTCTACATCACCGAGCCGCGCGACACCAAATGGGCGGCGGCCCCCGAATTCCGTTCCGGAATCCCCACGCGACTCACCTCCTGGAAAGAGAAGGGCCTGCCTTGGGGTAATCCGGTAGAGCTGACCGAACTCCAGACTGTATCCAGAACATGGTAAATAGGAAGCTCAAGCTTGTCAACATAGTCCAGGTCATGCTCATCCGCCGGATCCTCCCGTGTCAACAACGGGCGTTCAATTTGTGGGAGTTCGTCCCGGCCCAGCACCGGACTCTGAGCGAGCTCTTCGACATGACGCACGAGGACACATGGAAGGTGTTGTTTAAGAGTGCTGAGGTTCCCCCTCCCCTCACCAAGGATCGCGGACTCAGCGCACAGCGTCAAGCCGGCGCGGTAAGATTTTTACCACTTATAGGGTATTTTTTCTTCATACTTTAACTATGTGCAGGACCTGAGCTCCCATGCCTTTGACAGGAATGGGTGGAGACATCGGGATAGATCGACTGCCCGGCCCCTCTGCCCGAAGACCCTATAGACGCTCTCCTAAAGGAGATGCTGACTCCAGCTCCTTATGAGGTGCGGGAGAAAAAGATCAAGAAGAAGGCCACGGGAACCCGAAAGAGTTCCCGGCGCCAGGTGTTATCGGACTCATCATCCGATAACTCCGAGACGCACTCCTCCGTGAAAACTAGGAGGAGGCAGATAAAGGTTCTTCCCCTCTACTCGGGGAAGACAAGAAAAGGAAGGCCGCCCCAACTAGGGAGGCCGGAGGGTCCAAGAAAGGAAGGACTCTTCTTCCGGACTGCTCCACCACCGCCACTGACAGCGAAGACGAGTGACCACCCAGGGCCAAGCCCCTGGTGAGATCGTAAGTATTCGGATACCAGGGTAACTCGTGGCACAGTTTAATTGCACAACTTCTCCTAACGCCGGACATGGTTATGCAGTCCGTCCCGGGCCCGTATCGACGTATCCTCGTTGAGCGGTTCTTTGGATCCGTCGGCTATGAGCAGCGGAGGATCACTTCCGACCGCCTCCACCCCTCGCCCTACGGACAATGCCGAGGTGTTTTCTCAAAAAGCACCAAGCCAAGGGGAGGTAGTCCTGGAGGAGCCTCAAGGCGACCTTCCGGACTCCAGGCGCAAAGGGAGCAAGGCTCCCAAGGGCTCCAAGTTCGGCCCTAGGCCGAACACCACACCGGAACCTCTAGTGGTTCCGGACTCCAGCAGGCGACCCCCTTCCAAGAGGGGCGAGCCGCGCATGCCAGTGACATCTACCCATCCAGAGGCACTGGACAACCTGCTGGGAGCGCTTAGCGGCGCTTCCATCAACGAGGAGCACCGCACTATTATGAGTGCGGTGATCAAGAAGGTTCAGTCTGCCAAGAGCGGACTGACTGAAGCCTGTGCCAGCCTTCTAACAGGCTTTGAGGTAAGTATATAGGAAAATATTACCGCATATCCAGTAGCCCCTGATGATCTGTTTGACGTTCACAAAGAAAAGCCGAATAGAGGATCAAAATAACATTCGCAAGAGTCTAATACAAGTATGTTGATATGCGTATGCAGGCTTCGCTGCTGACCTCTACCGCACTGACTGCGGAGGTCGATGCACTGAAGCAGAACCTCGAGCGGTCCGAGAAAGAGCTCGGCCTTGCCAAGAAGTAGCTCGAGGAGAACCAAGGTAAGTAATGCCTCGTCTATATATATATATATACATATATATATATGTATATATATATATACATATATATATATATGTATATGCGGTTGCAAAATGATAGGATCATCATGAATGTGTTAGGGACCACGACCGAAGTGGCGGCCCTGAAGCAAGCATTGTCCGAGGCCGAAAACAAGGCGGCCACGGAGCGCACCGAGCGGGAGAAACAAGAGGCACGTGTTGGTGAGGTTCAGCAAGAGCTCCAGGCTCTCGTGAAGAAGCACGAGACTTTGGAGCTTGACTCAAAGCCTCGAGAATCTGAGCTTGCTGCGGCCCTCGAGAGCACCAAGCATGCCAAGGCCGAAGCCCAAAAAGCCCTCCAGGAAATTGAGGCGATGAAGAAGATAGCGGCGTGTAAGGCATTCATTATGCAAAGAAAGCATGTGAAAGTAAATTACTTGTTACTTACCCGAGTCCGGAGCTCTCCAGGAGCATTCGCAGATTTGCCCCGCAGCGTGTCAGATGCCGCAAAGTACTACCGAGCCGAGGAAGGGAGCTCGACGGAGAAGGTGTTCTGGTCTCAGTATACTGAGGCCGAACACCTGGTGCCCTTAAGCGACCAGCTGAAGCAATTGGTCGAGCTCCATAAGGCGGCCGAACAGGCCATGAAGGGTCTTATAGTCCGGCTATGGCCTGGAGAGGCCATGCCCGGGAGCTACTTCGGGCTGGTGAGGCGGCTTGTGGACGCCTGTCCTTGGCTTGAAGTCATCAAGCGCTCCGTCTGCATCGAGGGCGCCCGCAGGGTGCTTGCCCGTGTTAAAGTACACTGGGGCAAGATGGACGCTGAGAAGCTGGTGAAGGATGGACCACCGCAGGGCAAGGAGCATCGCCACCCTGAGATGTATTATGAGGGCGTCCTGAAGGGTGCCCGCCTTATGGCGGATGAGTGTTCCAAGGATGTAATTTTTGAGTGAACTTGCTCGTGTGATCCTGTATTATGAAAACTTGTTCATATGCGTTATGCAACGCTTGTTTGAATTGAAAATATTACCTTCTGCGCGGCTGTTTATCAAATTTGAAAGATGGCCAGTCGTCGGCTTCTGCCCCATGCCACGAGTGCTGGGGTGTTCGGGGTAAAACTGAGCACTCTTTTTCCCATTGTTGGGTCCTTCGAGGGAGGTGCTCACCGCAACGAACAAGGCAATCGGACTATAATGCTTTATCACTTTCACTTGGCCATAGAAGTCTACAATTTTAAATTTTGGCGAAGCCCCTAGTGTTCGGAAGGCCGAATTCCGGGCGCGATACACGCCTAAGCCGGACAAAGCCGACTCCTCGCCCTAAGCGGCATAAGTCTTTAGGGACTCGAGACCTATCGAACAGCGACCAGTTCTCGCCTTATCATGACAGTCAGTTTTAGCTTTGTCTACTGAGGTGCTTTCCTAGATGAACCGAGGCACAATCACAGTAGTTCTCCCAGTGCTACCTTAGCCAATATAGCGGAACGTAAGGTACCAAAACATGGGAGCCGGGCAAAGCGAACTATCGACCCAAGACATGATTCAGAGCTAATGCATATAATGCTATAAGTTCGGGGTGCCGCACTTTCGAAACTATTCAGACTTCTCACACCGTATTATGGGGTACTTAAGCCCCTGGCGTATTGGCCGTACCAGAGTGTACGGATGCTGTATGTCATGGATGAACATATATACATAAAAAAGGAAGGAATAGAGAATGCAGTAATAGGCTAGTGCTATGCATTGTTTATTCAAAAAGGGTGCATTAAAGAAGAACGATACAAGTAGTGCGATAAGCAAAAAATGGGACTATTTGACATGTCCCCTCCAAGGGCAAGCTGCGGAATGGTATTTAAAGCAGGTATTTTGCTCGTTATAGAGCCACCTGGGAATTCCATGGTGCGACGTAGCTTTCTGCCTCCCTGGTTGTTGTATCGTGTGTTTGGCAATTATACTGCCGAACAGGGCTTTCAGAGAGTAGAGTCCTGAAAGAGAGAGAAAAAAAGAAAGTAGGAAGCCCCTAGTGCGGTTGAGCTGCGTTTTGGGGCATGCCGTAGTCGTGCCCCTCCCCCGATGCCCATGGTATTTTAAATGCGTAATTATGTACGCGTGGCACGGATTTTGCCATTTGGCTGGGGCTGGGGTAAGGGCCGCATTGCTATGCGAGCTCGGAACGTGCCAGGCAGTGTTGTTGCAGATTACTCTGGGCGCGCTTGACGGCATCCGGGTGTTTGATTGCCGAACTGGTGAATTGCCTTGAGATGCTGCTTTGCGCTTCTGCTGCGAGGGCCGCAGTGTGCTCCTCCGTTCGGAGAGAGCGCTCTGTGTTTCCATTGACTTTGATGACCCCCCGAGGTCCTGGCATCTTGAGCTTGAGGTATGCATAGTGCGGTACCGCATTGAATCTTGCAAATGCGGTTCGCCCGAGCAGTGCATGATAGCCGCTGCGGAATGGGACTATATCGAAGATTAACTCCTCGCTTCGGAAGTTATCCGGGGATCCAAAGACCACTTCAAGTGTGACTGAGCCTATGCAATGGGCCTCTACACCTCGTATGACGCCTTTAAAGGTCGTTTTTGTGGGTTTAATCCTTGAGGGATCTATACCCATTTTGTGTTGGGGAACGTAGTAATTTCAAAAAAATTCCTACGCACACGCAAGATCATGGTGATGCATAGCAACGAGAGGGGAGAGTGTTGTCTATGTACCCTCGTAGACCGAAGCGGAAGCGTCGACACAATGTAGAGGAAGTAGCCGTACGTCTTCCCGATCCGACCGATCCAAGCGCCGTTACTCCGGCGCCTCCGAGTTCTTAACACACGTACATCTCCATGACGTTCCCCTGGCTCCGATCCAGCAAAGCTTCGGGGACGAATTCCGTCAGCACGACGGCGTGGTGACGATCTTGATGTACTACCGACGCAGGGCTTCGCCTAAGCACTGCAACAATATGACCGAGGTGGAATATGGTGGAGGGGGGCACCGCACACGGCTAAGGAACGATCACGAAGATCAACTTGTGTGTCCTAGGGTGCCCCCTGCCCCCGTATATAAAGAAGCAACGGGGGAGGCCGGCCGGCCCTTGTGGCGCACGCCAGGAGGAGGAGTCCTCCTCCTAGTAGGAGCAGGACTCCCCTCTTTCCTACTCCTACTAGGAGGGGAAAGGAAGGGGGAGAGGGAGAGGGAAAGGGGGGCGCCGCCCCCCCTCTCCTAGTCCAATTCGGACCAAAGGGGGAGGGGGCGCGCGGCCCACCCTGGCCGCCCCTCTCTCTCTCCACTAAGGCCCATGTGGCCCAATACTTCTCCCGGGGGGGTTCCGGTAATCCTTCGGCACTCCGGTTTTCTCCGAAACCACTCGGAACCATTCCGATGTCCGAATATAGTCGTCCAATATATCAATCTTTATGTCTCGACCATTTCGAGACTCCTCGTCATGTCCTTGATCTCATCCGGGACTCCGAACTAACTTTGGTACATCAAAATGCATAAACTCATAATAACTGTCATCGTAACCTTAAGCGTGCGGACCCTACGGTTCGAGAACAGTGTAGACATGACTGAGACAAATCTCTGGTCAATAACCAACAGCGGGACCTGGATGCCCATATTGGCTCCTACACATTCTACGAAGATCTTTATCGGTCAGACCGCATAACAACATACGTTGTTCCCTTTGTCATCGGTATGTTACTTGCCCGAGATTCGATCGTCGGTATCCAATACCTAGTTCAATCTCGTTACCGGCAAGTCTCTTTACTCGTTCTATAATACATCATCTAGCAACTAACCTATTGGTTGCAATGCTTGCAAGGCTTATGTGATGTGCATTACCGAGAAGGCCTTGAGATACCTCTCCGACATTCGGAGTGACAAATCCTAATCTCGAAATACGCCAACCCAACAAATACTTTCGGAGACACCTGTAGAGCACCTTTATAATCACCCAGTTACGTTGTGACGTTTGGTAGCACACAAAGTGTTCCTACGGTAAACGGGAGTTGCATAATCTCATAGTCATAGGAACATGTATAAGTCATGAAGAAAGCAATAGCAACATACTAAATGATCGGGTGCTAAGCTAATGGAATGGGTCATGTCAATCAGATCATTCAACTAATGATGTGACCTTGTTAATCAAATGGCAACTCCTTTGTCTATGGTTAGGAAACTTAAACATCTTTGATTAACAAGCTAGTCAAGTAGATGCATACTAGTGACACTCTGTTTGTCTATGTATCCACACATGTATTATGTTTCCGATTAATACAATTCTAGCATGAATAATAAACATTTATCATGATATATAAGCAAATAAATAATAACTATATTATTGCCTCTAGGGCATATTTCCTTCAGTCTCCCACTTGCACTAGAGTCAATAATCTAGATTACACAGTAATGATTCTAACACCCATGGAGTCTTGGTGCCGATCATGTTTTGCTCGTGGAAGAGGCTTAGTCAACGGGTCTGCCACATTCAGATCCGTATGTATCTTGCAAATCTCTATGTCTCCCACCTGGACTAAATCCCGGATGGAATTGAAGCGTCTCTTGATGTGCTTGGTTCTCTTGTGAAATCTAGATTCCTTTGCTAAGGCAATTGCACCAGTATTGTCACAAAAGATTTTCATTGGACCCAATGCACTAGGTATGACACCTAGATCGGATATGAACTCCTTCATCCAGACTCCTTCATTCGCTGCTTCCGAAGCAGCTATGTACTCCACTTCACATGTAGATCCCGCCACGACACTTTGTTTAGAACTGCACCAACTGACATCTCCACCGTTTAATGTAAATATGTATCCAGTTTGCGATTTAGAATCATCCGGATCAGTGTCAAAGCTTGCATCAACGTAACAGTTTACGATGAGCTCTTTGTCACCTCCATACACGAGAAACATCTCCTTAGTCCTTTTCAGGTACTTCAGGATATTCTTGACCGCTGTCCAGTGATCCACTCCTGGATTACTTTGGTACCTCCCTGCCAAACTTATAGCAAGGCACACATCGGGTCTATTAGACAGCATTGCATACATGATAGAGCCTATGGCTGAAGCATAGGGAACATCTTTCATCTTCTCTCTATCTTCTGAAGTGGTCGGGCATTGAGTCTTACTCAACTTCACACCTTGTAACACAGGCAAGAACCCTTTCTTTGCTTGATCCATTTTGAACTTTTTCAAAACTTTGTCAAGGTATGTGCTTTGTGAAAGTCCAATTAAGCGTCTTGATATATCTCTATAGATCTTGATGCCCAATATGTAAGCAGCTTCACCGAGGTCTTTCATTGAAATTTTTTTATTCAAGTATCCCTTTATGCTATCCAGAAATTCTATATCATTTCCAATTAGTAATAAGTCATCTACATATAATATCAGAAATGCTACAGAGCTCCCACTCACTTTCTTGTAAATACAGGCTTCTCCAAAAGTCTGTACAAACCCAAATGCCTTGATCACATCCATTTGCCAAATTTCATAATCATAAAATGCGGCAATTGCTAACATGATTCGGACAGACTTAAGCATCGCTACGGGTGAGAAGGTCTCATCGTAGTCAATCCCTTGAACTTGTCGAAAACCTTTTGCGACAAGTCGAGCTTTGTAGACAGTGGCATTACCATCAGCGTCAGTCTTCTTCTTGAAGATCCATTTATTCTCTATTGCTTGCCGACCATCGGGCAAGTCAACCAAAGTCCATACTTTGTTCTCATACATGGATCCCATCTCAGATTTCATGGCTTCAAGACATTTTGCGGAATTTGGGCTCACCATCGCTTCTTCATAGTTCATAGGTTCACCATGATCTAGCAGCATGATTTCTAGAACAGGATTGCCGTACCACTCTGGTGCGGATCTTACTCTGGTTGATCTACGAGGTTCTGTAGTAACTTGATCTGAAGTTGCATGATCATCGTCATTAACTTCCTCACTAATTGGTGTAGGTGCTACAGAAACAGATTTTTGTGATGTACTACTTTCCAATAAGGGAGCAGGTACAGTTACCTCATCAAGTTCTACTTTCCTCCCACTCACTTCTTTTGAGAGAAACTCCTTCTCTAGAAAGGATCCATTTTTAGCAACAAATATCTTGCCTTCGGATCTGTGATAGAAGGTGTACCCAACAGTTTCCTTTGGGTATCCTATGAAGACACATTTCTCCGATTTGGGTTCGAGCTTATCAGGTTGAAGCTTTTTCACATAAGCATCGCAGCCCCAAACTTTAAGAAACGACAACTTTGGTTTCTTGATAAACCATAGTTCATAAGGCGTCGTCTCAACGGATTTCGATGGCGTCCTATTTAATGTGAATGCGGCCGTCTCTAGAGCATAAACCCAAAACGATAGCGGTAAATCTGTAAGAGACATCATAGATCGCACCATATCAAGTAAAGTGCGAGTACGACGTTCGGACACACCATTGCGTTGTGGTGTTCCAGGTGGCGTGAGTTGCGAAACTATTCCGCATTGTTTCAAATGTAGACCAAACTCGTAACTCAAATATTCTCCTCCACGATCAGATCGTAGAAACTTTATTTTCTTGTTACGATGATTTTCAACTTCACTCTGAAATTCTTTGAACTTTTCAAATGTTTCAGACTTGTGTTTCATTAAGTAGATATACCCATATCTGCTTAAATCATCTGTGAAGGTGAGAAAATAACGATATCCGCCACGAGCCTCAACATTCATCGGACCACATACATCTGTATTGTATGATTTCCAACAAATCTGTTGCTCTCTCCATAGTACCGGAGAACGGTGTTTTAGTCATCTTGCCCATGAGGCACGGTTCGCAAGTACCAAGTGATTCATAATCAAGTGGTTCCAAAAGTCCATCAGTATGGAGTTTCTTCATGCGCTTTATACCGATATGACCTAAACGGCAGTGCCACAAATAAGCTGCACTATCATTATCAACTCTGCATCTTTTGGCTTCAACACTATGAATATGTGTATCACTACTATCGAGATTCATCAAAAATAGACCACTCTTCAAGGGTGCATGACCATAAAAGATATTACTCATATAAATAGAACAACCATTATTCTCTGATTTAAATGAATAACCGTCTCGCATCAAACAAGATCCAGATATAATGTTCATGCTCAACGCTGGCACCAAATAACAATTATTTAGGTCTAATATTAATCCCGATGGTAGATGTAGAGGTAGCGCGCCGACTGCGATCACATCGACTTTGGAACCGTTTCCCACGTGCATCGTCACCTCGTCCTTTGCCAGTGTTCGCTTAATCCGTAGTCCCTGTTTCGAGTTGCAAATATTAGCAACAGAACCAGTATCAAATACCCAGGTGCTACTGCGAGCTCTAGTAAGGTATACATCAATAACATGTATATCACATATACCTTTGTTCACCTTGCCATCCTTCTTATCCGCCAAATACTTGGGGCAGTTCCGCTTCCAGTGACCAGTCTGCTTGCAGTAGAAGCACTCAGTTTCAGGCTTAGGTCCAGACTTGGGTTTCTTCTCTTGAGCAGCAACTTGCTTGCTGTTCTTCTTGAAGTTCCCCTTCTTTTTCCCTTTGCCCTTTTTCTTGAAACTAGTGGTCTTATTGACCATCAACACTTGATGCTCCTTCTTGATTTCTACCTCCGCAGCCTTTAGCATTGCGAAAAGCTCGGGAATCGTCTTATCCATCCCTTGCGTATTATAGTTCATCACGAAGCCTTTGTAGTTTGGTGGAAGTGATTGGAGAATTCTGTCAATGACGCAATCATCTGGAAGATTAACTCCCAGTTGAATCAAGTGATTATAATACCCAGACATTTTGAGTATATGCTCACTGACAGAACCATTCTCCTCCATCTTGCAGCTATAGAACTTATTGGAGACTTCATATCTCTCAATCCGGGCATTCTGTTGGAATATTAACTTCAACTCTTGGAACATCTCACATGCCCCATGATGTTCAAAACGTCGTTGAAGTCCCGATTCTAAGCCATAAAGCATGGCACATTGAACTATCGAGTAGTCATCAGCTTTGCTCTGCCAGACGTTCTTAACGTCGTCAGTTGCATCAGCAGCAGGCCTGGCACCCAGCGGTGCTTCCAGGACGTAACTCTTCTGTGCAGCAATGAGGATAATCCTCAAGTTATGGACCCAGTCCGTGTAATTGCTACCATCATCTTTCAACTTTGCTTTCTCAAGGAACGCATTAAAAATCAACGGAACAACAACACGGGCCATCTATCTACAATCAACATAAACAAGCAAGATACTATCAGGGACTAAGTTCATGATAAATTTAAGTTCAGTTAATCATATTACTTAAGAACTCCCACTTAGATAGACATCCCTCTAATCTTCTAAGTGATCACGTGATCCAAATCAAACGAAACCATAACCGATCATCACGAGAAATGGATTAGTTCTCAATGGTGAACATCATTATGTTGATCATATCTACTATATGGTTCACGCTCGACCTTTCGGTCTCTGTGTTCCGAGGCCATATCTGCATATGCTAGGCTCGTCAAGTATAACCCGAGTATTCTGCGTGTGCAAAACTGGCTTGCACCCGTTGTAGATGGACGTAGAGCTTATCACACCCGATCATCACGTGGTGTCTGGGCACGACGAACTTTGGCAACGGTGCATACTCAGGGAGAACACTTCTTGATAATTTAGTGAGAGATCATCTTATAATGCTACCGTCAATCAAAGCAAGATAAGATGCATAAAAGGATAAACATCACATGCAATCAATATAAGTGATATGATATGGCCATCATCATCTTGTGCTTGTGATCTCCATCTCCGAAGCACCGTCATGATCACCATCGTCACCGGCGCGACACCTTGATCTCCATCGTAGCATCGTTGTCGTCTTGCCAATCTTATGCTTCTACGACTATCGCTACCGCTTAGTGATAAAGTAAAGCATTACAGGGCGATTGCATTGCATACAATAAAGCGACAACCATACGGCTCCTGCCGGTTGCCGATAACTTGGTTACAAAACATGATCATTTCATACAATAAAATTTAGCATCATGTCTTGACCATATCACATCACAACATGCCCTGCAAAAACAAGTTAGACGTCCTCTACTTTGTTTGTTGCAAGTTTTACGTGGCTGCTACGGGCTTAAGCAAGAACCAATCTTACCTACGCATCAAAACCACAACGATAATTTGTCAAGTTGATGTCATTTTAACCTTCGCAAGGACCGGGCGTAGCCACACTCGGTTCAACCAAAGTTGGAGAAACTGACACCCGCCAGCCACCTGTGTGCAAAGCACGGCGGTAGAACCAGTCTCGCGTAAGCGTACGCGTAATGTCGGTCCGGGCCGCTTCATCCAACAATACCGCCGAACCAAAGTATGACATGCTGGTAGGCAGTATGACTTATATCGCCCACAACTCACTTGTGTTCTACTCGTGCAAAACATCAAACCATAAAAAAACCAGGCTCTGATGCCACTGTTGGGGAACGTAGTAATTTCAAAAAAATTCCTACGCACACGCAAGATCATGGTGATGCATATCAACGAGAGGGGAGAGTGTTGTCTACGTACCCTCGTAGACCGAAGCGGAAGCGTTGACACAACGTAGAGGAAGTAGTCGTATGTCTTCCCGATCCGACCGATCCAAGCGTCGTTACTCCGGCGCCTCCGAGTTCTTAACACACGTACAGCTCGATGATGTTCCCCTGGCTCCGATCCAGCAAAGCTTCAGGGACGAATTCCGTCAGCATGACGGCGTGGTGACGATCTTGATGTACTACCGACGCAGGGCTTCGCCTAAGCACTGCAACAATATGACCGAGGTGGAATATGGTGGAGGGGGGCACCGCACACGGCTAAGGAACGATCACGAAGATCAACTTGTGTGTCCTAGGGTGCCCCCCTGCCCCCGTATATAAAGGAGCAAGGGGGGAGGCCGGCCGGCCCTTGTGGCGCGCGCCAGGAGGGGGAGTCCTCCTCCTAGTAGGAGTAGGACTCCCCTCTTTCCTACTCCTACTAGGAGGGGAAAGGAAGGGGGAGAGGGAGAGGGAAAGGGGGGCGCCGCCCCCCCTCTCCTAGTCCAATTCGGACTAGAGGGGGAGGGGGCGCGTGGCCCACCCTGGCCGCCCCTCTCTCTCTCTCCACTAAGGCCCATGTGGCCCAATACTTCTCCCGGGGGGGTTCCGGTAATCCTCCGGCACTCCGGTTTTCTCCGAAACCACTCGGAACCATTCCGATGTCCGAATATAGTCGTCCATTATATCAATCTTTACGTCTCGACCATTTCGAGACTCCTCGTCATGTCCGTGATCTCATCCGGGACTCCGAACTAACTTCGGTACATCAAAATGCATAAACTCATAATAACTATCATCGTAACCTTAAGCGTGCAGACCCTATGGTTCGAGAACAGTGTAGACATGACTGAGACAAATCTCTGGTCAATAACCAACAGCGGGACCTGGATGCCCATATTTGTCTCCTACACATTCTACGAAGATCTTTATCGGTCAGACCGCATAACAACATGCGTTGTTCCCTTTGTCATCGGTATGTTACTTGCCCGAGATTCGATCGTCGGTATCCAATACCTAGTTCAATCTCGTTACCGGCAAGTCTCTTTACTCGTTCTGTAATACATCATCTCGCAACTAACTTATTGGTTGCGATGCTTGCAAGGCTTATGTGATGTGCATTACCGAGAAGGCCCTGAGATACCTCTCCGACATTCGGAGTGACAAATCCTAATCTCGAAATACGCCAACCCAACAAATACTTTCGGAGACACCTGTAGAGCACCTTTATAATCACCCAGTTACGTTGTGACGTTTGGTAGCACACAAAGTGTTCCTACGGTAAACGGGAGTTGCATAATCTCATAGTCATAGGAACATGTATAAGTCATGAAGAAAGCAATAGCAACATACTAAACGATCGGGTGCTAAGCTAATGGAATGGGTCATGTCAATCAGATCATTCAACTAATGATGTGACCTTGTTAATCAAATGACAACTCCTTTGTCTATGGTTAGGAAACTTAACCATCTTTGATTAACAAGCTAGTCATGTAGAGGCATACTAGTGACACTCTGTTTGTCTATGTATCCACACATGTATTATGTTTCCGATTAATACAATTCTAGCATGAATAATAAACATTTATCATGATATATAAGGAAATAAATAATAACTATATTATTGCCGCTAGGGCATATTTCCTTCATTTTGCGCACTGTGTCCTGATAAAGCAGGTTCAGGCTGCTGCCGCCGTCCATAAGGACTCGAGTGAGGTGAACTCCGTCGATGATTGGGTCTAGAACCAATGCGGTGAATCCGCCATGACGGATACTAGTGGGATTGTCCCTGCAATCGAAATTGATCGGACAGGAGGACCATGGGTTTTGGGGCGACTGGCTCCAACGCATATACGTCCCTTAGCACATGCTTCCGCTCCCTCTTGGGGATGTGGGTTGCGTATATCATGTTCACCGTCCGCACTTGTGGGGGGAACCTCTTCTGTCCTCCGGTGTTCGGCAGCCGGGGCTCCTCCTCGTCATCGCTATGTAGCCCCTTGTCCTTGTTTTCGGCATTTAACTTGCCGTCCTGCTTGAACACCCAACAATCCATGTTGGTGTGGTTGGCTGGCTTGTCGGGGGTGCCGTGTATTTGTCATGAGCGATCGAGTATACGGTCCAAACTGGACGGGCCCGGGGTACTTCTTTTGAATGGCTTTTTCCGCTGACCGGGCTTAGAGCCTCTGAATTCGGCATTGACTGTCGTATCCTCGGTATTGTCGCTGTTGATGCGGCGCTTGTGTTTGTTGCGACGTGACTTGCCATTGCTGTCCTTGGTATCCGAAGTACCAGGGTTCTTTGATATGTTATTGCTGCGAGCCAGCCAGCTGTCCTCTCCCGCGCAAAAGCGGGTCATGAGTGTCGTGAGGGGTGCCATAGATTTCGGCTTTTCCTGGCCAAGGTGTCGGGCAAGCCACTCGTCGCGGATGTTATGCTTAAAAGCTGTTAGGGCCTCTGCATCCGGAAAGTCGACGATTTGATTTTTCTTGGTTAGGAACCGTGTCCAGAATTGCCTGGCCGATTCCTCTGGCTGCTGAATTATGTGGCTCAAGTCATCGGCATCTGGTGGTCGCACATAAGTGCCCTGGAAGTTGTCGAGGAATGCGGCTTCCAGATCTTCCTAGCAGCCAATGGATTCTGCTGGCAGGCTGTTGAGCCAATGCCGAGCTGGTCCTTTAAGCTTGAGTGGGAGGTATTTGATGGCATGTAGATCGTCACCACGGGCCATGTGGATATGCAGGAGGTACCGCAGGATCTGTTGTACCATCGTATGATTCGGTATTTATGGGTTTGAAACCCTCTGGGATATGATGATCCATTACTTCATCTGTGAAGCATACGGGGTGTCCGGCGCCTCTGTACTGGGCTATATCACGACGCAGCTCGAATGAGTCTTGTCTGCTGTGTTCGGCCCGGCCGGATTTACTTTTACTATATCCGGCATGACGGTTATCGTCTCGTGTAGTGGGGCGCCCTCGTGATCCGTAGATCGATCTTGCTTGCTTTGCTTTGTCCTCTAATACGTCTCGCGGGTCTAGCGTATTTCCCCGTGCCTTGACATTTTTCTTTGAGTGGCGTCGAGGTGCGGCCTGAACTTTTGGCTGAAATGCCTCTCTGTCGCGGCCACAAGGTGGCCGATCAGCCGTGTCATACGCTGGGGATGTAGGCTTTAATGCTTCCTCCTCTAATCGGGGTAGCAACCTGCGCTTTGGGTAACTCTTGGAGGGGCGTTCAAGTTCATATTCCTCGGCCGCAAGGACTTTGTCGGATTTTGGGTTTCGGCAGACCCTTAAGGTTCGAACTCTGGGGTGCGCACGAAGATCTTTCCCCTACCGACTCACGCTTCTATGGCTCGCAAGAAATCTAGGCCCGAAAGAAGAACAACAAGGGACACGAGGTTTATATTGGTTCGGGCCATCGATGTGGTGTAATACCCTACTCCAGTGTGTGGTGTAGTGGATTGCCTCAGGGGCTGATGATGAACAATACAGGGGAAGAACGGCCTTGCGAGAGGTGTTCTTGAGCTGGTGCGGTGTGTTCTGCTTGGTCTCGCCCCCCTGATCCCTATGGTGGCTAGTCCTATTTATAGAGGCCCTGGTCCTCTTCCCAAATAATGAGCGAGAAGGGCGCCAACAATTGGCCATTTTGAAGGGGAACATCCAGTACAAGTTATCCTAACCAAAGGTGGTCTTCGGCTGCCAAAAGCACTGGTGATGACGCCGTCTTGGGCTCCACGGTGACCTCCGTCCTGCCGCTCTGCTGGTCTTGGTCTCGTTGCACCGGAATGGTAACCTTTGCCCTATGCCTTGGCCTGTGCTTGCTCCCTTTGCACCAAAGGGGAAACAAGGAAACTGCGCAGGCCGGCGCCCGCCTGGCGCCCGCCTGATCTTAATCGTCATGGCTTGCGTCACGGGCTCCTCGCGAGGTGCCCCTGCCTTGATCTCTCCGCCTCCTCGCGAGCCTACCTGATGAGGCTGCTCCTGAGGAAGCTTCCTGTCGTCCGCCCCGCAAGGCTTGGCCCCTCGCGAGGGTCTTGAGCTTGAGCTGATGAAACTGGGCCGCGCCGGGCCCCCACTCGAGCCACGCCGCGGGCCGCAGGCAAGCAAGTCTAGGGACCCCCGTTCCCAGAACGCTGACAGTAGCCCCCGGGCCCAAGGCGCGCCCGGGCTTGGCTTAGCAGAGAAGCGAAGGGGCAAGCGTGAAATGCCGCGGGCCCCAATAGCCTGCGGCCTTGGGCACCGCATGGCGATTGATTGGACGTGGGTGTCTGTGCTTCCCCACAACGCCTCGGCAACCGCCCATCTGACAAAAGAGGTGCCCGGGCCAGACTTACTCACTTTGTTCTCGTTCGCCTTGCCCCAGATCCCCTTTCTCGCTCTTCTCCTTCCTACTCCCAAAATCCTCCAGATCTGTTTCAATCCTTCCCATCCGGCACGCTATGGCGCCTCGCAAGTCCCTGACCGAGGCTTGGTACTCGCCGGCTCTGGATCCCCCGAACTTGTCGGAGAAGAACCTCGCCCTCACGCGTCTGATGACGGTGGCGCAGAGCAGCAAGGGGGCGACTGTGCTCAAGGCCGGCTCCGACCAGCCTGAGGGCAAGGGGAGCACCTTCTATCCGTTCTTTGTGAGCGCCATCATCGCCGGTCTGGTGCCTCCTTTTTCCGAGTTCTTCTTTGCTGTTCACCGCCAATACAACTTGTAAGCTCTGCATCTCCACCCCAACTCTGTTCTTCTCCTGGCGATTTTCGCTTACTATTGCGAGGCTCACGTTGGGGTAAAGCCCTCGGTGGCCTTCCTGCGCCACTATTTTTCCCTCCGGGTTTCTCGTGCCCATGTCTCCGCATGTGCGAGCTTCATCGCATACTCCAACTCCAATGCTATCTCGTAGCCTGGGAAGAGGATCGAAGGCTTCCGGAGCAAGTGGGTCATGCTGGACGTCGGGCGCCTCCACCCCCGACTGGTGTTGCCTACGGGGCAGCCCAAGGCCGTTGACGCATGGTCCCGCACGGAGCTCGTCGACCCTTGTGCGAAGGCGGTGCTGAACAGGATGAACGCGAACCTGAGGCCAGGCAACTTAGGGGTGGCGAAGTTGACCGGGGCTACGCTCCTGAGGGAGTTCTTGGAACACCGGGTGGCTCCACTCCAGGAACACTCGCTCCATTGTGGAGGCTTGGGGAAGTGGACGCCGCCCTGCGCCTAAGCTCCGAGGCCCTGAACGATGAGGATCTGGTTGCGGCCCTCCACTCCTTGGTCGGGGGAGACATGGCGAGCCCGGTGGGCGCCCCCGTCCCCCTGTTCCTTCGCGGCGACTGGGAGCAGGTGGTGAACACCATTCCCATCTTCAATGGTGAGGGGATGGTGCCTGCGAAAGCTCCCGAGGATCTGGCGGCGCTGGCGATGGTGAACGTGTCCTCCGGCAGCCCTAGCGGGAGTGGGGGGGAAGAAGAGGCGGAGGAGGAGGAGTCCGACTCTGAGGCGACCGGCGAGGAGTCGGGAGAGTCCTTCCCTCGGCGCAGGTCCCGGGCCCTTCGCTCCATGCCGGATGACGACGAGGCCGGCGCCAGGCAAGGAGGGGAGGACTCTCCCTTGGTCACAAGGAAGGGCAGGTCGGGGCTGGCTCTCCCAGGGTCCGCTCTGGTCCTCGAGCGGTCTGGGGCCAGCTCCAGCCCTCCTGACGTGCCTTCTGCTTCCGGGCCTCCCAAGGCTGACCCCAGCTGCAGGCTCTCGGGCTTCAAGTTTGGCAAAAAGCTGCTTGAGTCCGTGAACGACGACCAGTAAGTGCTCGATTCGTGCTTTGCTTGGTTTCAGCCGCTGAGGCCTGACGTCTGTATTCTTTTGCCAGGCCGGCACCTGCAGCAAAGAGGTTGAGAGGGGCTTCTGCGGCCCTGCTTGGGGTGAGTCCATCTGCCGGGGTGGCGCCTTCATCTGCTGGCGAGGCTCGCGCCTCCCCTGCCCGATCGTCTTCGCGAGGCCAACTGGGACGCTTCGGCAAGGAGTCAGCCCCCGTGGCCCCGCTGACCCTGGAGGCGACTGCGCTCGATGCTGCAGGCGGGGTATCCACGGCCCAGGGGTTCCTTCCTGCCAAGTTGTGATCACGTTGTTGTCTTCTCCGCCCGCTCCACCGGTTCCCGTCTCTTCTGATCCCTCTGTCGCCGTCCTGGACCGGGTCGCCAACGAACTGAGCCAGCTGTGGGAGGATCTTCTGAGTGCAGACCCTCTCCTAGTGGCAGGGCGTCTGGAGCTAGCTTCTGGCTAGGCCCGTTCTACTGCCTCCGTCCGAGCAGCACTGATTCAGGCCGTGTCAGCCTCCGATGGGGAGAAGCAGGCCGCCAGCCAAGCCAAGGCCGCTCGCGACACCGCCCTGGGCGACGCTGAGGCTGCCCAGGGCCGCTGCAAGGCGCTGGAGGTTGAGCTGCAAGGGTTGCGTGATGAGCTCGCCAAGGAGGTCCGCGGCCGCTAGGAGAAGGAGAAAGAGATGAAGGCTCGAGAGGTTGCCATCAAGGACCGGGACGTGATAAGTCTCCAACGTATCTATAATTTTTTATTGCTCCATGCTATATTATCTACTGTTTTGGACTATATTGGGCTTTATTTTCCACTTTTATATTATTTTTGGGACTAACCTCTTAACCGCAGGCCCAGCCCAGAATTGCTATTTTTTTGCCTATTTCAGTGTTTTGGAGAAACAGAATATCAAACGGAGTCCAAATGGAATAAAATCTTCAGGAACGTGATTCTCTCACCGAACGATCCAGAGGACTTGGACCCTACGCCAAGGCATCGAAGAGGCGGTCACGAGGGTGGGGGCGCGCCCCCTGCCTCGTGGGCCCCTCGAAGCTCCACCGACATACTCCTTCCTCCTATATATACCTACGTACCCCCAAACGATCAGAACAGGAGCCAAAAACCTAATTCCACCGCCGCAACCTTCTGTATCCACGAGATCCCATCTTAGGGCCTATCCCGGAGCTCCGCCAGAGAGGGCCGTCATCACGGAGGGCTTCTACATCATCATAGCCTCTCCGATGAAGTGTGAGTAGTTTATCTCAGACCTTCGGGTCCATAGTTAGTAGCTAGATGGCTTCTTCTCTCTTTTTGGATCTCAATACAAAGTTCTCCCCCTCTCTTCTAGAGATCTATTCGATGTAATCTTCTTTTTGCGGTGAGTTTGTTGAGACCGATGAATTGTGGGTTTATGATCAAGTCTATCTTTGAATAATATTTGAATCTTCTCTGAATTCTTTTATGTACAATTGGTTATCTTTGCAAGTCTCTTCGAATTATCAGTTTGGTTTGGCCTACTAGATTGGTTCTTCTTGCCATGGGAGAAGTGCTTAGCTTTGGGTTCGATCTTGCGGTGTCCTTTCCCAGTGACAGAAGGGGCAGCAAGGCACGTATTGTATCGTTGCCATCGAGGATAACAAGATGGGGTTTATTTCATATTGCATGAATTTATCTCTCTACATCATGTCATTTTGCTTAAAGCGTTACTTTGTTTCTAACTTAATACTCTAGATGCATGCTGGATAGCGGTCGATGAGTGGAGTAATAGTAGTAGATGCAGAATCGTTTTGGTCTACTTGTCACGAACATGATGCCTATATACATGATCATACCTTAGATATTCTCATAACTATGCTCAATTCTGTCAATTTCTCAACAGTAATTTGTTCACCCACCGTAGAATACTTATGCTCTTGAGAGAAGCCACTAGTGAAACCTATGGCCCCCGGGTCTATTCTCATCATATCAATCTCCATCACTTTAATCTTGCTTTGCTTTTTTACTTTGCTTTTTACTTTTCCCTTTGCATCTCTATAACAAAAATACCAAAAACATTATCTATCAGTTCTCACTCTCATAAGTGACCGTGAAGGGATTGACAACCCCTAATCGCGTTGGTTGCGAGTTGCTATCGTTATGTGCAGGTACGAGGGACTTGAGCGTGGCCTCCTACTGGATTGATACCTTGGTTCTCAAGAACTGAGGGAAATACTTACGCTACTCTGCTGCATCATCCTCTCGTCTTCAGGGAAAACCAATGCAAGCTCAAGAGGTAGCAAGAAGAATTTCTGGCGCCGTTTCCGGTGAGTCTATGCAAAAAGTCAACATACCAAGTACCCATCACAATCCCTATCTCTCGCATTACATTAGTTGCCATTTGCCTCTCGTTTTCCTCTCCCCCACTTCACCCTTGCCGTTTTATTTACCCTCTCCTTCTCCTTCTCCTTCTCCTTTCCTTTTTCCGTTTGCCTTTTTTCTCGCTTGCCTTTTGTTTGCTCGTGTGTTGGATTGCTTGTTTTTCGCGATGGCTCAAGATACTACCAAATTGTGTGACTTCACCAATACCAATAATAATGATTTCCTTAGCACTCCGATTGCTCCTCTTGCCAATACTAAATCTTGTGAAATCAATACTGCTTTGTTGAATCTTGTTATGAAAGATCAATTCGCCGGCCTTCCTAGTGAAGATGTCGCTACTCATCTTAATAGCTTCGTTGATTTATGTGATATGCAAAAGAAAAAAAAATGTCGATAATGATGTCACTAAATTGAAGCTATTTCCTTTTTCGCTTAGAGATCGTGCTAAAGCTTGGTTTTCGTCTTTGCCTAAAAATAGTATTGATTCTTGGAACAAGTGCAAAGATGCTTTTATCTCTAAGTACTTTCCTCCCGCTAAGATTATCTCTCTTAGAAATGATATTATGAATTTTAAGCAACTTGATCATGAACATGTTGCACAAGCTTGGGAGAGAATGAAATTGATGCTACGTAATTGTCCTACACATGGTTTGAACTTATGGATGATTATACAAAAATTTTATGCCGGATTGAATTTTGCTTCTAGAAATCTTTTAGATTCGGCCGCGGGAGGCACTTTTATGGAAATCACTTTAGGAGATGCTACTAATTAAACTCCTAGATAATATTATGGTTAATTATTCTCAATGGCACACTGAAAGATCTACTAATAAAAAAGTGCATGCGATAGAAGAAATCAATGTTTTGAGTGGAAAGATGGATGAACTTATGAAATTATTTGCGACTAAAAGTGTTTCTTCTGATCCTAATGATATGCCTTTGTCTACTTTGATTGAGAATAATAATGAATCTATGGATGTGAATTTTGTTGGTAGGAATAATTTTGGTAACAACGCGTATAGAGGGAATTTTAATCCTAGGCCTTATCCTAGTAATCCTTCTAATAATTATGGAAATTCCTACAACAACTCTTATGGAAATTTTAATAAGATGCCCTCTGAATTTGAGAATAGTGTCAAAGAGTTTATGAATTCACAAAAGAATTTCAATGCTTTGCTTGAAGAGAAATTGCTTAAAGTTGATGATTTGGCTAGGAACGTTGATAGAATTTCTCTTGAGGTTGATTCTTTAAAACATAGATCTATTCCTCCTAAGCATGATATCAATGAGTCTCTCAAAGCCATGAGAATTTCCATTGATAAGTGCAAGGAAAGAACCGCTAGGATGTGTGCTATGAAAGATGCCTTTATTAAAGCGTGTTCTTCCAACTCCTATGAAAATCAAGATGAAGACCTAAAAGTTATTGATGTGTCCCCTATCAAATCTTTGTTTTGCAATATGAATCTTGATGAAACTGAATATGATCTTCCTTTACCTAGAAGGCATTTTAAAAATTTGGAGTATTTAGACCTTTATGATGAAATTGATGAAAGTGGGATTGAAAGAAATAAAACCCTAGATGTTGCTAAACCCACTATATTGGATTTCAAGGAACTTAATTATGAAAGTTGCTCTCTAATTGATTGTATTACCTTGTTGCAATCTGTGCTAAATTCTCCTCATGCTTATAGTCAAAAGAAAGCCTTTACCGAACACATTGTTGATGTCTTGATGCAATCCTATGAAGAAAAACTTGAGTTGAAAGTTTCCATCCCTAGAAAACTCTATGATGAGTGTGAACCAACTATTAAAATTAAAATTAAAGATCATGGGTTTTATGCTTTGTGTGATTTGGGTGCTAGTGTCTCCACTATCCCCAAAACCTTGTGTGATTTGCTATATTTCCATGATTTTGACGATTGCTCTCTAAATTTGCATCTTGCGGATTCCACTATAAAAAAACCTATGGGTAGAATTAATGATATTCTTATTATTGCAAATAGGAATTATGTGCCCGTAGATTTTATCGTTCTTGATATAGATTGCAATCCTTCTTGCCCCATTATTCTTGGTAGACCTTTCCTTAGAACGGTTGGTGCCATTATTGATATGAAGGGGGAATATTAGATTTCAATTTCCATTAAAAAAGGGCATGTAACACTTTCATAGAAAGAAAATAAGATTGCCATATGAAACTATCATGAGAGCTACCTATGGATTGCCTACCAAAGATGGCAATACCTAAATCTATCCTCGCTTTTATGCCTAGCTAGGGGCGTTAAACGATAGCGCTTGTTGGGTGGCAACCCAATTTTATTTTGAGTTTTTTGTTTTTGCTTCTGTTTAGGAATAAGTAACCCATATACCTTCTGTTTAGATGTGGTTTTGTGTTTTAATTAGTGTTTGTGCCAAGCTAGACCTATTGGATCTTCTTGGATGATAGTTATTTGATCTTGCTGTAATTTTCAGAAACTTTGCGCTTAGTGCCCGAATTATTAAAAATCATCAGAACGTGATAAAATTCTGATTCCAATTTCTGGTGGTCAATAAATAAATTGTCTAGGCCGTCTAATTTTGGTATATTTTTTGGAGTTCCAGAAGTTTGCGTTAGTTACAGATTACTACAGACTGTTCTGTTTTTGATAGATTCTGTTTTTGTGTGTTGTTTGCTTATTTTGATGAATCTATGGCTAGTATTGGAGGGTATGATCCATAGAGAACTTGGAATACAGTAGGTTTAACACCAATATAAATAAAGAATGAGTTCATTACAGTACCTTGAAGTGGTTTTGTGTTTTCTTTCTCTAACGGAGCTCACGAGATTTCTATTGAGTTTTGTGTTGTGAAGTTTTCAAGTTTTGGGTGAAATCTTTTGATGGATTATGGAACAAGGAGTGGCAAGAGCCTAAGCTTGGGGATGCCCATGGCACCCCCAAGATAATCCAAGGACACCAAAAGGTCAAAGCTTGGGGATGCCCCGGAAGGCATCCCCTCCTTCGTCTACTTCCATCGGTATTTTACTTGGAGCTATATTTTTATTCACCAACATGATATGTGTTTTGCTTGGAGCGTCTTGTATTATTTGTGCCTTTGTTTGTTAGTGTGACACAATCATCCTTGCTGTACACACCTTTGAGAGAGCCATCTATGAATTAAAATTTATTAGAATACTCTTTGTGCTTCACTTATATCTTTTGAGCTAAGCAGTTTTTGCTCTATGTGCTTCACTTATATTTTTTGAGCGTGATAATTTTGCTCTATCTGCTTCACTTAGATTTTTTTAGAGCACGGTGTTGGACTTGTTTTAAAGAAACTATTTATCTCTCATGCTTCACTTAGATCATTTTGAGAGTCTTAATAGCATGGTAAATTGCTTAATATTAATATGCTTGGTATTCAAGATTTGTGGAATTTTCTTTTGAGTGCGTTGAATACTAAGAAAAGATTGAAGCGTGATAATTGTTTTGAGATATGGAGGTGATAATATTAGAGTCGTGCTAGTGGAAGTAGTTGTGAATTTAAAGAATACTTGCGTTGAAGTTTGTGATTCCCGTAGCATGCACGTATGGTGAACCGTTATGTAACGAAGTCGGAGCATGAGGTGTTTATTGATTGTCCTCCTTATGAGTGGCGGTCGGGGACGAGCAATGGTCTTTTCCTACCAATCTATCCCCCTAGGAGCATGCGCGTAATACTTTGCTTTGATAAATTCTAATTTTTTGCAATAAGTATATGAGTTTTTTATGACTAATGTTGAGTCCATGGATTATACGCACTTTTCCCCATCCTTCCACCATTGCTAGCCTCTCTAATACTGCGCACTTTTCGCCGGTATCATACACCCACCATATATCTACCTCAAAACAGCCACCATACCTATCTATCATGGCATTTCCATAGCCATTCCGAGATATATTGCCATGCAACTTTTCCATCGTTTCGTTTATTATGACACACTCCATCATTGTCATATTGCTAGCATGATCATGTAGTTGACATCGTATTTGTGGAAAAGCCACCATTCATAACTCTTTCATACATGTCACTCTTGATTCATTGCATATCCCGGTACCCCGCCGGAGGCATTCATATAGAGTCATATCTTGTTCTAAGTATCGAGTTGTAATTGTTGAGTTGTAAGAAAAATAAAAGTGTGATGATCATCATTTTTAGAGCATTGTCCCAAGTGAGGAAAGAATGAGGACGCCAAGCTTGATGACCTCCGCGGACCGACACTGTGCAGGCTGGCGCCCGCCTGGCACCCGCCTGATCTCGATCGTCATGGCTTGCGTCACAGGCTCCTCGCGAGGTGCCCCTGCCTTGATCTCTCCGCCTCCTCGCGAGCCTGCCTGATGAGGCTGCTCCTGAGGAAGCTTACTGTCGTCCATCCCGCAAGGCTTGGCCCCTCGCGAGGGTCTTGAGCTTGAGCTGATGAAACTGGGCCGCGCCAGGCCCCCACTCGAGCCATGCCGCGGGCCGCAGGCAGGCAAGTCTGGGGACCCCCGTTCCCAGAACACCGACAGACTTCAGTCCATCTGTCAGCTAGCAAGTCTTGATCAGCTCTAAACTGTTGTTGCTTTTTCTTAAGGCTATTTGCCGTGGCCATAAGCCGGCGCTTGAAGCGCTCTTGCTCGACGGGATCCTCAAGCACGACAAATTCGCTGTCGTCGAGGCTTGCCTCGTCTTCGGAGGGAGGCATGTAATTATCATCCTCTACCTCTCTATCTGCCGCTCTATCCGGAGGGCTAGCTTCTCCATCCTCCTGCGCTGAATCTTGTTGGAGGGAGTTGTCGTTGTCTTCGGCACTGTCCGGAGGGTTATTATCTCCTGTGCCGGTATCACCGCTTTTGCTTTGGCGAGACTTAGAGCGGCGCCGCTGACGTCGGCGCTTGGGTTGCTTCTTGGAGGGGTCATCCCCCGTTGTCCCATCGCCATTGCCTTCTTTGGGTGTGTCCACCATATATATATCATATGATGAGGTGGATGTCCAGTGCCCTGTGGGCAGTGGTTCCTGTTCGTCTCCTGCATCGTCGTCCATACCGTCGATGTCTTCGGAGTCGAAGTCGAGCATGTCGGTTAAATCATCGACAGTGGCTACTAAGTGGGTGGTGGGTCGGCGGCGAATTTCTTCGTCATCCGCATCCCAATCCTGTCGGACATAGTCCGGCCAGGTTTCTCCTAAAAAGGAGAGGGACCTTAATGAGTTCAGTATGTCGCCAAAGGGCGAGTGATGAAAGATATCCGCGGAGGTGAACTCCATGATCGGCGCCTAGTCGGATTTGATAGGCATGGGCGCAGGCGGTTCAGAGTCCTGGCCGGAGAAGAATCCGGCAGCTTGGAGTCACGGCTCTCGTGAAGGGTAAGGTAGGTATTCGGCTCGATCGCCGCTGAGACGGCGGCCTCCGGTGCGGGGTCTAGCCACCCGTCCACGGATGGCACAATTGACTCCGAATTGAAGGTCGGAGCGGTTGCAGGTGCGATCTCCTGAACACTGTCCGACGGCAGAGTTAAATCATGCTCATCGTGACCATGCGGCGCACTCGGCAGGGGCTCGAATCCGTCGAAGATCAAGTCTCCGCGGATGTCGGCCGTGTAGTTTAAGTTTCCAAACCTGACTTGATGGCCAGGGGCGTAACTCTTGATCTGCTCCAGATGGCCAAACGAGTTGGCCCGTAGTGCGAAGCCGCCGAATACAAAGATCTATCCGGGGAGAAAAATCTCACCCTGGACTGCATCGCTATCGATGATCAAAGGAGCCATCAAGCCTAACGATGACGACACAGAGGAACTCTCAATGAAAGAACCAATGTCGGTGTCAAAACCGGCGGATCTCGGGTAGGGGGTCCCGAACTGTGCGTCTAGGCGGATGGTAACAGGAGACAGGGGACACAATGTTTTTACCCAGGTTCGGGCCCTCTCGATGGAGGTAAAACCCTACTCCTGCTTGATTGATCTTGATGATATGGGTATTACAAGAGTTGATCTACCACGAGATCAGAGAGGCTAAACCCTAGAAGCTAGACTATGGTATGATTGTTGTTCTTCTCTTGGTCCTACGGACTAAACCCTCCAGTTTATATAGACACCGGAGGGGGCTAGGGTTACACAGAGTCGGTTACAAGGAAGGAGATCTACATATCCGTATTTCCAAGCTTGCCTTCCACGCCAAGGAGAGTCCCATCCGGACATGGGATGAAGTCTTCAATCTTGTATTTTCATAGTCCAACAGTCTGGCCAAAGGTTATAGTCCGGCTGTCCGGATACCCCCTTATCCAGGGCTCCCTCAGCGGCGTCCTCTTCTTCTTGATCCAGCAAGCAAGAGAGAAGGGGTATATGAGATCGGTACCAACATGAAGGTATGGTGGTGGTGGTGGCAGCGGAATTCCAGCAGGGCTTCACCAAGCGCGTATACCGGTGAAATGTGGGAGGAGTTGGGAGAGGTAACAGGCAAGGGTCCAAGGGTTGTCTGCCCCCAATGCCTCCCCACCTTTATATAGGCATGGAGGGGGCTGGTGCCTTGCCCTCCAAGGCCCTAGGGTCATTGGCCAAAGGGGAGGAAGGAAATCCCTCCTTTCCTTCCCCACCGATCGCTATCCCCCCTTTTTAGGGATCCTGATCTTATCCCTTTGGGATATGATACTATTTAATGGAGGATCTTGGTCCGCCTAGACCAGGGTTGTGGGGACTTTCCCCACTACCCACGTTCATGTGGGTCCCCCATGCAGGTGGCCCCCACTCCAGAACCTTCTAGAACCTTCTCGGTACAACACCGAAAAAACTCAAACTTTTTCTAGAACCTCGATAACAAATTTCCATATATGAATCTTTACCTCCAGACTATTATAGAGCTCCTCATGATGTCCTGAATCCCATCCGGGACTCCAAACAACCTTCGGACTTTCCACTATTAATATCTCAATACTACCCTAGCGGTACCAAACGTTAAGCGTGCGACCCTACGGGTTCGGGAATATGCAGACATGATGAAGACTCCTCTCCAATCAATAACCAATAGCGGGACCTGGATGCCCATATTGGTTCCTACATATTCAACGAAGATCTTTATCGGTTGAACCACGATGTCAAGGATTCAGTCAATCCCGTATGCAATTCCCTTTGTCCGGCGATCTGTTACTTGCCCGAGATTCGATCGTCGGTATCTCCATACCTAGTTCAATCTCGTTACCGCAAGTCTCTTTACTCGTTCCGTAATACAAGATCACGTGGCTAACTCTTTAGTCACATTGCTTGCAAGCTCATTGTGATGTTGTATTACCGAGTGGGCCCTGAGATACCTCTCCGTCATACAGAGTGACAAATCCCAGTCTTGATCCATGCCAACTGAACAGACACCCTTGGAGATACATGTAGAGCATCTTTATAGTCACCCAGTTACGTTGCGACGTTTGCTACACACAAGGTACTCCTTTGGTGTCATTGATTTGCATGATGTCATGGTCATAGGAACATATACTTGACATGCAGAACGCGATAGCAATAAAATTGATACGATCATATGCTATGCTTATAGTTTGGGTCTTGTCCATCACATCATTCTCCTAATGATGTGATCCCGTTATCAAATGACAACTCATGTCTATGACTAGGAAACCATAGCCATCTTTGATCAACGAGCTAGTTCGGTAGAGGCTCACTAGGGACATGTTATTGTCTATGTATCCACACATGTATTTGAGTTTCCATTCAATACAATTATAGCATGGATAATAAACGATTGTCATGAACAAGGAAATATAATAATAACCACTTTATTATTGCCTCTAGGGCATATTTCCAACATGAGATATATGTCTACTCTATTTTAGTACTCTGTTATCCAACATCGTGCGCCAACTACAACATCATATTTAGATACAACATACTCCTCCTACAATAAGACAATACAAACAACTAGATACAACTACATCTGAATTAAACGGTAGGACTGAACTTAAAACATACAACATAAAACGATATGAAGTCGTCATTGTCATCCTCCGTCGATGCAGAACTCTTACCCTTCGACGATGAAGAACTCTTGCCCTTTGATGATGCAGAACTCTTGCCCTTCGATGGTGCGGTACTCTTGGCCTTGGTGCTTGGCATGAAGATATCGTATTCATGCTCGCAGTCGGCAGTCCATAAAAAAGTATGCTCTGCTGCAACCTTTAGGTATTTTTCACTCTTAGATTGTTGCTTTATCCATCTTTCATGCAACCTGAAAAGTTCTTTCTGTATCTCCTCAAAGATCCTGGAAGGCCACCCGCACCTACTTAATGCATGACCAACTCATTCAGTAGCGTGTCACTACTGACGAGTTCATCCCACGAAACTAATCTGTTGTCAACCTGAAATCGGTGGCTAAACGCAGAAGACATTTGGACATACCAGGGCGAAAACTATGATCAAAAGGATATCCGGACATCTTCACGAGACTACAACACTACAGTAGAATGCTTACCCACCTTAGTGCCGTGGGTGTTTTATAGGTTGAGAAGACAAAAATAGGCGGGAATTCGGAAGTGGGGAAATATGCCGGGAGATATAGGCGGGAACTAGAAAGCGGGAAAATACGGCGGGAGCTAGAAAGCAAAAAATGTGGCGGGAACTAGAAAGCGGGAAAAATATGATGGGAACTAGAAAGCGGGAAAATATGGCAGGAGATACTGGCGGGAAACATAGGGGGAGAAAATGGGTGCATTGCACCTATCATCTTAGGGGAAGCCAATTAGACCTAATCGGCCTACAGGAAGACAATTAGTTCCTGACATCCACTATGTAGCCGATAAGATTCACAACCAGCGGTCGATAGGGTTGTCGGCAACCCCTGACCGACAGGAGGCCAATCGACCATAGGGTGCCAATCGGCTTTCTCCCGGACCACTGTATCCAGTCGGCTACCAGAGGGCCGACGATGTAATATTTTTTTTAAAAAATAACGGCGTAATATTTTTGAAAATTAATAAAAAGTGTACTATTTAAAAAATAGCTCGAGGAGAGGGGAGAAACAGTGGAGTGGATGTGTGGCTGGGAGTGGGCGGTGTGGTTGGCATATAAGATACGAAAAGGAGATGGAGAGCGTTCGTGACCACGGGACGATTTTTGGAACGATATCCTTCGGTGACGTGGCTGGTCGCTCTTGCTTCAAGATTCGTACCACAATTCAACGGTCCTTACAATGTTAGAGCAACTCCAACGCAGGTACCCATTTCGTCCACCGCTGTTCGTTTGGATTGCCGCGGACAAATGTGCTGGCCCAACATGCTGACGCATTCCCAAAACGCGTCCACTTCGTGTCTGTGCGGACCCATTCGTGGCTGAAATGCGTCGGCGGACGCGCCACGCGCCCTCTTGGTGTTCGCTGCGTCCCCATCTGGCGGCCGTCCAGCTACCACGGTCGTCTTTATTAATGACGACCGCCCACCGCGGGCCTATGCGTCAGCGACAATGGGCGGCCTTTTGTAATCTGAGCGTGCGGTGGGGAACCGTCTTCGTCCACTTCCAGAGGCCTCCCTCCCCATCTCACCATCCCACTTTGCTCCCTCATCTGCGATAAAGCTAGCCACCATGATGGGCTTCTTCTTCGTCAAGGGTAAGGGAAAGTCCCTTGCTGCCCCTTTCCCCCGCTGGCGTCTTCTCGCTAGGCGAGGCAGCTCATCAATGTGCCAGTGCACCAGGCAAAGTGGCACTGGGAGCACCGCGCCCCCTCCCCTACCCCGACGTGAAGCTGGCACAGGCGCACAATGGAGGAGGTTCCCAGTGCCGGCGGCAGCGACGCGATCGGCGCGGGCACACGCGGAGGAGGTTCGACGCCGGCGACAGCTGCTGACGCCGGAGCAGCATCGCGACTCCGCCTATGTGTTCGGCTCTCCCACTTGGGAGCAGTGGTTCGTGTTCGAGCATGAGGAGGCTAGGAGGCGCGGTGTCCGCGACGTGCGGCATCGCTCCCTGCCGCTGGCCCTCGTCGAGCGCGACGAGGACTAGGAGGCGGAGGCCGCCTACCAGGCGACGCTGGCGGCAGTCCTCCGTGAAAGCGAGGAGGAGGAGGAGGCGTACCAGGCACGCATTGCGGAGGCCATGGCGCTCTCCGCGGCCGGCGACTGCGTCGTGCCGCCTTTGAGGGCACTGTCCCCCGTCAAGGCCGAGCCGACGCCGATCCCATCGAGCGCTACTCATGGACCGGGGTGGTGAGCGAGTGGGTTAGCGCGCCACCGGTCTGGTTGGGGGCGACGTTGGCGCAGGAGCACGCGTACCTCGAGCAACGGCGGCAGCAAAGGCTGGCCGAGGAGCGTCGTGAGGGCGAGTACCTCGAGCAGCTGGAGCGCGACGCGGAGGAGGTGTGCCTTGCCCGCAGTGGGCCAGCCCAGTCGACGGCGGACGATGTCCTGGTCGACGACGTTCCTGTGGGCTGGCCCGGCGCCAACGCTCATCGACCTTACGGGGCCCGACGACGACGACAAGGACGCTTAGGGCAGCGCGCCTCATAGTAGTTTGTAGTCTTATTTAATGTTAACTTAATGTAATAGTGGACTCTCGCCGACCTTTGTGACCGCCATTAATGTTTAATTAACATTTCTATTTTTTTAAATGTTTGCGGGAATGTTTTTTTTCGCCGGCTCAAAAATGGGTCGGGCCAGTGTTGGGCGCAAGCGCCGACCTCAACGCGAAAGCGGATATTGATGTCCGTCAGACGGCGCAAACAAACAAAAAGCGGGTAAAAGTGTCATCCGTTTGGGTCGGGCGTGTTGTAGTTGCTCTTAGGGCTGAAACTTTAAAAATCTGACGTTTGTTTCTTTATCATTTTCTAAAAAAATAAAATAAAAAAGCTAGCGAGCACGTTTTTTTGAACGTCAGTACAGACACAAGCGCTTATATACACACGCATACACTCAATCTTATGAACACCTCTGAAAGACTGAGCCGGCATATCATTTTGAGGTTTACAAAGTCATCGTAGGCGCCTCGTCATCGACGAGAACGTATCCACCCACTGAATGCGCATCGCTGAAAATCCTGAAATAAATACAGAAATAAATGTGAGCATCAGGATTTGAACCCTGATGGGCTGGGAATACTATAGTCTTTCTAACCATCCAACCACAAGTTGGTTCGCAAGCTAGCACATTGATTACGTAAACGCGGCAGATATTATTATGATTAAAAAAAACAGGGCAGATATTTCCGCGGACGACGTTCTCATCCACGGCACCAGGGGTGGGCCCACCTCAATTCAAGGGTATGCAGCTGAATACCCATTGTTTTTGGCAAAAAATTAGGTATATATAGCATATATAATGTATCAGTATAAGAAAAAACGAAATTGGTACGCTAACGTGCTTATAAGCCCAAAACATAGGCTGGCCCAGTAGCCCACTTTCTCCTCGAGTCCACACCTTGGCCCAGAAGCGCATCGTGCGGATACATCGTTGCCAAAAAAAAAAGATCGATCTACCAGACGCGAGACGAACCGGCACCTCCCCTCCGCACCTCCCCTCCGCCGCGAGAAATTGGATCTTTTGCCACACTTTACTTCTCAATTTGATAATTTGCCCTCCCCCCTGAGAGGCTGCCGGGTGGGGCCGGGGCCACTTGCCATTGAGACAATGATGGGGCAAATCATCAAACCCCATGCAAAGTGGGGCAAAAGATCCAATCCCCCCCTCGCCGCATCCGTAGATCGCACACGAATTGCCGTTCCGCCACCACACGGCCACATCCACTGCGCCGGGCGGCCGGTAGGGCTGTTGCCGCCGTGGCCTCGCGCACGTGCGCACGGCGCGCCGCCGGTCCGCCGCGACGAACCCCTCGCTTCCTCTCCTTTCATCCCTTCTGTTCTAAGCTCTGAATTTTCTCATCTCTGAACCTGAAGCACAGAAGCAGGCAACGACAACAGCCAACAGACCGCATTGATTCAGTTTCAAATACCCAAGCACTGATTTTGTAAGGAACATCCAACTTCCGATTTCTGAATCATCTCATCTCTGAACCTGAAGTGGCACTGAATTCATCTTACAGATTATGTCTCCTTTTTTACTTCTGTAGGTTCTGTCACTCTGATTTTGTAAGCAACAGGCACGGTTCTTCTCATTATCCAGCAGGCTGCACTATTGCAGGAGCATAGTTCGGCTCCTAAGTAAGTATTTTCACCACTTGACTTTCTTATTGAATTATAGGTTCAGTAAAGACTAGTTTGCAGCCAAATATGATTTGTTTAGACATGAGAATGTGCAATTTTCCATTTAAGGATGAGGACATCATCACTCATTTCCAGAGCATCAAGGATCGCAAAGTTATCCTGTAATTTGCAAGCTTTTTTTATCATTTACTATTTTCTATCCTCTATATATCTTAGATTTTGCCATGATATGTCAAAGTTATCCTGCAATTTGTAAGCTTTTTTTTATCATTTACTATTTTCTATCATCTGTATATCTTAGATTTTGCCATGATATGTCGAACAATTTTTTACTTCTATATGTCGAACAATTCCAAGTTACAATCATTTTTTATGAATATAATATATTATGTGGTATTTTTTATATAGTTTAAAACTAGTACAATATGTTGCTATAATCAGTTTTACGCACCCAAAGGAAGGCTGTACGCCTCCAAAAAACTTTTTAAATTTTGAATACACGGTCTTGAATTCCTGGACCGCCTGTTCCACGTTCTCATCCCATCCACGCGTTCGTCGCGGACACTGTCAGCCATCAACGGCAGCCACACACATGGCATTTCACATCACATGGCCCGTTGCAACCCCCGAGCAGCGAGCAGCCTAGAAACTTCGCGTTCCGTCGGGGTGGGTGCGGCGCACGTCCCAACCCGATGGTTTGCCGACCTGCCAGCCGCCCGCCCACCCGAACCGAAGCAAACCAAGCCCGGATGCCGGATCCGACCCGGTCTCACCAGCTCCGCTCCCGTTTGATTTCCGCCGCCCACCTGTGACCAGAAAGACTGACCCGCGGCCGGGCACGCCAGCGAGGCGAAGCCGTGTCCGGTCCGGTAAGGAACCGGCTGGCGCCAGGCCGCCTCCCCCCTCCCGCACCGCCTCTGCGCCGGCTACAAAAGGCGCCGTGGTGCGCCCGCTCCACCCCGCGCTCCGGCCTCCTCTCTTCTCCTTCCGAGCCTTCGTTCTGGCCGCGCCTCCGCCCTCGATCGCCACCTCCTCGCGTCTCCGCGACCGTCTCCTCCCCCTTGTCCATCAAATCTCGATTCGTTTCGAATCGCGTCTGAATTGATTTCATTCACCCCCCGTCGCCGTTGCCTTGCTGTGCTCGCAGGGTATTCCAGTTCTCCTCCGCCTCCGTGCGAGCCCGGGAAGCGATCGATCGATCGATTGGAGGATTCATTCATCTGGTTTGCGAATCTGTCTCAGAGTCTGTTTCGCGTGTCCGCTTCTGTTTGCAACCGTCGATCCTGTGTTCCTCGTATTCGTATTCGCATCCGCGCGCGTTGGTTGCAGGAGCCGAGGCAAGGTCAGTTTCCCGTGCTCGTTCAGACCGCTTCCTCTGCGTTCATCCGTGATTCCAGATTTCAAAAGTTTGCGATCTTCTGGTTCCCCGACCGCTGTGGTTTATTCCGTATCATCCGTATGTACGAGGTGTATTAATTCGAGGGCCTCGTGGAGGATTCTTGTTGTACAGGCTGATCTCGGTTTTGTTATGTCTTGTGCTCTCATCTATATAGATGCAGAGGAAGCCAGAGGGCGCGCTAGTTCTTCAGAGGTGGAGGTTTGATTTCTTTTCATGGTTATTCTGATAGATTGATGATTGGTTAAGGTTCAGCGGTTATTCTGATTGGTTACGGATCAGCGGTTATCCTGATATGGTCAGATCTTCATGGGTGATGAAGCCTAGGATCTCTAACCAACCTGAACCAGCGATCTGCTTTTGGATAAATGATTAAATCCCTCCCAACTTCAGTTTCTTGGTCTGCACAGTAGTCAACGGCAACAATTCTGATCTGAATTCTTTGCTTCTCCAGAAATTATAAATTGATTACACGGCATAGCGGGAGCAACATCTGCGTTTGGATGATTAATTACCCCCTCTATTTAATTCCTTCATCTGCACAGTTCAATCTCAGTCGGTTCTGATTTAGATTTGTTGATGGTTGTCCAGAAATTGGGATTATATGGCTTACCGGGAGCGACTTGCCATTCTTCCTCACCTGTGTTTGGATGATCATTCTCTCTTTGTTTATTTCCTTTTCTTCACAGTTCAATTACTCCCCATACAATTCTGATTTGGATCTGTTGCTCGTACTCCAGAAAATTGGAATTATACGGCTTAACGGGTGGTCCTATTTTCCCTCGGCATGGCGGTTCTTTTTCTGTGGCTCAACAATTTTTCTTACTCATCAATAATATAATTATTATAACCTCTAAGATCTTCTCACTAAGCAATATTTTAAATTCAGATTTATCTGGGAAGGTGCAAGAGTGAAGCTTCAAACTTGGCAAATCCTACAATAAAAAAGAGACTCCTCCATTTTTAACTTTGCCTCGTATTTTTATATCACGTAGCTACTTGTCCATGCCTTTGATTTAGGTTTTTTTGCTTCCCCTCCCCCCCCCCCCCCTTGTGATTGCAGATTTATTTTAGCCCAGAGCGTGCTGGTAGCGAGTCGGAATCTGTTAAAATCATTTGGTTTGCAATCTATCTCTATACAGGTCGATTTGTTCTCTGTACTCTTATCCTGTAGGAAGTTTGGGCCTATGGGCAAATCTCTGTACAATTGAGTCAGGTCAGTGTTGTATCAACGGTTTGTTTGGTTTAGTTGTTTGCCTCCCTCCACACATTGGTTGCAGGACTGGATCTGGAATGTGGAGATCCCTGTGGTGTTGTATGTCGAAGGGGATTGAGGCAGGTCAGATTTGAATCGTGCGGTCGTGTGGTTCTCATCATGTGTTCCATCATCATCAGCTAATATGAGGTGGATTTGAGGTCCTTGCGGACTCTTATTGTAGCAGCTGATCGTTTGGTGTGTGTTTGTGCTCCTTTGCTTGCAGCAGGAGGGTAGTAGTTCTGCACAGATGAATCATAGGGTGGAGATTTGATCTGTTCGTCATTTTGATTGATTGGATTATGAAGCTTTGGATCTCTTACCAACCTGAACTTCCGATCTGCGTTTGGATAATAAATTCTGCCCCGATTCAATTTATTTGGTTTGCAAAATACAATTTAGTCCTTGGCAGTTTCTGATCTGTATCCGTTTGTGGTTTTCCAGAGATGGGGTTAATTGGTGGAGATTTGGTTTCTGTTCATCACTTTGATTGATTGGATTGGAACCTGGAACTTGCGATCTGTGTTTGGTTAATGAATTCTGTCCAGATTCAATTTATTTGGTTTGCACAGTACAATTAGTCCTTGGCAGTTCTGATCTGTATTTGTTTGTGGTTTTCCAGAAATTGGGCTTAATAAGGTTTAGCAGGAGCAACCTATCTTCTTGTTGATCTGTATTTGGATGATTATGAACCCCTCTATTTAATTCCTTCTCCACAATTCAATTTTAGTCCCTGACAATTCTGATTTGGATCTGTTGCTGGTTGTCCAGAAATTGGGATTATATGGCTTGGCGGGAGTGACCTATCTTCTTGCTGACCTGCGTTTGGATGATCATTACTCTCTGCTTAATTTCATCTCCACAGCTCAATTAGTTATCCGACAATTCTGATTTAGATTTGTTGCTGGTTCTCCAGAAATTGGACATATACGGCTTAGCGGGTGATCCTATGTTTCCTCAGCATGGCGGTTCTTTCTGTGGCCCAAACATATCTGACCTTTTGTCCTCCCTTGATAATTGAACTTCCAGACACTACTTTCTTTGCCTTAGTTGGTAATTCTTAGCTCCTGCAGATGCTGGCCTGGAAGCGAAATAATTGGAACCAGTGTTGTCTATCTGACCTTCGCGGCCGAGACAGGCTTACTTACCCTTTACCTCTTAACCTTAACATTTGATGCATGCTTTAGCTGAGCCTAGTTTTCCTGTTAACTTATAGAAAGGTATCTTCCTCGTTGCAGGTCGTAGTCGATTAACTCAAGTCCAACCTGGTGCTGAGTTGAATCTGTTTGCAGTTCTTCTAAATCTACTATTTTCTCAAGTCATCATAACTTGGACAACCTTTAAAATTATCTTACCAGGAAATATTTTGAGTACAGATCTGCAAAGGTTCAACCATGGAGATTCAAACTAATGGAACATCCTACAATGAAAAGACTATTTTTAACCCACCTCTTATTTTTTGTTTCACGTAGCTACTTGTTTATGCCTTTAATTTAGGTTTTTCTTTCTACCCTCCCTTTGGTTGCAGATTAAGCCCAAACCATGCTGGTAGTGAGTCGGAATATGTTAAAATCGTTTGGTTTGCGACCTCTCTCTATCTCTCTCTGGATCGATTTGTTGTTTGTACTCTTGATCCCCATGCTGGTCTTCTGCGCATATCAGTTGCAGGATATATTTAGGGACTCCGGGCCTATGTGCAGGATATATTTGGATATGTTGGTGGTTCTCCAGAAACTGAATTATATGGCTTAGCGGGAGCGGCGCATCTTGCTGCTCTACGTTTGGATAATTATCACTCCCTCTGTTTTACTCTTTCGTCTCCACTGTTCTGTTTTGGTTTCCCACAATTCTGATTTAAACTATTTCTTGGTGTCTCTCCAGAAATTGGGATAATATGGATTAGAAGGCGGTCCTATTTTGCCTCGGCATGGCAGTTCCTTCTGTGGCTAAAACTTTTTCAACCTTTTTTACTCTATAATTGAACTCTCTAGACATTAGGTTTTCTTTGCCTTAGTACTTATCAGCTCTTGCAGATACTAACTTGGAAAGGATATAACTGCAGTTTGGAACCGGCGTTGTTGTCCTCCATCATCCATACCTGACCCTAGACAGCCTTTACTTGTTCCCACTCAATCATCCATGCTTTAGCTATTTATAAGCAGCATTTCCCCTAACATTTTTTTTATACAAACGGTCTCTTGCTCGCTGCAGGTTGTAGTTGACAAACTCCTATCCAGCCTGATGATGAATCCGTCTACTGATCTTCGAAATCTACAGTGTCGTTTCAATTCATTGCAACTTACATAACCTATAAATTATCTTACTAGACAATATTTTAAATACAGATTCATATGCAGCACGAATATATAAGATGATCCAGAGCCTTCAACTAATGGCACATCCTACAACCGAAAAAGACATAAGATGATCCAGAGCCTTCAACTTAATGGCACATCCTACAACCGAAAAAGACTCTTACCTTCCTTTTTTTTAATTTCATTTAGTTACTTGGCCATCTCTCTGATATAGGTTTTTGCCCCTGCCCTTCCTATGGTTGCAGATTTTTCTTTAGCCCAGGCCATGTGGGCAATGACTAAACTCTTGATCCCTGTTTTATTGATCTTCTGCGTGTGTGGGTTGGCAATATATAATTTTTATTACGAGTTTGGGCCCAAACCTTTGCTCTACATGGAGTCAGGTCAGTGTCTCGTAGACGGTCTGTTTGTTTCATTTGTTATCGCCGCCTCTACAATTTGGCTTGCAGGACTGGATCTTGATCTGGTCTGGAAGTAAAGCTCCATGTAGGTTGTGAACGTATGGTGGAGGGGACTCGAGGCAGGTCAGTTTCATGTTTCGTCATATTGGTTTACCGGATTCCTCATCTGTGCTTGGTGACGTCAGATTTGAGTGGCTATACATTAAGTTCTTCGATTTATGTTCGTCTGATGGCTGTTTGGGATCTTTGTTCGGAATCTTCTTCAACCACAAAAACTTACACCTGGACTCTATGCCTGTTTCAACTGATTTACCAGATTTCACTATGGTCTGACTTTCCTTGAAGAAACTTTAAGTATGCTGATTATATTTGGGTTGATTTGCATTGTTGGAGGTTTTATTGCAAGATTGTAGAGTTGGATAGTCAGTTAGCGCGGGGACTTGGTGAAGCAAATGGACTTTCCTGATGGTTTTGACCTCTGATTACTGATCCTGAAGCATAATGATTTGGTCTTTGTGGTAGTTTTCAGTTTGAACTTGCATTCAGTGGCCTCATATCTTTGGTGCAGCTTGGAGTTGGTAGTGTGCACATCTGATGATTCTTTCAACTGTCCTGAAGCATCTTACTTGGTTTCTGTTGTGCCATCCTACTGGTTACGGTATCTTATTCAACTTGCATGTGGTTTGGATGGAATATGATCTTATCTTTTGCTCAAATCAAGAAAATGCTAGAAGTCTCAATCAAGGGTCCAAAATGCAAATATCAGTTCGTACTCAGTTTGTATAGCAGATTATCAAAGTTCGACTTGGCTATTAATTACCTGGTTACCATACTGTTTCATAAAGTTTGGTTTTGGTATTTTGCTGCTTGTATCTTTCAACTTGCAAATTTATCACCCAATAGGAAGTAAAGATCATATGTATATGAGGTCTGAATGCAGTAAAAATGTTAAGCATATTATATGAATATATGTGAATTGGTCATACTTGGATTTATCAGTCTACTATTCTACATACTCTTGTCCATGATTGTACTTGGTTTGTTTATATATACGTTCTTTAGGTTCATCTTATGACACAAATCAAATTTTAGTGTGCACATAATTTTAACTGAAAGATCCCACCCTCGCATTTGTGTTGGTTTAACAGTAGTGGCCTCCTGTAGTTTGGTAAAATTGATGACTTTGATATTTGGCTATTAAAGATGTTAGGAGTATAAAACAATGGAGAGTTGAAGGTTCTGAACTGGAAGCTTGAACAAATATTTTGCCCTGAACACTCCTCTCATGTCCACTGAATATGATTCTGGTTTGTTGATATGGAGTTGATTTTCAGAAGTGATGTTATTCACATTGGTGCTTCTTTTGTGAGATCTGGATTCTTCAATGCATCTTCTCGGTTTGCTGGGGAACTTCCTACGTTAAATTGACAACTAACAAAACAATCTGGCTAATTTGAGGATTCCTAAACACTCTGGCAAATTTGATAATGAATCCCGCTGATTACTTTCAACATACGGCAGTTTGTTTTCATACCTCATTCGTCCTGGATTTAAAGACACAAAGTGCTAACACATCTCTACGGTCTTCCAATGGCTCATTTGATCTCTTTACAGCAAACTGCTAATTTGATCTGGATTATGGAATCTTTCATTACATATTCTTATTAAATATATAATTTCATAGCGTTTACACATCTGATAGTCCTCTAATGGCTAATTTGACCTTCTTTTCGGCCGAACTGCTAATTTGATATGGATTATGGAATCTTCAATTACGTAAATCTATATTTCATAGCGTTCACATCTGGCTGTCCTCTAATGTGGCTAATTGACCTTCTTTTCTGGCGAACTGTTAATTTGATCTGGATTCTGAATCTTGAACCACATATTCTCTTTAATTACATATTTGTAGTTTTCTGGAAATTTCCTAGTTTTAATATAGTTGGCAACTAGCAAAAGTACTAATTTGATGATTCCTGTTGATTGCTTAGACAAACCCATTAAAGACAGGGAAGTATCTGTTCACACATCTTATGGTCCTCTGACCCTGTATAAACTATGAAAGTTTTCTCTGTGCAAAGATTTGAATCTCGCTCATGAGCTCATCCCACTAGATAGTTCTGGAATTTATGGCATTCTTTGTTTGTGCCCCATGTCAGTCTTATGATGTTATGAAAACGTTGCGTGAATATTTATTGCCAATCGCTTGTCGTGCCAATGCTGCCTTTGGTTGATTGCGTGGCTTGTATGCTAAGCTGAATATAATTGTTTGTAGTGTTTGCTATTTTTTGTGTTTAAGTAGGAGTAGTTTAACACTGCCTTTGCCGGTCCCAAGCCCGGATGAGAAAATGTGGAGGGGACTGCAGTTAGTTCCTCTGTATCGTTTGCATTAGAACTGTCATGGTCTCCTAATATTTTACAAGCCGAGTACCGAATCGTTACACAATGCGGCAAGGTTTGGAATGAATCCTTAGGCCTTGTACAATGGGAGATGCTTAGGGGAGGTGCTTAGAGAAATAAACCAGGTTTTTCTTAAGCACCGGTGCTTATTTGTACAGGATAGACGCTTAACTAAGCGTCTCTCCTCTAGAAATAGGCATCGGTGCTTCAGAAAAACCCGGTTTATTTTCTAAGCATCTCCCATTGTACAAGGCCTTAGAGAATCTGGGCAGTTGTAATTTGATTCCTAGAAGGTCAGTGTTTTACTTACGTTCCCAGAGGGAAGTGAGTGTATAGGAAGCTTTGAATGAAAGGCCTCATGTACCATAATTCTCTAGAAAAGAGTTCAAGTTGTGGGTAACTGCTTCCCTAGAAAATGCTGTGGTATTGTAGGTAACGGAAGCCTGACCTGCAGTATGCAAGCAAGTCGGGATGGTTCACGAGTTCCCTGATAATTTCAGTTTCAGTAAACTAGCAGGTATGGTTTGCTTGACTGATCCTGATACTGCACTTGGATGGCGGTGATTCAGGAGCTGGGAAATACATTATTACTAGTTGAGTTAATGATGTCTACAGTACTAGGTTAGTAGAGAAATTGTAATAATCTGTAAAAGCAAGTTCAGGGTGTGTTGGGAAATACATTACTGGTTGTTTTTGAGCAGAGTTGTGGTTGTCATTCTCACAATCTCATTTGCGCCCATAAGAAAGTCAGAGATGCAGGTATGGTGGTTCATTTTCAGAGTGGAAATTCAGGTCCGACGAAACTGAAGCTTCAACCACTGCAATCCTCAACGGGCGACGGCTATCCTACGGTCAGGTGAAAGACCTCTGGAGACAAAGCTGCGCCCTCACCCCTCAGTTAAAGCTTTGCGCACTAGATGTTGCTGCAGTTTCAGGCTTTCAGCTGTATACAAATTTCCGACCAGAGTCTGTCCCGTCCTGCAATTTCATCGCCCTGGTATATTAAACCTTGTCAGCACAGATGTGTCTTTTCTGTTAATATGTTGTTGAATCATTGGCGAGTAGAACGTCCACAGTTGTTTGTCAAGTGGGTGCTAATGTCCTGGAAGAGGCCATTCGGCCCGACTCTCCCCCACGTCGTCCCCCGCGGGCGGCTCGGGTGGATCCGCCGCCCCCGGCGGCACTGCTAGGGGCAAAGCCCCTTGTGGTGGTCGGTGGCGCGGCCTTCTTCCTCCTCTGCCGGGGCGCACAGCGCGGGACGTGGCGGCCCGGCCAGGGCTCAGCAACGACGGGGCGCGTGGCCGGGTCGACGACGCGGTCGGGTGCGCGGTTGCGGAGGCCGCTGGCGGCGGCGCGCCTTGCAGATCTGGTGTGGTGGCGGCTCTGGTGGTTGGGGATCTGCGGGCGGCGCGGGGAGGTGTGGTGGCGGCCGGTCATGGGTCGCTGCAGCGAGGTCGCGGCTTGGCCTTCGGTCTAGTTGCGAGGTGGGCGGCGGTCTCATGCTAGCGGTGCAGATCCATCGCGGATTTGGCATGGCGGTGCAGGCCCGACAAGGTGGTGGCGGGCGGCACTGGTGGCGGGGCAGCTGTGGCTTAGGCGGCAGTTGCTTGCGTCCGGTGGTGCGGCAGCGGGTGGCGGTGTAAGGGTGGTGGTGATGTTTCGTGCTGGTGGCGGCGGTGTGGGCTTCGGCCGGCCCTTGCGTGCATCGACCTTTTGCGGCGAGGGTGGTGGCATTCCACCACCCCTAATCCAAGACACCGTCAGTAGCCCCTGAACCGGTCTTAAAGTCGAGGACGCTCCTCGGTTCTTCCAAACTGCTTCATCTTTGGTCGTCGATCTTGGAAGCTAGTTCAACAAGTCCTTCCTCTTCTCCTTTGAATCGGTTGATAGCAATGTGACACGACAGAGTATAAGTAGCAATTGTGATGAAGATTTTAGTAATGGAGAATAGACTGGGGACCATAAGTTCACTAGTGGCATGTCTCTCGAAACAAGAAAGTAGTATGGTAAATAAATTACAGTTGAGCACCGATTGAATTGCAATATTTATATTATGACTATGATCATTCATACTATAATATCATATAGGCATTACGACCGTGATAAGAAGACCGTTCTTCCAACTGCATCTACTACTAATAGACCACCCCAAAACCGCTATCCAGCATGCATCTCGGGGTATTAAGTTTGCAAGGAACAGAGCGCCACAATAATCAAGATGACATAATGTGAACAGTAAAACATCAATCAATATGACAAGACACTGTGTCCGAAGCTTTGTAAGTGCATCTAGTGTCCCTCAGTGATTTTGGTGTATTGAAGACTTATAAGTTAAGGGACTAATGTGTTTTTGAGTGTACACAGGTCTATAAGTCTATGAGGAGTTTGATATTTACAGTGAAAGTCGACCCCTAAAAATGAATGTCTTCAACTAAAGACTTTGGCTTTCTGAAGAGTGAAGACTTTGAAAGTGAAGAAATTAGTGTGACCGTGAAGACTTGATATTCGTGCGAGGAACATGAAGCGTGAAGACTTTTGTTTTTGTAGTTTCGTTTTCTCTTTCTTGAGTCATACGAAACACCGTACTATTAAAGGGGGTCGAGGAAAAATTAAGGAAAAGTTTCCAAGTGATGCTCATCTCAAAATCATATACACCTACCAATCCCTTCGAGTGAAGCCATTGGAAATCTCATACAGTTCAGTCAATTTCTTTAGTGACAGAGACGAAGGTCTTCTGGTCTCTGAGGAATTTGTTCTGACTGAGGAGTTAGGAATTCGCCAGTGCGGATTGCCTACAAGTGAGGAACACGATAGCCCTGAGGAATTTGAGAGCTCAAATTTCTGACCATTGCTGTGCTACGCGCCAGATGTCCCAAAATATCTACTCACCTAACGGTCATATCATTGAAGGGCATTTATGCCTTATCATGTCGGGCTGCTCCCTAGGCTATAAATATCCGCCCCTACAACCACTAGCTGGTTGGCTGCTCCGAGAGAAACTGACACTTGTCATTGAGAGCATTCCATCCTCTGAGGACTTTGAGCGAAAATCATCAAGTGAGGAAAACCCAAACCCAAACACCTACAAACCCAAAGTGATTGAGCATCACTGAAGAGGTTGTTCCTGTGTGGATCCGGCGCTTGTTACCTTTGAAGACTGTGCATCATCCAGACGGTTAGGCGTTATGGTCTAGAGCATCCAAGAGGAAATTGTGGATCACCGACTGACCGAGTTTGTGAAGGTTTGGAAGTCACCTGAAGACTTACCACGAGTGATTGGGAGAGGTCTGTGTGACCTTAGATCAAGGAGAATACAGTGAGGACTGTGTGTCCTCAGGTTTAAATACCTAGCCACTCCAACCAGATGTACTAGTGTCACATCAGTTGGAATTGGTCTACCAAATCACCGTCTTCACCGAGCGAACTGGTTCTATCTCCTCAACCCTTCCAATTTCCTCATTCTGTGTTGTTGTACCTGATCGTTACTGTACGAAGACTTTGACTGAAGACTTTCTCAATTTACTCAGTTCAATTTTTCAGTCAGTTTGTCTTCAGCCTGCTTATCATGTGTTTACGCTATTTGTACTCTGTGCTTGTTTTCATTTCATCATGATGTATGTGCTTCTGCTCTATTTTATTTACTTCTGAGTACTTATTCCGCTGCTAGTTGTTCGTGACTTAGGAATTTCCTCTCTTTGAAATTCCTCAGTGACGAATTTGTAAAAATCGCCTATTCACCCCCCTCTAGTCGATATAACGCACTTTCAAGCTTTTATACATCTTTTAACAAAAGATGTTGTCTTCTTTTCCATTTCTATTTCCATTGCATTATTACTCACCAATTTTTAGTTTTTATTTCTTTGCCAGCGGCGACTTAGCTTGAATCATACATATGCTTCATTTCTCCTATGATTGTGATACGTCTCCAGCGTATCTATAATTTTTTATTGTTCCATGCTATTATATTATTCATCTTGGATGTTTTATATGCATTTTTATACTATTTTACATCATTTTTGGGACTAACCTATTAACCTAGTGCCCAGTGCCAGTTGTTGTTTTTTTCCCTTGTTTTTGTCTTCTACAAAAAATCAATACCAAACAGAGTCCAACCGGAACGAAACTTTTTGGCGATTTTTCTTGGACCAGAAGACACCTTGGAAGCTTCGGGAGGAGGCGAGAAGAGCTCACGGATGGACCATGATTTATATTGTACTCTGTATCCCATCCACAATCAATATAAACAAGGCAGGATGTAGGTTTTACCTCTTTGAGAGGGCCCAAACCCGGGTAAATACCGTGTCCCTATCAATCATGTTACCATCATTCTAAGATCACCAACTTGGGACCCCCTACCCGAGATCCGTCAATTTAGCCACCGACATTGGTGGCCCATACAGACCCTGTCGCGTGATTGCCAAGGTTTCATGGAAGCCTCATCTGACAATCAAAACTGTTCCCGCGTGTCTCCACGCCGGAGACCCAAGACTTCGAATCAGCTGAAGCACATGAGCGCTTTGGAGCCCCTACACTACAAAAAAATACACTTTCGTGATGATACGTGTTTGTCACAGTAGGTCGTGTTTTTTGTCATGCATGTACATCCATGACAAATTTATGATAGAATCAAGATAGTCATACCTGTGCTGTCGTAGAAGTGTTCCATGACATTACCAAAATTATCATCACGGAAGTGTCCACTTCCACGACGATAAATCGCGCGTCACAGAAGTGCTTTCGTCAAGGGTGACCGACACGTGGCATCCACCGTAACGGAACGCCGTTAAGCTATCGGGTCGGGTTTTGGATCCGATAACCCGTTAACAGCCCCGACCAATGGGGATTTTCCACATGTAAAATCATCATTGGCTGGAGGAAACACGTGTCGGCTCATCGTCGGGACAGATGTCATCCACTCATTGGACAGAAGGCGCCTATGATACATTGACACGTGGCACGGCCCAACAAAGGCCCATTCCCGTGAAAAGGCCGGCCCGTTTGACTTGGTCAAAAGGTGGCGAGCCGACCCATGGAAAGCCTGTTAACGGCTTGTTTGCATATAGCCCATTTACAGCCCGCTAACCCAAGGCCCGTTACGCCCTATCCAAATTAGGCCCAGTAGCGTCATGTGGGCCATCCAATATGATTCCAGCCCGTTTTCACTTCTGGCCCATGTATGGCCCACGACATCTTTGGGCCCATATGAGGCCCTATGTAACTCTTGGCCTATTAACGGCCCGTGGTGAAACTGGCCCGTAATGAACAGTGTATCACTTTACACCCATTAACGACCCGTGGTGAAACTGGCCCGTAATGAATAGTGTATCACTTTATACCCATTAACGGCCCGTTATTCCGTTGGGCCGTCTCCAGCCCATGTTATCTTTCGGCCTTCTCAGAGCCCATTTATTCTTGGGCTCATTTCCAGTATTCGTTTACTTACGACCCGTTACTGTCATTTTCTGCTTGTGGGCCAAATTCAGCCCGTGGTTACAGTCGGCCCGTTTGTGGTCCGTTAATACGTTGGGCCGTTTTCATAGCGTCATCAAATACGGCCTATTAACGATGGCCCATTATGGCCGGCCCATGAGCGGACGATTCCAACTCTAGCCCGTTTACGGCCAGAATGCGGTCTGTTTGGCCCATGTTTGGCCAATCGATCATACGGCTCGTATAAGGCCCATTGATGATACGACCTGTAGAAGGCCCATTGATGATACGGCCCGTAGAAGGCCCATTGTTTCTACGGCCCGTAGAAGGCCCACTGTTTCTACGGCCCGTAGAAGGCCCACTGTTTATATGGCCCGTAGAAGGCCCACAGTTTCTATGGCCCGTAGGAGGCCCAGTGTCACTACAGTAAATATTAGCCCATGGTTATTGTGGCCTAGTTTTAAAAAATAGGTTATTGCAGCCACTAGCAAACCGCAGAAAAAGAACTGCACTGACTACAAGCAAACAAATAAACAAGACAACAAGGAAATAAATAAGCAAGAAAATTACACTAGGCTATCACGGCTATTACACATATTACATCCACTGGGCATCAAAGTTCGCCACCAGTGCAAATATAGGGAACACATCAGCATATAAACGCCGCAGAAAAACAAGTCCAGAACTGAAACCACTTCAGAAGATCTCAAGAAACAATATCCTGGGTACCCATAATGCTGGCAAGATGCTTAGCAAGCTTATTAACTTTCTCTTGTTTGGCGCTTAAGTCCTCCAGCGCTTGCTGTTGCACCAGAAAGTATGCATCTGAATTCTGCAGGGACTTCCTCAGTCCTTCGGCTTCCTGTCGCATAACATCTGATCGATGTCTTTCAACTTGAAGTTGAGACTTAAGAAGCCGAACTGATTCAGGCAATGAGTTCGAGGAGCTGGTGCCAACAGTGGTAGCCAGTAACTCGAACACTACATCAAGACATGACTTTGGGGTTGTATCGGTGTCTTTAATATAGTTTTTATCAGCTTTCTTGGAGACCAACAGAGATGTCTCACTAACTTGAACCTTATCTGCATTACTTCCTTTACCATTGCATAACAGGGTACTCTTCTCCAATATTTTATCCGCGTTCTAAAGGAGAAACAAACAAACACATCTCAGGTTTACAATGTAGTATATGAAACTCATTTTGGTAAACCAGTTCAGTAGTAAGGTGGACAGGATAACAGCATGAAACAAACATATATCTATGTAGTATGGTCACTGTATGGTCTATATCATTCTAGTTTATGTTGCCAAATCAAGATAGATACAATTCGAATCATATCTATTTAAGACAAAGCAGCATAGACAGAATATAAGTGTGGGAAACTACACAGCAATAACAACACTTGTAATGTGCATGGCATGAGAACATAACTGTTTATTCAATTGAAACTGAAATCAACATAGAGCAAGTTACAACAGCAAACAGCCAAACACGTTGAAGAAACAGGTTTAAAACATACCTGTTGCGCCATTGGAGTTTCAATTGCATCCTTCAAATTTGAAATTAGTTGGTATTAGTAAATACAGTGATGCAAGAGCAAAGTAGTATGAACCATAGCTACGGAACCTGACCTGAGAACAATTCTTCTTCTGCTTTAAGCGTTGACTTCGGGTTCGGAGTGGTGGTCCTCATGATTTGGGCACTGCAGTTTCCTTACTAACTGCTCGTGTTTGGGTGCTCTGTGGTGGAGACGGTGCTGTGTCAACGAGAACTTGGTGTCTATCTGCTGGGGTTGGGGTTAGAAGGGGTGTAGCTAGTTCTCTGTCCAACTGGGTAGGGGTACAATCTGCATGAGTGTGGGTTATGTGTGGTGGGGCTGGTTCTTGGGCAAGTACAACTGTGGTTCTATCTGCATCGACATGTAGCACGATCTTTTCTGAAGACCGTGTTTTTACTCTGACAAATACTGCCATCACTCCCTCTAATTGAAATGGCTGATAAACAAGAAAAGTAATTGAATGTACAGACATTGTAAGATAGACATGTGCAATGGATAGTAGGGAAGAAATCAGGGCATGAAATAATTCACATTTATGTTGTCTAAGCAAATAGAATAGCAGGACATAATTTCACATATATGATGGCTAATTAAATAGGATAGCATGACGAAATTTCACATGTATGATGGCTAACTAAACAGGATAGAATGATATACTTCAAAATATGATGACTACGTAAATAGGATGACATGATATAACTATACGATGTGTCTATTAAAGTGGTTGGCATGCCATAAATCACAAACATGCCGTCGATGGAAACATGATGGCATGATATAATTCATAGATGGAATGACATAATTTAAATATGATGACTATGTAAACAGGATGAGATGATATAACTATATTATGTCTTTAAAAAATGGGTTGGCATGCCATAATTCAGATACATGTTGTCTATGTAAACATCATGGCATGAAATAATTCAAATATATGATTTATATACTAAGGAAGTGAGCAGAGGGCAATCGCATATATGATGTGTCAACTAAGGAGATGGCATTCAATATTGTGTATATGATGTAAAAACTAAGCATTGCAATACAACATATGCATTATATGAGTAATATAACCCTGCCAAGTTTGAGCATACACCTCAGGGGGATAATAGGACTGGTCATCTGCCGCTGAATCCTCCTCTGAAGAGCTATCTGTAACCAGCAAGATATCTGCTTCAGCAGGTAGCATTGTCTGCTCTGAAGACCTTGTTTTCACTCCAGATTTCTCCATCACCAATTCAAATGGCTGATGCACAGGAAGAGCAGTTGAATATACAAACATTGTTGACAAAAGCAATGAGAAATACAAAAAAAGGACGACATGATATAATTCACATATATGACGCTTGCCTAAACAGCATGGCATTGCATAATTCACATACATAATGCCTTGCAACAAGATACCCTTGCATAATTCACATATATAATGTCTTGTAACAAGATGGCATTGCATAATTCACATATATGGTAATTCGACACTAAACAGGTGGCATTCACACAAAGCATGTCTAAACTAAGCAAATGACATAGCAATGCAAGATACCATACGCACGATATGAGCAACATAACCTTGCCAAGTTAGGGCATGCACCTCGGGAGGGGGGGGGAGGGGGAATATGACTGGTCATCTGTCTCTGAATCCTCCTCTGAGGAGCTATTGGTAACCAGCAAGACATGTGCTTCGTCAGATAGCATTGTCTGCTCTGAAGACCTTGTTTTCACTCCAGATTTTTCCATGATCGTGCCAAATGGCTGATGCACAGGAAGAGTAATTGAATGTACTAAAATTGTTGACAAATTTAACACGTAATACAAAATGATGGCATGATATAATTCACATATAAGATGACTGGCTAACCAGGGTGGCATTGCAAAATTCACATATATGATGCCTGGCTAGACAAGATGGCATTGCATGATTCACATATACGATAAAGAAACTAAACAGATGGCATTGACACAAAGCATGTCTAAACTAAGCAGATGACATCTTTAATGTATACAGTAAGCAATGCAAGGCACCATATGCATGATATTACCAACATCAGCATGCCAAGTTAGAGCGAAGACCTCATGGGGTAAATAGGAGTGGTCTTCTCCTTCTGAATCCCCCTCATAACAGTTATCTTCCTCTTGATTATGATCCGAAATGGGTGGAGGGGGGGCTGCCTTTGCGCCCACCATGGAACGACGTCTGCATGAAATTTTATTGCCACGCAAGGCTCGTCTCTTTTGCTCTACATGATCAGTTCCATTGTGTACAATAACTGGCATGCATAGGAATAAAACATAGTGAGATTATGTAAGGAGTGCATGCACAAATCCAGAGTGATGGTAGCAAACTGTGGATAGACCCAAAACCAATGATAGCAGGCAGATAATAGCTTTAGTTAAAAAATACATATAATGGCTCCTTTAATGTTTGTTTGCACCCAACATGAAACTCAGAGTAGACACCGGAGATTAACCAGATAGTAGACAGATAGTACTGATTGCTGCCCCAATATGTACCCCACAGCCATTTAAAAACTCAAGTTTCAGCATTAGTTTGGACCTGACTCGGAGTCTAATAGGTGAACACGACGATAATGTAGCATGTCATCATATTACGCGGCGCATAACGTAAGCAGACAAGGAAGAGTGCCACCTCTCTTGCGGACCCGTGTAGTCCTCAAGGTCATCTGCTCAGTTGATGATGGTAATGCAGTTGCCATGGCTGCCGGTGGCGGGGAAGAAGATCTGAGGCGGCGAAAGACAGTCTGGAGAGCGGATCCCTACTGTGGTGAACCCTTCAGTTGTTGGAGCAGCTGAGCTAGGGTGGAACACAGCGCCGCAAGAGCAGGACAAACCACACAAGGTTTTCTTTGACACATATCTGTAACAGAAGTAATTGAGTAAGGGCTTGTTTGAATTTGAGGATTCTAACAATGCAGGGATAGGAAATAGACAGGAATATGATAGGAATGCACGTGCAAAACAGAGAATTTAAAAACACAGGATTTCTGCCAATCTGGGTGTTTGATTCACAACAATTGGAAGATCACAGGATGCAAAAAAGCATGGTGAGATTAAGTCAAACCACAAGAAAATGTACGGTTATAATGCTATTATGCTACTATCTCTTAGTCTTGTGCTTGATGAATAGGAATATGAAAAGGAGGAGAAGTGGAAATTAGAATTCCTACGGTTTTTCTTTCAAGGAGACACTAAAGGAACAAATCCTACAGTTTTCCTTTGCTCCATTCCTTTGCACCAAATTCATGAAAAGTAGTACCATAGGAAACTTTCCAATTCCGATGTTTTTCATTCACTTTTCCTTTCAAGCACTGGCGATTCTAGTAGGCAGGCTTGAGCAAGGATAATCCTACACTAAAAAAATTGTTTTGTGCTACTTCTATTACTTTGGACCCAGGCCACTGCCATACTAGATCAACTCCCAAGCCCATCGACAAATGCACAGCTGAAATGCGTAGAGATAAATAATGATGGCGTTCAAGAGAGTCCATCACGGATAGCTAAGTTGCCTGGTACCTCACTGCTTGTCATATAGTAGGATAAAATAATCGTATTTCCCGTTACTACGAGTGCTCAGTGGACAATATATATAACATGTAGAGTAAAAAAGAGATGCAACAAGTGTACAACCTCTTTGGCGAAGCCATGTCGATCTCAGCGTGATTGGGTTGGCCGGTGAGGATGCTCTAGCTGACTTGGCTGTCGGAGGAGGGGAAGAAGATCTTAGGCGTCTGGAGATGGAGCCCGAGGTACTGCTCCACTGTGATGGAGGGTTTCGTCGTTGGAGCAGCTCCGGTGAGTTGTACGACGCCGAGGCTGAAGCAGGACAAGAGAGACAACGAACAACGTTAACCTGAGTGGAATTCTAATAGCATCTCCAATACATGACGTAAACTACATAACCACAAAGTGCTATATGTAAAATACATCAGCCGCTCATCTCTAAACTTAACTGTCGAAACTGAATTTAACTGTCGAAACTGAACTTAACCGTCGAAACTGAACTTAACTGTCGAAACTGAATTTTGCTGTCGAAACTGAATTTTGCTGTCGAAACTGAACACACTAGCAAGGTGAGGCTACACGTCGGTCGACTGGCTTTTTCATCTCTGGTCAGTCAATTTTGCAGCCATTGGATACGAAATCAAGGGCCTGCGGTTCATCTTCAACCTACACCCCCTGAGCCCGCCAAACACAAGCCCCCCGCCGCCTACGGCCGGCGGTGCGCCGTCCCGCCCGCCCCGAAAACACTCCCCACCGCCGGTCCGCCGCCACCCCGGCCATCCCTCTAGGCCCCCTCGTGCCGAGCTTTTTCTCTGGCGATCCCCACGCCACCGCCCCGCCAACGCCCCGCCATCGCCGGCGACCACTGCCCCCATCCTGAACCCTAAGATAGATAGTGGGGTACCTCTCCGGCGAGCCCCCCTCCCCGCTGTGGCTGGTTCTTCCTTCACCCCGGCGGCATCGGAGTGAAGTGTAGCTAAATCGGAGCAACATCGCAAGCAAGAGCAAGAGTGAGAGCAGCAGCGCGAGCAAGAGCAATAGCAAGAGCAGACCAGGGAGGGGACCGAGAGCAAGAGCAGAGCAGCAGCATGAGCGAGAGGTAAGTAGCAGCAGGTCCTACTGATGTGGACGTCGCCGCCGAGGGAGCGACACCGTGGAGGAAGTGGCCGGCGATGCCGCCGTGGATGGAACCGCGCCGTGTCGGCTCGAGACCGAGCGCCGGCAGCACCGTGAGATCGAATCAAGAAGAAAATGCGGCGATTAGTATACAACCTCTTTGGTGGCACCGATTAGGCCGCAGCTTCATCCAAGGAAACGGTGATGATGATGCTCTTCCGGTGGTGCAGGTGAAGACGTCGGTGTGGGAAAGGAGGTGGCGCGAAAGACGAGGGGAACGTCGGGGCAGCTCCTTGGAGGTGGAGCACAGGGTGGCTGAACCGGCGGGACGACGAGATCGATGATGGATCCTCATCCGGTACGGTGGATGAGGGATGTCGAGGTGTTGCTGTGGACGACGTCGTCGGGGAAGAGGCTCCGGCTGGGTGGCGGACGGAGCAGGGTGTGGGGTTTCGTCGCGGGTTTTCATGGCCTCGGTGTATGAATGGGTGGGCAGATGGGATGGCAGTGGGGAACCATGGCTTAGAGACGCGCTTGTCCGAAATGCGGGGTAGTTACAAAAGTACCCCCACCGATTTGAGGCGGTTCTTTCGGTTCAGGGGTACCACGGGCATTTCGTGTGTCGGGATTTCACAGGAGGTGGGAGTTTTCGCACGCGTTGTAATTTTGGAATAGCAAGGCGTGGATTGAGATGGAGGGAGTTGTCGGAGCACAACGAGACAAAGGTATATCTTAAATATTTCGGTCTAACAAGGCGCGGGTTGAAGAGGCGGGAGTTTCGCAGCACGATAGACAGAGACACTAGCTTGAATTTTCGGCATAACAAGGCGTGGCTTGAAATTTCGGAAGAACAAGATTAACGTGTACCAAAAAAAAGACAATTTGCACCTCAACACGCACAACACACACACAAACACCATTTAGACTAGAGTAAGGTACACATGCATTGCACGCATGAGATTTGGCAACCAAATTATGAATAAATACCGCATTATAGCATGCAAGCTTTGAGTCATATATGCATGATGTAGATGTTCATTTAATTCTTATAGTTCATTTCATTCAAAATCATCTAGTTTTTATAAGAAAGCTAATCTATTTTAAGATTCATGGAATTGTGCGTCGTAAGACATAAAGTAAAAACAAATAATGGCAAATCATGTAGAAAAACATTTGGGCAATTCTGATATGGAAGATTCTAGAACAAATAAGAAGTGCTTGTGTTTTAATGTTTGTGCATTATGCTTAAGTTCAACCATGGAGTCTTCTAGATTATACATGTGGCGAAATCTGGTGGAATCTAGATGATATCCAACGACCAGTAGTGCTCAAATTTGCCATCTTTGGACCATCGGATTCGCCTCATCCACCGACCATCTTTCAAAGTTAAAGTTACCCACACACAATATAAAAAATATAAAATATAATATATATAGGGGTATAGATATAGATATGTGATGCAAAAGCCGCCCATCATCTCCAATTAGAATAGTGTGTCCATGCACGGATGCGACGTGGCCAAATGATGTCTGCCATCGGTATCTCAAATTCAAATCAGTCTGACCTTGTTCAATGTATACATTGATTGTGACCTCACCTATTCAGCTATTCTTTTACACCCACACAGTAGTCTTCTCTTTATAATTGTACCACTAACTTTCTCTCGTGCATGCATGCGCACACACTACCAGTCGGCATTATCCATTGCACGCATGCAATCTTTTTCTTCAGGTCGGTCTCCCATGAAGGCACACACCAACACACATCCCCCTCTCCATCATATCGGGCATTCTTTATCTCTCACGCGTGCATGCGCAACGATCGATGTTCCTCTATCACTACAAAAAAAATACACTTCCGTGATGATACGTGTTTGTCACAGTAGGTCGTGTTTTCTGTCATGCATGTACATCCATGACAAATTTATGACAGAATCAAGATAGTCATACCTGTGCTATCGTAGAAGTGTTCCATGACATTACCAAAATTATCATCACGGAAGTGTCCACTTCCATGACGATAAATCGTGCGTCACAGAAGTGCTTTCGTCAAGGGTGACCGACACGTGGCATCCACCGTAACAGAACGCCGTTAAGCTACCGGGTCGGATTTTGGATCAGTTAATCCGTTAACAGCCATGACCAATGCCGATTTTCCACGTGTAAAATTCTCATTGGCTGACGGATCCAACAGTCGAGATGGGCCTATGATATGTTGACACGTGGACCGGCCCAAAAGTGGCCCACAAAGATTAAATGGGCCGGCCCAACTGAAGGCCCATAAGATTTAGCGGACCATAATGGGCCGGCCCAGCTAAAGGCCCACAAAATTTAGCGGACCATAATGGGCCGGCCCAGCTAAAGGACCACACAATTTTGCAGACCATAATGGGCCAGCCCAGCTAAAGGCCCACAAGATTTTGCGGACCACAATGGGCCGGGCCAGCTAAAGGCCCACAAGATTCTGCCGACCATAATGGGCCGACCCAGCTAAAGGCCCAACATTCTCTGTCAAATCGGCCTGTCAACGGCCTGTCATAAACTTGTCATCAACGCGGCCCATGGTCTCTTCTGGCCCGTTAACAGTCCGCTAAGTAATTGGGCCGAATTACGACCCGGTGTATTTCTGGCCTGTTAAAGGTCCATCTTCATTTGGGCCCATTTACAGGCCATCAAAACTTTCAGCGCATAAACGACCGTGAAGGATTTGGGTCATATTCGGCCATGTCTGACATTCGGCCTGTTAGAGGCCCACTATAGCTTTGGGCCACTTTCGGCCTGTTGTCATTTTCGGCGTGTTAACGCCAGACGTAAACCATGGGCCATATGTGGCCCAACGTCATATCGGGCCCATTAACGGCCCATATAAAAATGACGATAATCTAGCCCGACCGAAGTTCCGGCCTGTTAAAGGCCCGTGTATTAGGTCAGCGCATTTACGGCCCGTCCGAATTTCGGCCTGTTAAAGTCCAGTGGGTTATTTGGCACAATCAGGGCCCAATCTCACTTTCGGTCTATTAAAGGTCCATGTATTTTATGGGCTCGAGATATTTACACCTGTAAACAGCCTATTTTTACTAAGGGCCCAAATTATGTTTAGGCCTGTTAAAGGCCCACTATGGGCACAAGCCTACCAGAAAAATATGAAAGCTTATGCTGATTTAGGCCCAGATATTTTTAGTGGGCTACATGCCAATTTCGGCCCGTAATCATTTTTAGCCCAATTGGAATGGGCCCGACGAATGTTGGCTTGTTGGGCTCCTATGAAGCTTTCGGCCGATTACATTACTAAGATAAACCTACACTATACAAAAATAGCGTCGTAATTACTGCAGCCTGAGGCAGCATCATAAATGTTGTATCACAACAAAATAAATTCCAACCATACAACAAAAGGCCTGTTGGCATAAAGTTTACAGTCCTTCCAGATAAAAGCACCATCAGATGTATAGAAGCACATATCATTTGACCTGAGTGCTAATGTTTCAGGCTGTAGAATCTGATGGAGCAGCCCGATCTCCACCTTTTTCCGCCATTGCTCTTGAACAACAAAGCGAATGTCTGATAGTCTAGTTTCAAAACCATTCATATCTTGACGACATTTCTCAACCACTATTCTTGTTTCCAAAACAACATCCATTAGGGATTGGACTTGTGTCTGGAGCACAGATATATCACTCTGTCTAGCAGGATGATTTTATTCAGTAGGCGATTTGGACGAGGTTACCTTGACAACCAACCCAGAATTACGCACGAAGGTGCTTTTTGCACTGTTAGTGGAGAGATACCGACGCACTGCAGCAAGAGGTGACATTGTGCCTATAGTAGCCTCGTCACCTTCAGGTGGTTGTGGCTGTTCAATCATTTGTTCCATAGCTTCCTGAAAGTTTGAACTTGTAGATTAGTGTAGCAAATAAGTTACTAATGAGACAAAAACAAACAAAGTAGGTTAAACGTTTATACATAACTTATTTTGGTGAACTACTGTAATACATTAGCATGTATCGTAGTGCCAACTACATAATAAAATCACTTTCGGAACATATGTCCATGTAGCATGCCTACTGTATTGTCTATTTCCTCACATTCGTTGACATCTAAGGATAAAGAGACATGGTTTAAAGTAGGATGAACATAGTATGACATCATTCATATCATGGGCAAACCGATATAAAACAAACAGGCTATTTTATCATTGTGTGCGCACGTGAACATAACAACTAGATTACAGATCAATACCAAAAGAATATCCTTCACCTCTTTTAAACCATGTAAGGTGAAATGATACGTTAAGACAACTGTGAATAAAAGTGAACAGAGTAACTGACATTGGCTGCAAACCAAGTAGTTAAATGAACACATCACAGTACCAATCAGTTCAAGGCAGGAGGAGTAAGGACTTACAACAGCGGCTTGAACTGGTGTGCTCATGCCCATCATCTTGCTGGTGTGGCAATCCTTGAATATTTGCACTCATTCGGTTCAGGTTCTTTTTGGTCCGCACGAGATTTCCTCTGTATTTGGAACAAGTCAATATAGATACGATAATATGGCACAAAAAAAGAAGGAAGTAGCAGCTATTTACAAGAGCCTCGCAGTGTGCAATATAGCTACGAGATCCTGTGGTCTGTTGGATTTTCACTTTAGAACGGTTGGTTTTGTTCTTCAAACAGTTAGCCTAGAAGAAGATACACTTGTAAGGCACATACATAAATACAAGTTCAATATGTGGTATGATCAAATACATATAGCCTACCTGATACTTTGGATCAGACCAGTGTTTAACGAGGGCTGTCCAGTCTTCGTCTGTAATATATTCCACTTGAGATGTTTGGGCGACTTCATTGTTAGCCTTGCCTTCAAAGTGAGATTTTCTAAGGTGGTACCGACCTGTCGCAGAGCAGACTAAGAAACATGAGTGCATGCTTGTCTAGTTGCATCATCTTTCGGATCCAACTTGAACCTCATCTGTTGAAAAAAGAATGTGAGTCTTATTAGGAGGAAGCTAGAAAGTATGGGACATAGCAAGACAATATTACTAATTGCGATGAATAACATTACTTACGGATAAATGGTCAAGGAAGGTGTTAAACTGGGTATTGTCTTTCTCATTCCTGTACTGGATCCATGTTGGGAGGATACGTGCATGACACCTAACGGCAACGGCTGCCTCTGATACTAAGTTGGCTGACTCTGTAGCATCATGTGGCCTTTTTAAACCTGCCTCAAAATGGATCTCCATTCTTCCTCCTTTAGATTTTGTTAATCTGTCAAGCATTATCCCTGATGTCTGTTTCCGCTTGCGCCGTGGTGCTAGTTCAACAACGAATATGGAAAGTGTTAGTGTACATCAAACTGTGAGAGTACATATAAAGGAGCATGCAACTGCAACTTGACTCGGTCAGGTACCATCTTGGTGTTGATGCTCATGAGGTTCATCTGATCTTGCCAAGTCCTGTTGTGTCAGCAGTGCTTCGGAAGTAGTGTTAGGTGTCACTACTAGGGAAAAGCCTAGCAGCAACAAGGGTTTTGGGCCTCTCAGTAGCGCGGGCACCGGTGCTACTAATAAGGCGCTACAGCTAACGTATAGCAGTAGCGCCGGTTGTCCCACGCTACTGCTATACATGAGTAGCTGTAGCGTTCTTTGGCAAAGGGCGCTACTGATATTATCTGCAGCGCTGTTTGCTGGGACGCGCTACTGATAATGCGGCGCTACTGCTAAATTTCCCCCCTCGCTACTACTAGTTTATTTATTAGTTTTTTTCCTGCATATTTGTTTTGTATTTGAATAGGCTTTATACAATAATCTTTAGCATATCATACACATACAAATGTAATCATAGCATATACATACAATTAGTCTCATCAAATCATGTCATCATCATAATCATCATCGAACACAAAGTGGTCTCTCGTCATCATCTCGAAAATAGCGATACAAGTCTCGAATGATATGCAAATTACATCGTCATCCATCTAAACAATGATATACGCGAGAAGAGCTATCACTTTGAGAACATGAGTTCGTATCCCTCTCTCGCATTAGCGTGAACCTCTAAACTAACTACTGCCTGTCGCTCGGAAACCGGAAGGGCCTGACACTCCGGCCACTTGTCGTATATATACTCCTGGCATAGCACTTCTTCGCCATCTATGATCTATGCACCTGCATCATCACATGAGTCGATGATATGCAACCTATATAGTTGAGCAACGGAAAGAGACAAACTTGGAAAAAATAGAAACAACATATCATAAGCATAAATAACAAAGTTCATCGTACCCCAAAATGCCCTAACTAGAGTGATTTTCGCTAGTCGAGGAGGAGGACGGTTTAATTACATCACAAATAAAGTTTCACCATGCATAACTCAAAGTTTTGTCATATAGAAAGTATGGACTAAACGGACACATTGTCATATATCGACAATCACTCCAACATGTCGTTCCATCCATCCAAGTCAGGGAGATAGTCCCCGAGCGTAGTGAAAGGCTTCAGGTCGAGATGCTGAGAGGATATCCATGTTCGTACGTCTTCCCGCGACATTTGTCCTTCTCCGTACAACATCCCTGTTTTTCCGACAACCTCCTTCATGATGATTTGGGAAAGTTCGCTCTGGATGTTATAGAACTCAGCTCGAAGTCGATGATCCTCGATATCTCCTATGTCCTTTGCCCATTGCAGAATATGGGCATCGCCAGAAGAAGGTTCCATGCGAAGGTTCTGGTGATCCCATCTGTACTCCAGCATGTGGTGTAGGACATATAATCCATCATTAAGAGAATCGTTTGGTTGCTGGATGCAACAGAAGTCGGTCTTATGGCCGAAGGCGACCCTGCCGCCCCTCATCTTCTTGTCCCTGACCTCTCCACCCATTGATTGGTAGTAATAAATAGCACTGTCGAGAACATCCTTGATGTGGGTGTAATCCTTTTTGTGAATGTTCTTCGACGAGTCCAAGTAAAGAGCGTGGGAGAATCGGGGGTAGAGGATGATGAGGACGGCGCGCCCGCCGCTGCGCAAAATAAGTCCTCAAATTAATTAGCCTCCACCGTGCAAATGAATGATTGAAATCGATGGAAGGATAGCAGCGCAGATGACTTACATGGGATGATAAGGCACGAGAATCACCCCCTTGTTATTATTGGTGAGCATGAAACTGACGATGTAATCCCTCACGTATTCATGGTGATTTGCGCAGACTCCCAAGAAGCCCTCGTGCATGTAGTACGGGTCAGCGACACAGATATGAGATATCTGCTCAACCCCGATGATGTAGTTCATGTGCAAGGCATAAAGGAGGACAAACGTAAAATCCAGCTTCTTCACGTGAAACATGTCGAATATGTAATCGAATCGGAGGAAGAACTTATCCGCGGGGAAGCTGTCGACGTACGACATTTGCCGCGGAACGTTAACCATGTAGAGTGGGTATCCTGGATCTTTCGAGGCGATGAGGTCTTTCTCTACCCGCAACACATCGTCATGAAGTCTCTTTAGATCGCCGAATCTGGCCCGTAGCGCTGTTGCAGGTAGGATTGGTTGACCGGCGATATGCCATTTATCCGCATCGGGGATATCTATACGCTCTTGAAGCCGAGGCTGCTGAGGCGGCTGGATCATATAAACAGCTTTTTTGCCTTTCCTCGCTCTCTTCCTAAACTTCTTTACTACCGGAAGGTCGTCCATAATATGTTGAGACGGCAATTCAGGCACTGACTCATGATGCTCAAACCCTGAGGAGGCGCCAGTATAGACATACTGTTCAGCAGCGCCATCGTCGTCCTCATCCTCATCCATGGCGACGTCATCAGCGACTAATGGAGCCTCCTCCTTACCCCGTCCACTATCACCCAACCCGACACCTGGCGCTAATTGGGTAGGTGGGGTGTTGATGTTCATACCTTGCTGAGGCTGCGTGCTCGTGGGTGTGCTCCCGGCCGCCTCCAGATGAAGCAGACTATTTGGCCACAACAGGACCCACCCAGCATTGCAACAATCACCAAGCCGCCGCGGTGTCTCGTCGTCATCCCCCAGTAGTACTGGTGGAGGAAAATTCTCGTGGCCCGGTTTGACACTGGCCACGGAAACCTTGAAGACGTTCGGGGGGATCGGCCGGCTGTGGAACAATGGTTCCTTCGGCTCCATTATCGTCGCCTTCCCCACGTCCACCTTCTGGTCGCCGATGGTGTACAATATGGTGCACGAGGTTTCGTCGGCCTGCAAAGAAAAGTCTGCGACGTGAGACATCCGAAAGGCAACGAAAACGGGAGATTATACATTTATACTGAAGGGGGCCGGTGTGACAGATACCGTGAGGGTGTCGAGCTCAGCTAAAGACGAAGCACCGCCTAGCACGTCCGGTGCGGGAGCCGGTGCGGGAGTAGGTGCAGCTGCAGGTGCTGGTGCAACGCTAGTCGAGCTGCTCCCCACCAAGAAGTCAGCAAGGGGAAAGTCCGCTGCATTTTTTTTCTGGATTTTGCCTGGTCCAATTGAAAACGGCCGGAACCAAGGTAGTAGAAATATCTACAGCCACCTGTTTTGCGGCAGCTACCGCTGTTGCGACTGTCTCAGTTGATTTCTTCTCAACCGCAATCTCAACCCTCTTGTCGATGTTTTCTTCATTTAACCTCTGTCTTTCCTTTCTCTCCTCCGTGGTCTCACGGTAGTACTTCTTCCACGTGGCGCCGTCTCCGACATCGTGCACGCGTCCATACGACGGTCGAGTATCCACCGGTTGTCGTTTCAATATGTTCAACACCCGGTTGAATGGAGTGTCCCACTTGGGCCTCGCGAATGCCTCAAACGGCGAGTCGCTTTCGGCCGCAATCCTGTGCTGCTATCTCTGCAAAAGGCACAACAATCGTTTACAAATATGACTAACGTGTGCAGTCAAAATGATCAGAAACTAAAATTACCAGCAGTCTCATGAACTCCGTAATGACCGGTGTTGTCTCGTAAACCTTTTTCACTGGGTCCCAACGGTGCTGGGCCCTGAGGACGTCATGCTCCTGCGGGACGGTGAACTCCGCCAAGGGGTTTGGGATGCCCAGACTCGCGGCTTCCACGTCCTCCTTGGCCCATTTGGACCTCTTTCCGCCGTAACCACGACTTCCGAGGTGGTGGCCCCCAAAGTTCCTCTCTTGAAGCCCCTTCATGTACTTAGACTTTTTTTGGCATCTTCGGCCTCGCAAGCCTCCTTGAATATTTGAAACTGCTCTTCCGTGATTGTCGGATTATCCTTGACAATCTCGGAGTAGGGTTCCTTCTTGCCGATGATCCTTGCTTTCACTCGATTTTTCCAGGCGGCCAACGCGTCGCTAAACTTGGTCATGGCGTGTTTGTTTATCTTCTTCATTGTCGGGTCCTCATCTGGATCTTTATAATCATTCTCATTCCGGCCCGGGAACAAGAATATTTGGTGAAACTTCTTTAGGAGGGAGCTCCTCATATTTTCTATCTTCTATAGTTTCTCATCGTTGATGGTGGCGGTTGTCTGTACGATGCAGCCTATTTGATTACCGTAGCATCGACGTGCTTCCTCAGGCGCCGTTGGCTCAAAATTGCCGTCGTCCACCTTCGTGACCACCACTCTAGTAGTCCTGAGTTTGTTAGGGACCCGTTGCCTCTTTGCTTTCGGTTCTACACCGGCTCCGCTCCCCGAGGCAGTGCCAGTCTTAGTCTCGGCGCCGGTCTCGATGTCGGTCTGAGTCTGAGCGCCGGTCTCAGTCTCAGCACTGGTCTGCGTGTCGGTCTCATTCCCCGATGCCACTGGTGGGCCCAGCAATAATATCGGTTGATCGTCGGTAAGGCTAAAAAATTTGTCTGCCGCCCGGTAGGCGTCGTCGCAATCACCAGAACCCTGTCCTTCATCGTTGCTAGCCATGTTTCCTATGATTAAATCTAGTCAATTAATTCTAGACCTAATAAAATGAATAATGACATAAAAGGCCTATTGTTTTGCAGGAATGTTGACTCCTTCCTGGTGCGGAAAATCACGGGCACTCGATATGTCCTAGTTTGTAGCACAAGTCATGCCGAAATTCATGGAAAATTTCGGCATGACGTTTGCTAAAAAGTGGACAAATCGAGAACCTGAAATTTGCCAGAAAAGAAATGAATCAACATTCCGGCAAAACATAGGCCACTAAGCATCATTCCCTGGAAACAGTGTCCAAATATACACGAGCAACCACATGTCCAAATTTCGCAAGCTAATTCAAAAACAAAGTGTAGAAGAAAATTCATTTAACTACTAATATAACAAAATTCAGTTAACTTTAGTGCTCTATAATGATGAAAGGAAAAAATTTCAGTTAACTACTAATTTCATTCATTTAGGTTATTCATTTAACATCACCTAATTAACCTACTGTACCACTACTACTAGCAGCAGTACTAGCCTAATTAACCTACCAAAACCCTAGTGCCCTAACTAAAAAACATCTAATTAACATCTAATTTTTTCTCTAAAATACAGAGAGAGATGAGTGGGGGAAGGGGTGGGGGACTTACAAAGAGGGGATAGACGGTGGCGGGAAGGTGACGGAGGCAGGGGAGGAGAGGGCGGGCTCGGGCACGGGCAACGGCGGTCCTGGGCGGGCCCGAGCGGCAGAGAGGTGGAGGGCGCCGACGGTGATGTCGAGGGCGGCCTCGGGCGGCGGCGGCGAGGCTGAGGGCGGCCTCGGGCGGCGGCGGTGAGGCTGAGGGCGGCCTCGGGCGGCGGCGGTGAGGAGACGGCGACAAATTGGGGCGATGTCCATTTTGGGAGACGGCGGCGAGGGCGAGGGATTTGGGGGAAGTGGTGGCCGCGCGGGGGGGGGGGGGACCGCTGTTTAAGTGAAACGTAACGGTAGCGCGTTTCCGGAAATGCGCTATAGCTAAGTTAGCTATAACGCGTTTCCTGAAACCCGCTACTGCTATTCCTTTCTCCTTTTCCCTTTTTTCTTTTATTTTTATTTTTATTTTATTTTTTCCCTTTCTCCTTTTTCTATTTCTTTCATTTTCATTTACTTTTCTACTTGGTTTTCACTTTATTTTATTTCCTTAGCAGCAGCGCCTTGCACGTAAGCGCGCTACAGCTTAGGAGAGTAGCAGTAGCGCCGGGCCAGTATACGCGCTACTGCTAGGTTGGGCTAGCCATGTGCGCCCAATTCAAACATAGCAGCAGCGCTTTTCGCTAGTACGCGCTACTGCTAAAGTCATAGCAGTAGCGCGGTTTACTTACGCGCGCTGCTACTAAGTAGCAGTAGCGCTTGATTTTGTACAATGCTACTGGTAAGATTCTGTGTATAGGCTTTTCCCTAGTAGTGTGTGAAGTCAGCTTGGGAACTGGCCAGTTCCGGAGCAAACGAACGAGTAACCGGTTGAGCTGCTGGTACAGTTGAAGCGGATGCTGCAGCTGGTGGAGCAGGTGATACTGTGTTTGTAGATTTAGCCGGTGGACTTGGACCTTCTACTGCACTATAAGTACCAGCAAAATTTGGACGGCAGAACCTTTTCCGTTTCACCGACGAGTAACAGCACTCCCTACTATAATATTTTCCTTGCTCTTTTTTGACTTTGCCATGCCAAGCTGTACCCACAACACAAAAGAATAAAATCACTCTTCAGAACTCATTGATGCATGATACAGACAAGCAATACTTTGATGTAAGACAACCGTATGAGGATGGAATATGTAAGAAAAACAGGACGGCATGACATATTCACAGCTATGATGTGCAAACTAAGCAGAAGGATTTTCAAGAAAATAGAAGTAATGCAAGCTATACACCATATGAAAGATGCAACCAATATTACTCTGCCAAGTTAAAAGTGTCTTGTCATAAGTGGCAATTCAAAAAATTAGAAGCAGTACAACGTAGAAATCAATGCAAGATGCAACCACTATCAAACTGCCATGTTAAAAGCGTCCAATCATGAGTGACTAATGCGGGATACACAATAGCAGTACTTTGATGTAAGAACATGGTATTATAGATAGATGTAGTGTATTCTAGACACAGAAAGCCATGTCATATGCACATGTATAACGTATAAACTCAGCAGGTGCAATTTAATCAAAATAGAAGAAATACAGGCTAGACAACATATGCAACATGAAACCAATTATCACACTGTCAACTTAGAGCAAGCACCTGCGATGGTGGAGTACGGGAGATGAACTCATCATGTAGACTTGGGACTTCAACTTCATTAGCAGTAGCAGTGGCAAATCTAGAGAGTCTCTGTTTGCGTCGGTGTGGAGGACCACCAACATCCCCTAACTTACTCTTTTCCTTCCTATTTTCTGATATTGCCTTATGAAGTCAAAACCACAAAAAGATGAATAAAATTAGCTCTGCATAACTGGTTGATGCATGATACAGATGAACACTACTTTGATGTAAGGCAAGCGCAGGATAGGAGGATGGAATATATGCAAAAAAAAGACAGCATTTCATATTCACACGTACGATAGCGTGTCTTATGGGTAAGTAATCGTTGCAGGTATAAGTTGTAAGCTACGCAGATGCAATTCAACATAATCAGAAGCAATACAAACTAGACATCATACGGAAAACGGAAGCATGTATAACAGTTCCAAGTAAGAGCAAGCACCTGTGATGGTGGAGTAGGGGAGATGTGCTCATCATGTACATGTATGTTCTAGAAACAGGAACACGTGTCATATTCACAGGCATTATGTGTAAAGTAAGAAGATGCAATTCAAGTTATAAGCAATACAAGGTAGACATCATACGCAACATGCAACCACATATAATAGTGTCAAGTTAGAGCAAGCACCTGTGATGGTGGAGTAGGGGAGTCATCATCTACACAGCTACGTTGACTGTCCAGCCTTGTGTTGTCTTGCGAATCTTGTTGGGAGGATGGCAGAGTAGAATCTGTAGAGACCCCCTGTTTGAGTTGCCCCGAAGGACCACCATCATCCACTGCCGGACTATTTCCTTCAGCTGTAATGATTTTGCATTGTGAGGTCAAACCGATAAGAAAAAGGGATTAGAAACACTGCAAGACACCATATGGAAGGTGCAATCAATATCGCTCTGCCGAGTTAAAACTGTCTCGTCATAGGTGGCGTTCATCAAACTAGAAGCAATACATGCTAGAAATCATATTCAAGACGCAAACCAATATCACACTGCCAACTTAAAGGTGTCCCATCATAAGTGACTGATGCAGGATACACAAGAAGAGTAGTTTCATGTAAGAACATGGTGTGATAGATAGATATAGTATGTACCAAAAACAGGAAAGCGTGTCATATTCACATGTATCATGTGTAAGCTAAGCAGATGCAGTTTACACTAATTAGGAGCAATACGAGCTAGACACCATATGCAACATGCAACCAGATATCACACTGCCAAGTTAGAGCAAGCACCTTGGATGGTGGAGTAGGGGAGCGGATACTTGAACCTTGTAATGCACTATCAGTACAAGGAGAATCGGTACAGATGCTCCGTTTACGTTGCTGCAGAGGACCACCATCATCGCCTTCCTTACTCTTTTCCTTCCTCTTTCTTGATTTTGCCTTGTCAAGTCAAACCCACAAGAAAAAGGAATAAAATTTGCTCTTCAGAACTCATTGATGCATGATACAGACGAACACTACTTTCATGTAAGGCAGCCGCATGATAGGAGGATGGAATATGTATGAAAAACAGGACGGCGTGACATATTGACATGTATGATGTATAAAGTGTAAACTAAGCACAAGGTGCTTGAACTTGTTAGAATCGATGCAAGCTAGAAACCATATGAAAGATGAAACCAATATCACTCTGCCAAATTAAAAGGGTGCCCTAACAAATGTATTTGACCAAATTAGAAGCAATACATGGCAATAGGCTAGAGATAATATGCAATATGCAACGAATAAAGGTGACTCATCGTAAGTGATTGATGCAGGATACAGAAGAGAGGTAGTTTCATGCAAGAACAAGGTTAACACATAGATGTAGTGTGTACCAAAAATAGGAAGGCATGTCATATTCATAGGTATGGTGTGTAAACTAAGCAGATGCAATTTACCCTAATTAGAAGCATTACAAGCTAGACACCGTATGCAACATGCAACCATATATCACACTGCGAAGTTAGAGCAAGCACCTGTGATGGTGGTGTAGGGGAAGTGCGGTCTTCAGGTACAGAGCTACGTTCAATATCTTCATTTAGGCTTGCTGTTTCTTGAGAATCATGTGGAGAGGATGAAATTGCATTCTTTATAAGAGTATTGCGTCTCAAATTAACCAACACGCGTGACTGTCTCATCATAAGCGATAGACGCAGGATACACAAGAACAGTAGTTTGATGTAAGAAGATGGTGTGATAGGCAGATGTAGTATGTACCAAAAACAGGAAGACGTGTCATATTCACATGTATAATGTGTAAGCTAAGGAGATGCAGTTTAACAAATTAGGAGCATTGATGAGGGATACACAAGAAAAGTAGTTTGATGTAAGAACATGGTTAATAGAAAGACGTAGTATGTACCGAAAACAGGAAGGCATGTCATATTCACAGGTATAATGTGTTAACTAAGCAAGTGGAATTTACCCTAATTAGAAGCATTACAAGGTACGACACCATATGCAACATGCAACCACATATCACACTGCCAAGTAAGAGCAAGCACCTACGATGGTGGTGTGGGGGAATTGCGGTGATCAACTAGAGAGCTACGTTGACTATCTTCATTTAGCCTTGCTGTTTCTTGAGAATCATGTGGGGAGGATGGCACTGCACTCTTTAAACGAGTATGGGGTCTCACAGTAACCCACCCGGGTGACTGTTTCATCATAAGTGATTGACGAGGGATACAAAAGAGCATTAGTTTAATGTACGAACATGGTTAATAGACATATGTAGTATGTATCGAAAACATGAAGGCATGTCATTATCAAAGGTATAATGTGTAAAGTAAGCAGATGTAATTTAACCAAATTGGAAGCAATACAAGCTAGACACCATATGCAACATGCAACCACATTTGACAGCGCGAAGTTAAAGCAAGCACCTGGGATGGTTGTGTGTGGCAATTGAAATCATCAACTGCAGAGCTACGTTTACTGTCTCCAACTGCTGACACTGCACCCGTTAGAGCGCTGGAACGCTTAGTGCTTATCTTCGAATTACACTGGAGCGACTTCTATCTTTTCTTTTCTGCATTCATCAACACTGCGTCAAAGTCTGAAATACCCATGCATAAAAAACAATAGTGTGAGTATAGGTGAAGTGTGTGCACAATTAGTATAGTGTAAAGATAGCAGATAGCAGGTCGGTGAGAAATAAATGACGGGAGACATACGTTAGCTCTACAACATGCATGGCACACTAAATTACTACAGGATTCTATGAAAATAACAGTCGACTGAAAGCAAATAGGTCAGTCTATTTTTTTTGCACCGTCCGATGTACAAAGAACGGGCAGATCGCCTTCATCTACCTCCAGCCAGTCAGTGTTGACGATCTTCCTCGAAACGCCAGCGACCACCGGCCTAGTATTCCTCCCTTGCCTGCGCCCTCCCCTCGACCTTACCGCACCGCCGTGCTTGGTACCGCCCCTCGGCCATCCATTCAAGCCCCGCCGACCTCCAGATTGGGCGCAAGCAGCTCCTGCGCCCCACACCCCGCTTCCCCCGGGAGCAGGCGGACTAGGTGCTCCTCGCGCCTAAGCGGGTGCTGCTTCTTTTAATTGCGGTTCGACTGACCCTGAATTGAAATCCAGGCGGTCTACTAACCTCTAGCAAAGGTGAAATAGTAAAAGGGAGGAAACCTTGTGCATTTAGTATCACGAAGAAGATGCAGTAAGAAGCGCTCAACTAGTTTCTTTCGTGGGATGAATACGGTGTGAGCGGAGACGTAAGATTTGCACGAATATGGGAAGAGGATTACCTCTTTCTGTTGGCAGTGCTGTGTCCTCCTTCTGTTTTTCCGACGATCTTCTTATTGTTCGCCGGAAACCAGAAGTTGTGGAGGACCTGCAGCCTTGGACGAACCCATGGCCAAGTTGTTCAGTGTGGTGCGGTGGTCGTCTGTCGGCGGCGGGGAAGCAGATCCGAGGCGGCGAACGACGACGTAGCGGGAACAGCTGCGATGTGGTGGACGGTTGCAACAGTGGAGCCGTAGCAGCGAGGCGCAGGACGACGTGGTCGGAGTGGTTCTGGTACGGCGTACGTCGGCATCGGCGTCGTGGAGGCAGCTCTGCCTCGGCTTCAGATGCTAAGTCCTTGAGGGTGTTGCGGTTGTGGTTGCGTTGGACGACGACGTCGGGGTACCGGCTCCGGCGTGATGGAGGAGGGTGGCGGTGGATTGGCCGCTATGGGGAGGAGGACGGAGGAGGCTGGGGTATCGCGGCTGGTGGAGAGGGCGTTTTCACGCCCATGGAGTATGAATGGGGAAACGGAGGGAGGCGGGGAACTAAGGGGGAACACTGTTTCGGTTTGAGACGCGCTTGTTTGAAATTTGGGGAAAGTTAAAAACTTTCCCCCCATCTACAATTTCGGACATATTGCGGGTTGGGGGTCCTACAGTCATGTCAAGTGTCCCAAATGTGGGCGGGATAGATTTCGGCCGAGCGTATGCGTAGGCGCCCACGGCGTATGAATGCTTCTCTAGCGTCTTGGTGAAGTTACAAACCTACCCCGGTTTAGACCTTTGGACATCGAGCCGATAGGCTACACGGGCCAGAGTCAGGATAGTAATTTCCTACCACAAAAACATTAGTCTCGCACAGTTTCGGGTGACCAGAGGCCTATTTGGCGCTTCGTTCAATATTTGGGAGCAGAAGCATTAACGTTTTCGGTTCTCTTGAATTGAACTTTCAGGATTTGTCAAACTTCACAAATCTTTACTCTTGAAAATCCTAAAGCTACTATTATTTTGGAATGGAGGGGGTACATTTGAATATACATTGTACATGAGTATATATTAAAAAATATGCAACTTACCTCAGTTCATGCATGGTTCCAGATATAATCTCCTTGGTTGCAAAAAAAAGTTAGATATGCGTATGAATATATATAGCATGTTCAAACTCACAACAAAGATTGATGCCCCCTTTTACATCTGATTGACAAATGCCATTATCTCGGGTTCAAATAGATGAATGCACTTCCTATGAATTCGAATCTTCGAGACGCCCTTTATGTTGAATTCGACATGTATTCTATTTCGTAGCTAGCAATTTGGAATGTATCCATGCAAGTGACAAATGTATAAAGTTCTTCACACTAACAACATGGAGTGCACTAATTAATGTTTATATATGAATTGCAAAAGCATCCATTGCCTGTATTTCAAACCGCTCTCACTCTATGGATCGATAATATGAAATAAACACATGCACATGCTAGAATTCAATTGCAGTTGAAGAAAGAGCCTACTCCTGGTACTGTATATTAGTGATAGGGGTGTGTACAAAGTACACGTGAATACCAGGCATTGTGCGTGTGTGTATACTATCGACGAACTAGCCCTCAAGCTTGTATAACATACTAAGGGCCTAGGGTTACAAATCATATATAGTCGGCTTATCACCAGTGGGGATAGGGTCCTCCGCGACTCTGGTAGCTTCGTGTTGTACGCCGAGTCCTCCACATGGGTCTTCGTATAACACGTCTCGGTCCAACCTATATGTGGCGCAGGATGGAACCGACCAATGAGTCTTCATGTTGACCCACCACAACTAGAAATGATGTGCCCACCACACCACACACGCAATCGGCCACTAAGAAAATAAGCATATACAATAGTACAACGGTATCTAGCTCACGATATGTCTCCATATTTTGTCGATGACACTGACGGACTTTGCATTTGATGCGTGCTCCATATTTTGTTGACGACACTTACGGTCATTGTATTTGAAGCGAAAGCACGATATGGTCACTGGACTTCAGAATAAGCTCATCACGGTCACCACATACATTTTGTCGTGCTAACCAACATGTGGTTGGATGGTTAGAGGACAGTGGTTTCTCGAGCCCACCAAGGTTAAAGTCCCGGTGCTCGCATTTATCTTGTGTTAATTTCAGTATTTTCCGGCGACGTACGTGTCGGATTTCGGGTTCCGGCAGACCCTTGAGGTTCGAACACTGGAGTGCGCACGGAGATTTCGCCTTCTACCTACCTGCACCCCACCGCCTCGCTAAGATCTAAGCTATGGAAAGAACAACACAAGAGACACAGGGTTTATACTGGTTCGGGCCACCGTTGTGGTGTAATACCCTACTCCAGTGTGTGGTGTGGTGGATTGCCTCTTGGGCTGATGATGATGAGCAATACAAGGAAGAACAACCTCGCGAGGGTCTGTTCTTGGCTAGGGAGATGAACTGCTAGGAGGAGTTCAGTCACCCTTCTCTCTCTCTCTGTGTGATGCTACTCGATCTGATCCCAGCTTGTTTCTGGGTTGGCCGATCTCTGATTGCTCGCCTCTACCCTGGGGGTGGCTAGTCCTATTTATAAGCAAAGGCCCTGGGCCTCTTCCCAAATATTGAGCGGGAAGGGCGCCAACAATTGGCCATTTTGAAGGGGAACATCTGGTACACTTATCCTGACTAAAGTTCGTCCTCGCCTGCCAAAGGCTCTGGCGGTGATGCTGGCTTGGGCTCCACAATGACTTCCTCCCTACCGTTGGGCTGGTCTTGGTCTCGTTGCACCGAAACGGGTGCCTTTGCTTGATGCTCTCGCCTGCGCTTGCTCCCTTTGCACCAAAGAGGAAAGGAGGACACTGCGCGGGCTGGCGCCCGCCTAGCGCCCTTGGTCGTCATGGCTTGCGTCACGGGCACCTCGTGAGGTACCCCGCCTTGATCTCTCCGCCTCCTCGCGAGCCAGCCTGATAAGGCCGTGCCTGGGGAAGCTCTGTGTCGTCCGCCCCGCGAGGCTTGGCCCCTCGCGAGGGTCTTGGGTCTGTGTTGATGAAGATGGGCCGTGCTGGGGCCCCCTTTGAGCCACGCCGCAGGCAGGCAAGTCTGGGGACCCCCGTTCCCAGAATGCCGACAGTAGCCCCCGGGCCCAAGGCGAGCCCGGACTTGGCCGTGCAGGGAGGCGAAAGGGCAAGGGCGAAGCGCCGCGGGCCCTAACAGCCTGCGGCCTTGGGCGCCGCGTGGCGGTTGATTGGACGTGGGCGTCTCCGCTTCCCCGCGACGCCTCGGCAACCGCACGGATTGGACAAGTCCCTACATGCAAAGCGGGTCATGATTACCTGCGATCGTGGAGGTCGGCGGTTGGCCTTCGCCGGCCATAAATACGGAACGGCACGCACCCTTCCAGTCCATCTCTTCTTGCTTCTCCTTCTTCCCGGTCCTTGCTCCATCTTGCCGCGATGGCTCCGATCCGCCGGTTCTCGGCGGCAGAGAAGGGAAAGGCTCCCCGAGAGGAACCAGACTCGCTCCCGCCAAAGAAACGGCTTACCCTCTGTCGCCGGGACGAGGGGGCCCATCAGGTGGTGTCGTGGCCCTGGTGCGAGCGGCCACCGCCGGGGTTCCCGCTTCCCTTGTACGCCCACATCGAGGGCTCTGAAGGAGTCGATGCCGATCGCCACGGGCGGCGCCGCTATCGGCACCGACGGGTCACGAAGGTGTGGGTAGTCCCCCTGGGGTCCACACCGAGGGCTCCTCCCGAGAGTTCGTGCTCCACGCCGCCATGCCTCCTCAGTCTTGTATTCGCCTTCCTCCCTTCTTCGCCTCCATCATCCCGCAGGGAGAACACCTGGAGCTTTGGCTGCAGCACGCCGGCTGCAGCACCCTCGCGACCGAGGCAGAGGTCACGGTCGTTGCCCCGGGCGAGGTCTTCATGACTCGAGGCTGGGGCGAAATCGCCCAGGTTTGCAGGACAAGAGGAGCCTTCGTGATCCACTTGGAGTACGATGGTGCTTTGGTGATGTTCTTCAAGGTCTTCGATGCGAACGGGCGCCGGCTAGAGTGCTGCCCTGGGACAGGTGATCGGGACCCTGCTACGGCGAGGACTGGGCCCGCCGACCGCTCCCTTGGCGGCTCCTCAGGCAGCGGAGGCGTCGGAGGATCCAGCGACTCCGGCGATCTCTTCGTGACTTCGGAGATGAGCGATGACAGCTACGAGCCCCCGAGCCGGCGCCGCTCCTGGAGCAGGGCGGGCTCGTCAGTCCGTCGCCGACTTTGATCTGGATGGGGTTGGCACCGGTGCTTGACGGCCCACTGGTGATGATGGCGTCTTTTGCAGGGGCGCGTGTAGTTAGCGTCCTTTTAGGATCTGTTCCCTGCGAGGAATCAAAGACGCGTCCCGTGGGGGCTTGTAAGGTGCCTGTGATCCTTTTTGTTAAGATAACCCTTGTCGTAAAATTGTGCGAGTTGCTCATTCCGTCTTAGCTCAGTTCTCCCTTTCGAACCTCACGAGGGCTTGGTGCTCTTCGCCAACAGGTCCCAGTCCCAAGGCGGTTTCAGCCGTCGCTGGTATGCTGGGTCGCGATGCCGTGGTCAAGGCGAGGAGGTGAGCGGGGTCCGGTAAGAGCCCCTGAGTCGCGATGCTCAGGAGGTCCCCTTTGGCACCCAAGCAGCCGTCGTGCGGTGAGAAACGAGAGCGGCGTCGCTAACACAGGATTGCATTAGGTGCGGGAATGGTGCCACGGTAGCTGGTGCTTTCGGGTGGTGACTTATCTCGAGAATCAGGGACCGCTCCCTGGTGTGTCGCCGGGTCTGTGCATCGGCAGGTGCGAGGCTGCTCAGCGAGGTCTTCGCGTGCCTCTCCCCTCTCGCCTTTGCTCCCCTTTCTGCTCTACATCCTCGGGTCCCGGCCCTCGAGCGAGTCTCAGCCGTCGCTGGTATGCCAGGTCGCGATGCCGTGGACAAGGCCAGAGGGTGAGGGCTGGAGAGCCAGTAGGAGCCCTGAGTCGCGATGCTCAGGCACCCCCCCTTTAACGTGCAAGCGGTTCGCACGGACGAGAGTGAAGGAGGCACCACAGGGGCCTCGCCTGACGCAACTCCTTTAGGAGATCCTGTAGACCCATCATAGAAAGAACGAGGGGTTGCCATGACAATTCACAGTCAGCCGTTGGTTGCTTCCGAGGGGCGATGAGGCACTGAAGGCTTGACGAGGTGGCGCCATGCGGGGTTGCCGCGGCCAGAGCTCAGCCATTTAGGTTTGTCGGCGTTGCAGGGACGGGCCCATGTGCAAGCGTCGTGCCGTTTTGGGAGCAGCTCCGTTAGTTGGCGTCAGTTGAGCGGGCAACTAGGTCAAACACGTTAGCCGCGAAGGAGTGGATTCATTCAAATAGATGCTGGGAAGGCGGACATCACTGGGTCAGGCCCGAGCGACTTGGGGATGATGCAGCCCGAGGGGCGCCCCCAACAAAGTAAGCTAACAACATGAAATAAAAGGGATACATGCCGCAGGGACAGACCCACGCGGCCTGGGAATAATGCAGCCCTGGGGGGCGCTCCCAGCTGGAAATGAAACTTGAAAGATGTCACCTGATGATGTTGAGGACGAATGAGCGTTGGTGTAGCAGACTCGGTGGGCTGCGGAAGCCGATCCTCATGAGCCCCCAGGCCCAGGGGCCTCAGGAGGCTCCGGAGGCGCTGGTGGCTCCTCGCGGACCATCTCCATCTCCGCCAAGGCTGCGGAACGCCTGGCCTCTTGAGCCTCCATGATGTCCCTCATGAGGCGCTGGTACGTGGCAGCCGCGTTCGGCAAGCCGTAAGGCATGCGAATGTAGCTGTGGGGTGGACCTTCGCAGCGCCCCACCCGCGAGGGCCAGAGGCGCTCCAGAGAGGCGACTCGACTGAGCCCTGGTATGTCGATGCAGACGCGCAGCCCACCATCCTCGCCTGGATGGGAAGCCAGAGCTGGTAGGCGGCGGCCGCCTCTCTTGACTCTTGACTCCTGTAGCTCCTGAATGGCCTTGCTGACGAACTCCTAAGCGTCTGGCCCTCCTTGCCTTACTCCTTCTTGAGGGAAACGTGCTTCGAAACAGGCCTCCATGTGGTGCCCAAGCGCCTCCCTCATGACCTTAGCCAGGTCGGTGGCCCTCCAGGGGAGAGCCCCCGAGCCCTGCCTAAGGAGGGCGCCAGGCGCGCTTTCCTATGCGATGGAAGGAGGTTCCCTCTGGGCAGGTGCGGGCCCTGAGGGGCCTGCCTCCTGAGGGGCCGGGCCGGACGATGTCTTCTTCTTCTTGGGGGTGGTCTCGGGAAGCCTCCTGCTTCCGCGATCCGGGTCTTCCAGTTATGCGGCCTGAAAGGCTCGTTCCAGGGAACACACCGCGTCCTTCTCTTCACAGGGCACCGTGATGACTCCGCCACTTCCTGGCATCTTGAGAACGTTGTAGCCGTGGTGAGTTACAGCCATGAACTTGGCCAGCGTTGGGTACCCAAGGATGGCGTTGTACGGCAGACGAATGTGAGCGACGTCGAAGTCGATGAGCTCGGTGCGGAAGTTGTCGCGTGCCCCGAAGGTGATAAGGAGGCGGACCTGCCCAATCGGGACTGTGGAGTCGTCGGTGACTCCGGAGAAAGGCTTGGTTGGCTGAAGCTGGTTGTAGGGCACTTGGAGATTGTTGAATGTATCCACGGACAGGACGTTGAGCCCTGCCCCGCCATCAATGAGGGTCTTGGTGACCAGCACGTTGCTGATGATTGGGGAACAAAGCATCGGGAGGACTCCGGCTGTGGCCGCACACTTGAGTTGATCCGCTGAGCTAAACGTGATGGCGCACGCCGACCACCTGAGAGGGCGCGTGGCTTCGAGCTTTGGGAGGACTGCATTTACTTCACGGGTGAACTGCTTGAAGATGCGCTGAGAGGCTGGGGCTTGAGCCCCGCCCAGGATGCAGGCGATCGCGCGTGGCTCCTGGAAGCCCCCAGCCCCCTCGTCCTGATGGCGGTCCTCGTTTCTCCTTGGCTGCGGCGACAGCGGAGGGAGGCCTGCGTTGCCTTGCGGGCGATCCTCGCGAGGCTGATCCCTCCAGTCTCCCTCGCGAGGCAGGTCTTGCCAGTGGTCCTCGCGAGGTTGATCGCGCCACCCTTGGCGTGGGCCGCGGCCTTCCCAGCGTCCTGCGTTCCTTCCTCCTCCTCGACCGTAGCCCCGGTCACCGCGGTTGGGACGACGGCCGATCCTTCCTTCTCGCAGGGCTCGGAGCTCTTGACATTCGTTGGTGTTGTGGGTGTGGAGGTCGTGGTACACACAGTACTGACTGCCCTTGGAAGATTCGGGCTAATCTCTGCCCCGCTTGGTGTCTGGTTCTGCCGCGAGCACGGCAGCCCCCTTGCACTTCACATCCTTGGCCTTGGGCTTCTTCTCTTCTGGGTCAGCGGCAGGCAGCTCGAGGAGGGAGAGACGCCCTTCCTCAGCCCTGGCGCACTTGGTCGCCAAGTTGAACAGCTCCAAGGAAGTGCATAGGTCTTCATGCATCGCCAGCTCCTCCTTCATCTTGATGTCGCGCACGCCGTCGGAGAAGGCTAAGATGTGCCTCCTCGGTCACCTTGGGAATCTTGAGGCGTGCGTTGTTGAAGTGCTGGATGTACTTCTGCAGGGTCTCTCCGGGTTGTTGCTTGATGCGGCGCATGTCGCTCATGGCGGGTGGCCGGTCGCGAGTACCTTGGAAGTTGGCGATGAAGCGGGTGCGCATCTCGTCCCAGGAGGAGATCGTGCCTGGAGCCAGGTTCAGGAGCCAGGTGCGGGCCCCGTCCTTGTGCGCCATGGGAAACTAGTTCGCCATGACCTTCTCGTCTCCGTTGGCAGCTTTGATGCCCAGCTCGTAGAGCTGGAGGAACTCCGCAGGGTCGACCGTGCCGTCGTAACGAGGAGGCAGGTCTGGCTTGAACTTGCCGGGCCACGTGACGCTGCATAGCTCGGTGGTGAAGGCATGGCAGCCTGCTGACGGAGAGCTTGGTCTTGCAGGTCCCCATGCGCTGCAGCTGGGAGCAGCGCGGGGTCTTGACGTGCGGGAGCAGGAGCATAGTCGCGACGTGCTGGAGTAGGGAGCGCCCGGGCAGCTTCTTGCGGGCGAGGGACTTCTTGGCAGCTCTGCTCTTGCCGCGCTGGCACGTGACGGAGCGGGTTCCGCCCAGGGGCCTCGCGCCTTGGAGCCAGGGCGCCTTCTTGAGGAGGAGGCGTCTGGGGTGCCCCCGGAGCTTCGTCGCCCGTGCAGGGCGGGGTGCGGTGCAGCGGAAAGGACGACGCAGGAGAGCCCCCAGCGGCGTGGGTGAGCTCGGCGACGTGGTCGAGCCATTCTTCGTAGACGTCGTCGACGGGACGGTAGCGCAGGAGCTCGTTTGCCGCGATGAGCGCAACTCGAGCCTCCATGGGTGCGCGGAGCGCACGGGACGAAGAACCAGCTGGGGTGAGCGTCAGACATGGACGCGATGGTCGGAGGAGAAAGGGGCGGTGGAAGACGAATTCCGGCGCACCCCTACCTGGCGCGCCAAATGTCGGATTTTGGGTTCCGGAAGACCCTTGGGGTTCGAACACTGGGGTGCGCACGGATATTTCGCCTTCTACCTACCTGCACCCCACCGCCTCGCTAAGATCTAAGCTATGGAAAGAACAGCACAAGAGACACAGGGTTTATACTGGTTCGGGCCACCGTTGTGGTATAATACCCTACTCCAGTGTGTGGTGTGGTGGATTGCCTCTTGGGCTGATGATGATGAGCAATACAAGGAAGAACAGCCTCGCGAGGGTCTATTCTTGGCTGGGGCGATGAACTGCTAGGAGGAGTTCAGTCACCCTTCTCTCTCTCTCTCTCTATGATGCTACTCGATCCGATCCCAGCTTGTTTCTGGGTTGGCCGATCTCTGATTGCCCGCCTCTACCCTGGGGGTGGCTAGTCCTATTTATAGGCAAAGGCCCTGGGCCTCTTCCCAAATATTGAGCGGGAAGGGCGCCAACAATTGGCCATTTTGAAGGGGAACATCTGGTACACTTATCCTGACTAAAGTTGGTCCTCGCCTGCCAAAGGCTCTGGTGGTGACGCTGGCTTGGGCTCCACAATGACTTCCTCCCTGCCGTTGGGCTGGTCTTGGTCTTGTTGCACCGAAACGGGTGCCTTTGCTTGATGCTCTCGCCTGCGCTTGCTCCCTTTGCACCAAAGAGGAAAGGAGGACACTGCGCGGGCTGGCGCCCGCCTGGCGCCCTTGGTCGTCTTGGCTTGCGTCACGGGCACCTGGTGAGGTACCCCGCCTTGATCTCTCCGCCTCCTCGCAAGCCAGCCTGATAAGGCCGTGCCTGGGGAAGCTCCGTGTCATCCGCCCCGCGAGGCTTGGCCCGTCGCGAGGGTCTTGGGTCTGTGCTGATGAAGATGGGCCGTGCTGGGTCCCCCTTTGAGCCACGCCGCAGGCCGCAGGCAGGCAAGTCTGGGGACCCCCGTTCCCAGAACGGCGACAGTACGTTCAGTGGGAGGAGATGTTCCACTCAACTACGAGGCACCTATGGTGACTTCATAAAATCTCAAGATCATATATGCTGGCCCACTCTCTCGAAGGTGCTCATAGGGGCAGGGTTCGCGTGTGTGCGCTTATAGCGGTGAGTGCTTGCGCGTATATATGAGCCCTTGCGTCTGTACCGTGTTAAACAAATACATATCATTATACGGTCACTGGCTCACCCGTACAACTCCGTATTTTGTTGATGACACAATCAATTGACCAGTCAAACGTTCCACGCGGCGCAACTAGTGTTGCACCATCGGGGCGCGTAACCGTGGGGCCCACCTGTCAGCCCGTATATGAAAGAAAGAAATGGTAGTTTGAGTCTGTACTGTGTTAATAAAATAGGAGTACATTTTAGGGTGATTGTACGGTCACTGGCTCACCATACAGCTCCGTAATTTGTTGATAACAAGATCAATTGACCAGTCAAACGGTCCACATTCAACAACGCACATTACCATAGGGCCCACCCGTCAGCGCGTATATGAAGGGTAGAAATGGTAATAAATTAGTGGTTGGTGGGTATTCGAAGTCGTGAGACCTGTGGTTGGCAGTCACCGGCGGTTGGGGGGCGTTCATTGGGCGGTGGGGATCCCCGGAGAAAAAGCTCGGCGGGGGGGGGGGGGGGGGGGCTAGAGGGATGTCCGGTGCGGCGGCGGACCGGCGGTGGGGAGTGGTTTCGGGAAGGGCGGGCCGGCGGCGGGCGGCGGGGGCAGGCGGTTCGGCCGGTGGTGGCTGGCGGCTCAGGGGGGTGGAGTTTGATGATAAACTGGAGGTCCTTGATTTCGTATCCGATGGCTAGAAAATCTAATGACCAGAGATGAAAAAGTCAGTCGACTGACGTGTAGCCTCACCCCGCACGTACACATGCACGCACGCAAGACACGCACGCATGTAGGCGTGCAACACTGACACGTACACACGCACGCATGCTGGCGTGCAACACTGACACGTACACATGCACTTACGAACACACGCAGGTACGCACCCATGCATGCAACACTGAAACGTACCCTTGCACGCACGCAACACTCGCACGCCTGCATGCACACAACACACGACGCAAGACACACGTTCAACCTATACGTGCATGCACCCTTTGTTAAGGACATGGATTGTTACGGGTATTAATCAATCTTATCTGTGATAAGCAGAACATTGATGTTTGCAACGGTCTTTATGAATCACAACGTATCGAACGGGCTATCAACATAGTAGGCTTAGAGCAGGTACAATAGTACACAGTCAGCAGGCTATTAGCAGTTCCACGTCATCAAATTCATAGCTGGAAGAGAGAGAATGAAGAGAAAAGGAGGGAGCGGGTGCTTGAGCTATCGCCGGCTCGAGCGCAAGAAACAAGAAATCGAACCTGCATGCAGCCCGCATGCAGCCGTGTGAGCCTGCGGGCCTCTCCTTTCCACCAATGAGCATGTGCCTTCTTTTCTTCTTTCACATGCAAGCATTAAATACCAGTAGCTAGTTTACATCCCATCTATTATATTAGCTGGCTATTATAAATGCTCCAAGTGACATGGCATTGGTATATAGCCAGCAGCTGGCTTTCTTATTAACCATGCCCTTATCTACATGAAAAAGATGACATCACACTCAATGAACAATCATCGGTTTATGAAATGCCCGCTTCTGACTGCCCTAGCCCACCAAAGGTTCCTCTGCTGTGCGCTGCCTGCGTTGGGTCACTGACATGCATGCCATGCACCCAAAGATCCCACACGTCAGTGGAAGAATGGCGCGGTGTCCTAGGTCAGAGTCGAGGGCGCCACTCGCGGCACACCCGGCTGAACACGCCTCCGTGCCGCATTCAAATGCCTCCATGAAACCCGCCCGTGTGGGAGCCGAGAAACCCACTCTGGACACACGTCCGTTCATGACCGGGCCGGCGTTAAACGCAACGCCGGCCGAGCTCCTCCCGTCCGCCATCTATTGAATCTCCTATTTAAACGAGGCCAATCGCCAGCCAAGAATCGCACACCTCCGCCGCTCCCTATCTCCTCCACCATTTTGTCCACTCTTACAATGGTTTACGAAGAGTAGTTATTTCGCATCCAAGCCGGCTGGGTAGCCCGCCGGATACGAGTTATGCAGCTCGCTGATCCACCCCCCTCCCCTCGCCCGACGGAGCTAGTTGCCGCCCCAAGCCGGCGCGCGGTTCAGCCACCCGCCGCTCCAGGCCATCTCGACGAAGAGCGACGCACGGGCGTCGTTGCTGCCGTCCATGCCGCCGCCTCGTACCACGTCTCCTGTTTCTGTGGCTGAGACTCCCATGCCCGCGGCCACGCCATGCAAGCAGCGACAGAAGCCGGGTGCACGGAGAGTGGCGAGTCGGTGGCCAGCGCCTCCGCGTCCGCCGCCATCATCGAGGAGAAGTAGAACACGGGAGGCCGCCGCCGCTTGGGTCCCATGAAGGCCACCGCGGATGCGACGCCGGTGTACACCGTAGGTGTCTTGCCAGATCCTTTTGTTGTGAGTACCTTCGTCGACCCCGCATGGGCTCCATAGAAGAGGGCAATATTAGGATGAACTCGAGCCGGTGCCGGCCATGGCGAAGTAGTCGCCAATATTTTGGCTACCCCGGGCAAGATCCAAACAGCCCCTCCCAACAGATTTAAATCCCTCGTTCGCCGTGGAATTTTGCCATGTGTTATTTTCATGGACTAGCAAGATGCCCGTGCATTGCACAGAACATCAAGATGCATTTTTTTACAAACTCCCGCATGCATGCAAGGGATAATTAATGTCCTCCTTTGCTAGTACCACGAGGCAAACACCATTAATGTTGCATCGATTAGTGTTATTGGCCTTGTATATCTGCAAATTGTAATTTTGATAGTGGCCCCTTGTATATAAAAATGGAGGGAGAAAGATGATAGATAAGGTGAGGAGGAGTGGGGCGTGGTGGTGACTGGTGGTCAGACTGGGCGGAGGCATGGGAATGGACGGCCCATTATGTCTAGGTTTGTATCTCTCTCACACACACACACGTAGGTGGGGGACATGCACGCAGAGAAGAGGTGCACGCACGGCGCACGTATTCCCGTCTCTTTCCCAACCACACCCGCGCGGGTACACGGTGGAGCTCATTTCTGTACGAAAAAGGCAGCCCACGTGGTAATTTGGCACGTGTACTGGTTGTCCACTTGGTGGAGGGAGGATCGTCTACCACGGGTGAACAAACGATTTGCGACTTGACACGTTATGTTAAATTAAAAAAAGAGGCAAACCATTGGGGCCTACATTACAAGCAAGGCTCTATAAACTGGAGTACTTTTGATGTGTCCCTTCAACTCGCAGAACGAGGAGAAGCTTGCTTAGTACGCCGTCTCCCCTGCCCACGGGCGCGGTGGCTCGCAGGATGAGGTGAAGCTTGCTCCCTCGCCCACGCGCGCGGTGGCTCGCAGCACGAGGAGAAAGTTTTACTACTCCCTCCGTTTACTCCTCGTCCCTACTACGTACATTGGTTAGTACTCCCTCCATTTACTTATAGAAGTCCACTATAAAAAAATACATTTTGCATCTATACAAGGCCACAAATAGTAATCGATACAAAAGTTACTACTCCCTCCTTTCCAGTTTATGGCTTAATTTCAAAATCTCTCCAACCAAGGTAGACGGTGAGTGGTCGAATTAATTTCGTAGTTTGCACAAGTAATTAGTACACTCGTTTTTCTCAAGAAGTTGTGTTTACCGAGGCATTAATTAGAACGAATGCATGAATGACCACTAAATTTCCATGAACTTGTACATGCATTGGTTAGTTTCCTCTTGACACTGCTTGCGTCGGGTGATCTAGCGCACCTCGAAATCCAACATGTAATGGTACTACTACTACTAGTATAGTAGAATTGAGACTTAACAAGCAGAAAAACGAATGTTTTTAGACGAGCCCTATAAACCCTAGTGGGTACGTACTCCGTAAAAACAGATTTTTCCAAAACGAAGTCGCTCCCTTTCATGAAATCTGTAGTATACTCCTCCATCCACACTCCCTTTCATGAATTATGTACTTCCTGTCGCTGACATGTGGGACATATAGCAACCGGGTCGACATGTCAAGCACCAAATAACAGTGCAGAACAGCAGGGGGGACGCACCCCACTCGTACCCCGCCAAATAACTTGTATTGGAGTGTGTGATGTTACTCCTAAGTTCCTGCCCATTGTGACCAGCCTAATGAGCAATGAGACGTCAAATCACAATGCCACACTTTCCCAGACGGACGAAGCAACCATTATTTCACACTTCGGTTCGCCATCATCTCAAACCACGTATTAGTATTGCTTCTGCCTCAAGAGGGACATGCGCATCGCCTTGGTACATCATGACACGTGAGACTGCATGACAGGCCATGCTCCCCCGCCGATCGCTCGGTAAAATCACCTCATTTTTACTATACTTCCTCCGTATCGGTTTACTACATGGCATGCACGTCGTTCTAGGTTGAGAATTTAACTGGCTATATATGTGATGAACAGTACTCTAGTCTTTTAAAAAATGTATACTTTTGTACAGTAGTACTATCGATGGATTGTACCATGGAGCAAAAATTGAAATTAAAAAAAGGTGGTACATATAGAGAGCGCTCATCGCCAAATTATGCATATAGTACTATTAAAAAAGCTAGTACGTGCTTAATTGGGGTGCTAAATTCAACTAAAGAAATACTAGTAGTATGTACATACTGAAGAGTTAAAGTAACGAGAAGAAACATAACATAGTTCTGCTGGGGCTCAGCACAACACACCCCTCAATTAAACTAAGCACACCTGAAATTAAACTATGCAACTAATCCGGTAGACACTGCATTAGAAGTTTAGAACCACCATGAGCAACAACACTGCCACCTTACTCAGAGTCCTCGTCCACGTCCTCGACTTCGTCCTTGTCCCTATTCCTCTTGGCCGATACTTCTTTGCTTGAACTGCACACTTGGCTGTTGCTCTTCATCCAACCCTTGTAGATATTGAAGCAAAGGTAGCCATCCATTGTAGCGTAGTGGATGTGGTCTATATCTAGTACATTCCGCTGCCATGCATGACGATGAAACGTGTATGGAGGTTTCTCCAGTTTACCGTACGAAGGATGAACCATGGCTCCTGCCAGGGTCAGCATTGAAAGCCGACAAGAGGGCACCAGCCGATTCTTCTAGAGGTCGAAGGTGTTGCTACAACAAGGCCTATCCGACCCAGGACTTCTTCGTCGTTCGTAAAGTCTATAGTAACGAATTTCACTGTTTTGTCCTTGATGAAGTTCTTAAAATCCTGGCACTCAACGTTGGCATGTCATATGTGGTAGACCAAGCAAACGTTATGTACGCAAACCTGGATCACGACGGGCTTCTTCCTCTCTTCGTCCTTTAGATCCTTCTCTCGTCCCAGGACTGTGGTGTACTCAACATATAGCCCAGCGACCCACTCATCATCTGAGTTTTCGAACATGCGTCTGAAGCGAGAAAGGCACCCTTTCACCGTCGCGGAAGAATGGGTGTAGATGATGTCGAACTCATCGCCGGTGATGGTTCTAACCTTGTACTCACCGCCGATCGTGGAGATTTGGGACGCCATGGATTTGGGAGGAGGGTTAGGATTAGTGGAACTGCCGTAATGTGAATGGACGGGACGACTAGGAGCGAACCGCCGTAGTATTGAAGGACGAGTAGGAGGGAACTGTCAGCGTGCGAACGACAGGGTAGTGGCTTTCCATTCTCCCATGATACGGGCTTCTGAGAGCCCTCGGATCTGAGATTGAACGGTTGCATGGCGTCATTCTAGACCTATGGGTGAATATCCTATCCTGGAGGGTTATTCTGCAAATTTTCAGCAACTTAGCATGCAACTGTTTGATCTCAGATCCAAGGGCTGCCAACAGCTCGTATCATGGTCGCGCCTACCACGACCGTCGCATCGCTTGCGCGGTCGCGCCCTTGGAGATTTAACACGGTGCGTTAGGCTATCTGATGTTGGCATGTCATACATAGTCATCACTTAGTCACTCATACTACAACAAGGTTGGCTATAAGTGTATTTTTTTACTCCTCTCTATCTCTTTCTTCGTACTCAAGGAAGAAACGGTGCTAGTAAGCGCGTGTATTTATTGCATTTCCAAGGAGTGACCTCTTCCAATGAAATGGTGTTGCTAAGTTTGCTTCATTTAATTAGATATAGACTCAAAATTGTCTTTTCACCTAGGTACACGCGCTTAGCACCATTTCTTCCTTGGGTCACCAAACTAGTCTCTCTCTTCTTGATTAACTTGCCACATCAGACTTTATGCCTATGTGGCAAGCTTAAGCACCTGTAGGAGCAAGTAAAAGTAAGTACAATAGTGCGCTTTACATGGCATTTTTGCATATGTGGAGGAAAGAGAGGCAAGGAAAAAGTGGAGAAGTGGGCTGTCATGCAAGAGCCAGCCTCTACTACATGGTGGAGCATTGGGAGAGGGACCTCTATGGAGGTGGTCACGAATCTGGGAGACTCACGTCGGTCATAGCGCCGCAGTTAAAATGATAATGGCAAGTCAAATCACGGGGCCCCACCTGTCCAGCAGTAACTCGCTGTCAAATCACACATCCCTACGTTTGCAGCAGCCTACTCCCTCGTCTTCTCGCATCTCTGTCGAACCGACTAGGCGGAACTGCCCCGCCGCCTACCGCGCAGGAGAAGCCCCGCCCTCAACTTTTGAATACAACTACATCCGCTTAAGAATCCAATGATATACTTTTTGTGACATAGTAACTCATATTTAGTTAGTCAAAAGGATGACCTAGAACTACGTGCAGGCCCTACAAACCGAGACGCCTAAAAATAACAGACCAAGACGGAGAGGGTAGTTCAGCACGTATCTTTTTAGATCAATATAGTCCGGATTCACCAAGGAGCAAAACCAAGTGGTAGGCTGCTCCTGTCGTGTTGGCGTAGCAACTCAAGCAGGGTCAGTCCGCACACGAAATGGTGACACACTTAACAGGACCCCTTTGGCCAACATGTGGCTCATCCACCATCTTGTTCCACGTGCGATGCACCAAATTACAGTTCAGAGCAGCAGTTGGAATTGGAGGCACCCCGGTCGTAGCGCCGCAGTAGTAGAAAATGAACGACGAGGGGTCAAGACACAAAGCCACACCTTTCCCGCATTAAGCTGGACGGACGAAGCAACCATCATTTCACTCTAGGGCGCAAGAGCATAAAGAAAAGAGAAAACAATGATGCGTGCGGCAGCTACCTAGGGCACCCTAGGGTAGGGGTCTCCACTACAGATCCTTTTTTTGAAAGCGCCTCCACTACAAATCGGCTTCTCCCTCGTCCTCTTGAAGAAAACCGATGATGAGTGCAGCGGTAGGGTTTGTAGGAGTACTACGGCGTGCGGGGCCACGTCGTAGTAAACGGGTTCGAGCCGACGCCTTAAATATGTGTGGGCCTCTTGGTTTTACGGGAACGAGGCATCATTTTGGGTTCGGGGACCAGTGGAGATATAGTACGTACAAAAAATTGTGGACGTAGGTTCGATCGAAAGGCAATGATGCATGGGCCTTGCATTTTGATATACCCGGGGCCGCGTGAAATTTGCTACTCTACTCAAAACTAGTAAGGTACACATGTATTGAACACATGAGATTTCGAAACCAAATTATGAATAAATACACACTATAGCATGTAAAGCTTTGAGTCATATATGCATGATGTAGATGTTCGTTTAGTTCTTATAGTTCATCTCATTCAAAATCAATAAGTTTTATAAAAATGTTAAGATTCATGGGGTTGTGCATTGTACTCCCTCCGTTCCAAAATAGATGACCCAACTTTGCACTAACTTTGTACAAAGTTAGTGCAAAGTTGGGTCATCTATTTTGGAATGGAGGGAGTAAATCATAAAGTAAAAAACAAATAATGGCAATTCATTTAGAAAAAAACAATCAATTATGATACATAAGATTTTAGAACAAAGGAGAAGTGCTTGTGTTTTGAGATTTGTGCATTATGCTTAAGTTCAACCATGGAGTCGTCTAAATTGTACATGTGGCAGATCTGGTGGAATGTTGATGATATCCAACGGCCAATAGTGCTCGGATTTGCCTATCGCTGCACTGTCGGGTTAGCTTCATCCAGCGACCATCTTTCAAAGTTATTGGCACACTATATAGTTCTTGTGCCATAGTTGCATGTTTTGGAAAAAAGCTACTAGTGGGTTGTACTATCTATTTAGGAATAGAAGATGTCTACATGGAAGTTGTAGGGAAAGAGATGACATGGAGCACCTCAATACCTATGAGTAGGGATTGGAAAAGAGATTTCATTTGGTTCACATCATAGGAACTTTTCTATTGAATCTAGAGATGACATGTATCTCGATTCCTATGAGGAGGGATGTCAGGACCCCGATCCTAAGTCACACCGATCTAGCATGTAACACATCATATCACTTTGCGGCCTCACGCACGGTATTCCCACGGGTGCCACCTTACCTGGCCCCGGACCGTTTGTGCCTTTTGGCTCACGTATATGATAGTGTCGCTAGCATCCATATGACAAAGACCCCGGGCCGACATGGCTAGTCGTGAACCCAAAGCGGCACTAACCCATGGGGACAGGCATACATGAATCAACCTCGAGCATGTCGGTCAACAACATGTGAATCCGGGCTGTAGAACTGGGCTAATAGGACTCTGGTGAACCGGGCTGTCGCAGGCTAGGCAGGACTCCGGATGTCACCGCGTGACATTTCCCCGAAGGGACAGACATAGGAACGAAGTGAAACACATGCCGGCCAGTCAAGTGTCCTGAGCAGTAGTGCTGGGCTAGCAGGACTCCGGTGAACCGGGCTGTAGCGGACTACTATGGCTCATGGAAGCACTAGACTACATTTCCCCATAAGAGAGGCTGCCAAGGATAAACGACTATATTGTCGGATCCCACACATACCAAGCATTTCAATCATACACACAATATGCTCGATATGTGTAAATACAACATGGCATCACAACAAGACTCTACGACTCAAGTATTTATTCATTAGGCTCCGAAGAGCCAGATATTACAAACATGGGTCTCATGACCCAACATTCGGAGCATACAAGTCAAAGCACAAGCGGAAGCTTAACATGTCTGAGTACAGACAACTACAAATGAAAAAGGTTGAGAAGCCTGACTATCTACCAGATCCTGCCGAGGGCACAAGATCGTAGCTGAGGTATCAAGCTAAACGTCGAAGTCCACACGGAACTACTAGCGAGACTGACGTCTCTCTGCAAAAACATAAAATAGGCAAACGTGAGTACAAATGTACCCCGCAAGACTTACATCAGAACTAGCTACATATGCATCGGTATCAATAAAGGTGGTGGTGTAGTTTAACTGCAGCAAGCTAGCTTTGACTCGGTGGCTATCCTGAACTACGACTGCTAGTAACTCTTTGAGGTGGCGCACACGAGTCCACATATTCACCATACCAATACACTACTATGGATCCGCTCCCGTCTTCCTATGAGAACGCCATCCATAGCACTCACGCTTATCTTGCGCATTTTAGAGTATCCACTTTCACTTGTCTATGAACTGATATAGGCAACCCAGAAGTCCATTACCGCGGACACGGCTATTCGAATAGATGATGTTAACCCTGCAGGGGTGTACTTCTTCATACATGTTTCCACCACTTAGCGTCTGCACACGACATGTGCTCGGCAGACTTCAAGCGAAAGCCGACGTGGGTGTAGACCACAACCTACCTAAACACTCAAGTGTCTAGTCCAGGTTTATCGCCTATTCAGGTTCCATCCGCAGGGAGTCCGACCGAGGTTTCCACATACGGCCCCGAACGATGTGTATAGGGTTCCAAGACACCAAACGAGCGCCCGGCTGGCCCGGCCACGTACCTACCGCAACACAGCCCACCCCTACGGTCAGCGCTGCGTGCGGCCCCCAGCATACTACAAACACCAGAAACTACTTGCAACTCCTGGACAGAGGACAATGGTGGTTAAGAAGTCGAGCGGGGTCATATTTCAGGGCCCAATGCATGGTAGTAGCTGTTTCATGGATAACAAACACAGAACTCAGTTCCTGAGGACGACTTCAATGAGACAACCCACCATGTACTCCTACATGGCCTCTCACCGCTACCTTTACCAAATCATGTTCACACACTTCGCTCACACACAGTAGGACATGTTTACACACCTCCAATTCATCCCCGATGAATCAGACCTGACTCAACTCTAAGCAGTAGCAGGCATGACAAACAAGCATGAATGAGTAGGAACATCAGGGCTCAAACAACTCCTACTCATGCTAGTGGGTTTCATCTATTTACTGTGGCAATGACAGGTCATGTAGAGGAAAGGGGTTCAACTACCGCAACATGTAACAGTTGAATCGTTGTTGTCGTAATGCAGCAAAAGAGAGCAGGAGCGAGAGAGTGGGATTGTATCGGAATGAACAAAGGGGTTTTGCTTGCCTGGCACTTCTGAAGATAATATAGCTCTTCATCGGTGTCATCGACCTCATCGTCGGAACGTCGTCTACTGAGAGGGGACAGTTACCGGCAACAGAGAAAGAACACAATCAATGCAATGCAACAATATGATGCATGATAATATCATGGCAATATGTTGTTGATTGAGCTAATGCGACTAGCAACCATATTAAATGAAATTGGTTTGAACCAAGGGTTCAAATTCAAACTACATATGTGCTTATTTAAATGTCAATTATGCAAATTGCCCTGTACAGCAAGCCTAGGTTTTTCAAACATGCATGCAAATGCCATAAACAAATTCCTTGAATTTTTCTGATAATTTTTCATATATAATTTGTTTGATTTGGAGTTACGGTTGAATTTCTATGATTTTTAGAAGTTTAGGCAATTTCCTGCAATTTTTTGAATTATTTTAAATCCAGAAAATCAATACTGCGTCAGCATGACATCATGCTGATGTCATCAGGTCAACGGCGCCAGCCCAGGTCAAACCTGACCAGTGGGGTCCACTGGTCAGTGACCCGGCGTCATTTGTGTCGCTGACAGGTGGGCCCGGTCAACTGCCATGTTAGCGCACTCAACTCTGGCGTGTGGGGTCGGTCAACGGGTGATGTGGCCAGGTCAAACTGACCTGTGGGGCCCGTGGTGTTAGTTTAATCTAGACAGAAAAGTAAACCCGGGGTTAATTAGGTGTGGGGTCCATCCGTCAGTGAGCTAGGGGTTAGTTTAGTGGCGGCGTCATTAGCCACTAATAATGGTGCCACGTTGGCACGGCCGGAGTTAAACCGTCGGCGACCAAAACAACGGCGGAGGCTCGCCAGACATGAGCTAAAGGTGGCGGCTGGACTCGCGGAGACCATCGGGGCATAGCCCGTGCTCTCCCGCATCCAAAGGAGCAGGTGGGTGGCAGCGGGGGCGCCGGAGCTCGCCGGAAGTGAGCTCGCAGCGATGCCGGAGTGTGGGTGAGTGCGGGGTTGGCGCTGTGGTGCACGGGAGGGCAAGTTAGCGTGTGCGTTATGCTCCTGGTGGCTTCCCGAGCGCGGTGACGCGCTCCGAATCGAGCTCAAGCGGCTGCAGTGACGGCGGCGGCATGGCCGGCAGCAGGGGAAGCTCGGCCACGGCAGGGCTACGGCCTAGAGGGCGGGCGCGACCAAGGGAGAAGGGGGAGATGACGCGGGTGCTCACAGCGCATCCGATGGCGTCGTCGGTGAGGTCGGCGGCGGTCGGCTTGCTGCGAATCGACGACGACGACTGTCGGTGCAGAGGACGAAGACAACGGTGATGGCGGCGTTGTGGGGCACTCCGGCGTCGTTTATCTAGGCGGAGAGGACGAGGTAGACGAGGCAGAGCTTCTGGAATCGGGTGGAGGGCGAGGAGGTGGCTCTGGGCATGGTGGCAGCGAACGGCGGCGGCGGTTGCTCTCGGGTGAGCTCGGGGAAGGGCTAGAGGCGAGGGGGGGAGAGCAGAGAGTGAGGGGAGAGGCAGAGGGGATCGGGGGTCGCGTGGCAGCGTCCAGGGCGAGGGGGAGCAGCTGCGTGGCTAGCAGGAGGTGGCCGCGGCTCGGCTGTGCGCGCGCCACGCACAACGCCAGTAGGCGCGAGGAAGACGACGCGCGAGGGGCTGGGCTGGGCCTAGCGGGCTGGCTGACTACTGGGCCGCTAATGGGCTGCTAGGTAAGTTGCTTAGGTAACCTCTCTCTCTCTCCTTTGTTAACATTTTTCTATTTCTCTGTAACTTCTGGGCTTTATTAAAAATACCAGAATGTTACCAAAAATCATGAAACTGCTCCATGTCACTGTTTGGAATATTTCCAACAGTAAACATTTTAGTTTGTGATTATTTGAGCATTTAAAATATTATCAGCAATTAAATGCCAAAATGCAAATACTATATAACTTAATTCAAAAATCGAGGAATAGCCTATAAATATGCTCATCATTTTTGGAAGAGGTTTTCACCTTTAACATAAATCATGAACATTTCCAAAGGGCATTCTGGGTCATTGAAAATATTTTTATTGAACCTAGTTAAATTCATTTGGTGCTAGGGTTTCAACAATCCCCATTTCAAATTTCTTTGGAATTTAAACATGATGGCATGATGAACAAGCAAAGGCAAGCAAGGGATGAACTGGGGCTGTGACAAGGGATTAGAAAAGAGATGTAATTTGGTTCATATCATAGGAACTTTTCTATTGAATATACGCTAATGTTTATTTTCCTTTGATATTAAGGGAGTATAGGAATCCATTCATATGAACCAAGTGGCTCTAAAGCTATAGAAAGGATATCATGTTTATTTCCTTTGAAATGTGGAGTATATGAATCTATTCCTATGAACCAATTGGCTCTAAAGGAAAAAATCCTATAAAAATCATATCATATAGAGTTCCTATGATATTCCTTGACACTAAAGGATGCTTGAAATTGCTGCGGGTGATGCGATGGTCTTTCTTTGTAGACTCCTCACCCAACTTTATAGTTACCTCTCGAAGATGAATGAAATGACATATACATGGTATTCTACATGTGCAATTTGGTACACGAAAACTCGGTAAAAGTTTGCGAGGTTTGAATTTTCAATAAAGCTATATGCACTGCATTTCGGAATGGAGGGAGCATACAGCAGTTGCTAACACTCACATGGAAGATTTGTGTGTAGGAGGAGTGGCTGTTCTGTTAAATGACATGGCAAAATAGACACTGTCGGATGCCGATCTAACGGTTCTTACGGCGTTCGTCAGGAAAAGGCTTGTGGCGAACGTTTGTCGGATAATGATTTACGGACACATGCATTGCATTGATACGTGCCCCCCTCTCTCTCACGCATACGCACCCTCACGAGTCACGACTCTCCCGAGTCCTCTCGCAGAGTCGCACGTCGCACCCACCGTCTATCTGTAGGTAGACGTCACGCACATATGTGATCTTCACACCCTACCCTCAGAACTTCTTAAAAACAAAAGACGACACACACATTTTATTTTAGCTCACACGTCACACACTTGTACTATTACTATTGCGGCGAACGTTCTTTGGGCATAGTATATTGTACTCTCACGAAGAGAAGCGGTGCACGCACGCACTAGTTCTCTCACACCCACTCGCGAGTACACGTAGGAGCGCATTTTTTAAGCTAGTACAACAAAATCACTCCACTATATTAAAAGCAGGAGCCTTAGCACTTGCTTTACTAGGGTTCCTCTCGTTCACTCTCTCATGCTCTCCAGATCTAAGCAACACATAGGTGGCCACACTCTCTCTCAGCTCACGGCTGGTCACAAATCTGGCCGGACAACCTCAACCGGGGCAGGGGTGTAGGTGCATCGTTCACGCTGTCGTCAGCGGCGAGGGAGGAGACCAACGGCTGCCCGCGCGTCCCGATCGACAGCCGTGCCGTTCTCTCCGAGAGAGCGCCGGCTCGGGAGGGCCTCCGACCCCTTCTTCCTCCCTGCGATATTGTGGCCAAGATGCGGCCTCCCAACACCGTCTTTGCGACATGCCGACGACCCTCAGGTATATATTCTTTCTAAACCTGCCTTGCTCAACTGCCCCAGCTCCCTTCGTGTGGATCCTTTTCTACTTCCGTCCGCTGTTCCAAAGCCACCTAGACTTCTACTATTATTAGAAGTAAAGCTATTTCATACAGTCGACTCAAAGCGTTGGTTCAAACAGGGAAGAAAGTGGGAAAGCTGTAGCATGAATCTAGGACTTGGTTCTAAGAGGAAACTGTGGAAAGTAGTAATATTTTCACTGTTTAAATAACCGCATTTCTTATTTGCGCAAATAGGGATGTCTGTCTCCATATCGTTTCGGGATGTCTGTCTCCGTATCATTTCTATCCGCGCAATCAAAAGCACACACCTCAGTTTTAGTACAACTGCGTAAAATGAGATGTGTCGGTGTACTAAAGTAGGGGTACTCTAGTATTCCGAACTTGTGCACGGGCAGTCGCAGCAACCCGCGGCAAGGCCCGCCAGGTGATCACCAAGGCTCTCTATGGTTCCTTTGGAGCCATTCGATAACAAAATATTTAAGTCCAGAAGACAAGTCCCCGGCAAGAGGAGCTTGCCGGGAAGGCCGTTCAAGGGCATCTCAAAGAACCTGCCGCGGCACGCCACACGTCCCGGCAGGACCCGGCGAGCGACAAGTTCCCGGGCGCGACAAGGCAACGACCGCGGCAAGGTACTTGCCGTGGCAGGCGGCCACTCTGTACCCGCGCTCCAGCTCACCCACCTACGTGTCGCTCCGGGACCCTTCCCAGCATACGTGGCGGGAGGCTGTGCAGCCAGGGGTACACTATGGCATGCAACGCTGACAGGATCACCATCGTGGCGAGCGATAGCGCCCCTGACGGTCCCTTTTCTGCACCGTCTGGGCGACGTAGACGGGCATTTAATGCCTTTGTCCCCTGCCGTCAGGGTTAGGTATGATACACTGTGTAGGTAGCTGTACCTACCGCAGCATATTTACACTTTCACCCTTACCTACGTTGCCACCTGTTGGAGACCCCTTGGGCATATAAAAGGAGGCCCATGCACAACGTAGGGGGGGATCGATCCTCAGAGAAGCGCTCGGTCTCGTTAGCTGCTCGAGTGTACTGTAGCACTCGGCGCTCCTGAGCGAGAACTCAATACAATCCACAAAGCAGCAGTAGGAGTGTTATCTCTCAGGAGAGCTCCGAAGCTGGGTAAAAACCTTCCCCCGCGTGCCTCGCCTCGATCCGCTCTTCGCGCGACCTCCGCCCCCCGCCGAACCGAGAAAGGGGCTCCGTCCCCATAGGTGCTCGAGGAGCCCAGGAAAACCCCGGCATCTCTGGCGCGCCAGGTAGGGGGCGTCGAGGTTGTGTGAACCTGATCCGGCGTTCACGCGAGCTGAATCTTCATCGACATGCCGCCGAAGAAGAAGGCTTCAGAGGCGGCTGCGCCGTCCGCGTCGAATCCACCGCCGCCGCAGCAAACGGCCGGCGGGGAGAACGCCAGCGGTGGAATGGGCGCCGACGAGGGAGCCCATGGTGCCAACAAGTCCAAGGACAAGACCGCGCTGCCCGCTGGCGGCGTAGTCGGCTCCCGCGACGACCGAGCGTCCATAGACGCACCGCGCCCATCTCAAGAGGCGCAGGACCGATAGCGTCGTGGTACTCACGGTACCATACGCTCGCTGGACCTAAATCGAGCTAGCGGATCCCGGGACGCTCAAGGCCAACATGCACGCCGACGTGCTGGCGCGAGCGAGGCACGGTCGCCTGGACGGAATACTGCTCCTTCCAACGTCGTTGGGAGCCCGAGCATATCCCGCTCCTCGCACCGTTCGCCACTGCTGCCCGCCACCCCAGCAGAAGCTCTAGCGCGAGCTCAACTGCTCCTAGACTTCCCTCGAGCGCCAGACAAGATCAACGACTGGAGGGCCACCATTCAGAGTCTCATCGGCTTCGCCAATGGCGACACTCCGCGGCCAGCGACCACATCGCAGCCGCGGTAGGTCAGCCAAGTGCGAGCCGATGGCGACAAAACCGGTGGGGGTGCAACCACCGTGCACTCTCCGCCCCAAAGGCCAAGATCGCCGACTCGCCGGGTCCGCCACGACAGCGACTCCACTGCTTCCTCAGATCCGCGAACTCGTCGCGATCAGCGCCATGTTTTTCACGAACGGCAGCAAGAAGACGCCCGCACCCGCATCGAGCCTCGGAGAGAAACGCGGCGTCAATCAGACCGACGCGCTGGCCCCACTGTCGACATGCAAGCGCCAGGGGAACCAGGCGACCTGCCGTACGCGGTGGGTTGCCCTGCGTTTACCCGTGAGCTGCGGCAAGTCCAGTGGCCCAGCACGAAGAATTTCAAGCCAGACGTACCAGAGAAGTACGACGGCAGGCTGCATCTGTCGGAGTTCCTCAGCATCTACACCATTGCGGTGCAGGCTGCCGGGGGGCGGGACGACAAGATCCTCGCCAATTACTTCCCTCTGGTGCTCAAGCCCAACGTCAGGTCCTGGCTCATGCACTTGCCGGAAAACTCCATATCTTCCTGGGCGGACCTATGCCATCAGTTTGTCGGCGCCTTTACAGGCGGCCACAAACCCCATGGCCAGGAGAGTGATCTTCACCTGCTTGCCCAGAAGGAAGGGGAGCCTCTACGTAAGTACATCCAGAGATTCAGCCAAGTGCAACTCAACATCCCAGACGTCCAACCTGCCGCGGTCATCAGTGCGTTCCATCAGAACATGCGCAACCGCAGGATGCGGGAGGAGATGGCGATGTGCAAGATCAGAGACGTTAGCGAGCTGTATGCCCTGGCCGACAGATGTGCACGTGCTGAGGAAGGGAGGAAACTCCCCGGAGAGAACGTAGGAACCGCAGGATCTGACAGCGATGATGCCGCCCCAGCAAGCAAAAACCGGCGGCGGAACAACAGGAAAAGGAAAGGCAAAGATGTGCTAGTTGTCGAGCAGTCCGGCAACGAAGGTGGCGCCAAGACAGCAAAGACTGGTAGCTCCGGCAAGGAGGTTGCCGCATGCGCCAACTGCCAGGCTGTGGCGGCTGCCGACAAGCAGGACGGCACCAACAAGCAGTACTGCAAGATTCACCGCACCAAAGGCCATGACCTCCAGAGCTGCAAGAAGGTCGAACAGCTCGTTGAGCTGCAAAAGGCCGAGTACGAGCGACGCGACAAGGAGAAGGCCCAAGGAGGTGCTGGAGGATCTGGTACGAAGCGCACTGGCCGGGGAGGACGCCGCGGCAACACCAAGCAGCGGCAAGGCGACAGACCTTTCCGCGGCCGCGACAAGGATGAAGATGACGACGACGACGAAGACATGGATGACGCTGAGACCAGCGAGCAGGAGTTCCAGAAAGCCACAGAAGTTTTGTGCGTTGACGGCGGTGCTTCTCTGCATACTTCACACCGCCAACTCAAGCAGTGGGTACGGGAAGTTAATGCAGCAGAACCACCCGTCGAGTCACGCAAGCTTCTGAAATGGTCCAGCACGCCTATCATCTTTGATATTGAGGACCACCCCGATCGCACAACTGCTTTCAGGTGTTTGCCGATGTTGGTCTCACCAACTGTCCGCAACCTCAAGGTCACTAAGATGCTAGTTGACGGCGGGGCCGGCTTGAACCTGATCTCCTCCGCTGTACTTCGGAGACTCCAAGTCCCTGACAGAGAGCTCGAAGAGACCGACACGTTTCAAGGAATCAACCCGGGAAGGAGCAAGCCGAAGGGGAAGATCACACTGCCGGTGACATTTGGCAGTGAGTTGAACTTCAGGACTGAGAGGATCACTTTCGACGTTGCCGATTTTCCATTGCCTTACAATGGAATTCTCGGCCGTCCAGCGCTCGCCAAGTTCATGGCGGCCTCTCACTACACGTACAACATGCTGAAGATGCCAGGCCCGATAAGTGTCATCTCTGTACATGGCGACAAGAAAGACCCTCTCATCTGTGCCGACAAGATCTACCGGGAAGCAGCAGCCGCCGCGGATCGCGAGACACTTGCCGCTGAAGCTCCCGGGGGGAAGAAGAAGACCAAGTCCAGCAAGAGCTCTGATGCCCACTCCGGCAAGCGCACCTCTTGATAGTGCTGCGCTACCGTCGAGGACGCACCATCGAGCTCCACCGGCAAGTGTAAGAAGACAATGGCAGCTCCGCCAGCAACCAAGAAGGTGTCCGCCAAGGAGGACGACACTGGTGGTACCTTCACCATCAGTGCCACTCTCGACCCTAAATAGGAAAGCACGCTCGTTGCTTTCCTGCGGGCGAATGTTGACGTGTTTGCGTGGCAACCGTCCGACATCCCCAGCGTTCCCAGGAAAGTAATCGAGCACCACCTCGCCATCTGTCCTCACGGGCGACCCGTCAAGCAGAGAGTCAGGAAACAAGCGGTGGAGCGCCAAGAGTTCATCGCCGAAGAGATCAAGAAGTTGGAAGCAGCAGGCCTCATCAGAGGAGTGCTCCATCCTACGTGGTTGGCCAATCCTGTAGTCGTGCGCAAGGCGAACGGGAAATGGAGACTTTGCATCGACTTCACCGATGTCAACAAAGCTTGTCCCAAAGACCCATTTCCCTTGCCGCGCATTGACCAGATTGTCGACTCCGCAGCCGGATGCGACTTGCTTTCATTTCTTGACGCATACTCAGGATACCATCAGATCTTCATGGCAGAAGAGGATGAGGAGAAAACCGCGTTCATCACTCCATGTGGCACGTACTGTTTTGTACGGATGCCTTTCGGTTTGAAGAATGCTAGTTCAACATTTACAAGGGTCGTCCATACTGCTTTTGAGCCGCAAATACACAGAAATGTGGAAGCCTACATGGATGATATAGTGGTCAAAAGCAGGGACAAGTCAACTCTGATTCAAGATCTAGAAGAAACTTTTGCAAATCTGCGTAAGATCAGCCTCAAGCTCAACCCCGAGAAGTGCATGTTTGGAGTCCCTTCCGGCAAGCTTCTCGGGTTCTTTGTGTCCCAGCGGGGGATTGAAGCCAATCCCGACAAGATCAAGGCCATTGAGCAGATCGAAGCACCGAAGCGAGTCAAGGATGTACGAAAACTTGCCGGCTGCGTGGCGGCTCTCAGCAGGTTTATCTCTAAGTCTGCTGAGCAAGCCCTGCCGTTTTTCAAAATCTTGAAAAAGGCAGGTCCAATGAAATGGACTCCGGAAGCGAAGACTGCGCTGCAGTACTTGAAGAGATACATGTCCTCCACTCCAATACTTGTCGCACCTAAACCACAAGAGAAGTTGCTGCTATATCTGGCGGCAACCAATCAAGTGGTTAGTGCCGCGTTAGTAGCGGAGAGAGAGGCATATGATGAGCCAGCAACCGCGGCAAGCGCATCCAGCGACAAGCAAGGGGCTTCCCCGACGAGCTCTGGTCCCGACGAAGATTGATCTGCGCAGATGTGCGAAGGGATACAGAAGAAAATGGTGCAGCGCCCAGTCTACTTTGTAAGTTCCCTTCTGCAGGGGGCTAGGTCGAGGTACTCTGGTGTGCAGAAGTTGCTTTTCGGCGTTCTTATGGCCCCGAGAAAGCTGCGCCATTACTTCCAAGCACATGAGATCACAGTTGTCACTCGCTTTCCGCTGAAGAGGATACTGCAGAATCCAGAAGCAACAGGCAGGATTGTTGAGTGGGCATTGGAACTATCGAGCTTTGGCCTCAAGTTTGAGAGCACTTCAACTATTCAAAGCAGAGCATTGGCAGAATTCATAGCAGAATGGACGCCAACACCTGACGAAGAAACCCCAGAGACGAGCATCCCCGTCAAGGAAGCAAACAAAGAGTGGCTGATGTACTTTGATGGCGCGTTCTCGCTACAAGGCACCGGTGCTGGCATGCTGCTTGTCGCACCCACCGGAGAGCACCTCAAGTACGTGGTCCAGATGCACTTTCCCAAGGAGCAAGCAACAAACAATACTGCAGAGTATGAAGGATTGCTCGCCGGTCTCGGGATCACGGCAGACCTTGGGATCAAGCAGCTCATTGTCAGGGGTGACTCGCAGCTTGTCATCCGCCAAGTAAACTAGGATTATCAGATTCCGTTGATGGAAGCTTACGTTGATGAAGTGAGGAAGCTGGAAGAGCGCTTTGTCGGCCTACAAATGGAACATGTTCCTAGAGCTCAGAACGACATCGCTGACGGCCTGTCAAAGTGCGCGGCATTTAAGTTACCTGTGGAACCAAGAATCTTTGTGCTCAAACTGACTTAGCCATCCGTGACGCCACCAACTGGACAGAGCAGGAAGAGAAAGTTGATTTCTGGTGACTATCTTCCGGTTGAGCTTCCCGAAGCCGCCGCCAAGAGGGTCCCCAATATCAACACCAAGAGTGCTGAGGAGCAGTCTGCTCCGACAAGCCCCAAGGTTTGTTTCGTTGAAGCAGACACTCCCGACAAGTTTCGCTCCGGCAAACTTGCCGGGGATCACCAAGCTCCGGCTGAACCGCGGGTTCTCGCCGTAGAAGCGGATGTTCCCGCAGCAGCAGATATGCCTTTAGTCCTTGTTGTCGAGCCGCAGGCTCCAGCATGGGCACAACAGATCGTCCGTTTCCTCCAGTCAGGAGAACTTCCCGAAGAGCCAGAAGAAGCGGAAAGAGTAGCCCGGCAGTCTAGTATGTACCAGTTCGTTGACAACGCACTATACAGAAGAAGGCTCAACTGAGTGAAATTGAAGTGTATTCCCCGGGAAGATGGACAGAAGCTGTTGACAGAGGTGCATGGAGGCGTATGTGGTCATCACATTGGCGCCAGAGCACTTGCCGGCAAAGCGTTCCGGCAAGGTTTCTTTTGGCCGACAGCCCTCCAGGATGCAACTACACAAGTAACCAAGTGTGAAGCGTGCCAGTTCCATTCCAAGCAGATATACCAACCAGCTCAAGCTCTCCAGACAATCCGTTTATCCTAGCCATTTTCGGTCAGGGGGCTCGACATCCTCGGCCCTTTCCCCCGAGCAGTCGGGGGCTTTGAGTACTTGTGCGTCGCAATCGACAAGTTCACAAAGTGGCCAGAAATGGAACCAGTGAGGAAGGTGGCAGCACAGTCAGCAGTCAAGTTCTTCAGGTCGATTGTTTGCCGCTTCGGAATCCCTAACAGGATCATTACCGATAATGGTATGCAATTCACGAGTCGCAACTTCATGCAGTACGTCCACGACCTTGGCTCCAAGGTCTGCTTCGCTTTTGTTGCTCACCCCAGGAGCAACGGTCAAGCAGAGAGGGCAAATGCTGAAGTGCTGCATGGACTCAAGACCCGGACTTTCGACAGGCTGCACAAGTGCGGAAGAAACTGGATCGAGGAGCTGCCGGTGGTTCTTTGGTCGATCAGGACGACGCCAAATCGAGCCACTGGCCAGACACCTTTCGCTCTAGTCTATGGAGCAGAGGCAGTTATCCCCACGGAACTCGTATACGGGTCACCTCGAGTGCTCGCTTATGATGAGCTTGAGCAAGAGCAGCTGCGGCAAGATGACGCGCTGCTCCTTGAGGAGGACCGTCTTCAGGCTGCTGTACGAGCTGCTCGATACCAGCAAGCTTTGCGCCGCTACCATAGCCGCAAAGTTAAAGCCAGAAGTCTCGAGGAAGGCGACCTTGTTCTTCGGTGCGTTCATTCCGCCAAGAGTTCCAACAAGTTGACGCCGAAGTGGGAAGGCCCTTACCGGGTGAAACAAGTCACTAGGCCTGGCGCTGTCCGCCTTGAGACCGAGGATGGCTTTCCGGTGAGCAACTCCTGGAACATCGAGCATCTTCGTAAGTTTTACCCGTAAGGCGCGGTTGTCGGACCCTGTTCGGCAACCACCATTTTGTACAAGTCTTGCCGCTGTTGCATGTAATCCTTTGTACAAAGCCAGGCGCAGACCCTGAGCGAAGATAAAGCGCTGGCGCCCTGAGTTTTAGCATGCATGCTGAGTCGAGTCTCGTCCTTGGTTAGGGTTGACAGTGCTTAGTAGTGGCTAACCCCTAACTTAGAGGTCGAGCGTGCGTCCCTTTGCCATTATTTCGTTTCCCTGGTTCACAGGACTCACCATATCCTTGCCGGACCACTTGAGGACGAAGAGGAGGAGGAGGACGGACCAACATCTGAACCCCGGCAAGGCAGTGTTGCCGGGGGTTGCAAGATCCCGGCAAGCCAGTAACGCCGGGGGCTGCAAGTGCAAGGATTAGCCCATGGCGAACCAGAATTGCCGGGGGCTGCTATCTCAGATAAGTTTTTCATCCCTTATCATGCATTCTCTTATGGATTGAGGTATGCGAAACCTCATTTCTTCCTAAAAGTTACCATGCTCCCTTAACTCTAGGCCCTAGGGCCCGTCCCCAGGGCCAGGTAAGGTCGTAGTCGTGGCAACTAAGGGACGAAGCGAGGATCCTGATCCCGCCTCCTCCCTGCCTCCGCCAAGAGCGTGAGAAAAGGGCGAGCGACGTGGGAAGAAGGCAGGGCCTGCTGCCGGGAAAGAAAGTGTCTATCTTAAAAGATATAAAGGATTCGCTCCTCGACGTGGGTTCCACCCGCGAGACAAGTGACCCGACAAGCATCCCCTTTTCATTAAAAAGCATTCCACTCAGGTACAGTTCATAAGAGGATGAAGAACATGAATAATGGGATTACAAGTTTTAAACGCAGCTAAGACCCGAGGGCTTACAAACTAAAAAGAGATAAGGTGCCCGTAATCCCTCTCTTGTCCCTATCTTCAGGAGACAGGTCAAGGAGGCGAAAAGGGCAAAAGGGGCGCCTAGATGAACTACGGGTGCCAGAAGACACCAACAGGACGTCGCGGCAGCATGGTGATGGCGGCGCCGGAAGCAAAGCTTGAAGACAAGGCGGCAGGACGTCAGCACGGTATCGAGGGCGTCGTGCCCTCGTACTCCGAGTTGACGGCCTTGCCACCTGCCCTCTTCCTCTTCTGCAGCCTCCCCGAGAAGCTCCAGGAGCCAGCGACGTGGATGATGGGGTCGCTGGTGCCCCGCGGAGCGGCGCCCGACACCTAGTCAGACCCGTCATCCCGCCGCCGTTACCCTCGTCGCCGCTGTCGCTGTCCTCCTCGTCACTCCCGCTCGAGGAGGAGCCTTCGCTATCGGAGGAGCTCTCCACGCAGCACCGTGCCCGAGTCCCGAAGCACCCGAAGACCTTGACGGAGAGGAGACCACCCTCCATCAGCTTAAAATGGAGGGTGAGGCCCGCCGTCAAGCTGTGGATGCGCGTGAACATCATCCACCCTCGACCAAGATACATCACATCAGGGGCCGGGAAATCGACGCGGACTCGCATACCGCTGATTCCGCAGCCCCTCATGCGCAACCTCAGTGTCTCGGGCGGATCCAACTCCATCACACTCGCAAATGGAGTCGGGAGACGAAGGCGACGACGAGGCGGCCGACGCAGCCTGACGAAGAACTCGCAAGGGTCGTCCCCGATATGGTCCGCCACCGGGAGAGGATTTGCTAGCGGAGGCGAGGCCGGCGAGCTGCCTCGTCCGCCTCTTCCCCGACCACCTCGACCTCGCCCTCGACCTCGCCCGCGGCCTCGTCCCCTCCCTCTTCCCCTTGCGGCTGGCTCTGCCGCCACGGGTGCGGAGGGAGGAGGAACGCGTTGCCTAGCGGCGACCCTCGTCGCCACCGTCGAAGGACCAGGGTTCCCTTTATCCATGGCGGATGGAAGAAAGAGGTGCAGAAGCTGAAGAAGGGAGGAGATGAGAGAATACGGGCTTCCGTCCCCCCCCGTCCCGCTCCTTATAAAGGAGCGGGGTGGGGGCTCGGACGCCCCGCTCAGCCAATCGAGACGCAGAAGGCGCAGGGAACTGGGCCCGACCTGCTGCCTCGACCCGTGGCGACCCGGTTTCCCGCCTCCACCGTTCGCCACTCCAAGCGCATGGAAGCCGCGTGGCGGGAGGGCAGAGTTGAGGCGACGGATGAGGCGACCTCGCCCCACCCCGTGATCGTGGGGGGGTGGACGCCTCGAAGACCACACCTTCATGCCTCCCTCCGCTTATGAGGAAGATACGAACCGCCAGGGGGCGGACGTTCCGCCTTTCCGAGTAAGGGAACCACCCACGACATCCCCCACGCCGCCGCAATCAACGCGTGCCGTTCGGGAGGACGTTGTGGATGCGGAGCAAGGTGCAACGCGACCCAGGTCGTGCGTGCCCATGCCCTGTTTTGGGCCTGGCCCAACAGCGCTCGGCACCGTGTGTGGCCCAGGCCCGGGGGCTCCTGTCGGTGTACTAAAGTAGGGTTACTCTAGTATCCCGAACTTGTGCACGGGCAGTCGCAGCACCCCGTGGCAAGGCCCGCCAGGTGATCACCAAGGCTCTCTATGGTTCCTTTGGAGCCATTCGAGAACAAAATATTTAAGTCAAGAAGACAAAGTCCCTGGCAAGAGGAGCTTGCCGGGAAGGCCGTTCAAGGGCATCTCAAAGAACCTGCCACGGCACGCCACGCGTCCCGGCAGGACCCGGCGAGCGACAAGTTCCCGGGCGCGACAAGGCAACGGCCGCGGCAAGGCACTTGCCGCGGCAGGCGGCCACTCTGTACCCGCGCTCCAGCTCACCCACCTATGTGTCGCTCCGGGACCCTTCCCAGCATACGTGGCGGGAGGCTGTGCAGCCAGGGGTACACTATGGCATGCAACGCTGACAGGATCGCCATCGTGGAGAGCGATAGCGCCCCTGACGGTCCCTTTTCTGCACCGTCTGGGCGACGTAGACGGGCATTTAATGCCTTTGTCCCCTGCCGTCAGGGTTAGGTATGATACACTGTGTAGGTAGCTGTACCTACCGCAGCATATTTACACTTTTACCCTTACCTACGTTGCCACCTGTTGGAGACCCCTTGGGCATATAAAAGGAGGCCCATGCACAACGTAGGGGGGATCGATCCTCAGAGAAGCGCTCGGTCTCGTTAGCTGCTCGAGTGTACTGTAGCACTCGGCGCTCCCGAGCGAGAACTCAATACAATCCACAAAGCAGCAGTAGGAGTGTTATCTCTCAGGAGAGCTCCGAAGCTGGGTAAAAACCTTCCCCCGCGTGCCTCGCCTCGATCCGCTCTTCGCGCGACCTCCGCGCCCCGCCGAACCGAGAAAGGGGCTCCGTCCCCATAGGTGCTCGGGGAGCCCAGGAAAACCCCGACAAGATGGCTATCCCTCGTTGCCGTCGTCTAACCTCCCGTCTTCAAGGTATCCCTACATTGGTAGTAACTAAGGTAGAATGACCAACGCAATCTAAAAGAAGCTGATTCGTACGTTTTACTTCCTGATTGCAGTGCAGGGACGAGCGAAAACAACTACATCCTAGTCCGAAATGCACTTTCTACCAGTTCATCCATGGACCGAGGACTAGCTGGCACGGCTGGATGGCGGTTTTTTGGATAGGTGCGCAGACATGAGGCATTGTGGTCTGCTTATTTCTGCAAATAGCGGTGCTTAAATTTAGTGGAATGCACAAGAATTTCACCTATTCAGTACACTGCATGGTTCAGTTGAGCATTCCAGCTGAGACCACAATTATAATTGGTTATTCTGGAATGAGAGAACCTAACCCTGAATGGTGGAAACAAGAAAAAACCAGAGTGAACTCCAGAAAATTTAAGCCTGCCGGGAGGCCCTTTGCTCAGAGAGAAGCCTTGCTTGATTTTTCCTGATTTGTAAACCTTCTCACAACTTTGTCTTTTGCTGTGAACTAGTATATGTTTGATATGTTCCATGAATCATTGAGATGTATAAAATTGCTTAACTTATGCTTTTCAAGTTTTTTATGAAGACGAGTTTAATGTGAGTGTTCCACATGAGCGCTGGACTAGCGTGTGAACGTTTGTAATTTCTTACATTGTGGCCTCAATTAACTGCATGAACCACTGTAACAAGATACATAGTTGCTTATATGTCACACAGGAGATTGTTGATTGTTAGCTGGTCGATAGCCTAGTGTTGAAGCGAGCTGAGCCAATGTGTCGTGTTTTGCACAACTGCTTACAAGTGGGGTAGCACCAACAGTGTTTTCAAGTACTTATGTATACGTCGGCGCACGGTTCTCGAACGAGTGGTCTATTTCATCAAAACACACACTGCTCGTATGATAAACCGTGACAACTTATGTCTTACCATGCCATATTCATGAAAAAACTAGTGAGGATGCATCTGTTTCGGCAACAATTACGATGGTTCTCACATGATTCACGGGCACACAAAAGTAGCAGCAGTTCCCATAGACGGATTCAAACAGAGTACTAGCCCCAGAGGGGTCGATAACAGGCAAGGTTTGGATAATTAGTCACAATCCAAACTACTATTAAACACTAGCTGGGGCAACTATTTCATGCCTCGATCTAATTTGGGCTGGACACAAGACGAACCTTGCCATGAACATCATCGAGGACGTCCCGCAGCAGCTCAATCCTATGAACCTTCATGAAGACAACCTTGTGGCCTTGCCACTGATAAACTTGTTTGTGGAGGCATGCCACGTCATCTTCCTGCGTAAGCTTGACAAGAATAGTATTCCTCACAAACGAAGGAGTAGCTTTGAACTTCTTGTGCTTCAGTACACCCTGGACAACACGTCTGACAACAGTGAGGCTGGAATACAACTCTTCATTGGTATAACCACAAATGGCTTACAGGATCCAACAACCTAAGAACTCTGTTTTCCCAGTGCGTATATTCAGGTCGTCCGCCTCATAGCGAGTGACATGTACAACCACACACTACTAGGGAAAAGCCTATACACAGAATCTTACCAGCGACGCTCTTTAAAATCAGGAGCTGCTGCTAAATAGCAGTAGCGGGGCCATAGAAACTCGCTGCTGAAACAAGTTTATCAGTAGCGCGTGCACCCCAAGAAGCACTACTGCTAAGATTCCCATGACGCCGCCGCGAGGCTAGTTATAGCAGCAGCGCATTAAAATAAACAGCGCTACTGCTATGTAACGTAGCAGTAGCTCATTTACCTATAGCGCGCTACTGCTATGCCATTCCATCCCCCCCCACTCACTTGCCTCTTCCACAGATCACACTCACACACACTCACGGTCTCCTCCTCACCCCCGCGCTGCCGGTCCTCCCTCGTCGCCCCTCCCTCGATCTACGCCGCTGTCGCCTCATCCTCCTCGCTGGACTCGGTACCGGCCTCCTCCTCCGTCCTCCCTCCACTCGCCGCTGGCTGCCCCCTCCTCGCTCCGCCTTCCTCCTCGATCCGTGCTACTGTTTTTCGCGGAAGAACCAAAAATATCACATGCTACTGTTTTTCTTTCCTGTGAAGTGAATCGTTAATCCTTTGTTCATATTGCTTTAGGAAAATGGTGCCACCACCAGCACCACTATGTCGACTGTGCAAGTCAAGGTGCGCCAGCAGCCTTGCAACTGGCAAGCTGTTGGGCATCTACTTCCATCCGAGTTTTCGTCATGCGGCGGTAAGAAATTAGATGAAATGTAACAACTATTTTATTTTTAGTGTTGGCATTACTGCATTGTGTCATTTTGCTTTTCTTAAACAGATCATCCCATGCAATGTGAGGTTGAAATTCAACAAGCTGACAGGAGACACTGTGACATTTGAGGCTCCTGTGGGCCGTACACTATGGAGGTCGAGAAAGGACGCAATATGTCGCAGATTGGAGGAGATTGATGGGCCCGTTTCCTCGCTCACATGCGTCTTACTGGTGGTGAGTTGATTAGATTCTCCTTCAGAGCAGAAAGACTCAAGCTGGTTGTCATTTATATCAACCTGGTGGAAGATGATGAAGATGACGAAGATGATGAAGATAATGAGGACCCACTCAATGAAGATGATGAGAACCCACTTCATGAAGCCATCATAGCTCAAAGAATGAGGCTGAGCGAGGAGGAGGTGTGCAACCTATGGGACATAATTCCGCCACGTGATGACTTTGTCGGGGGTGCCATTCGTGACCCGCCTGACAAGTACCATGGTCGATCGGCATGAAATGGTATGTTATACGTACTGCATGTAGTAATTTGATGATATATATATATGCTTTATTGTTATACGTACTGTATGTGTGAGGCTCTTTTGATAGTGTAGAAATCTAGACTTAATAGAAATATATTTGCAAGAGTATGTGTGAGGCTATTTATTAATTGATAAGTTTTTCTTATTCAGAGATTGCCAAAGAACCTATCTGTGAGTTGTGGTATCGAGCCTGATGAAGAAGGCTCAGTTGGACTACGCCTTACCGCAAGGGGCTCTGTCACCACATGTACTTACCGCATGGACACAGATGGTCGCACACACTTGAACTCGGTTGGGTGGAAGAGATTCCTCGTTGGCAAGAATCTTCGTGTTGGACAGGCCATCCTAATTACTATCAGGAACACCCACCGCTCAGGCTTGAGGATGATGATCGTCGTCGATATCATCTAGAACTACATATGTGCGTGTGGCTATATCATCTAGAACTACATATGTGTGTGTGGCTATATCATCTAGAACTACATATGATGATTGTCGTCGATATCATGTAGAACTACATATGGTGATCGTCGTCGATATCATCTAGAACTAAATATGATGATTGTTGTCGATGTCACCTTGTACTGCTTGAGGATGCATGTTGAGTATATATGAAATTGTTATCTAGTACTCCCTCAGTTCCAAATTACTCGTCGTGGTTTGAGTTCAAATTTGAACTAAAACCACGACGAGTAATTTCGAACCGAGGGAGTACTACCTAGTACCTATAATGCTTTATGAAATTGATATCTAGTAGTACCTAGTATCTGGAACTGGAAATTGCAGTTTATTGAAGCTGAAATGGTGAAAGATATAACAGTAGCGCGGGACCAGGAAATCGCTATAGCTAAATAATAGCAGTGCGTTCCTGAAAAGCGCTGCTGCTATAGTCAATAGTGGTAGCGCAGGTACATGCAGCGCTACTACTAAGAGTTAGCTGTAGCGCCTTATTGGTAGCGCGGGCCTTATTGGTAGCTGCTGCTGGTAGGCCTAAAACCCGCGCTGCTGCTAGCCTTTTCCCTAGTAGTGACACAATCCTTGTCTGCATCAGGGCTCTAATTGAAACAGAAACAAATTCTGAATTACTTTTCAGTATAAGAAACACAAGTTATTTAAACCACTACATATACCATGGCATCGAAGCTAATAAAATTTTGCATTATTAATCACCACATACTTCCTTTTCTAAAAAAATCACCACATACTTAGATGAAAAACCACAATCGAGATCGGCAAAGAAGGAAATCACCTTGCGCAGCTCAGCGGGGGGGGGGGGGGGACACATCCTCGAAGGGGGAAAACTGCTCCTGTAGTGCCACGGGGGCTGTAACCTCAAACGGGGCGTTGACCATCTCAGTATCTAGGGTCGCCTTGGTGGTTGCCTCCATCTTCTTGGAGCTCTCTGTCTCGTGGGCATCAGCCTCCCGCGTCTGCTCCAATATCGGCAGATCTTTGCTTGGTTCTCCTTGGTCCATGATGAAACTGATGAATACTAGGAGACCACTGAAAGGAAAACACAATCGCAATGACAATGAAACAAAAAAGAGAGTGAGGATTGGTTACTGCTTTGCAAAAGTTCTTTTTTTCCTCTGAACCAAAATATACCAACATCACGGATCTGCTTACCTTCCCTTCGTTCGGAGAGAAGAACAGTGGCAGATGCAAGTGTTGCCTTTCTTGAAGACGATGAGGGAGAAGGGGATTCAGCGAAGAGTGAAATGATGGTTGCTTCGTCCATCAAACTTAGACTGCGGGGAGGTGGGGTTTTGTGATACGACGGCTGTTACTGTCGCGCTATGACCAGGGTGACTCTCCGCCTGCATATTGCCCTCTAATTTGGTGGATGGCATTTGGGCCCGCGCGCTGCATGGCTCGCATGTCGGTGAACAAAAGTATAACGACATTCAGTAGAGGGAGACGTTTCAATGACCTAGGAGGAGCCAGAAGCGGTAGAGTGTCTCCACTGTACTAGTAGTAATTGTTTTTCTGGGTAGCTGTAGAGTGTCTCCACTGTACTAGTAGTAATTGTTTCTCGGGTCCCAAGACAAAATAGCCCATCCACACTAGTAAATACTAAAATCAATTCAAAATCCCATATATTTACTAAATGAGAGGCGCTACCCACACCCAGCACACCGCCCCCCCCCCCCAAAAACCTGGGTGCTCTTCTTCCTCCTCGCTCCCACCCACCTCACGTCAGCTCGCTCCACTCATACCCCCAAATTCCTCACCTCACTCCTACAGAAAACCCCAGCTCCCCTTATTCCTCACTCCTACAGAAAACCCCCAGCTCCCCTTCTTCTTTGCTCACACTACAACTAGGCTCGTCATTCGTTACTCTGCTCAAATCCGTGAGCGTGATGTGACACCCTCGAGGAAAATGGAGTCCGCTGACCCCAGCGCCAAGAAGATGAGGCTCCCGCTAGCGGCGATGCCTGTTGTAGATCCCGCACCCGGCAGCGCGGGGAGAAGCGGCGACCCCGCCCCCACCGGATCCCAGGAACCCGTAGAATCTCGGGTGGACCGCATCAGCAATCTCCCGGACGCCATCCTTGGGGAGATCATCTCGCTTCTCCCCACCAAGGATTGCTGCCGCACCCAAGTCCTCTCAATTCGGTGGCATCCTCTATGGCACACCATTCCCCTTAATCTCGACTGTCGTCAGCTATCTCTCTTCAATGATTTTGAAATCCCCAGAGCCATCATCTCCTCCCACCATGGCTTCGTTGAAAGCCTCTGCATCCCGTCATGCTACCTGAGGAAGCATACCATGCCCTGCACAGTGGACGCCTGGCTGGAATCCCCTGAATTCACAGAACTACATCTGCTTGAGTTCTACTATTCCCCTGGAAATCACATACCACATACCGAACGCCATGAACTTGTGCCCTCAGCACCGATGTCCATCTCGGGGTTTTCTTCCTTTCTCCACACCGCCACCTTTGCGCAGTGCTACCTACCAGACAATCTGGTACTAAATCTTCGACTCCCATTTCTCAAGAAACTTTCACTTGTGCGGGTTCGTATATCGGAGGCCTCATTGCACAACATCATCCACTCCAGTTGCCCTGTGCTAGAGTGCTTGGTGCTTGTTTTCACAGTTAGAATCAGTTGTCTCCAAATAAAGTCGCCTAACCTTGTAAGAATTGGAATTTCTTTTGATGGAAGGCAGCTCATCATCCAAGATGCCCCTTCACTTCAAAGGTTGATCCTTGATTCTAGTTATTCACCGTTGCAAATAACCATCCTCTCTGCGCTTAAACTGCAGACCTTGGGTGTAATACATGATCTCTGTGCTCATTTCAATATGGTGTTTGGCTCCACAGTTTTTCAGGTACTTTATATTATCATCTACACTTGTAACCATAAGTTGCATTTTAAATTTCCGCGCATAATTTATATATCATCTTGGAGTACACATTTTGTACTAATATTATGTTCTATGCTCAATGAAGAGTTTCTACGTGGATGGCCTATCAATGGTGCTGGATTCTGTCAAGATCTTATATATCCAAATGAATAGTTTTGATCTGAACAAGATTATTGGCTTGCTGCAATGCTTTCCATGTCTGGAGAAGTTGTATATAAAGGTGATAATTGCACGCACATTGGAAGCCCGCATATAGTGTACTAGAATTAACCGTTCAGCTGTTGCTCTTTCGACACTCTTCTTTTAGACCTTAACTGTTTTCAATCTTCATGTCTATTTAGGCAATAGGACGGGGTAAGAAAGTTATTACCAATCGGTGGATTCGTAAGCATCGGGATTTTCTCACTTCTCATGAGATTCGATTGAAGACAATAACGCTAGAACAATATGTAGCCAACCGTGCAAACACAAGATTTGTCACATTCTTCCTGTTGAATGCGAGGTTACTATTGTCCATCAGGCTTAAGTTTATCAGCAGCATGGTTTTGACGAATGGGTATGTCGAAGAGCAAAAAAAGGAGTTTCAGGTGGGCAAAAGAGCTTCTGAACATCCCGAGCTTCTATTTACAACATATTGTGGTCATAATCCAGTAAATTTTACGACCCAGCATGTTCATTCTATGGACCTGACCAATCCATTTCACTGTGACTACCGAAAACAGTGCTGGAGTAAGATGTTGTTGCCCTTTTCAATCTGGTTTTTTTTGTAAACCTGATGAACAATTAACCCTCGTGCTTTTGTACAGTTTGTAAGCTGGAGTTAGATGTTCCTGCCCTTTTCAACTCGGTTGTGACTGTCATATTTTCTTTGAAACAAGGCAAATAGCTTGCCATTCGTTTAATTTAGAGTGAAATATTGTAACAAATCCAAACCAAGGGAAATAACATCACTCTCGCCGGCTGCTTGAGCTCACTGTGCATTACAGAAGCCAAGTGATTAGCCCCCACCAGCACCCACAAAGTTATTTCGAACTAGCACATCAAATGGGCTGTAAATTTTCATAGGAAAGGCTGGACATCTAGGGCTCACGCCATTGTCAACGTAGTCAATAAACAAGAGAATTACACTACGAGCGGCTGACACCAGGGACCCAGCAAGTCGCGTTTTTTTGAGGAAAAACAGTTGTTATTTATCCTATTTTTAGCGACGGATCAGGGTAACAACGGGGCTGTGGCCCGTCTAGCCAGGGTTTTATTTATGTTTACCACATCATGAGCCCAGTTGTGTTTTTTTCTTGCTGAAAATGGCTAGCCCAGTTCTATTTTTTAAAGAAATACCCAAACAAGGCCTACTTGCTTTATCGGCCCTGCTGGGCTGCAAATCTTTCAAGACGAGGAGAGTTTCATTCGGTTTGCCCAGAAATGGGCTGTACATTTTCAAAACACATCAAACCGGGAATTAGTTTCAATTTTTTTCATTACAAGATCTTAAATTCCATTGATTTTTATGCGTGGACAATTATTTGGATTTTATATTTATATAAATTATTTTTCAAAATAGTTTGAATGTGAATCGATATTTCTGGATTAAAAACAATTGACCGCACCGAAATATGCAAAATTTCGTATACTTTTTAACCGTGGCCACAATATGGGGTGTGATGCTAACAAAAAGAAGATGGGCTCCAAAAAATTTCTTAAGAATTAGCAAATGGGTTGTACATTATTAGAAATAATGGCAGATGGGTTGTATGCTGTTTTCCACAGATTTGAGGCTGACTTGTGCGCCTACTACAGGTTGACGCGTATGCTTTCATAAAAAAAAGGTTGACGCACACGCAACGCCCTGTCAACTTAGTCAACAAACGAGAGCAGTGACTGTTGGATGTCCACCCAACGGTTGTCGTGCTTCTTCAATCTCTGCTCTTCATGCTCAAGCCGCTCAAACAAGCGCCGACGGTACTTCCTGCTCCCTCCTCCCGCGGCCGGCTATGCTACCGTGCAGGCCTCACGGCCCCACCGTACTCCCATCGCTGGCCTAGCTATCCCTCTACTCACCCACACATGATGTTATTCTCCGGCGACGGCAGACGAACCAGTAAACCATCGTACACCTCTCCGTCGGAAACAACTGCCGAGTATTCCCTGGCTCAATGTCGTTCCCTTCCTAGGCCTCACCGTCGTCCACCACCCTGGTGCTCTCGGTGCGGCCTGGTCAACATGGTCAATGAGCGACATCCATCGGAAGTGGACTGTACGTGGAGAGGCTGATAGCTGGGTCCACGGCCGCATGCAAGGAAATGCCTCCTTATTATGCGCAAAATAATGATTCCTCCACCTGACAGCTAGGACCCACAGGAAGGGCCTCTGTATTTGGCAAAAAAAACGTCCCCCCCGCTGACAGGTCGGACCCACCAGCTATATCATCGCATGCAAGGAAGTGCCTCCTTATTACACCCAAAAAATGAATACCCGCTGCTAGCTGGGACCCACCATATTGTTGGGCTGACTTGTGGGCCTACTAAGTTGACAGGGACGGGGAGATTTGTCAACTTAGTCAATACTACAGTGACCGTATGATGTCCATCCAACTGCCATAGTGCTTCTTCAACCTCTGGTCTTCTTGCTCCAGCCGCCCAAAGCAGCGCCGGTCGTGCCGCCTGCTCCTGCCTCCCGTGGCCGACTGTGCTACAGCGGAGGCCTCACCGCGCCCATACTACTCCCACCACTGGCCAGGCCATCCCTCCACTCACCCACACCCCCTGTTATTCTGCGGCGACGGCAGCCTCACGCCGCAGCCGAACCAGTGAACGCTCGTACTCCTCTCCGCGTGGGCATCCACGGCCGCGTCTTGCACGGCTCCGCGTCGTCCCCTTCCTAGGCCTCGCTGTCGTCCACCGCCGTGGTGCTCTCAGCGCGGCGTGGTCAATGACCGGCTTCCATCGGAAGAGTACTGTACGTGGAGAGGCTGACAGCCGGGTCCACGGCAGCCGCAAGGAAGTGCCTCCTTATTACGCGGAAAATAATTATTCCTCCACCTAATAGCGGGGACCCACCGGACGGGCCACTAGTATTTTGCGAAAAAACGTTTCCCCCTGACTGCTGGGACCCATCGGACGGGCCACCGTATTTTGCGAAAAAGACGTTTCCCCCGCTGTCAGCTCGGACCCACCGGAAGTGCCTCCTTATTACGCATAAAAAAATGAATACTCCCCCGGCTAGCTGGGACCCACCTTGCTGGGAAGCTGACTTGTGGGCCTACTAAGTTGACGGGGACGAAGGGCTTTGTCAACTTAGTCAATATGAATGATTCTAGCTCCGGTGACCGTACGATGTCCATCCAACAGCCGAAGTGCTTCTTCAACCTCTGGTCTTGTCTCTCCAGCCGCCCAAAGCAGCGCCGGTCGTGCCGCATGCTCCTGCCTCCCGTGGCCGGCTGTGCTGCCGCGGAGGCCTCACCGCCCCCTACTATTCCCACTGCTGGCCAGGCCCTGAGGCGACGACAGCCTCACACCACAGCCGAACCAGTGAACCCTCGTAGTCCTCTCCGCACGGGCTTCCACTGCCGCGTCGTCCCCTTCCTTGGCCTCGCTGTCGTCCACCGCCGTGGTGCTCTCCGCGCGGCGTGGTCAACATGGTCAAGGAACGACTTCCATCGGAAGAGTACTGTACGTGGAGGGGCTGACAGCTGGGTCCATGGCCACAACCCAGTTTTTTTGTGATTTGCCAAGTAAGTCGCTTTGTCAGGCCTGTTGGGCTGCAAATCTTTCAAGACAAGGAGAGCTTTCATTCGGCTGGCCGAGAAAATGGCCCATCAGTAATGAGAAATGGGTTGTATATTTTTAAAACACATCAAACCGGCAATTAGTTTCCAATATCTTTTTTTTTCATTTCAAGATTTTAAATTACAATAATTTTTATGCATGGAGAATTTGTTGGATTTTATATTTATATACATTTATTTTTAAAATCAGCTTGAATGTGATTCAAAATTTCAGGATTAAAAACAGTTCGGACCGCACCGAAATATGCAAAATTTCGTATAATTTTTTAACCGTTGCCACAATATGGGCTGTAATGCTAACAAAAAGAATATGGGCTCCAAAAAAACCTTAAGAATTAGCAAATGGGCTGTAAATTATTAGAAATATTGGCGAATGGGTTGTATGTTGTTTTCCATAGATTTGAGGCTTTCCATAAAAAAAGGTTGACGCACAAGCACTGACTGTTGGATGTCCATCCAACGGCCGTCGTGCTTCTTCAATCTCTGCTCTTCCTGCTCCAGACGCTCAAACAAGCGCCGACGGGACTGCCTGCTCCCTCCTCCGCGCGGCCGGCTCTGCTGCCGCGTAGGCCTCACCGTCCGACCGTACTCCCATCCCTGGCCTAGCCATCCCTCTACTTACCCACACCTGCTGTTATTCCCCGGCGATGGCAGAGGAACCAGTAAACCCTCGTACAGTCGTACTCCCCTCTACGTGGGAAACAACTGCCGAGTCTTCCCTGCCTCCGTGTCGTCCCCTTCCTTGGCCCCGCCGTCGTCCACCGCCCTGGTGCTCTCGGTGCGGCGTGGTCAATGTGGTCAAGGAACGACTTCCATCGGACGTGGACTGTACGTGGAGAGGCTGACAGCTGGGTCCACGGCGGCAGCAAGGAAGTGCCTCCTTATTACGCGGAAAATAATGATTCCTCCACCTGACAGCAGGGACCCACCGGACGGGCCACCGTATTTCATGAAAAAAACGTTTCGTCCCTGACTGCTAGGACCTACCAGCTACACCTTCGCACGCAAGGAAGTGCGTCCGGGCAAAGAAAAACGATTCGCCCCCTGACTGCTGGGACCCACCAGCCCCCCGACTGCTAGGACCCACCAGCTACACCTTCGCACGCAAGGAAGTGCGTCCGGGCAAAAAAAATGATTCGCCCCCTGACTGCTGGGACCCACCAGCTACATCTTCGCAGGCAAGGAAGTGCCTGATAGTCGGGACCCACCTGGTCGAAGTGTACGTAGTGTTGTCATTCTGGTTGCGAATGTGTACGTACATAATGGTCGATGTAGAGGCGCGCACGTGTCGTAGTAGAGGTGCGCACGTTACGTAGTAGAGGCGCGCACGTAGCATGTACACGTACGTACAGCGGCTAGGGTGCAAGAAAGAAAATACGGCCACGTATGTGTCCATACAGGCGGGGTCTCTAACGCCTAGTCGCGCATAAGTATGACGAGGGATCGTGTACATGACTGGGTCGGAACGGAGAAACAGCGTCGTCATCGTGTTCATGGGGAGGCAACGGAATGCGTGGTCATGTTCATCGGAAGGGCTTGGATGGAACATGCGATGGAAACGAGGCCTGGCGTACCATCCACGTTCGAAACGGGGGTCCTGTTGATTGGGAGGGGTCTGGCGTACCGCAAAACGGAGGAAACGGACCTCCTACGGTCGAAACGGGGGTCCTGTTGATCGGGAGGGGTGTGGCATACCGCACGATGGAGGAAACGGACCTCCTACGGTCGAAACGGGGGTCCTGTTGATCGGGAGGCGTGTGGCGTACAGCAAAACGGAGGAAACGGACTTGTGTTGGAGCGCTACGGTCGAAACGGGGATCCTGTTCATCGGGAGGGGTGTGGCGTACCGCAAAACGGGACTCCACGGGATACTGTTCATCTCCACCATCGACCTCCTCCAGCCTCCACGGGCTCCTGTTCATCCAGCCTCCACGGGCTCCTATTCATCCAGCCTCCACGGGCTCCTATTCATCTAGCCTCCACCGCGTGCTACTCCACCGGCTACTGTTCAACCACCCCTCCACCGTCTACTGTTCATCCAGCCCTCCACACCACGGGGTCCTGGTCAACCACCCCTCCACCGTCTACTGTTCATCCAGCCCTCCACACCACAGGGTCCTGTTCATCCACCCCTCCACGGGCACCCCTCCACCGTCTACTGTTCATCCAGCCCTCCACCACACCACGGTGTCCTGTTCACCCAAACCCCCCGCAACACTCACTGTTCATCCCATCGATTGGCTTCAGTTAGCAGCAGTAGCGAAGGAATCGCTCGATCGGGTTAAGTTGACAACAATCGATCGATCTCTCGGGTTCAGTAACGCGTAGCCTGCAATGCAATCGCTCGGGTTTAGTTAGAGCCCAACGCCTCGGTCGGGTTTAATTAGAGCCAACGCCTCGCACACACGCGCATACGTGTACGAGAGAAACGCGCATCGCTCGGCCCCCGACCTCCCACCGTAACCGAAAACTCCCCGAAATTTTCCTCCCCCTCACTTCTACATGGTTTTTTCCGTCATGGACGGCCCAAAGAATGTTATGCAGCTGCGTCTCCGACCCGCCCAGGACGAAAAGCCCATTTTCTGTCATGAGTTTTTGTCATAGAAGTAGGAGCCCACCACATCTATGATGATACCGGGTTTTGTCACAATTATCGTCATAGAAGTGTCATATGTATGACAGGAATTGTTTTCGTTCGGCACAAAATGTCATGGATGTGTCTTTTTTTGTAGTGACAATTGCTGCTAAAAATGGTTTAAGTTCATGAATTGACCCTCCTCGTAAAGGATTAGCAATGCTTGGCCCCCTAGCTCATTTATTTTTCATGGCTCCGCCACTGCGCGCATCAGCGCACGTGTTCGCCCCCTCTCTCTAAATATCGATCTCGCACTTGTGCATTCCTTCATAGTCTCCCTCCACTTGGCCCCTCGCACCATCTTCTAGACCCCACACTACTAGAAAAACAGCTACTAATGGCGCACCTATTTTGGCCATTAATGGCGCATCACCGGTGCGCCATTACTAGCACGCCATTAGTAATTTTTACTAATGGCGCACCACTGGTGCGCCATTAGTATCTGGTATACTAATGGCGCACCACTGGTGCGCCATTAGTATAGGCCACGGTGCGCCATTAATATGCCTCCCAGGGGCCATGTATACCCAGGTGCGTTGGCATACTAATGGCGCACGACAACGAGATGCGCCATTAGTAACTTTCGCATACTAATGGCGCACTGTTTAGTGATGCGCCATTTTGAATCTAGATCTGGATCGTGATTTTTTGCCCATTTTTTGCTCTTTTTTTTGCTCGTTTTTTGGCACGACATTATTTCAAATTTTGTTCCTGTTTTTGGATCTTGTACGTTCTTTTGCCGTGTTCTTTTGCCGGAGAGGAGGGAGGAGGAGCTCGCCGGAGAGAAGGGAGGAGGAGCTCACCGGAGAGGAGGGAGGAGGAGCTCACCGGAGAGGAGGGAGGAGGAGCTCACCGGAGAGAAGGGAGGAGGAGCTCACCGGAGAGGAGGGAGGAGGAGCTCACCGGAGAGCAGGGAGGAGGAGCTCACCGGAGAGGAGGGAGGAGGAGCTCACCGGAGAGGAGGGAGGAGGAGCTCACCGGAGAGGAGGGAGGCGGAGCTCACCGGAGAGAAGGGAGGAGGAGCTCACCGGAGAGGAGGGAGGAGGAGCTCACCGGAGAGGAGGGAGAAGAAACCGTGAGGGGAGGGGAGGGGAGGAGAGGAGGGAGGAGGAGGTCGCCAGACAGGAGGGAGGAGGAGGTCGCCGGAGAGGAGGAGGAGGAGGTCGCCGGAGAGGAGAGGAGGAGGGTAAGGGAAGATAGAGTGGAGGAGAGGAGGAGATGGAGTGGAGGAGAGGAGAGGAGGAGATGGAGTGGAGGAGAGGTGGAGTGGAGGGGAGGAGGTGCGCCCAGCCATATATACGACATACTAATGGCGCACCATGGGCAGGTGCGCCATTAGTAACTTTTTTTTTATTTTGTTGACTTATTTTGAATTTTGAAGGCGGGAAGATACTAATGGCGCACCATGGGCAGGTGCGCCATTAGTAACTTTTATTATTTTGTTGACTTATTTTGAATTTTGAAGGCGGGAAGATACTAATGGCGCACCGTGGGCAGGTGCGCCATTAGTAAGTTTGAATTTTTTTGAATTTTTTTGCCTCTCGAGATCTTAAAAGCCCCGTATCTTTTTTTCTGTTAGGTTTTTGAGGATTTTGGAAATGTTTTTTTCTGTATACTTTTGTACAACAGTAGTATTGATGGATTGCACCATGGAGCAAAACTTGAAATTAAAAAAAAGGTGATACATATCGAGAGCGCTCGTCGCCAAATTATGCATATAGTACTATTAAAAAGGCTAGTCACAATAATGGTGTCTAGCACAACCCACCCCTCAAATAAAACTAAGAGGGTGCTTGGATACGTTTTAGTCCCATGACTAAAAGTAGTGGGACTAAAACATGCTAGCCTCACCCATGCTTGGATCCAAATACTAAAAAGGCTAAAATCAAGTTAATGAGCATTTATTATCCTCCAAACCCTCCAATCCAGAACTCGCGTGTGTTAAAGGAGATGAGTTAAATGAGTAGAGAGAGGACTAATCCACATTTTAGTAGGGGTACCCCTGACTAAAAAAATTTAGTCTCAAGACTAGTTTTAGCCCCTCTTTAGTCAAGGGTGCTTGGAACTTTAGCCTCTTAAAGGGACTATTTTTAGTCAGACTAAAATAAGTCCCTTGGATCCAAGCACCCTCTAAGCATCCTTGAATTCTTTGACAAAACTAAGCACCCTGAAATTCTGTGTCAACTAAACTGCTGGCTATATGATGTTGGCCATATATATTGTACATATATAATGTGAAGAAACGAGTGGTAGTACTATACCAACTAAAAAAATGAAATGTAAGAAATACTAGTATGTACGTACTGAAGAGTTAAAGTAACGAGAAGAAACATAACATAGTTCTGCTGGGGGCTCAGCACAACACACCCCTCAAATTAAATTAAGCACACCTGAAATTAAACTTTGCGACTATTCTGGTAGACACTTTTGGATGTAAGAAATTTGGATGTAACTTTTCGAGTAGATGATTTTTCATATAAAAAACTTTTTCATCCGAGTTAGTATGCAAAAGTTATGCCCATTTTTACAAATTCTCGCGAGATTTTGCAAATGAAGTCGAAATTCATATTTGCAAATTTTCCCAACAACTAGACCACATATCACATGGGAAACTTATTTTCTTTTATTTTTTTGACATTTTCATCATTTTGTTTTACTTTTTTTTAAACTAAAAAGGCGATCCACACGGGGGGGGGTGCATTCGGTGGAAGTGGTAAAACTGCTAAGTGCAATATTTATAGACGAACCTTTAGTCCCGGTTGGGGAGGCAGACCGCGACTAAAGGTACCCTTTAGTCGCGGTCCGCCTCCCCAACCGGGACTAAAGGGTTTTGGCGCCGCTTTCGTTCCCGCGCAGAAAGACCCTTTAGTCGCGGTTGGGGAGGCGGACCGCGACTAAAGGGTACCCTTTAGTCGCGGTCCGCCTCCCCAACCGCGACTAAAGGGTCTGTGCTAGAACTGGCACGGTGCGGTGGGATGTTTAGTCCCACCTCGCTAGCCGAGAGGCTTCGACAGTGGTTTATAAGCGCGGCTGCGCTCACCACTTCGAGCTCCTCTCAAATGCAGGCTTACGGGCCTATTCTGTCACTATGTGCCTGTGGGCCTACTGGGCCTTCTGCGGGCCTGAATCCTGGCCCTTTAATGGGTTTCTAGTCGTATTCAGGCCGTGGTGGCCCAGTAGGTGGCATATTTTCTGTTTTTTGTTTTCTTTTTTGCTTTATTTATTTTGTTTTGTTTTTCTTCTTTTTTTCTTTCTTTTTTCCTTTTTCCTTTTTTCTTCTATTTTTTCTTTTGTTTTTTTCTTCTGTTTTTTTCTTATGTTTTTCTTCTGTTTGTTTTTTTCTTCTGTTTTTCCTTTTTTCTTCTGTTTTTTTCTTCCTTTTTCCTTCTTTCTTCTTCTTCCTTTTTCCTTTTAATGGTGGTGGCCAAGTTACTAATGGCGCACCGTGGCATGGTGCGCCATTACTAGTTCAACTAGTAATGGCGCACCACTCCCACGGTGCGCCATTAGTAGTTTTAAAAAAATTCAAAAAAAAGTTTTACAATTTTTTTTACTAATGGCGCACCGTGGATGTGGAGCGCCATTACTAGTTCAACTAGTAATGGCGCACCATGCCACGGTGCGCCATTAGTAGTTCAACTAGTTTTGGCCAAGTTACTAATGGCGCACCGTGGATGTGGTGCGCCATTAGTATTTGGACACTAATGGCGTACCAACACATGGTGCGCCATTAGTATATAGTAATGGCGCACCACATGTCTGGTGCGCCATTAGTGTCAATTCCATCTATAGCCCTTTTCTTAGTAGTGCCACTGGATTTTCCCACATGTACAATCTAGCAGACTCCATGGTTGAACTTAAGCATAATGCACAAACCTCAAAACAACAGTGGTTCTCTTTTGTTCTAGAATCTTCCGTATCATAACTGCCCAAACTTTTTTCTAGTTGAATTGCCATTATTTGTTTTTACTTTATGCTTTACAATGCACAATTCCATGAATCATATAATAGATTAAGGGCTTCTTTGATTGAGAGGATTCTCAAAGGAATTTTGGAGGATTCTAATCATTAGGAATTTTTCCTATCTTGGTTGTTTGATTCGTAGGATTGTAAACCATAGGAATTTTTCCATATGATTCATTTGCACTAGATTTCATAGGAAACATCCCATCCACTCAAACCTCTTTGAAAGAATTCTACGTTTTTCTATGCACAATCAAACACTCGTACAATCCTGTAGGATTGAAGACGACATTCCACTATAATCCCATGTTTTTCCTATTCCCGCGTTCTTAGCTTTTTTATAAAAACTAATTGATTTTGAATCAGATGAACTATAAGAATTAAACGAATGGCTACATCAGGCATATATGACTCAGAGCTTACATGCTATAGTGTGGTATTTATTCATAATTTGGTTGCAAAATCTGATGCGTGCAATGCACGTGTACCTTACTAGTACTTCGAGTATGTGCAAAACACGTAAATTAGAATACCAATGGAACGCTACACAGTGTCTCTCTTACAGTTCATGAAGCCACGTGGCACATGTGTAGGCGTTGTCGCGGCCTCCTTGCGTGGATTGATCACAGTGACGTGCTGCTGGTTCCAGAAGAATGTACTTGTCTTCCCTGAGCCATACCGTCTTCCCTGAGCCATACTGGCGGTACATGCACGAAGCGAAGATGTGCACGCACGCCATGCACGCACTCGTTCCTCGCACGCACACGCGGGTACACGGGCGGATGCAATTTTGTACCAAGATCCACCCCATGTGATAATTTGACGCGTGTAAATTCGTTCACTTCATTGATGGTCAATTAATACAACGCATGCAAATTGAGTGGACGTGAGGGCGGAAGAAAGACATTATTACTCCACTACGCGCATGCGAGTAGTTAAATCGTGGGTTGCTAGTAGTACTTCCATTGGTCTCCTTCGTATTTTGTGCCAATTTTTGACAGTAACATAATATTTACGCATTTGAGCAGTGTAGTACTTGAAATTTATGTTCCGCTAAACTCATCGGGAGCCGTTTCAGGCCTCGAAACCAAAACCATCAATTAATCTTTACCGTTCCCATCACATTCGAAAGCCTGCTCACACCTACTAGTAGTACGTACCAAACCTGAACGTGTTCCCACTATGCAGGAATTAGTACTAGTGCTAGTACTTAGGTTATAAAAAGGGGAACTACCTAACCGAAAATTACTCTACCTTTCCTCCTCATAAGTGCTTCTTCTTCGTCCGTCGTTGCCTTGGCCAGTAAGCAGAGCTCTAGGTCAAGAACTACTCGTAACAAGGGAGCGGCAACCAAGGCTGCGAAAAAAAAGAGAGGGCTCACCGCCACGCAGAGACCTCGAAAGATCTCTCACAGGTAGGCGATGGCTCCCAGGAGCGCCCTAGCCGCGGAGGCGAACATGCCGAGCTGGCGGAGCTGGAGTCGTTATCCCTCGACAACATAGCCGATCAGCTCAATAAGCAGAAGGAGTTCATCCAAGGCTTGATGGAGTTGCTGAAGGAGAGCCTTGACGACATGCCCGCTGAGCTCCATCAGCAGGGGCAGTGGACCGCCGGCTTGGTGATGCCGCTAAAGAAGATCATTGCCTCGGAGAAAAAGGCGACCGGCGAAATCCTACGACTTCGGGAGGACAATGCGAAGCTCTACCACGAGATCGACCTGTTGAAGGAGAAGAACGCCGGCTGGAAGAAGCTGCATGAGAATAGTAGTTCCTCGATGAAGATGCTGTAGGCCCTCGCCATGGAACAGAAGGAAGAGTTGGCGAAGCTCCGCATCAAGCACCCGGCTGCTGTCAAGGTACGTAATATGGCCGTGGAACAGATGATGAAGGCTCGCGTCAAGAAATGCTGCATCATGGACACAATGATGAAGATGGCGGAGGAGACGTGCAAGGAGATGGAGGTCGTGGAGGCGATGGAGAAGCAGTTACGACTCCACGGCGAATTAGATCATTTGGGGTGATAATCTTCCTTCTTCTTTTGCTCCTGTGTTTCATCTTTTGCTTCGGGTGTTTCGCCGCACGTGTCACATTCTCTGCGAGGCATGAATAGAACAACGTTCTTTTTGAGGGAATGAATAAAACAATGCTAACAACGAGATGAATAGCAAATTAGATCATTTTTATCGCCATATGGCACTGGGCTGCCGTGTTTCGTGCTCCTCCGTCGCAGTACTACTCCAGTGGAAAACTTGAGTATACCGCACGGTTCTTTGCTCCTCCTCGATCAGGTCGTCGGCGCATTTATATGAGCAGTCAAATCACAAGGCCCCGCCTTCTAGCAGTAATGAGCCGTCAAATCACAAAGGCCCTCGCCTTTCGTGAAACCGACCAAGCTAGACTGCCCCGCCCTCTAGCCTTTTAAAAAATGTATACTTTTGTACAACAATAGTACCTATGGATTGCACCATGGAGCAAAACTTGAAATTTAAAAAAGGTGGTACATATCGAGAGCGCTCGTCGCCAAATTATGCATATAGTACTATTAAAAAGGCTAGTCACAATAATGGTGTCTAGCACAACCCACCCCTCAAATAAAACTAAGAGGGCGCTTGGATACGTTTTAGTCCCATGACTAAAAGTAGTGGGACTAAAACATGCTAGCCTCACCCATGCTTGGATCCAAATACTAAAAAGGCTAAAATCAAGTTAATGAGCATTTATTATCCTCCAAACCCTCCAATCCAGAACTCGCGTGTGTTAAAGGAGATGAGTTAAATGAGTAGAGAGAGGACTAATCCACATTTTAGTAGGGGTACCCCTGACTGAAAAAATTTAGTCTCAAGGCTAGTTTTAGCCCCTCTTTAGTCAAGGGTGCTTGGAACTTTAGCCTCTTAAATGGACTATTTTTAGTCAGACTAAAATAAGTCCCTTGGATCCAAGCACCCTCTAAGCATCCTTGAATTCTTTGACAAAACTAAGCACCCTGAAATTCTGTGTCAACTAAACTGCTGGCTATATGATGTTGGCCATATATATTGTACGTATATAATGTGAAGAAACGAGTGGTAGTACTATACCAACTAAAAAATGAAATGTAAGAAATACTAGTATGTACGTACTGAAGAGTTAAAGTAACGAGAAGAAACATAACATAGTTCTGCTGGGGGCTCAGCACAACACACCCCTCAAATTAAATTAAGCACACCTAAAATTAAAATTTGCGACTATTCTGGTAGACACTTTTGGATGTAAGAAATTTGGATTTAACTTTTCGATTAGATGATTTTTCATATAAAAAACTTTTTCATCCGATTTAGTATGCAAAAGTTATGCCCATTTTTACAAATTCTTGCGAGATTTTGCAAATGAAGTCGAAATTCATATTTGCAAATTTTCCCAACAACTAGACCACATATCACATGGGAAACTTATTTTCTTTTATTTTTTTGACATTTTCATCATTTTCTTTTACTTTTTTTAAACTGAAAAGGCGATCCACCCGGGGGGGGGTGCATTCGGGGGAAGTGGTAAAACTGCTAAGTGCAGTATTTATAGACGCACCTTTAGTCCCGGTTGGGGAGGCGGACCGCGACTAAAGGCACCCCTTTAGTCGCGGTCCGCCTCCCCAACCGGGACTAAAGGGTTTTGGCGCCGCTTTCGTTCCCGCGCAGAAAGACCCTTTAGTCGCGGTTGGGGAGGCGGACCGCGACTAAAGGGTACCCTTTAGTCGCGGTCCGCCTCCCCAACCGCGACTAAAGGGTCTGTGCTAGAACTGGCGCGGTGCGGTGGGATGTTTAGGCCCACCTCGCTAGCCGAGAGGCTTCGACAGTGGTTTATAAGCGCGGCTGCGCTCACCACTTCGAGCTCCTCTCAAGTGCAGGCTTACGGGCCTATTCTGTCACTATGTGCCTGTGGGCCTACTGGGCCTTCTGCGGGCCTGAATCCTGGCCCTTTAATGGGTTTCTAGTCGTATTCAGGCCGTGGTGGCCCAGTAGGTGGCATATTTTCTGTTTTTTGTTTTCTTTTTTGCTTTATTTATTTTGTTTTGTTTTTCTTCTCTTTTTCTTCCTTTTTTCCTTTTTCCTATTTTCTTCTGTTTTTTCTTTTGTTTTTTTCTTCTGTTTTTTTCTTCCTTTTTCCTTCTTTCTTCTTCTTCCTTTTTCCTTTTAATGGTGGTGGCCAAGTTACTAATGGCGCATCGTGGCATGGCGCGCCATTACTAGTTCAACTAGTAATGGCGCACCACTCCCACGGTGCGCCATTAGTAGTTTTAAAAAAATTCAAAAAAAAGTTTTACAAATTTTTTTTACTAATGGCGCACCGTGGATGTGGTGCGCCATTACTAGTTCAACTAGTAATGGCGCACCATGCCACGGTGCGCCATTAGTAGTTCAACTAGTTTTGGCCAAGTTACTAATGGCGCACCGTGGATGTGGTGCGCCATTAGTATTTGGACACTAATGGCGTACCAACACATGGTGCGCCATTAGTATATAGTAATGGCGCACCACATGTCTGGTGCGCCATTAGTGTCAATTCCATCTATAGCCCTTTTCCTAGTAGTGCCACTGGATTTTCCCACATGTACAATCTAGCAGACTCCATGGTTGAACTTAAGCATAATGCACAAACCTCAAAACAACAGTGGTTCTCTTTTGTTCTAGAATCTTCCGTATCATAACTGCCCAAACTTTTTTCTAGTTGAATTGCCATTATTTGTTTTTACTTTATGCTTTACAACGCACAATTCCATGAATCATAAAATAGATTAAGGGCTTCTTTGATTGAGAGGATTCTCAAAGGAATTTTGGAGGATTCTAATCATTAGGAATTTTTCCTATCTTGGTTGTTTGATTCGTAGGATTGTAAACCATAGGAATTTTTCCATATGATTCATTTGCACTAGATTTCATAGGAAACATCCCATCCACTCAAACCTCTTTGAAAGAATTCTACGTTTTTCTATGCACAATCAAACACTCGTACAATCCTGTAGGATTGAAGACGACATTCCACTATAATCCCATGTTTTTCCTATTCCCGCGTTCTTAGCTTTTTTATAAAAACTAATTGATTTTGAATGAGATGAACTATAAGAATTAAACGAATGGCTACATCAGGCATATATGACTCAGAGCTTACATGCTATAGTGTGGTATTTATTCATAATTTGGTTGCAAAATCTGATGCGTGCAATGCACGTGTACCTTACTAGTACTTCGAGTATGTGCAAAACACGTAAATTAGAATACCAATGGCACGCTATACAGTGTCTCTCTTACAGTTCATGAAGCCACGTGGCACATGTGTAGGCGTTGTCGTGACCTCCTTGCGTGGATTGATCACAGTGACGTGCTGCTGGTTCCAGAAGAATGTACTCGTCTTCCCTGAGCCATACCGTCTTCCCTGAGCCATACTGGCGGTACATGCATGAAGCGAAGATGTGCACGCACGCCATGCACGCACTCGTTCCTCGCACGCACACGCGGGTACACGGGCGGACACAATTTTGTACCAAGATCCACCCCATGTGATAATTTGACGCGTGTAAATTCGTTCACTTCATTGATGGTCAATTAATACAACGCATGCAAATTGAGTGGACGTGAGGGCGGAAGAAAGACATTATTACTCCACTGCGCGCATGCGAGTAGTTAAATCGTGGGTTGCTAGTAGTACTTCCATTGGTCTCCTTCGTATTTTGTGCCAATTTTTGACAGTAACATAATATTTACGCATTTGAGCAGTGTAGTACTTGAAATTTATGTTCCGCTAAACTCATCGGGAGCCGTTTCAGGCCTCGAAACCAAAACCATCAATTAATCTTTACCGTTCCCATCACATTCGAAAGCCTGCTCACACCTTCTAGTAGTATGTACCAAACCTGAACGTGTTCCCACTATGCAGGTATTAGTACTAGTGCTAGTACTTAGGTTATAAAAAGGGGAACTACCTAACCGAAAATCACTCTACCTTTCCTCCTCATAAGTGCTTCTTCTTCGTCCGTCGTTGCCATGGCCAGTAAGCAGAGCTCTAGGTCAAGAACTACTCGTAACAAGGGAGCGGCAACCAAGGCTGCGAAAAAAAAGAGAGGGCTCGCCGCCACGCAGAGACCTCGAAAGATCTCTCACGGGTAGGCGATGGCTCCCAGGAGCGCCCTAGCCGCGGAGGCGAACATGCCGAGCTGGCGGAGCTGGAGTCGTTATCCCTCGACAGCATAGCCGATCAGCTCAATAAGCAGAAGGAGTTCATCCAGGGCTTGATGGAGTTGCTGAAGGAGAGCCTCGACGACATGCCCGCTGAGCTCCATCAGCAGGGGGAGTTGACCGCCGGCTTGGTGATGCTGCTGAAGAAGATCATTGCCTCGGAGGAAAAGGCGACCGGCGAAATCCTACGACTTCGGGAGGACAATGCGAAGCTCTACCACGAGATCGACCTGTTGAAGGAGAAGAACGCCGGTTGGAAGAAGCTGCATGAGAATAGTAGTTCCTCGATGAAGATGCTGCAGGCCCTCGCCATGGAACAGAAGGAAGAGTTGGCGAAGCTCCGCATCAAGCACCCGGCTGCTGTCAAGGTACATAATATGGCCGTGGAACAGATGATGAAGGCTCGCATCAAGAAATGCTGCGTCATGGACACAATGATGAAGATGGCGGAGGAGATGTGCAAGGAGATGGAGGTCGTGGAGGCGATGGAGAAGCAGTTACGACTCCACGGCGAATTAGATCATTTGGGGTGATAATCTTCCTTCTTCTTTTGCTCCTGTGTTTCATCTTTTGCTTCGGGTGTTTCGCCGCACGTGTCACATTCTCTGCGAGGCATGAATAGAACAATGTTCTTTTTGAGGGAATGAATAGAACAATGCTAACAATGAGATGAATAGCAAATTAGATCATTTTTATCGCCATATGGCACTGGGCTGCCGTGTTTCGTGCTCCTCCGTCGCAGTACTACTCCAGTGGAAAACTTGAGTATACCGCACGGTTCTTTTCTCCTCCTCGATCAGGTCGTTGGCGCATTTATATGAGCAGTCAAATCACAAGGCCCCGCCTTCTAGCAGTAATGAGCCGTCAAATCACAAAGGCCCTCGCCTTTCGTGAAACCGACCAAGCTAGACTGCCCCGCCCTCTAGCCTTTTAAAAAATGTATACTTTTGTACAACAGTAGTATCGATGGATTGCACCATGGAGCAATACTTGAAATTAAAAAAAGGTGGTACATATCGAGAGCGCTCGTCGCCAATTTATGCATATAGTACTATTAAAAAGGCTAGTCACAATAATGGTGTCTAGCACAACCCACCCCTCAAATAAAACTAAGAGGGCTCTTGGATACGTTTTAGTCCCATGACTAAAAGTAGTGGGACTAAAACATGCTAGCCTCACCCATGCTTGGATCCAAATACTAAAAAGGCTAAAATCAAGTTAATGAGCATTTATTATCCTCCAAACCCTCCAATCCAGAACTCGCGTGTGTTAAAGGAGATGAGTTAAATGAGTAGAGAGAGGACTAATCCACATTTTAGTAGGGGTACCCCTGACTAAAAAAATTTAGTCTCAAGACTAGTTTTAGCCCCTCTTTAGTCAAGGGTGCTTGGAACTTTAGCCTCTTAAATGGACTATTTTTAGTCAGACTAAAATAAGTCCCTTGGATCCAAGCACCCTCTAAGCATCCTTGAATTCTTTGACAAAACTAAGCACCCTGAAATTCTGTGTCAACTAAACTGCTGGCTATATGATATTGGCCATATATTGTACGTATATAATGTGAAGAAACGAGTGGTAGTACTATACAAACTAAAAAATGAAATGTAAGAAATACTAGTATGTACGTACTGAAGAGTTAAAGTAACGAGAAGTAACATAACATAGTTCTGCTGGGGGCTCAGCACAACACACCCCTCAAATTAAATTAAGCACACCTGAAATTAAACTTTGCGACTATTCTGGTAGACACTTTTGGATGTAAGAAATTTGGATGTAACTTTTCGAGTAGATGATTTTTCATATAAAAAACTTTTTCATCCAAGTTAGTATGCAAAAATTATGCCCATTTTTACAAATTCTCGCGAGATTTTGCAAATGAAGTAGAAATTCATATTTGCAAATTTTCCCAACAACTAGACCACATATCACATGGGAAACTTATTTTCTTTTATTTTTTTGACATTTTCATCATTTCCTTTTACTTTTTTTTAAACTGAAAAGGCGATCCACCGGGGGGGTGCATTCGGTGGAAGTGGTAAAACTGCTAAGTGCAGTATTTATAGACGCACCTTTAGTCCCGGTTGGGGAGGCGGACCGCGACTAAAGGTACCCTTTAGTCGCGGTCCGCCTCCCCAACCGGGACTAAAGGGTTTTGGCGCCGCTTCCGTTCCCACGCAGAAAGACCCTTTAGTCGCGGTTGGGGAAGCGGACCGCGACTAAAGGGTACCCTTTAGTCGCGGTCCGCCTCCCCAACCGCGACTAAAGGGTCTGTGCTAGAACTGGCGCGGTGCGGTGGGATGTTTAGGCCCACCTCGCTAGCCGAGAGGCTTCGACAGTGGTTTATAAGCGCGGCTGCGCTCACCACTTCGAGCTCCTCTCAAATGCAGGCTTACGGGCTTATTTTGTCACTATGTGCCTGTGGGCCTACTGGGCCTTCTGCGGGCCTGAATCCTAGCCCTTTAATGGGTTTCTAGTCGTATTCAGGCCGTGGTGGCCCAATAGGTGGCATATTTTCTGTTTTTTGTTTTCTTTTTTGCTTTATTTATTTTGTTCTTTTTTTCTTCCTTTTTTCCTTTTTCCTTTTTTCTTCTGTTTTTTCTTTTGTTTTTTTCTTCTGTTTTTTTCTTATGTTTTTCTTCTGTTTGTTTTTTTCTTCTGTTTTTCCTTTTTTCTTCTGTTTTTTTCTTCCTTTTTCCTTTTAATGGTGGTGGCCAAGTTACTAATGGCGCACCGTGGCATGGTGCGCCATTACTAGTTCAACTAGTAATGGCGCACCACTCCCACGGTGCGCCATTAGTAGTTTTAAAAAAATTCAAAAAAAAGTTTTACAAATTTTTTTTACTAATGGCGCACCGTGGATGTGGTGCGCCATTACTAGTTCAACTAGTAATGGCGCACCATGCCACGGTGCGCCATTAGTAGTTCAACTAGTATTGGGCAAGTTACTAATGGCGCACCGTGGATGTGGTGCGCCATTAGTATTTGGACACTAATGGCGTACCAACACATGGTGCGCCATTAGTATATAGTAATGGCGCACCACATGTCTGGTGCGCCATTAGTGTCAATTCCATCTATAGCCCTTTTCCTAGTAGTGCCACTGGATTTTGCCACATGTACAATCTAGCAGACTCCATGGTTGAACTTAAGCATAATGCACAAACCTCAAAACAACAGTGGTTCTCTTTTGTTATAGAATCTTCCGTATCATAACTGCCCAAACTTTTTTCTAGTTGAATTGCCATTATTTGTTTTTACTTTATGCTTTACAACGCACAATTCCATGAATCATAAAATAGATTAAGGGCTTCTTTGATTGAAAGGATTCTCAAAGGAATTTTGGAGGATTCTAATCATTAGGAATTTTTCCTATCTTGGTTGTTTGATTCGTAGGATTGTAAACCATAGGAATTTTTCCATATGATTCATTTGCACTAGATTTCATAGGAAACATCCCATCCACTCAAACCTCTTTGAAAGAATTCTACGTTTTTCTATGCACAATCAAACACTCGTACAATCCTGTAGGATTGAAGACGACATTCCACTATAATCCCATGTTTTTCCTATTCCCGCATTCTTAGCTTTTTTATAAAAACTAATTGATTTTGAATGAGATGAACTATAAGAATTAAACGAATGGCTACATCAGGCATATATGACTCAGAGCTTACTTGTTATAGTGTGGTATTTATTCATAATTTGGTTGCAAAATCTGATGCGTGCAATGCACGTGTACCTTACTAGTACTTTGAGTATGTGCAAAACACGTAAATTAGAATACCAATGGCACGCTACACAGTGTCTCTCTTACAGTTCATGAAGCCACGTGGCACATGTGTAGGCGTTGTCGCGACCTCCTTGCGTGGATTGATCACAGTGACGTGCTGCTGGTTCCAGAAGAATGTACTCGTCTTCCCTGAGCCATACCGTCTTCCCTGAGCCATACTGGCGGTACATGCACGAAGCGAAGATGTGCACGCACGCCATGCACGCACTCGTTCCTCGCACGCACACGCGGGTACACGGGCGGACGCAATTTTGTACCAAGATCCACCCCATGTGATAATTTGACGCGTGTAAATTCGTTCACTTCATTGATGGTCAATTAATACAATGCATGCAAATTGAGTGGACGTGAGGGCGGAAGAAAGACATTATTACTCCACTGCGCGCATGCGAGTAGTTAAATCGTGGGTTGCTAGTAGTACTTCCATTGGTCTCCTTCGTATTTTGTGCCAATTTTTGACAGTAATATAATATTTACGCATTTGAGCAGTGTAGTACTTGAAATTTATGTTCCGCTAAACTCATCGGGAGCCGTTTCAGGCCTCGAAACCAAAACCATCAATTAATCTTTACCGTTCCCATCACATTCGAAAGCCTGCTCACACCTACTCTTAGTACGTACCAAACCTGAACGTGTTCCCACTATGCAGGTATTAGTACTAGTGCTAGTACTTAGGTTATAAAAAGGGGAACTACCTAACCAAAAATCACTCTACCTTTCCTCCTCATAAGTGCTTCTTCTTCGTCCGTCGTTGCCATGGCCAGTAAGCAGAGCTCTAGGTCAAGAACTACTCGTAACAAGGGAGCGGCAACCAAGGCTGTGAAAAAAAAGAGAGGGCTCGCCGCCACGCAGAGACCTCGAAAGATCTCTCACGGGTAGGCGATGGCTCCCAGGAGCGCCCTAGCCGCGGAGGCGAACATGCCGAGCTGGCGGAGCTGGAGTCATTATCCCTCGACAGCATAGCCGATCAGCTCAATAAGCAGAAGGAGATCATCAGAGGCTTGATGGAGTTGCTGAAGGAGAGCCTCGACGACATGCCCGCTGAGCTCCATCAGCAGGGGGAGTTGACCGCCGGCTTGGTGATGCTACTGAAGAAGATCATTGCCTCGGAGAAAAAGGCGACCGGCGAAATCCTACGACTTCGGGAGGACAATGCGAAGCTCTACCACGAGATCGACCTGTTGAAGGAGAAGAACGCCGACTGGAAGAAGCTGCATGAGAATAGTAGTTCCTCGATGAAGATGCTGCAGGCCCTCGCCATGGAACAGAAGGAAGAGTTGGCGAAGCTCCGCATCAAGCACCCGGCTGCTGTCAAGGTACGTAATATGGCCGTGGAACAGATGATGAAGGCTCGCGTCAAGAAATGCTGCGTCATGGACACAATGATGAAGATGGCGGAGGAGACATGCAAGGAGATGGAGGTCGTGGAGGCGATGGAGAAGCAGTTATGACTCCACGGCGAATTAGATCATTTGGGGTGATAATCTTCCTTCTTCTTTTGCTCCTGTGTTTCATCTTTTGCTTCGGGTGTTTCGCCGCACGTGTCACATTCTCTGCGAGGCATGAATAGAACAATGTTCTTTTTGAGGGAATGAATAGAACAATGCTAACAATGAGATGAAAAGCAAATTAGATCATTTTTATCGCCATATGGCACTGGGCTGCCGTGTTTCGTGCTCCTCCGTCGCAGTACTACTCCAGTGGAAAACTTGAGTATACCGCACGGTTCTTTGCTCCTCCTCGATCAGGTCGTCGGCGCATTTATATGAGCAGTCAAATCACAAGGCCCCGCATTCTAGCAGTAATGAGCCGTCAAATCACAAAGGCCCTCGCCTTTCGTGAAACCGACCAAGCTAGACTGCCCCGCCCTCTAGCCTTTTAAAAAATGTATACTTTTGTACAACAGTAGTATCGATGGATTGCACCATGGAGCAAAACTTGAAATTAAAAAAAGGTGGTACATATCGAGAGCGCTCGTCGCCAAATTATGCATATAGTACTATTAAAAAGGCTAGTCACAATAATGGTGTCTAGCACAACCCACCCCTCAAATAAAACTAAGAGGGTGCTTGGATACGTTTTAGTCCCATGACTAAAAGTAGTGGGACTAAAACATGCTAGCCTCACCCATGCTTGGATCCAAATACTAAAAAGGCTAAAATCAAGTTAATGAGCATTTATTATCCTCCAAACCCTCCAATCCAGAACTCGCGTGTGTTAAAGGAGATGAGTTAAATGAGTAGAGAGAGGACTAATCCACATTTTAGTAGGGGTAACCCTGACTAAAAAAATTTAGTCTCAAGACTAGTTTTAGCCCCTCTTTAGTCAAGGGTGCTTGGAACTTTAGCCTCTTAAAGGGACAATTTTTAGTCAGACTAAAATAAGTCCCTTGGATCCAAGCACCCTCTAAGCATCCTTGAATTCTTTGACAAAACTAAGCACCCTGAAATTCTGTGTCAACTAAACTGCTGGCTATATGATGTTGGCCATATATATTGTACGTATATAATGTGAAGAAACGAGTGGTAGTACTATACCAACTAAAAAATGAAATGTAAGAAATACTAGTATGTACGTACTGAAGAGTTAAAGTTACAAGAAGAAACATAACATAGTTCTGCTGGGGGCTCAGCACAACACACCCCTCAAATTAAATTAAGCACACCTGAAATTAAACTTTGCGACTATTCTGGTAGACACTACATTAGAACCACCATGAGCAATGACACTGCCACCTTACTTGGAGTCCTCTTCCACGTCCTCGACTTCGTCCTTGTCCCTCTTCCTCTTGGCCGATACTTCTTTGCTTGAACCGCACACTTGGCTGTTGCTCTTCATCCAACCCTTGTAGATATTGAAGCAAAGGTAGCCATCCAGTGCAGCGTAGTGGATGCGGTCTATATCTAGTACATTCCGCTCCCATGCATGACCATGAAACGTGTATGGAGGTTTCTCCAGTTTACCGTACGAAGGATGAACCATGGCTCCTACCAGGGTCAGCATTGAAGGCTGAAGAGAGGACACCGGCCGCTTCTTCTAGAGGTCGAAGGTGTTGCCTACAACGAGGCCTACCCGACGCAGGACTTCTTTGTCGTTACCAAAGTCTACAGTAACGATTTTGACTAGGTTGCTCCCGAGGAAGTCCTTAAAATCCTGGCACTCAATGTCGGCATGGCATATGTGGTAGACCAAGCATAAGTCATGCACGCAAACCTGGATCACGGCGGGCTTCTTCCTCTCTTCGTCCTTTAGATCCTTCTCTTGTCCCAGAACTGTGGTGTACTCAACATCTAGCCCATCGACACACTCATCATCTGAGTTTTCGAACAAGCGTCTGAAGCGATAAAGGCATCCTTTCACCGTCGCGGAAGAACGGCTGTAGATGGCGTCGAACTCATCGCCGGTGATGGTTCTAACCTTGTACTCACCTCCGATCGTGGAGATTTGGGACGCCATGGAATTGGGATGAGGGTTAGGATTAGAGGAACTGTCGTAATGTGAATGGACGGGACGACTAGGAGCGAACCGCCGTAATATTCAAGGACGTGCGGGGACGATTAGGAGCGAACTGCCAGCGTGCGAACGGCAGTGTAGTGACTTTCCATTCTCCCCTGATACGGGCTTCCGAGAGCCCTTGGATCTGAGATCGAACGGTTGCATGACGTGATTCTATACCTATGAGTGAATATCCTATCTTGGAGGGTTATTCTGTAATTTTTCAGCAACTTAGCATGCGACTGTTTGATCTCAGATCCAAGGGCTGCCAGCAGCCCGTATCATGGTCGCGCCTACCATGACCGTCGCGTCGCTCGCGCGGTCGCGCCCTTAACACGGTGCCTTAGGCTATCTGATGTTGGCATGTCATACATAGTCATCACTTAGTCACTCATTGAGGGAGTCCTGGATTAGGGGGTATCCGGACAGCCGGACTATAACCTTTGGCCGGACTGTTGGACTATGAAGATACAAGATTGAAGACTTCATCCCGTGTCCGGATGGGACTCTCCTTGGCATGGAAGGCAAGCTTGGCAATACGGATATGTAGATCTCCTTCCTTGTAACCAACTCTGTGTAACCCTAGCCCCCTCCAGTCTCTATATAAACCGGAGGGTTTAGTCCGTAGGACATAAGAACAGCAATCATACCATAGGCTAGCTTATAGGGTTTAGCCACTCTGATCTCATGGTAGATCCACTCTTGTACTACCCATATCATCAATATTAATCAAGCAGGAGTAGGGTTTTACCTCCATCGAGAGGGCCTGAACCTGGGTAAAAACATCGTGTCCCTTGTCTCATGTTACCATCCGCCTAGACGCACAGTTCGGGACCCCCTACCCGAGATCCGCCAGTTTTGACACCGACATTGGTGCTTTCATTGAGAGTTCCTCTGTGTCGTCATCGTTAGGCTCGATGGCTCCTTCAATCATCTATAGCAATGCAGTCCAGGGTGAGAATTTTATCCCCGGACAGATCTTCGTATTCGGCGGCTTTGCACTGCGGGCCAATTCGCTTGGCCATCTGGAGCAGATTGAAAGTTACGCCCCTGGCCATCAGGTCAGGTTTGGAAGCTTAAACTACACGGCCGACGTCCGCGGAGATTTGATCTTTGATGGAATCGAGCCCCGGCCGAGTGTGTCGCACTGTCACGATGGGCATGATTTAGCTCTGCTGTCGAATAGTGTTCAGGAGACAGCACCCGCAACCGCTCCGACTTTCAATTCGGAGCCAATTGCGCCATCCGTGGGCTGGTGGTTAGACCCCACCACGGAGGCCACAACCTCAACGGCGATCGAGCCGAACACCAGCCTTACCCTTCGCGAGGCCCGTGACTCCAAATTGCCGGGCTCTCCTCCGGACTCCGAACCACCCGCGCCCCAGCCAATCGAATCCGGTTGGGCCCCGATCATGGAGTTCACCTCCGCATATATCTTTCGGCACTCGCCCTTTGGCAATATATTAAACTCACTAAGGGCTCTCTCCTTGTCAAGAGAGCCCTTGCCGGACCACGTCCGGTAGGATTGGGATGCGGACGACGAAGAAATTCGCCGCCCACCCACCACCCACTTAGTAGCCACTGTCGATGATTTGACCGACATGTTGGACTTCAACTCCGAAGACATCGACGGTATGGACGACGATGCAGGAGGCGAATAGGAACCACTGCCCACAGGGCACCGGATAGCCACCTCATCCCACGATGTATACATGGTGGACACACCCAAAGGAAACGATGACGAAGAGCGGAAGGACACAGCGAAGGATCATTCCCTCGAAAAGAAGTCAAAGCGGCGACGTAAGCGCCGCTCCAAACCCCGCCTCGACAGAAACAACGATCATACAGACCCAGCCATAGAGCAGGGTGAGCTGGCGGACGACGAACATGGCATCGAACAACCGTCCGACCAGGGCAACACGGATAATCAAACCGAACAACCCGTCTCCGGCGAAGATAACAGTCCGGATGACCTCACGCCGGACAAGCTCCTGGAGCAGAAGAACCTCCATAAAAGGCTCGTCGCCACTGCGCGTAGCCTGAAAAAGCAGAAGCGGAAGCTCAAGACTGCGGAAGATGCACTTAGAATTAGATGGAGCAAAGTACTCAACATCACAGACAAATATGGCGGCAGTCGCCACACAAAGAGCTACCCGAAGCGAAAGCTACTGCCTGAATTTGATGAGGAGGCCCTAGAGCCCCCGCAATCAAGAAACAAAGCAGCCATCCGGTCGGATAGACGACCCCATGGCCAACATAGAGTGGCAAACAACATCGCACACAAGCCAGCACGCGATCCAAATGAGAACTCGCATCAGAAAGACGGCCCAACCAGATCTATCTACGGGCCAAGAAAGCACGCTCCAGCAAGCAATGCAACACAACAAAAATCCGAACACCACGGTACACCCAAATATAGGGGTGCCGCACACCCCCTATGTTTCACCGATGAGGTGCTGGACCATGAATTTCCAGAGGGATTCAAACCCGTAAACATAGAGTCATACGACGGAACGACAGACCCTGGGGTCTGGATCGAGGACTATATCCTCCATATCCACATGGCTAGAGGAGATGACCTCCACGCCATAAAGTTCTTACCCGTCAAGCTCAAAGGACCAGCCCGGCATTGGCTTAAAGGCCTTCCTGAAAACACCATTGGAAGTTGGGAAGAGCTCGAGGACGCTTTTCGGGCAAATTTTCAAGGGACCTACGTCCGACCACCGGATGCAGACGATTTAAGTCATATAACTCAACAGCCCGGAGAGTCAGCCCGAAAGCTTTGGAACAGATTTCTTACTAAAAAGAACCAAATAGTCGACTGCCCAGACGCCGAAGCCTTAGCAGCTTTCAAACACAGCGTTCGAGACGAATGGCTCGCCACACACCTCGGCCAAGAAAAGCCAAGAACAATGGCTGCATTAACAAGCCTCATGACCCGCTTTTGCGTGGGCGAGGACAACTGGTTGGCAAGATGCAGCACCAGCGACCCAAGTACATCCGAAGTCAGAGACGGGAACGGGAAACCACGACGCAGCAAAAACAAGCGCCGGAATAAGGAAAACAGCCCGAAGAGCACGGCGGTAAACGCCGGATTCAAAAGCTCTCGGCAGGGTCAGCAAAAGCTGCCTCTCAAAGACAACAGGGATGAACTTTCCAGCCTAAACAAAATTCTAGACAAGATATGTCAAATTCACAGCACCCCTGATAAGCCTGCAAATCATACTCATAAAGAATGTTGGGTCTTCAAGCAATCTGGCAAACTCAACGCCGAACACAAGGGGCTGGATACACCAAGTGAAGACGATGACGAACCCCGCAAACAAAGAACTGGGGAACAGAAGAAATTCCCACCAGAAGTCAAAACGGTAAACGTGTTACACGTGACAAAGGGAAGAAATAAGGTGGCGCCCATAAAGATACGTGCCCTACGGCCTATCACAATGGAGTTCCGCCACTGGTCATCCAAACCGATCACCTTCGACCATCGGGATTACTCTACAAGTATCCGGCACGCAGGATGGGCTGCCTTGGTGTTAGACTCGATAATCGAGGGATACCACTTTACACGAGTCCTGATGGACGATGGCAGTAGTTTAAACCTAATATATCAGGACACAGTCCGCAAAATGGCGATGGACCCAACAAAAATTAGCCATAGCAATACTTCCATTAAAGGAGTAACGCCAGGCCCAGAAGCCCATTGCACGGGCTCCCTCCTACTAGAAATTATATTCGGCTCTCTTGATAACTTCTGTAGCGAAAAGCTAACCTTCCACATCGCTCTGTTTAAAAATGGTTATCAAGCGCTACTGGGACGCGAAGCTTTCGCTCGCCTTAACGCAATACCGCATTATGCGTCTCTCACGCTCAAGATGCCCGGTCCACGAGGCATCATTTCATTAAAGGGAAATATTGAGCGCTCCTCGCGCGCGGAAGACTGTGCGGCTGCCTTGGCAGCCACACACTAAAACGGCCTTACCAACCAAAGCATCTAACAGGTCATTAAGACCACGGACACGGCTAGACGAGTCCGGCGTAACCATATAATTGATAAAGGTTTATGGCTATATACCCCTATACAAGGGATTCCGAGCATGTAAACAAGCGACAATAAGGCTCCATTTTACCCATCTTGAATTGTACTTCGTTTATTTAAGTATAACACACATTTTGCACGACTACTTTTTCAACTAGGTTCCACTCTTTTACAGATGACCATCGTGCTACACCCGTCCAGGATACGGCACAACGGAGACACAGGCGCAGACGTGCAGCAGGGACCCGTTTCAAGGATTCTTTTCAGATTAAGACCCTGCGTAAACCTTTTTTACTGTCTCTTGTTGATACACATCCCCGGATTCTTTGCATAACCGAGAAAGAGGCTAGCGTCTTGTCATGTGGCCACGTCAGAGTATTGCACGTACTTGGACACCAGGGGCTTATTACAAAGGGCGTTGTTCAGCCCGTTTAAAATCACAAAGACCGAATACCTTAGGGAGTGTTCGGCGTCGCGAATTTGGCCTTATATGCATCAGCTCCGAATCATGTCTTTGGTCAAATGTTGGGTTTTCCCGGCTCCTGTGTTTTGCTGCCTTACGTTTCGCTCTATTGGCTAAGGCGGCACCAGGAGAACTACTGCGATTGTGCCCCGGTTCAGCCAGGTGAGCACCTCAGTAGAGAAAGCCGAAAACTGACTGTCATGATATAGCGTGAGACTGGTCAACCACTCGATGACCTAGCGGAATCTTTGGGATTCCTCCGCCTTAACGAAGGGCTGTTTCCCGGCCAGGCACACACGCGCCCCAAATTAGGGTGAGCGCGGAGCCACCAGGGGCTATATAGTAGCCCCACTGTCAAACTCCTATGGCTAAGTGAAAGTGATAAAGCATTATAGTCCGATTGCCTAGTTCGCTGCGCTATCACCTCCTTAATGGACCAAGACGTTGGATCAAGTGTGAAAATGCGTCTTCTGCGAACATCCCCGCATTATATGCGTGGGGGCTGAAGCCGACGACTGCCATCTTTGAGGTTATATACATATATGCATAAACGGCCGCACAGGAGGTGTTATAATTCTTGCAGGCACAAGTATAAAATAGCATTTACATTTCAGCAAAACATTGTTTTCAATGAGTAGAACATAATATTCTTCGAGCACTGCGCCTCTATCGAACGAGCGCCCTCCAGAACTTCTTGAAAGTAGTGCTCGGCAGGTACTCAGCTTTCGTCCGAATCTTGGGCTGCAATGGCGGTGGCCTCCATCTCTGCCCAGTATGTCTTAACACGGGCAAGGGACATCCGCGCACCCTCCACGCATGCTGACCTCTTCATCGCATTGATATGTGGCACCGCACCAAGGAACTGCTACACCAAGCTAAAATACCTGTTCGGCTTTGGCCTTTCCTGCCACAGATGATCCACGACATACCTCATGGCAAGTCCGAACAATCTATTCAGCTCGGCCCATTCGGCCAGCCGATCAGTCAATGGAAGTAGGCGCTCTGGATCGTTAAATTGTGACCAGAATAGCTTTTCCACTTCGCGATCCTTTTAATATCGGAAGTGTTCGGCCGCATCAGCAGCACTCGTCGCTAAATCCAGATAGGCGTCCGCAGAACTCCACATTCGGTCCAAAGGAGCATATTTAGGATCTCCGAACTTCACTCGTAGCATAAAGGGCTTCCCAGCCACGATATCTCCGGCTTGAAGCAGCTCCTCCTTCACCGCTCTCACTGCAGAACGAGTATCCTTGGCCGCCATCGTGGCCTTCTCCAGGTCTGCCTTCTTCACCTGGTCTTCCTTTTCAAGAAGCTTGCAATGGTCAACGGCATTCTTCAACTTCACAGCCATCATGGCCATCTCCTCCTTGCTTTGGCAGTGAGCAGCCTGTTCGGCTATTAGCTCCTCAACCGCCTTTAGGGCAGCCGCATCGCTTTTTCTGGCTTGTTCTTTGACTCGGCAAAGCTCTGCCTGAAGGTTCTCCATGGCCGCAGCTCTGTCTGCATCAGCACACACGTTATAAGATACTGACATCATGCTCCTCTTACCATGTGTCTCCGGAGAAATCACATACCTTGTGCCTTGTCAAGACGCTTGTTGACAAGCACGATGTCGGCATCTGCCACGTCAAGTTGCCGCTTTAACTCGGCAAATTCATCAGCCCGGCTGGCCACCGGACACTTCGCCACCTGCATATTAAGGCGGCAAAATTATACCTGGGACTATGATCCTCTGCGTGCCGTCGTCTTCGACGGCACTCAGAGTCTCAGGGGCTACTATCTATACAGGGCGCATCTTAAAGTATGCGGTACTGCCAAAAGGTACATCATTTCACGTACCTCAAAACCTGTCAGTAGACTCATGACAGCTTCATGCAACCCGCTCTCCACGGACGAAATCCTTTCAATTACCGTACCCATCAACGTACGGTGCTCGTCTGAGATAGACGCTCGCCCTAGCAGATCCCTCAGTACCTCCGACCGCGCACCAGACGGTGTCGGACTCATTTGATTGCTCTTTTCAAAAGCCGGATACTGAGGGCTTCGGGTGGCCATATGGCTACCTTCTGGCCTTGTCGAATCGGGAGAAACCCTCCGCGACGACACCTCGGGGTCGCCCGACCCATGAGGCGGTATGGCAGGGGGAGGCGTTCCGCTCTCCATCATCTCTGGAAGAAGATCCCCCGAAGACGAGCTCTGCTGAGAAGGGCTAAGATCCAAACTGCAAGATAAATCTTTGGTTATTTTCCTCAGGAGTAAAGCAAGGATTTCTCTCATTATTAAACACCCTTTTACTTACGGCTCGGTGGAGGGATAATCCCCCGGCACAGGACCCTCTGGCGAAGATTTCTTCCCCCGCTTTGAGACCATTGTCTCCGGGTCTTCAGAGGCGATCCTCTTCTTCCCCTGAGGAGAGGGATTTTCGATTCCTCCCTTCCGGACAACCTCCTCCACGGAGGCAGTAGCTTCCTTGTTCCCCCCTTCATTTTCTTCCGAAGGCGCGATCTCTAGCATCCTGGTTAACACAGGATCTGGCGAGGTCTCAGGAAGGGGGGCCGGACACCTGATCAACTTTTCCTTCGCTACCGACTCCTGGTTCAAGAACAACTCTTTTTTAAGGGCGATGTTGCGATAAATAAATGAATGGCGTGTTCGGGCACATGGCTACTTACTTGGGTATCCGGACGATTGCTGCTCAGACCTGCATCCTCAGTGGAGTCCGGGCACATTATTTGTGGTCCGAAGAACAATTTGTACATCTCCGTGGGCGTCATGCCAAGGAAATGTTGAAGAGCTCGCGGTCCCTCCGGACTGAACTCCCACAGGCGGAGGGGACAACGTTTGCAGGGCAGAACTCGGTGAATTAACATGACCTGCGTCACCACGACCAGACTGACATCTCTCTCTAGGAGATCTCGGATGCGGCTCTGCAATATGGGCACATCCTTTACTGGCCCCCAGTCTAGCCCCTAGTTGACCCATGACGTTAGTCATGGCGGGGGACCCAAGCGAAAAACAGGCGGAGCCACCCACTTGGCACCCCTGGGAGTTGTGATATAAAACCACTCTTGTTGCCATAAGCTGGACTCCTCTTGGAAAGAGCCCTCGGGCCATGGGGCGTTAGCATTTTTGCTTATTACAGCGCCTCCGCACTCTGCGTGATGTCCCTCGACCATCTTCGTCTCCACTTTGAAGGTCTTCAGCCACAGTCCGAAGTGAGGGGTAATACGGAGGAAAGCTTCGCACACGACGATGAACGATGAGATGTGGAGGATAGACTCTAGAGCTAAGTCATGGATGTCCAGCCCATAATAGAACATGAGCCCCCTCACGAAGGGATCCGACGTGAAGCCTAGCCCTCGAAGGAAGTGAGATACGAACACGATGCTCTCACCGGGCTTAGGAGTGGGAATAACCTGCCCTTGAGCAGGCAGCCTATGCAGGATTTCGCCGGTCAAGTACCTGACCTCCCTTAGCTTTATTACGTCTTCCTCCATGACAGAGGAAGGCATCCATCGGCCTTGAAGGTTGGATCCGGACATAATCGAAGGTCTGAAGCGCCTGAATCTGAAGCTTCGGGTGCTGGAATTCAAGGCGGGAGGCGGATTTGATTGAGATCGAAATGAAGGAGTAAGGCCTTGGTCTCTTTATAAAGAGGTTGAATACTGAGAGCCCTCCTTGTGACCGTTTGGAACTTACCTTCGATTGAGGGGACATACCAACGGGCTCGATTGGGTTACCCACGTCTGTATTGATGAGAATACTGCAATAAGGGGACACGATCTCTGCTTCGACAAGACGTGCCAAGGAAACCGCCTCGCAAAACATGCTGAGATTGGCTGTAAAAAACGATTCGCATAAGGGCTTGGCTGTGGTGTGATGTCACATTACGGGATACGTCTGCAGATTAGATTTGTGTAAATACTATTCTCTCTACGGTGGTATGTGGAACTTGTTTTACAGAGCCGGACACGATCCTCGTGTTCAAAATCTTCTATGAAGTATTCAGAGGAGGAACCCGCCTTGCAATGCCGAAGACAATCTGCGCGCCGGACTCATCGTCATTGAAGCCTGGTTCAGGGGCTACTGAGGGAGTCCTGGATTAGGGGGTATCCGGAAAGCCGGACTATAACCTTTGGCCGGACTATTGGACTATGAAGATACAAGATTGAAGACTTCGTCCCGTGTCCGGATGGTGTCCGGATGGGACTCTCCTTGGCGTGGAAGGCAAGCTTGGCAATACGGATATGTAGATCTCCTTCCTTGTAACCGACTCTGTGTAACTCTAGCCCCCTCCGGTGTCTATATAAACCGGAGGGTTTAGTCTGTAGGACATAAGAACAACAATCATACCATAGGCTAGCTTCTAGGGTTTAGCCTCTCCGATCTCGTGGTAGATCCACTCTTGTACTACCCATATCATCAATATTAATCAAGCAGGAGTAGGGTTTTACCTCCATCGAGAGGGCCCGAACCTGGGTAAAAACATCGTGTCCCTTGTCTCCTGTTACCATCCGCCTAGACGCACAGTTCGGGACCCCCTACCTGAGATCCGCTGTTTTTGACACCGATACTCATACTACAACAAGGTTGGCTATAAGTGTATTTTTTACTCCTCTCTATCTCTTTCTTCGTACTCAAGGAAGAAATGGTGCTAAGCACGTGTATTTATTGCATTTGCCAAGGAGTGACCTCTTCCAATGAAATGGTGTTGCTAAGTTTGCTTCATTTAATTAGCTATAGACTCAAAATTGTCTTTTCACCTAGGTACACGCGCTTAGCACCGTTTCTTCCTTGGGTCACCAAACTAGTCTCTCTCTTCTCGATTAACTTGCCACATCAGACTTTATGCCTATGTGGCAAGCTTAAGCACCTGTAGGAGCAAGTAAAAGTAAGTACAATATTGCGCTTTACATGGCATTTTTGCATATGTGGAGGAAAGAGAGGCAAGGAAAAAGTGGAGAAGTGGGCTCTCATGCAAGAGCCAGCCTCTACTACATGGTGGAGCATTGGGAGAGGCACCTGTATGGAGGTGGTCAGAAATCTGGGAGACTCACTCCGGTCGTAGCGCCACAGTTAAAATGATAATGGCAAGTGAAATCACAGGGGCCCACCTGTCCAGCACTAACTCGCTGTCAAATCACACAGCCCTACGTTTGTAGTAGCCTACTCCCTCGTCTTCTCGCGTCTCTGTCGAACCGACTAGGAGGAACTGCCCTGCCGCCTACCGCGCAGGAATAGCCCCGCCCTCGACTTTTAAATAGCATACAATATACTAATTTTGTATCCATGGATTGCGCCCGCGCCATGGAGCAAAGCGTCTAGAAAACGGAGGAGAGACGGTGATCTTGCAATAGAGAAGAGGGAGAAGCGAGACGGTGGTTTTGGAATGGAGATGATGGAGAGGAGAGGAGGTGGTTTTGCAATGGAGAAGAGGGAGAGGAGCGTGCGGCAGCGATTTAGGATTGGACGAGAGGGCCGGCGCGCTCTGACTGGATCAAAATCAAAATCAATTTACCCTTCAATTAAGAAAGCGACCCCACATTAACTAGGCTCCCTTTTATTTTGGGTCATAATTGACCATAATTTTCGCACATAAAATATATGTTATACATTGTATACAAGGCCACTATCAAAATTACAATTTGCAACTATACAAGGCCACTAACATTAATCGAGGCAAAATTGATGGCGTTTGCCTCGTACTAGCGCCCGAGGACATTAATATCCCTTGTGTGCATGCGGGAGTGAGAAGGTTAGCTTGCATTCCCAACATTAATCAACCAATGAGGAGTAAGAGGGTTGGCTTGTTGTGCTTGGGAGAAAAAACCACATTAATTAACACGACAATCAAGGTGACAAGCTAGCTTGCAACATTGACTTAAACATAGCATTGATTTTTACCTTGGTACCTGTAATATGAGTTTGTGGCTTGTATACAAAAATGGAGGGAGTATAATTTGAAAGTACATTCAGATACGAACCAAACGATACAATTTTGGGTGACATGCATTCACATTTTGCTTGTCAAATACAGTACGTGGTCAAACTTTGACCCAAAATACGCGAAACAACAAAAAAATACTTCCAAGACCAGCGCTGCTCTTTCGCTCTTATCCTCTTAAACCACCGCCACTCCTCTCATGTTCCAATCTAAATGCAGCGCCGCTCCTCTCCTCTTCCATTTAAAAACCACCGCCCCTCCTCTCCTGTTCCAGTCCAAAACCAGAGTCGCTCCTCTCCCATTCTAATCCAAAACCAGTGCTGCTCCTCTCCTCTTCCATTAAAAAACCATAGCCGGTGAGTGAAGGTGCTGTGGAGAAGTAGATCGAGGGAGGAGTACGACCGATATCTGAGGATCGCAGACGGCGACCCTGTGAAGCTAGCTAGGATGTTGGAGATACAGTTTTGGTTTGACAACAAGGACCAACTAGCGGCGACGGCGACATCCATGGCCAAATATCTGCAACAGAGCGAAAAGGCGGCGATACGCCCGGAGGGAGTCGCGCCGGAGTACATAGAGCTGCTCCTCTGGGCCACGGAGCAAACAGATTCACCGAATCCGATCGTGAGGGAGCGGTGGTGGGAGTATTGATCCCAGATGGAGCATCCACCAGAGATTGAAGGATCGAGCATCTACAGGGTGCCGTTTGTGAGGGTGTCCTGCCAGAGCGAGCCGGTGGAGTCTTCGTCGACCGAACCCAACTGCAAGAGGAGAAAAGCAGTTGTCCCGACGACGCTTCCCCGCCATCGTCTCCCTCGCCGTTCACATCGTCTCACGGGGCGGTTGTCTGCCGCCGAGGAATAGGAGGGGGCTGCACCCCCAGCCCAATAGTCAGGCAGGTTGTGAATTGTCAGGAGGAGCTTAGGGTTGTCAGTATTTGCAAGTTGTGAATTGTGTTTTGTGTTGTGTATTTTGAGAGTACTTTCAGATATGAATGTCTTTTGAATTTCAGATTTGCAGTATTGATCATATAAAGTATTCTATGAATTCTAGAGATCTAATTTTAGCACTTAAAAAATGTAGTTTCATAGGAGTATAAAAGTGCAGACAATGTGATTCTCAAAGAACAAACTGCAAGTTTCAGCTTCAGATACGAAACTGCAAGTTCGGTTTCAGATAAGAAACTGCAACTTTTAGAGGCAGAGCATTTATATTAACACGACCTTTTCAAACAGGGTTAACATCATGTTGGAAGTTTTATTCATGGTCGAAAATGGAACTACCGGCCAGTTAACATCATGCTGATCAACATTCATGCATAGCACATCTTCATATGATACACAGTCAAAATGCCCACACAATGTCGAGTGTGCGAAACATAGAGAAGACGAGGGACGAAGTTTTGGCAAGTGTTGGACGTGGTTTTGGGCTGCCCCGTCTAGGCTTTTATTTTTAACATGCGCAACCCACGACCTCGGATGGGAGGTCCATAGGTCTGTTTGTATTTTCTTAGGGCCGTCATGTATCAACCGGCCTATGGACCTCCAATCCGAGGTTTTATTTTTGGCAGCCCAATTTATGTATTTTTTTGAAGAAAACGCGGAGGTCTGTTCTATTTTTCTATATAAGAACAGGAACGCCAGGTCCAACTTATGTTTCCCTTCTAACTATATTATATATATTTAAATTATTTTATATATTGACTGTTTAGTTCACATACTCCCTCCTTTTCGGTTTATAGGGCTTATCTCAAAATTTTAGTTTTTCCATTTTATAAGGCTCAATTTGGTTGTTTTCCATCACATGTTCAGATTCCAAGGTGCATTAAATCATTGCATGCAAGTATTAAGAGAAAATTGACCAATGCATGTACTTTATGCATGCATGCATTGCAATTTATGCATTGATAAACATAATTTTTTGAGGAAAACAAGTGCATTAATTAGGTGCTTTTGCAAACTACAAAAAGTATTCCACCATTTTCATCATCTACCTTGGTTGGTGAGTTTTTTGAATTGAGCCCTATAAACCAAAAAGGAGGGAGTAATTGGCAAATAGATGTCGCCGCCACCCCCCGCCTCCTGACTCCGGGCGCGCCTGCCCCCCTCAGCAAGTCCGCTCGCGCGCCCCATGGAGTTGTCGGCCATATCCACGGGGGAATGGCTGGAAGACAGGCAGATGTACAAGATGCATCTCTCACATGTCTACAAAGCCTTCCCGCGGATGCTCCAGCCCCTCGACTCCGTCGCGCCAGCGGTGCTGCGGGAGACTCGAGGGAGGAGATGGAGGGAGCGGGCGATGCGGATCCGCGATGACGCTCTCTCCTGGACCCAGTGCACGCACGAATGGAGGGAAGCAGAGGAGGAAGCTGCGAGGGAGGAAGCTGAGGAGGGACTGAATCCGTTCTCTCACTCGCGCAGGTATGCTGGGATGTGCAAGGATCATGTGGATTGGGAGCTGCAGAATCTAGCCTTGCGGATCTACTTCGAAGGAGATTTCTCGGAGAAGCACACGATGCGCCACCCCAGTGAGCCGCCGATTGTGTTCGTTCGATGGGCGAAAGGAGAAGTGAATTCAGGATATCCAGGCCGTGCTGCGAGATGGGAATGCTTGACTGGACTCCTGCCCACCAGCACGCCACCGGAGCCGGAGCAGGTGGATACCCTACCTTACCTCTCCCCCAAACCTGCAGAAGATTGAAATTAGGCTTGCAATCTGCTTCAATTGACTGTCTGGTGGTTATTTCTGCTTCCTGAGAGACAACATCTGGCTGGAGGATGAGAAGGAACCAGGAACTCCGATGAATTTCCCCTATCACAATGGGGGGGAGCGCCGGTTGGGCAGTGGTACGGCCCACCGCCGCCCCAAATGGGGGCACAATCTGGGCAGGCTCCTGTAATTGCCCAAGATCAATCTGCTAGTGGTTCTGACTCTCAGATCAGTGGAAAATCTCAAGGCAAGAATCAGCAAAAGAAGAGATAGGACATCCAAAAAACTGCTCCTGCCCCTGCTTCGGGCCTTATGGCATACTCTGAGGTGATCTGCTACGACTGTGGGGAACCAGGGCATCATTTGGATAAATGTGTCAAGCCCAAGAGTTGTTTTATCTGCAAAATGGTTACCCATAAAGTTGAGTATTGCCTTGTCAGAAGGAAAACCCACAGTTCTGCTAGATATGTTGGAAGTGCTGCTCCAGGATTATGTCCACCATTGACAGAATTTTCTGTGACACAGAATTAGATAGTTTCTTTCCCCTTTCTAGTTGTAGAGCTCTGCCGAGATGTGGTAGTGACCACACTCCTTTGCTCTAGGACTCTGGTCTTAACCAAACTCCAAAGAGCAATAGTTTTAAATTTGAAAAGTGGTGCTTTCTTAGAGAAGATTTTACAGAGATAGTCAGGAAAATCTGGAATGAGCCTACTGAGAGCAGCTGCCCCCTAGAAAATTGGCAGATCGAAATCAGGAGATTTAGAAGAACTACCAAAGGGTGGAACTCCAATGAGGAAGCTAATCTTAGAAGATACAAAAGGCTTCACCTCCTTGAGTTTGATTCTCTAGATATTAAGGCAGAAACCACTGACCTCTCTGAGGCTAAGACTAATAGATTAAACTTTGTCCATGGAGAGCTCAAGAAAATTTGGCTTCAAGAAGAAATCAAAGCCAAACAAAGGTCTAGAGATAGGAACATTAAAGAGGGTGATAGAAATACTGCTTACTTCCATGCAGTAGCTAACCAGAGGAGGAGGAAAACCCTCATTCACTCCCTTGATGGCCCTAATGGCCCTGTTACTGAGGTAGATGAGATGCTGAAAGTGGCTAGTGACTTCTACAAAGACCTGTTTAAGAAAGAAAACCCTTCTGGGTTCTCTCTACAAAACAATTTTTTCTTTGCTTCTGAAAAAGTCTCTCCTGCTGAAAATGAGCTGCTAGGAGCCACTTTTTTAGAGACAGAGGTGAAGGAAGCCATTTTTAGCTCTTATCCTGATGGGGCTCCTGGTCCTGATGGGATTCCCTTCTTGTTTTACCAGCATTTTTGGGACTTGATGAAAAATGATCTCTTAGATCTTTTCCAAGCCTTTCATAGAGGAGATTTGGATCCAGCAACTTACTCATGGGGGTCTGTTGGGGTCAAGTTAAATAACTGTGAAAGTGATTTTTTCCTTGCTGGTAAAGGCCTTAGGCAAGGTGACCCCATCTCCTCGCTTTTGTTTAATTTAGTAGTGGACGTTCTTACTAAAATGCTGAGCAAAGCTGCTAATCATAGTCTGATTGCAGGGCTCTGTCCTAAGGTCTGCCCTAGTGGCATCATCTGCCTTCAATATGCAGATGATACCATCCTTTTCTTAGACAATGACTCCACACATGCTAGCAATCTGAAAAATGTTCTAACCTGGTTTGAACAAGTCTCAGGCATGAGAATCAACTACTCTAAAAGTGAACTCATCCCTATCAACATGGATGATCAGGAGTTAGCTGACTTCCTCTCTATTCTAGTCTGTAATAAAGGTAACTTCCCCATTAAGTACCTAGGTATCCCTCTCCACTATGATAAACTTAGGAGAGAGAGGATATCCAACCCCTTCTGGATAAAATCATTAAAAGGATTTCTGGGTGGTGGGGCAAACTTCTCTCTTACAGAGGTAGATTGATCCTCATACAAGCTTGTTTGGCTAGCATTCCAGTGCATCTCCTCTCCTTCTTCAAGTTCCCTAAATGGGCAGTGAACCTCATCAATTCTCAGATGTCTCATTGCTTGTGGAATGATTTTGAGGGAAATAGGAAGCTACACCTTGCTAATTGGGCCCTAGTCTCTATGAAAAAAGATTTTGGAGGCCTAGGCATACCTAACCTCCAAGAAATTAACATCTGTATTCTAGGGTCTTGGATTAAAAGATTCTATGAGGAAGACCTGAAACCCTGGAAGCTTCTTATTGCCCATAAATACCTAGGAAATAAACCTAATATTTTTGTCCCTTCCTCCAACCCTAAGACCTCTAGATGCTATGATTTTCAGTAACACCTCCTGGATTTCCATTCCGTGGGTCTTGAGGTTGATCAGGAACATGGTGAGGAACTGGGCGATTCTCTTCTCCGGGTCGGACAAGGACAAGTTGATGAGCTTCATGGAAACCCTAACAAGATCCCTCCAGAAACCGTTGGCGATCACTTGTGGCTGAACAAGGCTCGACCTGCTCTGGGGCTGGACCCGTGGGCTCGTCTCAAGATCTCTGATGAATATGATGGCACCTGGCGCCAAAAAAGAGGGACATCCACCATGCTACGCCTTCCAGCCCGGTGTCTCCGCTTGCTTACTGGTCGCCGCAGGCTGACACGGCCCCTCGGCTGAAGACCATGAAGGCTTCGCTGGACCCTACTTGTGTCATTTGAGTGCTCTATCTGCTCTGTCTTTGGCACCGCTCGGGTGATTTGAGTTATTCAGAGAACTTGTTCATCCACCCCCCTAGTTTGTAGCTTTTCTACCTTTGCTTTTGAACTGCTCTCTGAGCTGCTGTATCAGAATATGTTGTGGTTTCGTTCTCATCAATGGAACCGGGGAGATGCTCCCTGTTTTTCTAAAATAATTATTTTATATGTTATTATATATTATTTTTATTGTCATCATATATTTAACAAATACTTACATATGTAAGAAAACAATATCCCACATCTTATTAACTTATAAAAATAATTTCTTAACAAATAAAATCCTGGATTGTTTTGGCATGAAAATCCTAGTGATTGCGTACAAAAGCTTGGTAAGATTTAAGGACGAATGTAATAATATCACTTATTATTTAAATATATTTATAAAAAAATGCTCAGTCCATTTTTATTTTTTGATAACATTGCTGGCCCAACCCAACATTATAATTAGAATCAGTGCAGCAAAATCGTGTATTTCGAGAAAGTGCAAATGGCCTGTAATTTTTTAGGAAATAAAATAAACGGGTCGCATGGAGGCTACATTATTTGTTCACCCAGCCCAGCTAATGGATGTAATTCAAAAAAAGATCAAATTGACTATAAATTCTACAGCGCAAAAAAAAGACTGTAAATTCTGAAAAAAAAATGGGTTGAATACGTGCCACATTTTTGGAGGCTGAAATGTGGGCCAATAGGTCGAAGCCAATGCAACTCGTTGTCAATTTAGTCAACAAGTGATTCTGACATGTTAGCCGTTGGATTTACATCCAACGACCGGCATCCATCTTCAACCTCTCGTCTTCTTCCTCCAGCGCCGCTGGGGCCACCTCCTGCCTCCTGCTCCTAGCAGCTCTTCTTAGCGCACTTCGCTATGAAGCGCTACTCCACCGTTGGCCAGGCCATCCCTCCACCCCTCCACACCTCCTGTTCTTCTCCACCGACTGCCGAACCACACCGCACTAGAACCAGTTACCTTCATACACCTCTCCGTCTGCGACTCTACTCCCGTGTCTTCCCATCTCCGGCTCGTTGCTGTCCTGGGCCTCGCCGTCGTCCACCACCTTGGATGCGCTCGGCGTGGCGTGGTCAACGTGGTCAACGAATGACACCATCGGAAGTAGACTGTGCGTGGAGAGGCTGATAGCTGGGTCCACGGCCGCACACAAGGAAATGCCTCCTTATTACGCGCAAAATAATGATTCCTCCACCTGACATCTGGGACCCATCGGAAGGGCCTTTGTATTTCGCGAAATAAAGTGCCCCCCGCTGACATGTCGGACCCACCAGCTATCTTCGCACGCAAGGAAGTGCCTCCTTATTACGCACAAAAAAATGAATATTCCCCCTGCCAGCTGGAACCCAGCATAGTGGGAGGCTGACTTGTGGGCCTACCAAGTTGACGGGGATAGAGAGCTTTGTCAACTTAGTCAATATGAACGATTCTAGCTCCTGTTACCGTACGATGTTCATCCAACGGCCGTAGTGCTTCTTCAACCTCTGGTCTTCTTGCTCTAGCCGCCCAAACCAGCGCTGGTCGTGCTTCGTGCTCCTGCCTCCCGTGGCCGGCTGTGATGCCGCGGAGGCCTCACCGCTCCCTACTACTCCCACCGCTGGCCAGGCCATCCCTCTACTCACCCACACCCCCTGTTATTCTGCGGCGACAGCAGCCTCACACCACAGCCGAACCAGTGAACCCTCATACTCCTCTTCATGTGGGCATCTACTGCTGCGTCTTCCCCGGCTCCGACTCGTCCCCTTCCTAGTCCTCGCCGTCGTCCACCGCCCTGGTGCTCTCGGCGCGGCGTGGTCAACGTGGTCAATGACCGAATTCCATCAGAAGAGTACTGTACATGGAGAGGCTGACAGCTGGGTCCACGGCAGCCGCAAGGAAGTTCCTCCACCTGACAGCGAGGACCCACCGGACGGGCCACCAGTATTTTGCGAAAAAAAAGATTTCCCCCTGACTGCTGGGACCCACCGGACGGGCAACCGTATTTCGCGAAAAAACGTTCCCCCCGCTGTCAGCTCGGACCCACCGGAAGTGCCTCCTTATTACGCACAAAAAAATGAATACTCCCCCGGCTAGCTGGGACCCACCTTGCTGGGAGGCTGACTTGTGGGCCTACTAAGTTGACGGGGACGAAGGGCTTTGTCAACTTAGTCAATATGAACGATTCTAGCTCCAGTGACCATACGATGTCCATCCAACGGCCGTAGTACTTCTTCAACCTCTGGTCTTCTTGCTCCAGCCGCCCAAAACAGCGCCGGTCGTGCCGCATGCTCCTACCTCTCGTGGCCGGCTATGCTGCTGCAGAGGCCTAACCGCCCCCTACTATTCCCACCGCTGGCCAGGCCCTACGGCGACGGCAGCCTCACACCGCAGCCGAACCAGTGAACCCTCGTAGTCCTCTCCGCATGGGCTTCCACTGCCGTGTCCTCCCCTTCCTAGGCCTCGCCGTCGTCCACCGCCGTGGTGCTCTCTGCGCGGCGTGGTCAACATGGTCAAGGAACGACTTCCATCGGAAGAGTACTGTACGTGCAGAGGCTGACAGCTGGGTCCAGGGCCACAACCCAGTTTTTTTGTGATTTTCCAAGTAAGTCGCTTTTTCAGGCCTGTTGGGCTACAAATCTTTCAAGACGAGGAGAGCTTTCTTTCGGCTGGCCGAGAAAATGGCCCATTAGTAATGAGAAATGGGCTGTACATTTTTAAAACACATCAAACCGGCAATTAGTTTCAAATATCTTTTTTTCATTTCAAGATTTTAAATTACATTAATTTTTATGCATGGAGAATTTGTTAGATTTTATATTGATATACATTTATTTTTAAAATCAGTTTGAATGTGAGTCGAAACTTTGGGATTAAAAACGTTTCAGACCGCACCAAAATATGCAAAATTTTGTATAATTTTTTAACCGTTGCCACAATATGGGCTGTAATGCTAACAAAAAGAATATGGGCTCCAAAAAAAACCTTAAGAATTAGCCAATGGACTCTAAATTATTAGAAATAATGGCAGATGGGTTGTATGCTGTTTTTCACAGATTTGAGGCTTTCCTAAAAAAAAGGTTGACGCACAAGCACTGACTGTTGGATGTCCATCCAACGGCCGTCATGCTTCTGCAATCTCTGCTCTTCCTGCTCCAGCCGCTCAAACAAGTGCCGGCGGGACTGCCTGCTCCCTCCTCCTCACGGCCGGCTGTGCTGCCGCGCAGGCCTCACCGCCCGATCATACTCCCATCGCTGGCCTAGCCATCCCTTTACTCACCCACACCTGCTGTTATTCTCCGGCGAGGACAGACGAACCAGTAAACCCTCGTATAGTCGTACTCCCCTCCGCGTGGGAAACAACTGTCGAGTCTTCCCTGCCTCTGTGTCATCCCCTTCCTAGGCCTCGCTGTCGTCCACCGCCCTGGTGCTCTCGGCGCAGTGTCGTGGTATTCTCACGGGGGGTGCAAGACGACATATGCCACAAGGTCGCTTCATGTGAGGGCAAGGCTGCTGTCGGAATATCCAGGGACGGGTATGCGAGTAGCACACGCTAGTTTACCCAGGTTCGGGGCTCTCCGGAGAGATAACACCCCTACTCCTACATGTGTGAGTATATGTGGTATATCCGGTACCGAGTGCTCCTGGAGCTGTATCTGAAAGCAGTGCCATAAGCATCTGGTTTCATATATGCATGTATGTGGCATGCTCTAGTGGCCGGCCATGCTCATGGCTCATGGTCGTGAGCATGTGAGTGCTCATGCGTGAGTGCATGTGAGAGTGTCGGGGATATAACTATTATGTAAGCCGCCCAGGAGGGGCTAGGTTACGCAAAGGGAAACCCATCTGAATCCCAAGACCAAGACATGAAGATGGCGGTTCAGTAAAGGGTTTAAAGGCCTACAGGCGAATTGAAGCCCGTAAAGATAAACCGCCATGATGGCATAACTTGTACTGTAAGGTAGAAGTAACTAGTCACTGAGCCAGACACTGTTTATGAGCCGGCCGGGACTCTATAGGCCGCAGGGCGTCAACCCGTGTATATCAGGGGACGACCCGCCGACGGCTTAGTGCAAGAAAACAACTCATCGAGAACTGGGCATAGCGTTTCTCGCTCCCTGGTCATCGAAACATCAAAAATACCAACCCAACTAGACGTAGGCCTTCCTTCACTGCAAGGGGCTGAACTAGTATAAACCTCGCGTGTCCCTTGTCCCGATTAACCCCTATAAGCTTCCTAGTTGCGATGGCTCCACGATTAAGTCCTTGCAAGAGGACATCTGACGTGAAAATTCCACGACAGTTGGCCCCCACCGTGGGGCCAGCGCACGGTGGATTTGAGTTCTTGAAGGGCAGCTTCGAAGGGCTTGAGGGCTACGCAGTTGGCCGGATGACCAAGAGTCATCGCGGCAAGATCTACATCGATGACGAAGGCTGGGGCCCCAACGCCGGCTCAATTGAGTACGGGTATCGGGTCCCCTTTGGCGGAATTCATGTCTTCATCGGCCGGATCGGTGAGCCGGGCCCTAAGCCGGACAACTGCACCGACCTCGTTGAGACGGCTCAGCGTGCTAGACCCGCCCGAGCTCAACCCTTCGTGAAGAGTGCCTTCGTGGGTTGCATCCATGGAGGTGAACTTTCTGAAGGATCTGAAGGTGATGATGAGCCGACCGTCCTATCTAACGGTGATTCATCCGCCAGCTCAACGGATTCATTGTACCAAGTTCAAGATGGTGTGCTTGGGGGCTGTTCCGATGGCAGCACTATTCTGGACCCCTCAGAGTCGCCAAACTGGGCAGGAGTCTTCATGGTTAGCACTCAACCCGACCAAAATTCTACGGCCTCAGCAGCAATAACGTCCGGGTTAGGAGCAGCCGAGGCAGGAGGCCCTGTGCGCTCACCGGCTCAGGTGCTGATGGATCTCATGGATAAACTTACGGCCCTGTTAACCGCTACAGTCATCCCTGCGAACCAATCTGAGCATGAGGCAGAGGTGGCACAGGTTCGTGAGGAGATCGCCAAGGCCAAGGAAACCTTAGCAGCTGAAGATACTAGACTGGCCACAGAGCGGGCGGCTTTGGATGTACGGGCACAGCAACTTCAGGCAGAGGCTTTTCAGCTCACGATGAGTCTGAACGCATCTAATGAGGTAATGAGGAGGAGACATCAAAAAACTCAGTCCCGTTTACCTCTGACTTATGACCCTCGGAATCTCTTTACTACACCCGGAGCTGGCCCACGTAACCCGCTAGGTGCAAATCAGTTTATGACATCCGGAGCGGTGGGCCCGGTTCAGCCTCAGGTGAGGGCGCCTCTTCACGGCAATATGGCACGGCCCCGTTACGTACCAATACCACCGGGTCACTTCTCCAACCCCATGGAGAATTTAATCGCAGCATCAACATGTTTGGCGGCTCTCCCAATGGACGGTGATGATCCGACAGCGGTGGAGACCCGGAGGATCAGAGAACTTGTCCAAACGGCTCTGGCCCAGCAAGAGATTTATTCTTACAGCCGGGACAGGATTCATTCAACTCCTCCACCCTGGTTAGCTCTGCCTCATCCAAACCGGAGCCCGAGTTACAACAGACACATGGAGTCAGAGGCCCTGTCAAGCAACGCTCAGCGCCGGAACCAGCCCGGTGGATATAACCCGATGCAGGATCGGATACGTCAGGAGGACGAGCGGGCGGCTCAGCTAGCAGCTCAATGGGACTTACCGGCTTATCCGACGACTTCCGTTGAGGCGGGAGTTGCTACTAGAACCGGAGGAGTTCCTTGTCTAGTACCGGCTCTACGTAATGTACGTCTACCCAAGGATTTCAAGGGGCCTCGAAAGGTGCCGAATTATACATCCGACTTACAACCTGGGGCGTGGATCGAGAGTTATGAGATGGCCATGGAGTTGCTAGAGGTTAGTGACGCAGCGATGGCTAAATATTTCACCATGATGTTGGACGGAATGGTCCGTTCTTGGTTAAAGGGCTTGCCACCCAATTCCATTAGTTCATGGGCAGAGCTAAAGGCCCGTTTCATCCAGAACTTCAAAGACACTTGCAAGCAGTCTAAATCGATTGTGGACTTGAAAAATTGTAAGCAGGAGGAAGGTGAATCCATGACTCATTGGGTGCGCTGGGTCAAAGATATAATACATTCGTCTGACAAGATGGACGCCGGCTCAGCAGTTCTCATGCTGGAAAAGAATTACCGCTTTGAACCTTTGAGACAGAAGCTGGGGCTCCTCAAGCGTGATTGCGATGATATGGGTACGCTAATGGCGGCTTTAGTCAAGTATGCCGATTCTGACAGTACCAAGGATCCCGCGTCTGATGAAGAAAAGACAGGGAAGGGAAAGAAGAACGGTAATGGAAAGGGCCAGCAGGCATAACCCGACGAATCAAGGAGGCAATAAACGTAAGGCGGATGGTAACCCGGAATTTGTGGCTAATGCATAGGGTAACAATCAGAAACGCAAGGGAAAACCACCTCGTTTTGGTGGGTCAGGTCCATCTCTTGAACAACTTCTCAATGAACCTTGTCCAAAACACGGCACCCGGGAACGGCCAGCGACTCACTTATGGAAGGATTGCGCAATCATGAAGGCTTTCAAGAATTCTAACATGTTTGATGGCAATCAAGGCCCGGGCGGCGGCTCAGGAGCTGGCAACTTTCATGGCCCGGGCGGCAGTTCAGGGTCCGGTTTTCAGGGAAACCAGGGTGGTTATAACCAATAGCAATCCGGTCAAGGAGGTCAACAGCAGCAGCAGTCGGGTTATCAGAGCCATCCAAAGCAGCTAAATAGTGGGCAGTATCACGTGTTCACCACCAGTTTGTGTAAACGTGATCAGAAAATTCATAAGAGGGCTGTGAACTCTGTTGAGCCAGCAGTCCCTCGTTACTTAAGGTGGTCAGAACAGCCCATTATCTGGAGCAAGGAGGATCACCCTCTCCGGATTGATAATCCGGGTCAACTGGCACTAGTGGTGGCACCGCAGGTTGGTGGTTACAAATTCACTAAGGTGCTCATGGATGGAGGTAGCAGCATCAACATCCTCTATTACGAGACCTTTCGGCGCATGGGCTTAACTGACAAGAATTTAAAGACATCCAATACCGTGTTCCATGGAGGGGTGCCTGGTAAGTCGGCTTACCCCGTCGGTAAGATTGAGCTAGAGGTGGCTTTTGGAGACGAGCATGATTCTAGGGCTGAAAAGTTAACCTTTGAGGTGGTCAAAATCAAGAGTCCATATCATGCTTTGTTCGGGCGGCCGGCTTATGCCAAGTTCATGGCGCGGCCGTGTTATGTTTACTTACAGCTCAAGATGCCGGGTTACAAGGGCACCATCATGGTGCATGGAAGTCGAAAGGTGGCCCTAGAGTGCGAAGAAGGCGATGCGGCTTATGCCGAGTCTGTCTGTGCAGCAGAGGAGCTCAAGTTTTATCAAGATAACGTTGACCCGGCGGATATGACCTCCCTCAAGAAGCCGACTACGGAACATGACCCGCCCATGAAGTTTAAGTCGGCTGCAGAGACTAAGCTTGTTGATTTTACTCCAGGCAATTCGTCTAAGCAATTCAGCATCAGTGCCAACCTGGATCCTAAATAGGAAAGCGCGCTCATCGAGTTCATCCGTGAGAACCGGGACATCTTTGCATGGAAGCCTTCTGACATGCCGGGTGTACCGAGAGGACTCGCTGAGCACACTCTTAATATTGATCCGAAGTATAAGCCGGTCAGGCAGTTTATGCGGAGATTCAATGAGGAACGACGAAAAGCTATAGGAGAGGAGGTCGCCCGGCTCTTGGCAGCAGGGTTCATTGTCGAAGTTTTTCACCCGGAGTGGTTGGCTAACCCGGTGCTCGTGCTCAAGAAAAACGGCACCTGGCGGATGTGTGTGGATTACACGGACTTAAATAAGGCTTGTCCGGCTGATCCTTTTGCTCTCCCCCGTATTGATCAAATCATTGATGCTACGACGGGTTGTGCGCGTTTGAGCTTTTTGGATGCTTACTCTGGGTATCATCAGATAAAGATGGCAGTTAAGGACCAGGAGAAGACAGCTATCATCACTCCGTTTGGAGCCTTCTGCTATGTGTCTATGCCTTTTGGGCTCAAGAGTTCCCAGGCAACTTATCAGCGGTGTGTACAGAATTGTCTCCACAATCAGATTGGGCGCAATGTTCATGCTTATGTGGATGACATAGTGGTGAAGACCAGAGAGACGGAAACCGTGATACCTGATCTCAGAGAAACCTTTGACAACCTCCGGGTTTACAAGATGATGCTTAACCCGAAGAAGTGTGTATTTGGTGTGCCTGCAGGCAAGCTTTTGGGGTTCTTGGTCTCAAACAAGGGCATCGAGGCTAATCCGGAGAATATCAAGGCAATCACTTCTTTGGCTAAACTGGCATGTACCAACGATGTTCAGCGACTGGCGGGTCGTGTTGCTGCTTTAAGCCGATTCATAAGCCGGTTAGGTGAGAAGGCCCTACCTCTGTACCAACTGATGAAGAAGGCAGACACCTTTGTCTGGAGTAATGCTACTAATGCTGCTTTTGAGGATTTGAAGAGGCAGTTATCTGAGCCACCGGTTCTTGCAGCTCCCATTGACAAAGAGCCTTTGCTGTTATATGTGGCTGCTAATTCACGAGCCGTCAATGTTGCAATCATGGTGGAGCGCAAGGAGGCTGGTAAGGACCATCTGGTTCAATGGCCGGTTTATTATGTCAGTGAGGTACTCATCGAGTCAAAACAAAGATATCCTCATTGGCAGAAACTTGTTCACGGGGTGTTCATGGCAAGCCGGAAACTGAAGCAATACTTCCAAGGGCACCCTATCACCGTGGTAAGTTCTGCTCCCTTGGGAGACATTATTCAGAACAGAGAGGCTACAGGACAAGTTGCCAAGTGGGCCATCGAGCTCGGGCCTCATGGTCTGAAGTACGTACCACGCACTGCCATTAAGTCTCAAGCCTTGGTGGATTTCATCAATGACTGGATAGAGCTATAGGCACCTGAGGAGAAGCCCGATAACACATATTGGACTATTCACTTTGATGGGTCCAGACAGTTGGAAGGCTCGGGGGCTGGAGTCGTATTAACTTCCCCTCGAGGTGACAAATTCTGTTATGTGCTTCGGCTTATGTTTCCTTGTACTAACAATGCAGCGGAGTACGAGGCCCTACTCCATGGTCTCCGGATGGACAAAGATATGAACTTGAGCCGGGTAAGATGCTTAGGAGACTCAGACCTTGTGTCTCAACAGGTGTCAGGCAAGTGGGACTCTAAAGATCCCCTTACGGCGGCTTACCGTCGTGAAGTTGATGCTGTGTCTAGACACTTCAAAGGTTATGTGGTGGAACACATTTATCGAAGGAAGAATGAGGCGGCTGATGCCTTAAGCCGGCTGGGATCTCAGCCTAAGCCGGTGCCGCCTAACACCTTTCTTGATGTTTTGCATAATCCTTCTGTTAAGTTACCTACAGAGGAAGATCTGGCAATACCAGACCCGGAGGCACAGCTGGTGGCAGCTCTCCACGTTATCCCGGATTGGACAGTGCCTTATTTGGCTTACATGACCCGGGGAGAGTTGCCTGAAGATGAGACCTTGGCAAGACAAATCGTCCGGCGGTCCAAGTCCATGACAATTGTTAATGGCGAGTTACATCACTGCAGCGTCACTCGAGCGTTTCAACGTTGCGTGTCACCTGCGGAGGGTCAGGAGATCCTTCGTGTGATTCATGAAGGCGATTGTGGTCATCACGCCGGTTCAAAGTCTCTTGTGGCCGAAGCTTTCCGTCATCGGTTTTATTGGCTAACGGCTCATGCTGATGCAGAAGATCTGGTCAGTAAATGTGACGGATGTCAGAAGTTCTCACGACGAGCCCATGTGCCGGCCCAAGAATTGAGGATGATTCCAATTACTTGGCCGTTTGCAGTCTGGGGGCGTGATATGGTCGGGCCTTTCAAAAGGTCTAAGGACAAAAAGACGCACCTCTTGGTGGCGGTTGACAAGTTTACAAAATGGGTTGAGGCGGAGCCAGTCAGTAAGTGTGATGCAGCCACGGCGGTCCAGTTTATGAAAAAGGTAATTTTTCGTTTTGGTTTTCCACACAGCATCATAACTGATAATGGCACTAACCTTTCCAAAGGAGCTATGGAAGAGTTTTGTCAACGAGAGCATATCCGGCTTGACGTTTCGGCTGTGGCTCATCCTCAATCCAATGGTCGAGCAGAACGAGCTAACTAAGAAATCTTGAAGGCTATCAAGCCCCGGCTCTTGGTCCCCTTGCAACGTACGTCGTTTTGTTGGGTGGAGGAGTTACCTTCTGTACTTTGGAGCATTAATACCACACCTAACAGGTCTATGGGTTACACGCCTTTCTTTATGGTGTATGGAGCAGAGGTGGTCCTGCCAAGTGACATCCGTCATGATTCACCCCGTGTGGCGACTTATGTTGAGGCGGACAATGAAAAAGCTCGGCAAGACGCACTGGACCTGTTGGATGAAGAGCGAGACTTGGCAATAGCCCGCTCGACGATTTACCAGCAAGACCTGCACCGCTACCATAGCCGTCGGGTTAAGTCCAGAACCTTTCAGGAAGGCGACTTAGTGCTCCGACTCATCCAGGACCAATCTTACATGCACAAGCTATCCCCTCCTTGGGAAGGACCCTTTGTGGTCAGCAAGAATCTGAACAACGGGTCATACTACCTTATTGATGTTCGAGAAAGCAAAGACTCACGTAAGTCGAAGGAGGAGACCCGGCGGCCGTGGAATATCGCTCATCTTCGGCCTTATTATACTTGAGCCACCGGCTCTAATGTGTATATATTTATACTATGTATATATTACATAAAGCAATAAAGCAGGACCTCTGTCCTTTTTTCCACCTAAAAAAGGTTTTATGTGTTTTCTTTGTCAGATGGTGGAAATAACCAAGAGGGAGTGGGTCACATCTGATTCCGGCTTTCCTTTGGTCCAGCTTATGATCATATCTGAATCTAGCCATGATCACCTGGGGGCTTCCTGTTCAAACATAGGTCGTATATGAACCAAAGAGAACATAGCTGTCGATACCCACTTGATCGGCATACTGCCAAACCCACTTGGGGGCTTCTTGATCATATCTGAATCAAAGCTTAACCCCTTTGGGTCTGACGTGGATCGTATTCGAATCAGCGTCATTAAACAACTCTTATGGTCACTTGGGGGCTTCCTGTTCAAACATAGGTCGTATTCGAACCAAAGAGAACATAGCTGTCGATACGCAATTGATCAGCATCGCCACAGCCACTGGGGGCTATATGATCGCATCCAAATCTTAGCTTAACACCTTTGGAACGGTTCACTAATCGTATTCGAATCAGAAGCCTTTGAAATTTGTTTATTATTCATCATATTTTATAAGTATCAATGTTTGGTTATATTGAGATCCTCTTCAAAGTACAATAGAGTGGATGACAACCCTCTGGGTGAATAGTTTTTTTTTTACTATAACTCTGGGTGAATATTGGTTCCTCCGGGTTACTAAATACCAGGTGAACCTTTATAGGTCAATTTTCAGGAGTTAAATTTACCCTCAGAGGTTGGGTCATACAAGCCGGAGAGATAACTGCAAGTATCATAGGTATACCATTGTGATTATGTCCGCTAAGTCTAATCAGCGATACAAGTAAGGTTCTATGAAGGCATAACAGATTAAAACAGCGAGTGCATAATAATGGCGGCTTATGCAAGTATCACGCGCCATAAGCATGCGCGAAGGCATAACAAAAATTGAGTTTTTCTACTCTATTACAAGACTCCCCGAGTCTGAATAATGAAGCATTGTTTACACCAAGGCTCAAACATAGGACACCAGATGTCTTTACTCCTGTGGCTGGCTTGCTGACTCCGGGTTATCCTTCTCCGCCTCTTCGTCTGCTGCTCTGTCCTGGAAGGTCAATGAGGTCCAGTCAATGCCACTCAAGGCTTCAAACTCAGCTTCATCATCTATTAAACCGGTTGGATCGACTTCAGGGGCAAAGGTATGCTTACGAATTGGAGGGATCAGGCTGACATCATCATAATGAGTTGTTGGAATCCTCCGGTTCTCGCTGTCATAACCCGGCTGGTACTTGGTAAGATCAGTGTCGTTTCCAATGAGAGTAGCCACAGGGCGTATGTCTTTTATACAGGCGGTGAAGTACGCCTCATCAAATAAGGTTCCATCTTCCTTCAGGCTCGGGTATCCAAGACTGAGGTTGGCCGGGTCTAGCTCTGGAATCCACGCCTTGTCCCAGCTCAAGGCAGCTATAGCTCCGGCTCTGGCAGATGCCCGTCTTAGTCATTGGACCCGCTGGGGCAGCACGGCAAACCGTTTTAGCACATCTTGCAGGAGATTGGGGACATCATTTGATAAAGCCACAACGGCGAAAGCATGTTGTGACCCGGTGTACAATTGCTCCACCAGAGTATAGACTGCTTTCAGTTTGACCACCATGTCCTGCTTGAGGGTTGTACTCCTGGGGCCTGTGTTATTAAACAAAGGGTAAGCCAGAGGCAATAATTAGCTTAGTCATCAAAAGAAAGGATGGCAATATTTGAAGTTCATATAAAGTAACTTACCGAAGATGGCTGAGACCATTCGAGATATCTGACGCTTCAAGCCGGACAGTTCGGTGTTTGCTTTTGCAAGGGATGCTTCGGCTGTCTCGGCCTGAGTCACCAGAGAGGCCTTCTCATCAGCCCAGGTTTTCTTCTCTGATTCAAAGTTCTTCTTCAACTTCTCTTGTTCAGAAACGCTGAATTCAAACTTGGAGTTGGCCTTTTGCATTTCAAGTTCCTGGGCTGCCAGGCGGCTCTTTAGGTCCGCAATCTCTGACTCAATTTGACTTATGGTGGTCTGCATTGGTACCCGGCCATAGTCAGGATCATGATACAAATAAAGTTAAGTCTCAAGCACTTTGCAAGCAACGATACTTGACACTTGGGGGCTAATGTATGCTGAAGAATTCTAAACTACTACGCCGGCCTATACAAAGTAAAGTCCCAAGCGCTTTGCAAGCAAAGACACTTGGCACTTGGGGGCTAATGTGTATCGCAAGTTCAAGGTATCAGGCTACAAACCAGGTTAAGTATTTTCTCTTTAAACCAGATAAGCAGTACTACATAGTCTTCTTCTAAGTCTACAGCGTATTTACTCATAAGCAATAGACTTGGGGGCTGGTACAGTAAGTATGATTGACAATAAAGAAGCATAAGTCATACCTTAGATTTTTGCTGTATTTGCTTCACCATGTCAATTTCCAGGTCACGGCTGCTTTGCACCTGGTTGATGTAGCCCGAGACGATCTCTCCTATACTCAAATGAGTATAGTCGGTGATATCCATCTTGGCCTTACGGTGTTCTAGCAGCTCCTCTTTAGCCGAACATTTGGCAAGAACGGTGGGCCGGGCCGGCTCAATGAATTGGGCCTTGAGAAATTCCACTTCTGGGTCAGCCGCCTTGACTGGGCTAGGCGCCTCCGGATTAGCAGAACCATCAAGAATATCTTCAGAAGGCGGATCGGAAATTGGTGCTGCAATATCTTGAGCCGGTTCAAGCGGTGGCTGATGTATGAAAGAGTCGGGAGCAGTTACACCCTGTTCCGGTTCAGTCACCACAGGGTTTTGAGCCGGCTCTGCTTTCTTGGTTTTCTTCCTGGGCTTAACTTGCACGTTGTGGGCAAAGCAAAGAAATGAATAAAGGAACATGAAGAAGGAAAAACATAAGGTGAATAAATTGATATTACCCAGGGGCAGTCTTAAAAGCCGGCATGTTTGACTGCATAGACTCGCCGGATGAAGGAGATGTATCCTGATAATTGGAGTCAGATGAATTGAGAGGTTGACGGATTAGACCCGCCAAAGGTAAAAAAGGGGATAAGTCGGAGATAACCTCAGTCCGACGCTTCCGGGTTACGTCAGACAAGCCGGAGGAGAGCTCTGCGTCCTTACTAGTCCGGGTCTGCCTCCGGCTTTCAAATTGTTGTTGCTTCAAAAGAAAGTCGGGGTCTTGGTAAGCCAAAGGATGTGAAAATCTTACTTTCCGGGTTACTCTTCGAATTTTCTGACGCGACAGAGGCTCGGAGTCGGAGGAGATTATAGTTACCTCTTCTTCGACGGGTTGGCTGTTTCCCGTGTCTTCCTGAAAGAGAAATCATGTCAGTGAAATGATGATAAAATAGTCAGGGAAGTTTAAAAAGTTACCTCTTCTTCGTTGTCATCAGAGTCATCAAGTTGAAGCATCTCCGAGGCACTTGTTTTTCTTTTCCTAGAGGTGGTAGGCTTGGCGGCTTTCCTATCGGCTTTCTTAGTAGCCCTGGCTTGTTTGGCCGCCTCATGGTCATAATGAACCTTCCAGAAGCTATCTTTTGCCTGAAGAGAAATTGTGAAAGGTTGTAAGCAAAAGCAAGGTATAAGCATAGTAAAAGGTAATAACTGGGACTTACTGCAGGGGACGGGTTTTGTTTGCAGAAAGGCAGTAACCCAAAGGCGTTACTGGTCACTGTACCCTCCTTTAACAAAGACTGAGTGGTAGCCTCCACTACGTCATCTGGTAAGTCGTCAGGGCTATGATGCTGAGGGTCATCTTTCTCGCCTGAGTAATTACACATTAAGCCGGGCGGTGGCTTAAGGGAATTATTCTCCAAGCAATCCAGACTCGGACCAGGTCAATGCCATCTAGGCCGTTCCCCAAAAGTGCTTTAATCTTCTTGATCTTGGGGGTGAGTGGCAGACATTCAATAGCAGTCAACTTATCCGGCAGCGGGTGAGTAGATTCAAGGCGCAATGCACGAAAGCCGGGCAGCGGGTTTTCACCAGCCGGAGAAGTATCCTGGCAGTAGAACCATGTCTGGTTCCAGTCCTTTGGATGACTCGGCAATTCAGCATAAGGGAACAGGCAGTCTCTCCGCCTTTGAATCAATATGCCACCAAGTTCCAAACTGGGCCCGTTGGCGCGCTCATTCTACCAGTTCAAATAAAAAAATTCCCTGAACAAAAGTAGGCTGGGCTCTTCTCCAAGGTAGACCTCACAGAAAACTTGGAAGTTGTAGATATTTGACACGGAATTGGGCCCAATGTCTTGAGGTCCTAAGTCAAAGAAGTGCAAAACGTCTCTAAAGAATTTTGAACCGGGTGGAGCGAATCCCCGGCTCATATGATCTGTAAAAACTACTACCTCCCCTTCTTTGGGATGAGGTTTCTCCTCGGACGGGTCAGGAGCACGATAAGACATGACCTCCTTCTTGGGCAGATAGCCAGACTTCACAAATTCGGACAATTTGCTTTCTGTGACAATAGATGGGACCCAATTGCAGGTCACCGGAGGTTTGGGAGCTTTGGATGCCATTGCGTAAATCGAAGCCTACAACAAGATGAAGAATTTTTCCGGTTCAATTATAACCCGGAGGAAAGTACTATTGAGTTACTCAAAATGGCGGCTTAAAAAGGGGCTTAATGACACATAGGTAATCATGTAATGATGTTTAAATCATTACGAGTATGAAAGGCAATTGAAGTTTTCTTAAGTCGCCAGAGGCAAGCGGTGTTAACAGCCGGTATTATTTTGAACCGGTCATATGAACTACTATGGCTGAAACAGAGTCAACAGACGCGGTTTTTGGCTAAGTGTGGAACAAACAGGTTTCACAAGTTGAAATTATTATTTTGGATCAAACGATGCTCTGGAAAGGAAAATTTTCTAGACCTAAAACAGTATAGGTAAGTTCATGTACTCGAGGAGGGCTTCCAAAACGAGGAAATGAGATCTATTTTCATACAGAATAAGCACAAAATATCCTCCGCGGCAGTCCTATGTTGTTTTTACAATCTGAGCAAAGCATTAGAGGTAAGAACTAATGGAGGTTTGCCTCAGGCGGCGATGAACGTCGACGAACTCAAGGCAGTATTAATGCAGATCTGAGAAAGGGGGAAAAGAACTCACAGATGCGGAAGAGCTGCGGAGGGTCGCCGTCGTTTTTTCATCAGAAACAGAGTGATGCAGCGGCCTGAGTCGATGAAGACGAGGGGTCCTGCGGCGGCGGCGGCTGAGCTCGAGCGGCAGAAAGGAAAGTGCGAGGAAGAAGACGACTGAAGGAAATGAAAAAGACCTAAGTCGCATCTATGTATAAGGAGGCGCCAACCAAGACGGCGCGAGAAACGAGGAGACGAAAGCATCATTATCCAGCGGCCCCGATGTCTCGATTCTCGGGATGGTCAGTAAAGGCAAAGATCCGTTGGAGGCTATGATGGAATAAAATATGAGTTTAATTGAAGATGACATCACAAAGATTTAACCTGGACCCAGATGATGACGTCACAACGGGTTAAAAGTTTCCGCACAAAACAAAAGACTGAAGGCCAGTTCATAAGGTTTTTTAAGATTGACATGAACCGGTTCAAATCAATTTGGGGCCTAATGTCGGGCATATAACTATTATGTAAGCCGCCCAGGAGGGGCCAGGTTACGCAAAGGGAAGCCCATCTGAAGCCCAAGACCAAGACATGAAAATGGCGGTTCAGTAAAGGGTTTAAAGGCCCACAGGCAACTTGAAGCCCGTAAAGATAAACCGCCATGATGGCATAACTTGTACTGTAAGGTAGAAGTAACTAGTCGCTGAGACGGACACTGTTTATGAGCCGGCCGAGACTCTATAGGCCGCAGGGCGTCAACCCGTGTATATAAGGGGACGACCCGCCGGCGGCTTAGTGCAAGAAAACAACTCATCGAGAACCGGGCATAGCGTTTCTCGCTCCCTGGTCATCGAAACATCAAGCAATACCAACCCAACTAGACGTAGGCCTTCCTTCACCGCAAGGGGCTGAACTAGTATAAACCTCGCGTGTCCCTTGTCCCGATTAACCCCTTTAAGCTTCCTAGTTGCGATGGCTCCACGATTAAGTCCTTGCAAGAGGACATCTGTCGTGACAATTCCACGACAGAGAGTGTGTGGATGGCTGGAGCTAGCTTATATAGGCATGGCTAGCTTGATATGTAAGCTATGTGGGTAGCTTAGGAAGTAAGCTAGGTAGTGGCATGGGAACAAGGGGGCATGGTGGGGTGTCATGCTTGTCCCCTGGGTTACTTCATAAATAGTGCCAGGGGACAAGTGACACTATACATGATGGCATCAAGGTACAGCCGTCTCGTCCGCGGTATGGCCGCCACGTCGGGGTCTTGTCGGTGTCAGGTCGGGCTGCAGTCAGCAGCCGGCTGGTTGGCGTAGTCGGCAGCGGCAGTCGGCAGCCGGCCGGGCAGAACAGTCGGACGAGGAGCCGGCAGGAGCGGCCGGGCAGTCGGACGAAGGTGCTTTGCTAGCCCCGATGTCTTGATTTATTGTCTCGCCGTCTTCGGGGTATCCGTGTCCAATTACTCCGACAGTAGCCCCCAAGCCTCCGGGCAACTTGGCAAAGTTGGGCGGAGGTTTTTTGGCGAATGTTCATGGAAATGATCATGAAAAATACAAAGTTAGTCCACGCAGATATATCAAATGTATGCTTTTAGCATTTCAAGTTTTATGCGGAGGGCGCCGACTCGGTTTCGTCCGAGCCCCCTTAATCTTTTTCGTGTTCCCTCCGTTTTTTGGCTTGTGCTCTTGCTTGCCGAACAGTCGCTCTGTGGTCTGTGGCTCAGAGTGGGCCACGAAGTGGAGTGTACAGTACTCAGAGTCTGGGAGTAGATTCAACCGAGTAGATACTTGTAAAGGAAACGGCCGGATCGCCCGATCCGTTTTTCTTCCCGGACGTTTTTCGCGTGGGTGGCCTCCAGCGTTCACTCTTGCTTGTCGGACAGCCGCTCTGCGGTCTGTGACTAAGAGTGGGCCTTTGGTACCGTGCAAGGTACTAAGCCGTCTGCGGGACTAATGTCTCAGGCCAAGCGGCCAGCCCCCGGGCCAACTCTGGTTGGAGCCGGGGCGAACAGTGATGCAACTGTAATAAAATGCGGAGACAGCCCCCGAGCATCGCTCGGAGTTATCCATGCTTGCATGGTGCAAAAAACATGCGGGTGAGGAGCTCACATTGGTTTTCACATAGCCGAGGTGGAGTTTGCCGAAGACAGTCGGCGCGGCTCGGCGCTCGCGGAGTGCGCCGGCACACCCGCTGGGTGTAGCCTTCGAGCCCCAGGGTGCTCGAAGAAGGGTCCCGGCCGGCCAGGCTCGACCGGTCAGGCGGCGAGGCGTCTTGCAGCGCCCTTTTTCTTCTTTTTCTCTTTTGCCGGCTGCTGGCAGTCGGACAAAACTCTTCTCTTGTTTGGAATCTTCCGTGGGGGCGCACCAGCGTACCCACTGGGTGTACCCCCGAGATTCGGGTCGACTGCTGAGCAGTCGGACCGGATCTCCCGGCAACTACTCTATCTTCTTCTTCGCGGGGGCGCGTCAGCGCACCTGCTGGGTGTAGCCCCCGAGACCTGGGCCGACTGCTGAGCTGTCGGGCCGGATCTCCCGGCAACTACTTTGTTTTCTTCTTCGCGGGGGCGCGTCAGCGCACCTGCTAGGTGTAGCCCCCGAGATCTGGGCCGACTGCTGAGCAGTCGGGCCAGATCTCCCAGCAACTACTTTGTCTTCTTTCTTTTTCTCTTATAGCAGACGGACGTATAAGCTGCTCTCTTTTTTCTTTCTGTCCGACTCCACATGGGGAGCCCGACCCTTCTTTCCTCTGCCGGCTTGGGCAGCCGGCCTGGGCACACCTCGCTTATTTTTTCAAAGCCGGGTAGCGGGTGTGAGGACCCGTCCTGTCCGGGAGGCAGGAGCCGGGCGTCCGGCAAACGGGCGCGACTTGGCCATCCGGGTGGCGGGAGCCGGCCACTTTCTTTCTCTTCTTTCTGTCCGACTCCATGCAGACAGCCGGACCTCTTCTTCCTCATTTTTTTCAGTCAGCCGGCCACTGATTTTTCTTCTCTTTTTCAGCTGGCCTCTGCTTCTTTTCTTCACGCGCCGGCCACAGCAGGCGGCTGGAGCGGGTTCCGGCGAGGGCGCGCGTGGCACAGCCGGACACGGCGCTAGACCCGGGAGCCGGCAGCGGAGGCGCGCGACCCGGCCGGCCAGAGGCGTGGCAGGGGAGCCGGCACGGCGCGCGGAGGCGCAGGCGGCCTCGGGCGGAGTCGGACGCGGACGCGCGTGGCCGAGCCGGCGCAGGGAGGCGGCGGGAGCGGCAGCTGGCATAGCGGGCGACGCGGCAACGTGGTCGGAGTGGGAGAAGGGCGGCCGACGCAGGCGGGTGGCGCGCGGGCACGGGCAGGAGCCGGCCTGGGCCAGCGGGAGGCGGCGAGGCGGTGACCCGGCCAGGCGGCAAGGCTGGGAGGACCCAACACTTGGGGAGCCGGCCTGGCGGGGAGGACCCGGTAGGAGCGGGGCACGCGACCGCAGGGCAGGGGACGCGGCGTCGAGGACCCGGCGCGGCGATGAGGAGCCGGCCCGAAGCCGGTGAGCGGGCGCAGAGGCGAGCACGGCGCATGCTCGATGCGAAGGCGGCCAGGCATGGCTGGGCATCTGCGGGCGCGGGGAGGCGGCCAAGCGCGAGCACTAGTGGAGCCGCGTGGAGGCGAGCAGCGTGCGGGGGCGAGGAAGACGCGACCAGGCGGAGGCGACGCAACGAGGCAGGGGCAGAGGAAGCGGCCTGCAGCAACGCTGTGTGGAGCAGAGGTGGAGCTAGCATCTGTCCATTATCTGATGAATATACAGATAATATCCAACTTGCCTCTGGCAAGTATACGAAGAGTATCCGACTATAGTCTGATTAGCCTACGGGTAGTGTTTGACCACGGTTTGACTTGCATCTAGCTAGCTTCTATAGACGAAATATGGAGGAGTGAAAGTGCGTTTCGGCCAGAGCAAGGCGCAGCATGGAGAGGAGCAGACGCGAGCGGCGCGTGGATGGATGCGGCCGACCGAAGCAAGGCCCCCGCGCGCGGCGCATGCGCGGACGGACGGTCGGCGTTGTGGTAGTGGCGAAGAAGGCGATGCCGACGGCGAGGTCACACCACCCCTCGCGGCCGCTCCGTGGACGGGTCGACGTCGAGCCCTCGAGCGCTACCGGAGAGACGGCGCGATGCCGCGGCGGAGCTGATGAAGAAAAAAGGGTCCCGCCCGGACTGCGAAACCAGCAGCAGCGCGGTAGCATAGTACCGCCCCACGGTGGGCACCAAATGTCGTCGTATTCTCACGGGGGGTGCAAGACGACATATGCCACAAGGTGGCTTCATGTGAGGGCAAGACTGCTGCCGGAATATCCAGGGACGGTCATGCGAATAGCACGCGCTAGTTTACCCAGGTTCGGGGCTCTCCGGAGAGATAACACCCCTACTCCTGCATGCCTGAGTGTATGTGGTATATCTGGTACAGAGTGCTCCTGGAGCTGTATCTGAAAGCAGTGCCACATGCATCTGGTTTCATATATGCATGTATGTGGCATGCTCTAGTGGCGGGCCATGCTCATGGCTCATGGCCGTGAGCATGTGAGTGCTCATGCGTGAGTGCATGTGAGAGTGTGTGGGTGGATGGAGCTAGCTTATATAGGCATGGCTAGCTTGATATGTAAGCTATGTAGGTAGCTTAGGAACTAAGATAGGTAGTGGCATGGGAACAAGGGGGCATCGTGGGGTGTCATGCTTGTCCCCTGGGTCACTTCATAAATAGTGCCAGGGGACAAGTGACACTATACATGATGGCATTGAGGTACAACCGTCTCGTCCGTGGTATGGCGCCACGTCGGGGTCTTGTCGGTGTCAGGTCGGGCTACAGTCGGCAGCCGGCTGGTTGGCGCAGTCGGCAGCGGCAGTCGGCAGCCAGCCGGGCAGAGCAGTCGGACGGGGAGCCGGGAGGAGCGGCCGAGCAGTCGGACTGAGGGGCTTTGCTAGCCTCGATGTCTTGATTTATTGTCTCGCCGCCTTCGGGGTATCCGTGTCCAATTACTCCGACACGCGACGTGGTCAACGTGGTCAAGGAACGACTTCCATCAGACGTGGACTGTACGTGGAGAGGCTGACAGCTGGGTCCATGGCCGCGGCAAGGAAGTTCCTCCTTATTACGTGCAAAATAAATATTCCTCCACCTGACAGCGGGGACCCACCGGACGGGCCACCGTATTTTGCGAAAAAAACATTTCCCCCTGACTGCTGGGACCCACTAGCTACATCTTCACACGCAAGGAAGTGCGTCCGAATAAAAAACGATTCGCCCCCCTTACTGCTGGGACCCACCAGCTACATCTTCGCATGCAAGGAAGTTCCTAACAGTCGGGACCCACCTGGTCGAAGCGTACGTAGCGTTGTCATTCTGGTCGCGAACGTGTGCGTACATATATATTGGTCAATGTAGAGGCGCGCACGTGTCATAGTAGAGGCGCGCACGTGTCGTAGTAGAGGCACGCACGTAGCATGTACATGTAGGTACAGCGGCCAGGGTGCAAGAAAGAAAATACGGCCACATATGTGTACATGCGGGCGGGGTCTCGAACGCCTACTCGCGCATACGTACGGCCAGGGCTCGTGTACATGGCTGGGTCGGAACGGAGAAACAGCGTCGTCTTCGTGTTCATGGGGAGGCAACGGAATGCGTCGTGTTCATGGGGAGGCAACAGAATGCATCGTGTTCATGGGGAGGCAACGGAATGCGTCGTGTTCATCAGGAGGGCTTGGACGGAACAGGCGATGGAAACGAGGCATGCCGTACCGCAGAACAGAGGAAACGGCCTTGTGTTCAACCGGCCACATTCGAAACGGGATCCTGTTCATCGGGAGGAGTGTGGCGTACCGCAATAATGGAGGAAACGAACCTCCTACGGTCGAAACGGGGGTCCTGTTGATCGGGAGGGGTGTGGCGTACCGCAAAACAGAGGAAACGGACTTGTGTTGGAGTGCTACGGTCGAAATGGGGGTTCCTGTTCATCGGGAGGGGTGTGGTGTACCGCAAAACGGGACTCCACGGGATACTGTTCATCTCCACCGTCGACCTCCTCCAGCCTCCACGGGCTCCTGTTCATCCAGCCTCCACGGGCTCCTGCTCATCCAGCCTCCACCGCGCGCTACTCCATCGGCTACTGTTCAACCACCCCTCCACCGTCTACTGTTCATCCAGCCCTCCACACTACAGGGTCCTGTTCAACAACCCCTCCACGGGCACCCCTCCACCGTCTACTGTTCATCCAGCCCTTCACCACACCACGGGGTCCTGTTCATCCAGAGGCAATGCCACCGCTCACTGTTCATCCAAAACCCCCTGCAACACTCACTGTTCATCCTATTGATCGGCTTCAGTTAGCAGTAGTAGCGAAGGAATCGCTCGATCGGGTTCAGTTAACAGCCATTGATCGATCGCTCGGGTTCAGTAACGCGTAGCCTGCAGTGCAATCGCTCGAGTTTAGTTAGAGCCCAACGCCTCGCTCGGGTTCAGTTAGAGCCAACGCCTCGCACACACACGCGTACGTGTACGAGAGAAACGCGCATCGCTCGGCCCCCGACCTCCCACCGTAACCGGGAACTCCCCGAAATTTTCCTCCCCCTCGATTCTACCATGGTTTTTTCCGTCATGGACGGCCCAAAGAATGTCATGCAGCTGTGTCTCCGGCCTGCCCAGGACGAAAAGCCCATTTTCTGTCATGATTTTTTGTCATAGAAGTAGGAGCCCACCACATCTATGATGATACCGGGTTTTGTCACAATTATCGTCATAGAAGTGTCATATGTATGACACAAAAAAAGTTCTTTCGGCCCAAAATGTCACGGATGTGTCTTTTTTTTGTAGTGCTATCTACCATCAAGATCAAAAATCCAATGGACAGAATCTGGCAGTTGAACCCTTTGCTTACCCTTGGATCTGGTCGAGGACCTTAAAATAGGCACGACCGAGGAGTTGGTTCCCCTCTTAGGTGCTGGTTCGCTGCCATGGCCATGTGGCTGGCATGGTAGCTGGTGTGCCGCGGTCTATGGTGGTGAATTGGAAATGTTCTTTTGACGGGTCGTACCCTAGTTGTCTGAGGAGGTCGGACTCCTAGTGACTGAGGTGAAGCACCTGAATGGTGAAGGTATCACAGGCATGCAAACTTTGAAGACCTAACTATAGAGGCGAGTTCAGCTGCTATCAGAGTGCGCCCACCACCTGTTTGAGTATGAAGAACCACGACATATTACTCGGATGATGCTGGGCGATTGTCTAAAGAAGAACTGAAGTCATGTATGCACAATGCGACCAATGTGGATGTGTGAACACGTAGTCTGCCTTAACACGAAGGTACACAGATTGCAGTGTAACATGTAACTAGACAGATCATGATGTTTAGTCAGTTGGTTGCTAGATAGACTACTACAACTAGTAAAATGCACGTGCTTTGCATGCTGAATTACAAACAGTTGGTGATGCCATGGATTTAAATGCAATTGCCAATTTGTTGGCAATTTTCATGGATTCGTTCCATGAAAGTGAATATATTTCTTTCCTTCACAACCTTGCTGTTGATTTTAACTTATTTCCACGATAGTGAATTAAGTCCATCCAATCTGTCGGGGGTGTCGTGCGACATATGGCAAAGGATGGCTTATCATGGAGGGGGCTAATAATACGTCGCTGGTGCCAGGAAATGGGATAAGGCGCAGACATGCACGCCAGCGAATCTTACCTAGGTTCAGGGCTCTCCTAGGAGATAACACCCCTACTCCTGCCCTGCGGGGTCTCCGCATGATCACTCAAGCAACAACAGTGGCTACAAGCTTGCTCCTTGAGCTGTTTCTCTAGAGGGGGAAGAAGGACAGGGCTAGCCCTAGCTTCCTCTCTCTATATGTGTCTATGGATGAACTAGGGTCCGAACCCTTTGCATGGGTGTCCTGGGGGGTTTATATAGGCCTACCCCCCAGGGGTACAAGGGTAATCCGGCCGGGGTAGGACCCGGCTATCAGTGTCTCTGGTCGCCGGCTTCTTCACTTGCTGATGGGGCCCGCCGCCTGGTGAGCTCCGCCAGCTGTCTCGTGCTCGGCCGACAGGCCGTGCCCACCGCCTGGTGGGCTCCGCCGGCTGTCTCGTACTACGGATGGTTTATTTGAAGTAAGCTGAGCACAAAGTGGCACAATCTGAATACATCTAATGTAACACCCCGGATGTAACTTTCCATATTTGTACTCCAACTCATGCCATTTTCGGCACTAAGTTATGAGATTCGTGGTTGGGTTCTTGTCTTTGTTTTGCATTTTGTCCATGTCATGCATTTCATATCATGGCATCATGTGCATCACATTCGCATACGTGTTCGTGTCATGCATCCGAGCATTTTCCCCATTGTCCGTTTTGTAATCCGGCACTCCTATGTCCTCCGGCAGCCCCTTTTACCTCTTCTCATGTGCGGGTGTTAAACATTCTCGGAATGGACCGAGATTTGCCAAGCGGCCTTGGTACAGCACCGGTAGACCGCCTGTCAAGTTTCGTGCCATTTGGGGTCCGTTTGATACTCCAACGGTTAACCGGGTAACCGTGAAGACCTTTTTTGTGTTGTAGCCCAACACCCCTCCAAAAAAGCCCAATAACCCATCCAAACCCCCTCCATGCTCTCGGTCGTTCGATTACGAACGTGTGGGCATACACTCCATTTGGAGTCTCCTAGCTCCCTCTACCTATAAATATGTGCCCCTCCCCGAATTTTCGCGCAGTCCAAAACCCTAACCTAGTCCCTCTCCGCCGCCGAACGTGTCGCCGGCACTGGACACGTCCACCGCCGCCGCCCGGCGAACCAGGGTGCGCCATGTGGCACCCGACCACCGCCCGCACTGGCGGCCCGCCGAGCCCGCAGCCCGTCTCCTCCGCCACGCCACCCTGCACCAACGCCGCCGCCTCGCGCCGCCGTCTACCTCCGCGCCGGCGCCCGTCTCCGCCGCATGCCCGCCGACGCCGGCGACTGCGCCCGCCGCCCAGCTCGCCGCCATCCGCGCTGCCCCTCCCCGTAGCCGCCCGGGCCTCCTCCGGCCAGATCCGGGTCGGCGCCGCCCGGATCCGGTCGCCCCGACCTCTTCCTCGATGCCGGCCGCCGTGTCCCTCGCCTCCGGTGACCTTCCGGCGAACCTCGATCCGCGTGCCATGAACCCTAGGGTTGACTCGATTTTCCTTCAAGTCTTTTATTTTTGCATTTTATTAACCTGTTCATCATGGCATATCTCCTCATCCGTAGTACCGTTTTGCAAGCATAATATATCGAAATGTTCATCAGGATGTCCTCTTTATTTTGTTCCATTTTGGCATGCTTGTTTGAGGTCATTTTGATGCCCAAATATCTGATGCAAGAGTGCTATAAAATGTTAGTTTCAGATACTTAACAGATTATGGGCATTTGTCATTTTTGTTGCATATATTGTGTGCATCTTATGGGAATGAGCACTACATGTGTTTTGGGCTATGCCATGCCATATTTACAGGGGTGTATGCCATGTATTTTTGTGATCTATGTGGTTACTAGAATAAGCATGCAAACTAGGCATCGTGATGTTGCTGTTTTCATGGACTTAGACTTTCACTAAGTTATTTCCCTGCTGTTATTTTTTATGCCATGTATTCATATTGCTACAGAGAGATCCATGCTTCTTTTGAGTATGTTCAGTCAGGATGTTTTGGACATATGGATGTGCTCTACCCATCCATGCCCTTTTTGACAACTATGGAGTGCCCTAGCATGACTCAATCTTGCTCTACTTTTTCTATAAAATGTTCCTGGCAGATTGTTTACATGTTAATCAATTTTGCCAAGGTTGTTGTAGTTGATCCATGCATGATATGAGGTTGTTCTTGCCATGGTTAGCTTCTTGAGCATGTATTATTGTTGTTAATATGCTTAGTTTATCATGAAATTCCTTGTGGTGAGTTAATCGAGCTCGCGAAGATGCCTTCATGATGTTGTTTCTGCCATGTCCAGTTTTTCTGCTAAGTCTGAAATCTGTAACGAAACTTGCTATGTTTACATGGGTGCCATGATATCTTTTTACCTCATGGTCAGTAAGGAACTTTTGTTCTATGCTTTGAGTAGATTCATGCTGTGCCTTGATTTGCTATGTTATGTTCCTGTAGCATGTTATTTGGTTGCTCTGAACATGGTTTCCTGATGTTAATTCTGGCATGTTGTTATTTTCACCAAGTCTGTGAAGCTGATATCTTTTGCACTTTTGCCATGCTGGTTTGAACCTGCTATTTTATGATTTAGCCGTAGCTCAGTGTTCATCTTTTCTCAAGAATCTTGAGTACATCACTTTCATATGCTTGTTTGTTATGTTTGAGCAGAGTAGATTAGTTTCTTGTAGCATGCTAAGTGGCATCATGCTGTTAATCACAGAATTGTGCCATCATTGTTTTACTTGTCATTTGCAAACCGTGCATCCGATTCCGGTGATCTTTATATCGATTTCAACCGAAATCATCTCATCTTTCCAGAGGCATACTTGGTTTGCCAATTTGATGCCTGGTTCATCTTTTCCCTTTCGGAGCACGCATATGCATTCCATATCACAACTCGCATATCATGTCATGTTTTGCATCATGTTACTTGTGCATTGCATCGTGGTTGATAGTTGTTCGTTTGCTTGTGTTCTTGCTTTGGGTAGAGCCGGGAGACGAGTACGTGACCGAGGAACCTGTTGAGAACGCTTACGAGGATCAAGCTTTCGACAACACTGAGAACTTTGCAGGCAAAATGACCATACCCTCGAAATCACTTCTATCTTTGCTTGCTAGTTGCTCGCTCTTTTGCTATGCTGCGATACCTACCACTTGCTATATCATGCCTCCCATATTGCCATGCCAAGCCTCTAACCATCCTTTCCTAGCAAACCGTTGTTTGGCTATGTTATCGCTTTTGCTCAGCCCCTCTTATAACGTTGTTAGTTGAAGGTGAAGATGAAGTTGGTTCCATGTTGGAACATGGATATTTTGGGATATCACAATATCTCTTATTTAATTAATGCATCTATATACTTGGTAAAGAGTGGAAGGTTCGGCCTTATGCCTGGTGTTTTTTTCCACTCTTGCCGCCCTAGTTTCCGTCATACCGGTGTTATGTTCCTTGATATTGCGTTCCTTACGCAGTCGGGGTGATTTATGGGACCCCCTTGACAGTTCGCCTTGAATAAAACTCCTCCAGCAAGGCCCAGCCTTTTACATTTGCCTACCTAAGCCTTTTTCCCTTGGGTTTTCGCGAGCCTGAGGTTCATCTTTATTTACCCCCCCCCCCAGGCCAGCGCTCGTCGTGAGTGTTGGTCCAACCTGCCAACCGCCGGTGACCACCAGGGACAACTCTGGGCTCTCCTACCGGAAGTTTGGACAATCCGGTGTGCCCTGAGAACGAGATATGTGCAGCTCCTATCGGGATTTGTCGGCACAGTCGGGCGGCTTTGCTGGCCTTGTTTTACCATTGTCGAAATGTCTTGTAACCGGGATTCCGAGGCTGATCGGCTCTTCCCGGGAGAAGGAATATCCTTCGTTGACCGTGAGAGCTTATGATGGGCTAAGTTGCGACACCCCTGCAGGGTATTATCTTTCGAAAGCCGTGCCCGCGGTTATGAGGCAGATGGGAATTTGTTAATGTCCGGTTGTAGAGAACTTGACACTTGACTTAATTAAAATACATCAACCGCATGTGTAACCGTGATGGTCTCCTTTCGGCGGAGTCTGGGAAGTGAACACGGTTTTGGGTTATGGATGAACGTAAGTAGTTTCAGGATCACTTCTTGATCACTTCTAGCTTCACGACCGTGCTTTGCCTCTCTTCTCGCTCTCTTTTACGTATGTTAGCCACCATATATGCTTAGTGCTTGCTGCAGCTCCACCTTGTTACCCCATCCTTCCTATAAGCTTAAATAGTCTTGATCTCGCGGGTGTGAGATTGCTGAGTCCTCGTGACTCACAGATTCTACCAAAACAGTTGCAGGTGCCGACGATGCCAGTGCAGGTGACGCAACCGAGCTCAAGTGGGAGTTCGACGAGGAACTTGGTCGTTACTATATTTCGTTCCCTAATGATCAGTAGTGGAGCCCAGTTGGGACGATCGGGGATCTAGCATTTGGGGTTGTCTACTTTTATTTTGGTTCCATGGTCGGAACTTGATTGTACTCTGTATGATGCATGTTTAATTTATGTATTGTGTGAAGTGGCGATTGTAAGCCAACTCTCTTTATCCCATTCTTGTTCATTACATGGGATTGTGTGAAGATGACCCTTCTTGCGACAAAACCTACAATGCGGTTATGCCTCTAAGTCGTGTCTTGACACTTGAGAGATATAGCCGCATCGTGGGCGTTACATCTAAGTAGTTGATCCAATGGTTGGCGATGTCCAGATTTGCCATCTCTCAGCCGTCCGATCGAGTTTATCCAATGGTGGGCATTCAAAGTTATTCCCACACTATGTAGTTGTATAGACACATATTTTTATGATGATGGCTACCTTATGTTGGGCATTGTGACTTAACGATAATGATGTGGTTTCTAACAATAAATATGTTTCATCTTTTATCCAAGTTAATCAAAGTAGTGGACCTAGAAAGTATTTGGAGTGGGGGCAAAATAATTGAGTGCGGGCATATTCTATAGAAATTCAAAGAATTTAAGCATATTTTTCCAAAAAACACAAGCAAATCTTACCGTAATTTAAAACTTTCAGTGGGTGCCTGGGCCCCCACTGATGAGGACATCAATACCATTGTTACACCCACAGCCCCTGCTGCTATACATACTGGACCAATTACCAGAGCTCGCGCACGCCAATTAAATTATCAGGTACTTTCGTTTCTTGGTAACGTTTCCAATGTTCATGAGAATATGATGCTGCCTAAATTGGATACATTTGTTTTGCTTACAAATGAAGGGCCTACCATGGACAAGAAAGATGAACCTTGGAGCAAGTTCAAGCATGGAGATGTTGGCATGCGCAAGGGGAACAAGAACGGAGTTACAAGTGATGATTCCAGGACTTTGAAGCCACCATAATGAGTGCATGAAGCCTTGTACGAAATATACAAGATGCCACTTCATAATATTCGTCCATAGGCTATTCTAGGTGCTGTGTCACCTTATTATTGGGCCAGGCCCATGTAATTTCGAAATACTTAAGTATAGGTTGTTTTTAGAGTCCGTATGTGTGGGGAAACAAGAGTTAGGGTTGGTTACGGACCCCTCCCTCAAGGGCCACGAAATTCCCTCCTCTTCTTCCATATATATAGCCCTTAGGGCGTCGTTTAGACTTTGGGTTTTGTTTAGATTAAAAGTCCGCCATAGCTGCAACTTCGCGTACTTCGTTTGTGTTCAACGACCAGACCAAGGCGTCACAGAACCCCACCTTGATCAATAAAGCTTTCCTCTTATATTCACAATATCCAGATTGTAATCTTAGTTTCTTGCTTGTTCTTCATTTGCCTGCAGGAAACAGACCTTCATGGTTAGGTTGATCGTGCTCCGGCATGGTCAATAACCTCTCGGAGTTGGTTTAGCGATTGCTAAGGTGCGACGTCCTCGCACGTTCGTAGTCGGATCGTCAAAGTCAACTTCCTCCAAAGCGATAGCCACCATCTCATCGAAAGACGGGACACCTTTGCCTCTATCAAGTGGTATCAAATTTCCAGGTTGCTCGGTGAGATTTTACAGTTTTTCGTAGTTTAGATCGAGTCTGTTCTTCATACCTATAGTCCATGAAAAAGCCAAAAAAAATTAGGTTAGTTCATCCCATCCGAACCAATCTGAGCCTTTGCATAATCTTTTCTGTATTTGCTTTGTTGAATTTGCGGTTGCATCATCGTGTCAAGTTGCTGGTCTTAGCATCTAGTCCTTTAGAGTTTCAAGTTCTGTTCACAGGTTGTCACATCGCCGCTGCCATATATCACCACCGCATCATCATCATCGTTGCTGCCATATACCACCACCGCACCAACTTCATCACCGCTGCCATATACCACCACCACATATTCATCGCCAATCCGAGTCCATATACGCCAACATATATCCGCCACCAGTCCGAGTTCCACCAGATTCATCTCCGCCACTAGTCCGAGTTCCACCAGATTCATCTCCGCTACCAGTCCTATTCCGAGTCCAGTATTTTGTTACTCTGTTTTGGATATCTAGATCACGCCATACTCCGAGTCGTGACAGAGAAGGACTCCCCAACTTCCGTGCTACCCGCAGAAGAAAAATAGTTTCAGTTTAAAAAAAACTAAGTCTAGAAAATTCTGGCTAGGCAGTTTTTAGGACATTTGTAGACTTTTTCGAAAAAAAATTGTTGCGGAGCAAAAAAAAGAGGAAAAAAAGTGGAAAAAAAATCAGAGTGTGCTCCTCCCTTGTTTACGTGCAGTGTCGTGATTTTGTTAGTGTTCTAGGCTCGCGTCTCTAGTACGGTCTAGCCTAGGACCAGCACAGTACCGTCGTTGAGCGTTTTTTTCAACTTTGCATCTCTGAATTGATTATTGCTGACCCTTTTTGCTACCTTATTATAAGCCTTCCCAGCTCCACATACATCTACATCGTGCGTTTGACTCTCCCTGGTAATCGCTCTATCCAAGCTTTGAGAGTTTTGACTACATCGGTTGCCGATCACCGCCTACTGCTGGGTAAGAACTGGTAAGAATTTGAGATTTGCTTGACGGAGTTGTGACACCCGCCACCACCACCACTTGTTAGTAGTCTGTAGGATCATATTCTTGTGTGTTTCTATTGCTGCTAACCATGCCAGGATCACAAGCCGACGAGACTGACTGGGAGAACTTGACGAACAAGGAGCTTCATGATAAGTTTCAGCAAATGATGAGTGTACAGGTGCAAGATGTGCTAAACAGATTTGAAGAGGCCATGGAGAAGATAGATGGCATGGAGAAGACGTTCGAAACAAAAATCGATAACAAGTTTAATGAATTGCTCGCGCGTCTTCCACCACCACCACCGGCTGCACCTAACGCACCTCTACAACAGCAACAACAACGACTACCTCCACGTCGGGAAACAGCCCTCCGCCGAGCGAGACGTGTCCCTCTTCAGCCTGGCCAAACTGCTGGTGCTGCTGTTGATACTTCTGTGGCTCCTGCTGCTGATGTGGAGGAGGATGATTATGTGGGAGATTACGAGGATGAAGTTGATGAAAATCAGAACTACGTGCAACCACCAGCACCACAACCACCAGGTCATCCACATGCAAATAATGGCAATGTTAGGGCTCCCCCTCAGGTACGAGATCATGACCATCTCCCTAAACTGAAATTGAATATTCCACAATTTGAGGGTAGATATGTTCCTGATATATATCTTACTTGGGAGTTATAAACTGAACAACGATTTACATGTTTACAATATCCTGAGGAGAGACGTGTTCCTGCTGTTGTTTGTGCTTTCACTAGCTTTGCATGTGTTTGGTGGTCTGAACATTGTCGATTATATCCTGTTCCAGCTACTTGGGCTGCTTTCAAAACTGCTATGCGTACTCACTGGGTTCCACCATATTATCAACGTGAATTACTTCAAAAATTGCAGCACTTAAGACAAGGAAAAAATTTAGTAGAAGAATATTATCAGGAATTACAAACTGGCTTGATTAGATGTGGTATTGTTGAGGAGAATGAATCTATGCTTTCACGTTTTCTGGGTGGATTAAATAGAGAGATTCAGACCATTCTAGACTATAAGGATTATAATAATATCACTCGTTTATTCCATCTTGCTTGTAAAGCTGAACTTGAAGTGCAGGATCGACAGGCATTGGCGCGAACTAACTTTTCTGCAGGTCAACCTTCATCATGGACACCACGTGCATCATCTACTTCCACTGCACCATCACCTCCTTCAGGTGCCACCTCCAACCGTGATACAAGAAAGCAGGCACAACCACCACTATCTGCCAAGAGCACACCTGCTGGGCCTGCATAGAGCTCTTCTTCTTCCATGGCGTCAACAGGGCACACAAGTGATATTATTTCTCGTCGTTGTAAGGGAAGAGGACATTTTGCGAGCGAATGCCAATCTCAGCGTGTGATGATTGCTACTGAGGATGGTGGGTATGAGTCCGCTAGTGACTATGATGAGGAGACTTTGGCTCTTATTACACATGAAGAACACGGTGGAGATGATTCTGATCATGAGACGCAATACATGGCTGCTGAAGATGCTGACAGGTATGAATGTTTAGTTGCTCAACGTGTTTTGAGTGTGCAGGTTACACAAGCTGATCAAAATCAGAGGCATAATTTGTTCCATACAAAGGGAGTTGTGAAGGAACATTCTATTCGCGTCATCATAGATGGAGGGAGCTGCAACAACTTGGCTAGCATGGAGATGGTGGAGAAGTTATCTCTTACCACAAGACCACATCCACATCCCTACTACATCCAATGGTTCAACAACAGCGGCAAGGTTAAGGTAACACGTACTGTTCGTGTGCATTTTAGTATCTCTACATATGCTGATTATGTCGATTGTGATGTAGTACCTATGCAAGCATGTTCCTTATTACTTGATAGACCATGGCAATTTGATAAAAATTCTGTACACCATGGTAGAAACAATCAGTATACTCTTGTTCGTAAGGATAAAAATATTACTTTGCTCCCTATGACTCCTGATTCCATTTTGAAAGATGATATTAATAGAGCTAATAAAGCAAAACAGGAGAAAAATAAGAGTGAAAATTAGATTGTGGCAAAAGAATTTGAGCAACAAATGAAGCCTAATAATAAACCATCTAGTGTTGCTTCTGAAATTAAATTGAAAAGTGCATGTTTACTTGCCACCAAATCTGATATTGATGAGCTAGATTTTAGCAAATCTGTTTGCTATGCTTTCGTGTGCAAAGAGGCATTATTTCATTCGAGGACGTGCCTTCCTCTTTGCCCCCTGCTGTCACTAACATTTTGCAGGAGTTCGCTCACGTCTTCCCACCAGACGTGCAACCGGGATTACCACCTATTCTGTAACGCCTGGATAATCTTGCTACAGTAATCCCACGCTAATCATGCCACGTCATCCCGATTACTGTTGCTAAACGTCCGTTAGTTCAAACCGCGTCAAATTCAAATTTAAAATTAAGGTCAACAATAACAGTTTTCGAATGTTGCAAAAAAATGTTCGGTGGGTGCCGAATATTACAAGGGTAATTATGGTGCAGCCAACATATTTTTATAAAATGGCTAAATGGTTTAAAAATGAATTTAAACAGAGAAGAAAATAAATAAAAAGAAAACAGAAAACTAAAAGTAGATAAAAAGGAAAAGAAAAAGAGAGAAGCCCCCAACCCACTAGGCTTCGGCCCAGCTGGCCGGCCCAATCGGCCGCAGGCCAAGCCGGCCACCCAATGCCCCCCTTATCCACTCACCACCTCGCCCCACTCCACCGACACCCCCACTCCCCCCCCCCCCCCCGCACAAAATATCTCCTCCCCCCTCTCCCGATTGGATCGGGATCGGAGGAGGTCGCCGGCGCCCGCCGGCGCCTGGAGCTCGCCGCCCCCCCCCATGCCGGACTGCTTCCTCCACCCCACCGGCCTGCCTCCTCTACGACGTCGTCGCCATCTTCCTCCTCAACCCCTCGCTGCCCAGACCCCACGCTCCCCCGGTGAGCCTCTGCGCCGGATGCGCCCTCCCATGCCTCCTCTGACCGCCCGCACGCGCACGTCCCCACATCACCGCGTCCCCCCCCCCCGCACAGCCACTACTCGCTGCGCTCTCCGATGCCCCGGCCACCGCCTGCTGCTTCTGCTCTGCTCCGTCACCCACGCGCCAGGCTGTGGCCGTTCGCCCGGCGCCCCGCGCCGTTCGGCCTCCTCCCGCTGCTGCTTTCTGTCGCGCCGTCTGCCGCGCCCGTCCCCTGCGCCCGCGTGCGCCGCCCGGCTGCACCCCCCACCGCGCTCGCCACTTGCTCCCTGGTCGCGACCCGCTCCCCCCCTCTGCTTGCCGCGGCTTGGAGCAGCTCCTGTCGGCCGTGTCGGCCCGGGCCCATAGCCGCCGCGCTCACCGTCTCCGCCACCGAGCCCCGCCTCTGCCGCTCCCGGTGTGCCGCCCAGCAACCGCGCCTCGCCGTGGGCCACTGCCCCGCAGCCCCCTCGATTTGCTCCGGTGGGCCGCCGCCGCAGCTCCCTTGGCCTCGTCGTCGCTGCGAGCGCCGAGCCACCCCCACGCGCTGGTCGCCGCTCGGGCTTAGACCACGCCCGCGGCACCCATCGCCAGGTCCAGTAGCCTGCGTCCGTAAACTACACGCCCGCTATGGCCCTCGGGCAAATGACAAGTGGGCCTAGCCCCAGAATGTTTTAATAAAAAAACTAAAAAAATATATAATAATAATAAAAATAATTAGATAAATAATATTAATTTAATTAATTAATTAATTAAGGAATTAATTAAGTTAAATAATAATTATTAGATTAACCTAATTAACCAATTAGTTTAATTAAACAGTAATTAGATTAGTTAAACATTAATTAGGCTAAACAGTCAATGAACAGTGGGACCCACACGTCAGCGACCCAGTCAACACCTCTGTTGACTGCTGATGTCATGCTGACGTCATGATGACGTCAGCAAACACTGTTTTGGATAATGTTGAATTAAAAATTTAAATTAATCCTAAAAATGATTTAAATCTTTTAAAATTAATATAAAATAAACCGTAGGTCAGATGAAAATACTTTCTACATGAAAGTTGCTTAGAACGACGAGACGAACCCGGATACGCAGCCCGTTCGTCCGCCACGCACCCCTAACATATCAAACTCGCAACTTTCCCCCTCTGGCCCCTTTGCCCGAAAACGCGAAACACCGGGGATACTTTCCCGGATGTTTTCCCCCTTCACCGGTATCACCTCATACCGCGTTAGGGCACCCCTAACACCGATATTTGTCATGTCATGCATCGCTATGCATCTGTTTGCTTAAATATTTATTGTTTCTCCCCCCTCTTCTCTCGCTAGACACCGAGACCGACGCCACCGCTACCCAGTACGACTACGGAGTTGACGACCCCTCTCTCTTGCCAGAGCAACCAGGAAAGCCCCCCCCCCTTGATCACCAGATATCGCCTACTCTTCTCTATACTACTTGCATTAGAGTAGTGTAGCATGTTACTACTTTCCGTTATTCCTATCCTGATGCATAGACTGTCCTTGTTACTACTGTTGTTACCTTTACCTGCAATCCTACCTGCTTAGTATAACATGCTAGTTTTCCATCAGTGGCCCTACATTCTTGTCCGTCTGCTGTGCTATACTATCGGGCCGGGATCACTCGGGGGTTGATCACGGGTATATACTTACTTTATACATGATACATGTGGTGACCAAAGACGGGTCGACTCGTAGGAGTACCCGCGAGTGGATCTTTGAGGCGAAGCGGCAGAGCAGGTTACGACCACCTAGGAGAGAGGTGGGCCTGGCCCTGTTCGGCGTTTGCGGATACTTAACACGCTTAACGAGATCTTGGTATTTGATCTGAGTCTGGCTACTGGCCTATACACACTAACCAACTATGCGGGAATAGTTATGGGCACTCGACGTCGTGGTATCAACCGAAGCCTTCGTGACATCAGCAACTGAGCGGTGCACGCCAGATTGGGCCACATAACGTGACATCCATTGTACTGGAGGTTGCTAGGTCTGCTTCTGGCCGCCCACGCAACGTGCATGTGTGCTCAGGGCGATGGGCCCAAACCCCTGCGTGCTTAGGTTTAGACCAGCGTGCTGACCTCTCTGTTGTGCCTAGGTGGGGCTGCGACGTGTTGATCTTCCGAGGCCAGGCATGACCCAGGAAAGTGTGACCGGCCAAATGGGATCAAGCGTGTTGGGTTATGTGGTGCACCCCTGCAGGGAAGTTTATCTATTCGAATAGCCATGTCCCTCGGTAAAAGGACGACCCGGAGTTGTACCTTAACCTTATGACAACTAGAACCGGATACTTAATAAAACACACCCTTCCAAGTTCCAGATACAACCCGGTGATCGCTCTCTAACAGGGCATCGAGGAGGGGATTGCCGGGTAGGATTATGCAATGCGATGCTACTTGGAGGACTTCAGTCTACTCTCTTCTATATGCTGCAAGAGGGAGGCTGCCAGAAGCGTAGTCTTCGACAGGATTAGCTATCCCCCTCTTATTCTGGCTTTCTGTAGTTCAGTCCACTGATATGGCCCTTTACACATATATCCATGCATATGTAGTGTAGCTCCTTGTTTGCGAGTACTTTGGATGAGTACTCACGGTGGCCTTGTTTCCCCTTTTCCCCATCTCTCTACCCGATTGCTGCAACCAGATGATGGAGCCCCGGAGCCAAACGCCACCGTCGACGACGACTCCTACACTGGAGGTGCCTACTACTACGTGCAGCCCGCTGAAAATGACCAGGAGTAGTTAGGAGGATCCCAGGCAGGAGGTCTACGCCTCGTTCGATCAGTATCCCCGTTTGTGCTAGCCTTCTTAAGGCAAACTTGTTTAACTTATGTCTGTACTCAGATATTGTTGCTTCTGCTGACTCGTCTATGATCGAGCACTTGTATTCGAGCCCTCGAGGCCCCTGGCTTGTATTATGATGCTTGTATGACTTATTTTATTTGTAGAGTTGTGTTGTGATATCTTCCCGTGAGCCCCTGATCTTAATCGTACACATTTGCGTGCATGATTAGTGTACGATTGAATCGGGGGCATCACAAGTTGGTATCAGAGCCGACTGCCTGTAGGAATCCCCCTTCCACACTCCTTGGCTGAAGTCGAGTCTAGACATTGCAAAAACTTTTACTAACTTGGTTGTGTGCCTTACGGGCCCACGTCGCCATCGGGTGGTACTAGGATCCTTTACTCCTCGACCTTTACTCTGGGACTCTGAACTCTCTTCTACTCGGGTTAAACGAATTTACTAACTCTAACACTAGGGTCCCGTGACGACATTCACCCCAAAGTTGGATAAAAGCCATAGTTATTCCTTAGTATAGTGTTTTGAACAATTTCCACACTGTCATTTGACTCCTTTGAAACATCTTTGTTTTCAGATGGAACCCACGAGGCAGGTCGTGCGCCACATGGCGGCCATTGGTGCCTCGGGATCACCGGCCGTGCTAGCTGAGATGATGACCTATCTGGGTTATCGCTGGCACCCCGAGTACACCATCTCCGAGGAGTACCAGGACTTTAACCAGGAGCAGTACCGTGCCACCGTCCACCTCTACTCTCAGGAGTATGACTCCACTACTGTGCTGCACACCGCTTATGGTGTTGGAGCGACCATCGATATGGCAGTTCACGATGCTGCCTATGCTGCTCTGACATGCCTTCGTTGGGAGTACCGGGAGTTGGACACCTCCCCCTTCAGGCACATTGCTATCGCATCTGATATTGGTGCGGAGGGTTACTACACTGCTGCCTACTCCACTGTCACTCGCGAGCCCTTCTACCATTAGAACCTGGTTCTGCATGCTGATGGGCTGGACCGAGCTAACCGAGCTCTTCGCCACGAGTTGTACACCACTCGTCAGCACCTCTACGTGCTCTGACGACGTTGCACCCCTTTGTCGGATCTGGGGAGCTGCCGCATTCTGCTATCTACCCAGCCAGGACCGTGATGCCCCAGGGTGTCGGTTGGCCAGAGGTGGGAGGCTACTCTCCCGCACTTGGTCCTCTTCTGCCGCCTGAGCGTCGGGTTCAGCACCAGAGTACCCGCGGACCCCAGGTTGCCAACGTGGTGTACCCGTTGCCACACTACCAGCTTTCAGGCTACAGCTACCTCCGCAGTGTCGCGTGGGACTGATGTAGACTTGCTTAGTAGTATTAGATGCATTCGCCGCGAGCCTGCGTGCCGCCTATGATGTCTTAGTCTATGTACTGAACTCTGTGTACCGAACTCTATGCATGATCTCTTTTGTAAGATATGCCGACTATTATGTGGTATCTATCGTGCTGCTTTCATTATGCCTATTTCATCATGAATGATTCTTGTCTTTACAAATTTCTCAATGCTGAACTACCCCTGTTATATATTAGCAGGATGGTTAGACCAGGTGGTTGTGGTCGTGGTGGCAACTTCCCACCACCGCCCGAGTACATGGCTGGTATGATCCAACAGCTTGAGATGAATCGCCAGTTCATGGAGAACATGATGGCTCAGTTTCCTCGCCCCAATATGAACCAGCAGCCAGCCCCAGTAACTCTGCAGGATTTCATGCGACTGAACCCAACTATGTACCGCAGCTCAACTCAGCCTCTGGATGCTGATGACTGGCTCCGTGACATCACCTATGAGATGGAGTCTGCTAATGTAGCCCCTGCCAGCTATGTCACCTTTGCTTCCTTCTTTCTAAAGGGACCCGCAGCTCAATGGTGGGACAGCCACAGGCGTACTCTGCCAGTTGGAACAATCCTCAGCTGGCCAGACTTCCAAGCTGCTTTTCGTGCCCGCTTCATTCCTCAGGGAGTCATGGACCGGAAGAAGCGTGAGTTCCGCAACCTCACCCAAGGCAACAAAATTGTTGAAGCTTATCAGCGGGAGTTTCTGGACTTGTCTCGCTATGCTGAAGAAGACATTGCGACTGATGCACGCCGGCAGGAGAAGTTCCATGACGGCCTTCAAGATGACATCAAGCTCGCACTTCTAGTGCACGACTTTGATGATTTCGCCACCTTGGTGAACAAGGCCATCAATGTCGAAACAGGTCTGTAGGAATACCAGAGCTCTCATAGGCGCAACCGTGACACGGGCTCATCTTCAGGCCCGTCCTCGCAGAAGTGCAAGATATGGATTCCCAACAGCATGTACCAGCCGAATGCACCTGCCCCAAGGCAGTCCTATGCTGCACCTCGTCTGCCTACTGCTCCTGCTAGGCAGCCAAAACTTCCAGCTCCACCACCCCAAGCTCCTGTCCCCACTCCCAATAATGGTCTGTGCTACAAGTGTGGTCAACCAGGTCACCTTGCCAGGAACTGCTATCAGAATCAGAACCAGAATCAACTGGCCCTTCCAGCCGCTGGTCGTGGAAAAAACCAGAACTGCAACAACAATGCCAAGTCCTATGGTCGTGTTCATGCCAACCATGTTAATCTGAACGAAGCTCAAGATCAGCCTGCTACCGTGATGGGTACACTCCTCGCAAATTCAGTACCAGCATCCGTTTTATTTGATACAGGTGCATCGCATTCATTCATGTCAGAAGATTTTGCATGCTTGCACGACATTAAATGCGAGGACATGAACGCTTCACTATTAGTGCACGCCCCTGTGGGCCAATGTCGAACCTCCATGATTTGCAACGACGTCCCCGTTGAAATCGAAGGACTGGAATTCCTTGTCTCTCCCATCGTACTGAAGTCCTATAGCATTGATCTCATTCTGGGAATGAATTGGTTAAAAGCGCATACTGCTTCTATCGTTTGCGCAACCAAGACCGTCCATCTGCTACACCCTTCCGATGAAATAATAAGCTACAATGCTCGTCTGGTTCAGAATGTCGAGGCAAGGCTCTATGCCTTGAATGCATTGAACGCCGCACCACTCGAGGGCATTGAAAACATCCCCGTCGTGTGTGACTTCCTCGACGTCTTTCCTGAAGAACTTCAGGAGATTCCCCCTGCTAGAGCTATCGAATTCGTCATCGACTTGAAACCAGGCACCACTCCTATTGCCAAGCGACCCTCCAAGATGCCGCCGCATGAACTCGTTGAGCTTAAGGAGGAAATCGACAAATCTCTTCAAAATGGTTTCATTCGCCCAAGTTGCTCTCCTTGGGGAGCACCTTCTCTCTTTGTCAAGAAGAAGGATGGGACAAACCGATTGGTACAAGACTACCGTCCTATTAACCAAGCTACCATTCAGAACAAGTATCCTCTTCCTCGGATCAATGATCTGTATGATCAACTGGCTGGATCATCAGTGTTCTCTAAACTTGACTTGAGGTTGGGTTACCACCAGATCCGTGTTCGTGAAGAGGATATCCCAAAGACCGCCTTTGTGACTCGGTATGGTTCATACGAGTACACGGTCATGTCATTCGTTTTGACCAATGCTCCAGCCACCTTCTCTCGCCTGATGAACTATATATTCATGGATTACCTCGACAAGTTCGTCATGGTTTATCTGGATGATATCCTGGTATTTTCCAAGAATGAAGAAGAACATGCTGAACATCTTCGTCTTGTGCTGCAAAAGCTACGAGAGCATCAACTATATGCCAAGTTCTCTAAATGTGAATTCTGGCTTCCGGAAGTAACCTATCTTGGACATGTCATCTCTAAGGATGGTATTGCCGTTAACCCTGAACGAGTTCAGGCTATTCTTGATTGGACTCCTCCGAAGAATGTCAAGCAAGTCAAAAGTTTTCTCGGTCTCGCCAGCTATTGCCGTCGTTTCGTCGACAACTTCTCCAAGATTGACAGGCCTCTAACTAACATGTTGCATAAGGGCGTCAAGTTCCAATGGACAGACAAATGTCAGGAAAGCTTCCAGGCACTCAAGGACAAGTTGACTTCTGCCCCAGTGCTAGCTCCACCTGATACTAAGAAGGACTTCGTCATTTATTGCGACGCTTCCCGTCAAGGATTAGGCTGTGTCCTAATGCAAGAGCGCAGAGTGATTGCCTATGCCTCTCGTCAATTGCGCCCTCACGAAGAGAACTACCCAGTTCACGACCTCGAGCTTGCTGCTGTCATCCATGCACTGAAGCAGTGGCGACATTACCTTCTCGGTAATCGTTGCGAGATCTTCACTGACCACCAAAGTCTGAAGTATCTGTTTACTCAGCCAAACCTGAACCTCCGTCAGCAGAGATGGATGGAGACTGTAGAAGACTTTGACTTGGGTATTTCCTATACACCAGGCAAGGCTAATGTAATGGCAGATGCCTTGAGCCGCAAGTCTTACTGCAACCACCTCCAGGTTCATAAAGTTCAGCCCTCGCTTGTTGAAGAATTCAGAAAGCTGAACCTCCATATTGTTCCTTCGGGTGCACTCGCTCCCCCCCCCCTAAGGAGTTTCAGAAGATGAACCTCCTGTTATTTCCCAGGGTTCCCTCTATACCCTGGCTGTCGAACCCGATCTCGTGAGCTCCATCAAGACAATACAGGGATATGACTCTGAAGCCCACAAGATTAAGTGCTACCTCAAAGAAGGGAAGCCCTCATTCTTCACTATTGCTGATGATGGCGCCTTATACTTCAAAGGCCGCCTAGTGGTGCCGTATAAGGAGAAAAACCTGGATATGTCTCAGAAGGTTATGAAAGAGGCTCATGATACACCCCTATGTATCCATCCTGGTAGTACAAAAATGTACCAGGACATTCGTCAAAGATTCTGGTGGTCTAACATGAAGCAAGACATTGCTCGCTATGTTGCCGAGTGTGACGTTTGCCGTCGTATCAAAGCAGCACATCAAAGGCCTGCTGGAACTCTGCAACCTATCTCTATTCCCGAATGGAAATGGGACCATGTTGAAATGAACTTCGTCACTGGATTTCCCAAGTCGCAGAAAGGTAATGATGCAATTCTTGTCGTCATTGACCGGCTTTCTAAAGTCGCACATTTTCTGACGGTCAAAGAAACGATCACTCCTAGTCAGCTTGCAACTCTCTATATGTCCAGAATTGTTTCACTTCACAGTATTCCACTGGTTATCAGTTTGGACCGTGGCAGTTTATTCACTTCAAGATTCTGGGAAAGTTTCCAAGAAGCTATGGGAACTCACTTATCTTTCAGTACTGCGTTTCATCCGCAGTCACAAGGGCAAGTTGAACGTGTCAACCAAGTTCTCGAAGACATGCTTCGAGCTTGTGTTATTTCCTTCGGCAAGAAATGGGAGGAATCTCTCCCGTATGCGGAGTTCTCCTATAATAATAGCTATCAAGCTAGTCTGAAGATGGTCCCCTTCGAAGTGTTATATGGACGAAAGTGTCGAACCCCTCTGAACTGGTCAGAAACTGGGGAACGTCCACTCTTTGGTCCAGATATTATCCAACATGCCGAAGAACAAGTCCGCATTATTCGCGAGAATCTCAAGACTACTCAGTCACGCCAAAAGAGTAATTATGACCGTCATCATACAGACATGGTCTATCAACCTGGCGAAAAGGCCTATCTTCGAGTTACACCAATGAAGGGTGCACACCGCTTCGGGATCAAAGGAAAGCTAGCTCCCCGCTATATTGGTCCTTTCACTATTCTCGAGAGGCGTGGAAAAGTGGCATATCAACTGGAGCTTCCGCCGAACCTTTCTCAGGTTCACGATGTGTTCCACGTGTCACAACTCCGACGCTGCTTCAAGGACCCAATCCGAGGAGTGGATCATGAAGTGCTCGAATTACAACAGGACCTCTCCTATAAAGACCATCTGGTCCGCATTCTCGACCAAGCTGAACGCCGCACACGTCAGAAGGCGATCAAGTTCCTCAAAGTCCAGTGGTCGCACCATTCTGAAGATGAAGCCACCTGGGAACGCGAGGATCGTCTTCGTGATGAATACCCCGCGATGTTTCCTTCAACCTCCTAAATCTCGGGACGAGATTTCTTGTAGTGGAGGAGATTTGTAACGCCCGGATAATCTTGCTACAGTAATCCCGTGCTAATCATGCCACGTCATCCCGATTACTGTTGCTAAACGTCCGTTAGTTCAAACCGCGTCAAATTCAAATTTAAAATTAAGGTCGACAATAACAGTTTTCGAATGTGGCAACAAAAATGTTCGATGGGTGCCAAATATTACAAGGGTAATTATGGTGCAGCCAACATATTTTTATAAAATGGCTAAATGGTTTAAAAATGAATTTAAACAGAAAAGAAAATAAATAAAAAGAAAACAGAAAACTAAAACTAGATAAAAAGGAAAAGAAAAAGAGAGAAGCCCCCCCCCCACTGGGCTTCGGCCCAGCTGGCCGGCCCAGTCGGCCGCAGGCCCAGCCGGCCACCCAATGCCCCCCTTATCCACTCACCACCTCGCCCCACTCCACCGACACCCCAACTCCCCCCCTCCCCGCACAAAATATCTCCTCCCCCCTCGCCCGATTGGATCAGGATCGGAGGAGGTCGCCGGCGCCCGCCGGCGCCCGGAGCTCGCCGCCCCCCCCCCCCCCCCCCACGCCGGACTACTTCCTCCACCCCACCGGCCTGCCTCCTCTACGACGTCGTCGCCATCTTCCTCCTCAACCCCCCGCTGCCCAGACCCCACGCTCCCTCGGTGAGCCTCTGCGCCGGATGCGCCCTCCCGTGCCTCCTCTGACTGCCCGCGCGCGCACGTCCCCACGTCACCGCGTCCCCTCCCGCACAGCCACTACTCGCTGCACTCTCCGGTGCCCCGGCCACCGCCTGCTGCTTCTGCTCTGCTCCGTCACCCATGCACGCCAGGCTGTGGCCGTTCGCCCCGCTGCTGCTTTCTGCCGCGCCATCTGCCACGCTCGTCCCCTGCGCCCGCGTGCGCCACCCGGCTGCACCCCCCACCGCGCTCGCCACTTGCTCCCTGGCCGCGACCCGCTCCCCCCTGTTGGGGATATTACTACTGGGCGTAAACCGGCCTACCAGGGCCGGGTTAACTTCATCAGTAGCCCCAGAGCGTTAAAGCCCAAGAAGATAGATGAGGGCCCAAGGCCGTAGTCGGTTTAACACTTGTGGCCGTAAACCGGCTTTGTATGTAAACTTGTATTATAAGTTAGGAATAAGGAGAGACCAACCCGGGCACGACTATGAACCGGAGATTGGGACTCTGTGAACCGACGGGCGTCACCCGTGTATATAAGGGGATGACCTGACAGCAGTTCAAGGACAGACAATCACAACTCGAGACTTAGGCGAAGCTTGTTTGCTCCCTAATCCTCGAAACCCCATCAATTCCATCACAACTAGACGTAGGCTTTTACCTTCATCGAAGGGGCCGAACTAGTATAAACCCTCTGTGTCCTTGTGTCCGCTTTAACCCCTTCGAGTTAACCCGTTGCGATGGCTCTACGACTAAGTCCTTTGGCTAGGACATCTGCCGTGACAAAACAACGACAGTTGGCGCCCACCGTGGGGCTATCGCACGATGGTTTCAAATTCTTGGAGGGCCGCTTCGAAGGACTCAAGGGATACGCTGTGGGCTGGATGACCAAGAGTCGTCGCGGCAAGATCTACATCGACGATGAAGGCTGGGGCCCCGAGGCCGGCTCGATCGAGTACGGGTACCGGGTCCCCTTTGGTGGCATACACGTTTTCGTCGGCAAAATTGGTGAACCGGGCCCTGAGCTGGACATCTGCACCGACCTCATCAAGACAGCTCAGCGTGCGCGGCCTGCCCGGGTTAAGCCGGCCGTGAAGCGTGCCTTCATGGGAGTCATCCATGGAGGAAGCTATGAGGATGGATCAGGATCTGGTGGTGAAACCGTCGTTTACTCTGGCGACGAGTCGTCAACCGGAGAAACTGAGTCTTTGTATCAGCTACAAGATGGCTAGATCGGGGGCTGTTCCGATGGCGATAGTATTCCGGACCCCTCTGATTTGCCCAACCGGGTTGGAATATTCATGGCCGGTACGCAAGAAGTGATTCATTCATCAACTGCCGCAGCGATGGTCTCCGGTTCAGCAGCGGCAACGGCTGCCGGGGCAGGAGGCCCTGTGCGCCCGCCGGCTCAAGTCTTATCAGATCTGTTCGATGCGTTGGCTGCGCTCATGGCAGAAGCTAACCCGACGGATCAAGACGCCCACAACGCAGAGATTGCAAACGTGAGGGAGCATATCACTGAGGCCAAAGCGGATTTGGCAGCTGAAGAGGTCAGGATGACTGCGGAGCGGGCCGCTTTGGACGCACAAGCTTATAAACTCATGCTGGACCAGAGCGCATCACAGGAAGTCATGAGGAGGAAATACCGATCTCGTTTGCCCTTAGTTTTTGAAGCAAGGGACCTTTTCAACACCCCTGGAGCGGGAGCCAGTAATCCGTCGGCGGTAAACCGGGCGGAGGTGCCTGCGACAGGCGATCCGGTCCAGCCTCGCTTGATAGATCTGCCCCGTCATAACAGTGGTGTACCGCAGGCTGTGCCCAGACCTCCGGGTCATTACTCCAACCCGCTGGATAACCTTGTCGCAGCCGCGGCACGGTTGGAGGCTATTCCAGTCGAAGGTGATTCATTACAGGCGATAGAGACGCGTCGGGTCAAGGAGCTCCTTAGGATGGCTTTGGTCCAACAGGAGCGTATTCATACAGCCGTGACCGGATTCATTCTACCCCACATCCAAGCCGGAGTTATAGCAGGCATATGGAGGAACCAGCTGTGTCAAGTAATGCATGGCGTGGAGCGCCCCGTGGCAACAATCCGGCCGGTGGTGTCGACAACGCCCAGGAGGTGGTGGACTGGGCCCGAGCGCGCAGGTAGGCCGAGTTAGCGGCGCAGCATCAAGCTCGTCAGCTTACGCCGGTTCGTCCGACCACTTCGGTTGAGCCTGGGCTTAATTCTAGCGCATTGGGGGTACCTTGCCTTGTTCCCGCTTTATGCAATGTGCGCCTGCCAAAAGATTTCAAGGGCCCGCGCAAGGTACCGAACTATACGGCGGATCAACCCCCAGAGACATGGGTGGAGAGCTATGAGATGGCCATGGAGATGCTTGATGTGGATGAGGCAGCATGTGCAAAGTATTTCACCATGATGCTTGAAGGAACGGCCCGTACCTGGTTGAAGAGCCTGCCGCCCAATTCTATCAGTTCATGGGCCCAGTTACGGGCCCGGTTTATCAATAACTTCAAAGACACATGTAAGCAGCCCATGTCGATAGTAGATTTAGCTACCTATGTCCAGGAAGAAGGAGAATCAACCACTCATTGGGTACTCCTGGTCTCACAAATTCTACACTCATCAGACCGCATCAATGCTGACACGGCAGTCATAACCTTGGAGGGCAATTGCCGGTTTGGACCCCTAAGGTTGAAGTTAGGACGAATGAAGCGCCATTGCACTGACATGGGGACTCTTATGGCCGCTTTGGTAAAGTATGTTGATTCTGATAGTACCAAGGATCCCGAGTCTGACGATGAAACGACAGGGAAGGGAAGGAGGAACGGCAACTCCAAGGGTCAGCAACATCACTCAGCAGGTAATGGCGGCGGAGGCAAGCGTAAAGCGGATGGCAACATGGACTTTGTGGCCAACACCAATGCACAGGACAAGGGCCAGCGACGCAAGGGTAAATCGCAGAACCGCAGTGGAGCACCTAGTCCTAATCCGGACCGACTGAATTATCTGTTGAACCAGCCCTGTCCAAAGCATGGGACGAAGGAGGTGCCAGCAAACCACCTTTGGAAGGACTGCTACATTATGCAGGAGTTCAAGAGCTCTAATGCTTTCCGGTATGATCCCAGCTCCGGCAGTGGTTCCGGGCCGGGTTCCGGTGGAGGAAACTTCGGTTCAGGATTTAATGGTAATCCGGGCGGAGGTAACAATCAGAACAATCAGAATAACCAGGGAGGTTACAATCAGCAACAGCAGCAGTCGGGTTATCAGAGCAATCCGAAGCAATTGAATAGTGGGCAATATCACGTATTCACCACTAGCTTGGACAAGCGAGACCGGAAGGTCCAGAAGCGGGCAGTTAATTCTGTTGAACCGGCCGTACCACGATATCTACGCTGGTCAGAGCAGCCAATCATATGGAGTAGAGAGGATCACCCGCCCCGGGTTGACAATCCGGGTCAGCTGGCTCTGGTGGTGGCGCCTCAGGTGGGAGGTTATAAGTTCACCAAGGTACTCATGGATGGGGGTAGCAGTATTAATATCATGTATTATGAGACCTTCCGTCGTATGGGACTAACAGACAAAGATCTCCGACCGTCAAATACGGTTTTCCATGGTGTGGTACCTGGCAAGTCAGCATACCCCGTGGGTAAGATAGCGCTGGAAGTGGCCTTTGGAGATGATCATGATTCCAGATCAGAGACGCTGACGTTTGAGGTGGTAAAAATCCAAAGCCCGTATCACGCCCTGTTTGGGCGACCGGCCTATGCCAAGTTCATGGCACAGCCCTGTTATGTGTACTTGCAGCTCAAGATGCCGGGTCATAAGGGAACCATAACAGTTCACGGAAGTCGTAAGGTCGCTTTGGAATGCGAAGAAGGAGATGCGGCTTACGCAGAATCGGTTTGTGCCACCGAGGAGCTGAAGTATTACAAGGACAATGTTGATCCGGCGGATATGACTCCTTTGAAGAAACCTACCACGGAGCATGATCCGGCCCTGAAATTCACATCGGCGGCTGAGACTAAGCTCGTTGACTTCGTACCTGGCGATTCGTCCAAGCAATTCAGCATCAGTGCCAATTTGGATCCGAAATAGGAAAGCGCGCTCATCGAGTTCATCCGTGAGAATCGGGACATCTTTGCATGGAAGCCTTCTGACATGCCAGGTGTACCGAGGCGACTCGCTGAGCACACTCTTAATGTGGATCCTAAATACAAATCGGTGAAATAGTTTCTCCATCGGTTCAACGAGGAAAGACGCAAAGCTATTGGAGAAGAAGTGGCCAGGCTCCTGGCAGCTGGCTTCCTTGTTGAGGTTTACCACCCTGAGTGGCTTGCTAATCCGGTGCTGGTCCTTAAGAAAAACGGCACCTGGCGCATGTGTGTGGATTACACTGATCTTAATAAAGCTTGTCCAGCAGATCCTTTTGCCCTCCCCTGTATTGATCAAATTATTGATGCTACGGCGGGTTGCGAGCGTTTAAGTTTTTTGGATGCATATTCCGGCTATCATCAGATCAAGATGGCAATTAAGGACCAGGAGAAGACAGCGTTCATAACTCCCTTTGGAGCCTTTTGCTATGTATCTATGCCTTTTGGGATCAAGAGTGCCCAGGCGACCTATCAACGGTGTGTGCAAAATTGTCTTCACAAGCAGATTGGCCGCAACGTACATGCCTATGTGGATGATATTGTGGTTAAGTCAAGGAAGAAGGAAACTTTGGTTGACGATTTGAAGGAGACCTTTGATAACCTGAGGATGTATAAGATGATGCTCAATCCGGCCAAATGTGTCTTCGGTGTACCGGCAGGCAAGTTGTTGGGTTTTCTAGTGTCCAACAGGGGAATCGAGGCTAATCCGGAGAAGATTACGGCCATCACCTCCTTGGCTAAACCGAAGTGTATCAATGATGTTCAACGATTGGCTGGCTAGATTGCCGCGTTGAGTCGGTTTATTAGCCGCCTTGGTGAGAAAGCAATCCCCCTATATCAGATGTTGAAAAAGACGGATCAATTTGTCTGGAGTTCTACTGCTGATCAGGCATTCGAAGACTTAAAGTGGCAATTGGCCAATCCGCCCATGCTCGCCGCTCCCATTGATAAGGAGCCATTGTTGTTGTATGTTGCTGCTAATGCTCGTGCGGTCAGCGTGGCTATTGTTGTGGAGCGGAAGAAGGCAGGCAAGGAGTATCCGGTTCAGCGTCCGGTTTATTATATCAGCGAGGTTCTTATTGAATCCAAACAAAGGTATCCGCATTGGCAGAAGCTGGTATATGGAGTTTTTATGGCAAGCCGGAAGCTGAAGCAGTACTTCCAAGGGCATCCTATCACAGTAGTCAGTTCTGCCCCCTTGGGTGATATCATCCAGAACCGGGAGGCGACGGGCCGGATTGCCAAGTGGGCTATAGAGCTTGGACCGCACGGTTTAAGATACGTGCCTTGGACGGCGGTGAAGTCCCAAGCGCTGGTCGATTTCATCAATGACTGGACGGAGCTGCAGGCCCCTGAAGAGAAGCCGGATCACACATATTGACCATCCATTTTGACGGATCACGGCAATTGGAGGGCTCGGGGGCTGGAGTCGTATTAACTTCCCCACGAGGTGACAAGTTCTATTATGTTCTCCGCTTAATGTTCCCTTGTACTAACGCTAAGGATATGAATCTAAGCCAGGTTAAGTGCTTTGGTGACTCGGATCTAGTGGCTCAACAAGTGTGTGGCACTTGGGATTCTAAAGACCCACTCATGGCTGCATATCGTCGTGAGGTGGATATTGTTGAGGGTCATTTCAAGGGATATCAGGTGGACCACATGGACCGACGAAAGAATGAGGCGGCGGACTCCCTGAGCCGGTTCGGCTCCCAGCGTAAACTGGTCCCGCCTAATGTTTTTCTTGATGTGTTGCACAACCCGTCGGTCAAGCTCCCAGGTGAAGCGGATTTGGCTATTCCTGACCCGGAGGCTCAATTGGTGGCAGCTCTTCACGTCATTCCGGATTGGACGCTTCCTTACCTAGCATACATGAATCGGGGCGAGTTACTGGAGGATGAGACTCTGGCCAGACAAATAATACGGCGGTCCAAATCCATGACAATCATCAATGGCGAGTTGCACCATTGCAGTGTATCAGGAGCGTTTCAACGTTGTGTATCTCCTGACGAAGGCTGTGAAATTTTGCGTGAGATCCACGAAGGGGATTGTGGTCATCACGCCCGTTCAAAGTCTTTTGTGGCCAAGGCGTTCCGCCACGGTTTCTATTGGCTAACTGCCCATGCTGATGCGGAGGATCTGGTCAGACGATGTGATGGCTGCCAAAAGTTCTCAAGACGCGCTCATGTACCGGCTCAAGAATTGAGGATGATTCCAATCACTTGGCCGTTTGCAACTTGGGGGCTAGATATGGTTGGTCCTTTCAAAAGGTCCAAGGATAAGAAGACACACCTCCTGGTGGCGGTTGATAAATTTACAAAGTGGGTGGAGGCGGAGCCTGTTAGCAAGTGTGATGCAGCCACGGCGGTTCAGTTCATCAAAAAAGTGATTTTCCGGTTTGGCTTTCCACAGAGTATCATCACAGATAATGGTACCAATTTGTCCAAAGGAGCCATGAAGGAGTTTTGTGAACGGGAGCACATCCGCCTTGACGTTTCATCAGTGGCGCACCCACAGTCCAATGGTCAAGCAGAAAGAGCTAATCAGGAGATCTTGAGAGGCATCAAACCGCGGCTTATGGTTCCTCTGAAAAGGACGCCGGGTTGTTGGGTAGAAGAGTTGTCATCTGTATTATGGAGTATTAATACCACACCCAACAGATCAACAGGATACACACCGTTCTTCATGGTCTATGGAGCGGAGGCGGTTCTCCCTAGTGACATATGTCACGATTCACCTCGTGTGGCGGCTTATGTTGAAGCAGACAACGAGATAGCTCGACAAGACGCTTTGGACCGGTTGGATGAAGAGCGAGACATAGCAGCTGCCCGCTCAGCAATTTACCAACAGGATCTTCGTCGCTATCACAGTCGTCGAGTCAGAACCAGAACCTTTCAAGAAGGAGATTTGGTGCTTCGGCTCATTCAAGATCAAACCGATATGCATAAGTTATCCCCGCCTTGGGAGGGACCTTTTGTGGTCAGCAAGAATCTGCACAACGGGTCATACTATCTGATCGATGTTCGAGAGCGAAAAGACTCACGCAAATCAGAAGAGGAGACCAACAGGCCGTGGAACATAGCTCATCTTCGGCCTTACTATACTTGAGCCATTGGCTCTGCTTATGTATATATTATGACAATGTACATATTATAAATACAATAAACCGGGCCCTCAGCCTAAAGCGGGGTATCCGTTCTTTTATATCATGTGTGGTTACATGGGGTCGTTCTGTCTCAAAGCGGCTTCTGGTTTACCCCTTGAAACAATTATAAATATCACTAGGGGGCTCGGTCATGTCTGAACCGATGCAACACCTTTTGATAGGCGAAAGCCACCAGATCACTTGGGGGCTCGGTCGTGTCCGAACTGATGCAACACCTTTTGATAGGCAAAAGCCACCAGATCACTTGGGGACATGGTCAAGTCTGAACCAGTCACGCCTCTTGATCGGCCTAAAGGCCATAGAATCACTTGGGGGCTTGGTCGAACCCGAACCATTGCCATGCCACTTGATCGGCGTAATGCCACGGTTTCATTTGGGGACCTGGCTGACTTGAACCATAGCTACACCTATTGGGAGCTTGGTCGTGTCCGACCAAGGTAACACCATCTGATCGGCTCAGTAAAGCCCCCTTTTTGCAAACGGTTTTATCATTGCCTTTGCTTCAATATTTTTTAAAAACTACTGTTTTATCTTGATTACGTTTTTAAACCGACAGACGTTTTACACCGGTTCAAACTGCTAATTTGGCGGTACACGGTCCATTTTTTAACCTGAGGTTATTTGCCCGGTTTGATTTTTTCTGTTAACAACCTTTTTTGGAGTAACAAATTGTTCATTATGACCAAGCATGGTTTACATAGTAAACCAGCATTGTATATACAGGAGTTGTTTTCTCCCATGACAGTGCAGGTTTATCAAACCGCCGTGTCAAGATTGGCTAAGCCTACTCCATGCCCAATGATGGCAGGTATTTTGTATCACAAAATTTGATCATATATGTCAATCTCCTTGCATGTATATATATATGAAGTTTATAAACCGGCTGGTGGTACAACCGCCCTGGTAGTTTAAGATTTCATGATTGCAGGTGGCATAGATTGGCAGTTTTGATCTTTCAACCAAAAGTATCGGTTCAGATGCACGAAGGCATCTTAGAAGCAAAAGTATTGGCTATCCTATTACAAGGCAACATGGTGCCCAAATAAGATCACTGTTTTCTGGCAAAGTATCACAAGGCAGCCTATTAAACCGATCTCCGGCTCAAGCTTGGTCACCACCTTGGTCTGATGATCGCGGGTTGTCCTGCGTCGCTTCAGCGTCTTCTGCCCTACCCAGCGGCTGGAAGGCAACAGTGGTCCAGTCGATTCCCATTAAAGCTTGAAAAACAGCTTCATCATGGATCAGCGAAGACGGTTCAATATCAGGAGCATAAGTATGCTTACGGATTGGCGGGATCAGATTTTCCGCTTCGGGAACTGGTGCAGCCACTCGCTTGTTCTGGTTATTGTACTGGGCTTGATAATGCGTCAAATTTGCCTCTTCTACTAATTGGCAATCCAGAGGGCGCACCGCCTGGTTTATGGCTCTCAGATCATCTTCACTAAATTCTGATCCGTCTTCCTTCAAACTAGGATAGCCCTGAGCTGCCTCCACAGGATCGAAGTCGGGCACCCATGCTTTTGCTCGGATTAAAGCGTTGATGGCACCAGTTTGAGCAGCAGACTTCTTCAACTCTTCAATCCGGGCGAGAAGCATTGACAATCTCTTAAGAGTATCTTGGATCAACATGGGTGCAGGATTGTTATGCCACGCAGTCGAGATGATCCGCTACGCTCCAGTGTACAGCTGTTCGATTAACGTGTAGGCAGCCTTCAATTTCATTCGAACATCTGACCCCAAGTGGCTAATGCGGGTGCCTGCAGTATGATGGAACAATTCACAAACCGGACCTATCATAGGAAGACGAAAATTATCACAGGAGTCAACGAATGCTTACCAAAGATGGCGGCAGTCATTGCATGCACTTGTCGCTTTACGCTGGTCAGTTCATCTATCATCGGTTTAAGGGCAGCTTCAGCAGTTTCAATCTTTTTGGTCAAAGCAATTTTCTCAATGGCCCAATCCGCCCGATCTTTCTTAAAGCCCTCCTTCAGCTGTTCCATGACGCTTAAAGCGCTGGTCAACTCCTCTTTGGCTTTGGAGGTTTCAGCTTGTTGAGATTTTAAGTTCTCCTGAAGATCGGCGAGTTGATTTTCCTTGGTCTTCAGCTCAGCCTGCATTCAGACAGTTATATGGTTTAAAAAACGGTATGGATATTAAAGTACCAACCACATAACGAGTTATGCGCTTGGCACTTGGGGGCTAATGCTTATTTAATTATAACGCCCTCGATGCGGCTATATCTCCCACGTGTCGAGGCATGACTTAGAGGCATAACCGCATTGAAAGCAATGTCGCAAGTGAGGTAATCTTCACACAACCCATGTAATACATTAAGGGAAAGAGATACATAGTTGGCTTACAGTCGCCACTTCACACAGTACATAAATAAACATACATCATTCAAATTACACTCAAGGTCCGACTACGGTACCAAAAAGAAAGAAGACTACCCCAAATGCTACATAGATCCCCGGATCACCCCAACTGGGCTCCACTACTGATCATCTGGAAAAGAAACATAGTAACGGCCACGTTCCTCATCGAACTCCCAAGTGAGCTCGGACGCGACATCTGCACTGGCATCATTGGTACCTGCAACTGTTGTGGTAGAATTTGTGAGTCACGGGGACTCAGCAATCTCACACCCGCGAGATCAAGACTATTTAAGCTTATAGGTAGGAAAGGATTGTAAGGTGGAGCTGCAGCAAGCGACTAGCATTTATGGTGGCTGCAACGCAAAAGAGAGCGAGAAGAGAAGGCAAAGCACGGTCGTGAAGCTAGAAGTGATCAAGAAGTGATCCTAAAATGACCTACGTCAAACATTACTCCAACACCGTGTTCACTTCCCGGACCCCGCCGAGAAGAGACCATCACGGTTACACACGCGGTTGATGTGTTTTAGTTAAGGTCAACTTCGGGTTTTCTACAACCGGACATCAACAAATTCCCATCTGCCTCATAACCGCGGGCACGGCTTTCAAAAGATAATACCCTGCAGGGGTGTCCCAACTTAGCCCATTATAAGCTCTCACGGTCAACGAAGGATATTCCTTCTACCGGGAAGACCCGATCAGTCTCGGAATCCCGGACTACAAGACATCTCGGCAGTAATAAAACAAGTCCAGTAAAGCCGCCCGATTGTGCCGACAAATCCTGATAGGAGCTGCACATATCTCGGTCTCAGGGCACATCCGGATAAGTCAAGCTACGAGTAAAAAAACCAGGCCTCGAGTTGCCACGAGGTGGCCCCGCAGGTTGCTCGGCTCGGGCCAGCACTTAGAGAAGCACTGGTCCGGGGGGGCTAAAATAAAGATGACCCTCGGGCTCGCGAAAACCCGGGGGAAAAAGGGGGTAGGTGGTGGCAAATGGTAAAACCAATGTTGGGCCTTGCTGGAAAGGTCTTATTCAAAGCGAACTGTCAAGGGGGTCCCATAAATCACCCAACCGTGTAAGGAACGCAAAATCCGGGAACATAACACCAGTATGACGGAAACTAGGGTGGCAAGAGTGGAACAAAACACCAGGCAAAAGGCCGAGCCTTCCACCCTTTACCAAGTATATAGATGCATTAATTAAATAAGAGGTATTGTGATATCCCAACAAGTAAAACATGTTCCAACAAGGAACAACAAGTCCATGTTCCAACAAGGAACAAACTTCATCTTCACCTTCAACTAGCAACGCTATAAGAGGGGCTGAGCAAAGCGGTAACATAGCCAATCAACGGTTTGCTAGGACATGGATGGTTAGGGGCTGACATGGCAATATGGGAGGCAGGATATAGCATGTGGTAGGTATCGCAGCATAGGCATAGCAAAAGAGCGAGCAATCTAGCAAGCAAAGATAGAAGTGATTTCGAGGGTATGGTCATCTTGCCTGCAAGAGTTTCAGAGTTGTCGAAAGCTTGGTCCTCGAAAGCATTCTCAACGGAATCCTCATTCACGTACTCGTCTCCCGGCTCTACCCAAGACAAGAGAACAAGCAAAGGAACCAATATCAACCACGATGCAATGCGCAAGCGACATGATGCAAAAACATGGCATGATATGCGAGAGGTGATATGCAATGCGTATGCAAGCTACGGAAGGACAAAGAAGAACAAGGCATAATCTTGGCAAACCAAGCATGCCACTGGATAGGTGAGGTGATTTCGGTTGAAATCGATATAAAGAACACCGGAATCGGATGCACGGTTTGCAAATGGCAAGTAATACAAGAATGGCACAAATCTGCCATTAACAGCATGATGCTACTTAGCAAGCAACAAATAATTAAGCTACTGCACCCAAACATGGCAACAAAGCATATGACAGTACTCTACACAAGATGCACGATAACAGATGAACACTAAGCTACGGCTAGTTCACATCATAACAGGTCCAAACCATCATGGCAAAAGTGCAAACGATAACAAGTTCTCAGACTTAGTGAAATTATCAATGTAGCAGAAATTAACATCAGGATGACATGTTCAAAGCAATGAAACAACATGCCACAGGTTCAGAACATAGCAAAGTAAGGCATCGCATGAATCTACACATAGCACTTGACAAAAGTCTCTTACTGATCATAAGCTAAAAAGGATAAGAAAATATGATTACACCCATGTCAAATAAACAAGTTTCGTTACAGGTTTCAGACTTAGCAGAAAACTGGACATGGCAGAAAACTAATAACGACTAGGCATGTTCGTGAGCTCGATGCACTCACTACAGAGCATTGCATGATAAACTAAGCATACATACATCAAGAAGACATGGCATAGAAACTATAAATGGCAAGAATAACATCATATCATGCAAGGATCAACTACACCAAGCTTGGCAAAATCGAATAACATGTAAACAATCTGCCAGCAACATTTTGAAGCAAAAGTAGAGCTCGATTGACTCAAGCTATGGCACTCTATAATTGCAAACAAAGGCATGGATGGATAGAGCAAATACTCAAGTCCAAAACTCCCTTACTGATAATGCTCAAAATATGCATAGATCTCTCAGAAACAACATGAATACATGGCATGAAAATAACAGCAGTCAGGGACTTGATAAAAATACTAAGTCTCTGAAATCAGCAACATCAAGTACCCTAGTTTGCATGCTTGTGCTAGTCACCACAAAGATCACAAAAATACATTGCATAATTCTCTGGAAAGGTAACATGGCATATTACAAAACTCATGTAGGACTTAACTTCATATGAGGTACACATCAATCATGGCAAAAATAACAAAAGTGCAAGTTCAGATAAGATCCAGCAACTAACATCAACTAGCCCTCTTCTAACAGCATTTCGGTCATCAAGATGACCTCAAACGAAAATGATGCAATGGAATGAAATGATGCACTCTTCGAAACGAACAAACTGACATATTATACGTGCGGAATGGAGCAACGGATGCAAAGTTACGATGCGATGAATATAAGATGATATTATGAAAATATGAGGACTTGGAGGAAAATCGAGACCGAGGGAAAAAGTCAACCGCGGGCGCGGAAGCCGAGGTCCGCCGCGGATCTCGCCGGAGATCGCGGGGAAGACGGCGGCGAGGCAAGGGGCGGCCGGATCCGGGGCCGGGGCGCCCGGATCTGGCGCCGGCGAGCTCGGGGAGGCGGCGCGGGGCGGCTGCGACCGCGGGAGGCGCGGCGACGGCGGCGGCTGCCAGCGTCGGGGCGAGGCGCGGCTGACGGCGCCGGTGGCGGAGGCGGCGGGCGGCGTCGCGGAGGAGGAGGCGGGCGGCGCGAGGCGACCCGAGGGGCGCGGGGGCTCGCGGCGGGCCGAGCGGGCCGGCGCGGGCGGGAGCTGGCGGCGGGCGGCGGAGCCCCACGTGGCAGCCTCCGATTCGCCCGGTGCGGCGGCGGACGGCGTCCGGCCGGACCCGTACGTGTCCGGCGCGATGGAGGGGAGCGGGGCTAGGGTTTGGGGGTGTTTGGACCCGGAATTGGAGGAGGGGGAGGCCTTTTTATAGGTAGGAGGAGCTAGGGAGCTCCAAATTGAGCACGGTTTTCGGCCACGCGATCGTGATCGAACGGCGGAGGACATGGGAGTGTATTTGATGGGTTATTGGGCTGTTATGAAGGGGTGTTGGGCTGCAACACACACGAGGCCTTCACGGTTACCCGGTTAACCGTTGGAGTACCAAACGAACTCCGATTGACCCGAAACTTGACAGGCGGTCTACCGGTGCTATACCGAGGCCACATGTCAAACCTCGGTCCATTTCGAGAATGTTTAATACCCGCTCACGAATAAATGTAAAAGGGGACGCCGGGGAACATAGGAGCGCCGGATTGCAAAACGGACAACGGGGAAAATGCTCGGATTTATGAGACGAACACGTATGCGAATGCGATGCACATGATGACATGATATGAAATGCATGACATGACCAAAATACACAACGAAGGGAAAACCCAACCACGGAGGAAATATTATATCATAATGTCGAAAATGGCAAGAGTTGGATTACAAATATGGCAAGTTACATACGGGGCGTTACAAGTTGGTATCAGAGCCGACCCTCAGGGTTACACGGATGGTTGCGGACAGGTGCGTGGTCATGTTGTTCATGACGTTTGTGACCCGTCGTGGCACCCGGCATGGCACATGTACCGGACTGGAAGCACAGACGTTTGTGCCAAGAGGGAACGTTCCTGTGGCCCGACGAGGACGTCGGTTCCTCTGAGTGGGGGTGTATGTGATAGCCTGGCTTATTAGGGATGATAGACTACTCATATCAATAAGGAATTCCTTCTTTTCCGGGAGCCCATTCGGACAGAACTCCAAAGTTAAGCGTGCTCAGCTTGGAGTAGTGTCAGGATGGGTGACCGACCGGGAAGTTCCTCCCGGGTGCGCACGAGTGAGGACAAAATGCGCAGAAAAGACTAGTATTGATCTGTGGGGCCAGTCTAGATCCCGCCAGGAGTAACGACCACCGGCGGGTGTGTCCGGGGCGTTACATTAATCTACAACTATCAACTGATTGCAAAGTCCCAAGCTCAATACAAGTATTCAACTTGGCACTTGGGGGCTAATGGCTATTTGCTCAAACAGTTATCAGTGAAATTTGAAGTTTTTCAGGCTTATATTATTAAGTCCCGGTTCAACTACATTAAGTTGAACCGACCCTTGGGGGCTACATCGGTGAATTCTGAAAGTATGCGGTCTTCTGTTTTACAAAGTTCCGGTTTGAAAGAATATTACAAACCGACCCATGGGGGCTAGGGAAGGCAGCAAGGATAAAAGATAGACAAGCAGGAAGAGGCATATGAAAATTACCTCAAATTTTTCCTTCATCATGTTCACTAGGCCAGCTTCATGGTCGCGACTGGTGTATAGACGGTTTAGATAACCAGAATGAAGATCTTGAGCACTCAGTGCAGCATAAGTCGCCAAGTCGACGTTCCACTTGCCCTTGCCCATTGCAGCAAATTCATCCTTGGCAGTGTGTCTGGACAAAGCGACAGGATTGCTGGGTTCGGTGTGACCAATACCAGTGATGACAACTTCATCATCCTGTGCGTCACCGGTTTGCACTGTGGCTGTCGGTTTGTCAGTAGCTTTGGATGGACTTGTGGATTTTTCATTCCGGACGGGACTTCCAGGATGGTCAACAGGACCAGAAGCATCAACAGGCCTCTCTTCAGCAATAAAGACCTCATCTTCCGCTGGCAGGTCATTTGGCATATATTCATGAACGGCTGCCTCAACATCTGGAGCGGCGCCCGGTTCAGGGACAGTTTCTTCTTCGGCCGCTTTGTCCAGGCGACCTTCTTGCTCGGCCTCGGTTTGGCCCTGAGAGGAACAGCAAAATCAAAAACAGTATATGTTGAAAGCTACAAAATCAAGAAAGTTATGATAAATGTAAGCTTACCTAAGCACGGTTTTAAGCGGTGGCAGCTGAGTACCTGTGGACTCGCCGGAGGATGAATGGGAGGTAACCTGATAATCGGAGTCAGATGGGTTAAGCGGTTGACAAAAACAGCCCGCTTTAGAACAAGTACTGACAAGCAAATTAGGGACCTCTGATTGGCGTCTCCGAACCGGATTGTTCGGTAAACCGGCGGAGGTAACTACCTGGCCGCTATGCCGAGTTGTGCGGCGCACTTCATGCTGTTGGGTCTTCATAAGAAATTTGGGATCCAAATGAGCAAGTGGATGAGAAAATTTAACTTTCCGGATTGCCTGACGAATTTTTAGTGAAGGCAAAGAGTTCGAGTCAGAAGAGAGAATAATTACCTCTGCATCATCAGCATGGCTAGCTTCGGCATCATCCTGACAAGTGTTATCATCAATAAGGCGTGTAAAAGAAAGCCAAGTAAATCGAATTTTACCTCAAGGTCCGGATTACTCACATCATCTTCAGCAGGCGGATCAAAAGATGCAGTGGTTTTCCTTTTCTGAGCAGGTTTCTTAAGGACCTTTGTCTTTGGACGGGTCGGACTCTCCGGTTTGTCTGCCTTCTCCTGCGAAAGCTTCTTGCTCCAAAACGGATCATCACCCTGATTTCACAGATATTAGTATCAAGTATTAAGCGGATGTAACATCATCAGAATTAATGAAAGGGAAAAATTCAGACTTACAGCTGGCGGTTTGTTGGTAGCACAGAAAGGAAGCGGGCCGGTTCGAGCACAGACGTATTCCGGTTCGTTCAGAATTTTCTTCACAGCTTCGGTGACTTCTTCGTCAGTAAGCTGGATGTTTACATGCCACAAAGGGTCGTTAACACTGCCCGTATATTCACACATTAAACCGGAGCGTTGGCTGAGAGGCAGTATGCTCCAGGATATCCAGCAACGAGCGAGATCCACTCCTGTTAAACCGTTGGCCATAAAGGCTTTGAGCTTGGACAGTTGGGGAGCATATTTACTCCTCTCTTTGGCCATCAACCTCTGTGGAAAGGGGTGTGTGTTGCTAAGCCGTTCCGGACAATAACCGGGCAAGGGATTTTCATTGGCAGGAGAGGTGTCTTTGCAATAGAACCACGATTGATTCCATTCTTGGGGATGGCTGTGCAGCTTTGCGTGAGGATACGTGACCTCTTTCCGCTTTTGAATCGCCATGCCACCCAGTTCCATGTTAGAACCATCAGTAAATTCTTTGCGACGGTTTAGATGGAACAAATCTCGGAATAACTCGATTGAAGGTTTCTCTTGAAAGAACACCTCGGAGAGCACTTGGAAATGACATATGTTGGTGACAGAATTGGGGCCGGTGTCTTGCGGACGAAGCTGGAAGTTGGCCAAGACGTCCCGATAAAATTTCGAACCGGGTGGATTAAAGCCTCGGGCTAAGTGATCCGCAAAAACTACAACCTCTCCTTCTTGAGGTGTGGGAGGACATTCTTTGCCTAGGACCCTCCAGTGGATGGTATTTTTGCTGCTCAAAGCACCAGTCAAGACTAAGTTATTCAGTTGTGTCTCTGTAACACGAGAAGGAGCCCAGTTGCACTCATATACTTGCTTGGCCATGATGGAGTCTACAAAATAAGCAATCCCGGTTTGAGATTGTGTTGGGTACAATATATACACTGATATGATCGGGATTAAACCGAGGATAACTATATTCAAACCGAAGCTACGTAAAGCGATGGACTATGGCTAAGGGATCCTAGCGGTTCAATAAGGGAACTAATGGTATATGCCGGTTTATTGACTTTTCCTACGGGAAGCTAAACCGCCTGATCTAAATATTGAAGGCATTTGAGGTTCCGAAATGGCTAAGTATGCAGAAACAGGTTTCACAAAAGTTTCATTACAGCAATGGATCTAAGGTAGCTTCAGAAAAACAGAAGAAATATTCAAAGGCTTCAAAGCAGGGCGGACGTGAATCAATCGGTAGATATACAGATGAGATCCACGGACTTTAAACACGAGACTATAAGTGGACGCGGAAAGCTACATGGCATTCAGGAGAAAGTTTTACAGATCCATACGGAGGCTAATACACGAGCAGGAGCTGTCGATGAACATCTCAAGAACAGAGAACCCTAGAACAGATCTAGGTTAAAAGGAACAGAGGACTTACCAGAGTTGAGGAAAGTGCGAAAGAGCACCACAGTTTTCTGGTGCGTTCAGGTCGATGCAGCGGCCAAGGTCGAGGTTGAAGGCGACGGCGACGGCGGAGCTTCGAAGCTGACGACGAGGAAGACGAAGATGAGAAGGCAGGAAGGGGAAAAAAAGGAAATGACCCTTCGGTCCTATTTATAAGGCAAAAGGATATGTGTCAGGCGCGACAAACCAGGGGCCACCGAACGAAGCTGTCGCCTCGATTTTCGCAGCCTTATTAAAATGATGAGGTATTATGAATACTTCCTTTATGACAGATGACGTCACCCCGGTTTAACAGCAATTGGAGAAGATGATGTCAAGACGGTTCAACCATTACCAGAAGGTGATAAAGATGAAGATTTCTGCTAAGGATTGACATGAACACGTTCAAATCAATTTGGGGCCTAATGTTGGGGATATTACTACTGGGCGTAAACCGGCCTACCAGGGCCGGGTTAACTTCATCAGTAGCCCCAGAGCGTTAAAGCCCAAGAAGATAGATGAGGGCCCAAGGCCGTAGTCGGTTTAACACTTGTGGCCGTAAACCGGCTTTGTATGTAAACTTGTATTATAAGTTAGGAATAAGGAGAGACCAACCCGGGCACGACTATGAACCGGAGATTGGGACTCTGTGAACCGACGGGCGTCACCCGTGTATATAAGGGGATGACCTGACAGCAGTTCAAGGACAGACAATCACAACTCGAGACTTAGGCGAAGCTTGTTTGCTCCCTAATCCTCGAAACCCCATCAATTCCATCACAACTAGATGTACGCTTTTACCTTCATCGAAGGGGCCGAACTAGTATAAACCCTGTGTGTCCTTGTGTCCGCTTTAACCCCTTCGAGTTAACCCGTTGCGATGGCTCCACGACTAAGTCCTTTGGCTAGGACATCTGCCGTGACAAAACCACGACCACCGCCTGCTGCTTCTGCTCTGCTCCGTCACCCATGCGCGCCAGGCTATGGCCGTTCGCCCCGCTGCTGCTTTCTGCCGCGCTCGTCCCCTGCGCCCGCGTGCGCCGCCCGGCTACACCCCCACCGTGCTCGCCACTTGCTCCCTGGCCGCGACCCGCTCCCCCCCCCTCTGCTTGCCGCGGCTTGGAGCAGCTCCTGTCGGCCGTGCCGGCCCGCGCCCATAGCCGCCGCGCTCACCGTCTCCGCCACCGAGCCCCGCCTCTGTCGCTCCCGATGCGCCGCCCAGCAACCGCGCCTCGCCATGGGCCACTGCCCCGCAGCCCCCTCGGTTTGCTCGGCGGGCCGCCGCCGCAGCTCCCTTGGCCTCGTCGTTGCTGCGAGCGCCGAGCCGCCCCCACGTGCTGGTCGCCGCTCGGGCTTAGGCCACGCCTGCGGCACCCATCGCCGGGTCCAGTAGCCTGCGCCCGTAAACTACACGCCCGCTATGGCCGTGGGGCAAATGACAAGTGGGCCTAGCCCCAGAATGTTTTAATAAAAAATTAAAAAATATATAATAATAATAATTAGATAAATAATATTAAATTAATTAATTAATTAATTAAGGAATTAATTAAGTTAATTAATCATAATTAGATTAACCTAATTAACCAATTAGTTTAATTAAACAGTAATTAGATTAGTTAAACATTAATTAGGCTAAACAGTCAATGACCAGTGGGACCCACACGTTAGCGACCCAGTCAACACCTCTGTTGACTGCTGATGTCATGCTAACGTCATGATGACGTCAGCAAACACTGTTTCGGATAATGTTGAATTAAAATATTTAAATTAAACCTAAAAATGATTTAAATCTTTTAAAATTAATATAAAATAAACTATAGCTCAGATTAAAATACTTTCTACATGAAAGTTGCTCAGAACGACGAGACGAATCCGGATACGCAACCCGTTCGTCTGCCACGCATCCCTAACATATCAAACTCGCAACTTTCCCCCTCCGGCCCCTTTGCCCGAAAATGCGAAACACCGGGGATACTTTCTCGGATGTTTTCCCCCTTCACCGGTATCACCTCATACCGCGTTAGGGCACCCCTAACACCGATATTTTTCATGTCATGCATCGCTATGCATCTGTTTGCTTAAATATTTATTGTTTCTCCCCCCTCTTCTCTCGCTAGACACCGAGACCGACGCCGCCGCTACCCAGTACGACTACAGAGTTGACGACCCCTCTCTCTTGCCAGAGCAACCAGGAAAGCCCCCCCCCCCTGATGACCAGATATCGCCTACTCTTCTCTATAATGCTTGCATTAGAGTAGTGTAGCATGTTACTGCTTTCCGTTATTCCTATCCTGATGCATAGACTGTCCTTGTTACTACTGTTGTTACCTTTACTTGCAATCCTACCTGCTTAGTATAGGATGCTAGTTTTCCATCAGTGGCCCTACATTCTTGTCCGTCTGCTGTGCTATACTATTGGGTCGTGATCACTCGGGAGTTGATCACGGGTATATACTTACTTTATACATGATACATGTGGTGACCAAAGTCGGGTCGGCTCGTAGGAGTACCCGCGAGTGGATCTTTGAGGCAAAGATACAGAGCAGGTTACGACCACCTAGGAGAGAGGTGGGCCTGGCCCTGTTCGGTGTTCGCGGATACTTAACACGCTTAACGATATCTTGGTATTTGAATTGAGTCTGGCTACTGGCCTATACGCACTAACCAACTACGCGGGAACAGTTATGGGCACTCGACGTCGTGGTATCAGCCGAAGCCTTCGTGACGTCAGCGACTGAGCGGCGCGCGCCATATTGGGACGCGTAACGTGACTTCCGTTGTACTGGAGGTTGCTAGGTCTGCTTCTGGCCGCCCACGCAACGTGCAGGTGTGCTCAGGGCGATGGGCCCAGACCCCTGCGCGCTTAGGTTTAGACGAGCGTGCTGACCTCTCTGTTGTGCCTAGGTGGGGCTGCGACATGTTGATCTTCCGAGGCCAGGCATGACCCAGGAAAGTGTGTCCGGCCAAATGGGATCAAGCGTGTTGGGTTATGTGGTGCACCCCTGCAGGGAAGTTTATCTATTCGAATAGCCATGTCCCTCGGTAAAAGGACGACCCGGAGTTGTACCTTGACCTTATGACAACTAGAACCGGATACTTAATAAAACACACCCTTCCAAGTTCCAGATACAACCCGGTGATCGCTCTCTAACAGGGCATCGAGGAGGGGATTGCCGGGTAGGATTATGCTATGCGATGCTACTTGGAGGACTTCAGTCTACTCTCTTCTATATGCTGCAAGACGGAGGCTGCCAGAAGCGTAGTCTTTGATAGGATTAGCTATCCCCCTCTTATTCTGGCTTTCTGCAGTTCAGTCCACTGATATGGCCCTTTACACATATATCCATGGATATGTAGTGTAGCTCCTTGATTGCGAGTACTTTGGATGAGTACTCACGGTTGCCTTGTTTCCCCTTTTCCCCATCTCTCTACCCGATTGCTGCAACCAGACGATGGAGCCCCGGAGCCAGACACCACCGTCGACGACGACTCCTTCTACACTGGAGGTGCCTACTACTACGTGCAGCCCGCTGACGACGACCAGGAGTAGTTAGGAGGATCCCAGGCAGGAGGCCTGCGCCTCGTTCGATCTGTATCCCCGTTTGTGCTAGCCTTCTTAAGGCAAACTTGTTTAACTTATGTCTGTACTCAGATATTGTTGCTTCCGCTGACTCGTCTATGATCGAGCACTTGTATTCGAGCCCTTGAGGTCCCTGGCTTGTATTATGATGCTTGTATGACTTATTTTATTTGTAGAGTTGTGTTGTGATATCTTCCCGTGAGTCCCTGATCTTGATCGTACACATTTGCGTGCATGATTAGTGTACGATTGAATCGGGGGCGTCACATATTCGAGGGATTGAGCATCAAATTGACTTAATTCCCGGTGCATCGCTACCCAACCGTGCACCATACCGTACCAATCCAAAGGAGACGAAAGAGATTATGCGTCAAGTACAGGAGCTGCTCGACAAAGGTTATATACGCGAATCTCTTAGTCCTTGTGATGTTCCTATTATACTAGTGCCTAAAAAGGATGATACGTCGCGTATGTGTGTTGATTGTAGAGGCATTAATAATATTACGATTCATTATCGTCATCCTATTCCTAGGCTAGATGATATGCCTGATGAATTGAGTGGCTCTACAATATTCTCCAAAGTTGATTTGCGTAGTGGATACCATCAAATTCGTATGAAATTGGGAGATGAATGGAAAACAACATTTAAAACTAAGTTTGGTTTATATGAGTGGTTAGTCATGCCTTTTGGGTTAACTAATGCACCTAGTACTTTCATGAGACTAATGAACGAAGTTTTACGTGCTTTCATTGGACGATTTGTGGTAGTCTATTTTGATGATATACAGATTTATAGCAAATCTTTGGAAGAACATTTGGAACATTTATGTGCTGTTTTTACTGCTCTACGTGATGCACGTTTGTTTGGTAACCTTGGGAAGTGCACCTTTTGCACCGACCGAGTATCTTTTCTTGGCTATGTTGTCTCTCCACAGGGAATTGAAGTTGATAAGGCCAAGACTGAAGCTATTGAGAGTTGGCCACAGCCCAAAACGGTCACACAAGTACGAAGTTTTCTTAGACTCGCTGGTTTCTATAGGCGTTTTGTGAGAGATTTTAGCACCATTGCTTCACCTCTCAACGAGCTTACAAAGAAGGATGTGCCTTTTGTTTGGGGTACCGCACAGGAAGAAGCCTTCATGGTATTGAAAGATAAGTTGACACATGCTCCTTTACTCCAACTTCTTGATTTTAATAAGACTTTTGAGCTTGAATGTGATGCTAGTGGAATTGGATTAGGAGGTGTGTTATTACAAGATGGCAAACTGTTGCATACTTTTCTGAAAAATTGAGTGGGCCTAGTCTGAACTATTCTACTTATGATAAAGAATTATATGCTCTAGTTCGGACTTCAGAAACATGGCAACATTATTTATGGCCCAAAGAATTTGTTATACATTCTGATCATGAATCTTTGAACACATTAAAAGTCAAGCAAAATTGAACCGTAGACATGCTAAATGGGTTGAATTCATTAAGACTTTCCCTTATGTCATTAAACACAAGAAGGGTAAAGAAAATGTTATTGCTGATGCATTGTCTCGTCGTTATACTATGCTTTCACAACTTGACTTTAAAATATTTGGTTTGGAGACCATCAAAGATCATGAATTTAAAGATGTATTGCAGAATTGTAAAGAAGGTAGAACATGGAACAAGTTCATCGTTAACGATGGATTTGTGTTTCGTGCTAACAAGCTATGCATTCCAGCTAGCTCCGTTCGTCTTTTGTTGTTGCAGGAGGCGCATGGAGGAGGACTAATGGGACACTTTGGCGTGAAGAAGACGGAGGATATACTTGCTACACATTTCTTTTGGCCAAAGATGAGACGGGATGTTGAGCGTTTTGTTGCTCGCTGCACTACATGTCAAAAAGCTAAGTCATGACTCAATCCTCATGGTTTATATATGCCTTTGCCTGTACCTAGTATTCCTTGGGAGGATATATCTATGGACTTTGTTTTAGGTTTACCTTGAACAAAGAAGGGGAGGGATAGCATATTTGTTGCCGTGGATAGATTCTCGAAAATGGCACACTTTATACCATGTCATAAAAGCGATGATGCTGTTAATGTTGCTGATTTGTTCTTTCGTGAAATTATTCGCTTGCATGGTGTGCCAAATACTATTGTTTCAGATCGTGATACTAAGTTTCTTAGCCACTTTTGGAGATGTTTATGGGCTAAGTTGGGGACTAAACTGCTTTTTAGTACTACTTGTCACCCCCAAACTGATGGACAAACTAAAGTAGTCAATAGAACATTGTCTACTATGCTTAGGGTTGTTTTGAAGAATAATAAGAAAATGTGGGAAGAATGCTTGCCTCATATTGAATTTGCTTATAATCGTTCATTGCATTCTACTACTAAGATGTGCCCTTTTGAAATTGTGTATGGTTTCCTACCTCATGCACCTATTGATTTGTTGCCTCTTCCATCTTCAGAGAAGGTTAATTTTGATGCTAAAGAACGTGCTGAATTGATTTTAAAAATGCATGAGTTAACTAAGAAAAACATTGAGCCTATGAATGCTAAATATGAACTTGCTGGAGATAAGGTTAGAAAACATGTTGTGTTTGCACCTGGAGATATTGTTTGGTTACATTTGCGTAAGGATCGATTTCCTAATTTGCGCAAATCAAAGCTAATGCCACGTGCTGATGGTCCTTTTAAGGTGTTAGAGAAAATAAATGATAATGCATATAAACTTGAGCTGCCTGCAGATTTTGGGGTTAGTCCCACTTTTAACATTGCAGATTTGAAGCCTTATTTGGGTGAGGAAGATGAGCTTCCGTCGAGGACGACTTCATTTCAAGAAGGGGAGGATGATGAGGACATCAATACCATTGTTACACCCACAGCCCCTGCTGATATACATATTGGACCAATTACTAGAGCTCGCGCACGCCAATTAAATTATCAGGTACTTCCGTTTCTTCGTAACGATTCCAATGTTCATGAGAATATGATGCTGCCTAAATTGGATACATTTGTTTTGCTTACAAATGAAGGGCCTACCATGGACAAGAAAGATGAACCTTGGAGCAAGTTCAAGCATGGAGATGTTGGCATGCGCAAGGGGAACAAGAACGGAGTTACAAGTGATGATTCCATAACTTTGAAGCCACCATAATGAGTGCATGAAGCCTTGGTCGAAATATACAAGATGCCACTTCATAATATTCGTCCATAGGCTATTCTAGGTGCTGCGTCACCTTATTATTGGGCCAGGCCCATGTAATTTCGAAATACTCAAGTATAGGCTGTTTTTAGAGTCTGTATGTGTGGGGAAACAAGAGTTAGGGTTGGTTTCGGACCCCTCCCTCAAGGGCCATGAAATTCCCTCCTCTTCTTCCATATATACAGCCCTTAGGGCGTCGTTTAGACTTTGGGTTTTGTTTAGATTAAAAGTTCGCCATAGCTGCAACTTCGCATACTTCGTTTGTGTTCAACGACCAGACCAAGGCGTCACAGAACCCCACCTTGATCAATAAAGCTTTCCTCTTATATTCGCAATATCCAGATTGCAATCTTAGTTTCTTGCTTGTTCTTCGTTTGCCTGCAGAAAACAGACCTTCGTGGTCAGGTTGATCGTGCTCCGGCGTGGTCAATAACCTCTCGGAGTTGGTTTAGCGATTGCTAAGGCGCGACGTCCTTGCACGTTCGTAGTCGGATCGTCAAAGTCGACTTCCTTCAAAGCGATAGCCATCATCTCATCGAAAGACGGGACACCTTTGCCTCTATCACCCACTCACCGTAACGTGGGTTCGCCACTAGTTATTCATGCTTGTACGCAATAACTCTGTACTTGGTTTATCCTGCAGAGGTCAGAGGACATAGACCTCTTTATGATGGCATCCACCCAGCTGAAGCATACAGTCAGTAAGGTTTTCTCCCTTCATGAATGGAGGTGTAATATTCGAATAGGATATACCCCACCTTAAGCTGGACCAATTTATCATAGCTCTAAACGACCTTTCATTTTTGAGTTAATACTAATTTTACCCCTAAAATTGGCCAAAGAGACAGAAAATTAGCCCCCAAAATGAGAACGGTCACATTTTTACTCTTAATTTAAACTAGCAAAAAGTACATGCTTCGCATGTCAAAACACTCAACATATTTGTTCGTTAGATGTAATCTTAAAAAGTGATGCGTAGTGGAAACAGATTTGCAAATGACTAAATGTATAGTACCATGAGTATTATTTATACTACTTACACATGTCATTATTCTCACGCTTATCATCTTTTGTTTGGTATATTCTAGAAAGTTCTTGACTTTGGAGAGACCCCAATTACAGGTTATGGTTGAGGAGAGGAGAAACATTGAGAGGGGTAGGACTTGAGACTCGAGATGGTGAATTTTTTTGATAAAAGAGAGCCCTCTCTCCGATTTCCATTAACAAAAATCACCATGTCTTACAAAGAAAAACAGGAAAGAAAAAACTACTGCATAAAACCCCCTTCGTGAATGCTAACACTATTGAGGGGGGAGGAAAGCCACCCCTCCCCCCCCCCATTGTCCTCAAAGCAGCACCCACAGGGATCCAAGGCCCGGGCTCAAATAGGTCCCAGCACTCGGCTTGAAGCAAGTCTTAGAACACAGAAATAAGTTCAAAGAGGCAACACAGAAAGCCCCCTCTAAACACAGATGTCCATCATCCTACATATTTATTACTGTCCCAGGAGCAAAAGATCGAAGAGCAGGATGAAACAGAGAAGGCAAGTCGATGTAGCTTGTTGAAGCGTCTGTTTTTTACAGCACCGAAGAATGATTCCCGAAATGTTTGAAGCTGGTCACCCCAGGATTCTCCCAGTCTTCAAGCGCCATCCATGAGCTGCTTTAAACACTTCTCCAGCCACCTCGCCGACTTGTTTCACTCCAGCCTCCATCATCTTACTTCTTACGGGGTTTGTCTACAAAACATTCCAATCATGCAACTTTTTGAGAAGCAGGTTAATAGGTACACAGGGATCATTCACCCTGTTATTATCAAATATAATACTATTTCTCAACTTCCAAATAGTCCAGCAAATCGCTGAGATACCTATCATAACCAAACCCCTTTCATCTTTTTCAAAAGTCTTCACCCAGGTTCTCATTACCAGGTCAAGATCTTCTGGGATGCTTTTTAAATTGAAAGCACATTTTAAGATGTTCCATTGTAACCTAGCAACAGAGCAAGAGAGGAAGAGGTGGTTTATATTTTCTTTATGTCCACAGAAAGGACATTTATCATCACCTTTCCACCCCCTGCGAAGCAGATTATTTTGTAAGAATGTTGTTTCTAAGAGCCAACCACATAAAGACTTTGACTCTAGGTGGCATCTTAATTTTCCACATGTACAGCTGTGGGTATTTAATACCATTTTCAATCAGATGTCTGTAGAAGGATAAATCCCTTTCTTAGTCAGTGTCCATTTTACCTCATCTTTGTCTTCATTCAAAGTCACTGAGCTACAAGCTTCCTTGATATGCTTCCAAAGTTCTCTTGAATCCCTTGTCAATGTTCTCCTAAAATGCATGTTATCTATTCCATTATCTAGGACCTCCTTGACTGCTTTCTTTTTATCAAAGTATATATCATATAACCTAGGGAAGTTTTTGCTAAGTGGAGCAGACCCAATCCACCAGTCTTTCCCAAAATCGTGTTTTGTCCCCATTTCCCACTGTGAACTTACATAAAGAAGTAAAATGGTCTCCATGTTTGAGGATCTCCCTCCAAAACTGAGAGTCTCCCTGTTTGACAGATACACTGCCCAGGTTTTTGTTTCTTATATTTTTTTTTCAAAATAATATCCTGCTCTCGAGATGGTGATAGAATAGAAGTAATGAGAGATGTCTAGATTGATGTGATCACTGGCTACACAAAGGCTGGAGTACACGTGACACAATCTAGTTCAATAGAGGAATGATCCAACGGTTAGAAGTGTAAGGATTTGCCAAGTCTCCACCGTCGGATCAAGTGCATCCAACAACTCACACTATGCGGGGGTATAGATAGTAGAGCCATCAAGTTGCAAGTTTGAGTCCTCAAGTCCGCATCTTATTTTTTCCCGAGATTTAAAAGACAGCAGCAAAAGAATTCAGATCTGGGCGCTTTATTTGGGACGTGGCGGTGATCACGGGAGGCCGCCCAAAAAAAGCAGATACCGGACGTGTTGCGGGAATCAAAGAAAAATCAGGATTTACAAAGGACGTGTGACGATCGTTCAGTTCGGATCTAACGGCAACGTAAAGCATTGGTATCCGTTGCAATATTGCGGTGGTTCGGAAACTAGCTTTTCCATACAAATCCAATAATGAAAACAAAACAAGTGAGCACATTGGCCGCGTAAACACGGCAGCTGATTCGGCGGATCACGTTTAGAGCGTGTGTGATAGTTACATCTTTCACATACGAGCTTACACATAAAACTGTGTGGGATGTACATACGAACGAAAACGTTTTCTCTGGATTGTCTGTGTGGAATGTACATAAGAACGGAAACATTTTCCCTAGATTGACTGTGTGGGATGTACATAAGAACGGAAACGTACTCCTTGGATTGACTGTGTGTGATATACATACCTACGAAAATGTTCCGTGTGGGATGTACATACCTATGGAAATGATTGGGTTTCGATGCCTCGTCCGATCGCACACGAGCTCATTTGATGTCCCAAGAGGGCCTACTCCCGACGATTTCTGGGTCGTGTGGGAAGGACCCCTATCGCCCACACTCACTTGGCGACGATTTCAAATGCCGTCGCGGAAAGGAATTAAAAACCGTTTGTACAACACCGACGCGTACCAATGAAGTTGCAAGTTTGAATCCTCAAGTCCGTATTTTCTCTAAGATTTAAAAGACGACAGCAAAAAAATTCAGATCTAGACGCTTTATTTGGGACGTGACGGTGATCACGGGGGCCGCCAAAAAAAAAATTTGGGCACCAGACATGTTGCAGGAATCAAAGAAAAATCAGGATTTACAAAGGACATGTGATGATCATTCGATTAGGATCCCGCGGCATCTAAAGCGTTCAGATCTGTTGCAATATTGCGGTGGTTCGGAAATTAGCTTTTCCATCCAAAAATTAAAACAAAACACTTCGCCAAAAATAATTAAAACAAAACAAGTGAGTGGCGTAAACACGGCAGCTGATTCGGCGGATCACGTTTGGGACCAGGGCAACGGCCCTCCCCCAGCGCACCAGTCGCCTGTTCCACGTTCTCGTCCACGCGTTCCTCGTGGCTCGCGCTCACGGACACGGCCAGCAAGCAGCGGCAGCCACACACGGCATGTCCCGTCACATGGCCCGTCGCAACCCCCGAGCCGCGAGCCCCCTAGAAATTTCCCGTTCCGCGGGTGCGGCCCACGTTTTTATCCCCGCGTCGCGTGGCTTTGCCGACCTGCCCGCCCGCCGCCCGCCCACCCGAGCCAAAACCAAACCCGGTCCGGATCCAGCTCCACTCCCGTTTGATTTCCGCCGCCCACCCGTGACCAGAGAGCAGAATTATGCCTTTGCCTAACCCGCGCGCGGCCACGCCAGCGCGGCGAGGCCGTGTCCGGTAAGGAACCGGTTGGCGCCAGCCCGGCCTCCCGCCCCGCCTCTGCGCCACCTACAAAAGGCGCCCCAGGTGCGTCCCCTGCACCCCGCGCTCCGGCCTCCTCTCCTCTCCTTTCCTTCCTTTGGAGCTTTCGTTCCGGCCGCGCCTCCGCCCTCGATCGCCCGAGCCTCCCCCTGTCCCTCAAATATCGATTCGTTTCGAAAAATCGCGATTGATTGATTGTGTTCGCCGTCGCCTCTGCAGCTCTTGTTTCTGTGCTCGCAGGCAGGGGAGTCGGCCCGTCTCGTCCGCCTCCGCGCGCGCGACTTCGGGGGAGCGATCGATCGGGGATTCGGTCGAGTTGTCCTGCGTCTGCTTTTGCGTGACCCGAGGGCCGATGCAAGGTCAGTTTCTCGTGCTCGATCTGTCAGATCGGTTCCTTGGTTCCGTCACCTGCCTGCGTTCGTCCCGTCGGTGGTTTCAGAGTTGAATTGAATTGAGCGGCGGTCGCCCGTGCGGCCTTCCGGTCCTACGTTCCCCCGATCGAGCGCCCGTCGGTGATTTCAGATTTGAATTGATTGATGAATTGAACCAAGAGGGCGAGCGCTCATGATGAAGTGGCGGAGGTTATTCTGATATATGGTCAGATCTTCTCGGACGATGATGCTTTCGACCTCTTACCAACCTGGAACAGCGGTGATCTGAGTTTGGATTATATAAATATATAAATCCCTCCCAGTTTAGTTTCTTGGTTTGCACACTAGTCAACGGGAATTCTGATTTGGATTTGTTGGTGCTTCTCCAGAAATTGGATTACAAAGGACAAGGCACAGGGGGAGCGGCCTATCTTGTTGATCTGCGTTTGCATGATTATTACCCCCTCTATTTAATTCCTAAATCTACACGGTTCAGTTTTAAGTCTGTTCTGATCTAGATTTGTTGATGGTTGTCCAGAAATTGGGATTATACGGCTTACCGGGAGCGACCTGTGTTTGGATGATCATTCTCTCTGTTTATTTCCTTTCCTCCACAGTTCAATTTGTCTCCACACAATTCTGATTTGGGTTTGTTGCTCGTACTCCAGAAAATTGGAATTATACGGCTTAGCGAGTGGTCCTCTTTTCCCTCGGCATGGTGGTTCTTTTTCTGTGGCTCAACAACTTTTCTCTGCCTTAGTTTGTCGTTTGTCATTCTCAGCCCTTGCAGACACCGTCTTGGAACGGATATAATTGGAACCGATGCTGTCTACCTTCCCAGACAAGACTTTCTTATAACTTTTACCTTCCTCATTTGAAGCATGCTTTAGCCTAGTTTCCCCCTAATTTACAGAAAAGTATCTTGCTCGTTGCAGGTTTGAGGAATGCAAAGTCCAAACTGATGCTGAGTTAAATCTGTTTGCAGTTTTTTCTAAATCTAATCAATTCATCATTACTTAGATAACCTTTAAGATCTTCTCACTAGGCAATATTTTAAATTCATATTTATCTGCAAAGGTGCAGGAATGGAGCTTCAAACTAATGGCACATCCTACCGAAAAAGACTGCTCCATTTTTAACTCTTACCTCTATTTTTATTTCACGTAGCTACTTTTTCAGGCCTTTGATTTAGGCTTTCTTTTGCTTCTTCCCCCCTGTGACTGCAGATTTATTTTAGCCCAGAGCGTGCTGGTAGCGAGTCGAGATCTGTTAAAATCGTTTGGTTTGCAATCTATCTCTATGTGATTCAATTCGTTATCTGTACTCTTATCCTGTGACTGCAGGCCATATTTAGGAAGTTTGTGCTTATGGGCAAATCTCTGTACAGTGAGTCAGGTCAGTGTTCTATCAACGGTTTGTTTGGTTATAGTTGTGTTCCTCCACACATTGGTTACAGGATTGGATCTGGAATGTGGAGATCCCTGTGGTTGTATGTCGAAGGGGATTTGAGCAGGTCAGATTTGAATGGCTATCGCCTGTGTGGTCTTCTGGTTCTCATCACGCATCATCAGCTAATATGAGGTGGATTAGAGGTCCTGGTGGATTCTTATTGTAGCAGCTGATCGCGCTTTTGGTGTGTGTGTGTGCTCCTTTGCTTGCAGCAGATGCAGGAGTGTAGTAGTTCTGCACAGATGAATCATAGGGTGGAGGTTTGGTTTCTGTTCGTCATTTTGATTGATTAATTGGATAATGAAGCTTTGGATCTCTTACCAACCTGAAACTTGTGATCTGCATTTGGATAATGAATTTCATCCCAATTCAATTTATTTGGTTTGCACATTTGAAGTTAGTCCCTGGCAGTTCTGATCTGTATTCGTTTGTGGTTTTCCAGAAATTGGGCTTAATAAGGTTTAGCAGGAGCAACCTATCTTCTCGTTGATCTGTGTTTGGATGATTATGAACCCCTCTATTTAATTCCTTCTCCACAATTCAATTTTAGTCCCTGACAATTATGATTTGGATCTGTTGCTGGTTGTCCAGAAATTGGGATTATATGGCTTAGCGGGAGTGACCTATCTTCTTGTTGACCTGCGTTTGGATGATCATTACTCTCTGCTTAATTTCTTCTCCACAGCTCAGTTAGTTATCCGACAATTCTGATTTATATTCGTTGCTGGTTCTCCAGAAATTGGACTTATACGGCTTAGCGGGTGATCCTATGTTTCCTCAGCATGGCGGTTCTTTCTGTGGCCCAAACATATCTGACCTTTTGTCCTCCCTTGATAATTGAACTTCCTAGACATTACTTTCTTTGCCTTAGTTGGTAATTCTTCGCTCCTGCAGATGCTGGCCTGGAAGCGAAATAATTGGAGCCAGTGTTGTCTATCTGACCTTCGCGGCCGAGACAGGCTTACTTACCCTTTACCTCTTAACCTCAACATTTGATGCATGCTTAGCTGAGCCTAGTTTTCCTCTTAACTTATAGAAAGGTATCTTCCTCGTTGCAGGTCGTAGTTGATGAACTCAAGTCCAACCTGGTGCTGAGTTGAATCTGTTTTCAGTTCTTCTAAATCTACTATTTTCTCAAGTCATCATAACTTAGACAACCTTTAAAATTATCTTACCAGGAAATATTTTGAATACAGATTTATCTGCGAAGGTTCAGCAATGGAGATTCAAACTAATGGAACATCCTACAATGAAAAACACTATTTTTAACTCACCTCTTATCTTTGTTTCACTTAGCTACTTGTTTATGTCTTTGATTTAGCTTTTTTCTTCTACCCTCCCTTTGGTTTCAGATTAAGCCCAAACCATGCTGGCAGTGAGTCGGAATTTGTTAAAATCGTTTGGTTTGCGCTCTCTCTCTCTCTCTCTCTCTCTCTCTCTCTCTCTCTCTCTCTCTGGATCGATTTGTTGTTTGTGTACTCTTGATGGCTGTGCTGGTCTTCCACGGTGTATCAGTTGCAGGATATAATTAGGAAGTCTGGGCCTATGTGCGGTATATATTTGGATATGTTGGTGGTTCTCCAGAAATTGGAATTATATGGCTTAGCGGGAGCGACGCATCTTGCTGCTCTGCGTTTGGATAATTATCACTCCCTATGTTTTACTCTTTCATCTCCACTATTCTGTTTTGGTTTCCCACAATTCTGATTTAAACTATTTCTTGGCGGCTTTCCAGAAATTGGAATAATATGGCTTAGAAGGCGGTCCTATTTTGCCTCGGCATGGCGGTTCCTTCTGTGGCTAAATTTTTTTCAACCTTCTTTACTCTAATTGAACTCTCTAGACATTAGGTTTTCTTTGCCTTAGTAATTATCAGCTCTTGCAGATACTGACTTGGAAAGGATATAACTGCAATTTGGAACCGCATTGGTGTCCTCCATCATCCATACCTGACCCTAGACAGGCTTTACTTGTTCCCACTCATCATCCATGTTTTAGCTATTTAATAAGCAGCCCCCTAACAATTTTTTTTATAGAAACGGTCTCTTGCTCGCTGCAGGTTGTAGTTGACGAACTCCTGTCCAGCCTGATGATGAATCCATCTACTGATCTTCTAAATCTACTAGTGTCGTTTCAATTCATTGTAACTTACATAACCTATAAATTATCTTACTAGACAATATTTTAAATACAGATTCATATGCAGCACGAATATAAGGATAATCCAGAGCTCTCAACTAATGGCACATCCTACAACGATAATGACTCTTACCTTCCTATTTTTTGTTAAATTTCATTTAGTTACTTGGCCGTCTCTCTGATATAGGTTTTTGCCCCTGCCCTTCCTATGGTTGCAGATTTTTCTCTAGCCCAGGCCATGTGGGCAATGACTAGCTCTCCATGCTTGTTATCTGTACTCTTGATCCCTGTGTTCTCTTGGTCTTGTGCGTGTGTGGGTTGGCAAGATATAATTGTTATTAGGACTTTGGGCCCAAAACTTTGCTCTGTACATGGAGTCAGGTCAGTGTCTAGTAGACGGTCTGTTTGTTTCATTTGTTGTCGCCGCCCCTACGATTTGGCTTGCAGGACTGGATCTCGATCTGGTCTGGAAGTGAAGCTCCATGTGGTGTGTGAACGTATGGTGATGGGGACTCGAGGCAGGTCAGTTTCCCATGTTGGTCACATTGGTTTACTGGATTCCTCATCTGTGCTTGGTGACGTCAGATTTGAGTGACTATACATTAAGTTCTTCGATTTATGTTCGTCTGATGGCTGTTTGGGATCTAAGTTCGGAATCTTCTTCAACCACAAAAACTTACACCTGGACTCCATGCTTGTTTCAACTTATTTACCAGATTTCACTATGGTCTGACTTTCCTTGAAGAAACTTAAGTATGCTGATTATATTTGGGCCGTTCATTGATTTGCATTGTTGGAGGTTTTATTGCAAGATTGTAGAGTTGAATAGTCAGTTAGCGCGGGGACTTGGTGAAGCAAATGGACTCCCTTGATGGTTTTGACTTCTGATTAGTGATAATGAAGCATGATGGTTTTTGTGGTAGTTTTCAGTTTGAACTTGCATTCAGTGGCCTCAGATCTTTGGTGCAGCTTGGAGCTGGTAGTGTGCACATCTGATTCTTTCAACTGTGCTGAATCATCTTACTTCGTTTCTGTTGTGCCACCTTACTAGTTACGGTATCTATCTTCTTCAACTTGCATGTGGTTTGGAATGGAATATGATCTCATCTTTTGCTCGAATCAAGAAAATGCTAGAAGTCTCAAACAAGGGTCCAGAATGGAAATATCAGTTCGTACTCAGTTTGTATAGCAGATTATCAAAGTTCGATTTGGCTATTAATTACCTGGTTACCATACTGTTTCAGGAAGTTTGGTTTTGATATTTGGCTGCTTGTATCTCTCAACTTGCAATTTTATCACCTAATAGGAAGTAAAGATCGCATGTACATGAGCTCTGAATGCAGTAAAAATGTTAAGCATATTATATGAATATATGAATTGGTCATACTTGGATTTGTCGGTCTACTATTCTACATACTCTTGTCCATGATTGTACTTGGTTTGTTTATATACGTTCTTTAGGTTCATCTTATGACACAAATCAAATTTTAGTGTGCACATAATTTTTAACTGAAAGATCCCACCCTCGCATTTGTGTTGGTTTAACAGTAGTGGCCTCCTGTAGTTTGGTAATATTGATGACTTGATATTTGGCTATTAAAGATGTTAGGAGTATAAAACAATGGATTCTGAACTGGAAGCTTGAACAAATATTTTGCCCTGAACACTCCACTCGTGTCCACTGAATATGATTCTGGTTTGTTGGAATGGAGTTGATATTCAGAAGTGATGTTATTCTCATTGGTGCTTCTCCTGTGAGATCTGGATTCTTCAATGCATCTTCTCGGTTCTTCAATGCAAAATAGTCTGGCTAATTTGATGATTCCTAAAAACACTGGCAAATTTGATGATGAATCCCGCTGATTAGTTTCAACATACGGCAGTTTGTTTTCGTACTTCATTCATCCTGGATTTAAAGACACAAAGCGCTCACACATCTCTACAGTCTTCCAGTGGCTCATTTGATCTCTTTACAGTAAACTGCTAATTTGATCTGGATTATGGAATCTTCCATTATATATTCTTATTAAATATATAATTTCATAGCGTTTACACATCTGACAGTCCTCTAATGGCTAATTTGATCTTCTTTTCGGTCAAACTGTTAATTTGATATGGATTATGGAATCTTCAATTACGTAAATCTATAATTTCATGGCGTTCACACATCTGACAGTCCTCTAATGGCTGATTGACCTTCTTTTCTGGCGAACTGCTAATTGATCTGGATTCTGAATCTTGAACCACATATTCTCTTTAATTACATATTCGTAGTTTTCTGGAAACTTCCTAGTTTTAATTTAGTTGGCAACTAGCAAAAGTACTAATTTGATGATTCCTGTCGATTGCTTAGACAAACCCATTCTGTTTCATACTACATAATATAAATCCTATATACTAGATAGATTTTAAAGACACGGAAGTATCTGTTCACACATCTTACGGTCCTCTGACCCTGTATAAACTACGAAAGCTTTCTCTGTGCAAAGATTTGAATCTTGCTCATCCCACTAGATAAATTAGTTACTCCCATTCAGGTTCTGGAATTTATGGCATTCTTTGATTGCGCCCCATGTCTGTCTTACGATGTTGTGAAAACGTTGCGTGAATATTTATTGCCAATCGTGTGTCGTGCCAATGCTGCCTTTAGTTGATTGCGTGGCTTGTATGCTTAGCTGAATATAATTGTTTGTAGTGTTTGCTGTTTTTTGTGTTTAAGTAGGAGTAGTTTAACACTGCCTTTGCCGGTCCCAAGCCCGGATGAGAAAATGTGGAGGGGACTGCAGTTAGCTCCTTTGTATCATTATTAGAACTGTCATGGTCCCCAAATATTTTACATTGAGTAGCAGTGAATGAAGTGAGTAGAAGTTGCACAGACTGTCTAAGTCAAATACCGAATCTTCACACAATGTGGTGGCAAGTTTTGGAATGCATCCTTTGATATGAAAAATCTGGGCAAGTGTAATTTAGTCAGTCAGACTGTCCTCCACGAACTTACTGATTCCTAGGTGCACAAGGTCAGGGTTTTACTTACGTTCCCAAAGGGAAGTGAGTGTATAGGAAGCCTTGCATGAAAGGCCTCCTGTACCACAATTTTCTAGAAAGACGCAGTTTAATTGTTGTGGGCAACTGCTTCCCTAGAAAACGCTGTGGTGTAGCAGATGCAAGCAAATGGGGATGGTTCACAGAGGTCCCTGATAGTTTCAGTTACAGTAAACTAGTACTAGGTACGTTTGCATGACTGGTCCTGATACTGCACTTGGATGGTAGTGGTAATCATAGCAGTGATTCAGGAGTTGGGAAATACGAGTATGTTACATTATTACAAGTCGATTTAGTGAGGTTAGCAGAGGAATTTTAGTAACCTGTAAAAGCTGTTGGGAAATTCATTACTGGTTGTCCTTGAGTTGAGTTGTGGTTGTCGTCTCACAATCTGATTTCCGCCCATAAGAAAGTCTCATGGTTCATTTCCAGAGTAGAAATTCATCTGATTTCCGCCCATAAGAAAGTCTCATGGTTCATTTCCAGAGTAGAAATTCAGGTCCGGCGAAACTGACAAAGCTGCGTCCTTCATCACCTCGTGTGTGGAGTTTATATGCCCTTGTTTCTTTCAGTTAGACATACGGACAGTCAAGCTTTGCGCACTAGATGTCGCTGCAGTTTCGGCTGTAAACAAATTTCCGACCACAGAGTCTGTCTCGTCTCGTAATTTCATCGCGCTGTATCTTAAATCATATCAGCGCAGATGTTTCTTTTCTGCTAATATATGTTGAATCATTTTTTTTCTTTCGAAAAGGATATGTTGAATCATTGGCGAGTAGAATGTCCGCAGTTGTTTGTCCAGTGGGTGCTGATGTCCTGGAACTTTGGATTATTCGGCATAAGTGACCCTAACCGTTGTGGTGTTCAAACTGTTTTCCTTCCTAAGCATAGGGTTTGTTCTTTTGAATAAAGCATAGGGATTTATTATGAAATAGTAGGATGCCCGTGCGTTGTACGGTGCACGGAACACCAAAATGCATGAATCCAGGAGTAACAAATATTGATAGGCTTCTTCGGACTTTCATCCTGCTTATGGCATCCTGGTGAATAGTAAATGCAGATGAAATAGCAAACAAACTTTTTCGAGTGTTCAACCTGCGGGCAAAACTTCATGAAGAAATAACACTCGTGGTGCTTTGAAAAAAAATGCTAAAAAAACTTCTAAAATGTCATTTTTTTTTATTTTTCATGAAATGTTGCACATAACTAGAACATTCTAACATGTTTGTTACACAACTTCAAGTCTTGTTTGAATTTTATTGACATATTTGAGCTCAGGAGCCAGGTTCATGTCTCATCTTTCTTCCGCTATAGCCACTTCCCTTTCTTATACGTCTCCGATTCCACCGCTATAAGAAAATAAGACTTTCCTTATAAATAAAGACTTTCCTTATAAAAAAGACACTGCGTTTAATCAGACTAGTCATTCACCATAGGATGAGAAGCATGATGACCGTCGGATACGCCAGTACAGCCTCACGCGTGGTGCCATGGTGTGTTGTACTGTTTCCTTAAAAAGTGCGCCTGTTAGTTTGCATCAATGTTTTAAATAGCGAGCTATGGAAAATAGCGGCGGGTCTCCAAATCAGCTATAGCGGAGCTATAGCGGGCTAAAGCGGGCTATAGCGGGCTATTTATGAAGGCGACCATTTACCGGCACCCTGCTGAAAAGGCTATAGCGGGCTATAGCGGAGCTATAGCCGGCTATTTAAAACTATGGTTTGCATGCGTGATTCCACACTAATTGCAATTAATTTGTTTCCTAACATCTTCTCCTAATCAGGGCATATCAAATTGACTAGGCGCCGTGATAGGTTTATTTTTCTTAGTTTCTTTTCTAATTACTAGCACAAATGCCCGTGCGTTGCAACGGGGAAATAGTTTATATTCAAGTTTATTTATAACAATATATGCAAAAATACATTCATTGTTCATGCACATTTTATTCAAATTTTTTCAAGATCCAAAATTATCAAAATAGGACATGCTAATCTCATAGAATATTTCTTTACCTGCATCAAGATACTTTCCCCCATGAAAGAAAATAAATTTAGGAACTTCTCCTTAAAAGAAATTAGGAACTCAATAAAGTTTAGCCAATACTGCTCACAAAATTCCGAGAGAGAAGTATTGCACAAAGATTCTTAATCATTTGGGTAATATAACATAGAAAAGCGAGTTCATGTTGGACACACCAGGGACTTCGAGTCCGACTCCTCAGTGACATGTCCAATGCTAATTACAACGTGTTATACAATTAACTCACAGTGATCAATACAAACAAATAAGTTATATTGGATCCTTTCATTATTAGAAAAAAGGAGCCCAGCATGTTTTCACAAAGACCAACAAACATGCTCGTAAGTAGTAATCTCAAGGATACTTTTATAATATTACGTTGAGAAAACATCACAAAATTAACATTGTTAGCTGGTTAATTTGATTCTTAACCACACTTATCTTGGTTCATTTTTTGTTTTGAGAGGTTTCTTGGTAAGTTTTAATATTAGAATAAACAAAAAGCTCACATAAACCTGTCATATAAGCCTAGGATCCATAAGCAATGTAAATAGAATTGCAAGATAGCAACAATATTATTTCACAAAAAAAGATAACAACAATATTTAGTGCAAATTCATGAATGTAATTAAGATTACTATATCTAGCTGGTTCATATGATTGTCGCACACTATATGATATGATGTCCAGGACACAGAAAACAATGACATTAGGATACTGATTTCACATACAAAAAGTTGAAAGGAAAATATATTACTTCACACTGTCCGTGTATACTGTAGGAAAGCATCAGGCATCTTACCGCTTGCAAACTGTTGTATACATATTCATGAACTCATGCCATGGAATAGGATGGAGTTGCCTGCCAAGGAGTCATGCGCCATAAAAATCAGTAAATTCAAGAGAAGCACTACCAATAACAAAAGCACACACAGATAATAATCAAACTCTTAGGTTGGTTCAGCACGTACATTGACTAAACATGGATAATGCACAGGAATTTGGTGAGTAGTGACACAGAGGCTGTTGCTATTGGCGAGTAGGTGTAGGGGTCAAGAAGCGATGGCTCTTCAAAAAAACTAATCAGTGTAAGTAGTGCTTCAGTAAACCTTGGACCTGTCGGCAGTAGTGCTGCTTCGGCGACAGCTGAACTCGAAACGTGCCTGCAAGTTCCTCCACCCAGCAACCTGCCCGACAATGGGAACGACTCTGGTCCGCTCCAAACTGATGGCACCAGGTGCCACCTACTCCGTTGTATCCACAACCGTGAGAAAGATTTGTTAGCTAGTTCACTTTGGTGTGATAACGCATCAATCAATCAAGACAACTAAATTGAGTAGATCAAACTCCTCCCCAACTGGCCCATGTAGACATGTGAGACCTGGAGGAGAGAGCTTCAAAGGCTTAACTACGAACTTACGAAGACACAAAAGGAGATAAGGGCAGCCACGTACTACTACGGTGGATCCTATATGACGCTCGTTAGCGTCCAAACGTCGTGCCTTCGCTGAGGCTAGCGTATGGTTGGGCCGGCCCACGTGCGGGATTTGCCTGTTTATCCGTTCCTGCTGCTTTCCCTCGCTGTTTCGTATTTTTTTTCTTCTGTGGTGTTTTTGCTTCCGGTTTTCAGTGGTTTTGTTATGGTTTTTTGTTCCTTTTTACCTTTTCGTTTATTTTCTTATTTCCTTTGTTATTCTCATTTTTTGGTATTATATAAGAAGTTCACTGTTTATTACAAAAAAATGTTCATCGTATATTAAGGAAATGTTCAACGTATATTGCAAAAAAGTTCACCTTTGCATTTATAAAAACGTTCATCATGTAAAAATATTAATCACACATTTAACAAAATGTTCACCATATACTAGGAAAATGTTCAACGTATTTATAACAATGTTAATTGTGTACTTAAAAAATGTTCAGTGTATATCACAAAAATGTTCAATGTGTTTCTAAGAATTGTTCAGCATATATCACAAAAATGTTTAATGGTCAAAAGTTTGGATTTTTTTCTTCCGCTGCTTTTAGTTCTTATAAACTCGCGCGGCATATATACAACAAACAGTGAGCAGCTCAAGTGGTATTGGACACTTGCTCACTACCGTCTCTCGTGTCGAGTTCGACTCCTCGATGCAGCATCTCTTTTTGCGGATTAATAGTAGCTTGCTTTGACGCCACTGAATGGGCCGGCCCATTCTGATCGTGCGCCTGCGCGGAAGCTCGTGTGGTTGACGCTCGCGAGCGTCAGCTAGGAGCTCTCTACTACTACGGCCCAGGCATCTCCAGCATCGACTACAGTGAGGGACACGTCATGGGCATTTCCTAAACGGCGCCTTCAGCGCCCGTTTATTCGATTTCAGCAAACCGGCGCACACTACAGCTCCGCATTGGGCCGGCCCATGATACGTCATTTTTCTGTAAAAACTTTGAAAAAAAGGGCGCCTGCGTGATTTGAACTCTACACTTGTGCGCTCCTGTTGGAGGTCGAACAACCACAATAACCACCCGTCCATCGTTCCTCTTTTGTGCTAATTACCTTCCTTTACCTATCTTTAAATAACATGCGTTGTGTTTTCTCCAGTTTTTTTGTTTTAGCCGGGTTTCTTCTGTCTTTTCCTTTTCTTTTTCTGTTATTTTTTCAAAATTCATGGAACTCTTTCATCGATGAATTTTTTTTCAATTGTTCAAACCTTTTTTTCAAATTCGATGAATATTCCTTTAAAATCGATGAACTTTTTTCAGTTTTGATGACCTTTTTTCAATTTTGATGAACTTTTTTCAAAATTGATGAACTTTTCTCAAATTTGGTGAACTTTCTAAAAAAATTGATGAACCTTTTTGAAAATGGGTGAACTTTTTTCAAAATTGATGAACTTTTTTTCAAATTTGATGAACTTTTGTTCAAAGTTGATTAACCTTTTTCAAAACCCATGAACTTTTTTCAAAATTTATGAACCTTTTTCAAAATTTTATGAACTTTTTTCGAATTTGTGAACTTTTTATGAATTTTTGTGAACTATTTTAAAAAATTGATGAACTTTTTTCAAATTTGATGAACTTTTTCTCAACATCCAATTATTTTTCTTTCCAAGTTGATGATTTTTATTTTCAAAATCAATGATTGTTTTTGTAATTGATGATTTTTTTCGATTTTTTTTCAAATAGTTGAAAAATCAAGTGCTATAGTAAACGGTAGATGTGCAATAAATTGTGAGGCTATAGATGTTCTTAAACAATTTTCCCTGTATTTGGTCAGTAGTACATACTTAGGTCAGGTGGTTAACCATAGTAAAATCGTTGTTGTCACGTCATGTGTTCGATCCACGAGGAGATCATTTTTTTACGGATTTTTTCCCGGTACCCAGGAGCGAGCGAACTTCGCGTGCAATCGACTGAAATTCCGCGAATGACACAACCTGGGCCGGCCCAGTTCGCTGGCGCGTGGGCGTCATGGTGCTCCGCCGCATCATGGTGGCCCACTGCCTCGTTGCCTCCTACGGTCTCCTCAAAGGCATGAGTCACCTCCTCACCAGGTCAGCCAGGCCGGAGCAGCTGCTCGAGTTCCACGATCAGAAATACGTCGACCTCCTCTGCAACCTCACCCCGACGGGTATATCAGCGACGATCTCCAGCGAACTGCCGAGGAGCATGACATCGGCACCATGCGCCCCCAGGACGGCGCTTGCTCAAACGACAACCCCGTCATCGACGACCTCCTGGGATAATGCCCGAGCTACGCCGGCAGGTCGCTGGCCGTGGCGCGCGCGCTCAGCGGCAGCGACTAAAATTGGTCTGGCGGCATGCACCATGCATGCCCTGGCCACGCCAACGGCTTCTGCTATGTCAACGACATCGTTCTCTCCATCAAGCAACTCCTCGCCCGCTTCCGGCGCGTACTGCACATGGACATCGACACGCACCCCGAAGACACACCAAACCTTGTGTTTGTGTTGCCGCTGGCTAGGGTGTGGACGCGGGCGTTGTTGCCGATAGCGGGCCTGACTCGTGCAGGCGGCCCTCGTCTCCAGCGATGCCCTCCTCTCTCGAGCTGCGGTGGCAGCTCCGTCGTGACGGTTGTTGAGGTACCTATCACGACACATCCAGCAAGTCAAGGTGTTTACATGCAAATTCGATCGAGAGGAAGACCAAGGAGATCCAACGTTGCATGGCTGCCGCACCAGTCGCCACCATCAAGGAAGCTGCCACACCAGCCGCGTTCTCTTGCTGCCGCCGCACCTCGCACCGCCCGCCGGCCAGCTGCCCATTCCGGCGAACTTCAGCGTCGCCTACGCGTTTCGACGGAGTAGGCCGGCTGATGAAGAGCGGTGGCGGGAAAGGAGGAGGAGAGAGAGGAGTAGGCCGGCTGATGAGCGATGGCAGCAAAGGAGGAGGGAGAGCGGTGGTAGCAAAGAAGGAGAGAGAGGAGTCGGCCGGCTGCGGCAGCGCGTGGCGAGGGCTAGCGGCGCGCTGGAGCACGGAAGGGGTGGCAGTGATTTTAAATTCAAACTGAAAGCGTAAATTTACAGAAAGAAAGTGTATTGTGACGGTGAACCCACGGAGTCAATCCGTGTTTTATTATTAGGGATAGACTAGCAAAAAGGCCCGTGCATTGCAACGAGAGAAAAAAATAACCGCACACTCTTACTTTACAAAAAAAATCTATAATCTGAGAATTTGTAGCTATTTCTTAAATACATGAAGAGTTGTTAAAAACGTTGTTAAAAAGATCGAATTTTCTAATCATAAAAAAGATTTTTTTTTTGAAAAAGAACAATTTTGTATGGTCTCCTGTTGACGCAGGTACTTGTGCCTCTATTTCATCACTATTTCTTGCCATACATGTGAGGTATTGGTCCCTGTGTCATCACTATTTATATCTTATCAAACTTGTTTTTTATTTTATTTTTTGTCATGCATGCCTCTTTTTTACTTTTTTTTCATGCATGTCCTCTTTTTTTAATTCTAATATATAGGAGAATAGCGCAGCATCACATCTTTATCGGATCCCCTTTGCATTTTCTCTTTTATTTATTTTATAGCGGACATCCCATCTTTGGTCCTTCTTTATTTCTTGTCATGCATGTCCTTACGTCTCTAGCAAATTTATCTTCAATACCATGTCCAATCCTGATTTTGCTGAGGTGTTCATCCCCAATTTGAATCAATACCGGTATGAAAAAAATACGAAGAATGCATTGTTGATTAACATTGCAGTCCAGATAGTATTTGTTTTAATTGTTAACAGATAATGTAACATCATATTCAAATTCTACATATTTTTCTAATCAAATTCCATATATAACATGTTAAATTTAGAGTTACGGTTTAGAAGATATGAGTATTTTAAAAAATGTTTGATATGTACTGCAGGTTTAATATCAGAAATATCAGGAATGAGGGAGTCCTAGATTAGGGGGTGTTCGGATAGCCGGACTATACCTTCAGCCGGACTCCTGGACTATGAAGATACAAGATTGAAGACTTCGTCCCGTGGCCGGATCGGACTTTCCTTGGCGTGGAAGGCAAGCTTGGCGATGCGGATATTCAGATCTCCTACCATTGTAACCGACTTTGTGTAACCCTAACCCTCTCTAGTGTCTATATAAACCGGAGGGTTTTAGTCCGTAGGACAACTCCAACATACAACAATCATACCATAGGCTAGCTTCTAGGGTTTAGCCTGCTTGATCTCGTGGTAGATCTACTCTTGTACTACCCATATGATCAATATTAATCAAGCAGGACGTAGGGTTTTACCTCCATCAAGAGGGCCCGAACCTGGGTAAAACATTGTGTCCCTTGTCTCCTGTTACCATCCGCCTAGACGCACAGTTCGGGACCCCCTACCCGAGATCCGCCGGTTTTGACACCGACATTGGTGCTTTCATTGAGAGTTCCTCTGTGTCGTCACTCTTAGGCCCGATGGCTCCTTCGATCATCAACAACGATGCGGTCCAGGGTGAGACTTTTCTCCCCGGACAGATCGCCAATTCGCTTGGCCACCTGGAGTAGATCGAAAGCTACGCCCCTGGCCATCAGGTTAGATTTGGAAGTTTAAACTACACGGCTGATATCCGCGGGGACTTGATCTTCGACGGATTCGAGCCACAGCCGAGCGCGCCACACTGTCTCGATGGGCATGATCTAGCTCTGCCGCCGAACAGTGCCCTGGAGGCCGCCCACGCTTCGGTTCCGACCCTTAATTCGGAGCCTACTGCGCCAATCGAGGACAAGTGGTTGGACGCCGCCTCGGGGGCTGCGATCTCAAAGGTGATCGAGCCGAACACCAGTCCCGCACTCCGCAAAGCCTGTGACTCCGAGGGGCCGGATTCCTCTCCAGACTCCGAGCCCTCCGCGCGCCTACCGATCGAATCCGATTGGGCGCCGATCATGGAGTTCACCGCCGCGGACATCTTTCAGCACTCGCCCTTCGGCGACATTCTGAAATCGGTAAAGTCTCTCTCTTTATCAGGAGAGCCCTGGACGGACTACGGTCAGCGAGGTTGGGATACGGACGATGAAGGGATTCAAAGCCCACCCACCACCCACTTCGTAGCCACTGTCGACGACTTAACCGACATGCTTGACTTCGACTCCAAAGACATCGACGGTATGGACGACGATGCAGGAGACGACCAAGAACCAGCACCTGCAGGGCGCTGGAAGGCCACCTCGTCATACGACATATATATGGTGGACACTCCAAAAGATGGAGATGGCGATGGAACAGCGGGGGATGACACATCCAAGAAACAGCCCAAGCGCCGGCGTAAACGGCGCCGCTCTAAATCCCGCCAAAGCAAAAATGGTGATTCCGGCACGAGAGATAATAATACTCCGGATAGCGCCGAAGAACACCCCCTCCAGCAAGAGGATGGAGAAGCCAGCCCTCATGAGAGAGGGGCAGACAGAGAGGTTGAGGATGATAATTATATGCCTCCCTCCCAAGACGAGGCAAGCCTCGACGACGACGAATTCGTCGTGCCAGAGGATCCCGCGGAACAAGAGCGTTTTAAACGCATGCTTATAGCCACGGCAAGCAGCCTCAAGAAAAAGCAGCAACAACTTAGAGCTGATCAAGATTTGCTAGCTGACAGATGGACTGAAGTCCTTGCGGCCGAAGAGTATGAACTCGAACGCCCCTCCAAGAGTTACCCAAAGCGCAGGCTGCTACCCCGATTAGAGGAGGAAGCACCTACATCACCAGCGCATGACATGGCCGACCGGCCACCTCGTGGCCGTGACAGAGAGGCCTCTCGGCCCTCCACTCAAGCCGTGCCCCGGCGCCGCCCAAAACATGCTAAGGCACCGGAAAACGCGCCAGACTTGCGAGAGATACTGGAGGACAAGGCAAGACAAACAAGATCGATCTACGGATCGCGTGGGCGCCCTACGACACGTGACGGGGATCGTCACTCCGAACATAATAAATCCGGTCGGGCCGAACACAGTAGACAAAGCTCATTCGAGCTGCGTCGTGATATAGCCCAATACAGAGGCGCCGCACACCCACTATGCTTCACAGATGAAGTAATGGATCATAAAATCCCTGAGGGTTTCAAACCCGTGAACATCGAATCATATGATGGCACAACAGATCCTGCGGTATGGATCGAGGATTATCTCTTTCATATCCACATGGCCCGCGGCGATGATCTACACGCCATCAAATACCTCCCACTAAAACTTAAGGGACCAACCCGGCATTGGCTTAACAGCTTGCCAGCGGATTCTATCGGTTCTTGGGAGGACCTGGAAGCCGCATTCCTAGACAATTTCCAGGGTACCTATGTGCGACCACCGGACGCTGATGACCTAAGCCACATAATTCAGCAGCCAGAGGAATCGGCCAGACAATTCTAGACACGGTTCCTAACAAAGAAAAACCAAATAGTCGACTGTCCGGACGCAGAGGCCCTATCGGCCTTCAAGCATAATATCTGCGACGAGTGGCTCGCCCGGCACCTGGGACAGGAAAAGCCGAAATCTATGGCAGCCCTCACGACACTCATGACCCGCTTTTGCGCGGGAGAAGACAGCTGGCTAGCTCGCAGCAACAACTTAACCAAGAACCTTGGTAATTCGGATACCAAGGACAAAAGTGGCAGGTCGCGCCGGAACAAGCAAAAACGCCGCACTAATAGCAATAGCAACAAGGATACGGCAGTCAATGCCGGATTCCGAGGCTACAAATCCGGTTAGCGGAAAAAGCCATTCAAAAGAAATACTCAGGGCCCGTCCAGTTTGGACCGAATACTCGACCGCTTGTGCCAGATACATGGCACCCCCGAAAGGCCAGCCAATCACACCAACAGGGATTGTTGGGTGTTCAAGCAGGCAGGCAAGTTAAATGCCGATAATAGAGACAAGTGGCTGCGTAGCAACGATGAGGAGGAGCCCAGGCCGCCGAACAACAATGGACAGAAGGGTTTTCCCCCACAAGTGCGGACGGTGAACATGATATACGCAATCCACATCCCCAAAAGGGAGCAGAAGCGTGCATTACGGGACGTATACGCGCTGGAGCTAGTCGCCCCAAAGTTCAAACCATGGTCCTCCTGCCCGATCACTTTTGATCGGCGGGACCACCCCACTAGCATCCGTCATGGCGGGTTCGCCGCATTGGTTCTAGACCCAATTATTGACGGATTTCATCTCACAAGAGTCCTTATGGACGGCGGCAGCTGCCTGAACCTGCTTTACCAGGATACAGTGCGGAAAATGGGCATTGATCCCTCGAGGATTAAGCCCACAAAAACGACCTTTAAAGGCGTCATACCAGGTGTAGAGGCCAACTGTACAGGTTCAGTCACACTTGAAGTGGTCTTCGGATCTCCGGATAACTTCTGAAGCGAGGAGTTAATCTTCGACATAGTCCCGTTCCGCAGTGGCTATCACGCACTGCTCAGACGAACTGCGTTCGCAAAGTTCAATGCGGTACCGCACTACGCATACCTCAAGCTCAAGATGCCAGGCCCTCGAGGAGTAATCACGGTCAACGGAAACACCGAACGCTCTCTCCGAACGGAGGAGCATACGGCAGCGCTCGCAGCAGAAGTACAAAGCAGCCTCTCCAGGAAATTCTCTAGTCCGGCCTTCAAAAAGCCGGACACTGCCAAGCGCGCCCGGAGTAACCTACCACAAGACCGCCTGGCACGTTCTGAGCAGGCGTAGCAATGCGGCCCCAACCCCAGCCCTCGTGAAATAGCAAAACCAGTGCTTCGCGTACATAACTACGCTCTCAAAGTACCATGGGCGTAGGGGAAGGGGCACCATCACGGCACGCCCAGAACATGGCTTAAACCATACTAGGGGCTGCCGAATTCTTTCTTTATTTTCTCTTACTTTCAGGACTCCATACTTCGGACGACCTGTTCGGCAATTCAACTGCCGCACAAACGATGCAAGAACCAGGGAAGCAGACAAGCCATGCCGCATTATGGAACTCCCAGGTGGTCTCTATTACGAGCAGTATACCTATTTTAAATACAATTCCGCAGGCCTGCCCCTGGACAGGACATGTTAAATAGTCCAATTTCTTTTGCTTATCGCACTACTTGTATCGTTCTGCTTGGATATCAGCTTTCTTATAAACAATGCATAGCCTTTTGTCTATCTTTTGCATTACTCTCTTTATATATATATATGTTCATTAATGACATGTTGCACCCGTACACTATGGTACGGCAAATACGCCAGGGGCTCCAGTACCCCTTAATATGGTGTGAGAAGTCCGAACACTTTCACAAGTGCGGCACCCCGAACTTATAGCATTATATGCATTGGCTCCGAATCATGATTTGGGTCAATAGTTGGGTTTGCCCGGCTCCTATGTTTTGGTGCCTTACGTTCCGCTATATCGGCTAAGGTAGCACTAGGAGAACTACTGCGATTGTGCCCCAGTTGAGCTGGGCTGAGCACCTCAGTAGAAAAAGCTAAAACTGACTGTCATGATAAGGCGAGAGACCGGTCGCTGTTTGAGAGGTTTTGCGGGTCCTTAAAGATTTAAGCCGCTTAGAGCGAGGAGCAATTGATAGAAAAGCGCAAAGTTATGACGATATCTAAGGCAATGATCATGAATATAGGCATCACGTCCATGCCAAGTAGACCGAAACAATTCTGCATTTACTACTATTACTCCACACATCGACCGACTCCTGCCTGCATCTAGAGTATTAAGTTTGTGAAGAACAGAGTAATGCATTAATTAAGATGACATGATGTAGAGGAATTAACTCAAGCAATATGATGAAAATCCCATCTTTTTATCCTCAATGGCAACAATACAATACGTGCCTTGCTGCCCCTAGTGTCACTGGGAAAGGACATCGCAAGATTGAACCCAAAGCTAAGCACTTCTCCCATTGCAAGAAAAACCAATCTAGTTGGCCAAACCAAACCGATAGTTCGAAGAGAATTACAAAGATATCAAATCATGCATAAAATAATTCAGAGAAGATTCAATTAATATCCATAGATAAGCTGATCATAAATCCACAATTCATCAGATCTCGGCAATCACACCGCAAAAAAGTATTACGTCGAATAGATCTCCAAGAACATCAAGGAGAACATGGTATTGAGAATCAAAGAGAGAGAAGAAGCCATCTAGATACTAGCTATGGATCCATAGGTCTGTGGTAAACTACTCATGCTTCATCGGAAGGGCAATAGAGTTGATGTAGAAGCCTTCCGTGATCGAATTCCCCTCCGGCAGGGTGCCGGAAAAGGTCCCTAGATGGGATCTCATGGGTACAGAAGGTTGCGACGGTGGAAAAGTGTTTTCGTGGATGCCTCTGGTGGTTTGGGGATATATGGGAATATATAGGGGAAAGAATTAGGTCAGGAGGGTCACGGGGGCCCCACAAGGGTGGGGGCGCGCCCTCCATCCTTGTGGCTGCCTCGTGGCTCCTCTGACTTCATCTCCAAGTCTCCTGGTTGTCTTCTGGTCCAAGAAAAATCATCGCGAAGGTTTTATTCCGTTTGGACTCCATTTGGTATTCCTTTTCTGCGAAACTCAAAAACAAGGAAAAACATGAACTGACACTGGGCTCTAGGTTAATAGGTTAGTCCCAAAAATAATATAAAATAGCATATTAATGCATATAAAACATGCAAAACAGATAATATAATAGCATGGAACAATCAGAAATTATAGATACATTGGAGACGTATCAAGCATCCCCCAGCTTAATTCCTACTCGTCCTCGAGTAGGTAAATGATAAAAATGGAATTTTTTATGTGGAATGCTACCTAACATAATTTTCAGTGTAATTTCCTTTATTGTGGCATGAATGTTCAGATCCAAAAGATTCAAGACAAAAGTTTAATATTTACATAATAATAATAATACTTCAAGCATATTAACAAGGCAATTATGTCTTCTCAACATAACATGGCCAAAGAAAGCTATCCCTACAAAATCATATACTCTGGATATGCTCTATCTTCATCACACAAAACATTTTAATCATGCACAACCCCGGTTTCAACCAAGCAATTGTTTCATACTTTAGTATTCTCAAACTTTTTCAACTTTCACGCAATACATGAGCGTGAGTCATGGACATAGCACTATAGGTGAAGTAGAATGCTGGTTGTGGAGAAGACAACAAGAAGGAGATAGTCTCACATCAACTAAGCGTATCAACGGGCTATGGAGATGCCCATCAATAGATATCAATGTGAGTGAGTAGGGATTGCCATGCAACGGATGCACTAGAGCTATAAGTTTATGAAAGCTCAAAAAGAAACTAAGTGGGTGTGCATCCAACTTGCTTGCTCATGAAGACCTATGGCATTTGAGGAAGCCCATCGTTGGAATATACAAGCCAAGTTCTATAATGAAAAATTTCCACTAGTATATGAAAGTGACAACATAGGAAACTCTCTATCATGAAGATCATGGTGCTACTTTGAAGCACAAGTGTTGTAAAAGGATAGTAGCATTGCCCCTTATCTATTTTTCTCTCATTTTTTGGGCCTTCTCTTTTTTTGGCCTTTTCTCTCTTTTTTTATTTCTTCAAATGGGAAAATGCTCTAATAATGAAGATCATCACACTTTTATTTACTTACGATGGGAATGGCTTAGACGCACGGATGCTTCCAGGCCTTGGCAAGGGCTCAACTGGACCGCGGACAAAAAGGTTGCCCAAGCTTTTGGGAGCCTGGTTAAATGGAAGGTTGGAGCAGGAGACAAAATTTTGTTCTGGAAAGATCGGTGGCTCCATGGTGCAACCATCAGAGAGCTAGCTCCCTTGGTTGTGGCGACGATAGTACGTACGCGGGTGGCCAACAGGAGGCTAGTACGTGATGCGGTGTGCATGCATGATTGGATGAACGACGTTGTGGGTGACCTGTGCATGAAGGGTCTTACCCAATTCATTGGAATTTGGGAGATCATATTGATACGTCTCCAACGTATCTATAATTTTTGATTGCTCCATGCTATATTATCTACTGTTTCGGGCAATATTGGGCTTTATTATCCAATTTTATATTATTTTTGGGACTAACCTATTAACCGGAGGCCCAACCCAGATTTGCTGTTTTTTTGCCTATTTCAGTGTTTCGAAGAAAAGGAATATTAAACGGAGTCAAAACGGAATGAAATCAACTGGAGAAGTTATTTTTGGAAGGAAAGCCACCAGATAGACTTGGACTCTACATCAGGAGATACGGGAGGTGCTCATGAGGGTGGGCCCCCCCTTAGGGCGCGCCCCCTGCCTCGTGGGGCCTCCGTAGCTCCTCCGACGTACCCCCTGTACCCATATATACTCTCGTACCCTAAAACTTCCAGAACAGAGATTAGATCAGAAGTTCCGCCGCCGCAAGCCTCTGTAGCCACCAAAAACCAATCGGGGTCCTCTCCGGCACCCTTCCGGAGGGGGCCATCATCACCGGTGGCCATGGAGGAGTATCCCGGAGGGGCCATCATCACCATGAAGGCCAAGGACCAGAGGGTGGAGGCCATGGAGGAGGAAGCACAAGGGGGAGAACCTCTCCTCCTCTCTTCCGGTTGCGCCGTAGTGCCATCGGGAGGGGAATCATCGCCACAGTGATCGTCTTCATCAACATCACCATCATCATCACCATCCTCATCTCTCTTACGCAGTCCACTCTCCCGCACACCGCTGTAATCCCTACTTGAACATGGTGCTTTATGCCACATATTATGATCCAATGATGTGTTGCCATCCTATGATGTTTTGAGTAGTTATCTTTTGTCTTTGGGTTGATTGATGATCTAGATTGGTATGAGTTGTATGTTCTATTTTGGTGATGTCCTATGGTGCCCTCCGTGTCGCGCAAGCGTGAGGGATTCCCGCTGTAGGGTGTTGCAATACGTTCATGATTCGCTTATAGTGGGTTGCTAGAGTGACAGAAGCTTAAACCCGAGTAAGAGGGATTGTTGCGTATGGGAATAAAGAGGACTTGATGCTTTAATGCTATGGTTGGGTTTTACCTTAATGATCTTTAGTAGTTGCAGATGCTTGCTAGAGTTCCAATCATAAGTGCATATGATCCAAGTAGAGAAAGTATGTTAGCCTATGCCTCTCCCTCATATAAAACTGCAATAGTGATTACCGGTTTTGTTAACAATTGCCTAGGACAATTCCGCACACCGATCCACCATTATTCCACACTCGCTATTTATAATACTAAGTAATATATTCTAACTTTATGATAACAGCACCCACTTTTATGTTTTAGCTCTCCGTTACCATGCAAGTTATCCCCTTCACACCCACAACGTAATTTTATTTCTCGTTGCTAGTTGGAAGTAAACGTCTGGTGCACGTGGAGTCGTATAAGTGGCATATAGGGCTTGAGAGAATATTGATCTTACCTTTAGCTCCTTGTGGGTTCGACACTCCATACTTATCACTTCCACCTTTGGAAAGTGCTATGATGATTCCTTGCACTTGGGGATTATCAAGCTCTTTTCTGGCGCCGTTGCCGGGGAGCAATAGCGTGGGGTTGATATTCTCGTGTGTGCTTGTTTGCTTTCTTCACTAAGTAGATTTTGTTTTTCCTTTTTGTTTATTTTTAGTTGTGGGTGAAACATACAAAAAAATTTAAAAATGAAAATACAAAAAAGAATTACTTGCCTTTCATGCCTAAAAAGTTTTTCAAAAAGAGAAGTGATTGGAAGGTTTTGCATTGAAGAAGTGAGGGTCGACCTTGAGCACTTGTGTTCATGCTCACGGAAACAATGTAGAATTTTTCATGGAAGTTTCTTTGTAAATAATTATCCCCTTGTATATATTCATTGTATTATAAAAATAAATGTGCCAAGCTTGGTTTTAGGATGATTAGATTGCTTATTTGCTTTGTGCAGAACAAAAAACAGAAACTTTGGCCGTAGTGCATGAATTTAAATTTTTAGCTGGAAAGTCAAATGGTTCTGATTCTTTTTTCGAATTACTTCTGTACAAATTGTTCAAATTGTAAAATTTAGTTTATAATTTTAGGAGTTACAGAAGTTTGCCAAACTTCCAGATTACTACAGACTATTCTGTTTTTAACAGATTCTGTTTTGCATGTGTTGTTTGCTTATTTCGATGAATCTATGACTAGTATTGGGAGGTATGAACCATAGGGAACTTGGAATACAGTAGGTTTAACACCAATAAAAATAAAGAATGAGTTCATTACAGTACCTAAAGGTAGTGATTTGTTTTATTACACTAACGGATCTCACAAGTTTTTGTTAAAGTTTTGTGTGGATGAAGTGTCCGAAGGGCGAGGAGCTATCAATATGAGAAGAATAAAGAGAGGCAAGAGTTCAAGCTTGGGGATTCCCAAGGCACCCCAAGTAAATATTCCAAGGATACTCAAGCATCTAAGCTTGGGGATGCCCCGGTTGGCATCCCATCTTTCTTCTTCAACAATTATCGGTATACCTCGGTTTTTGCTTTGTTCACATGATTTGGTCCTTTGTGTTTTTGTTTTTCCTTTGAGAACCATGCTAGCATGAGACATCCCTTCAGTGATCTTATATAATTACTTCATGTTCTTCACTTAAATCTTTTAAGTATGATCTTATAGAATTGCTCTTTGTGCTTCACTTAAATCTTTTGAGTATGTTTTTATAGAATGCTCCATGAAGTTCACTTATATCTTTTGGAGTATGAATAATACTATCATTTAAAGTGGGTTTGGAAGAGTGTCAACTTTAGGAATTAGTGATCCCACTATTTTGGAAGTGTTGAATTTTAGTGTGATATTTATGAAAGTGGATTTGGAAGAGTGTCAACTTTAGCTAGTAATGATTCCACTATTTCGGAAGAGGTTCCAATTGAGTATGAGAACAAAGTTGCTATCCATGATGCCTCTGAAAATTATTATGAGGGAGGAATACATGCTTGTAGGACTTGTATTAATATCAAATTTCCTCCTTATGTGCTTAAAGTTTTGAAGTTATACTTGTTTTGCCTTCCTATGCTAGTTGATTCTTGTTCCCATAAGTTGTGTGCTCACAAAATCCGTAGGCATAGGAAGTGCGTTAGATTTAAATGTGCTAGTCATATTCTCCAAGATGCTCTCATTGTGCTTTAGTTCCTATCTTTTATGTGAGCATCATTGAAATCATCATGCCTAGCTAAAAGGCATTAAAGAAAAGCGCTTGTTGGGAGACAATCCAATATTTATTCTTACTGTTTTTGTGTATCAACATGATTAAGCTACTGTAGTAATCATGTTTTATAGTTTTTGTTTCAATAAAGTGCCAAGTAAGACCTTTGGGAAGACTTGGGTGAAAGTTAATGTGATCTTGCTGTAAAAAACAGAAACTTTGCCCTCACGAGATTAGCTGTCATTTTTTACAGAAGAGTGATTTTGAGTTGATTCTTTTTGCAGAAGATTAATAGACAAATTCCTCACGCCACCAATTTATTTCATAATTTTTGGAGTAGCAGAAGTATGGTTATTGTTCAGATCATTACAGACTGTTCTGTTTCTGACAGATTCTGTTTTCATTGCATAGGTTGCTTATTTTCTAGTTTCTATGACTTATATTTCTCAGTATAAATTGTAGAAATGACATGGTACAGTAGGCATTGTGTGAAAACAATTATGAACATTGTCTTTGATAGTACCAAGGTGAATGGTTTGCTCTTTATCATACTAACCTATCTCACGAAGTTTGGTTAAGTTTTGTGTGATTGAAGTTTTCAAGTTTTGTGTTCCTGAGGGGTTTCAACCTCGTGGACGACTTCGTAGCTGCTCGTATGGATTCCATCCATGGCTGCTCCGCCAACAGGAGGGAGCTCCTCCATATGGCACCACCACTGACATTCGTCTCGTCCTCAGCATCCTATACACCTGCCATCTTAGCCACCGCTCGCCGCCTGCCTACCACTGAGGAGTTTGACCAGGTCATTGCTCCTACCCCAGTCAGAGCTGCACCACCTACCGCGCCTGCACCAGCTCCCCAACCTAGTACTTCGCGCCTGGAGCCAATTAGAGAGGAGGAGGTTGAGTCTCCAGCACCAATGGGCCTTACCCTCGGCAGGCCAAAGGAAGTTTTCACCATCTCCGACTGAGTATGCCTAGCAGCAGTGTGATATGCCAGCTTGTATGATATGTTTATATGTACATAGGTTCGGTGAGAAGTAGTTTGTGTGCGCATCATGTAGGATCTCGGAGAAGTGCACTAGCCTAAATAACATGTCAGGAATGTGTACGCACATCCTGAGTGATGTATTGTATAATTACGGCTTGCGTGTAAGATATGTACTGAGCGGTCCTTCTCCATGTGCAATCTAGTTTTTTCTTGAAAAATGTTGGAGTTCTTAAAAATTCCCGCCTTTTCAAAAATTATTCAATTTTGCCACTCAATTTTTCTCATGAGATTTACAATAATACCCCAGAGTGGAATATGCCTCGTCCCTGGACTCGTTCTATGACAAGTCCGCCGGAAGAAAATTATGGTACCTAGACAAGTAACAATTTCACACAGGGGCAGTCAAGTCAGCAGGGCAGTGAAACAACATTTTCTCAAGTATGCCGCCTTTATGAGCAAAGCCAGCAGCAGCATCAAGAAATGATGAACCATGTTATCAATATGGGAAACCACCGTGAAACATATCAGCAGCACTCCAAATTGTCTGAACTACAGAAGATGCGTCCCCCAACGTTCTCTCACACTGATAGACCTCTTGAGGCCGATGACTAGCTTCGAGACATTGAAAGGAAGTTAATTATTGCACAGTGCTCAGACCGTGAAAAGGTACTTTATGCACCTCACTACCTCACGGGAGTAGCCGCATCATGGTGGGAGAATTTCCTACACATGCACCCCAATGAAAACAATATCATCAGGGAGGATTTTAAGGAAGGATTTCATGGGGCGCACATTCCCAAAAGCATTATGAAGATCAAGAAAAGGGAATTTGATGACCTCAAGCAGAGAAGCATGACAGTGACTGAGTACAATAATCAGTTTACCCTGTTATCTCGTTATGCCAACAAAGAGCATATGACTGAAAACAAAAGGATGGAGAAATTCCTGGACCGCCTGGCACCAGCACTTAAATGCCAGCTGGTCGTACACACCTTTCCGGACTTCAAAACACTTGTGGACAAGGCCATTACATTGGAAAATGAGCACCACAGCTTGCAGGAAATTCGCAAGCGGAAAAGGGACAAGACTACTCATGCTCGCAACAACCGGCATAAGACTGACCCCTAGAAGATTGGAGCAAACAGACCCACAACCAATGTTCCGCGCCAAATAAAAAAATTTCACGCAAGGGACAAGGATTTTACATATCGCCCAGGCGTTACTTGCTGAAGGCAAATATAGAGGACCTCAAACAGCAAATTCTAGCTGAAGGCCACACCGCTCCATATTCAATCCACCTTGGAGGAACCAAAATGTATAAGGACATTCAGGAAAGATTTTGGTGGCACGGTATGAAGAGGGATATAGCCACCTTCATTGCATGTTGCGATTCTTGTCAACGCATTAAAGCCGAGCATCAAAAACCAGCAGGGTTGTTACAACCAAACAAAATACCTGAGTGGAAATGGGACGAAATTGGGATGGATTTTATTGTCGGACTACCCCGGTCACAACACGGAAATGATGCCATATGGTCATCACAGATAGATTAACCAAGGTGGCACATTTCATCCCAGTGAAGACAACCCACACCACTCAGAAGCTTGCCAAGCTTTACCTCTCTCATATAGTTTGCCTGCATGGAGTTCCAAAGACTATAATATCCGATAGAGGCACTCAATTCATCTCGAAATTTTGGGATCATTTACAACAGGCTCTGGGAACTCAGCTAGCATTCAGTACAGCCTACCACCCCCAGACTGATGGACAAACTGAGCGTGTGAACCAAATTCTAGAGGACATGCTGAGAGCATGTGTCCTCACCTATGGGACCAGTTTGGAAGAAAGCTTGCCATATGCCGAGTTCGCATACAACAATAGTTTCCAATCCAGTCTACAAATGGCACCTTTTGAAGCCTTGTACGGGCGGAGGTGTCGTACTCCATTAAATTGGTCGGAAACAGGAGACAGCTGTATCTTCGGCCCAGACATGCTCAAGGAAGCTGAAGAGAAAGTTAGACTCATCATGGACCGACTCAAGACAGCGCAAAGCCGACAAAAGAGTTATTACAATCAGAAGCACCGTGAAGTCAGCTTTGAACCCGGTGAATATGTGTACCTACGAGTATCCCCTATGAAGGGCCTGCAACAGTTCAAGGTGAAAGGGAAGCTAGCACCCAGATTTATTGGACCTTTCTGTGTGGTTGCACGGAGAGGCACAGTAGCCTACCAGCTAAACCTACCCAAAGAGTTGTCAGACGTCCACGACGTGTTCCACGTCTCACAGTTAAGGAAATGCGTAAGCAACCCAGAGAAGCAAGTGTCACATGAGAACATTGATGTGTAGCCAGACCTCACCTACAGGGAACGTTCAATAAAGATATTAGAGGAGTCCGAAAGGAGAACCCGTCAGAAAACAATTAAGTTCTTCAAGGTTCGGTGGAGCAATCACACCGAGGATGAAGCGACATGGGAAAGAGAGGACTCTCTCCAGGCAGAATACCCACACCTGTTTGAGGATCAGCTGAAATCTTGGGGATGAGATTTTTCCTAAGGGGGTAGGTGTTGTGACATTCCAAAAATTTTGATTTGATGTTTATCAAAATCTTTATTTGATTTGAAGGAGGCTATTTAAATTTTTTCTTAAAACCTCTCCTTCTCAAAAATTTTATGACAAATATTTTTGGTGCTCTGCTCAACCTTGATTTTTGGTCTTGAGAGCTTTTCATTTTTGTCTTGACTCAACACAAATTTATTTTTTTGAAATTCCTTCTATTGAAAAGAAACCCTAGGGTTATGGGTTTTATTCCTTTCCCCTCCAAAAATTTCCTCTTTTGCCATGTCACTTATTGACATTGCCTTCCAAAATCCATCCCTGCCTTGGATCAAGTCAAGGCTCCCACCTCCAGTAAGTTTCAAGACATTTTTTATTTTTATTCAATTTATTTTACCCTCAAAACTATTTCTGTCAATTATTTTGGACCTAGGTGATTTACAAAGGAACCACAAGTTTCCTTTTGAGTTTTAACTCCAAACAAACTCCTCTGACTAGTCCTTAGTACCCACAACCTAGAACCGTCAAGATCAACTTGTCCTCAGTTCAAAATTTTCAAAATTTCCCCACTGCAAGTTTGGACCAGAAATGCCATTTTTGGTGAAATTCATATTTCTCCTTTTCCAAAAATTCTAAATTAATCCATGCAACTTCCAGATACACCAAGAGGCCACCTCACCAAAGATCAGCTCCAGAAAAATTTCCCACATGCCAAAAACATTTCATCAAACAGTTGGCAGGCACTGTTACTGTTCAAAATTCAGTAAAATTCAGAGTTCAGTGTCAAGTTCAGTCAGCAGCGTCGTTTTCTTCAGAGTTTGGCATCGATCTCACAAGTGCGCGCGTGGCATCTTGCTCACTGCTCCCCCTCCTTATCCAGAGCGCCGCAAGGTCGCTTGGCCGGGCGCGGGCGTCGGTGGCGACGTGGCTCGCCAGCTCCGGCATCTTCTGCGGTGGCAGAGCCACCCGTGGCGGCCAACAGAGGACGAACCAACCTTTCGGCGCCGTCCGGCCCCGCCCAAGCCACCAGAGGCCTCCGCGTGTCCAACCCCCTTCTTTGTGCGCGCTGCGGCACCGTTGCCGTGGCCTGGCAAGCACAGGGCGTGCTCTCTGCCGCCGACGGGCCCGCGAAGCACCGTTTCGTTGAAACCACGGAGCAGGTCCAATTCAACCAAGGTTAGCGTTTGAGAGGAGCCAGTGGATCATCACGAAGCTGACCAATCACCTAAACCGCTCGTTCAACCTCTGCACCGCCGTAACCATCGCCGGAGTTATCCCGTTCTCGGGCACCGCGTCGGGCCAGCTATAAAAGGGGGCCTCGAGCTCGATCTCGACCAGACATCACCCCTCCACCTCTCCAGAGCCACGCCCAGCCACTAGGAGGACCTCGAGGAGGTCTTCTTCTCCGTCTCCGGCCGCCCCGATCCGCTTCGGGCCCCGGCGCGATTCACTCTGGTGAGACCACCCCCACCCCCCAGACCGTGCCAGTCGTCCCCTACTACACCCAATGCTCTAACCCAAGCCCCAATTCGATGCCTGCAGCTCTCCTCGACGAGAACCAACCTCGCCCGAACCACCGTCCGCCGGAGTTGGGGCCGCCATCGACGTGGTGCTCGCCGACGCTGAACTCCACCACCCACAGGTGCGGAAGAACTCGGTGAACACGTTGGTACCCTCTGATCCCCCTGCCTCGCCGTGGATCGCCTGTTTTGGTTTTCAAACCTGACGGGTGGGACCCCCCGTCAGCTTTCTCTCTTTTTCGAAATGTTTTCTGAAAACGCCTTCGGGCAAAATACGTCTCCCCTCTGGACTGACGTATTCTTAACTGAAACGTTTTCTGTTTTTATAAAATAAACCCTGGAAACTTTCTGTTACATTATAGAAAAGTCCCTGGACTAAAACCCTTATAACTTTTTAACAAAAGGTGATTTTGACTTGATTCTTTTTCTGTCATCTTTATTTTTCTGTCTAGTTTTTTGTCATATTTATTTGAAAAATATTTGGGATACCTTTTGTGCACGCACGGTATTTATGTAGTATCCGATTTTCTTTTAATACGTAGATACCGGAGGAGATAAAGGAGACACGAACTTCGCCGAGCTAGACTCCGACTTATCCGAACCAGGCAAGCATGTTTGAACCTTTGATATGATGAGTGTTTTGCATGTTTGCTCGAGTAATTTTCTCAAGGCATGTTTATACATAAGCATAAGTAAATGTTATGTCGCATGCAAGGCATGCTACAGGTGAGTTCAAAGCTTGATGTGTTCTTATGATGATAAGATAAACCGATCATGTGGTGACATGATGGGTTGCAAGCTGGTATTGTTGAAGCATGCTAGTCTTATGTCAACCGTATAACCTCAGTCCTAACGTGGAACAAGTCTCGATCCCGTTCCTTTTTCCCTTCGTGCTGCCACATGCTTTCTGCAAAGAGTGGGGTTTAGTAAGTTGCAAACCTCTTTCCTTGTACACACCAAACAGAGGGACCGCGATCAGGGTTCCATGACCCTGGATTAAAGCCCGTTATCCAGTCAGGGGGCATGGGTGTTTCCGGTTGGGACTGAGAGGGGGGCACCCCTTAGAGCGCGCGATATAAATTTGATCCCATGCTATTCGAGGTTGTGACCTCCCCGTCTTAAAGTTTTTCTTGAACGTTGCCGAGGGTGATTCCTGGCAGCGGAATGTGGAATGGGTGTGTACTGGTTAGACGTGTTACTTCTAAAACACCGTAAACGGAACTAGTCCATGTGACTACTGAAATCCTTTGGCTATGGTTCAAGAGTACAAACTCTGCAGAGTCAAAACCATTCGAGTATCCATGTCCACAAGCAAGGACTTGGAAATCATCTCAGTGTCAGTGTCAGCCTCAATGTCAATTCTCAGTATCAAACCCAGTGACAGTTGCCGGAAAATGAACATGAAACCGAGAGTGGTAAACTCGGTTGAAGGTTAATAATGTGGATGGACTAACCAGTTTATGGTTATATGCTGAGTATTTCCTTGCGATAACTTAAGTTCATGAGCTACTTAAATTCTAATGATAATCTATAAGCCCTTTATGTGATGTCGCCCAGACGTCCGACTGTGGCATTATTGTTATTTACTTTTGATATAAGACCTTTATGTGATGTCGCTCAGACGTCCGACCATGGCATTATTGTTATTTACTTTTGATATAAGCCCTTTATGTGATGTCGCTCAGACGTCCGACTGTGGCATCATTGTTATTTATTTTCATTATAAGCCCTTTTCGAGATGTCGCTTAGACGTTCGACTGTGGCATGTTCTGTCATTTACTTTTTAGTATAAGCCCTTTATGTGGCGTCGCTCCGAAGCCCGACTGCGGCATGTCTAATTATCTTTACCTTTCGAGGCGTCGCTTCAGACACCCGATCGGTCTTCAGTTATTTTCATTGGGATTTCGGGAGGACTACCGCCTGATTTCCTTTTTAATTATTGTGCAGTGCAAATTTATTATCGGAATGTGCATCACTAATCTGCTCATGTGCATCATGTTTACATTTGTTATATCTTATGTCCGAACTGTCTTGCGAGTACATTCAAAGTACTCACCTCGCTTGTTGATTTGGCCAGATGTTGACGAAGGCGATCTTATGGATGAAGAGTTCGATAGCGAGTCTGATGCCTAGAGGAGTCCCAGTCAGTGACGTGCGACCCTGGAGTTGTTCACTTGTATTATATACGCTTCCGCTGCCCAATAAAATCATCAAGCCTCACTCCGACGCTTGATGAGCTGTAAGATATCGGAGTCATGTCACCCACTTCACTGTGACATATCCACCACCACTTTTATTACGAGTCAGTAGTATGCCACCATACCCTTGAGTCATATCCGCCCTTATGTATAATATCAGCATGCTTGTAATAAACTGTTGAGCACCCTCAGCTCAACCTTGTAAAATATTTAGTACTGCTGGATTCCTGTATCAAGGTTTTGTCTACCAGTAAGAAGGATTCTTCTGTACTGGTCAGCACAAGGGTCGGCTTTTCAATAAATGTTTTATTGAAAAGGCGGTCCTGACAAACTTGGTATCAGAGCCAGGCTGACTATAGGAAGCCACTAGGTGCGGTCGCTAATCGGTTATTAGCATATCTAGTGATATTTTATTATTCTGCATATTGTAGCAATTTTCTATTAGTCATCATAAATTTATGATTTGACTATTCGGGATTTTGTCTACTTTTGTAGATGGCGAGCAACAACTGTGAGTCGCAGGTGGTCGCCAATGTTCCTGAGGGGTTTCAAGCTCCTCATATCCATCACCAAGATCGCGATTGGGCCATCAGTTCGTCCGGAGTTCACACTCTACCAACACAAGCTCAGCGACAGTTTGTCTATGTACCAGGCCTCAGTTCAGTTCAAGGGAGGGCGTTCCAAGTTCCGCCGCTTCTTATTTGTCGGGAGGGCCATGCCTACGGAGAAGCACGCCATGCAGATGGCTGCCCGTGAGGCAATAGCCCGCCTCCGGGATGTTCTTCCTTCAATGAAGACTCGTCGCTACCGCTACCTCCCATGCCACGTGTCGTACACTTGCCACTATGCATTCGCTTGCGCCAGGAGAGAAAGAGATGAGGCTATTGAGATGCTTGTTGAGTACCTCAAGGCACTTGAGGCAGCTTTCGACAACCTCGTGGACAACTTCGTAGCTGCTCGTATGGATTCCATCCATGGCTGCTCCGCCAACAGGAGGGAGCTCCTCCATATGGCACCACCACTGACATTCGTCTCGTCCTCAGCATCCTATACACCTGCCATCTTAGCCACCGCTCGCCGCCTGCCTACCACTGAGGAGTTTGACTAGGTCATTGCTCCTACCCTAGTCAGAGCTGCACCACCTACCGCGCCTGCACCAGCTCCCCAACCCAGTACTTCGCGCCTGGAGCCAATTAGCGAGGAGGAGGTTGAGTCTCCAGCACCAATGGGCCTTACCCTCGGCAGGCCAAAGGAAGTTTTCACCATCTCCGACTGAGTATGCCTAGCAGCAGTGGGATGTGCCAGCTTGTATGATATGTTTATATGTACATAGGTTCGGTGAGAAGTAGTTTGTGTGCGCATCATGTAGGATCTCAGAGAAGTGCACTAGCCTAAATAACATGTCAGGAATGTGTACGCACATCCTGAGTGATGTGTTGTATAATTACGGCTTGCGTGTAAGATATGTACAGAGCGGTCCTTCTCCATGCGCAATCTAGTTTTTTCTTGAAAAATGTTGGAGTTCTTAAAAATTCCCGCCTTTTCAAAAATTATTCAATTTTGCCACTCAATTTTTCTCATGAGATTTACAATAATACCCCAGAGTGGAATATGCCTCGTCCCTGGACTCGTTCTATGACAAGTCCGCCGGAAGAAAATTATGGTACCTAGACAAGTAACAATTTCACACAGGGGCAGTCAAGTCAGCAGGGCAGTGAAACAACATTTTCTCAAGTATGCCACCTTTATGAGCAAAGCCAGCAGCAGCATCAAGAAATGATGAACCATGTTATCAATATGGGAAACCATCGTGAAACATATCAGCAGCACTCCAAATTGTCTGAACTATAGAAGATGCGTCCCCCAACGTTCTCTCACACTGATAGACCTCTTGAGGCCGATGACTAGCTTCGAGACATTGAAAGGAAGTTAATTATTGCACAGTGCTCAGACCGTGAAAAGGTACTTTATGCACCTCACTACCTCATGGGAGCAGCCGCATCATGGTGGGAGAATTTCCTACACATGCACCCCAATGAAAACAATATCACCAGGGAGGATTTTAAGGAAGGATTTCGTGGGGCGCACATTCCCAAAAGCATTATGAAGATCAAGAAAAGGGAATTTGATGACCTCAAGCAGAGAAGCATGACAGTGACTGAGTACAATAGTCAGTTTACCCTGTTATCTCGTTATGCCAACAAAGAGCATATGACTGAAAACAAAAAGATGGAAAAATTCCTGGACCGCCTGGCACCAGCACTTAAATGCCAACTGGTCGTACACACCTTTCCGGACTTCAAAACACTTGTGGACAAGGCCATTACATTGGAAAATGAGCGCCACAGCTTGCAGGAAATTCGCAAGCGGAAAAAGGGACAAGACTACTCATGCTCACAACAACCGGCACAAGACTGACCCCTAGAAGATTGGAGCAAACAGACCCACAACCAATGTTCCGCGCCAAATAAAAAAATTTCACGCAAGGGACAAGGATTTTACATATCGCCCAGGCGTTACTTGCTACACTTGTGGAGAGGAAGGACACTATGCTAAGCAGTGCCCAAAGCCAAGAAACTCGGCCGCAAAGCCGAACAACAATGGAAACGGTTCAGCACCCAAGCGTAACAACTTCAACCCCAATAACAATCACAAGAAGGGTCACCTGAACCATGTGACCAAGGAGGAAGCGCAGAATGCCCCGGATATCGTACTCGGTACGTTCCCTATCAACACAATACGTGCCACGGTTTCGTTTGATTCTAGATCTTCTCACTCGTTCATTTCGAAGAATTTTGCTTTGCAACATGATTTTTCGATGCTCCCTTTGGAAAAATCCATGATCATCAAGTCCCCCGGGAATAAGCCAATCACTCAGAGTTACTGCCAAGGTGTGGTTATTGAGTTTAAAGGACTAAAGTTTCAAGCAAACCTCATCGTATTGGAAAATAAAGGACTGGATGTTATCTTAGGAATGGATTGGTTAACCACCAATAAAGGATTTATCGATTGCTTCAATCGGACTGTAATCCTCACTCATCATCATGGGAAGACAATAAAAGTCACAGCTCAAGAAAGACCAAGATCACGGCAACCAAGATTGAACAAGGTGGACACCTCAGTGTTAATTAAAGTTCCAGTGGTATGTGAGTTCCCTGACGTATTTCCCGAAGAACTACCAGACATGCCGCTAGACCGGGAAATAGAGTTCAGCATTGAACTAGCACCTGGAATCACCCCCATCTACAAGAAACCCTATAGGATGGCACCCTCCGAGTTGGTATAATTAAAGAAGCAAATAAAAGAATTACTTGGACAAAGGATTTATACGAGCCAGCTCCTCACCTTGGGGTTCACCAGTATTATTTGCCAAGAAAAAGGATGGGACCCTGAGATTATGCATAGACTATCAAGCACTCAACATGGTCACCATCAAAAATAAATATCCGATGCCATAGATAAATGATTTATTTGACCAGCTTGCACAAGCCAAAGTTTTCTCAAAAATTGATTTAAGGTCAGGGTATCATCAATTAAAGGTCCGGACAGAAGATATCCCTAAGACAACATTCACCTCCAGATACGGACTATATGAGTTTACAGTAATGCCGTTTGGACTAACAAACGCCCCCGCATATTTTGTCCACCTCATGAACAAAGTGTTTATGAAATTTATGGACAAATTTGTTGTGGTGTTCATTGACGACATTCTGGTATACTCTAAGACACCAGAAGAGCATGCAGAACATCTCAGGATTTTACTGGGAGAATTAAGGAAACACCAATTATACGCCAAATTCAGCAAATGTGAATTTTGGTTAAGACAGGTTGGTTTTCTAGGCCACGTATTGACCCAAGAAGGTGTTGCCGTGGACCCAAAAAAGTCAAGGCCGTACTGGGCTGGAAACCACCAGCCAACGTAACGGATGTCCGAAGTTTTCTAGGAATGGCTGGATACTACCGAAGGTTCATTGAGGGATTCTCCACCATAGCAAAACCAATGACACAGTTACTCAAGAAGAATAAGAAATTTGTATGGACTGAAGCGTGCGAGAAAAGTTTCCAAGAACTCAAGAAGAAATTAACAACAACACCAGTTTTGGTTATACCAGATATACACAAAAGCTTTGAATTGTATTGTGACGCATCCCGGAAAGGCCTCGGATGCGTGCTAATGCAAGAAGGCAAAGTAGTCGCATACGCTTCCAGACAACTTCGAAAGCATGAAGAAAATTACCCCATTCATGACTTAGAATTGGCAGCAGTCATACATGCACTCAAAGAGTGGAGACACTTTTTGCTTGGAAATTGTTGTGAAATATATACGGACCACAAAAGTCTCAAATATATTTTCACGCAACCAGAGCTCAACTTACGGCAACGGCGCTGGCTGGAATTAGTGAAAGATTATGATGTTGGCATCCACTACCATCCAGGAAAAAGAAAATGTAGTGGCAGACGCTCTTAGTCGGAACCCCAGCTCAGACAACGACAGTCCACATAACATAAGACCTGAATTTCAACAGGAGTTCACCAAACTCAACTTGGTGATGGTCACGGAGTGCAGTGTGTCAAATTTGGAAATACAACCCACCCTTGTGGAGAGGATTAAGGAGGCTCAGCATGGACATCCCAGCATCGAAGGCATAAAAAGAAAAGTGAGTATGGGCAAGGCCTCAGAGTTCGTCGTAGACGATGAGGGGATATTATGGTACGGAGACAGACTCTGCGTGCCAAATATAGAGGACCTCAAACAGCAAATTCTAGCTGAAGGCCACACCGCTCCATATTCAATCCACCTTGGAGGAACCAAAATGTATAAGGACATTCAGGAAAGATTTTGGTGGCACGGTATGAAGAGGGATATAGCCACCTTCATTGCATGTTGTGATTCTTGTCAACGCATTAAAGCCGAGCATAAAAAACCAGCAGGGTTGTTACAACCAAACAGGATACCTGAGTGGAAATGGGACGAAATTGGGATGGATTTTATTGTCGGACTACCCCGATCACAACACGGAAATGATGCCAGATGGTCATCACAGATAGATTAACCAAGGTGGCACATTTCATCCCAGTGAAGACAACCCACACCACTCAGAAGCTTGCCAAGCTTTACCTCTCTCGTATAGTTTGCCTGCATGGAGTTCCAAAGACTATAATATCCGACAGAGGCACTCAATTCGTCTCGAAATTTTGGGATCATTTACAACAGGCTCTGGGAACTCAGCTAGCATTCAGTACAACCTACCACCCCAGACTGATGGACAAACTGAGCGTGTGAACCAAATTCTAGAGGACATGCTGAGAGCATGTGTCCTCACCTATGGGACCAGTTGGGAAGAAATCTTGCCATATGCCGAGTTCGCATACAACAACATTTTCCAATCCAGTCTACAAATGGCACCTTTTGAAGCCTTGTACGGGCGGAGGTGTCGTACTCCATTAAATTGCTCGGAAACAGGAGACATCTGTATCTTCGGCCCAGACATGCTCAAGGAAGCTGAAGAGAAAGTTAGACTCATCAGGGACCGACTCAAGACAGCGCAAAGCCGACAAAAGAGTTATTACGATCAGAAGCACCGTGAAGTCAGCTTTGAACCCGGTGAATATGTGTACCTACGAGTATCCCCTATGAAGGGCCTGCAACGGTTTAAGGTGAAAGGGAAGCTAGCACCCAGATTTATTGGACCTTTCTGTGTGGTTGCACGGAGAGGCACAGTAGCCTACCAGCTAAACCTACACAAGGAGTTGTCAGACGTCCACGACGTGTTCCACGTCTCACAGTTAAGGAAATGCGTAAGCAACCCAGAGAAGCAAGTGTCACATGAGAACATTGATGTGTAGCCAGACCTCACCTACATGGAACGTCCAATAAAGATGTTTGAGGAGTCCGAAAGGAGAACCCGTCAGAAAACAATTAAGTACTTCAAGGTTCGGTGGAGCAATCACACCGAGGATGAAGCGACATGGGAAAGAGAGGACTCTCTCCAGGAAGAATACCCACACCTATTTGAGGATCAGCTGAAATCTCGGGGATGAGATTTTTCCTAAGGGGGTAGGTGTAGTGACACTCCAAAATTTTTGATTTGATGTTTATCAAAATCTTTATTTGATTTGAAGGAGGCTATTTAAATTTTTTTCTTAAAACCTCTCCTTCTCAAAAAATTTATGACAAATATTTTTGGTGCTCTGCTCAACCTTGATTTTTGGTCTTGAGAGCTTTTCATTTTTGTCTTGACTCTACACAAATTTATTTTTTTGAAATTCCTTCTATTGAAAAGAAACCCTAGGGTTATGGGTTTTATTCTTTTCCCCTCCAAAAATTTCCTCTTTTGCCATGTCACTTATTGACATTGCCTTCCAAAATCCATCCCTGCCTTGGATCAAGTCAAGGCTCCCACCTCCAGCAAGTTTCAAGCCATTTTTTATTTTTATTCAATTTATTTTACCCTCAAAACTATTTCTGTCAATTAGTTTGGACCTAGGTGATTTACAAAGGAACCACAAGTTTCCTTTTGAGTTTTAACTCCAAACAAACTCCTTTGACTAGTCCTTAGTACCCACAACCTAGAACCATCAAGATCAACTTGTCCTCAGTTCAAAATTTTCAAAATTTCCCCACTGCAAGTTTGGACCAGAAATGCCATTTTTGGTGAAATTCATATTTCTCCTTTTCCAAAAATTCTGAATTAATTCATGCAACTTCCAGATACACCAAGAGGCCACCTCACCAAAGATCAGCTCTAGAAAAATTTCCCACATGCCAAAAACATTTCATCGAATAGTTGGCAGGCACTGTTACTGTTCAAAATTCAGTAAAATTCAGAGTTCAGTGTCAAGTTCAGTCAGCAGCGTCGTTTTCTTCAGAGTTTGGCATCGATCTCACAAGTGCGCGCGTGGCATGTTGCTCACTGCTCCCCCTCCTTATCCAGAGCGCCGCAAGGTCGCTTGGCCGGGTGCGGGCGTCGGTGGCGACGTGGCTCGCCAGCTCCGGCATCTTCTGCGGTGGCAGAGCCACCCGTGGCGGCCAACAGAGGCCGACCCAGCCTTTCGGCGCCGTCCGACACCGCCCAAGCCACCAGAGGCCTCCGCGTGTCCAACCCCCTTCTCTGTGCGCGTTGCGGCACCATCGCCGTGGCCTGGCAAGCACAGGGCGTGCTCTCTGCCGCCGACGGGCCCGCGAAGCACCGTTCCGTCGAAACCACGGAGCAGGTCCAATTCAACCAAGGTTAGCGTTTGAGAGGAGCCAGTGGATCATCACGAAGCTGACCAATCACCTAAACCGCTCGTTCAACCTCTGCACCGCCGTAACCATCGCCGGAGTTATCCCGTTCTCGGGTACCGCCTCGGGCCAGCTATAAAGGGGGCCTTGAGCTCGATCTCGACCAGGCATCACCCCTCCACCTCTCTAGAGCCACGCCCAGCCACTAGGAGGACCTCGAGGAGGTCTTCTTCTCCGTCTCCGGCCGCCCCGATCCGCTTCGGGCCCCGGCGTGATTCACTCTGGTGAGACCACCCCCACCCCCCAGACCGTGCCAGTCGTCCCCTACTACACCCAATGCTCTAACCCAAGCCCCAACTCGATGCCTGCAGCTCTCCGCGACGAGAACCAACCTCGCCCGAACCACCGTCAGCCGGAGTTGGGGCCGCCGTCGACGTGGTGCTCGCCGACGCTGGACTCCACCACCCACAGGTGCGGAAGAACTCGGTGAACACGTTGGTACCCTCTGATCCCCCTGCCTCACCGTGGATCGTCGCCGGCGACCACCGCGGCCCTCGGGCGCCAGTGCCCTGTTTTGGTTTTCAAACCTGACGGGTGGGACCCCCCGTCAGCTTTCTCTCTTTTTCGAAATGTTTTCTGAAAACGCCTTTGGGCAAAATACGTCTCCCCTCTGGACAGACGTATTCTTAACTGAAACGTTTTCTGTTTTTATAAAATAAACCCTGGAAACTTTCTGTTACATTACAAAAAAGTCCCTGGACTAAAACCCTTATAACTTTTTAACAAAAGGTGATTTTGACTTGATTCTTTTTCTGTCATCTTTATTTTTCTGTCTAGTTTTTTGTCATGTTTATTTGAAAAATATTTGGGATACCTTTTGTGCACGCACGGTATTTATGTAGTATCCGATTTTCTTTTAATACGTAGATACCGGAGGAGATAAAGGAGACACGAACTTCGCCGAGCTAGACTCCGACTTCTCCGAACCAGGCAAGCATGTTTGAACCTTTGATATGATGAGTGTTTTGCATGTTTGCTCGAGTAATTTTCTCAAGGCATGTTTATACATAAGCATAAGTAAATGTTATGTCACATGCAAGGCATGCTACAGGTGAGTTCAAAGCTTGATGTGTTCTTATGATGATAAGATAAACCGATCATGTGGTGACATGATGGGTTGCAAGCTGGTATTGTTGAAGCATGCTAGTCTTCTGTCAACCGTATAACCTCACTCCTAACATGGATCAAGTCTCGATCCCGTTCCTTTTTCCCTTCGTGCTGCCACATGCTTTCTGCAAAGAGTGGGGTTTAGTAAGTTGCAAACCTCTTTCCTTGTACACACCAAACAGAGGGACCGCGATCAGGGTTCCATGACCCTGGATTAAAGCCCGTTATCCAGTCAGGGGGCATGGGTGTTTCCGGTTGGGACTGAGAGGGGGGCACCCCTTAGAGCGCGCGATATAAATTTGATCCCATGCTATTCGAGGTTGTGACCTCCCCGTCTTAAAGTTTTTCTTGAACGTTGCCGAGGGTGATTCCTGGCAGCGGAATGTGGAATGGGTGTGTACTGTTTAGACGTGTTACTTCTAAAGCACTGTAAACGGAACTAGTCCATGTGACTACTGAAATCCTTTGGCTATGGTTAAAGAGTACAAACTCTGCAGAGTCAAAACCATTCGAGTATCCATGTCCACAAGCAAGGACTTGGACATCATCTCAGTGTCAGTGTCAGCCTCAATGTCAATTCTCATTATCAAACCCAGTGACAGTTGCCGGAAAATGAACATGAAACCGAGAGTGGTAAACTCGGTTGAAGGTTAATAATGTGGATGGACTAACCCAATAAAATCATCAAGCCTCACTCCGACGCTTGATGAGCTGTAAGATATCGGAGTCATGTCACCCACTTCACTGTGACACATACACCACCACTTTTATTACGAGTCAGTAGTATGCGACCATACCCTTGAGTCATATCCGCCCTTATGTATAATATCGCCATGCTTGTAATAAATTGTTGAGCACCCTCAGCTCAACCTTGTAAAATATTTAGTACTACTGGATTCATGTATCAAGGTTTTGTCTCCCAGTAAGAAGGATTCTTCTGTACTGGTCAGCACAAGGGTCGGCTTTTCAATAAATGTTTTATTGAAAAGGCGGTCCTGACACACATCAAAAATTATCTTTTTTATCGTTTACCTACTCGAGGATGAGCAGGAATTAAGCTTGGGGATGCCTGATACGTCTCCAACGTATCTATAATTTTTGATTGCTCCATGCTATATTATCTACTGTTTCGGGCAATATTGGGCTTTATTATCCACTTTTATATTATTTTTGGGACTAACCTATTAATCGTTGGCCCAGCCCAGATTTGCTGTTTTTTTGCCTATTTCAGTGTTTCGAAGAAAATGAATATCAAACAGAGTCAAAACGGAACGAAATCATCTGGAGAAGTTATTTTTGGAAGGAAAGCCACCAGATAGACTTGGACTATACGTCAGGACATACGGGAGGTGCTCATGAGGGTGGGGGGCGCGCCCCCCTGCCTCGTGGGGCCCTCGTAGCTCCTCCGACGTACCCCCTGCACCCATATATACTCTCGTACCCTAAAACTTCCAGAACGGAGATTAGATCAGAAGTTCCACCGCCGCAAGCCTCTGTAGCCACCAAAAATCAATCGGGGCCCTCTCCGGCACCCTGCCGGAGGGGGCCATCATCACCGGTGGCCATGGAGGAGTATCCCGGAGGGGCCATCATCACCATGAAGGCCAAGGACCATAGGGTGGAGGCCATGGAGGAGGAAGCACAAGGGGGAGAACCTCTCCTCCTCTCTTCCGGTGGTGCCGGAGTGCCATCGGGAGGGGAATCATCGCCACGGTGATCGTCTTCATCAACATCACCATCATCATCAGCATCCTCATCTCTCTTACGCGGTCCACTCTCCCGCACACCGCTGTAATCCCTACTTGAACATGGTGCTTTATGCCACATATTATGATCCAATGATGTGTTGCCATCCTATGATGTTTTGAGTAGTTATATTTTGTCTTTGGGTTGATTGATGATCTAGATTGGTATGAGTTGTATGTTTTATTTTGGTGCTGTCCTATGGTGCCCTCCATGTCGCGCAAGCGTGAGGGATTCCCGCTGTAGGGTGTTGCAATACGTTCATGATTCGCTTATAGTGGGTTGCTAGAGTGACAAAATCTTAAACCCTAGTAAGAGGGATTGTTGCGTATGGGAATAAAGAGGAATTGATGCTTTAATGCTATGGTTGGGTTTTACCTTAATGATCTTTAGTAGTTGCGGATGCTTGCTAGAGTTCCAATCATAAGTGCATATGATCCAGGTAGAGAAAGTATGTTAGCCTATGCCTCTCCCTCATATAAAACTGCAATAGTGATTACCGGTTTTGGTAACAATTGCCTAGGACAATTCCGCACACCGATCCACCATTATTCCACACTCGCTATTTATAATACCAAGTAATATATTCTAACTTTATGATAACAGCACCCACTTTTATGTTTTAGCTCTCCGTTACCATGCAAGTTATCCCCTTCATACCCACAACGTAGTTTTATTTCTCGTTGCTAGTTGGAAGTAAACGTTCGGTGCACGTGGAGTCGTATCAGTGGCAGATAGGGCTTGAGAGAATATTGATCTTACCTTTAGCTCCTTGTGGGTTCGACACTCCATACTTATCACTTCCACCTTTGGAAAGTGCTACGATGATTCCTTGCACTTGGGGATTATCACATATCGGAGGTTCAATTGGATGCTCAAACTGAGGATAGCCCCATTTGGGCTTGGAACGTGACAGGAGTCTACACCGCATCATCCGCATACACTATGCTTTGTGAGGGAGGAGTTAGATTTCACTCTTTCGGAGCAATCTGGAAATGTTGGGCGCCACCTGCGTGTAAAATCTTCATGTGACTGGCTGTGCAATATCAATTGTGGACGTCTGACAGAAGGGCTAGACACGGTTTGCAAGACCAAACATGAAAATGCTACTTCTGTGATCAAGAGGAAGACACGATTGACCACATCTTGCAGCAATGTGTGTTCTCAAGGCAAGTGTGGTACATATGCATGACCAGGATGGGGTTGAGGATGGAGCTTTGCCCAACATATGAGTCACGATTGGTACAATGGTGGACAGAAGCTAGAAAACGCATACATAAGCAAACTCGGAAAGGATTCGACACATTCGTGATGCTCATTTGCTGGACACTTTGGAAATAGAGGAACGCGAAAGTGTTCGGATCAAGCTAAGTCGAGAATGAATGGGAGACTATGGGCTTGATTTTCGACGATTTGAGGACTTGGGCTACGGCTGGAGCTTTTAGAGGACGACCTATATCCGAGTAGTAGTGTAGCATTAGGAGTGGGGTGGAGGCTTGGTTGGGGTCGGCTTGTGACTACCAACTAGCGCATTTGTAAAACTCTTGTACATATTTTCTCCCTTCTATAAAGCTAAGGTACGCCTTTGGCGTACCCTCGAAAAGAAAACTCAAAAATTACAACTCGATACTAGAACAAAATATGATTCTATATGAATGCCTCCGGCGGTGTACCGGGATGTGCAATGAATCAAGAGTGACATGTATGAAAGAATTATGAATGGTGGCTTCACCACAAATACGATGTCAACTACAAGATCATGCAAAGTAATATGACAATGATGATGCGTGTCATAAAAAATGGAATGGTGGAAAGTTGGATGGCAATATATCTCAGAATAGCTATGGAAATGCCATAATAGGTAGGTATGGTGGCTGTTTTGAGGAAGGTATATGGTGGTTGTATGGTACCAGCAAAAGTTGCGCGGTACTAGAGAGGCTAGCAATGGTGGAAGGGTGAGAGTGCGTATAATCCATGGACTCAACATTAGTCATAAAGAGCTCACATACTTCTTGCAAAAATCTATTAGTCCTCGAAACAAAGTACTACACTACAAAAAAATACACTTCCGTGATGATACGTGTTTGTCACAGTAGGTCGCTTTTTTTGTCATGCATGTACATCCATGACAAATTTATGACAGAATCAAGATAGTCATACCTGTGCTGTCGTAGAAGTGTTCCATGACATTACCAAAATTATCATCACGGAAGTGTCCACTACCATGACGATAAATCGCGCGTCATAGAAGTGCTTTCGTCAAGGGTGACCGACATGTGGCATCCACTGTAACGGAACGCCGTTAAGCTATCGGGTCGGGTTTTGGATTCGATAACCCGTTAACAGCCCCGACCAATGGGAAATTTCCACGTGTAAAATTCTTATTGGCCGGACGAAACACGTTTCAGCTCGTCAGTGGGTCAGATAGGCGCCTATGATATGTCGACACGTGACACGGCCCAACAGTGGCCCATTTAGCTTACAAAGCCGGCCCGTTTTACTTGGTCAAAAGTTAACGGGCTGGCCAATGAAAAGCCTGTTAACGGTCTCTTCGCAAATAGCCCATTTTTCGGCCCGTTAACTCATGGCCCGTTAGGCCCTAAAGGAAATTGGCCCAACAATGTCATGTGGGCTGTCGAATATAATACCAGCCCATTTCACTTTCGGCCCATGTATGGCCCACGACGTCTTTCGGCCCATATGAGGCCTTCGTATCTTTCGGCCCATTACAGGCCCACGGTGAGTCTAGCCCATAATAAACAATAATTTTCTTTATACCCGTTAACGGCCCGTGATTTACATGGGCCGTTTCCAGCCCGTGTTAGCTTTCGGCCTATTGACGGCCCATACGTTCTTGGGCTCCTTTTCGGCCCTTGATTACTTTCGACCCGTTACTGGCCTGTTCCACTAATGGGCCAAATTCGGCCCATGGCAAGAGTCGGCCCGTTACTGACCTGTTACCCTAATGGGCCAAAATCAGCCCATGGCAATAGTCAGCCCATTTCTGGCCTGTTAACCCGTTGCCCCGTTTCCAGCCCGTCCTATATTCTAGCCCATTAAAGACCCGTTATGCCTGTGACAGAATTAAGCCTTTGCTGTCCTACGGCCTATTAACGGCATGTTACCGTGCTGGGCCGATACCAATTACGCCCGATTTTGGCCCCTGTAGACACATTTATCCGACGGCCCGAGGCCCACTGATTACAGGCCCATTTATCGATGGTCCGTAGGTGACCCATGGATCCTACGGCCTGTATATGGCCCATGGTAGTTGCGGCCACTAGCAAACCAGGGAAAAAGAAGACTAGGAAATAAATAAGGCCGAAACTAACACTAGGCTATTAAGGCGATTGCACAGATTACATCCACTCGGCATCAAAGATCGCCACCAATGCAAATATAGGGAACACCCTACACTATACAAAAATGGTTGCTGTTTTCTTCAGGCGGTGGCTGCACGTTAAGAATACATTTTGTATCGCACCAAAACAAATTACAACTATATAACAAAAGGAAGGTTGGCATAAAACTTAACAGTCTAGCAGATAAATGCACCACCAGAAGTTCAGAAGCTCAGTTCATTTGACCTGACTGTTATGTTTTCATGCTGTATTGTTCGATGGAGCACCATAACCCTCGCCTTCATTTCCCCTAGGCTCCTAAACAACATAGCAAATGTCTGATAGTCTGGTTTCAAAACCATGCATATCTTGACGACATTGAGCAATGTTTCTCCTTGTTTCACATAGGGTCTCTGTTAGGGAATGGACTTGTGTCTGGAGTGCAGATACAACATTGCTTTGAGCTTGCATATCTTGATCATGAGGCAGTCTGGACGAGATTGCATTAACAACCAACCCAGGATTGCGCAGGAACGTGCTTTTGGCACTGTTAGTGGACAGGTACTGACCCACTGCAGCAAGAGCTGACATTGCGGTTATAGTTGCCTCGCCACCTTCAGAAGGTGGCGGTTCCACCATTTTTTCCACAGCTCACTGAAAAGTTGAGGTTTTACATTAGTAGTACCAGAACAGAAGATATTAAGGAGGCAGCAAAACCAAACAAAATAGCTTTGGTCTATATACAGAACTTATTTTGGTGAACCCATGTAAAATATTAGTTGTATTTATTGCAAAGTACATAATAAAACCAGGTTCCAAACATATGACCATGTACCATCGCTAATGTATTGTCTATTTCTTCACATTGTATTGAGTGCTAAGGATGAAGAGACGAAGTTTATAATACGGTAAGCATAGTATGACGTCATTCATATCACAAAACAACTGAGAACAGACAAACAGGCAATTGTAACGTTGTGTGGGCAAGTCCAGCACGGAACTAGATTACGGGTCAAGATGAAAGGAACATCACTCCTCTCTTTTAAACCTTGTAAGGTGCAATGATACGCTAAGACAATTGTGTATAAAATTGAAAAGAGTAATAGACATTGGCTGCAAACAATGCAGTTCAAGGCACAAGTCAGAGTAAGTAGTAGTTAAAAGGCATGAGGATTAAGGACTTACAATAGCGGCTTTGACTGGTGTAGTCATGCCCTTCTTGCTGGTGTGACAGTCCTTGAAGATTTCCACAACATTTGGTTCAGGTACTTTTTGGTCCTTGCGGGCTTTCCTCTGCATTTGGAACAAGTCAATATAGATCTGATAATATGGTACATCGAAAAGAGTGAAACAATAGCTAATTACAAGAGCCTCGTAGTGTGCAATATAGCTACGAGATCCTGTCGTCTGTTGGAATTTCACTTTCGTACGGTTGGCCTTGTTCTTTGAACAGTTCACCTACAAGAAGATAGATTTGTATGGCACATGCGTAAATAGGACTTCAACATGTGATCTGATGACATATATATAATGTACCCGATACTTCGGATCGGACCAGTGTTTAATGAGGCCTCTCCAGTCTTCATCAGATATATTTTCCACTGGAGATGTTTGGGCAAGTTCACTGTTAGCCTTGCCTTCAAAGTGAGTTTTCCTCAAGTTAGACCAATACTGTCGCAGAGCAGACTTGAAAGCATGGGTGCAAGCTTGTCTGGTTGCATCATCTTTGCTATCCAACTTGAACCTCATCTGTTGAAAATTATGGGAGTCTCATTATCAGCAACCTAGAAAGTATTGGACAGAGCAAGACGATATTACTAGTTTCCATACATAACCATACTTACAGATAAATGGTCGAGGAAGGTGTTGAACTGGGTTTCGTCTTTGTCATTCCTGTACTGAATCCATGTTGGGAGGATACTTACATGACACCTAACAGCAACCGCTGCCTTTGATACTAACTTAGCTGACTCTGTAGCATCACGTGGCCGTTTTAAACCTGCCTCTAAATGGATCTCCATTCTTCCTCCTCTAGATTTAGTTAACCTATCGAGCATTATCCCTGATGTTTGTTTCCTCTTGCGCCTAGGTGCTAGTCCAACAACATAGGAAGTGTTAGTGTACATCAAACTGTGGGACTACATATAAAGAAGCATGCAACTGTAACTTGACTCCAGCAACTACCTTCTTGTTGTTGAAGCTCACAAGGTTCATCTGATATTGCCAACTCGTCTTGTGTCAAGAGTGCTTGGGAAGTAGTGTCAGGTGGCAAGGGAGCTTGGGAACGTGCTGCTAGCTCAGTTGACGCATGAGTACGTCGTGCAGCTGGTAGTACTGTGGTAGGTGTTGCAAGAAATAGGGCTGTCTCTGCTTGTTTGGTGGCAGCTATTTGTTTCTTTTTGTCTTTTTTTGCAACTCGTGTAGCATGGGATGCCGTGTTTGTAGAATTTTCTGCTGGACTTTGACCTTCTATTGCACCATCGGTACCAGCAGAATATGCACGATTCATCCACTTCTCATTCCCTGCCATTCTGTGTTTCTTCCTCTTTCTCTGTGCCATGTTAAGTCAAGCCGACAAGAAAGACGAATAACAATTTAGTTCTTCAAAACAAATTGATGCGTGATGCAGACGAACTAAACTTTGATGTTAGACAACCACATGATAGAAGAATGTAATATGTATGAAAAATAGGACGGAAGAGATAACCAGAACTATGATGTGTAAACTAAGAAGAAGACATTTCACCAAATTAGAAGCAATGCAATGGAAGGTGGACACCATATCAAAGATGCTACAAATATCGCTCTGCCAAGTTAACAGTGTCTCATCATAAATGGTGTTTAAACAAATGTGAAGCAGTACAAGAAATAAATCATATGCAAGATGCAAACAACATCACACTACCATGTTAGAGGTCTCTCGGCATTAGTGCCATTGCATATTCACAGCTTATGATGTGTAAACTAAGGAGAAGGCATTTCAACAAAATTAGAAGCAATGAAAGCTAGACACCATATGAAAGATGCAACAAATATCACTCTACCAAGTTAAAACTGTCTCGTCATAAGTGCCATTTCAACAAATTAGTAGTACAAGCTAGAAAAGAATGTGAGATGTAACCTATATCGCACTCCGAAGTCAAACGTGTCTTATGATAAGTGATTGTTGCAGGTTACACAACGGTAGTAATATGATGTAAGAACATGGTGTGATAGACAGATATTGTATGTTCTAGAAACAGGAACACGTGTCTTACTCAAGTATAATGTGTAAAGTAAGCAGATGGAATTCAACAAAATTAGAAGCAATACAAGCTAGACATCACACATAACATGCAACCACATATAACAGTGCCAAGTTAGAGGGAGCACCGGTGATGCTACACTAGGGGAGACGTGCTCATCATAAACACAGCTTTATTGAGTGTCTATGCATGTGTTGTCTTGGAAATCATCTTGGGGGTGTGGAGGAGTAGAAACTGTAGAGGCCCTCTGTTCGGAAGGAGCACCTTTATCCGCTGCCTTGCTAACTTCCTTCCGCTTTATTGATTTTGAATTGTCAAGTAAAACCGACAAGAAAAGGCAATAACATTGACTCTTCAGAACTCATTCATGCATGATACTGACAATCACTACTTTGATGTAAGGCAAACACATGATACCAGGATGGAATATGTACGAAAAACAGGACGTCATGGCATGTTCACAACTGTTTGTGTAAACTAAGCAGAAACCATTCCAGCAAATAAGAAGCAATGCAAGCTAGACACCACATGAAAGATGCAACCAATATGACTCTGCCAAGTTAAAAGCGTCCCATCATAAATGGAATTTCAACAAATTAGAAGCAGTGCATGCTATAAATCATATGAAAGATGCAACTAATATCGCACTGCATATACTAAAGGTGTCTCGTCATGTTGTTTGATGCGGGATACAAAAAAACAATAGTTTTATGTAAGGACATGCTTAATAGACAGATGTACTATGTACTAAATACAGGAAGGCATGTCACATTAACATGTATAATGTATAAGCTAAGCAGACTAGCACATGCAGTTTAACCAGATTGGAAGAATTACAATCTAGACACCATATGCAACATGCAACCACATATCACGCTGCCAAGTTAGAGCAAGCACATGCGATGCTAGTGTAGGGGAAATGCTGTAATCAACTACACAGCTACGTTCACTATCTTCATGTAGCATTTCTGTTTCTTGAGAATCATGTCGGGAGGCTGACGCTACATTCTTTAAATGAGGAGTAGTCCCCTTGCCTGCCTGCCTCGTCATAAGTTATTGATGAGGCATACACAAGAACATTAGTTTGATGTAAGAACATGGTTAATACACAGATGTACTAGTATGTACCAAAAACAGAAAGGCATGTCATATTCAAAGGTCTAATGTGTAAGCTAAGCAGATGCAATTTAACAAAATTGGAAGCAATACAAGCTAGACATCCGGCTGGAGTGGTGAGCATGATCATCTAGGACCTGAGAGCCTGGTGGGAGGCGGGCTGCTTCGCCACCATCGCAGCTTTTTAGTTGGCTTCCAGGTGATGCCTATCTTTGCTGGGCTTGTCACTGGCTCGGCCAATGCCCTGACTAGCTAGTTGTCTTCTGGTGCTCACGGGATGGTGGTTCATGTAAAAAAATATCTCCTTATCTTATCGACTTCGGCCTTTAGAATACAAGCTAGACACCATATGGAACATGCAACCACATATGACACCGCGAAATTAAAGCAAGCACCTGGGATGGTGGTTCATTGCGAGCGAGGTCATCAACTCCAGAGCTACGTTCCCCGTCTCCATCTGCTGACACTGCACCCATTAAAGCGTTGAAACGTGTCTTGCCTAGCCGCAAAACAAGCTGGAGTGACTTATCTCTTTTCTTTTTGGCTTCTCTCATGGCAGCAGAATCTGAAATACCCTTGCATAAAAACACAACAGTGAGAGTAAGGGTGAAGTGTGTGCAGAACTAGTGCACTGTAAAAGTAGCAGATAGTAGGTGGCTGAAAAATAAATGACAGGAGACATATGATAGCTCTACAACATTGCATGGCAAACAAAATTAGATTCTACTCCGTATGATTTTGTAGTATATGAGCACAGGAAATGCAGGTACTCCTCCAGCACACCACCACATGTGGTCATATCTAAGATAACAGTCGACTGAAAATAAATAGGTCAGTCGATTTTTTTAATGAACCGTCCGATCTATAAGGAACGGGCAGATGGCCTTCGTCTACCTCCCGCTAGTCACTATTGACGATCTTTCTCGAACCGCCAGCGACCACCGGCCCAGACCCCTGCCTCCGCCGCCCCGCCCTTCCATCGACCTCACACCACCACCGTGCTTGGCAGCGCCCCCAGGCCATCCCTTTAATCCCGGCCGACCTCCAGATCGGGCGCCAGTAGCTCTAGGCTACACACGCCCCTAAGATAAACACCAAGGCGCTGCTTCCCCGGCGTAATAGGCGTACTAGCGCCTGTTACGCCGGGGAATGCTTCCGTTAATTAGGAATCAACTGGCCAGAAATTGAAATTCAGGGGGGCGACGGACCTCTAGCTAAGGTGAAATAGTATATGAGGAGAAACCTTGTGCATCGCGAGTTACTAGGAACATCTAGTATCAAGAAGAAGCGGTCAACTAGTGTCTTATGTGGGATGAATACCGTGCAAGAAGAGACGTAAGATCTGCATGAATAAGGGAAGAGGAGTACCTTTTTCGGTTGCCGGTGTGGTCACCCCCACATGTCGCGCCGATCTTCTTGTTTTTACCGGGGAAACCGATGTTCTGGAGGGTGCATGCTTGGACGAACCCATGGCCAAATTGTTGACTGTGTTGCCGTGGCCGTATGTCGGTGGAGGGGAAGCAGCTCCGAGGCGGCGAAGGACGGCGTAACAGGAACAACCCCGGTGCGGTGGAGGGTGGCGAAATTGGAGCGGCAGCAGTGAGGCGCAGGACGGCGTGGTTGAACTGGCTCGGGTACGGACGGCTTGGCCTCGGCTTCAACTACTAGCCGTGGAGGGCGTTGCGGTTGAGGTTGCGGTGGACGACGACGACGGGGTATCGGCTCCGGCGTGATGGAGGAGGGCGGCGGTTGATGGGTGGGATGGGGTGGCGGACGGAGGACGTCGGGGTTTCGCGGCTGGTGGAGAGGTAGTTTTGGCGCCCACGGAGTACGAATGGGGAATCAGACGGGTGGGGGGGGGGGAACCATGTTTCGGTCTGGGACTGTCAGTGTACTAAAGTAGGGGTACTCTAGTATCCCGAACTTGTGCACGGGCAGTCGCAGCACCCCGCGGCAAGGCCCGCCAGGTGATCACCAAGGCTCTCTATGGTTCCTTTAAAGCCATTCGAGAACAAAATATTTAAGTCAAGAAGACAAGTCCCCGGCAAGAGGAGCTTGCCAGGAAGGCCATTCAAGGTACGAGACCCCGGCAAGAGGAGCTTGCCGGGAAGCCCAACAAGAGCATCTCAAAGAACCTGCCGCAGCACGCCACGCGTCCCGGCAGGACCCGGCGAGCGACAAGTTCCCGGGCGCGACAAGACAACGGCCGCGCCAAGGCACTTACCGCGGCAGGCAGTCACTCTGTACCCGCGCTCCAGCTCACCCACCTACGTGTCGCTCCGGGATCCTTCCCAGTGTACGTGGCGGGAGGCTGTGCAGCCAGGGGTACACTGTGGCATGCGGCGCTGACAGGATTGCCATCGTGGCGAGCGATAGCGCCCCTGACGGCCCCTTTTCTACACCGTCTAGGCAACGTAGACGGGTATTTAATGCCTTTGTCCCCTGCCGTCAGGGTTAGGTATGATACACTGCGTAGGTAGCTGTACCTACCGCAGCATATTTACACTTTTACCCTTACCTACGTTGCCACCTGTTGGAGACCCCTTGGACATATAAAAGGAGGCCCATGCACAACGTAGGGGAGGGATCGATCCTCAGAGAAGCGTTCGGTCTCGTTAGCTGTTCGAGTGTACTGTAGCACTCGGCGCTCCGGAGCGAGAACTCAATACAATCCACAAAGCAGCAGTAGGAGTATTATCTCTCCGGAGAGCTCCGTAGCTGGGTAAAAAACCCCCGCGTGCTCCGCCTCGATCCGCTCTTCGCGCGGCCTCCGCCCCCCGCCGAACCGAGAAGGGGCTTCGTCCCCATAGGTGCTCGGGAAGCCAGGAAAACCTCGGCATCTTTGGCGCGCCAGGTAGGGGGCGTCGACGTTGTGTGAACCTGATCCGGCGTTCACGCGAGCTGAATCTTCATCGACTTCATCGACATGCCGCCAAAGAAAAAGGCTTCGGAGGCGGCTGCGCCATCCGCGTCGAATCCACTGCCGCCGCAGAAAACGGCCGGCGGGGAGGACGCCGACGGTGGAACGGGCACCGACGAGGGATCCCACGGTGCCAACAAGTCCAAGGACAAGACCGCGCTGCCCACTGGCGGCGTAGTCGGCTCCCCCGACGACCAGGCGTCCATAGACGCACCGCACCCATCTCAAGAGGCGTAGGACCGGCAGCGTCGTGGTACTCACGGTACCATATGCTCGCTGGACCCGAATCGAGCTAGCGGATCCCGGGACGCTCAAGGCCAACATGCGCGCCGACGTGCTGTCGCGAGCGAGGCACGGTCGCCTGGACGGAATACTGCTCCTTCCAACATCGTTGGGAGCCCGAGCATATCCCGCTCCTCGCACCGTTCGCCACCGCTACCCGCCAACCCAGCAGAAGCTCTAGCGCGAGCTCAACTGCTCCTAGACTTCCCTCCAGTGCCAGACAAGATCGACAACTGGAGGGCCACCATTCAGAGTCTCATCGGCTTCGCCAACGGCGACACTCTGCGGCCAGCGACCACATCGCAGCCGCGGCAGGCCAGCCAAGTGCGAGCCGATGGCGACAAAACCGGTGGGGGTGCAACCACCGTGCACTCTCCGCCCCGAAGGCCAAGATCGCCGACTCGCCGGATCCGCCACGACAGCGACTCCACTGCTTCCTCAGATCCGCGAACTCGTCGCGATCAGCGCCACGTTCTTCACGAACGGCAGCAAGAAGACGCCCGCACTCGCATCGAGCGCCGGAGAGAAACGCGGCGTCAATCAGACTGACGCGCTGGCCCCACTGTCGATATGCAAGCACCAGGGGAACCAGGCGACCTGCCGTACGCAGTAGGTTGCCCTGCATTTACCCGTGAGCTGCGGCAAGTCCAGTGGCCCAGCACGAAGAATTTCAAGCCATACGTACCAGAGAAGTACGTCGGCAGGCTGCATCCGTCAGAGTTCCTCAGCATCTACACCATTGCGGTGCAGGCTGCCGGGGGGCGGGATGACAAGATCCTCGCCAATTACTTCCCTCTGGTGCTCAAGCCCAACGTCAGGTCCTGGCTCATGCACTTGCCGGAAAACTCCATATCTTCCTGGGCGGACCTATGCCATCAGTTTGTCGGCGCCTTTACAGGCGGCCACAAACCCCATGGCCAGGAGAGTGATCTTCACCTGCTTGCCCAGAAGGAAGGGGAGCCTCTGCGTAAGTACATCCAGAGATTCAGCCAAGTGCAACGCAACATCCCAGACGTCCACCCTGCCGCGGTCATCAGTGCGTTCCATCAGAACGTGCGCAACCGCAGGATGCGGGAGGAGATGGCGATGTGCAAGATCAGAGACGTCAGCGAGCTGTATGCCCTGGCCGACAGATGTGCATGAGCTGAGGAAGGGAGGAAACTCCCCGGAGAGAACGTAGGAACCGCAGGATCTGACAGCGACAATGCCGCCCCATCAAGCAAAAACAGGCGGCGGAACAACAAGGAGGTTGCCGCATGCGCCAACTACCAGGCTGTGGCGGCCGCCGACAAGCGGGATGGCACCAACAAGCAGTACTGCAAGATTCACCGCACCAAAGGCCATGACCTCCAGAGCTGCAAGAAGGTCGAGCAGCTCGTTGAGCTGCAAAAGGCCGAGTACGAGCGACGCGACAAGGAGAAGGCCCAAGGAGGTGCTGGAGGATCTGGTACGAAGCGCACTGGCCGGGGGGGACGCCGCGGCAATGCCAAGCAGCGGCAAGGCGACAGACCTCCCCGCGGCCGCGACAAGGATGAAGATGACGACGACGACGAAGACATGGATGACGCCGAGACCAGTGAGCAGGAGTTCCAGAAAGCCACAGAAGTTTTGTGCGTTGACAGCGGTGCTTCTCTGCATACTTCACACCGCCAACTCAAGCAATGGGTGCGGGAAGTTAATGCAGCAGAACCACCTGTCGAGTCACGCAAGCTTCTGAAATGGTCCAACACACCTATCATCTTTGATATTGAGGACCACCCCGATCGCACAACTACTGTCGGGTGTTTGCCGATGTTGGTCTCACCAACTATCCGCAACCTCAAGGTCACTAAGATGCTAGTTGATGGCGGGGCCGGCTTGAACCTGATCTCCTCCGCTGTACTTCGGAGACTCCAAGTCCCTGACAGCGAGCTCGAAGAGACCGACACGTTTCAAGGAATCAACCCGGGAAGGAGCAAGCCGAAGGGGAAGATCACGCTGCCGGTGACATTTGGCAGTGAGTTGAACTTCAGGACTGAGAGGATCACTTTCGACATTGCCGATTTCCCATTGCCTTACAATGGGATTCTCGGCCGTCCAGCGCTCGCCAAGTTCATGGCGGCCTCTCACTACGCGTACAACATATTGAAGATGCCAGGCCCGATAAGTGTCATCTCTGTACATGGCGACAATAAAGACGCTCTCATCTATGCCGACAAGATCTACCGGGAAGCAGCAGCTGCCGCGGATCGCGAGACACTTGCCGCTGAAGCTCCCGGGGGGAAGAAGAAGACCAAGTCCGGCAAGAGCTCTGATGCCCACTCCGGCAAGCGCACCTCTTCGGAGTGCTGCGCTACCGTTGAGGACGCACCATCGAGCTCCACCGGCAAGTGTAAGAAGACAAGGGCAGCTCCGCCAGCAACCAAGACGGTGTCCTCCAAGGAGGACGACACTGGTGGTACCTTCACCATCAGTGCCACTCTCGACCCTAAATAGGAAAGCGCGCTCGTTGCTTTCCTGCGGGCGAATGTCGACGTGTTTGCGTGGCAACCGTCTGACATCCCCGGCGTTCCCAGGAAAGTAATCGAGCACCACCTCGCCGTTTGTCCTCACGCGCGACCCGTCAAGCGGAGAGTCAGGAAACAAGCGGTGGAGCGCCAAGAGTTCATCGCCGAAGAGATCAAGAAGTTGGAAGCAGCAGGCCTCGCCAGAGGAGTGCTCCATCCTACGTGGTTGGCCAATCCTGTAGTCGTGCGCAAGGCGAACGGGAAATGGAGACTTTGCACTGACTTCACCGATGTCAACAAAGCTTGTCCCAAAGACCCATTTCCCTTGCCGCGCATTGACCAGATTGTCGACTCCACAGCCGGATGCGACTTGCTTTCGTTTCTTGACGCATACTCAGGATACCATCAGATCTTCATGGCAGAAGAGGATGAGGAGAAAACCGCGTTCATCACTCCATGTGGCACGTACTGTTTTGTACAAATGCCTTTCGGTTTGAAGAATGCTGGTTCAACATTTGCAAGGGTCGTCCATACTGCTTTTGAGCCGCAAATACACAGAAATGTGGAAACCTACATGGATGATATAGTGGTAAAAAGCAGGGACAAGTCAACTCTGGTTCAAGATCTAGAAGAAACTTTTGCAAATCTGCGTAAGATCAGCCTCAAGCTCAACCCCGAGAAGTGCGTGTTTGGAGTCCCTTCCGGCAAGCTTCTCGGGTTCTTTGTGTCCCAGCGGGGGATTGAAGCCAATCCCGACAAGATCAAGGCCATTGAGCAGATCGAAGCACCGAAGCGCGTCAAGGATGTACGAAAACTTGCCGGCTGCGTGGCGGCTCTCAGCAGGTTTATCTCTAAGTCTGCTGAACGCGCCCTGCCATTTTTCAAAATCTTGAAAAAGGCAGGTCCAATGAAATGGACTCCGGAAGCGGAGGTTGCGCTGCAAGACTTGAAAAGATACCTGTCCTCCACTCCAATACTTGTTGCACCTAAACCACAAGAGAAGTTGCTGCTATATCTGGCGGCAACCAATCAAGTGGTTAGTGCTGCGTTAGTAGCGGAGAGAGAGGCAGATGATGAGCTAGCAACCGCGGCAAGCGCGTCCAGCGACAAGCAAGGGGCTTCCCCGACAAGCTCTAGTCCCGACGAAGATAGATCTGCGCAGATGTGCGGAGGGATACAGAAGAAAATGGTGCAGCGCCCAGTCTACTTCGTAAGTTCCCTTCTGCAGGGGGCTAGGTCGAGGTACTCTGGTGTGCAGAAATTGCTTTTCGACCTTCTTATGGCCTCGAGAAAGCTGCGCCATTACTTCCAAGCACATGAGATCACAGTTGTCACTCGCTTTCCGCTGAAGAGGATACTGCAGAATCCAGAAGCAACAGGCAGGATTGTTGAGTGGGCATTGGAACTGTCGAGCTTTGGCCTCAAGTTTGAGAGCACTTCAACTATTCAAAGCAGAGCATTGGCAGAATTCATAGCAGAGTGGACGCCAACACCTGACGAAGAAACCCCAGAGATGAGCATCCCCGTCAAGGAAGCAAACAAAGAGTGGCTGATGTACTTTGATGGCGCGTTCTCGCTACAAGGCGCCGGTGCTGGCGTGCTGCTTATCGCACCAACCGGAGAGCACCTCAAGTACGTGGTCCAGATGAACTTTCCCAAGGAGCAAGCAACAAACAATACTGCAGAGTATGAAGGATTGCTCGCCAGTCTCAGGATCGCGGCAGACCTTGGGATCAAGCAGCTCATTGTCAGGGGTGACTCGCAGCTTGTCGTCTGCCAAGTAAACAAGGATTATCAGAGTCCGTTGATGGAAGATTACGTTGATGAAGTGAGGAAGCTGGAAGAGCGCTTTGTCGGCCTACAGATGGAACATGTTCCTAGAGCTCAGAACAACATCGCTGACGGCCTGTCAAAGTGCGCGGCATTTAAGTTACGTGTGGAACCAGGAATCTTTGTGCTCAAGCTGACTCGGCCATCCGTGACGCCACCAACCGGATAGAGCAGGAAGAGGAAGTTGATTTCCGGCGACTATCTTCCGGCTGAGCTTCCCGAAGCTGCCGCCAAGAGGGTCCCCAAGATCAACGCCAAGAGTGCTGAGGAGCAGTCTGCTCCGACAAGCCCCAAGGTTTGTTTCGTTGAAGCAGACGCTCCCGACAAGTTTCGCTCCGGCAAACTTGCCGGGGATCATCAAGCTCCGGCTGAGCCACGGGTTCTCGCCGTAGAAGCGGATGTTCCCGCAGCAGCAGTTATGCCTTTAGTCCTTGTTGTCGAGCCGCAGGCTCCAGCATGGGCACAACAGATCGTCCGTTTCCTCCAGTCAGGAGAACTTCCCGAAGAGCCAGAAGAAGCGGAAAGAGTAGCCCGACAGTCTAGTATGTACCAGTTCGTTGATAACGCACTGTACAGAAGAAGGCTCAACGGAGTGAAATTGAAGTGTATTCCCCGAGAATACGGACAGAAGCTGTTGGCAGAGGTGCATGGAGGCATATGTGGTCATCACATTGGCGCCAGAGCACTTGCCGGCAAAGCGTTCCGGCAAGGTTTCTTTTGGCCAACAACCCTCCAGGATGCAACTGCACAAGTAACCAAGTGTGAAGCGTGCCAGTTCCATTCCAAGCAGATACACCAACCAGCTCAAGCTCTCCAGACAATCCCTTTTTCCTGGCCATTTTCGGTCTGGGGGCTCGACATCCTCGGCCCTTTCCCCCGAGCTGTCGGGGGCTTTGAGTACTTGTACGTCGCAATCGACAAGTTCACAAAGTGGCCAGAAGTGGAGCCAGTGAGGAAGGTGACAGCACAGTCAGCAGTCAAGTTCTTCAGGTCGATTGTTTGCCGCTTCGGAATCCCTAACAGGATCATCACCGACAACGGTACACAATCACGAGTCGCAACTTCATGCAGTATGTCCGAGACCTTGGCGCCAAGGTCTGCTTCGCTTCTGTTGCTCACCCCAGAAGCAACGGTCAAGAAGAGAGGGCAAATGCTGAAGTGCTACGTGGACTCAAGACCCGGACTTTCGGCAGGCTGCACAAGTGCGGAAGAAACTGGATCGAGGAGCTGCCGGTGGTTCTTTGGTCGATCAGGACGACGCCAAATCGAGCCACTGGCCAGACACCTTTCGCTCTAGTCTATGGAGCAGAGGCAGTTACCCCCACGGAACTCGTATACGGGTCACCTCGAGTGCTCGCTTATGATGAGCTTGAGCAAGAGCAGCTGCGGCAAGATGACGCGCTGCTCCTTGAGGAAGACTGTCTTCAGGCTGCTGTACGAGCTGCTCGATACCAGCAAGCTTTGCGCCGCTACCATAGCCGCAAAGTTAAAGCCAGAAGTCTTGAGGAAGGCGACCTTGTTCTTCGGCGCGTTCATTCCGCCAAGAATTCCAACAAGTTGACGCCAAAGTGGGAAGGCCCTTACCGGGTGAAACGAGTCACGAGGCCTGGCGCTGTCCGCCTGAGACCGAGGATGGCTTTCCGGTGAGCAACTCCTGGAACATCGAGCATCTTCGTAAGTTTTACCCGTAAGGCGCGGTTGTCGGCCCCTGTTCGGCAACCACCATTTTGTACAAGTCTTGCCGCTGTTGCATGTAATCCTTTGTACAAAGCCAGGCGCAGACCCTGTGCATAAATAAAACTCACGTGCTCCGCACACCTTGTCACTTTCATGCCTTTCTGCAAGAATTATCTGACACTTTGTGCAGCAAGCACCCTCGGTAAGCAATAACGATCCATAAGGCTCCATACTATTGTTTTCTCTTTTCTTTTTCTCAAGGAGAGGAAGGATCCTTCGCCCATAAGTTAGCCGGAGGGGATGGGAAGATAATTGTATGGACCCGGCGTCGTTCAGGAAAATTTTTGCCTTGCCGGGGAGCAAACGACAAAAAAGCTAAGTGCCAAAGTTTGAGCAGTCAGATTTTTTTAAGTTACTTTCCTTGAACGACCATGCTTTGTATGGAAAACCCGTGCGCGAAGGAACCATCTCGTGGCTAGTTGCGCCCTTACTTTGCTTCGAGTTCGCTCAACAGCTTAAGTGTGCCGCGACTAGAGTCGCGCCCTTACTTTGTTTCGAGTTCACTCAGCAACTTAAGCGAGCTGCGACTAGTCGCGACAAGGTTTCTTGTCGGTAACGGCACCGCCAGCAGGCTGCTGACGTCCCGCACTCAGCCCTCGCGGCAAAGGTGCCTACGCCGGCAAGTTCCCTAAAAGCGTAGGGCAAAAACATACAAAGGAGGGAGTCGAGTAAAGGGAATAGCATTGCAATCGTGACATGAAACAAAGTTATATTACAAGATAGTTTGTCACGGCTCTAATAGACTGTTTTCATAACATGACCAGCGACGACAAGAAAAGAAGAAAATAGGCGGCCTAGTCCGCGTGGTCGCCCTCAACCCTCTTGATCCCGCTCACCTTGTCCACAATGGGTGCGACGAGGGTCTCGAGCTCATCCAGATCAGCTTCCGGCGGCAGGGACCTGAGGACATTAGTGAGGCGGAGGCCCGGGTTGCGGAAGGCCACCTTCATCAGCACCTTTTTGAGAGGTCCCGCGCAGATCTCGCGCGACTCGTCAGCCAGCTGCTTTGGGATCCTCTCCCGGAGTTGCTGGAGGGCCGTCGCCACGCCTTTGAAGAACAAGGTGAGCTTGGCGCTAGATGGGAGGTTCTCGTCAGAGGAATACCCGAGCAGCCAGGGGTACACTGTGGCATGCGGTGCTGACAGGATCGCCATCGTGGCGAGCGATAGCGCCCCTGACGGCCCCTTTTCTGCACCGTCTGGGCGACGTAGACGGGCATTTAATGCCTTTGTCCCCTGCCCTCAGGGTTAGGTATGATACACTGTGTAGGTAGCTGTACCTACCGCAGCATATTTACACTTTTACCCTTACCTACGTTGCCACCTGTTGAAGACCCCTTGGACATATAAAAGGAGGCCCATGCACAACGTAGGGGAGGGATGGATCCTCAGAGAAGCGTTCGGTCTCGTTGAGCCAGGAAAACCCCGACATCTTTGGAAGAAAGAGGAGCAGAATCTGAAGAAGGAAGAAGATGAGAGAATGCGGGTTTCCGTCCCCCCCGTCCCGCTCAGCCAATCGAGACGCAGAAGGCGCAGGGAACTGGGCCCGACCTACTGCCTCGGCCCATGGCGACCCGGTTTCCCGCCTCCACCGTTCGCCACTCCAAGCGCATGGAAGCCGCGTGGCGGGAGGGAAGAGTTGAGGCGACGAATGAGGCGACCTCTCCCCACCCCGTGATCGTGGGGGGGTGGACGCCTCGAAGACCACGCCTCCACGCCTCCCTTCGTTTATGAGGAAGATACGAACCACCAGGGGGCGGACGTTTCGCCTTTCTGAGTAAAGGAACCACCCACGACCTCCCCCACGATGCCGCAATCGACGCGTGCCGTTCGAGAGGGTTTTCCTGGCTCCCCGAGCAGGGACGCGCTTGTTTTTGGATTTTTGAATAGAAGATGGGACACGCTTGTTTGAAATTTGGGGAAAGTACACACTTTGCCCCCCCTCTTAAATTTGGGACCTACTGCCGGTCGGGGGTAGGATGGTAATCCCAAGTGTCCAAAATAGTGGGCGGGAGCGACTTCGGCCGCGCGCATGTGTGCTTAGGCGCCATTGTGTATGAATGTTTTTCGGATGCGGTTGCGTGGCGTCTAGATGAAGCTACAAACCTACCCCGGTTTAGACCTTTGGACGTCGGGCCAGTAGGTTTCACGGGTCGAAGTTATTAGAAAAGTAATTTCCTTGTACTACCAAACATTGGTCTCACGCGGTTTTGGGCGAGTAGAGGCTCTTTTGGCGCTTCGTTTGAAATTTTGAAACACAAGCATTCACGTTTAGAGTACTCTTGAACTATGGGGATTGACCTAAATATACAACATTATATTTGACCTTCTATGTTTGAAAACCTCATTAAATTATCCGCTTCTTTTTGAAATTTTGACACTTGAAAATCCTATAACTACGATTATTTTGGAATGGAGGAGCTAAATTTGAATCTATTTTGTACACGACTACATATGCTAGTATGTACAAAATCAGAGCAAAGAATTGTGCCCCCATAATTTAGGCATGGTTTACAAATGCCATGATATCAAATTCAAATAATTGAATGGACTTCATGTTGAATTCGATTTTTTTAAACCACCTTAAGTTGAATTCAAATGTATGCTAGTTCATAGGTAGTAGCTATTTATAATGTCCATTGTGTAACTTTCGTATGTATAATGTGCTTTACACACACAACATGAACTATACTCACATTTATATTCGATTGCTAAAGCAATGCATTGTCTGGAGTTCAAAATACTAACTATGTGGATCAATTGTGTCGAATAATAACATAGACATGCTCAAATTCGATAGAATCTAGATGTCTGATGGATCAATGACCGCTCCTTACGCGAATTGCAAATATATATCATGATCCCATCCTAATATTTGGATACAATTTATATCTTTAATCAATGTGTAGAGCAATCTTTTACTGTAGTTTCACTCTCGATCGGTGGTCTCTCACACATGCTCACACTCTCTCCCGAGGTGTCTTTCTCGCACACATGCTCTAGATATAACCCTCCCTCCCTCTCGTAACCATTTATCTCACTACCATCGTGCCCACCTATCGACTTGTATCTACTCTACATCTACACTCTTATAAAAAACATAAAATACACTTGTCGGTGTCAAAACCGGCGGATCTCGGGTAGGGGGTCCCGAACTGTGTGTCTAGGCCGGATGGTAACAGGAGACAAGGGACACGAAGTTTACCCAGGTTCGGGCCCTCTCGATGGAGGTAAAACCCTACTCCTGCTTGATTAATATTGATGATATATGTAGTACAAGAGTAGATCTACCACGAGATCAAGGAGGCTAGACCCTAGAAGCTAGCCTATGGTATGATTGTTGTATGATGAAGTTGTCCTACGGACTAGAACCCTCCGGTTTATATAGACACCGGATAGGGTTAGGGTTATACAAAGTCGGTTACAATGGTAGGAGATCTTGAATATCCGCATCGTCAAGCTTGCCTTCCACACCAAGGAAAGTCCCTTCCGGACACGGGACGAAGTCTTCAATCTTGTATCTTCATAGTCCTGGAGTCCGGCTGAAGGTATAGTCCGGCTATCCGAACACCCCCTAATCCAGGACTCCCTCGGTAGCCCCTGAACCAGGCTTCAATGACGACGAGTCCGGCGCGCAAATTGTCTTCGGCATTGCAAGGCGGGTTCCTCCTCCAAGTTCTTCATAAAAAGATTTGTAAACACCAAGAGTAGTCTCCAGCTCTGCAAAATAAGTTTCCACATATTGCCATAGAGAGAATAATATTAACACAAATCTAATCTGCTGACGTATTCTGCAGCGTGACATCACACTACGGCCAAGTCCTTTTCTTGAATCGTTTTTACTCTTCCACCTCAGCGTGTTTTGCGAGGCGGTTTCCTTGGCACGTCTTGTCAAAGCAGAGATCGTGTGCCCCTTTTTACGGGAGTCTCATCAATACAGACGTGGGTAACCCAATCATTCCTGTTAGCACGTTTCCTCGATTAAAGGTGAGTCCCAAACGGTTACGGGGGGGGGGGGGCTCTTGGTATTCAACCTCTTATAAAGAGACCAAGGCCTTACTTCTTTTTCCAACCCCAAACGAGTTCGCCCGTCGCCTTGAGGTCCAACACCCTAGGCTCCAGATTCCAGGCGCTTCGGACCTTCGACCATGTCCGGTTCTGACCTTCAAGCCGATGGACGCCCTCCTCCGTCACGGAAGGGGACGTGCTAAAGTTGAGAGAGGCTAAGTTCCTGACCGGCGAAATCTCGCATAGGTTACCTGTTCAAGGGCAGGCCATTCCCAGTCCCCAGCCCGGTGAGAGCGTGGTGTTCATATCTCACTTCCTTCGAGGATTAGGCTTCCCAATGGATCCCTTTGTGAGGGGGCTGCTGTTTTATTACGGGCTAGAATTCCATGACTTAGCTCCGGAGTCCATCCTCCACATATCCTCATTCATCATCATGTATGAAGCGTTCCTCCGTGTTACCCCTCACTTCGGATTATGGCTCAAGACTTTCAAAGTGGAGCCGAAGATGATCGAGGGACGGCACGCAGAGTGCGGAGGTGCTGTTATAAGCAAGAGGAGCTCGGTTTGTGGCAACGAGAGTGGTTCTATATCTCCGCTCCCAGGGGAACTAAGTGGGTGACGCCTCCTGCCTTTCGCTCGGGTCCCCCGCGCGGCTAACGTCATGGGTCAGCAGAGGGTTAGATTGGGGGTTACCCAAAGACGTGCCCTTGTTGCAGGGCCGCATTAGGGATCTCTTAGAAGGAGACCTCAGCCTGGTCAAGGTGACGCAGATCATGTTGATTCGCCGGATATTGCCCGGCAAACGTCGCTCCCTTCGCTTGTGGGAGTTTAATCCAGAGGGACCGCGGGCTCTCCAGAATTTCATGGGCGAAACGCCTGCGGAGATGTATAAACTGTTCTTCGGATCACAAGCAATGTGTCCGGATTTGACCGAGGACGCAGGCCTAAGCTGCAATCGCCCGGATACTGAAGTAAGTAACCTTGTGCCCGGACACGCTATCCGTATAATTGTCATGAACTTGCCCCTAAAAGAGCTGTCCTTTTAAACAGGACTGGATAGCGAAGGCAAAGCTGATCAGGTTTCCGGCTCCCCTTCCCGAAACCAGGTCAGATCCCGTGCTTGTCAGGATGTTGAAGATAATGCCTTTGGAGGGAAGTAAGGGGAAAAACAAGGGAACTATGGCCTCCTTGAAGGAGGCTACTTCGGAGGGAGAAACCGACAATTCCTCTCCTAAGGGGAAGAAGAGGGCTGCCTCCGACGACCCGGAGACCACGGCCTCGAAGCGGGGGAACAAATCCTCGTCAGAGGGTCTGACGCCGGGGAGTTCCTCGGCCGAACTACGCCCTCAAAGGGATCAGCCCTCCAGCGAGCCGTAAGTAGAGAAAGGTTTCCCTTTTGAGGGATGAGAGAAATCTTTGATTTATATCTGAGAAGATTAACCGATATTTTACCATGTAGCTCGGACTTTAGTCCTTCTCAGCAGAGCTCGTCCTCGGGGGATGTTCTTCCGGAGATGATGGAGAGCGGGACGCCTCCCCCTGCCGAACCACCTAGCGAGGCAGGCGACGCTGTGGTGTCGTCGCGGAGGGTTCCTTTGAATCTGGCAGGGGCGGAAGATAGCCATATGCCCCCCAAGATTCTCCGCGTCCGACCTTCGAAAGAGGCCATAGGACAAGTCCGGCACCGTCTGGTGTTCGGCCGGAGGAGCTAAAGATTCTGCTAGGGCAAGCTTCTATCTCAGAAGAACACCGTGCATTGATGGGTACGGTGATTAAAAGGATTTCATCCGCAGGATGCGGATTGCATGAAGCCGTCAAAAGTTACTGACGGGTTTTGAGGTACGTTAGATAATGTACACTTTTGTCAGTTGCGCATAAGTAAGTTGCGCCCTGTGTAGATAGTAGCCCCTGAGACTCTGTGCGCTGTCAAGAAATGACGGCACGCAGAGGATCATAATCCTAGGTCTAAGGTGTCGCCCTTGAATGTAGGTGGCGAGGTGTCCGGAATCGCGCCGAACTGATGATTTTGCCGAACTAAAGCGGCAACTGGACGTGGCCGATGCCGACATCGTGCTTGTCAACAAGCGGCTTGATGAGGCTCAAGGTATGTAGTTCCTCAGGCAGCATCGAGTAAGAGGAGTTTTATGCCATTATCTTACAGTGTATGTGCTTGACGCAGATGGTGCGGCCGCCGTGGAGAATCTTAGGGCAGAACTTGCCCGAGCTAAAGAACAAGCCCAAAAGAGCGATGCGGCTGCCCAGAAAGCTCTTGAAGAGCTGAGAGCCGAACAGGCTGCTCACTGCCGAAGCAAGAAGGAGATGGACGAGATGACCGTGAAGTTAGAGCGCGCTGCTGACCATTGCAAGCTTCTTGAAGAAGAAGAACGGGCAAGGCAGACGGACTTGGAGAAGGCCGTTGCTGATGCCAAGGACGCTCGCTCTGCGATGAGAGCTGCGAAGGAGGAGCTGCGTCAGGCCGAACAGATTGCGGCTGGAAAGCCCTTTATGCTGCGGAGGAAGTTTTGCAATCCGAAGTTTGCTCCATTAGACCGGATGTGGAGTGTGGAGGACACCTATCTGGATTTGGCAGCAAGTGCTGCTGATGCGACCGAACACTTTCGAGATCTAAAAGATCGCGAAGTGGAAAAGCTTTTCTAGTCGCAGTTCCACAATCCAGAACGCCCACTGGCAGTGGATGATCGCCTGGCTCAATGGGCCGAACTGAATAGGTTGTCCGCACTTGCCATGAAGTACGTCATGGGTTATCTGTGGCCGGGGATATCGGAGCCGAAGAGTTATTTCAGCTTGGTGCAGCAATTCCTTGACGCGGTGCCGCGTATTAATGCGATGAAGAGGTCAGCATGCATAGAGGGCACACGGATGGCTCTTGCCCGTGTCAAGACATACTGGGCAGAGATGGAGAACACCATTGTTGCGTCCCGAGATTCGGACAAAAGCCGAGTACCCTCCGAGCACTATTTTTAGGAAGTCCTTGAGGGCGCTCGTGTAATAGAGACGCAGTGCTCGAAGGATACTATGTTATGATAGCATATGTAATTATAAAGCAATATTTTGATAAATTGTAGTGGCCTTTCATACTTGTGCCTTCAAGTATTGGGAACACCTCCTGTGCGCCCGTTTTAATATATATACAAAATCTGAAAGATGGCAGTCGTTGGCTTCAGCCCCCACGCACATAGTGCGGGGGTGCTCGCAGAAGACGCATTTTCACACTTAATCCAATGTCTTGGTCCTACAAAGGAGGTGATAGCGCAGCGGGCCAGGCAACCGGACTATAATACTTGAACACTTTCACTTAGCCATAGGAGCTTGACAGGGGGACTATTTAGGTAGCCCCTTGGTGACTGCGCTCGCCCGAGTTCGGGGCGCGTATGTGCCTGGCCGGGAAACGGCCCTTCGTTAAAGCGGAGGAATCCTATAGATTCCAGTAGGTCATCGAGTGGTTGACCAGTCTCACGCTACATCATGACAGTCAGTTTTCGGATTTCTCTACTGAGGTGCTCGCCCGGCCTAACCGGGGCACAATCGCAGTAGTTCTCCTGGTGCTACCTTAGCCGATAGAGCGGAACGTAAGGTAGCCGAACTCAGGAGCCGGGCAACCCAACATTTGATCAAAGACATGATTCGGAGCTGATGCATATAATGCCAAAACTCGCGACGTCGAACACTCCCTAAGGTGTTCGGTCTTTATAAGTGCGGGCAAAACAACACTCCTTATTAAAAAGCCCCTAGTGTCCAGGTACGCGCAAAAATTCTGACGTGGCCACATGCCAAGATGCCAGCCTCCTCCTTGGTTATGGCTGAGAAAACCAGGGGATATGTAGCAACAAGAGACAGTAAAAAAGGTTTACGCAGGGTCTTAATCTAAAAAGAATCCTTAGGACGGGTCCCTACTGCACGTCTGCGCCTGTGTCTCCGTTGTGCTGTATCCTAGACGGGCGCCGCACGACGTTCATCTATAGAAGAGAGGAACTGAGATGAAAATGGGTCGTGCTGAACAAGATTTTAAAATAAACAAAGTATAAAGTAAAATATATAAAATTGAGCTTTATTGTCTCTTATTGTATATGTACGGAGCCCCTAGTGCGGAGGTATAAGGCCACTAAGCCTGCATCAATGATAATTTTGTACCGAACTCGTCTATCCGCGCTCGTGATCTTTTAAGGACCTGTTCCGAAGTTTTTGGCCGGTGAAGCCATTTTACTGTGGGGCTGTCAAAGCGGCCGCACAGTCCTCCGCTTGGGGGAGGCGCACCTCAATGCTTCCCCTTTAAAGAGATGATGCCTCGTGGACCGGGCATTTTAAGCGTTAGAGATGCATAATGCGGTATTGCGTTAAAGCGGGCGAAAGCTTCGCGTCCTAGTAGTGCTTGATAGCGACTTGAGAATGGGACGATGTGGAAAATTAGCTTTTCGCGACGGAAGTTATCGGGGTGGCCGAATGTAATTTCAAGCCGAAGGAAACCCATGCATCGGGTGTCCGGACCTGGCGTTACCCCTTGAAAGGAGGTTTTGCTGTGACGGATTCTTGTTGGGTCTATCCCCATGCGACGGATTGTGTCATGATATATCAGGTTTAGTCCACTGCCACCGTCCATAAGGACATTTGAAAATTTGAGTCCGCCGATTATTGGATCGAGTACCAAGGCAGACCATCCTGCGTTCCTGATACTTCTAGAATAGTCTCGTTGATCGAAGGTGATTGGTTTTGACAACCAGTGGCGGGACCCCTTTGGGATAGGTCGTGTGGTGCGTACCTTTATGGGTGCCGCACGTTTTGTTATGTGAAGTAAGTTTACTGTTTTTACTTCTTGTGGGAAGTTCTTTTGTTTCCTGGTGCTCTGCTTTTGGGGTTCGTCTTCGTCCTCGCTTGGTGTTTCGAGCCCCTTGTGTTCGGCGTTGAGTCTGCCGGATTGTTTGAAAACCCAACAATCTCTGTGGGTATGGTTAGCAGGCCTCCCGGGAGTACTGTGTATTTGACATGTCCTGTCCAGGATTTTGTTTAAGTTGGATGGATCATCCCTGTTATCCTAGAGGGGCGGCTTTGTCTGATTCTGTCTTGAGCTTTTGAATCCGATGTTGATTGTCGTGCTCATCGGACCTTTTTCCTTAGTCCGGCGACGGTCCTTGTTGCGTCGCGGTTTTCCATTTCCATCCCTAGTTTCGGATGTACTTGGGTCGCTGGGGCTGCGTCTTGCCAACCAGTTGTCTTCTCCTGCACAAAAACGGGTCATGAGGCTAGTTAGTGCGGCCATTGTTCTTGGCTTCTCTTGGCCGAGGTGTCTGGCGAGCCATTCGTCTCAGACGTTATGCCTGAAAGCTGCTAAGGCTTCGGCGTCCAGACAGTTGACTATCTGATTCTTTTTAGTGAGGAATCTATTCCAGAATTTCCGAGCTGATTCTCCGAGCTGTTGTGTTATGTGACTGAGGTCGTCAGCATCCGGAGGACAGACATAAGTCCCTTCAAAATTTGCTCGGAAAGCGTCCTCAAGCTCTTCCCACCTTCCAACTGTGTTTTCAGGGAGGCTTTTGAGCCAATACCGGGCTGGTCCTTTGAGTTTTAGTGGTAAATATTTCATGGCGTGGAGATCATCTCCTCTAGCCATATGTATATGGAGGATATACCTCTATCCAGACTCCAGGGTCTGTTGTTCCATCATATGCCTCTATGTTTACGGGTTTGAATCCCGCTGGAAATTCATAATCCAGGACCTCATCGGTGAAGCATAGGGGATGTTCGGCGCCCATGTATTTGGGTGTGCCGGATTCTGATGATGGTTTTATTGCATTGCTTACGAGAGCTTGCTTTCTTGGCCCATAAATGGACCTTGCTGGGCCATCTTTTTGATGCGAATCCGTAAGTGGGTCGTGTGTCGGCTTAAGTGCGGCGCCATTTGCCATTTTATGCTGGCTATGGGGTCATCTACCCGACCGTGTGGCTTTCTTGTTTTTTGAATGCGATGGCTCTATGGCCTCTTCGTCGAATTCGCGCAGTAGCTTTCTCTTCGGATAGCTTTTAGTGCGACGACTGTCGCCGTATTTATCTGCGGTATTGATTACTTTGCTCCATCTGATCCTGAGTGCATCTTCCGCCGTTTTTAGCTTCCGCTTCTGCTTCTTCAGGCTGCGTGCTGTTGCCACGAGCCTCTTGTGGAGATTCTTCTGCTTCGCGGGTTTGTCCGGCGTAAGGTCGTCCTGAGTGTCGTTTTCGCCGGGGGAGGGATGTTCGGTTTCTCTATCCGTGTTGCCCTGTTCGGACGGTTGCTCTAAGGCCTGCTCGTCGTCTACCGGCTCATCCTACTCTATGGTTGGGTCTTTATCGAGGCGGGGCTTGGGTCGGCGTTTACACCGACACTTTGATTGTTTTTCGAGGGATTGGTCCCCCGCTCCATCCCCTTTTTCCTCGCTATTCCTTCCTTTAGGGGTGTCCACCATGTACACATCATGAGATGGGGTGGCTGTCCAATGCCCTATGGGCGTTGGCTCATCTGTATCTCCTGCATCGTCGTCCATACCGTCGATGTCTTCGGAGTCAAAGTTGAGCACGTCGTTTAAATTGTCGACAGTGGCTACCAAGTGGGTGGTGGGTGGGCTTTGAACTTCTTCATCGTACGTATCCCATCCTTGTTGGCCGTAGTCCGGCCAGGGCTCTCCCGATAAAGAGAGAGACTTTGGTGAGTTTAGGATGTCGGCAAAGGGCGAGTGCTGAAAGATGTACGCGCCGGTGAACTCCATGATCGGGGCCCAATCGGATTTGATTGGCAGGGGCGCGGGGGGTTCGGAGTCCGGAGGGGAATCCGGATCCTCGGAGTCATGGGTAATGCCGAGTGTGGGGCTGGCGTTCGGCTCGATCGCCTTTGAGATTGCAGCCCCCGGGGTGATGCCCAACCGCTCTCCCTCGATCAGCGCCACAGGTTCCGAATTAAGGGTCGGGACTGACGCGCGTGCGGGCTCCAGGGCACTGTTCGGCGGCAGAGCTAGATCATGCCCATCGAGACAGTGCGGCGTGCTTGGCTGTGGCTCGAATCTGTCGAAGATCAAGTCCCCATGGATGTCAGCCGTGTAGTTCAAACTTGCAAACCTGACCTGATGGCCAGGGGCGTAGCTTTCGATCTGCTCCAGGCGGCCAAACGAATTGGCCCGCTGTGCAAAGCCGCCGAAGACGAAGATCTGTCCGGGGAGAAAAGTCTCACCCTGGACTGCATCGTCGTTGATGATCAAAGGAGCCATCAGGCCTAAAAGCGACGACACAGAGGAACTCTCAATGAAAGCACCAATGTCGGTGTCAAAACCGGCGGATCTCGGGTAGGGGGTCCCGAACTGTGCGTCTAGGCCGGATGGTAACAGGAGACAAGGGACACGAAGTTTACCCAGGTTCGGGCCCTCTCGATGGAGGTAAAACCCTACTCCTACTTGATTAATATTGATGATATAGGTAGTACAAGAGTAGATCTACCACGAGATTAAGGAGGCTAGACCCTAGAAGCTAGCCTATGGTATGATTGTTGTATGATGAAGTTGTCCTACGGACTAGAACCCTTCGGTTTATATAGACACCGGATAGGGTTAGGGTTACACAAAGTCGGTTACAATGGTAGGAGATCTTGAATATCCGCATCGCCAAGCTTGCCTTCCACGCCAAGGAAAGTCCCTTCCGGACACGGGATGAAGTTTTCAATCTTGTATCTTCATAGTCCTGGAGTCCGGCTGAAGGTATAGTCCGGCTATCCGAACACCCCCTAATCCAGGACTGCCTCAACACTCTTATAAAAAACAGAGTTGGTGATGATGGTTTGCCTGCCATCCTGCAATATAGGCCGTCCGATTTATATCTGACGGATAGGAAAGAAACTATGGCAATTTTGCAAAAAGGTACCCCCACACCTCTCCACATTTGCAAATAAGGCCTTCCCTCATTCATCCTTTTCTCTCACAAGATAAACAAGTCATACAAATGCATCTTGATGTTACGTGCAACGCACGGGCATCTTGCTCGTAAGAATGAAAACAAACGACAAAAAATATTTGGACGGTGGTTCAAAGTCATGACCGCGGGCACAGCGGACATGGTGGCCTTGTATTGGTATGCTGAGCCGTCTGTTTTAACACACAGGAGCTGGTGTGGTGATTATACACACACGCATGCATGCACATGAACTGCATGCATGCAACACTCACACAAACACATGCACCCACGCACGCACGCTACACTCACACGTACACATGCAGCCACGCACGCACACAACACACACACGCGCGCGCAACACTCACACACGCGCGCGCAACACTCACACGCACACACGCACGCATGCATGCACACACCAGTACACCACACGACTAACACACACTCTCACGCTCAAGTGCTCAACCTACACGTGCATGCGCACACATCAGGCCCTGACAGACACATACACAACCAGGTGATTCCCACGCACGGGTTGGAGCCTTGTCACGCCTGCGTAAATTTGTGTTTATCTGACCTTTTGCCTATGCGAACTGACAGGTGGGACCCACAACAAACATGGTCAATTTAACTAGTCAACATGGCGCCACGCAGACTATTTGGCCGGTCAACAGAGTGCAATCCGATGCTGAGCTATGAGCAAGTGACCGTATAATCACCGCAAAACGTATATAGTGACCGTAATCAGCTTATTCTGAAGTTCGGTGACCGTATTACACTTTTCTCTCTGTAGGCCCTCCAAAACTACATCTCTACACGTCCTCACATGTTACATCTAACAACTATGCAATACAGCACTACTACTACGCTCTAACACAATAAATCATATGCGTTTTTAGTTTTACTAGATATCATATTGTTACTTATAATTATTCTGTTTGCATACATTAAAATTGCCTTTGAAATGTATGGCCAGTATCATCTACCGCGCGGGAAAAATCCTGCCCTTTCCTGTTTAATCGGGTTTGTATCGATGGATCGTGCGAAACAGCAAAAATATACTAGTACTATACGGTACAAGTGACAGTTCACTGGGCCGTCGTGTCGTCTACTCCTCAGTCGTAAGAGTGGAGCGCTCGCTTTCATAAATCTTCTAGTCCCTTTCGCCGACATGTGGGACATCAAGCTATCGGGTCCACGTGCCATAGTGGAATACAGTGCAGACCAGCCGGGGTGAAGCACCCCAGTCATGGCGCCGGCGTAGTAATGAGCAATGAGGCGTCAAATCACAAAGTTGCACCTTTCCCGCAGTTAAGGTGGAGGGACGAAGCAACCATCATTTCACTCGTTGCTGAATCTGCTTCTCCCTCATCTTCTTCAACTTAACCACGTGTTGCTTCTGCCGTTGTTCTGCCTCATGTGGGACGCGGATCGGCTTGGTAAAGCACTGACACGTGGGACCGCATGTTAGCAAACTGTTAGGACAACGTCCTCCGAAAATAGGAAGCCTAATCCTAGACTTACAAAGGGCTCCGTAGCTGCTACGTATACTTTCCATCTAATCTATATATGCCCCCCTGATTTTCAGGTGGGGTGGGCCTAATCCTCTCCTTTAATCCAATCAAATAGTCCCACATCACATCAGTTCATAACTTTATGTAAACCATTACGTGGATGTAGCATTGCTCAAATAAGAAACCTCCCCTACCATCTGTGCAGCAAAATCACCTCCTTTTTACTAATCTCGATTCTATAATTTTTTAGATCAATATAATTGAGATTTGTATAGATAGCACACAGGAGCAAAACCAAGTGGTACGGTCAAGGGCATCCACAATGTGTAGCCAAATGTGAAAATAGCTTTTGGCATCGTGGGAACCATTGTGGACGGTGTTGCCAAAGCTAAAAAGATGGAACCAAAGCTCCCTGATTGATTGATTGAAGGAATAGAAAAATGCAACGTCTCACCTCTTTCTCCCATGCTTGGACGCATGTAGTACTACAATATAGAGAACAGAGTCTACTCCCTTGTCCCTTCTATCACAAATCACAAAGCAGTGAGGCATCAAATCACAAAAGCACGGACGAAGCAACCATCATTTCACTCTTCGCTGACTCCGCTTCTCCATCGTCTTCTTCGAGAAGCCATCTCACCGCATTAGTTACTCCTAGTATTTCTAGTAAAGGACTTCCTGGATGCAAATGGTGTTCTCCGTCGAACGCACTTCGCCAAACCACCACAAAAAAAAATATCGTCGACGTCACCGCAATGGGGAAGGAAGTCAAATATAGTTACGACCTCCATTTTTTTTGTACACAAGGCCAGTATATCAAAATTACAACTTGGAAAGGGCCACTAACACTAATCGAGGCAAAATTGATGGGGTTAGCAACCAAGGACTTTCCATTAATATCCCCTGCATGCATGCGGAAGTGAGAAGGTTGGTTTGCATGGCGCTGCATTAATCAAGCGATGAGGAGTGAGATGGTTAGCTCTTTGGTCTTTGGAGAATAAAATACGCATTAATTGACACGTGAAACGAGGATTTGTATCGATTAAATCCCGCGAAGGAAAACCCAGCCTTTCTGTTTTAACACTAGTACTCCTAGTACGTACGTACTTATCCTGTTTGGGTCTAGGCCTTGCATTGCCAAACTTTGCCACACATTTTTGCCAAGCTTGCCTAAAGTTTTCAAAATGAGAAGGAGGTACACTTGCTCATGGCTATCGCGGTTGCACCAAACCCTCACACGGTCGCTCCTGCACGCCGCGGTCGCACCGCACCCTCACACAGTCGCTCCTGCACGCCGCAAACCCAACCAAGGGAACGCACCCTCGCTGACACGTGTTGTCACATGTGAACACACCAAACTCAGCCATCCTATCGCTGACACATAATTTTCGTTCATAGAGTATGTTTATCCAACCGCATGTTGGGGAGTATCCGTACGGCCCGTGCGGTGGTCTATTGGGGAAGAAGAAGAGGTGAGGAAGAAGGAAAGAAGGGTTAGGAGACGTAGGATATTCATCCAACCGCCTGAAATGGTAGACTGACCCAAGTAAGGCAACTTGCATAACAAATATATGTTTTTACACAACAAAAGATCCATGAAAACAACAACATAAAGAAAAACTATCACTGCTCACGGAAAGAGACGGCCTCGTCGTCTTTGGCTGCCGGCGCGAACAAGTCGTCGCTGCCGACGTGTGTCTCCACACCGTGGTTGTCCTCGGCCTCCAGCTACTCGTTCAAGCGGAGCGTGCGGGCGCTCTGCACGGACGAGAGCACAGCCCGGTTCAAGTCGAGGACGTCCGGTTCCGCCTGCAGGAGGGCCACGATGGCAGCGGGATCCGCATGCTCTGCGTCGAGTCGAGCCTCCGTTGCCCGGTTCAAGTCTAGGACGTCCGGTTCCGCCTGCAGGAGGGCGTCGATGAGAGCGGCATCCGCGCGCTCTGCGTCGAGTCGACCCTCTGCCGCCAGGTTCAAGTCCAGGACGTCCGGTTCCGCCTGCAGGAGGGCCTTGATGGCAGCGGCATCCGCGCGCTCCGCCTCAAGTTGAGCCTCCGCCGCCCGGTTCACATCCACGACATTCGGTTCCGCCTGCAGGAGAGCCTCGATGGCAGCGGCATGCGCGCGCTCCGCGTCGAGTTGAGCCTCTGCCTCTCGGTCCACCTTTAGTATCGCCATGTTGAACCGCTGGTCCGCTTGCACCATGCGGGACTCGGACGCCGGCACGAAGTCGACATCCATTGTCTCATACCCATCGGGGGCCTTCTATGCCGCGACCTCCGCCATGAACATTGGATCGGCTTCCTCCTCCTCGTAGCTTGGCTCCAGAGAACTCGGGGATTGGCCCGCCGCAAGCGAGCTTGGGAACGGAGGTCTGTGGCGCCGACCGCCACCGCGATTTCTGCGCGGTGCTCCGGCGTCAGCATCTTGTAGTAAGTGATCTTGCGGCGCACCATGGCATTCCAGCGAACTAGGGGACGCTTGATGCGGGCTAGGGGATCGAAAGGTGGGGGAATGGGCTGGAGATTTGGTGTGTGAGGGAGTCCTGGATTAGGGGGTGTTCGGATAGCCGGACTATACCTTCAGCCGGACTCCAGGACTATGAAGATACAAGATTGAAGACTTCGTCCCGTGTCCGGAAGGGACTTTCCTTGGCGTGGAAGGCAAGCTTGGCGATGCGGATATTCAAGATCTCCTACCATTGTTACCGACTTTGTGTAACCCTAACCCTATCCGGTGTCTATATAAACCGGAGGGTTCTAGTCCGTAGGACAACTTCATCATACAACAATCATACCATAGGCTAGCTTCTAGGGTTTAGCCTCCTTGATCTCGTGGTAGATCTACTCTTGTACTACCCCTATCATCAATATTAATCAAGCAGGAGTAGGGTTTTACCTCCATTGAGAGGGCCCGAACCTAGGTAAACTTCGTGTCCCTTGTCTCCTGTTACCATCCGGCCTAGACGCACAGTTCGGGACCCCCTACCCGAGATCCGCCGGTTTTGACACCGACATTGGTGCTTTCATTGAGAGTTCCTCTGTGTCGTCGCTTTTAGGCCCGATGGCTCCTTTGATCATCAACGACGATGCAGTCCAGGGTGAGACTTTTCTCCCCGGACAGATCTTCGTCTTCGGCGGCTTCGCACTGCGGGCCAATTCGTTTGGCCACCTGGAGCAGATCGAAAGCTTCGCCCCTGGCCATCAGGTCAGGTTTAGAAGTTTGAACTACACGACTGACATCCGCGGGGACTTGATCTTCGACGGATTTGAGCTACAGCCCAGCACGCCGCACTGTCTTGATGGGCATGATCAAGCTCTGCCGCTGAACAGTGCCCTGGAGCCCACGCACGCGTCGGTTCCGACACTTAATTCGGAACCTGCGGCGCTGATCGAGGGGGAGCGGTTGGACGTCACCCTGGGGGCTGCGATCTCAAAAGCGATCGAGTCGAACGCCAGCCCCGCACTCTGTATGACCCGTGACTCCGAGGATCCGAATTCCCCTCCGGACTCCGAATCTCCCGCGCCCCTGCTAATCGAATCCGATTGGGCGCCGGTCATGGAGTTCACCGCCGCGGACATCTTTCAGCACTCGCCCTTTGGCGACATACTGAACTCACTAAAGTCTCTCTCTTTATCGGGAGAGCCCTGGCCGGACTATGGCCAGCAAGGATGGGATACGGACGATGAAGAAATTCAAAACCCACCCACCACCCACTTTGTAGCCGCTGTCGACGATTTAACCGACATGCTTGACTTCGACTCCGAAGACATCGACGGTATGGACGACGATGCAGGAGACGAACAGGAACCAACACCTATAGGGCGCTGGAAGGCCACCTCATCATATGATATATATATGGTGGATACTCCAAAAGATGGAGATGGCGATGGAACAACAGAGGATGATACCTCCAAGAAACAGCCAAAGCGCCGGCGTTAGCGGTGCCGTTCTAAATCCCGCCAAAGCAAAAACGGTGATTTCGGCACGGGAGATAATACTACCCCGGATAGCGCCGAAGAACACCCCCTCCAGCAAGATTCGGCACAGGAAGATGGAGCAGCCAGCCCTCATGAGAGGGCGGCAGACCGAGAGGTTGAGGACGATAACTACATGCCTCCCTCCGAAGAAGAGGCAAGCCTCGACGACGACGAATTCGTCGTACCATCAGTGTTGGGGAACGTAGTAATTTCAAAAAAATTCCTACGCACACGCAAGATCATGGTGATGCATAGCAACGAGAGGGGAGAGTGTTGTCTACGTACCCTCGTAGACCGAAGCGGAAGCGTTGACGCAACATAGAGGAAGTAGCCGTACGTCTTCCCGGTCCAACCAATCCAAGCACCGTTACTCCGGCACCTCCGAGTTCTTGGCACACATTCAGCTCGATGACGTTCCCCGGGCTCCGATCCAGCAAAGCTTCGGGGAGGAGTTCCGTCAGCATGATGGCGTGGTGACGATCTTGATGTTCAACTGTCGCAGGGCTTCGCCTAAGCACCGCTACAATATGACCGAGGTGGAATATGGTGGAGGTGGGCACCGCACACGGCTAAGGAATGATCACGAAGATCAACTTGTGTGTCATGGGGTGCCCCCTGCCCCCGTATATAAAGGAGCAAGGGGGAGGAGGCCGGCCCTAGGAGGGGCGTGCCAGGGAATAGGATTCCTACTCCTAGTTGGAGTAGGTTTCCTTCTTTCCTAGTCCAACTAGGTCAAGGGGGAAAAGAGGGGAAGAGGGGAAGGAAGGGAGAGAGGGGCCGCGTCCCGAACCCCTTGTCCAATTCGGACTGGGCTTGGGAGGGGCGCGCGCCACCTCATGGTCCTTCCCACTAAGGCCCATCAAGGCCCATTGCTTCTTCCTCGTATTCTCGTAACTCCCCGGTACCTCCGAAAATACCCGAATCACTCGGAACTGTTCCGATGTCCGAATATAGTCGTCCAATATATCGATCTTTACATCTCGACCATTTCGAGACTCCTCGTCATGTCCCCGATCCCATACGGGACTCCGAACTCCTTCGGTACATCAAAACTCATAAACTCATAATATAACTGTCATCGAAACCTTAAGCATGCGGACCCTACGGTTCGAGAACAATGTAGACATGACCGAGACACGTCTTCGGTCAATAACCAATAGCGGGACCTGGATGCCCATATTGGCTCCTACATATTCTACGAAGATCTTTATCGGTCAGACCGCATAACAACATACGTTGTTCCCTTTGTCATCGGTATGTTACTTGCCCGAGATTCGATCGTCGGTATCTCAATACCTAGTTCAATCTCGTTACCGGAAAGTCTCTTTACTCATTCCGTAATACATCATCTCGCAACTAGCTCATTAGTTGCAATGCTTGCGAGGCTTATGTGATGTGCATTACCGAGAGGGCCCAGAGATACCTCTCCGGCAATCGGAGTGACAAATCCTAATCTCGAAATACGCCAACCCAACATCTACCTTTGGAGACACCTGTAGAGCTCCTTTATAATCACCCAGTTACGTTGTGACGTTTGGTAGCACACAAAGTGTTCCTCTGGCAAACGGGAGTTGCATAATCTCATAGTCATAGGAACATGTATAAGTCATGAAGAAAGCAATAGCAACATACTAAACGATCGGGTGCTAAGCTAACGAATGGGTCATGTCAATCACATCATTCTCCTAATGATGTGATCCCGTTAATCAAATGACAACTCATGTCTATGGCTAGGAAACTTAACCATCTTTGATCAACGAGCTAGTCAAGTAGAGGCATACTAGTGACACTCTGTTTGTCTATGTATTCACACATGTATTATGTTTCCGGTTAATACAATTCTAGCATGAATAATAAACATTTATCATGAAATAAGGAAATAAATAATAACTTTATTATTGCCTCTAGGGCATATTTCCTTCAATCAGACCCCGCCGAACAAGAGCATTTCAAGCGCAGGCTTTTAGCCACAGCAAGCAGCCTCAAGAAAAGGCAACAACAGCTTAGAGTTGATCAAGATCTGCTAGCTGACAGATGGACTAAAGTCCTTGCGGCCGAAGAGTATGAACTCGAACGCCCCTCCAGGCATTATCCAAAGCGCAGGCTGCTACTCCGATTAGAGGAGGAGGCACCTACATCACCAGGGCATGACATGGCCGACCGGCCACCTCGCGGCCGCGACAAAGAGGCCTTTAAGCCCTCCACTCAAGCCATGCCCCGACGCCGCTCAAAACATGCTAAGGCACGGGAAAACGCGCCGGACCTACGAGATATACTAGAGGACAAGGCAAGGCAAACAAGGTTGATCTACGGATCGCGCGGGCGCCCCACAACACGTGACGGTGATCGTCACTCCGGATACGATAAATCCGGCCGGGCCGAACACAATGGACAAAGCTCCTCCGAGCTGCGCCGTGATATAGCCTAGTATAGAGGCGCCGCACACACACTATGCTTCATTGATGAAGTAATGGATCATAAAATCCCTGAGGGCTTTAAACCTGTAAACATCGAATCATACGATGGCACAACAGATCCAGCGGTCTGGATCGAGGATTATCTCCTTCATATCCACATGGCCCGTGGTGATGATCTACACGCCATCAAATACCTCCCACTGAAACTCAAGGGACCAGCCCGGCATTGGCTCAACAGCTTGCTAGCAGACTCAATCGGTTCTTGGGAGGACCTGGAAGCCGCATTCCTCGACAACTTCCAGGGCACTTATGTGCGACCACCGGATGCCGATGACCTAAGCGACATAATCCAGCAGCCAGAAGAATCGGCCAGGCAATTCTGGACACGGTTCCTAACAAAGAAAAACCAGATAGTCGACTGTCCGGACGCTGAGGCCCTAGCAGCCTTCAAGCATAATATCCGCGACGAGTGGCTTTCCCGGCACCTGAGACAGGAAAAGCCGAAATCTATGGCAGCCCTCACGACACTCATGACCCGCTTTTGCGCAGGAGAAGACAGCTGGCTAACTCGCAGTAACAACTAGCAAAGAACCCTGGTAATTCGGATACCAAGGACAAAAGTGGCAGGACACGCCGGAACAAGCAAAAGCGTCGTGTTAACAGCGACAGCAACGAGGATACGGCAGTAAATGCCAGATTCAAAGGCTATAAATCCGGTCAGCGGAAAAGGCCATTCAAAAAGAATACTCAGGGCCCGTCCAGTTTGGACCGAATACTCGACCGCTCGTGCCAGATACATGGCACCCCCGAAAGGCCAGCAAATCACACCAACATGGATTGTTGGGTGTTCAAGCAGGCAGGCAAGTTAATAGCCGAAAACAGAGACAAGGGGCTACACAGCGATGATGAGGAGGAGCCCAGGCCGCCGAATAGTAGTGGACAGAAGGGTTTTCCCCCACAAGTGTGGACGGTGAACATGATATACGCAACCCACATTCACAAGAGGGAGCGGAAGCGTGCGCTACGAGACGTATACGCGCTGGAGCCAGTCGCTCCAAAGTTCAACCCATGGTCCTCCTGCCCGATCAACTTTGATCGAAGGGACCATCCCACTAGCATCCGTCACGGTGGATTTGCCGCATTGGTTCTTGACCCAATTATCGACGGAATTCATCTCACAAGAGTCCTCATGGCCGGCGGCAGCAGCCTGAACCTGCTTTACCAGGATACAGTGCGGAAAATGGGCATCGATCCCTCGAGGATCAAGCCCACAAAAACGACCTTTAAAGGCATTATACCAGGTGTAGAGGCCAGCTGCACAGGCTCAGTAACACTTGAAGTGGTCTTCGGATCTCCGGACAATTTCAGAAGCGAAGAGTTAATCTTTGATATAGTCCCGTTTCGCAGTGGCTATCACGCCCTGCTCGGGCGAACCGCATTTGCAAAGTTCAATGCGGTGCCGCACTACGCATATCTCAAGCTCAAGATGCCAGGCCCTCGAGAAGTAATTACGGTCAATGGAAACACCGAGCGCTCCCTTCAAACGGAGGAACACACGGCGGACCTTGCAGCAGAAGTACAAAGCAGCCTTCTTAGGCAATTCTCAAGTCCGGACGTTAAAAAGCCAGACACCGCCGAGCGCGCCCGAAATAACCTACAACAAGGCCGCCTGGCACGTTCTGAGCAGGCATAGAAGTGCTACCCCAACCCCAGCCCTCGCGACATAGCGAAACCAGTGCTTCGCGTACATAACTACGCTCTTGAAATACCATGGGCGCAGGGGAAGGGGCACAATAATGGCAAACCCAAAATACGGCCTAAAACGTACTAGGGGCTGCCGAATTTTTTTCTTTCTCTTTTCTCTTACTTTCAGGACTCCATACTTCGGACGACCTGTTCGGCAATTCAACCGCCACACAAACGACGCAAGACCCAGGGAAGCAGACAAGCCATGCCGCACTATGGAACCCCAAGGTGGTCTCTGTTACGAGCAGTATACCTGTTTTTGAATACAATTCCACGGCCTGCCCCTAGCAAGGACATGTTAAATAGTCCAATATCTTTCGCTTATCGCACTATTTGTGTCGTTCTGCTTTGATAGCAGCCTCTTTATAAACAATGCATAGCTTTTTGTCTGTTTTTTGCATTATCCCCTTTTTATATATATGTTCATTAATGACATGTGGCACCCTTACACTATGGTACGGCAAATACGCCAGGGGCTTCAGTACCCCTTAATATGGTGTAAGAAGTCCAAACACTTCATAAGTGCGGCACCCCGAACTTATAGCACTATATGCATCGGCTTCGAATCATGATTTGGGTCAATAGTTGGGTTTGCCTGGCTCCTATGTCTTGGTGCCTTACGTTCCGCTATATCGGCTAAGGTAGCACTAGGAGAACCACTGTGATTGTGCCCCGGTTGAGCTGGGTTAAGCACCTCAGTGGAGAAAGCTAAAACTGACTGTCATGATGAGGCGAGAGACCGGTCGCTGTTCGAGAGGTTTTTCGAGTCCCTAAAGACTTATGCCGCTTCGAGCGAGGAGCTGACTTTGTCCAGCCAAGGCGTGGATAGCACCCCGAACTCGGTCTTCCAAACTAGGGGCTTCGTCGAAGTTTAAAATTATAAAGTTCTATGGCTAAGTGAGAGTGTTCAGGCATTATAGTCCGATTGTCTGGTTCGTTGTGCTGAGCGCCTCCCTCGAAGGACCCAAATATGGGAAAAAGAGCGCTCAGCTTTATCCCGAACACCCCAGCACTAGTGGCATGGGGCCGGAAGCCGACGACTCACCATCTCTCAATTTTTTGATAAACGGCCGCACAGAAAATAATATTTTAAATTCAACAAGCATTGCTTAGCGCATATGAACAAGTTTTCAGCGCACAGGATAAACACGAGCGAGTTCATTCAAAAATTACATCTTTGGTACATTCATCCGCCACAAGGCGGGCACCCGCAAGAACATCCTTATAGTATTTCTCGGGCTTGCGATGCTCCTTCCCCAGCGGCGGCCCGTCCCTCACAAGCTTCTCACCGTCTAGCTTACCCCAGTGCACCTTTGCACGGGCAAGGGCCCTACGGGCACCTTCGATGCAGACGGAGCGCTTGATGACATGGAGTCTTGGACAGGCCTCCACCAGCCGCCGCACCAGCCCGAAGTAGCTCCCAGGCAGGGCCTCTCCGGGCCACAGCCGAACTATGAAGCCCTTCATGGCCTGTTCGGCCGCCTTGTGGAGCTCTACCAGCTAATTTAGCTGGTCGCTCAAGGGCACAGGGTGTCCGGCCTCAGCATACTGAGACCAGAACACCTTCTCCGTCGAGCTGCGCTCTTCATCTCGGTAGAATGCGGTGGCGTCGGATACGCTGCGGGGAAGATCTGCAAATGCCCCTGGAGAGCTCCGGATTCGGGTAAGTAACAAGTAGTTTACTTTTATATTTCTGCTTTGCATAAAGAATGCCTTACCCGCTGCTATCTTTTTCATCTCCTCCAACTCTTGGAGGGCCTTATGGGCTTCGGCCTTGGCGGACATGGCAGTCTCAGAGGCCGCCGCGAGCTCGGACGCTTGCGTCTTTGACTCAAGCTCCAAACTCTCATATTTTTTCATAAGAGCCTGAAGCTCTTGCCGCACCTCGTCGACCTGGGCCTCAAGTTTCTCTCGCTCGGTGCGCTCCGCGGCCGCTTTATTTTCGGCCTCGGACAACGCCTGCTTAAGGGTCGCCACCTCAGTCGTGGCCCCTACAATAAGCAGTACAATCCTGTTATTTTTTGCAATCACGTCTTTTATAGGCATTTTTTCTGTAAGGTATTTCTTACCTTCTTTCTCCTCGAGCTGCCGCTTGGCAAGGCCGAGCTCTTGCTCGGTCTGCTCGAGGCCCTGTTTTAGGGCACCCACCTCCGCAGTCAGTGTGGCAGTGGCTAGTAGTGAAGCCTGCATACACATATTTGACTCTTTTTTGTTAGACTCCTGCAAAATTTAATAGATCCTCTATTCGGTTTTTCTTTCCGAACGCCAAACAGAGTATCAGGGGCTACTGTCTATGCGGTTATATTCTTACATATTTTTTACTTACCTCGAAGCCTGTTACAAGGCTAGCGCAAGCTTCGTTCAGTCCGCTCTTGGCAGACTGAACCTTCCGGATCACCGTACTCATAATAGTACGGTGCTCCTCGTCCATGGAGGCGCCGTCAAGCACCTCCAGCAGACTGTCCGGCACCTCCGGTTGGACGGAGGTCGCCGGCTCAGAAGGCTTGCTCCTCTTGACAGGAGTTCGCCTGCCACGGTCCGGAACCGTTGAAGATTCCGGCGCGGTCTCCAGCTCAAAGCTGGACTTGGAGCCCTGGGGGGTTTTGTCCCCTTTACTCCTGGAGTCTGGGAGGTCGCCTTGCGGCTCCTCCAGGACCACCTCCTCATGCCCCGGAGCTCGTTGCGACGCCACTTCGGCGTCGTCTGCAGTGCGGGGGGAGACAGCGGGCGGAAGTGAGTTCACGTCCAACGAATCCAGGGAGCCGCTCGACGACTCGTCGAGTTCGGCCCGGGGCGGGCTGCACAATTATGTTCGGCATTAGGGAAAGCTGAGCGACAAAGGAATATCATGAGTTACTCTGGTATCCGAATACTTACGATTTCGCCGGGCGCTTGGCCCTGTCCGGCCACTCCTCGTCGTCCTCGTTGGCGTTGGGGGAGTAGTCCGGCGGAGGGGTCTAACTCTTCTTGGACCCTTCGACCTCCCCCGTTGGGGCGGCCTTCCTTTTCTTTCCTCCCCCCACTGGAGGGGGAGAGGTTTCTTCTTCCTCCTCCTCGTTTTCACGGGAGGAGAGCGTCTCAGACTCGTCAGATGACGAGTCCGACACCACCATGTTGCGGGCACTCTTTCGAGTCCCCGTGGCCTTCTTCTTCTTGGCCTTCTTCTCCGGCACCACATAAGGCGCCAGAGCCAGCAGCTTCACTAGGAGAGCAGGGGCTGGGTCTTCGGGCAAGGGAGCCGGACAGTTAATCGGCCCGGATATCACCTGCCAAGCCTATCAAAGGTTAGGGAGTTTAGATCCCGCATGGAGTCAAACTATGAAAAAACTTAAGCATCCTGTGAAAGGTGAAAATAGCTTACCTCGCTAGCGTGACGCCGCGAGCTGTATCTACGGTCCTCAGAGGCGGATGTGGGAGCCTCGGCGCCTTTGGTTAGCACCTTCCAGACATCTTCATACGTCGTGTCGAAGAGCCTGTTGAGGGTTTGGTGCTGCGTCGGGTTGAACTCCCACAGAGTAAAGTCCCGTTGTTGGCATGGGAGGATCCAGCGGACGAGCATAACCTGGACCACATTGACAAGCTTGATCGGCTTGTTCACCAGGGACTGGATGCATGTTTGCAGTCCGGTCACCTCTTTTTCGTCAGCCCACGACAGGCCCGTCTCTTTCCAGGACATAAGCCGCGTGGGGGGTCCGGATCGGAACTCAGGGGCTGCGATCCATTTTAGATCGCGTGGCTCGGTGATATAAAACCACCCGGATTGCCACCCCTTTAGGGTCTCCACGAAGGAGCCCTCGAGCCATAGGACGTTGGCTATCTTGCCCGCCATGGCGCCTCCGCACTCCGCCTGGCTGCCGCGCACCACCTTGGGCTTGACGTTGAAGGTCTTGAGCCAGAGGCCGAAATGGGGGCGGACGCAGAGGAAAGCCTCGCACACGACGATAAATGCCGAGATGTTGAGGACGAAGTTCGGGGCCAGATCGTGGAAATCCAGGCCGTAGTAGAACATGAGCCCCCGGACGAATGGGTGGAGTGGAAAACCCAGTCCGCGGAGGAAGTGGGGAATGAAAACTACCCGCTCATGGGGCCTTGGGGTGGGGAGAAGTTGCCCCTCCTCGGGAAGCCGGTGCGCGATGTCCTTGGACAAGTATCCGGCCTTCCTTAGCTTCTTGACATGGCCCTCCGTGACGGAGGAGACCATCCACTTGCCTCTCGCTCCGGACATTGCTGGAGAAGGTTGAGGTGGGGAGTGCGGGCTTGGGCGCTGGAGCTCGGGTGCGTAGAAGATGGATAGGCAAAGGAGGAAGAAGGCGTAGGTAAAAAGGTGGATCCTTATACCCTTATATGGGCGGATGCAGCTATGCGTCCCCACCAGCCTAGTAAAACTCGCTTGCCTCCCAAGCACCATGATAAATGGCACAGTTGGGTTACCCACGTTCGTATTGATGAGAATCCCGTAAATGGGGGACACGATCTCTGCTTTGAAAAGACATGCCAAGGAAACTGCCTCGCAAAACATGCTGAGGTGGAAGTAAAAACGATTCGAGAAAAGGATTTGGCCGTAGTGTGATGTCACGATGCGGAATACGTCAGCAGATTAGATTTATGTTAATATTATTCTCTCTATGGCAATATGTGGAAACTTATTTTGCAGAGCCGGACACTACTCTTGGTGTTTACAAATCTTTTTATGAAGAACTTGGAGGAGGAACCCGCCTTGCAATGCCGAAGACAATTTGCGTGCCGGACTCGTCGTCATTGAAGCCTGGTTCAGGGGCTACTGAGGGAGTCCTGGATTAGGGGGTGTTCGGATAGCCGGACTATACCTTCAGCCGGACTCCAGGACTATGAAGATACAAGATTGAAGACTTCATCCCGTGTCCGGAAGGGACTTTCCTTGGCGTGGAAGGCAAGCTTGGCGATGCGGATATTCAAGATCTCCTACCATTGTAACCGACTTTGTGTAACCCTAACCCTATCCGGTGTCTATATAAACCGGAGGGTTCTAGTCCGTAGGACAAATTCATCATACAACAATCATACCATAGGCTAGCTTCTAGGGTTTAGCCTCCTTGATCTCGTGGTAGATCTACTCTTGTACTACCCATATCATCAATATTAATCAAGCAGGAGTAGGGTTTTACCTCCATCGAGAGGGCCCGAACCTGGGTAAACTTCGTGTCCCTTGTCTCCTATTACCATCCGGCCTAGACGCACAGTTCGGGACCCCCTACCCGAGATCCGCCGGTTTTGACACCGACAGTGTGGTTTTAGGGCAGTGGCTGGCGTAGGCCGAGCAGCGAAGGATCTGGTGTGAATAGTGGTTCCGGTGACGACCGGTCAATCGGTTTTGACTGTACATAGCTCTTGTCGCGTTCGCGTTGCAGCCCGGCACGCTGGACCCTCCACGTCGCCCACCGAATGGAACGCACTTCGTCTTGCGTTTTCACTCGTTTGTGGGACCGCAGTTGAGAGCAAACCGACGTCCCTCCCCCTCCCCCGCCCGCGTCATTTATTATACCACCACTCCCTCCGTTTTATGCGGAGTAAATAAAAATAGAGGGAGTATTACTACAGATGAGGATCCCCTGACATGGCCGAACCCATTGAGTAACTGACATGCGGGACCTAGCAAGCATGGGGTCCGCCAATAATTGACCGAAAGGGAGGGTAAGGCAGGGATACCTACGTCAGAGGATCCACTTCCACTATACTACTTTGACCAAATGTTAGAGTAATAATATATGACATGCAACTTACACAAATGTTAGAGTAATAATATATGACATGCAACTTACACAAAGCATACAGGGTCTAATGCGTTTTTCGAGGCTAACTTTGACCAAATGTTAGAGTAATAATATATGACATGCAACTTACACAAATCATACGGTTAAATTCGTATGTGAAAGGAGTTTCCAATGATATAATTTTCACATTATGCATCTCATGTACTATTAATCTTGTCAATAGTCAAATTGGAAACCATCTCGAGTACAAATCTAGGAGTACGTACGAGTCTAACAATATTGATTGGCCGTTGTTGAATGTTGATACCTTTTTTATCAAAGTAGATATACTTTGACTACACATAAAACTTATATGTAAACTACTCCCTCCTTCCATCTGTATAGGGCCTAATGCGTTTTCGAGGCTAACTTTGACCGAAAGGTAGAGCAATAATATATGACATGCAACATAAATAAAGCATACCATCAAATTCGTATGTGAAAGGAGCTTCCAATGATATAATTTTCGCATTATACATTTCATGTACTATTAATCTTGTCAATAGTCAAAGGCGGTCTTGAAAAATGCATTAGGCCCAATATATGATTTGCGGAAGAAGGGAGTAGAAAGGATAGAGGGAGTATATTTTACGTTCAAAAACGAAATGAACATTGAATACCCTTTATATATGATTTGCGGATGCTATGATCACTGGTTCAAAATTTTGAATCCGCCTTAGGTATCACGTGCCCCCACTCGTTCCCTCTCGATTTCATCTCGGGGTCCGGAGATCTATTGAAAGAGGACTAGGGTGGGTACATGTGAATGATACTCGGCGGAATGTTCAAATGAGGCATGCGGGAGGATGGACTCGACTGGAGGGCGACATGACCGATGAAGAAGAGGGTTGGAGAGGAATGAGAAATAAGCAAACGCCACATGATTATACTTGAATGGCTCAAATAAACAATAAGTTGTCTCGCTTGGCCTACATAGTGAAAGGCCTAATGCGCAACGCGGAGCACTGACGCTCGAATATGGCCGGGAAAACAGGGAAACAGACATGTGGGGCACACCCGTCGGGACGACGTAGCACAGACTAGTCCAATGGAGGAGCTGGCCCACGACCTCCTCGCCACCGACAACCGTTCATGTGGGTCGTTGGGGCCAACAACGGGGCGCAGATCCAGCACCGCCTCTGGACACGGCAACCGCGGTGAGCGACGCGCTCATATCATCGCTAGACACGGTCGGTTTCAGTTTGCCAAGGGTGGCGTTAGTGTTGTGGCACGACCAATGGTATGTTTGGTTTGTGTCCAAGGTTGCCCCATCAAAGCATTGGGTAGCCAAAATTTTGGTTGAGGTATTGGTTGCCCATGATTTGGCCGACATTGGCAAGAAAAATGAACTTGAGTCGGCTAGAGTTCATTGGCATGCCAAAGAAATGGCAACCATCCAAACAAAGACCAATCTTTGGGTCATGACCAAAATTTTGGTTGAGGTATTGGTTGCCCATGATTTGGCCGACATTGGCAAGAAAAATGAACTAGAGTTGGCTAGAGTTCATTGGCATGCCAAAAAAATGGCAACCATCCAAACAAAGACCAATCTTTTGGTCATGACCAAAATTTTGGCAAGGTGCACTTTGGCTACAATCCAAACACACCCCAACACCCGGCTCGTCGAGGATGCATGGGGCGCCGCGACGCGTCCGCAGAGTGGTGTAGCGCGGCCAACTGCATCCTCTGGACCTGAGACCATGCCGGGTCGTCTTTATTTTTCAATGACATGTGGGGATCGCATGTGAGCAAAGGGCATCTCCAGCGTTGCCACGACCGCAGCTGACTACCCTAGCACACCAAAACCCTCGTCCCTCGCGCTGTCGCGCGGTGCGTTCTTAGCCGGCGCCAGCTGCCCGCATTCATGTCGTCCGTTCGTATGTCGTCATTAAGAGGCTCGGTGCCCGAGGAACAACTCCGACGACTTAATGACGCACCCGAACGCTTGGCCTTACCGGAATGCGCTACTTAAAGCGGCAACGCCCAGCTAATCTCCACACCATAGCGCATCGTCCTCCTACCTGGAACCACATCCTCCATGACCGCAAGTGCGAACGCTATGCGGGAGAGCTTATCTTCGGGGATGGAGCTCAAGGTCGCTGCCCTTGCTGAAGTCATCGCACAAGCGGTGGCCACGCTGGCGGCCGATGAAGGGAGCACCATCGGCCACAAGTCCTACTTGTCATCGTCCAACGTCCGGCACCGCCGAGGTCGGGGACTCCTCCGAGGATGAGTAGGGCATGGGAGGCGGCAGGGCATGGTGTGCCAACTGGCCGGTCCGTCTCCCGTGTTCTACTTTTCCTCGCCAGAGACCGCACCTTCACTTCACGGGTCTTGAACCCCGCCCCCATACATGGAGATCACAGATGGAGGACGTCAGTCGCCGCCGTAGAATAGGTTTAGGGTCGGGTTTCTTTTTTTTTTGTCCTATAAAAGTTTGAAATGTAATGAAAATCTGTCGTGTTTGCATTAATCTCGGCCGGTGTATATGAATTTTCACAATAATATACATATTGTAGGAGTACTAGCAAGATGCCCGTGCGTTGCATGGAAGATCAAGATCTTGTGGGAGAAAAGGATGAACGAGGGAAAGCCTTATCTGCAATTGTGGAGAGGAGTGCAGGTAAATTGTCATAGTTTCCTTCCTATCCGTTAGATATAGATCGGACGGCCTATATTGCAGGATCGGACACATCTTTCTACATCTACGAGAACCTACGAAAGGGTTAACGTAAATTGCCTCTCTCTCTCTCTCTCCTCCCCTGATTTTCATGGTGGTGGGCCCCTCCCTCCCCCCAATCTACAATCAACAGCTCACACGTTTCACATTACGTTAATTACGTAACTGGGATTACGTAGGTGTAGCATTACTCGTCCTAAAAACCCAACTAAGCCAACCTCCCAGCATATCATGCGGGAAAAGACCCAGCCGCGCCGTTTTAGTCGGGATTACCGGATTACTAGTAGTAGTATCGATGGATCGCGCAAAGCAACAGATTTTTTTTGTCGGGGCGAAGCACCTAGTTTAAAAGGAAAAAATGCGGTACACTCACAGCACACCTGTCGCAGTCGCATTGCACCCCACACACGTTCGGTTCTGCACACAGCTCACGCAAATGGAACGCGCTTCGGCTTGCCTCTTCACTGACACGTGGGACTGCACTTGGAGAAACCGACCATGCGCCAAACTCCCCCCGCCCACCGCGCGAAAATCCTCCCCCCCCCCACCCAAAAATTCCCCCCAAATCCGATTCAGCCACCCTTCGGCCAACTAGCCAATAATATTCCCCAAACCCCCCTCCCCCCTGTCCCCCTCCACTCCATTCGCTCCGCCAAAGCCGGCCTCCCCACCGCGTCGATACGTCGGCGCCGCGGTTCAGCGATCCTCTCGCTCCCACAGTACGCTCTCGTCGACTGCCGTCCTCTAGCCGGGCCGCCACCTCTGGCTATGTTCTTGTGGAGGCGCATGGCGGTCAGCGCCGCCACCGCTGGCGACGTTCGTGTGGAGACGCACGGCGGATAGCTTCTCCCACGGTACGCGCATTCTAGACTGAGGCCCCATTCATGTCGGTGTAGCGCTGAATGTTAGATGATAGACGTTGTTAATCTCTGCTTAAGAAGCTTCCTTGCCCTGTTCTGCACTCAATCTGCTTAGCTGAGATGGCATGCCAAGGCCAATTAGTTGCTAAAATATCCTGCCATATATTTATTGTGACGTAGATATCCATGGTCTAGTAGCCAATCTGTTAGGTGAAATAGCTCTACACCGTTTTATACTCGATCTTTGTTGTTGCGATGGCCTTCGATAGTTCGATGGTTGTGTGCTCAGCCTCATTTACTGCTGAAACAGCCTGCCATAATTTGGCACTCAAATCTGTTTGTTGAATTAGCTTTACATATATTTCGTTACTTAGATCTGCTCGTCCAAATATCTTGCCATAGCTTCAGACATCGACCTAGGTATTTTTTTCTGGACTTCATAAAAAAAGCATATATGTTTTTTCCTGTAATATCTAGTAGAAGAACTAATTTGTATGTCTAACAGATGGAGAGGACTTGGATAACTTCTGCTCGAAGATTCTCCGCTGCATATGTCGAGGGGGTTGAAAACTTCATGAACTTTATCAGAGCTGAGTACGGTGGTCCGAAATCAGATGTGCTCTGCCCGTGTAGCAGTTGTATGAATTCAGTTACAAGACCCCAGTCATATATGAAAAATCATCTACACTTGTATGGGATGTCGGTCACATATACTAGGTGGGTTCATCATGGTGAAGCCGTGAACGTCAATGTTATTGACTACGTGGAAGCAACAGATCACCATCTTGATCTGCTTGATGCTCAGGTGGAAGAGGAGGAGGAGGTGGTGGTGGCGGAGCCAGTGAGTTTGACCAACATTGATACAATGCTACAAAATGCTCATGCATTCCGTGAACTTTCACCTGCAGAAGAAAAACGGTGGGCCCGCATGTTGGAACAATGCAACGTTGCTGTCACCCCAGGAAATAAGCTGTCAGTATTCTCAGCTATGGTCACCTTTCTTGAGGTGAAGACATCTGAGCGGATGACCAACAAATCATTCGATGCGATGTTGGCTGCTTTCCGCGAATCTTTCCCAGATGCGTATGAGCTGACACACACCTACAGTAAAATGAAGAATTTCCTTCGTGCAGTTGGAATTGGATATGATATGATCCATGTTTGTAAGAATAATTGTGTTCTATTCCGGAAGGATTATGCCAACTTAAGTGAATGCCCGAAATGCAAATCATCAAGATGGAAAGATGGCGATGCTGTGAAGAGGATTCCTCATAATGTTCTGAGACATTTTCTAATTACACCAAGATTGCTGAGGTTGTCTCATGATGCTGAAACAAGAGAGGATGTACTGTGGCATTCTAGGAACCAGGAGTACAGACATCAGAATGTAATGAGCCATCCATATCATGGTAGTGAGTGGAAAAGCTTCAATGATAAACACAAAGAGTTTGCTGCTGACCCGAGAAACATTAGACTTGGCTTAGCTTCAGATGGATTTAACCCATTTGGCCACCTGAGTGCCACATATAGCATGTGGCCAGTGCTTGTTATCCCTTACAACATGCCTCCAAATGTCTGCACCAAAGAATCAAACTACATGATGACCTTGCTTATCCCAGGTCCAAAAAGTCCTGGAAAGGATTTTGATTTGTTCATGTAGCCTCTTGTGGAGGAACTTCAACAGCTATGGAAGGGTGTTCTCACTTGAGACCTATATAGCAGCCCACCAGCTGATTTATTTCTGCGTCCTGTTATAATTTGGTGCATCCATGATTATCCGGCTTTGGGCACTATGTCAGGGCGAACGACACATGGTTACAATGCATGTGTTCGTTGTGACAGGAATCCGATGTCATACGCAATACTTAGCAAGATCTGTTACATTGGACACCGCGGTTCCCTTGCCAAGGACAAGCCGCTTCCTAGAAAATACCGAAGACATGTGTTCAATGCAAAGCATGAAAACTGTGATGCGCCAAAGAGGCTCACCTCCGATGAGTTGCAAGTGGAATTAGAGAAGGTCAGGCATATTACACCAGGAAACCATCCTGATAATGGTAGCGGAAAAAGGAAGCATGGCAGGGCAGAAGAGAGATTATTGTTTACCCACAGGTCCACTTTGTGGGACTTGGAGTATTGGAAAGATTTGGATCTGCGGCATAATCTTGATGTGATGCACATCGAGAAAAATATATGTGACAGCATTATCGGCACACTTCTTAATATTGAAGGCAAGATGAAAGATACCTTAAAATCTAGGATTGATTTGACACACCTGGGTATCAAACAGGATTTGCAAGTGCAAGATGAAGGTAAACCACGGGATATGGCACCAGCTGTGTACCTCTTGGACAAGGTAAAAAAAGAATTCTGCGAGGTCTTGTCACGTGTGAGATTCCCACATGGATTTGCTTCCAACCCTGAAAGGAGAGTCAGTGCAGATGGAAACAAGGTACAAGGGTTGAAAACTCATGACTGCCACGTCCTACTTCAAAGGGTTTTACCTGTTATCCTTAGAGGATTGGGCCGCCCTGACTTATACAGAGGAGTTGCAGAGTTGGGACAATTCTTCAGGTAACTCTGCAGTAGGAGTATCAGGATAAATGCTTTGGAGCGCCTTAGAGACAAGATACCAACTATCCTATGCGACCTTGAGAAGATATATCATCCAGCCTTCTTTGATGTGATGGTGCATTTGGCTGTTCATCTACCTGATGAGGCACTACTTAGAGGTCTAGTACAGTATGGCTGGATGTACCCTATTGAAAGGCGGCTAGGCACTTTCAAGGGCTATGTTAGGAACAGAGCTAGAGCCGAGAGTTCCATCGGAGAGGCCTACATTGCTATAGAAGCGTTGACATTCTGCTCAAAATACATTGAAATAGTTGATCAGCTTAGCAAAGAGGTGGGTGAAGACAATCCCGGGCTCAATGTTTTCGATTATTCTGTTTGAGTTACAGGGAAGAGTCGACAAGAGGACAAACCTAAAGATTTGGACAAAATGGTTTGGTATGTGTTGAATAACTGTCCAGAGATACTACCTTATATCAAGTAAGTGCAGTACTGCAGCTTATACATCGTAATCTACCAAACTTGCAGCACATTCTTATATATTTAGATGTTTGATGCGATCACTATGTTGTGCAGCATCTACAAAGAGGAGTTACTGCTGCAAAATCCAAGAAACATTGACAAACTGGTTATGGCGGGATTTGCGAAATGATTCAAGAACCATGTAAGCTTTTGAAGTGCACTGTCAGTTTTTTTAATATATTGAGTACATAAGATGATCAGCTTGTCTATTTTCTAACCATAGGTTAAGAAGATGCGGGACGATGGGCAGGCAGTTGATGATGCCCTTTACTCACTAGCAATGGGTCCTGATACTCGGGTAAGACATTATGAATCTTGCGTTGTTGGAGATGTGCGCTACAACACCCTTGCACGAGAAGAAGGCAGGAAGACACAAAACAGTGCCATCATGAGCACAGATATGTGTTGGGGAACGTAGTAATTTCAAAAAAATTCCTACGCACACGCAAGATCATGGTGATGCATAGCAACGAGAGAGGAGAGTGTTGTCTACGTACCCACGTAGACCGAAGCGGAAGCATTATAACAACGCGCTTGATGTAGTCGTACGTCTTCACGATCCAACCGATCCAAGCACCGTTACTCCGGCACCTCCGAGTTCTTGGCACACGTTCAGCTCGATGACGATCCCCGGGCTCCGATCCAGCAAAGCGTCGGGCAGGAGTTCCGTCAGCACGACGGCGTGGTGACGATCTTGATGTTCTACTGTCGCAGGGCTTCGCCTAAGCACTGCTACAATATGACCGAGGTGGAATATGGTGGAGGGGGGCACCGCACACGGCTAAGGAACGATCACGAAGATCAACTTGTGTGTCCATGGGGTGCCCCTGCCCCCGTATATAAAGGAGCAAGGGAGGGAGGAGGCCGGCCCTAGGTTTGGCGCGCCAAGGGGAGTCCTACTCCCACCGGGAGTAGGATTCCCCCTTTCCTAGTCCAACTAGGAGTCCTTCCTTGTAGGGGGAGTAGGAGAGAAGGAAAGGGAAGAGAGAAGAAGAAGGAAGGAGGGGGGCGCCCCCCCTCCCTAGTCCAATTCGGACTAGAGCATGGGGAGGGGCGCGGCCACCTTTTGGTCCCTTTCTCTACTTTCCCGTATGGCCCAATGAGGCCCAATACGAATTCCCGTAACTCTCCGGTACTTCGAAAAATACCCGAACCACTCAGAACCTTTCCGATGTCCGAATATAGTCGTCCAATATATCAATCTTTACGTCTCGACCATTTCGAGACTCCTCGTCATGTCCCCGATCTCATCCGGGACTCCGAACTCCTTCGGTACATCAAAACTCATAAACTCATTATATAACTGTCATCGAAACCTTAAGCGTGCGGACCCTACGGTTCGAGAACAATGTAGACATGACCGAGACACATCTCCGGTCAATAACCAATAGCGGGACCTGGATGCCCATATTGGCTCCTACATATTCTACGAAGATCTTTATCGGTCAGACCGCATAACAACATACGTTGTTCCCTTTGTCATCGGTATGTTACTTGCCCGAGATTCGATCGTCAGTATCCAATACCTAGTTCAATCTCGTTACCGGCAAGTCTCTTTACTCGTTCCGTAATACATCATCCTGCAACTAACTCATTAGTTGCAATGCTTGCAAGGCTTATGTGATGTGCATTACCGAGAAGGCCCTGAGATACCTCTCCGACATTCGGAGTGACAAATCCTAATCTTGAAATACGCCAACCCAACAAATACTTTCGGAGACACCTGTAGAGCACCTTTATAATCACCCAGTTACGTTGTGACGTTTGGTAGCACACAAAGTGTTCCTACGGTAAACGGGAGTTGCATAATCTCATAGTCATAGGAACATGTATAAGTCATGGATAAAAGCAATAGCAACATACTAAACGATCGGGTGCTAAGCTAATGGAATGGGTCATGTCAATCAGATTATTCAACTAATGATGTGATCCCGTTAATCAAATAACAACTCTTTGTTCATGGTTAGGAAACATAACCATCTTTGATTAACAAGCTAGTCAAGTAGAGGCATACTAGCGACACTCTGTTTGTCTATGTATTCACACATGTATTATGTTTCCGGTTAATACAATTCTAGCATGAATAATAAACATTTATCATGATATAAGGAAATAAATAATAACTTTATTATTGCCTCTAGGGCATATTTCCTTCAGTCTCCCACTTGCACTAGAGTCAATAATCTAGTTCACATCGCCATGTGATTTAATAGCAATAGTTCACATCACCATGTGATTAACACCCATAGTTCACATCGCCATGTGACCAACATCCAAAAGGGTTTACTAGATTCAGTAATCTAGTTCACATCGCTATGTGATTAACACCCAAAGAGTACTAAGGTGTGATCATGTTTTGCTTGTGAGAGAATCTTAGTCAACGGGTCTTTCATATTTAGATCCGTTATGTATTTTGCAATTTTCTGTGTCTACAATGCTCTGTACGGAGCTACTCTAGCTAATTGCTCCCACTTAAAATATGTATCTAGATCGAGACTTAGATTCATCCAGATCGGTGTCAAACTTGCATCGACGTAACCCTTTACGACGAACCTTTTGTCCCTTCCATAATCGAGAAATATATCCTTATTCCACTAAGGATAATTTTGACCGCTGTCCAGTGATCTACTCCTAGATCACCATTGTACTCCCTTGCTTAACTCAGTGTAGGGTATACAATAGATCTCGTAAACAACATGGCATACTTTATAGAACCTATGGCCGAGGCATAGGGAATGACTTTCATTCTCTTTCTATCTTCTGTCGTGGTCGGGCTTTGAGTCTTACTCAATTTCACACCTTGTAACACAGGAAAGAACTCTTTCTTTGACTGTTCCATTTTGAACTACTTCAAAATCTTGTCAAGGTATGTACTCATTGAAAAAACTTATCAAGCATCTTGATCTATCTCTATAGATCTTGATACTCAATATGTAAGCAGCTTCCCCGAGGTCTTTCTTCGAAAAACTCCTTTCAAATACTCCTTTATGCTTTGCAGAATAATTCTACATTATTTCCGATCAACAATATGTCATACACATATACTTATCAGAAATGTTGTAGTGCTCCCACTCACTTTCTTGTAAATACAGGCTTCACCGCAAGTCTGTATAAAACTATATGCTTTGATCATCTTATCAAAGCGTATATTCCAACTCCGAGATGCTTGCACCAGTCCATAGATGGATCGCTGGTGCTTGCATATTTTGTTAACACCTTTAGGATTGACAAAACCTTCTGGTTGCATCGTATACAACTCTTCTTTAACAAATCCATTGAGGAATGCAGTTTTGTTTATCCATTTGCCATATTTCATAAAATGCGGCAATTGCTAACATGATTCGGACAGACTTAAGCATAGATACGAGTGAAAAACTCTCATCATAGTCAACACCTTGAACTTGTCGAAAACCTTTTTGCGACAATTCTAGCTTTGTAGATAGTAACACTACTATCAGTGTCCGTCTTCCTCTTGAAGATCCATTTATTCTCTATGGCTTGCCGATCATCGAGCAAATCCACCAAAGTCCATACTTTGTTTTTATACATGGATCAAATCTCAGATTTCATGGCCTCAAACCATTTCGCGGAATCTGGGCTCATCATCGCTTCCTCATAGTTCGCAAGTTCATCATGGTCTAGTAACATGACTTCCAGAACAGGATTACCGTACCACTCTGGTGCAGATCTCACTCTGGTCTACTTACGAGATTCGGTAGTAACTTGATCTTGAAGTTACATGATCATTATCATTAGCTTCCTTACTAATTGGTGTAGTAGTCACAAGAACAGATTTCTGTGATGAACTACTTTCCAATAAGGGAGAAGGTATAATTACCTTATCAAGTTTTCTACTTTCCTCCCACTCACTTCTTTCGAGAGAAACTCCTTCTCTGGAAAGGATCCATTCTCAGCAACGAATATCTTGCCTTCGGATCTGTGATAGAAGGTGTACCCAACTGTCTTCTTTGGGTATCCTATGAAGACATATTTCTCCGATTTGGGTTTGAGCTTATCAGGATGAAACTTTTTCATATAAGCATCACAACCCCAAACTTTAAGAAACGACAACTTTGGTTTCTTGCTAAACCACAGTTCAGATTGTGTCGTCTCAACGGACTTAGATGGTGCCCTTTTAAACGTGAATGCAGTTGTCTCTAATGCATGATCCCAAAACGATATTGGTAAATCGGTAAGAAACATCATAGATTGTACTATATCCAATAAAGTACGGTTATGACGTTCGGACTCACCATTATGCTGTGGTGTTCCAGGTGGCATGAGTTTGTGAAACTATTCCACATTGTTTTAATTGAAGACCAAACTCGTAACTCAAATATTCTCCTCCACGATCATATCGTAGAAACTTTTATTTTCTTGTTACGATGATTCTCCACTTCACTCTGAAATTCTTTGAACTTTTCAAATGTTTCAGACTTATGTTTCATCAAGTAGATATACCCATATCTGCTCAAATCATCTGTGAAGGTCAGAAAATAATGATACTTGTCGCGAGCCTTAATATTCATCGGACCACATACATCAGTATGTATGATTTCCAACAAATCTGTTGCTCGCTCCATTGTTCTGGAGAACGGAGTTTTAGTCATCTTGCCCATGAGGCATGGTTCGCAAGCATCAAGTGATTCATAATCAAGTGATTCCAAAAGCCCATCAGCATGGAGTTTCTTCATGCGCTTTACACCAATATGACTTAAACGGCAGTGCCACAAATAGATTGCTCTATCATTATTAACTTCGCATCTTTTTGGTATCAATATTATGAATATGTGTATCACTACGATCGAGATCCAACAAACCATTTTTGTTGGTGTGTATGACCATAGGAGGTTTTATTCATGTAAACAGAACAACAATTGTTCTCTAACTTAAATGAATAACCGTATTGCAATAAACATGATCAAATCATATTTATGCTCAACGCAGATACCAAATAACACTTATTTAGTTTCAACCCTAATCCCGAAAGTATAGGGAGATTGCGATGATGATCATATCAACCTTGGAACTACTTCCAACACACATCGTCACTTCACCCTTAACTAGTCTCTGTTCATTCTGCAACTCCCGTTTCGAGTTACTACTCTTAGCAACTGAACCAGTATCAAATACCGAGGGGTTGCTATGAACACTAGTAAAATACACATCAATAATCTGTATATCCAACATACCTTTGTTCACTTTGCCATCCTTCTTATCCGCCAAATACTTGGGGTAGTTCCGCTTCCAGTGATCAGTCCCTTTGCAGTAGAAGCACTTAGTCTCAGGCTTAGGACCAGACTTGGGTTTCTTCACTTGAGCAGCAACTTGCTTGCCGTTCTTCTTGAAGTTCCCTTTCTGCCCTTTGCCCTTTTCTTGAAACTAGTGATCTTGTCAACCATCAACACTTGATGTTTTTCTTTGATTTCTACTTTCGCCGATTTCAGCATCGCGAAGAGCTTGGGAGTAGTTTCCATTATCCCTAGCATATTATAGTTCATCACGAAGTTCTACTAACTTGGTGATGGTAACTAGAGAATTTTGTCAATCACTATCTTATCTGGAAGATTAACTCCCACTTGATTCAAGCGATTGTAGTACTCAGTCAATCTGAGCACATGCTCACTAGTTGAGCGATTCTCCTCCATCTTTTAGCTATGGAACTTGTTGGAGACTTCATATCTCTCAACTTGGGTATTTGCTTGAAATATTAACTTCAACTCCTGGAACATCTCATATGGTCCATGACGTTCAAAACGTCTTTGAAGTCCCGATTCTAAGCCGTTAAGCATAGTGCACTAAACTATCAAGTAGTCATCATATTGAGCTAGCCAAACGTTCATAACGTCTGCATCTGCTCCTGCAATAGGTCTGTCACCTAGCGGTGCATCAAGGACATAATTCTTCTGTGCAGCAATGAAGATAAACCTCAGAATACGGATCCAATCCGCATCATTGCTACTAACATTTTTCAACACAATTTTCTCTAGGAACATATCAAAATAAACATATGAAAGCAACAACGCGAGCTATTGATCTACAACATAGATATGCTAATACTACCAGGACTAAGTTCATGATAATTTAAAGTTCAATTAATCATATTACTTAAGAACTCCCACTTAGATAGACATCCCTCTAATCCTCTAAGTGATCACGTGATCCAAATCAACTAAACCATAACCGATCATCACGTGAAATGGCTTAGTCTTCAATGGTGAACATCATTATGTTGATCATATCTACTATATGATTCACGCTCGACCTTTCGGTCTCCGTGTTTCGAGGCCATATCTGCATATGCTAGGCTCGTCAAGTATAACCCGAGTATTCTGCGTGTGCAAAACTGGCTTGCACCCGTTGTAGATGGACGTAGAGCTTATCACACCCGATCATCACGTGGTGTCTGGGCATGACGAACTTTGGCAACGGTGCATACTCAGGGAGAACACTTCTTGATAATTTAGTGAGAGATCATCTTATAATGCTACTGTCAATCAAAGCAAGATAAGATGCATAAAAGATAAACATCACATGCAAATCAATATAAGTGATATGATATGGTCATCATCATCTTGTGCTTCGTGATCTCCATCTCTGCAGCACCATCATGATCACCATCGTCACCGGCGCGACACCTTGATCTCCATCGTAGCATCGTTGTCGTCTCGCCAATCTTATGCTTCTACGACTATCGCTACCGCTTAGTGATAAAGTAAAGCATTACAGGGCGATTGCATTGCATACAATAAAGCGACAACCATACGGCTCCTGCCGGTTGCCGATAATTCGGTTACAAAACATGATCATCTCATACAATAAAATATAGCATCATGTATTGACCATATCACATCACAACATGCCCTGCAAAAACAAGTTAGACGTCCTCTACTTTGTTTGTTGCAAATTTTACGTGGCTGCTATGGGCTTAAGCAAGAACCAATCTCACCTACGCATCAAAACCACAACGATAGTTTGTCAAATAGACTCCGTTTTAACCTTCTCAAGGACCGGGCGTAGTCACACTTGGTTCAACTAAAGTTGGTGAGACAGTCTCCCGCAAGCCATCTGTGTGCAAAGCACGTCGAGGGAACCGGTCTCGCGTAAGCATACGCGTAAGGTTGGTCCGGGTCGTCTCATCCAACAATACCGCTGAACCAAAGTATGACATGCTGGTAGGCAGTATGACTTGTATCGTCCACAACTCACTTGTGTTCTACTCGTGCAAATAACATCAAACCATAAAAACCTAGGCTCGGATGCCACTGTTGGGGAACGTAGTAATTTCAAAAAAATTCCTACGCACACGCAAGATCATGGTGATGCATAGCAACGAGAGAGGGGAGTGTTGTCTACGTACCCATGTAGACCAAAGCGGAACCATTATAACAACGCGGTTGATGTAGTCGTACGTCTTCACGATCCAACCGATCCAAGCACCGTTACTCCGGCACCTCCGAGTTCTTGGCACACGTTCAGCTCGATGACGATCCCCGGGCTCCGATCCAGCAAAGCGTCAGGGAGGAGTTCCGTCAGCACGACGGCGTGGTGACGATCTTGATGTTCTACTGTCGCAGGGCTTCGCCTAATCACTGCTACAATATGACCGAGGTGGAATATGGTGGAGGGGGGCACCGCACACGGCTAAGGAACGATCACGAAGATCAACTTGTGTGTCCATGGGGTGCCCCCTGCCCCGTATATAAAGGAGCAAGGGAGGGAGGAGGCCGGCCCTAGGTTTGGCGCGCCAAGGGGAGTCCTACTCCCACCGGGAGTAGGATTCCCCCTTTCCTAGTCCAACTAGGAGTCCTTCCTTGTAGGGGGAGTAGGAGAGAAGGAAAGGGAAGAGAGAAGAAGAAGGAAGGAGGGGGGCGCCCCCCCCCCCTCCCTAGTCCAATTCGGACTAGAGCAAGGGGAGGGGCGCGGCCACCTTTTGGTGCCTTTCTCTACTTTCCCGTATGGCCCAATGAGGCCCAATACGAATTCCCGTAACTCTCCGGTACTCCGAAAAATACCCGAACCACTCAGAACCTTTCCGATGTCCGAATATAGTCGTCCAATATATCAATCTTTACGTCTCGACCATTTCGAGACTCCTCGTCATGTCCCAGATCTCATCCGGGACTCCGAACTCCTTCGGTACATCAAAACTCATAAACTCATTATATAACTGTCATCGAAACCTTAAGCGTGCGGACCCTACGGTTCGAGAACAATGTAGACATGACCGAGACACATCTCCGATCAATAACCAATAGCGGGACCTGGATGCCCATATTGGCTCCTACATATTCTATGAAGATCTTTATCGGTCTGACCGCATAACAACATACGTTGTTCCCTTTGTCATCGGTATGTTACTTGCCCGAGATTCGATCGTCAGTATCCAATACCTAGTTCAATCTCGTTACCGGCAAGTCTCTTTACTCGTTCCGTAATACATCATCCCGCAACTAACTCATTAGTTGCAATGCTTGCAAGGCTTATGTGATGTGCATTACCGAGAAGGCCCTGAGATACCTCTCCGACATTCGGAGTGACAAATCCTAATCTTGAAATATGCCAACCCAACAAATACTTTCGGAGACACCTGTAGAGCAACTTTATAATCACCCAGTTACGTTGTGACGTTTGGTAGCACACAAAATGTTCCTACGGTAAACGGGAGTTGCATAATCTCATAGTCATAGGAACATGTATAAGTCATGGATAAAAGCAATAGCAACATACTAAACGATCGGGTGCTAAGCTAATGGAATGGGTCATGTCAATCAGATCATTCAACTAATGATGTGATCCTGTTAATCAAATAACAACTCTTTGTTCATGGTTAGGAAACATAACCATCTTTGATTAACGAGCTAGTCAAGTAGAGGCATACTAGTGACACTCTGTTTGTCTATGTATTCACACATGTATTATGTTTCCGGTTAATAAAATTCTAGCATGAATAATAAACATTTATCATGATATAAGGAAATAAATAATAACTTTGTTATTGCCTCTAGGGCATATTTCCTTCAATATGTATGACAAAGAGACAACTGAAATGTATGCTAACATAACAGACATTGTTCAGTTGCAGTATATCTCCAGTTTTGAGGATCATCGGTGTGTGGTTCTGTTGTGCTGTCGTTGGTATAACCTATTTTCCAGGATCGCAAAACCCAGAGCTGATGATTATTTCAAATCCATCAATGTCAAGGCGGCGTACCGGACCAAGGAGCCTTTTATTTTGGCAAATCAAGCAACACAGATATTTTTCTTGGAAGACACATTGGCATGTAGCGATGACTGGAGAGTATTACAAAGGTTTGAGCAGAGGAATTCGTTTAATGAAGTTGCACAACAAGATGATGCTTACACTGCTCTTGATGTACAAGATAACACAGATGTTCCTAATATCTTTGAGAACCATCACGTCAATGACGCCGGCGAAAAGATTGCCTGTCGCGATGTGGACATACAAGAGTTGATCAAGAAGAAGCCAACGTTCGAGGACGTTGAGGACGAAGAAGAAGATGACACCGTGGGGAATTACGATTCAGACTGATACACATGGTGAAGATGTTGACGTTGCTGCTGTGGATGATGATTACATTGCTTTTGTCGTATTTTCTTGTCAGAAGACCTTTTTTTATCTACTATGTGAAATTGTGTTTGCTATGACAACTGAAACCTGATGAACATGTTGTTTAGTATTTTGCTGTGAGAACATCACTTGTTATGTATGCTGATTTGTGTTTTGTGATTGTATGACAACTAAAACATGATGACATTGTTGTTTAGTTGTACTCATATTTGGCTGTGAAACTTGAATTTGATGACATAGTTTGCTATTGGACTGCAATTTGCTCGACGTCTTCGAATGAGAACAAAGCTGACCCGACAGGGCCTCTGCTATTTATTTATTTATATGAGCAAAAGGGGATACCCCCTGATTTCCGTTAATAGAAATCATTAGATGTTCAAAACACTACGCCCAGCCTGCTACACAGGTTTCATTCATTAATAGTTTCAGCAAAGTGCTCATGTCGTAGCCATTGAATACATCACGAGTGCTACATACACTGCAAATAAAGAGACAATCATCCTACAGAGCACATCGATTTTGCCCATTATCTTCACAAGCTCTTTCATCTCCTCATTGTTGTCAAGGCCGTTCAGCAGCTGTTGCTTGGCCATGATCAGAGGAACTGCATCTTTAACCTTTTGCTATGCATCTTCCTCTTCTGTCGTTCCTTCAGTTACTTGTCCAACACCCCAACCTGCTGGTATTGGGATTCCTCGGCTAACCAAATAATCAGCGTGGTTGCATTCCCCCACATCAGCAACTTCCCAGAAATACAAATCACACGAATCTTCCCTTTTCTGCACGAATCAAATTGGTAGATCATCAACCAAACTATTAAAAAAATCAGCAACTGAAAGCAACTGAACAACACTTAAACATATTATTACCCCATGATTCGGGCATTTGTAGAAGACTCGGCCAGGGTTGCGGATTGTGGTTGAGACGCGACAGATGACTCTGCGTGATTTGCAGCAGTGGCACCACACCAACGGCAGCGGGTTGCGATGAGCAATCGGCTGCGGTGCGCGTGCCGGCGAGGGTGTGATAAGACCCACAGGCGATGGTACGTGTTGCGACTTGGCGCATATCTGGTTGTTGCCTGCTGAAGAGCAGGTGGACGAGCAGCCAGCGGACATGGTTGCTGGGGCCAGAGCTTCTGATGCTAGGCAGAGTAAGTAGAGAAGAGGAGAAGCGAATGTTGGATATGTCAGTTTCATTACTTGCAGAGTAGCATAGCACCATACATAGTCATAGTCTAGGTTTGGATTCGAACCAGCTACAGGAGCACGTATTTCTTTTTTTCTAAAACTCGGCAACGTCTCTTTACTGGTACACTAGCTTGTTCTGTACGCCTTCCCAAGTCTTTCATTTTATTTCCCTTTTTTTGCGAGGACCTGACAGCTAGGACCCATCGGAAGGGCCTCTGTATTTCGCGAAAAAAACGTTCCCCCCACTGACATGTCGGACCCACCAGCTATATCTTCGCACGCAAGGAAGTGCCTCCTTATTACACACAAAAAATGAATACCCCCTGCTAGCTGGGACCCACCATAGTGGGAGGATGACTTGTGGGCCAACAAAGTTGCCGGGGACGGAGGGCTTTGTCAACTTAGTCAATATGAACGATTCTAGCTCCAGTGACCGTACGATGTCCATCCAATGGGCGTAGTGCTTCTTCAACCTCTGGTCTTCTTGCTCCAGCCGCCCAAAGCAGCGCCGGTCATGCCGCATGCTCCTGCCGCCCGTGGCCGGCTGTGCTGCCGCGAAGGCCTCACCGCCCCTTACTATTCCCACCGATGGCCAGGCCCTGCGGCGACGGCAGCCTCACACCGCAGTCGAACCAGTGAACCCTCGTACTCCTCTCCACGCGGGCTTCCACTGCCGCGTCTTCCCCGGCTCCGTGTTGTCCCCTTCCTAGGCCTCGCCGTCGTCCACCGCCGTGGTGCTCTCCGCGCGGCGTGGTCAACGTGGTCAAGGAACGACTTCCATCGGAAGAGTACTGTATGTGGAGAGGCTGACAGCTGGGTCCACGGCCATAGCCCAGTTTTTTTGTGATTTGCCAAGCAAGTCACTTTGTCAGGCCTGTTGGGCTGCAAATCTTTCAAGACGAGGAGAGCTTTCATTCGGCTAGCCGAGAAAATGGCCCATCAGTAATGAGAAATGGGATGTACATTTTTAAAACACATCAAACCGACAATTAGTTTCAAATATCTTTTTTTTTTATTTCAAGATTTTAAATTAATTAATTTTTATGCGTGGAGAATTTGTTGGATTTTATATTGATATACATTTATTTTTTAAATCAATTTGAACGTGAGTCAAAATTTCGGGATTAAAAACAGTTCGGACCGCACCGAAATATGCAAAATTTCGTATAATTTTTTAACCGTGGCCACAATCTGGGCTGTAATGCTAACAAAAAGAATACGGGCTCCAAAAAAACCTTATGAATTAGCAAATGGGCTGAAAATTATTAGAAATAATGGCAGATGGGTTGTATGCTGTTTTCCACAGATTTCAGGCTTTCCTAAAAAAAAGGTTGACGCACAAGCAGTGATTGTTGGATGTCCATCCAACGGCCGTCGTGCTTCTTCAATCTCTGCTCTTCCTGCTCTAGCCGCTCAAATAGGCGCCGGCGGGACTGCCTGCTCCCTCCTCCCCGCGGTCGGCTCTGCTGCCGCGCAGGCCTCACCGCCCCACCGTACTCCCATCGCTGGCCTAGCCATCCCTCTACTCACCCACACCTGTTGTTATTCTCCGGCGACGGCATACGAACCAGTAAACCCTCATACAGATGTACTCCCCTCCGCGTGGGAAACAACTACCTCCGTGTCGTTTCCTTCCTAGGCCTCGCCGTTGTCCACCGCCCTGGTGCTCTCGGCACGGGCTGGTCAACATGGTCAACTACCAACATGCATCTGAAGTGGACTGTACGTGGAGAGGCCGACAGCTGGGTCCACGGCCGCACGCAAGGAAATGCCTCCTTATTACGCGCAAAATAATGATTCCTCCACCTGACATCAGGGACCTACCGAAAGGGCCTCTGTATTTCGCGAAAAAAACGTTACCGCCACTAACAGCTCGGACCCACCAGCTATATCTTCGCACGCAAGGAAGTGCCTCCTTATTACGCACAAAAAAATGAATACTCCCCCTATTAGCTGGGACCCAGTATAGTGGCAAGCTGACTTGTGGGCCTACTAAGTTGACGGGGACGGAGGGCTTTGTCAACTTAGTCAATAATGCATGATTCTAGCTCCAGTGACCGTACATTGTCCATCCAACGGCCGTAGTGCTTCTTCAACCTCTGGTCTTCTTGCTCCAGCCGCCCAAACCAGCGCCGGTCGTGCCTTGTGCTCCTGCCTCCCGTGGCCGGCTGCGATGCGGCGGAGGCCTCACCGCCCCCTACTACTCCCACCGCTGGCCAGGCCATCCCTCTACTCACCCACACCCCCTGTTACTCTACGGCGATGGCAGCCTCACACTGCAGCGAATAAGTGCCCTCGTACTCCTCTACGCGTGGGCATCCACTGCCGCGTCTTCCCCGGCTCCACTTCGTCCCCTTCCTAGGCCTCGCCGTCGTCCACCACCCTGGTGCGCTCGGTGCGGCGTGGTCAACGTGGTCAAGGAACGGCTTCCATCGGACGTGGACTATACGTGGAGAGGCTGACAGCTGGGTCCACGGCCGCAGCAAGGAAGTGCCTCCTTATTACGTGCAAAATAATCATTCCTCCACCTGACAGCAGGGACCCACCGGACGGGCCACCAGTATTTTGCGAAAAAAATCGTTTCCCCCTGACTGCTGGGACCCACCGGACGGGCCACCGTATTTCACGAAAAAAACGTTCCCCCCGCTGTCAGCTCGGACCCACCGGAAGTGCCTCCATATTACGCACAAAAAAATGAATACTCCCCTGGCTAGCTGGGACCCACCTTGGTGGGAGGCTGACTTGTGGGCCTACTAAGTTGACGGAGACGAAGGGCTTTGTCAACTTAGTCAATATGAACGATTCTAGATCCATTGACCGTCTGATGTCCATCCAACGGCCGTAGTGCTTCTTCAACTTCTGGTCTTCTTGCTCCAGTCGCCCAAAGCAGCGCCGGTCGTGCCGCATGCTCCTGCCTCCCGTGGCCGGCTATGCTGCCGCGGAGGTCTCACCGCCCCCTACTATTCCCGCCGCTGGCCAGGCCCTGCGGCGACGGCAGCCTCACACCGCAGCCGAACCAGTGAACCCTCATACTCCTCTCCGCGCGTGCGGGGGCTTCCACTGTCACGTCTTCCCCGGCTCCCCGTCGTCCCCTTCCTAGGCCTCGCCATCGTCCATCGCCCTGGTGCTCTCGGCGCCGCGTGGTCAACGTGCTCAGGGAACGACTTCCATCGGACGTGGACTGTATGTGGAGAGGTTGACAGCTGGGTCCACGGCGGCAGCAAGGAAGTGCCTCCTTATTACGCGGAAAATAATGATTCCTCCACCTGGCAGCAGGGACCCACCGGACGGGCCACCGTATTTCGTGAAAAAACGTTGCCCCCTGACTGCTGGGACCCACCAGCTACACCTTCGCACGCAAGGAAGTGCCTGACAGTCGGGACCCACCTGGTCGAAGCGTACGTAGCGTTGTCATTCTGGTCGCGAACGTCTACGTACATATATACTGGTGGATGTAGAGGCGCGCACGTGTCGTAGTAGAGGCGGCCAGGGTGCAAGAAAGAAACTACGGCCACGTATGTGTACATATGGGGGGGTCTCGAACGCCTACTCACGCATACGTACGGCGAGGGCTCGTGTACATGGCTGGGTCGGAACGGAGAAACAGCGTCGTCGTGTTCATGGTTCGGAACGAAATGCGTGGTCGTGTTCATCGGGAGGGCTTGGACGGAAGAGGCGTTGGAAACGAGGCCTGGCGTACCGCACAACGGAGGAAACGGACCTCCTACGGTCGAAACAGGGGTCCTGTTGATCGGGAGGGGTGTGGCGTACCGCAAAACAGAGGAAACGGACCTCCTACGGTTGAAACGGGGGTCCTGTTGATCGGGAGGGGTGTGGCATACCGCAAAACGGAGGAAACGGACTTGTGTTGGAGCGCTACGGTCGAAATGGGGGTCCTGTTCATCGGGAGGGGTGTGGCGTACCTCAAAACGGGACTCCACGGGATACTGTTCATCTCCACCATCGACCCCCTCCAGCCTCCACGAGCTACAATTCATCCACCGTCGACCTCCTCCAGCCTCCACGGGCTCCTGTTCATCCAGCCTCCACCGCACGCTACTCCACCGGCTACTGTTCAACCACCCATCCACCATCTACTGTTCATCCAGCCCTCCACACCATGGGGTCCTGTTCAACCACCCCTCCACCGTCTACTGTTCATCCTGCCCTCCACACCATGGGGTCCTGTTCATCCACCCCTCCACGGGCACCCCTCCATCGTCTACTGTTCATCCAGCCCTTCACCACACCACGGGGTCCTGTTCATCCAGAGGCAACGCCACCGCTCACTGTTCATCCAAACCCCCCCTCGCAACGCTCACTGTTCACCCAGAGGCAGCATCGATCGGCTTCAGTTAGCAGCGGTAGACAAGGAATCGCTCGATCGGGTTCAGTTAACAGCCATCGATCGATCGCTCGGGTTCAGTAACGCGTAGCCTGCAGTGCAATCGCTCGGGTTCAGTTAGAGCCCAATGCCTCGCTCGGGTTCAGTTAGAGCCAACGCCTCGCACACACGCGCGTACGTGTACGAGTGAAACGCGCATCGCTCGGCCCCCGACCTCCCACCGTAACCGGGAACTCACCGAAATTCACCTCCCCCTCACTTCTACCACGGTTCTTTCCGTCATGGACGGCCCAAAGAATGTCATGCAGCTGCGTCTCCGGCCCGCCCAGGACGAAAAGCCCATTTTCTGTCATGATTTTTTGTCATAGAAGTAGGAGCCCACCACATCTATGATGATACCGGGTTTTGTCACAATTATCGTCATAGAAGTGTCATATGTATGACAGGAAAAAAATTCGTTCAGCCCAAAATGTCACGCATGTGTCTTTTTTTTGTAGTGCTACGCGCATGCTCCTAGGCGAAGGGTTGGTAGGAGTTAATCATTGCACAATCCTGACCTCCACACAAAGGATGACAATTAAAAAATATCTCATGCTCCAACTTCGTTACATAACGGTTCACCATACGTTCATGCTACGGGACTTACAAACCTTAACACAAGTATTTCTCATATTCACAATTACTCACTAGCATGTCTCTAATATCACCATCTTCATATCTCAAAACAATCATAAGGAATCAAACTTCTCATAGTATTCAATGCACTTTATATCAAAGTTTTTATTATATCCCTCTTGGATGCCTATCATATTACGACTAAATTTATAACCAAAGCAAATTACCATGCTGTTTAAAGATTCTCAAAATAATATAAGTGAAGCATGAGAGTTCATCAATTTCTATAAAATAAAACCAACCCCGTGCTCTAAAAAGATATAAGTGAAGCTCTAGAGCAAAATTGCCTAGCTCAAAAAGATATAAGTGAAGCACATAGAGTATTCTAATAAATCACGATTCATGTGTGTCCCTCTCAAAAGGTGTGTGCAGCAAGGATGATTGTGGCAAACTAAAAAAGCAAAGACTCAAATCATACAAGACTCTCCAAGCAAAACACATATCATGTGGTGAATAAAAATATAGCCTCAAGTAAAGTTACTGATGGACGAAGACGAAAGAGGGGATGCCTTCCGGGGCATCCCCAAACTTAGGCTCTTGGTTTTCCTTGAATATTTCCATGGGGTGCCTTGGGAATCTCCAAGCTTAGGATCTTGACACTCCTTATTTCATAGTCCATCAAATCCTTACCCAAAACTTGAAAATTTCACAACACAAAACTCAACAGAAAATCTCATAAGCTCCGTTAGTATAAGAAAATAAATCACCAGTTTTGGTACTGTTGTGAAGTCATTCTTTATTTATATTGGTGTAATATCTACTGTATTCCAACTTTTCCATGGTTCATACACCCTGATACTACCCGTAGATTCATCAAAATAAGCAAACAACACATAGAAAACAGAATCTGCCAAAAAACAGAACAGTCTGTAGTAATCTGTAACTCTCGAATACTTCTGTAATTCCAAAAATTCTAAAAAATTAGGACAACCTGGGAAATTTGTGTACGAATCAGGTGCAAAAAGAATCAGATCAAAGTCACGCTTCTGTGAATTCAAAAAATTATTTTCCTGGGCGCAAAAGTTTATGTTTCTCAGCAAGATCAAAACAACTATCACCGTAAGCTATCCCAAAGGTCTTACATGGCATAGACACTAATTAAAACACAAAACCACATCTAACCAGGCTAGATGAATTATTTATTGAAAAACTGCAAGGAAAAATATTGGTTATCTCCCAACAAGCCCTTTTCTTTAAAGCCTTTTAGCTAGGCATTGAGATTTCAATGATGCTCACATGAAAGACAAGAATTGAAGCACAAGGAGAGCATCATAAAACACATGACAAACACATCTATGTCTAACATACTTCCTCTGCATAGGAATTTTATAAGCAAACAAATTATGAAGGAAAGCAAAAACTAGCATATGCAAGGAAGAAGAAAGAGACGATAGCAATCTCAACATGAAAAGAGGTAATTTAGTAACATGAAAATTTCTACGACCATATTTTCCTCTCTCATAATAATTACATGTATGATCATAAGAAAATTCAACAATATAGCTATCACATAACATATTCTCAACACGATCCACATGCATGCGAAGTTGACACTCTTCCAAAATAGTGGGGTTAACATTAACTAAAGTCATAACCTCTCCAAACCCACTTTTATCAAAGATTTCATAAGATTAAACATTCTCCAAATAATTGGGACCTAAAGTTGACACTCTTCCAAACCCACTTTCAACATTATTGCAAACATTATTATTAATCTCATATTCATCATGGGGCTTAAATAAATTTTTAAGATCACAAGAAGAATCACCCCAATCATGATCATTGCAACAAGTAGTAGACATAGCAAAATTAGCATCCCCAAGCTTAGGGTTTTTCATTTCAGTAACAATTGACATTAATAGAATTTATAATAACATCATTGCAATCATGCTTTTGATTCAAGGAACTATCAAGTATGGGTGCAATAGCAATAATCTCATGTTTGACATACGGAGCTATAGCAAATTCATCTCCACAAATATTGGCATCATGGCCATAAGAATAGCAAGCATCATGTTCATCAAGGGATATTTCAATCAAATCATAGGAATCATAATTATATATAGATTCATGCATATCATTATTTTCTTCCAAGGCAATAGTTATTCTCTTAATAAATTCCTTAACATAGGCATTATGAGCATAGTTTTCATAGCAATATTTAAGTTTGTCGGAATTTTCAAATTTGTAGAGAGTAATATCATACTTTTCAATCAAAGAAGCAACTTCATGAGCACCCTTAAAAGCAACAAATGCTTCAATTTGTTAGATATGATAGTAACTATAAACACCCTTTTCATAAGAAGATAACATTTCATTATCATTAAACTCACATAGGTAGGGAAGGTGTTTTTAGGGTTCTTAGAGCAACAAGTAAAATCATAAATTTCACAAAGATTCCAAGCATAACACAGCAAACTGTTTATTTGATTCTATAAGAGTCTCCCTTTTTCAGACAAATGGTGACGCACAAAATGAGCATACTCACCTAAGGATTTTCCCTCAACTACACTAGTTGGGGTTTCAGCACTAGCACATATGGATCAAAGATGATCCAAGTAGAAAACTTTAAGTGGATCCATCAATATATTTTAGCAAGTAAAGATGCAAGCAAATAGAAGGCACATGGAAACACAAACAAAAAGACATAAGGAAAGAAGGCAAATAAAAAGGCAAATCTTTTTGAAAATCGTTTTAGAAGTGGGGGGAGGAAAACAAGAGGCGAATGGCGAATAATGTAATGCAAGAGATGAGAGTTTTAGGATGGGTACTTGGTATGTATTGACTTGGCGCAGATCTCCCCAGCAACGGCGCCAGAAATTCCTGCTACTTCTTGAGCTTGCGTTGGTTTTTCCCTTGAAGAGGAAAGGGTGATGCAGCAAATTAGAGATAAGTATTTCCCTCAGTTTGAGAACCAAGGTATCAATCCAGTAGGAGGACAACGCACAAATCACCGAATACCTGCACAAACAATCAAACAACTTGCACCCAACGCGATAAAGGGGTTGTCAATCCCTTCACGGTTACTTGCAAATGTGAGATCTGTTAGAGATAGATAAATGATAAAGTAAATATTTTTGGTATTTTTGGTTTATAGATCGGAAAGTAAAATATTGCAAAATAGTAGATCGGAAACTTATATGATGGAAAATAGACCCGGGGACCATAGGTTTCACTAGTGGCTTCTCTCAAGATAGCAAATAATACGGTGGGTGAACAAATTACTGCCGAGCAATTGATAGAAAAGCGAAAAGTTATGACGATATCTAAGGCAATGATCATGAATATAGGCATCATGTCCGTGTCAAGTAGACCGAAACAATCTGCATCTACTACTGTTACTCCACACATCGACCGACTCCTGCCTGCATCTAGAGTATTAAGTTCATGAAGAACATAGTAATGCATTAAGTAAGATGACATGATGTAGAGGAATTAACTCAAGCAATATGATAAAAATCCCATCTTTTTATCCTCGATGGCAACAATACAATACGTGTCTTGCTGCCCCTGCTGTCACTGGGAAAGGACACCGCAAGATTGAACCCAAAGCTAAGCACTTCTCCCATTGCAAGAAAAACCAATCTAGTTGGCCAAACCAAACTGATAGTTCAAAGAGAATTACAAAGATACCAAATCATGCATAAAATATTTCAGAGAAGATTCAATTAATATTCATAGATAAGATGATCATAAATCCATAATTCATCGGGTCTCGGCAAACACACCGCAAAAAAGTATTACATCGAATAGATGTCCAAGAACATCGAGGAGAACATGGTATTGAGAATCAAAGAGAGAGAAGAAGCCATCTAGCTACTAGCTATGGACCCGTAGGTATGTGGTAAACTACTCACGCTTCATCAGAAGGGCAATAGAGTTGATGTAGAAGTCCTCCGTGATCGAATCCCCCTGTGGCAGGGTGCCGGAAAAGGTCCCTAGATGGGATCTCACGGGTACAGAAGGTTGCGACGGTGGAGAAGTGTTTTCTTGGATGCCTCTGGTGGTTTCGGGGATATATGGGAATATATAGGTGAAAGAATTAGGTCAGGAGGGTCACGGGGGGCCCAAAAGAGTAGGGGGCACGCCCTACCCCCCTGGGCGCGCCCTCTGTCCTTGTGGCCGCCTCGTGGCTCCTCCGACTTCATCTCCAAGCCACCTGGTTGTCTTCTGGTCCAAGAAAAATCATCGCGAAGGTTTTATTCCGTTTGGACTATGTTTGGTATTCCTTTTCTGTGAAACTCAAAAACAAGGAAAAAAAACAGGAACTGGCACTGGGCTCTAGGTTAATAGGTTAGTCCCAAAAATAATATAAAATAGCATATTAATGCATATAAAACATCCAAAACAGATAATATAATAGCATGGAACAATCAAAAATTATAGATACGTTGGAGAAGTATCACCTGGGAGCCCCCTAACTACTCATGGTCATCGGCGGTCTCCACGTAGTAGTAGGCTCTGTCATGGTAGTAGTAGTTGTCGGCGGGATCAACTGGCTCCTAGACTCTGTCATCTGATCGCAACAATCCAGTAGTGGGAAAAATGGGTAGCAAAGCAACCGTGAGTACTCATCCAAAGTACTCGCAAGACTTATATTAGATCTAAGCTAATTATGCATCAGTATCAAAGGAATGGGGCTATATCTTTGGACTGAACTGGAGAAATGCCAGAATAGAAGGGAAGACCTAGCCTATCGAAGACTAGCATCTTGCAGCATTAGAAGAGTGCATTTAGCATATTATAAAGTAAGAGTTTAATGTAGTAACACCCAGTATCCTTCCTCGACGCCTTGCGAGAAAGTAATCCCGGATCCATCATATCCATTTAGTGTCTCCAGTATCCAGTTCTAGTTGTATAGATCGAGATACAACTCCGAGCGTTCGTTACCATGGACACAACTATTCAGAAAGATATACTTCCTTGCAGGGGTGCACAAACTTACCCAACACGCTTGATTAACTCCGGCCGAACACACTTTTCTGGGTCATGCCCGGCCTCGGCTGATCGATACGTCGTAGTCCTACCTAGGCTCAACAGAGAGGCCAGCACACCGGTTTACATCCTAAATGCGAACGGGTCATGGGCTGTAGGATCGAAAGTATGTCTAGAGGGGGGTGATTAGACTACTTCACCAATTAAAAAACTATCCTTTTCCCAATTTTAGTCTTTGGCAGATTTTAGCTATCTTAGCACAAGTCAAGCAATCTTAACACAATTCAAGCAAGCATGCAAAGAGTATATGAGCAGCGGAAAGTAAAGCATGCAACTTGCAAGAATGTAAAGGGAAGGGTTTGGAGAATTAAAACACAATTGGAGACACGGATGTTTTTGTCGTGGTTCCGATAGGTGATGCTATCATACATCCACGTTGATGGAGACTTCAACCCACGAAGGGTAACGGTTGCGCGAGTCCACGGAGGGCTCCACCCACGAAGGGTCCACGAAGAAGCAACCTTGTCCATTCCATCATGGCCATTGCCCACGAAGGACTTGCCTCACTGACGGTAGATCTTCACGAAGTAGGCGATCTACTTGCCCTTACAAACTCCTTGGTTCAACTCCACAATCTTGTCGGAGGCTCCCAAGTGACACCTAGCCAATCTAGGAGACACCACTCTCCATGAAGTAACAAATGGTGTGTTGATAATGAACTCCTTGCTCTTGTGCTTCAAATGATAGTCTCCCCAACACTCAACTCTCTCTCTCACACAGGATTTGGAATTGGTGGGAATAAGATTTGAGTGGAAAGCAACTTGGGGAAGGCTAGAGATCAAGATTCATATGGTGGGAATGGAATATCTTGGCCTCAACACATGAGTAGGTGGTTCTCTCTCAGAAAATGTGTATTGGAAGTTTAGATATGTTCAGATGGCTCTCTCCACGAATGAAGAGTGGGTGAAGGGGTATATATAGCCTCCACACAAAATCTAACCGTTACACACAATTTACCAATCTCGGTGAGACCGAATTGAGAAACTCAGTCGGACCGATTTAGTAAACCTAGTGACCGTTAGGATTTTCGGTGGGACTGAGATGCAACTCGGTAGGACCGATATGGTTAGGGTTAGGGCATAACGTAATCTCGATGAGACCGATTACACAAACTCGATGGAACCGATTTTGGTAATAAGCTAACCAGAGAGTTGGTCAGGTAAACTCGGTGGGACCGATTGTTACAGAAGGGAAACAGAGAGTTTACATTGCAATCTCGGTGGGATTGATTCGCTCATCTCGGTAGGACCAAAACGTTACGAAGGGAAACAAAGATATTACAATCCCATCTCGGTGAGACCGAGATCCCTATCGGTGAAACCGATTTACCTAGGGTTTGTGGCAGTGGCTATGACATCTGAAGTCGGTGGCGCCGGATAGAAAGAATCGGTGGGGCCGAGTTTGAATTTTGGTTTAGGTCATATGTGGATGTGGGAAGATAGTTGAGGGTTTTGGAGCATATCACTAAGCACTATGAAGCAAGAACCTCATTAAGAAACACCTCATCCCTCCTTGATAGTATTGGCTTTTCCTATAGACTCAATGTGATCTTGGATCACTAAAATATAAAATGTAGAGTCTTGAGCTTTAAGCTTGAGCCAAACTTTTTGTCCTTAGTATTTTGAGGGGTCCACTTTCCTCATCCATGCCATGCCATTCATTGAGATTTTCCTGAAATATTAATCTTGGCATAATGTTAGCTCAATGAGCTATATGTTGTTAGGAATTACCAAAACCACCCAGGGATAGTTGCACTTTCAATCTCCCCCTTTTTGGTAATCGATGACAACATATAGATCAAAGCTTCGACAAATGATAATAAGAGTGAAAAATATTGTCGCTTTGATAAGTATGTGAAAAGCAAGAGCTCCCCCTAAATTTGTGCATATATTAAGATTTGCTTTGGACTGCAAATGCACAATGAGTTAGGATCATGGGTTACTCTTCCATGTCACATACATCTTAGTGGAGCGCTCAAAATGATAATAATTAAATACATGCACTCATCACCAAGCAAAGTGAATGATCATATAGGGATAAAATGATAATGACATCCAACAAGCAAAGCATAAATGTAACATATGATCAAACACACATGATCATCCAAGTTTCACACACAAGCATAAAGTATCTCAATCAAGCAAATAAAGTTCAACCACCAAAGCAAGAGAGAATAAAGAGCAATGCTCTCTCTCGAAGCCTATGATCTATACATTTTTCTCCCCCTTTGGCAACAAGTTACCAAAATGTTCATAGAAAATGCATAGCACTAAAACGTCTCTCAAGCTTGGTCTACAAGTGGTGGTGTGCAGAGAACTCCAAGAACGAAGGCTTCAGTCGAAGTAGATGGAGCTGCTGGAGTAGATGCTGGAGCTGGTGGCATTGAAGTTGTAGCTGGTGCAGATGAAGTGGCTCTGGTGTCTGTTGCTGGTACTGCAGTTGACCTCTGAGCTCTAGGCACTCTGGCAAATGCCTCAGTTGTTGTCTTGCCCTTCCTCTCCTGCATGTCATCCTAAAGTTGCTCCACAACAGACTGGATCTCAGTTACCTTCACATCCATGCCATAGAACTTCTGCTCCATGATTCTTTCCAAGCTCTCCTAGTTTCGAGTAAGGGTGGCCAGTCCTTTCTCAATCCTTGGAGTGGAAGCAATCAAGTAGCCAAGCTGATCTTGCTTTCTTTTTAGAAGATACTGAGATGCCTCCTCTTGGGTTGGCATCTTTGCAGCTTTCTATGCCTTTGCCTTCTCCCTCTTGGCTTGTGCTTGTACTGAGGATGGTTCATCTTCATCCATAACTACTTGGTTGTCCTCAAAATCTGGATAGATAGCCAAGTGTTCCTTGTCCAACAAGTATGTGCCAGTGCCCATCTTTGAGTTAATCAACTCCTGGATCTGTGGGGCATACCCACAGCTTCTCTTTTGGTCTGCAGTAGTCCTCTTGATAGTTTCAACAATGAGACTCATGACCTTGAACTTTTGTGGCACATCAAATATATGTAGTAGATTTATGGAGTGCCCTCTGATCATCTTGTGATCTCCAGACTTGGGCAGAAGAGTATGCCTTAGTATCCAATTGATAGTAGGCAGTCCTGACAGCAGATGTTTCACTGACCCAAACTGGTGAGTCTCAAGGTCTGCATCTGGAATTTCCTTGTACATGCTAGCCATGGAGTTGTGATCCTTCTTCTTCTTGGCATAGACATCTAAGTCATCTTCTTGCTCTTCTGGGGCATTGATCAACTGAGCCCATTCTACAACTGTAGAATGGTATTTAGTGCCTTCAGACATCCAAACAATTCTTCCATCTGGGTAGAAGTGAGCTGTGGAGTAGAACTGCATGATAAGCTCATCATTCCACTTAGTGAGCTTTTGAGCCACAAACTCATCCACTCCACAAGCCTTGAAACTGTCATACACACCAGGATAGTGTTCCTCATTCTCCTTCATGTAGGTCCAATCGACCCACCTCATGTCACACACTATAGGTTTCTTTTCAAGCAACACTGTCTCATAGAAATCCTGATGTTCCTTGGTGTGGAACCTGTAATCCATAGCAGTTATCCTTCTGGTAGCATATGGATCTGTCTCTCTCCATTTCCTCAGTCCTGAGTCTCTCCTGATCTTCATGTTCTCAGCCACAGGATGGGCATCATTGTGGTCTGGAATTTTTGGCTTCAACTTTCTCAGAACATGCTCTTCATCTTCTTCTTCTTCAGCAACAGTCTCAGGCACTGGGGCCTTGTTCTTCTCAGCAGCAGATATATTTTTAGTATTCCTCTTTGGTGCAATCTTGGGCTTGGAGGCAGATTTGGGTGCTTCTTTGGGCTTCAATGATGCAGCCCCTGTCCTGGTAGCATCACCCATAAGCTTCTGGGCTTTAGGTGCTGGTGCAGCAACCTCTTCTTCTTCTTCTTCTTCTTCAGAATCTCTCCTCATAGAGGGTTTGCCAAGAACTCTGGCAATAGTGGTTCTGACTCTCTTTTTCTTTTTATCTTGGCCAATATCTTCCTGTTCTGACTCAATGGTAAACTTTATGGTTTCTCCAGTGGCAACCTTCCTAGGTTTGGAAGTGGGAACTCTCCTTCCATGTGCCTTCTTCTGCATACCTGGCTTAGGGGCTGCAGCTGAGCCATAATCCTTTTTCAGCACTTTCTTCTTTGATGTGGCATCATCCTCAATTGCCACATAGTTATCATCCTTAGACTCTGAAGTTCTCTTCTTCCTTGTTCTGGTGGCAGCTTTAGGCAAGTTGCTGGGAGTGCTCCTGCTTCCATCACCTGAGTTGCTAGAGGGACTAGTGCCCTCACTCATGTGAACCTGCTCCTCTGACTTGTTCTGACTGTCACTCTGATCAGACATGATGCAAACACTGACAGCTGACCCTGTGAATAGAGTGTAGATGAGGTAGAGTAGATAAGCATCACAAAATACAGAGGTTTTTGCAAAAGAATGAATCAAAAACTTAGTTCTAGTTTTCCTCAGAAAGCATTTCGGGTCAACCGATTTGTAAAATCGATGATACCGAAGCAGCTGTTGGAACCTAAACTAGTGAACTCGGTCAGACCGAGTCATAGTTCAGTGGCACTAAGACTGCTAGGGTTTCACAAAGTCCTGAACTTAGTCACACCGATTTTCAATTCTCGGTCAGACCGAGAATCTCATGTGCAATGGCCTGAGCCGTATCGGTGGTACCGAGTTCCACAACTCGGATGGTCCGAGATGGTTTCGGCGGAAACCTAACCCTAAAATTTTCAATTCATCTCTAATCTACGGAGTGTTTTGACTGGATAAGATCGTTTCAATCGTGGCAAGATTCATGGCGAGCACAATGTGCTAGGAATTGGATAAGGATAGCACAGTGATCAAGTTCATACCCTAGTTCGGTGATGAACTCGCTACAGCGGCAACGGCGGGGGTTGATTTCCATTGACGGTAGTGGAGACCAGCGGCAGGAGGCAACTGGCGACGAGGAGGACGATCCGGAGAACCTGGAGGAAGAGCAGGCTAAGCGCGGGTGAAAGAGTTCGGAGAAAAAATTCCAAAATTTTGCCCGTGGTTATATATAGCCCAACCCTGTCGGTGTGACCGAGTGGAACAACTCGGTGGCACCGAGATGCATAACTGCAAGCAGTTACTGCAACTCGGTGTGACCAAAAAGTTCAAATCGGTTGCACCGAGATTGAAAACCTAGATCGACTTAGTGATCTCGGTATGACCGAAATTAGTGAATCGGTCAGACCGAAACACACAAAGAAGTTTTGGAAGTTTAAGTCTATGATGACGAATCGGGGACTCCGAGTGCTCCTCACACAGAGTGGTTCGAATCTGACTTGATCAAATTTTGTGATGTAGCATGAATAGAGTTTGAGACGAGAAAAGCATAGATAGCTAGAGAAGGTTCTTAGGCATTCTTGTCCATCCACTTGGCAAAATAAAAGAAACCAATCAATCAAAACAACAAGTGGATGTCCTCGAATGAGTAAAATATGCAATCAACATGCTCACACAGTAAAATAGCAATTGAAATATGTGGCAAAGCATGCACAACCAATTCTAGCATCTATAAAGCAATTGGCGATGACTAGGTCATCTATATATGAGTATATTGACTTAGGAGTCAAGTGAGAACACTTGATCATAGGTCATACTCATCATTTAAGCAGAAGTGGGGTTACCACTTTTCCATAAAGCATTGTTGTGTTCACACCATTAGAGTTGCTTTAGCTCAATTCTTGGAGTAAAGCTCCCCCTAGATGTGAGATCCCCCCTAAAGAGGGATGAACTAACCTTGGGTTTTGTCGATGATGACTTCATGTAGATGTTGAAGATGTGGATGCCCAATGTTGATGTGGATCATTTGGAGCTATCCTTTGGAGTGAGTTGCACTTTCAATACCTACACGGGTTAGTCCCACAAGGAACAAACAAGGATATCCATAGACATAGAGTGATGCACACACAAGATGATATCTACGAAAGTTTTAGGTTACCTTGTCCCTTGTCTTACCAATTGGGGGGTTTGTGACTCCTTGAACTAGTGCAAGATGTGGAAGTTTATTGCACTTGTTCTTGCCAAAATGATGAGAGTGAAGTATGTTGGCGAAGTCACCCTCAAGAACTCTCTAGTTCTTCTTCTTTGGGATCCACACCATCTTGATGGGAATCCTAGGAGCTGTAGTTGTACTTGATGAAGTGGAACTTGAAGTAGTCTTGGGAACCCACTTGACCAAGGCCTTAGGAGCTTCTTCAAATGCATCAATTTCCTCTTGAAGCTTGTCCTTGCCTTTTTGCTTGTGGTCTTGTGGTGGAAGATCATCTTGAGCTTGTGTCCCTTTGAAAGAAGTAGGATCATACTTCTCTTGTTGAGGAACAAACTTCGTCTTGGGGTATTGATCTTCTTCCCACTCAACTCCATTGGCATTGAACTTTCATTCAAAACCAACACCTTGGTTCTTCCGATGCCTTCCTTGCTTGCGTACAATTTCCTCGAATTGCTTACTCCCGGCAAGGCTCTTGTAGACACCTTTATCTATAATTCCCTTTAGTAAGCTATTTTCTTGCTCAAGTGTAACTTGGCTAAGAGAATCATTAGTGGAATCAAGAGAACTACTAGAAGCAACAACATTGGATTTAGCATGAATATTGTTACTACTAGAGGAAGAATCTTTCTTGTACTTGTTACTAGACTTGACTTGAGGCATGTAGGTGGATAAGAGTAAACGCTTGGCAATGTAAGAAGAACTTTTCTTACAAAGATCATCCTTGATTGCCTTTAAGAACTCATGCTCTTGCTCAAGGTTGAGCTTTTCAAAGCGTAATTTCTCATGGGTCCTTAAAAGTTCTCGATGATCTCCTAAGATAGTTTCATGAGCTAACTTAAGAGTGTTTAGTTCTTTAGTTAGAGACTCAATCTTCTCCTTATCATTGTCATTCGTTTCATCTTGATTAGCATGATTAATTGACGTTTTATCATAGTATTCATCACTAGAGTTGTCAACAAGTAAATCATCATCACCTAACAAGTCATCTTCATCACTACTGAAATCAACATACTCGGGGTGTGATACCTTTGGACCTTTGGCCATGAAGCATCTCCCAATTCCTTCATTTGGTGAATCAAATATGTCGTAGGAGTTGGTTGACACAAGTGCTAGACCGGCAACACCTTCATCTTGAGTATATTCGAAGTCGGAGTGATAGCTTCTCTCGAAGTGGTTGTCGGAGTCGGAGCCGGATACCCATTCACCAACATGAGCTTGATGTCTTCGTTTTGTGTAGCTCCTTGATGACTTGTCCTTTCTTTCCGAATCCTTACTTCTCCGTGAGGGTCTTCATTCATAACGATCATCTCTACTCCTTCTTTCTCTAGGTGGTGATTCTTCTCTTCTACTTCTTCTCTTGGGAGAATCCTCTCTTTTCTTGTAGGGGGTCGTGCACTCATTGGAATAGTGTCCGGGCCTTCCACAATTGTAGTAGTTTTGCTCTCGACTAGAGGATCTTTTGTCATTGTAGGACCTTGACTTGGAGCTTCTCTCTTTGCTTCTACTCTTGTAGAACTTGTTGAAGTTCTTCACCATTAAGCTCAATTCTTCATTGAAGGTTTGTTTCTCATTTGATGATGTGGGGGCTTCACATGAGGCTTTGTAAGCACCACTTGATTTGTTGTGAAGTTCCTCTTTATCCTTGAGTGACATCTCATGAGCAACAATTCTTCCAATGACTTTCGTTTCCTTGAGATCTTTGTAGTTGGGCATAATTTGAATCAATGTGCACACGGTATCATATTTTCCATCCAAGGCTCTTAGGATTTTCTTGATGATGAATTTGTCAGTCATCTCTTCACTTCCTAAGCCGGCAATCTCATTTGTGATAAGAGAAAGCCTAGAGTACATTTCAGTGACACCTTCACCATCCTTCATTTTGAACTTGTCAAGTTGACTTTGAAGCACATCCAACTTGGATTCCTTGACGGAGTCGGTACCTTCATGAATGTCAATCAAAGTACCCCAAATTTCCTTTGCATTCTCAAGATGGCTGATTTTGTTGAATTCTTCGGGGCACAATCCGTTGAAGAGGATATCACAAGCTTGAGCGTTGTATTGCAGCATTTTCAACTCTTCCGTGGTGGCTTCACGGTTCGGTTCTTTCCCATCAAAGAATTCACCCTGCAAGCCGATACAAACAATAGCCCAAACGGCGGGGTTATGTCCAAGAATATGCATTTTCATCTTATGCTTCCAACTAGCAAAATTAGTACCATCAAAGTAAGGACCTCTACGGTGATAATTTCCCTTGCTAGACGCCATACTCTCCTAGGTTGTGAAACTAAGGCTATGACCACCAAAAGCTATGGAAATCAAAGCAAATGGAGACCAAAGCTCTGATACCACTTGTAGGATCGAAAGTATGTCTAGAGGGTGGGTGATTAGACTACTTGACCAATTAAAAAACTATCCTTTTCCTAATTTTAGTCTTTGGCAGATTTTAGCTATCTTAGCACAAGTCAAGCAATCTTAACACAATTCAGGCAAGCATGCAAAGAGTATATGAGCAGCGGAAAGTAAAGCATGCAACTTGCAAGAATGTAAAGGGAAGGGTTTGGAGAATTCAAACGCAATTGGAGACACGGATGTTTTTGTCGTGGTTCCGATAGGTGGTGCTATCGTACATCCACGTTGATGGAGACTTCAACCCATGGAGGGTAACGGTTGCGCGAGTCCATGGAGGGCTCCACCCACGAAGGGTCCACGAAGAAGCAACCTTGTCCATTCCATCATGGCCATCGCCCATGAAGGACTTGCCTCACTAGCGGTAGATCTTCATGAAGTAGGCGATCTCCTTGCCCTTACAAACTCCTTGGTTCAACTCCACAATCTTGTCGGAGGCTCCCAAGTGACACCTAGCCAATCTAGGAGACACCACTCTCCAAGAAGTAACAAATGGTGTGTTGATAATGAACTCCTTGCTCTTGTGCTTCAAATGATAGTCTCCCCAACACTCAACTCTCTCTCACAGGATTTGGATTTGGTGGAAAGAAGATTTGAGTGGAAAGCAACTTGGGGAAGGCTAGAGATCAAGATTCATATGGTGGGAATGGAATATCTTGGCCTCAACACATGAGTAGGTGGTTCTCTCTCAGAAAATGTGTATTGGAAGTGTAGATATGTTCTGATGGCTCTCTCCACGAATGAAGAGTGGGTGAAGGGGTATATATAGCCTCCACACAAAATCTAACCATTACACACAATTTACCAATCTTGGTGATACCGAATTGAGAAACTTGGTCGGACCGATTTAGTAAACCTAGTGACCGTTAGGATTTTCGGCGGGACTGAGATGCAACTCGGTAGGACCGATATGGTTAGGGTTAGGGCATAACGTAATCTCGGTGAGACCGATTACACAAACTCGGTGGAACCGATTTTGGTAATAAGCTAACCAGAGAGTTGGTCAGGTAAACTCAGTGGGACCGATCCGCTCATCTCGGTGAGACCGAAATGTTACAGAAGGGAAACAGAGAGTTTAAATTGCAATCTCTGTGGGACCGATTCGCTCATCTCGGTAGGACCGAAATGTTACGAAGGGAAACATAGAGATTACAATCCCATCTCGGTGAGACCGAGATCCCTATCGGTGAAACCGATTTGCCTAGGGTTTGTGGCAGTGGCTATGACATCTGAACTCGGTGGCGCCGGATAGAAAGAATCGGTGGGGCTGAGTTTGACTTTTGGTTTAGGTCATATGTGGATGTGGGAAGATAGTTGAGGGTTTTGGATCATATCACTAAGCACTATGAAGCAAGAACCTCATTAAGCAACACCTCATCCCTCCTTGATAGTATTGGCTTTTCCTATAGACTCAATGTGATCTTGGATCACTAAAATGTAAAATGTAGAGTCTTGAGCTTTAAGCTTGAGCCAAACTTTTTGTCCTTAGTATTTTGAGGGGTCCACTTTCCTCATCCATGCCATGCCATTCATTGAGCTTTTCCTGAAATATTAATCTTGGAATAATGTTAGCTCAATGAGCTATATGTTGTTAGGAATTACCGAAACCACCCAGGGATAGTTGCACTTTCATGGGCCAAACGTCCTTTGCAATCCTGGACGTTGCAAACGCGACCTGGAGCAGACCCGCCCCCTTATACAAGCGCAGGTGGTTCCTTTTAAGGGAGGATCTTGGTGCGCCTAGACCGGGGTTGTGGGGACTTTCCCCATTACCCACGTTCATGTGGGTCCCCCATGCAAGTGGCCGCACTTCATAACAACTTTCCATATTTGAATCTTTGCCTCCAGACTATTCCGTAGCTCCTCGTGATGTCTCGTTCCCCATCCGGGACTCCGAACAACTTTCAAAATTTCCACTATTAAAATCTCAATACTACCCTAGCGCTACCGAATGTTAAGCGTGCGACCCTACGGGTTCAAGAATCATGTAGACATGAACGAGAATCCTCTCCGGTAAATAACCAATAGCGGGACCTGGATGCCTATATTGATTCCTACATATTCCACGAAGATCTTTATCGGTTGAACCACGATGTCAAGGATTCAGTTAATCCCATATACAATTCCCTTTGTCCGGCGATATGTTACTTGCCCGAGATTCGATCGTCGGTATCTCCATACCTAGTTCAATCTCGTTACCGGCAAGTCTCTTTACCCATTCCGTAATACAAGATCTCGTGGCTAACTCTTTAGTCACATTGCTTGCAAGCTCATTGTGATGTTGTATTACCGAGAGGTCCCCGAGATACCTCTCCGTCATACGTAGTGACAAATCCTAATATTGATCCATGCCAACTCAACAGACACCCTCGGGATACCTATAGAGCATCTTTATAGTCACCCAGTTACGTTGCGACATTTGATACTGATGTCTACTACACAACCTTCTTCTTGTAGACGTTGTTGGGCCTCCAAGTGCAGAGGTTTGTAGGACAGTAGAAAATTTCCCTCAAGTGGATGACCTAAGGTTTATCAATCCGTGGGAGGCGTAGGATGAAGATGGTATCTCTCAAGCAACCCTGCAACCAAATAACAAAGAGTCTCTTGTGTCCCCAACACACCCAATACAATGGTAAATTGTATAGGTGCACTAGTTCGGCGAAGAGATGGTGATACAAGTGCAATATGGATGGTATATATAGGTTTTTGTAATCTGAAATTATAAAAACAGCAAGGTAGCAAGTGGTAAAAGTGAGCGAAAACGGTATTGCAATGCTTTGAAACAAGGCCTAGGGTTCATACTTTCACTAGTGCAAGTTCTCTTAACAATAATAACATAACTGGATCATATAACTATCCCTCAACATGCAACAAAGAGTCATTCCAAAGTCACTAATAGCGTAGAACAAACGAAGATTATTGTAGGGTACGAAACCACCTCAAAGTTATCCTTTCTGATCGATCTATTCAAGAGTCCATAGTAAAATAACACGAAGCTATTCTTTCCGTTCGATCTATCATAGAGTTCGTACTAGAATAACACCTTAAGACACAAATCAACCAAAACCCTAATGTCACCTAGATACTCCAATGTCACCTCAAGTATCCATGTGTATGATTATACAATATGCATCACACAATCTAAGATTCATCTATTCAACCAACACAAAGAACTTCAAAGAGTTCCCCAAAGTTTCTACCGGAGAGTCAAGAAGAAAACGTGTGCCAACCCCTATGCATAAGTTCACAAGGTCACAGAACCCGCAAGTTGATCACCAAAACATACATCAAGTAGATCACGTGAATATCCCATTGTCACCACATATAAGCACATGCAAGACATACATCAAGTGTTCTCAAATCCTTAAAGACTCAATCCGATAAGATAACTTCAAAGGGAAAACTCAATCCATTACAAGAGAGTAGAGGGGGAGAAACATCATGAGATCCAACTATAATAGCAAAGCTCGTGGTACATCAAGATCGTGCCATATCAAGATCACGAGAGAGAGAGAGAGAGATCAAACACATAGCTACTGGTACATACCCTCAGCCCCGAGGGTGAACTACTCCCTCCTCGTCATGGAGAGCGCCGGGATGATGAAGATGGCCACCGGTGATGGATCCCCCCTCTGGCAGGGTGTCGGAACAGGGGCCCGATTGGTTTTTGGTGGCTACAGAGGCTTGCGGCGGCGAAACTCCCAATCTAGGTTATGTTCTGGAAGTTTGGGTATATATAAGAGGTGTTCGCGTCGGGAACAAGTCAGGGGGGTCTCCGAGGCGGCCACGAGGTAGGGGGCGCGCCCATGGGGGTAGGGAGCGCCCCCACCCTCGTGGGTGCCTTGGGACTCTTCTGGTCCATCTCCGATACTCCGTGGGCTTCTTCTGGCCCAAAAATAATCTGCGTGAAATTTCAGCTCAATTAGACTCCATTTGGTATTCCTTTTCTGCGAAACTCAAAAACAAGGAAAAACATGAACTGGCACTGGGCTCTAGGTTAATAGGTTAGTCCCAAAAATAATATAAAATAGCATATTAATGCATATAAAACATCCAAAACAGATAATATAATAGCATGGAACAATCAGAAATTATAGATATGTTGGAGACGTATCAAGCATCCCCAAGCTTAATTCCTACTCGTCCTCTAGTAGGTAAATGATAAAAACAGAATTTTTGATGTGGAATGCTACCTAACATAATTTTCAGTGTAATTTCCTTTATTATGGCATGAATGTTCAGATCCGAAAGATTCAAGACAAATGACATAAGAATAATAATAGTTCAAGCATACTAACAAAGGCAATTATGTCTTCTCAACATAACATGGCCAAAGAAAGCTATCCCTACAAAATCATATACTCTGGCTATGCTCTATCTTCATCACACAAAATATTTAAATCATGCACAACCCCGGTTTCAGCCAAGCAATTGTTTCATACTTTAGTATTGTCAAAGTTTTTCAACTTTCACGCAATACATGAGCGTGAGTCATGGACATAGCACTATAGGTGAAATAGAATGCTGGTTGTGGAGAAGACAACAAGAAGGAGATAATCTCACATCAACTAGGCATATCAACGGGCTATGGAGATGCCCATCAATAGATATCAATGTGAGTGAGTAGGGATTGCCATGCAACGGATGCACTAGAGCTATAAGTCTATGAAAGCTCAAAAAGAAACTAAGTGGGTGTGCATCCAACTTGCTTGCTCATGAAGACCTAGGGCATTTGAGGAAGCCCATCGTTGGAATATACAAGCCAAGTTCTATAATGAAAAATTCCCACTAGTATATGAAAGTGACAACATAGGAGACTCTCCATCATGAAGATCATGGTGCTACTTTGAAGCACAAGTGTGGTAAAAGGATAGTAGCATTGCCCCTTCTCTCTTTTTCTCTCATTTTTTTGTTTTCTCTTTTTTTGGGCCTTCTCTTTTTTTGCCTTTTTTTTCGTCCGGAGTCTCATCCCGACTTGTGGGGGGATTATAGTCTCCATCATCCTTTCCTCACATGGGACAATGCTCTAATAATGAAGATCATCACACTTTTATTTACTTACAACTCAAGAATTACAACTCGATACTTAGAACAAAATATGACTCTATGTGAATGCCTCCGGTGGTGTACCAGGATGTGCAATGAATCAAGAGTGACATGTATGAAAAAAATTATGAATGGTGGCTTTGCCACAAATACGATTCCAACTACATGATCATGCAAAGCAATATGACAATGATGGAACGTGTCATAATAAACGGAATGGTGGAAAGTTGCATGGCAATATATCTCGGAATGGATATGGAAATGCCATAATAGGTAGGTATGGTGGCTGTTTTGAGGAAGGTAATGGTGGGTGTATGGTACCGGCGAAAGTTGCGCGGTACTAGAGAGGCTAGCAATGGTGGAAGGGTGAGAGTGCATATAATCCATGGACTCAACATTAGTCATAAAGAACTCACATACTTATTGCAAAAATCTACAAGTCATCAAAACAAAGTACTACACGCATGCTCCTAGGGGAAGGGTTGGTAGGAGTTAACCATCGCGCGATCCCGACCTCCACTCATAGGGAAGACAATCAATAAATAAATCATGCTCCGACTTCATCACATAGCAGTTCACCATACATGCATGCTATGGGAATCACAAACTTTAACAAAAGTATCTCTCAAATTCACAACTACTCCACTAGCATGACTCTAATATCACCATCTTCATATCTCAAAACAATCATAAGGAATCAAATTTCTCATAGTCAAGATTTTCAACACATAGGGAGGAAACTTGATATTATTGCAATTCCTACAAGCATATGTTCCTCCCTCATAATAATTCTCAGTAGCACCATGAATGAATTCAACAATATAACCATCACATAAAGCATTATTTTCATGATCTACAAGCATAGAAAATTTACTACTCTCCACATAAGCAAAATTCTTCTCATTCGGAATAGTGGGAGTATCATAAGAAACTCGAATACTATAAATTGTTTACACATTAAAAGAGTAATGTTCAGAAAAAGGGTAATCATAATCATGACAAGTTTTATAAATATAATCATCACTACTTTTTATAGCATAAGTGTCATCACAATAATCATCATAAATAGGAGGCATGCTATCATCATAATAAACTTGCTCATCAAAACTTGGGAGGCTAAAAATATCATCTTCGTTAAACATAGCATCCCCAAGCTTCGGACAAACATTAATTGCAGCAAATAAATTCTCATCAAATATAGCATCCCCAAGCTTGGTCCTTTTCATATCATAAGCATAATCACTCTCATCATTAATAGTATGGATAGCACCAATAGTATAGCAATTATCATCATCACAATGAGTAATAGGAGCAACATCATTTGGGAGGGATACCTTTTTACCTTTGCTTATCCATCTTTTCTTTTTCTTCTTCACATCATGTGTGGGTTTAATCCTCTTTTTGGAGCTCCTTATTAATGAGATTGCTTGAATAGAAGGCTCCTCCTCGTTACCTGATTCATCATAAGAAATAATAGGAGGATATTTGGAAATCTCTTCCCTTTCATTAGTATTCTCTTCATCTTCTATTTGTTTTCCTGTCTTTATGTAATTGGCAATATAAGGATTTTCAATGCAATTCACCACACAATACATATAAATTTCCTCCAGATCAAAATCAAGAACTTTATCAAGGACAAATTCTGGCATATCCTTAGTTATACGTTTCATTTCTTCATAACCCACAAGAAAACTAAGTTCATTATGATTGCAAGGGAAATCAAGTCATCACAATTTTTGGACACGATACGATCATGAAACAATTTGCATTGGATATTTAAATGACCACGTTCATTGCAAAGTTCACAAGGATGACTAAGAAAATTTAAATTTTCAACACAAACACCTAGCCTTTCTTGCAACCATTTGGTTTCTAAATACTTATGCCTCTTGCAAAATCTATCTTCCCTATTTGGTGTGTACTTGCAAACTCTATGCACTCCACAAAAATTGACATGCTTATAAGAGACATTTTCATCAGGACTAGTGCAATCATCATCAGTACTATGGATATTCAAAGAGTTCATACTAACAGCATTGCAATCATGCTCATCATTCAAAGATTTAGTGCCAAACATTCTAATGCATTCTTCTTCTAACATTTTGGCACAATTATCGGAATCCTTATTCTTATGAAAGATATTAAAAAGATGAAGCATATGAGGCACCCTCAATTCCATTTTTCTGTAGTTTTCTTTTATAAACTAAACTAGTGATAAAACAAGAAACTAAAAGATTCGATGGCAATATCTAAAGATATACCTTCAAGCACTCACCTCCCCGGCAAAGGGGCCAGAAAAGAGCTTGATGTCTACTACAGAACCTTATTCTTGTAGACGTTGTTGGGCCTCCAAGTGCAGAGGTTTGTAGGACAGTAGCAAATTTCCCTCAAGTGGATGACCTAAGGTTTATCAATCCGTGGGAGGCGTAGGATGAAGATGGTCTCTCTCAAGCAACCCTACAACCAAATAACAAAGAGTCTCTTGTGTCTCCAACACACCCAATACAATGGTAAATTGTATAGGTGCACTAGTTCGGCGAAGAGATGGTGATACAAGTGCAATATGGATGGTAGATATAGGTTTTTGTAATCTGAAATTATAAAAACAGCAAGGTAGCAAGTGGTAAAAGTGAGCGAAAACGGTATTGCAATGCTTCGAAACAAGTCCTAGGGTTCATACTTTAACTAGTGCAAGTTCTCTGAACAATAATAACATAACTGGATCATATAACTATCCCCAACATGCAACAAAGAGTCACTCCAAAGTCACTAATAGCGGAGAACAAACGAAGAGATTATTGTAGGGTACGAAACCACATCAAAGTTATCCTTTCTGATCGATCTATTCAAGAGCCCGTAGTAAAATAACACGAAGCTATTCTTTTCGTTCGATCTATCATAGAGTTCATACTAGAATAACACCTTAAGACACAAATCAACCAAAACCCTAATGTCACCTAGATACTCCAATGTCACCTCAAGTATCTGTGGGTATGATTATACGATATGCATCACACAATCTCAGATTCATCTATTCAACCAACACAAAGAACTTCAAAGAGTTCACCAAAATTTCTACCGGAGAGTCAAGATGAAAATGTGTGCCAACCCCTATGCATAAGTTCACAAGGTCACAGAACCCGCAAGTTGATCACCAAAACATACATCAAGTAGATCACATGAATATCCCATTGTCACCACAGATAAGCACATTCAATACATACATCAAGTGTTCTCAAATCCTTAAAGACTCAATCCGATAAGATAACTTCAAAGGGAAAACTCAATCCATTACAAGAGAGTAGAGGGGGAGAAACATCATAAGATCCAACTATAAAAGCAAAGCTCGCGGTACATCAAGATTGTGCCATATGATGATCACGAGAGTGAGAGAGAGATCAAACACATAGCTACTGGTACATACCCTCAGCCCCGAGGGTGAACTACTCCCTCCTCGTCATGGAGAGCGCCGGGATGATGAAGATGGCCACCGGTGATGGATTCCCCATCCGGCAGGGTGCCGGAACAGGGTCCCGATTGGTTTTTGGTGGCTACAGAAGCTTGCGGCGGCGGAACTCCCGATCTAGGTTATGTTCTGGAAGTTTGGGTATATATAAGAGGTGTTGGCGTCGGGAACAAGTCAGGGGGGTCTCCGAGGCGGCCATGAGGTAGGGGCGCGCCCAGGGGGTAGGGCGCGCCCCCACCCTCGTGGGTGCCTCGGGACTCTTCTGGTCCATCTCCAATACTCCGTGGGCATCCCCAAGCTTAGGCTCTTGGTTGTCCTTGAATATTACCTTGGGGTGCCTTAGGCATCCCCAAGCTTAGGCTCTTGCCACTCCTTATTACATAGTCCATCAAATCTTTACCCAAAACTTGAAAACTTCACAACACAAAACTTAACAGAAAACTCGTGAGCTCCATTAGTATAAGAAAAGAAATCACCACTTAGGTACTGTTGTGAACTCATTCTAAATTCATATTGGTGTAATATCTACTGTACTCCAACTTCTCTATGGTTCATACCCTCCGATACTACTCATAGATTCATCAAAATAAGCAAACAACACAAAGAAAACAGAATCTGTCAAAAACAGAACAATCAGTAGTAATCTGTAACTCTCGAATACTTATGTAACTCAAAAATCCTACCAAATATTCAATGCACTTTATATGAAAGTTTTTATTATATCCCTCTTGGATGCCCATCATATTAGGACTAAATTCATAACCAAAGCAAATTACCATGCTGTTCTAAAAGACTCTCAAAATAATATAAGTGAAGCATGAGAGTTCATCTATTTCTTCACAATAAAACCACCGTCGTGCTCTAAAAAGATATAAGTGAAGCACTAGAGCAAATGACAAACTACTCCAAAAGGTATAAGTGAAGATCAATGAGTAGTCGAATAATTATGCAACTATGTGAAGACTCTCTAACATTTAAGAATTTCAGATCTTGGGATATTATTCAAACAGCAAGCAAAACAAAATAAAACAAAATGACGCTCCAATAAAAACACATATCATGTGGTGAATAAAAATATAGCTCCAAGTAAAGTTACCGATGAACGAAGACGAAAGAGGGGATGCCTTCTGGGGAAGCTATGCTTGTTTTGCCTTCCTATGCTAGTTGATTCTTGCTCCCATAAATTATTTGCTCAAAAAATCCCTATGCATAGGAAGTGGGTTAGCCTTAAATGTGCTATTCATATGCTTCATGATGCTCCAGTTATGTTTCAATTCTTATCTTTTATGTGAGCGTCGTTGTCATCATCATGCGTAGCTAAAAAGGCAATAAAGAAAAGCGCTTGTTGGGAGACAACCCAATATTTATCGTTACTGTTTTGTGTGTTCACATGATTATGCTACTATAGTAATCATGTTTTATAGCTTTTGTTTCAATAAAGTGCCAAGTAAGACCTTTAGGATAGCTTACGGTGTTAGTTGTGTTGATCCTGCTGAAAATCAAAAACTTTTGCGCCCAGTAAATTAGTTTTCATAATTCCCAGAAGCGTGCTATTGATCTTTTTTTTGCTCTGTATTGTTACACAAATTTCTCAGACTGCTTCTTCTGGTCCAAAAATATCCTCTGTGAAATTTCAGGTCAATTGGACTCCGTTTGGTTTTCCTTTTCTGCGATACTCAAAAATAATGAAAAAAACAGAAACTGGCACTGGGCTCTAGGTTAATAGGTTAGTCCCAATAATCATATAAAACAGCATATAAATGCATATAAAACATCCTAGATGGATAATATAATAGCATGGAACAATGAAAACTTATAGATACATTGGAGATGTATCAGATACACACAAGGTACCCCTCCGGTGTCAGTGAGTTGTGTGATCTCATGGTCATAGGAACATATACTTGACATGCAGAAAGCGATAGCAATAAACTTGATACGATCATATGCTACGCTTATAGTTTGGGTCTTGTCCATCACATCATTCTCCTAATGATGTGATCCCGTTATCAAATGACAACTCATGTCTATGGCTAGGAAACCATAGCCATCTTTGATCAATGAGCTAGTCTGGTAGAGGCTCACTAGGGGCATGTTGTTGTCTATGTATCCATACATGTATTTGAGTTTCCAATCAATACAATTATAGCATGGATAATAAATGATTATCATGAACAAGGAAGTACTCCCTCCGTTCCTAAATATCTGTCGTTCTAGAATTTTAACAAGTGACTATATACGGAGCAAAATGAGTGAATCTACACTCTAAAATATGTCTATATACATCCGTATGTAGTAGTCCATTTGAAATATCTAGAAAGACAAATATTTAAGAACGGAGGGAGTATAATAATAACCACTTTATTATTTCCTCTAGGGCATATTTCCAACACCTACTCGGATCACATATCCAAACCCGCTAGTGTCTTGGGAGCGCACAGAGACGATCAATAATCCACGATCTGTGGTCTCATCGCCCCGTCTCGCGGACTTACGGCAAGGGACAAGAATGCTCGGTCGTGCCGCGTAATAATATCGCGGGTACCCTCATGGCCATCCCCACTCAGTAACTCTCGCGAGTACACTCACGGTCGACCCGGCTTCAACGTGGTTCTGAGGTAAAGTCAAGGTAACTGTGTGTCCATAACATCAAGGGAGAAACCCGAGGAATCACCCTCGATGGATTCCTATTCGATGTAACCGTCAAGGTGACCTTGGAGGAATCACCCTTGAAGGGTTCACACTTGAGGTGTTGCACGAAAGAGTCATTATCGGGAGTGGTGAAGGAGGAATCACCCTCCGTAATCCACGACCGATTAACTACACTGCAGAAATATCATCAAGAGTGCGTTACGAGGTATCACCCTCGGCACTCGATGTAGCTCTGCAGAGTCGTACAACTAAGGGGGTGTGTCGGTGATGTGACAGGCTCAGCACTTCGATCACATTGATCGAGTCATCTGGTACTAAAGCGGGGGCAACAGGGACAAGGTGACGGGTTACAGATGGATCACTAACCAACCTATAGTAAGCATATAGGATAACAGGTAAAGTATCAATAGCAGGTTACAAAAACAGGCTATGCATCAGAATAGGAGCTATCTAACAACAGTAGCAAAATCTAATGCAAGCATGCGAGAGAAAGAATAGGCGATATAGGAATGATCAAGGGGGTTTTGCTTGCCTGGTTGCTCTGACGAGAAGGAGGGATCGTCGTCGATGTAGTCGATCACAGGGGTATCGGCAGCGGTCTCGGGGTCTACCAGAGAAGGAGGGGGAAGAAACAACAAATAACAGGCATACAAATGCAACAAAAAGCATGACATGACAATATGCTATGCTAGGGGTGACCTAACACAGTGCCAAGTGTTATAGGCGGAGAGTGAAAATGTCTAGGGATGTTTTCCCAGCTTTAGGCAGTTTTCGAACAAACGATCCGGAGGGGAAGGTTCCATGTTCGCTGTGTTGGGGGCATGTGGCAGGTATGTGGATGGCGGATTCGGATTCTTCATATTTTTCTGAGCAACTTTCATATATAAATTATTTCCATCCGACTTACGGTTTATTTTCTATGACTTTTCAAAGTTTTAAAAAAAAATCTGAAATTACTGGATAATTAAATAATTCAAAAACAATCAGTAATGCATTTTATACACACTGTGGGCTAGCCACAGTGAATGTCAGGTGGGACCAGGGTCCCAGATGACCCAGTCAAAGGTCCAGTCGGCAGTCAACTGAGTTGACTACTGACTTGGTCAAACTGACAGGTGGGGCCCATGCGTCATAGACACATGTTAATTAACAAAATCCAAGAAGCAACGAGAGAAGTCCTAATTGTTCCATCTTCGCCCATGATGCGAACGCTGCATCGTTCAGGCCCTTCGCCATTAGGAACCACAAATCAATCTCCCGCAGTCGCCCCAACCTCTCCGCATCCCCGCCACCATTTGCTCATGCCTCCTCGACACCGAACCCAGGGTACGACGAGGCGCAACTGAGTTGATCTGGGTGGGTTTGAGTGGGGGGGGGGGGGGTTGTTTGGGGGAATGCCGAAGTCGGGGAAGGTGGAGCGCGAGGGGGGAGGGAGGGGGGTTAGATATCCACCCTCGCCTCGTCCGCCGCCATCTGTGCTCACTCGTCTAGTTTTGAAACTAGCAAAACATTTTGTGTGACTGCACGCCCCAAATCCTGGGCTGACGTGGCTGATCGCTCCTACTTCACGATTCGTGACACGATTTCAACGGTCCTTACAACGTTGGGGGTGGAACTCTAAAAACGAAGTTTGCTTTTTAATCGTCATGATCATTTCCTATTCCCTCTGTTCATTTTTATAAGACCTTGAAGACATTTCAGAGGATGTGCAAAACAACCAATTTTGAGTTGTCTGAAACGACTTAAAAAATAAACGGAAAGAGTAATAAAAATAAAATAAGCTGGCGACCACATTGATTGCGTAAACACGGCAGCTACTCCGCGGACCACGTTTTGGGACCGGGACAACGAACCTCCCCCACGCCCACGGGACCGCCTGTTCCACGTTCTCATCGATCCACGCGTTCGGCGTGGCTCGCGCTCGCGGACACGCGCAGCCGGCATCTCACATCACATGGCCATCCCGAGCGCCCCAGCAATTTCCCGTTCGGTAGGTTCGGTGCGGCCCACGTCCCAACCCCCAACCCAACACGAAGCTTTGCCGACCTGCCAGCCGCCCGCCCACCCGAACCAAAACCAAACAAGTCCGGAACTCCGGATCCAGCCCGGTCCGGATCCAGCTCCACTCCCGTTTGATTTCCGCCGCCCACCCGTGACCAGAGAGCAGAATTATGCCTTTGCCTAACCCGCGCGCGGCCACGCCAGCGCGGCGAGGCCGTGTCCGGTAAGGAACCGGCTCCCCCTCCCGCACCGCCTCTGCGCCGGCTACAAAAGGCGCCCCAGGTGCGCCCTATGCACCCCGCGCTGTGGCCTCCTCCCTCTCTTCCTTTCGGAGCTTTCCTTCGGGCCGTGCCTCCGCCTGAGTCGCCTCCTCGCGTCTCCGCGACCCTCTCCTCCCCCTTGTCCATCAATTCTCGATTCGTTTCGAATCAATCGCGTTTGATTTCGCTCCTCGTCGCCTCTGCCTCCTGTGCTCGCAGGGGATTCGGCCCGTCCCGTCCGCCTCCGGGGAGCGATCGATCGGGGATTCCGTCCAGCCGTTCGGTTTTGCCTCTGCGCCTGATTTGATTTCGGGTGGCCCGAGGGCCGGAACAAGGTCAGTTTCCCGTGCTCGATCGGCCAGATCGATCGGTTCCTTGGTCCCGTCACCTGCCCGCGCTCGTCTCGTCGGTGGTTTCAGATTTGAAATTGAATTGAACGCCGTCGACCGTGCGGCCTTCCGGCTCTATTGTTCCCCGATCGACCGCTCTCGTCCCGAGTCCCGTCGTCATCAGTTAATAATACGAGGTGGATTCGAGGCCCTCGTGGATTCTCACTTTACCGGCTGATCTGCTTTTGGTGTATGTGCTCTCATCCTAGATGCAGAGCCAAGAGGGCCAGCGCTTAGTTCTGGAGAGATGATACAGATGAAGGGGCGGCGGAGGTTTGATTTCTGTTCGTGGTTATTCTGATTGATTGGTTGCAGTCCAACTGTTATTTTGATTGATTGGTTACAGTCCAACGGTTATTCTGATATGGTCAAATCTTCTGGGACGATCAAGCTTTCTACCTCTTACCAACCCAGGCTGGAATACGCGATCTGCGTTTCGATAATATACATCAATCCCTCCTAATTTAGTTTCTTGGTTCAATTTAGCCTACTACAGCTGGTTATCCTGAAACTGGGATTACAGAGGGCCCTGCGTTTGCATGATCACTCTCTGTTTAATTTGTTCTTCTCCACAATTCAATTAGTCCCCCAACAACTCTGATTTCGATATGCTGCTGGCTCTCCAGAAACTGAATGACATAGCCTAGCGGCGGGTGGTCCTAATTTGGCTCGGCATGGCGTTTCTTCTTATGGGGATAAACTTTCTGGACCTTTCTTATTGAAATAATTATATCTCAGCAAACATTAGTTTCCCTGCCTTAGTCATTCTCAGCTCTTGCAGATCGTGCCTTGCAAGGGATATAATTGGAGCTTGTCTACCTGACCTTCCCAGTCGATACAGGCTTACTTTATTTTATCTTAACTCGTCATCATTTAATCTAGTTCTCTCCCTAACTGAAACATTTATAGAAAGGTATCTTACTCGTTGCAGGTCCTAGTTCACGAACTCAAGGCCACCAACCTGATGCGAGTTTGCGGTTCTTCTAAATCTACTCAATTCCTTAACTTAGATAATAGTACTAAGATTTCTTACTAGGCAATATTTCAAATTCAGATTAGTTGCAAAGGTGCAAGAATGAAGCTTCAAATTAGTGGCATATCCTACAACCAGAAAAAACTTAAATCTCTTATTATCCTCTTATTTTTATTTTATTCAGCTATATGTTCATGTCTTTGATTTAGGTTTTTTCTTCTGCCCTCCATGTCGTTGCAGATTTATTTTGGCCTAAGACAATACTGGCAGTGAGCCTGAATCTGTTAAAATCGTCTGGTTTGCAATCTATCTCCTTGTGGTTTGATTGGTTATCTGTACTCTTGATCCCTGCGTTAGTATTCCTGCCCATTGCTATCTGATATATTTATAGGAAATCTGGTTCTACATGCAAACCTGTTGTTTGTACGTGTCATGGTGTCAGGTCAGTGTCTTGACGGTTGGTTCATTTTTGTTGGCTTCCATGGGTTGGTTGCAGGACTGGATCTTGTATGTGGAGATCCCTGGGATGTTGTATGTCAAAGGGGATTTGAGGCAGGTCAGCTGTGAATGGCTATCACTCGTGTGGTTTCTCGTTCTCATCAGGAGTTCCATCATCATCAGCTAATATGAGGTGGATTCGAGGTCCTAGTGGATTCCTATTGTAGCAGCTGATTTCGCTTTTGGTGTGTGTTTGTGCGCCTTTAGATGCAGCAGAAGCAAGAGGGTAGTGGCTCTGCAGAGATGAGTCGAAGAGTTGAGGTTTGGTTTCTTATACAAATGGATAGATCTTTCTGGAGGACGGTGTTTTGGTGTTCAACTCCAACTTGTGATCCGTGTTTGGATGATCTCAAATTCTCGATCACTCTGACTTTTAACTTACTCGTATTTATTTGCGAAGTACAATAATTTACTCTCCAAGAGATCCTGATTTGGATTGGATCTACAGAAATTTAGATTTGGCTTAGCGACAGGCGTGATTTGTCTTCTCGCTGATCTGCTTTGGATGAATCATTACTTCCTCCATTTCATTTATTTCTCTCCATAGCTCACCTTGAGTCTACGACAATCCTGATTTGCATTTGTTGGTGGTTCTTCAGAAATTGAGGTTATACTGCTTAGCGGGAGCACCTATCGTCTTGGTGAACTGCAGTGGATGATCATTACCTACTCAGTTTAATTTCTTACCCAACAATTCTGTTTGTGATCTGTTGATGGTTGTACAGAAATTGGAATTACACGGCCTAGCGGGCGGTCCTAATTTGCCTCAGCATGGCGGTTCCTTCTGTGGCTCAAACTTTTTCAACCTTTCTTATTGTCATGACATTAGGTCTTCTCTGCCTTAGTCGGTAATTCTCAGCTCTTGCAGATACTGACATAGAAAGGCTATAACTGCACTTTGGAACTGGTGGTGTTTTCGTCCGTCAACCATAGCTGAACTTCCTATCCGAGACAGGCTTACTTGTTCCTGCCCATCGTTTGATCCATGCTTTGGCTATTTATAAGTAACATTTTTCCCTAATTGAAAATTTATAGTAAGGTCTCTTGCTCGTTGCAGGTTGTAGTTGACGAAACTCGAGCCCAACCTGATGATGAATCTGTTTGCAGATCTTCTAAATCTACTAGTATACCTTCAATTCATTGCAACTTACATAACCTACAAATTATCTTACTAGGCAATACTTTATAATACAGATACATATGCAAAGGTGCACGAATCTAAGGATAATCCAAAGCTTTCGACTAGTGGCACATCCTACAACCGAAAAAACTCTTGCCATCCTTCTTTTAATTTCATTTAGCTACTTGGCCATATCTTTGATATAGGTTTTTGCTCCTGCCTTTACTCTGGTTGCAGATTTTTTTTAGCCCAGACCATGTGGGTAATATTTTGGTTTGCGATCTAGCTCTCCATTGTTTGATTTGTTACCTTTAACTCTTGATCCCTGTGTTCTATTGGTCTTCTGCAAGTGTTGCAGGATATAATAGTTAGGAGTTTGTGCCCAAACCTTTGCTCTGTACATGGAGTCAGGTCAGTGTCTTGTAGATGGTCTGTTTGTTTCATTTGTTAGCGCCACCTCCATGAGTTGGCTTGCAGGACTGGATCTGGATCTGGCCTGGACATGAAGCTCCCTATGGTGTATAACAGTATGGTGAAGGGGACTTTTGAGGCAGGTCAGTTTCCCATGTTTGGTCACACTGGTTTACTGGATCCCTCATCTGTGCTCGGTGACAAAAGATTTAAGTGGCTATACCTTGAGTTCTTCAATTTATCTTTGTCTATGGCTCATCACTATGGCTGTGCCTCAATATGAGGTGAATTGGTTCTCGTTGTAACAGCTGATCTCGCTTGTGGTATGTGTTTGTGCTCCTTGAGATGCAGGATGTAGTGGAGTGATGAATCAAAGGATTAAGGTTTGCTTTACTGTTCATGGTTATTTTGATTGGTTATGGCTCAATGGATGATTATAAGCTAGGATCTTGTGTGCTGAAGTTTTTGTTTTGGATTGAAGCTGTGGATTGGATAGTTAACCATGGGATGGGGATCAGAGAATTTGTGAACAGTGTTTGGATAATCGATCCCCCTTGATTTAGTTCCTTTGTTTGCACAGTCAAATTTAGCTTACAACATCTCTGATATGGATTGTTGGTTCTCCAGCTAGTGGACTTATGGGGACTTTCCGGAAGGTGCTCTGTTTTGTTTCACCATGTTACAGGCGGTTTCTTCTGTTGACTTCAATCTTTCCTGATTTTCTTTGAACATTGTACTAACTATGGTTTTCTCTGCCCTTGGTAACTACGTGTCCTTGCAGATATTGACATGGATGAGAGATAATATAGTTCGCTATCTGGAGCTGGTGTTGTTGCCTAACTGATCTCTCCCAGCCAAGCAGGCTTATCCTATCCCCTCACTGTTTTGATGCATCATTTAGCTGTTTATAAGTAGCTTCGTCTCCCCAAAGCAAATATTCATGGGAAGGTCTGTTGGTCGTTGCAAGTCCTAATTGACTATTTAGGTCCAACCTGATCCGGAGTTATCTGTTTGAAGATCTTCTAAACCCTATACCTTTCCAATTCATTGCAATTTGTTCAACATATATAAATTATCTTATGGAGACAATTTGAACATTCATATTGATTTGGTGGATGTATAAGATTCGGAGGTTGCTCTGGGGCTTCAGTCTAGATGGGACATCCTACAACCGAAAAAACTCGGTGCTCTCTACAACCGAAAAACTATCTTATGCCAAGTTCCTGAAGAAACTTATGTTATCTTGGTTGCCTTTTGCTTGATCAAGTCATGCTGGTAGCCATTCAAAATATGTTGCCTTTTTGGTTTCTCACTTTGTTATCTGTACTCCCAATCCATGTGTTTCTGTTGGTCTGTTGGCATGCTGGGCTTGTTCTTTGCAGTATATGTTGGAATTGGTGGGCCTGTGGAGTCAGGTCAGTGTCTGGTCTGCTCTCAATGCAAAAATTAGCTTTGTTCCTCTTCTTCAATCTCCAATGGATAATCAACGATTCAAGGCAGTGGAGATCGTATTGTAGGGTAGAGGTTTGGGTGATTCATGGCTTAGCTCTTCGGATGATATCTCACAAGTTTGGTATTGGAACTGTTGGTCATGCCCGCATAGTTGAGGATTCATAAGTGTCTTGAGGCGTGACTGGACTGTTTGGTTTCTGTTCTGAGTATTATTTGGATTTTTGGTTGTTCTCCAGCATTTGAGCGTAGGCTTGCCCGGACTACTTTTTGGCTCAATAATTGTAATGGTGCAGAGCTCTAGGAGATTCTTCGTGATTCATTTCTCTGTTAACTTTTAACATTCCAAACATTGTTCTTTCTTGTCAGTAACTCCCTAGTTCTATGCAGATGTGGCATACAATGAGGATAATTCAAACCAATGTGCATAACTTCACTAAACCAGGCTTCCCTATCTCCCTTGCTATATTTGTTCACATTCTTAGCTTTCTCAAAAATGGTTAGGCATCATGGTCTTTTGTTCATTGCAGGTGTACTTGACAATTTTACAACAGAAATCTGATGTCATGCTGCGTGAATTTTTTTTTGGAGACCTTCTGATTTCACATTTTTTTATCGAGTAAGCTAGAGAACCAGTTAGCTGTTAAGTCTGAGTATTCAAACTGATCCGCAGAGGTGAAGAATTCTAAAAGCTTGTTTGGGAGCTTCGTTCTGGAGGGAGTACCTATGCTCCATGCTTTTTTAAACTCATTGGCCAGTTATAATTATGTTCTGACTTTCCTTGAAGAAACTTCAAGTATTCTGATTATATTTGGGCTGTTCATTGATCATTCCTGTTGGAAAATTGTAGAGTTGGAAAGTCTAGCAACACGTCAGTTGGTGGGGGGATTTGGTGAAGCAAATGGATCATCTGCTTCCCGGATGTTTTTGACTTCTGATTAATCCTGATCCTGAAGCATATTATACTTGATTTGGTCTTTGTGGCAGCTTTCAGTTTGAACTTGCATTCAGTGGTAGTTTGGAGTTAGTAGTGTGCACATCTGATTCTTCCAACCGTCCTGAAGCATCTTACTTGGTTTCTGTTGTGTGCCATCGGCTTCAACTTGCATGTGGTTTGGATGTCTCATCTTTTGCTCCAAATCAACAAAATTCTACAAGTATTGATGTCTTAACTGGAAGTTCCTTTAGTCTCAAGGGCCCAACAATGGAAATACCAGTCCGTACTCAAAGTTTGTATAGGAGATTATCAAATTTTGATTTGGCTATTAATCACTAGATGGTTGCCATACTGTTTCCGGAAGTTAGTTTAATATTAGGCTGCTTGTATCTATAAATTTATCTCTAGCAGCAATATCTTCAGCTGCAAATTTATCACCTATGTACATGAGCTCTGTATGCAGTAAAAAATCTCCATATACACTTGGATTTGTCGGTCTACTATACCACGTATATTTGTCCACACTTGGTTTGTTTATTTAACTATTTTCCTGGTGAGTTCTTTAGGATAAAGATCCCACCTAGTTTGCTGGCTCTCTCACTAAAGTTGGTTTAACAGTAGTATCCTCCTGACTTGTAGTCTGGTAATGTTTATGACTTGATATGCAGAAAGAGGCTAGGAGTTATTGCCGTATACTAAAACAATGGAGAGTTAAAGGTCTGAACTGGAAGCTTGAACAAATAGTTTGCGCTTAACACTCTGCTCCAGATGTCTAGGATTACTTTCACCTCCACTGATTATGATTCCGGTTTGTTGGTATGGAATTGATTTTCAGAAAATGATGCTCTTCTCATTGGTGCTTCTCCAGTGGGATCTGGATTACATATCTTCAATTCAATGCATCTTCTAAGTTTGCTGGGGAACCTCCTAGTTTTAATTTGACAACTAGCAAAACAGTCTGGCTAATTCGAAGTTCATTCATCCTGGATTAAAGACAAAAAAAGCTTTCACACATCTTACGGTCTTCTAATGGCTAACTTGATCTGGTTTATGGCATCTCTTCAAGTCTTTAATTACATAATCTCGGTTTTCTGGGAACTCCCTAATTTCAATTTTGTTGCCAATTGCATACTCTTAACTCAAGCTATACATATGCTACACATTATGTTTCATAGTCCATACAGCCTGGATTTTTTACATGAAAGTATCTCCTCTGACCCTACAATGGGATAAAACTGCGAAAGATAATCATCCTCTAGATGTTGGTATATTCTTATTTTCAAGATTAAAGGTTTGAACACACTCTCATTCAGGATCTGGAATTTGTAGCTTTCTTTATTTGTGCCCCATGACTGTCTTATGATCTTGTGAAAACGTTGCGTGAAAATTTATTGCCAATTGTGTGTTGTGCCAATGCTGTCTTTGATTGATTGTGTGTGCTTAATTAGCTGAATTTGGATGTAGTGTTTGCTAATTTTTGTGTTTAAGTAGGAGTAGTTTAACACTGCCTTTGCCGGTCCCAAGCCCGGATGAGAAAATGTGGAGGGAACTGCATCGTTTGCATTAGAGCTTGCATGGTCTCCAAATATTTGAAATTGAGTAAGAGTGAGTGAAGTGAGTAGAAGTTACAGAGTTACAGTCCTTACTGGCGTAATAATTAAATAGTAAATGGTTGTCCCAATGTGGTATCATATGATTCAAGCTTTGAAATGCATCATTTTTATGATTCAGTTTTAGAACTGACTGAACTTAGAGTCCTTTCTGAAGCTGTACTAGGTCGGTGTTTTTCTTATATATAATCCCAAAGGAAAGTGAGTGCCTCATGAACAACAATTCTCCAGAAAGATGTTGTGGGTAACTTCTTCCGCGGAGAATGCCATTAACCTGCAATTTGCGGGACAAGAGATACGTAGTAGCGTAATGGAAGCTTGACCTGCAGTGTAGCAGATGCAAGCAAGTGGGATGGTTCACGAGTTCCCTAATACTGTATTTTTCACTACCAGGGTGTTGGCTGATCCTGAACTGCACTTGGAAGGTAGTGGTAATCATAACTGCAGTGATATATGCGTACCTCAAATAAAGAAGGCAGTGTATCTGCCGAATAATGCGAGTGCTTGGAGGAGGGTGTTCTTCGAGTGTAGAGGTTAATTAGAGGGTTTGGTAATTGATGTTTACTAGGTTCGGATTGGAAGAACTTGTACTTGGTTGTCTTTGCCCGAGTTCAGGAAGAGTTGGGAAATAATACAACGGGGGTGGGTGCTTGGAGGAGTGTAGTCAGTGACGTCTAGCAGTCTAGAGGAAATAATGTGAAAGCAAGAAAGAAATCCACACGTGGTTCTTTGCCTGAGAAGGCAAGAACGACATCAACATGTGGTTCTGTACCTGAGCTCAGGGTACGTTGGGAAGTACTCAATTGCTACTGTACTTTAGCTGTCCTTTGAAGGATGTCAGAGATGCAGATATCATGGTTCATTTTCAGAGTAGAAATTCAAGTCCCGGTGAAACTGAGGTACAAACACATCGAATCTTCAACGACTGCAAGCCTCAACAGGCTACGGTCAGGTGAATTTCTCTAGAGACAAAGCTGTGTCCCTTGGTCACTCCTGGTGTAGAGGTGTCTTTTCTGCAACTTATCTATTGCTTCCACAATCTCCATCGGGTTGATGTCAGAAGGTCTTCTCAAATCAATCTTGAAAGTCTTTTGAGCATAGGCCGGTTGCATGTTTCAAACTAAGGCTTCGGCCGTGACTTTCTTTTGTTTTCGTCTGTCTCGTATGCTGGATGCTGCCTGTTGGTGGGCTTTATTAATTTAAAGCCGGACGCTCCTTGCGTCTTCGTTCTAAAAAAAAAGTCTTTTGAGCATTCCAGATAGGCCGCTTGTGGTTGACAGGCATAGGCCATGTAATCTGTCAGCTTCTAATTTCTGAAACTCTGCCACAAATATCTCTGAATTCACGAATAGTCTTAAAATTATCAACATGTCTAGGTGACATGTAAGTGGCCTCCAGTTCTCACTTCTCACCATCCAGTTACATTGTCAAACTCAGCCTTTTCCCCCCAGGTTGTCCAATTTCCGCGGTTCAATCCAAACAGCATCCATGCCATATTCTCCATACAAGAACGGAATGACATCACCCAGGGAGTTCCTCACGGTTAATTCAGCGCAGATGCTTCTTTCAATCTTTGTTGAATCATTGGCTTGCTTGTCGAGTGGGTGCTGCTTGTCCACTAATCTAAGTAAGCATGCTCGGCGCTGCTGACTAGCAATGCCCTGGAACTCCGGATACTGCTTGATTGCATGGTTTTACATGCTTATCATGCCGGTAATTGTTCGATCTAGTATGCTGAGTGGTGTCTCGGATTCTTATAAAGCTGCTTGCCATGTACACATTCCTCTGGACGAACGCACCGCTGTGGGGTTCGTAATGCGTTTTCTTTGCGGCTTAACCTTTGAGCGAAAACATAGTCCTTATTACGGAATTACGGTCGGCATGTAGCCCTTGGCAAGTAAACCGGACGCCATTGTCCTAGGCAAGAAACCGGGCTCATGTGCGCCATGATTAGCAGCTTGCTTACCGAACTTCACAACATCAGTCTTTGATCAGCGTTGCTTGCTTGTGCCGAGCAGTCGGCCACTTTTTCCTTTCTAATAATCTTGACGGTCAAGCGCAATGCCAAGCGGGCGGCTAATGAGGCAGCTGATCTTGCGCGGGATGACCTGGCTTTTTAATATATGACAAATATTTTTTCAAACATTTAAACAGTTTATATATTTTTTGGAAAAAATGAATAGTAATAATAATAATAATAATTTTTCTTTCCTTTTCATCGGAGCAAGGAGCAGCCGGTTTTCCGGAGCTGGCACATCAAATTGCCGAATCGACGACCTATGTATACAAAAGATTAAAAAAAAGGATTTGAAGAAAAAGAAAGACCAAGAAGAGGAACGCAGGTGAGCGCTTTTTGGGTCGGCCCATAGTGGTAACCATTGATTGATTGGATATATGCCTAGATTGATGCTAATTGTGGCATGCTCATTGCCTCAAAATTTTGTGCCGATTAATCGCACAAGGGAGAGTCTCTAAACTCTAAATTACTCCTACCCGTTATCCAAAAAAACTTAAATTTGTAATAATAGACCAAAATCCCCTAAATGGTTAGTTACAAAAGCTTTTTGACAAGCACTCGCGGCGATTGGTTGTGCAAACCAAAAGCCTATCAATAATACTGTAAATAAGAAAACATTCCCACGGGTTCCCAAAGAAATATGGTATCAAATTGCAGCTAGTAACAGGGTTTCTTTTCAGTTTTTTATTTTCTTTTCCTTTTGTTTTTAAAAACTATTCGAAAATTTAAATGTTTAAAATTTTATAAAATAATGTTAGAAAACAGTAAAAAATTACTTTTTTACAAAAAATCACAATTTTCAAAAAATATATATGACTTAAAAATGTCCCCATTAAAAATATATTTACTCCGATCCGATACATTGTTTGAGCGACAAGTAATACGGATTGGAGGAGTAAAGGTGTTCACTTTATAGAAAAAGATCAATTTTGATTAAACCTTCGTAGTTTTAAAATATTTCATAAAAGTTCGAACAATGTCCACAAACGTTTTAAAAAACGAATGAAAACAAAAAGAAAAGCTAAAAATATCACTCACTACAGTTCCACAAAAATGGGCCAGCCCAGTCGGGGGCACTCCTGAGCGTCAAACTTATAAGTCAAACTATTCATTTTGTAACACTCAAAAAAAACTATTCATTTTGTAGGGAGCGAGGCTTTTTGGTCTCTCGGGTTCCATGAAACTTGAGAGTTTCAAAAATTCAAAAATGAATTTTAAGTTACAAAAAATTCTGAAAAGAAATACATAAGTACGTATACATGTATAATAGATATGTGTAAAATTTCATTATGAAATACGTATTGATGTGAGCTGTAAAAAACAAAATAATGTAGTTCTATAATGAATAGCATGTACTAGAAATACATGATTTTGTTATGTTTGTGTAGTTTTGCGTAAAATGCATTTCAACATGAAACTTTATAGAAAAGTTGTATAGATTCTATAAATCCATGGGTATGTGCGTATTTTTAAATTTTTTTAAACCTGTTTTTTTTAATTTATAGGACTCTGATGGAGCTCGAGCTACATTAGCAATTTATGCTTTATTGGTCTATACTATTTATCCAGACTACCGAGTCTATTCTCGCAATAACTTAAGTGACACTACAACAAAACATGATACACTAATAGGTCCACCACTGACTGAAGAGCCTAAAACAAACCTCCATTGTCACTGATTATCCGCATATCATAATAATTTAAATTGACGCTACTACAAAATATGCTACAATGATCAGTCCACCATTGACGAGCCTAAAATCCTAAATCGAACCTCCGTTGTCACTCATTATCCGCCGTGATATGGACACAATTGTTGTGAGTTGTCACCGCTAAGGCCCTTTCTAGTGCTCCAAGGTGTACTGATGCTAAGGGTGCCACATAGACAAATGATGCTAAGCACGTGGACCTATGCAAAATGGCTACCAACCAATGCATGAAGGGGTTTAGGTGTTAAACAATTAAATGAGGAAAACTTAACTACAAAGGCTAAGCACCTATGCATTGGAGAGATTAGTTGCTAAAGTATTAAATGCACTTAGCACCTCATCTAAGCACCAAATACATTGGAAGAGGCCTAACTAGACATTCAATAATCTGTTAGTGGTTGGTCAAGCGCCCATCCACGGGTGGCACACTGTTCAATGCTGATCAACACGCCATTGTTTAGCATCTGCAATTCTTCCTTTCCCCTTCATGCTCATTACTCTCCGCACCGTCCTCACTACTCACGCATCACCGTCCTCTATGTGATACGTATTGCTACTATGACCATCCCGCACTCCTACCCATCTCATCACCCTTCGCGTATCGCCATGGACTGCCGCCTACATCCCCGGGCACCCTTCGTCCTGTCACCGCGACAGTCTCCGTCCCATGCCTCCCCGCTACGACGTCGTTATTGAAAGTGAATTATTTTTATTTGTTGGAATGAAATTTGTAGATATCAATTTGTTAATGTTTTGTAAATTGTGCTAAATTAATGCAAATGGCAATTTGGTATGTCCATCTATGCCATTGTCAATAATTGTGTTATGTCAATTTTGTTAAGCCAATTGGATATAAGTGATTACATGGAGCAGTACTTGAATGTGGTCATGACCATCTCCTCTGCCGAAGTGAAGAAGTCCTCCAAACGAGGATCCAGACGTGGCTGTGAAGATGTCCTCATCCAACCACAAGGATGCAAACATGGCCATCGACGACGCCGATACAAAAATGTCCTGCTCGGGTGCTGTCGGTGTCAAAACCGGCGGATCTCGGGTAGGGGGTCCCGAACTGTGCGCCAAGGCCGGATGGTAACAGGAGACAAGGGACACGATGTTTTTACCCAGGTTCAGGCCCTCTCGATGGAGGTAAAACCCTACTCCTGCTTGATTAATATTGATGATATGGGTAGTACAAGAGTAGATCTACCACGAGATCAAGGAGGCTAAACCCTAGAAGCTAGCCTATGGTATGATTGTGTATGATGATGGTTCTGTCCTACGGACTACAACCCTCCGGTTTATATAGACACCGGATAGGGTTAGGGTTACACAGAGTCGGTTACAATGGTAGGAGATCTTGAGCATCCGCACCGCCTAGCTTGCCTTCCACGCCAAGGAAAGTCCCATCCGGACACGGGACGAAGTCTTCAATCTTGTATCTTCATAGTCCAGGAGTCCGGCGAAGGTATAGTCCGGCTACCCGAACACCCCCTAATCCAGGACTCCCTCAGTAGCCCCTGAACCAGGCTTCAATGACGACGAGTCCGGCGCGCAGATTGTCTTCGGCATTGCAAGGCGGGTTCCTCCTCCAAGTCCTTCATAGAAGATTGTTAACACCAAAAATAGTGTCCGGCTCTGCAAAATAAGTTTCCACATATTGCCATAGAGAGAATAATATTAACACAAATCAAATCTGCTGACGTATTCCGCAGTGCGTCATCACACTGCGACCAAGCTCTTTATACAAATTGTTTTCACTTTTCCACCTCAGCGCGTTTAGCGAGGCGGTTTCCTTGGCACGTCTTGTCAAAGCAGAGATCGTGTGCCCCTTTTAACGGGATTCTCATCAATACGGACGTGGGTAACCCAACCGCGCCATTTACCACGGCGCTTGGGAGGCAAGCGAGTTTTATTAGGTAGGTGGGGACGCATAACCGCATCCACCCATATAAGGGGATAAGGATCCACCTTTTTTACCTACGCCTTCTTCCTCCTTTGCCAATCCATCTCTCGCGCACTCAAGCTCCAGTGCCCAAGCCCGCTCTTCCCACCTCAACCTTCTCCAGCAATGTCCGGAGCGGGAGGCAAGTGGATGGTCTCCTCCGTTACGGAGGTTCAAGTAAAAAAGCTAAGGAAAGCCGGATACCTGTCCAAGGACATCCCGCACCGGCTTCCTGAGAAGGGGCAGCTTCTCCCCGCCCCAAGGCCCCATGAGAGGGTAGTTTTCCTTCCCCACTTCCTCCGCGGACTGGGTTTTCCACTTCACCCATTCGTCCGGGGACTCAAGTTCTACTATGGCCTAGATTTCCATGATCTGGCCCCGAACTTCATCCTCAACATCTCGGCGTTTATCGTCGTGTGTGAGGCCTTCCTCCGCGTCCGCCCCCATTTCGGCCTTTGGCTCAAGACCTTCAACGTCAAGCCCAAGGTGGTGCGCGGCAGCCAAGCGGAGTGCGGAGGTGCTATGGCTGGCAAGATAGCCTACGTCCTCTGGTTCGAGGGCTCCTTTGTGGAGACCCTAAAGGGTTGGCAAGCCGGGTGGTTTTACATCACCGAGCCCCGCGATCCGGAATGGGTCGCAGCCCCCGAGTTCAGATCCGGACCCCCCACGCGGCTTATGTCCTGGAAAGAGACGGGCCTGTCGTGGGGCAACGAGGAAGAGGTGACCGGACTGAAGACCTGCATCCAGTCCCTGGTAGACAAGCCAATCCGGCTGGTCAATATAGTCCAGGTCATGCTCGTTCGTCTGATCCTCCCGTGCCAACAACGAGATTTCAATTTGTGGGAGTTCGACCCGGCGCAGCACCGAACCCTCAACAGGCTCTTCGACACGTCATATGAAGACGTCTAGAAGGTGCTAATCAAAGGCGCCGGGGCCCCCGCATCCGCTTCCGAGGACCGCGGATACAGCACGCAGCGTCACGCTAGCGAGGTAAGCTATCTATGCCTTTGACAGGATTATTAAGCTCTTTTTCATAGATTAATTCTATGCGGGATCTAAACTCCCTTACCTTTGACAGGCTTGGCAGGCGATATCCAGACCAATTAACTGTCCGGCTCCCCTGCCTGAAGACCCAGCCCCAGCTCTCCTAGTGAAGCTGCTGACTCCGGCACCTTATGTGGTGCCGGAGAAGAAGGTCAAGAAGAAGAAGACCACCGGGACTCGAAAGAGTGTCCGTAACTTGGTGGTGTCGGATTCGACGTCTGACGAATCCGAGGCGCCCTCCTCTCGTGAAAACGAGGAGGAGGAAGAAGAAAGCTCCCCCCCAGTGGGGGGAGAAAAGAAGAAGAAGGCCACCCCATTAGGGGAGGCCGAGGGGTCTAGGAAAAGGAAGACCCCTCCGCCGGACTACTCCCACGACGCCGAAGAGAGCGGAGAGGAGTGGCCGAACAGGGCCAAGCGTCCGCGAAATCGTAAGTATTTGCATACCAGAGTGACTCATGATATTCCTTTAATGCGCAGCTCTCCCTAATGTCGAATGTGATTTATGCAGCCCGCCCCGGGTCGAACTCGACGATTCGTCGAGCGGCTCCCTGGATTCGTCGGACATGAACTCAGTTCCGCCCGCTGTCTCCCCCCGCACTGCAGACGACGCCGAAGTGGCGTCGCAACAAGCTCCGGGGCAGGAGGAGGTGGTCCTGGAGGAGCCGAAAGGCGACCTCCCGGACCCCAGCAACAAAGGGGACAAGACCCCCCAGGGCTCCGAGTCCGGCTTTGTGCCGGACGCCATGCCGGACTCTTCAACAGTCCCGGTCCGCGGTAGGCGAACTCCTTCCAAGAGGAGCAAGCCTTCTGAGCCGGCGGCCTCCGTCCAACCGGAGGTGCCGAACAATCTGCTGGAGGTGCTTGACGGCGCCTCCATCGACGAGGAACATCGTACTGTTATGAGTACGATGATCCGAAGGGTTCAGTCCGCCAAGAGCGGACTAACTGAAGCTTGCGCTAGCCTTCTAACAGGCTTCGAGGTAAGTAAAAATATGTCAAAATATTACCGCATAGACAGTAGCCCCTGATGCTCTGTTCGGCGTTCAGAAAGAAAAGCCGAATAGAGGATCTATTAATTTTCACAGGAGTCTAACAATAAAGAGTCAATATGCGTATGTAGGCTTCGCTGCTGTCCACCACCGCACTGACTTCACAGGTGGATGTCCTAAAGAAGGACCTCGGGCGGACCGAGCAACAGCTCGGCCTTGCCAAACGGCAGCTCAAGGAGAAAGAAGGTAAGAAATACCCTACAAAGAAAAAAGGTGCCTATAGAGAGGCGTGATTGCAAAGAATAACAGGATCGTACTGCTTATTGTAGGGGCCACAACTTAGATGGCGACCCTCAAGCAGGCGCTATCTGAGGCCGGAAAGAAAACGACCGAGGAGCACACCGAGCGAGAAAGACTTGGGGCTCAGGTTGGCGAGGTGCAGCAAGAGCTGCAGGCTCTCATGAAAAAACATGAGAGCTTGGAGCTTGAGTCAAAGGCGCAAGCATCCGAGCTCGCGTCGGCCCTTTAGACCGCCAAGGGTGCCAAGGCCGAAGCCCAAAAGGCCCTCCAAGAGTTGGAGGAGATGAAAAAGATAGCAGCGGGTAAGGCATTCTTAATGCAAAGTAGGAATATAAAAGTAAACTACTTGTCACTTACCCAAGTCCAGAGTTCTCCAGGGGCGTTCGCAGATCTTCCCCGCAGCGTATCCGCCGCCGCCGTATTCTACCGAGCTGAAGAGGGCAGCTCGACGGAGAGTGTGTTCTGGTCTCAGTATTCTGAGGCCGGACACCCTGTGCCTTTGAGCGATCAGCTGAAACAGCTGGTCGAGCTCCACAAGGCGGCCGAACAAGCCATGAAGGGCTTCATAGTTCGGCTGTGGCCCGGAGAGGCCCTGCCTGGGAGCTACTTCGGGCTGGTGCGGCGGCTGGTGGAGGCCTGTCCACGGCTTGAGGTCATCAAGCGTTCTGCCTGCACCTAAGGTGCCCGGAGGGCCCTTGCCCGTGCAAAGGTGCACTGGGGTAAGCTTGACGGAGAGAAGCTGGTGAAGGACGGGCCGCCACAGGGGGAAGGAGCATCGCAAGCCCGAGAACTACTACAAGGATGTTCTTGACAGTGCCCGCCTTATTGCGGATGAATGTACTAAGGATGTAATATTTGAATGAACTCGCTCGTGTTTATCCTGTGCACTGAAAACTTGTTCATATGCGCTAAGCAATGCTTATTGAATTTAAAATATTATTTTCTGTGCGGCCGTTTATCAAAAATTGAGAGATGGCCAGTCGTCGGCTTCTGCCCCCATGCCGCTAGTGCTGGGGTGTTCGGGATAAACCTGAGCGCTCTTTTTCCCATTGTTGGGTCCTTTGAGGAGGCGCTCAGCACAACGAACCAGGCAATCGGACTATAATGCTTGAACACTCTCACTTAGCCATAGAACTTATAATTTTAAATTTCGGCGAAGCCCCTAGTTCGGAAGACCGAATTCGGGGCGCTATCCACGCCTTTGGCCGGACAGAGCCATCTCCTCGCTCGAAGCGGCATAAGTCTTTAGGGACTCGAAAAACCTCTCGAACAGCGACCGGTCTCTCGCCTTATCATGATAGTCAGTTTTAGCTTTCTCCACTGAGGTGCTTAACCCAGCTGAACCGGGGCACAATCGCAGTGGTTCTCCTAGTGCTACCTTAGCCGATATAGCGGAACGTAAGACACCAAAACATAGGAGCCGGGCAAACCAACTATTGACCCAAATCATGATTCGGAGCCGATGCATATAGTGCTATAAGTTCGGAGTGTCGCACTTGTGAAAGTGTACGGACTTCTCATGCCAGATCGAAGGGTACTGAAGCCCCTGGCGTGTTTGTCGTACCATGGTGTACGGGTGCGATGATGTTATTTAATAAACATATATATTAAAAGAGAATAATGCAAAAAATAGGTAAAAAGCTATGCATTGTTTATAAAGAGGCTATTTATCAAAGCCGAACGATACAAGTAGTGCGATAAGCAAAAAGATATTAGACTATTTAACATGTCCTGACCAGGGGCAGGCCGCGGAATTGTGTTCGAAACAGATATACCGCTCGTAATAGAGACCACCTGAGAGTTCCATAATGCGGCGTAGCTTTGTCTGCTTCCCTGGATCTTGCATCGTTTGTGCGGCAGTCAAATTGCCGAACAGGTCGTCCAAAGTGTGGAGTCCTGAAAGTAATAAAAAGAATCCGGCAGCCCCTAGTACGTTTTAAGCCGTATTGCGGGCATGCCGTTACTGTGCCCCTTCCCCTGTGCCCATGGTATTTCAAGGGCGTAATTATGTACGCGAGGTACTAGCTTCGCTATGTCGCGATGGCTGGGGTTGGGGACGCATTGCTATGCCTGCTCAGAACGTGCCAGGCGGTCTTGTTATAGGTTACTCCGGGCGCGCTTGGCAGTGTCTGGCTTTTTAACAGCTGGACTGGAGAGTTGCCTAAAAAGGCTGCTTTGTACTTCTGCTGCGAGAGCCGCCGTGTGCTCCTCCGTACGGAGGGAGCGTTCGGTGTTTCCGTTGACCGTGATTACTCCTCGAGGGCCTGGCATCTTGAGCTTGAGGTATGCGTAGTGCGGCACCGCATTGAATTTGGCAAATGCGGTTCGTCCGAGTAGGGCGTGATAGCCACTGCGGAACGGGACTATGTCGAAGATTAACTCTTCGCTTCGGAAGTTATCCGGAGATCTGAAGACCACATCAAGTATTACGGAGCCTGTACAGTTGGCTTCTACACCTGGTATGACGCCTTTAAAGGTCGTCCTCGTGGGCTTAATCCTTGATGGATCTATGCCCATTTTCCGCACTGTATCCTGGTAAAGCAGGTTCAGGCTACTGCCGCCGTCCATGAGGACTCTTGTGAGATGAAAACCGTCGATGATTGGGTCGAGAACCAATGCGGCAAAGCCGCCATGATGGATGCTAGTGGGGTGGTCCCTTCGATCAAAAGTGATCGGGCAAGAGGACCATGGGTTGATCTTTGGGGCGACTGGCTCCATCGCGTATACGTCCCGTAGCGCACGCTTCCGCTCCTTCTTGGGAATGTGGGTTGCGTATATCATGTTTACCGTCCGCACTTGTGGGGGAAACCCCTTCTGTCCATTGTTGTTCGGCGGCCTGGGATCCTCCTCGTCATCGCTATGCAGCCCCTTGTCTTTGTTTTCGGCTCTTAACTTGCCTGCCTGCTTGAACACCCAACAATCCCTGTTGGTGTGATTGGCTGGCCTTTCGGGGGTGCCATGGATCTGGCACAAGCGATCGAGTTTTCGGTCCAAACTGGACGGGCCCTGAGTATTCTTTTTAAATGGCTTTTTCCGCTGACCGGGTTTATAGCCTCTGAATCCGGCGTTGACTGTCGTATCTTCATTGCTGTCGCTGCTAACGCGGCGCTTTTGCTTATTTCGACGTGTCCTGCCACTTTTGTCCTTGGTATCCAAATTACCAGGGTTCTTTGATAAGTTGTTGCTGCGAGCTAGCCAGCTATCTTCGCCCGCGCAAAAGCGGGTCATGAGTGTCGTGAGGGCTGCCATAGATTTTGGCTTTTCCTGTCCCAGGTGCCGGGCAAGCAACTCGTCGTGGATATTATGCTTGAAGGCTGCTAGGGCCTCTGCGTCCGGACAGTCGACTATCTGGTTTTTCTTTGTTAGGAACCGTGTCCAGAATTGCCTGGCCGATTCCTCTGGCTGCTGAATTATGTGGCTTAGGTCGTCGGCATCCGGTGGTCGCACATAAGTGCCCTGGAAGTTGTCGAGGAATGCGGCTTCCAGGTCCTCCCAAGAACCGGTTGAGTCCGCTGGCAGGCTGTTAAGCCAGTGCCGGGCCGGTCCTTTGAGTTTGAGAGGGAGGTATTTGATGGCGTGTAGATCATCGCCACGTGCCATGTGGATGTGAAGGAGATAATCCTCGATCCATACCGCCGGATCTGTCGTGCCATCGTATGATTCGATGTTTACGGGTTTGAAACCCTCTAGGATTTTATGATCCATTACTTCATCTGTGAAGCATAGTGGGTGTGCGGCGCCCCTATACTGGGCTACGTCACGACACAGCTCGGAAGAGCTATGTCTGTTGTGTTCGGCCCGGCCGGATTTATTGTGTCCGGAGTGAAGATCATCGTCACATGTCGTCGGGCGCCTGCGCGATCCGTAGATCGATCTTGTTTGTCTTGCTTTATCCTCCAGTACATCTCGCAGGTCTGGCGCATTTTCCCGTGCCTTGGTTGAGCGGCGTTGGGGCATGGCTTGGGTGGAGGTTCAACAGGCCTCTCTATCGCGGCCGCGAGGTGGCCGGTCTGCCATGTCATGCGCTGGTGATGTAGGCGCTTCCTCCTCTGATCGGGGTAGCGGCCTGCGCTTAGGATAATTCTTGGAGGGGCGCTCGAGTTCGTACTCTTCGACCGCAAGGACTTCAGTCCATCTATCAGCTAGCAAATCTTGATCAGCTCTAAGTTGTTGCTGCTTTTTCTTTAGGCTGTTCGCCGTGGCTAAAAGCCTGCGTTTGAAACGCTCTTGTTCGATGGGGTCTGATGGTACGACGAATTCGTCGTCATCGAGGCTTGCCTCGTCTTCAGAGGAAGGCATATAGTTATCATCCTCAACCTCTCGTTCTGCCGCTCTCTCATGAGGGCTGGCTTCTCCATCTTCCTGTGCTGAATCTTGCTGGGTTGGGTGTTCTTCGGCGCTATCCGGGGTAGTATTATCTCCCGTGCCGGAATCACCGTTTTTGCTTTGGCGGGATTTAGAGCGGTGCCGCTGACGTCGGCGCTTTGGCTGTTTCTTGGAGGTGTCATCCCCCGCTGTTCCATCGCCATCTCCATCCTTTGGAGTATCCACCATATATACGTCATATGACGAGGTGGCCGTCCAGCGCCCTACAGGTGCTGGTTCCTGTTCGTCTCCTACCTCGTCGTCCATACCGTCCAAGTCTTCGGAGCCGAAGTCAAGCATGTCGGTGAAATCGTCGACAGTGGCTACCAAGTGGGTGGTGGGAGGGCTTTGAATTTCTTCATCGTCCGTATCCCATCCTCGCTGACCATAATCCGGCTAGGGCTCTCCTGATAAAGAGAGAGACTTGAGAGAATTTAGGATGTCGCCAAAAGGCGAGTGCTGAAAGATGTCCGCAGCGGTGAACTCCATTATTGGCGCCCAATCGGCTCTGACTGGCAGGGGCGCGGGGGGTTCGGAGTTCGGAGAGGAGTCCGGACCCTCGGGGTCACGGGTCACGCGGAGTGCGGGGCTAGCGTTTGGCTCGATCGCCTTTGAGATCGCAGCCCCCGAGGTGACGTCCAACCGCTCATCCTCAGTTAGCGCAGTGGGCTCCGAGTCAAGGGTCGGAACCGGTGCGTGTGCGGCCTCCAGGACACTGTTCAGAGGCAGAGCTAGATCGTGCCCCTCGAGATAGTGCGGCGCGCTTGGCTGTGGCTCGAACCCGTCGAAGATCAAGTCTCCACGGATATCCGCCGTGTAGTTTAAGCTTCCAAACTTGACTTGATGGCCAGGGGCGTAGCTTTCGATCTGCTCCAGATGACCAAGCGAATTGGCCCGCAGAGCGAAGCCGCCGAAGACGAAGATCTGTCCGGGGAGAAAAGTCTCACCCTGGACCTCATCGTTGTTGATGATCAGAGGAGCCATCGGGCCTAAAGGCGACGACACAGAGGAACTCTCAATGAAAGCACCAATGTCGGTGTCAAAACCGGCGGATCTCGGGTAGGGGGTCCCGAACTGTGCGTCAAGGCCGGATGGTAACAGGAGACAAGGGACACGATGTTTTTACCCAGGTTCGGGCCCTCTCGATGGAGGTAAAACCCTACTCCTGCTTGATTAATATTGATGATATGGGTAGTACAAGAGTAGATCTACCACGAGATCAAGGAGGCTAAACCCTAGAAGCTAGCCTATGGTATGATTGTGTATGATGATGGTTCTGTCCTACGGACTACAACCCACCGGTTTATATAGACACCGGATAGGGTTAGGGTTACACAGAGTCGGTTACAATGGTAGGAGATCTTGAGCATTCGCACCGCCTAGCTTGCCTTCCACGCCAAGGAAAGTCCCATCCGGACACGGGACGAAATCTTCAATCTTGTATCTTCATAGTCCGGGAGTCCGGCGAAGGTATAGTCCGGCTACCCGAACACCCCCTAATCCAGGACTCCCTCAGGTGCCCCCACCCTTGTCCCCGAGGTTGGGCCTTCACGTTGGGATGTCCTGGCGTGGTACATAGGTAGATTGTCGATATTTGGGTGGTCAACTTGCACGGTCGGGGGAGTATAAGCGGTGGCTTGACTCGTTTAGGGGGAAATAGAGAAATGGTTCCTTTGGACTTTGATTATGCTTTTCTCAAACTGTATACTATGTCATGTGAGTTGTTGAACTATGTCATGTCATGTCGCTTAATCAGGTTTACTACTATGTGTGAACGTGTGAGTGTCTTTTACTCTGTCATGATGTTTGAAATGTAGTTCGAATCCTTCCATGAGTGTCATAATATTAGGAAGCTACCGTATTTAACTCGTATTTTGTTAATGAGTAGAACACATACTTATGATTGAAATACTCTAAAACATGACCGTATTCTTCTACACGTGTTTTATCTGTAGCACCCTTCTTGTCCTGGTCTTGGATGAGGTGCTCAGTGCGGCACAATGTGGGGTGGAAGCCCACTCCACGTCGACACTAGAAATGTAAGGAGTTTTGTGTGGGAATGTATCCACACATTTACGAGCAATCGTATAGTTTGTTTGGCTATTATAATCAGTTTTTTTACAGCAACTCTTATGCTCTATTTTTGTTTTCATAATAAATAATATGTGACTGGCCATGATATTATACTCAAGTTTATGGAAAATATGTGCAATCTGATGTACTACGAAATGGCTGGTCTTTTCATTTTGCTATGTTGTAGAATGCAGAAACTGAGTTATGGGCGGTTTTTGATCGCCAGAGTTTACATGAGAAGCTGGGAACCAGAGTGAGAAGTAGTGCAATATTGACCGGTTACAACGAGAATTTTGGTGTTATATCTCAAAAGGGTGTTTATTTTTTCATATCTCAAAAAGATGTGTGTGGCAGCTGTTTACCAGGAAATGGAACACCGACTGATACAACCAGAGCAAAGGATGCCAGGCGTGTCATGGAAGGCCGCACACAACCGGATGTGATCATGCGACAATGGAAGCCTCGTAAGCCGCATGGAAGGGAGGCAACCCGCTAATGGCGCCGAGCCTAACTTCTAGACCCCTCCCCCCCCCCCTTCCCTCCCCTCGCCTCTCCGGAGCCAAGGTGATTAACGTTGAACCTCTCTCAAGTTGTTGTCCATCCTTTGCTTGATCCTCTCATGCCCCCTCACCGTCTTCCTGCAGAACCATCGCCTCCTCTCAGATTGTAGGTGATGATGATCCTCTCGGATAAGCACGTAAGAACCAATGTACTACTTCCTTCATTCCAAATTACTAATTTGGAACGGAGGGGTATAAAACACTGTCCGATCCTGGAGTAACCAGCACCGTATGGGCACCGACACGAAGTTGATGGCCCCCGTGCATAGTCTCGAAGAAGGACTTGCTCAATGTATTGCCCTGTGTAAACATATTGTTGAGACAAAGTGTTAGCTAATATATTATTATTATTATTATTATTATTATTATTATTATTATTATTATTATTATTAAAAAAGAGGCAAAAAAGATAAACCAGACAAAAAAAGAGGCATGGCAAATGAAGTAACATTAGCATGCATGTACGTGTCGGTAGCCTTACATAGCAGCAATTTAGTCACTGGCATCCAGTTATGAGGCGATATTTCTACTAAACTTTTTTTGCTTTTATCAATAGAAACCTAAAAATTCAGACTAAATTGAGTGATAGACAGTATTATTCAAGTGTATTCTCACAAATGTGCACCATAATCACATAGTCACCTAAAAATCCAGACTAAATTGAGTCGGAGATATTATAGATTGGAAGAAAAAAATAGTAGTACGTTCAAATTTTGCGTGCGGAGCTCTATTAATCTAGGATAAACAAAAAAATCAAGGGGGGCCATGCCCCCCCCCCTAATTTTGGCATTCATTGAACAGCACGCTAGCTTTAGGCCCAATTAGTGTTTCAAGGAGTGATTAGCTCCTTCTGGCCCACTAATTTATTCCCCTTAGTCATGGCCCTCTCTTAAATTTTGCTCAAGCTCCGCCACTGATTGTACACCAAAAATCGCCCGGTTTTAGTAGTGTGCAAAACCCACCGAGGACAACCACCATCACCCAAAGAAACGCTAGCGTGTCCGTAGCATCTCCCGCCCATTCGAGGAAGACCATGCACCGCCTAAGAATGTCCCGCTGCTCGCCGTTGCTCTCCACTGGTCGTCGTTGCCCCTCTGCAGAGCACCGGCCGGTGGCATCTCGATGCTGACCTCGCCGACGCCGCCATGCTCGTCATTTTCTCTGCGCGGTAGTGATTAGGATGGAACAGATCGAGTGAACTATGAAGGACAGAGCCGCACGCACCCTCCTGTATTAGGTCGGAGAGACCAATTAACATGCGGAAGAAAAACACACGGCACCGCATGCATGGTTACTTTCAAGTCTTATTTTTTCTGCTACACATTGAGCTTTCCTTGAAGAAATTTCCATGAGCTCCACGAGTGGATGAGTAGCTCCCGCCCTGGTACATCCGCGAGTGGCGAAGGGCAATGCGGAGCGCTAGCTCCTCGCCGTCCAGCGCGGACGAGCTCGAGGAGACCGACACAAGCTTCTCCCAGACGATGGAGTCAGAGTCGCCGCCTGATACGTTCCCGACCATGGCGGAGGGGATGGGATAGGGCGAAGAGAGATCCGTTGCTTGTTTGGTTCGAGACTGAGCTCACCCGCCACCCTACGAAGGGGGAGATGGAAATGAAGTGGGGCGGAGAGGTGACTAGGATTTGGTTGTCTGACTTCGGGTATTTGTGGACACGTGGATGGGGACGACGTGGGCCATAGTGGGCTGGTCCGTGGCGGACGCGTCCAGGGCCTCCCAATATCCGCCCCAGATATGGGTTAAATATGATCGGTGCCGGTTAGCCATGACATATAGGGCATGTATGAGGGGTGCAGTTGGATCGAGTTTTTATGACCGGTAACTAACTGGGTCGTCTGCCCGAGTGTATAGGGAGCATTTGGGGAGTCCTACTGTAGATGCTCTAAGCGGTGGCTTGCCTTGTTCAAGGGGAAGTAGAGAAGTGATTCCTTTGGACTTTGATGATGCTTTTGTTGAACTGTTTTGTGATGTCATATGAGTTGTTGAATTATTGAACTATGTCACTTCATGTCGCTTAACTAGGTTCACATCTATGTACGAACTTGTGTCATGATGTTTGAAATGAAGTTTGAATCGTGTCATAATATTAGGAAGCTACCGTAATTAATTCATATTTTGTTGATGAGTAGAACACATACTTATAGTTGAAACACTCTGAACATGACCGAACTCTTCTACAGATGGTTTTTTATCGCCCAGAGTGTACATAAGAGGCTGGAACCGGAGCCAGAAGTAGAAGTGGAGCATTGAGTGATTCCCACGAGATTTTTTGTGGTTGTACTAAATCAACGACAATTAGCCTCTTTGATTAATAGGATTTTCAAAAAGCAAGAATTGGAAAAACATGGGATTAGAATGGCATGTCATCTTGAATTCTGCAGGATTGTATAAGTGTTTGATTGTGCATAGGAAAAACGTAGGATTCTTTCAAAGAGGTTTGAGGGGATGAAAAAAAATCCTATAAAATCTAGTGCAAATGAATCCTATGAAAAATTTCCTATGGTTTACAATCCTACGAATCAAACAACCTAAGTAAGAAAAATTCTTAAGGATTAGAATCCTCCAAAATTCCTCTGAGAATCCTTTGAATCAAAGAAGCCGATTTGGGGACGGAGGGAGTATCTCCAAAAGATGTGTGCGGCGGCTGCTTGCCAGGAAATGGAACACTGACGGAGACAACGGAGCAAAGAATGCCAAGTGGCGTGTCACTTGGAAGGCCTCAGACAACCGGATGAGATCATGCGACGAATCCTTGTGAGCCGCTAATGGCGCCAAGCCTAACTGCCAGGCCGTCCCCCCTTCCCTCCCCTCGCCTCTCCGGCGCCAAGGTCATCAGCGCTGAACCTCTCTCAAGCACTCGTTCTGCATCCTTTGCTTGATTGCCTCCTGGTTGTATCCTCCCCTCCCCCTCACCGTCTTCCTGCAGAGGCAGAGCCATCGCCTCCTCCTCGGCGTCAGGTGCGGCTCTGGCTCGCCCGGAAGCGGCGACGACGGCGCACCGCCGGTCGTCAGGGCGGCGGTCAGCGCCGTCACTGAGCTTCTCAGGGCCTTCTCTCCCAAGAAGCCAAGGCAAGCTGTCGAAGCCGTCGACGCAGAGTTGGAGTCGCCTCGCAGCGTCGACGACGTGGTTGCCGTTCTTGAAGCCGACTACCGGCGTGCTTATTTCCTTACTGGTATGTGCTCTGCCTCTGCGGTATGGACACGGGATGATTTGCATTAGCAGATTTTTCTTCTTTTCTCTTTTCAATGCGTGTGACTGTCAAAGGAAACTGAAGAAAATTAATCTGCACATTCAGAGCAATTGTCTTTTGATTTTTGTGGCATTTGAGTAGCCGATGTGCATGCTCAAGACTGCATCGATTTCAGGGAACTTCACTCTGGGCATATATGCTGAAGATTGCTTGTTTGAAGACCCGACGATAAAGTTCCGTGGTAGGCATCAAATGCAAATAACACTAGAATAGTACCTAGATCGATGCATCCTTATCTGCCAAGAACTAACTGTCGTATACCATTGTACTCGGTAGGAAGGTCTAGATACTCCCAGAATCTAGATTTATTAGTGCCCTTCTTCGACAGCCCTTCGCTCCAACTTGAAAATATAGACAAGGTAAGTTTTTTTTTTGTTGCCTTCCCATGCAGTTTTGCTTTGCCTAATTATATTGTACATTCTTTGTTTCTAAATATAAGACGTTGTTGTAGTTCAATAGGAACAGAGGTAATGCCAATTACTAAACTGCAAAAGGAATTGTGATGTATCAGATATGCATCTCGGTTTTGAAGTACTTGTCATTTGTGCTAAACTATAAACATAAAACCATCTTCTTTTTCGCTACTCTCTGCACTCCTGAAAATCATGAATGCAGGGTTTGAGGGTCGACACAAAGTTTATCATAGCAACATGGACGTTAAGGTGCCTCATCGACCTCACATTATGATCCATCACTGAATACGTTACCAGATATGTCTTTGTTTCTTCTGATCATGACCGTTGTTTTTTCCCTTTGGCTTTTGAGACTAATGTTTCTGCACTATTTTCAGGACGTATTTGAAGCTCCCGTGGAGGCCCCTCATCGCCATAAGAGGGAACACAACATACGATTTAGATGAAGAATATAAGGTAGTAATTAAGGGAGATAAAATAAACCATGTAAACTCATTCATCCATCCCTTATTTCACACTATAATTCAGATTTCAAAGGTTGTACTACATTTCAGGTCATTAGGCACGCAGAGAGTTGGGACGTCTCTCCGCTGGAAGCGATCGGACAATTATTCGTCTCGGCTCCGAAGCAAACGGGCAGCTGAGCTGGCAAGTGAACTTTGGAACAATTGATTATATCACAAAACCCACGGAAACCCACGACGAGCTTGTGTGAAGTAATTCTGCAGTTATCTTTACTATTAAAGGGGAGTTTGTAAGTCGTTCGTCTCCCTCCCATGGCCCCACCAATTGAAGGATCTTCCCACGATGTCTATTTCAATCACATCTTCTTTCTTTCTTACGATGCACTCATGTGATCCAGTGCCATAAAAACAAATCTGTCATCAATCGAAAATTGTCTCCAGCAGCCCGTGGATTCACAACCATACATGGCAAATCTATCTACCTACACCACATCAGACCTTTGGGAGGAAGGTTGGCCTGAACTAGGACATCTTGGCCATCCCGGTCCATGACCTCTGAAACTTCAAAGTCTATTTTTATGAGCAGGAGATCAACGATGCAGTGTTCTCCCTCTCCTCTATCAATGCTCCAGGACCTGATGACTTCATTGGCGAGGGGTGATTGCAATGGCCTCATCAACTCCGCCAACATCATCATCATGCCCAAAAGGCTAGACATGGCCCGTGTGGGCGATTGCAGGTCAATCAGTCTGATCCAGAGCTTGTCGAAGATCTTCTTGAAGATCCTGGCAAATAGGCGTGCTCTGATCCTCTCGACGATCGTCTCCATGCTAGCAACCCAATTGATATTCAATCACAGACGAAGATTACAGAGCTACAAGGTGGCTAATGGAGTTACAGTGCAACAGAAAAGAGGAACAGAGGAGAGAGCCAGAGGTAGGAGAAGGAGCCGTCGTGCCGTTTGCCTGATCCAACCTGGATGGTTCGGTTGCTGCTCTCCCTTCGTGTATTTGTAGCCAACAGCGGTGGTGCACAGCCGGGCCTAGCCCATGTGAAGCCCAAGTGCACGTATGGGCTACAGGGGCTCCTAACATCCCTCCCTCCTTGAGACTCGGCTTGACCCCAAGCCGATGCTTCTGAGAGCCGCCCGGATCCCATTGCAACTGATGCTCCTCGACTTGATCGGAGTTGTGGTGGTAGCCGAAGTTGGGGTAGACTTGAGCGAGTTGGGCGTAGAAGTCACGACCCGTGGAGACCCAATCGAAGAAGGTGCCGAGGGCGTAGACAATGTCAGCGCTGTCGTGGTCGAAGCAGGAGTAGTATTCGTGGTCGACGGAGCCTTGAGTGAAGACGACAACGACAATGATGACACCCCTCCCTCCTTGAAAAGGAACTTGCTTGTAATCATAAGACAACTCCATGGGATCCACTGAATTTAGGGCACCACTCAACATTCCCCGACAGTGAGCAATCTCTTCAAATGAGTCAGAAAGCCAAAGTAACAAAGTGTTGTTGCCGGTGCCAGGATCCCAGAACTGCTCAAAGTGACAATAATTAGTTGACTTGCTGCCAGGCAATGGAGCAATCCAATCTTGAAACATCTGTGAATAAATCTTCAGTGTAGTCATAGATGCAGTAAAAGTCTTCATGTGAAATAGGACCTGAATACTGGCAATGACTGAAGCAGGGAATGGCCATGGGTGTTTCATCGAATGGGAAATTGCAAACCAAGTGAAACAACTGCTCCCCAGAATTACAGTCGAAGTTGACGCGTCTTCATTGTCGAGCGGCATCCAAATTACACACCTGCAGCCTTCCCGACCCCATACTGCCATATAATTTTTCGTTTCCAGCACCGATTTATTTGAAGCAATGTTCTCCAATGTAAATTTGGGTATGGGATCCCAGAATTCTGGCACAATCTGTAGCACTTGTTTACGCACTCTGCAAACTGCTAATGCAGTAGCTGATATCCAATTGTGGTTCCTTGCATTCAGGTGCGCAGTATAGCACTTGTCACTGGAGTGGTATGTGGTCCATGCCTCCCTTATAATAGCGTGAGTTTCCCAACAATTAGTACCTTCCAGCAGCTGCACCATATAGCATGCACAAGTCAACAGATTCTCAGATTTTACTTGCCTCCTTTGTGTTCCCTCTGAACCCATCTTTCCATGTTTAGCCATACATGTTACTCGATCACAGAAATAGGCAGCACCTTCCAATGGACGCCAAAACTGTGGATGTGCGCCTTGCAAATAACTGAAGGGTTGTTCACAATAACAAATAGGCCGAACGATCAAAATCGATAGAAGATCCCAAAGAGAACTGCATTTTGTAGAGAAATGGCTACTCCCTCGAATTTCCATGTGATTCAAAAATTGCTCACACACTGACATGCTCATTACCTTTAGATAAAGCTGACCACATAGGTATTGCTCGAACACCACATGTACTGCTTGGCAATTACCTGGGAATAATGTCCGTTGTAGCTTCAACTGGATGGTCTCCTGATTGATCTCGAACAGTGGCCATGGTCTTGGTCGGAGCTTGGTTCCATCATAACCCTGTACCGCTCTGTCGGTGCCGGAAAAATTATGCAATATTCCATTGCAAGGTATTTCCTGCACCACTGTCTTGCCTAAACTCTCTGCACTAGATGGTGACCACAGGAGCAACCTTGGGTCATCCGGTATATGTTGCAAAATCTCAACAGATTGGAAACTGACAACCTCTTCCATCGGAATCATCTCACAACAAGAAACTTGAAGGAAAACTATATTTCTGAATAACAACAGAACTAGCCAAGGAAAGAACCAGGAGACTTCATGTGCATGACTACTTATACCTGAAGATCGCTCCTCAGGATAGCATGCATCTGAATGATATCTGAGCGACGGCCATGGCCTTGGCCTGAATAGGTGTCCCATATATCCGATACACACTCGCAAAGGTGGCGGCCATGGTTGCTCGATCCCCTGCCACACTGGAGGCAGGCCCCAATTTTTGCTCTTGTCCATAAGGTGAGTGCCATATTCTGCTTGTGCAATCAGTGACGGGTGCCGCAGGGGTTCTGGATGATCAAGGTGAGTTAAGCTGGATGGTGCATATGTTGCGCAGAGCATACTCAGCGCGAACAGGGGCTTCACCAAGTCGCCAACGTGGACGGGGTATTCTGTCGAGCACTTGGTCGGCGCCAGTGCAGTAAGGATGCTGGAGACGATAAGGACCATGATGTGGTCCATCTCACTCGCTGCTGGGGTCGAGGTGTTGATGGAGGGCAGTGGTGAGTCATCCTGCTCCTGCACGCTGGCCTTGGGGTCGACATCGGTGATGGCCGTCATGGGAGGAACGACCTCGACGGTAGAGGGAGTGCCGGTGCGGATGGAGGCTCTTGCCTGCACAGGTGCGAGCTGCTCGACCTCTTGGTGGATGAGGTCGACCACGGGCACGAGGCGGACGGTGGTGGCGGCTTCATGGGCCTCGTCGACCCTGACGATGGCGTCGACTTGGGTCGAGCACTCCGTCGAACAGGTGACGGGCGTCGTCGCGATGCAGATCGGGGCTGCATCATGGGCGACCGCGGGGGCCTCCTGGGCATGGGTGGTGGCGGAGAAGGCGTCGGGGACGACCTCATAGATGGTGGTGTCGATGGAGAGGTCGCCATTAGAGGGCGCGACCGTGGAGCGCGTTGACTTGGAAGTGGACTGGAACTCGCAGAAGAAGGCCTCTTGTTCGTGGAGCAGCCTGATGATGTCGTTCGTCTGCGCCTTGGTCTCCGCGTGGAGTTTGTCCAGATAGTCCTTCAAGGAAGGATCCATGGTGGTGGAGGGGAGGTAAAGGTGGGGAAAAAAAATTTGGGCAGAATTTTGGACGAATTTTGGAAGGGCGGTGAGAAGGCTCTGATACCAGATGTTAGCAACCCAATTGATATTCAATCACCGACGAAGATTACAGAGCTACGAGATGGCTAATGGAGTTACAGTGCAACAGAAAAGAGGAACAGAGGAGAGAGCCAGAGGTAGGAGAAGGAGCCGTCGTGTCGTTTGCCTGATCCAACCTGGATTTTTTTTTGAGTCTAAACACACGCTTTATTGCTCAAGAATGTTCTGAGGAATACACCTCAGGCCTGGAGGATCTAGCAGCCACACATGACGGCCAATAGGTAGATTAAGCATATCTAGCGAGGCTATGTGCCTCTATATTCGAAGCTCTATTTTCGTAAATAAAAGAACAAGAATTCTAATTTCATTAACTTTATCTCTCGAATGATATGAGCGTGTTTTCCCCCGCTGCCTTCAGAGATATTTGATACAACTTCCTTGCAGTCCGACGCAACAACCACTTGTGTCTCCATGAGATCCGATGCCAACGCCAGAGCTTCTCTGCAAGCTAGAGCTTCAAGAGACGCCGGGTCTGAAACTCCTTCAAAACATATAGCTGACGCTCCCATATACGAACCATCAACGGCACGACAAATGGCACCCACTGAGCCGCGTCTAGCTGATTTGGTTGTAGCCCCGTCCACTTTGATCTTGCAATGGCCTATCGGTGGGGGGATCCAACGCGTATCTGCTCTCACAGACTGCGCTCTGTTTTGATAAGTAGGCCTGGTTGCTGAGATTTCTGAGATGAAGCGATCAACAAAGCCATGCGTGCTGGAAGGACTTTGAAATATATGTTCGTGTATGGCCTTCCGCCGAGCATGCCAAATGGCCCATAGTGTGACGAGGGCTCTAGTCAGTTCTGTAGCAGACAATTTCTCCATGATGGTAAATATCCATCTACGTGCATCCGGTTCTGTGGCAGCCGTTAAAACTGAAGTGAGTTGCTCCTCCTCCAAAGCCCACACACATTTAGACATGGTGCACTCCACCAATGAGTAGCGCCATGAATCCTCATTGCCGCAAAGAGCACACCGGCTAGATGTCGCCATATTCCGGTGATGAAGCAGATCTGCAGAAGGTATAGACTGTTACGCCAATCTCCGAAGAAAAATTCTGATTTTTGAAGGGACTTGGATTTTCCATAGTTGACACCATGACTGTTCCTCTCTTTCAGTATGAGATGAGTCACTCCGTCCTTCAAGCCAAGCCTCTCTACGGAGTTTTGTCGTGACTAACATACGGTAAGCAGACCTTACTGAAAATACCCCCTTGGGGTCATGGCTCCAAGCCCAAAAATCCTCAACTGACCTGCTCTCCCTTCGTGTATTTGTAGCCAACAGCGGTGGTGCACAGTCGGGCCTAGCCCATGTGAAGCCCAAGTGCGCGTATGGGCTACAGGGGCTCCTAACACTCCAAGTGTCAGAGTGCTTGTGTTCGCAAGTATTGCATCCATGACAATTTCATGCACGTAGAGAGCCTCATTAAGGACCTCCACCGTAGGAATGCTCCTGCAGTCTTCCTCAAGTTGGACGTCTCGAAAGCTTTCAACTCTGACAATTGGGCCTACTTGCTCGAGGTGTTGCATCTCTTGGTGTTTGGCTAGCGGTGGCAGGACTGGATCTGCATGTCCCGCGTCATCCTCCTCCAGGGTCCTTCTCAATGGCAACCTGGGACTACCCTTCCTCCACGCTCGTGGTTTGCGCCAGAGGGGCTGCTATCCCCAATGTTCTTCCTCCTCGCCATCGACCCCTTACAGAATATTCTAAAGTTGGCTTTTGTTTGGGGGGATCTGAAACCCATTTGTGCATGGACCACATCTTGCCGGATTTCCCTCTTCACGAATGATGTTGGTATTTTTGCCAACCCGGGCAAGGAAGAGCTCCATGCGATCTCCTCCATCCTTTTGGCCCTTGGCGACGTGAGCGGTTTGGTCACTAACCTATCAAAGACTGAGACCTTCCCCATTCATTGCCACGACATGGATCTACATGACATCCTCTCTGAATTCGCCGCCAAGATTGCTTCCTTCCCAAAAGGTACCTGGGTTGCCCATGCACTTTCGCTGCTTTTGCAATATCAATTATCAAGGCCTCATTGGGGTTGCCTGAGCAACAGGCCACGCGCACTCGTCGAGGCAGGGGAGGTGGGTGAGCTCAATGGAGTGCGGCAGCATGCGGCTCAAAGTGTGTGGGTGGCAACCATGGGCGACCAAGTGGGTGTTGGGCACCATGAGATGCGGGTGCGGACCTAGAGGTCGTCGGCTCAATCCCCATCCCCATGGATGCCCATGTGACTTTGAAATACTCACCTCCCTCGAGAGGTGTTCCTCCACGCCAACCAGCTAAAATCCCATGAGTGCGTGATTCCTTGGTGCCCAGCACCACGCCAGCAGAGTGATGAACCAGCGGGAGTTGGTCGGAGGAGTTGGGTAAAGAACATGGAATTTTTAGCTTTGGTCATTTTGCATAAACTACCTGAAGAAACAACTTTTAGAGACAAGTTAAACCCTAAACTTCTTTTTTTTAACTAAAATAGTACACTTAAACCAATTAGTAGACTAAAGTGTGCAGTTTTTAAGTTAATGAACTAAAGTGTTCATCTGTGTGAGTTTATGGAACATGAATTAACAAAACATTTCACTCTTATTAGGGCTTCTATAATGCATGGTGTTTAGAGGAGGTGCTTAGAGAAATAAATCAATCTTCCCTTAACAATCAATACCCATTTGTTGAGGAGACGCTTAATTAGACACTTATCAGTCTCCTCTTAAGAATCAATGCTCTTTTACTGAGCATTATACAAGGCCGTGGAAGGTTATGGAGGGAAGAGGGACAGAGTCAAGCGGACAACGATTTGCTTTGGTCATTTGCATAAACCACCCGGTAGAAACAACCTTCACGGATGCCGTCCTTCACATGCACACGTGTCCGACAACAAATTACAGCAAAGACGGCTTTTTATCCCTGACCAAAGCCATACACTTAAACCAGTTGATAGGCTAAACTGTGCGATTTTTTAGTTCATGAACTGAAGTGTTTATCCACCGTCAGTTTAGCTCATCCACCGTTAGTTTATATGGGCTAATGAGGCATTGCACTGTTAGAGAGGGAGGAGGGACATATAGTCAAGCTGACAACGATTTCTAAAGCGCAAAAGGTCCAACTAGATGACACAAGCCCGGCCAAGTGGCGGCAGCTCGAAACAACAACAGGCAGAAAAAATCAACGCAAAATCGCGTCTTTTCGCAAACAAAAACCTCCCAGCAGCGGCAAGAACCAGGGGATCGTCCTCCTCCCTCCCTCTCCCCCCACCTTCCTTTCCCACCCCAATCCAATCACGTCACCCTCCATCTCCCCCGCCCCTCTTTCCAAGATTCTCCCCACCATCGCCAAAAAGATCGGCGGCGAGACGAGAGAGCGAAAGGCCGGCGAAAAGGGACCCTGCAAGGGGCAGCTCGGTGCCGTGAGCGGAGCGGAGAGGCCGGTCCACCGATTGATCGATTCCGTTTCCATATCGCTCCCCGAGATGGGATTTTGATGCCGGATTCCCTCCCGCTTTCTTTATCTCCAATTTGGTTCTTCTTCTCGCTATGTCCCTCGTGGGGTTTCCAGCTTCCACCTGAACTTTTCGCTGTTATTATAGAGGCTGGCTTCGCTTCTGCTGCCCTTCCGCCTCCTCAATCTCGCACTCCAACCTCCGGCGGTCGGCTGTGTTCCTCCGATTTCAGAGCAGCTCGCCATTTTCGCCGGAGACTGCTGCTGCTGCCATCCGGCATACTCTGTTCTTGATTCCAATTTCATTTCCCGGGCGAGCGACTCTGTTGCGCAACTTGCCCATTGACTGCACACAAAGTGGTTGTTCTTGGCATAATTCTGGCACAAATGGACGACGGGGTGGACCTCCCGAGCCAGTTCCTCTTCCCGCACCCGGAGATGCCCGGCGCCTTCGGCGACCTCCTGGCCGACGCCGCCGCCGCGACCTGCACGCACACGCACACCTGCAACCCTCCGGGCCCGTCGGCCGCCACGCACACGCACACCTGCCTGCACACCCACACCCACCAGCTCTTCGCCGCCGGCAGCGAGGACGACGACTCGGCGTCGGCGCGGCCCCGCCGGCCGCTGGGGAACCGGGAGGCCGTGCGCAAGTACCGGGAGAAGAAGAAGGCGCACGCCGCGTTCCTGGAGGAGGAGGTCAAGAAGCTGCGCGCCGCCAACCAGCAGCTCCAGCGCAGGCTGCAGGGCCACGCCACGCTCGAGGCCGAGGTGGCGCGGCTGAGGGGCCTCCTCTTCGACGTCCGGGCCAAGATCGACGCCGAGGCCGCCGGCGCCTTCCCGTTCGAGAAGCAGTGCAGCGTCGGCTCCGTGGCGTGCACCGACCCGACCCTCTGCTTCAACAATGGCAACTCTGATGTCGGTGGTGCCTGTTGGGAGGAGAGCTCCGGGACGGCAGCTGCGGGCTGCAGGTTCGATGAAGATGGCAGTGGCAATGGCTGCGCGTCGCGGGAGATCGATGCTCCGGAACATCCGGTGCGTGCCATGGATGTCGTTGAGCTCTGCTGCTTCCCTAGCTGAATCTATGAATGTGCTCAAGGATTGTTTCGGCAGTTGTTGCATGAGAGTTGTTTTACATTTTTGGTGAAAACACACTCTCATGGAATGAAAGGGCAATCAGTGAGTATAACTGATATGATGTTCTTATGTTTTGATACTATTACTCATATAATAGCAATAGAAGGAGGTTACAGTTATACTCAGGAGGATGTGTTCTGGTGCAAAATTGTAATACCAATATGCAGTTGACCTCTGAATCTCTGGTTTGGATTCGTGAGTATTCAGGCAATCGGATGGGACCATGATACTGATAAGAAAATGCACCACCTTCGGTTCTTTCTCGCTGTTCGATATCAATTTCTTAGTTAACTTGAGCATCGATCCAGAAAAGTTCTTCCACACATAACAAGATAAGCCTCAAGCAAAACGGAATGCTGTTTTGGTACATTGTCTGCTTTCGTATCTCCTGGTGCAGATAGAGATAAGGATCTAACCAATGGGATTAAGAATGCTCGGTATAAGTATGCAAATGCCGGGCTTAATATTTTGTGGAGTAGAATTCAAGAGGTCGCACTTTTCAACCCTCTCCCTTTTCTTTTTCTTGTTGGGAAATATAACACCGGAATAGCATCTGAATCTTTCTAGCGTCACTACTACCACATGCTATTATTTCTTTCCGACGGCGATGTACTGGATCATCTGGGAGAGGCGCCATTCAGGTTAGTATGCAGACAATCAGACGGGGCCATGGTACTGATAAAATGCACTGTCTCTGGTTCATTTTCCCTTCTTCTTTTTTGAAAGGAAAGAGAGCTCCCTGCATTTCCTGTGAATGGGAGCTGATAATGATGCAGAAATGTTTTGCACTTGACATGGCTATGATCAGTGCACTATCTGCTTGTTGTTCAATGCTGTGTGCACCAATTGATGCCACTAAGAATGTTCGATGCACATCGGGTTTGTAATTTTGTAGAGTAGGATTCAAGAGGCAAACTTTTGAACCAAATTATCTGAAGCTTTCTACCTTTATCAGTTATCGCACATTCTATTCTGTTCCGTTCCGACGGCGACGCAGTGGATCATCTGGGAGAGGCGCCATCCAGGTTTACTCTGTCCGAGCAAGTTGGCCATGGCAGATCCCTGATGGATTCCCAACCAAGCACAGGGAATGTACTTTGATCCCACGTTTTCCCCTGTCACAAGTCCACATGTACCCTTTTGAAAAAGCAAGGATGCATGGCCGTCAATCAGGGTTTGAAGTTGGTATCCACTGTTGCAATGCCAAGACCAAGGACAGCTGCTAATCTTGGCGGCATGCATCACCATCTACAGCAGCATTTGCCATTATTTTCCCCTGAAAGCGAAGTCTGAATTGAGCTGAACGCTTGTTCTGTCGCATTATTAAGCTAATGTAATGATATTCGTTCGTCATTGACAGCTCCGGAACCTGTAGGCTGATCACTGGCCAACCACTCCCTTTCATCTCGACAAGTATATTGATATTTGCTCTTGTCGCGAGTCCTCCCGTTTTTCAATTGCAACTCAGATTTCATTCGTGCACGCTACATGATTAAACATAAAAGATACCCCCATGCCGTTTTCGGCTCCATCCGTGGGTTGTTATTAATAATCTTTCGCTGGCTGGGGGGTCTGTGGATTATCTAGGCAGTTGGCAATCCTGACGTTGTTCTGCACGAACTGCGCACGTCTCCGCTGATGGCGACGGTATTTTCTTATGCTACATCTCACGGCAATGAGGTGAAGGCGCGTGAAATTTCATTGGGCACCTTTGAAAATGCCACTGTGAGACTAAGGCCCTGTTCGGCTTTCCTCCGCTCCACAGCTCCACTCCTGGAGCGGGTGGAGTCACAGTGCAAAAACATGGAGCGGCTGTTTCGTGACTCCACAACTCCTGCTATTTCGTGGAACAGGTGGGATTCCGAACAGGGCCTAAGGGCATCTCCAGCCGCGCCTCCAAGAGGCCCCCCAGGCCACTTTTTCGGCGCTGGCGCCGAAAAAACGGCCCAGTCACGCCCCCAGGACGACGAAAATCGTCGGTTCGGGCCTTTTTTCCGCCCGGCGGTCACAGGCCGAACCCGGCGCGCTGGGGAGCCGTTGGGGGCTCCGACGCTAGGGAAAAGCACGCCTGGCCCACACCGACAGAGGAAAAGTCAAGGTTTTCTTCCCCCGGCTCGCCACGCACCCCCGCGCCCTCGGCCACCACTACCTATATCCCGGCGACGGCCGCCGCCCTACTCCGCTAGATAGCCATTCCCCGCCGGAAAATAGCAGCGCTTCGCCGCGGCAGCCCCTCCCACAGCAGCTGGGCGTTTTCGGTCGCCGTTTCCGGCCGCGGAGGCGCGGTTTGACGGCGGGTGCACGCCCACCGGTCGCAAGGTGTTCGGCGTTTTGCCTGTCTCGGCGATGGACTCGGATGAGGAGGAAGAGCTCGCCGCGCTGCTGGAGGAGGAAGCCGCAGCCGACGTCCAGGAAGAAGAGCATCTCATGGTGCTCGCCGCCCTCGCCCAGCTGCTGGCGAGCACTGAAAAGCCGCGGGAAGGTGGCTCGGCGCCGGGGCGGGTGAAAGCAAAGAACCGGCATCGTCTTCAAGGCTACTGCATGCTCTACTCCGACTACTTCGCCGATGCTCCACTTCATGGCGAGAGAACATTTCGGCGCCGTTATTGGATGAGCCGAAAGCTCTTCCTCAGGATTGTGAATTCCATCCGGGAGTTCGACAACTACTTCAAGTGCAAGATGGATTGCACTGGCGCTCTTGGATTCAGCTCCATCCAGAAGTGCACGACAGCGATGAGGATGCTTGCATATGGAGCTCCCAGTGATTCACTCGACGACTATGGGCGCATGGCCGAGTCCACCAGCATAGAGTGTTTCTACAAGTTCTGTCGGGCAGTGCTGGCAGTGTTTGGGCCACAATACTTGAGAACACCCAATGCGGAAGACACTGCTCGGATCCTAGCCCAGAATGCAGCAAGAGGATTTCCTGGGATGCTTGGAAGCATCGACTGCATGCATTGAAAATGGAAGAACTGCCCATTTGGTTGGCAGGGGATGTACAAAGGCGCCAAAGGCGGTTGCAGTGTGGTACTTGAGGCGGTAGCCACACAGGACCTCTGGATTTGGCACTCCTTCTTTGGTATGCCAGGAACTCACAATGACATCAACGTGCTGCAGTGCTCTCCTGTTTTTGCCAAGCTCGTTGAGGGCCATTCTCCTCCGGTGAACTTCGAGATCAATGGGCACCAATACAACAAGGGGTACTATCTAGCTGACGGCATCTATCCGAGATGGTCGACATTTGTGAAGACGATCTCAAACCCTGTGGCAGGAGGCAAGAACGTCTGGTTTGCGAAAATTCAGGAGGCTTGCAGGAAGGATGTCGAGCGGGCATTTGGTGTGCTCCAATCTCGATTCGCTGTTGTTCGGTACCCCGCTCAGACCTGGTCGAAAGATCAAATGTGGGAGATCATGACTTGCTGTGTCATCTTGCACAACATGATCATCGAGAGCGAGCAAGAAGACCCAGTGTTTGACACTGAACCATACTACAGGCAGGGTCCTCTAGCCGAGGTTGATCACCAGCTACCGGTAACTTGGACTGCCTATCTCAGTATGCGTCAGGAGATCCGAGACCCACAGGTGCATCATCAACTGCAGAAAGATCTGATTGAGCATCTATGGAGGCTCAAGGGGGACGCCGCGTGATGAAATACGAATTTTTATTTGTTGAACTATATAATTTGTATTGAACTATTTGTTGTTGTACTATTTTGTTAAAGTATTTGATTTTTCTGTGATGAAATATGTGATAAGAAATAATTGTGTTGATAATTGAACGCCGAGACACGGCGAAACCACGCCGAATATGGGCCTATTCTCGCCCATATGGGCCGTTTATTCGCCGAAATTGGGCTGCAAAGTGGGCCAATTTCGACGCCTGAGGGCGACGACTGGGCGCAAAACCGCCCCCAGCGCCGAGTGTATCGCCAACTCGCCCCCAGGGGGCGACGACTGGGCGTAAAACCGCCCCCAGCGCCGAGTGTATCGCCGGCTCGCCCCCAGGGGGCGATTTTTATGCGTCGTCGGGGGGGGGGGGGGGGGGCTAACTTGGCAGAACAATCGACTTCTAATAGAGACCTTGTAAAATATCCACATTCCAAACCAGGCTTCCAAAAGTTGGTTAATCTGCTGAGCACAATGAAAACATCTGCTGAGCACAAGTAAAACTCACTTCATGTTCACACACACGAACGACTTACTTTTTGAAAAGGGAAGAACCCAGTACGGCAGAGAACGTCAGTGCACCAACCAGCCGATTCAATTTGAAGAAACTTTGGACTTTGGTAAGCAATACTGGCCGCACGCATCAACATCACAGGAGGACTATCAGGCACGGGTCCCTGTCCATGCTATAGGGGTTGAAACGTGCACAAGGCACAAAGATGTATCCCAGCGAAGGTTACAAAGTCCGAAAAACATAAAATAGTTCATGCCGTTTTACTCATTTCCTTGGGAAAATAATAATTCGCTACAACCGACGCAGTACAATCAGGCAGAGACAAATTGTCAGTAGTTAAGACTCGAGACTATTCACATTAATGAGTAACCGTCAAAGGTCTCGTCGCGTTAGTTCAAAAGTCGCTCGTGCGTTTTCAAAGTAAAAGGACAGGAACGGAGAAAGACCTCTTTATGCAAAATCCTGGAGAAGCGAGTTCGTGTTCACGGTAGCAAGCAATCTCTATCTACATCATTTCATATGCTGCGCTCTCCAGTCAACAGCAAAATCTGTGCCGTCGTCTTCGTCGTCGCTCGATGAGTCGCTGGCGCTGGAATCCGTGTCCATGCCGATGGGTTTGCTGTTCGCTTTAGCGGTCCGTGCGGCTTTTGACTCGGTGAGCTGTTTCTTCAGCATATCTACTCGCTGCCTGTACTCCCTGTGCACAGATAAATAAATGAATGATGAGTTGACAACAGAAAATAAAATAAAATCTTCACTTTGCAGAAAGCCTATAAGCCAATAAGCCAAGAATAAATGAATGATGGATACATGAACAGAACAAGATGTGGAAAGGAACATACTCTTGCTCTAAGGTCAAGTACTCTTCCCTCTCAGCAGCAGCATCAATCTACAAGGCACACGCACAAAATTCGCTAATATCAGCAGTGCACAACAATACGTGCAAGGTAATAATGTAGAGAGGTTAGCCTAACCTCCTCTTCTTCGAGGCGGTCATCAACTTCCTGGAGGTCTTCCTGAATTTCCTTTTCAAATTCTTTGTATGCGTCGCTGCGCGGGAGTTTAACATGTTTCAGATGAGAATATCAGGCACAGAAAAACTTAAGTCCAACTGAATACAGATCTTACGTAAAGATCCAAAGAAACAATGTTTGTTACACACACAGGGGAAAATGCATGGAAACAACAGAGGAAATGCAGAATTGCACAGACAAGACAACGTGAAAAACTAAGAAGCATAAAAGCATTTTTTTAGCAAAAAGGCAGGAGTGCTACCCATCCATCCATTTAAGAACAGAAGAGTTTATGGTACAGAAGCTTTCCAACAGCAAACACAAGAGCAGAAAACAATGATTATTGACCCTTCCAGACTCTGCAGTTTTGTAACTTGACAGCACTTGTGCAAAAATGCAACATGATTGTAGAAGTAACATGGCTTATTTAGGAAATTATCCTCATTATTCTGTAACAGTAGAGTGAAGCTAGCTAAGGTCATAAAAGGCTCCTTGCACATCCAAACAAAAGCCTATAAGGATATGTTTGGATGGTGGCCAATACTCATGCTACCAAGTTTTTAGTCCTGACCAAAAATTTGGTTTTGGTTTGGTTGGTTACCATTGTTTTGGCATGTCAATGTCCCTTCGTCTAATCTAGTTCATTTCTCTTGCCAATGTCGGCGGTCTCATTGGCAACCAAAAGCTCAACCAAAATTTTGGCTAGCCAAATATTTGGTAGGGCTAGCTTGGACTAGAACCATACCTTAAACCCTAACAAAACTTCATTAAGTCAGATTAATTTTTGTGGAAACAACAGGACTGCAAGAATAGCAATTCTTTATGGAGAGGCAATACACTTGCAAGATTTTAGTGAAGAAACCTTACTTGATGTCAACTTTTGGAGGTTGAATACCACGTGCACGGAGATCCGCATCTTTGTTATCGAAGAATCCTTCGGGCAGAGCTTTTACTTGAGCAGTTTCCACATTATTCGCCGCTTGAGCCGATGCACTGGTTTCGCTGGGCTGTGTGTTACTGCTATCGAAGAAGCCATCTGGGACACCTTTCACCTGCACAGGATTGGGGTTGGTGGTATTTCCCGAAGTCCTATTGGGCTCCTTTGGAGCTGGAGCAGGAGTTGGAACTTCATCTTCATCTTCTTCTGTATAATCGAAAAAATTCCCTGGAAGAATTCTTTTCACGTCGGTACTGCCTTTACTCCCTTTATTTGGCGCTTGGTCCATCCTAACAGATGGTTTATTTGCACTTGCTTCTTTGGTTGCTGGTTGAGCATTAGCCACTTGATGACGTACAGACCTTCCCTCAGAACCAGTACCTACCCATCAAAGTTGTTATATTAAGGCACTCAAGTCAACAAGACCTTCAGGTACATCACGACTGCTAAATGCACATTTCAGCTGCTACTATAACATAATACTGCTAGCAGGAATCTTCACAGAAAATGCATAAAATGTTCACTACAGATGGAAGCTCTAGTGCTCTCCAGAAACTAGGATGTGTTCATGCAACTTTACTAGTTCTAACATCATGTCCTGCTTAAATGATATCAACTTTGTAAGATAAACGATTATTTGGTGTAGCCAGGAGGAATGTCAACTGTCATTTATGAACGCTTTGACTGGATGGCCTCCATAGGCAAGCTTTTCCATGCTCGTATGATGAAGTTTGCAATGCAAAGTGAGGTTTTTTAGCACAAAAGCATATCTTGCTAAGCAAGGTTAGGTGGGTAATTTCTTGGTCTAGCAGGAACCAAATATGCACTACTATTACTGCTCTGTACAACATGCTATCTGACTCTCTTGGTGAGAATACAATCAATGGCAAGCATAACAGACAACCAATGGCAGGCCAAAACAATAAATTAGATGTGAGCAATTCCTTAGCCATGATACTGATAATTTACCTAGACTTACCAAACAAAGGAAGATGACACAGAGCAGAATACAATCAAACAAATGAAGTATAGACAAGGCTGACCAAGTTCAGTTTACACTATGAATCTTTAGCTTGCGGGGAGGAGGGAGGGGGCATTTTGGCATTCTCACCATCACTTTGCCTTTTCGTTCCCTGATTGTCAAAAAAGTTGGCAGGCATCGGAGAGGATTTTGCTTTCTGAGGCTCAGCTGCTCGTTCATGACTGACATTATTGCCACGAGGAGCTGCAGCTGGTGTAACTTTAGCGGCTGCAGCGGCTTTTGCCTGGACCATAAATCGGAAAAAAAATTAACACAGCTCACAAATAATGTACACAGACACCTTCGCAGCAAATATACTTCAGTCAGATGCCTACAATACATAAATGAGATGAATCTTTTCATCGGGAAAAAAGCATGCAGCTTAACAGTGAGCAGTAAAACGATACTTGAAATGAACAGAAAAAATGAAAATACCATGGTTATCAACAAACCACGAAAAATGGATTATTATTGATACCCAACATGTTTCTCACCAGAGCTTTTCAATCAATAAATTGCATTGAAGTAAACCTTAGTGTTTGTCCAATTTGCTACAGGGTCATATACTCATATCTAGAATAACTACCAAACAACATGACAGCATACCCAGTAAAGCTGGAGACTGAGTGCTAACGCTTTGCATTTCCATATGAAAACAGACCTAGACTGGCAAAGAAATCCCCACACTCACGTTTCTGACATACAAACAGTTGTCCTTACTCAGTAAACACTAACATGGCTTAATTACTCTGCTTACCTCATGATGTTTCCGCGAAACCTGGTGCGCAGGCCAGAGTGCTTCGGATTTCAAAGTAACGTTGCAGACTCTACAGATGGGCTGATCGTATTCATTATACCTGCAGAAGATAATGCAACTGGCTATTAGATACTGTTATTGCTTGATTATCATACAGATGAGCTGATCACACCCAACTGGTCTAAGATTCACATCAGTGGGACTTAGCTAAGCAAATACTCCCTCCGTCCGGAAATAATTGTCATTGAAATGGATGTATCTAGATGTATTTTAGTTCTAGATACACCCATTTTCATCCATTTTGATGACAAGTATTTCCGGACGGAGGGAGTACTATAAGCAATGCATAAGGGGGTAACGAAAGGGGGCTAGATTAAGATAAGACTATGCAAGGTTCGAACCCCGAGATGAAATTGGAAGGCAACTGTAAATCGGTACTACCATGGAATCAAGCTGCAACACTGCGATGTCCCACCCTCTGCTCGAGAGCAAGCACAGTAGCAAACACTCAGTAATTTTAGGCCTACGCACCGAACCCCTGACGCCTGCGCCGGCCGCCCGTCCCCATCTTGCTAGCTAGGGTTACATCGGGCGAGCGCGCGCCCCGGCCCAAACCATCGCGGCCGTGGAAACCGAGCAGGCGGAAGGGATCCGGGCTCCGGAGGCAGTACTCTAGCAGGGACGCGGGAGGGGAACGGAGGGGACCTGACGAGCGAGGGGTCGATGCGCTTCTCCTGCTTCTCCTTGGCCTCGCGGAGCTTGGCGCGGAATAGGGCCTTCCTTTGATCCATGCGCGCCGCCGGCGGGATACGACCGGGAATCCAGACGCCGAGGCTGTGGCGGCTTCGCCTCGCCTCTCTTCCTTCTAGAACCTTCTTAGCTCTCGCGACGGGAGGCGGCCTCGAGCTCCAGGGAGAGGGAGAGACGACGAGTCAGCACGGCGTCTGCTCGGATGGCAAATGGGCCCGAGGGGCCGAACTTGTGAGCCGCACAAGTGGGTAAAGCGATTGGCCACTGAGCGACGGACGGGCAGGCCGAGTGGACCGCAGAAAGGCCGGAGTGTTGGGCCTGCACAACTGGCTGGACAAGTTCCGCTAGACACTGGCGCCATCCGGGAGATAAACTTGAGATCACTCTGAAAAAAACTTGAGATCAACAGATGGCCATCCTGTTTGAAGCTTGTTTGCAAGGTCATTGCCCGGTTAGCCTATGATACATTGGGCACAAGCTTGTTTCCAAGGCCATTGCCAATAGGTTAAAGTTCATCATATGAGAGATCATATCAGATAATGAGAGTGCATTCCTATCGGCAAGGCTTATCTCAGATAACATCGTGCTCGCTTGCGAGATGTCCCATTTCCTAAAACAGAAGTGTGCGAGTTTCGCAGCCCTCACGTGTGACATAAGCAACTTACGAGTCACGACTGCATCGAGTGGAGTTTTTTTTTGGAGAGGATTTTGTTGCGGTTGGGGTTTCGGAGTAATTAGTGAATTTGACCTCCAAATGCATCAGATGTGTGACACATAAGTTCAAAGTGTACACATCATACATAGAGACAATGTTCTCATGCCGGGGTCAACGGGATCCCATATCCTCGTACATGTTTCTGTTGTGTGCGGAGAGAGGTAATGTGCGTTACTTCATCGGGTGGAGGATGCAGGACGATTGCGTGGGATTCAGATCATGCCTATGGCCCCTATGGTAACCCACCTCTTGTTCGTGATAACTCACTCCACCTATTTGAAGCTACAAAGAATGGGGCAGCTGTTGGGGAACGTAGTAATTTCAAAAAAAAATCCTATGCACACGCAGGATCATGGTGATGCACAACAACGAGAGGGGAGAGTGTGTCTACGTACCCTCATAGACCGAAAGTGGAAATGTTAGCACAACGCGGCTGATGTAGTCGTACGTCTTCACGATCCGACCGATCCAAGTACCGAACGCACGGCACCTCCGAGTTCAACACGCGTTCAACTCGATGACGTCCCGTGAGCTCCGATCCAGCAGAGCTTCACCGGAGAGTTTCGTCAGCGCGACGGGGTGATGACGATGATGATGTTGCTACCGACGCAGGGCTTCGCCTAAGCACCGCTACAATATGATCGAGATGGATTATGGTGGAGGGGGGCACCGCACACGGTTGGGAGAGATCAACTGATCAACTTGTGTGTCTAGAGGTGCCCCCATGCCCCCGTATATAAAGGAGCAAGGGGGAGGTCGGCCGGCCCCTGTAGGCGCGCCAGGAGGAGGAGTCCTCCTCCTAGTAGGACTAGGACTAGGACTCCCCTCTTTCCTACTCCTACTAGGAGGGGGAAAGGAAGGGGGAGAGGGAGAAGGAAAGGGGGGCGCCCCCCTCCCCTAGTCAAATTCAGACCACCAGAGGGGGAGGGGTGCGCGGCCCGCCCTAGGCCAGCCCTCTCTATCTCCACTAAGGCCCATAAGGCCCATTATTTCTCCCGGGGGGGAGGGCGGTAACCCTCCGGCACTCCGGTTTTCTCCGAAACCATCCGGAACACTTCCGGTGTCCGAATATAGTCGTCAAATAAATCGATCTTTACGTCTCGACTATTTCAAGACTCCTCGCCATGTCTGTGATCATATCCGGGACTCCGAACTACCTTCGGTACATCAAAACACAAAAGCTCATAATACCGATCGTCACCGAACTTTAAGCGTGCGGACCCTACGGGTTCGAGAACTATATAGACATGACCGAGACACGTCTCCGGTCAATAACCAATAGCGGAACCTGGATGCTCATATTGGCCCCACATATTCTACGAAGATCTTTATCGGTCAAACGCATAACAACATACGTTGTTCCCTTTGTCATCGGTATGTTACTTGCCCGAGATTCGATCGTCGGTATCTCAATACCTAGCTCAATCTCGTTACCGGCAAGTCTATTTACTCGTTCCATAATGCATCATCCCGCAACTAACTCATTAGTTGCATTGCTTGCAAGGCTTATAGTGATGTGTATTACCGAGAGGGCCCAGAGATACCTCTCCGACAATCGGAGTGACAAATCCTAGTCTCGATCTATGCCAACTCAACAAGTACCATCGGAGACACCTATAGAGCACCTTTATAATCACCCAGTTACGTTGTGACGTTTGGTAGCACACAAAGTGTTCCTCCGATAAACGGGAGTTGTATAATCTCATAGTCATAGGAACATGTATAAGTCATGAAGAAAGCAATAACAGTAAACTAAACGATCAAGTGCTAAGCTAATGGAATGGGTCAAGTCAATCACATCATTCTCCTAATGATATGATCCCGTTAATTAAATGACAACTCATGTCTATGGTTAGGAAACTTAACCATCTTCGATTAACGAGCTAGTCAAGTAGAGGCATACTAGTGACACTATGTTTGTCTATGTATTCAACATGTATCAAGTTTCCGGTTAATATAATTCTAGCATGAATAATAAACATTTATCATGAAATAAGGAAATAAATAATAACTTTATTATTGCCTCTAGGGATATTTCCTTCAGCAACAGAGATCAATGAAATTTTACAAGTAAATGAGGCAGGTTCTGGGCAAGTGGCAAAACAAGATAAATCCACCATTCTTTTCAGCGGGAACATACCGAATGATAACAAGCAATCTGCGGGTGCTCGGTTTACAGCGGGAAAATTAAAAAGGTAAGAACAATTTTTGGAATACCATAAGGAATTGTTATGGGCTCGGATACTAGGGTGAATTGAACATTTTCTCGCGATAAAAGGAAGGAGCTTCTTATTAAGGCGGTTGCATAAGCAATTCCCACCTACGCGATGGGCTGTTTTGATCTCACAGAGAGTCTGTGTGACGAGCTTGGCAACATGATTTGTCGTTATTGGTGGTCACAATAGGATAAGGAGCATAAAATGCATTGAATAGGGTGGGAGAAGATGAAAACTTGCAAAATCGGAGGCGGTTTTGGCTCAAGGACTTGCACTCTTTCAACCATTATATTGTGATGCTATCGAGGCAGGCCCTGCGTCTGTTGCAAACTCTAGAATTCTTATGTGGAAGTGTCTTGCAAGGTAAATGTTTCCTGGATGGTACCATTCTGGGAGCTACACCCACAATTGGTATGAACTACTGTATATCATGAGAAGTATTCTAAAGGGCCTAGAAATTGTTGAAGAGGGGATTCTGGCATGTGTGGTGTTAACTCAAAGAAATAATCTGGTATGCCATATTTGCATCGATTGGGGGCAGGGCAATGTTTTTGTTCCTCTAACTAAATATCTAAATACACTACACGCTGAAGCACTCAGCTGGGGAACAAAATTGTTAAGGTTTGACCGGTGAATGAATATGGTTTTGTTAAGCATGTGCATTCCGTGTGTGCTGACTCTTTAATTTACTACAAGATGCTAGCACGCACTCACGTAGGTAACCGATGAGGTATTCGGTGCGTTCTTATTTTTTAACAATTTATTTACAAGATGCATCGATTGACCTCCAAAGAGGCACGGTAAGGAATGAGGCGAGAGCCAGGCAGAGACGCGTCCGTGCTGACGTGATCCAAGTAGCACCGAGGAAGACCTCCACAGGGTGAGCCGCCATGTGTGACGTCATCTTCTGCGTGGACGTCCCTGTCGCCGAGGCCACGACGACCCGGCGTATATATACCCTTGCTGAGATGCTACGACCAAGCTTCTTCCAGCGCTTGACTGCATGCACAGCAGCTCATTGACCGGCCGAACCTCAGCTCCAGACCAATCGGCCACGCCACGCACCTCCTCCTTCAGATCAATGGAGGATGAGCACCAGCGGCAGGGACCGGCGGCGTCTACGCCGGCGACGAGGAGCAGGACACGGCGGGATCCCGCCCAGGACCACCTCTACCGGGTGCCGCCGCAGGACTTCGCGCTCACCGTGCAGAGGCTCACCGGCGCCGCCCCTCCGCGCACGCCGCCTCCTCGTCCTCCTGATCGGGATGATCGGCAGCCGTCCCCGGCACCGCCGCCGCCGCCGCCAGCATTGTCCATGCAGGAGGCCTACCTGGACTGGTGCGCCTCCAACTGCGTCGTTCTCAGCCCCGGGACGATGGCCGAGATTGACCGCGCCGCCCGATTTAACTCAGGGGTAAACAATAATAATTGTAGTTAATAGTAGTACTAGCTAGCTTACTGCATATTCGTATACAGATATATGCAAGCTTTAGCTCGATCTCAGCCTCTTGTAATTTGACGTGCTGAAGGTTTTTGTACAGCACACATTTTGCTAGGTTCGACAGACTCGCTATTTATAAACCAAGCTGATGTGTGTTATTGACGAAATTAAAATGTTACTACTATCCTTTTTCAGAAATAATTTACTGTATCCTTCGTTCAACGCCTATTGTTCATCTTCTTCCTCCAACTAACCCTAACACCGCACCCTCCAAACACACACACGCGCGCCCTTGTCGGGTGGGGGTGGCCACGACATCCCTGTCTCGGGCTTAGGGATTGTTTCCTTTCTACATCGATCAAAATGACCACTGCCGCCACCCCCCTCCCTCCTAATCTACCCAGTCAACCTCTGCCTCTCCTCCATCATGACGTTGCGGTTACCCACAATGTGTCCCCATCTCCTCTTCGGGTCTGCACATGAGGATTCGACTCCCACCCACCAAAGCTTTGGCTAAAGTTCTGACAAGCAGGCTTAAGCCCATGATCCAAACCTTGGTACATGGCGACCAGACCGGCTTAAAGAAAGGTCCATTGCCGAGAATTTCATCTACACCGCGGACCTTCTTAATTGTTGCCACACTCGAAAAAAAACACCATGATTTTCAAACACGACTTCTGAAAAGCCTTTGACTATGTTAGCTGGGATTCCCTCCTCTCCATTTTTTTCATTCGTGGCTTCCCTCTCACCTGGTTTGTTTCTCTCCACACTGTCAGCTCTACCTTCGTTGCCCCGCTCCACCTTTCCACATGCATATCTTGAGCTCCCTCTCTCATCGATAAAACTTCCCTCCACCGGCTTCCAACCCATCGTCAACACCTTCTTAAGGTATCTCTCCGGATGGGTGGCGAGGCTTCTCTGTCATGATGCTAGGCTCACTTTGCTCTCATCCGTCCTCCACTCACTCACTTCATGTCTGTCTTTCGCCTCCCCAAAAAATCCTGAAACAGCTAGATGCGACCCGCAAAGCCTTCTTCTGGGTTGACCAAGAAACATGCACAAGGGTTAAGTGTATTATTTCTTTGAAAATGTTTGCAAACAAAAAATAATGGTGGTCTGGGTGTTAAAACTTGCTCACTCAGACTTATGAAGTTTGCGTACAAGCTGCTCCAAAACCCGGATCTTCCTTGGGCTCAATGGTATCACCACTCCTACTACACCCAAGATTTGACGACCAAACCCTCACACCCTCCTTCCTTTGCGGTTAACGCACACCTACCTACCATCCAGCAAATCTCTTGTGTGTTTACCAATAATGGCCAAGCTACTTTTTTGGACTGACTCCTGGTTCCTAAGTTAGCCCTTAGCCACTACTTACCCCCACCTATACCCACACTCCACACACCCCACTGCCCTACACTCTCATGTCATGCAGATTGGATTAATGTCTAACCTTCGGAACCGCCTTATGTTGCCTTGATCGAGCTAGATTCAGTGTTGTCTTTCTTGTAGGACTTTGCTATTAATGATCACAATTACGAAGGTTTCTGCTACATGGACCCCCCTTCTCCACCAAGCAGGTTGTAGCCCTCCTTCATGAGGGTAGTGACATCGACACTAAAGTAGCTCTTATCTGTGACTCCAAAATTCCTATAAAGGTTTGGATCTTCGGTTGGCTGGTTTTTCAGGGTGGGGGTCTGAACATCAAAAGCAACCTCTTCCACAAGCATATTGTGGACGAAGAAGCATGTCCTCGCTACAATGCTCCTTCTGAAGACACACACCACATCTTCCTCGGTTGCCCCGCCAAAGCAAATGGCGCCAGTTGGGTCTCCAAATACCCACCACCGCTAGCAACATTTGGGACACTTGTACTTCTGAGGGCCTCGACATCAACCTCTGGCCATCTGTCGCTCTCCCCATCCTAGGGAAAATCTGGGATTCTCGGAATGCGCAAGTCTGTTGCATTGATTTGCACTCTACCAATGAAACAATCACAAACATTTTTTGAGACTTTCCCTCTAGACATTCAAATGTAATGCTCCCTCTTTAAAGATGGCGGCCATGTCATGGTGCCAATATGTTACCCCGCGCTCTGGCGCACTCTTGTAACAACTCGCCCTTGCGTCATTTTTAGCAATGATTCAGTTGGGTACCCCCCCCCAATGATTGTCAAATAGCAAGCATGCATCAATGAGCATTCTACTGACTATTTCAGGTTCTATACACCCCAATGATAACATCATCTTGTTTTATTGGTCAAAGCATACCATTATCATTTGCTTCCACCCTGCCCATAGCTTCCTTGGTGATTTCACCAAAAGCCTCAAGAATGGTTACAATAACGTGATGTCATGTTCGGTGTAGTGTTGCACAGGACCTGTGAGGATATTACCATTCCTATGAAGCTTCCATAGCTTCAGGGAGTACATTAGTGAGCAATGGTACATTTGGCAAGTGCCTCCAACTATCCAGATTCGCCAACATTTGAAAGATGTTTAGAAGAAATACATTCACAATGTCGCAAGATAGAAGAGATTTAACAATCGTATAGAGCAATGGGCCTGAAGAGGCATTATCAACTTTGGTAGAGCTTTGAGAAGCCTTTTACGAGAGCATCCTTCTCTCACACATTGCCACTGCCTTCGCTGTCACTACCAAAGCACAACCTCTCGTACACAAGAGCGCAGGGTGATACCCAACTATATGATCTACGTGTTTTCCATCCATCATGAGATGTTAATGACTAGCATGACCGGGAATCTTCTGACATGGATGGTTATGAACTCAATCTCATATTGAGTGACATAAAGATGTCGCTTGACAATGAAGAAGTCCTCAGACGGGAGATTATAGATATGGTGAAGTCATTGAGCATAACCTATAACCACAAGCATCAAACAATTTTAGGTAACCCCGTGTCGCCCACCACACCATGGGGCAACTCGGGGTGAACCATAGGCATGGTCCTCACCGCCACTCCAATGACGCTCCCACCCCCCATCCCCCAGCACCCAAAGGACAAGCAATCCAGGAGAAGTGGCACTGTCTACAGAGGAGACTTTCCATCGGAGTACACTACATATTAACAAAACACTCTACAATACATAGCAAATGACAATATGTACTGTAAACTAACACCGCGTAAGGTTCCAATTGTGTTATGCCCTCGTGCACCGACTTGGAGTCTTCCATAACCGCAGCTATATAAGTGCACCAAGGGCTACAAAGGCGGGAGGGGGGGGGACACCACATAGAAGATTTTTGGCACTTCCTATCGAAATCACTACCATCATCACTAGAACTCGTTGAGTTCCTTGACTTGGTGAGTACTGTCGTGGTAACGATTCCGACAATAAGAGAGGGGTAGGATAAAGGAGCATGATCTATCGAGATGCATATGGGTGACACAGTGGTTTTAGCGAGTTCGGGCCTCTCACGGTGGAGATAACAACCCTACGTCTCGTGCTCCGGAGAGGCTTTGTTTTATCTTAGTATGTATCCAGAGATTACAATGAGAGGGGAACGGATCCCCATAGTCCTGAGACTAATGGTGAAAAAGAGAGAGAGATGGAAGAAGAGCCCCCTTAGTCTAGTGTTGGGGGTGGCTTATATAGAGTGCGCCACCCCCTCACCCCTTATGTTACACGGTGGGGCATCAATGCCATAATGCCTGCCCACTACAAAACCGTCATGCTGACTATTGGTCTTCGCATATCCGAGTGAGTTACACGGTCGAGTGGAATGAGCTCGTCGAGTGAAGTGCCGTGCTCCGAGTGGTGATCGCCGTCCGAGTGACTTTCAAGTTGCGGTACATAATGACGGCGATCTGGCCCAGGGGCCCAGTACAAAGTATACGGTGTCCATGGGTAGGGCCTTTAGGTCAGGCCTGTTACCCTACCCCCAATACATGTCCTCGTCATTAGCCCCCGAATCGGTCGAGGTTGAGCGGGTCGAGTCGAGGTGAATTCCCAGATGAGTCGAGTGCTGCGGAGGAACTTATGAACTCCCTCTGGTCATCCGACGATCTTATCTCCGCATGTTGCCTTGACGGATTCCAGACTATATGGTGTCCGAGTGAAATGAGCTCAAACGGGTCCGCGGAGGAGCGTTAAACTCACCTTATAGCAATTTTTTTGGAGTGATTTGGAGCTGGTCCTGCATTGAGTAACTGATTACTCGGAATTTCTTCACGCCTGGAACGTGTCTTTGTTTTATTGTTTGTCCGTCACTCGGACCGGGTGGACCGTTCCGAGTGGATACCATTCCAGTGGGGGCACGCTGAGTGCACCCACTGGGTGTAGTCCCAGAGACTGCCGTCGACTGCGGGCAGTCGGCGAGAGTCTTAGAGCCTGTCTTTTTTGTTGTTGTTCATCACTCGGACTGGTCAGGCCGTACCGAGTGGAGATTACTCCAGTGGGGGCACGCTGAGTGCACCCACTGGGTGTAGTCCCCGAGACCGCCGTCGACTGCGGGCAGTCGGCGGGGGTCTGAGAGAACTAAAACTCTTCTTAGATGGTACTGATCGAACTTGTTCTTCTCTGACTCGGAGGTCGAGTAATTCTGGAGCTGGTTTTGCATCGAGCAAAATGTTTCTTTCTGAGTTCTCTTCCAGTGGGGGCACGCTGAGTGCACCCGCTGGGTGTAGTCCCCGAGCCTCTGCCGGACTAGATGAGTCGGGCAGAGGGTTTAAGTCTCCTGGTAAACCTCCACATAGTCGACACGGTGGATATCTTTTAGTCTGAAATTGAGTCAATCGGATGCATCTTCAGGTGCTTGACATGGTAAATAAGCTCAGCCCGGAGCTGAGTCAGTCGGAATGATCTTCGTGCACTCGGCACGGAATAAATTCAGCCTGGAACTCGATCAATCAGGTGAATCTTCGTGCTCTCGGCACGGTGAATGAATTCGGCTTTGAAACTGCCGACTGTAGAAAAAGGCCGGACACTCCCGGGAGTAATCGTTCCAGTAGTACTTCTTATATTAACCGTTAGATTTTGCGTGAAAGGAGTATTTGTCCGAGTGGACGTGCTTCCCAACTGATCGGGGTATGTTGACTACAAGGAAAAACTTGGTGGCACTCATATGTCTCCCGGAGGAGATAGACTAGTGGTCTGACATGGACGTGCCATGAAACCCGAGTGGCGAGGCTAGTGTGTGGGCTGACTCTCCGGAGAGATGCCACTCATTATCCTGGGGGAACACCAACACATGCCATCTCTGAGTCCAAGTTTGTGAAACTGACGCCTTGGAGCCTAGGATAAGGGCCAAGTATATCTGTAGAGGAGCGTTGTTTTCGCCCTTTTGCAGTCCTGAAGATGACTTCAAGAAATGATTTGGGCGATCGTCCGAGTGGACAGTACTACCCTTATAGATTTTCGGCAGACCGAACATGTATGGTCAAAAGAAATATTCCTGATGTGATCAATAGGTTGACCAAATGGGTGTAACCCATGAGGACGACATGGCCCAGGGCTGTGCGAAGCCCCCGAGTGATGCTCGAAAAAGGTAAGATTGCTACAGAGTGTGATATGAGGTTTGAACATATGAGTAACTTAGTCGTTCCTGCACTGGGAGTGTAGAGGTAAAGACATGTCCAAATGATGGAGACGCGCGAGGTGTCCGATGGGCGATGATGTGTACAGCCGAGTGACGACGCATGGGGCGGTCGAGTGGTTATGAGGTGACCAACCAAGTGGCGACGCGCGGGGCGGCCGAGTGGTTATGAGGTGACCAACCGAGTGGCGACGCGCGGGGCGGCCGAGCGGTGATGAGGTGACCAACCGATGGTGACGCGCGGGGCGGCCGAGTGAGGATGTGTGAGGTGGCCGAGTGAAGGACTATGTGTCCAGCCAAATTGTGACGCCCGGGGCGGCCATGTGGTGAAGGCATGCACAACTGAGAGGCGACGCGCGGAGCGGCCAAGTGGTGAAGACGTGCACAACCAAGTGGCGACGCGCGGGGCGGTCGAGTGAGGATGTGCGAGGTGGCCGAGTGAAGGACTATGTGTCCAGCCAAGTTGTGACGCGCGGGGCGGCCATGTGGTGAAGGCATGCACAACCGAGAGGCGACGCGCGGAGCGGCCAAGTGGTGAAGACGTGCACAACCGAGTGGCGACGTGCGGGATGGCCGAGTGAGGATGCGCGAGGCGGTCGAGTGAAGGACTGTGTGTCCAGCCAAGTGGCTGAAATGGTCTTCGAAGGAACTAGCCAGATGCTTTCGAAGCTGATGTAGTGACGAGGTCGGTGTTGTGTGGCTGCGGCGCAACAAGACCGGCGCGACAACTGAGTCTGAGTAGGAACGAGGATGGCATGCAGAGTGTCTGGGTGATTATGTAATTTGTCAAAGTGACGGATCGAATGTACTTGTTGAAGTGAAGGGTCTGACTGGTGAAGAAGTACTCGACCACTTAGGAGAGTATCATTCCGAATGAGCTGCAGCTCCCGAGTGCGGCGTAGCCCCCGAGCGTACTATAGGCTTCGACAACGGACGTGCCGGAATACGAGAAATATAGTTTTGAATGGATAATTTGTAATCAATCGAGTCGGACTCGGGTAAAGATGAGGAGAAGCTTCCGAGTGATGCTCGAAAGAGGCAAACTCGCAAGGAGTGAAGGGTGCAGTTTAATTTATAAAAGGGACTTATCAGTCTCATGCCTGACAAGGTCTATGTCATTGATATGATGAAGAGGATTCCTCTGAGGGGTTGGCTGAATGTGTTTGAAGTCAATAGAGCGACAATGTTGGTGTTGTGGTGCGCTAGGGCCGGCACGGTGACCGAGTCCGAGTAGCGATGAAGTTGGCGCATAGGGCCGTCGAGTGATCGCGTAACTTGTGTAAAAAATGGCACAAGCCAACGAAATAATTTCTCGAGGAAATTTGATGTGTGCTGAAATGATCTATGTAAATAACACCCATAGACACCGACTGGGAGTGCAAGGGGCTTGCTGGTTCAAAACCAACAAGATTTAAAAGAGTGAAGGATCTAGTCGAACTTGACGAAGTGAAGGATCCAACTGGACATGTTGGAGTGCTGGCTCAAATAAAATGGAAGTGTAATGTTCCGACTGAGTTGCAGCCCCCGAGGACTGATGCAAACTCGAAATGAAGAACACATGGTGTTCGTGAATGACGTATGCATTAAAAAATGGAAGTTGGACTCAGGAGTGACTACTAAGCAAGTATGTGAAAAATAAGAAACCGAGCATAGGGGCACACTCGGTGGCGTGGCCTCCGAGTGAACATGATTTGTGAATTACAGGATACTCAGGCATGGGCAAATAACAGAATGTAGTGCTAGAATGACTTAGCTGTCTGAAGGCGCGCGAGTGGCCGAGTGGTGATGAGGCGACCAACCGAGTGGCGACGCGCGGGGCGGCCGAGTGATGACGAGGCGATGGTGACAGTCGACCTTCGTCTCGGTGTCTTTGCGGATAGGGATGGAGCGCACATTATACTTGTGATGCAGCTCCTTGAATTAGAGGTTTGCTCTTGTCTCAGTCGGATTTTGGCTACTTAGGCGAGTCCTTGGACTGCAGCTAAGCCTTCGAGTGGGAGGTTTGCTCTCCACTCGGTAGGATTTTTTTCAAACTTAGGCGAGTACTGGACTGCAGCTAAGCCCCCGAGTGGGAGGTTTGCTCTCCACTCGGTAGGATTTTTTTAAAACTTAGGCGACTACTGGACTGCAGCTAAGCCCCCGAGTGGGAGGTTTGCTCTCCACTTGGTAGGATTTTTTCAAACTTAGGCGAGTACTGGACTGCAGCTAAGCCCCCGAGTGGGAGGTTTGCTCTCCACTCGGTAGGATTTTTTTTCAAACTTAGGCGAGTACTGGACTGCAGCTAAGCCCCCGAGTGGGAGGTTTGCTCTCCACTCGGTAGGATTTTTTCAAACTTAGGCGAAACAGATTCGCAGCTAAGTCACCCACTGGGGGATTTTGGCGATGGCGACGCGCGGGGCGGCCGAGTGGTTATGAGGTGACCAACCGAGAGGCGACGCACGGAGCGGCCGAGTGGTTATGAGGTGACCAACTGAGTGGCGACGCGCGGAGCGGCCGAGTGGTTATGAGGTGACCAACCGAGTGACGACGCGCGGAGCGGCCGAGTCTGGCAAGTTGATGAAGATGTGCCCAACTGTGCGGCCACGCGCAGGGTGGCCGAGCGGGGAAGTCGATGAAGACGTGCCCAAGTGAACGGCGATGCACGGGGCGACCGAGCGGGCAAATTGATGAAGACACGCCCAACCGAGCGGCGATGCGTGGGGCAGCCGAGTGATGAGGACATGCCCAGCCGAGTGGCTATGCACAGGGAGGCTGAGTCGGACAAGTTGATGAAGATGTTCCCAGCCGGCGACGCACGGGGCACCCGAATGATGTAGACGCGTCCCGCGGAGTGTCGATGCACGGGGCGTCCTAGTGATGTAGACACATCCCGGGGCGTGACGACGCACGGCGCGTCCGAGTGAAATAGACGTGTGCCGCGGAGTGACGATGGCCGGGCGTCCGAGTAATGTAGACGCGTCCCGCTGAATGGTGACGTGCGGGGCATCCAAAGGAAGTTGGCACGTCCGTGGAGTGGTGATGCGCGTGGCGGTCGAGTGAACCTCCACAGGAAGGTCGAAGGCGCGTTGAGCGAGAGGAAGCAGATGTCGCAGTCGAGGGTCGCCCTGACCTGTCGCCGCATTCAATGAAGGAGACGAATCCACCAGTGTGCTCGCCGCATGGAGTCGAGCCGCGGACTGGTTAAATGCAGTGGTCATGGTCAGTGCGTTGGAGGACCGGCCGAGTGAACCCCGCGACCTCACGGTCGAGTGAGGGCTGTCTGAAGAGACGCCTCATCCGAGTGTTTCCGCCCGTCCGAGTGAACCGCAGCCGCGGCTGGTGCAGGACTCGGTCAATAACGGAGGAATAAATCCCTGTTAATTAGGCGTAATTGCTTGGCTAGCCAACGCATGGAAGGAGTAGCCCACGTCCAGACCATGAATGCAGAATCATGTACGCAGAATCTGCATGTAAGAGGCATTAATTAGCGCTAATTAAGCAAAACTTAAAGCCGTTAGTGTATGTAATGAATGTAAATGGAAGTTTCCCTTTCCCACGGCCATTCACTGCATGCAGTTCATTGCTGTGCCGTGGGGGTTTGCCGGACTTGATCTCGCGGCCCCGGAAGGCATCGAACTCGCCGGGTACGGGACCGTCGGAGACTCCGGAGAGCAGCTCGGAGGCCGTCGATGTCACGGCAGTCGAGGGCGTGCCTGGTGCGGAGGAGCACGTCGACGAACCCGACGACGCCAGCGGGCACGTTGTACCCGACTATGGCGTTCCGGGCCGGGTTGCGACTGCCGGAGTCGCGCGTGTGTGTGGCACTGCCTTCATCGTTATGTGCACATCGATGGATCTGCGTTTCCATCGCAGGGGCAGCCGCAGTGCAGCTGCCCAGAGGAAAATGACGGCATCGAGGCCGGAGATGACGACGGTCGGACGGCGTCGGTGCCAATGCATGGAGGCGCAACGTCAGCGTCGTAGATGGAGTCAGAGATGGCAACGCGTGGACGGCGTCGCTTCATTGCCTGGGAGTAGAACCAATGATCGCAACGAAGTGAGGTGTCCCTTTCGCTGCTTCTTCTCCTTATGATTGATCACGCATGGGTGATGTCGGATCCTACAGGAGGAAAAGATCAATCCATTGTTACATATAATTAATTTAAAGAAAGACTAGATTGAATGGATAATTCCCTGATCCTTTGCTTTGTACGAATGGCCCAATGGTCAGAACTCCAGTGGCCAATTGCTCCAGCGATGGTCGTTGATCCGTTGCTGAAGATTGAAGAAAAAACCATTTGCACCATGGCTCGATAGACGCCATGCCCCACGATGGACGCCAACTGTCGTGGTAACGATTCCGACAATAAGAGAGGGGTAGGATAAAGGAGCATGATCTATCGAGATGCATATGGGTGACACGGTGGTTTTAGCGAGTTCGGGCTTCTCACGGTGGAGATAACAACCCTACGTCTCGTGCTCCGGAGAGGCTTTATTTTATCTTAGTATGTATCCAGAGATTACAATGAGAGGGGAACGGATTCCCATAGTCCTGAGACTAATGGTGAAAAAGAGAGAGAGATGGAAGAAGAGCCCCCTTAGTCTAGTGGTGGGGGGTGGCTTATATAGAGTGCGCCACCCCCTCACCCCTTATGTTACACGGTGGAGCATCAATGTCATAATGCCTGCCCACTACAAAACCGTCATGCTGACTATTGGTCTTCGCATATCCGAGTGAGTTACACGGTCGAGTGGAATGAGCTCGTCGAGTGAAGTGCCGTGCTCCGAGTGGTGATCGCCGTCCGAGTGACTTTCAAGTTGCGGTACATAATGACGGCGATCTGGCCCAGGGGCCCAGTACAAAGTATACGGTGTCCATGGGTAGGGCCTTTAGGTCAGGCCTGTTACCCTACCCCCAATACATGTCCTCGTCAAGTACCCCATAACATTTTAATCCTCTATATTCTCCATATTTAAAGAATAAGCAAGACATGGAGTAGGGCATTTATCCATCTTGGATAAGTGAACCTGGGTATATTGTGTCCTTGTTTTCTGTATTCTAGACCCCTGGTATTCGGACGTGACGTCCCCTCGACTAGAAATTCCATGTACTCCCTCTAGTAGTACTGTTAGGTATGACGAAAAATCACTTGACATTTATCATGCTTGAAAGTTGCAATGTCTAACAATGTTGCTTTGACCTCCAAGAAAGAAATCACTTTCAGTTTTTCCCACACCATTCTCATTACCAATGTTTCATGATTACGTCGCGGTTTGTGTTACCCATTTTTCTGACCAAAGACCGTGCTAGATTGTTGTGATCTAAAAACAATGTGCAGTTACATGCTCCTGATCAAAGAAGCCTCACTTGTAGATCGCAACATATTAATTTATACCTACTAATAAAAGAAATAGGTATTCTTAGTTCATCATGCTATTTTATAGAAAACTTCCTGATATTTTTATTTTATAGAAAACTCTCTGATGTTTCTGACAGTCAACCCACAATACATATCAAATGTTTTTTAAAATACTCATATCTTCTAAACCGTAACTCCAAAGTTAACATATTATATATGGAATTTGATTAGAAAAATATATAGAATCTAAATATAAGTTATTTTACCTGTTTAAAATTTAAAAACAATACTATCTAGGGTGCAATCTTAATCAACAGTGCATTATCCGGCTTTTTTTCATATCGATACTGATCCGGATTGTAGATGAACATCTCAGCAAAATCAGGACTGGAGACGAAATTGAAGATCACTTGCCTGTTTCTTTGTACATATTAAATCTACACGCAAGTCGTGTTTAAATAGAAGACATGTGAAATCTTGAACTTGAGCTTTTGTAGGCAAATACCATCTTTGTTTGGGCCGTAGCTACAAATACTAGATTATAGACCATTTTTTGTAAATTAAAAGCGTGTGGTATTTTTTTTCTCCCGTTGCAACGCATGGGCCCTTTTGCTAGTTAACTAATGTAAATTCATGAGGGTTTTTTTTTAATGAAGGAAAAAGACTTGCCTCGTAAGGTGTAGGGTTGCTTAGTTAATTGGCAAAAATGGGTGAAAACCATTACAACGGTCCACACAGGGCAACTCGGCCAACCTAGCTATACACACATGAATACACACACATCGTCGAGAAGAAAAACATTGTTGAGGTTGTTCCCAAGCATCATCATTATCACTCCTTCACGAGCCAACAAGACTTGAGCATAAACAAATATTAATAAAGCCCTTGAGGCAACCAGAATCCATGTGGGCTCATGCCAAACAGTTGACCACCCACGCAAGAGATAGACAACTCCTACTAGGCCAACGAACCTTACAGGAGAAAAGCACTCGGTCCTACGCCAACCAGGCCCTCGCAACCGAACACTGTCCCATGTCATCCTCACGCCAAGGGCCCAAGGCACCTCTTTTGTAGCTCCAACTCCACAAGCATAGGACGTGGCACGAGGATCCCTTGAACACGCCGGAAAACACCGGCTACCAAAACCCAACAGCAAACCAACATCGATCGAAGCCGAACAAAGGGCCACGCCAATCTGATCCAGGGTCACCGTCCAGCTTCCCCACGGCAAGAAGCGGCAGAATCCTCAACCGAAGACTGTTAAAAGGGAGAGAGAGGATTGGTGGAATAGTTTGTTGTATTGCTTGAGCCTCGTAGGCATATATATAGGAGTACATAATCTACTTGGAGTACAAGACAAGTCAGGACAAATCCTAGTCTATCTTATGTTTCCTAATGAATCAATATACTTAACATCCCCCCGCAGTCACAACGGTAGAGATGCAGACGGTAAGACTGGAGAAGAATCCGAAGGCAAGCCGACGGACCCCCCCCCCACACACACACAGTCGTAACGGCCGAAGCATCGTGGAAGGCGTGGCTGGAGTGGAAACCGACGTGGTTGCTCAAGCAAGGCGATAGCCCTTTGTGTCGTTGGTCGATGGAACCGAGAGCGTAGGGTGGTGTAGCCATGATCGAGGTAGCCGTGCGAGGAATGCCGTGGTCGATGTCGAGTCGGGGTAGCCGGTGTCGAGGATGTCTCATGGAGCCGCGGGCGCAAGGGGGCTCCGAGTTAGCATGGGCGCAGTGGTGTCGAAGTAGTGGTACGCCGGGAAGAAGACGTTGTTGACGAGGCCTCGCGTCGGGTTTGCCAAACCCGGGGACACGTCGTAGACGAAGGCACACGTCGGTGTTGCGAGCACCGGTCATGCCTAGACGGAAGAAGACGAAATTAACGAAGCGCCGCACCAGACTTGCCAGGCCCGGGGACACGTCGTGGACGAAGGCACGCATCGGTGTTGCCAGCACCGGGCATGCGTAGACTGGGACCTGCACGAGTTGTGCGCCATGTTAGAGAAGTCGGAGAGGCCAGCAGAGAAGGACTCGGTGACGGTTGCGGCGCCAATCGGCACGGGGCCGATGTCGTCCGCGGTTGTCGGAGTAGATGAAGTGGTCGGGGTAGATGATGGCAACGCTAGCGACGGGCTGGTGCTGGACGAAGATGAACGGGGTGGACGGGCGGCTGTGGCGGCTACGGGAGTAGCGGCGGCGTCGGACGAAGAAGAGCGGCGACGATGGCTAGGTTAGGAGCGCAGCTGTTATGCCCGAAGGAGGCGAAGAACCCGACAACATGACGAAGACAGGCGAGAAGGTGGTAGTCCCGCGCCAAGGGAGGCGGCGTCGCACATACCACGTGAAGTCAACGCGCAGGGACGGCGGAGTGGACCGCGGGCCGCAGTGCTACGGCCCGAAGGGGCGACGCAGCAGCGGCGGGCAGGTCAGAGCAATGGCGGGAAGACCTCGGGGCGGCGGCGGGGACCGCGGGCCGGCAAGACGGGGGCGACACAACGGCGGTTCGCGAGTCGGTGCAGCCGCGGGGATGGCCTTAGGTGGGCGGCGTGGACTGCGTGCCACGCTCGCTACGGCCTGACGGGGCGACGCAGCGGCGGCGCGAGGGTCGGTGCAGCCACGGGACGGCCTGGAGCGGACGGCCTCAGGGCGGCGGTGGACGGCGGGCCGCGACACTACGGCATGAAGGGGCGACGCAGCGGTGACGCGGGTCGGTGTAGACGGAAAAGAACCACGGGGTGGCGGCGCTGCGGCCCGACGGGGTGACGCAACGGCAGCCTGTTTGCTCGATCGGTGAAGGGGCGTGCTGAACTCGGGTCGATCTTTACGGCGCCTGCGAAGGCACGCGCAACCGACGGGTCAGGTCGGTTGCACGGAGTAGATGAGGCGGTTCGCGGCGGCGGGCGGGTGATCAATCCGATCGCGTGCGAGATCGGGGACGCCGCCCGGTGGAGGCGGGGTGGCGTCGAAGTTCGAGATGGAGCCAACGATGGCGGCCGGCGTAGGAAGTTGATATGCCCATTTTGCATCATGTTTACCTACTGTTATTTATATTGTTTTTATGCATAATAATGCCTTTTGAAGTAATTCTAATGTCTTTTCTTTCATAATATGCAAGGTACAGACAAAGAGGGAGAATTCTGACAGCTGGAAATCTGGACCTGAAAAAGCTACGTCAGGCCACCTATTCTGCACAAATTCAAATGAGCTGAAACTTCACGGGGAATTTTTATGGAATAAATAAGAAATACTAGAGCAAATAACTACCGGAGGGGGGCCACCTGGTGAGCACAAGACATCAAGCCCCAGGCACGCACTGGTGGGCTGTGCTCACCTCCGGTGCCCCTCTTCTGGTATATAAGTCATTTTGACCTAGAAAAAAAAATAAGGAGAGGACTTTCGGAACGGAGCGCCGCTGTCTCGAAGCAGAACTTGGGCAAGAGCACTTTTGCCCTCCGGCGGAGCGATTTCGCCGAGGGAACTTCCCTCCCGGAGGAGGAAAATCATCGTCATCATCATCACCAACAACTCTCCCATATTGGGAGGGCAATCTCCATCAACATCTTCAACATCACCATCTCCTCTCAAACCCTAGTTCATCTCTTGTGTTCAATCTTTGTACCGGAACTATAGATTGGTGCTTGTGGGTGACTAGTAGTGTTGATTACATTTTGTCGTTGATTATTATATGGTTTATTTGGTGGAAGATTATATGTTCAGATCAATTATGCTATTTAATACCCCTCTGATCATGAACATGTTTATCACTTGTGAGTAGTTACTTTTGTTCTTGAGGTCACGGGAGAAATCATGTTGCAAGTAATCATGTGAACTTGATATGTGTTTGATATTTTGATAGTATGTCTATTGTTTCCCTTAGTGGTGTCATGTCAATGTCGACTACATGACGCTTCACCATATTTGGGCCTAAGGGAACACATTGTCGAGTAGTAATTAGATGATGGGTTGTGAGGGTGACAGAAGCTTAAACCCTAATTATGCGCTATTCCGTAAGGGAACGATTGGATCCAAAAGTTTAATGCTATGGTTATAATTTATTCTTAATACTTTTCTCATAGTTGCGCATGCTTGCGAGGGGGTTAATCATAAGTAGGAGGTTTGTTCAAGTAAGAACAACACCTAAGCACCGGTTCACCCACATGTCAAATTATCAAAGTAGCGAAAATGAATCGAACCAACATGATGAAAATGACTAGATGAAATTCCCGTGTACCCTTAAGAACGCTTTGCTTATTATAAGAGACCGTTTTGGCATGTCCTTTGCCTCAAAGGATTGCGCTACCTTGCTGCACTTTTGTTACTATTATCGTTAGTTGCTCGATACAAATTATCTTGCTATCAAACTACTTTGTTACTTATAATTTCAGCACTTGCAGACATTAGCTTGCTGAAAACCACTTGTCATTTCCTTCTGCTCCTCATTGGGTTTGACACTCTTACTTATCGAAAAGGCTACAATTGATCCCATATACTTGTGGGTCATCAGACGTCGTGCGATCGGCACCCGAGCCGCCAAAGCAGCGTCGGCGCCCGAGCAGCGAGGCCCGAGCGACCAACGTAGCAGCAGCGCCCGAGCTGAGACAATCGACGAGCCTGACACCGTCGGTGACGAGGCCGACGAGGTAGACCACATGGCCGCCATGTAGATGCGGCGGAGGCGGGTGGCGTGGATCAATGGGCGGGCCGGCGCGCGTACATCGGCTATGATGGGCCGCTGCATGGCACGAGGCCGCCGGGTCGGGGCGATACAGGTGTCCCGGTCGGAGAGGGCGGTGACGGCTGGCGTATTTCGTCGAGGGGGGCTGGCGCACGGATGCCGGCTGTGAGGGGCCGCATGTCGCGCGAGGCCGCCGTGTCGGTGGAGAAGCCTGCCGGTCGCGCCGGTGTCGGAGTAGAGGCGCACGGGGGTCGACGGCGGCAGCGGGCGACGCAAACCAATCAAGCATAGATCGAAAAACAAAAAAACGTCGATCAAGGTGACCGGCGGGAGAGAGAAAAACCGGAGCAAGGGCTCAGGAAAAAGACTCTCTAGGGCAGCCGGTCAACACGACCGGAGGAGGAACCTTAGGTACGGGCGGCGCGGCCCCCGGCGGCGGTCATGGAAGCCGACCGCCCCTGGGGCGGCGCGTGGGTGCGAAAGCGACGGGCGTCGGCTAGGGTTTAGGATCGATTAGGTTGATACCATGTTAAGAGAGAGGATTGGTAAAATAGTTTGTTGTATTGCTTGAGCCTCGTGAGCATACATACATACATATATATATATATATATATATATATATATATATATATATATATATATATAGGGATTGACTATTCGTCACCCTGGGTGAGGAATAGTTATTCTTCACCCCCCTCTATTTTACCATCAATGCACCATAATTTTACGTTTCGTAAGTTTTGTCTTATTTCCGACGTAAAAAGAGACCGTAAGAAAATATATAATCGTCGTAAAAAGTATTTTATGTTATGTAAAATTACAGACTAAAAACATAGTGTAAAATATACATAAACTACAAATTTTCTTGTCTTATGACCTATATTTTTATTTTTTTATGTCAAATTTTACGTAGTGAATCAATATGAATGTAACTATTTGAATTCCAAACGTAATTTAATTATGAAATGATCATAAGATTACCTCGGGTGAAGAATAACTTATTCTGCACCCTGGATGATGAATAGTAACACTATATATACATGATCTATTTGAAATATAAGACAAGCCAAAACAAATCCTAATCTATCTTATGTTTTCTAATAAATCAATATACTCAACAAAGACTACTCCAAGATGACGCCTTGGGGAAAGGCCACGACGCAGCGCCCGTGTCGAGAGACCTAGAACAATGGTTTGAGTTGTGCGCTCGGCTGTACCTCATCACCGGTGTTGCTCATACGCTGGCAACGGCGCGAAGACGATGCACCGGCAGACCGGGCACGTGGAGTGCTCCTGCAGCCACGGGTCGATGCACTGCTGGTGGAACATGTGCAGGCACGCCGGCAGCCGCTTCACCGTCTCCCCCTTCTCCACCTCTCCGAGGCAGACCGAGCACTCCGGCGTGCCGCCGCCGCACTCCGGCTGATCGTACGGCAGGATGTCATAGACTGTCGCCGCCTGCGCGCCTCCATGCACCGGCGCCTCCCGGGCCAGCGCGGGCATGTGGCCCTGTATCTGCTCCAGAAACTGCGGCAGAGCGCTGCTGCCGCTCCCGCTACCGCTTCGGCGCCGTAGCCTGGCGCGCGCGCACCGGCACGGCAGGCAAAGAAGCCGCCCCGCGGAACGGAGGTGCCGCAGGAGCGCCCGGTGGGTGGAGGCCAGGCACCGGCGCAGCGCTGACCACGGGAAGAAGACGCTGCAGAAGGCAATGTACACGCTGGCGCCGGCGCAGACCCAGATGAGGAGGAAGAGCGTGAGCAGGACGATGGATCCCTTGCTGTGGTGGGGCTTCCGCGACAGGCCGACGAGCGCGTAGAGGATGATGGTTGTGCCGCCGATGCAGACGGTGTTGACGATGGCCAGCGCGCACGCGCAGAAAAAGCACTCCATGGCCTCTAGTGTCATGATCACCTGCTATTCACTGGCCGATGGGCACGCAATTTCTCAGGAATTTAGAAGTCTTTGCGGGGATGCCTCGTAAGTCTTGGCGCAAGAATTCCGTTGCGTATAGACGAAGTGGGTCTCACGATCCGGGTTGGTACGACCCGGTAGTACAAGATTTTTAGCGTCTATCCTGTTTTTGTTTTGGATTGGCCGTACGCCCAACACGTCCGATCCATTTCGTGTCCACATATAAATTTAAAAGGATCACGGTCATATATCATTGCCATCACCTAAAGTTCATGTAGGTGTCATGTCAGCCTCTAAAAAAATCACCCAGTTCATCCTGGTGCACTTGACAGCAGGCACACACGCCAGCACACAAAAAGAGGCGGGAATTCGACCACGCCATCTCGGTCGTGGTCATGCCAGCACACTTACCGGCATACAAAAAGGGGATGGCGCTCTCCATCATAGATCACTTGTCGTTGAACATGAGCATATCGGCCTGCATCTTTTTGAATCATGATCTTTTCCACCTTCATGATCTCCACCCCCGTAATAATGCTAGCGAACGCCACTTCTTTTGCCTTGGTATTGGCATTGACGGCCTCGATCTCGAGCATCTTGGCTTGCTTCTCCGCCTCCATCTCAAGCACCTTGCCTTGCTTCTCCGCATAGAGCTCAAGCCTCCTCCTTTGGATCTCCATGAAGGTGTTCATTTGCTCTTCCTTGTCTTGCTCAACATGCCCTCTATGGTTGAAAGCAAGGCAATCGACGCCGCATCGCGCTTGTCCTTCTTCTTGGAGTTGGTCTTCCCCCACAGCCGTGGCTTTGCGCACTCCCGAAGCTCCTCCACGGCTTCCTCCCCCCCCACGCGTCATGACGGCGGCATATTGCGCCTTGAACTCCTCCTCCCCGTTAATTACCATGAAACAATGGAAGAGGTTGAAGAACTTGCCCTCATGTTGCGCCTTGAATGCCTCCAAAGCTTGGAATGCCTACAAATGAATAACATGCAAGTATAAGGGCAGATGGACATGCAAGCATAATGGAAATGGATATGAAGAGGGGCACATGTATACCATACCTTTCATGCCGATGCCGCTCACGAGGCGCGCCTTGATGCTCTCAAGGGTGGCACAAAACTTGTTGCACTCTTGTTGTATCACCCTCCATCGCTTCGAGAGGGACACCCACTCGCGCTTCCTTTGCATTTGATACAAAGCAAACTTCTTGTGTTCATGGTACTCATGATGAACATGAAGCCATAAGGTTGATGCCTTTTGGTCGGCACCGACCTTGGGGTCTCGCCCAATGTCCTTCCAACACTCACAAACGAGTTTGTCCTCGAATGGCGTGTATGCCTTCGTACACTTGCTTTTGCGCTTCGGCTTCGCCCCAGCTTGGTTGGCGAGCTCGTCCTTGAAAAATGGCTCCCCGTCGATGTCCATTTCATCCTCTTCCTTGAGGCCGTAGTCCTCCAGAAACTCATGGTCAAGCGGGAAGCTGCCCAGGCCCACCTGATCTTGCATGAAGATGTTGGCCATGCCAGCTTGATCATAGGTCGCCAGCATGAATGGCGCTCGGCTGTCTTGGCTTTGGGTCTCCTCGGGGTCGTAGGCAGCCGCGGCGGCACCGCCAGCGGAGGCAGCGCCGCCGCACCACCTTTGAAGATGATGTTCTCAATGATGAAATGGTTGGCCGTTTCGTCTTGCCGGCCGCCGCACCACCTTTGAAGATGATGTTCTCAATGATGAAATGGTTGGCCGTTTTGTCTTGCCGGCCGCCGCACCACCTTTGAAGATGATGTTCTCAATGATGAAATGGTTGGCCGTTTCGTCTCGCCGGCCGCCCGCATTCTGTCGAACAGGTTGCGGGCGCTGGGGAGCATGTCGGCTGGCATCTTCCGCGGGCGTTTCCTCGCCCCTTCGGAGGATGATTAACCGGCCACCGGCGTGGCGTTGAGGTCGATGGCCGCGGGCGTGGGCGCAGGCATGGACAGCGCCACCACGCTCACCTCCAGCGGACATTCCTCGAAGAAGTGGGAGTCTTGCGGATAGACGTGGAAGTTGAGAATCGGTTGTGTGGCAGACGCGCGCGGCGACTCTGATAGTACCATCCAAGGAAATGCCAATGAGCCCATGCTGGCCGCGGCCACGGCGGCGCTGACGAGCCCATGCTAGCTTGTGATTAACCCTAGGTAGATCAGGGCCTCCCTCGTTGCCATGGCGACTCGGACATTGGTTTCCTCCTGTTGTGCGGTGATGACCCACAAGTATAGGGGATCAATTGTAGCTCTTTTCGATAAGTAAGAGTGTCGAACCCAACGAGGAGCAAAAGGAAATGACAAGTGGTTTTCAGCAAGGTAATGTCTGCAAGTGCTGAAATTGTAAGTAGCAGAGTAGTTTGATAGCAAGATAATTTGTAACGAGCAAGTAACGATAGTAGTAACAAAAGTGCAGCAAGGTAGCCAAATCCTTTCAAGGCAAACGACAGGCCAAAATGGTCTCTTATAACTCTGTTGCAAAAGGCAGTGCCTAGGAGGCACTTAGGCACGCCTATGCGCTAGGCAATGGCCAAACGCCTCGCCTAGGGCATAAATGGCAGTCTAGGCAGTGCATGCAACAAATTGTTTATCCAAGTGAGAAATCATGCCATATTGCACTGAAATCCCAAACATCACATATTAAAATGGTAGTAGCTGGTAGTTAACCTATTTATCTGCCCTAAATTAACATCAGCACACATATAATAACAAAAATTACAACCTGATAGTAGAATCTAGATTACCGCCTAGGCTACGCCTAGGGCGCTTAAGCACCGCCTAGGAACTAGGCGAAGGCCAACTGCCTCGCTTACGCCTACCGCTTTTTCCAACCTAGCTTATAATAAGCAAAGCGTTCTTGTGGGTACACGGGAATTTCATCTAGTCACTTTCAGCATGTTGGTTTGATTTGTGTTCGCTACTTTGATAATTTGATACGTGGGTAGACCGGTGCTTAGGTGATATTCTTACTTGAACAAACCTCCTACTTATGATTAACCCTCCCGTAAGCATCCGCAACTAAGAGAAAAGTATTAAGAATAAATTCTAACTATAGCATTAAACTTTTGGATCCAATCGGTCCCTTACAGAATATCGCATAAACTGGGGTTTAAGCTTCTGTCACTCTCGCAACCCATCATCTAATTGCTACTCCACAATACATTCCCTTAGGTCCAAATATGGTGAAATGTCATGTAGTCAACGTTCACATGACACCACTAAGGGAATCACAACATACATACTATCAAAATATCGAACACATATTAAGTTCACATGATTACTTGCAACATTATTTCTCCCGTGACCTCAAGAAAAAAAGTAACCGCTCATAAATGATAATCATGCTCAAGATCTGAGGGGTATTAAATATCATATGGGATCTGAACATATAATCTTCCACCAAATATACCATATAGTAATCAACTACAAGATGTAATCAACACTACTTGTCACACACAAGCACCAATCTGTAGTTCCGGTAACAAGATTGAACACAAGAGATGAACTAGGGTTTGAGATGAGATGGTGTTGTTGAACATGTTGATGGATATTGCCCTCTCCAAGATGGGAGAGTTGTTGGTGATGATGATGACGATGATTTCCCCCTCCGGGAGGGAAGTTCCCCCGGCGGAATCGCTCCGCCGGAGGGCAAAAGTGCTCCTGCCCAAGTTCCGCCTCGAGACGGTGATGCTCCGTCCCGAAAGTCCTCCCCTAATTTTTTCTAGGTCAAAATGACCTATATACCAGAAGATGGGCACCGGAGGTGGGCCTGGGTGAGCACAACCCACCATGGCACGCCCAGGTGGGTTGTGCCCACCTGGTGGGCCCCCTATGGTACTTATTTGGTCCAATATTCATCATATATTCTATAAAAAATCTCCGTGAAGTTTCATATTGTTTGGAGTTGTGCAGAATAGGTAGCCTGACGTAGCTTTCCCAAGTCCAGATTTACAGCTGCCGGAATTCTCCCTCTTTGTGTGTACCTTGCAAATTATGAGAGAAAAGGCATTAGAATTACTCCAAAAAGCACTATTATGCATAAACATCATAAATAACAGTAGGAAAACATGATGCAAAATGGACGTATCAACTCCCCCAAGCTTAGACATCGCTTGTCCTCAAGCGAAAACCAAAATCGAAAAACATGTCCACATTCTTAGAGAGAGAGGTGTCGATAAAAACAAAATACGGACATAGAAGCATCATGTAGATTATTATAACAGCAAAAAATTTAAACATAAGACTTTTATCACAAAACTTTTATCATAGAATTCTCATGAATAAGTAATTGTACATCACACAATCGAAGTATAAAGCATAAACTCTATTAGAAACCAACAAACTATGTTCTCGGTCAACTTTGCAACTACAATTCATCATCTTTTCAGGAAGGGTCACGTATCGGAGCCTCTAGGCAAGTCCACATACTCAACCATCATATAGTCTTCTATGATTGCTAACACTCATCGCATACACACGAGCAAAACGTTTCAACGGGCACATAGAAAGATATGGGCTTATAGTTTTGCCTCCCAATGTATTCACCTCAAGGGTGATGTCAACAATAATAACTCATGCTACCCATATTCAACTGGACATAGGTGCCTACATCTTTCCTCACCACATGATGCTTGCCAAAGGAGAAAATAAAAAGGAATAGAGAGAAAACTTTGACTCTTCGCATAAAAGTAAATACATAAAAGTAAAAGATAGGCCCTTCACAGAGGGAAGCAGAGGTTGCCATGCGCTTATTTGTTTGTATGCTCAATCCCTTAGTGCAAAAGAACGCCACATTGCATTGCCCCTTGTGATATCGACCTTTATTATACAGTCTGTCGCTTTTATTCTTCACCATCACAAGTTCGTGCAACGCTCAATTTTCTCTTACACTAATTGATCTCACACATTTAGAAGCAATTTTTATTGCCTTTTTGCACCGATGACAACTTACTTGAGGGATCTTGCTCAATCCCTAGATAGGTATGGTGGACTCTTGAAAATAAGATTTGGGTTTAAGGGGGCAAAGATAGGGCGCAAGCACCACATGTTAAAGGATCTATGACAATATGACTTCTATGTGAATATGAACAAACATAAATCATTAAGTTGTCTTCCTTGTCCAATGTCAATAAATTTGGCATATAATATTTTGATGGGGGCTCACAATCACAAAAGATTTCTAGGATAGTATATTTATATGTGAATATTCTCTTCCCTTATTAATTCTTTCATGAGTTGCATCATTGACTAATGCTATGTTTGTCAATCTCTAATAAAATTTTCTACTTATACTTTTCCTTATGTGGTGCCATCACCTACCATAAGATTAGTATATGATCTTCTTGATTTATTTCCTTTCTTTTTTATTTATATCTTTTCCTTTTATTGCAACAAGAAAGTAAAGAAAGCAAAAACTCAAACTAAACTTTATTATATATCTTGCACACGATTACAGGGATAGATCACTAAGCAAACTCTTGAAAAGAAAGGATCGAACTAAACTTTTATTCATCTAAGCAAAAGATCGAACTAAGATAAGTACAGGAAAAAAGATAGCAGGGATGATACGATATCGGGGCACCTCCCCCAAGCTTGGTGCAAGCCAAGGGGAGTTCCCATACCCGATACTCAATTTTACTTTGGTGATGAAGACAAAGGTGGTGGTGGTGTAGTAGAGGGTTCGTCCTTCTTCCTTAGCTTACGCTTGAGGACAGATTTTCATCCTTCAATTCTCCGATCTCCTGTTCGAGCTCTAGTACCTTTTTGCATAAGTCTTGCTTACTATCCTGCAAAAGGCGGAAGGGTATAAACTGAACCTTAGGCCTCTTTGGTTTGTTCGAGAGGCTTGACTTTTTGAATACCACATGCATGTCCCCAAGTTGAGGAAGCGGGGTTTCGTCCTCATCTGAGCTCGTCTCCTCCTTCTCCCATGGATAATAGTCTTCCTCTTCCTCCGTGGTCCAGCCATAGTGCTCCACATCCCCATAGGACTTGGGGTTTGCGATGAAATCATCAACATAGCTCTCACCCTCGGAGTCTTGTGACGACATATTTTCAGATCTAACAGGAAAACAGCAAGAAAAGAGAACAAAAGATTTCTTCGCGATACGGTGGTCAATAGGTTCGAGGGGTATATAAAGATTTTTTATCTTGGGGAACAAGTGGACGGAAGAAAAACGGAGTCCGGCGCCCTGGTGTCTTGTGCCCATCAGGGTACGCTTCCTGAAAGTTTCTTATTTTCCTAATTTTCTAAATATTCCAAAACTGACAAAAAATATTTTTCCGGATTTTTCAGAGTCCGTTTACTTACCGTATCATGTACCTCCTTATTTTCACGATTTTGGAGTGTTCCGTAAGGACTCTTTATGTGTTCTTCTGGTGTCAAAGTTTGGATAATATTACTTTCAACATTAATGGGCGTACCTGAGATATAATGTTTTATTCATTGCCCATTAACAACCTTCGGGTTAGTACCTTTGGCATTATTTATTTTGATAGCTCCAGATCGATAAACCTGCTGGATAACATAGGGGCCTTCCCATTTGGAAAGGAGTTTTACTGCAAAGAATATGAAATGAGAGTTGTACAAAAGAACATATTCTCCAACTTTAAACTCACGCTTTTGAATTCTTTTATCATGCCATCTTTTGACTTTTTCTTTAAACAACTTTGCATTTTCATAAGCTTGGGTACTCCATTCATCTAATGAGCTAATATCAAATAACCTATTTTCATCGGAAAGTTTGAAATCATAGTTGAGTTCTTTGATTGCCCAATATTCTTTATGTTCTAACTCAAATGATAAACTTTTCCATAAACCATTTTATAAGGAGGCATACCCATAGGATTTTTATATGTTGTTCTATAAGCCCAAAGTGCATCATCTTATTTCTTAGACCAATTCTTCCGGGACCTATTGATAGTCTTTTGCAAGATTAGTTTTATTTCTCTATTACTAAGTTCAACTTGACCACTGGACTGAGGATGATAGGGTGATGCAATTCTATGGCTAACATCATACTTGGAAAGCATTTTACGGAAGGCACCTTGAATAAAGTGTGAACCACCATCAATCATTAAATATCTAGGGACTCCAAACCTTGGGAAAATAACTTCCTTAAGCATTTTAATAGAGGTTTTGTGATCAGCACTACTGGTTCAAATATCTTCTACCCATTTAGTAACATAATCAACAACAACCAAAATATGTGTATACCCATTAGAGGAAGGAAAAGGTCCCATGTAATCAAATCTCCAAACATCAAATGGTTCAACAGCAAGTGAATAATTCATAGGAATTTATTGACGCTTACCGATATTACCTATTCTCTGGCATTCATCACAAGATGAGACGAACTTACGGGCATCCTTGAAGAGAGTAGGCCAATAAAATCCAGATTGCAATACCTTATGAGCAGTTCTATCTCCAACATGATGCCCTCCATAAGCTTTAGAGTGACATTTCCGTAGGATTTGTCCCTGTTCCTGCTCAGGTACACAATGTCTAATAATACGATCTACTCCTTCTTTATAAAGATGTGGGTCATCCCAAAAGTAATATCTTAAATCATAGAAGAATTTTTTCTTTTCTTGGTATGTAAAGCTAGGTGGTAAATATTTAGCAACAATGTAATTAGCATAATCAGCATACCAAGGAGTACTATTAGAAACATTTATTGCAGCTAACTGCTCATCAGGAAAACTATCATCAATGGGTAGTGGGTCATCAAGCACATTTTCAAGCCTAGAAAAGTTATCAGCTACGGGATTCTCATCTCCCTTTATATCAGTGATATGTAAATCAAATTCTTGTAACCAGAGAACCCATCGAGTAAGTCTAGGTTTAGCATCTTTCTTTTCCATAAGATATTTAATAGCGGCATGATCGGTGTGAACAATCACTTTTGAATCAACAATATAAGATCTAAATTTATCACAAGCAAACACCACTGCTAAGAATTCTTTTTCAGTAGTTGCATAATTTCTTTGAGCACTGTCTAGAGTTTTACTAGCATAATGAATAACATTTAGTTTCTTATCAACTCTTTGTCCTAGAACATCACCAAGAGCATATTCACTAGCATCACACATAATTTCAAAAGGAAAGTTCCAATCAGGTGGTTGAACAATAGGTGCAGAAATTTGTTGGGGAACGTAGTATTTTAAAAAAAAATCCTATGATCACACAAGATCTAGCTAGGAGAATCATAGCAACGAGCAGGGAGAGTGTGTCCACGTACCTTCGTAGACCGAAAGTGGAAGCGTTTAGTAACGTGGTGGATGTAGTCGAACGTCTTCACGAGCCAACCGATCAAGTACCAAACGCACGGCACCTCCGCGATCTGCACACGTTCAGCTCGGTGATGTCCCTCGAACTCTTGATCCAGTTGAGGCCGAGGGAGAGTTCCGTCAGCACGACGGCGTGGTGACGGTGATGATGAAGTTACCGGCGCATGGCTTCGCTTAAGCACTATGACGATATGACTGAGGTGTGTAACTGTGGAGGGGGGCACCGCACACGGCTAAGACAAATCTTGTGTCTATGGGGTGCCCCCTGGCCACGTATATAACGGAGGGGAGGGAAGAGGTGGCCGGCCCTAGGGGGCGCGCCAGGTGTGGGGAATCCTACTAGGACTCCCCAGTCCAAGTAGGATTCCCCTCCTCTTTCTTATTCCTAGTAGGAGAAGGAAGGGAAGGGAGAAGGGGGAGAAGGAAAGAGGGGGGCGCCGCCCCCTCCTAGTCCAATTCGAACCAGCCCATGGGGGGGGCGGCCACCCCTTGAGGCCCTCCTCTCATTTCCACTAAAGCCCATTAAGACCCATTACTTCCCCGACGAATTCCTGTAACTCTCCGGTACTCCGAAAAATACCTGAATCACTCGGAACCTTTCCGATGTCCGAATATAGCCTTCCAATTATATCGATCTTTACGTCTGAACCATTTCTAGACTCCTCGTCATGTCCGGGATCTCATCCGGGACTCTTAACAACCTTTGGTACATCAAATCACATAACTCATAATACAAATCGTCATTGAACGTTAAGCGTGCGGACCCTACAGGTTCGAGAACTATGTAGACATGACCGAGACACATCTCCGGTCAATAACCAATAGCGGAACCTGAATGCTCATATTGGCTCCTACATATTCTACGAAGATCTTTATCGGTCAAACCGCATAACAACATACGTTGTTCCCTTTGTCATCGGTATGTTACTTGCCCGAGATTCGATCGTCGGTATCACCATACCTAGTTCAATCTCGTTACCGGCAAGTCTCTTTACTCGTTTCGTAATACATCATCCCACAACTAACTCATTAGTCACATTGCTTGCAAGCCTTATAGTGATGTGCATTACCGAGAGGGCCCAGAGATACTGATGTCTACTACACAACCTTCTTCTTGTAGACGTTATTGGGCCTGCAAGTGCACAGGTTTGTAGGACAGTAGCAAATTTCCCTCAAGTGGATGACCAAAGGTTTATCAATCCACGAGAGGCGTAGGAGGAAGATGGTCTCTCTCAAACAACCCTTCAACCAAATAACAAAAAGTCTCTTGTGTCCCCAACACACCCAATACAACGGTAAATTGTATAGGTGCACTAGTTCGGCGAAGAGATGGTGATACAAGTGCAATATGTATGGTAGATATGGGTTTTTGTAATCTGAAAATATAAAAACAGCAAGGTTGCGAGCGGTAAAAGTGAGCGTAAACGGTATTGCAATGATAGGAAACAAGGCCTAGGGTTCATACTTTCACTAGTGTAAGTTCTCTCAACAATAATAACATAGATAGATCATATGACAAGCCCTCAACATGCGACAAAGAGTCACTCCAAAGCCACTAATAGCGGAGAACATACGCAGAGATTATGGTCGGGTACGAAACCACCACAAAGCTATTCTTTCGGATCAATCTATAAAAGAGTTCATACTAGAATAACACCTTAAGATACAAATCAACCAAAACCCTAATGTCACCTAGATACTCCATTGTCACCTCAAGTATCCGTGGGCATGATTATACGATATGCATCACACAATCTCAGATTTATCCAACCAACATAAAAGTACTTCAAAGAGTGCCCCAAAGTTTCTACCGGAGAATCAAGAACGTGTGCCAACTCCTATGCATAGGTTCCCAATGTCACGAAACCTGCAAGTTGATCACCAAGACATACATCAAGAGTTCTCATAAAGACTCAATCCGATAAGATAACTTCAAAGGGGAAACTCAATTCATCACAAGAGAGTAGAGGGGGATAAACATCATAAGATCCAACTACAATAGCAAAGCTCGGGATACATCAAGATCGTGCCATAGAGGGAACACGAGAGAGAACACGAGAGAGAGAGAGAGAGATCAAACACATAGCTACTGGTACATACCCTCAGCCCCGAGGGTGAACTACTCCCTCGTCGTCATGGATAGCGCCGGGATGATGAAGATGGCCACCGGAGATGGATCCCCCCTCCGGCAGGGTACCGGAAAGGGGTCCCGATTGGTTTTTGGTGGTTCTGGAGGCTTGCGGCGGCGGAACTCCCGATCTATCTTCTGTTCTGGAAGTTTTAGGGTACGATGGTATATATGGGTGAAAGGAGAACGTCGGTGGAGCTACAGGGGCCCCACGAGGCAGGGGGGCGCGCCCAGGGGAGGAGGGCGCGCCCCCACCCTCGTGAGCACCTCCCGTATCTTCTGACGTGGGGTCCAAGTCCATCAGGTGGGTTTCCTTCCAAAAATAACTTCTCCAGTTGATTTCGTTCCGTTTTGACTCCGTCTGATAATCCTTTTCCTCGAAATACTGAAATAGGCATAAAACAACAAATTTGGGCTGGGCCTCCGGTTAATAGGTTAGTCCCAAAAATAATATAAAAGTGGAAAATAAAGCCCAATATTGCCTAAAACAGTAGATAATATAGCATGGAGCAATCAAAAATTATAGATACGTTGGAGATGTATCAAGCATCCCCAAGCTTAATTCCTGCTCGTCCTCGAGTAGGTAAATGATAAAAAAGATAAGTTTTGATGCGGAGTGCTACTTGGCATAATTTCAATGTAATTCTTCTTACTTGTGATATGAATATTCAGATCCAAAAGATTCAAGACAAAAGTTCATATTGACATAAAAATAATAATACTTCAAGCATACTAATCAAAGTAATCATGTCTTCTCAAAATAGCATGGCAAAAGAAAGTTCATCCCTACAAAATCATATAGTTAGGCTATGCTTCATTTTTGTCACACAAAGATGTTCCCAACTTCTATACCCCCGATGACAAGCCAAGCAATTGTTTCATACTTAAATAATCTCAAACTTTTTCAACCTTCACGCAATACATGAGTGTGAGCCATGGATATAGCACTATGGGTGGAATAGAATATGATGATGGGGATTGTGTGGAGAAGACAAAAAATGAGAAAGTCTCACATTGACGATGATAATCAACGGGCTATGGAGATGCCCATCAATTGATGTCAACATGAGGAGTAGGGATTGCCATGCAATAGATGCACTAGAGCTATGAATGCTCAACAAAAGAAAACTAGTGGGTGTGCATCCAACTTGCTTGCTCATGAAGACCTAGGGCATTTTGAGGAAGCCCATCGTAGGAATATACAAGCCAAGTTCTATAATGAAACATTCCCACTAGTATGAACAAGACAACTCACTATATGAAAAACATGGTGCTACTTTGAAGCACAATATATGAGACTCACTACATGAAGAACAAGGTGCTACTTTGAAGCACAAGTGTGGAATAAAGGATAGTAGCATTGCCCCTTTTTATTTTTTTATTTTTTTGGGCCATTTTTTTCTTTGGCCTTTCTCTTTTTTTTGGGGGGAACAATGCTCTATTGAATGATGATCATCACACTTCTATTTATTTACAACTCAATGATTACAACTCGATACCAGAACATAGTATGACTCTATATGAATGCCTCCGGCGGTGTACCGGGATGGTGCAATGAATCAAGAGTGACATGTATGAAAAATAATGCATGGTGGCTTTGCCGCAAATACGATGTCAACTACATGATCATGTAATGGCAATATGACAAAAGTAATGTATGTCATGATGATGATGAACGGAACGGTGGAAAGTTGCATGGCAATATATCTCGGAATGGCTATGGAAATGCCATAAATAGGTAGGTATGGTGGCTGTTTTGAGGAAGATATAGGAAAGTTTATGTGTGATAGAGCGTATCGTATCACGGGGTTTGGATGCACCGGCGAAGTTTGCACCAACTCTCAAGGTGAGAAAGGTCAATGCACGGTACCGAAGAGGCTAGCAAAGGTGGAAAGGTAAAAGTGCGTACAATCCATGGACTCAACATTAGTCAAAAGAAGTCATATACTTATTGCAAAAATTTAGAAGTCATCAAAAACCAAGTACTAAGCGCATGCTCCTAGGGGGATAGATTGGTAGGAAAAGACCATCGCTCGTCCCCGACCGCCACTCATAAGGATGCACAAGCCAGGTACACTTCATGTTTCAAATTTGTTACACAACTTTAACCATACGTGCATGCTATGGGACTTGCTAACTTCAACACAAGTATTTCTCAAATTCACAACTACTCAACTAGCACAACTTTAATATCACTACCTCCATATGTCAAAACAATCATCAAGCATCAAACTTCTCGTAGTATTCAACACACTCATAAGAATTCTTACAAATCTTGTACGCCTAGCATATTAAGATTTTAAGAAAATTACCATGCTACTTAAGACTCTCAAAATAATATAAGTGAAGCATGAGAGTTCATCTATTTCTACAAAATAAAACCACCGCCGTGCTCTAAAAGATACAAGTGTAGTACTAGAGCAAATGACAAACTACTCCGAAAGATATAAGTGAAGATCAATGAGTAGTCGAATAATTATGCAACCAAGTGAAGACTCTCCCATTTAATAATTTCAGATCTTTATACTTTATTCAAACAGCAAACAAAGCTAAATAAAATAAAATGACGCTCCAAGCAAAGCACATATCATGTGGTGAATAAAAATATAGCTCCAAGTAAAGTTACCGATGAATGAAGACGAAAGAGGGGATGCCTTCCGGGGCATCCCCAAGCTTAGGCTCTTGGTTGTCCTTGAATATTACCTTGGGGTGCCTTGGGCATCCCCAAGCTTAGGCTCTTTCCACTCCTTATTCCATAGTCCATCGAATCTTTACCCAAAACTTGAAAACTTCACAACACAAAACTTAACAGAAAACTCGTGAGCTCCGTTAGCGAAAGAAAACAAAACACCACTTCATGGTACTGTAATGAAATCATTCTTTATTTATATTGGTGTTAAACCTACTGTATTACAACTTCTCTATGGTTTATAAACTATTTTACTAGCCATAGAGTCATCAAAATAAGCAAACAACACAATGAAAACAGAATCTGTCAAAAACAGAACAGTCTGAAGTAATCTGTACCAAACGTAAACTTCTGGAACTCCAAACATTCTACCAAAATTAGACGACCTGGAAAATTTGTTTATTGATCAGCAGCAATTGGAATCACTATTTTATCACGTTCTGGTGATTTTTAACAATTCGGGCACTGAGCGCAAAGATTCTGGAAATTAAAGCAAGATCAAATAACTATCTTCCAAGAAAATCTAATAGGTTTAACTGGGCACAAACACTAATTAAAACATAAAACCACATCTAAACAGAGGCTATATGGATTATTTATTCCTAAACAGAACCAAAAAGAAAGAAAGTAAAATAAAATTGGGTTGCCTCCCAACAAGCGCTATCGTTTAACGCCCCTAGCTAGGCATTATGATTTCAATGATGCTCACATAAAAGATAAGAATTGAAACATAAAGAGAGCATCATGAAGAATATGACTAGTACGTTTAAGCCTAACCCACTTCCTATGCATAGGGATTTTGTGAGCCAACAACTTATGGGAACAATAATCAACTTGCATAGGAAGGTAAAACAAGCATAACTTCAAAACTTTAAGCACATAGAGAGGAAACTTGATATTATTGCAATTCCTACAAGCATATGTTCTTCCCTCATAATAGTTTTCAGTAGCATCATGAATGAATTCAAAAATATAACCAGCACCTAAAGCATTCTTTTCATGATCTACTTGCATAGAAAATTTACTACTCTCCACATAAGCAATTTTCTTCTCATGAATAGTAGTGGGAGAAAACTCAACAAAATAACTATCATATGATTGAAAATTAAGATCAAGATGACAAGTTTCATGGTTATCATTATTCTTTATAGCATACGTGTCATCACAATAATCATCATAGATAGGAGGCATGCTTTCATCCTAATAATTTTGCTCATCAAAGCTTGGGGGACAAAATATATCATCTTCCTCAAACATAGCTTCCCCAAGCTTGTGGCTTTGCATATCATTAGCATCATGGATATTCAAGGAATTCATACTAACAACATTGAAATCATGCTCATCATTCAAAGATTTAGTGCCAAACAATTTATAGATCTCTTCTTCTAGCACTTTGGCACAATTATCCTTTCCATCATACCCACGAAAGATATTAAAAATATGAAGCGTATGAGACAAACTAAATTCCATTTTTTAGGTAGTTTTCTTTTATAAACTAGACTAGTGCTAAAAAAAGAAACAAAAAGATTCGATTGTAAGATCTAAAGATATACCTTCACTTACCTAGCCTCCCCGGCAACGACGCGACAAAAGAGCTTGATGTCTACTACACAACCTTCTTCTTGTAGACGTTGTTGGGCCTGCAAGTGCACAGGTTTGTAGGACAGCAACAAATTTCCCTCAAGTGGATGACCTAAGGTTTATCAATCCACGAGAGGCGTAGGAGGAATATGGTCTCTCTCAAACAACCCTGCAACCAAATAACAAAAAGTCTCTTGTGTCCCCAACACACCCAATACAACGGTAAATTGTATAGGTGCACTAGTTCGGCGAAGAGATGGTGATACAAGTGCAATATGGATGGTAGATATGGGTTTTTGTAATCTGAAAATATAAAAACAGCAAGGTAGCGAGCGGTAAAAGTGAGCGTAAACGGTATTGCAATGATAGGAAACAAGGCCTATGGTTCATACTTTCACTAGTGTAAGTTCTCTCAACAATAATAACATAGATAGATCATATGACAAGCCCTCAACATGCGACAAAGAGTCACTCCAAAGCCACAAATAGCGGAGAACAAACGTAGAGATTATGGTCGGGTACGAAACCACCACAAAGCTATTCTTTCGGATCAATCTATAAAAGAGTTCGTACTAGAATAAAACCTTAAGATACAAATCAACCAAAACCCTAATGTCACCTAGGTACTCCATTGTCACCTCAAGTATCCATGGGCATGATTATACGATATGCATCACACAATCTCAGATTTATCCAACCAACATAAAAGTACTTCAAAGAGTGCCCCAAAGTTTCTACCGGAGAATCAAGAACATGTGCCAACCCCTATGCATAGGTTCCCAATGTCACGAAACCCGCAAGTTGATCACCAAGACATACATCAAGTGTTCTCATAAAGACTCAATCCGATAAGATAACTTCAAAGGGGAAACTCAATTCATCACAAGAGAGTAGAGGGGGAGAAACATCATAAGATCCAACTACAATAGCAAAGCTCGGGATACATCAAGATCGTGCCATAGAGGGAACACGAGAGAGAACACGAGAGAGAGAGATCAAACACATAGCTACTGGTACATACCCTTAGCCCCGAGGGTGAACTACTCCCTCGTCGTCATGGATAGCGCCGGGATGATGAAGATGGCCACCGGAGATGGATCCCCCCTCCGGCAGGGTACCGGAAAGGGGTCCCGATTGGTTTTTGGTGGTTCTGGAGGCTTGCGGCGGCGGAACTCCCGATCTATCTTCTGTTCTGGAAGTTTTAGGGTACGACGGTATATATGGGTGAAAGGAGAACGTCGGTGGAGCTACGGGGGCCCCACGAGGCAGGGGGCGCGCCCAGGGGGGAGGGCGCGCCCCCCTACCCTCGTGAGCACCTCCCGTATCTTCTGACGTGGGGTCCAAGTCCATCAGGTGGGTTTCCTTCCAAAAATAACTTCTCCAGTTGATTTCGTTCCGTTTTGACTCCGTCTGATATTCCTTTTCCTCAAAATACTGAAATAGGCATAAAACAGCAAATCTAGGCTGGGCCTCCGGTTAATAGGTTAGTCCCAAAAATAATATAAAAGTGGAAAATAAAGCCCAATATTGCCTAAAACAGTAGATAATATAACATGGAGGAATCAAAAATTATAGATACGTTGGAGACGTATCAGATACCTCTCCGATACACGGAGTGACAAATCCTAATCTCAATCTATGCCAACTCAAAAAACACCTTCGGAGACAACTGTAGAGCATCTTTATAATCCCTAGTTACGTTGTGACGTTTGATAGCACACAAGGTGTTCCTCCGGTATTCGGGAGTTGCATAATCTCATAGTCAGAGGAACATGTATAAGTCATGAAGAAAGCAATAGCAATAAAACTAAACGATCATAGTGCTAAGCTAATGGATGGGTCTTGTCCATCACATCATTCTCTAATGATGTGATCCCGTTCATCAAATGACAACACGTGTCTATGGCTAGGAAACTTAACCATCTTTGATTAACGAGCTAGTCTAGTAGAGACATACTAGGGACACTCTGTTTGTCAATGTATTCACACATGTATTAAGTTTCCGGTTAATACAATTCTAGCATGAATAATAAAAATTTATCAGGATATAAGGAAATATAAATAAAAACTTTATTATTGCCTCTAGGGCATATTTACTTCAAAATTACGGCTTTCTTAAGTGTTTCAAAGGCTTCTCAACAATCATCATAAAAAACAAAAGGAATATCCTTTTGCAGAAGATTTGTAAGAGGCCTAGAAATTTTAGACAAGTTGATGTCTACTACACAACCTTCTTCTTGTAGACGTTGTTGGGCCTCCAAGTGCAGAGGTTTGTAGGACAGTGCTACCTCTTGAGCACTGCGTTGGATTTCCCCGAAGAGGAGAGGATGATGCAGCAAAGTAGCGTAAGTATTTCCCTCAATTTTTGAGAACCAAGGTATCAATCCAGTAGGAGGCTACGCGCAAGTCCCTCGTACCTACACAAAACAAATAGCTCAACGCAACCAACGCGATTAGGGGTTGTCAATCCCTTCAAGGTCACTTACGAGAGTGAGATCTAATAGATAATATTTTTGGTATTTTTGATATAAAGATGCAAAGTAAAATAAAAGGCAAAGTAAAAAAGCAAAGCAATAATAAAGTGATGGAGATTGATATGATGAGAATAGACCCGGGGTCCATAGGTTTCACTAGTGGCTTCTCTCAAGAGCATAAGTATTCTACGGTGGGTGAACAAATTACTATTGAGCAATTGACAGAATTGAGCATAGTTATGAGAATATCCAGGTATGATCATATGTATAGGCATCACGTCCGAGACAACTAGACCGACTCCTGCCTGCATCTATATTACTCCACTCATCGACCGCTATCCAGCATGCATCTAGAGTATTAAGTTCAAAACAGAGTAACGCCTTAAGCAAGATGACATGATGTAGAGGGATAGTTTCATGCAATATGATAAAAACCCCATCTTGTTATCCTCGATGGCAACAATAGACGTGCCTTGATGCCCCTTCTGTCACTGGGAAAGGACACCGCAAGATTGAACCCAAAGCTAAGCACTTCTCCCATTGCAAGAAAAACCAATCTAGTAGGCCAAACCAAACTGATAATTCGAAGAGACTTGCAAAGATAACTAATCATACATAAAAGAATTCAGAGAAGATTCAAATATTGTTCATAGATAGACTTGATCATAAACCCACAATTCATCAGTCTCAACAAACACACAGCAAAAAACAGGATTCCATCGAATAGATCTCCACGAGAGAGGGGGAGAACATTGTATTGAGATCCAAAAAGAGAGAAGAAGCCATCTAGCTACTAACTATGGATCCGAAGGTCTGAGCTAAACTAATCACACTTCATCGGAGGGGCTATGATGATGTAGAAGCCCTCCGTGATGATGGCCCCCTCCGGCGGAGCTCCAGAACAGGCCCCAAGATGGGATCTCGTGGGTACAGAAGGTTGCGGCGGTGGAATTAGGTTTTTGGCTCCGTTTCTGATCGATTGGGGGTACATAGGTATATATAGGAGGAAGGAGTACGTCGGTGGAGCTTCGAGGGGCCCATGAGGCAGGGGGCGCGCCCTAGGGGGGCCTCCACCCTCGCGACCGCCTCTCTTCTTTCTTGACGGAGGGTCCAAGTCTCCTGGATCATATCTGATGAGAAAATCACGTTCCCGAAGGTTTCATTCCGTTTGGACTCCGTTTGATATAAACAACAATTCTGGGCTGGGCCTTCGGTTAATAGGTTAGTCCCAAAAATAATATAAAAGTGGAAAATAAAGCCCAGTATAGTCCAAAACAGTAGATAATATAGCATGGAGCAATCAAAAATTATAGATACGTTGGAGACGTATCAGGCATCCCCAAGCTTAATTCCTGGTCATCCTCGAGTAGGTAAATGATAAAAAAAGAATTTTTGATGCGGTGTGCTACTTTGAATAATTTCAATGTAAATCTTCTCAATTGTGGTATGAATATTCAGATCCGAAAGATTCAAAACAAAAGTTCATATTGACATAAAAATAATATTACTTCAAGCATACTAACAAAGCAATTATGTCTTCTCAAAGTAACATGGCCAAAGAAAGTTTATCCCTACAAAATCATATAGTTTAGTCATGCTCCATTTTCGTCACACAAGAATGCTCTCATCATGCACAACCCCGATGACAAGCCAAGCAATTGTTTCATACTTTAATAATCTCAAACTCATAAACCTTCACGCAATACATGAGCGTGAGCCATGGATATAGCAGTATGGGTGGAATAGAATATGATGATGGGGGTTATGCGGAGAAGACAAAAAAGGAGAAGGTCTCACATCAATGAGGCTAATCAATAGGCTATGGAGATGCCCATCGATTGATGTTAATGCAAGGAGTAGGGATTGCCATGCAACGGATGCACTAGAGCTATAAATGTACGAAAGCTCAACAAAAGAAACTAAGTGGGTGTGCATCCAACTTGCTTGCTCACGAAGACCTAGGGAATTTGAGGAAGCCCATCGTTGGAATATACAAGCCAATTTCTATAATGAAAAATTCCTACTAGTATATGAAAGTGACAAAACAAGAGACTCTCTATCATGATGATTGTGGTGCTACTTTGAAGCACACGTGTGGCAAAGGATAGTAACATTGTCCCTTCTCTCTTTTTCTCTCATTTTTTGGGCCTTCTCTTTTTTTATGGCCTTTCTTCTTTTGTTTATTCCTCACTTGGTACAATGCTCTAGAAAATGATGGTCATCACACTTCTATTAATTTACAACTCAATGATTACAACTCGATACTAGAACAAAGTATGACTCTATATGAATGCCTCCGGCGGTGTACCGAGATATGCAATGAATCAAGAGCGACATGTATGAAAGAATTATGAACGGTGGCTTTGCCACGAATACTATGTCAACTACATGATCATGCTAAGCAATATGGACAATGATGAATGTGTCATGAAGAACGGTATGGTGGAAAGTTGCATGGCAATATATCTCGGAATGGCTATTGAAGTGCCATAATAGGTAGGTATGGTGGATGTTTTGAGGAAGATATAAGGAGGTTTATGTGTGAAAGAGCGTATCATATCACGGGGTTTGGATGCACCGGCGAAGTTTGCACCAACTCTGAATGTAAGAAAGGGCAATGCACGGTACCGAAGAGGCTAGCAATGATGGAAGGGTGAGAGTGCGTATAATCCATGGACTCAACATTAGTCATAAAGAACTCATATACTTATTGCAAAAATCTACAAGTCATCAAAAACCAAAGCATTACGCGCATGCTCCTAGGGGGACAGATTGGTAGGAAAAGACCATCGCTCGTCCCTGACCGCCACTCACAAGGAGGACAATCAAATAACACCTCATGTTTCAAATTTGTTACATAACGTTTACCATACGTGCATGCTACGGGACTTGCCAACTTCAACACAAGCACTTCTCAAATTCACAATTACTCTACTAGCACGACTTTGATATTATCACCTCCATATCTCAAAACAATTATCAAGCATCAAACTTTTCTTAGTATTCAACGCACTCAAAAGAAAGTTTTGCAAATCTTGAATACCAAGCATATTATTATTATTAAGCAAATTACCATGATATTTAAGACTCTCAAAATAATCTAAGTGAAGCATGAGAGATCAATAGTTTCTTTAAAACAAATCCACCACCGTGCTCTAAAAGATATAAGTGAGGCACTAGAACAAAACTATAAAGCTCAAAATATATAAGTGAAGCACATGGAGTATTCTACCAAATTCCAATTCATGTATGGCTCTCTAAAAAGGTGTGTACAGAAAAGATGATTGTGGTAGACTAACAAGCAAAGACCCAAATCATACAAGACACTCCAAGCAAAACACATATCACGTGGTGAATAAAAATATAGCTCCAAGTAAAAATACCGATGGAAGTAGACGAAAGAGGGGATGCCTTTCGGGGCATCCCCAAGCATTGACTTTTTAGTGTCCTTGGATTATCTTGGGGGTGCCATTGGCATCCCCAAGCTTAGGCTATTGCCACTCCTTGTTCAATAATCCATCAAAAGATTTCACCCAAAACTTGAAAACTTCACAACACAAAACTCAACAAAAATCTCGTGAGCTCCGTTAGCGAAGGAAAACAAAAGACCACTTCAAGGTACTGTAATGAACTCATTATTTATTTGTATTGGTGTTAAACCTACTGTATTCCAACTTCTCTATGGATTATAAACTAGTTTACTAGCCATAGATTCAGCAAAATAAGCAAACAACACACGAAAAACAGAATCTGTCAAAAACAGAACAATCTGTAGTAATCTGTAACTAACGCAAACTTATGGAACTCCAAAAAATCTACCAAAATATGACGACCTAGACAATTTTTTTATTGATCACAAGAAATTGGAATCAGTATTTTATCACGTTCTTGTGATTTTTAACAATTGTTTTCGTGAACAGAAAGTTTCTGGAAATTACAGCAAGATCAAATAACTATCATCCAAGAAGATCCTATAGGTTTAACTTGGCACAAACACTAATTAAAATATAAAACCACATCTAAACATAAGGTATATGGATTATTTATTCCTAAACAGAAGCATAAACAAAAAAAACTAAAATAAAATTGGGTTGCCTCCCAACAAGCGCTATCGTTTAACGCCCCTAGCTAGGCATAAAAGCAAGGATAGATCTAGGTATTGCCATCTTTGGTAGGCAATCCATAAGTGGCTCTCATGATAGATTCATATGGTAATTTTATTTTCTTCCTAGGGAAGTGTTCCATGCCCTTTTTTAATGGGAATTGAAATCTAATATTTCCTTCCTTCATATCAATAATTGCATCAACTGTTCTAAGGAAAGGTCTACCGAGAATAATAGGGCAAGAAGGATTGCAATCTATATCAAGAACGATAAAATCTACGGGCCCATAATTCCTATTTGCAACAATAAGAACATCATTAATTCTTCCCATAGGTTTCTTAATAGTGGAATCCGCAAGAGGCAAGTTTAGAGAGCAATCATAAAAATCACGGAAATCTAGCAAATCACACAAAGTCTTGGGAATAGTGGAGACACTAGCACCCAAATCACACAAAGCATAAAACTCATGATATTTAATTTTAATTTTAATAGTAGGTTCCCACTCATCATAAAGTTTTCTAGGGATAGAAACTTTCAACTCAAGTTTTTCTTCATAAGATTGCATCAAGGCATCAACGATATGTTCGGTAAAGGCTTTATTTTGACTATAAGCATGAGGAGAATTTAGCACGGATTGCAACAAGGAAATACAATCAATTAAAGAGCAACTTTCATAATTAAATTCCTTTAAACCCAATATAGTTGGTTTAGCAACATCTAGGGTTTTGATTTCTTTCAATCCCACTTTTATCAATTTCATCATCAAGATCTAAATACTCCAAATTTTTGGAACGCCTTCTAGGTAAAGGAAGATCATATTCAGTTTCATCAAGATTCATATTGCAAAACAAATATTTAATAGGGTACACATCAATAAGTTTTAGATATTCATCTTGATTTTCATAGGAATCCGGTTTAGCAGCCATCTTATTGACTAAGGTAGCTTGCATATCCGAAATTTCGGCAGTTAATTTTTCAAGACGAGCAATTTGAGATCTTATACCATCAAATTCTTTAGACATATCATCGAGCTCTTTGTTCATATAACTCATACAACTTTTTTGTTCCTTAAGCTCGTTTCTGAAGAAATAATTATGCTCAAATTGCAAAACCATAAACTTCCTGACGTTGTTTTCAATCTCTTCTAGTTTTTTAAGGTGAAGATCACCAAATCTAGGAAGAGCCATCGCGACAAGCAAGCAAACCAACACACGAGCAAACAAAAGGCAAGCGAAAAAAAGGCAAACGGAAAAGAGAGGGCGAATAAAACGGCAAGGGTGAAGTGGGGGAGAGGAAAACGAGAGGCAAATGGCAAATAATGTAGTCCGAGAGATAAGGAATTGTGATGGGTACTTGGTATGTTGACTTTTGCGTAGACCTCCCAGGCAACGGCGCCAGAAATTCTTCTTGCTACCTCTTGAGCACTGCGCTGGATTTCCCTGAAGAGGAGAGGATGATGCAGCAAAGTAGCGTAAGTATTTCCCTCAGTTTTTGAGAACCAAGGTATCAATCCAGTAGGAGGCTACTCGCAAGTCCCTCGTACCTACACAAAACAAATAGCTCAACGCAACCAACACGATTAGGGGTTGTCAATCCCTTCACGGTCACTTACGAGAGTGAGATCTGATAGATAATATTTTTGGTATTTTTGATATAAAGATGCAAAGTAAAATAAAAGGCAAAGTAAAAAAGCAAAGCAATAATAAAGTGATGGAGATTGATATGATGAGAATAGACCCGGGGGCCGTAGGTTTCTCTAGTGGCTTCTCTCAAGAGCATAAGTATTCTACGGTGGGTGAACAAATTACTGTTGAGCAATTGACAGAATTGAGCATAGTTATGAGAACATCTAGGTATGATCATGTATATAGGCATCACGTTCGAGACAAGTAGACCGACTCCTGCCTGCATCTACTACTATTACTCCACTCATCGATCGCTATCCAGCATGCATCTAGAGTATTAAGTTCAAAACAGAGTAACGCCTTAAGCAAGATGACATGATGTAGAGGGATAGTTTCATGCAATATGATAAAAACCCCATCTTGTTATCCTCGATGGCAACAATACTATACGTGCCTTGCTGCCCCTTCTGTCACTGGAAAAGGACACCACAAGATTGAACCCAAAGCTAAGCACTTCTCCCATTGCAAGAAAAACCAATCTAGTAGGCCAAACCAAACTGATAATTCGAAGAGACTTGCAAAGATAACCAATCATACATAAAAGAATTCAGAGAAGATTCAAATATTGTTCATAGATAGACTTGATCATAAACCCACAATTCACCGGTCTCAACAAACACACTGCAAAAAAGAGGATTACATCGAATAGATCTCCACGAGAGAGGGGGAGAACATTGTATTGAGATCCAAAAAGAGAGAAGAAGCCATCTAGCTACTAATTATGGACCCGAAGGTCTGAGGTAAACTACTCACACTTCATCGGAGGGGCTATGATGATGTAGAAGCCCTCCGTGATGATGCCCCCTTTCGGCGGAGCTCCGGAACAGGCCCCAAGATGGGATCTCGTGGGTACAGAAGGTTGGGGCGGTGGAATTAGGTTTTTGGCTCCGTTTCTGATCGTTTGGGGTACGTAGGTATATATAGGAGGAAGGAGTACGTCGGTGGAGCTTCGAAGGGCCCACGAGGCAGGGGGCGCGCCCTAGGGGGGGCCTCCACCCTCGTGACCGCCTCTCTTCTTTCTTGATGTAGGGTCCAACTCTCATGGATCATATCTGATGAGAAAATCACGTTCCCGAAGGTTTCATTCCGTTTGGACTCCGTTTGATATTCCGTTTCTTTGAAAAACCGAAATAGGCAAAAACAACAATTCTGGGCTGGGCCTCCGGTTAATAGGTTAGTCCCAAAAATAATATAGAAGTGGAAAATAAAGCCCAATATAGTCCAAAACAGTAGATAATATAGCACGGAGCAATCAAAAATTATAGATACGTTGGAGACGTATCAGACAGTAGCAAATTTCCCTCAAGTGGATGACCTAAGGATTATCAATCCGTGGGAGGCATAGGATGAACATGGTCTGTCTCAAACAACCCTGCAACCAAATAACAAAGAGTCTCTTGTGTCCCCAACACACCAAATACAATGGTAAATTGTATAGGTGCACTAGTTCGGCGAAGAGATGGTGATACAAGGGCAATATGGATGGTAGATATAGGTATTTGTAAATTGAAAATATAAAAACAGCTAGGTAACTAGTGGTAAGAATGAGCGTAAACGGTATTGCAATGCTAGGAAACAAGGCCTAGGGTTCACACTTTCACTAGTGCAAGTTCTCTCAACAATAATAACATAACAGGATCATATAACTATCCCTCAACATGCAACAAAGAGTCACTCCAAAGTCACTAATAGCGGAGAACAAACGAAGAGATTATTGTAGGGTACGAAACCACCTCAAAGTTATTCTTTCGGATTGATCTATTCAAGAGTTCATACTAGAATAACACCTTAAGATACAAATCAACCAAAACCCTAATGTCACCTAGATACTCCAATGTCACCTCAAGTATCCGTGGGTATGATTATACGATATGCATCACGCAATCTCAGATTCATCTATTCAACCAACACAAAGAACTTCAAAGAGTGCCCCAAAGTTTCTACCGGAGAGTCAAGACGAAAACATGTGCCAACCCCTATGCATAGGTTCATGGCGGAACCCGCAAGTTGATCACCAAAACATACATCAAGTGAATCAATAGAATAACCCATTGTCACCATGGTTATCCCACGCAAGACATACATCAAGTGTTCTCAAATCATTAAAGACTCAATCCGATAAGATAACTTCAAAGGGAAAACTCAATCCATTACAAGAGAGTAGAGGGGGAGAAACATCATAAGATCCAACTATAATAGCAAAGCTCGCGATACATCAAGATCGTATCACCTCAAGAACACGAGAGAGAGACAGAGATCAAACACATAGCTACTGGTACATACCCTCAGCCCTGAGGGTGAACTACTCCCTCCTCGTCATGGAGAGCACCGGGATGATGAAGATGGCCACCGGTGAGGGATCCCCCCCTCCGGCAGGGTGCCGGAACAGGGTCCCGATTGGTTTTTGGTGGCTACAGAGGCTTGCGGTGGCGGAACTCCTGATCTATTCTATTCTCCGAAGGTTTTAGGGTATATGGTAATATATAGGCGAAAGAAGTCGGTAAGGGGAGCCACGAGGGGCCCATGAGGGTGGAGGGCGCGCCAGGGGGGGTGGGGTGGGGTGGGCGCGCCCCTGCCTCGTGCTCTCCTCGTTGATCCCCTGACGTGCACTCCAAGTCTCCCGTATTGCTTTCTTTCCAAAAATAACTTTTCCGAAGGTTTCATTCCGTTTGGACTCCGTTTGATATTCCTTTTCTGCGAAACACTGAAACAAGGGAAAAAACAGAAACTGGCATTGGGCTCTGGGTCAATAGGTTAGTCCCAAAAGTAATATAAAAGTGCATAGTAAATCCCATTAAACATCCACGATGGATAATATAATAGCATGAATACTTCATAAATTATAGAAACGTTGGAGACGTATCAGCATCCCCAAGCTTAATTCCTGCTCGTCCTCGAGTAGGTAAATGATAAAAGAAATAATTTATGAAGTGTGAATGCTAGCAGGTGCACAAGTTTGATCAATGATGATTTCAATCACCTTTTCTAGCATCATTATATATCATAACAGTAGCTCATCTCATAATACTTTTCATGATCAAGTAACAAACTATTCACATGTTAAAGCATAGATCATAAACTTTCTTGAAAACTAACAAACTGTGTTATTAGTCATCAAACAATTATAATTCATCTTATTTTCAGGAAGAGTCTATGTCAGAGCTTTGATTCATCAAACTTCACATACTCAACTATCATTTAGTCTTCCATGATTGCTACCACTCAAAGCATATTTTTAGAACAAATAGTATTCATCGAACACAGAGAAAGATAGGGGCGCTTAATGTTTCGCCTCCCAACCTTTTACCTCAAGGGTAATGCCAACAGTAATAATTCATGCTCAAATATATTTGAATGGCCATATATGACTAGATCTTTCCATCACATGATGCTTGCCAACTAAAGAGTAGGTTGGAATGAGAAGGAATACTACCGACTCTTGAATAAAAGTAAAAGATAGACCCTTCGCAGAGGGAAGCAGGGATTTGCAGAGGTGCCAGAGCTCGAAGCTAAAACAGAGATGAAAATAATTTTGAGAGGTATGCTTTCATTGTCAACATAACGACCAAGAGTTCCCAATATCTTCCATACTAGATACATTATAGGTGGTTGCCAAACAGAAAGGTAAAGATTTTACTCCTCCTCCACCAACAATCACACTCCACGGCTTGTCCGAAACAACAGGTGTCATCCAACTTTCAACAATCCTGGGGGAGTTTGTTTAAATTATTTGTGAATTTTTGTTTGATCTTTTGATCATAGGACTGGGCATCCCAGTTACCAGCCATTTTCTCGTGAATGATGAGCGGAGTCCACTCATCGTGAGAATAACCCACCTAGCATGGAAGATATTGACAGCCCCTAGTTGCTACATGAGCGATTCGGGCATACAAAACAGATTATTATTTGAAGGTTTAGAGTTTGGCACATGCAAATTTACTTGCAACGGCAGGTAAATATCGCATATAGGTAGATATGGTGGACACTCATGCAAGAAACTTGGTTCAAGGAATTTGGATGCACAAGCAGTATTCCCGCTTAGTACAGATATTTTGGCTAGCAAAGGATTCTAAATAGCAAGCACCACATGTTAGAGGATCCATACCAATATAACTTCTATACAAATATACCCAAGCATAACTCATTATGTTGTCTTCCTTGTCCAACTTCAACTAATTTGCTCAGGTTTGAAAATAATTAATGGGGATCACAATCATAGAAGATGTCCAAGATAGTGTATTTATATGTGAAATCTCTCTTCCTTCAATATTCTTTCATGAATTGTTCAAGTGACCAATACAATGTTTGCTAACCTTAATTTTTTTACCACCTATACTTCTTATATGTGAAGGCATTACTCCCCATGGGAAAGGCATATGAAACATATATAATTTCAAATTTATGACATTCAAATAATTCAACAATTTACTCATAGGATATAAGTGAAGCACACGAGTAAATGACAAACTACTCCAAAAAGATATAAGTGAAGATCAATGAATAGTTGAATAATTTTGTAACTATGTGAAGACCCTCTAACATTTAAGAATTTCAGATCTTGATACTTTATTCAAACAGCAGGCAAAACTAAACAAAATAAAATGACGCTCCAAGCAAAACACATATCATGTGGTGAATAAAAATATAGCTCCAAGTAAAGTTACCGATGAATGAAGACGAAAGAGGGGATGCCTTCCGGGGCATCCCCAAGCTTAGACGCTTGGTTATCCTTGAATATTACCTTGGGGTGCCTTGGGAATCCCCAAGCCTAGGCTCTTGCCACTCCTTATTCCATAGTCCATCGAATCTTTACCCAAAACTTGAAAACTTCACAACACAAAACTCAACAGAAAACTCGTGAGCTCCGTTAGCGAAAGAAAACAAAACACCACTTCAAGGTACTGTAATTAAATCATTATTTATTTTTATTGGTTTTAAATATACTTTATTCCAACTTCTATATGGTTCATAAACTATTTTACTAACCATACACTCATCAAAATAAGCAAACAACACACGAAAAACAGAATCTGTCAAAAACAGAATAGTCTGTAGTAATATGTATCAAACGTATACTTATGGAACTCCAAAAATTCTAAAATAAATTGGTGGACCTGGGTAATTTGTCTAGTAATCTTTTTCAAAAAGAATCAACTAAATAGCACTCCCCAGTAAAAAGTTTTAGCTAATCTCGTGAGCGCTAAAGTTTCTGTTTTTTTACAGCATGATCATAAAGACTTCACCCAAGTCTTCTCAAAGGTTCTACTTGGCACAAACACTAATTAAAACACAAAACCACATATAAACAGAATCTAGATGGATTATTTAATCTAAACAGAACCAAAAAGCAATAAACTAAAATAAAATTGAGTTGCCTCCCAACAAGCGCTATCGTTTAACGCCCCTAGCTAGGCATGATGATTTCAATGATGCTCACATAAAAGATAAGAATTGAAACATAAAGAGAGCATCATGAAGAATATGACTAACAATTTAAGTCTAACCCACTTCCTATGCATAGGGATTTTGTGAGCAAACAACTTATGGGAAAAATAATCAACTAGCATAGGAAGGCAAAACAAGCATAACTTCAAAACATTAAGCACGTAGAGAGGAAACTTGACATTACTGCAATATGTAGAAGCATATGATCCTCTCTCATAATAATTTTCAGTAGCATCATGAATGAATTCAACCATATAACCAGCACATAAATCATTCTTTTCATGATCTACTTGCATATAAATTTTACTACTCTCCACATAAGAAAATTTATTCTCATCAAAAGTAGTGGGAGCAAACTCAACAAAATAACTATCATGTGAACCATAATCCAATTGAAAATTAAAATCATGATGAAAAGTTTCATGGTTATCTTCATTATTTATAGCATACAAGTCATCACAATAACCATCATATATTGCAACTTTGTTCTCATAATCAATTGGAACCTCTTCCGAAATAGTGGATTCATCACTAAATAAAGTCAAGACCTCTCCAAATCCACTTTCATAAATATAATCATCATAAATAGGAGGCATGCTATCATCACAATAAATTTGCTCATCAAAACTTGTTGGACAAAAAATATCATCTTCACCAAACATAGCTTCCCCAAGCTTGTGGCTTTGCATATCATTAGCATCATGGGTATTCAAAGAATTCATACTAACAACATTGCAATCATGCTCATCATTCACATATTTAGTGCCAAACATCCTAATGCATTCTTCATCTTGCAACTGAGCACAATTATCGGAATCCTTATTCTCATGAAAGATATTAAAAAGATGAAGCATATGAGGCACCCTCAATTCCAATTTTTTTGTAGTTTTCTTTTATAAACTAAACTAGTGCTAAAACAAGAAACAAAAAGATTCAATTGCAAGATCTAAAGATATACCTTCAAGCACTCACCTCCCCGGCAACAGCGCCAGAAAAGAGCTTAGTTGACGGGGTGTGAGTGTCGCTTACCTAGGCTCCCCGGCAACGGCGCCAGAAAAGAGCTTGATGTCTACTACACAACCTTCTTCTTGTAGACGTTGTTGGGCCTCCAAGTGCAGAGGTTTGTAGGACAGTAGCAAATCTCCCTCAAGTAGATGACCTAAGGTTTATCAATCCGTGGAAGGCGTAGGATGAACATGGTCTCTCTCAAACAACCTTGCAACCAAATAACAAAGAGTCTCGTGTTTCCCCAACACACCAATACAATGGTAAATTGTGTAGGTGCACTAGTTCGGCGAAGAGATGGTGATACAAGTGCAATGTGGATGGTAGATATAGGTATTTGTAATCTGAAAATATAAAAACAACAAGGTAACTAGTGGTAAGAATGAGCGTGAACGGAATTGCAATGCTAGGAAACAAGGCCCAGGGTTCATACTTTCACTAGTGCAAGTTCTCTCAACAATAATAACATAACTGGATCATATAACTATCCCTCAACATGCAACAAAGAGTCACTCCAAAGTCACTAATAGCGGAGAACAAATGAAGAGATTATTGTAGGGTACGAAACCACCTCAAAGTTATTCTTTCGGATCGATCTATTCAAGAGTTCGTACTAGAATAACACCTTAAGATACAAATCAACCAAAACCCTAATGTCGCCTAGATACTGTTGGGGAACGTAGCAGAAATTCAAAATTTTCCTACGTGTCACCAAGATCTATCTATGGAGAAACCAGCAACGAGGGGAAGGAGAGTGCATCTACATACCCTTGTAGATCGCTAAGCGGAAGCGTTCAAGTGAACGGGGTTGATGGAGTCATACTCGTCGTGATCCAAATCACCGATGACCAAGTGCCGAACGGACGGCACCTCCGCATTCAACACACATACAGCCCGGTGACGTCTCCCATGCCTTGATCCAGCAAGGAGAGAGGGAGAGGTTGAGGAAGACTCCATCCAGCAGCAGCACACCGGCGTGGTGGTGGTGGAGGAGCGTGGTAATCCAGTAGGGCTTCGCCAAGCACTACGAGATATGAGGAGGAGAGAGGCAGGGCTGCACCAACAGGGAGAGATCAGATCGCGTGTATTGGGCAGCCCCTAGGCCTCATATATATAGGGGAAGGGGAGGAGGGTGAGCCCCCTCTAGGGTTCCCACCCCTAGAGGGGTGGCAGCCCTAGATGGGTTTTGGGTGGCGGCCAAGAGGGGGAGGAGAGGGAGGCGCAGGGAGCATGGGCCTTAGGGCCCATCTGCCCTTAGGGTTTGCCCCCTCTCCTCTTCCCTTGCGCCTTGGGCCTTGTGGGAGGGAGCACCAGCCCACCTGGGGCTGGTCCCCTACCACACTTGGCCCATGCAGCCCTCCGGGGCCGGTGGCCCCACTTGGTGGACCCCCGGACACCTCCGGTGGTCCCGGTACACTACCGGTGATGCCCAGAACACTTCTGGTGGCCAAAACCATACTTCCTATATATAAATCTTTACCTCCGGACCATTCCGGAACTCCTCGTGACGTCCGGGATCTCATCCGGGACTCCGAACAACATTTGGTAACCACATATGAACTTCCTTTATAACGCTAGCGTCATCGAACCTTAAGTGTGTAGACCCTACGGGTTCGGGAACCATGCAGACATGACCGAGACGTTCTCCGGTCAATAACCAACAGCGGGATCTGGATACCCATGTTGGTTCCCACATGTTCCACGATGATCTCGTCGGATGAACCATGATGTCGAGGATTCGATCAATCTCGTATACAATTCCCTTTGTCTAGCGGTATTGTACTTGCCCGAGATTCGATCGTCGGTATCCCGATACCTTGTTCAATGTCGTTACCGGCAAGTCTCTTTACTCGTTCCGTAACACATCATCCCGTGATCAACTCCTTGATCACATTGTGCACATTATGATGACGTCCTACCGAGTGGGCCCAGAGATACCTCTCCGTCACACGGAGTGAGAAATCCCAGTCTCGATTCGTGCCAACCAACAGACACTTTCGGAGATACCTGTAGTGTACCTTTATAGCCACCCAGTTACGTTGTGACGTTTGGCACACCCAAAGTATTCCTACGGTATCCGGGAGTTGCACAATCTCATGGTCTAAGGAAATGATACTTGACATTAGAAAAGCTTTAGCATACGAACTACACGATCTTTGTGCTAGGCTTAGGATTGGGTCTTGTCCATCACATGATTCTCCTAATGATGTGATCCCGTTATCAACGACATCCAATGTCCATGGTCAGGAAACCGTAACCATCTATTGATCAACGAGCTAGTCAACTAGAGGCTTACTAGGGACATGGTGTTGTCTATGTATCCACACATGTATCTGAGTTTCCTATCAATAGAATTATAGCATGGATAATAAACGATTATCATGAACAAGGAAATATAATAATAACTTATTTATTATTGCCTCTAGGGCATATTTCCAACAAGTGCAGAGGTTTGAAGGACAGTAGCAAATCTCCCTCAAGTAGATGACCTAAGGTTTATCAATCCGTGGAAGGCGTAGGATGAAGATGGTCTCTCTCAAACAACCCTGCAACCAAATAACAAAGAGTCTCGTGTTTCCCCAACACACCAATACAATGGTAAATTGTATAGGTGCACTAGTTCGGCGAAGAGATGGTGATACAAGTGCAATATGGATGGTAGATATAGGTATTTGTAATCTGAAAATATAAAAACAACAAGGTAACTAGTGGTAAGAATGAGCGTGAACGGAATTGCAATGCTAGGAAACAAGGCCTAGGGTTCATACTTTCACTAGTGCAAGTTCTCTCAACAATAATAACATAACTGGATCATATAACTATCCCTCAACATGCAACAAAGAGTCACTCCAAAGTTACTAATAGCGGAGAACAAATGAAGAGATTATTGTAGGGTACGAAACCACCTCAAAGTTATTCTTTCGGATCGATCTATTCAAGAGTTCGTACTAGAATAACACCTTAAGATACAAATCAACCAAAACCCTAATGTCACCTAGATACTCCAATGTCACCTCAAGTATTTGTGGGTACGATTATACGATATGCATCACAAAATCTCAGATTCATCTATTCAACCAACACAAAGAACTTCAAAGAGTGCCCCAAAGTTTCTACCGGAGAGTCAAGACGAAAACATGTGCCAACCCCTATGCATAGGTTCATGGGCGGAACCCGCAAGTTGATCACCAAAACATACATCAAGTGAATCAATAGAATAACCCATTGTCACCATAGTTATCTCGCGCAAGACATACATCAAGTGTTCTCAAATCATTAAAGACTCAATCCGATAAGATAACTTCAAAGGGAAAACTCAATCCATTACAAGAGAGTAGAGGGGGAGAAACATCATAAGATCCAACTATAATAGCAAAGCTCGTGGTACATCAAGATCGTATCACCTCAAGAACACGAGAGAGAGAGAGAGAGAGAGAGAGAGAGAGAGAGAGAGAGAGATCAAACACATAGCTACTGGTACATACCCTCAGCCCCGAGGGTGAACTACTCCCTCCTCGTCATGGAGAGCGCCGGGATGATGAAGATGGCCACCGGTGAGGGATCCCCCCTCCGGCAGGGTGCCGGAACAGGGTCTCGATTGGTTTTTGGTGGCTACAGAGGCTTGCGGCGGCGGAACTCCCGATCTATTCTGTTCGCCGAAGGTTTTAGGGTATATGGGAATATATAGGCGAAAGAAGTCGGTAAGGGGAGCCACGAGGGGCCCACGAGGGTGGAGGGCGTGCCCAGGGGGGTGGGCGCACCCCCTGCCTCGTGCTCTCCTCGTTGATCCCCTGACGTGCACTCCTAGTCTCCCGTTTTGCTTTCTTTCCAAAAATAACTTTTCCAAAGGTTTCATTCCGTTTGTACTCCGTTTGATATTCCTTTTCTGCGAAACACTGAAACAAGGGAAAAAACAGAAACTGGCACTCAGCTCTGGGTCAATGGGTTAGTCCCAAAAGTAATATAAAAGTGCATAGTAAAGCCCATTAAACATCCAAGATGGATAATATAATAGCTTGAATACTTCATAAATTATAGATACGTTGGAGACGTATCACAAGTATTTGATAAATCTCCTATAGAAACCAGCATGACCTAGGAAACTACGAATACCTTTGATATCTTTAGGACATGTCATTTTCTCAATTGCATCAAACTTAGCTTTGTCCACTTCAATACCTCTTTCAGAAATTTTATGACCCAAGACAATACCTTCTTTAACCATAAAGTGGCACTTTTCCCAATTCAATTCAAGACAAGATTTGTTTGTTCACATCTCTGCAAAACTCGATCAAGATTGCTTAAACAATCATCAAGAGTATACCCAATAGCAGCTCGGTGCTTCCTTAGAACTTTCAATAATCTTTCTTCTTCATGTTCTGAAAGGTTAGCACTAATAATAATAGGATATATCTTCTTTTCATCAAGATAAGCATATTTCAAAGTGTCTGGTAATTGTTTTAATTCAAACACAGTATCACCTTTAGGTGGACGAGGACCTCCTAGAGTTTCAATGGGCAAATTGTGTTTAAGCAGAGGACGTTGTTCAAAGAAATTTTTATCTATTTCATTTCTCTCATGCATATGTAAATCATCTTCATGGTCTAGCAAATATTGTTCTAAAGGATTAGTAGGAGGCACGGCAATAGAAGCAAGACCAATTATTTCATCCTTACTAGGCAATTCTTTTTCATGGAGCTTTCTACTAAACTGGGAAAAATTAAACTCATGAGACTCATCACCAAAGCTAACACCGACAATTTGTTTCTCACAATCTATTCTTAGCATTAACGGTGTTTAAGAAAGGTCTACCAAAGATAATGGGACAAAAGTCATCTTGTGGGGAACCAAGAACAAGAAAATCAGTAGGGTATTTTATTTTCACACACAAGACTTCAACATCTGTAACAATCCCAATTGGTGATATATTGTCTCTATTAGCAAGTTTAATAGTAACATCTATGTCTTCTATCTCTGCGGGTGCTATGTCATTCATAGTTTCTTGATATAAGGAGTAAGGAATAACACTCACACTAGCACCTATGTCACATAAACCATGATAACAATGATCTCCTCACTACTAGGAAAGGCTTATACATAAAAGTTTACCAGTAGCGTGTGTTATGGACCGCACGCTACTGATAATTACCAGTAGCGTCTGTTATAAAGCGCGCTACTGGTACAACATAGTAGCAGTGTGGGTCTCTGGAGGCCACACTACTGATATGTTTGCCACAGCACACCACCCGACCAAAAACTATTAGTAGTGTTTGTAGTCTAACCAGCGCTACTATTAAGAAAGTAGTTGTAATGCCTGTGCACCTAGACGCGCTACTACTATTTCTTCTATGGGTAAACTTATACCAGTAGCGTTGTTTTTGTACAAGCGCTATAGCTAGTTTTACGTACCAGTAGATATTTTGGCTGGCACTCATAGCAGTAGCGTGCTTTGGCTCCCCACGCTACTGCTATGGTCGCCAGCCACCTACCACCTTTCCCCTCCTTCCTCCCCTTTCTTCTTCCTCTCCCCCTTCCTTTCTCCCCCTTTCCTTGCACCTTGCTTGTTCCTTTCAATGCTCCCCCTCCACCACCCCTCCATTAGAGCCCTCCCCCCTCTTCTTTGCCCTCCACCACCCCCTCCATTAGAGCCCTGCTCCCTCCACCTCTTCTTTGCCCTCCACCACCCCCTCTTCTTTGCGCCCTCCACCACAACCCCCTCCATTAATGCCCTCCCTCACCCTCTTCTTTGCCCTCCACCCCTTCCATTAATGCCTTCCCTCTTATCTCTCTCTCCTCTCCCACTATCTCCCTAGCTAGCTCTCTCTCTCTCTCTCTCTCTCTCCCTAGCTAGCTAGCTAGTTAGAGCTATATATCAAGAGCTACTAGGTAATTAAGAAGAAAGGTGCTTGATATCCCTCTCAACACATAGGTGAGCAAAAAAAGGTGTTTGTGTGGATAGGACCGCAACTATATATATATGGGCGATATGAGAATATATATACCGAATTGTGCGTGGCATAATTTGAGTTGCCTACATTGTGTATTTGATGAAATAATGTGGGTGACATGAGTTTCCTATGTTTTGCCGAAATGTCGATTCAATTCCATTTCGGCGAATTTCGGGCAAACTCAATATGTCCTATGTTTAGGGAAGGTCATGCCGAAATTTTGTATGAATTTGATCCACGCATGCATATATACGTGGTTATAATATTTGCTCCGCGCGCAGGTGATCATGAAGGTCAATGGAAGGATGGTGGAAAGATACTAGCAATCCGCTGTGGACGACATGTATGAAAAAAGACTGAAGGATGTTTTATGTCTGTGTCGAAAATGCAAAGGAACAGTCAGGCTCGACCCCTTTGAGGGTGGCACATTCAACGCGTCCCTGCTCATGCATGGTTTCATGCATGGCCATACTTGGTGGATAAGTGAAGATGGTGATGATGAGGATGTCGACGGGGCAGGAAATAACGACATGGGGCCACCAGACGAAGAGATGACCGATTATGTGCCCGAAGAGGAAGACGGCCTCGGAAATGTCGATGGCGAAGAGGTAGTTCAAGGCGGAGAAGACGCGGACATGCCGCCGTCTTCGTCGCTACTAAGTTCAGCCATGCGGGACCCGCATGTTCGAGACCTGCTTCGCAAGAAGACGACTAGCGACAGAGCTGCTTCTAGAGAGGAGGCCAAACTGGCGCAACTAGAGGTTGATACGTCTCCGTCGTCTCTACTTTTCAAAACACTTTTGCCCTTGTTTTGGACTCTAACTTGTATGATTTGAATGGAACTAACCCGGACTGACGCTGCTTTTAGCAGAATTGCCATGGTGTTGTTTTATGTGCAGAAAGAAAATATTCTCAGAAAGTCCTGAAACTCCACGGAACACCTTAGAAAAAACAATAAAAAATCCTCGCCAAAGATGAAGACTAGGGGGCCCACACCCTGTCCACGAGGGTGGGGGGCGCCCCCCTAGGGCGCGCCCCCTACCTCGTGTGCCCCTGGATGCCCTCCGACGCCAACTCCAACTCTATATATTGGCTTTCGGGGAGAAAAAAATCAGAGAGAAAAAATCATCGCGTTTTACGATACGGAGCCGCCGCCAAGCCCTAAAACCTCTCGGAAGGGCTGATCTGGAGTCCGTTCGGGGCTCCAGAGAGGGGAATTCGTCGCCGTCGTCATCATCAACCATCCTCCATCACCAATTTCATGATGCTCACCGCCGTGCGTGAGTAATTCCATCGTAGGCTTGCTGGACGGTGATGGGTTGGATGAGATTTATCATGTAATCGAGTTAGTTTTGTTAGAGTTTGATCCCTAGTATCCACTATGTTCTGAGATTGATGTTGCTATGACTTTGCTATGCTTAATGCTTGTCACTAGGGCCCGAGTGCCATGATTTCAGATCTGAACCTATTATGTTTTCATGAATATATGTGAGTACTTGATCCTATCTTGCAAGTCTATAGTCACCTACTATGTGATGATCTAGCAACCCCGAAGTGACAATAATCGGGACCACTCCCGGTGATGACCATAGTTTGAGGAGTTCATGTATTCATTATGTGCTAATGCTTTGTTCCGGTTCTCTATTAAAAGGAGACCTTAATATCCCTTAGTTTCCAATAGGACCCCGCTGCCACGGGAGGGTAGGACAAAAGATGTCATGCAAGTTCTTTTCCATAAGCATGTATGACTATATACGGAATACATGCCTACATTACATTGATGAATTGGAGCTAGTTCCGTGTCACCCTATGGTATGACTGATACATGATGAACCGCATCCGGCATAATTATCCATTGCTAATCCGGTGCCTACGAGTTTTCCATATACTGGTTTACGCTTATTTACTTTCCCGCTGCTACTGTTACAATCACTACAAAATACCAAAAACATTACTTTTGCTGTCTTTACTTTTGTTGCCGTTACCACCACTATCATATTACTTTGCTACTAAACACTTTGCTGCAGATACTAAGTTTCCAGGTGTGGTTGAATTGACAACTCAGCTGCTAATACTTGAGAATATTATTTGGCTCCCCTTGTGTTGAATCAATAAATTTGGGTTAAATACTCTACCCTCGAAAACTGTTGCGATCCCCTATACTTGTGGGTTATCAAGACCTTTTTCTGGCGCCGTTGCCGGGGAGCATAGCTCTATTCTTTGAGTCACTTGGGATTTATATCTGCTGGACACTATGAAGAACTTGAAAGACGCTAAGATAACAGTTTATCCCTCAACTACGAGGGGAGGTAAGGAACTCCCATCTAGCCTTGCACTTGATTCACCTTCTGTTATGAGTAAGCTAGCGACACCTAAACCTGCTTCTGCTATTCGTTCTGATATGTCGCATGTTATTGATGATGCCACTTCTACTATGCATGATACTTATGATGAAACTGCTTCTATGCCTGATACTACTGTACCCCTTAGTGAATTTCTTGAAGAACAAATTGCTAGGGCTAGAGAAAGAGAGATTGATGAAACTGAATACGATGATGAAAGTGATGATGAAAATATGCCTGTTATTCCTCAGGGTTATCTTTTTGATAAAGATTCTTCTTTAGCTATTTTAGCCTGCAAAGATATATATGAGCTCAAGAGGTTATTGATTAAATGGAACAAAGAATCACTTAGAGATAAAATGAAACCTGATCCTGCTTTTGCAACTTCACCTATCTGTGTTCCTGATAAGGATTATGAATTCTTTGTTGATCCAGATATAATTACTTTGGTTGAATCTGATCCTTTTTATGGCTATGAATCTGAAACTGTTGTGGCACATCTTACTAAGTTAAATGATATAGCTGCCATGTTCACTAATGATGAGAGATCGCGTTACTTCTATATACACAAAATATTTCCGTTCTCATTAAAGGGTGATGCTAAGATATGGTTTAACTCTCTTGATCTTGGTTGTGTGCGTAGTCCCCAAGATATGATTTATTACTTCTCTGCTAAATATTTCCCTGCTCATAAGAAACAAGCTGCTTTGAGGGAAATATACAACTTTGCGCAAATTAAAGAAGAGAGTCTCCCACAAGCTTGGGGGAGGCTTCTCAAGTTACTTAATGCTTTGCCTGATCATCCTCTTAAGAAACCTGAAATACTTGGTATCTTCTATAATGGACTAACCGATGCTTCCAGAGATTACCTGGATAGTTGTGCTGGTTCTCTTTTCAGGGAAAGAACACCGGATGAAGCTGAAATTCTATTGAATAATATGTTGACAAATGAAAATAATTGGGCACCTCCTGAGCCAGCCCCTGAGCCAGCTCCTGCTCCAATTACTGAGCCTATTCCTAAACCAACTCCGAAGAACAGAGGTGTTCTATTTCTCAGTCCCGAAGATATGCAAGAGGCAAAGAAATCTACGAAAGAAAAATGTATTAAAGCTAAAGATGTTAAGAATTTACCTCATATTGAAGAAATACATGGTCTTAATCTACCGCCTATCGAAGAAACATATGAACTTGATCACTTATTTACTGAAGAACCCCCTGATCTCGATATCCCGACACCGGTAGTAAAGGTAAATTCTCTCTATAGATATGATAAAGCTGAAGTTCCTCCTACTAAAATTGCTAGTTAGTGCTTGGATGAGTTTGATAACTTTATGTTTAAGCAAGACGACTTCAATGCTTATTTTGGTAGACAAATAAAGAAAATGCTTATAAGATTAGATGCTTGGGTGATTATATGGCTAATATTAGAGGTGAACTTAAACTTGTTAGCAAACATGCTTCTATGGTTACCACTCAAGTAGAACAAGTACTTAAAGCTCAAAAAGAATTGCTCCATGAAATGAATAGTAAGAAAAATGATTATGCTGGTAGAGTGGCTACTAGAACTGGTAGAATGACTCAGGAACCTTTGTATCCTGAAGGCCACCCTAAGAGAATCGAGCAAGATTCTCAGAGAAATAATATTGATGTTCCTGGTTCTTCTAAAAAGAAGAAAAAGAAAAATGATAGAACTGTGCAAACTTCTAGTGAACCTATTGCTGAACCACCTGATAATCCAAATGATATCTCTATGTCTGATGCTGAAACACAATCTGGTAATGAACATGAACCTAATGAAAATATTAATGATGATGTTCATGATGATGCTCAACCTAGTAATGATAATGATGTAGAAATTGAACCTGCTGTTGATCTTGATAACCCACAATCGAAGAATCAATGTTATGATAAAAGAGACTTTGTTGCTAGGAAACATGGTAAAGAAAGAGAACCATGGGTTCAGAAACCCATGCCTTTTCCTCCGAAACCATCCAAGAAAAAGGATGATGAGGATTTTGAGCGCTTTGTTGAAATGGTTAGACCTATCTTTTTGCGTATGCGATTGACTGATGTGCTCAAAACAAATCCTTATGATAAATATATGAAGGATATCATTACTAATAAAAGAAAGATACCGGAAGCTGAAATTTCCACCATGCTTGCTAATTATACCTTTATAGGTGGAATACCAAAGAAACTTGGTGATCTCGGAGTACCTACTATAACTTGCTCCATTAAAAGAGATTATAGTAAAACTGCTTTATGTGATTTTGGAGCCGGTGTTAGTGTTATGCCTCTCTCTTTATATCATAGACTTGACCTGAATAAGTTGACACCTACTGAAATATCTTTGCAAATGGCTGATAAATCAACTGTTATACCTGTCGGTATTTGTGAGGACATGCCTGTTGTGGTTGCAAACGTTACTATTTTAACGGACTTTGTTATTCTTGATATTACCGAGGATGATAGTATGTCTATTATTCTTGGAAGACCTTTTCTTAATACTGCAGGGGCTGTTATTGATTGCAACAAAGGCAATGTCACTTTTCATGTTAATGGTAATGAGCATACGGTACACTTTCCGAGGAAACAACCTCAAGTTCATAGTATCAACTCCATTGGAAAAATTCCATCGATTATATTTGGAGGTTTTGAATTTCCTCTTCCTACTGTCAAAAAGAAATATGATATACTTATTATAGGGGATGTGTCGGATTTCGGGTTCCGGCAGACCCTTAAGGTTCGAACTCTGGGGTGCGCACGGAGATTATGCCCTCTACCTCTCCGCCTCGCAAATATCTAACTACAGAAAGAACAGCACAAGAGACACAGAGTTTATACTAGTTCGGGCCACCATTGTGGTGTAATACCCTACTCTAGTTTGTGGTGGGTGGATTGCCTCTTGGGCTGGTGATGATGAACAATACAGGGAAGAGCAGCCTCGCGAGGGTCTGTTCTTGGCTAGGGGGATGAACTGCTAGGAGGAGTTCAACCGCCCTTCTCTCTCTCTCTCTTGTTCTCTGCTTGCTTAGATTCTAGGTTCTGCTTGCCCAATCGCTCGATGCCTCTACCCTGGGGGTGGCTAGTCCTATTTATAGGCAAAGGCCCTAGGCCTCTTCCAAAATATTGAGAGGGAAGGGCGCCAACAATTGGCCAATTCGAAGGGGAACATCTGGTACACTTATCCTGACTAAAGTTGGTCCTCGCCTGCCAAAGGCCCTGTGGTGACGCCGTTCTAGGCTCCACGATGACCTCCTTCCCACCGTTGGACTGGTCTTGGTCTCGTTGCACCGAAATGGGTGCCTTCGCTTGATCCTCTCTCCTACGCTTGCCCCCTTTGCACCAAAGAGGAAAGGGAGACGCTGCGCGGACTGGCGCCCGCCTGGCATCCTTGGTCGTCATGGCTTGCATCATGGGCACCTCGCGAGGTACCCCGCCTTGATCTCTCCGCCTCCTCGTGAGCTAGCCTGATGAGGCCGTGCCTGAGGAAGCGCCGTGTCGTCCGCCCCGCGAGGCTTGGCCCCTCGCGAGGGTCTTGGGTCTTGTGTTGATGAAGATGGGCCGTGCTGGGCCCCCATTCGAGCCACGCCGCAGGCAGGCAAGTCTGGGGACCCCCGTTCCCAGAACGCCGACATGATGTGCATATCCCCGTTGAGGTAACTTAGTGTCATTTGAAATTTCTCCTGTTTCATGATTATCGGAATGAGTTTGTTAACAGGACTTGATCAACCTTATTAGTGGATTCTTTTTGATGAGCATGAGATGGATGAAACTAGAAGCACAACTTTCTGTACCCTCTTTGTATTTTCTGTTAATTAGTAGGAATAAAGTAAAAATAGTATTTCTCTGTCTGTTTCCTGGCTTATCCGTGCGATATAAAAATAACCTGAAAATAAAAGTCCTCAGAATGCCATGCCAATTTAATATGATTTTTTTGGGAATATTTGAGGATTTATTGTGCAAAAATTACCACGGGAGGAGCTGCCACCTGGCCATGAGGGTGGTGGGCGCGCCCCCTGCCTCGTGGGCCCACGGTGGCCCTCCTCCACTTATCCCAGCACCCATCTTCTTCCTCTGTCTCACACAAACCCGAAAAACCAACTCAAGCACGAGTTCCAGCCACTTTTGCTGTTATTTTCGATCTCCTTGCTCAAAGCACCTCTCGCAAAACTGCTTGGGGAGATTGTTCCTTGGTATGTGACTCCTCCATTCGTCCAATTAGTTTTTGTTCTAGTGCTTTATTCTTTGCAAATTTGTGCTGCATAGGTGACCATGTTCTTGAGCTTGCATGTCAAATTTATATGGTTCCAAGTAGTTCTAATGCTTGTTATATGCTCTAGGCACTTGTAGGAGTAGTTGCTATCAGTTTTATTAAAGTTGGTTCACTTTTGTTTGAAGTTACTAAAAATTTCAGATTATTTCAGAAAAATGATGAAGAGAATTTTGAGGGGCTCATCGAGCCGAAGCTCAAAGGATAAACAAGATGAAGAAGCTCAGAGGCCCAAATATAATTTGCCTCGCACCACGGAAATTCGGCCGTGTGAATGGCCTTCTGATAATTTCTTGAGAGAGGCCGGGATTTATGAGGATTTCTATTCATTGATTGAAAATGTTGGCCTCACCGACTTCGTCCGCGACCAACGTCCACAATATCTCTTACTCACAAATACTTTTGTTCAAAACTTCTACTTTTATCCTAAGGAATCACCTCCATTAGTAGAGTTTCATTTATATGACGTTGTGAAGAAAATGGCATTGTCTGAATTTTGCGCAGTCTGCAACATACCCGCTGAGGGCACTTTAGAGGAACCACCTAGTAAGGAGTTGGAACCATTTATTAAACTTATCTCTGTGGGAGAAACTAGGAAGGTTTCTGATGCAAGGATCACTAGCATACATTTTCCTGTGTTACGCTATTTTGCTTTATTTGCTACTCGATGCTTGATAGGTCGTGGGAACTGTGGGAACTTTAGCGTTCCTGATATTATCATTTTGTTCCATTGTTTATACCACGACAACACTGTTAGTATGGGCGGAATTATTGCTAGGCGGTTGAGTCTGAACCGTACTAAAGGCCCCACCTTTGGAGGCATTTATGCTTCTCGCCTTGCTGCACACTTTAACATAGCTATTAGGCATTATGAGAAAGAATAAAAATTGCTGCCTAGTGCCTACTTAGATTACAAGAGCATGGTAGCCCATGATTTTCTTGTTAAGGACATGAATGGAGAGCTCAAATACAAGTTATACTTTGATAAACATTATCCTGAAACTATTATGTTGCCTGCTCCTTCTTTGTTTAATTTTGCAGGTCCCTATCTCATTACGTGGGCTGCTGTTCAAGCCTACAAAAATCCTGCACCAGCCCCGGAACCGGAACCACAAGATGAGCCTCCATGACAATCTGTTTATTCTTGGGATCCAGAGATGACTGTCAACCAGTGGCAATCAGAGCCCTCTTCGTCATCACAGTATGATTCCAAGTACTCTTCGTCGCAGTACGACCCCAGCTACACCTACGGGTATCTGCCGGGCTATCCCTGGCAATAGACCAACTTAGGCCAAAAGCCTAAGCTTGGGGGAGTACGTATTTCTCACCGACATTACATTTATGTTCACACACACTCATTGCTAGATGTCGGTGCTCATACTCTTTCACTGTAATATCCATGCTAGTTTATTTTCTTTTTCCTGCTTTCTTCTTGTGTGTTTGATAAACCTAAAGAAAACCAAAAAAATTAGTAGTAGTTTACTTTTCTGCTGTAGTAGTAGTAATTAAAAAGAAAACCCAAAAATATTTCCCGTTCTTCTTTTGCTTGTTGGGAGCTTTCCCGTGTGAATAGTTTTATTTTCTTTTCTTTGGGGGTCAGTAGGAGAAGACCATGATTTATATGCTTTATTGTTGATTTAACCCAGAGCCCGTATTGCCTTGTCTTCTCCTGTTTATTGAATGCTCGCAGATTCCAGCTTAGTCCAATGCACGTACACTCTTATTATTATTCACACCGTTCGGTCGTGCAAGTGAAAGGCAATTATGATGATATATGATGGACTGACTGAGATGGGAAAAGCTGGTATGAACTTGACCTCTTTTGTTTTTGTAAATATAATGAGCCCCTCGTTCTTGATTCAGCTTATTGTGAATAAACATGTTTGCAATGGCAATTAGAGATCATAGTTGCTTGTGCCATGCTTGATTAGCTATGAGTTATAATGGTTTACCTTGCGTGCCAACATGCTATTGAGATGGTTGTGATGTGGTATGATGGGGTGGTATCCTCCTTTAAATGATTTAAGTGACTTGACTTGGCACATGTTCACACATGTAGTTGAAACAAAATCAACATAGCCTTCATGATATTTATGTTGATGGTGGATTATATCCTACTCATGCTTGCATCCAATGTTTATTCATTTTAATGCATGTACATGGCTGTTGTCGCTCTCTAGTTGGTCGCTTCTGTCGGCGTTCTGGGAACTGGGGTCCCTAGACTTGCCTGCCTGCGGCCTGCGACATGGCTCAAAGGGGGGCCCAGCACAGCCCATCTTCATCAACACAGACCCAAGACCCTCGCGAGGGGCCAAGCCTCGTGGGGCGGACGACATGGAGCTTCCTCAGGCACAGCCTCATCAGGCTGGCTCGCGAGGTGGCGGAGAGATCAAGGCGGGGTACCTCACGAGGTGCCCGTGACGCAAGCCATGACGACCAAGGGCGCCAGGCGGGCGCCAGCCCGCGCAGTGTCCTCCTTTCCTCTTTGGTGCAAAGGGAGCAACCGCAGGCGAGAGCATCAAGCAAAGGCACCCGTTTCGGTGCAACGAGACCAAGACCAGTCCAACGGCAGGGAGGAAGTCATTGTGGAGCCCAAGCCAGCATCACCACCAGAGCCTTTGGCAGGCGAGGACCAACTTTAGTCAGGATAAGTGTACCAGATGTTCCCCTTCAAAATGGCCAATTGTTGGCGCCCTTCCCGCTCAATATTTGGGAAGAAGCCCAGGGCCTTTGCCTATATATAGGACTAGCCACCCCCAGGGTAGAGGCAATGGGAATCGACCAGGATTCAGAGAATCAATTAGAGAGAGAGAGAGAGAAGGGTGACTGAACTCCTCCTAGCAGTTCAATCCCCCAGCCAACAACAGGCCCTCGCGAGGCTGTTTTTCCTTGTATTGCTCATCATCATCAGCCCAAGAGGCAATCCACCACACCACACTGGAGTAGGGTGTTACACCACAACGGTGGCCCGAACCAGTATAAACCCTGTGTCTCTTGTGCTCTTCTTTCCATAGCTTAGATCATAGCGAGGCGGTGGGGTGCAGGTAGGTAGAAGGCGAAATCTCCGTGCGCACCCCAGTGTTCGAACCTCAAGGGTCTGCCGGAACCCGAAATCCGACATTTGGCGTGCCAGGTAGGGGTGCGCCGGAATTCGTCTTCCACCTCCCCGTTCTCCTTCGACCATCGCGTCCATGTCTGACGCTCGTCGGGCCCACGCCGAGCGCCGAGCCGCTCTCGCTTCCCGCGTCGCCCAGACGGCTCCTGTAGGCGGGCGTCCTCGCCGTTCTCCGTCCCCTGCCGTCAACGCCGCCACCGGCCCGGCGGGGAACGAGCAGCAAGCGTCGTCTCAGCATCCGTCCGTGCGGCAAGACGGCCGCACCGCTACTCCCTCGCTCACCCCAGCTGGTTCTTCGTCCCGCACGCTCCGCGCACCCATGGAGGCTCGAGCTGCGCTCATCGCGGCAAACAAGCTCCTGCGCTACCGTCCCATCGACGACGTCTACGAAGAATGGCTCGACCGCGTCGCCGAGCTCGTCCGCGCCGCGGGGGGCTCTCCTGCGCCGTCCGTTCCGCTGCACCGCACCCCGCCCCGCGCGGGCGACGAAGCTCCAGGGGCGCCCCAGCCGCCTCCTCCTCAAGAAGGCGCCCAGGCTCCAAGGCGCGTGGCCCCTGGGCGGAACCCTCTCCGTCAGGTGCCAGCACGGCAAGAGCAGAGCTGCCAAGAAGTCCCTCGCCCGCAAGAAGCTGCCCGGACGCTCCCTGCTCCAGCACGTCGCGACCATGCTCCTGCTCCCGCACGTCAAGACCCCGCGCTGCTCCCAGCTGCAGCACATCGGGACCTGCAAGACCAAGCTCTCCGTCACCCAAGGCCTTCCGTGGCCACAGCAGGCTGCCGTGCCTACACCACCGAGCTACATAGCGTCGCGTGGCCCGGCAAGTTCAAGCCAGAACTGCCTCCTCGCTACGACGGCACGGCCGACCCTGCAGAGTTCCTCCAGCTCTATGAGCTGGGCATCGAAGCTGCCAACGGAGACGAGAAGGTCATGGCGAACTGGTTTCCCATGGCGCTCAAGAACGGGGCCTGCACCTGGCTCCTGAACCTGGCTCCAGGCACGATCTCCTCCTGGGACGAGATGCGCACCCGCTTCATCGCCAACTTCCAAGGTACTTGCGACCGGTCACCCGCCGTGAGCGACATGCGTCGCATCAAGCAACAACCCGGAGAGACCCTGCAGAAGTACATTCAGCGCTTCAACAACGCACGCCTCAAGATTCCCAAGGTGTCCGAGGAGGCCATCATCTCAGCCTTCTCCGACGGCGTGCGCGACGTTAAGATGAAGGAGGAGCTGCCGATGCATGAAGTCCTGTGCACTTCCTTGGAGCTGTTCAACTTGGCGACCAAGTGCGCCAGGGCTGAGGAAGGGCGTCTCTCCCTCCTCGAGCTGCCTGCCATAGACCCAGAAGAGAAGAAGCCCAAGGCCAAGGATGTGAAGCGCAAGGGGGCTGCCGTGCTCGCGACAGAACCAGACACCAAGCGGGGTAGAGATCAGCCCGAATCTTCCTAGGGCAGTCGGTACTGTGTGTACCACGACCTCCACACCCACAGCACCAACGAGTGTCAAGAGCCCCGAGCCGTGCGAGAAGGAAGGATTGGCCGTCGCCCTGAACGCGGTGACTGGGGCTACGGTCGAGGAGGTGGAAGAAACGCAGGACGCTGGGAAGACCGCTGCCCGCGCCAAGGGTGGCGCGATCGACCTCGCGAGGATCGCTAGCAAGACCCGCCTCGCGAGGGAGACTGGAAGGATCAGCCTCGCGAGGATCGCCCACAAGGCAATGCAGGCCTCCCTCCGCTGCCGCCACAACTAAGGAGAAACGAGGACCGCCATCAGAACGAAGGGGCTGGGGGCTTCCAGGAGCCGCGCGCGATCGCCTGCATCCTGGGTGGGGCTCAAGCCCCAGCCTCTCAGCGCATCTTCAAGCAGTTCGCCCGCGAAGTGAATGCAATCCTCCCCAAGCTCGAAGCCACGCACCTCTCAGGTGGTCGGCGTGCGCCATCACGTTTAGCTCAACGGATTAGCTCAAGTGTGCGGCCACAGCCGGAGTCCTCCCAATGCTTTGTTCCCTAATCATCAGCAAAGTGGTGGTCACCAGGACCCTCATCAATGGCGGGGCAGGGCTCAACGTCCTGTCCGTGGAAACATTCAACAATCTTCAAGTGCCCTACAACCAGCTTCAGCCAACCAAGCTTTCTCCGGAGTCACCGACGGCTCCACAGTCCCGATTGGGCAGGTCCGCCTCCCTGTCACCTTCGGGGCACGCGACAACTACCGCACCGAGCTCATCGACTTCGACGTCGCTCACATTCGCCTGCCGTACAACGCCATCCTCGGGTACCCGGCACTGGCCAAGTTCATGGCCATAACTCACCACGGCTACAACGTCCTCAAGATGCCAGGAAGTGGCGGATTCATCACGGTGCCCTATGAAGAGAAGGACGCGGTGTGTTCCTTGAACGAGCCTTTTAGGCCGCATCACTGGAAGACCCGGATCGCGGAAGCAGGAGGCTTCCTGAGACCACCCCCAAGAAGAAGAAGACATCGTCAGGCCCGGCCCCTCAGGAGGCAGGCCCCTCAGGGTTCGCGCCTGCCCAGGGGGAACCTCCTCAGGCAGGGCTCGGGGGCTCTCCCCTGGAGGGCCACCGACCTGGTTAAGGTCACAAGGGAGGCGCTTGGGCACCACATGGAGGCGTGTTTCGAAGCACGTTTCCCTCGAGAAGGAGTAAGGCAAGGAGGGCCAGACCCTCAGGAGTTCGTCCGCAAGGCCATTCAGGAGCTACAGGAGTTAAGAGTCATGAGAGGCGGCCGCCGCCTACCGGCTGTGGCTCCCCATCCAGGCGAGGATGGTGGGCTGCGCGTCTGCATCGACATACCAGGGCTCAATCGAGTCGCCTCTCTGGAGCGCCTTTGGCCCTCGTGAGTGGGGCACTGCGAAGGTCCACCCCACAGCTACGTTCGCATGCCTTACGGCTTGCCGAACGCGGCTGCCACGTACCAGCGCCTCATAAGGGGCATCGTGGAGGCTCAAGAGGCCAGGCATTCCGCAGCCTTGGCGGAGATGGAGATGGTCCGCGAGGAGCCACCAGCTCCTCTGGAGCCTCCCAAGGTTCCTGGGCCTGGGGGCTCGTGAGGATCGGCTTCCGCAGCCCACCGAATCTGCTACACCAACACTCCTTCGTCCTCAACATCATCAGGTGACATCTTTCAAGTTTCATTTCTAGCTGGGAGCGCCCCCCCAGGGCTGCATTATTCCCAGGCCGCGTGGGTCCGTCCCTGCGACATGTATCCCTTTTATTTCATATTGTTAGCTTACTTTGTTGGGGGCGCCCCTCGGGCTGCATCATCCCCAAGTCGCTTGGGCCAGACCCAGCGGCATGTATCCCTTTTGCGTTTATTTATGGCTATGCGTTCGACCCATCATGCGTGATTATTTGATGCCGGTCCACGGCACCTCTTCTTCTCCATGCCGACCACTTGCACGTTAAGGCGGGGGGTACCTGAGCATCGCGACTCAGGGCTCTTACTGGCTCTCCAGCCCTCACCCTCTGGCCTTGTCCACGGCATCGCGACCTGGCATACCAACGGCAGCTGAGACCAGCTCGAGGGCCGGGACCCGAGGACGTAGAGTGCCGGCATCTAACCAAATTTGCAGGAACACACCACAAGATAAGGCCCAGTGCCAGGCGCAACCCGCCTAGAGGTAGGGCCCCGTGAGTCCCGCGCTGGCTCACGGGTGCCCAGATACACCTCGGCAGGCCCTACCGTGCCAGCCATGTGTCAGGGCGGGGCTGTACACGCCCCGGGGGCTCCTCCCAGAGGGGAGCCCCCTCCCACGTACCAGTGGAAGCACCATGCTCCGCGCTGGCTGACGATACTGCCGAGGAGCGGCTATGCCCGTACACATACGGAAGCGCTATGCTTCGCGCTGGTGATAAACAACTGAGGGTGGCCCCCGGCCCGCATCAACCTCAGGGAGCCCAGAGCTCAGTTTCTAGCCTCATCGTAACGCCTCCCCTCGGGAGTTCCGCGCGAGTGGGCTAGGCACGGGGGCTGCGCCTGGGTCACGCCCAGACGCACGCCACCCAGCCAGCCCCCCCCCCCGGGCCTGGTTCGTCGCGCGTCTCTCCCCGAGCGGAGCCAAGGTACGAAGGTCGTTTGAGCGTCAAGGGGGACTCCTGAGCATCGCGACTCAGGAGCCTAACTGGTCACGTAGCCCCTCACTCCTTAGTTCCGAAAGGCTAACGCTGGGTGAGGTATGTGCGGGGCCGGGCCCTGTAGACGTAGAACGGTAGATCCACCGACATCTCACCTCCCTACTTGCTTTTCGTGCGCCAAGGGGGACTCCTGAGCATCGCGACTCAGGAGCCTAACTTGTCACGTAGCCCCTCGCTCCTTGGTCCCGTCCTGGTTTCCGGTCGGGGCTAACGCTGGGTGAGGTATGCGCGGGGCCGGGCTCTGCCGGCGTAGAACATAAGCAAGTAGGAAGGAAAAGCGCAAATTTCAAGGAATTCAAAAGCAAATATTACAGTCCACACTGTTATCTCAATGCCAAACACAAGTTTAAACGCCTCCCCGAGGCATGATACATGTGAAGGAACTAAAGGCAGGACAGGATCCACAACGGAGTCACTTGTCGGCGGTGGAGCAGCGCGGAGTGGGTTCGCCTCGTGGAGCAGCGGGGTCGGCAGCGCCTCTGAAAGTGCAACTATCCCTGGGTGGTTTTGGTAATTCCTAACAACATATAGCTCATTGAGCTAACATTATTTCAAGATGAATATTTCAGAAAAGCTCAATGGATGGCATGGCATGGATGAGGAAAGTGGATCCCTCAAAATAACAAGGACAAAGGATTGGCTCAAGCTTCAAGAACAAGACTCTACATTTTATACTTTAGTGATCCAAGATCACATTGAGTCCATAGGAAAAGCCAATACTATTAAGGAGGGATGAGGTGTTGCTTAATGAGCCTCTTGCTTCATGTGCTTAGTGATATGCTCCAAAATCCTCAACTACCTTTCCATATCCACATATGACCTAAACCAAAAGTCAAACTCGGCCCCACCGATTCTTTCTATCCGGTGCCACCGAGTTTCACATGTCATAGCCACTGCCACGAACCCTAGCAAATCGCTCTCACCGATAGGGATCTCGGTCTCACCGAGATGGGATTGCAATTTCTCTGTTTCCCTTCGTAACGTTTCGGTCCAACCGAAGTGAGCGATCGGTCCCACTGAGATTGCAATGTAAACTCACTGTTTCCCTTTCGTAAAATTTCGGTCTCACCGAAAAGAGCGAATCGGTCCCACCGAGTTTACCTGACCAACTCTCTGGTTAGCTTATTACCAAAATCGGTCCCACCGAGTTTGTGTAATCGGTCACACCGAGATTACGTTATGCCCTAACCCTAATCATATCGGTCCTACCGAGTTGCATCTCAGTCCCACTGAAAATCCTAACGGTCACTAGGTTTGCTGAATCGGTCCGACCGAGTTTAACGATTCGGTCCCACCAAGTTTAGCAGATTGTGTGTAACGGTTAGATTTTGTGTGGAGGCTATATATATCCCTCCACCCACTCTTCATTCGTGGAGAGAGCCATCAGAACAGATCTTCACTTCCAATACACATTTTCTGAGAGAGAACCACCTACCCTTGTGTTGAGCTCAAGATATTCCATTCCTACCATATGAATCTTGATCTCTAGCCTTCCCCAAGTTGCTTTCCACTCAAATCTTCTTTCCACCAAATCCAAATCCTGTGAGAGAGAGTTGAGTGTTGGGGAGACTATCATTTGAAGCACAAGAGCAAGGAGTTCATCATCAACACAGAATTTGTTACTTCTTGGAGAGTGGTGCCTCCTAGATTGGCTAGGTGTCACTTGGGAGCCTCCGACAAGATTGTGGAGTTGAACCAATGAGTTTGTGAGGGCAAGGAGATCGCCTACTTCGTGAAGATCTACCGCTAGTGCGGCAAGTCCTTCGTGGGCGACGGCCATGATGGAATAGACAAGGTTGCTTCTTCATGGACCCTTCATGGGTGGAGCCCTCCGTGGACTCGCCCGACCGTTACCCTCCGTGGGTTGAAGTCTCCATCAACGTGGATGTACGATAGCATCACCTATCGGAACGACGCCAAAAACATCCGTGTCTCCAATTGCGTTTGAATCCTCCAAACCCTTCCCTTTACATTCTTGCAAGTTGCATGCTTTACTTTCCGCTGCTCATATACTCTTTGCATGCTTGCTTGAATTGTGTGAAGATTGCTTGACTTGTGCTAAGATAGCCAAAATCTGCCAAGAACTAAAATTGGGAAAAGGATAGATTTTTATTTGGTCAAGTAGTCTAATCACCCCCCCCTCTAGACATACTTCCGATCCTACAAGTGGTATCAGAGCTTTGGTCTCCATTTGCTTTGATTTCCATAGCTTTTGGTGGTCATAGCCTTGGTTTCACAACCTAGGAGAGTATGGCATCTAGCGAGGGAAATTATCACTGTAGAGGTCCTTACTTTGATGGTACTAATTTTGCTAGTTGGAAGCATAAAACGAAAATGCATATTCTTGGACATAACCCCGCCGTTTGGGCTATTGTGTGTGTTGGTTTGCAAGGTGACTCCTTTGATGGGAAAGAACCAAACCGTGAAGCTACTGTGGAAGAGTTAAAGATGCTGCAATACAACGCTCAAGCTTGTGATATTCTCTTCAACGGATTGTGCCCCGAAGAATTCAACAAAATCAGCCGTCTTGAGAATGCAAAGGAAATTTGGGATACTTTGATTGATATGCACGAAGGTACCGACTCCATCAAGGAATCCAAATTGGATGTGCTTCAAAGTCAACTTGACAAGTTCAAAATGAAGGATGGTGAAGGTGTCGCTGAAATGTACTCTAGGGTTGCACTTATCACAAATGAGATTGCCGGCTTAGGGAGTGAAGAGATGACCAATAGATTCATATCAAGAAGATCCTAAGAGCCTTGGATGGAAAATATGATACCGTGTGCACATTGATCCAAATGATGCCCAACTACAAAGATCTCAAGCCAACGGAAGTCATACGAAGAATTGTTGCTCATGAGATGTCACTCAAGGACAAAGAGGAACTTCACAATAAATCAAGTGGTGCTTACAAAGCCTCATGTGAAGCCCCCACATCATCAAGTGAGAAGCAAATCTTCAATGAAGAATTGAGCTTAATGGTGAAGAACTTCAACAAGTTCTACAAGAGTAAAAGCAAAGATAGAAGCTCCAAGTCAAGGTCCTACAATGACAAAAGATCTTCTAGTCGAGAGCGAAACTGCTACAATTGTGGAAGACCCGGACACTATTCCAATGAGTGTACGGCTCCCTACAAAAGAAGAGAAGGAGTAGAAGAGAGGAATCACCATCTAGAAAAAGAAGGAGTAGAGATGATCGTTATGAACGAAGATACTCACGGAGGAGCAAGGATTCGAAAAGAAAGGACAAGTCATCAAGGAGCTACACAAAACGAAGACATCAAGCTCATGTTGGTGAATGGGTATCCGGCTCCGACTCCGACAACCACTCCGAGAGAAGTTATCACTCCGATTCCGAATATACTCAAGAGGTAGGTGTTGCCGGTCTAGCACTTGTGTCAACCAACTCCTACGACATATTTGACTCACCAAATGAAGGAGTTGGAACATGCTTCATGGCTAAAGGCCCAAAGGTATCACACCCCGAGTATGTTGATTTCAATAGTGATGAAGACGACTTGTTAGGTGATGATGATTTACTTGTTGACAACTCTAGTGATGAGTGCTATGATGAAACGTCAATTAATCATGCTAATCAAGGTAAAACGAATGACAATGATAAGGAGAAGATTGAGGCTCTAACTAAAGAACCAAACACTCTTAAGTTAGCTCATGAAACTATCTTAGAAGATCATCGAGAACTTTTAAGAACACATGAGAAATTACGCTTTGAAAAGCTCAACCTTGAGCAAGAGCATGAGTTCTTAAAGGCAATCAATGATGATCTTCGTAAGAAAAGTTCTTCTTACATTGCCAAGCATTTACTTTTATCCACTTACATGCCTCAAGTTAAGTCTAGTAACAAGAACAAGAAAGATTCTTCCTCTAGTAGTAACAATGATCATGTTATATCCAATATTGTTGCTTCTAGTAGTTCTCTTGATTCCACTAATGATTCACTTAGCCAAGTTACACTTGAGCAAGAAAATAGCCTATTGAAGGGAATTATAGAGAAAGGAGTGTACAAGAGCCTTGCCGGGAGTAAGCAATTCGAGGAAATTGTACGCAAGCAAAGAAGGCACCGGAAGAATCAAGGTGTTGGTTTTGAACGAAAGTTCAATGCCAATGGAGTTGAGTGGGAAGAAGATCAATACCCCAAGACAAAGTTTGTTCCTCAACAAGAGAAGTATGATTCTAACTCTTTCAAACGGACACAAGCTCAAGATGATCTTCCACCACAAGACTACAAGCAAAAAGGCAAGGACAAGCTTCAAGAGGAAATTGATGCATTTGAAGAAGCTCCTAAGACCTTAGTCAAGTGGATTCCCAAGACTACTTCAAGTTCCACTTTGTCAAGTACGACTACAACTCCAATGATTCCCATCTAGATGGTGTGGATCCAAAAGAAGAAGAACTAGAGAGTTCTTGAGGGTGACTCCGCCAACATACTTCACTTCTATCATTTTGGCAAGAACAAGTGCAATCAACTTTCACATCTTGCACTAGTTCAGGGAGTCACAAACCCTCTTGTTGGTAAGTCAAGGGACAAGGTAACCTAAAAGCTTTCATAGACATCATCTTGTGTGTGCATCACTCTATGTCTATGGATATCCTTGTTTGTTCCTTGTGGGACTAACCCATGTAGGTATTGAAAGTGCAATTCACTCCAATGGATAGCTCCAATTGATCTACATCAACACTGAGCATCCACATCTTCAACATCTACATGAAGTCATCTTCGAGAAAACCCAAGGTTAGTTCATCCCTCTTAGGGGGGATATCACATCTAGGGGGAGCTTTACTCTAAATTGAGCTAAAGCAACTCTAATGATGTGAACACAACAATGCTTTATGTAAAAGTGGTAACCCCACTTGTGCTTAAACGATGAGTATGACCTATGATCAAATGTTCTCATTTGACTCCTAAGTCAATATACTCATATATAGATGACCTAGTCATCGCCAATTGATTGATAGATGCTAGAATTGGTTGTGTATACTTTGCCACATATTTCAATTGCCATTTTATTGTGTGAGCATGTTGAGAGCATATTTTACTCATTTGAGGACATCCACTTGTTGTTTTGATTGATTGGTTTTTCTTTTTCTTGCCAAGTGGATGGACAAGAATGCCTAAGAACCTTCTCTAGCTATCTATGCTTTTCTCGTCTCAAACTCTATTCATGCTACATCACAAAATTTGATCAAGTCAGATTCAAACCACTCTGTGTGAGGAGCACTCGGAGTCCCCGATTTTTCATAGACTTAAACTTCCAAAACTTCTTTGTGTTTTCGGTCCGACCGATTCCTCCATTTCGGTCATACCGAGATCACTAAGTCGATCTAGGTTTTCACCTCGGTGCAACCAATTTGAACTTTTCGGTCACACCGAGTTGCTATAACTGTCAAGAGTTATGCATCTCGGTGCCACCGAGTTGTTCCACTCGGTCACACCGACAGGGTCGGGCTATATATACTCACGGGCAAAATTTTGGAAATTTCTCCGAAACCTCTTCACCTGCGCATAGCTGGCTCTGCCTCCTGGGTCTCCGGATCGTCCTCCTCGTCGCCAGCCGCCTCCAGTCGCTGGTCTCCGCCGCCGTCAACGGAATTCGTCTCCGCCGTTGCCGCCGTAGCGAGTCCGCCGCCGAACTAGGGTATGGACTCGATCACAGTGCTATTCCCCGTCCAATTCCTAGCACATTGTGTTCTTAATGAATCTTGCTACGATTGAAACACTCCTATCCAGTCAAAACAATCCTTAGAATAGTTGAGATTCGAAAATTTAGGTTTAGGTTTCCGCCGAAATCATCTCGGACCCACCGGGTTGCGGAACTCGGTTCCACCGATTCGGCCACGGCCATTGCACATGTGATTCTCGGTCTGACCGAGAATTACAAATCGGTGAGACCGAGTTTAGGACTTTGTGAAACCCTAGCAGTCTCGGTGCCACCGATCTGTGACTCGGTCTGACCGAGTTCACTAGTTTTGGTTCCAAAAACTGCTTCGGTATCACCGAGTTTGCAACTCGGTCGATCCGAAATGCTTTGTGTGAAAAATTAAAACTAACTTTTTGACTCATTCTTTTGCAAAAATCTCTACATTTTGTGATGCTCGTCCACTCTATCTCATCTATAAACTATTCATAGGGTCAGCAGTCTGAACTTCAACATGTCTGATCAGAGTGATAGTCAGAACAGATCTAAGGAGCAGGTTCATTTGAGTGAGGGCACTAGTCCCTCTAGCAGTTCTGATGAGGGTAGCACGAGCACCCCAAGCAATCTGCCCAAAGCTGCCACTAGAGCAAGCAAGAAAAGAACCTCTGAATCAGAGGATGAGGACTATGGCAGAAGAGGAAGCCACATCCAAGAAGAAGGTGCTCAAGAAAGAATATGGCTCAGCTGCAGCCACAAAGCCAGGACTGAAAATCAAAAGGACAGCAGGGAGATAACCAATGTCCAAAGCCAGGGCATCCTCTCAGAAATCTTCCAAGTCTACTGGAGAAGATGAGGCTGTGAAAGAAAAGAAGGAAAGAAAAAGGGGCAGATGGTGCAAGAAGGTTGATCCAATGGCTGAGTTTGAAAAACATTCATCAGATGAAGAAGAAGAAGAAGAAGAAGAAGTTGCTGCACCAGCACCTAAGGCGCAGAAACTCATGGGAGATGCCATAAGGTCAGGGGCTACTGCATCCAAGCCCAAGGAAGCACCCAAAGATGCATCTAAGCCCAAGAGTGCACCAAAGAGAAACACCAGAAACATATCTGCTGCTGAAAAGAACAAGGCCCCAGTGCCTGACATTGCTGAAGAAGAAGAAGGTCAAGTGCTCAGGAAGCTTAAGACCAAGATCCCAGACCACAATGATGCTCATCCTGTGGCTGAGGACATGAAAATTAGAAGAGATTCAGGGCTGAAGAAGTGGAGAGAAGCAGATCCATATGCTTCAAGGAGAAGAACTGCTGTGGATTACAGGTTTCATACCAAGGAACAGCAGGATTTCTATGAGACAGTGCTGCTTGATAAGAAGCCCATAGTTTGTGACATGAGGTGGGTTGATTGGGAGTACATCAAGGACAATGAAGAGCACTATCCTGGAGTATATGACAGCTTCAAGGGTTGTGGAGTTGTAGACTTTGTTGGGCAGAAGCTCACAAAGTGGAATGAAGAGCTGATCATGCAATTCTACTCCACAGCACACTTCTATCCAGATGGCAGGATTGTGTGGATGTCAGAAGGAACCAGATATCAGTCAACAGTTGCTGAGTGGGCACAGCTCATCAATGCCCCAGAAGAACAGGAAGATGACCTGGACATATATGCCAAGAAGAAGATGGATCACAATTCCATGTCCAACATGTACAAGGAGATCCCAAACAAGGCACTTGATACTTTCAAGTTTGGCTCAGTGCATTATCTTCTGTTAGGGCTGCCTACTATCAATTGGATTCTGAGGCACACTCTATTGCCCAAGTCAGGTGATCACAAGATGATCCGAGGCCATGCAATAAACATGCTCCATATATTTGATGTGCCACAGAAGTTCAAGGTGATGAGCCTCATGGTAGAGACCATTAAGAGGACAAGAGCTGGTCATAAGAGGAGTTGTGGATATGCCCCACAAATTCAAGAGTTGATAAACTCAAAGATGGGCACAGGCACATACCTGCTGGACAAGGAACACCTGCCCATCCATCCAGACTTTGAAGACAATCAGGTTGTCATGAACAAGGATGAACCATCATCTGCACATGCTCAAGCAAAGAAGGAGAAGGCAAAGATGGAGAAATCTGCCAAGATGCCAACTCAAGAAGAGGCATCTGAGTATTTCTTGAAGAACAAGCAGGAGCAGCTAAGTTACCTGATAGCATCCACTCTGAGGATTGAGAAAGGACTGGCCACCCTGACTCAAAACCAAGAGAGTTTAGAAAGAATCATGGAACAAAAGTTATATGACCTAGATGTGAAGGTGACAGAGGTCCAGTCTGTTGTGGAACAACTACAAGAAGATATGCAGGAGAGAAAGGGCAGGACCACAACTGATGCATTTGCCAGGGTGCCCAGAGCTCAGAGATCATCTGCAGTCAGGGCCGGTCCTGAGGGGGGGGGGGGCGGACGGGGCGGCCGCCCCGGGCCCCTGATTACGAAGGGGCCCCCAGTAGCATGGTTGGGCTCCCTGTACGTGATGTTTAGCCCATATAATAGTAGATCGATCGATTGATTTAAGGAAAAGAAAATAGAATCGTAACAGACCTATTACTTCACGGCTTGCTGCACGCCGCAAAATTCTCGCCTACTACTCCTGCCTCTCGATTTGGCAACAAATCAGCCATGCCATGGTCTTTGGCGCCCGGCCCGCGTCTTCCAATTGTGTTTTTCGGCTGCTGGGCGAGATTAGTGGATGTAGGTAATGTGATTTTCCAGAATCCAATCGACCTCATCATCACCTTCAACGCAAATCCCCTCTTTCAATAGTCTTTTGAGATAGTTCATTTGTTCGAAGAAGTTCATCCTCGTATATATGTCCTCCTCACAGTCCTATTTCTTGTGTTGATTGGGATTAGAAAACAGGAACTCTGGTTTCTTTTCGTGACTCGTAGGCAGCGACAAAATACTGCAATTTCGAATTTTCTAGCCATCCAGGTATCTTGTTCCATGCCTTTCTTTGCATTTGTTCTTAATTACTTGTACCATATGTTTGGGTGTTAATTAGCAAGATTTGTTGTTAATTTAGAAACTTGTTAGCTAGAATCCATAATAGGGTAAAAAAGAAAAATATGCATACAAATTGATTGACTTCCACCGCTAGGAATTTCGAGGAATTAGCTTTAGTTACCATTGAATAACAACCTTGTAAAAAATACATGATAAATTTTTGTTGGCACGAAAGTGTTAATAATTCACGTAATACAAAAAATATATAGTGTTGATTGACAAGAGCGACTAACTTTCACTTTAAGTGTTTATGACCCAATTAGTTTGGACATTCGAGATGATAGGGCAACAGAAATTTTAGTGCGCTAAGTAGTAGTATCTATTTGCACTTGAAATAGAAAACAAATGTGGCCTTAGGGCCCCTCTGCATTGTCTTGCCCCGGGCCAATGAAACCTCGGGACTGGCCCTGTCTGCAGTGCCAGTTCCTGACACCAGAGCCACCACTTCTGCACCAGCTACAACTTCAGTTCCACCAGCTCCAGCTCCTACCCCAGCAGCTCCAACCACTTCTACCGAAGCCTTCGTCCTTGGCGTTATCCGGACTCCACCACCTGAAGACCAAGCCTGAGAGTCGTTTAGTGCTATGCATTTTCTATGAACTTTTTGGTAACTTGTTGCCAAAGGGGGAGAAAAATGTATAGATCATAGGCTTCGAGAGAGAGAGAGAGAGAGAGAGTTTGCATTTGTTCTCTCTTGTCTTATTGGTTGAACTTTATTTTGCTTTTGAGTGCTTGAGATACTATGCTTTCATCTGTGAGACATTGATGATCATGAGTTTGATCATAAGCTACACTTAATGCTTGTTGGATGTTACTATCAGTTTATCCTTATGTTGATCATTCACTTTGCTTGGTGATGAGTGCATGCATTTAACTCTTATCATTTTGAGCGCTCCACCAAGATGTATGTGACCTGGAAGAGTAACCCATGATCCTAACTCATTGTGCATTTGCAGTCCAAAGCAAATCTTAAATATGCACAAAATTAGGGGGAGCTCTTACTTATCACATACTTCTCAAAGCGACGATATATTCCATTCTTATTATCATTTGTCGAAGCTTTGATCTATATGTTGTCATCAATTACCAAAAAGGGGGAGATTGAAAGTGCAACTATCCCTGGGTGGTTTTTGGTAATTCCTAACAACATATAGCTCATTGAGCTAACATTATTTCAAGATGAATATTTCAGAAAAGCTCAATCGATGGCATGGCATGGATGAGGAAAGTGGATCCCTCAAAATTACAAGGACAAAGGATTGGCTCAAGCTTCAAGAACAAGACTCTAGATTTTATACTTTAGTGATCCAAGATCACATTGAGTCCATAGGAAAAGCCAATACTATTAAGGAGGGATGATGTGTTGCTTAATGAGCCTCTTGCTTCATGTGCTTAGTGATATGCTCCAAAATCCTCAACTACCTTTCCATATCCACATATGACCTAAACCAAAAGTCAAACTCGGCCCCACCGATTCTTTCTATCCGGCGCCACCGAGTTTCACATGTCATAGCCACTGCCACGAACCCTAGCAAATCGGTCTCACCGATAGGGATCTTGGTCTCACCGAGATGGGATTGCAATTTCTCTGTTTCCCATCGTAACGTTTCGGTCCAACCGAAGTGAGCGATCGGTCCCACCGAGATTGCAATGTAAACTCACTGTTTCCCTTTCGTAACATTTCGGTCTCACCGAAAAGAGCGAATCGGTCCCACCGAGTTTACCTGACCAACTCTCTGGTTAGCTTATTACCAAAATCGGTCCCACCGAGTTTGTGTAATCGGTCACACCGAGATTATGTTATGCCCTAACCCTAACCATATCGGTCCCACCGAGTTGCATCTCAGTCCCACCGAAAATCCTAATGGTCACTAGGTTTGCTGAATCGGTCCGACCGAGTTTAATGATTCGGTCCCACCGAGTTTAGCAGATTGTGTGTAACAGTTAGATTTTGTGTGGAGGCTATATATACCCCTCCACCCACTCTTCATTCATGGAGAGAGCCATCAGAACAGATCTTCACTTCCAATACACATTTTCTGAGAGAGAACCACCTACCCTTGTGTTGAGCTCAAGATATTCCATTCCTACCATATGAATCTTGATCTCTAGCCTTCCCCAAGTTGCTTTCCACTCAAATCTTCTTTCCACCAAATCCAAATCCTGTGAGAGAGAGTTGAGTGTTGGGGAGACTATCATTTGAAGCATAAGAGCAAGGAGTTCATCATCAACACACCATTTGTTACTTCTTGGAGAGTGGTGTCTCCTAGATTGGCTAGGTGTCACTTGGGAGCCTCCGACAAGATTGTGGAGTTGAACCAAGGAGTTTGTAAGGGCAAGGAGATCGCCTACTTCTTGAAGATCTACCGCTAGTGAGGCAAGTCCTTCGTGGGCGACGACCATGATGGAATAGACAAGGTTGCTTCTTCGTGGACCCTTCGTGGGTGGAGCCCTCCGTGGACTCGCGCGACCGTTACCCTCCATGGGTTGAAGTCTCCATCAACTTGGATGTACGATAGCACCACCTATCGGAACCACGCCAAAAACATCCGTGTCTCCAATTGCGTTTGAATCCTCCAAACCCTTCCCTTTACATTCTTGCAAGTTGCATGCTTTACTTTCCGCTGCTCATATACTCTTTGCATGCTTGCTTGAATTGTGTGAAGATTGCTTGACTTGTGCTAAGATAGCCAAAATCTGCCAAGAACTAAAATTGGGAAAAGGATAGATTTTTATTTGGTCAAGTAGTCTAATCACCCCCCCTCTAGACATACTTCGGATCCTACAAGTGGTATCAGAGCTTTGGTCTCCATTTGCTTTGATTTCCATAGCTTTTGGTGGTCACAACCTTGGTTTCACAACCTAGGAGAGTATGGCGTCTAGCGAGGGAAATTATCACTGTAGAGGTCCTTACTTTGATGGTACTAATTTTGCTAGTTGGAAGCATAAAATGAAAATGCATATTCTTGGACATAACCCCGCCGTTTGGGCTATTGTGTGTGTTGGTTTGCAAGGTGACTTCTTTGATGGGAAAGAACCAAACCGTGAAGCTACCGTGGAAGAGTTAAAGATGCTGCAATACAACGCTCAAGCTTGTGATATTCTCTTCAACGGATTGTGCCTCGAAGAATTCAACAAAATCAGCCGTCTTGAGAATGCAAAGGAAATTTGGGATACTTTGATTGATATGCACGAAGGTACCGACTCCATCAAGGAATCCAAATTGGATGTGCTTCAAAGTTAACTTGACAAGTTCAAAATGAAGGATGGTGAAGGTGTCGCTGAAATGTACTCTAGGCTTGCACTTATCACAAATGAGATTGCCGGCTTAGGGAGTGAAGAGATGACCAATAGATTCATCATCAAGAAGATCCTAAGAGCCTTGGATGGAAAATATGATACCGTGTGCACATTGATCCAAATGATGCCCAACTACAAAGATCTCAAGCCAACGGAAGTCATTGGAAGAATTGTTGCTCATGAGATTTCACTCAAGGACAAAGAGGAACTTCACAATAAATCAAGTGGTGCTTACAAAGCCTCATGTGAAGCCCCCACATCATCAAGTGAGAAGCAAATCTTCAATGAAGAATTGAGCTTAATGGTGAAGAACTTCAACAAGTTCTACAAGAGTAAAAGCAAAGATAGAAGCTCCAAGTCAAGGTCCTACAATGACAAAAGATCTTCTAGTCGAGAGCGAAACTGCTACAATTGTGGAAGACCCGGACACTATTCCAATGAGTGTACGGCTCCCTACAAAAGAAGAGAAGGAGTGGAAGAGAGGAATCACCATCTAGAAAAAGAAGGAGTAAAGATGATCGTTATGAATGAAGATACTCACGGAGGAGCAAGGATTCGGAAAGAAAGGACATGTCATCAAGGAGCTACACAAAACAAAGACATCAAGCTCATGTTGGTGAATGGTATCCGGCTCCGACTCCGACAACCACTCCGAGAGAAGTTATCACTCCGATTCCGAATATACTCAAGATGAAGGTGTTGCCGGTCTAGCACTTGTGTCAACCAACTCCTACGACATATTTGACTCACCAAATGAAGGAGTTGGAACATGCTTCATGGCTAAAGGCCCAAAGGTATCACACCCCGAGTATGTTGATTTCAATAGTGATGAAGATGACTTGTTAGGTGATGATGATTTACTTGTTGACAACTCTAGTGATGAATGCTATGATGAAACGTCAATTAATCATGCTAATCAAGATAAAACGAATGACAATGATAAGGAGAAGATTGAGGCTCTAACTAAAGAACCAAACACTCTTAAGTTAGCTCATGAAACTATCTTATAAGATCACTGAGAACTTTTAAGAACACATGAGAAATTACGCTTTTAAGAACATCATGAGGCAATTTCTCTATTTCCCTTCCTAACTTTTCGGTCCAACCGAAGTGAGCGATCGGTCCCACCGAGATTGCAATGTAAACTCATTGTTTCCCTTTCGTAACATTTCGGTCTAACCGAAAAGAGCGAATCGGTCCCACCGAGTTTACCTGACCAACTCTCTGGTTAGCTTATTACCAAAATCAGTCCCACCGAGTTTGTGTAATCGGTCACACCGAGATTATGTTATGCCCTAAAACTAACCATATCGGTCCTACCGAGTTGCATCTCAGTCCCACCGAAAATCCTAACGGTCACTAGGTGTGCTGAATCGGTCCGACCGAGTTTAACGATTCGGTCCCACCAAGTTTAGCAGATTGTGTGTAACGGTTAGATTTTGTATGGAGGCTATATATACCCCTCCAACCACTCTCCATTCGTGGAGAGAGCCATCAGAATAGATCTTCACTTCCAATACACATTTTCTGAGAGAGAACCACCTACCCTTGTGTTGAGCTCAAGATATTCCATTCCTACCATATGAATCTTGATCTCTAGCCTTCCCCAAGTTGCTTTCCACTCAAATCTTCTTTCCACCAAATCCAAATCCTGTGAGAGAGAGTTGAGTGTTGGGGAGACTATCATTTGAAGCACAAGAGCAAGGAGTTCATCATCAACACACCATTTGTTACTTCTTGGAGAGTGGTCTCTCCTAGATTGGCTAGGTGTCACTTGGGAGCCTCCGACAAGATTGTGGAGTTGAACCAAGGAGTTCGTAAGGGCAAGGAGATCGCCTACTTCGTGAAGATCTACCGCTAGTGAGGCAAGTCCTTCGTGGGCGACGGCCATGATGGAATAGACAAGGTTGCTTCTTCGTGGACCCTTCGTGGGTGGAGCCCTCCGTGGACTTGCGCGACCGTTACCCTCCATGGGTTGAAGTCTCCATCAACGTGGATGTACGATAGCACCACCTATCGGAACCACGCCAAAAACATCCGTGTCTCCAATTGCGTTTGAATCCTCCAAACCCTTCCCTTTACATTCTTGCAAGTTGCATGATTTACTTTCCGCTGCTCATATACTCTTTGCATGCTTGCTTGAATTGTGTGAAGATTGCTTGACTTGTGCTAAGATAGCCAAAATCTGCCAAGAACTAAAATTGGGAAAAGGATAGATTTTTATTTGGTCAAGTAGTCTAATCACCCCCCCTCTAGACATACTTCCGATCCTACAGCCTCGCTTCGGTTTGGTGCTGAAGGCCCGGAACTTCCCCAGCAGAGCCTCCGCGCGACCCTTCACGGCCTCGGCAGCGGCAACGGCACACTCGCCGCTTACTGGCTCCAGCAGGCTGTCGAGGTCGATGCTGGGGTCGCGAAGGTAGATGTGGGTGAAGACCCGCGTCAGCGCTGCAGAAGACAGGACACGTGCCTCGGCCTCGGCCGTGGGGCGAAGGCTAAGGGCGACATCTTCAAGAGCGCGAACCAGGAAGGGAAGCAGCTTGGCGGGGCCGTCCTCGGCGCCAGCCAGCGGGCTCTCCAGGCTGCTGTCGTAAAGCGTCTTCAGTGAGGAGCGAGACTTCTCTTTCGTCTCCGCGAAGGCCACGCGGTCCTCGGCAAGAACCCGGGCCTTGTCGTCCAGCTCGACCTTCCACGCCCCCAATTCCTGCTCCAGCGCACCTAGGCGGTCACGACGCTTCCTGAGCTTGGCCTCCCGGCCCTCGACGGCCGCCTCGCGAGCCTTCATGCCTTCTTCTTGCTCTTGGCGAAGGCGGGCCTCTTTCACGAGCTGGTCCCGCTGGCCTTGCAGCTCGTCCTCCAGCGCCTTGCAGCGACCACGGACGTCGATCACCTCCCCTAGGGCTGCGTCACGAGCAACCTTCGCCTCAAGGACGGCCTGCCTTTCCTCATCGCAAGCCGTCGAGGCCTAGACCAGCGCCGCCCGAATCGAAGCGTCGGAGCGAATCCATCCTGAAGCCAACTCCAAGCGCCCGACCACCAAGCGAGGGTCGGCGCCAAGAAGATCCTGCCGCAGCCGGTCCAGTTCAGCAGCAGCACGATCCAAAACGATGGGAGGAGTCGGAGAGACAGCAGTCGATGGAGTAGGAGGAGAAGGCGGCAGCACGACCACATCATCCTGAGGCAGAGCCTGCTGCGTCCCAATGGCTGTGGTGGCGGCAGCAGGCAAAGGCACCTCGGGAGTCGCTTGGGCCATGGGGGCTGAGCTCGCCCCAGCCGGCTCAGCCAGGCCTCGCGAGGATGACCGGGCAGGAGAAGCCCGTGCGTCACGGTCACCTTCCCTCGCGGGCAGAGGCGCTGCCATGGATGGAACCTCAGGAGCCCCCTTGGGCTTCTTTGCTGCGGGCGCCAGCCTATCCAAGAGATGCGGACGTCAAGCCTCAGCAGCAGAACAAGAAATAAAGACAAGAATCAAGCGCTTACGGGTCGTCGCCAGTGAGCTCAAGCGGCCTCCGGCCAAATTTGAAGCCCGAAAGCCGGCTGGAAGAGTCAACCTCGGGAAGCTTGGAAGCGGAAGGCGCGTCAGCGGTCCACCTTGGGGCCAGGGCGGACCCTCGGGAGATCAGCCCAGTTCTGTCCTTCTTCGGGATCGGGGGAAAGCTCCCGCCGCCCTGCTCGTCAACATCCTCGTCGTCATCACTCGGAGTGAGGCAGAGAGCGCGGGACCTGCGCCGGGGGAGGGGAGCCCTCGACTCTCCGTCAGTCGCCTCGGAGTCAGGCCCTTTTTCCCGCTCCCCTCCTTCCTCCTCTTCGCTGGAGTCGTCGGAGGACACGTCCACCGGTTCCCCGGGAGCTTCCGTGGGCATGGGCCCGTCCCCGTTGAAGATGGGCATGGACTCCACTACCTGCTCCCAGTCGTCGCGGAGGAACAAGGGCGTAGGAGCGCCCTCCAACCTCGCACATCGCCCCCGACAAGAGATTGGAGGACCGCAGCCAGATCTTCGTCGGCCAAGGCCGCGGGGCTCGGATGGGGCCTCCACATCGGAAGTGAGTACTGCCGAAGCGGAGCCAGCTGGTGCTCCAGGAATTCCCTCAGCAGTGATGCGCCGGTCAGCTTCGCCGCCGCCATGTTGGCCGGCCTCAGATACGCGTCCATCTTCTCCAACACCAGCTTCGCGCGAGGGTCCGTGAGCTCCGCTCGACCCCAATCGCTGGAGCTCGTGGGTTGCTCCGTGGGCAAGATCAGCCGAGGGTGGATGCGCCCAGCATCTGCCAAGACCCACTTGCTCCTGAAGCCCTCAATCCTTTTCCCGGGGCTCGAAATGGCAATGGCGCCACCGTACGCGACGAAGCTCGCGCACGCGGAAGCAGGACCGCGAGAGGTCCGGAGGTAGAAGTAGTGGCGCAGCAAGGCCACTGAGGGCTGCACCCCTACGTGAGCCTCGCAGTAATAGGCGAAGATTGCCAGGAGAAGGACGGAGTTGGGATGGAGATGCAGAGCCTGTAGCTTATAATGGCGGAGGACAGAGAAGAAGAACTCGGAGAAGGGAGGCACCAGGCCAGCAGCAATGGCGCTTACAAAGAGCGGGTAGAAGGTGCTCCCTTGGCCCTCAGGGGTGGCGGAGCCGGCCTTGAACACCTTCGCCCCGTCGATGCCCTGCGCCGCCGCCATCCGGCGCAACCGGGCAAGGCTCGACTCCGACACGTTCGGCAACTCCAGGGCAGATGAGTACCAAGCTCCGGCCGGGGACTGACGAGGCGCCATGGCTTCCTAGGTCACACAGTCGGAGTAGATCTGGAAATTTTGGAGGAAGGAAGGAGAGGCGCAAGAAAGGGGATCTGAGCAGCAACCGAAGAAAGCGAAAAAAGCAAAGCCTGGGCAGATGCCGCTCCTTTACCAATCCGCGCAGTTGCCGAGGCGTCATGGGGAAGTGGAGACACCCACGTCCAATCAACCGCCACGCGGCGCCCAGGGCCGCAGGCTGTTAGGGCCCGCGGCGCTTCGCCCTTGCCCTTTCGCCTCCCTGCACGGCAAAGTTCGGGCGCTCCTGGGGACCGGGGGCTACTCTCGGTGTTCTGGGAACGGGGATCCCCAGACTTGCCTGCCTGCGGCCTGTGGCGTGGCTCAAAGGGGGGACCAACACGGCCCATCTTCATCAACACAGACCCAAGACCCTCGCGAGGGGCCAAGCCTCGCGGGGCGGACGACACAGAGCTTCCTCAGGCACGGCCTCATCAGGCTGGCTCACGAGGAGGCAGAGAGATCAAGGCGGGGTAACTCACGAGGTACCCGTGACGCCAGCCATGACGACCAAGGGCGCCAGGCGGGCGCCAGCCCACGCAGTGTCCTCCTTTCCTCTTTGGTGCAAAGGGAGCAAGCGCAGGCGAGAGCATCAAGCAAAGGCACCCGTTTCGGTGCAACGAGACCAAGACCAGTCCAACGGCAGGGAGGAAGTCATTGTGGAGCCCAAGCCAGCGTCACCACCAGAGCCTTTGGCAGGCGAGGACCAACTTTAGTCAGGATAAGTGTACCAGATGTTCCCCTTCAAAATGGCCAATTGTTGGCGCCCTTCCCGCTCAATATTTGGGAAGAAGCCCAGGGCCTTTGCCTATAAATAGGACTAGCCACCCCCAGGGTAGAGGCAATGGGAATCGACCAGGATTCAGAGAATCAATCAGAGAGAGAGAGAGAGAGAGAGAGAGAGAGAGAGAAGGGTGCCTGAACTCCTCCTAGCAGTTCATCCCCCCAGCCAAGAACAGGCCCTCGCGAGGCTGTTCTTCCTTGTATTGCTCATCATCATCAGCCCAAGAGGCAATCCACCACACCACACTGGAGTAGGGTGTTACACCACAACGGTGGCCCGAACCAGTATAAACCCTCTGTCTCTTGTGTTGTTCTTTCCATAGCTTAGATCTTAGCGAGGCGGTGGGGTGCAGGTAGGTAGAAGGCGAAATCTCCGCGCGCACCCCAGTGCTCGAACCTCAAGGGTCTGCCGGAAACCGAAATCCGACAGCTTCCCAGTCTTTTGCTAGCCTTCACTTGTACTAAGCGGGAATACTGCTTGTGCATCCAATCCCTTAAACCCCAAAGTTATTCCAGATGAGTCCACTATACCTTCCTATATGCGGTATCTACCTGCCGTTCCAAGTAAATTTGTATGTGCCAAACTCTAAACCTTCAAATAAATATTCTTTTTTGTATGCTCTAATAGCTCATGTATCAACCAAGGTTGTCCTTATCTTCCATGTTAGGCGGGTTATTCTCAAGAGGAGTGGACTCCGCTCCTCACTCATGAGAACATGGCTGGTCACCGGGATGCCCAGTCCCATGCTTTATGCAAACTAAATCAAAATTAATTGCAAACAAAACTCCCCCTGGGACCTGATGTATGTTGGAGACACTCGTTGTTTCGAGCAAGTCATGGATTGATGCTTGTTGGTGGAGGGGGAGTATAAAATTTACCATTCTGTTTGGGAACCGCCTATAATTTGTTTAGCATGGAAGATATCGCCATCTCTTAGTTGTTACGTTGACAATGAAAGTATACCGCTCAAAATGCAATTTATCTCTATTTCAAAACCGAGCTCTGGCACCTCTACAAATCCCTGCTTCCCTCTGCGAAGGGCCTATCCATTTACTTTTATGTTGAGTCATCACCCTCTTATTAAAAAGCACTAGCTGGAGAGCACAGCTGTCATTTGCATTCATCACTATTAATCTATGTTGGGTGTGACTATGGTTGGATCTCTTTTACCATGAATTACAATGTCTAGTCAGTCTTTGATCTTTAAAGGTGCTCTGCATTTATGTTTTGCGGTCTCAGAAAGGGCTAGCGAGATACCATCTTGTTATATTATATTATGATTGTTTTGAGAAAGTGTTGTCATCCGAGATTTATTATTATGGCTTGCTAGTTGATTGTGCTATTGATATGAGTAATTATGAGACCAGAGAATTATTGCAATTACGTTTAGTTATGATATATGCTGAAAACTTGAATGCTGGCTTGACATAGTTACAACAACAAGAGCAAATAGAGTTTGTAAAAGTTTTTCTTTCTTTCTTTCAATTTGTTAACTGAATTGCTTGAGGACAAGCAAGGGTTTAAGCTTGGACGAGTTGATACGTCTCCGTCGTATCTACTTTTCCAAACACTTTTGCCCTTGTTTTGGACTCTAACTTGTATGATTTGAATGGAACTAACCCGGACTGACGCTTTTTTCAGCAGAATTGCCATGGTCTTGTTTTATGTGCAGAAAGAAAATATTCTCAGAAAGTCCTGAAACTCCACGGAACACCTTAGAAAAAACAATAAAAAAATCCTCACCAAAGATGAAGACCAGGGGGCCCACACCCTGTCCACGAGGGTGGGGGGCGCGCCCCCCTCTAGGGCGCGCCCCTACCTCGTGGGCCCCCTGGATGCCCTCCGACGCCAACTCCAACTCTATATATTGGCTCTCGGGGAGAAAAAAATCAGAGAGAAAAAATCATCGCGTTTTACAATACGGAGCCGCCGCCAAGCCCTAAAACCTCTCGGGATGGCTGATCTGGAGTCCGTTCGGGGCTCCGGAGAGGGGCATTCATCGCCGTCGTCATCATCAACCATCCTCCATCACCAATTTCATGATGCTCACCGCCGTGCGTGAGTAATTCCATCGTAGGCTTGCTGGACGGTGATGGGTTGGATGAGATTTATCATGTAATCGAGTTAGTTTTGTTAGGGTTTGATCCCTAGTATCCACTATGTTCTGAGATTGATGTTGCTATAACTTTGCTATGCTTAATGCTTGTCACTAAGGCCCGAGTGCCATGATTTCAGATCTGAACCTATTATGTTTTCATGAATATATGTGAGTTCTTGATCCTATCTTGCAAGTCTATAGTCACCTACTATGTGTTATGATCCGGCAACCCCGAAGTGACAATAATCGGGACCACTCCCGGTGATGACCATAGTTTGAGGAGTTCATGTATTCATTATGTGCTAATGCTTTGTTCCGGTTCTCTATTAAAAGGAGGCGTCAATATCCCTTAGTTTCCAATAGGACCCCGCTGCCACGGGAGGGTAGGACAAAAGATGTCATGCAAGTTCTTTTCCATAAGCACGTATGACTATATACGGAATACATGCCTACATTACATTGATGAATTGGAGCTAGTTCTGTGTCACCCTATGTTATGACTGATACATGATGAACCGCATCCGGCATAATTATCCATTGCTAATCCGGTGCCTACAAGTTTTCCATATACTGGTTTACGCTTATTTACTTTCCCGCTGCTACTGTTACAATCACTAGAAAATACCAAAAACATTACTTTTGCTCTCTTTACTTTTGTTGCCGTTACCACCACTATCATATTACTTTGCTACTAAAAACTTTGCTATAGATACTAAGTTTCCAGGTGTGGTTGAATTGACAACTCAGCTGCTAATACTTGAGAATATTGTTTGGCTCCGCTTGTGTCGAATCAATAAATTTGGGTTAAATACTCTACCCTCGAAAACTATTGTGATCCCCTATACTTGTGGGTTATCAGAGGTAGACTCGATGACTCCTTTGTATGATGGTTGCAATCCCGAGGTGACCCTCTTGAGTTTCACACTAGAACTTCTAAAGACGAAGGCAAAAAAATGGATAGATACAAGCCTGGATGAGCTTCTGAAGTATCTAAAGAAGGTTCTTCCCGCGGGAAGCCTGTGCCCTACTAGTGTCGAGGAGGCAAAGAAAATCGTGTGCCCTCTTGATCTGCCACACACTAGATATCACACATGCATCAATGATTGCATCATATATCGGAACGAGCACGCGGAAAAAACCATCTGTCCAAAGTGCAATGCTTCACGATATAAAAAGGCCGGAAAGAAAGCTCCACAAAAAGTTGTATGGTACTTTCCGATCACTCCGTGTCTACAGCAGTATTTCATATATCATAAGGAAGCAAAGCTTATGCACTGGCACGCGGAGAGGGTGAAGCTAGATGACGGAGATGAGACGAAGCTGAGACACCTTGCAGATGCTAGCCAGTGGAGTGCATTAAATGCTGAATTTTATTTTCTTGCAAATGATCCAAGGAACATCGTGCTTGGCGCTAGTAGTGATGGCATGAATCCATTTGGCAACTAGAACACCAATCATAGCACATGGCCCGTATTTGTATGGATGTACAACCTCCCCCTGGTTGTGCATGAGGGAAAAATATATACACATGGCTATGCTTATTCAAGGGCGAGACAACCGGGAAATGATATAAATTTGTATCTCGGGTTGCTGAAAGAGGAGCTACATACCTTATGGACAATGCAGGCCAAGACATGGGATGCAAGCAAAGGAGAGTATTTATACATGAGAGTCGCGCTGATCACGACGGTGCAGGACTATATCGGTTACTGCTATCTCTCCGGCTAGGTGTGCCACGGATATTGCGGATGCACGAGGTGCATGGATGATACAACTTCTCTGCAGCTATCGAAAGATGGCGGGTATTCGAAAATCATTTACATGGGGCATCGAAGATGGCTCGAGAAGGATGACCCGTGGAGAAAGTGTGGAGATCTATTTAATGGTAAGGCAGAGCATTGAGGTCCTCCACGTAAGCGTACCGGTGCAGAAATATATAAGTTATTGAAGAACTGGGAAGAGTGCCCCTCGCCGGGAAAGATGAAGAAAAAGGCGCCGGAGCCCCTCCTGAAGGTATGGAAGACGAGATCTGTTTTCTGGGACATGGAATACTGGCCCATACTCGACACACCTCATAGCCTTTATCAAATGCATATCACAAAAAATATCCTTGAGAGTTTGCTTGGAACATTGATGATCATGCCGGAGAGGACCAAGGATGGGCCGAAGGCAAGAAAAGACTTGGAATTTTTGAATATCAGGAAAGATCTCCAAATGCCTGGTAAAAGGTCGTCAGAGGAGACGGAGACGGAGACGGAAGATAGGGGTAAAAAAGTAAACAAGAAGGAAGAACAATCCGAAGGAGTTCGATCAATTTTTCAAGTGCCTTGTCGGAATCAAAGTTAGTTCTGGATACTGTGGGAAGATAAGCAGATATCTAGACACTAAGAAAAAAAGGTTCAGTGGGATGAAGTCTCACGACTGTCATGTGATGATGACGCAGTTACTCCCGGTTGCACTTAGAGGGATTATGGACACACATGTGCGTGAGATGCTTACTGACCTATGCCACTTTTTTGATGGTATCTCTCAAAAGTCGATTAGTGTGAAGCAACTCCATAGGCTACAGGAAGAGATCGTTGTCATACTGAATGAGCTAGAGATGTACTTCCCGCCCGCGTTCTTTGATGTCATGGTGCATCTATGTGTCCACATCATGGACGACATCATCGACCTAGGGCCGACATTCCTGCACAACATGATGCCATTCGAGAGGATGAATGGCGTCATCAAAGGATTCGTTCGTAACATGTCCCTGCCAGATGGAAGCATAGCCCAGGGATATCTGACCAAAGAGTGCATCTCTTTCTGTGAGAGTTATCTAGTAGGCACCGGAGACCCTGTTGTTGGTTTGCCCGTCAACAAGCACTGTGGAAGGCTCGAAGGCGAAGGTCACACCAACGGTCATAGGGATGTGAATGTGTTATGCTCGGGCTGACAAAATGACCTTGACAGGGCAAACTTAGTAATGCTACAACACTTAGATGTGCTAGAAGATTTCGTGACACTGCACAAAGAGACCATCACAAAGAACTACCGTGACCGTGGGGTGCACAGGATGGACGCTGAAGTTATTAGAGAGCAAACTCCACTTTCTTGGGTTGATTCAAAGAGCGAGTTCTGGCTAATCCCCCGGAAGAGGGTTGTCCGAACGGAACGCTCATATACGCCTTAGCACATGGCCCCTCGACCAACCTCGCGACTTATCAAGCATACAATATCAACGGATACACGTTCTACACGGATGAGAAAGATATAAACAATGATGATCAAAACTTAGGGGTGATGATGGAAGCCATGACCGGGAATGTAATTGACAGATATTACGGAAGGGTCGAAGAGATATGGGAGCTTAACTACTCTGGATTGCATAGCGCGACGATGTTCCGTGACAGATGGGCTTAGAACGTATAGAGAGAAAACCGACATTTCACTACCATGTGTATAACCGACTCCGATAGCGGTACCGTCAACGCCATCGCCAAAAATGAGCCATGGGTACACGCTAAACACGTGACACAATGTTTCTTCATAACTGATCCGATCAATCCCAGCCGTGTTGTCGTGAGGAGAGGCAAAAGGAGCATCGCCGGAATGGATGGAGTCACCAACGAGGAAGACTACGAACAGTACGGTGATCCGATGAGGGAAGATGATGCTGATGGCGATGAAACATACGTCAAAAGAAGAATGAAGAGTACATTACCTACGAAAGATTGTAATCCCTCGAGAAGGAAAAGTCACGACCATGGGCTCAATTATTCGACAACGAACAAAAGAGGGAAAAAGATCAATCTGAAGCATCGTCGTCGCCCAAGCTGACAAACTAATCCACAAATTTTGTGTGTGTCTAGCTATTTTGTATACCGTCGATAGCGGCCGGTCAAATGATGTTATATATATTATACTAATTATTATCCGGAGGGTAACAGTGGTATTGCTCCAACGACAGACCAAATTAAACCCTAGCTAGCTAGAGCTATATATACCCCTACTATACAAACTTTGTACAAATGCAAATGAAAGATAAGAAAAAGAAAAGTGCAAATGAAAGAAAAATAAAAATAAAAATAAAAAGGAACTAATAAATTGTGGAAAATGAAATGCAAGAAAAATAGAAACAGAAAGGAAGGAAGTTAGTGGAATATGAAGAAAAAAGTGCAAATGAAATAAAAATAAAAATAAAAATAAAAATAAAAATAAAAAGGAACTAATAAGCAGTAGCGCGTTTTACTGCCCCACGCTATAGCTAACTTAGCTATAACGCGTTTTTCTGCCCCGCGCTATACCTAACTTAGCTATAGCGTGTTTTGCTGCCCCGCGCTGTAGCTAAGTCGCCTAGATAGCCACACATCTCTTTCCTCTCTCTCACTCTCGCTCGATCTAATCCCCTTTCTCTGTGACGCGCGCCACCGCCGACGCCGCACCCGCCCCCGCCGCCGTCGATGCACGCCGCACCTGACCCTCCCCTCCCCCGTGCCGTCCCTCCCCATGCCATCGGCCGCTTGCCCCGCCCCCTCCCCCTGTGGCGCCCCCGGCCCCTTCCCCCGTTTCGCCGCTCCCCCATGCAGTCCCCACCACCAGCGCCATCCTCTCCGCCGGCATGTCTCTCTCTCTCTCTCTCTCTCTCTCTCTCTCTCTCTCTCTCTCTCTCTCTCTCTCTCTCTCCTCTCTCTCTCTAACCAAATTTGGTCTCTGCAGATCGACAGTGCTCAGCGAGGAGGAGAAGGACGCCCTCAGCCCTGGCGATGCCGACCACGACGCCGACGTCCTCAACCCCGACGCTGCCCCCTCAGTCCCGGTGAGCCTGACCTTGACGCGCGGTGTGCCACCCCTTCCTCTCCTCTATCTCTATGAAAACTGCTCACTCATGCATACATGCTCTGTTTCTTTCTTTCGCTTGCAAAAAACAATGCTCATTCTTGATTACTAAGGCAGTAGATGCCACTCTAGCTAGCTAGCATCATTGCAAGTTACTGTCACTTGGACTAAAAATTCAGAAAATTTCAAAAAGAATTTGCTGAGTATTTTTAGCCTCATTTATAAATCAGAAACTGAAATTGTTGTTGTATTGGCAGCAATGCTTCATTCATTGATATGTCTTTTGTTATATGCTATGGGCAGTAGCTTCACTTTGGGCTGCATCTCCGTGATTGTTAGTGAAATGCAACTTCAGCACATACGGCTTTTTGTCATTTGTTGGGAAATCGATTGCGAATGACCTATGTTTTGCCGGAAATGTTTATTCATTTCCATTCCGACAAATTTCAGGCGCTCTATATGTGCACTTTCTAGCAAAGGTCATGCCGAAATTTTCCGTGAATTTCGGCATGACTTGTGCTAGAAAGTTGGACATATCGAGTGCTCGAGATTTGTCGCGACGGGAATGAAACGACATTTCCTGCAAAACAAAGGTCACTTTTTTCATTATTCACTTTATTATATAAAGCTCGATAATTAAACGACTACGACATTGAACCCTAGGAAACATGACCGACACCGATGAAGCCGGAGGTTCTCAGTCCCAATTAGGCCGAGCACACGCCTACCTTGACTTTCTAGCAGATCAAGAGAGACAGCAAGCTAGGTGTCCGGACCCCCTTGTCATGACGGATGACGACGGTGGTGGCGCCGGCGCCGACACTGATTCCACCAATGACACCGGCACTGAGACTGGCGCTGATGATGTTCCTAACTACAACACGAAAGGTGGGACCTCCCAAGCTAGTGAGGGAAAGAAGGAAACGAGGACACGACGCCCAAATGAGCTCGGCACCGGAAGACTGGTGGTGATGGCGGTGCACCCTGGCAAGTTCGAGCCAATAGAGCCGCAGGAAGTGGCAGTGTGTTACGACAACCAACTAGCATGCATCCTACGGGATACAACTAACATCAACACCATGAAAATACGGAAGAATGAAAATTTGAAGAAGCTGCTCCTAACTTGGTTGCACGCAAGATTCCTGTTCCCCGGTCGGAATGACGATGTCGACCCATGGGATGATGATGTCGTGAAAAAAAATCAACAACAAAGCCCTAGGGAAGTTCAGCAATGCATTGAGCGCTTGGAAAACTAGGGTGAAAAAGGCGATTGAAGTAGACCATGAAACCTACGCCGAGATTGTTGCAGACAATCCGAAAAATACGATATAGGACTTTGAAAAGTTCAAGGAGACGTGCAATGAAGAAGCTGCCAAGGCCAGGTCGGAGAGAGGCAAGCAGCTGCAGGCAAAGAACATGGGGAACTACCGCCTTGGAAGTCGTGCTTACATGGGAAAGAGGCCCGTGTGGGCTAAGGAGGACGCATAACGTGAACGGTAGGGGATCCCAGACCCATTGGCTGAGTTCACCGACCAGCAGGAGCACGACTTCATCAGGGCCCGATTCTCTTGGGACCCCAAAAAAAGATTTTCTTCACCGACGGGCCGACTAGGAAATTCATGAGAATACTGGTAATTATCCTGTTACCACCTTACATACTAGCTTCTAATCAATGAAGTCTACTACATTCTAGTCGCATTCGTAAATGATTCACGGTCCATTTTGCAGAGAGAGCAACACAAGCTTGCGGCCGAAAGCGACTCGTCGGCTCAGTCGACTCAGTCGTCAGAGAAGTACAAGTGGGACACTCCTTCAACCGGGCCATGAACATAATGATGGGACACCCGCCCGGCCAGCAGCCGCAATATGGACGTGTGCACGGCGCCGGGGATGGCGCCACGTGGAAGTACTATTATAACGAGGACCCCGAGGCCAAAAGACAGAGAAAGAAGTTCAGTCAAGTGACTATCGACGAGAAGGTGGCGCGGGCGATGGAGAAAGCAAAAGCTGAGACCAAAGCTGAGATAATTGCTGCGTGTAGACATGACATGGTGGCTGCCTTTACAAGCTTGATTCCAACAGTGGTCACATGGGTGCAACAAAATCCAAACGCGCTACCAAGTGATTTTCCCATGCCCAGCTTCACCGAGAGCAACTCAATGAACACCGCGCCCATACCCGTACCTACTATGGCAACCGCACCCGCACCTCCTCCTGCACCCAGCTCTCACAGCAGCCCTAGCTCCGTCTCTGGCTTGAATGTCAAGCCGTCTACATTGGCTGAGCTAGACGCCCTCACGGTAAATACACGTCGCACCTTCATCAACTCAACTAATTAATTAATCTTCAGTTGCTGTTCTTTTTGGATCTCTGACGCCGCACATATATGTCTTTGTAGGCCGACTCCACTCCATGCACCCTCCTTTACCACATGAAGGGCGGGTTGGTGGATGTGGGGAAGGGTACTATAGTCAAGCCTAAGGATCGATTGTTTCACCGCCGGCAGATGCCTGATAACGCCTTAAGGGTCTCTGTGGCGAGTGTGAAAGCGGGCTACGAGGGTTTCCTCGTCCGATACAAACCGATGGAGAGGATGACGAGACCCCCACGCAGCTTGGCCAATGCAAAAATTGGGCGATCCTGTGGTCGAAAAATCTTCCTCGTGTCGAGATGGCCGGGAGCACACCAATGGGACCTCAGGAAGGTATGACCACAACACCACCTACACAAGTACAACCATCGTCTGTGCTGCTTGCTGAGATCGAGAGACATGAGGAAGGAGGGCCAACCATTCCGGCAGATGATACCATCTGCCCCATGGAAGAGGATAGGGATCATGACATGGAGGAGGCCGATGACCCTAACCAGTATTTCAATACTGCCTTTGACAACGAAGTAACAATGAGTCAACCATATGAATATGAGATGCATGTACCAGAGCCGGACGTCCTCGGGAGTGCAAGAAGTCTTTGTTCATGCAATCCTCGCAGGACACGCCTCCAGATGCTGGCTCCACCCAAGCTCAACTAATTAGCCAGAGTCGTCCAATGCTGAGCCCGACAACACTAGGGGTGGTGCTCAGGGAGGGTCTGACAGACCCACCAGCACCTGAGCCCACCATGAAGAAGCAGAGGAAGAGACCGGCGGCGAGAAAATCCAATAAAGCTGGCAATGTTGGTTCTAGCAGCCAACCGCCTTCGACCAAGGTTGACCGTGTACCGATGAAACATGCGCCATTAATCCATGTCGCGGGAGAGCCAATGGTATCGGCGAATGCACTAGCGGCCATAGCAGGGGATCTCAGGAGACTCCATGACCATGTGCTTTCGACAGAGAGAAGCCTCCTCGCCTCGAATAATCCAGGATACCCACTTTATACGGTTCATTTGCCGAGCAGTTGCAAGATGTATGTCCACACATGCCCCGCGGACCTCTTCTTCTTGAGGTTTGATTACATCTTCCAGATGTTTCAAATGAGGACACTCGATTTTACGTTCGTCCGCCTGTACGCGCTGCACATGAGCTACATCGTCAGGAGAGAGCAAGTCATCGGTCTTGCGGTCGCGGACCCATACTACATGCATGAGGGCTTCTTGTCAATCAACGACGCCAACCATCAATATGCGAGTCAGTACATCAAAGAATTCTTGGTCAGCAATAAGGACAAAAAACGATTCTCCTACCTTATCATCCCAGGTAAGTCATCCGCGGATAGCACTACAACACATACGTGCATTTCAATAGTTACTTTGCACGCATGGAGGCTAACTTGATCGTGTATTTTGCGCTGCGGGGGGTGTCGTGCCGTTCTCATCGTTCTTTACCCGCTTTACTCCCGCGCTCTATATTTGGACCCGTCGAAGAACATACACAAGAAATATTACACACACATAAAGTATGTTCTGGACAGAGCTATGCTGGGCTTCAGCATGCGGGGTGGCTACACCCAATGGAAAAAAACAAATAAGGCCGGGCTTTGTTTCGGCCACAAGACTGACTTCTGTTGCATCCAGCAACCGGCAAAAGGTGACAATGATGGATTCTACGTCATCCATCTAATGACGGAGTACAGAAGGGATGTGCAATCACTTTGCATGAAATCTTCATCTGATACCCATATCCAGAGATGGGCCGAAGCCTTCGGAGCCGTGCCGGATAATCACATTCGAAATGATTTCTACCGGATCCAGCAGGAAATTGCGTCCATCATCATGAAAGATGTCCTCAAAGAGAATGGGATCTTCTACGGCGGCCCAATATCGCGAGCTGACGTCCGAACCCGCATTGCCCTACAGCGTCAAGACATGACGCCTTTCACTAAGCTTGGTGACACCCTCCCGGATATGGACAGATGGGGAGAGTGCACTGCTTAAAAACAATGTGTCTGTTTAGTTACTTGTTACTTTCTGTACGACGAAACTTCGAATGTCTCAGTGTACGACGAAACTATTAGACGTATGGTGCCGCGCTCTAGTTAATTACTTTCGGTACAATGAAATTTGTTAACTATGTTTACTATATATGTTGCTTCTATTTCATAACTGTTTCGTTGAATTGGCTTCATGATATATATAGGACGCCCATATGGGACACCTAGGTGCCTGGGCACCTTGCCTAGAAACCGTTGGATCACACAAAGATGCCTGGGAATATAGATCAACGATAGCGAGGAAGTGGTATAGCGTGTATGTAGGGCATGTTTTGGGTGTGTATGATGAGTAGCTAGAGTGTCAGGCCCAAGTCTCTGGCTTCTCCGGCGGAAGCCAGACAGGGTTTGATAGCAGAGCGGAAGGCGAAGCTAGTTACTTGAGATTCATAGCACAACAGGGGATTCAGAACCAGCGCCGCTGCAAAAACTACTACATAATACCGCTTTTGATCATCGTGATCGCTCTTATCTCCTATGTCATAGTTTAGGTAGATGATTAAACATGTGTGTAAGGTGACAATGTAAGAGACATATGATCATTAACTTGTATCGCTATTTCAAGATGATATATGATGAGATCGACATCATTTGTGTTGAGACTATGTTGATATGATGAGACTATGTTGTACCACTTCGATGATGATGATGATGAGACATTCCTTTTTCATATAGTTTCAGTGTATGTGTATGTTGTAATTGTATAAAACCTGTAAAAATACGAATACAACAACATAAAAAAAGAAAATACTAGCAGTAGCGTGGGGTATTGGAGTAGTAGCAGCGCTGCTTACCAGTAGGGTTGGTTGAAGGGACACGCTGCTAGTATTAGCAGTAGCGATGGACAGAGGCGCACTGCTGCTAGATATAGATAGCAGTAGCGCTGGTTCAAACAAGTGCTACTGCTAAAAATTAGTTGTAGCGCCGTAGCAGTAGCGCGCCTGCCCGCGCTACTAATAGCCAAAAAACCCAGCTCTACTGGTAAGGGTTTTCCTAGTACTGCCTATTTTAACTGAGACAACAGGCATGCCAACAATAGGTCTATGATTATTCCTTTTATCAGGTTTGGCAATCTAGCAGCTTCTTCATTGACGTAAATAACATTCCCATCTACGTTTTCTTCCAGGAGATCCTTAATCATAGCGCCACTAGGTTCTACTTTGATTTGTTCATCAGGTTTGGGTGTTCTAATATAACTTTTGTTAACCACAGTTGAGACTTTAGCATGTTCCTTTTCCTAACAGGAAAATGTGGTTTCTCAATATAAGCAGTAGGAACAACTGGATCAACATTATAAAGTATAGTTTCTTCCTTAGCTATTACCGGTTTTTTAATTTCTTCTTTAATAGGTGGGTGATATTTAAACCACTTCTCTTTAGGGAGATCAGCATGAGTAGCAAATGATTTACAAAAGGAGGCTACTATCTCAGAGTCAAGTCCACATTTAGTGCTAAACTTTTGAAAAGCATCGGCATTCATAAAAGATTTAACACAATCATACTTAAGCTTAATACCTGACTCTTTACCTTCGTCGAGTTCCCAATCTTCGAAGTTGCGTTTAATTCTTTCAAAAAGATCCCATTGAAAATCAATAGTCTTCTTCATAAAAGAATCAGTACAAGAAGTATCAAGCATGGATTGATCATCACGAGAAAGTCGAGCATAAAAGTTTTGGATAATAATTTCTCTTGAGAGCTCATGGTTGGGTGTTCTAACCATAGCATTAAATTTTTGGATCAAATCGGTCCCTTACGGAATAGCGCATAAACTGGGGTTTAAGCTTTTTTCACTCTCGCAACCCATCATCAAATTGCTACTCCACAATGCATTACCTTAGGCCCAAATATGGTGAAGTGTCATGTAGTCGACGTTCACATGACACCACTAAGGGAATCACAACATACATACTATCAAAATACCGAACACATATTAAGTTCACATAATTACTTGCAACATGATTTCTCCCGTGAACTCAAGAACAAAAGTAAATACTCACAAATGATAATCATGCTCAAGATCAGAGGGTATTAAATAGCATATCGGATCTGAACATATAATATTTCACGAAATAAACCATATAGTAATCAACTACAAGATGTAATCAACACTACTAGTCACCCACAAGCACCAATCTATAGTTCCGGTAACAAGATTGAACACAAGAGATGAACTAGGGTTTGAGATGAGATGGTGCTGTTGAAGATGTTCATGGAGATTGCCTTCCCCAAAATGGGAGAGTTTTTGGTGATGATGATGATGATTTCCCCCTCCGGGAGGGAAGTTCCCCCGACGGAATCGCTCCGCCGGAGGGCAAAAGTGCTCCTGCCCAAGTTCCACCTTGACACGGCTGTGCTCCGTCCCGAAAGTCTTCTCCTCATTTTTTTCTAGGTCAAAATGACCTATATACCAGAAGATGGGCACCGGAGGTGGGCCTGGATGAGCACAACCCACCAGGGTGCGCCTGGGCTCCCTGGCGCGCCCAGGTGGGTTGTGCCCACCTGGTGGGCCCCCTCTGGTACTTATTTGCTCCAATGTTCATCATATATTCCATAAAAATTCTTCATGAAGTTTCAGCTTATTTGAAGTTGTGCGGAATAGGTAGCTTGACGTAGTTTTTCCAGGTCCAGACTTCAGCTGCCGGAATTCTACCGCTTTGTGTGTACCTTGCAAATTACGAGATAAAAGGCATTAGAATTACTCCAAAAGTCTTATGCATTAAAACATCATAAATAACAGTAGGAAAACATGATGCAAAATGGACATATCATGCGGCGGTAGAGAGGGCGGTGATGACCGCCGCTTCGTCCCTTGCTTCTGCCACGTGCCTTCGGCACTTCCTATTGGCCGACTGCAAGGCCTGCTCCCCGGGCGTCAATTGCTTCTTCTTCTTGGGCGGCGCCGTGGTCTTGCAGGGAGCGCGAAGCTTGCCTTTGGCGGATGCGGCGGAGGTGAGGCCGGACGAGGCGAGGGAGGCGAGGCCGGCGGCGGCATCGAGGGTCGGCTCGTCGTCCATGGCCAGGAGCGCGAGCGGGCGGGAGGGTTTTCGGAAAGTGGAGGGAAATGATGGTCGTTGTGCCACCGACTGGAGGGCCATGGGCAGGAGTAGGAGCGCGTCGCACGCGTCCATTTCGTGTCCGCGCCGACGCAAACGAGACTCATATTTGGGCCAGGAATGGGTCGGCAGGCAGACGAAAAGTGGACGCGCGTCCTTTTGGGTCGGGGCGTTGCACCGACTTTTCTGTCCATGGTGATCCAAACGGACACGCGCAGACGAAATGGGTCGGTGCGTTGGAATTGTTGTTATATATTTACTCTCTCTGTTCCTTCTAAGGTGTGTTTTTTTGGCAGGTTGACCAAGCCAACATATTATAGATAATTTAGGACTAAATTACCCTTGACAAATTTGTTGATAAGTTACAAGTAAATCAGCTAGGCCATGAAATGAAAAAAACACTAGCAATCAAGGGAGAGATATTTTCCTTTTTTCTAGATAGAGAGATACATGCAATTGGGAGAGGGATTCTTTCCTTTTTCTGCAGGGCTAAAAAAGGATTATGAGGATTTAGAGGTAATGCACCTTACGTTATGGAATTTTATCAAAAACAAAATACACCTTATATAAAGGACCAGAGGGAGTATTAGACTAGCTAAAATACCTATGCATTGTAGTGTGAGAATTTTTTTAATGTGTACATGGAAGCCACCGAGCTACTGATCTCTCATGTAAGGGTCACGGCTATGTCCATCTGCCACACAGATCAGGTTGCGGTGTCCTAGGGATGCATTGGTGCTCTCCCGATCGAAGTTCTATTTTATTTGGCTTGTAGGTGGTGGCATGTGTGCCTTTCACATGTGATATTGTTGTTGTGTCATCCCTTAAACTGATTCTTGTTATGTACTTGGCCCATGGGGGCTATGTGACTATTTGTGTGAACTTGTGTTTGATGTCGTATGGCTTTATCTATAAAGTTGGGCATAGGTCTTTCATCTAAAAAACTTTCACTACTAAAGCACAACCTCTCGTATACATGGGTGATATCCAACTACATGATCTACTTGCTTTCTGTCCATCCTAAGATGCTAATGCCCGCCATGACGGGGAATCATCTTAAATGGGTGATCATGAACAAGCTCATCTTGAATGACAGCAAGTTGTCGCTTGACAATGAAGAAGCGCTCGGACGGGAGATTATGGATATACTGTAGTCGTCGACCATAACCTATAATCAGAAACATCAAACAGTTTTCGGTAACCCCACGTCGCCCACAACACTCAGGGGGCGGCTCGGGAAAACCATATGGGTCTGGCCTCATCAGTTTTCCCACTCCATTTTGGTTACCAGTGTTTCATGGCTATGTCACGATTTGTGTTACCGATCTTTCTAATCAAACACCTTGCTACATTATTTTGATCTGAAAACAATGTGCAGGTACATGCTTTCGATCAAAGAAGCCACATCCATATGTCGCAGCTTATTAATTAACACTAATGTTTTGCCTCATCTTATTAATTAAAAAGTAACATAGTTGCTTGGTTAATTGGCCAATAAAGTGGTAAAAACATTACAACAGTTCACAGAGGATAACTCGGTCAACCTCGCTACCCACGTGGGCGGAGCCGAACAAGAAGCCACACCAGTGTCGCCGTATCAGCATCCCCCACAGACCACGGCAAGCTCTGGAATGGCCACGACCCAAGATGCGCCGCCATCACCCGTGCCGGCGGGAGACCAGGAAGAAGGGATTTGAGTTGTGCGCTCAGCTGTCTTTCATCGCCGGTGTCGCTCATACCATTTGGGCCGGCAACGGCGCGAAGACGATGCAACGGCAGACCGGGCACGTCGAGTGCTCCTGCAGCCACGGGTCGATGCACTGCTGGTGGAACATGTGCAGGCACGCCGGCAGCCGCTTCACCGTCTCCCCCTTCTCCACCTCCCCGAGGCAGACCGCGCAACCCGACGCGCCGCCGCCCTCTGGGTGCTCGTACGAGAGGATGTCATACGCCGTCGCTGCCCGCGCGCCTCCATGCACCGGCGCCTCCCGGGCCAGCGCGGGCATGTGGCCCTGTATCTGGTCCAGAAACTGCGGCAGAGCGCTGCTGCCGCTTCGGCGCCGTAGCCTGGCGCGCGCGCACCGGCACGGCAGGCAGAGAAGCCGGCCCGCGGCGCGGAAATGCCGCAGGAGCGCCCCGTGGGCGGAGGCCAGGCACCGGCACAGCGCCGACCACGGGAAGAGGTCGCCGCAGAAGGCCGTGTAGAAGCCGGCGAGGACGCAGAACCAGACGAGGAAGAAGACCGTGAACACGACGATGGAGCCCTTGCTGCGGTGGGGCTTCCGCGACATGGCGACCAGCAGGTAGATGATCATGGCCGTCCCGCCGATGCAGACGGTGTTGACGATGGCCAGCCCGTACGCGCGTATGCAGCAATCCGCGGTCATGGCCTCTCGTGTCTTGCTTGACCACCTGCTGTACTCCTACTTCCTCAGTTGGGCGCGCGATTTCTCAAGAGTTTAGAAGTCTTGGCGGGGATGCCTCCTGAGCCTTGGCGCAAGAATTCCGTTGACGAGCCAATGAGCCAACCATAGGAGAAAGAGACAACTAACCGAACGGTTGATGCTGTATATTGTATTTGCATACTTTGCATACGGCATCACGTCCGTACATATATAGTATATGCGTTCGTATTTTAACATGGTCGGCAGCGTTTCTACGGCGACCTTATACATTTAGAATGTGCGAATGTCAGCAGTTGAGTATATGTGTTATGTGCATATCTGTGTATCTGGCCCACCTCCTATTTCTTTGTATAGTTAAGGTCTTGACCCACCTTGTAAATTATATATACGCGCGATTGCACCTGATCAATACATCGTGCAATTCCATCATCTTACATGATATCAGTTTCCGGGTTCTAAACCCTAGCTTCCGCCCGCCGCCGCCGCGCCCCTACCCTCGTGCCGCCGCCGCCGCCCTTCCCTAGCACCCCCGCCGCACCCTTCGCCGCCGCCGCAACCCTAGCTACTGCTGCCGCCGCACTCTAGCCCTACGGCCGCCGCACCCTAGTCAAAGACAACATACTAGACGAAGACATCGTACTACCAGGCAAACATGGTTGTGTTTCTTGTTCTTAATCTTCACAACACCGTACTAGCAGGCGGTCATGGCGTGCTGCTCCTTTGCCATTGGATCTCTCCCCATCTTCCCCGGAAGAAAATCTTGCCCTGTTGATCCCTTTCTTTGAAGAGGAGATCCTCTCTGCGATTAATAAAGCGAATCCTAATTCTGCCTCGGGCCCGGACGGTTTCTCCATTCCCTTCTTTAAAAACTTCTGGCCCCATCTTAAAGATCTCATTTGTGATGTCATTCAACACTGGTAGAAAAGGGGTAAAGGTTCAGGCCGAGTAAGCCCATTAGTCCCGGTTCAGTCCAGAACCGGGACCAATGGGTGCATTGGACCCGGTTCGTGAGCCCAGGGGGCCGCCCGGGCCATGTGGGCCATTGGTCCCGGTTCGTCTGGACCTATTGGTCCCGGTTGGTGGGACGAACCGGGACCAATGGGCCTCGCTCCTGGCCCACCATCATTGGTCCCGGTTGGTGGCATGAACCGGGACCAATAGGTCCCCTTTAGTCCCGGTTCATGCCACCAACCAGGACTAAAGGGTTGGTCCTCGTTGCACCCAGAGTTTAGTCCCACCTCGTCAACCGAAGGGCGCTCACACCGGTTTATAAGCCCGTCCCTCTCTGCCTTGTTGAGCTCCTCTCAAATTGAAAATAGATGCCCCTATACAGGGAATTTAATCTAAATTCATAGTGAATTTCTCTGAAATTCATAGAAATTGATTATGAATTTAGGTTGAATTTTCTCTATAGGCGCATCTATGTTCATTTTTTAGTAAAGTTAATCACAAACTTGTGATTCACACAAATTTCAAAGAATTCAAATTTTAACTATTCTAATTTGAAAACTAATGGCACTAACAGAAAGTTTATAATTTTTGGTTCCTGGGTTAAGAGATACATAGCTGGATAGGGATCTCTGTGGAGAAAGATTGTAGATAGTAAATATAATACTAAAAATCCTAATATTCTGTGCTGTAGAGACCCACACCCTTCCCAGTTCTGGAAGAGTTTTATGTGGGCCCTGCAGGCAGTGAAGATGGGGTATAAATGGCAAATAGGTGATGGTAGATTGGTTAGATTATGGGGAGATACATGGTATGGTAACACTCCCCTAGCCACACAGTACTGGGACCTATATGTTTTGGTTAATGAAAAGAATAAAAACATTGCAGATCTCTAGGATGGACAGGAGCTCAAATGCACCTTTAGAAGGACCTTCTCGGATGTACTGATGTTACAATGGTTTGAATTGATTGAAATACTTTCCCTGACTGACTTTACTCAGGGGACAGACTCTTTGATTTGGAAGTATGAGTCTAAAGGAGTTTATTCTTCTAAGTCTCGATATGCTATTGTTAATTTTAGGGGGGTGCAGCCTATTTACCTCCCTGCTGTCTGGAATGTGAAAGTACCACCTAGAGTTCAAGGGGTTTTGTGGCTTTTTTCTCAGAATAAAATTTTGACTTGTGATAATTTGAGGAAAAGAGGCATAGCAAAACCACTAGAATGTGTTTTTCGCAAAGAGATTGAGTCTGTCCATCATTTGCTCTTTGAATGTGTAGTAGCTAAGCTGGTCTGGACTGAGGTAGAATATGTCTTTAACATCTCGGTTAGTGGCTTTGTTTCTGTTGCGAAAAACTGGTTATGTGTCAAGAAATGCAAGCAACTGATTGTTGTGAGCTCCGCTGTCCTGTGGGGACTTTGGAATTTTAGGAATTATGTAGTCTTTAATAGATGCTCTTGGATTTCTATGAAACAGGTCTTGGGAAGAGTCTATCGTTATCTAAGGGACTGGACCAAGCTGTTCCCAGATCTCCAGGGAGGGAAAATGCAAGAGTTTCAGGAACTGATCTAGGAGCGGTTGAGAAAACCATTGATGCTGGAGCCGGGCTGATCGGTCGCAATTGGTTTGAAGATCAAAATGCTGGAGAGGGGCTCTGGAAGAATGCAGTGGGAAAGGCTGCTCATGGTGGGAGGACCACTCTGAAGTATCAATTACAGCACCCCGAGGAAGCCGATAGCATTCTTGTGGTCAACATCGGGTGGGGGCCTCTGTCAGTTTAGAATAGTTTGGCATAGATGTTGCTGAGCTATTTTGTTGTAGAAAATAAAAATAGCAACAATAAGTATTTTGTTGTAAGTAGAAACAAAATAAAATAAATAAAGCAACAAAGAAAACAAAAAAAACAAAAAAAGTGCTTTCAAATTTGAAAACTAATGGCATTAACAAAAACTTTATAATTTTTCTAAAACTAAAAGCATAAAGAATTAAAAACTAAAGCAAAAAAAAAGAAAATAAATAATGCAGAAAACAAAACAAAAAAACTAGAAAAAAATAAAAATAGCAACAATAAGTATTTTGTTGTAAGTAGAAACAAAATAAAATAAATAAAGCAACAAAAAAACAAAAAAAAGTGCCACCTACTGGGCCCCCACGGCCTGAATACGACTAGAGACCCATCCATGGGCCAGGATTCAGGCCCGCAGGAGGCCCAGTAGGCCCACGGGCATAGCAGTGACAATTAGGCACGTAAACCTGCAATGGAGAGGAGCTCGAGAGGGGTGCGACAGTGGGGCTTATAAACCACTGCGCACCCCTCTCAACTAACGAGGTGGGCCTAAACTTTCGACGCGGGCGCAACAGCACAAGGCCTTTGGTCCCGGTTGGTGGCACCAACCGGGACTAAATGGGGCATCGGTACTGGTTCGTGGCACCAACCGGGACCAATGCCCCCCTTTAGTCCCGGTTGGTGCCAGCAACCGGGACCAAAGGCCGCTGCTTCCCGCCCTTTGGGCTGCAGAAAAGTGGCCTTTGGTCCCGGTTGGTGGCACCAACCGGGACTAAAGGTGGCATTGGTCCCGGTTTGAGCCACGAACCGGGACCAATGCTCGGTCTATATATACAGCACTTGTGAAAATTTTGGTTCAGTTCTTCGATCCCGCCCCGACGACGCCGCCAGGCTGCCCCTCTGCGCGTCGCCATCGCCGCCGCGCGTCGTCCCGCGCCCCTCTGAAGCCGTCCCGCGCCGCCCCGACGCTGTCGCCGCCTCGCGCCACCCCGACGTGGCCGCCCTCTGCCCCGACCTTGTCGTCGCCGCCCTCTGCCGCGCCTCGTCGTCGCCGCCCAGTGAGCCCCGGCCCCTCCCTTCCCCCACGCCGCCGCCCCTGCCTTCTCTGCTTGCCGCGCGCCGCCGCCACCGCCCCGGCCTGCTCTGCTTTGCCGAGCGCCGCCGCCGCCGCCCCGGCCTGCTCTCTGTTTTTTTCATGTTTTTTTGTAATTCATTGATGTATGTATATATGGATGTTGTATGTATATGTATATATGCAGATGTATGTATGATCCATTGATATGTATGAATTGATGTATGATTTTTTTTGTTCATAGAATTTTTTTGTCAATTTATGTATATTTAAGGTTAGTTGATTTAATGCATTTGAGGTTATTAGTTCTAGTGTTAGTGCATTTTAGGATATAGTATATTCTAGGTTAGTGCTTTGAACTAGTTTAAATAGTAGTTGAATTAGTTGATTTAATAAGTACTACTTTATTTTACTATATATACAAGTAGTTTATTTTTAGTTAGTACTACTTTATTTTATTTATAGTAATTAAGTGCTTATATTAGTAGTAGTTGAACTGGTTGATTTAAGAAAACTAGTGTATTTACTATATATAGAAGTAGTTTATTTTTAGCAAGAACATTAATAGAACTAGTTTATTTTTTAGTTCAAGCAATTATTCCCGCATCGACGTCGACGATGCCTATCCCGTATCCTCGTCGTCAACTCGGCGGAGGAGGCCGGCTTCATCAGAGGGGCCATGTCCGGGACTGGGCTCCGCCGGGCTGGTTTCGGGACAATAGGCCTGTTTTCTACTAGTGCAAGGTTACTGTCTGGGGACAGTAGACATATCTAGGCTCAATTATGCGGTAATTTCCCTCATCCCCAAGATTAAGGGTGCTGAGCTCATCTCTCAGTTTAGACCTATTGCTCTTATTAATAACTTTGCCAAATTCCCTGCCAAGTGCCTGGCTTCTCGCCTCACCCCGGTGGCTCACCGGAGTCTCTCTCCTACTCAGTCGGCCTTTGTTAAGGGGCATTTCATCCTGGATGGGGTTCTTTGTCTACATGAAATTATTCATGATATCCATAAATCCGGCAGCAAAGCAGTCATTCTTAAGTTGGATTTTGAAAAGGCCTATGATTCGGTGAGTTGGGCTTCCTCAAACAAGTATTGGTGGCTAAAGGCTTTGACAGTGGTGTTGTACATCGTATTTTGCAGCTGGTCATGGGGGGCTGAGGGAGTCCTGGATTAGGGGGTGTCTGGATAGCTGGACTATAACCTTTGGCCGGACTATTGGACTATGAAGATACAAGATTGAAGACTTCGTCCCGTGTCCGAATGGGACTTTCCTTGACGTGGAAGGCAAGCTTGGAAACACGGATATGTAGATCTTCTCCCCTTGTAACCGACTCTGTGTAACCCTAGCCCCCTCCGGTGTCTATATAAACCGGAGGGTTTAGTCCGTAGGACAACATAACAACAACAATCATACCGTAGGCTAGCTTCTAGGGTTTAGCCTCTCTGATCTCGTGGTAGATCTACTCTTGTACTACCCCTATCATCAATATTAATCAAGCCGGAGTAGGGTTTTACCTCCATCGAGAGGGCCCGAACCTGGGTAAAAACATTGTGTCCCTTGTCTCCTGTTACCATCCGCCTAGACGCACAGTTCGGGACCCCCTACCCGAGATCCGTCAGTTTTGACACCGACATTGGTGCTTTCATTTAGAGTTCCTCTGTGTCGTCATCTTTAGGCCCGATGGCTCGTCCGATCATCAACAGCGATGCGGTCCAGGGTGAGACTTTTCCCCCCGGACAGATCTTCGTGTTCGGCGGCTTTGCACTGCGTGCTAATTCGCTTGGCCATCTGGAGCAGGTCGAAAGCTACGCCCCTGGCCATCAGGTCAGATTTGGAAGTTTGAACTACACAGCTGACATCCGCGGAGACTTGATCTTCGACGAATTCGAGCCACAGTCGAGTGCGCCGCACTGTCATGATGGGCATGATTTAGCTCTGCCGCCGAACAGTGCCCTGGAGGCCGCACCCGCATCCGCTCCGACCCTTAGCTCGGAGCCAACTGCGCCGATCGAGGACGGGTGGCTAGACCCCGCCGCGGGGGCTGCAGTCTCAACGGCGATCGAGCCGAACACCAGCCTTATCCTCTGAGAAGCCCGTGACTCCAAAGTGTCGGACTCTTCTCCGGACTCCGAACCCTCCGCGCCCCTGCCAATCGAATCCGATTGGGCGCCGATCATGGAATTCACCGCCGTGGATATCTTTCAGCACTCGCCCTTCAGCGACATTCTGAATTCACTAAGGTCTCTCTCTTTGTCAGGAGAGTCCTGGCCGGATTATGACCGGCAGGATTGGGATGCGGATGACGAAGAAATTCGATGCCCACCCATCACCCACTTCGTAGCCACTGTCGATGATTTAACCGACATGCTAGACTTCGACTTCGAAGACATTGACGGTATGGACGATGATGTAGGAGATGAACAGGAACCAACGCCTATAGGGCACTGGAAAGCCACCTCGTCATATGACATATATATGGTGGATACACCCAAAGAAGGCAATGGCGAGGGAACAGCGGGGGATGACCCCTCCAAGAAGCAACCTAAGCGCCGGTGTCAGCGGCGCCGCTCTAAGTCCCGCCAAAGCAAAAACGGTGATACCAGCACGGGAGATAATAACACCCCAGACAGTGCCGAAGACAACTCCCTCCAGCAAGATTCAGCGCAGGAGGATGGAGAAGCCAGCCCCCCTGAGAGAGCGGCAGACAAAGAGGAAGAGGATGATAATTACATGCCTCCCTCCGAAGACGAGGCAAGCCTCAGCGACGATGAATTTGTCATGCCTGAGGATCCCGTCGAACAAGAGTGCTTTAAGCGCAGGCTTATGGCCACGGCGGGTAGCCTTAAGAAAAAACAGCAACAGCTTAGAGCTGATCAAGACTTGCTAGCCGATAGATGGACTGAAGTCCTTGCGGCCGAGGAGTACGAACTCGAACGCCCCTCCAAGAGCTACCCAAAGCGCAGGTTGCTACCCTGATTAGAGGAGGAAGCACCTAAACCTACATCACCAGCGCATGATGCGGCTGACCGGCCACCTCGCGGCCGAGACAGAGAGGTCTCTCGGCCCTCCACTCAAGCCGCACCCCGGCGTCGCTCAAAAAATACCAAGGCACGGGCAAATGCGCTAGACCTGCGAGATATGTTGGAGGACAAGGCAAGGCAAACAAGATCGATCTACGGATCACGCGGGCGCCCCACAATACGAGACGATAACCGTCACGCCGGATACAGTAAATCTAGCCGGGCCGAACACAACAGACATAGCTCATTTGAGCTACGTCGTGATATAGCCCAGTACAGAGGTGCCACACACCCACTATGCTTCACAGATGAAGTAATGGATCATCAAATCCTATAGGGTTTCAAGCCCGTAAATATTGAATCATACGATGGCACAACAGATCCTGTGGTATGGATCGAGGACTATCTCCTTCATATCCACATGGCCCGTGGCGATGATCTACACGCCATCAAATACCTCCCACTCAAGCTTAAAGGACCAGCTCGGCATTGGCTTAACAGCTTGCCAGCAGAATCAATTGGTTGTTCGGAGGACCTGGAAGCCGCATTCCTCGACAATTTCCAGGGCACCTATGTGCGACCACCAGACGCTGATGACCTGAGCCACATAATTCAGCAGCCAGAAGAATCTGCCAGACAATTTTGGACACGGTTCCTAACCAAGAAAAATCAAATCTTCGACTGTCCGGACGCAGAGGCCCTAGCAGCCTTCAAGCATAACATCCGTGATGAGTGGCTTGCCCGGCACCTTGGACAGGAAAAGCCGAAATCTATGGCAACCCTCACGACACTCATGACCCGCTTTTGCACGGGAGAAGACAGATGGATGGCACGTAGCAATAACATGACCAAGAGCCCTGGTAATTCAGATACCAAGGACAGCAATGGCAAGTCGCGTCGCAACAAGCACAAGCGCCGCATTAACAGTGACAATGCTGAAGATACGGCAGTTAATGCAGGATTCAGAGGCTCCAAACCCGGTCAGCGGAAAAAGCCATTCAAAAGAAACACTCCGGGCCCGTCCAGTTTGGACCGTATACTCGATCGCTCGTGCCAAATACATGGCACCCCCGAAAAACCAGCCAATCACACCAACATGGATTGTTGGGTGCTCAAGCAGGCCGACAAGTTAAATGCCGAAAACAGAGACAAGGGGCTACATAGCGACGACGAGGAGGAGCCCCGGCCGCCGAACAGTAGTGGATAGAAGGGCTTCCCCCCACAAGTGCGGATGGTGAACATGATATACGCAACCCATATCCCCAAGAGGGAACGGAAGCGTGCGCTAAGGGACGTATACGCGTTGGAGCCAGTCGCCCCAAAGTTCAACCCGTGGTCCTCCTGCCCGATCACTTTCAATCAAAGGGACCACCAAACTAGCATCCGCCATGGCGGATTCGCCGCATTGGTTCTAGACCCAATCATTGACGGATTTCACCTCACTCGAGTCCTTATGGACGGCGGCAGCAGCCTGAACCTGCTTTATCAGGATACAGTGCGGAAAATGGGCATAGACCCCTCAAGGATCAAACCCACAAAAACGACCTTCAAGGGCATCATACCAGGAGTAGAGGCCAATTGAACAGGCTCAGTTACACTTGAAGTGGTCTTCGGATCTCCGGATAATTTCCGAAGCGAGGAGTTAATCTTCGACATAGTCCCGTTCCGCAGCGGCTATCGCGCACTGCTCGGACGAACTGCATTTGCAAAGTTCAATGCGGTGCCGCACTACGCATACCTCAAGCTCAAGATGCCAGGACCTCGAGGAGTCACTATGGTCAATGGAAACACCGAACGCTCTCTTCGAACAGAGGAGCATATGGCGGCCCTCGCAGCAGAAGTACAAAGCAGCCTCTCAAGGCAATTCTCTAGTCCGGCTATTAAACGTCCAAACACCGTCAAGCGCGCCCGGAGTAACCTACAACAAGACCGTCTGGCACGTTCCGAGCAAGCGTAGCAATGCGGCCCCAACCCCAGCCCTCGCGAAACTGTGAAATCAGTACTACACGTACATAATTACGCTCTGAAAATACCATGGGCACAGGGGGAGGGGCATGACAACGGCACGCCCCAATACACGGCTCGACCACACTAGGGGCTGCTGATTTTATCATTTTTTGTTACTTTCAGGACTCTACTCTCTGGAAGACTTGCTCGGTAGTACAATTGCCGTACAACACCCAGGGAGGCAGAAAGTTACGTCGCATTATGGAATTCCCAGGTGGTCTCTATAACGAGCAAAATACCTGCTTTAAATACCCTTCCGAAGCTCGCCCCTGGAGGGGACATGTCAGATAGTCCCATCTCTTGCTTATCGCATCGTTTGTATCGTTCTGCCTTAATGCACATTTTTCGAATAAAAATGCATAGCTTCAGTCTATTATTGCATTCTCTATTCCTTTATCTCTTATATATATGTTCATTCGTGACATTCAGCACCGTACACTTTGGTACGGCTAATACGCCAGGGGCTTAAGCACCCCATAATACGGCGTGAGAAGTCCGAACACTTTCACAAGTGCGGCACCCCGAACTTATAGCATTATATGCATCAGCTCCGAATCATGTCTTGGGTCAATAGTTGGGTTTGCCCGGCTCCCATGTTTTGGTACCTTACGTTCCGTTATATCGGCTAAGGTAGCACTAGGAGAACTACTGCGATTGTGCCCCGGTTCAGCTGGGCTAAGCACCTCAATAGAGAAAGCTAAAATTGACTGTCATGATAGGGCGAGAGCTGGTCGCTGTTCGAGAGGTTTCGAGTCCTTAAAAACTTATGCCGCTTAGAGCGAGGAGTCGGCTTTGTCCGGTCTAAGGCGTGTATAGCGCCCTGAATTCGGCCTTCCGAATACTAGGGGCTTCGCCAAAATTTAAAATTATAGAATTCTCTGGCTAAGTGAGAGTGATAACGCATTATAGTCCGATTGCCTTGTTCGTTGTGCTGAGCACCTCCCTCGAAGGACCCAAGAATGGGAAAAAGAGTGCTCAGGTTTTATCCCGAACACCCCAGCAGTCGTGGCATGGAGGCAGAAGCCGACGACTCGCCATCTCTCAGGTTTAATAAACGACCGCATAGAAGGTAATATTTTAAATTAAAACAAGCATTGCATAGCGCACATGAACAAGTTTTCAGCGTACAGGATCACACGAGCAAGTTTACTGAAATATTACATCTTTGGAACATTCATCCGCCACAAGGCGGGCACCCTTCAGGACGCCCTCATAATACATCTCAGGGTGGCGATGCTCCTTGCCCTACGGTGGCCCATCCTTCACCAGCCGCTCCGGGTCCATTTTGCCCTAGTGTACCTTCACACGGGCAAGGGCCCTGCGGGCGCCCTCGATGCAGACAGAGTGCTTGATAACCTCAAGCCACAGGCAGGCTTTCGCTAGACACCTCACCAGCCCAAAGTAGCCCCCAGGCATGGTCTCTCCAGGCCACAGCCGGACTATGAGACCCTTCGTGGCCTGTTCGGCCACCTTATGGAGCTCGACCAGTTGCTTCAGCTGGTCGCTCAAGGGCACCGGGTATCCAGTCTCAGCATACTAAGACCAGAACACCTTCTCCGTCGAGCTCCCTTCCTCGGCCCGGTAGTAGGTGGCGGCATCGGACATGCTGCGGGGCAAATCTGCGAATGCTCCTGGAGAGCTCCGGACTCGGGCAAGTAACAAGTAATTCACTTTCACATGCTTGCTTTGCATATTGAAGGCCTTACCCGTTGCTATCTTCTTTATCACCTCAATTTCCTGGAGGGCCTTTTGGGCTTCGGCCTTGGCAGACTTGGCTCTTTCGAGGGCCGCAGTAAGCTCGGACTCGCGAGTCTTCGACTCAAGCTCCAAACTCTCATGCTTTTTCACAAGAGCCTGGAGCTCTTGCTGCACCTTGGCAACCCGCGCCTCTTGCTTCCCCCGCTCGCTGCACTCTGTGGCCGCTTTATCTTCGGCCTCAGATAGTGCTCGCTTCAGGGTCGCCACCTCGGTCGCCACCTAGCAAATCAATAACGATCCTATCATTTTTTAGAACTGCATCTTTTTTCTTATATACACATATAGACAAGGCATTACGTACCTTGGTTCTCCTCGAGCTGCTTTTTGGCAAGTCCGAGCTCTTTCTTGGACCGCTCGAGGTTCTGCTTCAGCACATCAACCTCCGCAGTCAGTGCAGCAGAGGTTAGCAGCGAAGCCTGCGCACGCATATCAACATAATTATGTTAGACTCCTGCGAATATTATTAGATCCTCTATCCGGCTTTTCTTTGTGAACACCGAACAGAGCATCAGGGGATATTGTCTATGCGGTGATATTTTCACATATTTTTTACATACCTCAAAGCCCGTTGGAAGGCTAGCACAAGCTTCAGTCAGCCCGCTTTTGGCGGACTGAACTTTCTGGATCACCACACTCATAATAGTGCGGTGCTCCTCGTCGATGGAGGCGCTGTTAAGCACCTCCAGCAAGTTATCCGGTGCCTCCGGTTGGAAGGAGGTCACCGGCGCGGTAGACTTGCCCTTCTTAGCGGGGGGCCGCCTGCGGGACTCTGGAACCGATGAAGGTTCCGGAGCGGTGTCCGGCCCAGGGCCGGACTTGGAGCCCCTGGGGGTCTCGCCCCCTTGCGCCTGGAGTCCGGGACATCGCCTTGAGGCGCCCCCGGGACTGCCTCCCCTCGATTCGGAACCTCTTGGGACAATACCTCAGCATTGTCCGCAGGGCGAGGGGAGGAGGCGGCCGGAAGTGAAAGGCTATTCACATCCGACAAACTTAAGGAGCCGCTCGACGACACGTCGATCTGGGCTCGGGGCGGACTGCATGATTATATCCGGCGTCAGGGAAAGCTGTGCAATAAGAGAACACTATGAATCACTCTGGTGCCCGAATACTTACGACTTCGCTAAGGGCTTGGCCCTGGGCGGCCACTCCTCCTCGCTGTCGGCGGCGTTGGTGGAGTAGTCCGGGGGAAGAGTCCTTCCCTTCTTGGACCCTCCGGCCCCCCAGTTGGGGCGGCCTTCCTTTTCTTCCCCCCCCCTCCCGCGCGCTGGAGGGGAAGTAGCCTCTTTTTCTTCTTCCTCGTCTTCGTGGGAGGAGTGCGCCTCGGAGTCATAGGCCGATGAGTCCGACACCACCGGGCGCCGGGAATTCTTCCGGGTTCCCGTGGCCTTCTTCTTGGCCTTCTTATCCGACACCACGTAAGGTGCCGGAACCAGCAGCTTCGCCAAGCGGGCGTCTGCTAGGCCTTCGGGCAAAGGAGCCGGACAGTCGATCTGTCCGGCCTTCTCCTGCCAGTCTTGTCAAAGGTACGGGAGCTTAGATCCCGCATAGAGTCAAACTATGAAAAACAAGTATCCTGTAATGGGTAAAATAGCTTACTACGCTGGCTTGGCACTTCGCGCAAAATCCGCGATCCTCTGTAGTGGGAAGGGGAACCTCGGCGCCCTTGAATAGCACCTTCCAGGCATCCTCGTGCGTTGTATCGAAGAGCCTGGTCAGAGTTTGGTGTCGGGCCGGGTCGAACTCCCACAAGTTAAAAGCCCGTCGTTGACACGGGAGGATCCGGCGGATGAGCATGACCTGGACTACATTGACAAGTTTGACCTTCTTGTCCACCAGGTTTTGGACGCAGGTTTAGAGTCCGGTCAGCTCTCCCGAATTACCCCATGACAGGCCCTTCTCTTGCCAGGAGGTGAGCCATGTGGGGATGCCAGATCGGAATTCGGGGCCGCTGCCAATTCAGGGTCACGCGGCTCGGTGATGTAGAACCACCCCGATTGCCACCCCTTGATGGTCTCCACGAAGGAGCCCTCGAGCCATATAACGTTGGGCATCTTGCCCACCATGGCGCCTCCGCACTTCGCGTGGCGACCGCCCACTACCTTCGACTTGACGTTGAAGGTTTTCAGCCATAAGCCGAAGTGGGGCTTGATGCGGAGGAAGGCCTCGCACACGAAGATAAACGCCGAGATGTTGAGGATGAAGTTCAGGGCCAGATCGTGGAAGTCCAGGCCATAGTAGAACATGAGCCCCCAGACGAATGGGTGGAGTGGGAAGCCCAGTCCGCGGAGGAAATGGGTGAGGAACACCACCCTCTCATGGGGCCTGGGGGTGGGGATGAGTCGCCCTCATCTGGGAGCCGGTGCGCGATGTCGTCGGCCAGGTATCCGGCTCTCCTTAGCTTTTTGATGTTTCCCTCCGTGACGGAGGAGACCATCCACCTGCCTCCCGCTCCGGACATAGTTGGAGAAGGTTGAGGTGGGAAACACGGACTTGGGTGCTGGAGCTCGAGTGTGCGAAAGCGGATGAGTGAAGGAGGAAGAAGGCATGGATGAAAAGGTGAATCATTATCCCTTTATATGGGCGGACCAAACTATGCGTCCCCACCAGCCTGGTAAAACTCGCTTATCCCCCAAGCGCCGTAATCAATGGCGCGGTTGGGTTACCCACGACCGTATTGATGAGAATCCCGTGATAAGGGGACATGATCTCTGCTTCGATAAGACGTGCCAAGGAAACCGCCTCGCAAAACGCACTGGGGTGGGACAGTAAAAAACGATTTAAAACTTGGCTGTGGTGTGATGTCATGTTACAGAATACGTCAGCAAATTGGATTTGTGAAAATGCTATTCTCTCTCTCTGCGGTGGTATGTGGAATTTGTTTTGCAGAGCCGGACACGATCCTTGTGTTCAAAATCTTCTATGAAGTATTCGGAGGAGGAACCCGCCTTGCAATGCCGAAGACAATCTGCGTGCCGGACTCGTCGTCATTGAAGCCTGGTTCAGGGGCTACTGAGGGAGTCCTGGATTAGGGGGTGTCCGGATAGCCAGACTATAACCTTTGGCCGGACTATTGGACTATGAAGATACAAGATTGAAGACTTCGTCCCGTGTCCGGATGGGACTTTCCTTGGCGTGGAAGGCAAGCTTGGCAACACGGATATGTAGATCTCCTCCCCTTGTAACCAACTATGTGTAACCCTAGCCCCCTCCGGTGTCTATATAAACTGGAGGGTTTATTCTGTAGGACAACATAACAACAACAATCATACCATAGGCTAGCTTCTAGGGTTTAGCCTCTCTGATCTCGTGGTAGATCTACTCTTGTACTACCCCTATCATCAATATTAATCAAGCAGGAGTAGGGTTTTACCTCCATCGAGAGGGCCCGAACCTGGGTAAAAACATTGTGTCCCCTGTCTCCTGTTACCATCCGCCTAGACGCACAGTTCGGGACCCCCTACTCGAGATCCGCCGGTTTTGACACCGACAGGGGCCATACCGCCATTAATGTCAATGGGAAAGTTAGCAACTTCTTTAAGAACTCTAGGGGTCTCAGGCAAGGCGACCCAGCCTCGCCCATTCTCTTCAATTTTGTGGCGGACGCTCTATCTAATATCTTGTCTAGGGCCGCGGAGACCGGCCATATTTCTCCTGTCAGCTCTCACCTCATCCCGGATGGGATTACTCACCTTCAGTATGCGGACGATACAATTATCTTGGTGGAACTAAATGACCACTGCATTGCCCATCTCAAATTTCTGCTTCTTTGCTTTGAAGCTCTCTCGGTTCTTAAGATCAACTTCTCCAAAAGTGAAGTCATTGTTACTGGCGTTCCGGGCACTGAGGCCTTACGAGTTGCTCGTCTCTTGAATTGCTCTCTTGGCTCCTTCACTATTAAATATGTGGGTCTGCCAGTCACTCCTCACAAACTTCTTTCTAAAGATTTTGCGCCTACGGTGGCCAAAGTTGGTAACCTGTTATGCCCTGGAGGGTAGGTGTAGGATCGAAAGTATGTCTAGAGGGGGGTGATTAGACTACTTGACCAAATAAAAATCAAGCCTTTCCCAATTTTAGTTTTTGACAGATTTTAGCTATCTTAGCATAAGTCAAGCAATCTCCACACAATTCAAGCAAGCATGCAAAAGAGTATATGAGCAGCGGAAAGTAAAGCATGCAACTTGCAAGAATGTAAAGGGAAGGGTTTGGGGGATTCAGACGCAATTGGAGACACGGATGTTTTGGCGTGGTTCTGATAGGTGGTGCTATCGTACATCCACGTTGATGGAGACTTCAACCCACGGAGGGTAACGATTGCGCGAGTCCACGGAGGGCTCCACCCACGAAGGGTCCACGAAGAAGCAACCTTGTCTATTCCATCACGGCCATCGCCCATGAAGGACTTGCCTCACTAGCGGTAGATCTTCACGAAGTAGGCGATCTCCTTGCCCTTACAAACTCCTTGGTTCAACTCCACAATCTTGTCGGAGGCTCCCAAGTGACACCTAGCCAATCTAGGAGACACCACTCTCCATGAAGTAACAAATGGTGTGTTGATGATGAACTCCTTGCTCTTGTGCTTCAAATGATAGTCTCCCCAACACTCAACTCTCTCTCACAGGATTTGGATTTGGTAGAAAGAAGATTTGAGTGGAAAGCAACTTGGGGAAGGCTAGAGATCAAGATTCATATGGTAGGAATGGAATATCTTGACCTCAACACAAGTGTAGGTGGTTCTCTCTCAGAACGTGTGTATTGGAAGTGTAGATGTGTTCTGATGGCTTTCTCCACGAATGAAGAGTGGGTGGAGGGGTATATATAGCCTCCACAGAAAATCTAACCATTACACACAATTTGCCAAACTCGGTGGGACCGAATGGTTAAACTCGGTCGGACCGATTCAGCAAACCTAGTGACCGTTAGGATTTTCGATGGGACTGAGATGCAACTCAGTAGGACCGACATGGTTACGGTTCGGGCATAACGTAATCTCGGTGTGACCGATTACACAAACTCGGTGGGACCGATTTTGGTAATAAGCTAACCAGAGAGTTGGTCAGGTAAACTCGGTGGGACCGGTTTGCTCTTTTCGGTGAGACCGAAATGTTACGAAAGGGAAACAGAGAGTTTACATTGCCATCTCGGTGGGACCGGTCGCTCACTTTGGTTAGAACAAAACGTTACGAAGGGAAACAGAGAGATTGCAATGGGATCTCGGTGAGACCGAGATCCCTATCGTTGAAACCGATTTGGCTAGGGTTTGTGGCAGTGGCTATGACATTTGAAACTCGGTGGCGCCGGATAGAAAGAATCGTTGGGGCCGAGATTGACTTTTGGTATAGGTCATATGTGGATGTGGAAAGGTAGTTGAGGGTTTTGGAGCATATCACTAAGCACATGAAGCAAGAGGCTCATTAAGAACACCTCATCCCTCCTTGATAGTATTGGCTTTTCCTATGGACTCAATGTGATCTTGGATCACTAAAAATATAAAATGTAGAGTCTTGATCTTGAAGCTTGAGCCAATCCTTTGTCCTTAGAATTTTGAGGGATCCACTTTCCTCATCCATGCCATGCCATTCATTGAGCTTTTCCTGAAATATTGATCTTGGAATAACGTTAGCTCAATGAGCTATATGTTATTAGGAATTACCAAAACCACCCAGGGATAGTTGCACTTTCAATCTCCCCCTTTTTGGTAATTGATGACAACATATAGATCAAAGCTTCGACAAATGATAATAAGAGTGAAAGATATGGTCGCTTTGAGAAGTATGTGAAAAGCAAGAGCTCCCCCTAAATTTGTGCATATTTTAAGATTTGCTTTGGACTGCAAATGCACAATGAGTTAGGATCATGGGTTACTCTTCCATGTCACATACATCTTGGTGGAGCGCTCAAAATGATAAGAATAAAATACATGCACTCATCACCAAGCAAAGTGAATGGTCAAATAGGAATAACATGATAGCATCATCCTACAAGCATAAGTGTAGCTTATGATCAGACACATGATCATCAATGTCTCACAGATAAAAGCATAGTATCTCAAGCACTCAAAAGCAAACAAAGTTCAACCAAGAAGACAAGAGAGAACAAAAGCAAACTCTCTCTCTCTCGAAGCCTATGATCTATACATTTTTCTCCCCCTTTGAAAACAAGTTACCAAAAAGTTCATAGAAAATGCATAGCACTAAAACGATTCTCAGGCTTGGTCTTCAGGTGGTGGAGTCCGGATAACGCCAAGGACGAAGGCTTCAGTTGAAGTAGATGGAGCTACTGGGGTAGGTGCTGGAGGTGGTGGTACTGAGGCTGTAGCTGGTGCAGAAGTAGTGGCTCTGGTGTCAGAAACTGGCACTGCAGATGATCTCTGAGCTCTAGACACTCTGGCAAATGCATCAGTTGTTGTTTTTCCCTTCCTCTCCTGCATATCATCCTATAATTGCTCCACAACAGACTGAATCTCAGTTACTTTCACATCTAAGTCATAGAACTTTTGTTCCATGATTCTTTCCAAGCTCTCTTGGTTTTGAGTCAGGGTGGCCAGTCCGTTCTCAATCCTCAGAGTGGATGCTATCAAATAACTAAGCTGCTCCTGCTTGTTCTTCAGAAAGTACTCAGATGCCTCCTCTTGAGTTGGCATCTTGGCAGCTTTCTCCATCTTTGCCTTCTCCTTCTTTGCTTGTGCTTGCACTGATGATGGTTCATCCTCATTCATCACAACTTGACTGTCCTCAAAATCTGGATGGATGGGCAGGTGTTCCTTATCCAACAGATATGTTCTTGTGCCCATCTTCGAGTTAATCAGCTCCTGAATATGTGGGGCATATCCACAGCTCCTCTTCTGATCAGCTGTTGTCCTCTTGATGGTCTCAACTATGAGGCTCATGACCTTGAACTTCTGTGGCACATCAAATATGTGTAGCAAGTTAATTGCATGGCCTCTGATCATTCTATGATCACCAGACTTGGGCAAGAGAGTGTGCCTAAGGATCCAATTGATTGTAGGCAGCCCTGACAACAAGTGTTTTACTGACCCAAACTGATGAGTCTCAAGATCTGCATCTGGAATTTCCTTGTAGATGTTTGCCATAGAGTTGTGGTCCATCTTCTTCTTGGCATAGACATCCAAGTCATCTTCTTGTTCTTCCGGGGCATTGATCAACTGAGCCCATTCTGCAACTGTAGACTGGTATCTAGTGCCTTCAGACATCCATACTATCCTGCCATCTGGATAGAAGTGTGCTGTGGAGTAGAATTGCATTATGAGCTCCTCATTCCACTTTGTGAGCTTCTGCCCAACAAAGTCTGCAACTCCACAAGCTCTGAAGCTATCAAGCACTACAGGATAGTGTTCTTCATTCTTCTTGACATACTCCCAGTTGACCCACCTCATATCACATACTATGGGTTTCTTGTCCAGCAGCACTGTCTCATAGAAGTCTTGTTGTTCCTTTGTGTGGAACCTGTAGTCAACAACAGTCCTTCTCCTTGTAGCATATGGATCTGTTTCTCTCCATTTTCTCAACCCTGAATCTCTCCATTTTCTCAACAACGGAGGTGGCGACCCTTAAGCAAGCGTTGTCCGAGGCCGAGAAGAGGGCGGCCACGGAGCGCATCGAGCGGGAGAAATATGAATCGCAGGTTGGCGAGGTGCGGCAAGAGCTCCAGGCTCTCATGAAAAAACATGAGAGTTTGGAGCATGACTCAAAGACCTGAGAGTCCGAGCTCGCGGCGGCCATTGAGAATGCCAAGTCTGCCAAGGCCGAAGCCCAGAAGGCCCTCCAGGAGATGGAGCCGACGAAGAAGATAGCGGCGGGTAAGGCTTTCTTTATGCAAAGCAAGCATGTGAAACTCAATTACTTGTTACTTACCCGAATCCGGAGCTCTCCAGGAGCATTCGCAGATTTGCCCCGCAGCGTGTCCGATGCCGCCGCATTCTATCGAGCGGAGGAGGGTAGCTCGACCGAGAAGGTGTTCTGGTCTCAATATGCTGAGGCCGGACTCCCTATGCCCTTGAGCGACCAGCTGAAGCAACTGGTCGAGCTCCACAAGGTGGCCGAACAGGCCATGAAGGGCCTCATAGTTCGGCTGTGGCCTGGAGAGGTTCTGCCTGGGAGCTACTTCGGGCTGGTGAGGCGGCTGGTGGAGGCCTGTCCAAGGCTCGAAGTCATCAAGCGCTCCGTCTGCATTGAAGGTGCCCGTGCTAAGGTGCACGGGGGCAAGCTGGATGCGGAGAAGCTTGTGAAGGATGGGCCGCCGCCGGGTAAGGAGCATTGCCACCCCGAGATGTACTATAAGGGCGTTCTGGAGGGCGCCCGCCTTATGGCGGACGAATGCTCGAAAGATGTAATTTTTGAGTAAAACTTGTTTATTTTGTCCTGTGCGCTGAAAACTTGTTCATGTGCGCTAAGCAATGCTTTTTGAATTTAAAATATTACCTTCTGTGCGGCCGTTTATCAAAATTTGGGAGATGGCGAGTCGTCGGCTTCTGCCCCCATGCCACGAGTGCTGGTGTGTTCGGGATAAACTTGAGCGCTCTTTTTCCCATTCTTGGGTCCTTCGAGGGAGGCGCTCAACATGACAAACAAGGCAATCGGACTATAATGCTTGAACACTCTCACTTAGCCATAGAATTCTATAATTTTAAATTTCGGCGAAGCCCCTAGTGCTCGGAAGACCGAGTTCGGGGCGCTATCCACGCCTGGGCCGGACAAAGCCGACTCCTCGCTCTAAGCGGCATAAGTCTTTAGGGACTCGAAAACCTCTCGAACAGCGACCAACTCTCGCCTTATCATGACGGTCAGTTTTAGCTTTCTCTACTAAGGTGCTTTAGCCCTGCTCAACTGGGGCACAATCGCAGTAGTTCTCCTAGCGCTACCTTAGCCGATACAACAGAACGTAAGGTACCAAAACATAGGAGCCGGGGAAACCCAACATTTGACCCAAGACATGATTCGGAGCCGATGCATATAATGCTATAAGTTCGGGGTGCCGCACTTGTGAAAGTGTTCGGACTTCTCACACCGTGTTGTGGGGTACTTAAGCCCCTGGTGTATTGGCCGTACCAAAGTGTACGGGTGCAACATGTCATTAATGAACATATATTCTTAAAAAAGAGTAATACAGTAATAGACAAAAGCTATGCATTGTTTATTTGAAGAAGCTGCGATCAAAGCAGAACGATACAAATGGTGCGATAAGCAAAATGTCGGACTATTTGACATGTCCTATCTAGGGGCGGACTGTGGGATGATATGCAAAACATGTATATTGCTCGTTATAGAGACCACCTTAGAGTTCCATAGTGCGGCGTGGCTTTCTGCTGCCCTGGTTCTTGCATCGTTTGTGCGGCGATTGTACTGACGGTTTAGACCTTCCGAAGAATGGGGTCCTGAAAGTAAGACAAAAGTAAGAAATCGGCAGCCCCTAGTGCGGTTTAAGCCGTGTTTTGGGCGTGCCGTGATGGTGCCCCTCCCCCTGTGCCCATGGTATTTCCACAGCGTAGTTATGTACGCGCAGTACTGGTTTCGCAATTTCGTGAGGGCTGGGGTTGGGGCCGCATTGCTATGCCTGCTCACAACGTGCCAGGCGGTCTTGCTCTAGGTTACTCCGGGCGCGCTTGACGGTGTCCGGACGTTTAGTGGCCGGACTGGAGAATTGCCTTGAGAGGCTGCTTTGTACTTCCACCGCGAGAGCCGCCGTATGCTCCTCCGTACGGAGAGAGCATTCGGTGTTTCCATTGACCGTAATGACTCCTCGAAGGCCTGGCATCTTGAGCTTGAGGTATGCGTAATGCGGTACCGCATTGAACTTGGCAAATGTGGTTCGCCCGAGCAGTGCGTGATAGCCACTGCAGAACGGGACTATGTCGAAGATTAACTCCTCGCTTCGGAAATTATCCGAAGATCCGAAGATCACTTCAAGTGTGACTGAGCCTGTACAGTTGGCCTCTACACCTGGTATGACGCCTTTAAAGGTCGTTTTAGTGGGTTTAATCCTCGAAGGATCGATGCCCATTTTCCGCACTGTATCCTGATAAAGCAGGTTCAGGCTGCTGCCGCCGTCCATGAGGACTCGAGTGAGGTGAAATCCGTCAATGATTGGGTCAAGAACCAATGCGGCAAATCCGCCGTGACGGATGCTAGTGGGTGGTCCCTTCGATCAAAAGTGATCGGGCAGGAGGACCATGGGTTGAACTTCGGGGCGACTTGCTCCATCGCGTATACGTCCCTTAATGCACGCTTCCGCTCCCTCTTGGGGATGTGGGTTGCGTATATCATGTTCACCGTCCGCACTTGTGGGGGGAATCCCTTCTGTGCACTACTGTTCGGCGGCCGGGGCTCCTCCTCGTCGTCGCTATGCAGCCCCTGGTCTCTGTTTTTGGCATGTAACTTGCCTGCCTGCTTGAACACCCAACAATCCCTGTTGGTGTGATTGGCTGGCTTTTCGGGGGTGCCATGTATCTGGCACGAGCGGTCGACTATTCGGTCCAAACTGGACGGGCCCGGAGAATTTCTCTTGAATGCCTTTTTCCGCTGACCGGGTTTAGAGCTTCTGAATCCGGCATTAACTGCCGTATCCTCAGCATTGTCGACGTTAATGCGGCGCTTGTGCTTCTTGCGATGCGACCTGGCACTGTTGTCCTTGGTATCTGAATTACCAGGGATCTTGGTTATGTTATTGCTACGAGCCAGCCAGCTGTCTTCTCCCGCACAAAAGCGGGTCATGAGCGCCGTGAGGGCTGCCATAGATTTTGGCTTCTCCTGTCCAAGGTGTCGGGCAAGCCACTCGTCACGGATATTATGCTTGAAGGCCTCTAGGGCCTCTACGTCCGGACAGTCGATGATTTGATTTTTCTTGGTTAGGAACCGTGTCCAGAATTGCCTGGCCGATTCCTCTGGCTGCTGGATTATGTGGCTTAGGTCATCGGTGTCTGGTGGTCGCACATAAGTGCCCTGGAAATTGTCGAGGAATGCGGCTTCCAGGTCCTCCCAACAACCAATTGATTCTGCTGGCAAGCTATTAAGCCAATGCCGAGCTGGTCCTTTAAGCTTGAGTGGGAGGTATTTGATGGCGTGTAGATCGTCACCGCGGGCCATGTGGATATGGAGGAGATAGTCCTCGATCCATACCACAGGGTCTGTTGTGCCATCATATGATTCGATGTTTACGGGTTTGAAACCCTCTGGGATTTGATGATCCATTACTTCGTCTGTGAAGCATAGTGGGTGTGCGGCACCTCTGTATTGAGCTATATCGCGACGTAGCTCAAGCGAGCTTTGTCTACTATGTTCGGCCCGGCCGGATTTACTGTATTCGGCGTGACGATTACCGTCTCGTGCCGTGGGGCGCCCACGCGATCCGTAGATCGACCTTGTTTGCTTTGCCTTGTCCTCCAATATATCTCGCAGGTCTGGCACATTTCCCCGTGCCTTGGTATTTTTAAAGCAGCGCTGGGGTGCGGCTTGAGTGGAGGGCCATGAGGCCTCTCTGTCACGGCCACGAGGTGGTCGATCGGCCGCGTCATGCGCTGGTGATGTAGGTGTAGGTGCTTCCTCCTCTAATCGGGGTAGCAGCATGCGCTTTGGGTAACTCTTGGAGGGGCGTTCGAGTTCATACTCTTCGGCCGCTAGGACTTCGGTCCATCTGTCGGCTAGCGAGTCTTGATCAGCTCTAAGCTGTTTCTGTTTTTTCTTGAGGCTGCTCGCCGTGGCTATAAGCCTGTGTTTGAAGCGCTCTTGTTCGACGCGATTCGGAGGGAGGCATGTAATTATCATCCTCGACCTCTCTGTCTGCCGCTCTCTCATGAGGGCTGGCTTCTCCATCCTCTTGTGCTGAGTTTTGCTGGAGGGGGTTTTCTTCGGCACTGTCCGGAGTGTTATTATCTCCCGTGCCGGAATCATCGTTTTTGCTTTGGCGGGATTTAGAGCGGCGCCGCTAACGCCGGCGCTTAGGCTGTTTCTTGGAGGAGTCATCCTCCGCTGTTCTATCGCCATCGCCCTCTTTTGGGGTATCCAGCATGTATATGTCATATGACGAGGTGGCTTTCCAGTGCCCTATAGGCGCTGATTCCTGATGGTCTCCTGCATCGGCGTCCATACCGTCGATGTCTTCGGAGTCGTAGTCGAGCACGTCGGTTAAATCATCGACAGTGGCTACAAAGTGGGTGGTGGGTGGATTTTGAATTTCTTCATCATCCGCATCCGAACCTTGCTGACCGTAATCTGGCCAGGGCTCTCCTGATAAAGAGAGAGGCTTTAGTGAATTCAGAATATCGCCGAAGGGCGAGTGCTGAAAGATGTCCGCGACGATGAACTCCATAATCGGTGCCCAATCGGATTCGATCGGCAGGGGCGCGGGGGGCTCGGAGTCCGAAGAGGAGTCCGGCACCTTGGAGTCACGGGCTTCGCAAGGGACAAAGCTGGTGTTCGGCTCGATCGCCGTAGAGATTTCGACCTCCGAGGCGGCGTCCAACCACCCGTCCTCGATCGGCGCAATTGGCTCCGAGCTAAGGGTCGAAGCTGATGCGGGTGCGGCCTCCAAGACACTGTTCGGCAGCAGAGCTAAATCATGCCCTTCGTGACAGTGCGGCGCGCTCGGCTGTGGCACGAATCCGTCGAAGATCAAGTCTCTGCGGACGTCAGCGTGTAGTTCAGACTTCCAAATCTGACCTAATGGCCGGGGGTGTAGCTTTCAATCTGCTCTAGATGGCCAAGCGAATTGGCCCGCAGTGCAAAGCCGCCGAATACGAAGATCTGTCCGGGGAGAAAAATCTCACCCCGGACTGCATCGCTGCTGATGATCGAAGGAGCCATTGGGCCTAAAAGTGACGACACAGAGGAACTCTCAATGAAAGCACCAATGTCGGTGTCAAAACCGGCGGATCTCGGGTAGGGGGTCCGAACTGTGCGTCTAGGCGGATGGTAACAGGAGACCAGGGACACGATATTTTTACCCCAAGTTTGGGCCCTCTCGATGGAGGTAAAACCCTACTCCTGCTTGATTAATATTGATGATATGGGTAGTACAAGAGTAGATCTACCACGAGATCGAGGAGGCTAAACCCTAGAAGCTAGCCTATGGTATGATTGTTCTGTTGTTCGTCCTACGGACTAAAACCCTCCGGTTTATATAGACACCGGAGGGGACTAGGGTTACACAGAATCGGTTACAATGGTAGGGGATCTACATATCCGTATCGCCAAGCTTGCCTTCCACGCCAAGGAAAGTCCCTTCCGGACACGGGACGAAGTCTTCAATCTTGTATCTTCATAGTCCAGGAGTCCGGCCAAAGGTATAGTCCGGCTATCCGAACACCGCCTAATCCAGGATTCCCTCAGTGACTTAGCGGCTGTGTTTTGGTGTTGCATCCGATTGATGATGGATGTTCGGTGGGCCCCTAATTCTTTTGTGGAAGTACGAAATCTGATCGGTAACCTCTCTGGGCAAGTTAGATGTCTCTTTTCGTTAGTATTCTTGGTCGTTTGACTACTAGGAACAAATTTACAATTGAGCATATTTTCCCTAATAAACTTGTCGATCCTATCTTCAAACTTGACTCTATGTTACAGCTATGGAAATCATTGATTAAGGACTGTGACATGGAGGCCGCCGAGCTGCTAATCTCTCATGTAAGGGTCACGGCTATGTCCATCTGCCACACTGATCAGGTTGTGGTGTCCTAGTGATGCATTGGTGCTCTCACGGTCGAAGTTCTATTCTATTTGGCTCGTAGGTAGTGGCATGCGTGCCTTTGTGTTATTGCTGTTGTGTGAGCCCTTAAACTGATTCTCGTTTTGTACTTGACCGATGGGGGCCGTTTGGTTGTTTGTGCGAAGCTCGTGTTGGGTGTCGTATGACTTTATCTATAACGTTGGGCATAAGTCTTTCATCTAAAAAAAATCACTACTAAAACACAACCTCTCCTGTACCAGAGTTCAGGGTGATAAACAACTACATGATCTACCTGCTTTTTGTCCATCCTAAGATGACAATGCCCACCATGACCGGGAATATTCTCACATGGGTGACCATGAACAAGCTCGTCTTGAATGACAGCAAGTTGTCGCTCGACAATGAAGAAGTGCTCGGACGGAAGATTATGGATATGCTGCAGTCGTCGACCATAACCTAAAATCAGGAACATCAAACAGTTCTAGGTAACCCCGCGTCGCCCACCACGCTCATGGGGCGGTTTGGGCAAACAACATGGGCGAGACATCATCACTACTCCAATGCCCCCCCCACCCCCCCCCCCCACCCACACACACACACACACAAAAAAAAAGAAAAGCCCAAGGACAAGACATCAACCCAAGGAGAAGCGCCCGCCACGGCCTAAGGAGAAGACTTTCCATCGGAGTACACTACATATTAAACACTCTACGACACGTAGCAAATGACAAAAGAAATTTAAAATGACCTCTTATCCGGGTATGCCATCGCACCTACTTGGAGTCTTCCATAGCTAGCAGGATCCACTCATTTCGCCTAGATTAGCCTACATAATGTAGAAGATTGTTGGCGCTTTTCATCGAAATCACCACCACCATCATCCGAACTTGTTGAGTACCCCTCAACATTGTGCAACGCATGAAGTATGGCTTTTATCCATCTTGAAGGCCTGAACGTGGGTATATCATGTGTTCCTGTTTTATGTATTCTAGACCCATCGGCATCCTGACATGATGTTCCCTCGACTACAAACTCCATGTACTCCCTCGAGTATGACTCTTAGGATCCACCTAAAATCTCTCGTCACTTATCGTGCTTGAAAGTTGCAATGTCTAGAGAATGTTGTTTTGACCAGCTGTGATGTTGTATTTGCATACGTTTACCTCCAAGAAACAAATCAATTTCAGTTTTCCCACTCCATTTTCATTACCAGTGTTTCATGGCTATGTCACGGTTTGTGTTACCGATTTTTCTAATCAAACACCTTGCAACATTGTTGTGATCTGAAAACAATGTGCATGTACATGCTTTCGATCAAAGAAGCCACATCCATAGGTCGCAGCTTATTAATTAACACTAATGTTTTGCCCCGTCTTATTAATTAAAAAGGCACATAGTTGCTTGGTTAATTGGCCAATAAAGTGCCAAAAACATTACAACAATTCACAGAGGATAACTCGGTCAACCTTGCTACCCATGTGGATACACACAGATTGTCGAGGTTGTCTCAAGCGTCATCATCATCACTTCTCCACGAGCCAGCGACTTTGACTTCAACATGGACGACCATCAATGAATTCATGTTGGCCCATGCCAAACGTCCGACCATTTGCGCAAGCGACTAGACAACCTCCACTCGGTCGACGAACCTTGCCGAAGAAAAGCACCAATCCTACGTTGACCATGCCGTTTCAACCGAACACCTGCCGACTGTCTGTTGTCATCGTCACGCCAAAGTGACTTGTTTTATAGCTCCAGTTTCACAAAAACATAGGGCGGGGCAAGAGAATTCCTTGAACACGCAGCAAACACTAAACCAAAACAAAAAAGGCGTGATAGCTCCCGGGTGCCTAGGCACCCTCTATGAACAGTAAATTAAAAAATCCGAAACTTTGCAACATCAAAGATGGTCAAACTTTGTAGCTTCTTACACGTTTTCAAGCCAAAATATCATGTAGAGAAAGGTGTACAAACAAGTTTCAGATTTCAATGCTAAAAGTGCTCCAAACTTTAAGCACTGAAATCTTTTTTGTTTATAGAACTCCTTGAATGGTTTTTTGGCATTAAAATTTTCAAGTTTGATTATCTTTGATGATGTTGCAAAATTTCTGACTTTTGAAGAAAAAAATATTTTTCTGTTCACATAGGGTGCGTAGGCACTCGGGAGCTGAAACCCCACTCTCCCACAAGAACCCAACAGCAAACCAACTCCGCTCGTAGCCGAACAAGATGCCACACCAGGGTCACCGTCTCAGCATCCCCCACGGCAAACTCTCGAAAGGCCACGACCCAAGATGCGCCGCCATCGCCCGTTCCGGGAGACCTGGAACAAGGGCTTGTTGTGCGCCCAGTTGTCTGTCATCACCTTGGGCCGGCAATGGCGCGAAGACGATGCACCGGCAGACCGGGCAGGTCGAGTGCTCGTGCAGCCACGGGTCGATGCACTGCTGGTGGTACAAGTGCAGGCACGCCGGCAGCCGCTTCACCGTCTCCCCCTTCTCCACCTCCCCGAGGCAGACTGAGCACCCCGGCGTGCCGCCGCCGCACCGCACTCCGGCTGATCGTACGCCAGGATGTCATACACCGTCGCCGCCTGCACGCCTCCTTGCACCGGCGCCTCCCGGGCCAGCGCGGGCATGTGGCCCTGTATCTGCTCCAGAAACTGCGGCAGAGCGCTGCTGCCGCTCCCGCTACCGCTTCGGCGCCGTAGCCTGGCGCGCGCGCACCGGCACGGAAGGCAGAGAAGCCGGCCCGCGGAACGGAGGTGCCGCAGGAACTCCCCGTGGCGGAGGCCAGGCACCGGCGCAGCGCCGACCACGGGAAGAGGACGCCGCAGAAGGCCGTGTACACGGTGGCGCCGAGGCAGACCCAGAGGAGGAGGAAGAGCGTGAGCACGATGATGGAGCCCTTGTTGCGCTGGGGCTTCCGCTCCAGGATGGCGAGCCCGTAGAGGATCATGGCCGTGCCGCCGATGTAGACGGTGTTGACGACGGCCAGCCCGTAGGCGCGGAAGAAGCAATCCACGGTCATGGCCTCCGAACTCCGATGGGTACGCAATTTCTCAGGAATTTCGAATTCTGTTCTGTACGGGGATGGCTCGTAAGTCGTCGCGCAACTCCGTTGCGTACAGAAGAAGCAAGCAACGAGCAAATGAGCCAACCATAGGAGGAAGAGACAACTAACCGAGCGGTTGGTGTTGTATAGTATTTGCATGCTTTGATACGGCAACCCGTAGATATATACGGAGTTGTATACTATGGTCGGCTGCGTTTCTAGGGTGACCGTATACATTTAGATTACCACTTGGCATGAGCAATAAGCTGTATCAAAAATAATGAACAAAATAAACCAACATGTGATTGGATGGTTAGAGGGACTGTGGTATCCTAGCCCATCAGGTTCAAGTTCTGGATTATTTCAGGATTTCCGGCGATGCATATTTAGTGCGAGGAGACGTTTCCGTTGACGACGATGTGTCTACGGTGACTTTGTAAATTTTAAGATGATATACCGGCTCAGTCTTTCGAAGGTACTCATAAGCATAGCGTGTGCATGTGTGCGTTCATAAAAATGAGTGTATGCGCATATTTATGAGCGCTTACGTCTGTATTGTTTTAAAAAAACAATATACATTTAGATTCACCACCAAACAGCGCACCATTGATTATTATCTCTGTTACGTGGTCTATCTGGTACTTTTGGAACAGATTGACACATGACGAAGCATGTTTTGATATGGCGTATTTAGCTCAACGGATTATGGAGGATCCGGCACTTATGGACATTCGGAAGCCGCAAGCCTGGTGTTCCCGGGTTATATATGGATGGCGACCACCGGACTCTGACCACGTTAGAGCAACACAGATGCAACCATTATGCATGAAGGGAATGGTGGGGCAGGGGTGTAAGACTACCCACAATGTGAGTAACATAGATAGTAACATCACACATATTTAAATAAAATAGGTGATGTGGCAAGCAATAAATGAAAAAGAAGAAGCATGTAGTAACATAGCTAGTTACTATTAGTATGAGTAACATCACACATATCAAAGTAAGATGCGTTTATAGTATAATAAATGAAGCGTTGCATGTTACCACACATATGTTACTCCCAACTATAGAGGTAGTAACATAGAGTAGTACATGTTACTACTCTATGTTACTATCCATTGTGGCTAGTCTAACCCATTGTGGCTAGTCTAACCCATTCAGCCAACTCCTTTCTTGGGTGTGGTGCAAGCCTTACCCTGGAGCCTGGAGTGACGGACCCATGATTGTGAAAGTCATGCCTGTCTATGAATTGTGATGGGGTTTTTGGATATACTTCTTGAAACTAACAACCTAGATATAGTAAACCTCTGAAACTCTCGTCATGATTCTCGTTCAGTTGTGGCGCTCATCTTTAAAGAAGTTGGGTAGCTAGCTGGTAGTTTAAATTCTTTTTTATTCAACATTAATAAGATTAGCTCACAATTGCCGTGACTGGAAGGTGGATCAGTGAGACCCCTAACTTTCTGGTCGGCAGCATTCTGGCTGACTGCCTAGTGAATGCTTTCAGTTGAATAAAGCTCTCAAGTTTTCCCTACAAATAAGTACATTTAGAATGTAGAAAAGCATATACTATATTTTTTGCACTAGGTTTACCAAAAATCTACATCTGGTTCATGATTATTCATTGGTGATAATTAGTCCTTCATGTCTCAAAACCGGAGCAAAGTGGTATTGAGGCTGATGTGTCACCGGTTTTTGGAATTCCACCCGCCACAATGCCACATCAACAGTCGAAGTCATAATTTCACCCGCTCTTCGTGAATCCTCCCTCCAAAGTCATCCATGCTACCTTCATGCCGCCTCCAGCGCACATTGCGAAGCGACCCTTCCTTCGGCCCACCTGCGTCCAGAGCCAGCCATCATCGTTGCCGCCGAAGATGGGCCTCTTGAAGCGGCCCTGCACAAGAGCATTGGTAGTGCACACAGTGGCCTCTGCCTGAGCACCATCGCTGAGGAAGAGAGGTGTGCGACAATGACGCAGCCCTCAGTTTTGCGCATGGCGCGAGGCCGTCGAGGGCGCGGGGTAAAAGAGATGGAGCGCACATGGCCTGCCGAGGGCACGAAAGGCAGCGAGGGAGGCGAGCAGCGAAAGAAGCACCTCCTGCCAGCGACGACGACGTCTGCAAGGAACATGGCAAGCGGGGTTGCGAGCCCGTCTATGGCCTTCTTAACGAGCTCAATATTCACGGATGCACATCAATCTGCACTCGCCGCCGTCCGGCAACCCATCTAGGCGCGACAACGCCATGAAGCAAAGGCGAGGCGACATGTACAGTGGCACGGGCAGGGGCGTGTTAACGTCCGTTGTCACCGTTGGGTGAACACACGCAAGATGTTGGAGAAAATGCCTGCTACTATATGATGGGAAGATAGGATAAGGAGGGAGAAAATCGGTCACACATCAGCGGTTCCTCATGTTTTTAGTTTTGGACGAAAGTCACCCAGTGTTGAGACACGAGGGACTAAATGTTTCCCAAAATATTTGAGGAGGCAAATGTAGACTTTCAAAATTTAAGGGACCAAAAATATGCTTTCCTCTTTAGAATGGTGTAGAGACTCTGATTGACTTTCCTTTTATCTCTTTGTAGGAAATTTGTGATTAGATGTAAATATCTGTTGCTGTTTTTTTTGTGTGCGCGCGTGTGTGATGGTCTGCTGCGAATTCACGGGAGGGGATGTAAAAAATTCCCCTATATAACAGATAAACAATTTGTTTGTTCGGTTTGAGGGCGTCGAGGGTATTCATGAAAACCATGGTTGTGGTGGTGAGATATTACTTATCACAAAGATATATAGCAGATAAACTACCTCTTTGTACTCCCTCCTTTCGAAATTACTTATCACAAAGATATATAAAAATAGCCTAAATACTTAAAAGTGCAGCTGCACTTTTTCGGGCTCCCGAGCGCACGCTCATAGACCGAACGATGCAAGAGATTGATTCTAGATTTGGTAAACTGCCCACCCATTTATTCTATATATGGAAAGATTCTTCAACTACGGTGCGTTTATTTTTCTTCACCTCGTCTGACCAACCGTGTCAACCCAGCGATGACGTAACGTGCGTTAATTCTCGTACAAGAAAATTCAAAAAACTATAACTTTCACATCGCGTGTCGGAATGATGATCCGTTTTCACCGCTGGATTTCTTTTGACGAGCTCTTCAAAACTAGATCCCATGTGAATATGTTTTGATGATTTAAAAAAAAGCAACTTTGATGCTAGATGAGGCTATTTTAGTGCTAAACATGACCAACTTCGATGCTAGAAGAATTGCACCATGTGTATAAGTGAATTCGCCTAGTAGCCTCCTACTTAGTTGTGTGCAATAGGTAATAGGTGGCTACATAGTTCGTTGCCTACCATACTGTGAAAGTTGCTCACCGTAAAGTGGGAAGTTGTCTAACATGGTCTCTTAGTTGTCACCCTCAGAAATCAAGTTGCCTACATCGCTACGAAGCTTCCCACGGGTGATCCGCAATTGCGTAAAATACTATGAAAGTTGTCCATCAGGGGACCTAAGTTGCCAAAGCTACTGAGCGCATAGTTATTGGCTAGTCAGGTCACGGTGTTAGATGAGAAGTTGCATAGGGGGTTATCAGAAGTTTCATAGCAGGGCGGATCATACAATTGCCTACAAAAATTCTTAATTTTTAGTCGAGTTGCCTACAAAAATCATTGAAATGTTCAGATATAATGATGGAAAACACACATGAGTTGGCTAGTAAGGTCGCGACGAGCTTTTCAAAACTAAACTCCACATGGATATGTTTCTTTAATATTTTTAAAAGCAACTTTGATGCTAGATGAGGCAACATTAGTGCTAAACAGAAGCAACTTCACTCCATTAAAAATAACTAATTAGCAACAATAAGCATCTAACTAATGATACAAAACAACTTCGAAATAGAGGTAGATAACATCACAACTTTCCTTGTACAAGAGGCAACTTTAGTGCTAAAAGCAGGCAACTTCACTACATTCTGTATCCTAGTTAATTTTGTCTAATTTTCTCCTAACTCCCTCGCCAGTACCTCTAAGTTGCCTATTGTTCACGCTAGTATGTCGTTGTTTCTAAATTGCCTATAATACTATGAAGTCATCTATCGGTAATGCTCTTGTGTCTACTATTGCTAGTTATGGTAGGCAACATGATGGTGAATCTTGGATGCTTCAAAGTGTTTGTAGGCAACTTAGAAAACAATGATAAATAACTTCATAGTATTGTAAGCAACTATTTTGGAAAGTTAGGCAACTATGCAGCAATTATCGGCAACTAATTACCAATAGCAAGCAACTATATATCAATAGTAGGCAATTTATAGCATGTACATGCAATTAAACATCAAGTATAGGAACTGACCATCAACAATAGGCAATTGAGCAGGCATGATACGCAAGTTGGGATAATGTTAGCAAAATTCACAGATACACACAGTGCAATGAATTGCTTTTGTATGTAGCACTAAAGTTGCCTTATGTTTTGTGTGATTTTTTTCATTTTTTACGCAAACCAACCTAATAGTCAATCCTACTAGGCCAAAAAGAAAAGTTGCTTCCCTTTAGCACACAAAGTTGCTTGGAAAAAAAAGTTCATCAAAACCTACTTATATGGGATCTAGTTTTGAAGAACTCGTCGCGAGAAACCTGACGGTGAAAACGGATTTGAATTTTGATATTCTAATCAAAAGTTACAAGTTTTTAAAAAATTTAATCCCCTAATAAATGAAGGTGAGATAGTTATGCGAGCGCATTCAGCTTCCTTTTTTGGTTGTCCTGACTTGCGCGCGGGGTGATCCTTCCTTATATGGGAGAGCCCTCGCTCCCGCGTACGAGCGCACGAGCGCCAGCGAGCCAGGTCCTAAAAATAGATGCATTTACCTACAACTAAAATACGTTACATACATAAATCATCACTTCTTGCCACCCTTAATTAAGTCGGAAGGAAAGCTACAAATACCATAGGGAGATAATACGTTGTTTCCGAAAAAAGCATGTATGGAACACCCAAAAAGGAAAAAGTCTGAATTGGCATCACATTGCAAATGCAGGTCTGTACCATCCAAAATGTTTCAGACAAACAAACAGAGTCTGAAGATTGCCTGACAAAATTGGACACAAAACACTCTGTTTTACTAACCACTTGTATCACACAACTTTACAAAGTCCTCTATGCTCGTACTATGACTATCAAATCTTGCCGGCCAACATACTGGTCAAAAGCAACAGTGGCAAGAATAAGTTGATGATTATTAAGTACTCCTACAGTTCACTTCGTTGTCCATCGTCGGAGACAAAAATAAACTGTGATACAACCAGAAAGATAAACCTGTTTACAGATAAAGGATGTAAGCACGAATCCATTAGTTAATTATAAACTCATAAGTCATAACCGGGCACGCAAACTTACTTACACCTTGTGCGACCGGTTGCTTATGCTTGTGTTGCCACCGAGCGCTCGATTTGCTGCTCAACTAGAGAAGATGATAAAGCAGAGGCAGGCACTGGTGCAGTGGTGCTACGTCTTCCGGCGCTCAGTCAGGTCCGCCGGCAATATGTCATCTGCCCCAACTGCCACGACAGTTTTTACTACTAGTATTTAGGAAACACTTGCGGCTTCATCGGGAGAAACATCGACGCGTATCACAGAGCGCCAGTCTGGAGCGACGCCCTCGTGCCATGGCTTGAGTGACCCTCATCGCCGGCGTCGCTCATACCATTTGGGCCGGCAACGGCAATGGCGACGGCGCCAAGACAATGCACCGGCAGACCGGGCACGTCGAGTGCTCGAGCAGCCACGGGTCGATGCACTGCTGGTGGAACATGTGCAGGCACGCCGGCAGTCGCTTCACCGTGTCCCCCTTCTCCACCTCCCCGAGGCAGACCGCGCACTCCGACGCGCCGCCGCCGCCCTCCGGCTGCTCGTACGCCAGGATGTCATGCGCCGTCGCCGCCCGCGCGCCGCCATGCACCGGTGGCTCCCGGGCCAGCACGGGCATGCGACTCTGCATTTGTGCCAGAAACTGCGGCAGAGCGCCGCCACCGCCGACGCTACTGCCGCCTCGGCGCCGTTGCCTGGACCGGCACGGCAGGCAGAGAAGCCGGCCCGCGGCGCGGAGGTGCCGCAGGAGCTCTCCGTCCAGGCACCGGCGCAGCGTGGACCACGGGAGGAGGCTGCCGCAGAAGGCCCTGTACACACAGGCGACGAGGCAGACCCAGAAGAGGAGGAAGAGCGTGACGACGACGACGGAGCCCTTGCTGCGGTGGGGCTCCCGCGCCAGCTTGACGAGCACGTAGACGAACAGGGCCGTCCCGCCGATGCAGACGGCGTTGGCGACGGCCTGCCCGTACACGCGGGAGAGGCAGTCCCTGGCCATGGCGCCTCGTGTCTCTGCCGTAAACCAGCCACCGCCTATACTCGTGCCGCAGCAATTCACTGGACCATGGGCACGCAGTTTCTCTGAAATTTCGAAGTCTCTGCGCGCGGGGGTGCCTCGTGGACCGTGGTTAAGTCTTGGCGCAAGAATTCCGTTTGCGTACGGACGAAGCAAGCAACGAGACGACTGACCGGGCGGTTAATGTTGTAGTACAGCAGTACGTGCACACTTTGATACGGCATCGCGTAGATATATTGTATTATATGTGCGCGTATCGGCAGCGTTTCTACGGCGACCTTATACGAAGGTGCTGTTCTCGAGCTCAGGATCTTCTCCCTGTGTTTGCCTCTGGTCTGAATCGGTATAACATCGGGTACGCGTAGTCGTATCTGTTCGGCTTGTCGGAATGCATGGCCGATGCAACATCCCATAGTTAGATTCACGTCTGAACATGGGCTCTCTCAGCGATTTCGAATTTCTGGCCGTTGGATCTCTTCCTTGATGCAATTTGAGCCGTCGGATCTGCCCCTGGGATGAGCTGGGCCGTTGGATAAAATTCAGAGTTGGAGCAACGAACAGTAGTTTTCTTTCTCACCTCGGTACATTAGGCAGATGTCGCTGACTGTGGGGTCCCTCGCTCATGGGCCGTGCCTGTCAGTGGCTTGGGTGCGTAGACGCCCGGTGCGGGTGGCTCACGGTCAAAAAATCGTGCCACCGCTTGTAAATCTCAGATCCCGTTGAGGGCATTAGAGGGATTTCACTTTCTTGCCCTTGCGTGGCGAGCTGTGGGTGGACATTTCAGTGTAGAGGAGAGGAGTGCACCGGATTGGGTGATAACCCTAGCCGCCATCCCCATCCTAGCGCCCCCACCCCCTCCTCCTTCGCAGCCGCCGCCACGCTCCCGTCCGGTTCTCCTCTCCTATCGTCGTCGAGCTCGCCTCCGCCGCTGCTTGTAAAACTTTGAGATCGTTTGTTTTCTTGATGTTTCGAAGTACAGGGGAGGGAGTACATATAGGGCCGAAGCCAGAAACGTGGGAGGAGTCGTGGAGAGATCGTGGCGACGCAGCGCTGACCAAATCCACAGTCTAACACCCCCCCCCCCCCCCCCGCAGTGTCAACGTCCGGCTCGACGACGTTGAGGCTGGAGCGAATGTCGAGGAAGGATGGCGCCCGCAGTCCTTTGGTGAAGATGTCTGCAAACTGGGCGCTGGTAGGAACATGCAGGACGCGAACGTCACCTAATGCTACCCTCTCTCGTACAAAGTGGATATCTATCTCTATGTGCTTAGTTCTACGATGTTGTACAGGGTTACATGATAAGTACACTGCAGAGATATTGTCACAGTAGACAATTGTAGCACGATCGAGAGGACGATGGAGCTCGGCGAGAAGCTGGCGAAGCCACACCGTTTCAGCAACAGTATGAGCGACCGAACGGTATTCAGCCTCCGCAGATGACCTGGAAACAGTTAACTGTCGTTTCGACGACCATGAAACCAAATTATCACCCAAATATACGCAGTATCCTGAAGTGGATCGACAAGTGTCAGGGCATCCCGCCCAGTCTGCATCAGAGTACGCTGTGAGAGAAGTGGGGGAGGAAGGAGCGATAGACAGACCATGATCAAGAGTCCCTTTGAGGTAACGCAAGATGCGCCGGACGTGGCTCATGTGCGGAAGACGGGGGTCGTGCATGTACAAGCAGGTTTGCTGGACGGCATAGGTAATATCAGGGCGAGTGAGAGTAAGGTACTGAAGAGCTCCAGTAAGGCTACGATAGAGAGTGGGGTCGGGGAGAGGGTCGCCGGCAGAGGAGAGTTTGGGGCCTGGGTCAGCGGGTGTGCGAGAAGGATGACAGTTGATCATGCCGGCTTTGGAGAGAAGGTTCAGAACGTACTGTCGTTGGGAGAGAAATAGTCCAGAGGAGGAACGGGAGACGGCAACACCGAGAAAATGGTGAAGAGGACCAAGATCGGTCATGCAGAATTCCGTACGCAGGGAGGTGATGATATGCGTGAGGAACGAGTCAGAAGAGGCGGTTAAGACGATATCGTCAACGTAAACAAGAAGATAAGCGACGTGCTCGGAGGAGTGAAAAATGAAGAGGGAGGAGTCGGAGCGAGAGGGGGAGAAGCCGATGCTCTGGATGAAAGACGCAAAACGTTGAAACCATGCACGAGGCACTTGCTTGAGACCGTAGAGAGATTTCTGAAGATGACAAACATGATCAGGAAAAGTAGGATCACTGAAACCGAGAGGCTGTCGACAAAAAACAGTTTCGTTGAGAGAGCCATGGAGGAAGGCATTTTTAACATCTAACTGGTGAATGGGCCACGAAGATGAGACCGCTAGGCTCAACACAACGCGAATGGTGCTCGGTTTGACAACAGGGGAAAAAGTCTCGTCGAAATCGATCCCAGGCTGCTGAGAGTCGCCGCGGCAAACCCAGCGAGCTTTGTAGCGAGAGAGGGTGTCGTCAGAGTTGAACTTGTGGCGAAAAACCCATTTGCCAGAAACGACGTTAGCACCGGGAGGACGAGGGACGAGCGACCAAGTGCTGTTGAGAAGAAGGGCGTCATACTCGTCCTGCATGGCGCGAAACCAGTTAGGATCAAGAAGAGCAGCCTTGTAAGAGTTGGGGATGGGAGAGATGGGTTGTGGGGAGGCTGTGAGGTTGAGATGGTCGACGGGGAGCCCAAAACCGGATTTGCCGTGGGTACGCATGCTGTGAGCATTTTGTGGGACGGGAACAGGAACGGCAGTGCGAGGCAAGGAGCGCGAGAGAGGTGGTGACGTAGGAAGAGAGGAAGAGGAAGACATGGAGTGTGACGCCCCAAGACCGGAGCTTCAGATGCCTTCCATGGATTCCGGGTTTCGTCGTGTGATTTGTTTTGTTCGTTGCATTCATCTTTGCATCATGAGCTTTGCATCATGTCATTTAATTTTTTTTAAACCCAACCAATTAAATTGCATGGATCTTTGGTCCATTTAAACCGAGGGAATTCACGTGGTGATTCTCTTTATAACATATCCTCCCGATATTAGGGAGCTATATTAAATATTTCACTTTCGGAATCACCCATAACACACGTGTAAAACATTTTCCATGTCTATTCCTCTTCGAGTTTGACCTTCAAACCTTGCCAATATTTCTTTCTCTCTTTTATCGAGGCTCTTCCTAAATTCTCAACATTTTTTGGCACTTCGAAAAACCTCATCCTAGTTCAAACCCATTTGAATTAAATTCAAATGAGTTTGAATTCTTATCGTTCGATCTTGCCTTTCCTAATTTTCACGGATCAAGCTTATTTTTGTGAGTCCAGGGAAATTACCCCCATGCGCAAATTCTTTCCTTAACCCCTCTTTCTTTTTTCCTTCCTCTCTTTTGTTTTCTGTCAATTTAGTTTTATGAGAGAGAGTGAGAGAGATGAGGCCCAGTAGCCATCCAGCCAGCAGGCCTCCTGGCCTTTTCCCTCTCCCATCCTCCCAGCCAGCCGCCGCCACCTACTTACCCTCTCTCGGGGTCCATCCCCTCCTCGATTTCACACGCCAGCCCGCTTCACCCCGGATCCACACGCCCGTCGCCGGAGGTCGACGTCCCTCGCCGGGGCGCTCGTCCCCAAGGTCCCTGCGTCGCCGTCCTTGCACCCGCCGGCCTCCCTGCTTCTGCTCCCTGAGACCGCCGCCGCTTCTTTCTGTGCGAGAGGAGCACGAGGAGACCAGCGTCGCTCCTCGTTGACTTGTCCTAGCGCCAGCGTGGACGAGAGCCACGTCGCCCGCGCCTGGGCCTTCTTGCTCAGGCCAGCGCCTCTCCAAGGCCCAGGCGACCTCCAGATCCGGCCTCACCGTCATGGGCCATGGCCCGCTATGTGAGCAGCCGCCCCAGCCTCCCCTGTGCACCTTTGGGCCTATCAGTTTCGGCCCATACAGTGTTTTTTTCCCGTCCAGCGATTTTAGTATTTATCCAGTGAATTACCGCTTTGCAGAAAAACCCCTAAGCATCATGCATATAATAACTCATAAACCGTGCATCGGTTTAAATTAAGTTATATATGAAACTTGCTTAAAAATTTTTGTAGATTAATAATTTGCAACTTTCATCTATGTTTAAAATGATTAAAATGAGGTTTGGTTAAATTTGCTCCTATGCCATGTTAAAATGATTTAATTCATAACTATTCAACCGTAGCTCCAAACCTAACAAACTTTATATGTAAATGGGGTAGAATTTTGCCTAGTTTAACATGGTGGCCTTACTTTGCATGCTTAACAACATTAAAATTGTGTTTAGGCAGAACAGTAGCAAATTCGAAATATGCATATGAGGATTTCCGGACTTGTTGTTCGTTGTTTCCGGCCTCATTTAAATTTGCCTAGATAGGTAGTTTTCATATGTTTCACCTCTTGCCATGTTTAACAACATTTAATATTGTTGAGTACATAACCGAGAGAGAACTAAATAAGTCATGTGGTGTTTCGTCAATATGAAACTCGTTGCATATTGAGCTCCACTTAATTTGGTAGTGTTGTTTGTGCACTTTGCCATGCCATGAATCATTAAACCGGACATGCATCATACTTGTTTTTGCATCATGCCATGTTTATGTGATGGTTGTTTACTATGTTGTTTGTTTGTTTCCGGGTTGATTCTCTCGTTAGCTTCGGTTTCGTTCCGGAGTTGTGAGGATTCGTTCGACTACGTCCGTTTGTCTTCTTCATGGACTCCTTCTTCTTCCTTGCGGGATCTCAGGCAAGATGACCATACCCTCGAAATCACTTCTACCTTTGCTTGCTAGTTGCTCGCTCTTTTGCTATGCCTATGCTGCGATACCTACCACTTGCTTATTATGCCTCCCATATTGTCAAACCAAACCTCTAACCCACCTTGTCCTAGCAAACCGTTGTTTGGCTATGTTACCGCTTTGCTCAGCCCCTCTTATAGCGTTGTTAGTTGCAGGTGAAGATGAAGTTTGTTCCTTGTTGGGACATGGAGATGCTGTTCCTTGTTGGAACATGTTTACTTGTTGGGATATCACAATAAATCTTATTTAATTAATGCATCTATACACTTGGTAAATGATGGAAGGCTCGGCCTTATGCCTGGTGTTTTGTTCCACTCTTGCCGCCCTATATTCCGTCATATCGGTGTTATGTTCCCGGATTTTGCGTCCCTAACGCGGTCGGGTGATTTATGGGACCCCCTTGACAGTTCGCTTTGAATAAGACTTTTCCAGCGAGGCCCAACCTTGGTTTTACCATTTGCCTCACCACCACCTACTTTTCCCTTGGGAGTCGCTCTCTCGAGGGTCATCTTATTTTAGGCCCCCCCGGGCCAATGCTTGTCTAACTGTTGGCCCGAAACGAGTAGACTGCGGGGCCCCCTCGAGGAAACTTGAGGCTTGGTTTTACTCGTAGGATGTCTCATCCGGTGTTGCCCTGAGAACGAGATATGTGCAGCTCCTATCAGGATGTCGGCGCATCGGGCGGCTTTGCTGGACTTGTTTTATTGCTGTCGAAATGTCTTGTAGCCGGGATTCCGAGACTGATCGGGTCTTCCCGGGGAGAAGGAATATCCTTCGTTGATCGCGAGAGCTTATCATGGGCTAAGTTGGGACACCCCTGCAGGGTTTTTGAACTTTCGAAAGCCGTGCCCGCGGTTATGGGCAGATGGGAATTTGTTAATGTCCGGTTGTAGAAAACCCAAAGTTGATCTTAACTAAAATACACCAACCGCGTGTGTAACCGTGATGGTCTCTTCTCGGCGGGGTCCGGGAAGTGAACACGGTTGTTGGAGTTATGTTTGACGTAAGTAGTTCAGGATCACTTTTTGATCATAGTTGTTCGACCGTGCTTTGCCTTCTCTTCTCGCTCTCATTTGCGTATGTTAGCCACCATATATGCTAGTCGCTTGCTGCAGCTCCACCTCACACCTTTTACCCTACCTATAAGCTTAAATAGTCTTGATCTCGCGGGTGTGAGATTGCTGAGTCCTCGTGACTCACCAGATACCTCCTAAACCAGTTTGCAGGTGTCGATGAGACCGTGCAGGTGACGCACCCGAGCTCAAGGAGGAGTTCGATGGAGATCTTGCCCTTTATGTTGTTTCGTTCTAGTCGATCAGTAGTGGAGCCCAATTGGGGTCGATCGTGGACCTTTGTCGCTTTTGGGGTTTCTTCTTTTATTTTGGCTCCGTAGTCGGGCCCTGATTGTAACTGTATGATGTAATGTTTTATTCATGTATTGTGTGAAGTGGCGATTGTAAGCCAACTATGTACCTCTTTCCCTTATGTATTACATGGGTTGTGTGAAGATTACCTCACTTGCGACATTGCTTTCAATGCGGTTATGCCTCTAAGTCGTGCTTCGACACGTGGGAGATATAGCCGCATCGAGGGCGTTACAAGTTGGTAATCAGAGCCTTCCCCGACCTTAGGAGCCCCACTGATTGATCGTTTTTAGTGGCCGAGTTGTGTCTAGAAAAATGTTTTGAGTCATTTAGGAATTATATATCGGAGAGTTTAGGAATTCTTTTTACTCCCCAGTCCCTTCGACCTTCTGGTGAGGTATCCTGACGTAGAGTTTTGACTCTTCTCTTCTCAAATTTCACTAAAAAAAAATTTAGGATCACGCGGGTATCTTAGAATCGTTCCGATGGTTTTATGATGACAACATTGTCTTGGTTGCCTCCCGTCAGCAGGGGTTTTAGTGGAGGTGTCCCGGGGAGTTGAGCTCCGAGGTGTTGTCGTCATAATTTTATCGTTGCAGTTCTGGAATACCTGAGTTTAGTACGCCGACATCGAAAATCTCTTTTGTACAGTTGTTGGTGAGATAACCCTGATAGCCCAGTACTGAGGCGAGTGCGGGAGTATTGCCATGACTTGTATAACAGATGCTTTTCGAAGGTTGAGGTAGACGATTTCCGAAGGTTTCTTGGTTATGTGTTGAAGGATGGATACAGCTGGATCTAGGTATTGTTAGTTTGGGTGATGTATTTTGTGTCCCCTGTATCCCCAACACCTGATTGCATAACCAGAAAGTTTCGGGAGTTTATAAGTGGGAATTCAAGTATCACGTAGGAATTCTTTCCAACAGACACATGATACGATATGGGATATATCATATGTTTGTTCCAGCTTATTCTGCAAGCCAAATCCTTTGTTTTGTTGTAATTGTGGTATTCGAGTTGCTTCTATGTCAAGTGTTGAATCCATACCTTATTCTAAGCGGTGTTCTTATATCCCTATGTGGATACCAATCCTTCTTGATCATCGAGGTTGTCATGTCAATCCTTTTCAACCGGTGTGTCCCTCTTCAAGTGGATCCGATCACTTCAATATTCGCAAGATCAATTATCAGTTCTTCTCAACGGTGTTTGCTTCATCCGTTCCAAGTTGTCTCTGTTTTTCCCGCCCTCCCACCCTTATTCCTTCAAGGACTCAGATTTCTTAATCAAGTATCCATTTTATTCTTGCGAAGTCTCTCCATTCTTTTCTTTCAATGTTCTTATTCGGTGTTTTATCATGAAGATGGTCAGGAGTTTCAAGTTCATCATTCGTCATTCTTTTCTTCTCCGGTGGTTCCAATTCAAGCTTTGTCGATCATATCTTTCCTCGTTTCAAATGTTTTCTCGTACCTGTGAACCTCTTAATCATCCAGTTCTCGTTATTCAATTGTTCCGGAGTGATGAAGATATCTCAGAAGATTCAAGTTTCCATTCTCAATTCACTCAAATTCTTTTGAGGATGTTATCTCATTCAAGCCATTTAATTTAACTGGTGCAATCTCTCTTTTCAAGCAATCGTTCAACGGTGTTTCTTTTGAGTGGGCCCTAACCCACAGGTCTTTTTCCAGGATCTTACCTGACTCTTCTAATTTTTGCGGAGTTATTCTCAAATTCATTTCAAAGTTTGACATAAGAATGAGTTATCATCAGTCAAATGCTTTCCCCAAGATCCTTCAATTCTTTTCATCATTGGTTCAACCTTCCCAATTCTCAGTCCGGAGTGCCTCAACAATTCATGGTGGTGTTTCTCATCATCATTCTCAACATTTGAAGACCGAAGAAGAGTTTCTCTTAAATCTTGCTCCATTCTCTTCAAGATTCATGGTTCTAGCTTGTTGCCATCCTCTCATAATTGTTTTGAATGTGAGGATTCTTTTTACCCATCCGGAGCATTTCATGAGTTGTTTCCACTTCTTTCCTCCGAAGGCCATATTTTGTGATTCCTCATTCTCAGCTTTCAGCTCTTGTTTTCCAAATCTTACCGGTGCATCTTTCAATATACTCTAATCAGTTCATGATCTCTTCGTTCTCTTGTATCTAGATCCTAGCAAGCATTTTCGTTCATTTGCTAATTCTTCCCGGTGTTTTCTTATCTCTTCTTCGTTCATTTTCAATTCTTACGGTGGTTCGTTCAAGATCCTTCTTTCTTTGTTATCATATAGATTCATTCGTTCTTTCTAAATCCTACCGGTGGTTCGTTGAAGACATTCTCAAGTTTGCGCCATACCTATCTTAATCTTTTCTACGAGAATAAGTAGTATGCCAAATCCATTGCTTGTCATCAATCTAAATTGGTGAAGGATAAGCATAACATATTTCTTGTTCTTGTTTCATCCAAGTGATTGATTCATTCTTCCGGAGTTCGTTCATGATATCAATTTCTCAGTTCTAAGTTGTTCATCTCTTCTTTCCAGAGTTTGTTCACCATATCACATTCTCGGTCCGAGATGCTTCATCTTTTCTTTCCGGAGTTCAAAGTTTTCTCGGTTATATCATTTCAAAGCTTCATCTTATCACTGCAAAGCTTCACCTTGTATGTACAACTTCTCTTTCTTTCTATCTTCCTTTTATTACCGGAGTTCTTCATGGAGGCTCTACATGGTGGTTCGTTAAGGACCCTTTTCATTCTTCAATTGTTCGTCACGATTTCTCTCGGAGTTAAGATCCGCCAAGCTATACTCTAAAATAAACATGGTGTTTCAACACATGTTTTGTCTTGAGGAGTTCAAGTATTCTTCATCTTGCATTCCAAAGTGCAATTCTTTCAACCATATATTCAAGGTGGTATTATGTCATTCTTGATAATTTGAGTTCATGTCTCATGATTCACATGTTGTTAAGAATGAGATATTTAAATCCATCATTTTCTCTTCGTTCAAGGGATCTTTTAAACCAATCTATCTCTCCATTGGAGTCATCTTGGGTTATATTTCACCTAAAGCATTTCCTAAGGATTGTTGCTATTTAGGGTGCTCATAAATGACCCAAGTTCTTCTTTTATCCTCCCGGGTAAATAATTTCTCGTCTCCTTGTTGATATCAATCCAATCGTTTGTTTTCATTAGTGGCAGAATTTCACCTCATAATTTTGAGATGTTTCCATAAGCCCGCTACAAGCTTATTCGTTTCGTTGTTGGTCTTCCAACAACTCCGCTCTAACCTTCTTGGAAGGGTGCTTTCCAAGCTCATTTGTGGTAGTAGTTGTCATTTTCCTCTCCATTCCTTTATTCCAATGATCTATCTTCTATTTCTTTCTTCCGGAGGCATTGTGATGTTGTTCTTTTCTCCCATCATCTTGTTTTGTCAAGATCATGTCCTTTTTCCTTGCTTACCGATTTAACCGGAGTGTTGTGTCTATCGTTCCTCTTTTAACCGGAGTCTCATCCAGGTGCTATCATTTTGCCAAGTTCGAATTCGATTCCTTCCATTTCCAACCGGAGTGTTGCATCAGCTCTACAATATCTTTGCATCTTATCAAGTTTTGCTCCTCTTGTCAACCGGAGTGCTGCCGAAATTGTTCTTTATCGTTCCTTGTATATCTCGTTCCAACCGGTGTGGTGGCATATTCTTATTGGTTCATGGAGCTCTTGTTCCATGTTTCAACCTACAAGGTTCTTGTAATGTTCCTTGGTCCTCTTTGATAACGGAGTATTTGCAATCTCGTCATCTTCTTTGTATTCTTTCTTTCACTTTGTTCAACCTCTCAAGGTTCATTGGTTTCACTCGTTTGTCAAAGAAGCAACTTAGTTTTACCTCTTCTCTTCCTCTTTCATTTCTCTCCGGTGCCATCCTAGATCTCGGGACGAGATCCTCTCGTTGTGGTGGAGTGTTGTGACGCCCCAAGACCGGAGCTTCAGATGCCTTCCATGGATTCCAGGTTTCGTCGTGTGATTTGTTTTGTTCGTTGCATTCATCTTTGCATCATGAGCTTTGCATCATGTCATTTAATTTTTTTAAACCGAACCAATTAAATTGCATGGATCTTTGGTCCATTTAAACCGAGGGAATTCACGTGGTTATTCTCTTTATAACATATCCTCCCGATATTAGGGAGCTATATTAAATATTCCATTTTCGGAATCACCCATAACACACGTGTAAAACATTTTCCATGTCTATTCCTCTTCGAGTTTGACCTTCAAACCTTGCCAATATTTCTTTCTCTCTTTTATCGAGGCTCTTCCTAAATTCTCAACATTTTTGGGCACTTCGAAAAACCTCGTCCTAGTTCAAACCCATTTGAATTAAATTCAAATGAGTTTGAATTCTTATCGTTCGATCTTGCCTTTCCTAATTTTCACGGATCAAGCTTATTTTTGTGAGTCCAGGGAAATTACCCCCATGCGCAAATTCTTTCCATAACCCCTCTTTCTTTTTTCCTTCCTCTCTTTTGTTTTCTGTCAATTTAGTTTTATGAGAGAGAGTAAGAGAGATGAGGCCTAGTAGCCATCCAGCCAGCAGGCCTCCTGGCCTTTTCCCTCTCCCATCCTCCCAGCCAGCCGCCGCCACCTACTTACCCTCTCTCGGGATCCATCCCCTCCTCGATTTCACACGCCAGCCAATCCCTCGATCCAACCGATCAATCAGAGAAGCCCCGCAGCCAACCAACCACCATCGCCTTCACCACCTCGACCCCGGTTCCCCTCCGACTACCAGCGCCACCGGGCCTCTGCCTCCCTGCCTCCTGCAGCTCCTTCGTCCCTGACCGCGGCCGCGCCGCCGATCGTCGCCAGCAAACCCATCAGATGAGTTGCCACCGGCCTCCTGTTCCTCTCCCCTGTTTTCCTCTCCTGCCTCCTCTAAACTCTCTTACTCGTTTGTTTTCTCCTCTGCCAGGAAACGTACGGGGCTCGCCCCTGCTGCCATGGGCGCCGGTGCAAGGTTCTGCACCTCCCGCGCTCGCACGACCGCGCGCGTTGACCGCCGTCCCCGCCGCCCTCTCGTCCGGATCCAGCCACCTCTGCTTCCCCTCGCCAAGCCGTCGTCGTTCCCTCTCCAGCGCCCCGTCCCCGTCGGATTTGCTCGAGCCCGCTTCACCCCGGATCCACACGCTCGTCGCCGGAGGTCGACGTCCCTCGCCGGGGCGCTCGTCCCCAAGGTCCCTGTGTCGCCGTCCTTGCACCCGCCGGCCTCGCTGCTTCTGCTCCCTGAGACCGCCGCCGCTTCTTTCTGTGCGAGAGGAGGACGAGGAGACCAGCGTCGCTCCTCGTTGACTTGTCCTAGCGCTAGCGTGGACGAGAGCCACGTCGCCCGCGCCTGGGCCTTCTTGCTCAGGCCAGCGCCTCTCCAAGGCCCAGGCGACCTCCAGATCCGGCCTCACCGTCATGGGCCATGGCCCGCTATGTGAGCAGCCGCCCCAGCCTCCCCTGTGCACCTTTGGGCCTATCAGTTTCGGCCCATACAGTGTTTTTTTTCCTGTCCAGCGATTTTAGTATTTATCCAGTGAATTACCGCTTTGCAGAAAAACCCCTAAGCATCATGCATATAATAACTCATAAACCGTGCATCGGTTTAAATTAAGTTATATATGAAACTTGCTTAAAAAATTTTGTAGATTAATAATTTGCAACTTTCATCTATGTTTAAAATGATTAAAATGAGGTTTGGTTAAATTTGCTCCTATGCCATGTTAAAATGATTTAATTCATAACTATTCAACCGTAGCTCCAAACCTAACAAACTTTATATGTAAATGGGGTAGAATTTTGCCTAGTTTAACATGGTGGCCTTACTTTGCATGCTTAACAACATTAAAATTGTGTTTAGGCAGAACAGTAGCAAATTCGAAATATGCATATGAGGATTTCCGGACTTGTTGTTCGTTGTTTCCGGCCTCATTTAAATTTGCCTAGATAGGTAGTTTTCATATGTTTCACCTCTTGCCATGTTTAACAACATTTAATATTGTTGAGTACATAACCGAGAGAGAACTAAATAAGTCATGTGGTGTTTCGTCAATATGCAACTCGTTGCATATTGAGCTCCACTTAATTTTGTAGTGTTGTTTGTGCACTTTGCCATGCCATGAATCATTAAACCGTACATGCATCATACTTGTTTGTGCATCATGCCATGTTTATGTGATGGTTGTTTACTATGTTGTTTGTTTGTTTCCGGGTTGCTTCTCTCGTTAGCTTCGGTTTCGTTCCAGAGTTGTGAGGATTCGTTCGACTACGTCCGTTTGTCTTCTTCATGGACTCCTTCTTCTTCCTTGCGGGATCTCAGGCAAGATGACCATACCCTCGAAATCACTTCTATCTTTGCTTGCTAGTTGCTCGCTCTTTTGCTATGCCTATGCTGCGATACCTATCACTTGCTTATTATGCCTCCCATATTGTCAAACCAAACCTCTAACCCACCTTGTCCTAGCAAACCGTTGTTTGGCTATGTTACCGCTTTGCTCAGCCCCTCTTATAGCGTTGTTAGTTGTAGGTGAAGATGAAGTTTGTTCCTTGTTGGAACATGGAGATGTTGTTCCTTGTTGGAACATGTTTACTTGTTGGGATATCACAATATATCTTATTTAATTAATGCATCTATACACTTGGTAAAGGGTGGAAGGCTCGGCCTTATGCCTGGTGTTTTGTTCCACTCTTGCCGCCCTAGATTCCGTCATATCGGTGTTATGTTCCTGGATTTTGCGTCCCTAACGCAGTCGGGTGATTTATGGGACCCCCTTGACAGTTCGCTTTGAATAAGACTTTTCCAGCGAGGCCCAACCTTGGTTTTACCATTTGCCTCACCACCACCTACTTTTCCCTTGGGAGTCGCTCTCTCGAGGGTCATCTTATTTTAGCCCCCCCGGGCCAATGCTTGTCTAAGTGTTGGCCCGAAACGAGTAGACTGCGGGGCCCCCTCGAGGAAACTTGAGGTTTGGTTTTACTCGTAGGATGTCTCATCCGGTGTTGCCCTGAGAACGAGATATGTGCAGCTCCTATCAGGATGTCGGCGCATCGGGCGGCTTTGCTGGACTTGTTTTATTGCTGTCGAAATGTCTTGTAGCCGGGATTCCGAGACTGATTGGGTCTTCCCGGGGAGAAGGAATATCCTTCGTTGATCGCGAGAGCTTATCATGGGCTAAGTTGGGACACCCCTGCAGGGTTTTTGAACTTTCGAAAGCCGTGCCCGCGGTTATGGGCAGATGGGAATTTGTTAATGTCCGGTTGTAGAAAACCCGAAGTTGATCTTAACTAAAATACACCAACCGCGTGTGTAACCGTGATGGTCTCTTCTCGGCGGGGTCCGGGAAGTGAACACGGTTGTTGGAGTTATGTTTGACGTAAGTAGTTCAGGATCACTTTTTGATCATAGTTGTTCGACCGTGCTTTGCCTTCTCTTCTCACTCTCATTTGCGTATGTTAGCCACCATATATGCTAGTCGCTTGCTGCAGCTCCACCTCACACCTTTTACCCTACCTATAAGCTTAAATAGTCTTCATCTCGCGGGTGTGAGATTGCTGAGTCCTCGTGACTCACCAGATACCTCCTAAACCAGTTTGCAGGTGCCGATGAGACCGTGCAGGTGACGCACCCGAGCTCAAGGAGGAGTTTGATGGAGATCTTGCCCTTTATGTTGTTTCGTTCTAGTCGATCAGTAGTGGAGCCCAGTTGGGGTCGATCGTGGACCTTTGTCGCTTTGGGGGTTTCTTCTTTTATTTTGGCTCCGTAGTCGGGCCCTGATTGTAACTGTATGATGTAATGTTTTATTCATGTATTGTGTGAAGTGGCGATTGTAAGCCAACTATGTACCTCTTTCCCTTATGTATTACATGGGTTGTGTGAAGATTACTTCACTTGCGACATTGCTTTCAATGCGGTTATGCCTCTAAGTCGTGCTTCGACACGTGGGAGATATAGCTGCATCGAGGGCGTTAAACGGAGAGCTGTGATGGAGAGTGGATGGGAGCGGGAGTGGTGGGTACAGGAGAATCTACGTGCCGACTGGGCGGCGAGCGATCCAAGATATCCGCCGCTGCGTAGTTGTCGGGTGCGGAAGAGGTGGTGGGGCCGGGGGTAGCTGGGTGCGGGTTGGGCGGCGGGCGATCCAAGAGATCCGTCACGGGGCAGCTGGCGGGTGCGGAAGGGTTGGTGGGATTGGGTGGTGGGGCTGGCGTGGGATTGGGTGGAGCGGGGTCCAGATGACCAGGCCCATGCAGCCCATGCACGTCGATCGCGGAGGGGCGCGATGGGGCGACTGTGGCGCTGGAAAGCGGGGCAGAAAGGTCCGACTGCGTATGACTGGTAAACGGAAAAACTGTTTCGTCAAACGTGACGTGACGAGAAAGAAATATACGGCCAGTCGGGAGGTGAAGGCAACGATAGCCTTTGTGGGAATCGGAGTGCCCGAGAAAAATGCAGGGCAGGGATCGCGGGGACAATTTGTTATCAGAGGTGGCAGCCAAGTTGGGAAAACACAGGCAGCCAAATGTTTTGAGATCATGATAGCTAGGGGCGGCCAGAAAAAGGGACTTGTAGGGGGAGAAACATGGACACAGTTTCGTGGGGCGAATGTTAAGGAGAAAAGTGGCATGTCGCAGGGCTTCTACCCAATATGAGGAAGGCATAGAAGTTTGGATGAGGAGAGTGTGAAGGATATCGTTAATGGTGCGGAGAGAGCGCTCAGCTTTGCCGTTTTGGGAAGAGGTATAGGGACATGAAAAACGAAGAAGAATGCCGTGATCGAGAAAGAAGGTGCGGTTGCGAGAGTTGTCAAACTCACAGCCATTGTCGCATTGTAAGAAGCGAATGGGGAGAGAGAAGTGAGTAGATACGTAGCGCTGAAAATTGACAAAAGGGCAGGGACATCAGATTTTGCACGAAGAGGGAAAGTCCATACAAAGTGCGAGTAGTCATCTAATATTACAAGATAGTATTTGAAACCAGAAACACTAGGGATAGGTGACGTCCACAAGTCACAATACAACAGTTCGAAAGGGAAAGAGCTACGAGTAGTAGAAGTGCCAAAGGGCAGGCGAACATGTTTGCCCATCTGACACGTATGACACAATGAAGAGTCGTGACTATCACGATCGTACGGGAGCTGAAATTCCTGAAGAAGGGTTGTAGTCGTGCCGCTGTGAGGATGATCAAGCCGGCGGTGCCAGAGGGCGACGGAAGCAAGCAGAGCATGCGGTGGAGAAGATGACGCGCCGTGGACCGTGTACAAGTCACCAGAGCTATTGAACCGAGCGATCACTGTCCTGGTGCGAAGATCCTTCACAGACAGCCCAAAAGGATCAAATTCAACAGAAACTTGGTTATCGATAGTAAAACGTCGAACTGAAATGAGATTTTTGATAAGAGATGGAGCAACAAGAACTTCACGCAAGAGAAGAGGGGAACGAGAGGAAGAGAGAGAGGTGGTGCCGACACATGAAACCGGAACAGAGGAGCCGTCCCCGATAGTAATGGATGGGAAAAGAATGGAGGGGTGGATGGAGGAGAGCGTACTAGCAGATGCAGACATATGCGAGGAAGCGCCAGAGTCGAAGATCCAATCAGTACATGTATCTTGGGTAGTAAGTGAATTCATGGCGGCGATGAAGGCAGCCTGATCCCAGGCCGGAGTCTTGGCTGTCGTGGTGGAGGCAGTAGTCGGCGGCGGCGGTGTTGAAGACGACGCCGAGGATGATGCAGCAAGATCCCAGGCCGGTGAAGGAGCCCCGTAGGGATACATGGAGTAGGCCGAAGGAGCAGCCGCGACCTGGTAGAGAGGCGCGTAGGTGGTGTAGGCGGCTGGCGGAGGACGCGAGCCGAGGAGGCCAGGCGCGCCGAGAGCGGGGCGAAGACCGGGCGCCCATGCACCACTGTAGGCAGGTGGAGCGCCGTAAGGCGACGGCGCTGACCAAGGAATTGGCCAGGCCTGCACCAGACCCGTCCACGGGTCATGAGAAGGACGCCAGGTGGAAGGATCCGGAGGCGCCACCCGGGCTGCAGCCGGCGCTGAAGCCGGGGGCGTGGAGTGGGTCGGTGCCGGAGGAGTGGATGAAGATGGGCCGCCGTGCTTGGGCGGCCTGTAAACTGGGTTCTTGCCCTTGTAGTTGGGGCTGGGACGCCACCCAGGTGGCGGCTGAGGCGAGGACGACGTTGGTGGTGGAGGCGTCGGGGCGGAGACGGGCCGCGCCGTCGTGTGGAAGAGGCGCGGGGTGCTGGCTTTGCGCTGCTGGTTCTGCTCCTCCATCTGCAGCATGGAGCGGGCCTCCACCAGCGTTGGCAGAGGACGAAGAAGCGGGATGAGCGTGGCCTGCTGGGCGAAGCGCTCGTCGAGGCCGCCCATCAGCGCGTGAAGGAGAGAGCGGTCGGCGACCACTTCGCCGAGCTCGCGCAACTCTTCGCCGATAGCCTTGATGCGCTGACAGAACACGCCGACCGGCCAATCGCCTTGTGTGATGGTACGGAGCTCCATGTTGAGGGCCGAGATGCGGGCGTCACGGTTGTCCTGGAAAATTTGACGAAGCTCGAGCCAGATCTCGCGAGCGGAGGCGCCGTCGGTGACCACGAGATTGAAGAGCTCCATGGAGATGCAAGTATACAGCCACTGGATGATGGCGAGATCGTCCTTGAGCCACCGTGGATCATGCAGGGTGGGAGGCACGTCGCCGGAGATGTGGTGAAGGAGGGAGCAGCGTCCGAGATGAATCTCGAAGAGATGGCGCCAATGGTAGTAGTTGTGGCTGTGAAGATCGAGAACAATGGGGATGAACGGGGTGATGTCTGTGATGGTGTCGCTGAACGAGAGACTGGCGGCGGGCATGGCAGGGGGAGGGGGCTGAGAACCAGTAATGGGAAGGGTTGGCGAGCCGCCGGAGAGAGAAGCAGTTGGCTGGCCGCCGGGGAGAGGGGCAGTTGGCTGGCCGCCGGGAAGGGGAGGAGCTTGTGGGGCGCCAGTCATGGCAATCGTGGAGGGAGGTAGGCGGAACCGGTGTCTGATACCATGTAAAACTTTAAGATCGTTTGTTTTCTTGATGTTTCGAAGTACAAGGGAGGGAGTACATATAGGGCCGAAGCCAGAAACGTGGGAGGAGTCATGGAGAGATCGTGGCAACGCAACGCTGACCAAATCCACAGTCTAACACTGCTCTCCTCTGTCCCTCTCACACCACCAATCCCGACTCCTCCCCTGTACACGGCGAGCTCGAGGAGCAAGGCTGACATTTGGGCACTGTTGTACAAGGGCCATGCTGAGCACGCCCCGTAGCACGGCGGCCTCTGCTTCCGCTTCTTGTCCGATGGGCACCTCTGTGTGTGCGACGACCAAGGTACCGCCGCTGTCACCACCAACGCAGGGCCAAAGGCAACGGCCCCGCGTCGCCATCACCGGGACGAGCGACAAGGCCAAAGGCGGCGGAGGCGACGGCCGCGCGTCGCCATCACTAGGAGGAGCGACGGCCGTCCATGTCGCCGGTTTCATCGGCCTTCAGGTGCGCTTCCTCCCGTCTCAGCTAGGGTTCTTGTCCTTCCTCTCACTTCTTTCTCTCCCTCACATATCTCTCTCCATCGTCGCCGTCGCCATCCACACGAGGAGCACACGGACGGCTAATCCGTCCAGGTCTGAGGCGGTGTGGTCTCGCATCGCCCCTCTCCCCTTCAAGAACGTTGTGCCCTCCCCTCTGCACATTGTTGGTGGTTCAGATACGGGCCATTGATGCTCCTTGGGGGTGCCCTGGCCATGACAGAGGAGGAGGCGCGATGCTGTGCGGGAGATGAGGAGGAGGTCGTTGTGGTGGTGGGGCTGGACTTTGCGGCCTGCGACGAGGCGGTTGTCAACGCCGCGGTGGAGGCGGTGTGGCGCTGCTTTGGCCACGGCGAGCTCAACACCCTGGTTAACTGCTGCTCCTATGAAGGTATGCATACACTACTGACAGATACTGTGATACACTCATACACATGCCCAATTTTTGTCTGACATAAGCATACACATGGGCAAGCCCAGTTAATCACCGACCTACTCCACTAATTTCAGTCAGCTACCATCCACTGATTCCAACCATGAAATGTTTTCTTGGCCTTATGAGCAGGGGAAGTGCAAGACTGCCTCGGCGTAACTGAAGATGAGTACTCACACCTTGCCTGCTAATAAAGGCGATGGTGAAGTGGTTTCGGGATGCACAGTCCGGCGGTTCCATGGTATGCTTGACCCAGATCATCGGCGCTGAGAGAGGATTCTACCCAAGGCCTGTGGCATACCGCAGGAGTTTAGGCGGTGTTCATCAGCTCAGTAGAGTAAGCGTACCTTCCTGTTACAAAGAGGCCTGAATGCCTACATAATCATTGATGTTCTTTGCCGCTGTCATTCTTTGCTGCTGTTAAAGAAAATCTTTGCTATGAGCACATTAGCTCCATTTAGTGAGCACATTTTCTGGGAGTAGAAATCAGTGTTAACTGACGAATCTTCAGTAAGTGGTTGTTGTCAAAGATTTCAACATTTATAAATGTGCATATAAATTTTCAGTACATGGCTGATGTCAAAGATTTAATACTCCATTTGGTGAGCACGTTTGTTAACACTAAATTAGTGTTAACTGAATTACTGTCAAAGAAATTATTTGTTGTTGTCATATTAGTGTTAGCAGTATTGTCGTATTGACAGGATCACTGAATTTTACAGTTCTCAATTTGGCAGTACAAATTGTCAAGCTCACTGAAGTATAGAGTGATGGGTTGATTTACACATACTGAAGATAACATAGAGATTTGGAGTTTAGATTTGAATAAGCTTGACAACAACTACTGCATATTTAGGGTCCAAAATATGAATAACTTGGAGTTTGGCAGATAACAACAGAAGTTTTAATTTGATTGTCTTCAACTGATCCATTGAACAAAAGTTTAACTTTTCTAAACCTTTTCCTTTCAAATGTTCGCTTTCATTTTTAGTGGACTGACCAGATGCATGGTACGATTGAACTGAAAGGAGAAGGGCATTTTCATCAAAGGAACATTTATTGGTCTATACATTTTACTTCTTACCTTCTACTCACTCTAACAAAGCTAAGCTACTGATGAAAATTTTGAGGCCTTCTAACTTGGAACATCAGGACATGTTAAATCGCAATTTGTCACTTAAATTGAAAAAGTGGCAGGTATACTGTAATTGTGAGGCAAATGTTAAATTTAGCAGAAAAGTGGCATGATTACAGATGTAATTGTGAGGCAAATGTTAAATTTAGCAGAAAAGTCGCCTAAAGGACATGTTAAATTTTGAGGCCTTCTATGAGTAATGTTTTCTTCTCTGTTGTTGTCCTTTGTTGTGACTGTACTGTGCTCATCCTTCACCCTGCTGTATGCCAGGCCCCTAGCACTCCTAAAGGCAAATCAACTAATGCTTCCCCGGACTCTGTGAACAAAAGGTGGAGCTGCTGCTATGTTGTCCATATGGTTCCAGTTAATATGTCTAAGTTTTGCTTGCAAATGATTTCAGAACTGCAGCCTTTACCTTGCTAATTACATCATTTGCAGTGGCAATAAGAGGGAACTGACAAAACATGAGGTGGCCAGTACTCAGCTGCGCAAGCCCTTATTTCCAAATGATAGGGCCCAGGTATTTCTTTTCCCTTGCCTAGCGCAAAAAACTCAACCATGTGTTGGTCAATGACCAATTGTTCTAAACTTCTGTCCAGTAAAGTGGGCCTCTGGAGGATAACATCCATGCTTTGAGCGAGGAAAATGCTGCTAAGCTAAGGTATTTACGTTCATTTGAAAATATGTTTTCACTGTGTTGCATTGGAGTTGTCTGTTTGCATCTGAATGCTATTTACCCTTGAAGGAAAGCAAATGAAAAAGTGGCAGGGAAAACTGATGTGCCCCCTGACAGCAAAATAGCCAAGCTCTAGACCAAGTGCCTTTAGGCGACATACCCTTTTGGTCCATTTATTCGATCCTTTGCTTGCTAACTACCTGCTCCTTTATAGTTTATGTCATTTTGATTTCTCTTTGGAATTCTGTTTCTGCAGAATCATGTCATGTCCAGTGCAGAGTTCAAGAGAACACTGACTTGATGGATTGGTGCTTCGGCGCATGTTGGTTTGAAAGACCGCTTCTATCTACCATCGCTTCCCTTTTGCCCTGTCACTTATAATGCAATGTTCTATTTTGCCGTCCATGGCTGACCTTACCTTATTATATATGAACAAGCATTCTCTATAGTTTAGAGCTTGGTTTGTAATGGATCTGTGCTTAAGAATTCCATTCATTTAGCCGTGTGTTTCTTATGAATGTACTGCCGTATTTCACAGGTAGACCTAAGGATATTATGAAAATGATCCTGTTGCTTGTCCCTTGCGTGTGTGATGCATACACTTCTTATTTTGATCATACACAATCTGTAGTGGGTTATTATTATCCTATTGCCTGCTACTTGGTTGTATGCTGGATAAGTCTTTTATTTTGATCGTCCACAAACCATGGCAGGATAGTGTTCTGTTGTATTTCACTTGGATGTGTGTGGTGCATATAATTCTTATTTTCATCATACACAACCTGCAATAGATTAGGGTTCACCTTTTGCAATCTATTCGAGGGTTCACCTGTTGCAATAGTGCCTTATGCTTCATGAAAACTGTTTGATGCCTGAGCCTTTTGTACTAACACCTACCACTGAATGTTATGCTTAATATGGAAAATGGCAGTCCCCGTTAGGCCTGTATGTGGTTTACTTGCTCAATATTCATCTCACTCTATCACACTGAACTATATGCCATTATGCCCTGCTTCTTTCAATCAAGCTGTATACTTTTACTTTGTGCCCGACTCCTGCTGTTTTTAGTCAAGATAAATACTCAGCTCCTGCTGTTTGTAGTCAGGATAGATACATGTACAACTACACAAACTAAACTTACACAGCTGGCACGCGCGCTTGGTCACACCATTTGTACCGGGCACCGCGCGCCAGGGCGCGCTTCCAGTCTAGTTTATTAAGACGCTTGCCGCCGCACGCACACAGACACAGTCTTGCCTAGACGCAACCCATGAGTCTGGTCACAGTAAGGAGTAACTTATGACACTAGTCTAAGTTATATCTTCATAGTGCAAAATAATATAGTATTAGTGTCATAGATGGTCTCATTTATTAGTTTGTAGACTCATGTTGTCTTGGGAAGCGCTATGTTACTACTTCTCATTAATTACTTGCCACATAAGTAAAATTTTCTTGAAGTGTGTTATGTTACTACTCCTCTTTAATAACTCTCATTGTAGATTTCCATCAGGGGGAGTAAAACTACCCATAATGGAAGTAACATAGGTGGTAACATCACATTTATCTAGGTGAAATAAATGATGTGGCACGTAATTAATGAAGAAAAAAAGGTATGTGGTAACATAGCTAGTTACTGTAACATCACACATATCAAGAAAAGATGAGTCTACAGCGTAATAAATAAAGTGATGCATTACACAACACATATGTTACTACCCATTGTGGAGGTAGTAACATAGACTAGTAACATATGCATGTTACTAGTTTAAGTTACTACCCATTATGACTAGTCTAAGTAGCTCTAGGCTTAATATTATCAACTTTGTTTTAAAAGTATTAAGCTTCAATAATTTGCTGCCACAACCCCTCTGGGGTATCCAACTTCCACCACCACTTAAGGCTTAAAATCTGTTTTCTAATGTCTTTCACACCCAAACCCCCTTTGTTGTTTGATCTACACACCCAGTCCCAGCTGAACATACGGTTCTTATTCCAAAGGAATTCACTTTTATGCATATCCCACTTTTTAAAGGAAGTTTTATTCATCCGAAACATTGACATAAGAAAAGATGGGAGACTAGTCAAGGCAAAATTCAGCAAAATAGTTCAAGCCCCTTTGGACATGCCATTGCTTTTCCAATTTCCAAGCTTTTTAATGAATTTATCTGCAATAAAATCCCGTCGGATATTTTCAAGCCCATATAACTAACAGGAGTACCCCATGTATTTCATTGGGAAAGCACCCAACTAGCAGTTAGAAATATCATCATGTTTTTTAGCAATGTCATCATATCCTCCAATAAAAAAGCTTCACTCTTAAGGAAAATTATTTTGAGACCAGACATTAGTACAAACAAATAAAAAAGGAGCTCCATATTCACAACCTTGTCCACATCATGAAACAAGCAAAGCATGGTACTCCATTAGGGATTGTTGGGGATATAACTACTAGTGTAACCCACCCAGGAGGGGCCGGGTTACGCTATGATGATTTATCATATGAAGCCTAATATCAAGCTTGAAGATGGTGGTTCAATAAAGGGTCTAAAGCCCGTAGGCGGCTTAAGGCCCATAGTGATAAACCGCCATATTGCATGACTTGTGTTGTAAGGCAAGTTTAACTAGACACCGAGCCAGACGCTGTTTATGAGCCGGCCGGGACTCTGTAGGCTGCGGGGCGTCGACCCGCATATATAAGGGGACGTCCTGCCAGCGGTTTAGGGCAAGTAACATCAAATTGAGAGCCAGGCATAGCAGATTCGCTCCCTGGTCATCGAAACCCTAGTAATTCCACATCAACTGGATTAGGCTTTCACCTTCACCGCAAGGGGCCGAACCAGTATAACCCTCGTGTCCTTTGTCCCACTTTAACCCCTTTAAGCTTCCTAACTGCGATGGCTCCACGACTAAGTCCTTTCACAAGGACATCTGCCGTGATGATTCCACAACACTTGGCGCCCACCGTGGGGCCAGCGCACGGTGGATTTGAGTTCTTGAAGGGCAGCTTCGAAGGGCTCAAGGGATACGCTTTGGGCCGGATGACCAAGATTCATTGTCGGTGTTAAAACCGGCGGATCTCGGGTAGGGGGTCCCGAACTGTGCGTCTAAGGCGGATGGTAACAGGAGACAGGGGACACGATGTTTACCCAGGTTCAGGCTCTCTCTATGGAGGTAATACCCTACTTCCTGCTTGATTGATCTTGATGATATGAGTATTACAAGAGTTGATCTACCACGAGATCGTAGAGGCTAAACCCTAGAAGCTAGCCTATGGTATGATTGTTGTTGTCCTACGGACTAAACCCTCCGGTTTATATAGACACCGGAGGGGGCTAGGGTTACACAGAGTCGGTTACAAGGGAGGAGATCTACATATCCGTATTGCCAAGCTTGCCTTCCACGCCAAGGAGAGTCCCATCCGTACATGGGACAAAGTCTTCAATCTTGTATCTTCATAGTCCAACTGTCTGGCCAAAGGATATAGTCCGGCTGTTCGGATACCCCCTAATCCAGGACTCCCTTAGTAGCCCCTGAACCAGGCTTCAATGACGATGAGTCCGGCGCGCAGATTTGTCTTCGGCATTGCAAGGCGTGTTCTCCCTCCGAATACTCCATAGAAGATTTTGAACACAAGGATAGTGTCCGGCTCTGGAAAACAAGTTCCACATACCACCGTAGAGAGAATAATATTTCCACAAATCTAATCTGCTGACGACCCTTCATAACGTGACATCACACCATGGCCTGATCATTACATGAACCGTTTTTCCCAATCATCCTGCCACCACACGTTTTGCGAGGCAGTTTTATTGGCATGTCTTGTCAGAGCAGAGATCGTGTCCCCCTTATTACGGGATTCTCATCAACACGGACGTGGGTAACCCAATCGTGCCCGTTGGTATGACTCCTAGATTTTAGGCAAGTCCCAAACGGTCACGACGAGGACGCTTGGTATTCACCATCTTTATAAAGAGACCAAGGCCTGTCCTTTTTTCCTCTCGAACTCAACCGAATCCTCCCCCCCACCCGCCTCGAGTTTTAACACCCGAGGCTTAGGTCTGGCGCTTCAGACCTTCAACCATGTCCGGATCCAACCTTCAAGGTCGGTGGATGCCTTCCTCTGTCACAGAGGAAGACATCAAGAAGCTAAGAGAGGCCAGGTTTCTGACCGGCGAGACCTCACACAGGCTGCCTGCCCGAGGGCAGGTCATTCCCACTCCCGAGCCCGGCGAGAGCGTAGTATTCATCTCTCACTTCCTTCGAGGGCTAGGCCTTGCTCTAGATCCCTTTGTTAGGGGGCTCATGTTCTATTATGGGCTGGACTTCCATGACCTGGCCCCGGATTCCATCCTTCACATCTCATCGTTCATCGTCGTGTGTGAGGCCTTCCTCCGCATTACCCCACACTTCGGCCTATGGCTCAAGACTTTCAATGTGAAGCCGAAGATGATTCAGGGGCGACACGCAGAGTGCGGAGGTGCCGTAATAAGCAAAGGCGCTGATGTTCCATGGCCAGAGGGTTCATTCCCAGAGGTGTCCAGTTTATGGCAACAGGAGTGGTTTTATATCACAACTCCTGGGGGTACCAAGTGGGTGGCCGCACCTCCCTTTCGCTCCCCCCCCGCCACAACTGACGTCATGGATCAATAAGGGGCTAGACTGGGGGCCAGTAAATGATGCGTCGACATTGCAGAGTCGCATCTGAGATTTCCTCGAGAGAGATGTCAGCTTGGCCACGGTAATGCAAGTCATGCTAGTTCGTCGAGTCCCGCCTTGCAAACGTTGACCCCTCCGCATGTGGGAGTTCAACCCGGAAGGACCACGAGCTATTCAGCACTTCCTCGGCATGACGCTCGAAGAGATGTACAAATTGTTCTTCGGACCACAAATAAGGTGTCCGGACACCACCGAGGATGCGGGTCTGAGCTGCAATCGTCCAGATACCCAAGTAAGTAATCCCGTAGCTGAACACGTTGTCTTTTTATTTATCACAACATCATTCTGAAAAGTCACTCTTTGACCAGGACTGGGTAACAAAGGCGAAGATGATCAGGTGTCGGCCCCCCTTCCTAAGGTCTCACCGGATCCTGTACTAGTCAGGATGCTCGAGCTTGCGCCTTATCAAGCGCCCTCAGGGGAAGATAAAGGGGGGAATAAAGAGGCCGAAAGCGGGCCTCACTCACTATTCATCCAAACCGGGGGAGTTAGCGCCTCCGCGAAGGAGGATAACCGGGGAGAAGAATCTGAAATTCCCTCTCCCCAAGGAAGGAAGGGGACCACCTCTGAAGACCCGGAAACAATGGTTTCCAAACGGGGGAAGAAATCTTTGCCAGAGGGTCCTGCCCCGGGGGGTACCCTTGCCGCACAATGCCCGCAAGGGGATCAGCCCTCCACCGAGCTGTAAGTAAACAAAAAGTACTTAATAGTTAAAATATCCCGCTTTACTTTTGAAGACAGTAACCGAAGCATATATCTTGTAGTTTGGATCGTAGCCCTTCTCGACAGAGTTCGTCCTCGGGGGATCTTCTTCCGGAGATGATGGAGAGCGAAACACCTCCCCATGCCACCCCGCCTCATGAGGCGGGCGACCCTAAAGTGTCATCGCGGAGGGTTTCTCCTGATCTGCCAAGGCCAGAGGGTAATACTTCGGCCTCCCGAAGTCCTCAGTATTCGGCTCCTAAAGACAGCAGCAGAAAGAGTCCAGAACCGTTTGGTGTGCGATCGGACGCGCTGAAGGATCTTCTAGAGCAAGCGGCTATCTCAGAAGCGCATCGTACGCTAATCGGTACGGTGATTGAGAGGATTTCATCCGCCGAAAGTGGGTTGCATGAAGCTTTTATGGGTCTGCTGAAAGGCTTTGTGGTACGTGAAATATTGTATGTTTTTTGACGGTACCGCACACGTTAGGTGTGCCCTATGCAGATAGTAGCCCCTGAGACTCTGGTTGCTGTCGAGAACGGCGGCAAACAGAGTTTCATAGTCCCAGGTAATAATCAGGCTGCCTTCATGTGCAGGTGGCTCAAGGTCCAGTGGCTAGCTGGACTGGTGAGTTTGCCGAGCTAAAGCGGCAACTTGATGCGGCAGATGCCGACATCGTGCTCGTAAACAAATGGCTCGACGAGGCACAGGGTATGTGATTTTTCCTGTGATCAACACATAGTAAGAGGAGCATGATGCTAGTATCTTTAATATGTTGTGACTGCAGATGGGGCTGCCGCCGTCGAGACCCTTCGGGCGGAACTTGCCCGAGCCAAGGAGCTAGCCAGGAAAAGTGATGCGTCCGCTCTAAAGGCAGTCGAAGAACTGAGAGCCGAACAGGCTGCGCATTGCTGAAGCAAGGATGAAATAGCCAAGATGGCTGTGTAATTGGAGGATGCCGCCGACCGTTACGAGCTTCTTGAAGATAAAAATCGAGCGAAGATGACGGACCTGGAGAAGGCCACGGTGGCGGCCAAGGACGCCCGCTCTACAATTAAAGCGATGAAGGAGGAGCTGCGTCAAGCCGGGGATATCGCGGCTGGGAAGCCCTTTATGCTGCGGATGAAGTTCAGAGATCCTAAGTATGCTCCTCTTGATCAGCTATGGAGTTCTGCAGACGCATATCTGGATTTGGCAGCAAGTGCCGCTGATGTGGCCGAATACTTCAAAGATCAAAAAGATTGTGAAGTGGAAGAGCTGTTCTGGTCACAATTTAATGTTCCAGCGCGTTCGCTTCCGTTGAATGAGCGGATGGTCGAGTGTCAAAACCGGCGGATCTAGGGTAGGGGGTCCCGAACTGTGCGTCTAAGGTGGATGGTAATAGGAGGCAGGGGACACGATGTTTACCCAGGTTCGGGCCATCTCTATGGAGGTAATACCCTACTTCCTGCTTGATTGATCTTGATGATATGAGTATTACAAGAGTTGATCTACTACGAGATCGTAGAGGCTAAACCCTAGAAGCTAGCGTATGGTATGATTGTTGTTGTCCTACGGACTAAACACTCCGGTTTATATAGACACCGGAGGGGGCTAGGGATACACAGAGTCGGTTACAAGGGAGGAGATCTACATATCCGTATTGCCAAGCTTGCCTTCCACGCCAAAGAGAGTCCCATCCGTACACGGGACGAAGTCTTCAATCTTGTATCTTCATAGTCCAACAGTCCGACCAAAGGATATAGTCCGGCTGTCCGGATACCCCCTAATCCAGGACTCCCTCAGTCATTGCAGCAAGCTCTACATCGACGACGCCGGCTGGGGTCCTGACGCCGGCTCAATTGAGTACGGGTACCGGGTCCCCTTTGATGGAATCCACGTCTTCATCGGCCGGATTGGCGAGCCGAGCCCTGAGCCGGACATCTGCACCGACATCATTGAGACGGGTCAGCGTGCGAGACCCGCCCAGGCTCAGCCCGCTGTGAAGCGTGCCTTCGTGGTTTGCATCCATAGAGCAGAACTTTCTAAAGGATCCGTGGATGGCGGTGAGACGGCCATCTACTCTGACGGTGAGTCGTCCACTGGTGAGACGGATTCATTGTACCAATTGGAAGATGGCGGGCTTGGGGGCTGTTTCGATGGCAGCAGTATTCCGGACCCCTTTAAGCCGTCGAGCAGGGTAGGGATCTTCATGGCTGGCACTCAACCCGGTCAATACTCTATGGCAGCGGCAGCGGTAACTTCCGGGTCAGCAGCGGACGGGGCAAGAGACCCTGTGCGCCCGCCGGCACAGGTGTTTATTGATCTCATGGACAAGTTGACAGCCCTGTTAACCGCGACAGTTATTCCAGCGAGTCAAACTGAACATGATGCAGAGGTAGCACAGGTACGTGAGGAGATAGGCCGAGCCAAGGAAGCCCTAGCAGCTGAGGACACCAGATTGGCCGCGGAGCGGGCAGCTTTGGATGCTCGGGCTCAACAGATTCAGTCAGAGGCTTTCCAGCTTACGATGAGCCTTAACGCATCTAACAAGGTGATGAGGAGGAGGCACCAGAAGGCTCAATCCCGTTTGCCTCCAGTTTATGATCCTTGGAATCTCTTTTGCACGCCCGGAGCCGGCCCTAGTAACCCGTGATGTCTACTACACAACCTTCTTCTTGTAGACGTTGTTGGGCCTCCAAGTGCAGAGGTTTGTAGGACAGTAGCAAATTTCCCTCAAGTGGATGACCTAAGGTTTATCAATCCGTGGGAGGCGTAGGATGAAGATGATCTCTCTCAAGCAACCCTGCAACCAAATAACAAAGAGTCTCTTGTGTCCCCAACACACCCAATACAATGGTAAATTGTATAGGTGCACTAGTTCGGCGAAGAGATAGTGATACAAGTGCAATATGGATGGTAGATATAGGTTTTTGTAAACTGAAAATATAAAAACAGCAAGGTAGCGAGTGGTAAAAGTGAGCGTAAACGGTATTGCAATGCTAGGAAACAAGGCCTAGGGTTCATACTTTCACTAGTGCAAGTTCACTCAACAATAATAACATAGTTGGATCATATAACTATCCCTCAACAAGCAACAAAGAGTCAATCCAAAGACACTAATAGCGGAGAACAAACGAAGAGATTATGGTAGGGTACGAAACCACCTCAAAGTTATTCTTTCCAATCAATCCGTTGGGCTATTCCTATAAGTGTCACAAACAGCGCTAGAGTTCGTACTAGAATGACACCTTAAGACACAAATCAACCAAAACCCTAATGTCACCTAGATACTCCAATGTCACCTCAAGTATCCATGGGCATGATTATACAATATGCATCACACAATCTCAGATTCATCTATTCAAACAAACACAAAGTACTTCAAAGAGTGCCCAAAGTTTCTACCGGAGAATCACGACGAAAACGTGTGCCAACCCCTATGCATAGGTTCATGGGTGGAACCCGCAAGTTGATCACCAAAACATACATCAAGTGAATCAATAGAATAACCCATTATCACCACGGTTATCCCACGCAAGTCATACATCAAGTGTTCCCAAATCTTTAAAGACTCAATCCGATAATATTACTTCAAAGGGAAAACTCAATCCATTACAAGAGAGTAGAGGGGGAGAAGAAACATAAGATCCAACTATAATAGCAAAGTTCGTGATACATCAAGATCGTGCCAAATCAAGAACACGAGAGAGAGATATCAAACACATAGCTACTGGTACATACCCTCAGCCCCGAGGGTGAACTACTCCCTCCTTGTCATGGAGAGCGCCGGGATGATGAAGATGGCCACCGGTGAGGGTTCCCCCCTCCGGCAGGGTGCCGGAACAGGGTCCTGATTGATTTTTGGTGGCTACAGAGGCTTGCGGCGGCGGAACTCCCGATCTATTCTCTGTTCTAGAAGTTTTAGGGTACGTAGGTATATATGGGTGCAAGAGGTACGTTGGTGGAGCTTCGGGGGCCCCGCGAGGCAGGGGGCGTGCCCTAGGGGGGTGGGCGCGCCCCCACCCTCGTGGCTAGCTCCCTTAACTCCTGACGTGGGGTCCACGTCCATCCGGTAGCTTTCCTTCCAAAAATAACTTCTCCAGTTGATTTCGTTCCGTTTCGAATCCGTCTGATATTCCTTTTCTTCGAAACACTGACATAGGCAAAAAACAGCAAATCTGGGCTGGGCCTCTGGTTAATAGGTTAGTCCCAAAAATAATATAAAAGTGGATAATAAAGCCCAATATTGCCCAAAACAGTAGATAATATAGCACGAAGCAATCAAAAATTATAGATACGTTGGAGACGTACCAAGCATCCCCAAGCTTAATTCCTGCTCGTCCTCGAGTAGGTAAATGATAAAAAAAGAATTTTTGATGCGGAGTGCTACTTGGCATAATTTCAATGTAACTCTTCTTAATTTTGGTATGAATATTCAGATCCGAAAGATTCAAGACAAAAGTTCATGTTGACATAAAAATAATAATACTTCAAGCATACTAACAAAGCAATTATGTCTTCTCAAAATAACATGGCCAAAGAAAGTTATCCCTACAAAATCATATAGTCTGGCTATGCTCTATCTTCACCACACAAAGTATTTAAATCATGCACAACCCCGATGACAAGCCAAGTAATTGTTTCATACTTTTGACATTTTTAAAACGTTTTCGATCTTCACGCAATACATGAGCGTGAGCCATGGATATAGCACTATATGTGGAATAGAATGGTGGTTGTGGAGAAGACAAAAAGAGGGGAAGATAGTCTCACATCAACTAGGCGTATCAACGGGCTATGGAGATGCCCATCAATAGATATCAATGTGAGTGAGTAGGGATTGCCATGCAACGGATGCACTAGAGCTATAAGTATATGAAAGCTCAACAAAAGAAACTAAGTGGGTGTGCATCCAACTTGCTTGCTCATGAAGACCTAGGGTATTTTGAGGAAGCCCATCATTGGAATATACAAGCCAAGTTATATAATGAAAAATTCCCACTAGTATATGAAAGTGACAACATAGGAGACTCTCTATCATGAAGATCATGGTGCTACTTTGAAGCACAAGTGTGGTAGAAGTATAGTAGCATTGTCCCTTCTCTCTTTTTCTCTCATTTTTTTATTTTCTTTATTTGGGCCTTTTCTCTCTTTTTTATATGGCCTCTTTTTTTCGTCCGGAGTCTCATCCCGACTTGTGGGGGAATCATAGTCTCCATCATCCTTTCCTCACTAGGACAATGCTCTAATAATGATGATCGTCACACTTTTATTTTTCTTACAACTCAACAATTACAAATCGATACTAGAACATAGTATGACTCTATATAAATGCCTCCGGTGGTGTACCGGGATATGCAATGACTCATGAGTGACATGTATGAAAGAATTATGAACGGTGGCTTTGCCACAAATACGATGTCAACTACATGATCATGCTAGCAATATAACAATAATGGAGCGTGTCATAATAGACGGAACGGTGGAAAGTTGCATGGCAATATATCTCGGAATGGCTATGGAAATGCCATAATAGGTAGATATGGTGGCTGTTTTGAGGAAGGTATATGGTGGGTGTATGATACCAGCGAAAAGTGTGCGGTATTAGAGAGGCTAGCAATGGTGGAAGGAAGGAAAGTGCGTATAATCCATGGACTCAACATTAGTCATAAAGAACTCATATACTTATTGCAAAAATTTACAAGTTATCAAAGCAAAGTATTATGCGCATGCTCCTAGGGGGATAGATTGGTAGGAAAAAACCATCGCTCGTCCCCGACCGCCACTCATAAGGAAGACAATCAATAAATAAATCATGCTCCGACTTCATCACATAACGGTTCACCATACGTGCATGCTACGAGAATCACAAACTTTAACACAAGTATTTCTCAAATTCACAACTACTCAACTAGCATGACTCTAATATCACCATCTTCATATCTCAAAACAATTATCAAGCATCAAACTTTTCTTAGCATTCAACACACTCAAAAGAATTCTTACAAATCTTGTATGCTTAGCATATTAGGATTATTTAAGCAAATTACCATGCTATTTAAGACTCTCAAAATAATATAAGTGAAGCATGAGAGTTCATATATTTTTTCAAAATAAAACTACCACCATGCTCTAAAAGATATAAGTGAAGTACTAAAGCAAACGACAAACTACTCCGAAAGATATAAGTGAAGATCAATGAGTAGCCAAATAATTATAAAACTATGTGAAGACTCTCCCATTTAATAATTTCATATCTTGGTACTTTATTAAAACAGCAAGCAAAGCTAAAGAAAATAAAATGACTCTCCAAGCAAAACACATATCATGTGGTGAATAAAAATATAGCTCCAAGTAAAGTTACCGATGAACGAAGACGAAAGAGGGGATGCCTTCCGGGGCATCCCCAAGCTTAGACGCTTGGTTATCCTTGAATATTACCTTGGGGTGCCTTGGTCATCCCCAATCTGAGGCTCTTGCCACTCCTTATTCCATAGTCCATTGAATCTTTACCCAAAACTTGAAAACTTCACAACACAAAACCTAACAGAAAACTCGTGAGCTCCGTTAGCGAAAGAAAACAAAACACCACTTCAAGGTACTGTAATGAACTCATTCTTTATTTATATTGGTGTTAAACCTACTGTATTCCAACTTATCTATGGTTTATAAACTATTTTACTATCCATAGATTCATCAAAATAAGCAATCAACACAATGAAAACAGAATCTGTCAAAAACAAAACAGTCTGTAGTAATATGTAACTAACGCAAACTTCTGGAACTCCAAAAATTCTAAAATAAATTGGTGTACCTGAGGAATTTGTCTAGTAATCATATGCAAAAAGAATCAACTAAATAGCACTCTCCAGTAAAAAGTTCTAGCTAATCTCGTGAGCGCTAAAGTTTCTGTTGTTTTACAGCATGATCATAAATACTTCACCCAAGTCTTCCCAAAGGTTCTACTTGTCACAAACACTAATTAAAACATAAAACCACATATAAACATAATCTAGATGGATTATTTATTCCTAAACAGAACCAAAAAGCAAGAAACTAAAATAAAGTTGGGTTGCCTCCCAACAAGTGCTATCGTTTAACGCCCCTAGCTAGGCATGATGATTTCAATGATGCTCACATAAAAGATAAGATCGAAACATAAAGAGAGCATCATGAAGAATATGACTAGCACATTTAAGTCTAACCCACTTACTATGAATAGGGATTTTGTGATCAAACAACTTATGGGAACAAGAATCAACTTGCATAGGAAGGTAAAACAAGCATAACTTCAAGATTTTAAGCACATAGAGAGGAAACTTGATATTATTGCAATTCCTACAAGCATATGTTCCTCCCTAATAATAATTTTCAGTAGCATCATGAATGAATTCAACAAAATAACCAGCACATAAAGCATTCTTTTCATGATCTACTTGCATAGAAATTTTCCTACTCTCAACGTAAGCAAATTTATTCTCATTCGGGATAGTGGGAGTATCATAAGAGACTTGAATACTATAAATTGTTTCCACATTAAAAGAGTAATGTTCAGAGAAAGGATACTCATAACCATGACAAGTTTTATAAATATAATCATCACTACTCTTTATAGCATAAGTTTTATCACAATAATCATCATGAGTAGCAACTTTGTTCTTATCATAATCAATTGAAACCTCTTCCAACATAGTGGATACATCACTAAATAAAGTCATGACCTCTCCAAATACACTTCCATAAATATTATAAGATTCAACATCCTCAAATATTGTGGGATCACTACTTCCTAAAGTTGACACTCTTCCAAACCCACTTTCATCAATATATTCATCATAGGTAGAAGGCATGCTATCATCATAACAACTTTGCATATCAAGACTTGGGAGGCTAAAAATATTATCATTATTAAACATAGCATCCCTAAGCTTGGGACAAACATTAATTACAGCAAATATATTCTCAAATGTGTCATCCCCATCAAACGTAGCTTCCCCAAGCTTGGGCCTTTTCATATCATAAGCATAATCACTCTCATCATTAATAGTATAGATAGCACCGATAGTATAGCAATTATTATGTTCTTCCAAGCAAGTACCAAAAGATTTTCAAGATCATAATAAGTATCATTATCTTCCCAATCATAATCATCACAACAAGCAAAAGGCATAATGAGATCATCATCAAGTGTATCATTTTCATGAGGCATAGCAATAATAGGAGCAACTTTATTTGGGAGAGATACCTTTTTACCTCTCTTCCTTTTTCTTTTCTTCTTCTTCACCACATCATGTGTGGGTTCAATCCTCTTTTTGGAGCTCCTTATTAATGAGTTTGGTTGAATATAAGGTTCCTCCTCGTTACTTGATTCATCATAAGAAATAATAGGAGGATATTGGGAAGTCTCTTCCCTTTCATTAGTATTCCCTTCATCCTCTATTTGTTTTCTTTTCTTTATGTAATTGGAAATATAAGGATTTTCAATGCAATGCACCGCACAATACATATAAATCTTCTCTAGATCAAAATCAAGTATTCTATCAAGATTAAATTTTGGAATACCCTCAGTTATACGTTTCATTTCTTCATACCCCCAAAAAAGGCTAAGCTCTTTATGATGCTCAAGGGTAATCAAATTATCACAATACTTGGACACGACTTGATCATGAAACAAATAGCATTGGAGCTTTAAATGACCATGTTCATTGCAAAGTTCACAAGGGGCACGAGAAATATTGAATCTTTCGGCACATTCATCTAGCTCTTCTTGCAACAATTTGGTTTCTAAATATTTATGCCTCTTGCAATATCTATCTTCCCTATTTGGTGTGTACTTGCAAGCCCAATCTACTCCACAAAAATTGACATGTTTATAGGAGGCATTTTCATCATAACTAGTGCAATCATCATTAGTACTATGGATATTCAAGGAATTCATACTAACAACATTGCAATCATGTGACGCCCCCGATTCAATCGTACACTAATCATGCACGCAAATGTGTACGGTCAAGATCAGGGACTCACGGGAAGATATCACAACAAAACTCTACAAATAAAAATAAGTCATACAAGCATCATAATACAAGCCAGGGGCCTCAAGGGCTCGAATACAAGTGCTCGATCATAGATGAGTCAACGAAAGCAACAATATCTGAGTACAGACATGAGTTAAACAAGTTTGCCATAAGATGGCTAGCACAAACGTGGATACAGATCGAACGAGGCGCAGGCCTCCTGCCTGGGATCCTCCTAACTACTCTTGGTCATCGTCAGCGGGCTGCACGTAGTAGTAGGCACCTCCAGAGTAGTAGGAGTCGTCGTCAACGGTGGCGTCTGGATCTTGGGCTCCATCGTCTGGTCGCAGCAATCGGGTAGAGCGATGGGGAAAAGGGGAAACAAGGCAACCGTGAGTACTCATCCAAAGTACTCGCAAGCAAGGAACTACACTACATATGCATGGATATAAGTGTAAAGGGCCATATCAGTGGACTGAAATGCATAATGCCAGAATAAGAGGGGGATAGCTAATCCTGTCGAAGACTACGCTTCTGGCAGCCTCCGTCTTGCAGCATATAGAAGAGAGTAGACTGAAGTCCTCCAAGTAGCATCACATAGCATAATCCTACCCGGCGATCCCCTCCTCGATGCCCTGTTAGAGAGAGATCACCGGGTTGTATCTGGCACTTGGAAGGGTGTGTTTTATTAAGTATCCGGTTCTAGTTGTCATAAGGTCAAGGTACAACTCCAAGTCGTCCTGTTACCGAAGATCACGGCTATTTGAATAGATTAACTTCCCTGCAGGGGTGCACCACATAACCCAACACGCTTGATTCCATTTGGCCGGACACACTTTTCGGGGTCATGCCCGGCCACGGAAGATCAACACGTCGCAGCCCCACCTAGGCTCAACAGAGAGGTCAGCACGCCGGTCTAAACCTAAGCGCACAGGGGTCTGGGCCCATCGCCCATAGCACACCTGCATGTTGCATACGCGGTCGAAAGCAGAACTAGCCCCCTTAATACAAGAGCAGGCCTACGTTCCAATCCGGCGCGAGCCACTCAGTCGCTGATGTCATGAAGTGCTTCGGCTGATACCACGACGTCGAGTTCCCATAACTGTCCCCGCGTAGTTGGTTAGTGCGTATAGGCCAGTAGCCAGACTCAGATCAAATACCAAGATCTCGTTAAGTGTGTTAAGTATCTGCGGCCGCCGAACAGGGCCAGGCCCACCTCTCTCCTAGGTGGTCTCAACCTGCCCTGTCGCTCCGCCACAAGGATCCACTTGCGGGTACTCCGACGAGCCGACCCGTCTTTGGTCACCACATGTATCATGTATAAAGTATAGTATATACCCGTGATCACCTCCCGAGTGATCATGGCCCGATAGTATAGCACAGCAGACGGACAAGAATGTAGGGCCACTGATGGAAAACTAGCATCCTAAACTAAGCAGGTAGGATTGCAGGTAAGGGTAACAACAGTAGTAGCAAGGACAGGCTATGCATCAGGATAGGAATAACGAAAAACAGTAACATGCTACACTACTCTAATGCAAGCAGTATAGAGCAGAGTAGGCGATATCTGGTGATCAAGGGGGGGGGCCTTGCCTGGTTGCTCTGGCAAGAGAGAGGGGACGTCAACTCCGTAGTCGTACTGGGTAGCAGCGGCCTCGTCTCGGTGTCTAGCGAGAGAAGAGGGGGAAGAAACAATAAATATTTAAACAAACAGATGCATAGCGATGCATGACATGACAAGTTTCGCTGCTAGGGGTGCCCTAACGCGGTATGAGGTGATACCGGTGAAGGGGGAATCCGGGAAAGTATCCCCGGTGTTTCGCGTTTTCGGGCAAAGAAGCCGGAGGGGGAAAGTTGTGAGTTCGATAGGTTAGGGGTGCGTGGCGGACGAACGGGCTGCGTATCCGGGTTTGTCTCGTCGTTCTGAGCAACTTTCATGTTGAAAATATGTTAATCCGAGTTACGGATTAAAAAATATGATTTTCTAAAGATTTTATTAATTTCTAGAATTTAATTAATTATTTAAATTAATTCAAAAATGAATTAATGACATCAGCATGATGTCATGCTGACGTCAGCAGTCAACAGAGTTGACTGGTCAACTTAACTAGTGGGTCCCACTGGTCAGTGACACATTTTAATTAGACAGTTTAATTAATCTAATCAAAATTAATTAGGGGTGGGCCCTACTGTCATACTAATTAATTAGCTAATTAACTAACCAGGTTAATTAGATAACTAATGTTTAATTAGCTTAATTATTTGTTTTTTTAATTAATCAAAATTAATTAAGTTAATTATTTATGTAATTAATTAATTAATTAATTATATATTATTATTATTATTTTAAATTCTTTTATTATTATTAAACGTTCTGGGGCCGTGGGGCCCCCATGTCATAGGCCCTTGGGGCTGGCGGATCGGGCGCGGGTTAGCGGGCGCGTGGGCGTGCGCTACGGGCACAGGACCGGCTGGCCGGTCGGAGCCGCGAGGGCCGCAGCGGGGCTCCGGCGACCACCGCAGCAAGCTGCAGCAGCCGCAGGGAAGGGAAGCGGCGGCAAGCGCGCACCGGGGGGGCTGCGGACGGAGCGGGACGCGGAGCGCGGCGTCTGCGTGGTGGCGCGGGGCCGCGCCGGAGCAGCAGCGAGCAGGGGGAGGCGCACGAGGCACGCGGCGGGGAGGCCAGCGGAGCGCGCGGCTGGGGCGCGCGAGGCACGGGACGGCGCGTGCGGGGTGGAGGCGGCGACCTCGGAGCGGCAGCAGGCGCAGAGGAGGCGAGGGCGCGCGCGAGGGAGAGGGAAGTACGCGGGCTGCAGCGGGCGGGGCGGCGCGAGCAGCCGCAGCGGCAGCGCAGCACGGTGGTGCGCGGCATGCAGCGCGGCTCGGGGAGGGAAGCGAAGCAGGGCGGCGCGGGGGCGCGGTGGCTCGGTCGCCATGCGTCAGCGCGAGCGCTCTCGCAGAGGGGGGGCGGGGTGAGCACGCCAGCGGCGGCGGCTGAGCGCGGCCCGGGTGCAGGCAGAAGGGGCCGCGGCGAGCGCGGCGCGTGTGTGCGCGGGCGCGCGAGAGCGCGAGGTGGAGTGGAGGCAAAGAAGGAGGGCCTCACAGGGGGGTGTAGGGCCAGGGCAGTGGGTGCGGGGAGGGTCGGGGAGGTCGACGGGGACGACGCGGCGGAGCGGGAGGCAGTCCGGCGGGGGAGCGTTCCGGCGAGGTCCAGGCGGGGAAGGGGGGCGACGGCGTTCGGCGGCGACGAGGGCCTCCACCCTCGATCCCGATCCAGTCGGGGGAGAGGGGGGAGATATTTTTGGGGAGAGTGGGGAGTGTCGGTGGCGGGTGGGGGGAGTGGGAGTGGATAAGGAGGGGGTAGTGGGTGGCCGACTGGGCCTGATGGGTTGGCCTAGTTGGGCCTGTGGTCAGCTGGGCCGAAGCCCCGGGGGGTTCCTCTTTTCTATTTTTTCTTTGTTTGTTTCCTGTTTTCTTTTTATTTATTTTCTTTTCTGTTTTATTTCATTTTAAATCATTTAGGCATTTTATAAAAATGTGTTTGCTGCACCATAATTACCCTTGTAATATTTGCCAACCACCGAACATTTTTGTTTCAATTTTTGAAAACCTTTTGTTGTTGACATTAATTTGAATTTGAAATTTGAATGGTTTCGAATTCTTGCGATGATAGCAACAGTAACCGATGTGTCATGGCATGATTAGCGTGGGATTACTGTAGCATGATTATCCGGGCGTTACAAATCATGCTCATCAATCAAACATTTAGTGCCAAACATTTTAATGCATTCTTCTTCTAACACTTTGGCACAATTTTCCTTCCCATCATACTCACGAAAGATATTAAAAAGATGAAGCGTATGTGGTAAACTCAATTCCATTTTTTTGTAGTTTTCTTTTATAAATTAAACTAGTGCTAAAACAAGAAACAAAAAGATTCGATTGCAAGATCGAAAGATATACCTTCACTTACCTAGCCTCCCCAACAACGGCGCCAGAAAAGAGCTTGATGTCTACTAGACAACCTTCTTCTTGTAGACGTTGTTGGGCCTCCAAGTGCAGAGGTTTGTAGGACAGTAGCAAATTTCCCTCAAGTGGATGACCTAAGGTTTATCAATCCGTGGGAGGCGTAGGATGAAGATGGTCTCTCTCAAGCAACCCTACAACCAAATAACAAAGAGTCTCTTGTGTCCCCAACACACCCAATACAATGGTAAATTGTATAGGTGCACTAGTTCGGCGAAGAGATGGTGATACAAGTGCAATATGGATGGTAGATATAGGTTTTTGTAAACTGAAAATATAAAAACAGCAAGGTAGCGAGCGGTAAAAGTGAGCGTAAACGGTATTGCAATGCTAGGAAACAAGGCCTAGGGTTCATACTTTCACTAGTGCAAGTTCACTCAACAATAATAACATAGTTGGATCATATAACTATCCCTCAACATGCAACAAAGAGTCACTCCAAAGACACTAATAGCAAAGAACAAACGAAGAGATTATGATAGGGTATGAAACCACTTGAAAGTTATTCTTTTCAATCAATCCATTGGGCTATTCCTATAAGTGTCACAAACATCCCTAGAGTTCGTACTAGAATAACACCTTAAGACACAAATCAACCAAAACCCTAATGTCACCTAGATACTCCAATGTCACCTCAAGTATCCGTGGGCATAATTATACAATATGCATCACACAATCTCAGATTCATCTATTCAAACCAACACAAAGTACTTCAAAGAGTGCCCAAAGTTTCTACCGGAGAATCACGACGAAAACGTGAGCCAACCCCTATGCATAGGTTCATGGGTGGAACCCGCAAGTTTATCACCAAAACATACATCAAGTGAATCAATAGAATAACCCATTGTCACCACGGTTATCCCATGCAAGACATACATCAAGTGTTCTCAAATCTTTAAAGACTCAATCCGATAAGATTACTTCAAAGGGAAAACTCAATTCATTACAAGAGAGTAGAGGGGGAGAAGAAACATAAGATCCAACTATAATAGCAAAGCTCGCGATACATCAAGATCGTGCCAAATCAAGAACACGAGAGAGATAGATCAAACACATAGCTACTGGTACATACCCTCACCCCCGAGGGTGAACTACTCCCTCCTCGTCATGGAGAGCGCCGGGATGATGAAGATGGCCACCGGTGAGGGTTCCCCCTCCGGCAGGGCGCTGGAACAGGGTCCTGATTGGTTTTTGGTGGCTATAGAGGCTTGCGGCGGCGGAACTCCCGATCTATTCTCTGTTCTGGAAGTTTTAGGGTACGTAGGTATATATGGGTGCAGGAGGTACGTCGGTGGAGCTTCGGGGGCCCCACGAGGCAGGGGGCGCGCCCTAGGGGGGTGGGCGCGCCCCCACCCTTGTGGCCAGCTCCCTTAGCTCCTGACGTGGGGTCCAAGTCCATCTGGTAGCTTTCCTTCCAAAAATAACTTCTCCAGTTGATTTCATTCCGTTTCGACTCCGTCTGATATTCCTTTTCTTCGAAACACTGAAATAGGCAAAAAAAACAGCCAATATGGGATGGGCCTCCGGTTAATAGGTTAGTCCCAAAAATAATATAAAAGTGGATAATAAAGCCCAATATTTCCCAAAACAGTAGATAATATAGCATGGAGCAATCAAAAATTATAGATACGTTGGAGACATATCAACCCGCCGGAGGCAAACCAGTTTGTAACATCCGGAGCAGGGGGGCCGTTTCAGCCCCGGTGATGGAACCTCCTCATGTGAATACGGCCCCGCCTCGCTATGTACCTACACCGCCGGGTCATTTTCCCAACCCTTTGGAAAACCTGATTGCTGCATCAGCACGTTTGGCGGCTCTCCCGGTGGATGGCGACTCTCCAACAGCAGTTGATACGCAAAGGGTCAGAGAACTTCTTCAGACGGCTCTGGCTCAGCAGGAGGCTTATTCCTATAGTCGAGACAGGATTCATTCGACTCCTCGCCCGAGCCGGAGCTGAAGTTACAACAGACATATGGATTCGGAGGCCTTGTCAAGCAACGCCCAGTATCGTAACCAGCCAGGTGGGCACAATCCGGTACAAGACAGGATACGTCGAGAAGATGAGCGGGCGGCTCAGCTGGCGGCTCACCAGGTGGCTCAACAGGCGGCTCACCAAACCTTCCCGGATTATCCAACGACTTCTGTGGAGGCAGGAGTGGCCAGCAGAACCGGCGGCGTTCCTTGTTTGGTGCCGGCTTTGCGTAATGAGCGTTTGCCTAAGGATTTCAAGGGACCCCGAAAGGTGCCAAATTATACGGCTGATTTACAGCTCGGGGCGTGGATTGAAAGTTATGAGATTGCCATGGAGCTGTTGGAGGTCAATGCGGCGATGGCCAAGTACTTCACCATTATGTTGGACGGAACGACCCGCACTTGGTTGAAGGGGCTGCCGCCTAATTCCACTGGTTCATGGGCAGAGTTAAAAGCCCGCTTTATCCAGAACTTCAAAGACACCTGCAAGTAGCCCATGTCAATTGTGGACTTAACTAATTGCAAGCAAGAGGAAGGTGACTCCACCACTCATTGGGTGCGCCGGGTCAAGGAGATAATACATTCGTCTGATAAGAGGGATGCCGGCTCTGCAGTCTTAATGTTGGAGAAGAATTGCCATTTTGAACCTCTGAAACAGAAGCTGGGGCGCCTCAAGCGTGATTGTAATGACATGGGCCAGCTGATGGCGGCTCTAGTCAAATACACCGATTCTGATAGTACCAAGGATCCCGCGTCTGATGAAGAGAAGACAGGGAAGGGAAAGAAGAACGGCAACGGAAAGGGTCAGCAGCATAACCCGGCGAATCAAGGAGGCAGTAAGCGTAAAGCCGACGGTAACCCGGAGTTTGTGGCTAACACCAATTCACAAGGTAACAATCAACGACGCAAGGATAGGCCGCCCCCTTGGTCTGGCGGGTCAGGTCCTACTCTCGAGCAACTGCTCAACGAACCCTGTCCAAGACACGGCACTCGGAAAAGGCCAACCACTCACCTATGGAAGGATTGCGCGATCATGAAGGCTTTCAAGAATTCCAACATGTTTGATGGCAACCATGGGTCTAGTGGCAGCTCAAGCGAAGGCGGTTTTCATGGCCAGGGTGGCGGCTCAAATTCCGGCTTCCAGGGAAATCAAGGTGATTATAATCAGCAGTCTGGTCAGGGAGGTCAGCAGCAGCAGCAATCGGGTTATCAGAGCAATCGAAAGTAGCTGAATAGTGGACAGTATCATGTGTTCACCACTAGCTTGTGCAAACGAGACCAGAAGCTTCATAAAAGAGCTGTGAACACTGTTGAGTCGGTAGTTCCCCGTTATTTAAGGTGGTCAGAGCAGCCTATTGTGTGGAGCAGGGAGGATCACCCTCTTCGGGTTGACAATCCAGGTCAGTTAGCCTTGGTGGTAGCACCTCAGGTTGGTGGATATAAATTCACTAAAGTACTCATGGATGGAGGTAGCAGCATCAACATCCTCTATTATGAGACCTTTCGACGTATGGGACTGCCTGACAAAAATTTAAAGACATCCAACACTGTTTTCCATGGAGTGGTGCCCGGTAAGTCGGCATACCCAGTTGGTAAGATTGAGCTGGAAGTAGCCTTTGGAGATGGGCATGATTCTAGGGCTGAGAAATTAACCTTTGAAGTGGTCAAGATCAAGAGCCCATATCACACTCTGTTTGGACGGCCGGCTTACGCCAAGTTCATGGCGCGGCCGTGTTATGTTTACTTGCAGATCAATATGCCGGGTCACAAGGGCACCATTACTGTGCATGGGAGTCGGAAGATAGCCCTGGAATGTGAGGAGGGTGATGCTGCTTATGCCGAATCTGTTTGTGCAGCAGAGGAGCTGAAGTTTTATCAGGACAACATTGACCCGACAGACATGACGTCTCTGAAGAAGCCAACCACAGAGCATGACCCGCTGATGAAATTTAAGTCGGCTGATGACACCAAGCTTGTTGATTTTATTCCAGGCGACTCATCTAAGCAATTCAGTATCAGTGCCAATCTGGATCCTAAATAGGAAAGCGTGCTCATCGAGTTCATCCGTGAGAACCGGGACATCTTTGCATGGAAACCTTCTGACATGCCGGGTGTACCGAGAGAACTCGCTGAGCACACTCTTAATATTGATCCAAAGTTTAAGCCGGTCAGGCAGTTTCTTCGGCGGTTTAACGAAGAGAGATGGAAGGCTATCAGTGAGGAGGTGGCCCAGCTCTTAGCGACCGGGTTTATCGTCAAAGTTTTTCACCCAGAATGGTTGGCTAACCCGGTGCTGGTATTGAAAAAGAACGGCACCTGGCGGATGTGTGTGGATTACACGGACTTAAATAAGGCGTGTCCGGCTGATCCTTTTGCTCTTCCCCGTATTGATCAAAGTATTGATGCTACGGCGGGTTGTGAGCTTTGAGCTTCTTGGATGCTTACTCTGGTTATCATCAGATCAAAATGGCAGTTAAGGACCAGGAGAAGACGGCTTTCATCACTCCGTTTGGAGCCTTCTGTTATGTATCTATGCCATTTGGGCTCAAGAGTGCCCAGGCGACTTATCAGCGATGTGTACAGAATTGTCTCCACAATCAGATTGGGCGCAATGTTCATGCTTATGTGGATGATATTGTAGTGAAGTCCAGAGAGAAGGAAACCTTGATAGATGATCTGAAGGAAACCTTCGATAATCTCCGGGTGTACAAAATGATGCTTAACCCAGCCAAATGTGTGTTTGGCGTACCAACAGGCAAGCTTTTGGGGTTTCTGGTCTCTAACAGAGGCATTGAAGCTAATCCGGAGAAGATCAAGGCAATCACCTCTCTGGCTAAGCCGGCGTGCATCAATGATGTTCAGGACCGGCGGGTCGTATCGCTGCTTTAAGCCGATTCATAAGCCGGTTAGGTGAGAAGGCCATACTGATGTATCAGATGATGAAGAAAACAGAAAATTTTGTCTGGAGCGATGCTGCCAATGCTGCTTTTGAAGATTTAAAGAGATAATTATCTGAGCCGCCGGTCCTTGCAGCTCCCATTGATAAAGAGCCGCTATTGTTGTATGTGGCCGCTAACTCGCGTGCTGTCAGTGTTGCAATTGTGGTGGAGCGCAAGGAGGCTGGCAAGGAGCATCCGGTTCAACGGCCGGTTTACTACATCAGTGAGGTGCTTATTGAGTCTAAGCAAAGATATCCACATTGGCAGAAACTTGTTTATGGGGTGTTCATGGCGAGCCGGAAGCTTAAACAATACTTCCAGGGTCACCCCATCACTGTGGTAAGTTCTGCTCCTTTGGGAGACATCATTCAGAATAGAGAGGCTACAGGACGAGTTGCCAAGTGGGCCATTGAGCTTGGGCCTCATGGTTTGAAGTATGTGCCACGCACTGCCATTAAGTCTCAAGCACTGGTGGACTTCATCAACGATTGGACAAAACTACAGACGCCTGAAGAAAAGCCAGATAACACATATTGGACTATTCACTTTGATGGATCCAGGCAATTGGAGGGCTTGGGTGCTGGAGTTGTTTTAGCTTCCCCTCGAGGTGACAAATTTTCTTATGTGCTCCGGCTGATGTTTCCCTGTACTAACAATGCAGCTGAGTAGGAGGCCTTGCTCCATGGTCTTCGGATGGCTAAGGAGATGAAGTTAAGCTGGGTAAGGTGCTTGGGCAACTCAGATTTGGTGGCTCAACATGTGTCAGGCAAGTGGGACTCTAAGCATCCTCTCATGGCGGCTTATCGCCGTGAAGTTGATGCTGTAGCTGGGCACTTCAAGGGTTATCAAGTGGAGCCATCGATCGAAGGAAGAATGAGGCGGCTGATGCTCTAAGCCGGTTGGGATCTCAGCGTAAGCCGGTGCCACCTAACACCTTTTTGGATGTTTTGCATAACCCTTATGTCAAGTTGCCCACAGAGGAAGACTTAGTTGTTCCAGATCCAGAAGCGCAGTTGGTGGCGGCTCTGCATGTCATCCCGGATTGGACAGTGCCATATTCGACTTACATGACCCGGGGCGAGTTGCCTGAGGATGAGACCTTGGCTAGACAAATCGCCCAGCGGTCTAAGTCCATGACAATTGTTCATGGTGAGTTGCATCATCGCAGTATTACTGGGGCATTTCAATGTTGTGTGTCGCCTGAGGAAGGTCAAGAAATACTTCGTGAGATCCATGAAGGGGATTGTGGTCATGACGCCGGCTCAAAATCTCTTGTAGCCAAAGCTTTCCGTCATGGTTTTTATTGGCTGACGGCTCATGCTGATGCGGAGGATCTGGTCAATAAATGTGATGGTTGTCAAAAATTCTCACGACGAGCTCATGTGCCGGCTCAAGAATTAAGTATGATTCCAATTACTTGGCCATTTGCAGTCTGGGGGCTTGATATGGTTGGTCCAAGGATAAAAAGACACACCTCCTGGTGGCGGTTGATAAATTTACAAAGTGGGTTGAGGCAGAGCCGGTCAGTAAGTGTGATGCAGCCACGACGGTTCAGTTCATGAAAAAGGTGATTTTTCGTTTTGGTTTCCCACACAGCATCATAACTGACAATGGTACTAATCTGTCCAAAGGCGCTATGGCTGTCAACAAGAACATATTCGGCTCGATGTTTCATTAGTAGCTCGTCCTCAATCCAATGGTCAAGCCGAAAGAGCCAATCAAGAGATCTTAAAAGGTATAAAGCACCGACCCATGGTCCCTTTACAACGGACGTCGGGTTGTTGGGTGGAGGAGTTGCCTTTTGTGATTTGAAGCATCAATACTACACCTAACAGATATACGGGTTATACGCCTTTCTTCATGGTTTACGGAGCAGAGGCGGTCCTACCAAGTGACATCCGTCATGACTCGCCCCGAGTGGCGGCTTACGTTGAAGCTGATAATGAACAAGCTCGTCAGGATGCACTTGATTTGTTGGATGAGAAGCGTGATTTAGCAATAGCCTGCTCGGTGATTTACCAGCAGGACCTGCGCCGCTATCACAGCCGCCGGGTTAAGTCCAGGACCTTTCAAGAAGGTGACTTAGTGCTCCGGCTCATCCAGGATCAGTCTGATATGCACAAGCTATCCCCGCCTTGGGAAGGACCCTTTGTGGTCAGCATGAACCTGAATAACGGGTCATATTACCTCATTGATGTTCAAGAGCACAAAGACTCACGTAAGTCGGAAGAGGAGACCCGCTGGCCGTGGAATATCGCTCATCTTCGGCCTTACTACACTTGAGCCACCGGCTCTCATGATGTACATATTTTGATGATGTATATATTATGAAAAGTAACAAAGCAGGACCTCTGTCCTTTTCATCCTCAAAATTTTATATGTCTTCAATATTATATTGTTAAAACAACCAACAGCGAGCGGATCATATTTGAATCCGGCTTTCCCTTTGGTACGGCTTATGATCATATTTGAATATAGCCGTTAAAAATCATGATCACCAAGGGGCTTCCTGTTCAAAAATAGGTCGTATTCGAACCAAAGAGAACATAGCTGTCGATACCCTTTTGATTGGCATAGTGCCAAACCCACTAGGGGGCTTCTTGATCGTATCTGAATCATAGCTCAACCCCTTTTGGGTCTGATGTGGATCGTATTCGAATCAGCGTCATTAAACAAACTTTCAAGGTCATTTGAGGGCTTCCTGTTCAAACATAGGTCGTATTCGAACCAAAGAGAACATAGTTGTCGATACCCTCTTGATCAGCAACGCCAAAGCCACTGGGGGTTATATGATCGTATTTGAATCTTAGCTTAACCCCTTTGGAATGGTTTACTGGTCATATTCGAATCAGAAGCCTCAAAATTTTGTCTGTTTCCCGTAAAAGTTTTGCAATCACAATTATTTAATTGTCCTGAGACCTTTTTTATCATATTTGAAAGTGTTTATGGGGTGGTTTCTATTCCACCGGCTTAACCTTCTTGATCAATAAATTTATTAGCACATAACAAACATCATATGTGCCGGGTTTTACAGAGTTGGGTTTTCACCCTCATTGTTCAGGTCACATAAACCGGCAGCATAATCCAAGGATCACAAGTATGTTGTTATGGTTATGTCTTAAAGATATAATTGAGAACCGGCTTATTTATGATTTTTTGTTCATATTCCGGGTTATATGTAAAGTATATGACCCGCCATGCGGTAAGCCGCCAAGGGACTTGTGATTTGTTCTCTATGCAGGACAATAAAGCAGCTCTTTAAACATAAGGAAAGCAGAGGATCAACATAATACGGAGGAATATAAGATGGCAGATTAAATAGTGTCAGACACGTGCGCGATGGCACGACAAAATTAAGTGTTTTTCTACCCTATTACATGACTTCCCGAGTCCAAATAATAAGGCATTGCTTTCAGCAAGGCATAAATATGGGCCGCTTGATAGATCAAATATGTTGTTGGCCTGAAGCTTCCGGTTCATCCCTTTCCGCTCCTCCGTCTGTTTCCCTATCCTGGAAGGTTGATGATGACCAATCAATGCCAGTCAAAGCTTCAAATTCAGCTTCATCATCAATTAACCCGGCCGGATCAACTTCAGGGGCGAAGGTATGCTTACGAATTGGAGGGATCAGGCTGATTGCTTCATAATGTGGCGTCGGGATTCTCTGATTCTCGGCGTCATAACCCGGTTGGTACTTGGTAAGATCCGTGTCATTACCGATCAGAGTGGCCACAAGGCGTATTTCCTTCACGCAAGAGGCGAAATTCTTCTGGTCAAATGGGGTGCCGTCTTCCTTTAGGATACCCAAGGGCGATGTCGGCCGGGTCTAGCTCCGATAGCCAAGCTTTGGCCCGGCTTAATGCGGCTATGGCCCTGGCTCTTGCAGAAGCTCGTCTTAATTCCTGGAACCGCTGAGGTAGCACGGCAAGCCATTTTTGTACATCCGCTAGGAGAGTGGGAACTTCATTTGACAAAGCCACGACGGCTAAAGCACGTTGTGACCCGGTGTAGAGTTGTTCCACCAGTGTATAAACCGCCTTCAGCTTTATTAGCATGCTTTGGTTAAGATTGGAACTCCTGGGGCCTGCATTACAAAGTCAGGTGAGTTGATGACAATTGAGATACTTGTTGAAAAAGATTTAAAATATCTAACACTTGCAGAGTAACTTACCAAAGATTGCTGAGACCATATGAGATACATGGCGTTTTAAGCCGGATAACTAGGCAGTTGTTTCTGCAAGAGTCGCCTCCGCTTTCTCAGGCCGGTTGATCAACGCGATCTTTTCATCAGCCCAGGCCTTCTTCTCTGCTTCAAAGTTCTTTTTCAGTTTCTCTTGTTCAGATACACTGAATTCAAACTTGGAGTTGGCCTTTTGGGTCTCACTCTCCTGAGCTTCCAGGCGATGTTTCAAGTCAGAAATCTCCGATTCAAATTGACTAATGGTGGCATGTATAAATGCCAGGTTACAGTCAGGATCATCATAAAGCAACATTAAGTACCAAGCACTTTGCAAGCAAAGATATTTGGCACTTGGGGGCTAATGTATGCTGAAGAACTCTATTTACAGTGGCGGTTCATGGAAATAAGTCCCAAGCACTTTGAGGGCAAAGGTACTTGGCACTTGGGGGCTAATGCATATTGTTGTTCAAGTACTTGATCAAAACATGATAAAGAACCGGTTCAAACATGCTGTCTAAGCCGGCCCTTGGGCGCTACAGGATAAGCCGGGTTTCTTGCAGGTATTACTAAACTGGTGTTAAGTCTACAACATATTTCATCATAAGCAATAGACTTGGGGCTGGTATAGTAAGGATAAATAAAGTATAGAAACAAGAGTTATACCTCAGATTTTTGGTGTATCTGTTTCACCATGTCAATTTCCATGTCACGGCTATTATGCACTTGATTTATATAACCAGAGACGATCTCTCCAATACTCAGATGAGTATAATTAGTGACATCCAGTTTGCCTTTGCGGCGTTCCAGAAGTTCTTCTTTGGAGGAGCATTTGGCCAGCACGATGGGTCTCCCCGGCTCAACAAAGTCAGTTTTGATGATTTCGACGTCTGGGTCATCCGCTTTGGCCGGGCTAGGGATCTCCGGGTTCTCAGAACCGTCAATGGTTTGCTCGACGGGCGGATCAGCAGTAGGCGTTAGAATATCATGGGCTGGTTCAGGCGGCGGCTCATGAGTAGAGGTATCAGGAGCAGCCGTTTTGAGCTCCAGTTCAGTCAAGATCGGCTCTGTGGCCAGCTTGTTCTTCTTCGCCCTCTTGCTGAGCTTGACTTGTACGTTGTGAAAAAGACAAAAGGTTAGTACAAAAAACATGAGTAAGATAGGCACAAGATAAGCAAATTATGGTTGCCCTGGAGCAGTTTTGAAAGCCGGCATATCGGACTGCATTGATTCGCCAGAGGAAGGTGAAGTTCCCTGATAGTTTGAGTCAGAAGAATTGAGCGGTTGACGAGTGAAACCGCCAAAGGATAAAAAGAATGTAAATCAGAGATTACCTCAGTCCGGCGTTTCCTTGTTACATCGGGTAAGCCGGAAGAGAGTTTCGCATCTTTACTGGTCCGGGTCTGCCTCCGGCTCTCATGAATCTGTCGCTTCAAAAGAAATTGAGGATCTTGGTAAGCTAAAGGATGTGAAAATCTTACTTTCCGGGTTACTCTTCGGACTTTCTATCTCGGCAAAGGCTCGGAGTCAGAGGAAATTATAGTTAACTCTTCAGTCGCTACATGACTCGCTCATGTATCCTCCTGGTGATAATCAGTGTCAATAAGATGGTTAAAAAAGAAGCCTAATGAGTCAAGAGCTACCTCTGACTCAGAGGTATCTTCCAAATGAAGCATATATATCTGAGGCGCTAGGCTTGCTCCCCTTCTTCCGGCGGCGGCTTTCCTGGCGGCTTTCTTGGTTTTTCTAGCCTTCTTCGCAGCTTCATGGTCATACTTGACCTTCCAAAATTCGTCATCAGCCTATGAATTATAACAAAGGTTTCTGAGTAAAAATAAAATTGTTAAAGTTGAGGTCAAAAAAGCTCAAGTCAATGGCTTACCGCTGGAGCCGGGTTCGCTTTGCAGAAAGGACATAAGCCCACTTTCCCGTAGTCAGCTAGGCTCTCATTCAGAAGAGACTTGGTCATATCATCAACGACGTCCTCAGGTAGGTCGTCAGGGTTGTGCCGTAGAGGATCATTCTTATGGCCCGTGTAATCGCACATCAAGTCGGGGCGGCGGCTCAAAGGAATAACCCGCCAGGCAAGCCAAACCCGGACCAGATCAATGTCGTTTAGGCCATTCCCTAGAAGAGCCTTGATCTTGCTCATGGTGGGGGCAAGTGTTTGACGTTTAGCCGGAGACAGTTTGTCTGGCAAGGGATGAGTTGACTCTAGGCGCAGGGCGCGAAAGCCGGGCAGAGGGTTTTCATTAGCTGGAGAAGTGTCTTGGTAGTAGAACCACGTTTGATTCCAATCTTTAGGATGACTCGGCGGCTCGGCATACGGGAAGAGACAGTCTCTCCGTCGCTGGATTGAGATTCCAACAAGCTCCAAGCTGGGCCCGTTGGCACGTTCAATTTGACGGTTCAAATAAAACAACTCTCTAAAGAGTAGCAAGCTGGGTTCTTCTCCAAGGTACACCTCACAGAACACTTGAAAATTGCAGATATTTGACAGGGAATTGGGTCCGATGTCTTGAGGTCGCAGGTCAAAAAAGTGTAAGACGTCTCTGAATTTTTTTGAGCCGGGTGGAGTAAAGCCCCGGTTCATGTGATCAGTAAAAACGACAACTTCTCCGTCCTTGGGTTGAGGTTTTTCTTCTGTCGAATCAGGAGCACGATAGGACATGACCTCCTTCTTTGGCAGATAACCAGTCTTCACAAACTCATTCAAAGTGTTATCTGTGACGATGGATCTAACCCAGTTGCATGTGACGGGTGCTTTGGGAGCCTTGGGCGGCATTATGAAGATGGAAGCCTATGACAAAATAAAAAAATTCGGCTTAGAAAATATTTCAAATCATATTCAGATGGCGGCTTATGAAGGGGCCTAATGACATATGGCTAATTATATCAGATTATTCAAGCCGCCATGGGAATCATAAGCAGTTAAGTTATTTAAACCACCATGAGGGGTCGGAATTATTGATTGAGCATTACCTTTTTTAAGCCGGCAATAAGAGTCGCCGTGGCTAGGTGGATTTGACAGATACTGTTTTTTGCCTAAGTGTCACACAAACAAGTTTCACAGATGGCAGTTATTATTTTGGATCAAACGGTTGTTCTGAAAAGAAAATGTTCTAGACCTAAAAATCTGGTGCAGATGAGTCTGAGAGTTCTAATGAGGCCTCTGAACTAGAGAATGGAATCTACTAGCATCTGAAATGGATGCGAAACAGTTACTGCACAAGTTATATGTTCTTTTTGGATCAGAAGAAGCTGCGGTGAAGGAACCGCGAAGAAACGATGAAGAACCATGAAGAACACAGAAGAACTTGAAAACCTTAATGCAGATCTGAAGTGCGGGAAGGTGAAGACTTACAGCTGCATATCTACTGCAAAGGATCATCGTCGTTCTCTGGTCGATTCAAGTTGATGCAGCGGCCAAGATCGACGAGGATGAGGTACTCTGCGGCGGCGGCGGCGGCAGCGGAGCTCGAGCGACAGTGGAGTCGCGAGAGGAAGAAGACGACAGAAAGGGGGAGAATGAAGAAAGACCTAAGGGTCATGCCTATTTATAAGGGAAAGACTGACAGAGCGGGCGCGAGAAACGAGGAGACCGAAACATGGTTATCCAGCTACTCAGATGCCTCGATTCTCGGAACGGTCATTAAGATAAATATCCATTGGGATATGACAGAATAAATATGAATGTAATGGAAGATGACGTCATGGTGGATTATCGTGGATCCATAAGATGACGTCATGGCGGGTTATAACTTTTGAACAGACAGAAGACAGAAGGCTTTTTCTTAAGGTATTGAAGATTGACATGAACCAGTTCAAATCAATCTGGGGCCTAATGTTGGGGATATAACTACTAGTGTAACCCACCCAGGAGGGGCCAGGTTACGCTATGATGATTTATCATATGAAGCCCAATATCAAGCTTGAAGATGGCGGTTCAATAAAGGGTCTAAAGCCCGTAGTCGGCTTAAGGCCCATAGTGATAAACCACCATATTGCATGACTTGTGTTGCCGGACGCTGTTTATGAGCCGGCTGGGACTTTGTAGGCTGCGGAGCGTCGACCCGCGTATATAAGGGGACGACCCGCCGGCGGTTTATGGCAAGTAACATCAAATCGAGAGCCAGGCATAGCAGATTCGCTCCCTGGTCATCGAAACCCTAGTAATTCCACATCAACTGGATTAGGCTTTCACCTTCACCGCAAGGGGCCGAACCAGTATAACCCTCGTGTCCTTTGTCCCACTTTAACCCCTTTAAGCTTCCTATCTGCGATGGCTCCACGACTAAGTCCTTTCACAAGGACATCTGCCGTGACGATTCCACGACAGGGACCAAATCATCACCCGTTCTCCCGCAGGGATTTAAGTATCATTCTAATTCGAAAATCAGGTGCAAGGTTGAAAAGGAACGGAGAAGGGGGGAGGTCCCCCTTTCTAAACCCTTGCGCACTCTAAAAATAAGGTCTTGTTTCGCCATTCAGTTTAACACTAACAGTGTCGTTGAAAATGACATGTTTAACCCAGTGCACCCATTTTTTCTTCAAATCCTCTCATAGAGGAGACTTTCCATTGGAGACACTACATATTAAGAAAAAAACACTCTACAATACATAGCAAATGACAATATGTGTTGTAAACCAACACCACTCCTATCATAGTACACGCTGATGCACCGACTTGGAGTCTTCCATAACCGGATCTATATAAGTGCACCATGGTCACCGTAAAGGGGTTCCCCTCCTTTCACCTAGATTAGCCTACACCACATAGAAGTTTTTTAGAGCTTCTCGTCAAAATCACCATGATCATCATCAGAACTCAAAGTTTCCTAACTCAGTGAGCATCCCTCAACATTGTAATCCTCTATATTCTTCATATATAAAGAAAAAGCAATGCACGAAGTAGGGTTTCATCCATCTTGGGGGCTTGTACCAGTTGGATATATCGTGTGCCTATGTTTTCTTTGTTCTAGACCCCCTGGTATGCTAACATGATGCCCCCTCGACTACAAATTCCATGTACTCCCTCTAGTATTACTGTTAGGATTGATTTAAAATCGTGCTTGAAAGTTGCGATATCTGTATAATATTGTTTTGACCAAAAATGGTATTTTATTTGTGTACCTTTACCCCCAAGCAACAAAATGATTTAAGTTTTTCCCACTCCATTTTCGTTACCGGTGTACCATGGTTATGTTGCTTTTCGTGTTACCCATTTTCTAATCAAACACCTTGCTAGATTGCATCCAGTACCGATCAAGGATATGCCGGCAGATACACCATGGCAGCCGCCACCACCTGACTCGCTTGCCTTGTCAGCGGTTGGTTCTTATTCAACGGAAGAAGGCTCGGTGGGAGCAGGCATGATCCTACGGGATAACTTGGGCTCTGTCATATTTTTCATCATGCCAACTATTGTTCAACTGTAACAATGCTCTCGGGGCGGGGATTCAAGCTATTAACACAGGAATGTCTATGGCTATCGAGGTCTAAACTTCCAGGCTTAGTACAATCAGACTCGACGGTGGCTCTTTCTTCTATGACTGATGCCTCACTTGACAAATTACCCAATGGTCAATTGGTCAGGAAGATCAAGAACTACATGCTGCAGACGGAGTTTAAACCTGTGAAGATCGAGAGGCAACAGAACAAGGTCTCACATTGTCTTGCTAATTATGCCCGAATGGCTCGTAGCACCGCTTGTTGGTCGCAAGCCCCCCCCCCACCCCCCTTCATGCATAATTTTGTATTAATTAACACTAATTTATGGAGTTTTATTTAGAAACAAAAGAAAAAGTTTTGTCTCATCTCATTAATGAATAAGGTGTAAAGTTGCTCGGTTAATTAGTGAAGAACGGGCGGAACCATTACAACAGTCCAGACAGGACAACTCGGCCAACCTCGCTACACACGCGAGTACAAAATTCAAGATTGTTCCCAAGAGTCATCATCGTCACCTCCACGAGCCAGCGACTCTGACTTCCGCATAGACAATCATCAACACAGCCCTTGTTGTGATACTAGATGCTTACCCGCGCAAGCGACTAGACAACCCTCAGCCGGGCGCCAGAAATTGCTGGAGAAAAGCACCGGTCCTACGCTGATCATGCACTTGCAACTGAACACCTTTTTCCTAAGTAGGTTGAAAGTTGAAACCCATACATGTGAAAATGAACAAAATTAGCCTTTATCTGAAACTTCAACACAAAATGACCCCAATCTAAAAATATTTCACGAAATGGCCCTCTTTTACATGACGCACGCGGCTAGGGCGCCCCGGGCTAGGGCGCCATGATAGCGACATGTAGCATGACGCCCTAACCCCAGGCATCATGCAAAAGAGGCCATTTCGTGAAATATTTTCAGATTGAGGCCATTTTGTGTTGAAGTTTTAGATAAAAACCATTTTTATTCATTTTCATCCCATATATCTTCATAACATAGGGCGGGGCAAGAGAATCCCGTGAACACGCAGGAAAACACATACTACCAAAACCCAATAGCAAAGCATCTCCGCTTGGAGCCGAACAAGAGGCCGCACCAATCAGATCCAGATTCACCGTCTCAGCATCGCCACGGCAAGAGTTGGTGGAATCCGCAACCGAAGACAACTCCAAGATGATGCCTTCCGCAGGAAAGGCCACGACGCAAGATGCGCCGCCATCGCCGTCCCGGGAGACCTGTACAAGGGTTTGAGTTGTGCGCTCAGCTGTCTTTATCGCCCGTGTGGCTCATACCATTTGGGCCGGCAATGGCGCGAAGACGATGCACCGGCAGACCGGGCACGTCGAGTGCTCCTGCAGCCACGGGTCGATGCACTGTTGGTGGAACATGTGCAGGCATGCCGGCAGCCGCTTCACCGCCTCCCCCTTCTCCACATCCCCGAGGCAGACCGCACACTCCGACGCACCGCCCTCCTCCGGCTGCTCGTACGCCAGGACGTCATACGCCGTCGCCACCCTCGCGTCGCCATGCGCCGGCGGCTCCCTGGCCAGCGCGGGCATGTGACTCTGCTGTATTTGGGGCAGAGCGCTGCTGCCGCTTCGGCGCCGTAGCCTGGACCGGCACGGCAGGCAGAGAAGCCGGCCCGTGCGGCGGAAGTAGTACATCAGCGCTCCGCTGGTGGAAGCCAGGCACCGGCGCAGCGCCGACCACGGGAAGAGGACCCCGCAGAAGGCCGTGTACACGCTGGCGCCGACGCCGACCCAGAAGAGGAGGAAGACCGTGAGCACGATGATGGAGCCCCTGCTGTGGCCGGGCTTCCGCGCCAGGTTGACGAGCGCGTAGAGGATCATGGCCGTGCCGCCGATGCAGACGGCGTTGACGATGGCCAGCGCGTACGCGCGGTGGAAGCAATCCACGGCCATGGCTTCCCGTGCCTCTGACCACCTGCTGACTTGTTCACTAGCAATTCACTGGCCGATGGGCACGCTATTTCTCGAGAATTCCGACGTCTTTGCGGGGATGCCTCGTGAGTCTAGGCGCAGACGAAGCAAGCAACGAGCCAACCATCGGAGGAAGAGACGACTAACCGAGCGCGCGGTTGATGTCATATGTGTGCATATCTTAATATGGTCGGCAGCGTTTCTACGGCGACCTTATACATTTAGAAATGCGCAGAGACTGCGATCGATTTTTTCTTTATCTCTTTTTCGCGGGAAATTCGCGATCGATGTAGTACAAGTTTTCCTTTTTTTGAAGCATATCGATGTACGTAGTACAAGTTTGTTTGTTGGTGCTGGGAATTCGCATGATTTGGCCCCTCCGTGAATCTATCAGTGTTCCAAAACGTAAAATAGATAAGTAAGCAGATGTGCTAGCTGAGTTTTAGTATGATCTCATTCACGCCCATTACCGTCCGGTTGGACCCCGTGGAGATTCGTGTTGTTGTCCGCAGCCTTGTGTAGCTATTTGTTCGGTTAGGCTAATCATAGCAGAGAGTAAATTAGATTAGTGTCATCTGCATACAAGTTTTGTCCAAAGTGAAAATATCTCTATTTTAATCAACATATAGAAAAAATTATCAACATTCACAATGCCAAATCAATATTGTTAGATTCACTATGAAATATAGATATTGATATTTTTAAACTGTAAATTTGGTCAAACTTTGTAATGTTTGACTTGACACAAATCTAATACGCGAAGTAAAATGGACCGGAGAGAGTACTACCTTTATGATGTAAAGTAATATAGAAGTAGTATAATAGATGATTGCATTTATTAGATTGTAGACTCATTATACTTTGAGTTGCGTTATGTTGCTCTAAACACCCTCTCTCCTCATTAACTACTTTGGGTGAGCCTCCATACTACTTTGAGTCGCCACCAACGGAGGTGAGCGTCCATATCAGCCCCCCTCTACGCTCCCCGTGCTATTTTTTCCTTTTTCCTTTTTTGTATTTCGTTTTTCTTTTTCTTTTTTATTTTCTGTTCCTTTTCTTTTCATCATGTTTTTGTTCAGAATTTTCACAACTTATCAAAAATTGTTCAAGATTTAAAAAACATTTCAAAAATTATTTGCAAATTTCAGAAAATATTTGTGTTTTTCATTCGAGAGTTTCAAAAAAATATTCTTGTTTCAATTTTTTTTCACGAATTTCAAAAAAACATTCATACTCTCAAAATTTGTTCGGGTGTTTTAAAAAATTCTACTTCTTCAAAAATTGTTTGGATTTAAAAAAATCCATTCCAAAAATTGTTTGCACATTAGGAAAATGTTTGTGTTCTCAAAACTTTTTTAGGACTTTTCAAAATTGTTTGTGTTTTCAAATTTTATTTGGGTTTTTAAAAAATGCTCACGTTTCAAAACTTGTTCGCAAATTTCTAAAAATGTTCATGTTTCCAAATTTTGTTCTGGAATTTTCAAAAAATGTTCCTGTTCCAAAAATTGTTCGCATTTGAAATTTTGTTTTGGAATCTAAAAAAAGGTTTTTGAAAAAAAATCATGTTCTCATATTTTTGGGGGGATTTTAAAAAATATTCTCATTTCAGAAATTGTTCGTGATTTTCAAAAAATGTATGTCAGTTTAAGAAAACAAAATTTTGAAAAGTGTTTGCGTTTCATAAAGCATTCACGTTCTTTTCTTTCAAAAAATTGTTTTGTGTTCAAATTTTCAAAAACATTCAAATCTGCGTTGGTATTGGTTCATAAGGTTTTGCGCTGGCCAGTTCTTTTGGGCGGCTTAACGAATAAGCTGCCTCTCCCCAGTTTAAAAAATAAGCCGATCCCAAAAAAAATTGAGGCTTCTAAATTAGTTATCCCATAGCTAGTTCAAAAGCCCCAATGAATGACGTTGATGGCTTATGGGAAAAGCGGGGGAGGAGGCGGCGTATTTTTTAAGCCGCCAAAAGAACTGGCCCTAAGAATAGTTAAGAGGGAGGTCGGTTGTTCGACCCCTCAAGGTGAATTTTTCTGGAGCCCTACGCTAGCTTCATGGGCCGACCCAGTCGGAAATCCTCCTATGTCGTGGCAGATAGTAGCTCCCGTCAAAGCCCATGCATAATTTTACAACACGGAACAAAGCTTTAGTGGGCCAATGAGGGGGTTACGTGGTTCGAGAAACAACCGAAATAGGGCTGAGACAACACAGCAGGTGACGCCAGCTGAGGTAAGGTGAATGATACCAAACTATAACTCATCTAGATGAGTCTACTCACTCCCATAAATAAGGGTGTGTACTACTCAAAGAAGATAAATAAGGGTGTGATTCGAGGGTGAAATTGGGTTGTGACAAAGTCGAATCCGGCAGATCTCGGGTAGGTGGGCCCGAGTTGGTGATCTATGGTAATAGACGAAGAAGGGACACAGCGTTTACATAGACTCGTGCCCTCTTAAAGAGGTAAAACCCTACGTCCTACTTGTATTGAATTTATTGTGGATGGGGTACAGAGTACAAGTTGATATACCTCGAGATCATATGCGAATGAATCTACCTCTATGATCTAAACACCTTGGCTTATATAGACATCAGGGATACCTAGGGCTACACCTTTGTCGGTTACATCTTGGGATAAACATGTCGAGGATTACATTGTGCCTTGGTGTTGGGCATCTTCTGTTGTGTTTGCTATGTTGGCAAGAGTGGACATGGTTCTGGTTGCGTCGTGTTTTCGTGCATGCTAGGGGATTTCTGTTTGTATCGGTTTTCATCCGGTTTTTCATAAGTAATTGGACAACTATCTTATTCTTAATTAATGAAAAAGGAAAAGCTGTTTCCTTTGTTTCAAAAATAAACCTTGTATCCGTTACTACTAACCAGGCGCAAAAAGTAAATCACACCTTTGTGCGACCGGTTGCTTACGCATAGGAATTTTGTGGTGACATCCAAGCGCTGGGTTTTTTGCTCTTTCATTCAATATGTAGACCGTCAGGTGAGGAGTCATGGGCCTGGGCTTAGGCCCACAATTGAGTCGATGCACCCTTGGCAAGGGAGTCATCATACCCTGAGAAGGGTCGCATCCCCGGGAAGGGAGTCGACGTATCCCGGGAAGGCAGACAGCCCACGATCCAACGTGGTTAGTGACTCGGTAATTAATTTGAGATTAATTAACCGTTCCTGACCAACAAAAATAAAGCGCATATGTATGACCTCGGCTTGGCTCGTTTCCGCACCACTCAGAGCGCGCGCGCCGTGACGAGGTGGGCGGTGGGCAGGAGGATCGCATGTGTACCACTTCTCTTTCCAAGCTTCTAATGACAAGTGGTAGAGCAGCCCTTATAAAGGGGTCTCAACTCTCCTCCATTAGCAAGGTGGCACTAAACTTCCCACACCTACCATATACCTACATGGTCCTCAAGATTAACCAGGAATCATTGTTCATATGGGACCAAAGCCTATCTATGATTTAACAATCCCCCACCAGATCTCGATGCACATTAGTTTGTCATCTGTTGCAAACAATGTTTTGATATATCAGAATTTTTAGTGAAGACTGTTAAGTTGAACTTCCACCTAGAGCGAACGAATTAGACTTCTTCACAACTGAATAATGAACTATGCCGAATTGTCAGTTTTAGCGTTCCTTCATACTCTACCGCTCACCGGCCTCGAAGGAACGAATCATTTGTTCTGCAACGACGATATGGAATCCAGGGCGATGATGAGACGGGTGGGGGGGGGGAGGGGTAAGTGGAGGGATGCGGCGACGCCATGCGTAGAGATCACCAATGTCGGATTTGGCTGCTCCCACCCCTTAAATGCTCCCAAGCTCCCAACTTAAAAAATCTAAAAATTATGATGTTTTTAAGTTCACAACGTGTGTGTGTGTCTACGGTCCCTAGAAAGAATTCTGCATTCGTATCTTGAGTTTGGATTTGAATTTTTTAGATATTATAGATACGTGTGCTGTGAACAATTTATTCATATATATTTTAAAACATTTAAAATTATTTTTTGAAAGATGAGAGAATAATTTTTTAGCATGTTTTTTTTAGCATGTGAGTAGTGCGTCGATGTCTCCATATTACACAGAGTCAGTAGTGTGGTTGCCCACAGAAGGCCTAGCCCAGCAGGCCCTCTCATTGCCGGCCCATTCATGAAACGCCCCGTTCCACTCTCTCTCTCCTCCGACCCCTCCGCCGTCGCCTCCCAGCCTCGCCGCGGCGGCGGCGGCGGCCGGAGAGAGTATGCCAGCGAGCAATGTTCGGTCTGCAGGCGGCCGTAGAGAGTGGCAGGGTGAATGGGGAGTGACGCGGGCCTCACCTCTACGACGACCACGACCAGCCGTCCGCTTCGACGCCGGCAAGCTCGAGCGCCTCAACGACCACTTTCTCGTCCGCAGGTTCGGTTAGCCCCTCCGCTCGTCTCATATACCACAATAGACTAGTTGAATCTTGGTCAACTCATAGTTTCATACGGTCATACTACTGCATAAGTCTGAATCTTGGTCAACTAGTTGTATCTTGAAGAATGCTACTCCTAATCTTGGTCAATTTCTAATAGGAGTATTTCTCTCTGTAGTTGACATGGTGCTGTTAGAAGTTCCTCGCTATCGCGGCAGGCGCGGAAATGAAGCTCTCTTTTCCATTAGCATATCATTTGCATTTGTAGCATTCGACCATTGAAGCAAATTTTTGTGGGTTGGTTTAGGTCAATGCCGTGATCATTCAGGCGACTGGCTTGTTGACTGAATTTTTGACACTTGGCAACTTAGCATGCCATGAGGGGTATGGTTAGCACTCCCCGGCCCAGAGCTCACTGTCATAGTGGAAAATTCCAAAAAATACAGCTTTCCTGTTAAACTTGGTGGAAGCCCCGGCAGCCATTGTGGAAGCCTAATTCATGGCTGACTTGACCCAGGTCCATGGCCACTTAGTGGTGGTGGAAAGCATCATCTGAAGTCCACATTGGTGTGCTAGGGAGCTTGTCAACCCTGCCGACTAGCACATACTCCCTCCGTAAACTAATATAAGAGTGTTTAGAATACTAAAGTAGTGATCTAAACGCTCTTATATTAGTTTACAGAGGGAGTACTAGTTTTCATGGTAATGCACTAATACTGCCTGCCTTGTATTATGCAGAGAGATAGTGGTCCCAATCTGAATTGGGCTGCTGCTTTCCTAATCTGAATTTGGTTGGTCCCAAATGGATCGTAGTAAAATTCCGCATGAGACAGTCAGCTGTCCATGCCTTCCTAATCGAAAATTGATTGGTCCCAGTCTAGATATACATCCTCGTCTTCCTTCGAATAGCAGAGCAGAGCACATTCACATTCACACTCTTCGAATTGGGCCACTGTTGTCCTAATCTGAACTTGGTTGGTCCCAAATGGATGGTAGTGACATTACGCGTGAGACATCAGCTGAACACATTATTGCTTCCTGTTCCAGTCTATATACATTCACTTCTACCTTCTTCGAATAGCAGAGCAGAGCACATTCACACTCTTCCCCATGCCTCTCCTCTACATATTATTGCTTGGGCTTCTCCTCTCACACACTCCTTGCTGTTGCTCTTCTGTACCTGCAAGCGATACCCTCACTGAAGGTCAAGTGCTTGCCGTTGGCGACAAGCTCGTCTCGATGAACGGCAAGTACGCACTTGGCTTCTTCCAGCCAGCAGCCAGCACCATCAGTAAGTCTCAGAACACCACCAGCTCCAGATCCAGCTCCAGCTCCAGCTGGTACCTTGGCATATGGTTCAATAAGATCCCGGTTTTTACTGTTGTGTGGGTTGCTAATCGGGAAGAGCCCATCCCCCATCCCAACATCAACTCAACAAAGCTCAAGTTCTCAAGTGACGGCAATCTTGTCATTGTCATAAACCATGGTGATGCCGTCACTGAATCCCTTGTTTGGCCCACTCGCATTGTCAATAGGACACAAACCAGTAGCATAAACACCACCACCTCTGGTGCCGCTATTCTCTTGAACAGCGGAAACCTTGCCCTACTCAAAAATAGCGAAGTGATGTTGTGGCAGAGCTTCGACTACCCAACAGATATCGCGCTTTCTGGCGCCAAGCTTGGCTGGAACAAGGTCACCGGTTTCAGTCGCAAGTTCATATCAAAGAAGAGCCTCATTGATATGGGTCTCGGCTCATAGCCTCATACAGCCTAGAACTAGACACCAGCGGCGTAGCCATCCTCAAGCGCCGCAACAATCCCTCTGTAGTCTATTGGCATTGGGCATCCTCCAAAACATCATCACTGAGTGTTATACCAACACTCAAGACAATAATAGATTTGGATCCACGCACCAAAGGCTTGATGAACCCGATATATGTTGACAATGACCTTACATGTACACTTCGCCGGATGAATCATCATCTTCCCTGTTTGTCTCACTAGACATCTCTGGTCAGGTCAAGCTGAATGTTTGGTCGGAAGCCAACCTTGCTTGGCAAACCATATGTGCTGAGCCTGCCGATGCTTGCACTCCAGCTACTACCTGCGGACCTTTCACAGTCTGCAATGGCAATGCACAGCCATCCTGTGACTGTATGGAGAGCTTCTCTCAGAAGTCACCGCAGGATTGGGAGTTTGATGATCGAACAGGAGGATGCATCAGAAACACGCCTTTACATTGCAGCACCAGTGGTAACAACAAAAACATGACAAGTTCAACAGACATATTCCACCCCATTTCTCAAGTTACATTACCCTACAACCCACGAAGCATAGATGTTGCTACCACTCAGAGCAAATGTGAAGAAGCTTGTCTCAGTTCCTGCTCCTGCACTGCTTATTCCTAAAACAATAGCAGATGCTCTGTCTGGCATGGTGAATTACTTAGTGTAAATCTGAATGATGGCATTGATAATAATTCTAAAGATGCTCTTTATCTTCGCCTTGCTGCGTCTGTCAAGTTTGAAAAAAGGAAGAAAAATGCAACAAACATTAGAGTTGTAATAACTGCTGCAAGCATTATTGGTTTTGGATTATTGCTAATGCTCGTGCTGCTGCTACTGATTTGGAAGAACAAATTCAAGCCATTATACAACAATCAAGGTAGTGATGGTGGGATAATAGCCTTTAGATACACTGATTTAGTGCGTGCTACTAAAAACTTCTCAGAAAAGCTGGGAGGAGGTGGTTCTGGTTCTGTGTACAAAGGAGTCTTAAAGGACTCAACTAATATAGCAGTGAAAAGACTTGATGGTGCCCGTCAAGGAGAGAAGCAATTCAGGGCTGAGGTGAGCTCAGTTGGACTGATCCAACATATCAGCATTGTAAAATTGATCGGTTTCTGCTGCGAAGGTGATCACAGGTTACTTGTGTATGAACACATGTTAAATGGGTCTCTTGATGGTATCCTATTTGAGAAGAGCAATGCTGCTGCTGTCCTAGATTGGAACACCAGATATCAAATAGCCCTAGGAGTTGCCAAAGGATTGTCCTACTTGCATGAGAGTTATCACAAATGCGTCATACATTGTGACATTAAGCCAGGAAACATATTCGTGGATGCATCATTTGTTCCCAAAATCGCAGACTTTGGGTTGGCTGCGTTTGTGGGGAGGGATTTTAGCCGAGTTATGACTACATTCAGAGGAACTGCTGGTTATCTTGCCCCAGAGTGGCTTACCGGAGTTGCAATCACACCGAAAGTTGACGTTTACGGCTTCGGCATGGTACTTCTAGAAATCATATCAGGAAGGAGGAATTCCTCACTAGAAACACCATACAACACTAGAAGCAGCACCACCAGGTACCAGAATGTTGAATATTTCCCTGTGCAAGCCATCAGCAAGCTTCATGACGGAGATGTGAAGAGTTTGGTGGATCCACAGTTGCATGGTGACTTCAATTTGGAAGAGTCTGAAAGGATTTGCAAAGTTGCATGCTGGTGCATCCAAGATAATGAGTTTGATCGGCCGACTATGGGTGAAGTGGTCCAGGTTCTCGAGGGTCTACAGGAGATTAATATGCCCCCGATGCCAAGACTGCTTGCGACTCTAACGGAACAGTTTGGTGCCGCAACTCCAGTGTAATATTAATTATTCATAGAGAGTGTTTCACATGCGATCGATGTTATTAATCTTTGTTTCAGCAAATTCTTGGAAATTGTAATGTGCAGTGGTAGGAATAAAGGAAGAAAGCAGCTTTCAGTCGCTAAATCCTCTGTTATTATGTTTTTGTATGGTAAGGAAGCGTTGTAGAAAAATACAGCAGAGCTTGAAATATGTGTATGCTTTGTTGATGGACTAGTTTGATGCATATCCTTGAATCCTTAAATCGAAGGAAGATGTTGTTATACATATATGCCACTACCCGTTTTCATCAAGAGCAAGCATAGCTTGGTCGTGCCTCCGTGGCTCCCTTGATGAGTTGGCCTTTTTTGCACAGTGCTGGCACCCGGGACCCACAGACAAGGGTCCGAGGGCAGCAAAAACAAGAACGGCGTCTTGCTGCAAGATCACCAACATGTAGTCTGCTCGGATTGAACCAATGCGTCCTATCCGCTTGGTGAAATGTGAGGCCTGCTCCAGCGCCAGCGTGGTTGCGAAGGAACATGCTCATACGAATGAGAAAAAGGAATCCAGGTTTGAAGATGGGACATGATGGTATGTAATATGTTGACTACTGCTACATATAAATGCACTTGACGTGTATTGATCTTTTTCTGCTATCACCATCTTCTCTGGATGATATTATCGCCTTTTGAGTTTTTTGGAGATTATAGTGATGATAGAATTCTTCTTTCATATTCACCATATTATATAATAATGCAATGACATTCTTTCTTTTTTTAGTATGGTTTTGCTCGAAAGTAACTTAGCTAATAATGACGTTTTTATATGCAGCAACCTAGAAGAAACCTCCACCAGTGGACGGTAATTCGTCACATAAAGTGCTCTGTCTCCTTGAGTCCATGCTGCCAGAGCAATGCCGAAGCATCCTCCTACTGTAATAACTTCATACGGGCTTTTAAGCATCCTAAATCTTACAAATTTGGTAAAGGATTCCCCACCAGCAGCAGCAAACAAATGTTTTTCTTTCCTTTCTACTGTATGTAAATGTGCTGATGTATTTATGTGCTGTGTTTAGGTGTTTAACTTGGGAAGCATTGCACTGTGCTTACACGCTCATACTAAACTACTTAGAGAAAAAGCTGCAGCGATTCATCCTGCATAAAAACATCTAGGTGATAATTGTGGTGTTCTTTTTAGACCTGGGATTGGAACTTTGAAACTTCTAATTACAGTGCAGGGATAGGTTACTGTTAGCATGCTTAGGTATTGTTAAATAATTGCTTTCAGAATGTACCTAATCAGGAGACTGAACAAGCTGTATAATCACCTGGTATTTTGAAATGCCCGTCTGATTCCTATATAGTCTTGGATAAACCAAATCATACTGTAAAGCCACTCGAATCTTGGTTCCTCCATCTAGAGAGTCGCTTCCGGCGGCGAATTGCAACACGGCGAATGTCAGGCCTCCATCTCATCTCTTTCTCTATTCATGACTGGCAGGCCAATGGCTGTATGACGGTCTTTCTACCTCTGGTTCTACAAGCTGAGAAATGGTTGGCTGGTGGTGGTGAGCTCTCTTCTCTTCTCTTCTCTTCCCACACGCTGTCCAAAATTGTATTTTCCCAACTATTGCAGGTCCAACTCATCTTGAAAAAAGATGTTTATTCCTTACTGTTCTATTTGTTGCCATATTTCCTGTTCTGACAATAGAGGAGCAGCCTGTTCTCTAGATGCTCTGCTTTTAGATATATCGATGTATGCTGTATTTCCTTTATCCTGAACTTGGCAATGCTATAAAAGAAATTTTTGCCTGTTAGGTGCTTTCTTTCTGACCTTCTGTAGATTAACCTTTCGCACTTACAAGTTCACCGTGGGGAAGATTTGACTCTTCACAGTAGGCATGTGATCTAATGAGAGGGCTTGATGAATCTTATGTCTGGGTTGGAGCATGGTCCAAGAGCCTAGGATGGTGCCATTGCTTGTGTAGGTGTAAGTTAAATATCAGTCCTGAAGAGGTGGGCCTGGCACTCTGATATTGCCACTACTACCACCGTTCCTTTTTCTTTTCTTGACTGAAATACCACAGGGGAAGCCCCTGGAGTGTGATTTTTTATAGATAAAAAAAGGGGTACATGATTTACATGTCCTTAGGCAAAAAATAAAATAAATAAAAAGAAGGTTTAAACAAGGGGCTCAAACAAAAGGATGAAGCAACCAGTCTAACAGGGGTTGAACTAGAGAAGGCGACTTGAAATCGATGAAGCTGTAGATCACCCTGAAGCTTCTGTAGCACATACGTGTTTTAAGTTTGCCAACTGCAGCTCACAGCATTTGTTTTATTTCTGCGGTCATACTTTTGTTTGTCTTTCTAAGGAGCTTCTGTATATACGTGGAATTTGTATTTGTAGAATATAACCCTCATACAAGTGAGGTGTTTTTTCTTTCTGGTTTAGGCTAATACCATGGTCGTTCAGGGGATTGCATTGTTGGCTGACCAGTGACCACTGACTGATAAGCAGCATGCCATGAGGGTTCTTGACATATATACTTCCAGTTGTAGCAATGGACTGGATGAGATATAGAAGGAAGCTCCCTTGCTGTTACTTATGTAGGATTTGCCGACATTGCCAAATTACATCTAGCATTATATTGATGATTTTTCTCCCTCAAAAACAGAGCGCTACTGTTCTGTGTGTTGCCATTTCCCCTATTCTGGCAGCCCGCCATGCTCATTGAAGCCATTGCCATGAGGGCTGATGAATGGTAAGTATGGTCCACTGAAAGTCCTCGTAGATAAGCTATGGTCCACTGAAAGTATGGTCCTATTCTGCTAGCTAGGGACGGTTTCAAAGCTTGTCTAGGCATAAGTTGAAATTTCACTACCGACTTTAGCTTACAGCATTATCGTATTTTTGTGGTAGAGTAGTACTTTTCTGGGTTGGGAGCTTTTGTTGATCTTCTGTGTTGATATGCCTTGAATTTGCATTTGTAGTGTTCGACTATGCATTGAAGAAAATATTTTGTTGGTTGGTTGTAAAAGTGTTTCGAAAAGTTCTATTCGAAGATAGCCCTCCCCTCTAATATGTGAGGTACCTTTTCTGGTTTAGGTTAATATTAATACGAAGGTCGGTGAATAGTAAGCTTGGTGAAAGCCTCGTGATTGACCTGACCATGGTCCATTGGAAGTCCTGGCTTGCAACTATGGTAGTCCAGCCTTGTATTTATGGTACCACAGTTTTGTATTTATGGTACCACTGTTGTGTATTTATGCTTATTCTGTCCCAATGTGAACTTACTTGACTTCCCTGTCAGCTTCAGTCTGCTGAACACTTGGCCTTCCATTCTATATATGCACCTACTCTTCTTCTCTAAATTATTCACACTTTTTCAGCATGCCTCCCCTCTACATACTACTCGGGCTTCTCCTCTTGCACACTGCTCCTTGGTGCTCCTCTGCAGCTGCCACTGAAGACACTCTCACGGCAGGCCAAGCGCTCGGCGTTGGTGACAAGCTCGTCTCAAGAAACGGCAAGTTCGCCCTTGGCTTCTTCCAGCCAGCAGCAAGCAGCATCAGTAAGTCGTCCCGCAATGCCACCTCCCCCAGCTCCAGCTGGTACCTTGGCATATGGTTCAATAAGATCCCAGTTTTCACTACCGTGTGGGTTGCTAATAGAGAGGAGCCCATCACCCACCCCAACCTCAACCTGACACAGCTCAAGATCTCAAGCGATGGCAATCTTGTCATCATAAACCATGCCGCCAAAACTGAATCCATTGTTTGGTCCACTCACATTGTCAATAGGAAAACCAGTAGCATAAACACCACCGCCTCTATAGCCGTTGTTCTCTTGAACAGTGGTAACCTTGCCCTACTCGCAAATAGCCAAGACATGTTGTGGCAGAGCTTCGACTACCCAACAGATGTTGCGCTTCCTGGTGCCAAGTTAGGCCGGAACAAGGTCCCCGGTTTCATTCGTCAGTACATATCAAAGAAAAGCCTCATTGATCTGGGTCTAGGGTCATACAGCATTGAACTAGACAGCACCGGGATCGTCCTCAAGCATCGCAACCCCTCGGTAGTGTACTGGCATTGGGCATCCTCCAGAACATCATCGTTGAATCTTGTGCAGTTAATCAAGACCACGCTAGATTTGGATCCCCGGACAAAAGGTTTGATTAACCCAGCATATGTTGACAACGACCAAGAGGAGTATTACATGTACACTTCGCCGGATGAATCATCGTCTTCTGTGTTTGTCTCACTAGACATCTCTGGTCAGATAAAGGTGAATGTTTGGTCACAAGCCAGCCAGTTTTGGCAAAGCATATATTCTGAGCCTGCTGATCCCTGCACTCCGCCTGCTACTTGCGGACCTTTCACGGTCTGCAATGGCATTGCACATCCATCATGTGACTGTATGGAGAGCTTCTCCCAGAAGTCACCGCAGGATTTGGAGTTTGAGGATCGAACAGGAGGATGCATCAGAAACACACCGTTACATTGCAGCACTAGTGGTAACAACAAAAACATGACAAGTTCAACAGACATATTCCACCCCATTGCTCAAGTTGCATTGCCCTACAACCCGCAAATTATAGATGTTGCTACTAAAAGTAAATGTGAAGAAGCATGTCTTGGTTCCTGCTCCTGCACTGCTTATTCCTATAGCAATAGCAGATGCTCTGTCTGGCATGGGGAATTGTTTAGTGTAAATCTTAATGATGGCATTGATAATAATTCTGAAGATGTTCTTTATCTTCGCCTTGCTGCCAAAGATTTGCTACCAGGTTCCAGAAAAAACAAAAGAAAACCAAAGGTCGGAGTTGTTACTATTGTAGGTGTTATTGGTTTTGGGTTAATAATGGTCATGCTGTTGTTACTGATTTGGAGGAACAAATTCAAGTGGTGTGGTTTGCCTATATACGACAATCCAGGTAGTGCTGGTGGAATTGTAGCCTTCAGATACACTGACTTGGTTCGTGCTACTAAAAGCTTCTCAGAAAAGCTTGGAGGAGGTGGTTTTGGTTCTGTATACAAGGGGGTGTTAAGTGACTCAACGACTACTATAGCAGTGAAAAGGCTCGATGGTGCCCGTCAAGGAGAGAAGCAATTCAGGGCTGAGGTGAGCTCAATTGGACTGATCCAACACATAAACCTAGTCAAATTGATTGGTTTCTGCTGCGAAGATGATCACAGATTACTTGTGTATGAACACATGTTAAATGGGTCTCTTGATGGTCATCTATTTAAGAAGAGCAATGCAAATGTTGTCGTCCTGAATTGGAACATCAGATATCAGATATCCCTAGGAGTTGCTAGAGGATTGTGCTACTTGCATCAGGGTTGTCGTGAGTGCATCATACACTGTGATATCAAGCCAGAGAACATACTTCTGGATGCATCATTTGTTCCTAAAGTTGCAGACTTCGGGTTGGCAGCGTTTGTGGGAAGGGATTTCAGCCGAATTCTGACTTCATTCAGAGGAACTGTGGGTTATCTTGCCCCAGAGTGGCTTACTGGAGTGGCTATCACACCGAAAGTCGATGTTTACGGCTTCGGCATGGTGCTATTGGAAATCATATCAGGAAGGAGGAATTCGTCACCTGAAACATCGTACAACACCAGCAGCAGCAACAGTAACCAGAATATTGAATACTTCCCTGTGCAAGCCATAAGCAAGCTTCACGGTGGAGATTTGAAGAGTTTGGTGGATCCACGGTTACATGGTGACTTCAGCTTGGAAGAGGCTGAAAGGATTTGCAAAGTTGCATGTTGGTGCATCCAAGATAATGAGTTGGATCGGCCGACCATGGGTGAAGTAGTCCGTGTTCTCGAGGGTCTACAGGAGATTGATGTGCCCCCAATGCCAAGACTGCTTGCAGCTATAATGGAATAATCTGGTGTTGCAACTTCAATGTAATATAATACTTTGTACTGAACATAGTACTAGTCTTTGTTAATTTCAGCAATTTTCTTAAAAGTTGTAATGTGGAGAGAAAGGAATAAAGGAAGGCAAGCTTGCAGTTGCTAATTAGCTGTCTCTTATTTAGGCGTGGAGTATATGGTAAGCAAGATATGGCAGAGATATAAATATGTGTATGGTTTGCTCTTTTCAGAGCAAGGATGGGAACTTCAGAATTTGTAATTGCAGCAGAATAGGTTAGTATTAGCATGCTTGGGCAAGAAGCCAACTATGGTTTAAAACTTTAAACAATTGTTTTCAAACTGTACCAAATCAAACTGCAGCAGTTTCTGCAGTTCTGCGAGTAGGAAGATGTCCGATCTGAAAGTTGTGGGTGGATTTGATCTAGAGACTACATCGGCCTGTTATTTCCCAATTTGTGTGTGATTTGTATGATCCTGGCCAAGCCAATCATGGCATCTTGGATTTAAATGTTGCGCTTGCCCTTTGTGGGTTGCGAGCTGAGAACCTTCGGAGACTCTGAAAATAATGCAAATGCTTTCCTGTGACCTTAGTAGGATAATCATGATCATGAACAAGTTAACAATCTTCACGCAGCATGTTTACCTCTTCTTTGTGCAGTTTCTTGGGTTTTTTCAACATAGGTGGCGAGTGAGAATCATGATTGAAATGACACCAGTAGAATATGTAGGTGTTTTTTTTTCCTATGCAGCCAATTCTGGTTTATGTGAATATATTGTGTGTCTCGTTATTCATATAGAATATGGGAGAGGATATCCCTTTTCCCAAGAAATATGAAGTATCACTAAATTTACTCTACTTCATTGACTTGCAAGGTCATTTGTTTCGTTTCTCGTAGAACAGAAGTTTCTTGTGCAGATCATCTTTGGGTGTGTAATTATGGGCTGTTATGTATTCACTCATTCCATATTTTTTTTATATTTCAGGCACATATGGTGCACTCTGACCATGATGTTAACTTTTTTGCTCTTAATAAGCAGGTTTATATAGGCACTATCTATTCAGTTGAATGAGGAAGCTGCTACCTTGGACTGGGCAAAATCAGGGCCCACAAAATCTTTGATTCCCATGAAGATGAATTTGTTCGGGAACCGGACACCTGATGCCGTTATTGGTCACAAGCTCACTAGCAAGTGCCTCTGTTGTTGGAGGGCTGCTGCTTATCAGCATCTTTGAATGCATCGCCGGGAGAATTCCAAGATTTCCCATGATAAGAGTTGTTGCGTCTACGAAAGAGGGGTGTATTGTGCAAGGCAAAGAAATTGAACCTGAATGCTAAGGTGAAGCCATACCAGAATGACAAGGTGAAGCCATACCAGAATGCCATGCCTGTGGATGTATCACAAAGAGCCTGATCCTGGTGATGGTGCTGATGATCTAGTCCCGAAATCTGGAGACAGGATGGAACTGAAGACAGAGTTGTGGCCATGTGCTTTTGTATGTTCAGTCAGGTACTGCTTTATATCCCTACTATTTCTATTCATCTACTATGATTTTATTAATAGTTGTTTTGGTTTTTTATGCATATTATATATGTTATTTTATTTTATTTAAGCACTAAAGAATGCAATAAGAAGGGGCAAATTTTCAGGCCAAAAGTAAACACCATAATGACAGTTTTCCCCGTGCGAGGCCTTCCGGTAAAGAAAATAATGCACGGTAAGCTGAACCGGCAGTAGTTCAGCATCCCGGCCCATTTGCTGCTGCTTACGCGGACTCCACTGTATCTAAGTAGGGCTTCCCTGATGTTGCAGCCGTCGAGCTCGCCAGCATTGATCTTAATACCACCGTGGCACCTGGCGACATCCCAGCCACAGCTCTCGAGTGTCTGTTCATGGCACTAAATTTCTCTGAACGACCAACCTTTATCTCTGAACTAAGGTTTGGGAGGTGTGTCAGAGGCAAACATTCGTCAGTTTGTTGGCGTGATTCTTAAGAACCCACAGTTATCTGTGAAGTGCATTTCAAACTGCGATGGTTGACTCTGGCTTGTGAAAATATCCTCCTTTTTTTTGGAACTCCAGACCAATCTTGAAGGCTGGATCTGCTTTTTTTGGAAGGAACCATCAATGTCGTTTCTGCGTTCAGCCACCTTTATCAACAAATTTGATTAAGATTTAACTTTAAAAGGATCAAATACGCACTGTATATATTGTGAGATGGAGGAAGCATTTGTTTGCTGTATAAACAAACACATTAAGCGCGGGATCAACGTTTAGCAATGGTCGATCAAAGCACAGTACTCTTTATCATGGGAGTACATATATAGATCTGCAAATCCACAATGTTTATTAAAGCTAATATTACAAAAGAGCAAACAAAGTTTGAGACGCCATAGAAACGATCTAAGATCACTACAAAAATTGGCCATTTTGCAAAAGAAGACACGCCATAGGTGCGATGCGATGCTTGTCGAAGTTGTTGTCGATCTGTTTGGTGACTTGGGAGGCTGCTTCAGACCAAACCAGCATCCAGCCGTCGTATTTCCTGGAAATGTCTAAGCTCCTAGCGCAGAACTCCGAGCACGTCATTTTGCCAAAAAAGGTTTTCGCCCCACTTTATATATAAAGCAACGATCATCAACAAACTGATACAAACGCACACCACCACAACACACGCGCACACCCAAGGCAAGATAGAGAGGCGCTGAGCGCAGCAACACCACTCCTAACACTACAAGAGCAACCGGATGATTCAACCGTGAACACACCACCGCAAAGAGATGAAGCCACATACGACGAACTGTGGGCTTCAAGGCGGCGCCTTCAAGAAGGATACTACACGGGTGCGCCGCCACCGCCCGATCCAAAGAAAGAAACGAGCTTCGCCGCCGCCGGTCCGTCCGAAGATGGAACAAGTTTTCACCCCGGCCAACACTCACCGCCATCGAACGCCACACCCCGACGACCACGCTGCCCACATGGCCATGGCCATCGGGCAGCATCGATCCACGTCTCTGCCCATGAGCATCGCACTACCACCACCAGGGTCGCCACCCCGGCATCCAAGACCTTGACACCACCTCACTCGAGACCTGCCGCTACCCCAATCAAAGAGACAAGCGGTAAGGCCCCGCCTTTCGCACCCCTGGGCGGCCCCCAGTGTTGAGACCCAATAGGCTGGCCTAAACTGGCCTCCATCGACTCGTCCTGTAGCCTCGGGCGCGAGACGAGCTCGGTCCTGCTGCACCGGGCGCAAGATGAGCGATGGACCATGGCTCGGAGAGGGCCAACTCTTTGATAAAAGATATCCACTATAAAGCCTCAAGTACCATCAGGAACCAGTATAGTGAATTCCATAGTTCATAGTACCTTGCAAATAATGCATGATTCACCCAACGGCATGTCAATGCACATCTACTGGATTGGAGACAAACTGGCTCAGTTTGCACACAACAAATGAGATGTCTGACCGAGTAACACAAGCTAGGTACTCCCTCCTTCCATGTATATAGGGCCTAATGCGTGTTTGGAGGCTAACTTTGACTACATGTTAGAGCAAAAATATATGACATGGAAGTTATACAAAGCACACCATCAAATTCGTACGTGAAAGGAGCTTCTAATGATATATTTTTCATATTATACATCTCATGTATTGTTAATCTTATCACTAGTCAAAGGCAATCTCGAAAAATGCATTAGGCCCTATATATATATATATGGAAGGAGGGAATACACGAGTGAAACAATCACTTGAGAGTGTCTCAATTGATCTATAGTTGTGCCTTCGAACTTTCGAATCCACACGCTAGGATCATATTGTTGGGAAACGTTGCATGAAAAACAAAACAAAATCTACGCACACGCAAGATCTATCCATGGAGATGCATAGCAACGAGAGGGGAGAGTGTGTCTACATACCCTCGTAGACCGTAAGCGGAAGCGTTTGACAACGCGGTTGATGTAGTCGAACTTCTTCGCGTTCCAACCGATCGAGCACCGAACATACAACACCTCCGCGTTCAGCACACATTCAGCTCGATGACGTCCTCGGCCTTCTTGATCCAGCAAGACGGCGAGGTAGTGGATGAGTTCCGGCAGCACGACGGCGTGGTGACGGTGATGGTGAAGCTATCTCCGCAGGGCTTCGCCTAAGCACTACAAAAATATGAGCGGGGTGTAAACGGTGGAGGGGGCGCCGCACATGGCTAGGCAATTGTTTGTTATGTGCTAGGCGTCCCCCTCCCACATATATATAGGTGGGAGGGAGGGAGGAGCAGCCAAGGGGGTGCCCAAGTAGGGGGAATCCTACTTGGGGTCTCTCCCAAGCCGCGCCCCCCTTTGCTTATTTGGAGCGCGGGAGGAAGGAGGAGGTGCCCCCTCCTTTCTCTCCTGGGGAGGGAAAGGCAGGAGGGGCCACCCCTCCCCTTTCCTTCCCCTTAGGGCTGGCCAGCCATGGGAGGGGCGAGCCAGCCCCCTTGTGGGCTGGTCTGCCCCCTCCTTTGGCCCATAAGGCCCATATCTTCTCGGGGGGGGGGGGGGGTGCCCGGAACCCCTTTTGGTGACCCGATTTCTTCCTGGTACATCCTGAAACACTTCCGGTGTCCAAATACCATCGTCATATATATCAATCTTTACCTCTTGACCATTTGAGACTCCTCGTCATGTCTGTGATCTCATTCAGGACTCCGAACACCATTCGGTCACCAAAACATATAACTCATATAACACTATATCGCCAACAAACGTTAAGCATGCGGAACCTACGGGTTCGAGAACTATGTAGACATGACCGAGACACCTCTCCGGTCAATAACCAATAGCGGAACTTGGATGCCCATATTGGCTCCTACATATTTTACGAAGATCTTTATTGGTTGAACCGTTTTGACAACATACGCAATTCGCTCTGTCCATCGGTACGTTACTTGCCCAAGATTCGATCGTCGGTATCTCTATACCTAGTTCAATCTCGTTACCGGCAGGTCTCTTTACTCGTTCCGTAATACATCATCTCGTAACTAACTCATTAGTCATTTGCTTGCAAGGCTTCTTATGATGTGTATTATCGAGAGGGCCCAGAGATACCTCTCCGATACTCGGAGTGACAAATCCTAATCTTGATCTATGCCAACTCAACAAACACCTTCGGAGATACCTGTAGAGCATCTTTATGATCACCAGTTATGTTGTGATGTTTGATCACACACAAGGTATTCTTCCGGTATCCGGGAGTTGCATAATCTCATAGTCGAAGGAATATGTATTTGACATGAAGAAAGCAATAGTAATAAACTGAATGATCATTATGCTAAGCTAACGGATGGATCTTGTCCATCACATCATTCTCCTAATGATGTGATCCCGTTATCAAATGACAACACATGTCCATGGTTAGGAAACCGTAACCATCTTTGATCAACAAGCTAGTCTAGTAGAGGCTTACTAGGGACACGGTATTTGTTTATGTATTCACACATGTATTTAAGTTTCCGATCAATATAATTCTAGCATGAATAATAAACTTTTATCATGAATAAGGAAATATAAAATAAAAACTTTATTAGTGCCTCTAGGGCATATTTCCTTCAGTCTCCCACTTGCACTAGAGTTAATAATCTAGTTCACATCGCCATGTGATTAATACCCATAGTTCACATCGCCATGTGACTAACCCCCAGAGAGTTTACTAGAGTCAATAATCTAGTTCACATCGCCATGTGATTAACACTCAAAGAGTACTAAGGTGTGATCATGTTTTCCTTGTGAGAGAAGTTCAGTCAACGGGTCTGCCACATTCAGAGCCGTATGTATTTTGCAAATTTCTATGTCTACAATGCTTTGCATGTAGCTACTCTTGCTAATTGCTCCCACTTTCAATATGTATCCAGATTGAGACTCAGAGTCATACGAATTGGTGTCAAAGCTTGCGTCGACGTAACTCTTTATCACCTCCATAATCGAGAAACATTTCCTTAGTCCTCTTAGGTAACTAAGGATAATTTTGACCGATGTCTAGTGATCCACTCCTGGATCACTATCGTACCCCCTTGCCAAACTCATGGCAAGGCACACAATAGGTCTGGTACACAGCATGGCATACTTTATAGAACCTATGGCTGAGGCATAGCGAATGACTTTCATTCTCTCTCTATCTTCTGTTGTGGTCAGACTTTGAGTCTTAGAGCATCTCCAGCCGCGCCCCCAACAGGACCCCCAAGGCCGTTTTTTATCGCCCGCGCCGAAAAATCGGCCCAGTCGCGCCCCCACGAGCCTGTTTTTCGCCGGATTGGGCCGAAATTGGCGTCGGCGCACCCAACCCGAACCCGGCGCGCTGGGGGCGCTCGGGGGCGCCGGCGCGTACGTTTTGGCGCGAAAGAGTGGCGGGACCGGCGTGTCACGCAGACGAAGGCTGGTCGTCCTCATTGTCTCGGTTTTCCCGCGGGGAATCAATGCCAAGGTTGCCGCCGGTCAGCATGCCATTGATTCACGGGTGGTGAAGTGCGGCGACGCCGCCCCGCCTTCCACCACACGTTCGCACGCGGCCGCCCCCGAGCCGCTATAATAAAAGGCGCTCCTCGCCTCGCCGGTGAGGCACCCATCCACCGATAGTCCTTCCCCTCCTCGCCGCCGCACTTCCTCCCCTTTCCCTGCCGTTCGAGCCCCTCTCTCTCCCCCCCGGCAACCATGAGCGCGAGGTACCCCGACGACGCGGCGGCGGCCAACGGTTTCGGCCGCCGCTCGCTGAATGAGTGGGAGGCCTACCTCCTCCACGAGGCCAACTACCCCGCATCGCCCGACGTACGCGCTCCGTCGCGGTGGAGGCTCAGCACCGACGGGGTCCCTGTCCCCCCTCTGCCCGTCCGCGAGACGCCCTATTTCCACGCCGAGATCGAGCATGCGCAGGCGTCCCTAACGGCCGCGGAGCGGGCACTCCCGGAGTACGCCTCCGACAACCACGCGGCGTGGGCGGCGTACTTCGAACACCGACAGGACGAGCGGCTCGTCTCCACCAACAACGCGCCGATGCCGCGCGGCTATAACAGCGAGGGCCGCCGCCTGTGGTGGGGTGTCCCTGGCCGCATGCTCAGCGGCGTCCTCGCGCACGTCGAGGGCGGCAACGACCCGCCGCTCGACTGAAGCAGCGCGCCGGGGCGAGGGCTCAAGCAGCGGCCGTGTCAAGGAGGAGAAGCATTGGCCGTAGTTTAGGTTTTTTATCCCTTTTATTCGTGTAAAAACGCCTAAATTTCGCCGAAATTTGGCCGTGTTTGTTCAAATTTGGCCGTGTTTGTTCAAATTTGGACGAACTGTGGGGGCGTCTGGGGGCGACCTGGGGGCGGCGACTGGGAACGTGCTCGCCCCCACGCCGAAAAAAACGCCGGCTCGCCCCCAAGCGGCGCTTTTTCGTGCCCTTGGGGGGCCGAACGGCTGGAGATGCTCTTATTCAACTTCACACCTTGCAACACAGGCAAGAACTCTTTCTTAGACTGATCCATTTTTAACTTCTTCAAAATTTTGCCAAGGTATGTGCTTTGTGAAAGTCCTATTAAGCGTCTCAATCTATCTCTCTAGATCTTGATGTCCAATATGTAAGTAGCTTTATCGAGGTCTTTCATTAAAAAATTCTTATGCAAATATCCTTTTATGCTATCCAGAAATTCTATATCATTTCCAATCAACAATATGTCATCCACATATAATATTAGAAATGCTATAGAGATGCCACTCACTTTCTTGTCAATACAGGCTTTATTGTAAGTCTGTATAAAATCATATGCTTTGATCACCTCATCAAAGCGTATATTTCAACTCTGAGATGCTTGCACCAGTCCATAGATGGATCGCTGGAGCTTGCACACTTTGTTAGCACCTTTATAATCGACAAAATCTTTTGGTTCCATCATATATGACTCTTATTTAATAAATTCATTAAGGAACGCAGTTTTGACGTCCATTTGCCAGATTTCATAATCATAAAATGCGGCGATTCCTAACATGATTCGGACAGAGTTAAGCATCATTGCGGGTGAGAAAGTCTCATCGTAGTCAACTCCTTGAACTTGTCGAAAACCTTTCGCGGCAAGTCGAGCTTTGTAGATAGTAACATTACCATCAGCGTTAGTCTTCTTATTGAAGATCCATTTATTTTCTATGGCTTGTCGGTCATCGGGAAAATCCACCAAAGTCCATACTTTGTTCTCATACATGGATCTTATCTCAGATTTCATGGCCTCAAGCCATTTATCAGAATCTGGGCTCATCATAGCTTCTGCATAGTTTGTAGGTTCACCATGGTCTAATAACATAACTTCCAGGACAAGATTACCATACCAGTCCGCGGATCGTGTTCTGGTCGACCTACGAAGTTCAGTAGTAACTTGATCTAAAGTTTCATGATCATCATTAGCTTCCACTCTAGTTGGTGTAGGCATCACGGGAACAGATTTATCTGATGTACTACTTTCCAATTCGAGAGAAGGTACAATTACCTCATCAAGTTCTACTTTCCTCCCAGTCACTTCTTTCGAGAGAAACTCCTTCTCTAGAAAGGATCCATTTTTAGCAATAAAGATACTGCCTTCGGGTCTGTGGTAGAAGGTCTACCCAATTGTTTCCTTCGGGTATCCTACGAAGACGCGCTTCTTTGATTTGGGTTCGAGCTTATCAGGCTGAAGCCTTTTGACATAAGTGTCGTAACCCCAAACTTTAAGAAACGACAGCTTAGGTTTCTTGCCAAACCACAGTTCATACGGTGTCATTTCAACGGGTTTAGATGGTGCCCTATTTAACGTGAATGCGGCTGTCTCTAATGCATAACCCCAAAACAATAATGGTAAATCGGTAAGAGACATCATAGAACACACCATATCTAATAAAGTATGGTTACGACATTCAGAACACCATTACGCTGTGGTGTTCAAGGTGGCGTGAGTTGTGAAACAATTTCACATTGTTTTAAATGAAAGCCAAACTCGTAACTCAAATATTCGCCTCCACGATCACATCGTAGAAACTTTATTTTCTTGTTACGATGATTCTCCACTTCACTTTGGAATTCTTAGAACTTTTCAAATGTTCCAGACTTGTGTTTCATTAAGTAGATATATCCATAACTACTCAAATCATCTGTGAAGGTCAGAAAATAACGATACCCGCCACGTGCCTCAACACTCGTCGGACCGCATACATCGGTATGTATTATTTCCAATAAGTCATTAGCTCGCTATATTGTTCCAGAGAACAGAGTTTTAGTCATCTTGACCATGAGGCATGGTTCGCAAGTATCAAATGATTCATAATCAAGTGATTCCAAAAGTCCATCTGCATGGAGTTTCTTCATGCACTTTACACCAATATGACCTAAACGGCAGTGCGAGTATGTTGCACTATCATTATCAACTTTGCATCTTTTGGCATCAATATTATGAATATGTTTATCACTACTATCGAGATTCAACAAGAATAGACCACTCTTCAAGGGTGCATGACCATAAAAGATATTATTCATATAAATAGAACAACCATTATTCTCTGACTTAAATGAATAACCGTCCCACAATAAACAAGATCCAGATATAATGTTCATGCTCAACACGGGCACCAAATAACAATTATTGAGGTCTAAAACTAATCCCGAAGGTAGATGTAGAGGTAGCATGCCGACGACGATCACATCGACCTTGGAACCATTCCCGACGCGCATCGTCACCTCGTCCTTAGCCAATCTTCATTTATTCCGCAGCTCCTATTTCGAGTTACAAATATGAGCAATCAAACCAGTACCTAGGCGCTACTACGAGCATTAGTAAGGAACACATCAATTACATGTATTTCAAATATACCTTTGTTCAGTTTGCCATCCTTCTTATCAGCCAAATATTTGGGGCAGTTCCACTTCTAGTAACCACTCCCTTTGCAGTAGAAGCACTCAGTTTCAGGCTTGGGTCCAGCTTTCGGCTTCTTCCCGGGAGTGGCAACTTGCTTGCCATTCTTCTTGAAGTTCCTTTCTTTCCCTTGCCCTTTTTCTTGAAACTAGTGGTCTTGTTAACCATCAACACTTGATGCTCTTTCTTGATTTCTACCTTCGTCGATTTCAGTATCGTGAAGAGCTCGGGAATCGTTATCGTCATCCCTTGCATATTATATTCATCATGAAGTTCTAGTAGCTTGGTGATAGTGAATAGAGAACTCTGTCAATCACTATCTTATCTGGAAGATTAACTCCCACCTGATTCAGGCGATTGTAGTACCCAAACATTCTGAGCACATGATCGCTGGCTGAGCTAATTTCCTCCATCTTGTTGGCAAAGTACTTGTCAGAGGTCTCATACCTCTTGACATGGGCATAAGTCTGAACTACCAATTTCAGCTCTTGGAACATCTCATAAAGCATGGTGCACTAAACTATTAAGTAGTCATCATATCGAGCTTGCCCAACATTCATAACGTCTATATCTGCTCCTGCAATAGGTCTGTCACCTAGCGGTGCATTAAGGACATAATTCTTCTGTGCAGCAATGAGGATAATCCTTAGATCATGGACCGAGTCCGCATTATTTCTACCATCATCTTTCAACTTAGTTTTCTCTAGGAACATATCAAAATAGGGGAGCTATATCGCGAGTGAAAGGATCGATATGGTTGACTAGAGGGGGGTGAATAGGCAACTACCAATTGTTAGCTATTCTTAACAAATAGGTTGTCTAGATGTGTAACTAGGTGAGCAATCTATATGATGCTAACAACAACAATAACAAGTGCAAGCTAAGGATACAACACAATAATAGCTTGCACAAAGTAAAGGGAAGAGATAACCACAAGTGGAGCCGGTGGAGACGAGGATGTGTTATCGAAGTTCCTTCCCTTTGGGGGAAGTACGTCTCCGTTGGAGCGGTGTGGAGGCACAATGCTCCCCAAGAAGCCACTAGGGCCACTGTATTCTCCTCATGCCCTCACACAATGCAAGATGCCGTGATTCCACTAGTGGTGCCCTTGAAGGAGACGACCGAACCTTTACAAATAAGGTTGGGGCTATCTCCACAACTTGATTGGAGGCTCCCAATGGTACCATGGAGCTTCACCACAATGATATGTGGCTCCGAGGTGACCTCAACTGTCTAGGGTGCTCAAACACCCAAGAGTAATAAGATCCGCAAGGCATTAGTGGGGGGAATCAAATTTCTCTTGGTGGAACTGTAGATCCGGGCCTTCTCAACCAATCCCTAGAAAACAAGTTTGATTGGCTAGGGAGAGAGATTGGGCGAAAATGAGCTTTGGAGCAACAATGGAGCTTGGGGGAAAAAAGGTAGGTCTTCTTGGGGAAGAAGACCTCCTTCTATAGTGGGGGAACCAATCCAACCGTTACCCCCCCTCAGCCCGCACAGAGCGGTACTAGCGCTCAGGGAAGCGGTACTACCGCTGGCGACAGTAGTACTACCGCGAGTCCCAGCGGTACTACCGCAGAGATAGAGGGCAGAGGCCTCAAGGGGGAAGGGGCACGAGAGCGAGAGCCCGGGCGGCACTAACAGCGGTAGTCGGGCGGTACTACCGCCGCCACTGCCACTCCTACTGCCGCACAACCCGACACGAGAAGCAACGCTCTCGAATCGAGGCGGTAATAGCATGGCACCGAAGCGGTACTACAACTGAGACCCCCAGGCGGTACTACCGCTGACGAATAGCGGTACTGCCGCCTGTGGCTCTGGGCGGTACTACCGCTCGGCGCCGCGGTACTTCCGCTAGATCACTATCAAGCCCACTTCCAAGACAACGAAGGATCCTCCAAAGATGCAGGAAAGAGTTGGGGTGCAAAGGGAACGTGTACGTGTTGATTCCACCCTAACCTTTCCAATATGGACCCCCTCTTGATAATACGGTGTTTCCTACGACTCAAGTCCACCAAAGCTGAAACGAATTAAACACACTATCTTCTCCTTAAACACCGAGGGGAAATGAATCGTCTCATGCCAATGAATAAGTATCTGAAAGCAGTGCACATGATTATTCCGCAAACGCATTGTCATCAATCACCAAAACCACTTAGAGAGAGACATGCCCTAACAATCTCCCCCTTTTTGGTGGAATGATGACAACACGGGATTTGCATAGAGATAAAACAAGAAAATAAGCAAAACCCAGAGACTACAAAATATAGACAGGCTCCCCTTAGATGTCTGCACTTAGTTAGGAGTGCCTTTGGAATGCAAGTACACACATTAGGATCAACACTCCACCTATATTTTTTATCCAGACAACACTTGCATCTAAAATAAGAGACACATAAGCTAGGATTCAAGGAGTAGAAAGTGAGCATAATAGGAACAAGTTAAGCATGCAACTCCCAAACTACCAAAGTACTAGACATGCATTAGATAAGCATAGGATAGGGTAGCATATGTCTCACACCATATGATAGGGTAGCCAGGTCTCATAAGCACAAACCAAACAAAAGCACAAACGACTGATAAAAGAGTTTGCGAGAGAGAAAGACAAGGCCAACAAACACACTCGCAACTCAACAAATCCCTAAACTCTTGTTATCAGAGCAAGCAACATGGGATTAACCACAAGCAAGGGATCAGGAGTGGATTTCATCCCCTCAAGTAACTCTTTAAGCATGGACTTGACTTTGGCCGTCATAGACGTCTTATGTGAAGCCATAGCTTCATTTAAGTCGTCTCGAGTGATTGAAGTCAACTCCACGGCCTCGAGCACAACCTCCCCGGTGTCAACTATACTCTTCGGGTGGTGAAACCCTTAATAAAGAGACGAGGTTCTGTTACCAATTGAAAGGATCGATATGGTTGACTAGAGGGGGGTGAATAGGCAACTGCCAATTTTTAGTTTTTCCTAACAAATTAGGTTAGCAACAAATAGGTTGTCTAGATGTGTAACTAGGTGAGCAACCTATATGATGCTAACAACAACAATAACAAGTGCAAGCTAAGGAAAGTCATCTTAACGTCCATCTAATGAACAAGAAGACCATATGAGGCAGCAAACGAGAGTAACACTCGAATGGTTGTCAGTCTAGCCACAAGTGAGTAAGTATCAAAGAAATCTTCTTCTTTCTGGGTATAACACTTGGCCACAAGCCTAACCTTATACTTCTTAATAGTACCATCGGTCCTAAGCTTCTTTTTGAACACCCACTTACATCCCAATGGTTGGCAACCATAAGGACGATCATAATCTCCCATGTCCCGTTAGCTAAGATGGAATCCATCTCGCTACGGACCGCATCCTTCCAGTAGTCAACATCTGGTAATGCATAGGATTATGAAATGGAACTAGGAGTGTCATCCACGAGGTACACGAGGAAATTGTCACCAAAGGACTTTGCAACCCTTTGTCTCTTGCTCCTAATAGGAGCTTCCTCGTCATCCTTCGTGGAACTTTCATCACTTTTTTGTTCATAATATTCTATCGGAATGGAAGATTCAGGAGTCTCATCAGATTCCAGTCTAGAAGTGTTTTGCATATCTCTCATGGGGAAAATATCCTCAAAGAATGTAGCATCTTTAGAATCCATGATCGTACCGACCTTTACGCCATGTGCATCAGATTTCACCACTAGAAATTTGTAGCCAATGCTATGCTTGGCATAACCCAGAAAAACACAGTCCATAGCCTTTGGTCCCAACTTACGCTTTTTGATTATCGGCACATTGACTTTCGTCAAACAGCCCCAAGTGCGCAAGTAAGAGAGGGTAGTTCTTTTCTTCTCCCATTGCTCATAGGGAGTTGTCTCATTATCCTTTGTGGAAACTTTATTCAGGACATGACATGATGTCAATACAACCTCCCCCCATCATGCCTTGGATAAACCCGATGTATCTAACATGGTGTTAACCAAATCTGTTAGAGTACGGGTTTTCCGTACGGCAACCCCGTTTGACTGGGATGAGTAGGGAGGCGTCCTCTCATGAATAATACCACAGAATAAATCAAACTCGTTAGAAAAGTACTCTCCGCCACGATCAGATCGAACTTGATTTATTTTCTTTTCAAGTTGGATCTCAACTTCTTCCTTATAGATTTTAAAGTAGTGTAGAGCCTTATCATTAGTATTTAACAAATAAACATAGTGTTGGGGAACGTTGCATGGAAAACAAAAAATTTCTACGCACACGCAAGATCTATCCATGAAGATGCATAACTACGAGAGGGGGAGAGCATCTACATACCCTTGTAGATCGCTAAGAGGAAGCGTTTATCAACGCGGTTGATGTAGTCGTACACCTTCATGATCCGTCCCGGTCAAGTATCAAACGTACGGCACGTCCGCGTTCAGCACACGTTCAGCTCGATGACGTCCTCGCCTTCTTGATCCAGCAAGGTAGGCGAAGTAGTAGATGAGTTCCAGCAGCGCAATGGCGTGGTGACGGTGGTGGTGAAACTATCCGTAGGGCTTCGCCAAGCACAACGGACATGGATGGAGGAGGAACTAGAACTAGAGGGAGGCGGGGCGCCGCACACGGCTTGGCGATCGTGGTGTTATTGGGAAATGTAGCATGGAAAACAAAAAAATCTACGCACACACAATGATCTGTCCATGGAGATGCATAACAACGAGGGGGGAGTGTGTCGACGTACCGTTGTAGACCATAAGCGGAAGCGTTTAACAACGTGGTTGATGTAGTTGAACTTCTTCGCATCCAACCGATCAAGTACCGAACGTACGGCACCTCCGCGTTCTGCACACGTTCAGCTCGGTGACGTCCCTCGTCTTCTTGATCCAGCAAGACATCGAGGTAGTAGATGAGTTCCGTCAGCACGACGGCGTGGTGACGGTGATGGTGAAGTGATCCTCGCGGGGCTTCGCCTAAGCACCGTGAGAATATGACTGGGGTGTAAACTATGGAGGGCGGGCGCCGCACACGGCTAGGCAATTTTCTGGGGTGTGCTAGGGGTGCCCCCCACATATATATAGGTGGGAGGGGGAGGGGAGAGGCCAGGAGGCGCCCCAAGTAGGACCAAATCCTACTTGGGCTCCTCCCAAGCCGCGCGCCCCCCTACCATATATATCGGAGGGGGAAGGAAAGAGGGGGAGGGGAGGAAGGGGGAATCCTATTCCCTTTCTTTCCTTTCCTCCTTCCCCTTTCCTTCTCCACCTTGGCCAACCCATATGGGGGGCGCACCAGCCCCTTGTGGCTGGTGTGTTTCCCCTCTTGGCCCATACACTACAAAAAAAATACACTTCTGTGATGATACGTGACTGTATTGGAGTGGCTGAACCCCATGTACTATGGAAGTCACCATTACTTTGACTATTGATAATCCGGACTGAGTTAGCGTCCTTATCTTGCTCATGAGTTGACAAACTTCCGCACTATCTTCCCCCTCGAGGCTCTGAGGGCGCCAGCTGTGGCGTTTCTTCAAAGGAACGCTTGTGAACTCGGGAAGACCCCTCCGAACTGGGTCTGGAAGTGCGACGTCCTCAATATAGAACCATTCGGAAGGCCACTCTTCAGATGCCTTCTTTGGTGTGCCGGACAGGTATCCGGTCTCAGCGATGCGCCAGATTTCGGCTCCGCCCACTTCAAATATTGATCCCTCGTAGTTGCGCGGGACGAGACAGAATAGCTTTCTCCACAATTCAAAGTGGGCCTCACAACCCAGGAACAACTCACAAAGAGCAACATAACCCGCGATGTGCAGGATGGAGGCGGGAGTGAAGTTGTGTAGTTGGAGGCCATAGTACTCACTACAAAAAAATACACTTCCGTGATGATACGTGTTTGTCACGGTAGGTCGCGTTTTTTGTCATGCATGTACATCCATGACAAATTTATGACAGAATCAAGATAGTCATATCTGTGCTGTCGTAGAAGTGTTCCATGACATTACCAAATTATCATCACGGAAGTGTCCACTTCCATGACGATAAATCGCGCGTCACAGAAGTGCTTTCGTCAAGGGTGACCGACATGTGGCATCCACTGTAACAGAACGTCGTTAAGCTATCGGGTCGGGTTTTGGATCCGATAGCCCGTTAACAGCCCCGACCAATGGGAAATTTCCACGTGTAAAATTCTTATTGGCCGGACGAAACACGTGTCAGCTCGTTAGTGGGTCAGATAGGTGCCTATGATATGTCGACACGTGCCACAGCCCACCACTGGCCCATTTAGCTTACAAAGCCGACCCGTTTGACTTGGTCAAAATTTAACGGGCTGACCCATGAAAAGCCTGTTAACGGTCTCTTCGCAAATAACCCATTTTACGGCCCGTTAGGCCCTAAAGGAAATCGGCCCAACAACGCCATGTGGGTCATCGAATATAACACCAGCCCATTTCACTTTCGGCCCATGTATGGCCCACCACGTCTTTCGGCCCATACGATGCCTTCATATCTTTCGGCCCTTTACAGGCCCACGGTGACTCTAGCCCATAATGAACAGTAATTTTCTTTATACCCGTTAACGGCCCATGATTTACATGGGCCGTTTCGAGCCCGTGTTAGCTTTCGGCCTATTGACGGCCCATACATTCTTGGGCTCCTTTTCGGCCCTCGATTACTTCTGACCCGTTACTGGCCTGTTCCCCTAATGGGCCAAATTCGGCCCATGGCAAGAGTCGGCCCGTTACTGGCCTGTTCCCCTAATGGGCCAAATTCGGCCCATGGCAAGAGTCGGCCCGTTTCTGGCCTGTTAACCCGTTGCGCCGTTTCTAGCCCGTCCTATATTCTGGCCCATTAACGACCCGTTATGCCTATGACAAAATTAAGCCTTTGCTGTCCTACGCCCTGTTAACGGCATGTTACCATGCTGGGCTGATACCAATTATGCCCGATTACGGCCCATGTAGACCCATTTATCTGACGGCCCGAGGCCCACCAATTACAGGCCCATTTATCGTCGGCCCGTAGGAGACCCATGGATCCTACGGCCCGTATATAGCCCATAAGGGAAAAGAAGACTAGGAAATAAGTAAGGCCGAAACTAACGCTAGGCTATTAAGGCGATTGCACAGATTACATCGACTCAGCATCAAAGATCGCCACCAGTGCAAATATAGGGAACACCCTACACTATACAAAAATGGCTTGCTATTTTCTTCAGCCGGTGGCTGCACGTTAAGAATAAATTTGTATTGCACCAAAACAAATTACAACTATATAACAAAAGGAAGGTTGGCATAAAACTTAACAGTCTAGCAGATAAATGCACCACCAGAAGTTCAGAAGCTCAGTTCATTTGACCTGAAGTTACGTTTTCATGATGTATTGTCCGATGGAGCACCATAACCCTCGCCTTCATTTCCCCTAGGCTCCTGAACAACATAGCAAATGTCTGATAGTCTGGTTTCAAAACCATGCATATCTTGACGACATTGAGCAATGTTTCTCCTTGTTTCACAAAGGGTCTCTGTTAGGGAATGGACTTGTGTCTGGAGCGCAGATACAACATTGCTCTGAGCTTGCATATCTTGATCATGAGGCAATTTGGACGATATTGCCTTAACAACCAACCCGGTATTACGCAGGAACATGCTTTTGGCACTGTTAGTGGACAGGTACTGACCCACTGCAGCAAGAGCTGACATTGCGGTTATAGTTGCCTCGCCACCTTCAGAAGGTGGCGGTTCCACCATTTTTTCCATAGCTCGCTGAAAAGTTGAGGTTTTACATTAGTAGTACCAGAACAGAAGATATTAAGGAGGCAGCAAAACCAAACAAAATAACTTTGGTCTATATACAGAACTTATTCTGGTGAACCCATGTAAAATATTAGTTGTATTTTATTGCAATGTACATAATAAAACCAGGTTCCAAACATATGACCATGTACCATCGCTAATGTATTGTCTATTTCTTCACATTGTATTGAGGGCTAAGGATAAAGAGACGAAGTTTATAACACGGTAAGCATAGTATGACATCATTCATATCACAAAACAACTGAGAACAGACAAACAGGCAATTGTAACGTTGCGTGGGCAAGTCCAGCACGGAACTAGATTACGGGTCAAGATCAAAGGAACATCACTCCTCTCTTTTAAACCTTGTAAGGTGCAATGATACGCTAAGACAATTGTGTATAAAATTGAAAAGAGTAATAGACATTGGCTGCAAACCATGCAGTTCAAGGCACAAGTCAGAGTAAGTAGTAGTTAAAAGGCATGAGGATTAAGGACTTACAACAGCGGCTTTGACTGGTGTAGTCATGCTCTTCTTCTTGCTGGTGTGTCAGTCCTTGAAGATTTCCACAGCATTTGGTTCAGGTACTTGTTGGTCCTTGCAGGCTTTCCTCTGCATTTCGAACAAGTCAATATAGATCTGATAATATGGTACAGCAAAAAGAGTGAAACAACAGCTAATTACAAGAGCCTCGCAGTGTGCAATATAGCTACGAGATCCTGTCGTCTGTTGGAATTTCACTTTCGTACGATTGGCCTTGTTCTTTGAACAGTTCACCTACAAGAAGATAGATTTGTGTGACAAAGAAGGAGAAAGTCTCACATCAACGAGGCTAATCAATGGGCTATGGAGATGCCCATCGATTGATGTTAATGCAAGGAATAGGGATTCCATGCAACGGATGCACTAGAGCTATAAATGTATGAAAGCTCAACAAAAGAAACTAAGTGGGTGTGCATCCAACTTGCTTGCTCACGAAGACCTAGGGCACTTGAGGAGGCCCATTGTTGGAATATACAAGCCAAGTTCTATAATGAAGAATTCCCACTAGTATATGGAAGTGACAAAACAAGAGACTCTCTATCTTGAAGATTATGGTGCTACTTTGAAGCACAAGTGTGGTAAAAGGATAGTAACATTGTCCCTTCTCTCCTTTTCTCTCATTTTTTGGGCCTTCTCTTTTTTTATGGCCTTTCTTTTTGGGGGGCCTTCTCTTTTTTTATGGCCTTTCTCTTTTTTTCTTTTTTTATTATTTTTTTATTCCTCACTTGGGACAATGCTCTAGAAAATGATGATCATCACACTTCTATTTATTTACAACTCAATGATTACAACTCGATACTTGTTGGGGATATTGCTATCTGGGGTAAACCGGCCTGCAGGGCCCGGGTTACCTCCGTCAATGGACCCGAGATGTTAAAGCCCAAGGAGAAATAGAAGGGCCCAAGGCCTATAATCGGTTTAAAGGTTTATGGTGTAAACCGGCCTGGGGTAAACTTGTATTGAAAGTTAGGAATAGAGAAACCGACCCGGGCACGTTTATAAGCCGGAGGTCGGGACTTTGCAGACCGACGGGCGTCACCCGTGTATATAAGGGGACGACCCGACGGCGGTTTGGGGACGGAGAAGAAGAACTCGAGGTTTAGGCGAAGCTTATTGCTCCCTAAGCCCTCGAAACCCATCAATCCCATCACAACTAGACGTAGGCTTTTACCTTCATCGAAGGGGCCGAACTAGTATAAAAACCGTGTCCTTGTGTCCACTTTTAACCCCTTCAAACTAACCCGTTGCGATGGCCCCACGACTAAGTCCTCTCACTAGGACATCTGTCGTGACAAACCCACGACAGTTGGCGCCCACCGTGGGGCTATCGCGAGATGGTTTCAAGTTTTTGGAGGGCCGCTTTGAAGGACTCGAGGGTTACGCTGTGGGACGGATGACCAAGAGCCGCCGCGGAAAACTCTACATCGACAGCACAGGCTGGGGCCCCGACGCCGGCTCGATCGAGTACGGGTACCGGGTCCCCTTTGGCGGCATCCATGTTTTCATCGGCAAGATCGGAGAACCGGGCCCCGAGTTAGGCGTCTGCGCCGACCTCGTCGAGACAGCTCAGTGCACGAGATCGACCCTGGCTAAACCGACCAGGAAGCACGCCTTCGTGGGAGTCATCCATGGCGGAAGCTACGAGGAAGGATCCGAATCTGGTGACGAAACCGCCATCTACTCCGGCGATGAAACGTCGACCGGGGAGACCGAATCTCTTTACCAGCTACAAGATGATCGGATTGGGGGCGGCTCCGATGGCAACAGTATTCCGGACCCCTCTGATCTGCCCTATCGGGTTGGGATCTTCATGGCTGGAACACAGGCGGCGCCACGATCATCAACTGCAGCAGCAGCGATCTCCGGATCGGCAGCAGCAACGGCTGCGCGGGCGGGAGGCCCTACGGGTTCACCAGCCCAAGTTTTGTCAGACCTGTTTGACGCACTGGCAGCGCTCATGGCGGAAGCCAACCCGGTGGATCAGGAGGTTCATAATGCTGAGATTGCCAAGGTGAGAGAGCAGATCACTCAAGCTAAAGCGGAGCTGGCAGCAGAAGAGATCAGGATGACAGCGGAGCGCGCCGCTTTGGATGCACAGGCTTACAGGCTCATGATGGACCAGAATGCGTCTCAGGAAGTCTTGAAGAGGAAATCCCGATCTCGATTGCCTGCAGCCCTCGACGCCCGAAATCTCTTCAACACCCCGGGGGTAAACCGTGCGGAGGCGACAGTTGGCGCCCCGGTTCAGCACCGGATTATAAGCCTGCCTCGTCACAACACTGGTACACCACCGGCCGTGCCAACACCGTCAGGTCATTATTCCAACCCGATGGATAACCTCGTCGCGGCGGCAGCTCGGCTGGAAGCCATTCCGATCGAAGGCAATTCACCGCAGGACGTAGAGACACGCCGGGTCAAGGAGCTCCTTAGGACCGCGTTGGCCCAACAAGAAGCATATTCACAAAGCCGTGATCGGATTCACTCCACCCCTCGCCCCAGCAGGAGCCATAGTAGGCGTATGGAGGAGCCGGCTGTTTCAAGCAATGCCAGGCGTGAAGCGCTCCGCGGCAACAACCCGGCAGGCGTCGACAATGCTCAGGAGAATGTGGATCGCACCCGTGCGCGGGAGGCCGGTATAGCAGCGCAGCATCAGGCTCGTCAGCTTACACCTATCTTCCCAGCGGCTACAGTTGAACCGGGGGTGGTCTCCAGTTCTTTGGGAGTACCGTGCCTTGTTCCCGCTTTACGCAACGTACGCCTGCCCAAAGACTTCAAAGGCCCCTGCAAGGTACCAAACTACACGGCAGATCAGCCTCCGGAGACATGGGTGGAGAGCTATGAAATGGCTATGGAGATGCTGGATGTGGATGACAGGGCGTGTGCCAAGTATTTTACTATGATGTTAGAAGGAACGGCCCGGACTTGGCTAAAGAGCTTACCGCCTAATTCAATTAGTTCATGGGCCCAATTGCGCGCCCGGTTTATCAAGAATTTCAAGGACACGTGCAAACAGCCAATGTCGATAGTTGACCTAGCAGCCTGCGTTCAGCAAGAAGGGGAATCAACTACCCATTGGGTACGGCGGGTATCAGAAGTTTTGCACTCGTCAGATCGCATCAACGCCGACACCGCCGTGGTGCTGTTGGAAAGCAACTGTCGGTTTGGCCCTTTGAAACTAAAGCTGGGCCGGATGAAGCGTGATTGCACAGATATAGGAACGCTCATGACCGCTTTAGTGAAGTATGCGGATTCTGACAGTACCAAGGATCCTGACTCTGGTGATGACAAAGCAGGGAAGGGAAAGAAGAATAGCAACACCAAAGGCCAGCAACATCGGCCGGCAGGTAATGGAGGCGGAGGAAAGCGTAAACCGGACGGGAGCATGGACTTGGTGGCCAGCACAAGTGCACAGGATAAAGGCCAGCGGCGTAAGGGGAAACAGCCAAGTTTCCGCGCACATCCCGGTCCTAATCCGGAGCGTTTGAACTTTTTCTTAAACCAGCCCTGTCCGAAGCACGGAACAAAGGAGGAACCAGCAGCCCATCTTTGGAAGGATTGTTATATTATGAAGGAATTCAAAAGCTCAAACACTTTCCAATATGATCACAGCTCTGGCGGTGGTTCAGGTTCCGGATCAGGATACGGTGGCGGAAATTCCGGTCCAGGGTTCCAGGGTAATCCGGGCGGACAGGACAGCCGAAATAGTCAAAGTAATCAAAGTGGTTACGAACAGCAGCAATCAGGTTATCAGAACAACCCGAAACAGTTGAGTGGTGGACAGTATCATGTCTTTACTACAAGCTTGGATAAACGAGATAGAAAGCTTCAGAGGCGGGCAGTCAGTGCTGTCGAACCGGCCACGCCTCACTATCTGCGTTGGTCGGAACAGCCTATCATATGGAGCCGAGAAGATCATCCTCCCAGGGTTTATAATCCGGGTCAGTTAGCACTGGTGGTAGCGCCTCAGGTGGGAGGTTATAAGCTCACCAAGGTGCTCATGGACGGAGGGAGCAGCATTAACATCTTGTATTATGAGACCTTCCGTCGCATGGGACTGGTGGATAAGGACCTCAAACCGACCCATACCGTGTTCCACGGGGTGGTGCCTGGCAAATCTGCGTATCCAGTCGGTAAGATAGCCCTTGAAGTGGTCTTTGGCGATAGTCACGATTCCAGATCAGAGACGCTGACGTTCGAAGTGGTTAAAATCCAAAGTCCGTACCACGCTTTGTTCGGACGGCCAGCCTATGCGAAATTTATGGCACGGCCCTGCTACGTGTATCTGCAACTTAAGATGCCGGGTTACAAGGGCACTATAACGGTTCATGGCAGCCGTCGAATCGCTTTGGAATGCGAGGAAGGAGATGCGACTTATGCAGAATCGGTTTGTGCTACGGAGGAGCTAAAGCAGTACAAAGACAGTGTTGATCCAGAGGATATGACTTCATTAAAAAAGCCAACTACGGACCACGATCCGGCCTTGAAGTTCAAGTCAGCGGCCGAAACTAAGCTTGTTGACTTCGTGCCTGGCGATTCATCCAAGCAGTTCAGCATCAGTGCAAACTTGGATCCAAAATAGGAAAGCGCGCTCATCGAGTTCATCCGTGAGAATCGGGACATCTTTGCATGGAAGCCGTCTGACATGCCTGGTGTACCGAGGCAACTCGCTGAGCACACCCTTAATGTGGATCCTAAGTATAAGCCGGTAAAGCAGTTCTTACGGCGGTTTAACGAAGAAAGACGTAAAGCGATTGGTGAGGAAGTGGCCAGGCTCCTGGCAGCTGGTTTTATTATTGAGGTTTTTCATCCCGAATGGCTTGCTAATCCGGTGCTGGTTCTTAAGAAAAACGGCACCTGGCGCATGTGTGTGGATTACACAGACTTGAATAAAGCTTGTCCAGCGGATCCTTTTGCTCTCCCCCGGATTGATCAAATCATCGATGCAACAGCAGGTTGCGAGCGTTTGAGTTTTTTGGATGCCTATTCGGGTTATCACCAGATCAAGATGGCAGTTAAGGACCAGGAGAAGACGGCGTTCATTACTCCCTTTGGAGCCTTCTGCTATGTGTCTATGCCCTTCGGGCTTAAGAGTGCGCAGGCTACTTATCAACGGTGTGTGCAAAATTGCCTCCACAAGCAGATTGGTCGTAATGTGCATGCTTATGTGGATGATATTGTGGTCAAGTCACGAAAGAAGGAGACCCTGGTTGACGATTTGAAGGAGACTTTCGATAACTTGAGAGTGTACCAAATGATGCTCAACCCGGCGAAATGTGTTTTTGGTGTGCCTGCAGGCAAGTTGTTGGGGTTTTTAGTATCCCATAGAGGAATTGAGGCTAATCCGGAAAAGATCACAGCCATCACCTCCCTGGCCAAACCGAAATGCGTCAATGATGTTCAGCGCATGGCCGGACGGATTGCAGCGTTAAGCCGGTTCATCAGTCGCCTCGGTGAAAAGGCGATCCCCTTGTATCAAATGCTCAAGAAAACGGATCAATTTGTCTGGAGTGCGGAGGCGGATAAAGCGTTTGAGGACTTGAAGCGGCAGCTAGTCAATCCGCCAGTTTTGGCAGCCCCTGTAGATAAAGAGCCACTCCTGTTATATGTTGCTGCGAATGCCAGAGCGGTTAGTGTGGCGATGGTGGAAGAACGAAAGGAGGCTGGAAAGGAACATCCGGTTCAGCGACTGGTTTACTATATCAGTGAAGTACTTATCGAGTCCAAACAAAGGTATCCGCATTGGCAGAAGCTGGTATATGGTGTTTTTATGGCAAGCCGGAAGCTGAGGCAATATTTTCAAGGACACCCCATCACGGTGGTCAGTTCTGCTCCTTTGGGTGACATCATACAGAACCGGGAGGCGACCGGTCGGATTGCTAAGTGGGCTATCGAGCTTGGGCCGCACGGTTTAAGATACGTGCCCCGGACGGCTATAAAGTCACAAGCACTTGTCGACTTCATAAACGATTGGACAGAGTTACAAGCGCCTGAGGAGAAGCCAGATAACACCTACTGGACTATTCATTTTGACGGGTCCAGGCAATTGGAAGGCTCAGGGGCCGGAGTCGTTTTAACTTCCCCACGAGGAGATAAGTTTTGTTATGTCCTCCGTTTAATGTTCCCCTGTACAAATAATGCGGCTGAGTATGAGGCTTTGCTTCATGGTCTTCGGATGGCTAAAGAGATGAATCTGAGCAGAGTTAGGTGCTTTGGTGATTCGGATCTGGTGGCTCAGCAGGTGTCTGGCACCTGGGATTCTAAGGACCCGCTCATGGCTGCATACCGACGTGAAGTAGATATGGTGGCTGGGCATTTCAAAGGCTATCAAGTGGACCATGTGGACCGCAGAAAGAATGAGGCAGCGGACGCTTTAAGCCGCTTGGGCTCTCAGCGTAAACCGGTCCCGCCCAATGTTTTCTTGGATGTATTGTATCACCCATCGGTACAGCTACCCGGTGAGCTGGAGTTGGCTGTTCCTGATCCGGAGGCTCAATTAGTGGCGGCTCTCCACATCACCCCGGATTGGACGCTCCCTTATCTGGCATATATGAGCCGGGGTGAGTTGCCAGAAGATGAAAGCTTGGCTCGACAGATAGTACGACGGTCCAAGTCTATGACCATTTTCAAAGGAGAGTTACATCATCGCAGCGTGTCAGGAGCGCTGCAACGGTACGTATCCCCTAAGGAGGGGTGCGAGATATTACGAGAAATACATGAAGGGGATTGCGGCCACCACGCCGGTTCAAAATCATTGGTGGCTAAAGCGTTCCGCCACGGTTTCTACTGGTTAACTGCTCATGGTGATGCAGAAGACCTGGTCAGGTTATGTGATGGTTGCCAGAAATTTTCCAGACGAGCACACATACCGGCTCAAGAATTGAGGATGATTCCAATCACTTGGCCGTTTGCGACTTGGGGGCTTGATATGGTTGGGCCTTTTAAGCGTTCCAAAGATAAGAAGACCCACCTACTGGTGGCGGTTGACAAATTTACAAAGTGGGTGGAGGCAGAACCTGTCAGTAAGTGTGATGCTGCCACGGCGGTTCGGTTTATAAAGAAGGTGATCTTCCGGTTTGGCTTTCCACACAGCATCATCACAGATAATGGTACCAATCTATCCAAGGGGGCCATGAAAGAGTTCTGTGCACAGGAGCATATACGGCTTGATGTTTCTTCGGTAGCGCACCCACAGTCTAATGGTCAGGCAGAACGAGCGAACCAAGAGATCTTGAGAGGTATCAAACCCCGGCTTCTGGTCCCTTTGCAAAGGACGCCGGGTTGTTGGGTGGAGGAGCTACCGTCTGTATTATGGAGCATCAACACCACGCCTAACAGATCCACGGGGTTTACGCCGTTTTTTATGGTCTATGGAGCAGAGGCGGTTCTCCCAAGTGATATACGACATGACTCACCTCGCGTGGCAGCATATGTTGAAGCGGACAATGAGCAGGCACGGCAGAACGCTCTTGACTTGTTGGATGAGGAGCGTGACTTGGCAGCTGCCCGTTCAGCGATTTACCAGCAAGATCTTCGCCGTTACCACAGCCGTCGGGTTAGGACCAGAACCTTTCAGGAGGGGGATTTGGTGCTTCGGCTCATCCAGGATCAGTCTGATCAGCATAAATTATCCCCGCCTTGGGAGGGACCTTTTGTGGTCAGCAAGAATCTGAATAATGGGTCATATTACCTGATTGATATACGAGAGCGCAAGGATTCACGCACATCAGAGGAGGAGACCAGCAGGCCGTGGAACATAGCTCATCTTCGACCTTATTATACATGAGCCTTGGGCTCTGTTTATGTACATATCATGACCATGTATATATTATGATTAATACAATAAACCGGAGCCTCGAGTAAAGCGGGGCCTCTGCTGTTCTTCACATCATGTGTGTTTACCCCTGGAGGTCGCTTCACAGAAGTTCAAATTATAGATTCCGGTTTAAAAGCCGGTTCAAGGGAAGATGTCTCCTACAAGGCTGTGAAGCTCTTAATATCCGGTTCAATATCCCGGTTCAAACATGGGGCTTCCTGTTCAAACATAGGTCGTATTCGAACCAAAGAGAACATAGCTATTCAAACATGGGGCTTCCTGTTCAAACATAGGTCGTGTTCGAACCAAAGAGAACATAGCTAAACCCTATAAAGTCAGTTGGGGACCTAGTCGGCCTGAACCGTAGCTACACCTCCGGGGGGCTTGGTCATGTCTTGACGACGGTAATGCCTTCTGGCTGGCACATTTGCCACTGAATCAGTTGGGGACCTAATCGACTTGAACCGTAGATTACGCATTATGGGATCTCGGTCATGTCTTGATGATGGTAATGCCTTCTGGTCGGCTTTTTAGCCAATGAATCATTTGGGGGCTTGGTCGTGTCCGAACCAACGCAATGCCACTTGATCGGCCCTTGGCCATTGAGTCACTTGGGGGCTTGGTTGACGAACCAATGCAATGCCATTTGACCGGCATATTTGCCACGATTCAGTTAGGAGCCTAGTCGGCTTAAACCGAAGCTACACCTCTTGGGGGCTTGGTTTATTTTGTCTTGACGATGGTCACGCCTTCTGAACGGTTCATAGCAACCACTATTTGCATGCGTTTTACTATCGCGTTGCCCTTTCATATTTGGTTTTGTTTTCTGCCTTTATTGTGGTGTCTTTTGTTCTTCGGAACGTCAAGTATTCTTAAACCGATTCAGCTGACATAGCCTGGTCCGTTTTTTAACCCGGAGGCAAATTGCCCGGTTTGGCAAAGGCGCAGCACGGTTCAGGTGGTCGAAAAATCACATTGTGTACTCAGTAAAGACAGGAAACATAAGTTGGAAAAGTCATTGGAAAGGGCATCAGTACCCGTGCGCGAAGGCACATTCAAACGCAGAGGTATTAAACTATCTTATTACAAGGCAGCGTAGTGCCTGAATATATTGTTCGTTGACGGATTAAACGTCACCAATTAAGGTGAACCGGAGCGTTGATTACGCCTATTCGCCGCCTCGGTTCGAAGGCTGGGGATCATCTTGCACCGCATCCTCTTGGCTACCCATTGGCTGGAAATCAGCAGTGGTCCAGTCGATTCCCATTAGCGCTTGAAAGACAGCTTCTTCGTGAATCAGCAAAGACGGTTCAATGTCAGGGGCATAGGTATGCTTACGGATTGGAGGAATAAGATTTTCTGTTGCAGGGACCGGGGCAGCTACTCGCTTATTCTGGTTATCATACTGGGCTTGGTAATGCGACAGATCTGCTTCCTCAGCCAATTGACAAGCTAGGGGGCGCACCGCCCGGTTTATCGCCCTCAAATCGTCTTCACCAAAGTCTGAACCGTCTTCCTTCAAGCTGGGATATCCTTGGGCCGCTTCGACAGGATCGAAATCTGGTACCCACGCTTTGGCCCGGATCAAGGCAGTGATGGCTCCAGTTCGAGCAGCTGATCTTTTCAACTCTTCAATCCGGGTTGGAAGCATGGACAGCCTCTTTAACGTGTCTTGAATCAGAGACGGCGCAGGGTTGTTATGCGATGCAGTGGTGATAGCTCTTTGTGCTCCGGTGTACAACTGTTCAATCAGAGTATAAGCAGCTTTGAGTTTCATCCGCACATCAGAACCCAAGTGTCCAATACGTGAGCCTGCAGTGTTTCAAGATGGATTACAAACCGGACATAGGATGTAGCAGACAAGGTACAAATTGGAAGAAGTGCATCGAAAGGTTTACCAAAGACGGCAGAGGTCATGGAGTGTATTTGTCGCTTCACGGTGGATAATTCATCGACCACCGGTTTAAGAGCAGCTTCGGCATTTTCAGCCCTCTTCGTCAAAAGAGCTCCCTCAGTAGTCCAATCAGCTTGTTCTTTTTTGCGGCTTTCTTTCAGCTGTTCCATAACGGTTAAGGCATTGGCCAATGCATCCTTCGCTTTTTCAGTTTCAGCCTGTTGGGTTTTTAAGATTTCCTGAAGGTCCGAGACTTGTTTCGCTTTGGTCTTCAGATCCCCCTGCAGCAGGTCGTCAACAGTGTTCAGAAAATATTGCACGGTTTGGAAGTATCAACCACACAAGCAAGTTATGTGCTCGATACTTGGGGGCTAATGCATACTTGATTTTAACGCAAGTTTTCCATTACAAAAAGTCCCAAGATTAATACAAGTATTTAAACTTGGCACTTGGGGGCTAATGGTTATCTGATGATGTTTCTGGTTATGACCTATGTTGAAGCCTTGGGTTTTTATTTAAACCGGACCTTAATTGTCAAGGCAGCCTGATCCGGTTTGCCATCTCGGTTTGGAAATATTGATAAGCTAAGTTGCAATGGAATGAAGCACAAGGGAGTTACCTCAAGTTTCTCCTTCATCATCTTGATCATGCCAGCTTCATAATCCCGACTGGTGTACAGTCGGTTCAGGTACCCAGAATAAAGATCCGGGGCGCTTAAAGCGGCGTACGTAGAGGAATCAAGGTCCCATTTGCCCTTTATGGCCGAGATTTCATCCTTGGCAGTATGCTTGGCTAAAGTAGCAGTGTTCCCCGGTTCAGAGTGACCGGTGCCGGTAATCACAACATCATCATCCTTGGAATCGCTGCTCTACAGTGGCCCTGTCGGTTTATCAACAGTTCCAGAAGGGGGGATGGATTCCTCAACCCGAACAGGACTGGCAGGCGGATCAGTACGGCTGGCAGGTTCGATAGTCCTTTCTTCAGCACAGGTGTCATCTTGCGGAGATAGATAATTCTGAGTATCTTCACGACCCAGAGCGTCAGCACCAGGAGTTTTCTCCGGTTCAGGAGCGGCAGTTCCCTCAGCCGGGTTATCCAGACGAGCCTTCTTGCTCGGTCTAGGTTTAGCCCTGGAAAAAGCCCAAAGATTGAATAAACGGTATAAGATGGTTAAGAGACCCATACAGAGATATGTTATGATCGGTCCAGCTTACCCAATGACTGTCTTCAACGGTGGCAGTTGAGTGGCTGAAGATTCACCGGAAGATGAATGGGAAGTGACCTGATAATCGGAGTCAGATGGATTTAGAGGCTGACGAGTTAAACCTGCTTTAGGAGGAAAGCTAGCGCGTAAATCGGAGACCTCTGAGCGGCGTTTCCGAACCGGGCTGTTCGGTAAACCGGCGGAGGTGACTATCTGGCCGCTATGCCGGGTGGTGCGTCGAGCTTCATGTTGCTGGGTCTTCACAAGAAATTTGGGATCCAAGTAAGCAAGAGGGTGAGAAAATTTAATTTTCCGGTTTGCTTGGCGGGGTTTTTTTCAAAGGCAAAGGAACGGCATCAGAAGAAAGAATAGTTACCTCTGGGCCTTCGGCATGGCTCGCTTCAGCGTCGTCCTGACAAATATCATCATCAATAAGACGTATAAAAAGCAAACCAACTGAATCGAGGTCTACCCCGAGGTCCGGATTACCCACATCATCCTCCTCTAAATCCGGAGTAGAGGAAGCGGTGTTCCTTTTCCTCTGAGCGGGCTTCTTCACCCTCGTCTTGGGTCGGGTTACCTTTTCGGTCGGCTCTTGAAACTTCTTGCTCCAAAATGGATCATCCCCCTGTGTCAGAAAGGACTGGAGTTAGCAATATGTGTATAAGGAGATCATAAACTCTATAACAGACAGAGGGGAAGTGCTTACAGCAGGTGGCTTGTTTGTGGCACAAAATGGAAGCAGGCCGGTTCGGGCGCAAGCATATTCCGGTTCATTCAGCATCTTTTTCACAGCTTCGGTGACTTCGTCTTCCGTTAGCTGAATGTTGCAGTGCCTCAAAGGATCATCAACCCGGCCCGTGTATTGGCACATTAAACCGGAGCGGATGCTAAGGGGCAGGATGCTCCATGAAATCCAACAGCGGGCAAGGTCTACCCCTGTCAAACCGTTAGCCATGAAGGCTCTGAGCTTGGACAGCCGAGGGGCATACTTACTCCTCTCTTTGGCGGTTAGCCTTTGGGGGAAGGGGTGGGTATTGCTAAGCCTCTCCGGACGGAAGCCGTGCAGTGGATTTTCTTCAGCAGGGGAAGTATCCTTGCAATAGAACCAAGTATGATTCCATTCTTGCGGATGACTATGCAGCTTGGCATGAGGATAAGTCACTTCTTTCCTCTTTTGAATCGTCACACCACCCAGCTCCATGTTAGGGCCGTCGGTGAATTCAGTACGTCGGTTCAAATGAAAGCAGTCCCGGAACAGCTCTACAGTAGGTTCCTCCTGGAAGTACGCCTCGCAAAGCACTTGAAAATGGCAGATATTCGTGACTGAGTTTGGACCAACGTCTTGTGGGCGCAACTTAAAGTTAGCAAGGACGTCCCGATAAAATTTTGAACCGGGTGGATTAAAACCCCGGGCCAGGTGATCCGCAAACACCACCACTTCTCCATTCTGTGGGGTAGGAGGACATTCGTTTCCTGGAACCCTCCAATGAATGGCATTTTTGCTGTTCAAAGCGCCAGTCAGAACTAAGTTGTTCAGTTGGGTCTCAGTGATGCGAGAGGGAACCCAGTTGCATTCGTACACCTGTTTTGCCATGAGAAAATCTACAAGACAAAGGTGTTCCGGTTTAAGAACGAGTGTGAGTGTAAACCGAAGATGCTCTTATATAGAGTCAGGTTATCTACAATGATATCAACCAGCGGTTCATCAAGGGGACTAATGGATGTATGGATCGGTTTTTTTCGCTTTGCTAAGAGTTAAACCGACCAGATCTAACAGTTATGAATATGCAAGCAGAAACAGATCCCGTATGGATTCGTTCAAAGCAATGGATCTACAGCTAGGGCGAAAAAGAAGCAAAAATATGAAGTTTGGCTCACAGCAGAACAACGTAAGTTCGGCAAGCAGGAAAAAGAGTGAGATCTAAGGAGATGAGTACAGATTTATGGCAACTGCTGAGAGGGACTACAAGTCACGATACAGGTATCATCATCTGTTCGGAAAAGCTGCTATGGGGATGAACAAGAAACAGTAACAGGATGACGAACCCTAAAACAGATCTAAAAGCAGAAGAACAGAGGCCTTACCGGGATCCAAACGGTTGTGGAAGGTCGCCGCGGTGCTCTGGACCGATCAGGTTGATGCAGCGGCCGGAGTTGATGCGGTGGCTGACGGCGGCGGCGGAGCTCTGAGGTCTGGGTCGCGAGGAAGACGAAGGAGACGAACGGGAGGAAAGGAAGATGGCCTTCAAGTCCTATTTATAAGGCGCGGCGCGCGTGTCAGGCGCGCGAATCCAGGGGCCGGAGATTTCGGGAGCCCAGCCGTCGCCCTGATTGTTGCGGATTAGCAAAAGGAGACGATAACTTTGCACTGACGTCATATCGGTTTACCGTAGCAAGGGGAGACGAAGAAACCAGCGGTTCAACAGTTACTGGAAGACATTTGAAGACAGAAATTTTTGTTAAGGATTGACATGAACCTGTTCAAATCAATCTGGGGCCTAATGTTGGGGATATTGCTATCTGGGGTAAACCGGCCTGCAGGGCCCGGGTTACCTCCGTCAATGGACCCGAGATGTTAAAGCCCAAGGAGAAATAGAAGGGCCCAAGGCCTATAATCGGTTTAAAGGTTTATGGTGTAAACCGGCCTGGGGTAAACTTGTATTGAAAGTTAGGAATAGAGAAACCGACCCGGGCACGTTTATAAGCCGGAGGTCGGGACTTTGCAGACCGACGGGCGTCACCCGTGTATATAAGGGGACGACCCGACGACGGTTTGGGGACGGAGAAGAAGAACTCGAGGTTTAGGCGAAGCTTATTGCTCCCTAAGCCCTCGAAACCCATCAATCCCATCACAACTAGACGTAGGCTTTTACCTTCATCGAAGGGGCCGAACTAGTATAAAAACCGTGTCCTTGTGTCCACTTTTAACCCCTTCAAACTAACCCGTTGCGATGGCCCCACGACTAAGTCCTCTCACTAGGACATCTGCCGTGACAAACCCACGACAATACTAGAACAAAAGATGACTCTATATGTATGCCTCCGGCGGTGTACCGGGATGTGCAATGACTCATGAGTGACATGTATGAAAGAATTATGAATGGTGGCTTTGCCACAAATATGATGTCAACTACATGATCATGCAAAGCAATATGACAATGATGAATGTGTCATGATAAATGGAATGGTGGAAAGTTGCATGGCAATATATCTCGGAATGGCCATGGAAATGCCATAATAGGTAGGTATGGTGGCTGTTTTGAGGAAGATATAAGGAGGTTTATGTGTGAAAGAGCGTATCATATCACGGGGTTTGGATGCACCGGCGAAGTTTGCACCAACTCTCAATGTGAGAAAGGGCAATGCACGGTACCGAAGAGGCTAGCAATGATGGAAGGGTGAGAGTGCGTATAATCCATGGACTCAACACTAGTCATAAAGAACTCATATACTTATTGCAAAAATCTACAAGCCATCAAAAACCAAAGCACTACGCACATGCTCCTAGGGGGATAGATTGGTAGGAAAAGACCATCGCTCGTCCCCAACCGCCACTCATAAGGAGGACAATCAAAGAACACCTCATGTTTCAAATTTGTTACATAACATTTACCATACGTGCATCCTATGGGACTTGCAAACTTCAACACAAGCATTTCTCAAATTCACAACTACTCAACTAGCACGACTTTGATATTATCACCTCCATATCTCAAAACAATTATCAAGCATCAAACTTCTCTTAGTATTCAACTCACTCAAAAGAAAGTTTTACTAATCTTGAATACCTAGCATATTAGGATTATTTAAGCAAATTACCATGCTATTTAAGACTCTCAAAATGATCTAAGTGAAGCATGAGAGTTCATCTATTTCTTCAAAATAAAACTACCACCATGCTCTAAAAGATATAAGTGAAGCAGTAGAGCAAACAACAAACTACTCTGAAAGATATAAGTGAAGATCAATGAGTAGTCGAATAATTATGCAACTATGTGAAGACTCTCTAACATATAAGAATTTCAGATCTTGGTATTTTATTCAAACATCAAGCAAAGTAAAAGAAAATGACATGACGCACCAAGCAAAACACATATCATGTGGTGAATAAAAATATAGCTCCAAGTAAAGTTACCGATGAACGAAGACGAAAGAGGGGATGCCTTCCGGGGCATCCCCAAGTTTAGACGCTTGGTTATTGTCGGTGTACTAAAGTAGGAGTACCTTAGTACCCCGAACTTGTGCACGGGCAGTCGCAGCCCCCCCCCCCCCCCGCGGCAAGGCTTGCCAGGCGATCGCCCAGGCCCTCCATGGCCCCCTCTTGGGCCATTCAAGAACAAAGTGTTTGAGCCAAGGCCCCGGCAAGAGGAGCTTGCCGGGAAGGCCACCCGAAGAGAGCGAGGCCCTGGCAAGAGGAGCTTGCCGGGATTGCCGCTCGAAGCACAAGACCCCGGCAAGAGGAGCTTGCCGGGAAGGCCAATCACGGCACGACAAGGACCCCGCCACGGCGCGTCTCGCGCTCCGGCAAGGCCCGGTGAGCGACAAGTTCCCGGGCGCGACAAGACATCCACCGCGGCAAGTTACCACCCCGTGCCTGCGCTCCAGCTCACCCACCAACGTGTCGCTCTGGGGGCATCCCATGCGCACGTGGCGGGACGCCGTGCAGCCAGGGGCATGCGGTGGCGAAGCGAAGCTGACAGAGTCGCCATCGTGGCAAACGGTGGCGCTCCTGACGGTCCTGTTCCTGCACCGTCTGGGCGACGCGGACGGGCATTTAATGCCCTTGTCCCCCGCCGTCAGAGTTAGGTATGATAGCACTGTGCAGGCAGCTGTACCCACTACAGCATTCTACCATTTTTGCCCTCACCTACGCTGCCACCTGTGGGTAACCCCTTGAGCATATAAAAGGAGGCCCCATGCGCACGTAGGAGGGGAGGACACCCACCTTCACGCTCGGTCTCGCCAGCGGCTCGTGTGTACTGTAGCACCACGCGCCTCCGAGCAAGAACACAATACAAACCACCAAGCAGCAGTAGGGTTTTAGGCATCCTTGCGGCCCGAAGCTGGGTAAATCCCGCGTGTGCGTCGCCTCGATCTGCTCTTCGTGCAACCTCCGCCCCCCGTCGAACCAGTAAGGGGCACGGTCCCCATAGGTGTTCGGGGAAGCCGATTCCCCCCAACATCTTTGGCGCGCCAGGTAGGGGGCGTCTAAGTTGTGCGAACCTAATCCGGCGTCCGCACAGGCCAGATTTCCATCGTCTTCATCGACATGCCGCCGAAGAAGAAAGCTCCGGAGGTGGCTGGTCCGTCCGCGTCGAACCCACCGCCCCTGGAGCAAACGGGTGGTGTGGACGGCGCCGGCGGCGGGACGGACGTCGTCGGGCCAGTTCATGGCGCCACGGCGTCCGAGCACGCGCCACGCCCATCTCAGGAGGCGTAGGACCAGCCGCGTCCTGGTACCCACGGTACCATACGCTCGCTGGACCCAGATCGAGCTGGCGGATCCCAGGGCGTTCGAGGCCAACAAGCACCCCAGCGTGTTGGCGCGAGCGTGGCGCGGCTACCTGGACCGGGTGTTGCTCCTTCTAACGTAGTTAGAAGTTTGAGCACATCCCGCTCCACGCGCCGTTCGCCGCCGCTGCCCGCCAATCCAGCCGAAGCTCTAGCACGAGCTCAACTGCTCCTAGATTACTCTCCGACGGCGGACAAGCTCGACGACTGGAGGGCTACGATACAGAGTCTCATCGGTTTCGCTAACGGCGACGCCCCGCAGCAGCACAGTGCGTCGCAGCCGCGGCAGGTCGGCTAGGCGCGAACCGATGGCGCCAAGACCGGTGGGGGCGCAACCACCGTGCATTCCCCGCCCCAGAGGCCGTGATCGCCAACTCGCCGGGGCCATCACGACAACAACTCCACCGCGTCGTCGAATCCGTGAACTCGTCGCGATCAACGCCAAGTTCTTCACGAACGGAAGCAAGAAGACGCTCGCACTCGCATCGAGCGTCGGAGAGAAACGCGGCGTCAGTCAGACGAGCGCGCCGGGCCCTCTGTCGACATGCATGCACCAGGAGGACCAGGCGACCTGCCGTACGCGGTAGGTTGCCCTGCGTTCACCCGCGAGCTGCGGCAAGTTCAGTGGCCCAGCATGAAGAATTTCAAGCCAGACGCACCAGAAAAGTACGACGGCAAGTCGCATCCGTCGGAGTTCCTCAGCATCTACACCATTGCGGTGCAGGCTGCCGGGGGGCGAGACGACAAGATCCTTGCCAACTACTTCCCGCTGGTGCTCAAGTCCAACGTCAGATCTTGGCTCATGCACTTGCCGGACAACTCCATAACCTCCTGGACAGACTTGTGCCATCAGTTTGTCGGCGCCTTTACAGGCGGCCACAAACCCCATGGCCAAGCGAGCGACCTTCATCTGCTCGTCCAGAAGGAGGGAGAACCTCTGCGCAAGTTCATTTAGAGATTCAGCCGTGTGCACTACAACATCCCCGATGTCCACCCTGCTGCGGTCATCAGCGTGTTCCATCAGAACGTGCACAACCGCAGGATGAGGGAGGAGATGGCGATGTGCAAGATCAAAGACGTCAGCGAGCTCTATGCCCTGGCCGACAAGTGCGCGCGTGCTGAGGAAGGGAGGAAACTCCCCGGAGAGAACATTGGAGCAGCAGAATCTGACAGTGACGACACCGCCCCGGCAAGGAAGAACCAGCGGCGGAGCAGCAGGAGGAAGAAGAGCCAAGAAGTACTGGTTGTTGAGCAGTCCGGCGATGAAGGCGCCGCCAAAAAGGCCCAGGCTGGTAGCTCCGGCAAGGGGGTTGCCGGATGCGCCAACTGCTAGGCCGTGGCGGTCGCCGACAAGCGGGATGGCACCAACAAACAGTACTTCAAGATCCACCGCACCAAGGGCCATGGCCTCCAGAGCTGCAAACAGGTCGAGCGGCTCGTCGAGCTGCAAAAGGCCGAGTACGAGCGACACGACAAGGAGAAAGCCCGAGGAGGTAGCGGAGGATCCGGCACGAAGTGTCCTAGCCAAGGAGGACGCCGCGACAAGGACAAGCAGCGACAAGCAGACAGACCTCCCCGCGGCCGCGACAAAGAGGAAGACGACGACGAAGACGAAGACATGGATGATGTCGAGACCAGTGAGCAGGAGTTTCAGAAAGCCACAGAGGTCTTATGCATGGACGGTGGTGCTTCTCTGCACACTTCCCATCGCCAGCTCAAACAGTGGGCGCGGGAAGTCAATGCAGCGGAACCACCCATCGAGTCACGCAGGCCTCTGAGATGGTCCAGCACGCCTATCATCTTCGATATTGAGGACCACCCTTACCGCACAACTGCGATCGGGTGCTTGCCGATGTTGGTCTCACCGACAGTCCGCAACCTCAAGGTCACTAAGATGCTAGTCGATGGCGGGGCCGGCTTGAACCTGATCTCCTCCGCTGTGCTCCAGAAACTCCAAGTCCCTGACAGCGAACTCGAAGAGACCGGCACGTTCCAAGGAATCAACCCGGGAAGGAGCAAGCCGAAGGGGAAGATAACGTTGCCAGTGACATTTGGCAGCAAGCTGAACTTCCGGACAGAGAAGATTACCTTCGACGTTGCCGATTTTCCGTTGCCCTACAACGGAATTCTCGGCCGTCCAGCGCTCGCCAAGTTCATGGCGGCCTCTCACTACGCATACAACGTACTTAAGATGCCAGGCCCGATAAGCGTCATCTCTGTCCCTGGCGACAAGAAGGATGCCCTTATCTGCGCCGACAAGATCTACCGGGAAGCAGCAGCCGCAGTGGATCACAAGCCGCTTGCCGCTGAAGCCCCCGGAGTGAAGAAGAAAGCCAAGCCCGGCAAGTGCTCTGGTGCCTACTCCGGCAAACGCACCTCTTCGGAGTGTTGCGATGCCGTCGAGGACGCTCCATCGAGCTCCGCCGGCAAGAAGAAGACCAAGCCCGGCAAGTGCTCTGGTGCCCACTCCGGCAAGCGCACCTTTTTGGAGTGTTGCGCTACCGTCGAGGACGCACCATCGAGCCCCGCCGGCAAAAGCAAGAAGTCGATGGCAGCCCCGCCAACGACCAAGAAGGTGTCCGCCAAGGAGGACGGCACTGGTGGTACCTTCACCATCAGTGCCACTCTAGACCCCAAATAGGAAAGCGCGCTCGTCGCTTTCCTGCGGGCGAATGTCGATGTGTTTGCCTGGCAACCATCTGACATCCCCGGCGTTCCCAGGAAAGTGATTGAGCACCACCTTGCCGTCTGTCCTCACGCGCGGCCCGTCAAGCAAAGAGTCAGAAAACAAGCAGTGGAGCGCCAAGAGTTCATCGCAGAAGAGATCAAGAAGTTGGAAGCGGCAGGCCTCGTCAGAGGTGTGCTCCATCCGACGTGGTTGGCCAATCCTGTTGTCGTGCGCAAAGCAAATGGGAAATGGAGGCTTTGCATCGACTTCACTGATGTTAATAAAGCTTGTCCCAAAGATCCCTTTCCTTTGCCGCGCATTGACCAGATTGTTGACTCCACGGCCGGATGTGACCTGCTTTCATTTCTTGACGTCTACTCTGGATATCATCAGATCTTCATGGCTAAGGAAGATGAAGAGAAGACCGCATTCATCACTCCATGTGGCACGTACTGTTTTGTGCGGATGCCTTTCGGACTGAAGAATGCTGGTTCGACATTTGCCAGGGTGGTCCACACCGCTTTTGAGCCACAAATCCACAGGAATGTGGAGGCCTACATGGATGATATAGTGGTCAAGAGCAGAGACAGGGTAACCCTGATTCAAGACTTAGAAGAGACCTTTGCGAACCTGCGCAAGGTCAGCCTCAAGCTCAACCCCGAGAAGTGTGTGTTTGGAGTCCCTTCCGGCAAGCTTCTCGGGTTCTTCGTGTCTCAGCGGGGAATCGAAGCCAACCCCGACAAGATCAAGGCCATCGAGCAGATTGAAGCGCCAACCCGTGTCAAGGACGTGCGGAGGCTTGCCGGCTGCGTCGCGGCTCTCAGCAGGTTTATCTCTAAGTCTGCAGAATGCGCCCTGCCATTTTTCAAAATTTTGAAAAAGGCGGGTCCAGTAAAATGGACTCCAGAAGCGGAGGCTGCGCTGCAGGACCTGAAGAAATACCTGTCCTCCGCTCCGATACTTGTCGCGCCTAAACCACAAGAGAAGCTGCTGCTGTACTTTGCGGCAACTAATCAAGTGGTTAGTGCTGCGTTAGTAGCGGAGAGGGAGGCAGATGATGAGCCAGCGACCGCGGCAAGCACGTCCAGCAACCAGCAGGGGGCTTCCCTGACAAGCTCTGGCCCCGACAAGGATGAATCTGCGCAGGAACAAGTGGAGGTGCGGAAGAAGAAAATGGTGCAGCGCCCAGTTTACTTTGTCAGTTCCCTCTTGCAGGGGTCTAGGTCAAGGTACTCTGGTGTGCAGAAATTGCTTTTCGGCCTCCTTATGGCCTCGAGAAAGCTGCGCCATTACTTCCAAACGCACGAGATTACAGTTGTCACCCACTTTCCGCTGAAGAGGATACTGCAGAATCCCGAAGCAACAGGCAGGATCGTGGAGTGGGCACTGGAACTATCAAGCTTTGGCCTCAAGTTCGAGAGCACTTCAACCATCCAAAGCAGAGCATTGGCGGAGTTCGTAGCAGAGTGGACACCGACTCCAGACGAAGAAGTTCCAGAGGGACCATCCCCGGCAAGGAAGCAAACAAAGAGTGGTTGATGTACTTTGATGGGGCCTTCTCGCTGCAAGGCGCCGGCGTCGGCGTACTGCTTGTCGCGCCCACTGGAGAGCACCTCAAGTACATCGTCCAAATGCACTTTCCCAAGGAGCAAGCGACCAACAATACAGCAGAGTATGAAGGTCTGCTCGCCGGTCTCAGGATCGCGGCGGAACTTGGGATCAAGAAGCTTATTGTCAGGGGAGACTCGCAGCTTGTCGTCCGCCAAGTGAACAAGGATTATCAGAGTCCGTTGATGGAAGCTTACGTTGATGAAGTGAGGAAGCTAGAGGAGCGCTTTGACGTCCTGCAAATGGAACATGTTTCGAGAACTGAGAACGACATTGCCGACAGCTTGTCAAAGTGCGCGTCACTTAAGTTACCTGTGGAACCAGGGACTTTTGTGCTCAAGCTGACTCAGCCATCCGTAACACCGTCAACTGGACAGAGCAAGAAGAGGAGATTGGTCTCTGGCGACTATCTTCCGGCAAAGCTCCCCGGAGCCGCCGCCAAGAAGGTCCCCAAGATCAACGCCAAGAATGCTGAGGATTCGTCCGCTCCGGCAAACCCCAGGGTTTGTTCCGTAGAAGCAGGCGCTCCCGGCAAGTTTCGCTCCGGCGAGCTTGCCGCGGAACATCAAGCTCCGGCTGAACCCCAGGTTCTCGCCGTGGAAGCGGGCGTTCCCACAGCAGCAGACACGCCTTTAGTCCTTGTCGTCGAGCCACAGGCTCCGGCATGGGCACAGCAGATCGTCCGCTTTCTCCAGACAGGATAACTTCTCGATGAACAAGAAGAAGCAGAAAGAGTAGCCCGGCAGTCAAGTATGTACCAGTTCGTCGATGACACACTGTACAGAAGAGGACGCAACAGGGTGAAATTGAAGTGTATCCCCCGGGAAGACGGACAAGAGCTGTTGGCAGAGATACATGGAGGCATATGTGGCCACCACATTGGCGCTAGAGCACTTGCCGGCAAAGCATTCCGGCAAGGGTTCTTCTGGCCGACAACCCTCTAGGATGCGACTGCACAAGTAACCAAGTGTGAAGCGTGCCAGTTCCATTCCAAGCAGATACACCAGCCAGCTCAAGCTCTCCAGACGATCCCTTTATCCTGGCCATTTTCGGTCTGGGGGCTCGACATCCTCGGCCCCATCCCCCGAGCTGTCGGGGGCTTTGAGTACTTGTACGTCGCAATCGACAAGTTCACAAAGTGGCCGGAAGTGGAACCAGTGAGGAAGGTGACATCTCAGTCCACGGTCAAATTCTTCAGGTCGATTGTTTGCCGCTTCGGGATCCCCAACAGGATCATCACCGACAACGGCACGCAGTTCACGAGCCGCTCCTTCATGCAGTACGTCCAAGACCTCGGCGCCAAGGTCTGCTTCGCTTCTGTTGCTCATCCCAGGAGCAACGGTCAAGCGGAAAGGGCCAATGCTGAGGTGCTGCGCGGGCTCAAGACCAGAACCTTTGACAGGCTGCACAAGTGCGGACGGAACTGGATCGAGGAGCTGCCGGCGGCTCTTTGGTCGATCAGAACGACGCCAAATCGAGCCACCGGCCAGACACCATTTGCTCTAGTCTATGGAGCAGAAGCAGTTACCCCCACGGAACTCGTATATGGGTCACCTCGAGTACTCCCTTATGATGAGCTTGAGCAAGAGCGGCTGCGTGAAGATGACGCGCTGCTCCTCGAGGCAGATCGTCTTTAGGCTGCTGTGCGAGCCTCTCGCTACCAGCAAGCTTTGCGTCGCTATCATAGCCGCAAGGTTAGAGCCAGAAGCTTCGAGGAAGGCGACCTTGTTCTTCGGCGCGCTCCGTCCGCCAAGAGACACAACAAGTTGACGCCGAAGTGGGAAGGCCCTTACCGGGTGAGACGAGTCACGAGGCCCGGCGCTGTCCGCCTCGAGACCGAAGATGGCACTCCGGTGAGCAACTCCTGGAATATTGAGCATCTTCGTAAGTTTTACCCGTAAGGCGCGGTTGTCGGACCCTGTTCGGCAACCAACCTTTTGTACAAGTCTTGCCGCAGTTGCATGTAATCCTTTGTACAAAGCCAGGCGCAGACCCTGAGCAGCAGTAAATGAAGCGCTGGCGCCCTAAGTTTTAGCATGCATGCTAAGTCGAGTCTCGTCCTTGGTTAGGGTTGATAGTGCCTGACAGTCGCTAACCCCTAGCTTAGAGGTCGAGTCTGCGTCCTTTCCTTCGGTCCTTCCGTTTCCTTTGGTTCGCAGGGTTTTGCATATCCTGGCCGGGCCGCCAAAGGATGAAGAAGGAGAAGAAGGGTGGGCCAGCATCTGGTCCCCGACAAACCAATGTTGCCGGGGGGCTGCAAATACAAGGTTCCGCCCGCGGCAAGCCAAAGTTGCCGGGGGCTGCTATCCCAGATAAGTTCTTGCATCCCTTGTCATGCATTCTCTTATGAACTGTGGAATACGAAAGCCTTGTTTCCTCCTAAAAGCTACCGTGCTCCCTCGACGGCCGGCCCCAGAGCGCGTTCCTGGGGCCCGTCTTGGTAGTAGTCGCGGCGGCAAAGGGGCGAAGCGAGGGGCCGGAACCCGCCTTCTCCCCGCCTCCGCCAAGAGCGTGAGAAGGGTCGAGCGGCGCGGGAAGACGGTAGGGCCTGTTGCCGGGCAAAGAGACGTCTACCTTAACGGTACAAAGGGTTCGCTCCTTGGCGTGGGTTCCACCCGCGGGACGGACAGCTCGGCAAACATTCCCTTCTTCATTAAAAACATTCCGCCCAGGTACAGTTCAAAGAGAATGAAAAACATGAAAGATGGGATTACAAGTTTTAAATGCAACTAAGGCCCGAGGGCTTACAGACTAAAAAAAGATAAGGTGCCCGTAATCCCTTTCTTGTCTCTCTCCTCAGGAGGTAGGGCAAGGAGGCGAAAAGGGCAAAAGGGGCGCCTAGGCGAGCTGCGGGCGGCAGAAGACACCAACAGAACGCCCGGGGGGCCGTCCAGGGGCTCCGGAAGCTGGATGGTGACGGCGGCGCCGGAAGTGGAGCTCGAAGATGAGGCAGCGGGACGTCAACACGCTGTCGAGGGCATCCAGCCCTCGTACTCCGAGTTGACGGCCTTGCCGCCTGCCCTCTTCCTCTTCCGCAGCCTCGCCACTCCAGCCGCCCGAGAAGACGACCCCGGGGAGTTCAAGGAGCCGGCGACACGGATGATGGGGTCGCCGGTGCCGCGCCGGCCTGCGACCGGCGCCTAGTCGGACCCGTCATCCCGACGACCGCCGCCCTCGTCGTCGCTGTCACTCCCCTCCTCATCACTCTCGCTCGAGGAGGAGCTTCCGCTGTCGGAGGAGCTATCCACGCAGCACCTGGCCCGGGTTCCGAAGTCCCTGAAGGCCTTGACGGAGAGGAGATCGCCCTCCATCAGCTTAAAATGGAGGGTGAACCCCTCCGTCAAGCTGTGGATACGGGCGAACGACTTCCACCCTCGACCAAGATACATGACGCCGGGGGCTGGGGACTCGACGTGGACTCGCACGCCACTGATCCCGCGGCCCCTCATGCGCAGTCTCAGCGTCTCGGGTTGCTCCACCCCCATCACGCTGGCGAAAGGCGCCGGGAGACGGAGGCAGCGACGAGGCGCCCGGCGCAGCCTGACGAAGAACTCGCAGGGGTCGTCCCCGATGTGGACGGCCGTGAGGAGAGGAGCCACTGGCGGAGGCGAGGCCGATGCATCGTCCCAGCCGCCTCGCCCCCGAGCGCCTCGACCTCGTCCTCTACCTCGTCCACGACCTCGCCCCCTCCCCCTTCCCCTTGCGGCTGGCTCCGCCACCGCGGGTGCAAGGGGAGGAGGGGCGCGTTGCCTGGCGGCAACCCTCGCCGCCACCGATGAAGGACCAGGATTCCGTTTCTCCATAGCAGATGGAGAGAGGGGATCAGAAGACGAAGGGAAGAAGAGATGGAGGAGCGTGGGTTCCCGTCGCCCCCCCTCTTGCTCCTTATAAAGGAGCAGGGTGGGGACTCGACCGCCCCGCTCAGCCAATCAAGGCGCGGGGAGGCCAGGCGACCGGGACCGGCCTGCTGCCTCGACCCGCGACGGCCCGGTTTCCTGCCTCCACCGTCCGCAACTCTGGGTGCATGGAGGCCACGTGGCTGGCGTGCAGGACCGAGGCGACGGGTGAGGCGACCTCCCCCCACCCCGTGGTCGTGGGGAGTGAACGCCTCAGAGACCGTGCCTCGACCCCGTCTAGCGAAGGAGCCACGCCTCTACGCCTCCCTCCACCTATGAAGACGGCACGAGCCGTCCCCATTTATTGCGACGTGACGCATGCCTGCAGGGCTCGGCCCCGCGCACGCCACCCACGTCACGCACGCCCCTCCCCACGACGCCGCGTTCGACGCGTGCCATTTGGGGAGGGCACGATGGATACGGAGTTAAGATGCGGCTTGACCCAGGCCGCGCGTGCCCGTGCACTGTTTTGGGCCTGGCCCAACAGCGCTCGGCACCATGTATGGCCCAGGCCCGGGGGCTCCTGTCGGTGTACTAAAGTAGGGGTACCTTAGTACCCCGAACTTGTGGACGGGCAGTCGCAGCCCCCCCTCCCCCGCGGCAAGGCTTGCCAGGCGATCGCCCAGGCCCTCCATGGCCCCCTCTTGGGCCATTCAAGAACAAAGTGTTTGAGCCAAGGCCCCGGCAAGAGGAGCTTGCCGGGAAGGCCACCCGAAGAGAGCGAGGCCCTGGCAAGAGGAGCTTGCCGGGACTGCCGCTCGAAGCACAAGACCCCGGCAAGAGGAGCTTGCCGGGAAGGCCAATCACAGCACGACAAGGACCCCGCCACGGCGCGTCTCGCGCTCCGGCAAGGCCCGGTGAGCGACAAGTTCCCGGGCGCGACAAGACATCCACCGCGGCAAGGCGCTTGCCGCGGCAAGTTACCACCCCGTGCCTGCGCTCCAGCTCACCCACCAACGTGTCGCTCTAGGGGCATCCCAGGCGCACGTGGCGGGATGTTGTGCAGCCAGGGGCATGCGGTGGCGAAGCGAAGCTGACAGAGTCGCCATCGTGGCAAACGGTGGCGCTCCTAACGGTCCTATTCCTGCACCGTCTGGGCGACGCGGACGGGCATTTAATGCCCTTGTCCCCCGCCGTCAGAGTTAGGTATGATAGCACTGTGCAACCACTGTGCAGGCAGCTGTACCCACTACAACATTCTACCATTTTTGCCCTCATCTACGCTGCCACCTGTGGGTAACCCCTTGAGCATATAAAAGGAGGCCCCATGCGCACGTAGGAGGGGAGGACACCCACCTTCACGCTCGGTCTCGCCAGCGGCTCGTGTGTACTGTAGCACCACGCGCCTCCGAGCAAGAACACAATACAAACCACCAAGTAGCAGTAGGGTTTTACGCATCCTTGCGGCCCGAAGCTGGGTAAATCCCTCGTGTGCGTCGCCTCGATCTGCTCTTCGTGCAACCTCCGCCCCCCGCCGAACCAGTAAGGGGCACGGTCCCCATAGGTGTTCGGGGAAGCCGATTCCCCCCCACCAGTTATCCTTGAATAGTACCTTGGGGTGCCTTGGGCATCCCCAAGGTTAGGCTCTTGCCACTCCTTATTCCATAGTCCACCGAATCTTTACCCAAAACTTGAAAACTTCACAACACAAAACTCAACAGAAAACTCGTAAGCTCCGTTAGCGAAAGAAAACAAAACACCACTTAATGGTACTGTAATGAACTCATTCTTTATTTATATTTGTGTTAAACCTACTTTATTCCAACTTCTCTATGGTTTATGAACTATTTTATTAGCCATAGATTCATCAAAATAAGCAAACAACACACGAAAAACAGAATCTGTCAAAAACAGAACAATCTGTAGTAATCTGTATCAAAATATACTTCTGGAACTCCAACAATTCTAAAATAAATTGGTGGGCCTGAGGAATTTGTCTAGTAATCATCTGCAAAAAGAATCAACTAAATAGCACTCTCCAGTAAAAAGTTGAAGCTAATCTCGTGAGCGCTAAAGTTTCTGTTTTTTACAGCATGATCATAAAGACTTCACCCAAGTCTTCCCAAAGGATCTACTTGGCACAAACACTAATTAAAACATAAAACCACATCTTAATAGAAGCTATATGGGTTATTTATTACTAAACAGAACCAAAAAGCAAGAAACTAAAATAAAGTTGGGTTGCCTCCCAACAAGCACTATCGTTTAACGCCCCTAGCTAGGCATGATGATTTCAATGATGCTCACATAAAAGATAAGAATTGAAACATAAAGAGAGCATCATGAAGAATATGACTAGCACATTTATGTCTAACCCACTTCCTATGCATAGGGATTTTGTGAGCAAACAACTTATGGGAACAATAATCAACTTGCATAGGAAGGTAAAACAAGCATAACTTCAAGATTTTAAGCACACAGAGAGGAAACTTGATATTATTGCAATTCCTACAAGCATATATTCCTCCCTCATAATAATTTTCAGTAGCATAATGAATGAATTCAACAATATAACTAGCATCTAAAGCATTATTTTCATGACCTACAAGCATAGAACTTTTACTACTCTCCATGCAAGCAAAATTCTTCTCATTCGGGATAGCGGGAGTATCATAAGAGACTTCAATACTATAAATTGTTTCCACACTAAAAGAGTAATGTTCAGAAAAAGGGTAATCATAATCATGACAAGTTTTATAAATATAATCATCACTACTTTTATAGCATAAGTTTCATCACATTAATCATCATAAGTAGCAACTTTGTTCTCATCATAATCGATTGAAACCTCTTCCAAGATAGTGGATACATTACTAAATAAAGTCATGACCTCTCCAAATCCACTTTCATAATTATCATAATAAGATTCAACATCCTCCAAAATAGTGGGATCATTACTTCCTAAAGTTGACACTCTTCCAAACCCACTTTCATAAATATAATCATCATAAGTAGGAGGCATGCTATCATCCTTATAAATTTGCATATCGAAACTTGGGAGACTAAAAATATCTTCTTCATTAAACATAGCATCCCCAAGCTTGGAACAAACATTAATTGCAGCAAATATATTATCAAATATGTCATTCTCATCAAACATAGCTTCCCCGAGCTTGGGCCTATTCATATCATAAGCATAATCACTCTCATCATTAATAGTATAGATAGCACCAATAGTATAGCAAACATTATTATATTCTTCCAAGTAAGTGCCAAAAAGATTTTCAAGATCATAAGAAGTATCATTATCTTCCCCATCATAATCATCACAGCAAGCAATAGTCATAACGAGATCATAATCAAGTGCATCATCTTCCACAATTATTTTTGATTCATTTTCATGAGGCACAACAATAATAGGAGCAACATTATTTGGGAGCGATATCTTTTTACCTCTCTTCTTTTTTCTTTTCTTCTTCCTCACCACATCATGTGTGGGTTCAATCCTGTTTTTGGAGCTCCTTATTGAATAGATTGGTTGAATAGAAGGCTCCTCCTCGTTACCTGATTCATCATAAGAAATAATAGGAGGATATTGGGAAGTCTCTTCCCTTTCGTTAGCATTCTCTTCATCCTCTATTTGTTTTCTTTTCTTTATGTAATTGGCAATATAAGTATTTTCAATAAAATTCACCACACAATACATATAAATCTTCTCTAGATCAAAATCAAGAAATCTATCAAGATTAAATTTTGGAATACCCTCAGTTATATGTTTCATTTCTTCATACCCCAAAAGAAGGCTAAGCTCTTTATGATGCTCAAGGGTAATCAAATTATCACAATATTTGGACACGACTTGATCATGAAACAAATAGCATTAGAGCTTTAAATGACCATGCTCATTGCAAAGTTCACAAGGGGCGTGAAAAATATTGAATCTTTCAGCGCAATCATCAAGACTTTCTTGCAACAATTTAGTTTCTAAGTACTTATGCCTCTTGCAATATCTATCTTCTCTGTTTGGTGTGTACTTGCAAAGCCAATAAACTCCACAAAAATTGACATGTTTATAGGAGAAATTTTCATCATAACTAGTGCAATTATCATTAGTACCATGGATATTCAAGGAGTTCATACTAACAACATTGCAATCATGCTTATCATTCAAAGTTTTAGTACCAAATGTTTTAACGCATTCTTCTTCTAACACTTTGGCACAATTTTCTTTTCCATCATACTCATGAAAGATATTAAAAAGATGAAGCGTATGAGGCAAGCTCAATTCCATTTTCTTGTAATTTTCTTTTATAAACTAACTAGTGATAAAACAAGAAACAAAAAGATTCGATTGCAAGATATAAAGATATACCTTCAAGCACTCACCTCCCCGGCAACGACGCCAGAAAACTGTTTGATGTCTACTACTCAACCTTCTTCTTGTAGACGTTGTTGGGCCTCCAAGTGCAAAGGTTTGTAGGACAGTAGCAAATTTCCCTCAAGTGGATGACCTAAGGTTTATCAATCTGTGGGAGGCGTAGGATGAAGATGGTCTCTCTCAAGCAACCCTGCAACCAAATAACAAAGAGTCTCTTGTGTCCCCAGCACACCCAATAGAATGGTAAATGGTATAGGTGCACTAGTTCGGCGAAGAGATGGTGATACAAGTGCAATATGGATGGTAGATATAGGTTTTTGTAATCTGAAAATATAAAAACAGCAAGGTAACTAATGATAAAAGTGAGCGTAAACGGTATTGCAATGATAGGAAACAAGGCCTAGGGTTCATACTTTCACTAGTGCAAGTTCTATCAACAATAATAACATAGTTGGATCATATAACTATCCCTCAACATGCAACAAAGAGTCACTCCAAAGACACTAATAGCGGAGAACAAACAAAGAGATTATGGTTGGGTACGAAACCACCTCAAAGTTATTCGTTCGGATCGATCTATTCAAGAGTTCGTACTAGAATAACACCTTAAGACACAAATCAACCAAAACCCAAATGTCACCTAGATACTCCAATGTCACCTCAAGTATCTGTGGGTATGATTATACGATATGCATCACACAATCTCAGATTCATCTATTCAATCCAACACAAAGTACTTCAAAGAGTGCCCCAAAGTTTCTACCGGAGAATCAAGACAAAAATGTGTGCCAACCCCTATGCATAGGTTCATGGGCGGAACCCGCAAGTTGATCACCAAAACATACATCAAGTGGATCAATAGAATACCCCATTGTCACCACGGGTATCCCACGCAAGACATACATCAAGTGTTCTCAAATCATTAAAAGACTCAATCCGATAAGATTACTTCAAAGGGAAAACTCAATCCATTACAAGAGAGTGAGGGGGAGAAACAACATAAGATCCAACTATAATAGCAAAGCTCGCGATACATCAAGATTGAATCACCTCAAGAACACGACAGGGAGAGATCAAACACATAGCTACTGGTACATACCCTCAGCCCCGAGGGTGAACTACTCCCTCCTCGTCATGGAGAGCGTCGGGATGATGAAGATGGCCACCGGTGAGGGTTCCCCCCTCCGGTAGGGTGCCGGAACAGGGTCCCGATTGACTTTTGGTGGCTACAGAGGCTTGCGGCGGCGGAACTCCCGATCTAATCTCGTCTCTGAAAGTTTTAGGGTATATGGAGTTATATAGGCGGAAGAAGTACGTCAGGGGAGCCACGAGGGGCCCACGAGGCAGGGGGCGCGCCCTAGGGGGGAGGGCGCGCCCCCCACCCTCGTGGCTCCCTCGTTCCTTTCCTGACGTGCACTCCAAGCTTTTTCGGTAGCTTTCCTTCCAAAAATAACTTCTCTAGTTGATTTCATTCCGGTTCGAATCCGTCTGATATTCCTTTTCTTCAAAACACTGAAATAGGCAAAAAGAATAGCAATTCTGGGCTGAGCTTCCGGTTAATAGGTTAAATGGATAATAAAGCCCAATATTGTCCAAAACAATAGGTAATATAGCATGGAGCAATAAAAAATTATAGATACGTTGGAGACGTATCAGCCCACCGATTACAGGCCCATTTATCGATGGCCCGTAGGAGACCCATGGATCCTACGGCCCGTATATGGCCCATAAGGGAAAAAAGAAGACTAGAAAATAAATAAGGCCGAAACTAACGCTAGGCTATTAAGGCGATTGCACAGATTACATCCACTCGGCATCAAAGATCGCCACCAGTGCAAATATAGGGAACACCCTACACTATACAAAAATGGCTTGCTGTTTTCTTCAGCCGGTGGCTGCACGTTAAGAATAAATTTTGTATTGCACCAAAACAAATTACAACTATATAACAAAAGGAAGGTTGGCATAAAACTTAACAGTCTAGCAGATAAATGCACCACCAGAAGTTCAGAAGCTCAGTTCATTTGACCTGAAGTTACGTTTTCATGATGTATTGTCCGATGGAGCACCATAACCCTCGCCTTCATTTCCCCTAGGCTCCTGAACAACATAGCAAATGTCTGATAGTCTGGTTTCAAAACCATGCATATCTTGACGACATTGAGCAATGTTTCTCCTTGTTTCACAAAGGGTCTCTGTTAGGGAATGGACTTGTGTCTGGAGCGCAGATACAACATTGCTCTGAGCTTGCATATCTTGATCATGAGGCAGTTTGGACGATATTGCCTTAACAACCAACCCAGTATTACGCAGGAACGTGCTTTTGGCACTGTTAGTGGAAAGGTACTGACCCACTGCAGCAAGAGCTGACATTGCGGTTATAGTTGCCTCGCCACCTTCAGAAGGTGGCGGTTCCACCATTTTTTCCATAGCTCGCTGAAAAGTTGAGGTTTTACATTAGTAGTACCAGAAAAGAAGATATTAAGGAGGCAGCAAAACCAAACAAAATAGCTTTGGTCTATATACAGAACTTATTCTGGTGAACCCATGTAAAATATTAGTTGTATTTTATTGCAAAGTACATAATAAAACCAGGTTCCAAACATATGACCATGTACCATCGCTAATGTATTGTCTATTTCTTCACATTTTATTGACGGCTAAGGATAAAGAGACGAAGTTTATAACACGGTAAGCATAGTATGACATCATTCATATCACAAAACAACTGAGAACAGACAAACAGGCAATTGTAACGTTGTGTGGGCAAGTCCAGCACGGAACTAGATTACGGGTCAAGATCAAAGGAACATCACTCCTCTCTTTTAAACCTTGTAAGGTGCAATGATACACTAAGACAATTGTGTATAAAATTGAAAAGAGTAATAGACATTGGCTGCAAACCATGCAGTTCAAGGCACAAGTCAGAGTAAGTAGTAGTTAAAAGGCATGAGGATTAAGGACTTACAACAGCGGCTTTGACTAGTGTAGTCATGCCCTTCTTCTTGCTGGTGTGATAGTCCTTGAAGATTTCCACAGCATTTGGTTCAGGTACTTTTTGGTCCTTGCGGGCTTTCCTCTGCATTTCGAACAAGTCAATATAGATCTAATAATATGGTACAGCGAAAAGAGTGAAACAACAGCTAATTACAAGAGCCTCGCAGTGTGCAATATAGCTACGAGATCCTGTCGTCTGTTGGAATTTCATTTTCGTACGGTTGGCCTTGTTCTTTGAACAGTTCACCTATAAGAAGATAGATTTGTGTGGCACATGCGTAAATAGGACTTCAACATGTGATCTGATCACATACATATAATGTACCTGATACTTCGTATCAGACCAGTGTTTAACAAGGCCCCTCCAGTCTTCATCCGATATATTTTCCACTAGAGATGTTTGGGAAAGTTCACTATTAGCCTTGCCTTCAAAGTGAGTTTTCCTCAAGTTATACCAATACTGTCGTAGAGTAGACTTGAAAACATGGGTGCAAGCTTGTCTGGTTGCATCATCTTGGCTATCCAACTTGAACCTCATCTGTTGGAAATTATGGGAGTCTCATTATCAGCAACCTAGAAAGTATGGGACAGAGCAAGACGATATTACTAGTTTCCATACATAACCATACTTACAGATAAATGGTCGAGGAAGGTGTTGAACTAGGTTTCGTCTTTGTCATTCCTGTACTGAATCCATGTTGGGAGGATACGTACATGACACCTAACGGCAACCGCTGCCTCTGATACTAACTTGGCTGACTCTGTAGCATCACGTGGCCTTTTTAAACCTGCCTCAAAACGGATCTCCATTCTTCCTCCTCTAGATTTAGTTAACCTATCGAGCATTATCCCTGATGTTTGTTTCCTCTTGCACCTAGGTGCTAGTCCAACAACGAACATAGGAAGTGTTAGTGTACATCAAACTGTGAGACTACATATAAAGAAGCGTGCAACTGTAACTTGACTCCAGCAACTACCTTCTTGTTATTGAAGCTCACAAGGTTCATCTGATATTGCCAACTCGTCTTGTGTCAAGAGTGCTTGGAAAGTAGTGTCAGGTGGCAAGGGAGCTTGGGAACGTGCTGCTAGCTCAGTTGACGCACGAGTAAGTCGTGCAGCTGGTAGTACTGTGGTAGGTGTTGCAAAAACTAGGGTTGTCTCTGCTTGTTTGGTGGCAGCAATTTGTTTCTGTTTGGCTTTTTTTGCAACTTGTGTAGCATGCCGTGTTTGTAGAATTTTCCGCTGGACTTTGACCTTTTATTGCACCATCAGTACCAGCAGAATCTGCAGGATTCATCCGCTTCTCATTCCCTGCCATTCTGTGTTTCTTCCTCTTTCTCTGTGCCATGTTAAGTCAAGCCGACAAGAAAAACGAATAACAATTTAGTTCTTCAGAACAAATTGATGGTGATGCAGACGAACTGAACTTTGATGTTAGACAACCACATGATAGGAGGATGTAATATGTATGAAAAATAGGACGGAAGAGATAACCAGAACTATGATGTGTAAACTAAGAAGAAGACATTTCACCAAATTATAAGCAATGCAATGGAAGATAGACACCATATGAAAGATGCTACAAATATCGCGCTGCCAAGTTAACATTGTCTCATCATAAATGGCATTTAAACAAATGTGAAGCAGTACAAGAAATAAATAATATGCAAGATGCAAACAACATCACACTACCATGTTAGAGGTCTCTCGTCATTAGTGCCATTGCATATTCACAGCATTGCGTATTCACAGCTTATGATGTGTAAACTAAGGAGAAGGCATTTCAACAAATTAGAAGCAATGAAAGCTAGACACCATATGAAAGATGCAACGAATATCACTCTACCAAGTTAAAACTATCTCGTCATAAGTGCCATTTCAACAAATTAGTAGTACAAGCTAGAAAAGAATGTGAGATGTAACCTATATCACAATCCGAAGTCAAATGTGTCTTATGATAAGTGATTGTTGTTGGTTACACAACAGTAGTAATTTGATGTAAGAACATGGTGTGATAGACAGATATTGTATGTTCTAGAAACAGGAACACGTGTCTTATTCAAGTATAATGTGTAAAGTAAGCAGATGGAATTCAACAAAATTAGAAGCAATACAAGCTAGACATCACACATAACATGCAACCACATATAACAGTGCCAAGTTAGAGGGAGCACCGGTGATGCTGCACTAGGGGAGACGTGCTCATCATAAACACAGCTTTTTTGAGTGTCTATGCATGTGTTGTCTTGGAAATCATCTTGGAGGTGTGGAGGAGTAGAAACTGTAGAGGCCCTCCGTTTGGAAGGAGCACCTTTATCCGCTGCCTTGCTAACTTCCTTCTGCTTTACTGATTTTGAATTGTCAAGTAAGACCGACAAGAAAAAGCAATAAAATTCTCTCTTCAGAACTCATTCATGCATGATACTGACAATCACTACTTTGATGTAAGGCAAACACATGATACCAGGATGGAATATGTACGAAAAACAGGACGGCATGGCATGGTCACAACTGTTTGTGTAAACTAAGCAGAAACCATTCCAGCAAATAAGAAGCAATGCAAGCTAGACACCACATGAAAGATGCAACCAATATGACTCTGCCAAGTTAAAAGCGTCCCATCATAAATGGAATTTCAACAAATTAGAAGTAGCACATGCTATAAATCATATGAAAGATGCAACTAATATCGCACTGCATATACTAAAGGTGTCTCGTCATGTTGATTGATGTGGGATACAAAAAACAATAGTTTTATGTAAGGACATGCTTAATAGACAGATGTACTATGTACTAAATACAGGAAGGCATGTCACATTAACAGGTATAATGTATAAGCTAAGCAGACTAGCACATGCAGTTTAACCAGATTGGAAGAATTACAATCTAGACACCATATGCAACATGCAACCACATATCATGCTGCCAAGTTAGAGCAGGCACCTGCGATGCTAGTGTAGGGGAAATGATGTAATCAACTACAGAGCTACGTTCACTATCTTCATCTAGCATTTCTGTTTCTTGAGAATCATGTCGGGAGGCTAACGCTGCATTCTTTAAATGAGGAGTAGTCCCCTTGCCTGCCTGCCTCGTCATAAGTGATTGATGAGGGATACACAAGAACATTAGTTTGATGTAAGAACATGGTCAATACACAGATGTACTAGTATGTATCAAAAACAGAAAGGCATGTCATATCCAAAGGTATAATGTGTAAGCTAAGCAGATGCAATTTAACCGAATTGGAAGCAATACAAGCTAGACATCCGGCTGGAGTGGTGAGCATGATCATCTAGGACCTGAGAGCCTGGTGGGAGGCGGGCTGCTTCGCCACCATCGCAGCTTTTTAGTTGGCTTCCAGGTGATGCCTATCTTTGCTGGGCTTGTCACTGGCTCGGCCAGTGCCCTGACTAGCTATTTGTCTTCTGGTGCTCACGGGATGGTGGTTCATGTAAAAAAAATATTTCCTTATCTTACCGACTTCGGCCTTTCGAATACAAGCTAGACACCATATGGAACATGCAACCACATATGACACCGCGAAGTTAAAGCAAGCACCTGGGATGGTGGTTCATTGCGAGCAAGGTCATCAACTGCAGAGCTACGTTTACCGTCTCCATCTGCTGACACTGCACCCTTTATAGCGTTGTAACGTGTCTTGCCTACCAGCATACGAAGCTGGAGCGACTTCTCTCTTTTCTTTTTGGCTTCTCTCATGGCAGCAGAGTCTGAAATACCCTTGCATAAAAACACAATAGTGAGAGTAAGGGTGAAGTGTGTGCAGAACTAGTGCACTGTAAAAGTAGCAGATAGCAGGTGGCTGAAAAATAAATGATAGGAGACATAAGATAGCTCTACAACATTGCATGGCAAATAAAATTAGATTCTACTCCGTATGATTTTGTAATATATGAGCACAGGAAATGCAGGTACTCCTCCAGCACACCACCACATGTGGTCATATCTAAGATAACAGTCGACTGAAAATAAATAGGTCAGTCGATTTTGTTAATGAACCGTCCGATCTATAAGGAACGGGCAGATGGCCTTCGCCTACCTCCCGCCAGTCACTATTGACGATCTTTCTCAAAATGCCAGCGACCACCGGCCCAGACCCCTGCCTCCGCCGCCCCGCCCTCCCATCGACCTCACACCACCGTCGTGCTTGGCAGCGCCCCCAGGCCATCCCTTTAATCCCGGCCGACCTCCAGATCGGGCGCCAGTAGCTCTAGGCCGCACACGCCCCTAAGATAAACACCAAGGCGCTGCTTCCCCGGCGTAATAGGCGTACTAGAGCCTGTTATGCCGGGGAATGCTTTCGTTAATTGGGAATCAACTGGCAAGAAATTGAAATTCAGGGGGGCGACGGACCTCTAGCTAAGGTGAAATAGTATATGAGGAGAAACCTTGTGCATCGCGAGTTACTAGGAACATCTAGTATCAATAAGAAGCGGTCAACTAGTATCTTCTGTGGGATGAATACCGTGCAAGCAGAGACGTAAGATTTGCACGAATAAGGGAAGAGGAGTACCTTTTTCAGTTGCTGGTGTGGTCACCTCCACATGTCGCGCCGATCTTCTTCTTTTTACCGGGGAAACCGATGTTCTGGAGGGTGCAGGCTTGGACGAACCCATGGCCAAATTGTTGAATGTGTTGCTGTGGCCGTATGTCGGTGGAGGGGAAGCGGATCCGAGGCGGCGAAGGATGGCGTAGCAGGAACAACTCCGGTGCGGTGGAGGGCGGCGAAGTTGGAGCGGCAGCGGTGAGGCGCAGGACGGCGTGGTTGAACTGGCGCGGGTACGGACGGCTCGGCCTCGGCTTCAACTACTAGCCGTGGAGGGCGTTGTGGTTGAGGTTGCGGTGGACGACGGCGTCGGGGTATCGGCTCCGGGGTGATGGAGGAGGGCGGCGGTTGATGGGTGGGATGGGGTGGAGGACGAAAGACGCCGGGGTTTCACGGCTGGTGGAGAGGTAGTTTTGGCGCCCACGGAGTACGAATGGGGAATCAGACGGGTGGGGGGGAACCATGTTTCGGTCTGGGACGCGCTCCTTTTTGGCTTTTTTGAATGGAAGATGGGACGCGCTTGTTTGAAATTTGGGGAAAATACAAACTTTGCCCCCCTCTTAAATTTCGGACCTACTGCGGGTCGGGGTAGTATGGTAATCCCAGGTGTCCCAAATAGTGGGCGGGAGCGATTTCGGCCGCGCGCATGTGTGCTTAGGCGGCCATTGTGTATGAATGTTTTTCGGATGTGGTTGTGTGGTGTCTAGATGAAGCTACATACCTACCCCGGTTTAGACCTTTGGACGTCGGGCCGGTAGGTTTCACGGGTCGGAGTTATTAGAAAAGTAATCTCCTTGTACTACCAAGGTCTCACGCGGTTTCGGGCGAGTAGAGGCTCTTTTGGCGCTTCGTTCGAAATTTTGAAACACAAGCATTCACGTTTAGATTACTCTTGAACTGTGAGGATTGACCTAAATAGACAACGTTATATTTGACCTTGTATGTTTGAAAACCTCATTAAATTATCCGCTTCTTTTTGAAATTTTGACACTTGCAAATCCTATAACTACGATTATTTTGGAATGGAGGAGCTAAATTTGAATCTATTTTGTGCACGACTACATATGCTATTATGTACAAAATCAGAGCAAAGATTGGTGCCCCCATAATTTAGGTATGGTTTACAAATGCCATGATATCAAATTCAAATAATTGAATGGACTTCATGTTGAATTCGATTTTTTTAAACCACCTTAAGTTGAATTCAAATGTATGCTAGTTCATAGGTAGCTATTTATAATGTCCATTGTGTAACTTTCGTATGTATAATGTGCTTTACACACACAACATGAACTATACTCACGTTTATATTCGATTGCTAAAGCGATGCATTGTCTGGAGTTCAAAATACTAACTATGTGGATCAATTGTGTCGAATAATAACATAGACATGCTCAAATTCGATAGAATCTAGATGTTTGATGGATCAATGACCGCTCCTTACGCGAATTGCGAATATCATGATCCCATCCTAATATTTGGATACAATTTATATCTTTAATCAATGTGTAGAGAAGTCTTTTACGTGTAGTTTCACTCTCCATCGGTGGTCTCTCACACATGCTCACACACTCTCTCCCGAGGTGTCTTTCTCGCACACATGCTCTAGATATAACCCTCCCTCCCTCTCGTAACCATTTACAACTGTTTTCACTAACCTTTATCACAAGCACTCTTCCTCTCGCAAACATGCACACGCACAATCCTCATCGACCCTTTCTATATACATGGACCTGCCTACGTGTCTCATGTACGCACATTATCTTTACGCCTGTCTCTCACGCATTGTCTCACACCTCTCTTCCTAATCGACGAGTATGATTCTAGTAGAGCATTCTGTAGATGCCCCTTAAAGTTGGGTTGGATGAATAGTAATATCAGAGATAAAGGGGTTACCTTAGTCCGAGAACCTAGGGTTACAAATCCTAGCCAGTGGACATAGAGTCATTCACAATTCTGCTATCTTTGTCTTGTACGACTAGTCATCCATGGGTCTTCCTAAATGCGTCACGGGCCGACCAATGTGGCGCAGGATGGAACCGAATGAAGGGCCTCACCTCGACCCACCGGACCTCACGCGGTGACACACCCTCTGCCCCCACGTCTCATTATCTTCTCACACCCACACATACCAACACAAACACCACACACACAGAAAATTTCTCTTGGCGCCTCTATTCCCTCCCCCCTTGCATATTCACACTCAAGGGAATGGAATCTCCTGTCATGACGTCATATTCGTCTCTCTCTCTCTCTAGACCACTCTCATTTCTCGTGCTATCTCTCCCACGCCCCCCCCCCCCGGTCGGCCCCTCTATCCATGCCTCTCTCGAATACGTAATACACACACATACCTCTCTAGGCCCCGCCAAATGCATCAACTACACATTCACACATGTTACATCACATACCCCATTGATCTAAAAAGCCCTCTCTTCACATTTATTTCGCATACAACATTCCTTTTGAATAAAGTGTGGCCAAAAAAATATTTTATAGTTTCTACATATATACAACATTACAAAGTTATATGGAGGAGTACGAACGCTAATTTGCATTGCATGGTGCCCACAATGATATTTATTCCGCACTGTGAATTTGTATATTTTTATACTATATACAAAGTTAGTCATAATAAAGAGAAACGAACAGCATCTCTCTCTCCATCGCATACCCCCCTGTACGCCCCTTTCACGTATGCACACAAAATTATCTCCAGGTCCTCTAAAAGTAAGCCCCCAGAAAATTCATGCATGTTTCATCTTTCTCTCGCGATATATGCAATGACGATCATTGTATTTGAAGCGAAAGCATGATACGTATATTGGACTTCAGAATCCACTCATTACGGTCACCATTTACATTTAGTGGTTATTATACAGTCATGGGCTCACCGTACAACTCTGTATTTGCTCATGACATGACTAGTTGACCAGTTAAATGCTCCACGTGGCACCTCTAGTGTTGCATCACATTATCTCACTACCATCGTGCCCACCTGTCGACTTGTATCTACTCTACATCTACACTCTTATAAAATACATAAAATACACTCTTATAAAAAAACAGAGTTGGTGATGATGGTGTGCCTGCCATCCTGCAATATAGGCCGTCTGATTTATATCTGACGGATAGGAAAGAAACTATGGCAATTTTGCAAAAAGGTACCCACACACCTCTCCACATTTGCAAATAAGGCCTTCCCTCGTTCATCCTTTTCTCTCACAAGATAAACAAGTCATACAAATGCATCTTGATGTTACGTGCAACGCACGGGCATCTTGCTAGTAAGAATGAAAACAAACGACAAAAAAATATTTGGACGGTGGGTCGAAGTCATGACCGCGGGCACAGCGGACAAGGTGGCCTTGTATTGGTATGTTGAGCCGTCTGTTTTAGCACACAGGAGCTAGTGTGGTGATTATACACACATGCACGCATGCACACGAACTACATCCACGCAACACTCACACAAACACATGCAACCACGCACGCACGCAACACTCACACATACACACGCAGCCACGCACGCACGCAACACTCACACGTACGCACGCAACACACATGCACACATGCACGCATGCATGCACACGCCAGTACACCACACGACCAACACACACTCTCACGCTCAAGTGCTCAACCTACACGTGCATGCGCACACATCAGGCCCTGACAGACACATACACAACCAGGTGATTCCCGCGCATGGGTTGGAGCCTTGTCGCGCCTGCGTAAATTTGTGTTTATCTGACCTTTTGCCTATGCGAACTGACAGGTGGGACCCACAAAGAACATGGTCAATTTAACTAGTCAACATGGCGCCACACAGACTATTTGGCCGGTCAACAGAGTGCAATCCGATGCTGAACTGTGAGCAAGTGACCGTATAATCACCGCAAAACGTATATAGTGACCGTAATCAGCTTATTCTGAAGTTCGGTGACCGTATTACGCTTTTCTGTCTGTAGGCCCTCCAAAACTACATCTCTACACGTTCTCGCATGTTACATCTAACAACTATGCAGTACAACACTACTACTACACTCTAACACAATAAATCATATGTGTTTTTAGTTTTACTAGATATCATATTGTTACTTATAATTATTCAGTTTGCATACATTAAATTTGCCTTTAAAATGTATGGCCAGTATCATCTATCGCGCGGGAAAAATCCCGCCCTTTCCTGTTTAATCGGGTTTGTATCGATGGATCGTGCGAAACAGCAAAACTATAGTACTATACAGTACAAGTGATAGTTCACTGGGCCATCGTGTCGTCTACTCCTCCATCGTAAGAGTGGAGCGCTCGCTTTCATAAATCTTCTAGTCCCTTTCGCCGACATGTGGGACATCAAGCTACCGGGTCCACGTGCCATACCGGAATACAGTGCAGAGCAGCCGGGATGAAGCACCCCAGTCATGGCGCCGGCGTAGTAATGAGCAATGAAGCGTCAAATCACAAAGTTGCACCTTTCCTGCAGTTAAGTTGGAGGGACGAAGCAACCATCATTTCACTCGTTGCTGAATCCGCTTCTCCCTCATCTTCTTCAACTTAACCACGTGTTGCTTCTGCCGTTGTTCTGCCTCATGTGGGACGCAGATCGGCTTGGTAAAGCACTGACACGTGGGACCGCATGTTAGCAAACTGCCAAGACAACGTCCTCCAAAAATAAGAAGCCTAATCCTAGACTTACAAAGGGCTACGTAGCTGCTACGTATACTTTCCATCTAATCTATATATGCCCCCCCTGATTTTCAGGTGGGGTGGGCTTAATCCTCTCCTTTAATCCAATCAAATAGTCCCACATCACATCAGTTCATAACTTTACGTAAACCATTACGTGGATGTAGCATTGCTCAAATAAGAAACCTCCCCCGCCATCCGCGCGACAAAATCACCTCCTTTTTACTAATCTTGATTCTATAAATTTTTAGATCAATATAATTGAGATTTGTATAGATAGCACACAGGAGCAAAACCAAGTGGTACGGTTAAGGGCATCCACAATGTGTAGCCAAATGTGAAAATAGCTTTTGGCATCATGGGAGCCATTGTGGATGGTGTTGCCAAAGCCAAAAAGATGGAACCAAAGCTCCTTGATTGATTAATTGAAGGAATAGAAAAATGCAATGTCTCTCCTCTTTCTCCCATGCTTGGACGCATGTAGTACAGCATAGAGCACAGAGTCTACTCCCCTGTCCCTTCTATCACAAATCACAAAGCAGTGAGGCGTCAAATCACAAAAGCATGGACGAAGCAACCATCATTTCACTCTTCGCTGACTCTGTTTCTCCATCGTCTTCTTCGAGAAACCATCTCACCGCACTAGTACTCCTAGTAGTACTAGTAAAGGACTTCCTGGATGCAAATAAGGCGGTTGTCTCAGCTCGCAGGCGGCACTTGCGAACGACTTACCGTGGTCTCGCTCAATGGTGTTCTCCGTCGAACGTACTTCGCCAAACCACTAAAAAAAGATATCGTCGACGTCACCGCAATGGGGAAGGAAGTTAAATATAGTTACTACCTCCATTTTTTTGTACACAAGGCCAGTATATATCAAAATTACAATTTGCAAAGGGCCACTAACACTAATCGAGGCAAAATTGATGGGGTTAGCAACCAAGGACATTAATATCCCCTGCGTGCATGCGGAAGTGAGAAGATTGGTTTGCATGGTGCTGCATTAATCAAGCGATGAGGAGTGAGATGGTTAGCTCTTTGGTCTTTGGAGAAAAAATACGCATTAATTGACACGTGAAACGAGGATTTGTATCAATTAAATCCCGCGAAGGAAAACCCTGCCTTTCTTTTTTAACACTAGTACTCCTAGTACGTACGTACTTATCCTGTTTGGGTCTAGGCCTTGCATTGCCAAACTTCGCCACACATTTTTGCCAAGCTTGCCTAAAGTTTTCAAAATGAGAAGGAAGTACACTTGCGCACGGCTGTCGTGGTCGCACCGCGCGCTCACACGGTCGCTCCTGCACGCCGCGGTCGCACCGCACCCTCACACAGTCGCTCCTACACACCGCAAACCCAACCAAGGGAACGCACCCTCACTGACACGTGTTGTTGCATGTGAACAAACCAAACTCAGCCATCCTATCGCTGACACATAATTTTTGTTCATAGAGTATGTTTATCCAGCCACACGTTGGGGAGTATCCGTACGGCCCGTGTGGTGGTCTGTTGGGGAAGAAGAAGAGGTGAGGAAGAAGGAAAGAAGGGTTATGAGACGTAGGATATTCATCCAACCGCCTGAAATGGTAGACTGACCCAAGTCAGGCGACTTGCATGACAAAAATATGTTTTTACACAGCAAAAGGTCCATAAAAACAACAACATAAAGAAAAACTATCACTTCTCGCGGAAAGAGACGGCCTCGTCGTCTTTGGCTGCCGGCGCGAACCAGCCGACGTGTGTCTCCGCACCGTGGTTGTCCTCGGCCTCCAGCTACTCGTTCAAGCAGAGCGTGCGGGTGCTCGGCACGGACGAGAGCACAGCCCAGTTCAAGTCGAGGACGTCCGGTTCCGCCTGCAGGAGGGCCTCGATGGCATCGGCATCCGCGCGCTCCGCGTCGAGTCGAGCCTCCGCCTCCCGGTTCAAGTCCAGGACGTCTGGTTCCGCCTGCAAGAGGGCATCGATGAGAGCGGCATCCGCGCGCTCTGTGTCGAGTCAAGCCTCTGCTGCCCGGTTCAAGTCCAGGACGTCCGGTTCCGCCTGCAGGAGGGCCTCGATGGCAGCGGCATCCGCGCGCTCTGCCTCAAGTTGAGCCTCCACTGCCCGGTTCACATCCACGACATCCGGTTCCGCCTGCAGGAGAGCCTCGATGGCAGCGGAATGCGGGCGCTCCATGTCGAGTTGAGCCTCTGCCTCCCGGTCCTCCTTTAGTATCGCCATGTTGAACCGCTGGTCCACCTGCACCATGGGGGACTCGGACGTCGGCACGAAGTCGACGTCCATCGTCTCATACCCATCGGGGGCCTTCTGCTCCGCGACCTCCGCCATGAACATTGGATCGGCTTCCTCCTTCTCTTAGCTTGGCTCCAGAGAACTCGGGGATTGGCCCGCCGCAAAGCGAGCTTGGGAACGGAGGTCTGTGGCACCGACCGCCGCCGCGATTTCTGCGCGGCGCTTCGGCGTCAGCATCTTGTAGTAAGTGATCTTGCGGCGCACCATGGCTTTTCGCCGAACTAGGGGACGCTTGATGCGGGCTAGGGGATCGAAAGATGGGGGAATGGGCTGGAGATTTGGTGTGGTTTCAGGGCAGTGGCTGGTGTAGGCCGAGCAGCGAAGGTTCTGGTGTGAATAGTGGTTCCGGTGACGACCGGTCAATCGGTTTTGACTGTACATCGCTCTTCTCGCGTTCGCGTTGCAGCCCGGCATGCTGGACCCTCCACGTCGCTCACCGAATGGAACGCGCTTCGTCTTGCGTTTTTGCTCGCTTGTGGGACTGCAGTTGAGAGCAAACCGACGTCCCTCCCCCTCCCCCGCCTGCGTCATTTATTATACCACCACTCCCTCAGTTTTATGCGGAGTAAATAAAAATAGAGGGAGTATACTATGGATGAGGATCCCCTGACGTGGCCGAACCCATTGAGTAACTGACATGCGGGGCCTAGCAAGCATGGGGTCCGCCAGTAAGTGATCGAAAGGGATGGTAAGGCAGGGATACCTATGTCAGAGGATCCACTTCCACTATACTACTTTGACCAAATGTTAGAGTAATAATATATGACATGCAACTTACACAAATGTTAGAGTAATAATATATGACATGCAACTTACACAAAGCATACAGGGTCTAATGCGTTTTTCGAGGCTAACTTTGACCAAATGTTAGAGTAATAATATATGACATGCAACTTACACAAAGCATACGGTCAAATTCGTATGTGAAAGGAGTTTCCAATGATATAATTTTCACATTATACATCTCATGTACTATTAATCTTGTCAATAGTTAAATTGGAAACCATCTCGAGTACAAATCTAGGAGTACGTATGAATCTAACAATATTGATTGGGCGTTGTCGAATGTTGATACCTTTTTTATCAAAGTAGAGATACTTTGACTACACATAAAACTTATATGTAAACTAGAAAGGATAGGAGCGAGTATATTGTATGTTCAAAAATGAAACGAACATTGAATACCCTTTATATATGATTTGCGGATGCTATGATCACCGGTTCAAAATTTTGAATCCGCCTTACGTATCACGTGCCCCCACTCGTTCCCTCTCGATTTCATCTCGGGGTCCGGAGATCTATTAAAAGAGGACTAGGGTGGGTACATGCGAATGATACTCAGCGGAATGTTCAAATGAGGCATGCGAGAGGATGGACTCGACTGGAGGGCGGCATGATCGATGGAGAAGAGGGTTGGAGAGGAATGAGAAATAAGCAAACGCCACATGATTATACTTGAACGGCTCAAATAAACAATAAGTTGTCTCGCTTGGCCTACATAGTGAAAGGCCTAATGCGCAACGTGGAGCACTGACGCTCAAATATGGCCGGGAAAACAGGGAAACCGACATGTGGGGCACACCCGTCGGGACGACGTGGCGCAGACTAGTCCAATGGAGGAGCTGGCCCACGACCTCCTCGCCACCGACAACCGTTCATGTGGGTCATTGGGGCCAACAACGGGGCGCAGCTCCAGCACCGCCTCTGGACACGGCAACCGCTGTGAGCGACACGCTCATATCGTCGCTAGACACGGTCGGTTTCAGTGTGTCGGGGGTGGCGTTAGTGCTGTGGCACGACCAACAGTATGTTTGGTTTGTGCCGAAGGTTGCCCCATCAAAGCATTGGGTACCAAAATTTTGGTTGAGGCATTGGTTGCCCATGATTTGGCCGACATTGGCAAGAAAAATGAACTAGAGTTGGCTAGAGTTCATTGGCATGCCAAAGAAATGGCAACCATCCAAACAAAGACCAATATTTGGGTCATGACCAAAATTTTGGTTGAGGTCTTGGTTGCCCATGATTTGGCCGACATTGGCAAGAAAAATGAACTGGAGTTGGCTAGAGTTCATTGGCATGCCAAAAAAATGGCAACCATCCAAACAAAGACCAATCTTTGGGTCATGACCAAAATTTTGGTAAGGTGCACTTTGGCCACAATCCAAACACACCCCAACACCCAGCTCGTCGAGGATGCACGGGGCGCCGCGACGCGTCCGCGGAGTGGTGTAGCGCGACCAACTGCATCCTCTGGACCTGAGACCATGCCGGGTCATCTTGCTTTTTCAATGACATGCGGGGATCGCATGTGAGCAAAGGGCATCTCCAACGTTGCCACGACCGCAGCTGACTACCCTAGCACACCAAAACCCTCGTCCCTCGCGCCGTCGCGTGGTGCGTTCCCAGCAGGCGCTAGTTGCCCGCATTCATGTCGTTCGTTCGTATGTTGTCGTTAAGAGGCTCGGTGCCTGAGGAACCAACTCCGGTGACTTAATGACGCACCCGGACGCTTGGCCTCACCGGAATGTGCTACTTAAAGCGGCAACGCTCAGCTAACCTCCACACCATAGCGCATCGTCCTCCTACCTGGCACCACATCCGCCATGACCGCAAGTGCGAACGCTCTGCGGGAGAGCTTGTCTTCGGGGATGAAGCTCGAGGTCGCCGCCCTCGCTCAAGTCGCCTCTCGCGACGCAATAGCGGCGTAGCCGGACATGGACGCGACCGCACAAGCGGTGGCCACGCTGGCGGCTGACGACGGGAGCACCGTCAGCCACGCGTCCTACTTGTCGCCGTCCAACGTCCGGCACCATCGAGGTCGGAGACTCCTCCAAGGATGAGTAGGGCATGGGAGGCGGCAGGGCATGGTGTGCCAACTGGCCGGTCTGTATCCCGTGTTCTACTCTTCCTCGCCGGAGACCGCACCTTCACTTCACGGGTCTTGAACCCCGCCCCCGTACATAGAGATCGCAGATGGAGGATGTAAGTGCATCTAGTTCCCCTTAGTGATTTTGGTGTATTGAAGACTTATAGGTTAAGGATATAATGTGTTTATGAGTGTACACAGGTCTATAAGTCTATGAGGAGTTTGATATTAAGTCGACCCCTAAAAATGAAGTTCTTCGACTGAAGACTTTGATATACTGAAGACTTTGAAAGTGAAGAAATTGGTGTGACCTTGAAGACTTGGTATTCATTCGAGGAACATGAAGCGTGAAGACTTGGTATTCATTCGAGGAACATGAAGCGTGAAGACTTTTGTTTTAGTAGTTTCATTTTCTCTTTCTTGAGTCATAGGAAACATCGTACTATTAAAGGGGGTCGAGGAAATACTAAGGAAAATTTTCCATGTGATGCTCAACTCAAATCCTACACCTACCAATCCCTTCGAATGAAGCCATTGGAAATCTCATACAGTTCAGTCAATTTCTTCAGTGACAGAGACGCAGTTCTTCTAGTCACTGAGGACTTTGTTCTGACTGAGGAGTTAGGAATTCGCCAGTGCGTGTTGCCTACACAGTGAGGAACATGATAGCCCTAAGGAATTTGTACCTCAAATTTCCGACCGTTGTTGTGCTACGCGCCAGCTGTCCCAAAATATCTTATCCATCCAACGGTCATATCATTGAAGGGCATTTATGTCTTATCATGGCGGGCTGCTCCCTAGGCTATAAATAGCCGCCCCCTACAACCACTAGCTGGTTAGCTGCTCCGAGAGAAACTGACACTTGTCATTTGAGAGCAACCCATCCTCCGAGGACTTTGAGTGAAAATCATCAAGTGAGGAAAATCCAAAACCCAAACCCAAACACCTAAAAACCCAAAGTGATTGAGCATCAATGAAGAGATTGATCCTGCGTGGATCCGACGCTTTTTACCTTTGAAGATTGTGCTTCTTCCAGACAGTTAGGCGTCATGGTCTAGAGCATCCAAGAGGAATTGTGGATCTCCGAGTGACCAAGTTTGTGAAGGTTCAGAAGTCACCTGAAGACTTATCACGAGTGATTGGACGAGGACTGTGTGTCCTTAGTTCAAGGAGAATACGGTGAGGACTTAGTGTCCCGAGCTGCGTGCTCAAGACTGGGTGTCCGGGACTGTGTGTCCTCGAGTTTGAATACTCAGCCGCTCCAACCAGATGTACAACTGAGACAGCAGTTGGAACTGGTCTACCAAATCATAGTCTTCACCAAGCTTACTGGTTCCATTTCCTCAACTCTTTCATTTCCTCAGTATTGTGTTGTTCGTTTATCATATCTGTGTTTGAAGACTTTCTCAATTTCCTCAGTTCTATTTCTTCAATCTGTTTGTCTTCATCTTGTGCTATCCTGTGATTACGCTTTCCGTACTCCGTGTTTGTCTTCATTTCATCATGATGACTATGCTTGTATTCTGTTATGTTTACTTCTGAGTACTTATTCCGCTGCTAGTAGTTCTTCGCTAAGGAATTTCCTCACTAGCAAATTACTCAGTGAAGAATTTCATAAAAATCGCCTATTCAACCCCCCCCCCCCTCTAGTCGATATAACGCACTTTCAGAGCACGTCAATCGCCACCGTAGAATAGGTTTAGGGTCGGGTTTCTTTTATTTTTCTGTCCTATAAAAGTTCAAAATGTAATGAAAATCTACCGTGTTTGCATTAATCTCGGCCGGTGTATATGAACTTTCACAATAATATACATATTGTAGGAGTACAAGCAAGATGCCCGTGAGTTGCATGGAAGATCAAGATCTTGTGGGAGAAAAGGATGAACGAGGGAAAGCCTTATCTGCAAATGTGGAGAGGAGTGCGGGTAAATTGTCATAGTTTCCTTCCAATTTGTTAGATATAGATCGGACGGCCTATATTGCAGGATGACAGGCACACCATCATCACCAACTCTGCTTTTTATTGAACCGAGAAAAATCTAACATGTGAAGTAAATAAACACATAGGGTCTATACATACACAAATTATCTTAGGCACTCCAATAGTACGTCCACTACACATTCACGCATTTCACATCTTTCTACATCTACGGGAACCTACGAAAGGGTTAACGTAAATTGCCTCTCTCTCCTCCCCTGATTTTCATGGTGGTGGGCCCCTCCCTCCCCCCAATCTACAATCAACAGCTCACACGTTTCACATTACGTTAATTATGTAACTAGGATTATGTAGGTGTAGCATTACTCGTCCTAAAAAAACCAACTAAGCCAACCACCCAGCATATCGCGCGGGAAAAGACCCAGCCGCGCCGTTTTAGTTGGGATTACGGATTACTACTAGCAGTATCGATGGATCGCGCGAAGCAACAAATTTTTTTTAGGGAGCTAAGCACCTAGTTTAAAAGGAAAAAAGGCGGTACACTCACAGCACTCCTGTCGCGACCGTATTGTGCTACCTCTTGAGCACTGCGTTGGATTTCCCCGAAGAGGAACGGATGATGCAGCAAAGTAGCGTAAGTATTTCCCTCAGTTTTTGAGAACCAAGGTATCAATCCAGTAGGAGGCTACGCGCGAGTCCATCGTACCTACACAAAACAAATAGCTCAATGCAACCAACATGATTAGGGGTTGTCAATCCCTTCACGGTCACTTACGGGAGTGAGATCTGATAGAGATGATAGATAATATTTTTGGTATTTTTTATATAGAGATGCAAAGTGAAAAGTAAAAGGAAAAGTAAAAAAGCAAAGCAATAATAAAGTGATGGAGATTGATATGATAAGAATAGACTCGGGGGCCATAGGTTTCACTAGTGGCTTCTCTCAAGAGCATAAGTATTCTATGGTGGGTGAACAAATTACTGTTGAGCAATTGACAAAATTGAGCATACCTATGAGAATATCTAGGCATGATCATGTATATAGGCATCAGGTCCGAGACAAATAGACCGACTCCTGCCTGCATCTACTACTATTACTCCACTCATCGACCGCTATCGAGCATGCATCTAGAGTATTAAGTTAAAAACAGAGTAACGCCTTAAGCAAGATGACATGATGTAGAGCGATAGTTTCATGCAATATGATAAAAACCCCATCCTGTTATCCTCGATGGAAACAATACAATACGTGCCTTGCTGCCCCTACTGTCACTGGGAAAGGACACCGCAAGATTGAACCCAAAGCTAAGCACTTCTCCCATTGCAAGAAAGACCAATCTAGTAGGCCAAACCAAATTGATAATTCGAAGAGACTTGCAAAGATAACCAATCATACATAAAAGAATTCAGAGAAGATTCAAATATTATTCATAGATAGACTTGATCATAAACCCGCAATTCATCGATCTCAACAAACACACCGCAAAAAGAAGATTACATCGAATAGACCTCCACGAGAGAGGGGGAGAACATTGTATTGAGATCCAAAAAGAGAGAAGAAGCCATCTAGCTACTAATTGTGGACCCGAAGGTCTGAGGTAGACTACTCACACTTCATCGGAGGGGCTAGGATGATGTAGAAGCCCTCCATGATGATGGCCCCCTCCGGCGGAGCTCCGGAACAGGCCCCAAGATGGGATCTCGTGGGTACAGAAGGTTGCCGCGGTGGAATTAGGTTTTTGGCTCTGTCTCTGATTGTTGGGGGTACGTAGGTATATATAGGAGGAAGAAGTACGTCGGTGGAGCTTCGAGGGGCCCACGAGGCAGGGGCGCGCCCTCCACCCTCGTGACCGCCTCGTGGCTTTCTTGACGGAGGGTCCAAGTCTCCTGGGTCTTATCTGATGAGAAAATCACGTTCCCGAAGGTTTCATTCCGTTTGGACTCCGTTTGATATTATGTTTCTCCGAAACTCTGAAATAGGCAAAAAAACAATTCTGGGTTGGGCCTCCGGTTAATAGGTTAGTCCCAAAAATAATATAAAAGTGGAAAATAAAGCCCAATATAGTCCAAAACAGTAGATAATATAGCATGGAGCAATCAAAAATTATAGATACATTGGAGACGTATCAGGCACCCCCAAGCTTAATTCCTGCTCATCCTCGAGTAGGTAAATGATAAAAAGAGATTTTTTTATGCGGAGTGCTACTTGGTATAATTTCAATGTAATTCTTCTCAATTGTGGTATGAATATTTAGATCCGAAAGATTCAAGACAAAAGTTTGTATTGACATACAAATAATAATAATACTTCAAGCATACTAACTAAGCAATTATGTCTTCTCAAAATAACATGGACAAAGAAAGTTATCCCTATAAAATCATATAGTCTGGCTATGCTCTATCTTCACCACATAAAGTATTTAAATCATGCACAACCCCGATGACAAGCCAAGCAATTGTTTCATACTTTTGACATTTTCAAAACTTTTTCGATCTTCACGCAATACATGACCGTGAGCCATGGATATAGCACTATATGTGGAATAGAATGGTGGTTGTGGAGAAGACAAAAAGGGAGAAGATAGTCTCACATCAACTAGGCATATCAACGGGCTATGGAGATGCCCATCAATAGATATCAATGTGAGTGAGTAGGGATTGCCATGCAACGGATGCACTAGAGATGTAAGTATATGAAAGCTCAACAAAAGAAACTAAGTGGGTGTGCATCCAACTCGCTTGCTCATGAAGACCTAGGATATTTTGAGGAAGCCCATCGTTGGAATATACAAGCCAAGTTCTATAATGAAAAACTCCCACTAGTATATGAAAGTGACAAAATGAGAGACTCTCTATCACGAAGATCATGGTGCTACTTTGAAGCACAAGTGCGGTAAAAGGATAGTAACATTGTCCCTTCTCTCTTTTTCTCTCACTTTTTTCTCTTTTTTTTATTTGGGCCTTTTCTCTTTTTTATGGCCTCTTTTTTTCTTTTTCTTTTTTAATTTTTCGTCCGGAGTCTCATCTCGACTTGTGGGGGAATCATAGTCTCCATCATCATTTCCTCACTTGGGACAATACTCTCAAAATTATGATCATCACACTTTTATTTTTCTTACAACTCAACAATTACAACTCGAAACTTAGAACAAAATATGACTCTATGTGAATGCCTCCGACGGTGTACCGGGATATGCAATGATTCAAGAGTGACATGTATGAAAGAATTATGAATGGTGGCTTTGCCATGAATACGATGTCAACTACATGATCATGCTAGCAATATGACAATGATGGAGCATGTCATAATAAAAGGAACGGTGGAAAGTTGCATGGCAATATATCTCGGAATGGCTATGGAAATGCCATGATAGGTAGGTATGGTGGCTGTTTTGAGGAAGGTATATGGTGGGTGTATGATACCGGCGAAAGGTGCGCGGTATTAGAGCGGCTAGCAAAGGTGGAAGGAAGGAAAGTGCGTATAATCCATGGACTCAACATTAGTCATAAAGAACTCATATACTTACTGCAAAAATCTAGAAGTTATCAAAGCAAAGTATTACGTGCATGCTCCTAGGGGGATAGATTGGTAGGAAAAGACCATCGCTCGTCCCCGACCGCCACCCATAAGGAAGACAATCAATATGTAAATCATGCTCCGACTTTATCACATAACGGTTCACCATACGTGCATGCTACGGGAATCACAAACTTTAACACAAGTATTCCTCAAATTCACAACTACTCAACTAGCTTGACTCTAATATCACCATCTTCATATCTCAAAACAATTATCAAGCATCAATCTTTTCTTAGTATTCAACGCACTCAAAAGAAAGTTTTACAAATCTTGAATACCAAGCATATTATTATTATTAAGCAAACTACCATGCTATTTAAGACTCTCAAAATAATCTAAGTGAAGAATGAGAGATCAATAGTTTCTTTAAAACAAATCCACCACCGTGTTCTAAAATATATAAGTGAAGCACTAGAGCAAAAACTATATAGCTCAAAAGAATAAGTGAAGCACATAGAGTATTCTAACAAATTCCAATTCATGTATGTCTCTCTCAAAGGGTTTGTGTAGCAAGGATGATTGTGGTAAACTAAAAAGCAAAGACTCTAATCCTACAAGACACTCCAAGCAAAACACATATCATGTGGTGAATAAAAATATAGCTCCAAGTAAAATTACCGATGGAAGTGGACGAAAGAGGGGATGCCTTCCGGGGCATCCCCAAGCTTTGACTTTTTGGTGTCCTTGGATTATATTGGGGGTGCCATGGGCATCCCCAAGATTAGGCTCTTGCCACTCCTTGTTCCATAATCCATCAAAAGATTTCACCCAAAACTTGAAAACTTCACAACACAAAACTCAACAGAAATCTCGTGAGCTCCGTTAGCGAAAGAAAACAAAAGACCACTTCAAGGTACTGTAATGAACTCATTATTTATTTATATTGGTGTTAAACCTACTGTATTCCAACTTCTCTATGGATTATAAACTATTTTACTAGCCATAGATTCATCAAAATAAGCAAACAACACACAAAAAACAGAATCTGTCAAAAACAGAACAGTCTGTAGTAATCTGTAACTAACGCAAACTTATGGAAATCCAAAAAATCTACCAAAATAGGACGACCTAGACAATATGTTCATTGATCAGCATTAATTGGAATCAGTATTTTATCATGTTCTGGTGATTTTTAATAATTGTTTTCGTGAACAGAAAGATTCTGGAAGTTACAGCAAGATCAAATAACTATCATCCAAGAAGATCCTATAGGTCTAACTTGGCAAAAACACTAATTAAAACACAAAACCACATCTAAACAGAAGGTAGATGGATTATTTATTCCTAAACAGAAGCAAAAACAAAAAAACTAAAAATAAAATTGGATTGCCTCCCAACAAGCGCTATCATTTAACGCCCGTAGCTAGGCATAAAAGCGAGGATAGATCTAGGTAGTGCTGTAGTAATAAGATAGATCGGCGAAACTCATTTCATACTCCCTACATTCGGCAGCAAGTTTTCTTTGAGGAAAGCAGAAGTAATCAAAAGGGCTAAATTTAATAGGGCAAAAATCCCCAAGATCAATTTTAGGAGGTATAGGTTCCTCTTTCGGCCCTTCGTATTGCACAACCAATTCATCATTATAAGCATTCTTTTGACAGAACCTTGTGAGCCTATACTCAAGAGAGTATCCTAGCTCATTATTTTGAATAGCCAAATCATCATTAAGTTCAGAGATTCTATCAATTAAAATATTGGTAGGCACCTTTTTTCTAAGATTTTCATTAAAAGCAACGTAGTCAATAGATTGAAAACGCATTATTTCTTCTTGATCAAAGAGGATAGATTCTATGGGAGGACGGCCAGCGTCCACCCTATAAAGCGCAAAGATTTCTTTGTCCTCTTTTATGATAGATCTGAATTCATGAGCCAAAAAGATTGTGATGGCACGCTTAACAGAGGAATGCTCGATATTAGAAAATTCTAGAAAAATCCTTTGTATTGAAGGATGCATATGCATAAATTGCCTTTCAAGTTCAACGATAAGCATGGCAATAGTGTCCGCAAGACTACTAGTTCTATGGAGAATAGAACTGCCCATAGAAGGCAAAGCACCGGCACAAGTAAAGAAATCTTGAATAACTCCTTTTCCAATAATATTACCGCTACCAATTCAAAATCTTTTTGTATGCAAGGTAGGGGATTCTTCAGCCGGAGCATCAGAATTTTCCATGTTATTATTATTGTCCATGTCGGCAATAATTTCCCCAATTTCAGACATAACGACAAGCAAGCGAGAAAGAGGCAAACGGAAGAGAGAGGGCGAATAAAACGGCAAGGGTGAAGTGGGGGAGAGGAAAACGAGAGGCAAATGGCAACTAATGTAATGCGAGAGATGGGTATTGTGATGGGTACTTGGTATGTTGACTTTTGCGTAGAATCCCCGGCAACGGCGACAGAAATTCTTCTTGCTACCTCTTGAGCACTGTGTTGGATTTCCCCGAAGAGGAAGGGATGATGCAGCAAAGTAGCATAAGTATTTCCCTCAGTTTTTGAGAACCAAGGAGTAGGAGGCTACGCGCGAGTCCCTCGTACCTACACAAAACAAATAGCTCAACGCAACCAACGCGATTAGGGGTTGTCAATCCCTTCACGGTCACTTACGGGAGTGAGATCTGATAGAGATGATAGATAATATTTTTGGTATTTTTGATATAGAGATGCAAAGTGAAAAGTAAAAGGCAAAGTAAAAAAGCAAAGCAATAATAAAGTGATGGAGATTGATATGATGAGAATAGACCCGGGGGCCATAGGTTTCACTAGTGGCTTCTCTCAAGAGCATAAGTACTCTACGGTGGGTGAACAAATTACTGTTGAGCAATTGCCAGAATTGAGCATAGTTATGAGAATATCTAGGCATGATCATGTATATAGGCATCACGTCCGAGACAAGTAGACCGACTCTTGCCTGCATCTACTACTATTACTCCACTCATCGACCGCTATCGAGCATGCATCTGGAGTATTAAGTTAAAAACAGAGTAACGCCTTAAGCAAGATGACATGATGTAGAGGGATAGTTTCATGAAATATGATAAAAAAACCCATCTTGTTATCCTCGATGGCAACAATACAATACGTGCCTTGCTGCCCCTACTTTCACTGGGAAAGGACACCACAAGATTGAACCCAAAGCTAAGCACTTCTCCCATGGCAAGAAAGACCAATCTTGTAGGCCAAACCAAATTGATAATTCGAAGAGACTTGCAAAGATAACCAATCATACATAAAAGAATTCAGAGAAGATTCAAATATTATTCATAGATAGACTTGATCATAAACCCACAATTCATCGGTCTCAACAAACACACCGCAAAAAGAAGATTACATCGAATAGATCTCCACTATAGAGGGGGAGAACATTGTATTGAGATCCAAAAAGAGAGAAGAAGCCATCTAGCTATTAACTATGGACCCGAAGGTTTGAGGTAAACTACTCACACTTCATCGGAGGGGCTAGGATGATGTAGAAGCCCTCCGTGATGATGGCCCCCTCCGGCGGAGCTCCGTAATAGGCCCCAAGATGGAATCTCGTGGGTACAGAAGGTTGCGGCCGTGGAATTAGGTTTTTGGCTCCGTCTCTGATCGTTTGGGGGTACGTAGGTATATATAGGAGGAAGAAGTACGTCGGTGGAGCTTCGAGGGGCCCATGAGGCAGGGGGCGTGCCCTAGGGGGGCGCCCTCCACCCTCGTGAGCGCCTCTTGGCTTTCTTGACGGAGGGTCCAAGTCTCCTGGGTCTTATCTGATGAGAAAATCATGTTCCCGAAGGTTTCATTCCGTTTGGACTCCGTTTGATATTCTGTTTCTCCGAAACTCTAAAATAGGCAAAAAAACAGCAATTCTGGGTTGGGCCTCCGGTTAATAGGTTAGTCCCAAAAATAGTATAAAAGTGGAAAATAAAGCTCAATATAATCCAAAACAGTAGATAATATAGCATGGAGCAAGCAAAAATTATAGATATGTTGGAGACGTATCACATTGCACCCCACACATGTTCGGTCCTGCATACGGCTCACGCAAACGGAACGCGCTTCGGCTTGCCTCTTCACTGACACGTGGGACTGCACTTGGAGAAACCGACCATGCGCCAAACTCCCCCCCCCCTCCCCGCCCATCGCGTGAAAATCCTCCCCCCCCCCCCACACACACACCCAAAAATTCCCGCCAAATCCGATTCAACCGCCCTTCGGCCAACTAGCCAATATTCCCCAAACCCCCCTCCCCCCTGTCCCCCTCCACTCCATTCGCTCCGCCAAAGCCGCCCTCCCCACCGCGCCGATACGTCGGCGCCGCGGTTCGACGATCCTCTCGCTCCCACAGTATGCTCTCGTAGACTGTCGTCCTCTCACCGCGCCGCCACCTCTGGCTACATTCCTGTGGAGGCGCACGGCGGTCAGCGCCGCCACCGCTGGCGACGTTCGTGTGGAGACGCACGACGGTCAGCTTCTCCCCCGGTACGTGCATTCTAGACTGAGGCCCCGTTCATGTTGGTGTAGCGCTGAATGTTAGATGATACACGCTGTTAATCTCACTGTTTGCCGAAGTAGTTTACTGTCAATATGCTCTGCTTAAGAAGCTTCCTTGCCCTATTCTGCACTCAATCTGCTTAGCTGAGATGGCATGCCAAGGCCGATTAGTTGCTAAAATATCCTGCCATATATTTATTGTGACGTAGATTGCCATGGTCTAGTAGCCAATCTGTTAGGTGAAATAGCTCTACACCGTTTTATACTCGATCTTTGTTGCTACGATGGCCTTCGATAGTTTGATGGCTATGTGCTCGGCCTCATTGACTGCTGACACAGCCTGCCATAATTTGGCACTCAAATCTGTTTGCTGAATTAGCTTTACATATATTTCGTTACTTAGATCTGCTCGTCCAAATATCTTGCCATAGCTTTAGACATCGACCTAGTTATTTTTTTCTGGACTTCATAAAAAAGCATATATGTTTTTCCTATAATATCTAGTAGAAGAACTAATTTGTATGTCTAACAGATGGACAGGACTTGGATAACTTCTGCTCGAAGATTCTCCGCTGCATATGTCGAGGGGGTTGAAAACTTCATGAACTTTATCAGAGCTGAGTACGGTGGTCCGAAATCAGATGTGATCTGCCAGTTGTATGAATTCAGTTACAAGACCTCAATCAACTGTGCAAAATCATCTACACTTGTATGGGATGTCGGTCACATATACTAGGTGGGTTCATCATGGTGAAGCTGTGAACGTCAATGTTATTAACTACGTGGAAGCAACAGATCACCATCTTGATCTGCCTGATGCTCAGGTGGAAGAGGAGGAGGAGGTGGTGGTGGCGGAGCCAGTGAGTTTGACCAACATTGAAACAATGCTACGAAATGCTCGTGCGTTCCATGAACTTTCACCTGCAGAAGAAAAACGGTGGGCCCGCATGTTGGAACAATGCAACATTGATGTCACCCTAGGAAATAAGTTGTCAGTATTCTCAGCTATGGTCACCTTTCTTCAGGTGAAGACATCTGAGTGGATGACCAACAAATCATTCGATGCGATGTGGGCTACTTTCCGCAGATCTTTCCCAGATGCGTCTGAGCTGCCACACACCTACAGTAAAATGAAGAATTTCCTTCGTGCAGTTGGAATTGGATATGATATGATCCATGTTTGTAAGAATAATTGTGTTCTGTTCCGGAAGGATTATGCCAACTTAAGTGAATGCCTGAAATGCAAATCATCAAGATGGAAAGATGGCGATGCTGTGAAGAGGATTCCTCATAATGTTCTGAGACATTTTCCAATTACACCAAGATTGCAGAGGTTGTTCCATGATGCTGAAACAAGAGAGGATGTACGGTGGCATTCTAGAAACCAGGAGTATAGAGATCAGAATGTAATGAGCCATCCATCTCATGGTAGTGAGTGGAAAAGCTTCAATGATAAACACAAAGAGTTTGCTGCTGACCCGAGAAACATTAGACTTTGCTTAGCTTCAGATGGATTTAACCCATTTGGCCACCAGAGCGCCACATATAGCATGTGGCCAATGCTTGTTATCCCTTACAACATGCCTCCAAATGTCTGCACCAAAGAATCAAACTACATGATGGCCTTGCTCATCCCAGGTCCAAAAAGTCCTGGAAAGGATTTTGATTTGTTCATGGAGCCTCTTGTGGAGGAACTTCAACAGCTGTGGAAGGGTGTTCTCACTCGAGACCTATATAGCAGCCCACCAGCTGATTTCTTTCTGCATGCTGTTATAATTTGGTGCATCCATGATTAACCGGCTTTGGGCACTATGTCAGGGCGAACGACACATGGTTACAATGCATGTGTTCGCTGTGACAGGAATCCGCTGTCATACGCAATACTTAGCAAGATCTGTTACATTGGACACCGTCGTTTCCTTTCCAAGGACAAGCCGTATCCTAGAAAATACCGAAGACATGTGTTCAATGCAAAGCATGAAAACCGTGATGCGCCAAAGAGGCTCACCGCCGATGAGTTGCAAGTGGAATTAGAGAAGGTCAGGCATATTACACCAGGAAACCATCCTGGTAATGGTAGCGGGAAAAGGAAGCGTGGCAGGGTAGAAGAGAGATTATTGTTTACCCGCAGGTCCACTTTGTGGGACTTGGAGTATTGGAAAGATTTGGATCTGCGGCATAATCTTGATGTGATGGACATCGAGAAAAATATATGTGACAGCATTATCGGCACACTTCTTAATATTGAAGGCAAGACGAAAGATACCTTAAAATCTGGGATTTATTTGACACACCTGGGTATCAGAAAGGATTTGCAGGTGCAAGATGAAGGTAAACCACGGGATATGGCACCGGCTGTGTACGTATTGGACAAGGTAAAAAGAAAAGAATTCTGCGAGGTCCTGTCACGTGTGAGATTCCCACATGGGTTTGCTTCCAACCCTGAAAGGAGAGTCAGTGCAGATGGAAACAAGGTACAAGGGTTGAAAAATCATGACTGCCACGTCCTACTTCAAAGGGTTTTACCTGTTATCCTTAGAGGATTGGGCCGCCCTGACTTATACAGAGCAGTTGCAGAGTTGGGACAATTCTTCAGGGAACTCTGCAGTAGGAATATCAGGATAGATGCTTTCGAGCGTCTTAGAGACAAGATACCAACTATCATATGCGACCTTGAGAAGATATATTCTCCACCCTTCTTTGATGTGATGGTGCATTTGGTTGTTCATCTACCTGATGAGGCACTACTTAGAGGTCCAGTACAGTATGGCTGGATGTACCCTATTGAAAGGCGGCTAGGCACTTTCAAGGGCTATGTTAGGAATAGAGCTAGACCCGAGGGTTCCATTGCAGAGGCCTACATTGCTACAGAAGCGTTGACATTCTGCTCAAAATACATTGAAACGGCTAATCAGCTTAGCAAAGAGGTGGGTGAAGACAATCACGGGCTCAATGTTTTCGATTATTCTGTTCGAGTTACACGGAAGAGTCGACAAGAGGACAAACCTAAAGATTTGGACAAAATGGTTTGGTATGTATTGAATAACTGTTGTCGGTGTCAAAACCGGCGGATCTCGGGTAGGGGGTCCCGATCTGTGCGTCAAGGTCGGATGGTAACAGGAGACAAGGGACACTTTATTTTACCCAGGTTCGGGCCCTCTCGATGGAGGTAAAACCCTACTCCTGCTGGATTAATATTGATGATATGGGTAGTACAAGAGTAGATCTACCACGAGATCAAGGAGGCTAAACCCTAGAAGCTAGCCTACGAGTATGATGATGGTTATGATGTGTTCGTCCTATGGACTACAACCCTCCGGTTTATATAGGCACCTGATAGGGTTAGGGTTACACAGAGTCGGTTACATTGGTAGGAGATCTTGAATATCCGCACGCCTAGCTTGCCTTCCACGCCAAGGAAAGAACCTTCCGGACACGGGAGAAGTCTTCAATCTTGTATCTTCATAGTCCTGGAGACCGGCTGAAGATATAGTTCGGCTATCCGAACACCCCCTAATCCAGGACTCCCTCAGTAGCCCCTGAACCAGGCTTCAATGACGACGAGTCCGGCGCGCAAATTGTCTTCGGCATTGCAAGGCGGGTTCCTCCTCCAAATTCTTCAAGAAGATAATAAACACCAAAAAACAGTGTCCGACTCTGCAAAACAAGTTTCCACGTATTGCCATATAGAGAATAATACAAACACAAATCAAATCTGCTGACGTATTCCGCGGCGCGTCATAACACTGCGACCAAGCCTTCTGTATGGATTATTTTTTGTTGTTCCACCGTAGCACGTTCAACGAGGCGGTTTCCTTGGCACGTCTTGTCGAAGCAGAGATCGTGTGCCCCTTTTAACGGGATTCTCATTAATACGGACGTGGGTAACCCAACCGCGCCATTTACCATGGCGTGTGAGCGGCAAGCGAGTTTTATTAGGTAGGTGGGGACGCATAACGGCATCAGCCTATATAAGGGGATAAAGATCCACCTCTTTCACCTACGCCTTCTTCCTCCTTTGCCCATCCATCTCCTGCGCACTCAAGCTCCAACGCCCAAGTTCGCTCTTTCTTCCCCAACGTGCTCCAGCGATGTCCGGAGCGGGTGGCAAGTGGATGACTTCCTCCGTTACGGAGGGTCAAATCAAAAAGCTTAGGAAGGCCGGATATCTGTCCAAGGACATCCCCCACCGGCTTCCCGAGGCGGGGCAGCTTCTTCCCACCCCAAGGCCCCATGAGAGGGTAGTTTTTCTCCCCCATTTCCTCCGCGGACTGGGTTTTCCACTTCACCCTTTTGTCCAGGGGCTCATGTTCTACTACGGCCTGGACTTCCACGATCTGGCCCCGAACTTTATCCTCAATATCTCGGCGTTTATCATCGTGTGTGAGGCCTTTCTCCGCATCCGCCCCCACTTCGGCCTCTGGCTCCAGACCTTCAACGTCAAGCCCAAGGTGGTGTCCGGCACCCAGGCGGAGTGCGGAGGTGCTATGGCCGGCAAAATGGCCAACGCACTCTGGTTCGATGGCTCCTTTGTGGAGTCCTTAAAGGGGTGGCAGGCAGGGTGGTTTTACATCACCGAGCCACGTGACTCGAAATGGGTCGCGGCCCCTGAGTTCCGATCCGGACCCCCCACGCGGCTCATGTCCTGGAAAGAGACGGGCCTGTCGTGGGGCAACGAAGAAGAAGTGACCGGACTGCAAACTTGCATCTGGTCCCTGATGAACAAGCCCATCTGGCATGTCAACATCATCCAGGTCATGTTCGTTCGTCGGATCCTCTCGTGCCAAGAACGGGATTTCACTTTGTGGGAATTCGACCCGACGCAGCACCAAACCCTCAAGGGGCTCTTCGACACGACGTATGAAGACGTCTGGAAGGTGCTAACCAAAGGCGCCGAGTGCCCAACATCCGCTTCCGAGGACCGCGGATACAGCTCGCAGCGCATCGCTGGCGAGGTAAGCTATTTATACCTTTCACACGTTCGTTAAGCTTTTCTACATAGACTAACTCTATGTGGGATCTAAAAACTCCCTTTGCCTTTGACAGGCGTGGCTGAAGATAGCCGGACCAATCAACTGTCCGGCTCCTCTGCCCGAAGACCCAGCCCCGGCTCTCTTAGAGAAGTTGCTGGCTCCGGTGCCTTATGTGGTGCCGGAGAAGAAGGTCAAGAAGAAGAAGACCACCGGGACTCGAAAGAGTGCCCGCAATGTGGTGGTGTCGAGCTCGTCATCTGGTGAGTCTGCGACGCCCTCCTCTCGTGAAAACGAGGAGGAGGAACAAGGAAGCTCTCCCCCTCCAGCGAGGAGAGCGAAAAAGAAGAAGGCCGCCCCAACAGGGGAGGCCGAGGGGTCGAGGAAAAAGGAAGACCCCTCCGCCGGACTACTCCCCCAACGTCGAAGAGGGCGGAAAGGAGTGGCCGGACAGAACCAAGCGTCCGGCGACATCGTAAGTATTCACATACCAGAATGACTCATAGTATCTTAAGTGCGCAGCTTACCCTAATGTCGAATGCTATTTGCGGAGCCCGCCCCGAGCCGCACTCGATGCTTCATCAAGCGGCTCCCTGGATTCGTCGGACATGAACTCTGTCCCACTCACAGTCTCCCCCAGCGGGGCGGACGACGCCGAAGCGGCGTCCCGCCGAACAGGGCAGGAGGAGGTGGTCCTGGAGGAGCCGCAAGGCAATCCTTAGGACCCCAGGAGTAAAGGGGATGAAACCCCCCAGGGCTCCCAATCCGGCTTTGTGCTGGACACCGCGCCGGACTCAACCGTCCTAGCTCGCGGTGGGCGAACTCCTTCCAAGAGGAGTAAGCCGTCTGAGCCGGCGACCTCTATCCAACCAGAGGCGTCGGATAGTCTGTTGGAGGCGCTTGAAGGCGCCACCATCGACGAGGAGCACCGTACTGTTATGAGTGCGGTGGTCCAAAGGGTTCAGTCCGCCAAGAGCGGACTGAATGAAGCTTGCGCTAGCCTTCTAACAGGCTTCCAGGTAAGCAAAAAATATGCAAAGTTCATTACCGCATAGACAGTATCCCCTGATGCTCTGTTCGGTGTTCGGAAAGAAAAGCCGAATAGAGGATCCAACAATTTTCGCAGGAGTCTAATAAAAAGTCGAATATGCGTATGCAGGCTTCCCTGCTGTCCACCGCCGCACTGACTGCGCAGGTGGAAGTCCTGAAAAAGGACCTCGAGCGGTCCGAGCAAGAGCTCGGCCTTGCCAAAAGGCAGCTCGTGGAAAAGGAAGGTAAGAAATACCCCTTGAGAAGAAAAAAAGTGCCTATAGAGAGGCTTGATTGCAAAAAGAAATAACAGGATTGTACTGCTTATTGTAGGGGCCACAACTGAGGTGGCAACCCTGAAGCAGGCGCTGGCTGAGGCCGAGAAGAAAGTGGCCGAGGAGCGCGCCGAGCGAGAAAAGCTTGGGGTCCAAGTCGGCGAGGTGCAGCAAGAGCTGCAAGCTCTCATGAAGAAACATGAGGGTTTGGAGCTTGAGGCAAAAACGCAAGCTCGCGTCGGCTGTTGAGACCACCAAGAGTGCCAAGGCTGAAGCCCAAAAGGCCCTCCAAGAGTTGGAGGATGTGAAAAAGATAGCAGCGGGTAAGACATTCTTAATGCAAAGTAGGAATATAAAGCTGAAATACCTATTACTTACCCGAATCCGGAGTTCTCCAGGGGCGTTCTTCGATCTTCCCCGCAGCTCATCCGACGCCGCCGCATTCTACCGAGCTGAAGAGGACAGCTCGACGGAGAGTGTGTTCTGGTCTCAGTATTCTGAGGCCGGACACCCTGTGCCCTTGAGCGATCAGCTGAAGCAGCTGGCCGAGCTCGACAAGGCGGCCGAACAGGCCATGAAGGGCTTACTAGTTCGGCTGTGGCCTGGAGGGCCCTGCCTGGGAGCTACTTCGGGCTGGTGGAGGCCTGTCCACGGCTTGATGTCATCAAGCACTCCGTCTGCATAGAAGGTGCCCGGAGGACCCTTGCCCGTGTAAGGGTACACTGGGGCAAGCTGGACGGAGAGAAGCTGGTGAAGGACGGGCCGCCGCAGGGGAAGGAGCATCGCAAGCCCGAGAACTACTACAAGGAAGTTCTTGTTGGAGCTCGCCTTGTCGCGGATGAGTGTGCCAAAGATGTAATATTTCAATGAACTCGCTCGTTTGTATCCTGTGCGCTGAAAACTTGTTCATATGCGCTTAAGCAATGCTTTCTGAATTTAAAATATTATTTTCTGTGCGGCCGTTTATTAATAACTGAGAGATGGCGAGTCGTCGGCTTCTGCCCCCATGCAACTAGTGCTGGGGTGTTCGGGATAAACCTGAGGGCTCTTGTTCCCATAGTTGGGTCCTTCGAGGGAGGCGCTCAGCACAGCGAACCAGGCAATCGGACTATAATGCTTGAACACTCTCACTTAGCCATTGAACGTTATAATATTAAATTTCGGCGAAGCCCCTAGTTTGGAAGGCCGAATTCGGGGCACTATCCACGCCTTTAGCCGGACTTAACCAGCTCTCCGCTCGAAGCGGCATAAGCCTTTAGGGACTCAAAAAACCTCTCGAACAGCGACCGGTCTCGCGCCTTATCATGACAGTCTGTTTTAGCTTTCTCCACTGAGGTGCTCACCCACATGATCTGGGGCACAATCGTAGTGGTTCTCCTAGTGCTACCTTAGCCGATAGAGCGGAACGTAAGGCACCAAAACATAGGAGCCGGGCAAACCCAACATATGACCAAAATCATGGCTCAGAGCCGATGCATATAATGCTATAAGTTCGGGGTGCCGCACTTGTGAAAGTGGATGGACTTCTCACACCAGATAGAAGGGTAATAAAGCCCCTGGCGTGGTTTGCCGTACCATGGTGTACGGGTGCAATCATGTTATTTGAGTAAACATATGTATATTAAAAGAAGATAATGCAAAAAATAGACGAAAAGCTATGCATTATTTATAAGGAGGCTATTTATTCAAGCCGAACGATACAAGTAGTGCGAAAAGAAAATTTAGACTATTTAACATGTCCTGACCAGGCGCAGGCCGCGGAATTTAGAAACAGATATATCGCTCGAAATAGAGAGCACCTGAGAGTTCCATGATGCGGCGTTGTTTTGTCTGCTTTCCTGGGTCCTGTATCGTCTGTGCTGCAGCAAGGCCGAACACTGTATCCAGAGTATGGAGTCCTGAAAGAAAAGAAGAATCCGGCAGCCCCTAGTACGTTTGACGCCGTATTGTTGGCATGCCGTTTTATCTGCCCCTTCCCCTATGCCCATGGAATTGTAAGGGCGTAATTGTGTACTCGAGGTACTAGCTTCGCTATGTAGCGATGGCTGGGGTTGGGGTCGTATTGCTACGCGCGCTCTAAACGCGCCAGTCGGTCTTGCTGCGGGTTACTCCGGGCGCGTTTTGCTTTGTCCGGCTTTGTAGCGGCCGGACTCGAGAGTTGCCTTAACAGGCTGCTTTGTACCTCTGCTGCGAGGGCCGCCGTGTGTTCCTCCGTACGGATGGAGCGTTCGGTGTTTCCGCTGACCGTGATTACACCTCGAGGGCCTGGCATCTTGAGCTTGAGATATGCGTAGTGCGGCACCGCATTGAATTTAGCGAATGCGGTTCGTCCAAGCAGAGCATGATAGCCACTGCGGAACGGAACTATGTCGAAGATTAACTCTTCACTTCGGAAGTTGTCCGGAGATCCCAAGACCACATAAAGTGTTATGGAGCCTATGCAGTTGGCCTCCACACCTGGGATGACACCTTTAAAGGTCGTCCTTGTGGGCTTGATCCTTGATGGATCTATGCCCATTTTCCGCACTGTATCCTGGTAAAGCAGGTTCAGGCTACTGCCGCCGTCCATGAGGACTCTTGTGAGGTGAAATCCGTCAACGATTGGGTCAAGAACCAGTGCGGCGAAGCTGCCGTGACGGATGCTAGTGGGGTGGTCCCTTCGATCGAAGGTGATCGGGCAAGAGGACCATGGGTTGAACTTTGGGGCGACTGGCTCCATCGCGTATACGTCCTGTAGCGCACGCTTCCTCTCCCGTTTGGGAATATGGGTCGCGTATATCATGTTCACCATCCGCACTTGTGGGGGAAACCCCTTTTGTCCGTTGTTGTTCGGCGGCCTGGGCTCCTCTTCGTCATCGCTATCTAGCCCCTTGTTTTTGTGTTCGGCTCTTAGCTTGCCTGCCTGCTTGAACACCCAACAATCCCTGTTGGTGTGATTGGCTGGCCTTTCGGGGGTGCCGTGAATCTGGCACGAGCGGTCGAGTATTCGGTCCAAACTGGACGGGCCCTGGGTATTCTTTTTGAATGGCTTTTTCCGCTGACCGGATTTATGGCCTCTGAATCCGGCGTTTACTGCCGTATCTTCATTGTTGTCGCTGCTGATGCGGCGTTTCTGTTTATTCCGTTGTGACCTGCCACCTTTGTCCTTGGTATCTGAATTACCTTGCTTCTTCGATAAGTTGTTGCTGCGAGCTAGCCAGCTATCTTCGCCCGCGCAAAAGCGGGTCATGAGTGTTGTGAGGGCTGCCATGGATTTCGGCTTTTCCTGTCCCAGGTGCCGGGCAAGCCACTCGTCATGGATGTTATGCTTGAAGGCTGCTAAGGCCTCTGCATCCGGACAATCGACTATCTGATTTTTCTTTGTTAGGAACCGTGTCCAGAATTGCCTGGCCGATTCTTCTGGCTGCTGGATTATGTGGCTTAGGTCGTCGGCGTCCGGTGGCCGTACGTAGGTCCCCTGGAAGTTGTCGAGGAATGCGGCCTCCAGGTCCTCCCAAGAGCCGATCGAATCTGCGGGGAGGCTGTTAAGCCAGTGCCGGGCTGGTCCCTTAAGCTTAAGGGGTAAATATTTGATGGCGTGCAAATCATCGCCACGTGCCATGTGGATGTGGAGGAGATAGTCCTCAATCCATACTGCCGGATCTGTCGTACCATCGTACGACTCGATGTTGACGGGTTTGAAACCCTCTGGGATTCTATGATCCATTACTTCATCTGTGAAGCATAGTGGGTGTGCGGCGCCCCTGTACTGGGCTATGTCTCGACGCAGTTCGGAGGATCTGTGTCTGTTGTGTTCGGCCCGGCCGGATTTATTGTGTCCGGAGTGAAAACTATCACGTGTCGTCGGGCGTCCGCGCGATCCATAGATCGATCTTGTTTGCCTTGCCTTGTCCTCCAGGACGTCTCACAGGTCTGGTTCGTGTTCCCGTGCCTTGGTAAAGCGGCTGTGGGGCATGGCTTGTTTGGATGTTCGACAGGCTTCTCTGTCGCGGCCGCGAGGTGGCCGATCTGCCATGTCTTGGGCTTCCTCCTCTGATTGGGGTAGCGGCCTGCGCTTAGGATAGTTTTTGGAGGGGCGTCCGAGCTCGTGCTCTTCGGCCGCAAGGACTTCAGTCCATCTGTCAGCTAGCAAATCTTGATCAGCTCTAAGCTGTTGCTGCTTTTTCTTTAGGCTGTTCGCCGTGGCTAAAAGCCTGCGTTGAAAGCGCTCTTGTTCGGCGGGGTCTGATGGTATGATGAATTCGTCGTCGCCGAGGGTTGCCTCGTCTTCGGAGGGAGGCATGTAGTTATCGTCCTCGACCTCTCGCTCTGCCGCTCTCTCATGAGGGCGGTCTTCTCCATCTTCCTGTGCCGAATCTTGTTGGTTTTGGTGTTCTTCGGCGCTGTCCGGGGTAGTATTATCTCCCGTGCCGGAATCACCGTTTCTGCTGTGGCGGGATTTGGAGCGGCGCCGCTGACGTCGGTGTTTTGGGGGCTTTTTCGAAGTGCCATCCTCCGTTGTTCCATCGCCATCTCCATCTTTTGGAGCATCCACCATGTATATGTCGTATGACGAGGTGACGGTCCAGCGCCCTACAGGTGCTAGTTCTTGCTCGTCTCCTCCTTCATCGTCCATACCGTCGAAGTCTTCGGAGCCGAAGTCGAGCATGTCGGATATATCGTCGACAGTGGCTATTAAGTGGGAGGCGGGTGGGCTTTGAATTTTTTCGTCGTCCGAATCCCAACCTCGCAGGCCGTAGTTCGTCCTGGGCTCTCCTGACAAAGAGAGAGACTTGAGAGAATTCAGAATATCACCAAAAGGTGAATAATGGAAGATGTCCATGGCGGTGAACTCCATTACAGGCGCCCAATCTGATTCGATCGGCGGGGGCACGGACGACCTGAAGTTCGGAGAAGAGTCCGGCTCCTTGGAGTCATGTGCCATGCGGAGTGCGGGGCTTGCGTTTGGCTCAATGGCTTTTAAGATCGCAGCCCCCGAGGTGACGTCCAACCGTTCATCCTCAAAGAACGCATCGGGCTCCGAATCGAGGATCAGGGCCGGAGCATATGCGGCCTCCAGGACACTGTTCGGAGGCAGAGCTATGTCATGCCCCTCGAGATAGTGCGGCTCGCTTGGCTGTGGCTCGAATCCGTTGAAGATCAAGTCTCCGCGGATATCGGTCGTGTAGTTTAGGCTTCCAAACCTGACTTGATGGCCAGGGGCGTAGCTCTCGATCTGCTCCAGATGGCCAAGCAAGTTGGCCCACAGAGCGAAACCGCCGAAGACAAAGATCTGTCCGGGGAGAAAAGTCTCACCCTGGACCTCATCGTTGTTGATGATCAAGGGAGCCATCGGGCCTAAAGGCGACGACACAGAGGAACTCTCAATGAAAGCACCAATGTCGGTGTCAAAACCGGCGGCTCTCGGGTAGGGGGTCCCGATCTGTGCGTCAAGGTCGGATGGTAACAGGAGACAAGGGACACTTTATTTTACCTAGGTTCGGGCCCTCTCGATGGAGGTAAAACCCTACTCCTGCTGGATTAATATTGATGATATGGGTAGTACAAGAGTAGATCTACCACGAGATCAAGGAGGCTAAACCCTAGAAGCTAGCCTATGAGTATGATGATGGTTATGATGTGTTCGTCCTACGGACTACAACCCTCCGGTTTATATAGGCACCGGATAGGGTTAGGGTTACACAGAGTCGGTTACATTGGTAGGAGATCTTGAATATCCGCACGCCTAGCTTGCCTTCCACACCAAGGAAAGAACCTTCCGGACACGGGACGAAGTCTTCAATCTTGTATCTTCATAGTCCTGGAGTCCGGCTGAAGATATAGTTCGGCTATCCGAACACCCCCTAATCCAGGACTCCCTCAACTGTCCTGAGATACTACCTTATATCAAGTAAGTGCAGTACTGCAGTTTATACATCGTAATCTACTAAACTTGCAGCACATTCTTATATATCTAGATGTTTGACGCGGTCACTATGTTATGTAGCATCTACAAAGAGGAGTTACTGCCGCAAAATCCAAGAAACATTGAAAAACTGGTTATGGCAGGATTTGCGAAATGGTTCAAGAACCATGTAAGCTTTTGAAGTGCACTGTCAGTTTTTTTAATATATTGAGTACATAAGATGATCAGCTTGTCTATTTTCTAACCATAGGTTAAGAAGATGCGGGAGGATGGGCAGGCAGTTGATGATGCCCTTTACTCACTAGCAATGGGTCCTGATACTCGGGTAAGACATTATGAATCTTGCGTTGTTGGAGATGTGCGCTACAACACCCTTGCACGAGACGAAGGCAGGAAGACACAAAACAGTGCCATCATGAGCACGGATACGTATGACAAAGAGACAACTGAAATGTATACTAACATAACAGACATTGTTCAGTTGCAGTATATCTCCAGTTTCGAGGATCATCGGTGTGTGGTTCTGTTGTGCTGTCGTTGGTATAACCTGTTTTCCAGGATCGCAAAACCCAGAGCTGATGATTATTTCAAATCCATCAATGTCAAGGCGGCGTACCAGAACAACGAGCCTTTTATTTTGGCAAATCAAGCAACACAGATATTTTTCTTGGAAGACACATTTGCACGTAGCGATGACTGGAGAGTATTGCAAAGGTTTGAGCAGAGGAATTCGTTTAATGAAGTTGCACAACAAGATCATGCTTACACTGCTCCTGATGTACAAGATAACTCAGATGTTCCTAATATCTTTGAGAACCATCACGTCAATGACGGCGGCGAAAAGATTGTCTGTCGTGCTGTGGACATACAAGAGTTGATCAAGAAGAAGCCAACGTTCGAGGACGTTGAGGACGAAGAAGAAGATGACACCATGGGGAATTACGATTCAGACTGATACACATGGCGAAGATGTTGACGTTGTTGCTGCGGATGATGATTACATTACTTTTGTCGTATTTGCCTGTCAGAAGACGTTTTTTTATCTACTATGCGAAATTGTGTTTGCTATGACAACTGAAACCTGATGAACATGTTGTTTAGTATTTTGCTGTGAGAACATCACTTGTTATGTATGCTGATTTGTGTTTGATGATTGTATGACAACTAAAACATGATGACATTGTTGTTTAGTTGTACTCATATTTGGCTGTGAAACTTGAATTTGATGACATTGTTTGCTGTTGGACTGCAATTTGCTCGACGTCTTCGAATGAGAACAAAGCTGACCCGACAGGGCCTCTGCTATTTATTTATTTATATGAGCAAAAGGGGATACCCCCTGATTTCCGTTAATAGAAATCATTAGATGTTCACAACACTACGCCCAGCCTGCTACACAGGTTTCATTCATTACTAGTTTCAGCAAAGTGCTCATGTTGTAGCCACTGAATACATCACGAGTGCTACATACACTGCAAATAAAGAGACAATCATCCTACAGAGCACATCGATTTTGCCCATTATCTTCACAAGCTCTTTCATCTCCTCATTGTTGTCAAGGTCGTTCAGCAGCTGTTGCTTGGCCATGATCAGAGGAACTGCATCTTTAACCTTGTGTTGTGCATCTTCCTCTTCTTCTGTTCCTTCAGTTACTTGTCCAACACACCAACCTGCTGGTATTGGGATTCCTCGGCTAACCAAATAATCAACGTAGTTGCATTCCCCCACATCAGCAACTTCCCAAAAATACAAATCACACGAATCTTCCCTTTTCTGCACGAATCAAATTGGAAGATCATCAACCAAACTATTAAAAAAATCAGCAACTGAAAGCAGCAGAACAACACTTAAACATATTATTACCCCATGATTCAGGCATTTGTAGAAGACTCGGCCAGGGTTGCGGATTGTGGTTGAGACGCGACGGATGACTCTGCGTGATTTGCAGCAGTGGCACCACACCAACGGCAGCGGGTTGCAATGAGCAATCGGCTGCGGTGCGCGTGCCGGTGGGGGTGTGATGAGACCCACAGGCGATGGTACGGGTGGCGACTTGACGCATATCTGGTTGTTGCCTGCTGAAGAGCAGGTGGACGAGCAGCCAGCGGACATGGTTGCTGCGGCCAGAGCTTCTGATGCTAGGCAGAGTAAGAAGAGAAGAGGATAAACGAACGTTGGATATGTAAGTTTCATTACTTGCAGAGTAGCATAGCACCATATATAGTCATAGTCTAGGTTTGGATTCGAACCAGCTACAGGAGCACGTCTTTCTTTTTTCTAAAACTCGGCAACGTCTCTTTACTGGTACACTAGCTTGTTCTGTACGCCTTCCCAAGTCTTTGATTTTCTTTCCCTTTTTTGCGAGGAAGGAAGGAGGACAAAATTGAGAGTTCCTGGGACTCGAACCCAAGACCTCTCGGTTGAAAACCAAGGGTGTTAGTCACTTATGTGGCGAACGTTCCCTGTGAGGAGGACGGCAGACGAACGCATTTTCCTCGTAGTTTTCTTCCTATATATAAAAAAGTATGCTACTTGGTGTCCGCTTAGTTAAAAACAATTGTGCCAACCTTGACCGTTGGATTGACATTCAACGTCTGTCGCGTTTCTTCAGTCTCTTCTTCCCCGAGCCGCCAAAGCCAAACCAACGCCAGTGGGACCGCCTGCTCCCGCCTCCCACGGCTGGCTGTGATCTTCCCCGGCTCCTGTTCGTTCCCGTTCAAGGCCTCACCATCGTCCTCCGCCTTGGTTCGCTCGCCGCGGCGCCGCCCTCCGGTGTTGTCAATATGGTCAACAACCGAGAGGAATAAGGAGATGACTGTACATGGTGAGGATGACAGTAGGGACCCAGCAGCGCGCGCAGTAATTTTGTTTTTTCAGGACGGAGAAGGGTATCAATTGGGTTGTGCGGGACCCGTGGCCCGTCTAGCCCAGGCTTTTATTTCATATGTTTAGCACATGACCAGCCCAGCTTGTTTTTTCCTTTCTGAAAATGGGTAGCCATCTATTTTGTTTTTTGCAGAATAACCAACGTAGGCCTACTTGCTTTTCTACGCCTTGCTGGGCCGAAAATCTTTCAAGACAAGGAGGGATGCATTTTGCCCAGAAAATGGGCTATAAGTAATAATAAATGGGCTGTAAAATGAAAAAATACAGCAAACAGGCAATTAGTTCCAAAATACTATTTTCTTTCGGATTTTGATATTTTAAATTTCATTGTTTTTTGTGCGGGTAAAATTTCATTGAATTTAAATTAAGGTATATTTAGATTTAAGATTAATTTGAATCTGGCTAGAAATTTCGGGTTGTATGCTGTTTGGGACAGATTTGGAGGCTGACTTGTGGGTCTACTAGGTTGACGTGTACTTTGGCTTTGTCAACTTAGTCCATAAACGATTCTAGCAGCAGTGACCGTTGGATGTTAATCCAATGGCCGTGCTGCTTCTTCAATATCTGATCTTCTTGCTCCAACAGCCTAAACCAGCTCCGGTGGGACTGCCTGCTCCCGCCTCCCGTGGTCGGCTGTGCTCCCGCATAGGCCGCACCGCCCCACCCTACTTCATTGCTGGCCAGGCCATTCCTCTACTCACCCACACCTCTGTTATTTTCCGGCGACGGCAGCCGGACCAATAAACCCTTGTACTCCCCATCATGTGGGCAACCATTGCCGAGTCTTCCCCTACTCTGTGCCGTTCCCTTCCTAGGCCTCGCCGTCGTCCACCGCCATGGTGCTCTCGACGCGACCTAGTCAACGTGGTCAACGAACGACATCCATCGGTCGTAGACTGTATGCACAAAATAATGATTCCTCCACCTGACAGTTGGGACCCATTGGAAGGGCCTTTGTATTTCGTGAAAAAACGTTCCCCCGCTGACATGTCGGACCCACCAGCTATATCTTCGCACGCAAGGAAGTGCCTCCTTATTATGCACAAAAAAATGAATACCCCCTGCTAGCTGGGACCCACTATAGTGGGAGGATGACTTGTGGGCCAACTAAGTTGACGGGGACGGAGGGCTTTGTCAACTTAGTCAATATGAACGATTCTAGCTCCAGTGACCGTACGATGTCCATCCAACGGCCGTAGTGCTTCTTCAACCTCTGATCTTCTTGCTCCAGCCGCCCAAAGCAGCGCCGGTCGTGCCGCATGCTCCTGCCTCCCGTGGCCGGCTTTGCTGCCGCGGAGGCCTCACCGCCCCCTACTATTCCCACCGCTGGCCAGGCTCTGTGGTGACGGTAGCCTCACACCGCAGCCGAACCAGTGAACCCTCGTACTCCTCTCCGTGCGGGCTTCCACTGCCGCGTCTTCCCCGGCTCCGCGTTGTCCCCTTCCTAGGCCTCGTCGTCGTCCACCGCTGTGGTGCTCTCCGCGCGGCATGGTCAACGTGGTCAAGGAACGACTTCCATCGGAAGAGTACTGTATGTGGAGACGCTGACAGCTGAGTCCACGGCCACAGCCCAGTTTTTTTGTGATTTGCCAAGTAAGTCGCTTTGCCAGGCCTGTTGGGCTACAAATCTTTCAAGACAAGGAGAGCTTTCATTCGGCTGGCCGAGAAAATGGCCCATCAGTAATGAGAAATGGGTTGTACATTTTTAAAACACATCAAACCGGTAATTAGTTTGAAATATCTTTTTTTCATTTCGAGATTTTAAATTACATTAATTTTTATGCATGGAGAATTTGTTGGATTTTATATTGATATACATTTATTTTTAAAATTAGTTTGAATGTGAGTCGAAATTTCGGGATTAAAACAGTTCGGACCGCACCGAAATATGCAAAATTTCGTATAATTTTTTAACCGTGGCCACAATATGGGCTGTAATGCTAACAAAAAGAATATGGGCTCCAAAAAAACCTTAATAATTAGCAAATGGGCTGTAAATTATTAGAAATAATGGCAGATGGGATGTATGCTGTTTTCCACAGATTTGAGGCTTTCCTAAAAAAAGATTGACGCACAAGCAGTGACTGTTGGATGGCCATCCAATGGCCGTCATGCTTCTTCAATCTCTGCTCTTCCTGCTCCAGCCGCTCAAACAAGCGCCGGCGGGACTGCCTGCTCCCTCCTCCCCGCGGTCGGCTCTGCTGCCGCGCAGGCTCACCGCCCCATCGTACTCTCATCGCTGGCCTAGCCATCCCTCTACTCACCCACACCTGCTGTTATTCTCCGGCGACGGCAGACGAACAAGTAAACCCTCGTACAGTCGCACTCCCCTCCACGTGGGAAACAACTGCCGAGTCTTCCCTGCCTTCGTGTCGTTCCCTTCCTAGGCCTCGCCGTCATCCACCGCCCTGGTGCTCTCGGCGCGGCCTGGTCAACGTGGTCAGCGACCGACATGCATCTGAAGTGGACTATACGTGGAGAGGCCGACAGCTGGGTCCACGGCCGCATGCAAGGAAATGCCTCCTTATTACGCGCAAAATAATGATTCCTCCACCTGACATCAGGGACCCACCGAAAGGGCCTCTGTATTTTGCGAAAAAAACATTCCCCCCGCTGACAGCTCGAACCCACCAGCTATATCTTCGCACGCAAGGAAGTGCCTCCTTATTACGCACAAAAAAATGAATACTCCCCCTGTTAGCTGGGACCCAGTATAGTGGCAGGCTGACTTGTGGGCCTACTAAGTTGACGGGGATGGAGGGCTTTGTCAACTTAGTCAATATGCACGATTCTAGCTCCAGTGACCGTACGATGACCATCCAACGGCCGTAGTGCTTCTTCAACCTCTGGTCTTCTTGCTCCAGCCGCCCAAACTAGCACCGGTCGTGCCTCGTGCTCCTGCCTCACGTGGCCGGCTACGATGCGACGGAGGCCTCACCGCCCCCTACTACTCCCACTACTGGCCAGGCCATCCCTCTACTCACCCACACCCCCTGTTATTCTGCGGCAACGGCAGCCTCACACCGCAGCGAACCAGTGAACCCTCATACTCCTCTACGTGTAGGCATCCACTGCCGCGTCTTCCCCGGCTCTGCGTCGTCCCCTTCCTAGGCCTCGCCGTCGTCCACCGCCCTGGTGCTCTCGGCGCGGCGTGGTCAACATGGTCAAAGAACGGCTTCCATCGGACGTGGACTGTACGTGGAGAGGCTGACAGCTGGGTCCACGGCCGCAGCAAGGAAGTGCCTCCTTATTACGTGCAAAATAATTATTCCTCCACCTGACAGCAGGGACCCACCGGACGGGCCACCGTATTTCGTGAAAAAAACGTTTGCCCCTGACTGCTGGGACCCACCAGCTACATCTTCGCACGCAAGGAAGTGTGTCCGGGCAAAAAAACGATTCGCCCCCCTGACGGTTGGGACCCACCAGCTACATCTTTGCAGGCAAGGAAGTGCTTGACAGTCGGGACCCACCTGGTCGAAGCGTACCTAGCGTTGTCATTCTGGTCGCGAACGTGTACGTACATATATACTGGTGGATGTAGAGCCGCGCACGTGTCGTAGTAGAGGCGCGTACATGTCGTATTAGAGGCGCGCACGTAGCATGTACACGTACGTACTGCGGCCATGGTGCAAGAAAGAAAATACGGCCACGTATGTGTACATACGGGCGGGGTCTCGAACGCCTACTCGCGCATACGTATGGCGAGGGCTCGTTGACATGGCTGGGTCGGAACATAGAAACAGCGTCGTCGTCGTGTTCATGGGGAGGCAACGAAATGCGTCGCGTTCATGGGGAGGCAACGGAATGCTCGTGTTCATCGGGAGGCAACGGAACGCATGGGAGCCAACCGGCTGGGTCGGAACGGAATGTGTGGTCGTGTTCATCGAGAGGGCTTGGACAGAACAGGTGATGGAAACGAGGCCTGGCATACCGCACAACGGAGGAAACGGACCTCCTACGTTCGGAACGGGGTCCTGTTGATCAGGAGGGGTGTGGCGTACCGCAAAACGGAGGAAACGGACCTCCTACGGTCGAAACGGGGGTCCTGTTGATCGGGAGGGGTGTGGCGTACCGCAAAACGGACGAAACGGACTTGTGTTGGAGCGCTACGGTCGAAACGGGGGTCCTGTTCATCGGTAGGGGTGTGGCGTACCACAAAACGGGACTCCACGGGATACTGTTCATCTCCACCGTCGACCTCCTCCAGCCTCCACGGGCTCCTGTTCATCCAGCCTCCACCGCGCGCTACTCCACCGGCTACTGTTCAACCATCCCTCCACCGTCTACTGTTCATCCAGCCATCCACACCGCGGGGTCCTGTTCAACCACCCCTCCACGGGCACCCCTCCACCGTCTACTATTCATCCAGCCCTCCACACCACGGGGTCCTGTTCAACCACCTCCCCACGGGCACCCCTCCACCGTCTACTGTTCATCCAGCCCTCCACCACACCACGGGGTCCTGTTCATCCAGAGGCAACGCCACCGCTCACTGTTCATCCAACCCCCCTGCAACGCTCACTGTTCATCCAATCGATCGGCTTCAGTTAGCAGCAGTAGCGAAGGAATCGCTCGATTGGGTTCAGTTAACAGCCATCGATTGATCGCTCGGGTTCTGTAACGCGTAGCCTATAGTGCAATCACTCGGGTTCAGTTAGATCCCAACGCCTCGCTCGGGTTCAGTTAGAGCCAACGCCTCGCACACACGCGCGTACGTGTACAAGAGAAACGCGCATCGCTCGGCCCCCGACCTCCCACCATAACCGGGAACTCCCTGAAATTTTCCTCCCCCTCGCTTCTACCACGGTTTTTTCCGTCATGGACGGCCCAAAGAATGTCATGCAGCTGCGTCTCCGGCCCGCCCAGGACGAAAAGCCCATTTTCTGTCATGATTTTTTGTCATAGAAGTAGGAGCCCACCACATCTATGATGATACCGGGTTTTGTCACAATTATCATCATAGAAGTGTCATATGTATGACAGAAAAAAATTCGTTCGGCCCAAAATGTCACGGATGTGTCTTTTTTTTGTAGTGATAAGGCCCATATCTTGGAACCCCTTCCGGTGACCCAATATGTACCCGGTACCCTCTGGAACACTTTCAGTGTCCGAATACCATAGTCCTATATATCAATCTTTACCTCTTGACCATTTAGAGACTCCTCGTCATGTCCGTGATCTCATCCGGGACTCCGAACAACATTCGGTCACCAAATCACATAAATCATATAATATTATATCGTCATCGAACGTTAAGCGTGCAGACCCTACGGGTTCGAGAACTACGTAGACATGACCGAGACACGTCTCCGGTCAATAACCAATAGCGAAACCTGGATGATCATATTGGCTCCTACATATTCTATGAAGATCTTTATCGGTCAAACCGTTATGACAACATACATAATTCCCTTTGTCCATCGGTGTGTTACTTGCTCGAGATTCGATCGTCGGTATCTTCATACCTAGTTCAATCTCCTTACCGGCAAGTCTCTTTACTCGTTCCATAATACATCACCTCGTGACTAACCCCTTAGTCGTTTGCTTACAAGCTTATGATGTGTATTACCGAGAGGGCCCAAAGATACATCTCCGATACTTAGAGTGATAAATCCTAATCTTGATCTATGCCAACTCAACAGACACCTTCGGAGATACCTGTAGAGCATCTTTATAATCACCCAGTTATGTTGTGATGTTTGATAGCACACAAGGCATTCCTCCGGTATCCGGGAGTTGCATAATCTTATAGTCGAAGGAATATGTATTTGACATGAAGAAATCAATAGCAATAAAATTGAATGATCATTATGCTAAGCTAACCGATGGGTCTTGTCCATCACATCATTCTCCTAATGATGTGATCCCATTATCAAATGACCACACATGTCCATGGTTATGAAACCTTAACCATCTTTGAACAACGAGGTAGTCAAGTAGAGGCTCACTAGGGACACAGTGTTTGTCTATGTATTCACACATGTATTTAGGTTTCCGATCAATACAATTCTAGCATGAATAATAAAGTTTTATCATAAATAAGGAAATATAAAATAACAACTTTATTATTGCCTCTAGGTCATATTTCCTTCAGTCTCCCACTTGCACTAGAGTCAATAATATAGCTCACATCGCCATGTGATTAACACCAATAGTTCACATCGCCATGTGATTAACACCCAAAGGGTTTACTAGAGTCAATAATCTAGTTCACATCGCCATGTGATTAACACCCAAAGAGTACTAAGGTGTGATCATGTTTTGCTTGTGAAAGAGGTTTAGTCCATGGGTCTGCCACATTCAGATCCGTGTGTATTTTGCAAATGTCTATGTCTACAATGCTCTGCATAGAGGTACTCTAGCTAATTGCTCCCACTTTCAATACGTATCTAGATTGAGACTCAGAGTCATCTGAATCAGTGTCAAAGATTGCATCAACGTAACTTCTTACGACGAACTCTTTATCACCTCCATAACCGAGAAATATTTCCTTAGTCCTCTTAGGTAACTAAGGATAATTTTCACCGCTGTCTAGTGGTCTACTCCTGGATCACTATTGTACCTCTTTGCCAAACTTATGACAAGGTACACAATAGGTCTGGTACACAGCATGGCATACTTTATAGAACCTATGGCTGAGGCATAGGGAATGACTTTCATTCTCTCTCTATCTTCTGTCGTGGTCGGGATTTGAGTCTTACTCAACTTGACACCTTGCAACACAGGCAAGAACTCCTTCTTTGACTGGTCCATTTTGAACTCCTTCAAAATCTTGTCAAGGTATGTACTTATTGAAAGTCTTATCAAGCATCTTGATCTATCTCTATAGATCTTGATGCCTAATATATAAGCAGCTTCACCAAGGTCTTTTATTGAAAAATTCTTATTCAAGTATCCTTTCATGCTATCCAGAAATTCTATATCATTTCCAATCAACAATATGTCATCCACATATAATATCAGAAAAGCTACCACTCACTTTCTTGTAAATACAGGCTTCACCGTAAGTCTGTATAAAAAACATATGCTTTGATCACCTCATCAAAGCGTATATTCCAACTCCGAGATGCTTGCACCAGTCCATAGATGGATCGCTAGAGCTTGCACACTTTATTAACACCTTTAGGATCGACAAAACCTTCTGGTTGCATCATATACAACTCTTCTTTAAGATATCCATTAAGGAATGCAGTTTTGACATCCATTTGCCAGATTTCATGATCATAAAATGCGGCGATTGCTAACATGATTCGGACGGACTTAAGCATCACTATGGGTGAGAAAGTCTCATCGTAGTAAACCCCTTGAAGTTGTCGAAAACCTTTCGTGACAAGTCGAACTTTGTAGACAATAACATTACCATCAGCGTTAGTCTTGTTCTTGAAGATCCATTTATTTTCTATGGCCTGCAGATCATCGGGCAAGTTCACCAAAGTCCACACTTTGTTCTCATACATGGATCCTATCTCAGATTTCATGGCCCCAAGCCATCTGTCGGAATATGGGCTCATCATAGCTTCTTCATAGTTCGTAGGTTCGCCTTGGTCTAGTAACATGACTTCCAGAACAGGATTACCCTACCACTCTGGCGCGGATCATGCTCTTGTCGACCTACAAAGTCCAGTAGTAACTTGGTCTGAAGTTTCATGATCATCATCATTAGCTTCCTCTGTAGTTGGTGTAGGCATCACAGGAACGGTTTTCTATGATGTGCTGCCTTGCAATTCGAGAGAAGGTACAATTACCTCATCAAGTTCTACTTTCCTCCCACTCACTTCTTTCGAGAGAAACTACTTCTCTAGAAAGGATCCAAACTTAGCAACAAATATCTTGCCTTCGGATCTGTGGTAGAAGGTGTACCCAATTGTATCCTTAGGGTATCCTATGAAGACGCACTTCTCTGATTTGGGCTCGAGCTTATCAGGCTGAAGTCTTTTAACATAAGCATTACATCCCCAAACTTTAAGAAATGACAACTTAGGTTTCTTGCCAAACCATAGTTCACACGGTGTCGTCTCAACGGATTTAGACGGTGCCCTATTTAACGTGAATGCAGTTGTCTCTAATGCATAACCCCAAACCAATAGTGGTAAATCGGTAAGAGACATCATAGAACGCACCATATCTAATAAAGTACGGTTACGAAGTTTGGACACACCATTACGCTGTGGTGTTCCAGGTAGCGTGAGTTGTGAAATAAATCCACATTGTTTTAAATGAAGGCCAAACTCGTAACTCAAATATTCGCCTCCACGATCAGATCGTAGAAACTTTATTTTCTTGTTACGATGATTCTCCACTTCACTCTGAAATTCCTTGAACTTTTCAAATATTTCAAACTTGTGTTTCATTAAGTAGATATACCCATATCTGCTCAAATCATCTCTGAAGGTCAGAAAATAATGATACTCGCTGCGTGCCTCAACACTCATCGGACCACATACATCGGTATGTATTATTTCCAATAAGTCATTGGCTCGCTCCATTTTTCCGGAGAACGGAGTTTTAGTCATCTTGCCCATGAGGCATGGTTCACAAGTATCAAATGATTCATAATCAAGTGATTCCAAAAATCCATCTGTATGGAGTTTCTTCATGCGCTTTATACCAATATGACCTAAACGGCAGTGCCACAAATATGTTGCACTATCATTATCAACTTTGCATCTTTTGGCATCAATATTACGAATATGTGTATCACTACGATCGAGATTCAATAAACCATTTACATTGTGTGTATGGCCATAGAAGGTTTTATTCATGTAAATAGAACAACAATTATTATGTGACTTCAATGAATAATTGTATCGCAATAAACATGATCCAATCATATTCATGCTCAACGCAAACACTAAATAACATTTATTTAGGTCCAACACTAATCCCAAAGGTAGAGGGAGTGTGCGATGGTGATCTTATGAACCTTGGAATCACTTCCAACACACATTGTCACCTCGCCCTTAACTAGTCTCTTTTCATTTTGCAACTCTTGTTTCGAGTTACTAATCTTAGCAACTGAACCGGTATCAAATACCCTGGGGTTACTATGAACACTAGTAAAGTACATATTAATAACATGTATATCAAATATACATTTGTTCACTTTGTCATCATTCTCATCCGCCAAGTATTTGGGGCAGTTCCGCTTCCAGTGACCATTTCCTTTGCAGTAGAAGCACTCAGTTTCAGGCTTGGGTCCAGCTTTGGGCTTCTTCACGGGAGTGGCAACTTGCTTGCCATTCTTCTTGAAGTTCCCTTTCTTTCCCTTGCCCTTTTTCTTGAAACTAGTGGTCTTGTTAACCATCAACACTTGATGCTATTTCTTGATTTCTACCTTTGCTGATTTCAGCATCGCGAAGAGGTTGGGAATCGTTTTCGTTATCCCTTGCATATTATAGTTCATCACGAAGTTCTAGTAACTTGGTGATAGTGACTAGAGAACTCTGTCAATCACTATCTTATCTGGAAGATTAACTCCCACTTGATTCAAGCGATTGTAGTGCCTAGATATTCTGAGCACATGCTCACTACCTGAGCTATTCTCCTCCATCTTGTAGGCAAAGTACTTTAAGATGTCTCATACCTCTTGACACGGGCATGAGTCTGAAATACCAATTTCAGCTCTTGGAACATCTCATATGCTCTGTGGTGTTCAAAATGTTTTTGAAGTCCCGGTTCTAAACCGTAAAGCATGGTGCATTGAACTATCAAGTAGTCATCATATCGAGCTTGCCAAACATTCATAACGTCTGCATCTGCTCCTGCAATAGGTCTGTCACCTAGCGGTGCATAAAGGACATAATTCCTCTGTGCAGCAATGAGGATAATCCTCAGATCACGGACCTAGTCCGCATCATTGCTACTATCATCTTTCAACTTATTTTTCTCTAGGAAAAATATCAAAAAATAAGGGAGCTATATCGCGAGCTATTGATCTACAACATAGATATGCAAAACTATTAAGACTAGGTTCATGATAAATCAAATTCAATTAATCAAATTACTAAAGAACTCCCACTTAAATAGATATCCCTCAAGTCATCTAAGTGATACGTGATCCAAATCAACTAACTCATGTCCGATCATCACGTGAGATGGGGTAGTCATCAATGGTGAACATCTCTATGTTGATCATATCTACTATATGATTCACGTTCGACCTTTCGATCTCCAGTGTTCTGAGGCCATGTCTGTACATGCTAGGCTCGTCAAGTTTAACCCGAGTATTCCGCATGTGCAAAACTGTCTTGCACCCGTTGATGTGAACGTAGAGTCTATCGCACTCGATCATCAGGTGGTGTCTCAACACGACGAACTGTCACAACGGTGCATACTCAGGGAGAACACTTATGCCTTGAAATTTAGTTAAGGGATCATCTTATAATGCTACCACCATACTAAGCAAAATAAGATGCATAAAAGATAAACATCACATGCAATCAAAATATGTGACATGATATGGCCATCATCATCTTGTGCTTTTGATCTCCATCTCCAAAGTATCGTCATGATCTCCATCGTCACCGGCTCGACACCTTGATATCCATCGTTCCCCCGTGGTTGTCTCGCCAACTATTGCTTCTACAACTATCGCTAACGCATAGTGATAAAGTAAAGCAATTACATGGCTTTTTCAATTCATACAATAAAGAGACAACCATAAGGCTCCTGCCGGTTGCCGTTAACTTTTACAAAACATGATCATCTCATACAATAACATATATCACATCATGTCTTGACCATATCACATCACAACATGCCCTGCAAAAACAAGTTAGATGTCCTCTACTTTGTTCTTGCAAGTTTTACGTGGCTGCCACGGGCTTCTAGCAAGAACTGTTCTTACCTACGCACAAAACCACAACGGTGTTTCATCAAGTTTGTTGTTTTAACCTTCTTCAAGGACCGGCCGCAGTCAAATTCGATTCAACTAAATAGGAGAAACAGACACCCGCCAGCCACCTTTATGCAAAACTAGTTGCATGTCTGTCAGTGGAACCAGTCTCATGTGCATGGACATGTAAGGTTGGTCCGGGACGCTTCATCCCACAATACCGCCGAATCAAAATAAGACGTTGGTGGTAAGCAGTATGACTATCACCGCCCACAGCTCTTTGTGTTCTACTCGTGCATATCATCTACGCCTAGACCTGGCTCAGATGCCACTGTTGGGAAACGTAGCATGGAAAACAAAACACGCACACGCAATGATCTATCCATGGAGATGCATAGAAACGAGGGGGAGAGTGTGTCTACATACCCTTGTAGACCGTAAGCGGAAGCGTTTAACAACGCGGTTGATGTAGTCGAACTTCTTCGCGATCCAACCGATCAAGTATCGAACGTACGACACCTCCGCGTTCTGGACACGTTCAGCTCGATGACGTACATCGTCTTCTTGATCCAGCAAGACGTTGAGGTAGTAGATGAGTTCCGTCAGCACAACGGCGTGGTGACGGTGATGGTGAAGTGATCCTCGTAGGGCTTCGCCTAAGCACCGTGAGAATATGAACGGGGTGTAAACTATGGAGGGGGCACCACACACGGCTAGGCAATTTCTGGGGTGTGCTAGGGGTGCCCCCCACATATATATAGGTGGGAGGGGGAGGGGAGAGGCCAGGAGGCACCCCAAGTAGGACCGAATCCTACTTGGTCTCCTCCCAAGCCGCGCGCCCCCCTGCCATATATATCGGAGGGGGAAGGAAAGAGGGGGGAGGGGAAGGAAGGGGGAATCTTATTCCTTTTCTTTCCTTTCCTCCTTCCCCTTTCCTTCTCCACCTTGGACGGCCCATATGGGGGGCGCACCAGCCCCTTGTGGCTGGTGCAGTTCCCCTCTTGGCCCATAAGGCCCATATCTTTTGCCGGGGATGCCCGGAACCCCTTCCCGTGACCCGATATGTACCCGGTACCCTCCGGAACACTTCCGGTGTCCAAATACCATCGTCCTATATATCAATCTTTACCTCTCGACCATTTCGAGACTCCTCGTCATGTCCGTGATCTAATCCGGGACTTCGAACAACATTCAGTCACCAAATCACATAACTCATATAATATTATATCATCATCGAACGTTAAGTGTGCGGACCCTACGGGTTCGAGAACTATGTAGACATGACCGAGACACCTCTCCAGTCAATAATCAATAGAGAAACCTGGATGCTCATATTGGATCCTACATATTCTACGAAGATCTTTATCGGTCGAACTATTATGACAACATACGTAATTCCCTTTATCCATCGGTATGTTACTTGCCCGAGATTCGATCATCGGTATCTTCATACCTAGTTCAATCTCGTTACCAACAAGTCTCTTTACTCGTTCTATAATACATCACCTCGTGACTAACCCCTTAGTCGTTTGCTTGCAAGCTTATGATGTGTATTACCGAGAGGGCCCAGAGAAACCTCTCTGATACTCGGAGTGACAAATCCTAATCTTGATTTGTGCCAACTCAACAGACACCATCGGAGATACCTGTAGAGCATCTTTATAATCACCCAGTTACGTTGTGACGTTCGATAGCACATAAGGCATTCCTCCAGTATCCGGGAGTTACATAATCTCATAGTTGAAGGAATATGTATTTGACATGAAGAAAGCAATAGCAATAAAACTGAATGGTCATTATGCTAAGCTAACGGATGGGTCTTGTCCATCACTTCATTCTCCTAATGATGTGATCCCGTTATCAAATGACAACTCATGTCCATGGTTATGAAACCTTAACCATCTTTGATCAACAAGCTAGTCAAGTAGAGGCTCACTAGGGACACCGTGTTTGTCTATGTATTCACACATGTATTTAGGTTTCCGATCAATACAATTCTAGCATGAATAATAAACTTTTATCATGAATAATAAAATATAAAATAACAACATTATTATTGCCTCTAGGGCATATTTCCTTCAGGTGTGTTGCCCCTCTCCCTCCTCTCATATATATAGGTGGGGGAGGAGGGGAGGCAGCCTAGGGCGCCCCAAGGGGGCTGATGGCCAGCCCTAGGGCGCCTGCCCTTGGCGCCCCCCCCCCCCCCCCTTCCTTCCTTCCTAGGAGGATGGAGAAGGCAGGAGGGGGGCGGCGGCTCCCTTGCCTTAGGTGCCCCCTTTCCTTCCCTATAGGACCGCCTGCCCTAGGCTCCCTTGCTAGAGTGACAGCAGCTTAAACCCTAGTTTATGTGTTGCTTCTTAAGGGGCTGATTTAGATCCACATGTTTAATGTTATGGTTAGATTTATCTTAATTCTTATTTCGTAATTGCGGTTGCTTGCGAGACGGGTTAATCATAAGTGGGAGGCTTGTCCAAGTAAGAACAGCACCCAAGCACCGGTCCATCCACATATCAAATTATCAAAGTAACGAACGTGAATCATATGAGCATGATGAAAACTAACTTGACGATAATTTCCATTTGTCCTCGAGAGCGCTTTGCTTTATATAAGAGTTCGTCCAGGCTTATCCTTTACTATAAAAAGGATTGGGCCACCTTGCTGCACTTTTGTTACATTACTTGTTACCCGTTACGAATTACCTTGCTACAAAACTACTCATTACCGATAATTTCAGTGCTTGCAGAAAATACCTTACTGAAAACCGCTTGTCATTTCCTTCTGCTCCTCGTTGGGTTCGACACTCTTACTTATCGAAAGGACTACGATTGATCCCTATACTTGTGGGTCATCATGTATGAGCTGAATTTGCCAACCACTTCCAAAGTTCACCCCATTTTTCATGTGTCCCAACTAAGAGAATACTGGACACCAGATATGACTACTTGTTCGGACTTACCCATTCCATCTGATGGCACCTTGGTTCTGTTTGAAATGTTGAATAGCCGAATGCGACGCACACCCTCCGTCTACCACGAGCAACTCCTGGTTCGTTGGTCCGATCCTGACATTCTCGATGCCACATGGGAGGATGCTCTCTCGCTTTATCATCGCTTTCCTCAATTATCGGCTTGGGGGCAAGCCGTGCGGGTTAAGGAGGGGGGATGTTAGCGTCCCAAACAAGCCACTGGGCGGGAATGACAAGAACACTGCCATGGCAACTAAATGCGCGGGCGGCAAAAGTGCTGCCATGGCAGTAGTCTCATCCACGCCAGCAGGAAAGGACAACAAGTGGACCAATCAAGGAGAGGGGCGCGCCATCGCAAGGCCAACGAGGATCAAGCAACCCAATAGGAGATTCATGGGCCCCGAGTGGGTTAACACTACTTAAAGCCAGGAGATCGAGAGGGAAAGACATCTTAGCTTGGATCAAGGCACGGCATCTACTTTGCCTTCCTCCTTCATGTATCACTTGTAATCCCGGTTGAGAGAGAGAATAGAGTGTATCTTGTAGTGGAAATACAATTTGAGAGAACTAGTTACTAAAAGCAAACCAACCTATGGTTGGATGGTTAGGAAGACAGTGGTATCCCTAGCCCACCAGGGTTTAAATCCTAGACTTACATTCGGTGGAAGGAGACGTTCCCATCGACTGCGAGGCGCCTATGATGACTTCACAAAAACTCAAGATGTCATGTTGGCTCAGTCTCTCAATGCTCATAGGGGTAGGATGTGTGTGCGTGCGTTCATAGGTGTGAGTGTATGCTCGTGTATGTGAGCGACTTCGATCGTATTGTGTTCAAAAAATATGCATTTAGAATGGTGCGGGTACAAAGAGAAGATATATGTTTTTCCTTTGGTGTGTGCAGACTGGAACCCTAGCCGCCGCCAAGAGAAGCCAGCCTTCCGGCGCCGTCCTACAGCGGCCCCCGTCCTCTGATGACCTCTCTGTCGATAGTGGTGAGGAGGGTCGCCGGATGCCGCGCATGCAGATTGGGTAGGTTTATGTTTTAGGGCCCCGGTGGCCTAGATTTTGAGTCATTACACGTTTTGACTTCGGCAGCGGCGAAGGTGACACTGAATAAAGAAGCTCCAATTCCCCCCTATGAGGCAAACAAGTCAATGTTTGATGATGGATTTGGGAACTAGCCTGTTCAAACAGGGATGTCGTGGCGGTGGCGGCATCCTTATGGTGGACTTGTGTCATCGAGCTCCTCCGTTGCGACAGCATCTGCTCTAGCACGGATGTGGGGCTTGGGAGATAGTCGAGGAATGGATGCGGATAGTGGTTAGCATCAACGACATCTGAAAGACGGATCCTGTGTTGGGTTCGTAGTTGACGGTTAGCAAATATGGTTTCCTCCTCCGGCGTCTTAGTCGTGCGGGAGTGCCAAATCTAGAGTTCGCGTGTCCAGGGTATCGCCCCGATTTGATTCGTTCAACGGCGATGACTTCACCTTTGATGAGCCACCTTGGAGATCGGTCTTGATTGTAATTTTCCTTGGTGTGGTGGTCCTTTGTGCAAAGGCGTTCTGCTGTCTTTCCGATTTGGATAAGTTGATGTCTATGTGGTTTGTAGTTGTACTATGATCTTTATGTTGTGAATGAAACACGTACTACCATGCAAAAAATAATTTTGCAGGGATGGCGGTTGGATGATTTGATCTCTTGAACACTCTATTTGTGATCCTCAATGTAGGATATAGAATAGATAAATAATTATGTGTGTGGTCGAGGGTATCCATGAACACCAAGGCTGTGGTGTTGAGATACTACCTATTTGTACATAAATTTTAGCAACAAAAGAAAATGCTCCCATAAGTCGGAAGGCTACAAAAACCATAGGGAGATAATATGTTGTTTCAGAAAAAGCCTGTATCTCTCACCCCAAAAAGGAAAAGCCTGTATCGATGATCTGATTTGTGATAGGTCTGTTACCGTGCCATCCAAAATATTTCTGGCAAACACAGTCTGAAGATCGTCCCACAAAATTCGACACAAAACATTCCATTTTTACTAACCACTTGTATCATGACCGGGTACAAAAACTTCTCATTCACTACACCTACACCTTTTGCGGCAAGCTTCTTCCTCTTGTCTTCTCTTTTTTTGCGAATAACCTTTTGCGACCATCTGCTTATGCATAGGGGCTCTTGCCTGACAACCGAGGGCTGGATTTGGACCTCAACTAGAAAAAAAGATGATAAAGCAGAACCACGCATTAGTGCTGCGTCTCCGTTCAGGTCCCAACGAGGCGGAGGAACCAGGCGGGACAAACTTGCATAAGGCCTCGTTCTCTCAAGAGGATTGGAGGCGGTTTAGGGGGGATTTTGTACATAGCCTAACGGATGGCAGCAGCAAGTAACGAACGCGAGCAGCACATCCACGGCCTGGCTTCAGTCCTTCAGAGGTTCCGGCCATGTACTGATAGATAGATCCCGGGCACGCAGGAATGCAGGATCGGAAGCCCTCTTGATTGAGTCCAAACCGAGCACCAATCCAAACTGAAAGGCTCGTGCGCCGACACGGGACAGTAATGCAAAATGGTTCCTAAAATAAGTGATGTAGCCACATCAAAGCACCCATGTAAGCTCAAACCTGTGACGTACTAGTAAATTCAACTGCGGTTCTACATGTTATATGCAATTTGACCTTGAGCAGAAAAATGGAGCATGCACATTCATAAAACTAGCAAACTAACACAATGACAAGCGTAATTAAACATCGACATCAATCATAGGAAATACCGAGAGACTACCAAGAACCAAGATACCAAATGTCTGGAAACTGTACATGCATTGAAACGTAAGGCCGTCCAGAATATAACAAGACCAGCAGCAGCAACTAGCAGATTACCAGGTCCCAAAACGGTGCCAACTTTCACCCATCGACAGCACTAGGCAGAAGCATAACAGGGTTCAAACATAAAAACAAGTTTCCACTTGATAGTTCTACGGTAGGTAGTTTATGGTTTATGCTGCAAAGCAAATATCCTTCACCAGCCCCCACCGCCAGAGCCCCACCCACCTCCCGAATCCTGTGCTGGGACGGCCTTCTTGGCGCTGCCCCATCCTGAGTCGTCACCAGCAGCACCAGGAGTAGTAGCTGCTCCCCAGCCTCCGGCGCCACCGTCAGTGGCAGCAGCGGCAGCAGGTGTACCCCAGCCTCCTGCGCCACCGTCAGTGGCAGCAGCGGCAGCAGGTGCGCCCCAGCCTCCATCCCCACCGCCGCCACGGTTGCTGTCGCCCCCACCACCCCATCCAGCATCCCCGCCTCCAGATCCTCCACCAGTGCCCCACGCACCTCCCCCACTGCCTATGTTATCAGTCCATCCTCCACCACCACCGCCACCATCACCATCACTGCCAAAGTTACCTCGACCCCGACCACGACCACGTCCACGGCCGCCAGAACTGTTCCTTGAATCAAACCTGCCTCCTGCTTAGGAGAAGAAATGACAAATTAAGATTGATAGCGTACTTCTGAACATCCTTTAACATTTTATTTGTTTGGCAGGATCTTAGTGACAACTCTATGAAGCGATGGTGATCAACAAACATGGAGACAGAACAATAAATAAGACCAGCAAAACAAATACAGGGTAGGTTTGAAAACCACTGAGAACAGGGGAGATCAGATTATTTTCTGTGACACAAAGTTCAAAACAGTTGCTTCATCAGAATCAACAAAACTTATATGAAACTAGCCATATAATGTGGTTCCAGTAATTCCTTTAAAACAGTTGCTTTGTGGGTACAGGCTTCAACGAAACTAGCCATAATATGGTTCCAATAATTCCAGTAAGAAAATGAGAACAGGTCATCGACACGAAGATACACTATGCAAGCAAATGTCAGTGGTAACGATGACGACACAATTGAATGCAGATGTGCTTGATAACCAAGTATTGCAAAAAGCAAACACATTGAAGGACTGACCTGATCTTCCAGAAAAATGTCTGTCCCTATCATTATCACCATCTCCCCTCCTTCCGTCATTCGCGCCACCAGAACCCCAAGCTGAATTTTTCATAGGTACCATTGCCGCAACATTTCGCATTGATGGGCCAGCATCAGGTGGTGGTTTGTCAATATGTTTTTGAAAATATGACACAAGACGATCAATGCTGTCAAAATCTTTCTTCCGGAATCTGAAGCCCTTTGGGTATAACCCAACATACTCATGATGTGGGTTTGTACTCCTGATGTAAGATAATATGAAGGTGCCTGGATGTTCATGAGATATGCCAAAACAATAGACTATTCTCATAGGATTCTCTGATTTCTCGGCCCTCAACATATCATCAACTTCGCCTTTTAACCCTTTCCTGAATTTGCGATAAGAGAGCATGCTTTTCAGGTGGCCTACCAATGGATCCACATATCTGTCTATTACCTGCATATTTGTACAAGGAAAGAAACATACATTTACCAAAAGTGAAAACAGATGCCAATCTTGACTGCTACAACAGAAATGGAACAAGACAATAGCCAAAATACCACTAGTCAGAACCGAACTTGCCAAAATACCACTATAGAAAACCGACTTGCCAATATAGCACTCCAAGCTCAGTTTTCATTGTCAAAATAGCACTTCCGTCAATTGTCAAACTTTTTCTGACCGTTAGGGATCAGCTTTTTGAGTATTCCAAATTTACCCCCGTAGCAGCTAACCCTAATCACGTTTCCTCTCCAACCCCTTCCACACCCAGCAGAGAGCCATGGCGGCGCCTCCCTGCAGCCCCTCTCTCCCTCTAACCCTTTGCGACACTCACCCCGTAGCCTCTCCACTCGCCGACCTCCTCCCTGGGCGCGTGGCTGGGAAGCCCGACACCCGTTGATCCTGCCCGCAGGCGCGTGGCTGGGAAGCCCGGCGCTTGTCGATCCCGCCCACGGGCGCGTAACTGGGCCATCCAACGCCTCAGCTCCGGCACCAATCGGCCCCGCTCTGCCTCATCCCGCCTCCCTGCTGCTTGCCTGCCTGGGGCCTCCAACTGCCTCCATTGGTGCCCGCTGCAGGAACTCTAACCTGCTAAGCCGCCCTCTTCTTGGCATTGCCAAGATTACCTCGAACGGTTCCTCTGTTGCTATATTGTTGTTAAATGATGCAAAGTGAGATGGTTTTTAGTCTGTTGTTATATGTTGATATATTCATGTTAATTTGGTGCTGAAATGTTGCCATGTAGGTGCTCTTCTGTGAATAAAATTTAAGCTTGGGATGTGAAGAGGTAAGGTCATGCAAGTCCTTTTTGGATGGTGTTAGTCTCAGTTAGCCACTAGTGGTATTTTGGATAGAGAAAACTGAAACTAATGCTATATTGGGAAGTCGGTTTTTCATAGTGGTATTTTGGCAAGTTCGGTTCTAACTAGTGGTATTTTGGCTATTGTCTGCAAACTGATGTCTACAGAAAAATTGCTATGGAAATCATCGTGTATGTAAACCAACCTCATCAAGATCTTCAAAAGTTTCATCACCAATGGTCAGTGTTTTTCCGAGGCGAAGCAAACTTGTAATATCTTTATGATCTTTTCCACTTTCGGTTATCTCCTTGTGTGCAAAGACACCATCAAAGATCTTCAGGGTCAGTGTTAGAAATGATGGGCCCCTAGAGCTAGGCCGAATGACTTTCTCGCCAGGCTCTTTGTCCCCCAGGAACTGTTTCAATGAGTTAAGATTAGATACTATTACAGAAAGGGAAAGAAGTTAATAAAGAAAGTAAAGGGACAGAAAAGAACTATTCAACAGGACAACACACCTGCATTGCCTCTTCCGCCGTCAAATTCTGAAAGTGAGGATGAACAATCATCCTGGGCTTGAAATGTTTCTTCGCTTCCTTTTGTTTCCGAGCCTTGTCATCCTGGGTCAGAACCACCTTTTGTGGACGATAGTATGGATCATGGTTACTTCTCGAGAATGGCCATCTACTCATTTCACTCTGCTTGCATGTTAGGTAAACTATGAACCTATTTTTATTCACATTCTTAATTTTGCCAGTTAATACATCGCCTTCATGTAACTGCAGTGATTCTAGATCAAAGCCATCATCAGAATAGTTGTCTCCCATAACTATGGCTTTCAACCCAGAATCAAAGGTGCAAATTATTCGGTTATCTTGTATATGCCGAACAGTTACTTGAACAATCCTTCCATCTGATATGTTGTCCTCAGTTTCACCAGAAAGCAACCAGAACTCCTCATCTGGACTTGGCTCGGCATAAGGGGTCCTCCGATCTTTGAAACCACACTTTAGCTCCAACTTTATGTCTAACAACGTTTCTCTCTTATCATCTCCGATGCTTCTGCTGTATTCATCTATGTCAAGACGGTCAAGCTGATCCTGCTTCTCTCTCACATGCTCAATTGCCATCTCTTGCTCATCATCATCCATCTCATTCGCTTCAAGTCCATCCGCGGCACAGACATCCTTGGCCAAATTCTTCGCCAACGCATATGATTCAGGATGGATCCTTGTATCCTCAAGAAGATCAATGATCTGGGCACTAGCTGCAGCAGCACCACTTCGTCGGACGCGTAAAAACCCAGACGCATTCATGAATACTTTCCTGCCTAAGGGTTTCACCAGCTCCTTGCGGCTAAAAATGGATCCCTCTCTTACCAACTCCTTCTGCAAAGCTGAAGCTTTGCGCGGTCCCAGACCAGCAACAAACTGCAAAGTGGAAAAATGCCACTCATGGCTAGCAGCAAGATTAACATCAAAACCGATCTGATTTGTCGCATCGACCATTACTTGCTCAACAACTTCATACTTCTCATCAGGAGTAAGGAACTGTTCAAGGGGGTGTAGTTTCCATGACAGTATCTCTTTCCCGGGACCACAAAGTGTTGCAACCATCGCCAAAGGATTTTGCAAGTACCGACCAAGGGCCACAGCACGCTTCACGATAGCTATACATAATTAAAAGTACATATTTAGAAAGGTTCGTGACCAAAAGAGCAAACAGTAAATCAACATGTTGTACTATACCTGACTGGGCAGGCAGCTGATCTGAAGATATTCGAGAGTTCTCGTACAAGCGAGGCACAGATTCATCACCATAGACAATGCTGAAATTTTCCATTTGTGGGTTCACATCTCTTGGGTGGTCTTCCACCATTTTGAAAATAACCTATACAAAGCAAACACATTATTTTATTGACGCTATCTACCTATAAATACTGGAGCACCCAGCCAATAACAACTGTCGGAATCCTATATACCTAAGGGAGTCAAACTTGAAAGCATGCCACCTCATCATACAACCAGGAAGGGGATAATGCCCACCTCAACATGCAACCATGCTAGGAAGACCCACCACAACATTCAACTATGCATGGGATGATGTTTTCCATTCAATTATATTCTACTTATATTCAATAAATATTGTTACAACTTTACACTATGAAATATAACAAGTCATATGGATAATGCCCACCTCAACATGCAACCATGCTAGGAAGACCCACCACAACATTCAACTATGCATGGGATGATGTTTTCCATTCAATTATATTCTACTTATATTCAATAAATATTGTTACAACTTTACACTATGAAATATAACAAGTCATATGTATATTTTATTTTGGTTCTCATGTTACCAACCGAAATTTTCATCAACCAATTCCCGCAGCAACGCAGGGGTATCCTCTAGTTTTTATGATGGAAGAGTGCCAGTAAGCATTAGAAGGAATTGCCAACCCAGGGAATCCCCTAGCAGAACACGTGATGGCATCTCTGTGTCTACACATCACAGTAGGAGAAAAATATGCTTGCATGCAATTGACAAAAGAAAAGCAACAATAATGATTTCTGCATTGGCAACAATAACTGATCACATGTGGTCGTGGCCGGACATGGTGATACATTATGACAGCCGAAATGATGAACAGATGAAAGGAGAACAAACATCAAGCATATACTTATGAACAGAAACAATAACAGCCATAATTCACTTGCAAACAAATAAAATAATACCTCATAAATATCATCCTTGAGTTGTCTGCAGTTCAAATTCGAAGCTCCTACACACACAACATGTGGCGAATGGTCAGTCATGAACTTCAGAACCCTCTGCTGGTCATTTCTCTTACGCTGCTGCTCAGCAACACCTTGAGATCTAAGACTAATAGAACCAGCATACAGAACATCAACCAATTCTCCTGATGAGTCTAGCATTACAAATGTGGTTGCTGGCTTCCCAGGACCCCAGCAGCAGGCCATTACTCTTAACTCTGACTCATCATCCAGATCAATGTCCGCATCCTTCTTGTCCGCATCCTTCTTCTTCCAAGGAGCAACAGAAACCTTGTCCCAGAACTGTTTCCCATATTCCATAGACAGAAAACATTTGGCTTTTGCTGTCAACAGTGATCGAGCTTCCTTTTCCATTGCTGGAAGTAGAAAATTCAAGAAGGCATCATCCAGTATCATCTTCCTTTGTTCATCCCACAGTTGTGCAGACTTGCTGACACAGTCACTTAAGTAATTCTCACGAGCCTCAGACATGAGCGCTTTCTTTGCATCCTCTGGCAATGTTATGGTAACCTTGAGAAGCTTTTCTTCCTCTGCTTTCTGAATAAGAAGCCACTGTGCATCTCCAAACTTGCTTAGTGGTTTCTCTTGCAGCCACTCCACACCTGATAATTGGTGGTAAGTATCTATGACCGAACTGCCCTCAGGTGTGGGCTTTGTTGATACAACTGCTCTATCCATGAAGATACCCCTGATATGCTTTTTTACAATAGGCTCACAACCGATCTCAACTGCTGCCTGATAAGATAAAAATAAATGGAACTGGATCAAGTCAGATGAAATGAATAGCCTAGCTTCCTATGAGGACTGGTTAAATTTGTAAGATGTTGGTACCATGTGTCTGGCACCCCGAAGGACATCTTGTGACGTTTCAAACATTGCGCATGTGAAATTTGCAGCAACATCTTCAGGAGAATCTTTCCCACTGTCAAGCTCACCCGCTTCCTGAAAGCAGCAGAAGCAGAAAAGGTGTCACGGGTACAATAGATTTAGCCAGGACAGAATGTCATATATGCAGATAAAGGATATGTTGCATATGCAGTATCCTTCCATAGAAGGATAATGCAAAGTGTGAGTTAGATCACGTACAGGTATCCTCGTTAAAGTTAGATGTTGGCCTAATTGCTCAGCACTCCGACCAAATTGGTTAGCAACCTCCCACAATCCTGCCTTGTGACAAATACTGTACAAGGATTTCCTTTTTGGTCGCTTAAATTGACCTACTTCTTCAACTTCACCAGGAGGGAAATGTAAATTGAATTTCACGTCAACATCCTCCACTTCTTTCTCTGATTTTGCTTCCTTCAGTGCATCAATGATAGAGTGGTAGAGTTGTCGATTAAGTGCCTGCCTTGTAACATCGTCTATTCTTCGTTTCTCGTCATCATATCTTCTCTCATAATAAATCTGCAAAGCAACCTTGCGCTTCTGAAGAAGAAGCCACTTTCTGTCTAAGGTCTGAACAGCCCAAAGCAGCTACAAACAACAGACAAACTGTGTCAGCAATTGTAAAATCTTGATAATCAGGGGAGCCTAACACCTGTCTCGTAGTGGACACTGATCAGTTACCTTATGCCACTTCATTTTACGCGTGTCTTCTTCATTTGCTTGTTCATTGGCATCGTTATCTTTTATCAGACTCAGGCAACTTTCCTTCCTATACATTGCAATGAATGGAACCTGACAGGCAACAATACCTATGTCAGCACATCAGACATAAGAAATTACGCACAGAGATGGAATCTGATGTGCAACATAAGAAATTATGCAATGAGATCCTATAGTTTTTCGTACTTCAAATTTGTGGGTATGTAGCATGTTCAAGACATTCACGATGTCGCTCTGATGAATCTCCCTTTTCACTTCCTCTTTGCCTAAAAGGGACAGAAATCCATCCCCGGTTAGTTGGTTGTGTATCCATACACTTTCCTCCTCACTATTTGCATCACCATCTATAGGATGGCCAGTTAACTCTTCAGACAGCTGAGGAAGAAGCAATTAAGAATCAGATATGCATTACAAACCAAAATCAAGACAGACATCCAACATGTCTAACTGGTAACTTACCTGGATCCTCTCAGGTATATCAGTTTCTTTTATCTGCTCATCCTTTGGTGTCATATACTTTTCTGCGAGAATAAATGGTTCAAACTCATCTTCAAGCCTGTTTCCTCTCAACTCGCCGGAATTAATAGCATCCCTCTCAAGCTCTTGTTTTCTTAGTGCTAATAGCTCATCAACATCCCCAAATATATCATGGGCCTCTTGTAGCGCAGATGATGATACACCTGCAGCTTGTCGCAGAGGCTTTCTTTTAACCTTCTTCCTTCTGCAGTACAATAGCATGTGTGCATTTAATAATAATAACAAAAATAAGGTCTGAATAATTTCACATGGATAGAGAACCATTAACACACAATACGGAACATAAGAGCATACTTCACAACTTGGCCATTCACATCGATTTCCTCTTCGTCCACAATGAAATCGCCCATTTCATCATCCATATCATCTTCACCAACCTCATCTTCATCTACCTGCTGATCCTCCTCAACAAAATCCTCCTCAAACGGTTCTGAGCAAATGATATTGCAGCAAATTAAAAATTAGACAGGAAACTTCCAGCATTGGAAAACAAGCAAAGTGAAGAGGATTCAGAAGCAGGTACCTTCATTACCAAACAAGGAGCTACGAACTGTCTCCTCAGCAGTCCGGCTTTTTCCTGCTCCGTCATGATCGGAGAAGCCAGAGCGCCCATCCATTTCAGATTCCCGTCCTGCCTTCTTCAACCGCTTAAACTTATTTTCCTACCGTCAGCAAAATGAGAAGGCACATTACTGAGAAGCATGCAAAAACTCATGGAAGTCCAAAACAGACACAAAGATTATCTTAAAGCATACAGGAGGCTTCGGCCGAGTGATGCCAGTAATGTTATTATCCTGGAGCAACATGTAGTCATCCTCATCAAGCTCGAAATCCTCCGTTTCTCTGGCCACATCTCTTGCGGTTTAGAAACTCATAAAGAATAAGACATACTCTGTTTCATGACGAGGCATAAAAAGCAACTACCTCTTCTTCTTTCTTTTCTTTTTCTTCTTGCGTCTTTCATCATCACTAGCTCTCGCCTCCTCCTCCTCCTCTTCCTCATCTTCATCCGCATCATCCACTATGAAGCCATCCTTCTCGTACTCATTCTGTCCCTCATCTGCTCACAAACAAGGTCACCCAATTATTGCTATACTAGCTCGAGAACACAATCACAGGCGATTCGACTAGAAAAAGGCAACTGCTGCAAACTGTAATCGATAGCAAAACATGGTAATAGACAGTAAAATCAATCAAAATAAGAAATCAAGCAAGAGAACGCCCGAAACACAGTACCGCACAGCACATAAAAGCATCTCAATCGAGAGGAAAGGATAGCTCCAGCCAACAAATCACTCGCGCAAGCAAACGTAATGGAGAGATCGTTAGGAGAAACTAACCTTCATCGTCCTCCTCCTCGTCCTCATCGTCGTCCTGCTCGTCGACATCATCCCTGGCCCTCCGCGACGGCCGCGGCTCGTCCTCTTCCTCGGCCTCGATGAAGTCGTCCTCTAGGGTTCCAACAGAAGCGCAAGCTTTTCCCATCAGAAAACGCGCACAAACCGCCGCCGAGGGCACCAAAACACGCGAAACCGCAGGATTCAGCAACGAAATCGCGTACCTTCGTCGTCGGAAACCACCGTGCGTCCCATTGTCCTCGAGGCGGAGGCGGCGGCGGCGGAAACCCTAGAGCGCGAGAGCGGTTGTGTCGAGAGCCTCGGGGGAGAGGGGGGCGCTCCTTATATGGGCATCGCGGGAGGCCGCGGGCCGCACGATCGCACCGCGCGTGGGGCGGCGGAATCTAGGGTTTCGAGGAAGGAGGGAGCGGCCCGGGCCGAGCCGACGCCGAGGGGGCGCGGGCGATGCGAAGCGTCTGAGCCGAAGGTCGACCGACTTCACCCGCCGGCGAGGAGGCGAATCCGGCGGCGGCGGCCGGGGAGCCCCGAACCGTGGGCTGGAGCGGCGGCGAGGTCGAGGCGGGGCGTCGCCGGGGGCTTGGAGGTGGCGGTGAGGAGTGTGCTGCGATTGGGGACGGGCCGGTTAAGTAATGAATGGATTTTTGGGGAGTTTGTTTTCAATACGGCCCCTGTAATATCTGCGAGTGGGATTCTGCTTTGCTTCCGGCGAGGGTATTATTGTGACATCGTTCTTTTGGCAGGGTCTAGTGGTAATATTCGGGTCAACTTTTCAACGCCCGTTGGATAGATGACCGCAACCAAAATGCATTTGTTACCAGCCCACCTGATTAGCACCCTTTTCAAAACGGAAAAACTAAACCCACACATGTGGGCGTTTGCACATCGCTCACACATCTTCATCACTATTCATGTTGCCACGTATGAACAGATGACATCAGCAGAAATCTTTTTGATTTTCGGCTTAAAAATGTTTTATCTCCTAATTAAAAAAGCGAATTAAAAATCCATTTTCACCATTAAATCCGTCTCGACGAGATCTTCAAAACTAGACCCCATGTTGATATGGTTCGACGATTTTTTTTCTCAAAAGTTGTCATGATGTTTACACTGTAGTTGCCATAGTGCTTAGACTAAAGTTGCCATGTGGCAATTTTAGTTTGTAGATCACGGCAATTTTAGTTTTTCGATGATGACAATTCCAGTACTTTGACCATGAAAATATTTTTTTGTGTGAACCATTGAATTTAAGTGCATGTATCATGGCAATTTTACTTTATGATGCATGGCAAGTCTAGTTTCTTAATTTCTCGTTTTATAATATGTCAAAAATTACTTTTAAATGTAGAAGAAAGTAGCTGAAACATATCATGGCAACTTCAGTGTAAGCATCATGGCAATTCATGTGCAATAGACACGGCAAATTTTAACTAAAAAAATTCGTCGAAATATATTGATATGAGATCTAGTTTCGAAGATCTCGACGCAAGGAATTTAATGATGAAAACGGATCTTCAATCGGATTTTTCATTTAAGAGATAAAACATTTTCGAAACAGAAAATCCAAAAAAAATCCATATGCATGCATGCGGTGACATGGCGTAGTCTTGGCTCCCACCACACGTGTGGGCGTTAGCGTTGTCCTATAAAAAAGAATATACTAGTATTAGGGCATCTCCAACAGCTACCCTGGAACCGCCTGCATACGTCCGGACTGCACGTGCCATCCATCGCGGTCCTGCATCCGTCCGCAAGGCATTCGGACGCACTTTCTCCCGCAAACCGGAGACAAACGTGGGGGCTTTGCGCGCGTCTGGGCTGCCTGCTTCTGACCACCCTGGCCCACTCAAAATCGTCCTTCCTCGCTCGCGCGTGTTTTCTCCCGGTGCCAGCTGCCCGCATTCATGCCGCCGGCCGCTCCCCATTGAAGTCGGCTACATAGCGGACGTGACCTTTAACTGGCGTCGGCATTGAAGCGGCGCACCGGACGAGGGCGTCGCCCGCGACGCGTCCCTGGTGTTCATGCATGTTCAATGCCGAAGAAGCGTTACTGGACGGGACCGGACGGATATTTACCACGCCCGTTCAATTCCACGTTCATCTGTATGTCGCCATTAAGCATGCTCGCCGGTCGAGAAACCCACTCCGGAGACACGCATTGACGCACCCGGACGCCTGGCCTCACTGCACTCCGCTATTTATAGGCGTTCACTCCCGCTCTAGTCCATGCCATAAGACAAGCCGCTCCACATCCTCCTCCCTTGCACCACACTCGCCATGACAGCCGGTGGCAACGCTTTGTGGGAGAGCCTATCGACGGAGACGAAGCATGAGCTGGCCGCCCCATGCGGCCGCCTGGCAGAGCCGCCGTAGCAGGCGGATCGAGGCCAGCCTGCCGTCCAGCTTGCCTGAGGTCTCCAATGACGAGGACGACCCCACGATGGAGACGGACTCCGGCGACACCGCACTAAAGCCATCGCCTATGCATGCAAGCTTCACCATGGCGCAAGCGCACTACAACGCCGCCATGGCGGAGGAGCTTCCTACGCCGGTGCCTTTGTCGGCGTTGCTAGAGCAGCACCGGCTGGCGGAGGGCCAGATCGATGGCGAGTCGGCGAGCCAGGAGGTCGTGGCATCCATGGCCGCGACGAACCCCAACTTCATCGCGGAGCAGCGTGCAATGCCATCGCGGAGGCGCAGCTACAGGTGAACGCGTGTGACGCCCTCGATTCAATCGTACACTAATCATACACGCATATGTGTACGATCAAGATCAAGGACTCAAGGGAAGATATCACAACACAACTCTAGACACAAATTAAAATAATTCAATCTTTATATTACAAGCCAGGGGCCTCGAGGGCTCGAATACATAAGCTCGATTTTACAAGAGTCAGCGGAAGCAACAATATCTGAGTACAGACATAAGTTAGACAAGTTTGCCTTAAGAAGGCTAGCGCAAAAGCATATACGATTGAAAAGGAAAGGCCTCCTGCCTGGGAGCCTCCTAACTACTCCTGGTCGTCGTCGGTCTCCACGTAGTAGTAGGCATCGGCGGTGGCATCTGGCTCCTGGGCTCCGACATCTGGCTGCATCAACCGGAAAGAAGAAGAAAGAGGGGAAAAGGGTAGCAAAGCAACCGTGAGTACTCATCCAAAGTACTCGCAAGCAAGGATCTACACTACATATGCAACATTATCAAAGGAAGGCTGTATAGGTGGACTAGGCTGCAGAAATGACAGAACAGAGAGAAGGCCTAGTCCTATCGAAGACTAGCATCTTCAGCATCTTCAAGCATCTTGCAGCATCAGAAGAGATAAGAGTAGCATAAAGTAAAGTAGTAGTAGTGTTATCAACCTCGATCGGATATCCTTTCTCGACTCCTTGCGAGAAAGCAATCCCGGAGCCATACTATCCAATTATCATCACAATCCATTCCTCATCGCAAGTATCCAGTTCTACTTGTATTGATCGGGATACAACTCCAAGTGTCCGTTACCATAGGACAGGCTATCGATAGATATTTTCTTCCCTGCAGGGGTGCACCAACTTACCCACCACGCTCGATTAACTTCGGTCAGACACACTTTCCTGGGTCATGCCCGGCCTCGGCCAAACAATACGCCGCAACCCGACCTAGGCTTAATAGAGAGGTCAACACGCCGGACTAAACCTATGCCCCCAGGGTTCATGGGCCATCTCCCCGGGAACTCCTGCACGTTGCGAACGCGGCCAGTGAGCAGAGCTAGCTACCTCCTTTAACAAGGCAGGTGCTTACGCAGTCCAACCCGGCGCGCGGCGCTCAGTCGCTGACGTCTATTAAGCTCCGGCTGATGCATACGACGCAGAACGCCCATACTTTGCCCACATGATGGTTAGTGCTATCAGGCCAGAGGCCCCTCGGATCGAATATCCAAATCGTAATGGATTAGGAACGCGCGGTAATAAGCAGAGACTCACGAAAGATGTGACCCCGTTGCCCCGTCTCGAGGACTTGCGGCAAGGGCTAGGAATGCCCGGCCACGCCTCGTAATTATCTCGCGGGCACCCTCCAGTTCAACCCGACTCCTCATCACTCGCAAATATGCTCGCGCAGGCACCCCTCGGGGCCGACCCGTCTTTAGTAACGGGGTTTAGTGTAAAGTCATAGTAACCTGATACGTCTCCAACGTATCTATAATTTTTGATTGCTCCATGCTATATTATCTACTGTTTTGGACTATATTGGGCTTTAATTTCCACTTTTATATTATTTTTGGGACTAACCTATTAACCGGAGGCCCAGCCCAGAATTGCTGTTTTTTTGCCTATTTTAGAGTTTCGGAGAAACAGAATATCAAACGGAATAAAACCTTCGGGAACGTGATTTTCTCACCGAACGTGATCCAGGAGACTTGGACCCTACTCCAAGGGACAAGAGAGGCGGTCACGAGGGTGGGGGGCGCCCCCCCTCCTAGGGCGCGCCCCCCTGCCTCACGGGCCCCCTGTTGCTCCACCAACGTACTCCTTCCTCCTATATATACCTATGTACCCCCAAACGATCAGATACGGAGCCAAAAACCTAATTCCACCGCCGCAACTTTCTGTATCCACGAGATCCCATCTTGGGGCCTATTCCAGAGCTCCACCTCAAACCTACGGGTCCATAGTTATTAGCCAGTTGGCTTCTTCTCTCTCTCTGGATCTCAATACAATGTTCTCCCCCTCTCTCGTGGAGATCTATTCGATGTAATCTTCTTTTTTCGGTGTGTTTGTTGGGACCGATGAATTGTGGGTTTATGATAAAGTCTATCTATGAATAATATTTGAATCTTCTCTGAATTCTTTTATGTATGATTGGTTATCTTTGCAAGTCTCTTCGAATTATCAGTTTGGTTTGGCCTACTAGATTGGTTTTTCTTGCCATGGGAGAAGTGCTTAGCTTTGGGTTCAATCTTGCGGTGTCCTTTCCCAGTGACAGAAGGGGCAGCAAGGCACGTATTGTATTGTTGCCATCGAGGATAACAATATGGGGTTTTTATCATACTGCATGAAACTATCCCTCTACATCATGTCATCTTGCTTAAAGCGTTACTCTGTTTTTAACTTAATACTCTAGATGCATGCTGGATAGCAGTCGATGAGTGGAGTAATAGTAGTAGATGCAGGCAGGAGTCGGTCTACTTGTCTCGGACGTGATGCCTATATACATGATCATACCTAGATATTCTCATAACTATGCTCAATTCTGTCAATTGCTCAACAGTAATTTGTTCACCCACCGTAGAATACTATGCTCTTGAGAGAAGCCACTAGTGAAACCTATGGCCCCCGGGTCTATTCTCATCATATCAATCTCCATCACTTTAATCTTGCTTTGCTTTTTACTTTTCACTTTGCATCTCCATACCAAAAATACCAAAAATATCATCTGTATCAGATCTCACTCTCATAAGTGACCGTGAAGGGATTTACAACCCCTAATCGCGTTGGTTGCGAGTAGCTATCGTTTTGTGCAGGTACGAGGGACTTGAGCGTAGCCTCCTACTGGATTGATACCTTGGTTCTCAAAAACTGAGGGAAATACTTACGCTACTTTGCTGCATCATCCTCTCCTCTTCGGGGAAATCCAACGCAATGCTCAAGAGGTAGCATAACCATAGTAACCGTGTGTCCAAACATCAAGGGGAAACCCCAAGGAATCACCCCCGGTGAATTCCACTCGATGTAATCATCAAGGTGAACGTAAGAGGAACCACCCCCGAGGTTCACACTTGAGGGATTGCACGACAGAGTCGTATCGGAAGTGGTTAAGGCGGAATCACCCTCGATGACCACGAACGAATAGCTACACTATAGGGTTAACATCAGAAGTGTTGTTGAGGTCTCACCCTCGGCACTCGATAGTAACCCAGTAGTGTCGAGCAACTAAGAGGAAAGTGATGTGTGGTGTCGGGGCCTAGTCTTCGACCCCGTTGATCGGGTCTTCGATGATGAAGCAGGGGCAACAAGGACAAGGTGGGGGTCACTAATAGATCACTAGCCAACCTATATTAAGAAGTTTAGGATAAGCAGGTAGGTAACAATGAGCAGGTTACAAAAGCAGGCTATGCATCAGAATAGGAGCAAACAATAACAGTAGCAAAATCTAATACAAGCATGAGAGAATGGAATGGGCGATATCGGGATGATCAAAGGGGGCTTGCCAGGTTGCTTTGGCAAGGAGGGGTCGTCGTCGACGTAGTCGATCACCGGGGCATCATCGGCCTCGGGGTCTACCAGAGAGAAGAGGGGGAACAAACAGTAAATACAAGCAAACAGATGCAACACTAAGCATGACTAGACGATATGCATAGCTAGGGGTGTTCTAACGCAGTACTACACGTTGCAGACGGAGGGAAAACATCCAGAGAGGTTTTCCCGGTGTTTGGCTTTTTCCGGACAAATGAAAGAGAGGGGATGGTTCCATGTTCAGCATGCTAGGGGCATGTGACAGATGAATGGACCACATATTTAGATTCGTTGGATTTTTCTGAGCAACTTTCATGTAGAAAACATTTTCATCGGAGTTACGGTTTAATTACTGTGATTTTTGCAAGTTTAAAACATATTGTGGAATTATTTATACTAACAGAAACCTATTAATGCGTCAGCAATGCATCAGGAGTCAACTGACCCGTTTGACTAGTCAAACTGACCAATAGGTCCCACCAATCAGTCTCTCTTACGTAACAGAGTTTATTTCAAACTAATTATTTAGCTACTGGGCCCCACATGTCAGTGACTGGTTAGGTTAACTAATTAGATTTATTTATAAAAAAACGTTTAATTAGCCTAATTAACCGAAAGGGGCCACATGCCATACAGAGGGTGAATGGCAACTGCGTTGACCAGAGTCAACGTGGTCAACCGGGGCACCGGGGACCACTGGCAGCCTCACTGGGTTGGGCCCCACAGGGCCACGTCAGCGCCAGGTCAGCACGGCGGCCGGAGCAACATCGGCGACCACAGGAGACGGCGGCGACGCGCGGGATTCGTCCACAGACCATCAAAACGAACGCGGTTGGTCGTGCTCGAATGCAGAGACGAAGCCGCGTCGAACGACATCGGTGGGAGAGGCTGAGGCGACCGGGAACGTCGACGGCGACTACCGCGGGCGGCGCCGGACTTCGGGCGAAGATGGTTTTGGCGCTACGGGGCATGGCTGAGGGCGTTCTTGGGCTCTACGAGAAACTGATAATGCGCCGCGTCCAATGGTGCCACCCACGCAAGCCGAAGTGGTCGGAGTTGACCGCCACGATGACGGCAGGCGGCTACCGGAGTGGGAACTCGACGGGACTGGTGCTAGGGACTACTAGAGGGAGAGAGGGAGGGCGCCTCAGGTGCGGTGGCTCACAGTGAAGCCATAGGGGGTGGCAGCGGGCTTGAGGGAGGTCGGGGCGGTGCTGGGGGTGACGAATCGCCGACGAGCGGTGGCGGGGACCGTTGGGAAAGACATGACGATGGCGACGCTAATGGGGCTTGCCCGCCTCATTTCGGTGAGGTAGTCAAACCTGATCTTCAAGAAAGAATTAGGATAAAGCAACTGGAAGATCCTTTTCTTGTCAGTCTCCGAGAAAGCATAGAGCAAGGAAAGCCATCAGAATTTCACATACGGATGGATGGATCTATATGGTTGAGAGAACGTATTTGTGTACCTAAAAATGCAGAGTTGAAATTGGAGATCATGCAAGAAGCCCACACCACTCCATACACTGTACATCCTGGTAGCACAAAGATGTATCGGGATATTAAAGGAAATTTTTGGTGGCCAAATATGAAGAGAGAAATAGCAAGATTCGTCCTGGAATGTCCAATATGTCAGCAGGTAAAAGTGGACCATCAAAAAGCACCAGGCCTCCTGCAACTGCTAAGAATTCCTAGTTGGAAATGGGAGGATATCAGTATGGATTTTGGTACCGGATGGCCGAAAACTTCCGCAGGATATGATTCCATATGGGTTATAGTAGACAGATTGACCAAGGTGGCACAATTCATACCAGTCAAGAAGACAATGACCCTTGAAAAATTAACAAGGTTATATATTAGGGAGATAGTTACGAACTATGGCGTCCCTGTAAATATTGCTTCAGACCGGGATCCAAGGTTCGTTTCAAGATTTTGGAGAAGTCTACATAAGGCCTTGGGAACGAAATTGAATTTCAGTACAGCATATCATCCCCAGTCTGATGGACAAACAGAGCGAGTCATACAAATACTGGAAGACATGCTTCGAGCAAGCACGTTAGACTTCAAAGAAAAGTGGGATGAGTCCCTTCCTCTAGTCAAATTTGCATACAACAACAGTTATCAATCCAGTATAAAGATGGCTCCGTATGAAGCTTTGTATGGTAAGAGATGTCGTTCTCCTATATGCTGGGAAGAAATTGGTGAGAGGAAATATATAGGCCCAGAATTAGTTCAACAGGCAGAGCAAAAACTAAGAGTAATTCGGGAGCATTTAACGACGGCACAGAACCGTCAAAAGAAACAAGCAGACACCAAACGGAGGGAAGTTGAATTTCAAGAGGGAGATCTAGTATACCTAAAGGTTTCACCTCGAAAAGGTACGAGACGTTTTGGTTTAAAAGGGAAGTTGAGTCCAAGGTATGTAGGACCTTTTCAAATTATTGGCAGAGTTGGACCAGTAGCCTACCGATTAGAGCTGCCTCCAAACTTGTCAGGGGTACATAATGTTTTTCATGTATCCACACTGAAGAAATGCGAGACACTGCCAGAAGCAACACAACTACCAATCATGGAACTGAGACCAGACCTATCATACGAGGAGTACCCCTTGAGAATACTAGATGTCAAAGATCGAGTAATGAGAAAAAGGACTATCCGATTTGTCAAAGTCCAGTGGAGCAACCACAGTGAGGACGAGGCGACATGGGAATAAGAAGACGAACTTCACAAACACTTTCCGCATCTTCTATCGACCGGTAATTGAATTTCGAGGACGGAATTTTTATAAGGCGGGGAGGATGTAACACCCGTGTGTTACTTAAGGATGATTAAAATGCATCGTTTGTCATTTAGAATTAAATTTTGCTTAACTATCATTTTTCTAATAATTCAGGCATGCTAGTATTTATAAATAATTTTGGAGATAAATATCTTAAGACCAATAGGTGCATCCCAATCATTAGTAGATTTCCTTTGTATTAGAAGATGGTGGAGTATTGCATTTGCTTGGGCAATCCATATACACTTACATGCATGCATCAATGCATGGCATGCACCACATTCATGGTCTGTACTGACGCACTGCATGCATCCATCTAGTCACCGTTGCCGTAATGCATGTACGTAGCCTGCCGACTAGCTCAGCAAAGTTGGCTGCATTTTCTTCTCACAGGCCGGCTAGCTCTTGGATTACACTGAACCACCGTCTAGGGCAGTAGATATTTTTGCATGCAGTGATGAGAAGGCTGTTGCATGGCTACCTGTCTTTTTCTTGAGAGATAGAATGTACGTGTCATTGCTCTGGTTAGAAACATATGCATGCATGAGCTAGTAGGTGCATCGAACCAGCCATTAGGTGAAGCAAAGGGGCACTAGCTTATCCTTTGGAGCGAGCAGAGTTACGGCGGCAGCTGGACGACGATTAATGCGTTCACAAGGAGCTACTCACTTGTTACCAGTATATAAGGCGACCAGGTGCTGTAGCGTAGGGCCATCGACACACTAGTCAGAATCGGTTGCTGGAAGAAGAAGTTGGAGCTCTCGCTGGTGTTGTTCCTAGCGACCGCGTGGTAGACGGGTACTGCTGTCAGGCAAGTAGCAGTTCCTCTGTTCATATTTCGTTGTTGTGCTTGGTCCTGCGACTTGCACACTGTTACACTGATCTAGAGATATACTGCTGCTAGTATTTCTTTTGCTAGCCACTGTACCGTGATATATGAGTTCTTCTGCAACTGTCCTGTGTTTGTTGGCCACGGTACTGTTGAAGAGAAACATGTTCCGGTGAGCACGTAATCGTCATGATTATTTGGGCTTACGTGGAGACGTGAGGATTACTACATAAGCTTCATCATACCACTGGCCTCCTTATTTCCATATTCACATATTGTCTATATTGGTGTCACGACCGCAAACATATTGTACCGGTCACGGTTCAGGTATGGGACTGTCTGAGTTCTCCTCTGGGGGCGACACTTGTTCCGAACATGGTATCGGTGATGGATCCTTGGGAACGACCCATACTAGTAAGTCAAGTTGTCGTGCCTCAGGGGATCAAAGGGCTCTGCTCTTCCGGAACCCACGTGGTTCTGGTCGAGGCTGTCGATGTCGGAGTACCCCTCTTAAGAGTGTAAAAGTGTGAATATTCACCCCTGTGAGTCCCGGGTAGGGAACCTTGCTGGTCACGTGTGATACCAATATTTTCCCTATACACCGCTATAAATATTTCCCCGTATTTCCGTTGAACTTTGTTTAATATTATCGTTTAATTCAGCCTTTTGCACTACTTTATTTTCCGCCGCTAAATCTGTCCATTGTTGTCGTATCATTTCCTTGAACTGAATTACACCGTTGTGATATCCATAACACTTTCTCCATTTGTACCCTTGAATAAATGCTACTTGCTGGGTATGAATCATCATACTCACCCTTGCTTAATTTCTATTTTTGCAGCCCAAAGCGGTAATGATCCTGAGCATGGTTTTGAGCAGTAGACTTAGCACGCGCCGGGAGGGAATAAATTGAAGTACTTTAGAAGTTTATTTTCAACAAGAGCTATGTATCCCCAGAATAAAGAATACATGCTTATTATGTGTATTACTATGAAAAGTTTTAGTTTAGGCCTCACACGTTTATAATCTTTTGTTTATAAACGCGTGGCGGCTGTTACGCCTGAACCATGTATTGGGGCGTGACAGCTTGAGTGGTATCAGAGCTTAGGTTAAATAAAATTAAAAACTGTTGCAACTAATGGGGAATAACCAGGGTATTATTTTTGTGCGCGTAAGTTAGAAACACTCTTTTTTCTGCTTATTTTATGTGAAGCTAACATTTACGTGGCTCATTTGATTATATGTCCTGTTATGAGATTTAGTATTTCACTTCTTATGCATGCATTTTGTCAGTGCTAATATATGTGGTTGGAATCAGGGATGGATGGCCCAACCATCTTCCATCTTAACTTTGTGCAAATCCTCGAGGAGGTAGCCGATCATTTTCACCTAGAGCCACTAGTGATCTCTACTAGTGCTCTTTCGGATGGAGGAATCCAGGGAGCTGTGCACGTGCAGGTCACTCCACATGACCCCGGTGCATACACTACCTTCTATGGCTATGGCAAGGATGATCATGAAGCTGGGTGCTCGGCGGCTCGTGAAGCGCTTAAATCACTCTACTTTAGTCTGAACTTTGGCCTAGTGGACTTGCACAGCTATGAGTACTGGGAGACTTTGCTGGACTTGGCACGTTCTGAGCAGCAACACCAGGAGGAGATTGCACAACTCCAGTAGTACCATGAGGTTCGTAGGAAGCAAGAGCTAGACGAGTTAGAGCAGGAGCATCAGGCCCAACTTTATGAAATAAAGCATGACCATGAAATAGAGGTGGAGGACCGCGATCGTTGGATCGAGGAGGAGGGACACAAGACCAAGAAGCTGAAGCAAGAAAGAGATGAGCTGGAAGACGTCAACAACAAACAGGAGAGTGAGATGATGGATTTGAAGGCAGAGAACTGGTGCCTCCGTCAGCAGCTTGTAGCAATGAAGGATGAGAAAGGAAAGAACTAAAGGCGTGCAACCTACTAGCTAGCAGGCGATAGTACTACTTGAGTGGTCGTACGTACTAGCTTAAATAAATGAAGTGGCAGAGCTACTAATATCTAGTGTGTAATGGTGTGACCTATCCAGTTCGCATGTGATGTCTGCCTCCTGTAGCAACCCTAGTAGTAGTAGGTTGCTTCCACTTTTACTAGCCTTTGCATGTAGCTTGATGTTGACACTAGCACTCCTGTCAGGTGAGGCTGTTCAAATTTTAGTTGTACGTGTCAACCCCTCTTATATAGTAAAATCAACTTTTATGTACTGATGCATGGTCTGAAGTGTGGCAGTTTATTTATTTATTTTGCTCTCCATCCTTCATGACTGTATAGATGGCTAATCACGATCATGGAGATTTTTCTACCACCCACGCTGGAGGTAGCGGTGGATCTCAAAGGACCGCAGAAGATCAACTTCCTCCAAGTAATTTGCTCTTGGAGATTTTGAACCACCAGGAACAAACTCAAATGCGACAGACTGTAATCTTGGAGCAGTTAGTACAACAGCCACCCCGAGGAGAGAACTCTCATGAGGGTGGGACACAGGACAGCTTGCGCCAATTCCTGCGACTGAAGCCGCCTGCCTTTCTTGGCAGTGCTAATCCTATGGACGCAGATGACTGGTTAACTGAGATAGAAAAAATATTTGAAGCAAGGCACTGTCCAGAGCAAGAGAAGGTGACACTAGCTATGTTTATGTTACAAGGTGGAGCTTTTGATTGGTGGAATGTGCACAAGAAGAAATATCCAGAAAATTATTTGGTTACTTGGGCGATATTTAAGCAAGAATTTCAGAGAAAATATTTTCCTGAAAGTGTTCATAGGAAAATGGAGCTTGAATTTCTACAGCTAAAGTAAGGTGATAAAAGCGTGGCAGAATATGAAATTAATTTTCTAGACTTGCCCGTTATGCGATGGCGTACGTTGAAAATGATGAAGTAAAGGCGCGAAGGTTCGCTCAAGGCTTACGTCAACCCATCAAGGCGCGCGTGGAGGTATTTGAATTAAAATCATTTCGTGACATAGCTAACAAGGCTCTTACAGTGGAACAAGCATATCTTGAAGAACATGCTGAAGTTGAGAAACCAAACAAAAAGATGAGGTTTGACGACCGTGGTCAAGGAAACATGCAAAGGAAGGCACATCAAAATTGGCGCCCAAATAATCGAGCAACATATCAGCCCATAGTTAATAAATGTGTTATTTGTCATGGAGATCATATGGCTTCCCAGTGTGAGCAGCGACAGGGAAAATGCTTCGGATGCGACAAGGAGGGACATGTTATCAGTCAGTGCCGGAACAAGAATTTTACTCCTAATCAGTCATTTGCTTTGCCAGCACCAAAAACACCATTGTACCTACCTACACCGCCTCCTAAGGCGAATATTGCTCCTCGGTACACGAACAATCCTGGAAGGAAGCAACAGCCTGTTCGTGCTAAAGTAAATCATTTGACCCAAAATGAGGTGGACAATGATAGCAATGTGGTTACAGGTACGTTCCAAGTATGTTCTCGTAATGCGGTTGTTTTGTTTGACTCTGGTGCTACCCACTCTTTTATATCTTCTAAATTTATTGGTACCCATGGAATAGAAAGTACACCTATAAAGAAAAAAATCGTGGTAGAGTCTCCAATGGCTGAGATGATAACTAGAAGGGTATGCTCTAATTGTCCGGTTATTATAAGGGGACATGAACTTCGGGCAGATTTGATAGTACTAGATATGCATGATTTTGATATATACTAGGCATGGATTGGTTGATTGAAAATCATGCAATTATTGATTGCCATGGGAAGAAAGTGATACTTCAAGTACCTGGTCAACGGAAAATAGTGTACCAAGGGAGCCACAAGAAAACAAGGTACGCACAAGTTAGAAACTTGGAAATAAAGGAGAAACATATAGAGTATATCTATGTGGTTAGAGAATTTCCTGATGTGTTTCCTAAAGAGTTACCTGGAATTCCACCGGACCGAGAGATTGAGTTCAGCATAAACCTGGTCCCTGGTACTAATCCTATTTCAAAGACCCCGTACAGAATGGCTCCAGCAGAACTAAAAGAACTCAAGCAACAGATCAAAGAGTTAGAAGAAAAAGGATTTATTCGTCCAAGCATGTCACCATGGGGCGCTCCAGTATTATTTGTAAAGAAGAAAGATGGCAGTTGGCGATTATGCATTGATTATCGGGAGCTGAATAAGGTAACTATTAAGAATAAATATCCCTTGCCTAGGATCGATGATTTATTTGATCAGCTACAAGGCTCGCGGGTATTTTCAAAGATAGATTTGCAATCGGGATATCGCCAGCTAAAAATTAAAGAAGGAGATATTCCAAAGACAGCTTTTCACACCAGATACGGACACTACGAATATATAGTCATGCCGTTTGGATTAACAAATGCACCCGCAGCTTTTATGGATTTAATGAATCGTGTATTCAGACCATTCATGGACCAGTTTGTTGTGGTATTTATTGATGATATTTTAATATATTCAAAGACAGAAGAGGAACACGCCGAACATTTAAGAGCAGTACTTCAAACATTGAGGGAACACCGGTTATACGCTAAACTCAAGAAGTGTGACTTTTGGTTAGACAAAGTATCATTCCTAGGCCACATTATTTCTGGAGAGGGTATATCTGTAGACCCAACAAAAGTTCAGGCAGTGTTGAACTGGAACAGACCAACCACGATTACTGAGATAAGAAGTTTTCTTGGGTTAGCCGGATATTATCGGAGATTTATTGAAGGTTTTGCTCAGCTTGCAGCGCCACTGACACAGCTCACTCGCAAAGGAGTAAAGTTCGACTGGAATGAGAAGTGCGAAGAAAGTTTTCAAGAATTAAAACATCGACTAGTGTCTGCTCCAGTTCTCGCAGTACCAATAAATGGGATTGGATTTACTATTTTCTGCGACGCTTCAAAGATTGGTTTCGGTTGTGTCCTCATGCAGAACAACAAGGTAATCGCATATGCCTCTTGACAACTTAGACCATATGAGAAAAATTATCCAACACACGATCTGGAGTTAGGTGCTATAATCTTTGCTCTAAAAATATGGAGACATTATTTGTATGGAGAACACTGTGAGATTTTTACTGACCACAAGAGTTTAAAATATATCTTCACACAAAAGGAATTAAATATGCGGCAGAGAAGATGGATCGAGCTATTTAAAGACTACGATGTCAATATCAGTTACCATCCGGGTAAAGCAAATGCAGTAGCTGATGCGCTAAGCAGAAAAGCTGATTGCAATGTGGCATCTTTAATCACCTCACAAAGGAAGATTTTGGAGGACTTAGACAAGATGGGAATAGAGGTGCATGTACGTGACCCATCGATCACTATTATGGCACTACATGTCAAACCTGATCTTCAAGAAAGAATTAGGATAAAGCAACTGGAAGATCCTTTTCTTGCCAGTCTCCGAGAAAGCATAGAGCAAGGAAAGCCATCAGAATTTCACATACGGATGGATGGATCTATATGGTTGAGAGAACGTATTTGTGTACCTAAAAATGCAGAGTTGAAATTGGAGATCATGCAAGAAGCCCACACCACTCCATACACTGTACATCCTGGTAGCACAAAGATGTATCGGGATATTAAAGGAAATTTTTGGTGGCCAAATATGAAGAGAGAAATAGCAAGATTCGTCCTGGAATGTCCAATATGTCAGCAGGTAAAAGTGGACCATCAAAAAGCACCAGGCCTCCTGCAACCGCTAAGAATTCCTAGTTGGAAATGGGAGGATATCAGTATGGATTTTGTTACCGGATGGCCGAAAACTTCCGCAGGATATGATTCCATATGGGTTATAGTAGACAGATTGACCAAGGTGGCACAATTCATACCAGTCAAGAAGACAATGACCCTTGAAAAATTAACAAGGTTATATATTAGGGAGATAGTTACGAACTATGGCGTCCCTGTAAATATTGCTTCAGACCGGGATCCAAGGTTCGTTTCAAGATTTTGGAGAAGTCTACATAAGTCCTTGGGAACGAAATTGAATTTCAGTACAGCATATCATCCCCAGTCTGATGGACAAACAGAGCGAGTCATACAAATACTGGAAGACATGCTTCGAGCAAGCACGTTAGACTTCAAAGAAAAGTGGGATGAGTCCCTTCCTCTAGTCAAATTTGCATACAACAACAGTTATCAATCCAGTATAAAGGTGGCTCCGTATGAAGCTTTGTATGGTAAGAGATGTCGTTCTCCTATATGCTGGGAAGAAATTGGTGAGAGGAAATATATAGGCCCAGAATTAGTTCAACAGGCAGAGCAAAAACTAAGAGTAATTCGGGAGCATTTAACGACGGCACAGAACCGTCAAAAGAAACAAGCAGACACCAAACGGAGGGAAGTTGAATTTCAAGAGGGAGATCTAGTATACCTAAAGGTTTCACCTCAAAAAGGTACGAGACGTTTTGGTTTAAAAGGGAAGTTAGTCCAAGGTATGTAGGACCTTTTCAAATTATTGGCAGAGTTGGACCAGTAGCCTACCGATTAGAGCTGCCTCCAAACTTGTCAGGGGTACATAATGTTTTTCATGTATCCACACTGAAGAAATGCGAGACACTGCCAGAAGCAACACAACTACCAATCATGGAACTGAGACCAGACCTATCATACGAGGAGTACCCCCTGAGAATACTAGATGTCAAAGATCGAGTAATGAGAAAAAGGACTATCCGATTTGTCAAAGTCCAGTGGAGCAACCACAGTGAGGACGAGGCGACATGGGAAAAAGAAGACGAACTTCACAAACACTTTCCGCATCTTCTATCGACCGGTAATTGAATTTCGAGGACGAAATTTTTATAAGGCGGGGAGGATGTAACACCCGTGTGTTACTTAAGGATGATTAAAATGCATCGTTTGTCATTTAGAATTAAATTTTGCTTAACTATCATTTTTCTAATAATTCAGGCATGCTAGTATTTATAAATAATTTTGGAGATAAATATCTTAAGACCAATAGGTGCATCCCAATCATTAGTAGATTTTCTTTGTATTAGAAGATGGTGGAGTATTGCATTTGCTTGAGCAATCCACGTACACTTACATGCATGCATCAATGCATGGCATGCACCACATTCATGGTCTGTACTGACGCACTGCATGCATCCATCTAGTCACCGTTGCCGTAATGCATGTACGTAGCCTGCCGACTAGCTCAACAAAGTTGGCTGCATTTTCTTCTCACAGGCCAGCTAGCTCTTGGATTACACTGAACCACCGTCTAGGGCAGTAGATATTTTTGCATGCAGTGATGAGAAGGCTGTTGCATGGCTACGTGTCTTTTTCTTGAGAGATAGAATGTACGTGTCATTGCTCTGGTTAGAAACATATGCATGCATGAGCTAGTAGGTGCATCAAACCAGCCATTAGGTGAAGCAAAGGGGCACTAGCTTATCCTTTGGAGCGAGCAGAGTTACGGCGACAGCTGGACGACGATTAATGCGTTCACAAGGAGCTACTCACTTGTTACCAGTATATAAGGCGACCAGGTGCTGTAGCGTAGGGCCATCGACACACTAGTCAGAATCGGTTGCTGGAAGAAGAAGTTGGAGCTCTCGCTGGTGTTGTTCCTAGCGACCGCGTGGTAGACGGGTACTGCTGTCAGGCAAGTAGCAGTTCCTCTGTTCATATTTCGTTGTTGTGCTTGGTCCTGCGACTTGCACACTGTTACACTGATCTAGAGATATACAGCTGCTAGTATTTCTTTTGCTAGCCACTGTACCGTGATATATGAGTTCTTCTGCAACTGTCCTCTGTTTGTTGGCCACGGTACTGTTGAAGAGAAACATGTTCCGGTGAGCACGTAATCGTCATGATTATTTGGGCTTACGTGGAGACGTGAGGATTACTACATAGGCTTCATCATACCACTGGCCTCCTTATTTCCATATTCACATATTGTCTATATTGGTGTCACGACCGCAAACATATTGTACCGGTCACGGTTCAGGTATGGGACTGTCTGAGTTCTCCGCTGGGGGCGACACTTGTTCCGAACAGGGTATCGGTGACGGATCCTTGGGAACGACCCATACTAGTAAGTCAAGTTGTCGTGCCTCAGGGGATCAAAGGGCTCTGCTCTTCCGGAACCCACGTGGTTCTGGTCGAGGCTGTCGATGTCGGAGTACCCCTCTTAAGAGTGTAAAAGTGTGAATATTCACCCCTGTGAGTCCCGGGCAGGGAACCTTGCTGGTCACGTGTGATACCAATATTTTCCCTATACACCGCTATAAATATTTCCCCGTATTTCCGTTGAACTTTGTTTAACATTATCTTTTAATTCAGCCTTTTGCACTACTTTATTTTTCGCCGCTAAATCTGTCCATTGCTGTCGTATCATTTCCTTGAACTGAATTACACCGTTGTGGTATCCATAAAACTTTCTCCTTTTGTACCCTTGAGTAAATGCTACTTGCTGGGTATGAATCATCATACTCACCCTTGCTTAATTTCTATTTTTGCAGCCCAAAGCGGTAATGATCCTGAGCATGGTTTTGAGCAGTAGACGTAGCACGCGCCGGGAGGGAATAAATTGAAGTACTTTAGAAGTTTATTTTCAGCAAGAGCTATGTATCCCCAGAATAAAGAATACATGCTTATTATGTGTATTACTGTGAAAAGTTTTAGTTTAGGCCTCACACGTTTATAATCTTTTGTTTATAAACGCGTGGCGGCTGTTACGCCTGAACCATGTCTTGGGGCGTGACAGATTGAGTGGTATCAGAGCTTAGGTTAAATAAAATTAGAAACTGTTGCAACTAATGGGGAATAACCAGGGTATTATTTTTGTGCGCGTAAGTTAGAAATGCTCTTTTTTCTGCTTATTTTATGTGAAGCTAACATTTACGTGGCTCATTCGATTGTATGTCCTGTTATGAAATTTAGCATTTCACTTCTTATGCATGCATTTTGTTAGTGCTAATATATGTGGTTGGAATCAGGGATGGATGGCCCAACCATCTTCCATCTTAACTTTGTGCAAATCCTCGAGGAGGTAGCCGATCATTTTCACCTAGAGCCACTAGTGATCTCTACTAGTGCTCTTTCGGATGGAGGAATCCAGGGAGCTGTGCACGTGCAGGTCACTCCACATGACCCCGGTGCATACACTACCTTCTATGGCTATGGCGAGGATGATCATGAAGCTGGGTGCTCGGCGGCTCGTGAAGCGCTTAAATCACTCTACTTTAGTCTGAACTTTGGCCTAGTGGACTTGCACAGCTATGAGTACTGGGAGACTTTGCTGGACTTGGCACGTTCTGAGCAGCAACACCAGGAGGAGATTGCACAACTCCAGCAGTACCATGAGGTTCGTAGGAAGCAAGAGCTAGACGAGTTAGAGCAGGAGCATCAGGCCCAACTTTATGAAATAAAGCACCATGAAATAGAGGTGGAGGACCGCGATCGTTGGATCGAGGAGGAGGGACACAAGACCAAGAAGCTGAAGCAAGAAAGAGATGAGCTGGAAGACGTCAACAACAAACAGGAGAGTGAGATGATGGATTTGAAGGCAGAGAACTGGTGCCTCCGTCAGCAGCTTGTAGCAATGAAGGATGAGAAAGGAAAGAACTAAGGGCGTGCAACCTACTAGCTAGCAGGCGATAGTACTACTTGAGTGGTCGTACGTACTAGCTTAAATAAATGAAGTGGCAGAGCTACTAATATCTAGTGTGTAATGGTGTGACCTATCCAGTTTGCATGTGATGTCTGCCTCCTGTAGCAACCCTAGTAGTAGTAGGTTGCTTCCACTTTTACTAGCCTTTGCATGTAGCTTGATGTTGACACTAGCACTCCTGTCAGGTGAGGCTGTGCAAATTTTAGTTGTACGTGTCAACCCCTCTTATATAGTAAAATCAACTTTTATGTACTGATGCATGGTCTGAAGTGTGGCAGTTTATTTATTTATTTTGCTCTCCATCCTTCATGACTGTATAGATGGCTAATCACGATCATGGAGATTTTTCTACCACCCACGCTGGAGGTAGCGGTGGATCTCAAAGGACCGCAGAAGATCAACTTCCTCCAAGTAATTTGCTCTTGGAGATTTTGAACCGCCAGGAACAAACTCAAATGCGACAGGTTGTTTATAAACGCGTGGCGGCTGTTATGCCTGAACCATGTCTTGGGGCATGACAGGTTGAGGTGGGGAGGGGATCTGGAGAGCGAGGGAGAGAGCGGGGAGGGTGAGCACGAGAGTGGGTGGAGGTAGGTGAGGGGGAGGATTCGAGGCGTCGAGGGGGCGCTCTTATTCCCACCCTCGTCGTCAACGGCGAGGCGGTCCGGGACGACCGCGCCCCTGTAGCGACGGGGTCGGTCAAACAGGAAGGCGACTGATGTCTACTACGCAACCTTCTTCTTGTAGACGTTGTTGGGCCTCCAAGTGCAGAGGTTTGTAGGACAGTAGCAAATTTCCCTCAAGTGGATGACCTAAGGTTTATCAATCCGTGGGAGGCGTAGGATGAAGATGGTCTCTCTCAAGCAACCCTGCAACCAAATAACAAAGAGTCTCTTGTGTCCCCAACACACCCAGTACAATGGTAAATTGTATAGGTGCACTAGTTCGGCGAAGAGATGGTGATACAAGTGCAATATGGATAGTAGATATAGGTTTTTGTAATCTGAAAATATAAAAATAGCAAGGTAACTAATGATAAAAGTGAGCACAAACGGTATTGCAATGCGTTGAACAAGGCCTAGGGTTCATACTTTCACTAGTGCAAGTTCTCTCAACAATAATAACATAGTTGGATCATATAACTATCCCTCAACATGCAACAAAGAGTCACTCCAAAGTCACTAATAGTGGAGAACAAACGAAGAGATTATGGTAGGGTACGAAACCACCTCAAAGTTATTCTTTCCAATCAATCCGTTGGGTTATTCCTATAAGTGTCACAAACAGCCCTAGAGTGCGTACTAGAATAACACCTTAAGACACAAATCAACCAAAACCCTAATGTCACCTAGATACTCCAATGTCACCTCAAGTATCCGTGGGAATGATTATACGATATGCATCACACAATCTCAGATTCATCTATTCAACCAACACAAAGTACTTCAAAGAGTGCCCAAAGTTTCTACCGGAGAGTCAAGAAGAAAACGTGTGCCAACCCCTATGCATAGGTTCATGGGCGGAACCCGCAAGTTGATCACCAAAACATACATCAAGTGAATCACGTGATATCCCATTGTCACCACAGATACGCACGGCAAGATATACATCAAGTGTTCTCAAGTCATTAAAAGACTCAATCCGATAAGATAACTTCAAAGGGAAAACTCAATTCATTACAAGAGAGTAGAGGGGGAGAAGAAACATAAGATCCAACTATAATAGCAAAGCTCGTGATACATCAAGATCGTGCCAAATCAAGAACACGAGAGAGAGAGAGAGAGATCAAACACATAGCTACTGGTACATACCCTCAGCCCTGAGGGTGAACTACTCCCTCCTCGTCATGGAGAGCGCCGGGATGATGAAGATGGCCACCGGTGAGGGTTCCCCCCTCCGGCAGGGTGCCCGAACAGGGTTCCGATTGGTTTTTGGTGGCTACAGAGGCTTGCGGCGGCGGAACTCCCAATCTATTATGTTTCCCGACCGATTTAGGGTATATGGGTATATATAGGAGGAAGAAGTACGTCGGTGGACCTCCAGGCTGTCCACGAGGCAGGGGGTGCGCCCTAGGGGGTGGGCGCGCCCCCACCCTCGTGGGCAGCCCGAGACTCCCCTGGTGCAACTCCGGTACTCCGTGGGCTTCTTCTGGTACAAAAATAAGTTCCGTGGAGTTTCAGGTCAACTGGACTCCGTTTGATATTCCTTTTCTTCGAAACACTGAAATAGGCAAAAAAAAGCAATTCTGGGCCGGGCCTCCGGTTAATAGGTTAGTCCCAAAAATAATATAAAAGTGGATAATAAAGCCCAATATTGTCCAAAACAGTAGATAATATAGCATGGAGCAATCAAAAATTATAGATACGTTGGAGACGTATCAAGCATCCCCAAGCTTAATTCCTGCTTGTCCTCGAGTAGGTAAATGATAAAAAAGTTAATTTTTGATGTGGAATGCTAGTTGGCATAATTTCAATGTAATTCTTCTTAATTGTGGTATGAATATTCAGATCCGAAAGATTCAAGATAAAAGTTCATATTGACATAAAAATGATAATACTTCAAGCATACTAACTAAGCAATTATGTCTTCTCAAAATAACATGGCCAAAGAAAGTTCATCCCTACAAAATCATATAGTTTAGTCATGCTCCATTTTCGTCACACAAGAATGCTCTCATCATGCACAACCCCGATGACAAGTCAAGCAATTGTTTCATACTCTAGTAATCTCAAACCTATAAACTTTCACGCAATACATGAACGCAAGCCATGGATATAGCACTATGGGTGGAATAGAGTATAATGATGGGGGTTATGTGGAGAAGACAAAAAGGAGAAAGTCTCACATCAACGAGGCTAATCAATGAGCTATGGAGATGCCCATCGATTGATGTTAATGCAAGGAGTAGGGATTGCCATGGAACGGATGCACTAGAGCTATAAATGTATGAAAGCTCAACAAAAGAAACTAGTGGGCGTGCATCCAACTTGCTTGCTCACGAAGACCTAGGGCACTTGAGGAGGCCCATTGTTGAAATATACAAGCCAAGTTCTATAATGAAAAGTTCCCACTAGTATATGAAAGTGACAAAACAAGAGACTCTCTATCATGAAGATTATGGTGCTACTTTGAAGCACAAGTGTGGAAAAGAAAGGATAGTAGCATTGCCCCTTTTTATTTCTCTTCTTTTGGGCTTTTTTTCTTTTGGCCTTTCTCGTTTTTTTGGGACAATGCTCTATTAAATGATGATCATCACACTTCTATTTATTTACAACTCAATGATTACAACTCGATACTAGAACAAAAGATGACTCTATATGAATGCCTCCGGCGGTGTACCGGGATATGCAATGAACCAAGAGTGACATGTATGAAAGAATTATGAACGGTGGCTTTGCCACAAATACTATGTCAACTACATGATCATGCTAAGCAATATGACAATGATGAACGTGTCATGATGGAATGGTGGAAAGTTGCATGGCAATATATCTCGGAATGGCTATGGAAATGCCATAATAGGTAGGTATGGTGGCTGTTTTGAGGAAGATATAAGGATGTTTATGTGTGAAAGAGTGTATCATATCACGGGGTTTGGATGCACCGGCGAAGTTTGCACCAACTCTCAGTGTGAGAAAGGGCAATGCACGGTATCGAAGAGGCTAGCAATGATGGAAGGGTGAGAGTGCGTATAATCCATGGACTCAACATTAGTCATAAAGAACTCACATACTTATTGCAAAAATCTACAAGCCATCAAAAACCAAAGCACTATGCGCATGCTCCTAGGGGGATAAATTGGTAGGAAAAGACCATCGCTCGTCCCCGACCGCCACTCATAAGGAAGACAATCAAAGAACACCTCATGTTTCAAATTTGTTACACAACGTTTACCATACGTGCATGCTACGGGACTTGCAAACTTCAACACAAGCATTCCTCAAATTCACAACTACTCCACTAGCACGACTTTGATATTATTACCTCCATATCTCAAAACAATCATCAAGCATCAAACTTCTCTTAGTATTCAAAACACTCATAAGAAAGTTTTTACTAATCTTGAATACCTAGCATATTAGGATTATTTAAGCAAATTACCAAGCTATTTAAGACTCTCAAAATAATCTAAGTGAAGCATGAGAAATCAATAGTTTCTATAAAACAAATCCACCACCGTGCTCTAAAAGATATAAGTGAAGCACTAGAGCAAACAACAAACTACTCCAAAAGATATAAGTGAAGATCAATGAGTAGTCGAATAATTATGCAACTATGTGAAGACTTTTTAACATTTAAGAATTTGAGATCTTGATACTTTATTCAAACAGAAAGCAAAACAAAATAAAATGACATGACGCTCCAAGCAAAACACATATCATGCGGTGAATAAAAATATACCTCCAAGTAAAGTTACCGATGAACGAAGACGAAAGAGGGGATGCCTTCCGGGCATCCCAAGCTTAGGCTCTTGGTTATCCTTGAATATTACCTTGGGGTGCCTTGGGCATCCCCAAGCTTAGGCTCTTGCCACTCCTTATTCCATAGTCCATCGAATCTTTACCCAAAACTTGAAAACTTCACAACACAAAACTTAACAGAAAACTCGTGAGCTCCGTTAGTGAAAGAAAACAAAACACCACTTCAAGGTACTGTAATGAACTCGTTCTTTATTTATATTGGTGTTAAACCTACTGTATTCCAACTTCTCTATGGTTCATACCCTCCGATACTACTCATAGATTCATCAAAATAAGCAAACAACACATAGAAAACATAATCTTGTCAAAAACAGAACAGTCTGTAGTAATCTGTAACTAACGCAAACTTATGGAACTCAGAGAAATCTACCAAAATAGGACGACCTATATAATTTGTTTATTGATCTACTGCAATTGGAATCAGTATTTTATCACGTTCTGGTGATTTTTAACAATTGTTTTCGTGAACAGAAAGTTTCTGGAATTTTCAGCAAGATCAAATAACTATCATCCAAGAAGATCCTATAGGTCTTACTTGGCACAAACACTAATTAAAACTTAAAACCACATCTAACCAGAGGCTAGACCAAATATTTATTGCTAAACAGAACCAAAAAGTAAGAAACTAAAATAAAAATTGGGTTGCCTCCCAACAAGCGCTAACGTTTAACGCCCCTAGCTAGGCATGATGATTTCAATGATGCTCGCATAAAAGATAAGAATTGAAACATAAAGAGAGCATCATGAAGAATATGACTAGCACATTTAAGTCTAACCCACTTCCTATTCATAGGAATTTTGTGAGAAAAAAACTTATGGGAACAATAATCAGCTAGCATAGGAAGGCAAAACAAGCATAATTTCAAAACTTTAAGCACATAGAGAGGAAACTTGATATTATTGCAATTCCTACAAGCATATATTCCTCCCTCATAATAATTTTCAGTAGCATCATGAATGAATTCAACAATATAACCAGCACCTAAAGCATTCTTTTCATGATCTACTTGCATAGAAATTTTACTACTCTCCACATAAGCAAATTTATTCTTATCAATAATAGTGGGAGCAAACTCAACAAAATAACTATCATGTGATTGAAAATTAAGATCAAGATGACAAGTTTCATGGTTATCATTATTCTTTATAGCATACGTGTCATCACAATATTCATCATAGATAGGAGGCATGATTTCATCATAATAAATTTGCTCATCAAAACTTGGGGGACAATAAATATCATCTTCGTCAAACATAGCATCCCCAAGCTTGTGGCTTTGCATATCATTAGCATCATGGATATTCAAGGAATTCACACTAACAACATTGCAATCATGCTCATCATTCAAATATTTAGTGCCAAATATTTTAATGCATTCTTCTTCTAACACTTTGGCACAATTTTCCTTTCCATCATACTCACGAAAGATATTTAAAAGATGAAGCGTATGAGACAAACTCAATTCCACTATTTGATAGTTTTCTTTTATAAAATAAACCAGTGATAAAACAAGAAAATTAAAGATTCGATTGCAAGATCTAAAGATATACCTTCAAGCACTCACCTCCCCGGCAACGGCGCCAGAAAAGAGCTTAGTTGACGGGGTGTGAGTGCCCCTTACCTAGCCTGCCTGGCAACGGCGCCAGAAAAGAGCTTGATGTCTACTACGCAACCTTCTTCTTGTAGACATTGTTGGGCCTCCAGGTGCAGAGGTTTGTAGGACAGTAGCAAATTTCCCTCAAGTGGATGACCTAAGGTTTATCAATCCATGGGAGGCGTAGGATGAAGATGGTCTCTCTCAAGAAACCCTGCAACCAAATAACAAAGAGTCTCTTGTGTCCCCAACACACCCAATACAATGGTAAATTGTATAGGTGCACTAGTTCGGCGAAGAGATGGTGATACAAGTGCAATATGGATAGTAGATATAGGTTTTTGTAATCTGAAAATATAAAAACAGCAAGGTAACTAATGATAAAAGTGAGCACAAACAGTATTGCAATGCGTTGAAACAAGGCCTAGGGTTCATACTTTAACTAGTGCAAGTTCTCTCAACAATAATAACATAGTTGGATCATATAACTATCCCTCAACATGCAACAAATAGTCACTCCAAAGTCACTAATAGTGGAGAACAAACAAAGAGATTATGGTAGGGTACGAAACCCCCCTTAGGGCGCACCCCCTGCCTCGTGGGGCCCCCGTAGCTCCTCCGACGTACCCCCTGCACCCATATATACTCTCGTACCCTAAAACTTCCAGAAGAGAGATTGGATCAGAAGTTCCGCCGCGGCAAGCCTCTGTAGCCACGAGAAATCAATCTAGGCCCTCTCCGGCACCCTGCTGGAGGGGGCCATCATCACCGGTGGCCATGGAGGAGTATCCCGGGGGGGCCATCATCACCATGAAGGCCAAGGACCAGAGGGTGGAGGCCTGGAGGAGGAAGCACAAGGGGAGAACCTCTCCTCCTCTCTTCCGGTGGCGCCGGAGTGCCATTGAGAGGGGAATCATCGCCACGGTGATCATCTTGATCAACATCACCATCATCATCACCATCCTCAGCTCTTTTACGCGGTCCACTCTCCCGCATCCCGCTGTAATCCCTACTTGAACATGGTGCTTTAAGCCACATATTATGATCCAATGATGTGTTGCCATCCTATGATGTTTTGAGTAGATATCTTTTGTCTATGGGTTGATTGATGATCTAGATTCCTATGAGTTGTATGTTTTACTTTGGTGCTGTCCTATGGTGCCCTCCGTGTCGCGCAAGCGTGAGGGATTCCCGCTGTAGGGTGTTGCAATACGTTCATGATTCGCTTATAGTGGGTTGCTAGAGTGACAGAAACTTAAACCCGAGTAAGAGGGATTGTTGCGTATGAGAATAAAGAGGACTTAATGCTTTAATGCTATGGTTGGGTTTTACCTTAATGATCTGTAAGTGCATCTAGTGTCCCTTAGTGATTTTGGTGTGTTGGAGACTTATAGGTTAAGGATCTAATGTGTTTATGAGTGTACACAGGTCTACAAGTCTATGAGGAGGTTGATATTTACAGAGAAAGTCGACCCCTAAAAATGAAGTTCTTCGACTGAAGACTTTGGTATTCTGAAGACTTTCTGAAGACTTTGAAAGTGAAGAAATTGGTGTGACCTTGAAGACTTGGTATTCATTTGAGGAACATGAAGCGTGAAGACTTTTGTTTTCGTAGTTTCATTTTCTCTTTCTTGAGTCATAGGAAACACCGTACTGTTAAAGGGGGTCGAGGAAATACTAAGGAAAAATTTCCGTGTGATGCTCAACTCAAAACCCTACACCTACCAATCCCTTCGAGTGAAGCCATTGGAAATCTCATACAGTTCAGTCAATTTCTTCACTGACAGAGACGCAGTTCTTCTGGTAACTGAGGACTTTGTCCTGACTGAGGAGTTAGGAATTTGCCAGTGCGGATTGCCTACACAGTGAGGAACATGATAGCCCTGAGGAATTTGTACCTCAAATTTCCGACCGTTGTTGTGCTACGCGCCAGCTATCCCAAAATATCTTATCCACCTAACGGTCATATCATTGAAGGGCATTTATGTCTTATCATGTCGGGCTGCTCCCTAGGCTATAAATAGCCGCCCCCTACAACCACTAGCTGGTTGGCTGCTCCGCGAGAAACTGACACTTGTCATTTGAGAGCATCCCATCCTCCGAGGACTTTGAGCGAAAATCATCAAGTGAGGAAAATCCAAAACCCAAACCCAAACACCTACAAACCCAAAGTGATTGAGCATCACTGAAGAGATTGATCCTGCGTGGATCCGACGCTTGTTACCTTTGAAGACTGTGCTTCTTCCAGACGGTTAGGCGTCATGGTCTAGAGCATCCAAGAGGAATTGTGAATCGCCGAGTGACCGAGTTTGTGAAGGTTCGGAAGTCACCTGAAGACTTACCCCGAGTGATTGGACGAGGACTGTGTGTCCTTAGCTCAAGGAGAATACGGTGAGGACTGTGTGTCCGGGACTGTGTGTCCTCAGGTTTAAATACCTATCCGCTCCAACCAGATGTACAACTGAGACAGCAGTTAGAACTGGTCTACCAAATCATTGTCTTCACCAAGCCAACTGGTTCTATTTCCTCAACACTTTCATTTCCTCATTACTGTGTTGTGTGCTTGTTCATATCCGTGTTTGAAGACTTTGACTGAAGACTTTCTCAATTTCCTCTGTTCAATTTTTTCAGTTTGTTTGTCTTCATCTTGTGCTATCCTGTGATTACGCTTTCTGTACTCTGTGTTTATCTTCATTTCATCATGATGACTGTGCTTGTATTCTGTTATGTTTACTTCTGAGTACTTATTCCGCTGCAAGTAGTTCTTCGCTAAGGAATTTCCTCACTAGCAAATTCCTCAGTGAAGAATTCATAAAAATCGCCTATTCACCCCCCTCTAGTCGATATAACGCACTTTCATGATCTTTAGTAGTTGTGGATGCTTGCTAGAGTTCCAATCATAAGTGCATATGATCCAAGTAGAGAAAGTATGTTAGCTTATGCCTCTCCCTCATATAAAACTGCAATAGTGATTACCGGTTTTGTTAACAATTGCCTAGGACAATTCCGCACACCGATCCCCCATTATTCCACACTCGCTATTTATAATACTAAGTAATATATTCTAACTTCATGATAACAGCACCTACTTTTATGTTTTAGCTCTCCGTTACCATGCAAAGTTATCTTCTTCTTACCCACAACGTAGTTTTATTTCTCGTTGTTAGTTGGAAGCAAATGTTCGGTGCACGTAGAGTCGTATCAGTGGCAGATAGGGCTTGAGAGAATATTGATCTTACCTTTAGCTCCTTGTGGGTTCAACACTCCATACTTATCACTTCCACCTTTGGAAAGTGCTACGATGATTCCTTGCACTTGGGGATTATCAATCCATCGTGTTTGCATGAACTTCGTCCGGTTTGCATGAAAATCCGACCAAGTTTGAACGAATTTCATCTGGTTGTGCGGTTTGTTGTTGAAATGTATGCCGGCAGCGTTGGATGGCGGCCTCCTGCATCCATGTCCACAGACTGGTCCCCCTATCCACGAACAGGTGTGGGAGGAAATTTGCGGGTTGCCATTGGAGGCGCCCTTAACAATGCAAATTATGGATTGATCTGCATTCGAAATAAGATGACATGCGCGAAGGTAAAGTTGATTATCATTAACAACCTTATTTAGAGCATCTCCAATAGAAGATGCAAATTTGGAGATGTAAAATAGAAGATGTAAAAAATTACATCTCTAGAAAAGAGTCAACTCCAACAGATGATGCATATTGAAGATGTAAAAGAGCAACTCCAATGGAATGTGCAAACTAGAGATGTAAAACCGGCCGCCGGCCGCGCGGATGTGTACAGCCGCATTTGCACATTGAAATTTCATAATTCTACCAACAAAAATGCATCATCAATCAAAGTTTCAAATCCTACAAGCAAAAGTCATTGCCTCAAACAAAGTTCTTGGTCCAACAAATGAAAATGCACATAAACATCACTCAATTTTCGTCATGTCCGTTGTGAGTAGTGCCATTGTGGACGGTGGTATGATCATCATCATCAATGGCTTCTTTGTCGATGTTTTCATGCGTTGAAGTCTCGCTGCCACAAACTCCACCAGAAGCACCTTCATTGCCACCTCCCATGCCGCTCATATTGCCATCGAAGCCACCTCCGATGCTACTCATCATGTTGTCGCCGAGGCCACCTCCCATGCCACTCATCCTATTGCCGTCGAAGCCACCTCCCATGTCGCTCATGTTGCCGCTGAAGCCACCTTCCATGCCGCTCATGTTGCCGCCGAAGCCACCGCTCATGCCACCATTCATGTTGCCACCAAAGCCACCTCCCATGTTTCCACCAAATGCACCATTCATGGCACCTCCCATCATGTTCATGTACCCACCCATTGTTGGAGATATGTCCTAGAGGCAATCATGTATGATGATATTTCCTATGTGTTCATGACTAAAGATAGTCCTTGGACTTTATCAATGATGTGTATCAATAAGTACGTGACTTGTTTGTGAGACTATGCATTGTATGATGACTGTCCTAAAAGACCCCTAGTCGAAAGGGTCATGTGGACGCGTAGCTGATACGTCTCCAACGCATCTATAACTTATGAAGTATTCATGCCATGTTTACAACAATTTTATATGGTTTTGGTATGATTTTATTGGGACTAACCCGGACTGACGTTGTTTTCAGCAGAACTACTGTGGTGTCATTTTTTGTGTAGAAATAAAAGTTCTCGGAATGGGCTGAAAATTTACGGTGATTTTTGATGGACCAAAAGAGACCCCCGAAGCACAAGAGCTGGACCAGAAGCTTCATGAGGAAGCGACAAGCCAGGGGGCGCGCCCACCCCCTAGGGCGCGCCTAGGCAGCTTGTTGCTGCCTCGTGGACCCCCTTGACGTGAGAGCAACGCCAAAAATTCCTATAAATCCCAAAACCCTTGAAAAGAAACCTAGATCGGAAGTTTCGCTGCCGCAAACCTCTGCAGCCACGAAAAACCAATCGGGAGCCCGTTCCGGCACCCTGTCGGAGGGGAAAACCATCACTGGAGGCCATCTTCATCATCCTGGCGGTCTCCATGATGAGGAGGGAGTAGTTCACCCTCGGGGCTGAGGGTATGTATCTGTAGCTATGTGTTTGATCTCTCTCTCTCTCTCTCGTGTTCTTGATTTGGCATGATCTTGATGTACCGCGAGCTTTGTTAATATATTTGGATCATATGGTGTTTGTCCCCCTCTACCTTCTTGTGATGAATTGAGTTTTACCTTTGAGGTTTCACTATTATCGGATTGAATACTTTTATGGATTTGAGAACACTTGATGTATGTCTTGCATGGGATACCCGTGGTGACAATGGGGTGTTCTGTTGATTCACTTGATGTATGTTTTGGCAGTCAACTCGCAGATTCCCTAGGTGACATTGGGGTAATCTATGCATAGGGGTTGATGCATGATTTCGTCCTTGTTTCTCCGGTAGGAATCTTGGGGCACTCTTTGAGGTTCTTTGTGTTGGATTGAATATTATGAATCTGAAGTTGTTTGATGCATATCATATAATTGACCCACAGATACTTGTGGTGACATTGGAGTATCTAGGTGACATTAGGGTTGATTGGTGCGTGTCATATGGTGTTATTTTACTACGAACTCTAGGGTTGTTTGTGACACTTATAGGAATAGCTGAATGGACTGATGGGAAAGAATAACTTTGAGGTGGTTTCATACCCTACGAGAAATTTCATCTTATGTTCTCCACGATAGGAACTTTGGAGTGACTCTTTGTCGCACGTTGAGGGATTGCCATATGATTTAATTATGTTATCATTGTTGAGAGAACTTGCACTAGTGAAGTATGAACCCTAGGCCTTGTTTCCAAGCATTGCAATACCGTTTTTGCTCACTTTTGTTACTTGCTACCTTGCTGTTTTTATATTTTCAGATTACAAAAACCCATATCTACTATCCATATTACACTTGTATCACCATCTCTTTGCCGAACTAGTGCACCTATGCAATTTACCATTGTATTAGGTGTGTTGGGGACACAAGAGACTCTTTGTTATTTGGTTGTAGGGTTGTTTGAGAGAGACCATCTTCATGCTACACCTCCCACGGATTGATAAACCTTAGGTCATCTACTTGAGTGAAATTTGCTACTGTCCTCCAAAACTCTGCGCTTGGAGGCCCAACACGAGTCTACAAGAAGAAGGTTGCGTAATAGACATCAAGCTCTTTTCCCGCGTCATTGCCGGGGAGGTAAGTGCTTGAAGGTATATCTTTTGATCTTGCAATTGAATCTTTTAGTTTCTTTTTTTATCACTAGTTTATTCTATAAAATAAAACTACAAAAAAATGGAATTGAGGTTGCCTCATAACCTTCATCTTTTTAATGTCTTTCGTGAAAATGATGGAAATGAAAATTGTGCTCAAGTGTTAGAGGAAGAAGTTAATAAAATGTTTGACACTAAATCTTTGAATGATGAGCATGATTGCAATGTTGTTAGTACGCTTGCTATGAATATCCATGATGCTAATGATATGCAAAGCCACAAGTTTGGGGATGCTATGTTTCATGAGGATGATATTTTTTGTCCCCCAAGTTTTGATGAAAATATTTATTATGTTGAAAGCATGCCTGCTATTTATATTGATGAAAGTGGATTTGGAAGAGTGTCAACTTTAGATGATAAGTATCCCACTAATTCGGAGGGTGTTGAATCTTATTATAATGATAAAAGTGGATTTGGAGAGGTCGTGACTTTATTTAGTAATGATTCCACTATTTCGGAAGAGGTTCCAATTGACTATGATGAGAACAAAGTTGCTACTTATGATGATATTGTGATGATACTTATGTTATAAAAAGTAGTGATAATTGTTGTCATAATTTTGAATATCCTTTTACTGAACATTACTCTTTTAATGTGGAAACAATTTATATTATTCAAGTTTCATATGATGCTCCCACTACTATTCATGAGAATAAATTTGCTTATGTCGAGAGTAATAAAATATCTATGCTTGTGGATCATGAAAAGAATGCTTTACGTGATAATTATATAGTTGAATTCATTCATGATGCTACTGAAAATTACTATGAGAGAGGAATATATGCTTTTACATATTGCAATAATATCAAGTTTCCTCTCTATGTGTTGAAAGTTTTGAAGTCACACTTGTTTTGCCTTCCTATGCTAGTTGATTCTTGTTCCCATAAATTGTTTGCTCACAAAATCCCTATGCATAGGAAGAGGGTTAGACTTAAATATGCTAGTCATATGCTTTATGATGCTCTCTTTGTGTTTCAATTCTTTACTTTTATGTGAGCATCATTCAAATCATCATGCCTAGCTAAAAATGCATTAAAAAAAAGCGTTTGTTGGGAGACAACCCGAAATTTATACATACTGTTTTTGTGTGTTCACATGATTAAGCTACTGTAGTAATCATGTTTTATAGTGTTTGTTTCAATAAAGTGCCAAGTGAAACCTTTGGGATAGTGTGGATGATAGTTGACTTGATTCTGTGAAAAAACAGAAACTTTTTCTCTCAGTCCAGGAATTTTGAGAATTCACTGGAACGTGATTTTGATTTGAATTTCGTACACATGATTAATGTACAAATTCCCTATGTTGTCCTAATTTTTCAGAATTTTTAAATTTGCAGAAGTATGGTGGTTATTCAGATCTTTACAAACTGTTCTGTTTTTGACAGATTCTGTTTTCAATGCATAGTTAGCTTTTTTTATAGTTTCTATGGCTTATATTGGTCAATATAAATTGTGGAAATGATATAGTAAAGTAGGCATTATGTGGAAACAATTATGAATCTTGTCTTGACAGTACCCAAGTGAATGATTTGTTTTATTATACTAACACATCTCATGAAGTTCCGTTAAGTTTTGTGTGATTGAAGTTTTTAAGTTTTGGGTGAGATATCGATATGAGGAGAATAAGCAGTGGCAAGACGCTAAGCTTGGGGATTCCCAAGGCACCCCAAGGTAATACTAAAGGAAGATCCAAGCAACTAAGCTTGGGGATGCCCCGGAAGGCATCCCCTCTTTCGTCTTCAACATTATCGGTAACCTTACTTGGAGCTATATTTTTATTCATCACATGATATGTGTTTTGCTTGCAGTGTCATTTTCTTTTGTTTAGATTTTCTTGTTGTTATTTAGAATAAGGTTTTGTATCTTTTATTTCAATAAAAGTGTCAAGGATGACCTTCACCATGCTCAATTTGCAAGTATATGAGTTGCTGTTTCAAAACAGAAAGTTTGTCGCTATTGCAAAAATTCCCTAGAAAAGTCAGAATGTGATAAAAGTAGAGATTTTGACACAATATGAAATGATAAATTCTCTAAAGTGTGGTAAATTTTCAGAATTTTTTGAGTTAAATAAGTATGGATCTTCCTTAGTCATTTACAGACTGTTCTGTTTAGACATATTGCTGTTATGTTTGCATTGTTTGCATATGTTTGCTTTTTTTAATGATTCTATTTGAGGATGGGAGTATTAAATATGCAGAGGCATTTAGTATGCAATTTAAAATTATAATTTTCGTGATTTTCTATAGTAAAGAATGATAAGGTTGTGTATGGATTTATACGAACTTATCTCATGAGTTCTTGTTGAGTTTTGTGTGCATGAAGTTTTTAAGAATTAGGGAAACCGTGATATGAGAGGAATTAAGGAGACACAAGAGCTCAAGCTTGGGGATGCCCAAGGCATCCCTAGTTAATATTTCAAGAAGTCTCAAGCATCTAAGCTTGGGATGCCCTGGTTGGCATCCCACCTTTCTTCTTCAACAATGATCGGTCAGTTTTGGTTGAGCCTAAGTTTTTGCTTCTTCACATGATATGTGCTATCCTTGGAATGCCATTTTATTTTGTTTTGCTTGCTGTTTTAATAAAATACTTAAGATCAAAATTTTCTTTATGAGAGAGAGTCTTCACATAGCTACTTAATTATTTGACTACTCATTGATCTTCACTTATATCTTTTTGGAGTAGTTTGTCATTTACTCTCGTACTTCACTTATATCCTACGAGTAAATGGTTGAATGAATTGAATATCATGAATCTGAAATTATATATGTTCCATATGCTTATCCCATGGGGAGTAATGACTTCACATATAAGAAGTATAGGTGATAAATTTATTGAAAGTTAGCAAACATAGTATTGGTCACTTGAACAATTCATGAAAGAATATTGAAGGAAGAGAGATTTCACATATAAATATACTATCTTGGACATCTTCTATGATTGTGAGCCCCATTAATTATTTTCAAACTTGAGCAAATTAGTTGAAGTTGAATAAGGAATACAACATAATGAGTTATGCTTGGGTATATTTGTATAAAAGTTATATGGTTATGGATCCTCCAACATGTGGTGCTTGCTTTTTAGAATCTTTTGCTAGCCAAAATTTCTGTACTAAGCGGAATACTGCTTGTGCATCCAAAATCCTTGAACCACGTTTCTTCCATGAGTGTCCACCATATCTACCTATATGCGGTATTTACCTGCCGTTCCAAGTAAATTTGCATGTGCCAAACTCTAAACCTTCAAATAATAATCTGTTTTGTATGCCTGAATCGCTCATGTAGCGACTAGGGGATGTCAGTATCTTCCATGCTAGGTGGGTTATTCTCACGATGAGTGTTTATTCACGTCATTCACGAGAGAGTGGCTGGTAATTGGGATGCCTAGTCCTATGATCAAAAGATAAAAAAATGCAAATAATTAAACAAACCCCCCCCCCAGGAAAGTTGTTGGTATGGACGACACCCGTGAATTCGGCTAGTCGTGGGGTGTGATTGTTGGTGGAGGGGGAGTAAAAACTTTACTATTCTGTTTGGGAACTGCCTATAATGTGTTTAGCATGGAAGATAGTGAGAAATCTCGGTCGTTACGTTGACAATGAAAGCATGCATCCCAAGATATTATTCATCTCTATTTTTCAAACTTTGAGCTCTGGCACCTCTACAAATCCCTGCTTCACTCTGCGAATGGCCTATCTTTTACTTTTATGCAAGAGTTAGTAGTATTCCTTCTCATTCCAACCTACTCTTTAGTTGGCAAGCATCATGCGGTGGGGAAAGATTCAATCATATATGGCCATTCAAATATATTTGATCATGAATTATTATTGTTGACAATTATCTATATGATAAATAAGGTGGGAGCGAAACATTAAGCCCCTATCTTTCTCTGTGTTCGGCGGATGCTATTTGTTCTAAAAATATGCTTTGAGTGTTAGCAATCATGGAAGACTATATGATAGTTGAGTATGTGGAATTTGCTAAATCAAAGTTCTTACATAGACCCTTCCTGAAAATAAGATGAACTGCAATTGTTTGATGACTAAGAACATGGTTTGTTAGTTATCAAGAAACTTTATGGTCTATACTTTAACATGTGAATAGCTTGTTACTTGATCATGAGAAGTTTATGAGATGAGCTACTGTTTATCATAATATAATGATGCTATAAAAAGTGTTTGGAACTATCATTGATCAAATTTGCGCACTTGCTAGCATTCACACTTCATAAATGATTTCTTTTATCATTTACCTACTCGAGGACGAGAAGGAATTAAGCTTGGGGATGCTGATACATCTCCAATGTATCTATAATTTATGAAGTATTCATGCCATGTTTACAACAATTTTATATGGTTTTGGTACGATTTTATTAGAACTAACCCAGACTGACGATGTTTTTAGCAAAACTACCGTGGTGTCGTTTTTTGTGCAGAAATAGAAGTTCTCGGAATGGGCTGAAAATTTATGGTGATTTTTTATGGACCAAAAGAGACCCCCGAAGCACAAGAGCTAGACCAGAAGCTTCACGAGGAAGCGGCAAGCCAGGGGCGCGCCCACCCCCAAGGCGCGCCTTGGCGGCTTGTCGTTGCCTCGTGGACCCCCTTGACGTGAGACCGATGCCAAAAACTCCTATAAATACCAAAACCCTCGAAAAGAAACCCAGATTGGAAGTTCCGCCGCCACAAGCCTCTGCAGCCACGAAAAACCAATTGAGAGCCTGTTCCGGCACCCTGCTGGAGGGGGAATGTAACATCCCAAATTTTCAATTTGGAATGTTATACATTAGATCATCATTGCATATCATATTTTATTGAATTTTTGGCTTGATCATAGAAATTCTACGCAACTCAAGGCCACGGAGAGAGTTGGGGATTTCGTTATTTTCATATTTGAGTTTTCTCAAATTTTGAAAAGAGGATCGTTTGATTTTAATTATTTTCTCTTCGAATATTTCTTTTAGGAAAATAAAAGAGAGGGGATAAAATGACTTCCCCAAAATAAAGAAATATTGGAGATTTAATATTAAAATCAAATAAGAATTTTATTCGGAGTTTTATCGCCATTTTATTTGAATTAGAAAAAATATGCGTTTTTCAAAATTGCATTAGAGGCCCAAATAAATGTTCACCTTGTCCGGTAGATTTTTAGAGGACGGGGAAAATTTATTTTAGGATTTTTGGAGTCCGGTTAGTATTTCTTTTCTTCGTTTTTCTGCGCGTCGGAATATATTAAAAAAAGAGTCAACCGCCTTACCGGGCCGTGTCCACTTGGGACTCCGACCCGGCCAGCCTCTCATAAGCCACGGCCCGCCAGCCCCCCCAAACCCTAGCCGCCCCAAGCCCCGCACCCCAGCCGCCGCCGCCCGTAGCGCCGCGCCGCCGTCGCCCGCCACCACCGCCGCCTGCTGCCTCCACGCCGCCGCCTCGCCACCGCCGGAGTTGCCGCCGCCCCGCCGGAGTTTTTGCCGCCACCGCCGCCGTCACGAACGCCGAGGTTGCCGCCTAGATTCGTTTTTTAGATTAGATCTGTTCGGTTTTTTCGTCGGTTTATTTATTTTGTGGATGTTCGTCCGTACATTCGTTTTAACAGACGCCGTTCACCCGTTAGCCGCAGACAGCTAACGTTCATTCGTTAGCCTGTTCGTCAGTTTTTCTTTTTCCAGGGTTTTCCGCGATTATTTTCGATCGCGATTTCTGACCCGATTTTTGTTCTAGTATAACTTTTCGCTCGTTTATCGGAATTAGGAGATTCAAGCGCCTAGTTCTTCGTCTCGAAGCCCTCCCTATGTTTAACCAACTTGAACAAGATTTTTCTACTGTAAAATTTGACTTTAGTCCAGATTAGTAATCGGATCTTGTTTCTTTCGCGGTTTGAGTTTCGTTGCTTCGTTTGGTTTGATTCTTTTTGCAAACCGGAGTTCTTAAGTTGAACCTTTTGTTAGATCTCTTATTTAAGTTTTACCTGTGTTTCTAGTTGAGTGCTTATTGTATGTTTGTTTGTTTGCGATAGAGTGCCCGGAGTGGGAAGCGTGCTACTACGAGTCTCTAGGTTTCACAGATCATTAGCAAGGCAAGTAACACTTTGATCATACCTCTTTACTACCCAGTTTTATTGCATTAGATCAATCCTCAAACAATTGTATGGTTAGGATATGATTAAATTGTGGGTTTTGGGAAGTAGATGAGGTAGTACCAATTTACCTGTTTATTATCAAACCTATGGGAGTTACTTCTACGTTGCTTATATTGCTATGCTATGCCCGTAGAAGTGGATTGGGTTTGAGTGTATCCATGACAGATATGAGATTGTTAATTAATGGTTAACTTAAGGTAGCAACTTTAATACACATCTGGGTGGATTGCTTGTGGGCACCTGGATAATCCAATATTATCCTAGGATATCCCGGAAGACCCGTGTGATCATCCTACGGCTCGCCACCTAGGGTCAAAGGGATCATAAGATTATTCATGCTAGAAAGTTTCGTGTGCAGCCACAAGCCATTATGGCCTCTGGCATAGTTGAGTAAGTTGCATGGAGCTCTTGAAGAGGTAGACTAGCAGATGTGGTGGGTTGTAGGTGGTACGGTCTATCCAGAGTAGAGAGTTAATGCTTCAGAAAGAATGTGTCTCGAATCTCCGACCATGGATGAATTCGAGTCTTGTGGGGAAAAGTGTGAAAACCTCTGCAGAGTGTACAAACTAATCATGGTTAGCCGTGTCCCCGGTTATGGACATCTTGAGTATCTGGTTCTTGGATTATCATGTTAATCTCATCACTCTTAATATAATTTGATTGGGTTTAATGATGATGCTTAATTGGGATAGAGTTGGAGGAACCTTCTCAATGTTTAACAACCACCATGATAGTTAAATAAAATTTATTCCTTTGTTGTAGGAAAAAAATTGGCTTTTTGCAAAAACATATTAACCATACAGCCTCCACCAGCCATATATGCATGTAGTGATAGCAATCATTCTGTTCATTACTCTTGTGTTACATTGCCAGCATATTCCATGTGCTGACCCATTTCGGGCTGCAACGTTCATGTTGCAGACTTTTCAGACGACGAGTAAGGAGCCATAGGTCGTTGTCTTTCACTCAGTGATGCTGTTGGAGTTGATGGACTCACTTTATCTTCCAAGCCTTCCGCTGTTATCGTTTTAGATGGCCTTAAGCCATATTTATTGTAATACGTTCTCTTTTGAGACATTCGATGTAATAAGTGTGTGATTGCTACTCCGTTATAAATCCTCAAGTACTGCGCGTGTCAGCATTACCGATCCAGGGATGACACTAATGCACAGAGATCAGACTATTTGAGGTCTGGTCGCTATAGGGAAACCATCACCGGAGGCCATCTTCATCATCCCGGCGATCTCCATGATGATGAGGGAGTAGTTCACCCTCGGGGCTAAGGGTATGTATCAGTAGCTATTTGTTTGATCTCTCTCTCTCTCTCTCGTGTTCTTGATTTGGCACGATCTTGATGTACCGCGAGCTTTGTTAATATATTTGGATGATATGGTGTTTGTCCCCCTCTACCTTCTTGTGATGAAATGAGTTTTACATTTGAGGTTTCACTATTATTGTATTGAATACTTTTATGGATTTGAGAACACTTGATGTATGTCTTGCGTGGGATACCCGTGGTGACAATGGCGTGTTCTGTTGATTCACTTGATGTATGTTTTGGCACTCAACTCACAGATTCCCGAGGTGACATTAGGGTAATCTATGCATAGGGGTTGATGCACGTTTTTGTCCTTGTTTATCCGGTAGGAATCTTGGGGCACTCTTTGGGGTTCTTTGTGTTGGATTGAATATTATGTATCTGAAGTTGTTTGATGCATATTGTATAATTGACCCACGGATACTTATGGTGACATTGGAGTATCTAGGTGACATTAGGGTTGATTCATGTGTGTCGTATGGTGTTATTTTACTACGAACTCTAGGGTTGTTTGTGACACTTCTAGGAATAGCTCAATGGATTGATCAGAAAGAATAACTTTGAGGTGGTTTCATAGCAATTTCATCTTATGTGCTCCGCGATAGGAACTTTGGAGTGACTCTTTGTCGCACGTTGAGGGATTGCCATATGATTTAATTATGTTATCATTGTTGAGAGAACTTGCACTAGTGAAAGTATGAACCCTAGGCCTTGTTTCCAAGCATTGCAATACCGGCTTTGCTCACTTTTGTTACTTGCTACCTTGCTGTTTTTATATTTTTAGATTACAAAAACCCATATCTATTATCCATATACACTTATATCACCATCTGTTCGCCGAACTAGTGCACATATACAATTTACCATTGTATTGGGTGTGTTGGGGACACAAGAGACTCTTTGTTATTTGGTTGCAGGGTTGTTTGAGAGAGACCATCTTCATCCTACGCTTCCCATGGATTGATAAACCTTAGGTCATCCACTTGAGGGAAATTTGCTACTGTCCTACAAAACTCTGCGCTTGGAGGCCCAACACGAGTCTATAAGAAGAAGGTTGCGTAGTAGACATCAGTAGCCAACTAGACTAGCTTATGAACCAGTGGATGGCTAGCTGGATAATATGGACTCAGAAGAAGGTTGCGTAGTAGACATCACTAGCCAACTAGACTAGCATATGACCCGGTGGATGGCTCAAACTCAATAGCCATGGAACATTGGATGCTAGCCGGATAATATGGACTCAGAAGGATCTGGTCGAATTCGACATAGTCGGACCCGAGTCGAGATAAGGCCTGAGTCGGACAGACCCGACTATGAGACACAACAATAAGTCATTTGTGTGTAATATCCCAAATTTTCAATTTGGAATGTTATACATAGTCATCCATGCATATCATATTTTATTGCATTTCCGTTCCGCAAATCCTCGAAATCCTAAGAAACTCAAGGACCCACGGAGAGAGTTGGGGATTTTCCCGGTTTTTCATATTTGATTTTTATCAAATAATGAAACGAGGATTTTGATTTTAATTATTTTTCTCTCCAAAAAATATTTCATATTAAAATAAATGAGAGGAGATAATATGACTTCTCCAAAATAATTGAAATATTGGAGGAAAAATGCTAAAATCATTTATTTGATTTTATTCGGATTTTATTTGCATTAGAAAAATTGCACGTTTTCAAAGTTGCATTTTAGGGCCAAGAAAATGTTCATCTCGTTCTAAATATTTTATTTATACGGTGAAAATTTGTTTTGGCATTTTTAGATTTTTATTTATTTTTCTAGGATTTTATTTATGTCGGCATAATTATTTAAAGAAAATGTTTCCTGCGCCCGACTGGGCCTAAGGCCCAGCCGAGCCAGGCCGGCCCGTGCCAGCCGCCGCCTCCCCGCGCGCGCGCCGCCCCGCCGTCGCTCGGACTTGGAGTCCGAGCCGGACTCCACTCCGCCGCCGCTTGCCCCCTCGCCAAAGCAAGCCGCCGCCCCCTCCTTATAATCCGCCGCCCTGCCGCCCAAACCACCACCACCGCAGCCCCGCCGCCTCGCAGCCGCCGCCCGCGCCTCGAGCCGCCGCCGCCGCCTGCCGCGCCTCGCCGCCGCCGCGCCTCGCCGCCGCCGCAGCCGAGCCCCGCCCCCGCCGCCCACCGCCGCCCGCGAGCCGCCGCCCTGCCGCCCAGCCCCGCCTCGCCGGAGCCCCTCGCCGGATCTCGAGCCGCCGTTTTTTTAAAACCGTTCGGTTTTCTCTCTCGTAACCCTATAGATCCGTTTTTTTCCGGTTCGCTGGTTTTTCTTGGTTCTTCTAGTTAGCGGACGTTCGTCCGTATGTTCATTTAACGAACGGTTTTCGCCCGTTAGTTACAGCTAACAAATGCTCGTTCGTTAGTCTGTTCGTCAGATTTCTTTTTATCGGATTTATTCCGCGATTTTTCTGATCGCGATTTCTGATCCGATCTTAGTTTCTGTTTATCTTTTCGCTCGTTTATCGGAATCAGGCGATTCAAGCGCCTAGAGTTTCGTCTCGAAACCCTCTTTCTATTTAACCAACTCAAATAAGTTTTTGCTACTGTAAATTTGACCTAGGTTCAGATTAGTAAATGAAGCTTGTTTCTTTCACCGTTTGAGTTTCGTTGCTCCGTTTGATTTGATTCTTTTTGCGAACCGGAGTTCTTAAGTTGAAATTTCTGGTCAACCTCTCTTATTTGAGTTTTGCCCGTGCATCTTTGCTTATTGCTTATGTATGTTATTGTTTGCTTGCGATAGAATTCCCGGAGTGCGAAGCATGTTACTACGAGTCTCTAGGATTCGCGGATCGTCAGCAAGGCAAGTAACACATTGATCATACTCTTTTCATACCCAGTTTTTATGCATTAGTTCCAATCCTCAAACATTGCATGATTAGGATATCATTAACATGTGGGATGGGAAGTAGTTGATGAGGTAGAACCTATTGCCCTGTTATATTCAAACCCTTGGGAGTTACTTCTACGTTTGCTTATATTATATTGCTATGCTATGCTCGTAGACGTGGTTTGGGTTTGAGTGAAATCCATGACAGATGTGAGTTGTTAATTAATGGTTCAACTTATGGTGGCAACTTAAATTAACATTTGGGTGGATTGAGGCACCTAGGGTACCCAGTGTTGCCTGTATTTTTGGAAATCCCGGGGTTCCGTGTGATTTTCCTATGGACCGCCACCCAGGCTCAAAGGGAACTGAGATGATTCATGTTAGAAACTTCCGTGTGCAGCCACAAGCTATTATGGGCTCTAGCATAGTTGAGTAAGTTACGTGAAGCTCTTGAAGAGGCAGATCAGCAGGTAGAGGGATGTAGGTTTGGTATGGTCTGTTCGGAGTAGAGAGTTAATGTTTCTGAAAGACTGTGTCTCGGTCATCCGTTTCTCAAACACCATGTAGTGCGAGAAATCCAACGGAGGCGATCGAGTCTTGTGGGGAAAAGTGCGCAAACCTCTGCAGAGTGTACAATCTAATAATGGTTAGCCGTGTCCCCGGTTATGGACAATTCTTGAGTATCTAGTACTTGGGTTATCACATGTATCTCATCACGTTTAATTAATACTGTTGGGTTGTTAATCACTTTAATTGGGATTGAGTTGGAGGAACCTTCTCAATGTTGTTCAACTACCATGATAGTTAGATTAAAATCTATTCCTTTGTTGTAGGAAAAAAATTGCTTTTCACAAAAACTATAACCATAGAGCTTTCCACCAGCCAAATATGCATGTAGTGATAGCATTATTCCGTTCTTGCTCTACTGTGCTATATTGCCAGCATATTCCATGTGCTGACCCGTTCTCGGGCTGCAACGTATTATGTTGCAGACTTTTCAGACGAGGAGTAAGGTTCGTTAGGTCGTTGTCGTGCAGCTCAGCTATGTCGTTGGAGTTGATGGACTCACTTTGTCTTCCAAGCCTTCCGCTGTTATCGTATTAGATGGCCTTAAGCCATATTATTGTAATAAGTTCCCTCTTGAGACATTCGATGTAATAAGTGTGTGATTGCTACTCTGTTATAAATCCTTCGAGTACTGTGTGTGTGTCAGCATTACCGATCCAGGGATGACACTGAAGCACAGAGACTTGACCATCTAAGGTCGGGTCGCTACATTGTGAGTCTCTAGTACAACATACGTTCTATGTCCTAAGACTTGAGTTGGCACATGTACTCGGGATAGTGACAGACCTGCTTTGGGCTGACCAAACGCTACTCCGTGATTGGGTAGTTACAAAGGTAGGTTTTGGGCTTGTCCAGACCCATGTTGTGAGACATGGTCGAGCAAGATGGAATTTGCCCCTCCGATCATGAGAGATATACTCTGGGGCCCTCGTGTGATCCGACCAAGATAAGCATGGCTATGCAACAAGAATTATCAGATGATCTGGTTTGTGGTCGGCATCACTAGAATGAGAAAGAGGTCGGGCTAGCACAAGGATGACAAACTCGCCATGAGCCCGGAGACATATATCGTGTGGCAAAGGGAACATAAGTGTTACATGTTGTACAGGTTCACCAACCGTCTTCATTGTATACTTGGTGATTGGCATGCCTTGCTAGAGGTCGCTACCAAGTGAGCAGGTCCGAGGTGATCCGATCTGCGACCAAGCTGACTTGAACCCAAGGGGTCGCACACTTAATGGAAGGAACCTATGAGGCTGGATCCGACCCCACGAGTCAGATGTGATCCTACCCGGACTCGGATGCACGCCGAACAGAATTTGGACTTTAGGACCCAAGCGAGGCCCAAGTGTTGAGCCCACGACGGATGCCTATATATAGTGGAGGTGCGGCACACAGTTTCAATTGATCGCTTCGACACCGTCACTAGGGCTTTGCATGTGTTGCAACTAGCCACCTCCATTCGTCACCAACTGTGTGATCGGACCTAGCAGTCTGCCGCACGGTGTTCCTCCTACACGTGCAGATACCGTTAGAGGTGGTGCACTTGTGCCGCTCCGGTGAACTAGTACATGGAATTTAACGACCGACTGTTCAAGGGAGATCGTACGAGGAGGAGATGACCCACGCGAACGCGCTGCCCCAACTCTTTTTCCGCTGCACGACACTGTGTGTCTAGTGGTAACGATTAGTGATCCGTTGATATGTCTCCAACATATCTATAATTTATGAAGTATTCATACCATGTTTGCAATAATTTCATATGGTTTTGGTACACTTTTGTATGATTTTCATGGACTAACACATTGACTTAGTGCCCAATGTCAGATGTTGTTTTCTGTTTGTTTTTGGTTTTTCAGAAAATCCATACCAAACGAACTCCAAATGCGACAAAACTTTTTGACAATTTTTTTGGAACATAAGAGACCCCCGAAGCTTCATGGGAGGACCTGAAGACCCACGAGGTGGTGGAGGCAACCCGACGCGCCCTAAGTGTATGTGCTACTTGTGAGCTACATTGGGATTTCCCCAAAGAGGAGAGGATGATGTAGTACAATAGAGATAAGTATTTCCCTCAGTTAATAACCAAGGTTATCAATCCAGTAGGATAATTGTTACGTCTACATTGTATCTATAATTTTTGATTGTTTCATGCCAATATTATACAACTTTCACATACTTTTGGCAACAATTTATATGATTATTGCACTAACCTACTGATCCAGTGCCCACTGCCAGTTCATGTTTGTTGCATGTTTTTCGTTCCGCAGAATATCCATATCAAAATGTCCAAACGCGATAAAAGTTTACGGAGATTTATTTTGGAATACTGTGATTTTTGGGAGTTGGAATCAACATAAACGGAGGCCCACGGCCTCCACGACCCATCAGAGCACGTCGGGCACCCCCTGGTGCACCCAGGTGTCTTGTGGGCTCCCCTTAAGTCGGTTGGGGCTCTTCTTCGAGCGCAAGAAAGGTAATTTGTGGAAAAAATCGTGTAATTTTTTTAGCGCAATCGGAGTTACGGATCTCTGGGAATTTAAGAAACGGTGAAGGGCCAGAAAACGGGAACGCGAAACAAAAGAGAACAGAGGAAGAGATCCAATCTAGGAGGGGCTCCTGCCCCTCTACCGCCATGGCAACCATGGACCAGGGGGAACTCTCCTCCCATCTAGGGGGGGGGGAATCTCTTCCCATCTAGGGGGAGACCAAGGAAGAAGAAGAAGAAGAAGAAGAAGAAGAAGAAGAAGGAGGGGGCTCTCTCCCCCTCTCTCCCGGTGGCGCTGGAACATCGCCGGGGCAATCATCATGTGACGAGGATATACTCCAACAACTCGGTCATCTTCACCAACAACTCCATCACCTTCCCTCATCTATATTCAGTGGTCCACTCTCCCGCAACCCGATTTACCCTCTACTTGAACATGGTGCTTTATGCTTCATGTTATTATCCAATGATATGTTGCCATCCTATGATGCTTGAGTAGATTTTTGTTGTCCAACCGGTAATTGGTGAATTGCTATGATTGGTTTAATTTGCTTGTGGTTATGTTGATGTCCTTTGGTGCCCATCATATGGGCGCGCGTGTGGATCACACCATAGGCTTAGTTGTATATTGATAGGACTATGCATTGGAGGGCAAGGGTGACAGAAGCTTCTTCCTACCATATAAATTGATGCATACAGGATTGAAGGGGGACCAATATATCTTAATGCTATGGTTGGGTTTTACCTTAATGAACATTAGTAGTCGTGGATGCTTGCTAATAGTCCAATCATAAGTGCATAGAATTCCAAGTAAGGAACGACATGCTAGCAGTAGCCTCTCCCACATAAAAACTTGTTATCGGTCTAGTAACGTAGTCACTTGCTAAGGGACAATTCCGCAAATCCTATCACTACTAATCCATAGTTGTGATACTAAGTTAATTGCTTCTTTATCTAAACATCACCCGACTTTTATTTTCAGGTTCTTATTTTCTTGCAAACCTATCCTACCACACCTACAAAGTACTTCTAGTTTTATTCTTGTTCTATGTAAAGCAAACGTTAAGCGTGCGTAGAGTTGTATCGGTGGTCGATAGAACTTGAGGGAATATTTGTTCTACCTTTAGCTCCTTGTTAGGTTTGACACTCTTATTTATCGAAAATGGCTACAAACAATCCCCTATATTTGTGGGTTATCAAGACCTTTTTCTGGCGTCGTTGGCGAGGAGCAATAGCGTGGGGTGAAATTCTCATGTGTGCTTGTTTGCTTTATCACTAAGTAGTTTTTATTTTATGCTCTTGTTTTCTATCTTCATTTATGGGTAGGAAACGCAAAATACCAAAAAAAATAGTTGTACCTGCTAAACCAATGGTTGAAGAACCACCCAAAATCTATCATACTGCTGAAGCTTTCTACTTGGATCATCTTCGATCCCTATGTGCTCGTGTTGAAAACCCAACTAGCTTAGTTGAGGGAAAATCATTAAATGAGCATGCTTATTATGTGCGACACCACTTATCTCAAAAAGGGAAACTTTTATGGCATCAAATTAATACTATGCAATGCTATGCTTGGAATTTATGTGAATTATATGATTTTACTTGTTGTTCTGAAGACTCTATAAACAACTTCCCTACCAGTGTGAGTTTACTGATAATGGAATCTTATCTTCTTATGCCAAGGGTGTTTATAATTACTATGATGTTGAACAAATTGAAGAATTTGTTGCTTTTAAGGGTGCTTATGAAATTGCTTCTTTGATTGAAGAGTATGATGCTATTCTTTACAAACCTGAAAATTTAGCCATACTTAAATATTGCTATGATAATTATGCTTCTAATGCTTATGTTAAACCATATACTGAGGATCTCCATTTTCCAGGAAGAGGTTAATATTTTGTAGGAGTCTATGGAAGAAGAAATTGCTGAAATTGTGAGCTCATTGGATGAAAAAGATGAGGAGGAGAGCGAAGAACAAAAGGAGGAAGAGCGGATTGATCACCCGTGCCCACCTTCTAATAAGAGTAACTCTTTATCCCATACATTGTTTAATTCCCCTTCGTGCTTACCGAAGGATAAATGCTATGATAATTGCTATGATCCCGTTGATTCGTTTGAATTATCCCTTTTTGATGAACTTGATGCTTGCTATGCTTGTGGCCATGATGCCAATATCAATTATGTTTATGGAGATGAACTTGATGTTGTTCTTTATGTTAAGAATGAAATTGTTGATATTGCACCCAAACATGATAGTCCTATTATCTTTTTGAATTCGCCAAACTACACTATATCGGAGAAGTTTGCTCTTATTAAGCATTATATTGATGGGTTGCGTTCTGTCATCACACATGATATTTTTGATGAATATAATATGCATGTGCTTGTTGCTCCTACTTGCAATTATTATGAGAGAGGAACTACATCTCCACCTCTTTATGTTTCCAACATGATAAAATTGCAAGAAACTGTTTATGCTATGCATTGGCCTTTACTTGATGTGCATGATTATTCTTTTATGACATGCCGATGCATAGGAAGAGAGTTAGACTTCGTCATTGCATGATATATGTTGCTTTATGCTCACTACTAAATTATAAATCATTGTTGATTAAAATTAGCTTTGATATACCTTGGGATTCGGGTGGATCCATTACTTGAGCACTTTATGCCTAGCTTAATGGCTTTAAAGAAAGCGCTGCCAGGGAGACAATCCAGAAGTTTTAGAGAGTCATCTTATTCTGCTGTGTGCTTTTATAAAGTTTAAATACAAAAAAATATAGAGAGGAACCTAAAACTTTTGAAAAAGAAAAGTGAAAGTGAGAGAGACGGGCATTGTTAAAGTGGGAGCTAGCCTTGAACTTTGTTCATGCCCATGGAAACTTTGTGAATCTTAATTACATAAACTTTTCAACAAAAATAATTATCCCCTTGTACAAATCAATTGTATTATAAAAATAATGTGCCAAGATTTGCCTTTAGGATGATTAGATTGCTTGTTGGTATGTGCGGTGCAAAAATAGAAACTTGGGTTGTAGTGCGTGAATTTTCATTTTTTACTGGAACGTCAAAAGTTTCTGAAATTCTTTCACAATACTGCTATGCAAATTGTTTATTTTGTCCTAATTTTTCAGAATTTTTGTAGTTACAGAAGTATGTCAATGTTCAGATTGCTACAGACTGTCATGTTTTTGGCAGATTCTGTTTTTGATGCATTGTTTTGCTTGTTTTGATGAAACTATCGATTGTATCGGTGGTATAAGCCATGGAGAAGTTATAATACAGTAGCTACAATGCAAAAACAGAATATGAATGGGTTTGCAACAATACTTAAAGTAGTGAGTTGCGTTATTATACTAACGGATCTCACCAGTTTTGTGTTAAGTTTTGTGTGAACGAAGTGTTCAAAGATCGAGGAGGTCTCGACATGAGGAGAAGGAGTAGAGGCAAGAGTTCAAGCTTGTGGATGCCCAAGGCACCCCAAGTAAATATTCAAGGAGACTCAAGCATCTAAGCTTGGGGATGCCCCGAAAGGCATCCCATCTTTCTTCAACAAGTATTAGTATGTTTTCGTTTTCGTTTCGTTCACGTGATATGTGTAAATCTTGGACCGTCGTGTGCTTTTTTTTAGTAATGCACCATGCTGGTATGAGATAGTCCATGGTTGGATTTATAGAATGCTTCATGTGCTTCACTTATATCATTTGAAGTTTGGATTGCCTGTATCTCTTCACATAGAAAACCGTTATTTGTAGAATGCTCTTTTGCTTCACTTATATTTATTAGAGCATGGTCTTTTTTAGAAAGAATTAAACTCTCATGCTTCACTTATATCTATTTAGAGAGTCAACAAGAATTGGTCATTTGCATGGTTAGTCATAAAATCCTACATAAAACTTGTGGATCACTGAATATGATATGTTTGATTCCTTGCAATAGTTTTGCGATCTAGTGATGATAATATGTGGGAGGTACTAGTAAATGGTTGTGGTTAGTAGGAATATTGGTGTTAAGGTTTGTGATTCTTGAAGCATGCACGTATAGTCTCCCGTTATGCTATGATTGGAGCATGATTTATTATTGATTGTCTTCCTTTGCGTAGAGGTCGGGGGCGTGCGATGGTTAACTCCTACCAACCTCCCCCCTAGGGGCATGCGTAGTAGTACTTTGCTTTGAGGGCCAATAAACTTTCACAATAACTATAAGAGTTCTTTATGACTGATGTCTACTACACAACCTTCTTCTTGTAGACGTTGTTGGGCCTCCAAGTGCAAAGGTTTGTAGGACAGTAGCAAGTTTCCCTCAAGTGGATGACCTAAGGTTTATCAATCCGTAGGAGGCGTAGGATGAAGATGGTCTCTCTCAAACAACCCTGCAACCAAATAACAAAGAGTCTCTTGTGTCCCCAACACACCCAATACAATGGTAAATTGTATAGGTGCACTAGTTCGGCAAAGATATGGTGATACAAGTGCAATATGGATGGTAGATATAGGTTTTAGTAAACTGAAGATATAAAAACAACAAGGTAGAAAGTGGTAAAAGTGAGCGTAAACGGTATTGCAATGTGTTGAAACAAGGCCTACGGTTCATACTTTCACTATTGCATGTTCTCTCAACAATAATAACATAATTGGATCATATAACTATCCCTCAACATGCAACAAAGAGTCACTCCAAAGTCACTAATAGCGGAGAACAAATGAAGAGATTATGGTAGGGTATGAAACCACCACAAAGTTATCCTTTCTGATCGATCTATTCAAGAGTTTGTAGTAAAATAACATGAAGCTATTCTTTCTGTTCGATCTATCATAGAGTTCATACTAGAATAACACCTTAAGACACAAATCAACCAAAACCCTAATGTCACCTAGATACTCCAATGTCACCTCAAGTATCCGTGGGTATGATTATACAATATGCATCACACAATCTCAGATTCATCTATTCAACCAACACAAAGAACTTCAAAGAGTGCCCCAAAGTTTCTACCGGAGAGTCAAGACGAAAACGTGTGCCAACCCCTATGAATAAATTCACGAGGTTACGGAACCTGCAAGTTGATCACCAGAACATACATCAAGTAGATCACGTGATATCCCATTGTCACCACAGATAAGCACATGCAAGACATACATCAAGTGTTCTCAAATCCTTAAAGACTCAATCCGATAAGATAACTTCAAAGGGAAAACTCAATCCATTACAAGAGAGTAGAGGGGGAGAAACATCATAAGATCCAACTACAATAGCAAAGCTTGTGATACATCAAGATCGTACCATCTCAAGAACACGAGAGAGAGAGAGAGAGAGAGAGAGAGAGAGAGAGAGAGAGAGATCAAACACATAGCTACTGGTACATACCCTCAGCCCCGAGGGTGAACTACTCCCTCCTCGTCATGGAGAGCGCCGGGATGATGAATATGGCCACCGGTGATGGATCCCATCCTCCGGCAGGGTGCATGAATAGGGTCCCGATTGGTTTTTGGTGGCTACAGAGGCTTGCGGCGGCGGAACTCCCGATCTATTCTATTCCCTGATGTTTTTAGGGTATATGGATATATATAGGCGAAAAAGTTGGTCAGGGGAGCCATGAGGGGCCCACGAGGGTGTGGGGCGCGCCCAGGGGGGCAGGCGCGCCTCCCTGCCTCGTGGCCACCTCGAAGCTTCCCTGACGTGTACTCCAAGTCTCCTGGATTTCTTCCGTTCCAAAAATAACTCTCCCGAAGGTTTCATTCCGTTTGGACTCTGTTTGATATTCCTTTTCTTTGAAACACTAAAATAGGCAAGAAAACAACAATTTGGACTGGGCCTCCGGTTAATAGGTTAGTCCCAAAAATAATATAAAAGTGCATAATAAATCCCATTAAACATCCAAAACAGATAATATAATAGCATGGAACAATCAAAAATTATAGATACATTGGAGACGTATCAATGACTAATGTGAGTCCATGGATTATACGCACTCTTACCTTTCCGCAATTCGCTAGCCTCTACGGTACCGTGCATTGCCCTTTCTCACCTAAAGAGTCGGTGCAAACTTCGCCGGTGCATCCAAACCCCGTGATATGATACGCTCTATCGCACATAAGCCTTATTGTATCTTCCTCAAAACAGCCACCATACCTACCTATTATGGCATTTCGATAGCCATTCCGAGGTATATTGCCATGCAACTTCCACCACATCCGTTTCAATGACTTAAGCATTCATTGTCATATTGCTTTGCATGATCGTAAGAAAGCTAACATGATGTTTCCATGGCTTGTTCATTTTTTGATATCTTTGCTATGCTAGATCATTGCACATACTGGTACACTGCCAGAGGCATTCATATAGAGTCATACTTTGTTATAGGTATCGGGTTGTAATATTGAGTTATAAGTAAATAGAAGTGTGATGATCATCATTGTTCATTATTAGAGCATGTCCTAGTGAGGAAAGGATGATGGAAACTATGATCCACCCACAAGTTGGGATGAGGCTCCGGAAAAATATAAAAAATGAAAAAAAGAGAAAAAAGTGAGGGCAAAATGAGCCCAAGAAAAAGAGAAAAATAAAAAAAGAAAAGAAAAAATGAGAGAAAAAGATAGAAGGGGCATGCCAATTCCACACTTGTGCTTCAAAATAGCACCATGTTTTTCATATAGAGAGTCTCCTATGTTGTCACTTTCATATACTAGTGGGAATTTTTCATTATAGAGTTAGATGCATACCCACTTAGTTTTCAGTTGAGCTTTCATACACTTATAGCTCTTAGTGCATCCGTTGCATGGCAATCCCTACTCCTCGTATTGATATCAATTGATGGGCATCTCTATAGCCCGTTCATTAGCCGCGTCGATGTGAGACTTTCTTACTTTTCCGCCTTCTCTATGTTACCCCTATCATCGTATTCTATTCCACCCATAGTTCTATATCCATGGCTTGCGCTCATGTATTGCGTGGGGGTTGAAAAAGCTGAAGCGCGTTAAAAAGTATGAACCAATTGCTTGGCTGACACCAGGGCAGTACATGATAAATAAGTTGTGTTAAGAAGATGGAGCATGACAAGACTATATGATTTTGTAGGGATAGCGTTCTTTAGCATTGATATTTTGAAAGACATGATTATTTGTTGGGATGCCTGAGTATTAATGTCTTTATGTCAAATTACATACTATTGCTTTGAATCACTCGTGTCTTAATATTCATGCCATGATTAGACATATGATCAAGATTATGCTTGGTAGCATTCCACATCAAAATATTTTTTTATCATTTACCTACTCGAGGACGAGCATGATTTAAGCTTTGGGATCCTGATATGTCTCTGTCGTATCTATAGCTTGTTTCATGCCAATATTATACAACTTTCACATACTTGGGCAACAAATTATATGATTTATTGGACTAACATATGATCCAGTGTCCAATGCCAGTTCCCGTTTGTTGCATGTTTTTTGTTTTGCTGAATATCCATATCAAATGAAGTCCAAACGCGATAAAAAATTACGGAGATTTATTTTGGAATGTATGTGATTTTTGGGAGTTGGGATCAACATAAATGGAGGCCCACGACCTCCACCACCCATAAGGGCATGCCGCGCAACCCTGGTGCGCCCAGGTGTCTTGTGCACTCCCCTTAAGTCGGTTGGGGCTCTTCTTCGGGCGCAAGAAAGATAATTGTGGAAAAAAATCATGTAAAAATTTCAGCACAATCAGAGTTACGGATCTCCAGGAATTTAAGAAATGGTGAAGGGCCAGAATATGGGAACATGAAACATAAGAGAACAGAGGGAGAGCTCCAATCTAGGAAGGGCTGATAACCCACAAGTATATGGGATCGCAACAGTTTTCGAGGGTAGAGTATTCAACCCAAATTTATAAATTTGACACAAGGGGAGCCAAAGAATATTTGTAAGTATTAGCAGCTGAGTTGTCAATTCAACCACACCTGGAGATTAATTATCTGCAGCAATATGATCAGTAGCACGGTAGTATGATAATTTTGATAGTAGTAGTAACAGTAACAATAACATTGATTGCAATGATTTTGTAGCAGTGGTGACAGTAGCAATAGCAATAGTAACTTAGCAAGAACAATATGTGAAAAACTCGTAGACATTGGATCAGTGAATTCGCTGGATGATATTCATCATATAACAGTCATAACCTAGAGCGATACAAAACTAGCTCTAGTTCATAAATATAATGTAGGCATGTATTCCGTAAATAGTCATACGTGCTTATGGAAAGAACTTGCATGACATCTTTTGTCCTACCCTCTCGTGGCAACAAGGTCCATAAGGAAACTAAGGTATATTAAGGCCTCCTTTTAATAGAGAACCAGAACAAAGCATTAGCACATAGTGAATACATGAACTCCTCAAACTACGGTCATCACCATAAAGTATCCCGAATACTTTCACTCCGAGATTTAAGGATCATAACACGAAATAGGTGAGTATAACTTGCAAGATGGGATCTAGAACATATATATAATGGTGATAACATAAACGGTTCAGATCTGAAATCATGGTACCCGGGCCCAAAGTGACAAGCATTAAGCATGGCAAAGTCATAGCAACATCAATCTCAGAACATAATGGATACTAGGGATCAAGCCCTAACAAAACTAACTCGATTACATGATGAATCTCATCCAACTCCTCACCGACCAACGAGCCTACGAAGGAATTACTCACTCCCGATGGGGAGCATCATGGAATTGGCGATGGAGAAGGGTTGGTGAAGATTGAAGATCCCCCTCTCCGGAGCCCCAAAGGGGCTCCAGATCTGGCCTCCCGATGAAAAACAGGAGGTGGCGGCGGCTCCATCTTGTCAAAGGCGATAATTCTTTCTCCCTAATTTTTTCTCCAAAAATAGGATTTTATAGCATCGGAAATAGGGTCAGCCGGGCCACTAGGTGGGCACAACTTACCTGGGTGCACCAGGAGGGGGCACGCCCTGCTGGGTTATGCTCACCCTGGGGTCCCCTCCGGTGGTTCTTGGCTCCAGTATTTTTCTTTTATTCCATAAAAAGTCTCCAAAAAGTTCCGTTCCATTCCGAGAACTTTTATTTCTGCACAAAAACAACACCATGGTAGTTCTGCTGAAAACAGCGCGAGTCCAGGTTAGTTTAATTCAAATCATGCAAATTAGAGTCCAAAACAAGAGTAAAAGCGTTAGGAAAAGTAGATACGACGAAGACGTATCAGGGGCTCCTGCCCCTCCGTAGTCATGGCAACCATGGACTTGAGGTGGTACTCTCCTCCCATCTAGGGGAGGCCAAGGAATAAGAAGGAGGGGCATCTCTCCCCCTCTCTCCCGATGGCGCCGGAACGCCGACGGGGCAATCATCATGTGACGGTGATCTACTCCAACAACTCCGCCATCTTCACGAACAAATCCATCAGCTTCCCCCATCTATATTCAGTGGTCCACTCTCCTTCAAACCACTGTACCCTCTTGATGACCCACAAGTATAGGGGATCAATGGTAGCTCTTTTCGATAAGTAAGAGTGTCGAACCCAACGAGGAGCAGAAGGAAATGACAAATGGTTTTTAGCAAGGTAATGTCTGCAAGTGCTGAAATTGTAAGTAGCAGAGTAGTTTGATAGCAAGATAATTTGTAACGAGCAAGTAACGATAGTAGTAACAAAAGTGCAGCAAGGTAGCCCAATCCTTTTGAGGCAAAGGACAGGCCAAAACAGTCTCTTATGATTAGCAAAGCGTTCTTGAGGGTACACGGGAATTTCATCTAGTCACTTTCATCATGTTGGTTCGATTTGTGTTCGCTACTTTGATAATTTGATATGTGGGTGGACCGGTGCTTAGGTGTTGTTCTTACTTGAACAAACCTCCTACTTATGATTAACCCTCCCGCAAGCATCTGCAACTACGAGAAAAATATTAAGAATAAATTCAAACCATAGCATTAAACTTTCGGATCCAATCGGTCCCTTACGGAATAGCGCATAAACTGGGGTTTAAGCTTCTGTCACTCTTGCAACCCATCATCTAATTGTTACTCCACAATGCATTCCCTTAGGTCGAAATATGGTGAAGTGTCATGTAGTCGATGGTCACATGACACCACTAAGGGAATCACAACATACATACTATCAAAATATCGAACACATATCAAGTTCACATGATCACTTGCAACATGATTTCTCCTGTGACCTCAAGAACAAAAGTAACTACTCACAAATAATAATCATGCTCAAGATCGGAGGAGTATTAAATACCATATTGGATCTGAACATATAATCTTCCACCAAATAAACCATATAGTAATGAACTACAAGATGTAATTAACACTACTAGTCACCCACAAGCACCAATCTATAGTTCCGGTAACAAGATTGAACACAAGAGATGAACTAGGGTTTGAGATGAGATGGTGTTGTTGAAGATGTTGATGGAGATTGCCCTCCCCATGATGGGAGAGTTGTTGGTGATGATGATGACGATGATTTCCCCCTCCGGGAGGGAAGTTCCCCCGGCGGAATCGCTCCACCGGAGGGCAAAAGTGCTCCTGCCCAAGTTTCGCCTCGATACGGCAGCACTCTGTCCTGAAAGTCCTCTCCTTATTTTTTATAGGTCAAAATGACCTATATACCAGAAGATGGGCACCGGAGGTGGGCCTGGGTGAGCATAACCCACCAGGGCGCGCCTGGGCTGCCTGGCGCGCCCAGGTGGGTTGTGCCCACCTGTCGGGCCCTCTCTGGTAGTTATTTGCTCCAGTATTCCTCAAATATTCCATAAAAAGTCTCCGTGAAGTTTCAGCTTGTTTGGAGTTGTGCAGAATAGGTAGCCTGATGAAGCTTTTCTAGGTCCAGATTTCCAGCTGCCGGAATTCTCCCTCTTTGTGTATACCTTGCATATAGTGAGAGAAAAGACATTAGAATTACTCTAAAAAGTATTATTATGGATAAAAACATCATAAATAACAGTAAGAAAACATGATGCAAAATGGACGTATCAACTCCCCCAAGCTTAGACTTCGCTTATCCTCAAGCGAAAACTGAAATCGAAAAAAATGTCCACATGCTTTGAGAGAGAGGTGTCGATAAAAACAAAATATGGACATAGAAGCATCATATTTATTATTATAACAGCAATAAATTTAAACATAAAACTCTTATCGTAGAACTTTTATCATATACTTCTCATGAATAAGTGACAATTCATCACACAATCGATGTATAAAGCAAAAACTCTATTAAAAACCAACAAACTATGTTCTGAGTCAACTTTGCAGCTACAATTCATCATCTTTTCAGGAAGGGTCACGTATCGGAGCCTTTAGGAAAGTCCACATACTCAAACATCATATAGTCTTCTATGATCGCTAACACTCACCATGTACACATGAGCAAAACGTTTCAACCGGACACATAGAAAGATAGGGGCTTATAGTTTCGCCTCCCAACGTATTCACCTCAAGGGTGATGTCAACAATAATAACGCATGCTATCTATATTCAACTGGACATATGTTCCTAGATCTTTCCTCACCACATGATGCTTGGCAAAGAAGAAAAATAGAAAGGAATAGAAGGAAAACTTTGACTCTTTGCATAAAAGTAAATACATAAAAGTAAAAGATATGCCCTTCGCAGAGGGAAGCAGAGGTTGCCATGCGCTTATTTGTTTGTATGCTCAACCCCTTAGTGCAAAAGAATGACACGTTGCATTACCCCTTGTTTTATTATGCAGTCTGTCGCTTTTATTCTTCACCATCACAAGTTCGTGCAACGCTCAATTTTCCCTTACACTAAATGATCTCACACATTTAGAAGCAATTTTTATTGCCCTTTTGCACCGATGACAACATACTTATGGGATCTTGCCCAATCCCTAGGTAGGTATGGTGGACACTTGAAAATAAGATTTGGGTTTAAGGGTTTTTGGATGCACAAGTAGTATCTCTACTTAGTGGAGAATTTTTTGCTAGCAAAGATAGGGGCAAGCACCACATGTTAAAGGATCCATGACAATATGACTTCTATGTGAATATAAACAAGCACAAACCATTAAGTTGTCTTCCTTGTCCAACGTCAACAATTTTGGCATATAATATTTTGATGAGGACTCACAATCACAAAAGATTTCTAGGATAGTATATTTATATGTGAATCTTCCCTTCCCTTATTAATTCTTTCATGAGTTGCATCATTGACTAATGTTATGTTTGTCAATCTCTAATAAATTTTTCTACTTATATTTTTCCTTATGTGGTGTCATCACCTACCATAAGATTAGTATATGATCTTCTTGATTTATTTCCTTTCTTTTATTAATTTCCTTTCTATTTTTTCTCTTCCTTATTTCTTTTCTTTATTTGCAACATGAAAGTAAAGAAAGCAAAAACTCAAATAAACTTTATTATATAACTTGCACACGATTACAAGGATAGATCACTAAGCAAACTCTCAAAGAAGAAAGGATCAAAATAAATTTTTATTCATCTAAAGCAAAAGATCAAACTAAAATAAGTAAAGGTAAAAAGATAGTGGGATGATACGATACTGGGGCACCTCCCCCAAGCTTGGCGAAAGCCAAGGGGAGTGCCCATACCCAATACTCAATTCTCCTTTGGTGGTGAAGAAGATGATGGTGGTGATGACAATTGTGCCTTCAACTTTTTCATATTGTAGTTGAGGAGAGCAATTTCCTCCTTTAAATCATCGACTTCCAACTCCAGCTTCAAGATCTTGTCACATAAATCCCCTTCGTTGTTCTGCCGAAAACGAGAAGGAATATGTTGGTTTTTAGACTGGTTAGCTCTCTTAGGGAGACTTGACTTCTTGAACTCCACGTGCATATCTTCAGGTTGAGGTAGAGGAACACCCTCCTCCTCCGAGCTTGAATCATCGATCCTCGTCAAGTGAGCATCCTCCTCGTCATCTGTAGTTCGACCATAAGGAGATAGGTCCCCATAGGTCTTTGGGCCAGCAATGAGATGCGACACATAGCTCTCTCTGTCGGAGTCTTGGGACGACATATTTTCAAAACTGTGCAGAAAACAACAAGAAAAGAGAACATAGGATTTCTTCGCAATACGGTGGTTAACAGGTTCGGGAAGTATATATAGATTTTTTTATCTTGGAGGACAAGCATACGGTAGAATAACAGAGTCCAGAAGGTGTCCCAGGTGGGGCACAACACACCTGGGCACGCTAGGCAAGCCTGGCGCGCCCTAGTGTCTTGTGCCCACCAGGGTACGCTTCCTGGAAGTTTCTTATTTTTCCTAATTTTCTAAATATTCCGAAACTGATAAAAAATATTTTTGCGGATTTTTGGAGTCCGTTTACTTACCGTATCACGTACCTCCTTATTTTCACGATTTTGGAGTGTTCCGGAAGGACTCTTTTATGTGTTCTTCCGGTGTCAAAGTGTTCCTTATTTTTTCCTAATTTTCTAAATATTCCGAAATCATGTTGTTAGACAACGGTGAACCTTCGAACTATGAAGAAGCGATGGCGGGCCCAGATTCCAACAAATGGCTAGAGGCCATGCAATCCGAGATAGGATCCATGTATGAAAACAAAGTATGGACTTTGACAGACTTGCCCGATGATCGGCGAGCGATAGAGAACAAATGGATCTTTAAGAAGAAGACGGACGCGGATGGTAATGTGACCATCTATAAAGCTCGACTTGTCGCTAAGGGTTATCGACAAGTTCAAGGGGTTGACTACGATGAGACTTTCTCTCCCGTAGCGAAGCTGAAGTCCGTTCGAATCATGTTAGCAATTGCCGCATACTATGATTATGAGATATGGTAAATGGACGTCAAAACGGCATTCCTTAACGGCTATCTTAAGGAAGAACTGTATATGATGCAGCCGGAAGGTTTTGTTGACCCTAAGAATGCTAACAAGGTATGCAAGCTCCAGAGATCCATTTATGGGCTGGTGCAAGCATCTCGGAGTTGGAACATTCGCTTTGATGAGATGATCAAAGCGTTTGGGTTTACGCAGACTTATGGAGAAGCCTGCGTTTACAAGAAAGTGAGTGGGAGCTCTGTAGCATTTCTCATATTATATGTAGATGACATACTTTTGATGGGAAATGATATAGAACTTTTGGACAGCATAAAGGCCTATTTGAATAAGAGTTTTTCAATGAAGGACCTTGGAGAAGCTGCTTATATATTAGGCATCAAGATCTATAGAGATAGATCAAGACGCCTCATAGGTCTTTCACAAAGCACATACCTTGAAAAGATATCGAAGAAGTTCAATATGGATTAGTCCAAGAAAGGGTTCTTGCCTGTATTACAAGGTGTGAAATTGAGCTCAACTCAATGCCCGACCACGACAGAAGATATAGAAGAGATGAGTGTCATCCCCTATGCCTCGGCCATAGGGTCTATTATGTATGCCATGCTGTGTACCAGACCTGATGTAAACCTTGCCGTAAGTTTGATAGGTAGGTACCAAAGTAATCCCGGCAAGGAACACTGGACAGCGGTCAAGAATATCCTGAAGTACCTGAAATGGACTAAGGACATGTTTCTCGTTTATGGAGGTGATGAAGAGCTCGTCGTAAAGGGTTACGTCGACGCTAGCTTCGACACAGATCTGGATGACTCTAAGTCACAAACCGGATACGTGTATATGTTGAATGGTGGAGCAGTAAGCTGGTGCAGCTGCAAGCAGAGCGTCGTGGCGGGATCTACATGTGAAGCGGAATACATGGCAGCCTCGGAGGCAGCACATGAAGCAATTTGGATGAAGGAGTTCATCACCGACCTAGGAGTCATACCCAATGCGTCGGGGCCGATCAAACTCTTCTGTGACAACACTGGAGCTATTGCACTTGCCAAGGAGCCCGGGTTTCACAAGAAGACCAGGCACATCAAGCGTCGCTTCAACTCCATTCGTGAAAATGTTCAAGATGGAGACATAGATATTTGTAAAGTGCATACGGATCTGAATGTCGCAGATCCGTTGACTAAACCTCTCCCTAGAGCAAAACATGATCAACACCAAAACTCTATGGGTGTTCGATTCATCACAATGTAACTAGATTATTGACTCTAGTGCAAGTGGGAGATTGTTGGAAATATGCTCTAGAGGCAATAATAAAAGAATTATTATTATATTTCCTTGTTCATGATAATTGTCTTTTATTCATGCTATAATTGTGTTATCCGGAAATCGTAATACATGTGTGAATACATAGACACCAACATGAGTTGACTAGCTCGTTGATCAACTGATAGTCAAGGTTTCCTGACTATGGACATTGGATGTCATTGATAATGATATCACATCATTAGGAGAATGATGTGATGGACAAGACCCAATCCTAAGCATAGGCACAAGATCGTATAATTCGTTTGCTAGAGCTTTTCCAATGTCAAGTATCTTTTCCTTAGACCATGAGATCATGTAACTCCCGGATACCGTAGGAGTGCTTTGGGTGTGCCAAACGTCACAACGTAACTGGGTGACTATAAAGGTATACTACGGGTATCTCCAAAAGTGTCTGTTGGGTTGACACGGATCGAGACTGGGATTTGTCACTCCGTATGACGGAGAGGTATCACCGGGCCCACTCGGTAATGCATCATCATAATGAGCTCAATGTAATCAAATTGTTTGATCACGGGATCATGCATTACGGTACGAGTAAAGTGACTTGCCGGTAACGAGATTGAACGAGGTATTGGGATACCGACGATCGAATCTCGGGCAAGTAAAATACCGCTTGACAAAGGGAATTGAATACGGGATTGATTGAATCCTCGACATCGTGGTTCATCCGATGAGATCATCGAGGAGTATGTGGGAGCCAACATGGGCATCCAGATCCCGCTGTTGGTTATTGGCCAGAGAGGTGTCTCGGTCATGTCTGCATGTCTCCCGAACCCGTAGGGTCTACACACTTAAGGTTCGGTGACGCTAGGGTTGTAGAGATATGAGTATGCAATAATCCGAAAGTCGTTCGGAGTCCCGGATGAGATCCCGGACGTCACGAGGAGTTCCGGAATGGTCCGGAGGTGAAGAATTATATATAGGAAGTGCAGTTTCGGCCATCGGGATTGATCCGGGGGTCACCGGTATTGTACCGGGACCACCAGATGGGTCCCGGGGGTCCACCGGGTGGGGCCACCCATCCCGGAGGGCCCCATGGGCTGAAGTGGGAGGGGGACCAGCCCTTAGTGGGCTGGTGCGCCCCCCAAGGCCCACCCCCTGCGCCTAGGGTTGGAACCCTAGGGTGGGGGGGGGGGCGCCCTACTTGCCTTGGGGGGTACTCCACCCCCTGGCCGCCGCCCCCCTGGGAGATTGGATCTCCAGGGGCCGGCGCCCCCCAGGGGGCCTATATAAAGGGGGGGGAGGGGCAGCCGCACCCTTGACCCTTGGCGCCTCCCTCTCCCCTGTTACACCTCTCCCTCTCGCGCAGACGCTCGGCGAAACCCTGCTGCAGGTGACAACTGCATCCACCACCACGCCGTCGTGCTGCTGGATCTCCATCAACCTCTCCTTCCCCCTTGCTGGATCAAGAAGGAGGAGACGTCATCCGCTCCGTACGTGTGTTGAACGCGGAGGTGCCGTCCGTTCGGCGCTTGGTCATCGGTGATTTGGATCACGGCGAGTACGACTCCATCATCCACGTTCTAGTGAACGCTTCCGCTCGCGATCTACAAAGGTATGTAGATGCATCCGATCACTCGTTGCTAGATGAACTCATAGATGGATCTTGGTGAAACCGTAGGAAATTTTGTTGTTTTCTGCAACGTTCCCCATCACTCGTGACCACCTCGAAGCTTCCTTGGCGTAGGGTCCAAGTCTCCTGGATCATATTCGGTGAGAAAATCACGTTCCCGAAGGTTTCATTCCGTTTGGACTCCGTTTGATATTCCGTTTCTTCGAAACTCTGATATAGGCAAAAAAAACAGCAATTCTGGGCTAGGCCTCCGGTTAATAGGTTAGTCCCAAAAATAATATAAAAGTGGAAAATAAAGCCCAATATGGTCCAAAACAGTAGATAATATAGCATGGAGCAATCAAAAATTATAGATATGTTGGAGACGTATCAGGCATCCCCAAGCTTAATTCCTGCTCGTCCTCGAGTAGGTAAATGATAATAAAGAATTTTTGATGCGGAGTGCTACTTGGCATAATTTCAATGTAATTCTTCTTAATTGTGGTATGAATATTCAGATCCGAAAGATTCAAGATAAAAGTTCATATTGACATAAAAATAATAATACTTCAAGCATACTAACTAAGCAATTATGTGTTCTCAAAATAACATGGCCAAAGAAAGTTCATCCCCACAAAATCATATAGTTTAGTCATGCTCCATTTTCGTTACACAAGAATGCTCTCATCATGCACAACCCCGATGACAAGCCAAGCAATTGTTTCATACTTTAGTAATATCAAACTTATAAACCTTCACGCAATACATGAGTGTGAGCCATGGATATAGCACTATGGGTGGAATAGAATATGATGATAGGGGTTATGTGGAGAAGACAAAAAAGGAGAAGATCTCACATCAACGTGGCTAATCAATGGGCTATGGAGATGCCCATCGATTGATGTTAATGGAAGGAGTAGGGATTGCCATGCAACGGATGCACTAGAGCTATAAATGTATGAAAGCTCAACAAAAGAAACTAAGTGGGTGTGCATCCAACTTGCTTGCTCATGAAGACCTAGGGCACTTGAGGAGGCCCATTGTTGGAATATACAAGCCAAGTTCTATAATGAAAATTCCCACTAGTATATGAAAGTGACAAAACAAGAGACTCTCTATCATGAAGATTATGGTGCTACTTTGAAGCACAAGTGTGGAAAAGAAAGGATAGTAGCATTGCCCCTTTTTATTTCTCTTTTTTTGGGCCTTTTTTTTCTTTTGGCCTTTCTCTCTCTTTTTTTCTTTTTTGGGACAATGCTCTATTGAATGATGATCATCACACTTCTATTTATTTACAACTCAATGGTTACAACTTGATACTAGAACATAGTATGACTCTATATGAATGCCTCCGGCGGTGTACTGGGATATGCAATGAATCAAGAGTGACATGTATGAAAGAATTATGAACGGTGGCTTTGCCACAAATACTATGTCAACTACATGATCATGCTAAGCAATATGACAATGATGAATGTGTCATGTTGAACGGTATGGTGGAAAGTTGCATGGCAATATATCTCGGAATGGCTATGGAAATGCCATAATAGGTAGGTATGGTGGCTGTTTTGAGGAAGATATAAGGAGGTTTATGTGTGAAAGAGCGTATCATATCATGGGGTTTGGATGCACCGGCGAAGTTTGCACCAACTCTCAATGTGATAAAGGGCAATGCACGGTACCGAAGAGGCTAGCAATGATGGAAGGGTGAGAGTGCGTATAATCCATGGACTCAACATTAGTCATAAAGAACTCATATACTTATTGCAAAAGTCTATGAGCCATCAAAAACCAAAGCACTACGCACATGCTCCTAGGGGGATAGATTTGTAGGAAAAGACCATCGCTCGTCCCCGACCGCCACTCATAAGGAGGACAATCAAAGAACACCTCATGTTTCAAATTTGTTACATAATGTTTACCATACGGGCATGCTACGGGACTTGCAAATTTCAATGCAAGCATTTCTCAAATTCACAACTACTCAACTAGCATGACTTTGATATTATCACCTCCATATCTCAAAACAATTATCAAGCATCAAACTTTTCTTAGTATTCAACGCACTCAAAAGAAAGTTTTACAAATCTTGAATACCAAGTGTATTAAAATTATTAAGCAAATTACCATGCTATTTAATACTCTCAAAATAATCTAAGTGAAGCATGAGAGATTAATAGTTTCTATAAAACAAATCCACCACCGTGCTCTAAAAGATATAAGTGAAGCACTAGAGCAAAAACTATATAGCTCAAAAGATATAAGTGAAGCACATAGAGTATTCTATCAAATTCCAAATCATGTATGTCTCTCTAAAAAGGTGTGTACAGCAAGGATGATTGTGGTAAACTAACAAACAAAGACTCAAATCACACAAGACGCTCCAAGCAAAACACATATCATGTGGTGAATAAAAATATAGCTCCAAGTAAAGTTACCGATGGAAGTACACGAAAGAGGGGGGGGGGGCATCCCCAAGCTTTGACTTTTTTGTGTCCTTAGATTATCTTGGGGGTGCCATGGTCATCCCCAAGCTTGCCACTCCTTGTTACATAATCCATCAAAAGATTTCACCCAAAACTTGAAAACTTCACAACACAAAACTCAACAGAAATCTCGTGAGCTCCGTTAGCGAAAGAAAGCAAAAGACCACTTCAAGGTACTGTAATGAACTCATTATTTATTTATATTGGTGTTAAACCTAATGTATTCCAACTTCTCTATGGTTTATAAACTATTTTACTAGCCATAGATTCATCAAAATAAGCAAACAACACACGAAAAACAGAATCTGTCAAAAACAGAACAGTCTGTAGTAAGTTGTAACTAACACAAACTTCTGGAACTCCAAAAAATCTACCAAAATAGGAAGACCTAGACAATTTGTTTATTGATCAGCATCAATTTTAATCAGTATTTTATCACGTCTTGGTGATTTTTAACAATTGTTTTCGTGAACAGAAAGTTTCTGAAAATTACAACAAGATCAAATAACTATCATCCAAGAAGATCCTATAGGTTTAACTTGGCACAAACACTAATTAAAACATAAAAACACATCTAACCAGAGTCTGGATCAAAGATTTATTCCTAAACAGAAGCAAAAGCAAAAACTAAAAATAAAATTGGGTTGCCTCCGAACAAGCGCTATCGTTTAACGCCCCTAGCTAGGCATAAAAGCAAGGATAGATCTAGGTATTACCATCTTTGGTAGGCAATCCATAAGTGGCTCTCATGATAGATTCATATGGTAATTTTATTTTCTTCCTAGGGAAGTTTTCCATGCCTTTCTTTAATGGAAATTGGAATCTAATATTCCCTTCCTTCATATCAATAATTGCACCAACCGTTCTAAGGAAAGGTCTACCAAGAATTATAGGGCATGAAGGATTGCAATCTATATCAAGAACGATAAAATCTACGGGCACATAATTCCTATTTGCAACAATAAGAACATCATTAATTCTTCCCATAGGTTTCTTAATAGTGGAATCCGCAAGGTGCAAATTTAGAGAGCAATCATCAAAATCACAGAAATCTAGCAAATCACATAAAGTTTTGGGAATAGTGGAAACACTAGCACCCAAATCACACAAAGCATAAACTCATGATATTTAATTTTAATTTTAATAGTAGGTTCCCACTCATCATAAAGTTTTCTAGGGATAGAGACTTCCAACTCAAGCTTTTCTTCATAATATTGCATCAAGGCATCAACGATATGTTTAGTAAAGGCTTTATTTTGACTATAAGCATGAGGAGAATTTAGCACATATTGCAACAAGGAAATACAATCAATTAAAGAGCAACTTTCATAATTAAATTCCTTGAAATCCAAAATAGTGGGTTTAGCAACATCCAGGGTTTTACTTTTTTCAATCCCACTTTTATCAATTTTAGCAGCAAGATCTAAAAACTCCGAATCCTTGGAACGCCTTCTAGGTAAGGGTGGATCATATTCAATCCCATCATTATCAAGATTCATATTGCAAAACAAAGATTTAATAGGAGACACACCAATGACTTTTAGATCTTCATCTTTATTTTCATAGAAATTGGGAGAACACGCGTTAATAAAGGCATCTTTCATAGCATGCATCTTAGCGGTTCTTTCTTTGCACTCATCAATGGAAATTATCATGGCTTTGAGAGACTCATTGATATCATGCTTAGGAGGAATAGATCTAAGCTTTAAAGAATCAACATCAAGAGAAATTCTATCAATGTTGATGGGGAACGTAGTAATTTTAAAAAAATTCCTACGCACACGCAAGATCATGGTGATGCATAGCAACGAGAGGGGAGAGTGTTGTCTACGTACCCTCGTAGACCGAAGCGGAAGCGTTGACACAACGTAGAGGAAGTAGTCGTACGTTCTCCTCGCGATCCAACCGATCACAGCACCGTTACTCCGGCACCTCCGAGTTCTTGGCACACGTTCAGCTCGATGACGATCCCCGAGCTCCGATCCAGCAAAGCGTCGAGGAAGAGTTCCGTCAGCACGATGGCGTGGTGACGATCTTGATGTGTTACCGGCGCAGGGCTTCGCCTAAGCACTGCAACGATATGATCGAGGTGGAATTTGGTGGAAGGGGGCACCGCACACGGCTAAGGAACGATCCGTAGATCAACTTGTGTGTCTTTGGTGTGCCCCCTGCCCCCGTATATAAAGGAGCCAAGGGGGAGGGGCTGGCCGGCCAACTCTGGTGCGCCAGGAGAGTCCTACTCCCTCTGGGAGTAGGATTCCCCCCCCCCCCCAATCCTAGTTGGACTAGGATTCTCCAAGGGGGAGAGAGAGAGAGAGGGGGCGCCCACCTCTCCTAGTCCTAATAGGACTAGGGGAAGGGGGGGGAGGCGCGCAGCCCCTAGGGCAGCCCTCTCACCTCTCCTCCAAGGCCCATGTTGGCCCATTATGCTCCCGGGGGGTTCCGGTAACCCTCCCGGTATTCCGGTAAAATCCTGATTTCACCTGGAATGCATCCGATGTCCAAACATAGGCTTCCAATATATAATTCTTTATGTCTCGACCATTTCGAGACTCCTCGTCACGTCCGTGATCACATCCGGGACTCCGAACTCCTTCGGTACATCAAAATGCATAAACTCATAATAACTGTCATCGTAACGTTAAGCGTGCGGACCCTACGGTTCGAGAACAATGTAGACATGACCGAGACACGTCTCCGGTCAATAACCAACAGCGGGACCTGGATGCCCATATTGGCTCCTACATATTCTACGAAGATCTTTATCGGTCAGACCGCATAACAACATATGTTGTTCCCTTTGTCATCGGTATGTTACTTGCCCGAGATTCGATCGTCGGTATCCAATACCTAGTTCAATCTCGTTACCGGCAAGTCTCTTTACTCGTTCTGTAATACATCATCTCGCAACTAACTCATTGGTTGCAATGCTTGCAAGGCTTTATGTGATGTGCATTACCGAGAAGGCCCTGAGATACCTCTCCGACAATCGGAGTGACAAATCCTAATCTCGAAATACGCCAACCCAATATGTACCTTCGGAGACACCTGTAGAGCACCTTTATAATCACCCAGTTACGTTGTGACGTTTGGTAGCACACAAAGTGTTCCTACGGTAAATGGGAGTTGCATAATCTCATAGTTAAAGGAACATGTATAAGTCATGGATAAAAGCAATAGCAACATACTAAACGATCGGGTGCTATGCTAATGGAATGGGTCATGTCAATCAGATCATTCAACTAATGATGTGATCTCATTAATCAAATAACAACTCTTTGTTCATGGCTAGGAAACATAACCATCTTTGATTAATGAGCTAGTCAAGTAGAGGCATACTACTGACACTTTGTTTGTCTATGTATTCACACATGTATTATGTTTCCAGTTAATACAATTCTAGCATGAATAATAAACATTTATCATGATATAAGGAAATAAATAATAACTTTATTATTGCCTCTAGGGCATATTTCCTTCAAATGTTCCTAGCCAAATCATCAACTTTAAGCAATTTCTCTTCAAGCAAAGCATTAAAATTCTTTTGCGAATTCATAAATTCTTTGTAGGAATCTTAAGTCTCAAATTCAGAAGGCATCTTATTAAAATTTCCATAAGAGTTGTTGTAGGAATTTCCATAATTATTAGAAGGATTACTAGGATAAGGCCTAGGATTAAAGTTCCCTCTATACGCGTTGTTACCAAAATTATTCCTACCAACAAAATTCACATCCATAGATTCATTATTATTATTCTCAATGAAAGTAGACAAAGGCATATCATTAGGATCAGAAGAAACACTCTTAGTAGCAAATAATTTCATAAGTTCATCCATTTTTCCACTCAAAACATTAATTTGTTCTATCGCATGCACTTTTTTATTAGTAGATCTTTCAGTGTGCCATTGAGAATAATTAACCATAATATTATCTAGGAGTTTAGTAGCATCCCCTAAAGTGATTTCCATAAAAGTGCCTCCCGTGGCCGAATCCAAAAGATTTCTAGAAGCAAAATTCAATCCGGCATAATTTTTTTGTATAATCATCCACAAATTTAAACCATGAGTGGGGCAATTATGTATCATTAATTTCATTCTCTCCCAAGCTTGTGCAACATGTTCATGATCATGTTGCTTAAAATTCATACTATCGTTTCTAAGAGAGATGATCTTAGCGGGAGGAAAATACTTAGAGATAAAAGCATCTTTGCACTTATTCCAAGAATCAATACTATTTTTAGGCAAAGACGAAAACCAAGCTTTAGCACGATCTCTAAGAGAAAAAGGAAATAGCTTCAATTTAACAATATCATTATCAACGTCTTTCTTCTTTTGCATATCACACAAATCAACGAAGCTATTTAGATGAGTAGCGACATCTTCACTAGGAAGGCCGGCGAATTGATCTTTCATAACAAGATTCAACAAAGCAGTATTGGTTTCACAAGATTCAGTATTGGTAAGAGGAGCAATTGGAGTGCTAAGGAAATCATTATTGTTGGTATTGGTAAAGTCACATAACTTGGTGTTATCTTGAGCCATCGTGACAAACAAGCAATCCAACACACGAGCAAACATAAAGGCAAGCGAGAAAAAGGCAAATGGAAAAGAGAGGGCGAATAAAACGGCAAGGTTGAAGTGGGGGAGAGGAAAACGAGAGGCAAATGGCAAATAATGTAATGCGGGAGATAAAGGATTGTGATGGGTACTTGGTATGTTGACTTTTGCGTAGACTCCCCGGCAACGGTGCCAGAAATTCTTCTTGCTACCTCTTGAGCACTGCGTTGGATTTCCTTGAAGAGGAAAGGATGATGCAGCAAAGTAGCGTAAGTATTTCCCTCAGTTCTTGAGAACCAAGGTATCAATCCAGTAGGAGGCTACGCGCGAGTCCCTCGTACCTGCACAAAGCAAATAACTCCTCGCAGCCAACGCGATAAGGGTAAAAGTGCGTTATATCGACTAGAGGGGGGGGGATAGGCGATTTTTATGAAATTCTTCACTGAGGAATTTGCTCGTGAGGAAATTCCTTAGCGAAGAACTACTAGCAGCGGAATAAGTACTTAGATGAAAACATAACAGAATACAGGCATAGTCATCATGATGAAATGAAGACAAACTCAGAGTACAGAAAGCGTAAACACAGGATAACACTAGATGAAGACAAAACAGACTGAAGAAATTGAACTAAGGAAATTGAGAAAGTCTTCAGTCAAAGTCTTGAAACACAGATATGAACAAACACACAACACAGTAATGAGGAAATGAAAGTGTTGAGGAAATAGAACCAGTAAGCTTGGTGAAGACAATGATTTGGTAGAGCAGTTCCAACTGCTGTCTCAGTTGTACATCTGGTTGGAGCGGCTGAGTATTTAAACTCGAGGACACCTAGTCCCGGACACACAGTCCTCACCGTATTCTCCTTGAGCTAAGGACACACAGTCCTCGCCCAATCACTCGTGGTAAGTCTTCAGGTGACTTCCAAACCTTCACAGACTTGGTCACTCGGCGATCCACAATTCCTCTTGGATGCTCTAGACCTTGATGCCTAACCGTCTGGAAGAAGCACAGTCTTCAAAGGTAACAAACGTCGGATCCACGCAGGATCAATCTCTTCAGTGATGCTCAATCACTTTGGGTTTGTATGTGTTTGGGTTTGGGTTTTGGATTTTCCTCACTTGATGATTTTCGCTCAAAGTCCTCGGAGGATGGGTTGCTCTCAAATGACAAGTGTCAAGTTCTTGCGGAGCAGCCAACTAGCTAGTGGTTGTAGGGGGTGGCTATTTATAGCCTAGGGAGCAGCCCAACATGATAAGACATAAATGCCCTTCAATGATATGACCGTTAGGTGGATAAGATATTTTGGGACAGCTGGCGCGTAGCGCAGCAACGGTTGGAAATTTGAGGTACAAATTCCTCAGGGCTATCATGTTCCTCACTGTGTAGGCAATTCGCACTGGCGAATTCCTAACTCCTCAGTCAGAGCAAAGTCCTCAGTGACCAGAAGAACTGCATCTCTGTCACTGAAGAAATTGACTAAACTGTATGAGATTTCCAGTGGCTTCACTCGAAGGGATTGGTAGGTGTAGGATTTGAGTTGAGCATCAAATGGAAATTTTCTCCTTAGTATTTCCTCGACCCCCTTTAACAGTACGGTGTTTCCTATGACTCAATAAAGATAAAATGAAACTAAGAAAACAAAAGTCTTCACGCTTCATGTTCCTCGAATGAATACCAAGTCTTCAAGGTCACACCAATTTCTTCACTTTCAAAGTCTTCAGAAAGTCTTCAAAATATCAAAGTCTTCAGTAGGAGAACTTCATTTTTAGGGGTCGACTTTCTCTGTAAATATCAAACTCCTCATAGACTTATAGACCTGTGTACACTCATAAACGCATTAGATACTTAACCTATAAGTCTTCAATACACCAAAATCACTAAGGGGCACTAGATGCACTTACAATCTCCCCCTTTTTGGTGATTGATGACAACATAGGTTAAGTTTTCAACGGGGATAAATATGTGAAGTGTAAATAATGATATTGAGGAATTTGATTGCAAGATATAGAAGAACTCCCCCTGAAGTTGTGCATAGTGAGGAATTTGCTTTTGAAGCAATGCACACTTGAAGAGATGAATCATGGAGATCTCCCCCTATATCTTGTAATTCATACACGCATTGGATATATAATATGAAGAATTTGAAATGCATGATGAAATATGGTGCCTGATGAAATTCAGCATGCGTGCAATAATATTAACGAGGAATAAGCATGCCGAATAGAGCATCAAAAGTATCAGAGCCTAGTGCAATAAAAGTATCAGCGCACCATCGGGTTTAAGATTACAACTCGATTCAATAAAAGTTTCGGAAGAACGAGAGTTGTAACTTAGCAAAAAAACGATGTATAAGGGCGTTAAACTAGACCCGCTTGAAGACTAACTCAAATTTCTCCCCCTTTGTCATCGAATGACCAAAAGGATCGAAACTGATGACTAACGCTCCCTGAAGATAATCAAGTTGATGAAGGAGCGCCAGCGTTGTTGGGGTCGGTTGTTGAAGTAGGGCCTGCCGCAGTGTCGTCCGAGTCTTCATGTTCATCAGTGTCGCGCGATGAAGAATAGGAGCTGGCCACCAAAGAAGGAACTGGGACCTTCTTGTATTTCTTCGGAGGAGGTGCAGACCAGGCAAATTCTTCGTTGAGACCCATTTTCTTCAGATCATCAGCGCTGTAGACTTGAGATAGAACAACCCAGGTGCGGTTGAGGGTTTCATGAAGGTAGTAGTGGTTTTTCTTCACTGCATTATGTGTTGCAGTCATGTTGTGAAGAATTGAACCAAACTGACGCTTAACCCATTTGTGATTGCGATCAACCTTTTGATGAAGACTGAGGAGTAACTCACGATCAGTCATCACCCTGGGTGCTGTGGCTTGAGGATTTGGCTTGGCAGTGTTTGCGGCAGTGTCATGGGTGGCAGAGTCATCATTGGTGGAGTAAGATGCAGCTTTGCGAAATTGACCATCCAATGGACGAATGCCTTCATCTATCACAGCAGTAGCTTTGCCCTTTTCTTCAGCTGAGGAAAATGCCCTTTTGAGGACTTCAATAGGGGGCAAGTAGCTGCAGTGGTTCAGAGTTTCAGCTTTGTAATTGAGTGAAGACCTTGTCCTGATGAATCTCATAATCCATGGCGCATAAGGCTTCAGCTCAAATGGTGACATAGCAATGTTGGCCAGAGTCCTCATGAAGAAATCATGGAAGTTGACGGGAACGCCATGAAAGATGTTGAAAAGCATATTCTTCATGATGCCAACGACTTCTTCATCACTTGAGCCGTGGCCTTTGATGGGACTCATTGTCTTCGTCAGAATGCGGTAGACAGTCCGCGGCACATACAACAATTCCTTGACGAGAAATGTGGTTCGAGGGGCCTGCCTTGGCTTCAAAGGCTTCATCAGCACTTGCATATAGTGATTTGAAAGCTCAGGTTTGTTGTAAACACAACGTGCATCTTCAGTGGGTGGACTCAGAGGAAGGGCACGAAGCAATTCAGATGCTGGGGCCTTATAATGGGTGTTCTCAGTCATCCAGTACAGAACCCACGAATTCACATCTTCAGAGTTGCCGGTGATGTGCAGTGTTGCATAGAACTGAAGAATGAGTTCTTCATTCTAATCGCATATGTCAGTGCAGAAACTGAGCAGCCCAGCGTCGTGAAGAACACTGAGGACTGGCGTGAAGCACGGCATAGACTCCATATCCACGTGAGGAATATGTGCATGGTCGAAGACTTTGTCCTTGTTGAAAAGCACCGAGGAATAGAAATTTGCTTGACTAGCTGTCCAGAACCGCCTCTTCCTTATGCGAGCAGAGTCATAAGGGTTGTATACAGTGAAGAACGCGTGCTCGCCAAAGAAGTCTTCAGCCTTAAACTTTTGTTTCCTTGAGAACGGATCCTTTGGCTTTGGCAGAGGAGTGTCAGTGAGTTGCATCACTACCTCAGGGATCACGATCTCAGGTTCTTCAGGCTAAGGAATTTCAGGTTCTTCCTCAGGTACAGTCACCTTTTCAGTATCAGCAGTAGTTTCTTCAGCGCTAGTGGCTGGAATTTCTTCATTCACAAATGAAGTGGGATGAGTTTCTTCAGAGCCCATCAGAACAGTTGGTGTAGGGGAGTGAGGAATTTGCTGCAGTGGAGTGAAGAGTGGAGAATTGGGATGCTGACTTTCCCAAAAGTCGTCATTCATCACTGGAGTTGTGCTTCCAATGTCCACATCTTCATCCTCTAATTCTTCAACACCAGCCTCTTCAGCAGTAAACTGAGGCATTGGTGATGAGACCATTGGGGTTGAAGGGATTCCATCCACTTCAATTTCTTCATCAATCTGCTCTGAGGAAGCAGCAGATTGAGTTTCTTCATCTGATCCACTTGGGATCTCATAGTCTTCACCAAAAGGAACAAGGTCCTTTGATGGCATGGTTGAAATTGGAACAACATCAATTGGATTGGCAAACGAGCTGGTCATGGGCTTCATCTTCTTTGGGACTGAAGATTCTGAAGCACTTGATGCTTTCCTTTTCTTCACTGCAGCTCGCTCTGCAGCCTTGGTCTTCTTCACATCTGATGCAGATGGAAGGACAGGAGTTGGTGTAGGCGCAGATGGAGCTGAGGAATCTGGTTGATTTTCCTCAGGCGCAACTGATGCAGTTGCCCTGATTTCTTCAGTTTCTTTAGGCGCACAACTAGTGGATGCCCTGGCAGTTTCTTCAATGGCTGGAGTGGAGTCATCAACCCTGGAACTAGCATTTTCTTCAGCAGCCTGAAAGTCATCAGCGGTGCTACCATGTTCTTCAGTGGGCTGTGCTGAAGGTTCAGCTTGAGGAATTCCTTGTTGCGATGGGGCTGCAACATTTGTGAATTTCTCAGTCAGTTGTACAAACCTGACTTTTGCTCCTTTCCAGTCAGCATAGTATGCATCAAATTCATCGCTGAGGGTTTTGATATCAGCCTGCATCTTGATGAGTTCTTCAGGCTTCATCGTGAGAACATTTTTCCTCAGCAGTTTCTCTTTCCTGTACTGCGATTTCTTGATCTGCCTGGCCCTATCATATTTCCACTTCTCCTCTTGGATGAAGTGAGTCAGCATGTGACTTTGGCCAGGTGTCAGCTTGAAGTCAGGCATAGGTGTGTTGGGATTCTTATGCCAAAGATTGAAGTAATCGAGGATCGCCCTTGGATCCAGCAGTAGGGGCACAGGTGTGCCTTTGGCTTTAGCAGCCCTTTCTTGGCGGTCCCTGATGATTTCAGCAAGTTCTTCTTCATCAGCTTCATCATCATTAGACGGTACAGTGAAGATTACTTGCTTATTCTTAGGACTTGGGCGAGTACCACGTCCAGCAGTAGCCTTTTTCTTCAGCAGAGAGGGTCCAGCTGAGGAACTTGGTGCAGCTGAGGAACTAGCTGAGACACCAGAGGCAATAGAGACGCTTACAGTCCTTTGGCATGTGGCAGGATGCGCAGGTGCTGAGGACTTTGTCGGAGGTGCTGAGGATTTCAGAGGAGCAGGGGCAGCTTGAGGAATTTGCTTTGAAGACTTTGAAGTTTCTGGCCGTGAGGGCGCAGCTGAGGAACTTGGCCGTGAGGGCATTGATGTGGAAGCACTTGGCTTTCGAGCGGGCTTCTTGATCATTGCTTTCCTCGGCTTGACAGAGGCCTCAGTGGCAGCAGCAGCAGCAGAGTCTTCATTAAATTTCCTCACTGCTTCTCTGGCTTGTCTTGCCAATTTGGCTTGGCGCTTGGCCCATTCATCAGGAAAGCCCTCACCGCGTTTGATGCTAGTGGGATCAGCCTCTTGGCTAGGTGCCAATGGGGTTCTTGGGCATGGAGGGTTCAGTGCGAATTTCTTCATGTACTTTGGAGTGACGTATCTGTACTCCCTCCATTCACATGCCCATCTCCGTTCAATCCTTTGAATACGCACCTTGCGCTGATTTTTGTCTTCCTCAGGAGGTGTGCAGTAATCTTTATATAAATCCTGAGGGATTTCAAAAGCAGTCATGACCTCTGGCTTCTTTCCTCCTTTCTGTGGCCTTTTTCCTTCAGCCATTTTCTTCAGTTGAGGAATTTGAACAATTGAATTCTCTGAAGAAGTATGCAACTTTTCTTCGAGGAACGCTGCAAATGAGTTAAGTTGATGAGAACCTAATGATTCAGCAGCGGACATGTGTACATGTGAACAGAGTATAGTTGCGAGAAATTTGGAGAGGTCATATGCGTTCTCAGAGGGTTTTTCAAAAAGAACAAGTTTGAGGAATTTGACCAGATGCGTCTTGAAGAATTTCACTAAGCGCGCTATATCTTTAGGTTCCAGAGTTGTATAGATCGAAGATCCACACAATTGAGGAATCTTGAAGAAAATGATGCTTAGGGAAATGAGTCAAGAACAAATGACATGTGAGGTGTTTTGTGTGTGAGGATTTGAAGAATAAAACACCTTTGAAGATTTTGTAGAAAAATTTCGAATCAAAGAGGGAAGTAAAAGTAGCTTTTAATTACCCTGAACGAAGAACACGAAGAACTGTGAGTAGAAACCGTGAAGTTCGTCGATGCAGATCTTCCACGCCCTAACTCGGCGGAGGAAGACGTCTACGGCGGCGGCGGAGGTGAAGATTTCCGCGGTCGGCGCGAGTACGACGGCGACGAGGTCGAGGCAGTGAAGCTCTTCCTCACCGGCGACGATGGAGTAGCGGCGGCGCTAGGGTTTGGAAGCTCGAGCGGGAGAGTGAGATTGAGTGGGGTAAAAGAAGTGAGGAAGGGGACAGGGGTATTTATAGCCATGGTGAAAAACTGCTCGCCCGAAGATTTGGGACGAACATGCCCCTGCCCGTTCTCCTTCTCATGACATGTGTCACCCACGTACCGTGTAGTGGAGATCGTGTAAGATTGTGGGTGAGTAAACTAATGCATCGTGGGATGCGGAACGGTTTGAGCGGCAAAACTGAAAGTTTGGATAAGATCCGTTTTAACGATCCGTTCGCAATTTCTTCAGCTGACAAGGACACAGTGAAGATTTTGAACGAGTTTCAAATAGAACGCACATGAAGAATTTGTGAACATATTGGATTGAGTATAGCATAGATGGGAAGGGTCCGATCACATTCACTTAGAAGAAGATCCAACTTGAAGAAATAGCTATAAGTGAATGTTGTAGAGGACATAAACTCATATATATATATAGCCAATGAAGAAAAACGACGACACAAGTGAAGATTTTGCAAGTTGAAGAATTTGAACAACTGAGGAATTTCAAAACTGAGGAAAAACTCAAATTGAAGATTTTCAACTTTTGTGGTGGCGTGACCCACCGTATAAGAATGATGATTCCAGACACCGCGTACAATTGTCGTAGGGTTCTGAGAATCAAATTCTTCATTAATTTCTTCACACTTGGAGTGTTATTCTTCATTGGTTGAAGAAAAACGTTTCTTCATGTGTTGCACATCTAAGTCATCAATTTTACATAAGTGTTAGGATGAGTGCCTTTTCAAAGTACATTCGAAGATTCTAAGATATTTAGCTCACACCGCAACTTGCTAAATCTCTTCTCATCCAAGGGCTTAGTGAAGATATCGGCTAGTTGTTCTTCAGTATTCACATGCTCAATAGAAATGTCGCCCTTCAACACATGATCACGAAGAAAATGATGACGAACCTGAATGTGCTTTGTCTTCGAGTGCTGAACTAGGTTGTGAGCAATCTTGATGGTACTCTCATTGTCACAGAGGAGAGGCACATTCTTCACGTTGATGCCATAGTCCTTGAGTGTTTGCTTCATCCATAGCAGTTGAGCACAGCAAGAACCAGGAGCAATGTACTCAGCTTCAGCAGTAGACAGTGATACGCAGTTCTGTTTCTTCGAGGACCAACAGACCAAGGATCGTCCGAGGAAATGACAAGTACCAGATGTTGACTTGCGGTCCACACGGTCACCAGCATAGTCAGAGTCAGAATATCCAATGAGATCAAAATCCGAGCCCTTGGGATACCATAATCCTAGTGTTGGTGTGTGAGCTAGATATCGAAGAATATGCTTCACAGCCTTATGGTGTGATTCCTTCGGTGCAGCTTGAAATCGGGCACACATGCAAACACTAAGCATTATATCTGGCTAGATGCACATAAGTACAATAAAGAGCCAATCATGAAGCGGTATACCTTATGATCGAAGTCAATACCATTTTCATCAGTGCATAGATGACCATTTGTGGGCATAGGAATTTTGATGCCTTTGCAATCTTGCATGCCGAATTTCTTCAGGACATCCTTGAGGTATTTCTCCTGAGATATGAATATGCCATTGCGCTGTTGACGAATTTGAAGACCTAAGAAGAATTTCAACTCTCCCATCATAGACATTTGATATTCTTCACTCATCATGTAGGCAAATTCATCACTATAACGTTGGTTAGTACAGCCAAAGATGATATCATCAACATATATTTGACACACAAACAGTTCACCATCATAAGATTTAGTAAAGAGAGTGGGATCGAGTGAACCGGGTGTGAAGCCTTTCTTCATGAAGAATTCCTTCAATGTATCATACCACGCCCGTGGGGCCTGCTTGAGGCCATAGAGGGCCTTGTTAAGTCTGAAGACTTTGTCAGGATGTTTTGGATCTTCAAAACCTGGGGGTTGAGCAACATATACTTCTTCCTCAAGCTTACCATTGAGGAATGCACTTTTCACATCCATTTGATATAAGATGATATCATGATGGTTAACATAAGCAAGTAGTATGCGAATAGCCTCAAGTCTAGCAACAGGTGCAAAAGTTTCATCGAAATCAATTCCTTCAACCTATGTGTAGCCTTGAGCTACTAGTCGTGCCTTATTCCTCACCACAACACCATTTTCATCTTGCTTGTTGCGGTAGATCCACTTTGTGCCAATGATGTTATTCTTGCGAGGATCGGGACGATTGACTAGTTCCCAGACATTGTTGAGCTTGAACTGATGTAATTCTTCTTGCATGGCCTGAATCCACTCAGGCTCCAGAAATGCTTCATCTACCTTAGTGGGCTCTGTGATAGAGACAAAAGCAAAGTGCCCACAAAAGTTAGATAGATGTGAAGCTTTTGAGCGTGTGAGAGGACTTGGTGCTCTAATGTCATCGATGATCTTCTCCACTTGCACTTCTTTTGCAACGCGAGGATGAGCTGGTTGTCGTTGAGGAATTTGATCCGCATTTTCTTCAGCTTCAATTTCCTCAGCATTTTCTTCAGGTGCATCAGCTCGATGTTCTTCACGCTCTGGAATGAATTCTTCAGCAGATTCTTCAGTAGGAATGGCATCTTCAGTAGCCTTGTGTTTGATAGAATCCTCAGGTGCTGGTTCATCTAACACAGAAGGTAGGTGCTCTCTTTGCGAGCCATTAGTTTCATCGAACCGCACATCTACAGTTTCAACAATCTTGTGAAGAACATTGTTGAAGACTCTGTAGGTGTGCGAGTCCTTTCCGTAACCAAGCATAAAACCTTCATGTGCTTTTGGTGCAAATTTAGAGTTGTGATGAGGATCTCTAATCCAGCATTTTGCACCGAAGACTTTGAAATAACTCACATTGGGTTTCTTGTCAGTGAGGAGTTCATAGGCAGTCTTTTTGAAGAATTTGTGAAGATATACTCTGTTGATGATGTGTGCACGCAGTATCAATTGCATCAACCCAGAAACGACGAGGGGTTTTGTATTCGTCAAGCATAGTGCGAGCCATCTCAGCAAGAGTCCTGTTCTTGCGTTCCACAATGCCATTCTGTTGAGGAGTATAAGGAGCAGATAACTCATGAGTAATACTAAGTTCATCAAGATAGTCATCGAGATCCGAATTCTTGAACTCAGTGCCATTGTCACTTCTGATGTGCTTAATCTTCACACCAAAGTTGGTTGAAGCCCTCGAGGAAAATCGTTTGAAGACTTCCTGCACTTCATGTTTGTAAGAGACAAGGTGTACCCATGTGTAACGAGAGTAATCATCAACAATAACAAAGCCATATTGAGATGCTTCATTGAAAGTGCGTTATATCGACTAGAGGGGGGGGGTGAATAGGCGATTTTTATGAAATTCTTCACTGAGGAATTTGCTCGTGAGGAAATTCCTTAGCGAAGAACAACTAGCAGTGGATTAAGTACTCAGAAGTAAACATAGCAGAATACATGCATGGTCATCATGATGAAATGAAGACAAACACAAAGTACTGAAAGCGTAAACACAGGATAACACAAGATGAAGAGAAACAGACTGAAGAAATTGAACTGAGGAAATTGAGAAAGTGTAACATCCCAAATTTTCAATTTGGAATGTTATACATTAGATCATCATGCATATCATATTTTCTTGCATTTTTGATCGATCCTAGAAATTTCACGCAACTCAAGGACCCTCGTAGAGAGTTGGAGATTTCATCATTTTCATATTTGAGTTTTCTCAAATTCTGAAAAGAGGATCATTTGATTTTATTTATTTTATCTTCAATTATTTTTCCAATATCAAAAATATGAGAGGGAATAATATGACTTTCCCAAATTTTAGGAAAAATAAAGATTTAATAAATAAATCAAATTTTGGATTTTCCGGAGTTTATTTGCATTTTATTTGAATTAGGGAAAAATGCGTGTTTTCAAAAAATTGCATTTAGGCCCCGAGAAAAAGTTCATTTTGTTCGACTCATTTTTAGGAGTCGGGGAATATTTACTTCGTAAAATTTGGAGTTCGTTTAGATTTTATTCTCTTCGTTTTTCTGCGCGCGAATTTATTTTAAAAAAAAATGCGCATCGCCCGACTGGGCCAAGGGCCCAGCTGAGCCGGCCCGCACCGCCGCCTCCCCGCGCGCGCGCGCACCGCGCCGCCGCCGGCCTAGTCCGAGTCGGAGTCCCCCTCCCCCTTGCTTGCCCCCTCCCCCAAGCCACCCCTCCCCCCTTTAAATACCCCCGCACCCCCCTCTCCTCCACCCCAAGCCGCCGCAGCCAGCGCCGCGCCGCCGCCGCAAGCCGCCGCCGCCGCCGCGCCGCCGTCGCCCCGCGCCAAGCCGCCGCCCCGCTGGAGCCCCGCCTCGTCGAGGTAGCCGCGCCACGCCACCCTCCCCCTCGCTCGGTTCGGTTTTCTGATAAACCGTTCCGGTTTATTTTTTTAGTTTCCGTTTTTTTTCAAACCCTAGATCGGTTTTCGTTTTTTTCTTTCAGTTTTGTTGTTTAGCGAGCGTTCGCCGGACCATTCGTCTTAACGAACGTGATCACCGGTTATTTTCGGTTAACGAACGTCCGTTCGTTTAGCCGTTCGTCGTTTCGGATTTATTCCGCGATTTTCTGATCGCGATTTCAGATCCGATCTTCGTTTTAGTTTATCTTCTCGCTCGTTTATCGGAATCAGGTGATTCAAGCGCCTGGAGTTTCGGTTCGAAACCGCCGTTCCGAATAATCAACTTAAACAAGTTTTGCTACTATAAAATTTGACCTAGTTTCAAATTGCTAGAACCGAGTTGTTTTCTTTCGCAGTTTGTTTTCTGTTGCTTTGTTCGGTTCGTTTCTCTTTGCAACCGGAGTTCTTAAGTTGAACTTTCTGGTTCGATTTTCCGTTCGAGTTTTACCTGTGCATTAGATGAGTACTTATTGTATGCTTGTTGTTTGCCTGCGATAGATCACCCGGAGTGCGCCGCCTGTTATTTCGAAGCTCTAGGTTTCGCGGATCCTCAGCAAGGCAAGTAACACTTTGATCATACCTTTTCTACCACCCAGTTTTATTGCATTAGATCAATCCTCAAACATTGCATGATTAGGATCTGATTAAGCTGTGGGATGGGAAGTAGTTGAGGTAGTACCTATTACCTGTTTTATTATGAAACCTTTGGGAGTTACTCTATGTTTGCTTATTATGCCATGCTATGCTAGTAGACGTGGATTGGGTGAGTGATATCCATGACAAATGTGAGGTTGTTAATTTTAATGGTTTATCTAAGGTGGCAACTTAAACACACATCTGGGTGGATTGAGGCACTTGGTTTCTATCAGGACTTGCCTGTTTCTTTTTGGACCGCCACCCAGGCTCAAAGGGATCATAAGATCATTCATGCTAGTAACTTCCGTGTGCAGCCACAAGCCATTATGGTCTCTGGCATAGTTGATTAAGTCGTGCGAACTCTTACAGGGTAGACTAGCGGATGTAGGGGAAAGTAGGTGTACCGCTCTACCCAAACGTAAGGTGCTAGCGCTTCTGAAAGACTATGTCTCGGTCATCTGTTTCTCAAACATCATGTAGTGCGAAAAATCCAACGGAGGCGATCGAGTCTTGTGGGGAAAAGTGCGCAAACCTCTGCAGAGTGTACAAACTAATCATGATTAGCCGTGTCCCCGGTTATGGACATCTTGAGTATCTAGTACTTGAATATCATGTGAATCTCATCATGTTACTTATAATTAATATTGTTGGGTTTTAATTGATCACTTAATTGGGATCGGAATGCTGTCAACCATTCTCGATGTTTCAACCACCATGATAGTTAAATAAAAATCTATTCCTTTGCAGTAGGGAAAAATTGGCTTTACGCAAAATTGTAACCATAGAGCTTTTCCACCAGCCATATATGCATGTAGTATAGGCTTATCAGTCATTATTCTCTATGTGTTACATTGCCAGCATATTCCATGTGCTGACCCGTTTTCGGGCTGCAACTTTCATGTTGCAGACTTTTCAGACGACGAGTAAGGTGCTTTTAGGTCGTGGTTCTATACTCAGTGATGTCGGTGGAGTTGATGGACTCACTTATCTTCCAAGCCTTCCGCTGTTATCGTTATTAGATGGCCTTAAGCCATATTTATTGTAATAAGATCTCTTTGAGACATCGATGTAAAAGTGTGTGATTGCTACTTTGTTATAAATCCTTCGAAGTACTGTGTGGTGTCAGCATTACTGATCCAGGGATGACACCGGAGCACAGAGACTTGACCATCTGAGGTCGGGTCGCTACAGAGATGGTATGAGAGCACACGCTGACTGTAGGACACGACCACTAAGTTAAAGCCATAGATCACTATTCTCCTCTCATTTTCTAACTCCTCATCTTTTCTACTCTTTTAGGATGACGGACGCGAAGATCAAGTATGCTCAACCGGATGAAGGCACACCTTTTGGATTTCACTTGAAGGAAGTCACCAAGTACCTGAACATTGGACTACCAAGCTTCACCGGGACCTTCAATGCCACTCTGCCTGAAGAGGAGCGCTGGAAGATTCAAGCTCACGTTCCGGGAAGGACATTCGCACCAATCACGAAGCCCATAGATAGTGTTTTCAGTGCACCAACCTGGAGTCTGGGAAAGAGCATGGCAGCTCATATCACCATGGGACGCATTGGAGAAGTTTATCAAGAAGATCTCAAGGATACTATCTACCAGATTTGCGGACGCCGAGATGAACAATGGGAGATAGTCAGCACTAAGAAGGATAGATCCATTGCAGCTTTCATCCAGGAGTTAAACCAGCACACTCGACGCCAAGAGAACCAGATGTGCAATGATATGATAGAGTTGAAGAATGCGAAGGCCAGGATCATCGAGGTAGAAGGAGAACTGAAGGGTACACGCAAGAACTACATGGACGAAATCGTAGCTCTAGCAAGGCACAATCGCGATCTTAACCAGGAGATTGAAGAACTCAAGGGGAGATTATCATCCAAGAAGGAAGACAAGTACGTCGCATGTCCGAACAACTACATCATCATCGACGACACCGATTCGGATCCAAGTGAACCCGACTTTGAAGACGAAGCTGGAGCAGACATCATGGAGTCTTCCACCGATTCAAATTTCTAGATGACCACCAAATATTAATAGCATTTCCCCCATGTATACATTATAGTTCGAGCACTTTTGCGATAGATCTAGACCGTTTGTAAGCCCTTGTTTGAATTGAATGAAGTGATTTTGTGTGAATTTGTCTCATGTGCATTTGGGTAGTGTTTTCTCTCAGACCTCACTCTATTCTTAATTCTCATCTTTTTAAAACCCTCAGATGCCTCCGAGACGTGACAATGGATTCCCACCGGAGCTCACCCAGTTGATCCAGCAGCAGAATCAATTGATGCAATTGTTAGTCCAGAATCAGCAGAACAACAACAACAACAACAACAACCCTCCGCCGCCGCCACCTGTTGATCACCTAACCCGTTTCCTTAGGCTAAATCCGCCGGTGTTTTCCAGTAGCACCGAGCCGATAGTAGCAGACGATTGGCTCCGCAAGATAGGAAGGGAGTTGACCACTGCAGGATGCACAGATGTTGAGAAAGTAAAGTTTGCCGCACATCAGCTGGACGGACCCGCGGCAGCATGGTGGGAGAATTTCACAGCCACTTACCCAGTCGACACTGTCACATGGGATCAGTTTCAGCAAGCTTTCCGCACTGCCCATGTTTCAACAGGAGCTATGGCCATAACGAAGCGTGAGTTTCGCAACTTACGCCAAGGAGGAAGGACAGTTGGCCAGTACGTTAACGACTTCAGCAAGTTAGCACGTTATGCTCCAGATGACGTTGCTACGGATGCAGCTAAGCAGGAGAAGTTTTTGGAAGGACTAAATGATGAGCTAAGTATGCAGTTGATGGTAGCAAGTTTCAACAACTACCAGGAGTTGGTAGATCGTGCCATCATGATTGAAGGGAAGCAACAGCAGATTAAGAACCGCAAGAGGAAGTATGGACATGGGAAGTATAACTCTGGAGCCCAGCAGAAGCCCCGTTTTACCCCTAAACCGGGAGTTCAGTTTCAGCATACCCATGGAGGAGGTAGTTCGCACAACCATAATGGCCACAAGAATGGTAATGGGAATGGAGGAAGCAACGGCCAGAACCGTACCACCCCATCGACCCTAGCCAAGAGAGATCTGAGTCAAGTCACCTGTTTCAAGTGTTCCAAGACCGGACATTATGCCAATGAATGTCCTGAAGGCCAGAATGGCAATGGAAGCTCTGGAAAGAAGCCGAACCCTTTCAACAAGGGACAGGTGAACCACGTTAATGTGGAGGAGGTTGAAGCTCAGCCTGATGAAGTAATCGGTAAGTTTTTGGTTAAGCCATTTACTGCACTCGTTCTTTTCGATACTGGTGCATCGCATTCATACATATCAAGGGGATTTGTGGAAAAGTATAACCTGCCCACTAAGATCCTTAAAACACCTATGCTGGTAAGCTCGCCAGGAGCAGAGTACATGGCCAGACAAGGATGTTTTCAAGTGCCACTAAGTATAGGAAGGCATGTTTTCCCAACGGATTTAATCATTCTGGAATCCCAAGGTCTGGATGTGATTCTCGGTATGGATTGGCTATCGATGTATGGAGGAAACATCGATTGCGCCAGTAAAACAATTTTGCTTACAACGCCCGAAGGAAGAAGGATCAAGTATGTATCTAGACATACGCCAAACAGGACACATAAATTCTTTATCAGGAGTCGTACAGGAGGAAGTACCAGTGGTGAAGGATTTTCCTGATGTGTTTCCTGAAGAATTGCCAGGCATGCCACCAGATAGAGACATTGAGTTTTTGATTGAGCTTTTGCCAGGCACTGGGCCAATATCAAAGAGACCGTACAGGATGCCCGCACAGGATTTGGTGAAAATTAAGAAGCAGATTAAGGAGTTACTGGATAAAGGTTACATTCGCCCAAGTTCTTCGCCTTGGGGATCACCCGTACTTCTAGTGGAGAAGAAGGATCGATCATTAAGGATGTTTGTCGATTACCGTGGATTGAATGCAGTAACCATCAAGAACAAGTACCCACTTCCAATGATAAATGATCTGTTTGATCGTTTGCAAGGAGCTAAAGTGTTTTCCAAGATCGACTTGCGATCAGGGTACCATCAGTTGAGGATTCAAGAGCAGGACATACCTAAGACAGCTTTTACCATGAGATACGGATTGTATGAGTATACCGTTATGTCATTTGGACTGACTAACGCACCTGCCTATTTCATGAACCTGATGAACAAAGTATTTATGGAGTTTTTGGATAAGTTCATCGTAGTGTTCATTGATGACATTCTGATTTTCTCGAAGAATGAAGAAGAGCATAAGGAACATTTGCGTTTGGTTTTGGAGAAACTAAGGGAACATCGGTTATATGCCAAATTCAGCAAATGTGAGTTTTGGTTAAACGAAGTTGGATTTCTTGGACATGTTATATCCGAAGAAGGGATAGCAGTTGACCCCAAAAAGGTTGAGACCGTAACCGAATGGGAAGCACCAACGACAGTTGGAGAGATCCGGAGTTTTCTTGGACTCGCAGGATACTTCCGGAGATTCATTGAGAATTTCTCAAAGATCGCAAAGCCTATGACTGAGTTGTTGAAGAAGGATACCAAGTTCAATTGGACTCAGGAATGTGAGGCCAGTTTTCATGAGTTCAAGAAACGATTGGTTTCCTCACCAGTGTTAATTTTGCCAGATCAGACCAAGGATTATGAGGTGTATTGCGACGCTTCACGTCGAGGACTTGGAGCCGTGCTTATGCAGGAAGGAAGAGTCATTTCGTATGCCTCACGACAACTGAAACCTCATGAACTAAATTATGCTACGCATGATTTGGAGTTAGCAGCCGTAGTGCATGCATTGAAGACATGGAGACATTTCCTCATTGGAAATCATTGTGAAGTATATACAGATCACAAGAGTTTGAAATACATTTTCACACAGAAGGAGTTGAACCTCAGACAAAGGAGATGGTTGGAACTCATCAAGGATTACGATATGAGGTTGCATTACCATCCAGGAAAAGCTAATGTAGTAGCTGACGCATTGAGCCGTAAGAGCCATGTCAATACATTGATGACGGGAGAAATACCAAAGGAGTTAGCCGAGGATCTTCGTGAGCTATGTTTGGAAATAGTTCCGAGAGGCTATGTAGCAGCGTTGGAGATTCAATCAACTTTGATGGATAAAATTAGAGAAGCTCAGAAATCTGACAAGGAGATTGCAGACATAAAGAAGAAAATGAGTGAAGGAAAAGCAAAGGGATTTCGTGAGGATGAGCACGATACCCTATGGTTTGAGGACCGTGTTTATGTGCCCAATGACCCGGAGATCAGGAAGTTGATTCTGCAAGAGGCACATGATTCACCCTATTCGATTCACCCAGGAAATACCAAGATGTATTTGGATTTGAAGGAAACATTCTGGTGGACCGGAATGAAGAAGGATATTGCAGCATATGTAGCAGTTTGTGATGTATGTCAAAGAGTGAAGGCAGAACATCAGAAGCCAGCCGGATTGTTACAACCATTGCCGATACCCGAATGGAAGTGGGATAAGATAGGCATGGACTTTATCACAGGACTACCCAGGACAAAAGCAGGCTATGACTCGATATGGGTAGTAGTTGATCGTTTGACAAAGGTAGCACATTTCATCTCAGTTAAGACCACTTACACCAGTGCTAAGTTGGCAAAGATATACATGACTAGGATCATTTGTTTGCATGGAGTTCCGAGGAGTATCATATCAGATAGAGGAACCCAATTTACGTCAAAATTTTGGAATCAGTTGCATGAAACTTTAGGAACTAGACTAGAGTTCAGCACAGCTTTTAACCCACAGACGGATGGACAGACTGAGAGAGTCAATCAGATTTTGGAAGATATGCTGAGAGCCTGTGCACTAGACTATGGCTCTAGTTGGGATGATAACTTGCCGTATGCGGAGTTTTCTTATAACAACAGTTACCAAACCAGTTTGAAGATGGCACCTTTTCAAAGCTTTATACGGAAGGAGGTGCAGGACACCGTTGTCATGGGACGAAGTTGGAGACCGTCAGTTCTTTGGACCAGATTTGATTAAGGAGTCTGAACGGAAAGTTAAGCTGATTCGCGATAGGCTCATGGTAGCCCAATCCCGACAGAAGAGTTACGCAGATTCTAAACGCAAGGAGACAGTTTACGGAACTGGAGACAGAGTTTATCTTCGAGTATCCCCACTTCGAGGAGTTAAGCGCTTTGGAGTTAAGGGAAAGTTAGCACCGCGTTTCGTTGGACCGTATAAGATTTTGCAACGTATGGGAGAAGTCGCTTATAAGTTGGAATTGCCAGAGGGACTGTCAGGAGTTCATGATGTATTCCACGTTTCTCAGTTCAAGAAATGTCACGCCGAGATGGCGGAGGTACCACTAAGAGATACAGTGCCGCTTGAAGCGATTCAGTTGAAGGATGACTTAACATATGAAGAGAAGCCAGTCAAGATTCTCGAATATGCCAGCAGAGTTACCCGCAGCAAGGTTATCAAGTTTTGCAAAGTTCAGTGGAACCACCACTCAGAGGATGAAGCCACCTGGGAGAGAGAAGAAGATTTTCTCAAGGACCACCCTCACCTATTTTCTAGCCAACCCGAATCTCGAGGGCGAGATTCATCTTAAGGGGGGTAGGTTTGTAACATCCCAAATTTTCAATTTGGAATGTTATACATTAGATCATCATGCATATCATATTTTCTTGCATTTTTTATCGATCCTAGAAATTTCACGCAACTCAAGGACCCTCGGAGAGAGTTGGAGATTTCATCATTTTCATATTTGAGTTTTCTCAAATTCTGAAAAGAGGATCATTTGATTTTATTTATTTTATCTTCAATTATTTTTCCAATATCAAAAATATGAGAGGGAATAATATGACTTTCCCAAATTTTAGGAAAAATAAAGATTTAATAAATAAATCAAATTTTGGATTTTCTGGAGTTTATTTGCATTTTATTTGAATTAGGGAAAAATGCGTGTTTTCAACAAATTGCATTTAGGCCCTGAGAAAAAGTTCATTTTGTTCGACTCATTTTTAGGAGTCAGGGAAAATTTACTTCGTAAAATTTGGAGTTCGTTTAGATTTTATTCTCTTCGTTTTTCTGCGCGCGAATTTATTTAAAAAAATGCGCAGCGCCCGACTGGGCCAAGGGCCCAGCCGAGCCGGCCCGCACCGCCGCCTCCCCGCGCGCGCGCCCGCACCGCGCCGCCGCCGTCCTAGTTCGAGTCGGACTCCCCCTCCCCCTTGCTTGCCCCCTCCCCCAAGCCACCGCTCCCCCCTTTAAATACCCCCGCACCCCCCTCTCCTCCACCCCAAGCCGCCGCCGCCAGCGCCGCGCCGCCGCCGCAAGCCGCCGCCGCCGCCGCGCCGCCGTCGCCCCGCGCCAAGCCGCCGCCCCGCCGGAGCCCCGCCTCGTCGAGGTAGCCGCGCCGCGCCACCCTCCCCCTCGCTCGGTTTGGTTTTCTGATAAACCGTTCCGGTTTATTTTTTTAGTTTCGGTTTTTTTCAAACCCTAGATCGGTTTTCGTTTTTTCGGTTTTGTTGTTTAGCGAGCATTCGCCGGACCATTCTTCTTAACGAACGTGATCACCGGTTATTTTTGGTTAACGAACGTCCGTTCGTTTAACCGTTCGTCGTTTCGGATTTATTCCGCGATTTTCTGATCGCGATTTCAGATCCGATCTTCGTTTTAGTTTATCTTCTCGCTCGTTTATCGGAATCAGGTGATTCAAGCGCCTGGAGTTTCGTTTCGAAACCGCCGTTCCGACTAATCAACTTAAACAAGTTTTGCTACTATAAAATTTGACCTAGTTTCAAATTGCTAGAACCGAGTTGTTTTCTTCCGCAATTTGTTTTCTGTTGCTTTGTTCGGTTCGTTTCTCTTTGCAACCGGAGTTCTTAAGTTGACCTTTCTGGTTCGATTTTTCGTTCGAGTTTTACCTGTGCATTAGATGAGTACTTATTGTATGCTTGTTGTTTGTCTGCGATAGATCACCCGGAGTGCGCCACCTGTTATTTCGAAGCTCTAGGTTTCGCGGATCCTCGGCAAGGCAAATAACACTTTGATCATACCTTTTCTACCACCCAGTTTTATTGCATTAGATCAATCCTCAAACATTGCATGATTAGGATCTGATTAAGCTGTGGGATGGGAAGTAGTTGAGGTAGTACCTATTACCTGTTTTATTATGAAACCTTTGGGAGTTACTCTATGTTTGCTTATTATGCCATGCTATGCTAGTAGACGTGGATTGGGTGAGTGATATCTATGACAGATGTGAGCTTGTTAATTTTAATGGTTTATCTAAGGTGGCAACTTAAACACACATCTGGGTGGATTGAGGCACCTGGTTTCTATCAGGACTTGCCTGTTTCTTTTTGGACCGCCACCCAGGCTCAAAGGGATCATAATATCATTCATGCTAGTAACTTCCGTGTGCAGCCACAAGCCATTATGGGCTCTGGCATAGTTGATTAAGTCGTGCGAACTCTTACAGGGTAGACTAGCCGATGTAGGGGAAAGTAGGTGTACCGGTCTACCCAAACATAAGGTGCTAGCGCTTCTGAAAGACTATGTCTCGGTCATCTGTTTCTCAAACACCATGTAGTGCGAAAAATCCAACGGAGGCGATCGAGTCTTGTGGGGAAAAGTGCGCAAACCTCTGCAGAGTGTACAAACTAATCATGATTAGCCGTGTCCCCGGTTATGGACATCTTGAGTATCTAGTACTTGAATATCATGTGAATCTCATCATGTTACTTATAATTAATATTGTTGGGTTTTAATTGATCACTTAATTGGGATCGGAATGCTGTCAACCATTCTCGATGTTTCAACCACCATGATAGTTAAATAAAAATCTATTCCTTTACAGTAGGGAAAAATTGGCTTTACGCAAACTTGTAACCATAGAGCTTTTCCACCAGCCATATATGCATGTAGTATAGGCTTATCAGTCATTATTCTCTATGTGTTACATTGCCAGCATATTCCCTGTGCTGACCCGTTTTCGGGCTGCAACTTTCATGTTGCAGACCTTTCAGACGACGAGTAAGGTGCTTTTAGGTCGTGGTTCTATACTCGGTGATGCTGTTGGAGTTGATGGACTCACTTATCGTCCAAGCCTTCCGCTGTTATCGTTATTAGATGGCCTTAAGCCATATTTATTGTAATAAGATCTCTTTGAGACATCGATGTAAAAGTGTGTGATTGCTACTCTGTTATAAATCCTTCGAAGTACTGTGTGGTGTCAGCATTACTGATCCAAGGATGACACCAGAGCACAGAGACTTGACCATCTGAGGTCGGGTCGCTACAGAAAGTCTTCAGTCAAAGTCTTCAAACACAGATATGAACAAGTACACAACACAGTAATGAGGAAATGAAAGTGTTGAGGAAATAGAACCAGTAAGCTTGGTGAAGACAATGATTTGGTAGACCAGTTCCAACTGTTGTCTCAGTTGTACATCTGGTTGGAGCGGCTGAGTATTTAAACTCGAGGACACCTAGTCCCGGACACACAGTCCTCACCGTATTCTCATTGATCTAAGGATACACAGTCCTTGCCCAATCACTCGTGGTAAGTCTTCAGGTGACTTCCAAACCTTCACAGACTTGGTCACTCGGCGATCCACAATTCCTCTTGGATGCTCTAGACCTTGATGCCTAACCGTCTGGAAGAAGCACAGTCTTCAAAGGTAACAAGCGTCGGATCCACGCAGGATCAATCTCTTCAGTGATGCTCAATCACTTTGGGTTTGTAGGTGTTTTGGGTTTGGATTTGGATTTTCCTCACTTGATGATTTTCGCTCAAAGTCCTCGGAGGATGGGTTGCTCTCAAATGACAAGTGCCAAGTTCACGCGGAGCAGCCAACCAGCTAGTGGTTGTAGGGGGCGGCTATTTATAGCCTAGGGAGCAGCCCGACATGATAAGACATAAATGGTTAGAACCGAAGAGATCCATGTGAAGCAATTCGAATGGTTGAGTAGTGGTCATGATGGTCTTTGCTGGATGCTTGGCCTTCGTCATCTTTCCATCTTCACAGGCACCGCATAAGTGATCCTTGAGGAATTTGACATTCTCAATGCCAATGACATGCTTCTTCTTCGCAAGCATGTGCAAATTCCTCATGCCTGCATGACCAAGTCGTCGATGCCATAGCCATCCTTCTGAAGCTTTTGCAAGTAGACACACGGCTGGTTGTGACTCTGCAGAGAAATCAACAATATACAAGTCTCCTCTCCTAAAGCCTTCGAAGACTTTGGAATTGTCAGCTTCCATAATCACAACACAACGATGCTTGCCAAAGACAACAACCATATCAAGATCACAAAGCATTGAGACAGACATAAGGTTGTATCCTAAGGACTCAACAAGCATGACTTTGTCCATGTGTCGATCCTTTGTGATAGCAACTTTACCTAGACCCAATACCTGACTTTTACTTTTGTCAGCGAAGATGATATGCTTCATATGTGACGATGATAAGGGTGCATCCATCAAAAGATTCTTGTCACTAGTCATGTGATTTGTACATCCACTATCAAGTACCCACTCAGTGGCTTTGGGTTGATCATCCTGCAGATGAATTAGTGCAGCTTACGACCTCATATACTTCAGCAGTGAAGAATATGATATCACAATTCATCAGATCAATTTCATCAAGTAGTAAGACAGATAAAACAGAGGGAGGACGTGTGAAATGAAAGTTCATTTCATCATGGTTAGCATGCGTCCATTCAGGCATTTTGTCAGGTCCCCAGCAAATTCTTCAGACGTTACAGTACGTCTGGAGACCTGACCCTGCATAAGAGATTAGTTCTTTTTCTTCACCACCCACATCTGAAGGGGTGGCAAAGAGTTCTTCACTCTGCGAGCTCCATATGAGAATGGTGGCATAGCGGCCAAACCATTACGTTTCACATAAGAGGGGTTAGGGTAAGCATATGAATAAGTAGAAATTCTTCGAGGACTTATGAACATAATAATTTGAAGAATAATGCTCATATTCATAGCCCTTGGCTCTTCCCTGCGAAACAGAGTTGTTAGCACGATGATTCATATGAGGACTTTGATCCATGGGAGGAATTTGATCCCCTTGAGGAATTTGGTCCGTATGAGGACTTGGATCCATATGAAGAATTTGGTCCATATGAAGAATTTGATCTGGGGTTCCTTTTCTTCACGGGTGGTGTCATGAGGACATTCACCTGAAGAATTTCAAGGCACCTTTTGGGAACCCAGATTTTCTTCATAGGAGAACCATTCCTGCAGTTAGTGCCAACATATCTAGCAAATACTTCACCATTCTGATTTTTGAACATTTTATAGTTGGAGTCAAATGACTCATCAGAAGAATGAGAAGATTCACATGTATAACCAGATAAATTAGATGGATCAACTGGAGGTCCCTTTGCAGCAACCCATGAGGTTTTGGGGTACTGCTCAGGCTTCCAATATGTACCATCAGCATTGAGTTTCCTCTCAAAGGCAATACCCTCTTTCCTAGGGTTCCTGTTGAGGATCTGCTTTTTAAGCACATCACAAAGAGTCTGATGCCCTTTGAGGCTTTTGTACATGCCTGTCATGTACAATTCCTTCAGCCCTGCATCGTCAGTGATACTAGCAATGTCCTCAGATGAGGAATTAGTGATAGCAGAGACAGGTGAAGAATTTGTAACATTAGAAGCATTTGAACATTCAGGTGAGGAATTAGCAGATTCTCGTTTAATGCATTTCAAACATGGAGGAATAAATTCTTCCTGAGCAGCGCTGATTTGTTGAGCAAGTAATGAATCGTGCTCCTTCTGAAGATCTTCATAACTCACTCTTAGCTTTTCAAGATCTTGCTTCTTTTGAAGATATTCATAAGAAAGCTTCTCATGATCAGATAAGAGAGTGTTATGATGACTTTGAAGGTTATCAAACCTGGTCTGAAGTCTCTGAAGATTTTCAGTTAAGGCTTTAGTGCGATCCATTTCTTCACCCAACATATCATCACTTTTGTCTAGCATGTTTTGAACCTTTTCAAAAGCCTTTTGTTGCTGCACAACAATCTTAGCAAGTTTAGAGTAGCTAGGCTTAAGATTTTCATCAGATTCATCCTCACTAGATTCAGAGGAGGCATATTTGAGTACCTTGGCACCTTTTGCCATGAAGCAATAGGTGGGAGCGTAGTCATCACTGCCTTCATCAGCCTTGTTGGTGAGATCACTTTCTTCGAAGGTGAAGATGGGCTTGCTGATGAACGCAGTAGCGAGGGCTAGGCTCGCCACACCAGACTCAGAGTCATCAGATTCCTCTTCTGCTTCATTTTCTTCAGATTCAGCCTCGGAGTCCATTTCCTTGCCAATGAATGCCCGAGCCTTCTTGGAGCTGCTCTTCTTGTGAGACGAAGACTTCGAGGATTTTGATGATGAAGATTTGAGGACTTCTTCTTTTTCTTCGCATCATCAGAACTGTAATCCTTGTATTTCTTCTTCTTTGATTCCTTTTCCACTGAGTACAATCTTGAATGTAATGTCCTGGTTTCTTGCACTTGTGACAAAGCCTCTTCTTATAGTCACTGGATGAGGAATCATTGCTCCTTGAGGGTTTTCCAAAGCGACCACGTCTTGAGAACTGCTGGAATTTCTTCACAAGCAGTGCTAGATCATGACTCAGTTCTTCAGGATCACCAAGGTTGCTACCAGAGTCTTCATCTTCGGACTCAGATACTACCTTGGCCTTCAGTGCACGTGATCTGCCATAGCTCGAACCATAGAGATCTCTCTTCTCAGCAAGCTGGAACTCATGAGTGTTTAGCCTCTCGGGTTTAGTAGCATCCCCTAAAGTGATTTCCATAAAAGTGCCTCCCGTGGCCGAATCCAAAAGATTTCTAGAAGCAAAATTCAATCCGGCATAATTTTTTTGTATAATCATCCACAAATTTAAACCATGAGTGGGGCAATTATGTATCATTAATTTCATTCTCTCCCAAGCTTGTGCAACATGTTCATGATCATGTTGCTTAAAATTCATAATATCGTTTCTAAGAGAGATGATCTTAGCGGGAGGAAAATACTTAGAGATAAAAGCATCTTTGCACTTATTCCCAGAATCAATACTATTTTTAGGCAAAGACGAAAACCAAGCTTTAGCACGATCTCTAAGCGAAAAAGGAAATAGCTTCAACTTAACAATATCATTATCAACATCTTTCTTCTTTTGCATATCACACAAATCAACGAAGCTATTTAGATGAGTAGCGGCATCTTCACTAGGAAGGCCGGCGAATTGATCTTTCATAACAAGATTCAACAAAGCAGTATTGATTTCACAAGATTCAGTATTGGTAAGAGGAGAAATTGGAGTGCTAAGGAAATCATTATTGTTGGTATTGGTAAAGTCACATAACTTGGTGTTATATTGAGCCATCGCGACAAACAAGCAATACAACACACGAGCAAACATAAAGGCAAGCGAGAAAAAGGCAAATGGAAAAGAGAGGGCGAATAAAACGGCAAGGTTGAAGTGGGGGAGAGGAAAACGAGAGGCAAATGGCAAATAATGTAATGCGGGAGATAAAGGATTGTGATGGGTACTTGGTATGTTGACTTTTGCGTAGACTCCCTGGCAACGGCGCCAGAAATTCTTGTTGCTACCTCTTGAACACTGCATTGGATTTCCTTGAAGAGGAAAGGATGATGCAGCAAAGTAGCGTAAGTATTTCCCTCAGTTTTTGAGAACCAAGGTATCAATCCAGTAGGAGGCTACGCACGAGTCCCTCGTACCTGCACAAAGCAAATAACTCCTCGCAGCCAACGCGATAAGGGTGAAAGTGCGTTATATCGACTAGAGGGGGGGTGAATAGGCGATTTTTATGAAATTCTTCACTAAGGAATTTTCTCGTGAGGAAATTCCTTAGCAAAGAACTACTAGCAGCGGAATAAGTACTCAGATGAAAACATAACAGAATACATGCATAGTCATCATGATGAAATGAAGACAAACTCAGAGTACAGAAAGCGTAAACACATGATAACACTAGATGAAGACAAAACAGACTGAAGAAATTGAACTGAGGAAATTGAGAAAGTCTTCAGTCAAAGTCTTGAAACACAGATATGAACAAACACACAACACAGTAATGAGGAAATGAAAGTGTTGAGGAAATAGAACCAGTAAGCTTGGTGAAGACAATGATTTGGTAGACCAGTTCCAACTACTGTCTCAGTTGTACATCTGGTTGGAGCGGCTGAGTATTTAAACTCGAGGACACCTAGTCCCGGACACACAGTCCTCATCGTATTCTCCTTGAGCTAAGGACACACAGTCCTCGCCCAATCACTCGTGGTAAGTCTCCAGGTGACTTCCAAACCTTCACAGACTTGGTCACTCGGTGATCCACAATTCCTCTTGGATGCTCTAGACCTTGACGCCTAACCGTCTGGAAGAAGCACAGTCTTCAAAGGTAACAAGCGTCGGATCCATGCAGGATCAATCTCTTTAGTGATGCTCAATCACTTTGGGTTTGTAGGTGTTTGGGTTTGGGTTTTGGATTTTCCTCACTTGATGATTTTCGCTCAAAGTCCTCGGAGGATGGGTTGCTCTCAAATGACAAGTGTCAAGTTCTTTTGGAGCAGCCAACCAGCTAGTGGTTGTAGGGGGTGGCTATTTATAGCCTAGGGAGCAGCCCGACATGATAAGACATAAATGCCCTTCAATGATATGACCGTTAGGTGGAGAAGATATTTTGGGACAGCTGGCGCGTAGCACAACAACGGTCGGAAATTTGAGGTACAAATTCCTCAGGGCTATCATGTTCCTCATTGTGTAGGCAATTCGCACTGGCGAATTCCTAACTCCTCAGTCAGAGCAAAGTCCTCAGTGACCAAAAGAACTGCGTCTCTGTCACTGAAGAAATTGACTGAGCTATATGAGATTTCCAATGGCTTCACTCGAAGGGATTGGTAGGTGTAGGAATTGAGTTGAGCATCACATGGAAATTTTCTCCTTAGTATTTCCTCGACCCCCTTCAATAGTACGGTGTTTCCTATGACTCAAGAAAGAGAAAATGATACTACGAAAACAAAAGTCTTCACGCTTCATGTCCCTCGAATGAATACCAAGTCTTCAAGGTCACACCAATTTCTTCACTTTCAAAGTCTTCAGAAAGTCTTCAAAATATCAAAGTCTTCAGTCGAAAAACTTCATTTTTAGGGGTCGACTTTCTCTGTAAATATCAAACTTCTCATAGACTTATAGACCTGTGTACACTCATAAACGATTAGATACTTAACCTATAAGTCTTGAATACACCAAAATCACTAAGGGGCACTAGATGCACTTACAAAGGGGTTGTCAATCCCTTCACGGTCACTTATGAGAGTGAGATCTGGTAGAGATGATAGATAATATTTTTGGTATTTTTGTGATAAAGATGCAAAGTAAATAACTAAGTGATGGAAGATTAATATGATGAAGATAGACCCGGGGGGCATAGATTTCACTAGTGGCTTCTCTCAAGAGCATAAGTATTTTACGATGGGTGAACAAATTACTGTTGAGCAATTGACAGAATTGAGCATAGTTATGAGAATATCTAGGTATGATCATGTATATAGGCATCACATCCGAGACAAGTAGACTGACTCCTGCCTGCATCTACTACTATTACTCCACTCATCGACCGCTATCTAGCATGCATCTAGATTATTAAGTTCAAGAAAACATAGTAACTCCTTAAGCAAGATGACATGATGTAGAGGGATAAATTCATGCAATATGATAAAAACCCCATATTGTTATCCTCGATGGAAACAATACAATACGTGCCTTGCTGCCCCTACTGTCACTGGGAAAGGACACCGCAAGATTGAACCCAAAGCTAAGCACTTCTCCCATTGCAAGAAAAACCAATCTAGTAGGCCAAACCAAACTGATAATTCAAAGAGACTTGCAAAGATAACCAATCATACATAAAAGAATTCAGAGAAGATTCAAATATTGTTCATAGATAATCTTGATCATAAACCCACAATTCATCAGTCTCAACAAACACACCACAAAAAGAAGATTACATCGAATAGATCTCCACGAGAGAGGGGGGGACATTGTATTGACATCCAAAAAGAGAGAAGAAGCCATCTAGCTACTAACTATGGACCCGAAGGTCTGAAGTAAACTACTCACACTTCATCGGAGGGGCTATGATGATGTAGAAGCCCTCCGTGGTGGATGCCCTTGTTGGGGAACGTAGCAGAATTTTAAAATTTTCCTACGTGTCACCAAGATCAATCTATGGAGTCTTCAAGCAACGAGAGGGAGAGGAGTGCATCTACATACCCTTGTAGATCGTGACCGGAAGCGTTCAAGAGAACGGGGTTGATGGAGTCGTACTCGTCGTGATCCAAATCACTGATGATCCTAGCGCCGAACGGATGACACCTCCGCGTTCAACACACGTACGGAGTGAGGACGTCTCCCGCGCCTTGATCCATCAAGGAGGAGGGAGAGGTTGAGGAAGAAAGCTCCAACAACAGCACGACAGCGTGGTGGTGGTGGAGCAGCAGTACTCCGGTAGGGCTTCGCCAAGCTCTTAACGGAAGAGGAGAGGTGTTGGGGAGGGAGGGGTTGCGCCAGGGGAAGGGGTAAGGCTCCCATGCGCCTCCAACTATATATAGGGGTGGAGGGGGCTGGTTTCTTGCCCTCCAAGTCCATTGGGGCGTTGGCAAAGGTGGGGAAAAGAAATTTCATCATTTCCCTTCCCCACCGATTGTTATCCCCCTTTTTAGGGATCTTGATCTTATCCCTTCGGGATATGATCTCATTCCTTCTAAGGGGGGATCTTGGTGCGCCTTGACCAGGGGTGTGGGGCCTTGCCCCCACTACCCACGTTCATGTGGGTCCCCCCGGGCAGGTGGGCCCCACTCCAGAACCTTCTAGAACCTTCCCGGTACAATACCGAAAAATCCCGAACATTTTCCGGTGGCCAAAATAGGACTTCCCATATATAAAAATTTACCTCCGGACCATTCCGGAACTCCTCGTGACGTCCGGGATCTCATCCGGGACTCTGAACAACATTCGGTAACTGCACACTAATTACCATAACAACTGTAGCATCACCGAACCTTAAGTGTGTAGACCCTACGGGTTCGGGAATCATGCAGACATGACCGAGACAGCTCTCTGGCCAATAACCAACAGCGGGATCTGGATACCCATGTTGGCTCCCACATGTTCCACGATGATCTCATCGGATGAACCACGATGTCGGGGATTCAATCAATCCCGTATACAATTCCCTTTGTCTATCGGTATGCTACTTGCCCGAGATTCGATCGTCGGTATCCCTATACCTTGTTCAATCTCATTACCGGCAAGTCTCTTTACTCGTTCTGTAACGCATGATCCCGTGGCTAACTCATTAGTCACATTGAGCTCATTATGTTGATGCATTACCGAGTGGGCCCAGAGATACCTCTCCGTCATACGGAGTGACAAATCCCAGTCTCGATTCGTGCCAACCCAACAGACACTTTCGGAGATACCTGTAGTGCACCTTTATAGCCACCCAGTTACGTTGTGACGTTTGGTACACCCAAAGCATTCCTACGGTATCCGGGAGTTACACTATCTCATGGTCTAAGGAAATGATACCTGACATTAGAAAAGCTCTTAGCAAACAAACTACACGATCTTGTGCTATGCTTAGGATTGGGTCTTGTCCATCACATCATTCTCCTAATGATGTGATCCCGTTATCAATGACATCCAATGTCCATGGTCAGGAAACCATAACCATCTATTGATCAACGAGCTAGTCAACTAGAGGCTTACTAGGGACATGTTGTGGTCTATGTATTCACACATGTATTATGGTTTCCAGTTATTACAATTATAGCATGAACAATAGACAATTATCATGAACAAGGAAATACAATAATAACCATTTTATTATTGCCTCTAGGGCATATTTCCAACAGCCCTCTCCGGCGAAGCTCCGGAACAGGCCCCAAGATGGGATCTCATGGGTACAGAAGGTTGCGGCGGTGGAATTAGGTTTTTGGCCCCGTCTCTGATCGTTTGGGGGTACGTAGGTATATATAGGAGGAAGAAGTATGTCGGTGGAGCTTCGTGGGCCCCACGAGGGTGGGGGGCGCGCCTGGGTGGTAGGGCGCGCCCCCTACCTCGTGCCCACCTCGAAGCTTCCTTGGCGTAGGGTCCAAGTCTCCTGGGTCATATTCGGTGAGAAAATCATGTTCCCGAAGGTTTCATTCCGTTTGATATTCCGTTTCTTCGAAACACTGAAATAGGCAAAAAAACAGCAATTCTGGGCTGGGCTCCGGTTAATAGGTTAGTCCCAAAAATAATATAAAAGTGGAAAATAAAGTCCAATATGGTCCAAAATAGTACATAATATAGCATGGAGCAATAAAAAATTATAGATACGTTGGAGACGTATCAGTGGCCTTTTACCGCTGCACATGATAATTTTGATGAATATAATATGCATGTGCTTGCTGCTCCTACTTGCAATTATTATGAGAGAGGAACTACATCTCCGCCTCTCTATGTTTCCAACACGGAAAAATTGCAAGAAACTTCTTATGCTATGTATTGGCCTTTACTTGATGTGCATGAATTGTTCTTGTATGACATGCCGATGCATAGGAAGAGGGTTAGAATTCATCATTGCTTGATATATGTTGCTTTGTGCTCACTACTAAATGCCAAATCATTGTCAATTAAAATTGGCTTTGATATACCTTGGGATCCGGGTGTATCCATTACTTGAGCACTTTATGCCTAGCTTAATGGCTTTAAAGAAAGCGCTGCCAGGGAGAAAACTAGGAAGTTTTAGAGGGTCATTTATTTCTGTTGAGTGCTTTTATAAAGTTTAAAAACAAAAAAATATAGGGGGAAACTTAAAACTTCACAAAAAGGAAAGTGAAAGTGAGAGAGACAAGCATTGTTGAAGTGGGGGAGCTCCTTGAACTTCGTTCATGCTCACGAAAACTATGTGAATCTTAATTATAGAAACTTTTCAACAAAAATAATTATCCCCTTGTACAATTCCATTGTATTATAAAAATAATGTGCCAAGATTTGCCTTTAGTATGTTTACATTGCTTGTTGGTTTGTGCGGTGCAAAATAGAAACTTTGGCTGTAATGCACGATTTTACATTTTCTTACTAGAACATCAAACAGTTCTGAAACTTTTTGCACTGTCTTTGTATACAAAGTTTTTATTTTTTCCTAATTTGGACAGAATTTTTGGAGTACCATAAGTATGGTTAATGTTGAGATTACTACAGACTGTCCTGTTTAAGACATATTCTGTTTTTTATGCATTGTTTTGCTTGTTTTGATGAAACTATCGATTCTATCAGTGGATTAAGCCATGAAAAAGTTATATTACTGTAGCTACAATGCAAAAACAAAATATGAATTGGTTTGCAACATTACATAGAGTAGTGATTTGCTTTATTATACTAACGGATCTTACCAAACTTTCTGTTGACTTTTGTGTGGATGAAGGGATCAAAGATCGAGGAGGCCTCAATATGAGGAGAAGAAGGAGAGGCAAGAGCTCAAGCTTGGGGATGCCCAAGGCACCACAATTAAATATTCAATGAGACTCAAGCGTCTAAGCTTGGGGATGCCCCAGAAGGCATCCCATCTTTCTTCAACAAGTATTGGTATGTTTTCGGTTTCGTTTCGTTCATGTGATATGTGCAAATCTTGGAGTGTCTTTTGCATTTAGTTTTCACTTTTCTTTGATGCACCATGATGGTATGAGATAGTCCATGGTTGATTTATAGAATGCTCATTGCACTTCACTTATATCTTTTGAGTATGGCTTTATAGAATGCTTCATGTGCATCACATATATCATTTCAAGTTTGGATTGCCTGTTTCCCTACACATAGAAAACCGCCATTTGTAGAATGCTCTTTTGCTTCACTTATATTTGTTAGAGCGTGGGCGTATCTTTTGTAGAAAGAAATAAACTATCTTGCTTCACTTATATCTATTTAGAGAGATGACAGGAATTGGTCATTCACATGGTTAGTCATAAAATCCTACATAGAACTTGTAGATCACTAAATATGATATGTTTGATTCCTTGCAATAGTTTTGCGATATAAAGATGGTGATATTAGAGTCATGCTAGTGAGTAATTGTGGATTGTAGAAATACTTGCGTTGAAGTCTGTGATTCCCGTAGCATGCACGTATGGTGAACCGTTATGTAACAAAGTCGGAGCATGGTTTATTTCTTGATTGTCTTCCTTATGAGTGGCGGTCGGGGACGAGCGATGGTCTTTTCCTACCAATCTATCCCCCTAGGAGCATGCATCTAATGCTTTGTTTTGATAGCTTCTAGACTTTTGCAATAAGTATGTGAGTTCTTTATGACTAATGTTGAGTCCATGGATTATACGCACTCTCACCCTTCCATCATTGCTAGCCTCTTCGGTACCGTGCATTGCCCCTTCTCACCTCGAGAGTTGGTGCAAACTTCGTCGGTGCATCCAAACCCCGTGATATGGTACGCTCTGTCACACATAAGCCTCATTATACCTTGCTCACAACAGCCACCATACCTACCTATAATGGCATTTCCATAGCCATTCCGAGATATATTGCCATGCACCTTCCATCATCATCATATACATGACTTGAGCATTTATTTTCATATTTCTTTGCATGATCGTAAGATAGCTAGCATGGTGTTTTCATGGGTTGTCCATTTTTTATGTCATTGCTACGCTAGATCATTGCACATCCTGGTACACCACCGGAGGCATTCATATAGAGCCATACTTTGTTCTAGATATCGAGTTGTAATATTGAGTTGTAAGTAAGTAAAAGTGTGATGATCATCATTATTAGAACATTGTCCCATGTGAGGTTATCAAAATAAAAGTGGCCAAAGAAGCCCTAATAAAAAAGAGGACAAAGAAGCCTATAAAAAAGAAAAAAGGGGAAAAAAGAGAAAAAATGAGAGAAAAGAGAGAAGGGACAATGTTACTATCCTTTTACCACACTTGTGCTTCAGAATAGCACCATGTTCTTCATATAGAGAGTCTCTTGAGTTATCACTTTCATATACTAGTGAGAATTTTCATTATAGAACTTGGCTTGTATATTCCAATGATGGGCTTCCTCAAATGCCCTAGGTCTTCATGAGCAAGCAAGTTGGATGCACACCCACTTAGTTTCAATTTGAGCTTTCATACACTTATATCTCTAGTGCATCTGTTGCATGGCAATCCCTACTCCTCGTATTGACATCAATTGATGGGCATCTCCATATCCCATTGATTAGCCGCGTCGATGTGGGACTTTCTTCCTTTTTGTCTTCTCCACACAACCTCCACCATCATATTCTATTCCACCTATAGTGTTATATCCATGGCTCACGCTCATGTATTGCATGCAAGTTGAAAATGTTTGAGAACGTCGAAAGTATGAAACAATTGCTTGGCTTGTCATCGGGGTTGTGCATGATTTGAATATTTTGTGTGGTGAAGATGGAGCATAGCCAGACTATATGATTTTGTAGGGATAACTTTCTTTGGCCATGTTATTTTGAGAAGACATGATTGCTTTATTAGTATGCTTGAAGTATTGTTGCCTTAATGTCAAAAGATGGACTATTGCTTTAAATCACTCATGTCTTAATATTCAGGCCATGATTAGATTATGTGATCAAGATTATGCTAGGTAGCATTCCACATCAAAAATTATCTTTTTTATCATTTACCTACTCGAGGACGAGCATGAATTAAGCTTGGGGATGCCGATACGTCTCCGTCGTATCTATAATTTTTTATTGTTCCATGCCGATATTCTACAACTTTTACATACTTTTGGCAACTTTTTATACTATTTTTGGGACTAACATATTGATCCAGTGCCCAGTGCCAGTTCCTGTTTGTTACATGTTTTTTGTTTCGCAGAAAATCCATATCAAACGAAGTCCAAACAGGATAAAAACTGACAGAGATTTTTTTTGAAATATATGTGAATTTTGGGAAGTGGAATCAATGCGAGACGATGCCCGGGGGCCCACGAGGGTGAGGGGCACGCCCCAGGGGTAGGGCATGCCCTGGGCCCTCGTGGCCACTCCGTAAGGCGGTTGGTGCCCTTCTTTCGCCGCAAGAAATCCAATATCTGGATAAAAATTGTGTCCAAATTTCAGCCCAGTCGGAGTTACGGATCTCCGGGAATTTAAGAAACGGTGAAAGGGCAGAATTAGGTAGCGTGGAAACAGAAGGAAACAGAGAGAGAGAGAGAGAGAGAGAGAGAGAGAGATAGATAGAGAGAGAGAGAGATCCAATCTCAGAGGGGCTCTCGCCCCTCCGCCGCCATGGAGGACATGCACCAGAGGGGAAACCCTTCTCCCATCTAGGGGGGAGGTCAAGGAATAAGAAGAAGAAGAAGAAGGGGGGCTCTCTCCCCCTCTCTCCCGGTGGCATTAGAACGCCGCCGGGGCCATCATCACGACAACGATCTACACCAACAACTTCACCGCTGTCATCACCAACTCTTCCCCCCTCTATGTAGCGGTGTAACTCATCTTTTACCGGCTGTAATCTCTACTTAAACATGGTGCTCAACGCTATATATTATTTCCCAATGATGTATAGCTATCCTATGATGTTTGAGTAGATCCGTTTTGTCCTATGGGTTAATTGATGATCGTGATTGGTTGAGTTGCATGTTGTATTATTGGTGCTGTCCTATGGTGCTCTCCATGTCGCGCAAGCGTGAGGGATCCCCGTTGTAGGGTTTGCAATGTGTTCATGATTTTCTTGTGGTGGGTGGCGTGAGTGACGGAAGCACAGACCCGAGTAAGTAGGTTGTTTGTGTATGGGAGTAAAGAGGACTTGATGCCTTATAATGCTATGGTTGGGTTTTACTTTAATGATCTTTAGTAGTTGCGGATGCTTGCTAGAGTTCCAATCATAAGTGCATATGATCCAAGAAGAGAAAGTATGTTAGCTTATGCCTCTTCCTCAAATAAAATTGCAATAATGATTACCGGTCTAGTTATCTACTTTCTTGTGAAAAAAGCTCTCTACTAAAACTAACTTCGTTGTTTCTTTATCTAAAAACCCCCTAGATTTTATTTATGTGATCTTTATTATCTTGCAAACGTATCCTATCACACCTACAAAGTACTTCTAGTTTCATACTTGTTCTAGGTAAAGCGAACGTGAAGCGTGCGTAGAGTTGTATCAGTGTTCGATAGAACTTGAGGGAACACTTGTTCTACCTTTAGCTCCTCGTTGGGTTCGACACTCTTACTTATCGAAAGAGGCTACAATTGATCCTCTATACTTGTGGGTTATCAAGAAGCACGAGGACAGAGTGGCCGAAGTGCAGAAGGAGATCAAGGATGCCGTCATGAAATGTGAGGACCTTGAGCAGAAAAATAATGGTCAAGCCACCGAGATGTCCAAGATAAGGAAAGAGATCCAGGAGGCGATGACGGAGACACGGGGTGCCCGGGAAGAGCTCCACCAAGTAAAGTTGATCCCAAATGGTAAGCCATACTTACTACAGAGTGTTTTTGGCGGCCACAAGTTTGCGTTGCTCACACGAGTTTGGCGTTCCTCGGGCGCATTTGCGGAGCTTCGAAGGAGTGCGGCCGATGCCGCAAGGCACTATGCTGCTTGGGAGGGTTACACGGAGCACAGGCTTTTCTGGGCACAATTCCAGGCGGTTGAACACCCTCCCCTCCTCAGTAATTAGATGAAGCAGCTGATGGAGCTGCACCGGATGGCGGAGCCGGCCATGAAGGACCTTTGTGTCCGGCTGTGGCCCTTAGAGCCAATACCGAGCAGCTACTTCGGCCTGGTGCAGAAGCTGTGTGACGCTTCTTCCCGGGTTGATGCTGTTAAGCGCTCTGCGTGCATTGAGGGACCTCGGATGGCCTTCACGAAGACCATGGTGCACTAGCCCAAGATCAAGCCAGTCAAGATGCCCATCGGTCCCCCGCCGCTAGAAAAGAGCATCGACGCCCTAAGCGATATTTCCCCATCGTGATGGATGGTGCTTGGGCGATAGAGGACCAGTGTCCCAAAGATGTAATCCTTGAATGAGTGTACTATCATGTGTTAAATGACAATTGGACCTTTTGCTTCATGATGCAACTATTTTATATGGTTTATCATACTTGTATCTTTTGTTGATGTTATTTTGACTCCTGTGCGGCCGTTTTTAATCTGAAAGTTACCAGTCGTCGGCTTCAACTCCCATGTAGATTCTACGAGGGGTGTTGCATCCTCCGCACTGTGACCCTTAGCCGACGTCTCGGTGCCCGAAGACGGTAGTGCATGAGGGAAATAAGGCAATCGGACTATGCCGTTTTATTACCTTCACTTAGCCATAGGAGCTTGACTGCGGGGGCTAGTAACTAGCCCCCAGTATTTTGTGATGTTTGGGAGAGCCGAGGTATATACCTTTATCACATGGTTTGTGCAAATACAAGCCCTTCGTATAACACAGGACAATCACATCGATTTTTAGTTTGACACTTGTCATCGGATCACCGACCAGTTCTCGCGTATTATGACAATCAATTTTCGGCTTTCTCCACTGAGGTACTTAACCAGGCTAGCTAGAAGTACAATCGCAGTGGTTCTCCCTTTACCTTCTTAGCCGAACGTGTGGAACATAAGAAGGTAAGCACAAGAGCTGGGCAACCCAACTATTGACCCAAGAGATAATTCGGAACTGGTTCATATAATGCAATATCCGAGACGTCGAACACATGAAAAAGGTTGTGTTGGTCTTGATTCATAGGGCAGGTATTACGATCGAGCCCCCGGTCTATTACCCGGTTGCATCTTAGACAAAATGTGTGCCTAACTAGTCAAAGAGCGGAAAAAGGGTGCAGTATGAATGACTGGAAGAGGACCATAGAAGGTGGTCTTTATTTCCAATAAGCTCCTGACGTCTATCCGTACAATTCGAACTGACAAAGCATCTGTTATAGGTACCTTATAAGAAAAAAGAAAAAGTTTTACAGATGAAATTTTTTACACAGGGCCTTGATGCGTGGGTTGATGTCCCTAATGTGCCCTGCTGCACGTCTGCGCCTTTGCTTATGTTGGGAAGAACTCCATGGAGGGGGGGGGGGATAATCGGTCGACGGGCCTTTAAAAAAGAGCCTTGAGAAGTCGTCGTGTTGTGCTAGCTTAATGACGGATAGGTCCTAGATGGTACCTGTTGGCGTCCGAAGACGTGTGTGACCATAGTTCGGTTGAGCCGAAAACTTGGCGTTTAGTTTAGTTTAGGCCCCACAGCTTCCCATGGCATTTTGAGTGCAAAGTTGTGCTGACGAGGCACGTAGTGTGCGATTGGGGTGGGCATGTTGTGGGGGGCGTATCCCTATTTTTGTTGAGCGTAGGAAGGCTTCCTGAATGGAGACATGGCTCTTGCCCGTTTACTTGCCTCTCATGCCTTGACGACGGACTGGTACTTCGGCCCTTCAACCTCGGTTTGGTCTTCGGATGCCAGAGCTGCTGTATGTTCCTCAGTCCGGAGCGAGCGCTCCGTATTGCCATTGATTGTGATGATTCCCTTGGGTCCCGACATCTTTAACTTGAGATATGCATAGTGGGGGACAACGTTGAAACGAGAAAATGTTGTTCGGTCCAGGAGTGCGTGATATCCACTGCGAAAAGGGGGCAATGTCAAAGATCAAGTCTTTGCTATGGAAGTTATCTGGTGAGCTGAACTCCACTTCCAAGGTCAGGGTGCCCGAGAAGCGGGCTTCGACGCCTGGGATTACCCCCTTAAAGGTGGTGTTACTTGGTTTGATCCTTGACGGGGCAATACCCATTTTGTCACTGTATCTGAATAAATCATGTTCAGGCTGCTACCTCCGTCCATGCGGACTCTAGTGAGGTGGTATCCATCGATGATAGGGTTGAGGACCAGGGCCGTTGATCCTCCATGACGGATACTGGTCGGATGGTCCCTGCGGCCGAAAGTGATCGGGCAAGCTGGCCATGGGTTGAATTTTGGGGGTACAGGCTCTACGGCGTAGACGTCCCGAGGTGTGTGTTTTCTCTCCTTCTTGGGTATATGAGTGGCGCAGATCATATGCACCAGTTTTACCTCGGGAGGGAATTGTTTCTGGCCTCCATTGTTCGGCCTGCGAGGTTCCTCATCGTCCTCGCTACGGGGGCTTTTGCCCGTGTCCTCGGCCGTGAGCTTGCCGACCTGCTTGATCACCCAACAGTTACGGTTGGTGTGGTTGGCGGGCTTGTCAGAGGTGTCGTGGATCTGGCAGGGCCTGTCCAAGATTATGTCCAATTTGGTGGGTCCATCCTGGTTGCCTTTAGAGGGCTTTTCCGCGGTCCTGATTTGGGGTTGCAGAATCCGGCATTCACTGTCGTGTCTTTGGCTTCACCGCCGTTGTGGCGACGCTTGTTTTTGCTGCGTCGCGGTTTCCCGTTTCCGTCCTGGACTTCCGAGGTACCGGGGTCTTCCGGATTGGTACTTCGACGATCGAACCAGCTATCTTCCCCCACGCAAAAGCGGGTCATGAGAGAGGTAAGTGCCAACATCGTCCTCGGCTTATCTTGGCCGAGATGGTGAGCGAGCCATTTGTCTCGGATACTATGCTTAAATGCAGCTATGGCCTCGGCATCTGGACAATCGTTGATCTGGTTCTTTTTGGTCAAAAACCGATTCCAAAATTGCCGGGCTGTTGGATTCAGGTCATCGGCATCCGGAGGTCGGACATAGGTGTCTTGAAAGTTAGCTCAAAAAGCATCCTCAAGCTCCTCCCAACTCCCTATGGAATCTTCGGGGAGGCTATGCAACCAATGCCTAGCTGGTCCTTTGAGTTTTAACGACGGATATTTTATGGTGTGGAGGTCGTCCCCTCGGGCCATATGTATATGGAGAAGAAAATCTTCGATCCATACGGCTGGGTCTGTTGTCCCGTTGTATGGATCGATGTTTACGGGTTAAAACCCATCTGGGAATTGGTGTTGCATCACCTCGTCGGTAAATCACATTGCGTGAGTGACGCCCCTCACTTGGGCTACGTCGCGTTGGAGCTCGGCTTCCATGCGGGCCAGGTGTTGCTCCCGAGCTCTATTGTTTTGGTCGAGCCAAGCTTGGTGCCCGTCCCATCTATCGGGAGGGTATCCTCTGGATCCATAGATGGATCTTGCGTGATCCGTTCTGTCATCCAAGTCGCGCCGCAAGTCATGTGGGTCTTCAGGCTCTACTGGCTCCTTTCCCCTTCTGCGGGCGGGCGCTGGCGGGTCCTCGGGCCTTCCAGTCGGCCTGTCCCTTCCTCGAGGGGGGCGGTCTAGTTGGTCGCCCTGAGTTCGTCTTGGTGGTATGGGCTCAAGGGCCTCGTCGTCAAATTGCGGCAGCAATTTCCGCTTGGGATAGCTTTTGGTTTGCCGTTCGTAGTCGTAACCATCTTCAGCTGCTAGGAATTTTGTCCATCTGTCGTTGAGGGTGTCTTGTTCGGCTTTTATTTGTTGCTGCTTTTTCTTCAAGCTTCTTGAAGTGGCGATAAGTTGTCGTTTGAACCGCTCTTGCTCCAGTGGATCCTCGAGGACGATGAAATCTTCGGCTCCAAGGTTGACCTCCTCCTCAGAGAGGGGGAGGTAGTTGTTGTCCTCGGAGTCATTGAGGTCATCAGGATTAAACTGATCCTCACGCTCCTCCGAGTTGTCTTGTTGTTGTTCGACAACAGCAGGATCGTCGAGGTCTTCCATGTTGTCCGGGGTGTCGTCTTCTCCGGTGCTTGTGTTTCTTTCCCTGCCTCGACGCCCCCTGGATCGTTGGTGTTGTCTCCGGCATTTGGGCGGCTCCTCACCGGGCTTGTTGCTATCTCTCCTGGGGGTGCCGTTGCCATCGTTAGCGTCGTCACCATTGTCTTTGGGGGTGTCCACCATGTAAACATCGTAGGTGGAAGTGGCCGTCCATCGGCCGGTGGGGGGGGGGGGTTAGCGTCAGTGTGGACTATTGATTCGATATTGTCGTGCATGTCTTCAGCTTCCTTGGAGGCTGATAAGTCTCCAACGTATCTATAATTTTTGATTGCTCCATGCTATATTATCTACTGTTTTGGACTATATTGGGCTTTATTTTCCACTTTTATATTATTTTTGGGACTAACCTATTAACCGGAGGCCCAGCCCAGAATTCCTGTTTTTTTGCCTATTTCAGAGTTTCGGTGAAACAGAATATCAAACGGAGTCCAAACGGAATGAAACCTTCGGGAACGTGATTTTCTCATCACATAAGACCCAGGAGACTTGGACCCTCCGTCAAGAAAGCCATGAGGCGGTCACGAGGGTGGAGGGCGCCCCCCTAGGGCGCGCCCCCTGCCTCGTGGGCCCCTCGAAGCTCCACCGACGTACTTCTTCCTCCTATATATACCTACGTACCCCCAAATGATCAGACACGGAGCCAAAAACCTAATTCAATCGCCCCAACCTTCTGTACCCACGAGATCCCATCTTAGGGCCTGTTCCGGAGCTCCGCCGGAGAGGGCCATCATCACGGAGGGCTTCTACATCATCCTAGCCCCTCCGATGAAGTGTGAGTAGTTTACCTCAGACCTTCGGGTCCATAGTTAGTAGCTAGATGGCTTCTTCTCTCTTTTTGGATCTCAATACAATGTTCTCCCCCTCTCTCGTGGAGATCTATTTGATGTAATCTTCTTTTTGCAGTGTGTTTGTTGAGACCGATGAATTGTGGGTTTATGATCAAGTCTATCTATGAATAATATTTGAATCTTCTCTGAATTCTTTTATGTATGATTGGTTATCTTTGCAAGTCTCTTCGAATTATAAGTTTGGTTTGGCCTACTAGATTGGTTTTTCTTGCAATGGGAGAAGTGCTTAGCTTTGGGTTCAATCTTGCAGTGTCCTTTCCCAGTCACAGAAGGGGCAGTAAGACAAGTATTGTATTGTTGCCATCGAGGATAACAAGATGGGGTTTTTATCATATTGCATGAAACTATCCCTCTACATCATGTCATCTTGCTTAAGGCGTTACTCTGTTTTTAACTTAATACTCTAGATGCATGCTGGATAGCGGTCGATGAGTGGAGTAATAGTAGTAGATGCAGGCAGGAGCCGGTCTACTTGTCTCGGACGTGATGCCTATATACATGATCATACCTAGATATTCTCATAACTATGCTCCATTCTGTCAATTGCTCAACAGTAATTTGTTCACCCATCGTAGAATACTTATGCTCTTGAGAGAAGCCACTAGTGAAACCTATGCCCCCCGGGTCTATTCTCATCATATCAATCTCCATCACTTTATTATTGCTTTGCTTTTTTACTTTGTCTTTTACTTTTTGCCTTGCATCTTTATATAAAAAATACTAAAAATATTATCTATCATCTCTATCAGATCTCACTCTCGTAAGTGACCGTGAAGGGATTGACAACCCCTAATCGCGTTGGTTGCGTTGAGCTATTGTTTTTGTGTAGGGACGAGGGACTCGCGCATAGCCTCCTACTGGATTGATACCTTGGTTCTCAAAAACTGAGGGAAATACTTACGCTACTTTGCTTCATCATCCTCTCCTCTTCGGGGAAATCCAACGCAGTGCTCAAGAGGTAGCAAGAAGAATTTCTGGTGCCGTTGCCGAGGAGTCTGCGCAAAAGTCAACATACCAAGTACCCATCACAATCCCTATCTCTCGCACTACATTAGTTGCCATTTGCCTCTCGTTTTCCTCTCCCCCACTTCACCCTTGCCGTTTTATTCGCCCTCTTCTTTTTGTTCGCCTTCTTTTTGCTCTTTGCCCTCTCTGTCGCTATGTCTGAAATTGGGGAAATTATCGCCGATATGGGCGATAATAATATCATAGAAAATTCTGAAGCTCCTGCAGAAGAATCCCCTACCTATCATACAAAAAGATTTCGAATCGGTAGTGGTAATATTATTGGAAAAGGAGTTATTCAAGATTTCTTTACTTGTACCGGTGCTTTACCCTCTATGGGCGGTTCTATTCTTCATAGAACTAGTAGTCTTGCGGACGCTATTGCCATGCTTATCGTTGCACTTGAAAGGCAATTTATGCATATGGACCCTTCTATACAAAGAATTTTCCTAGAATTTTCTAATATCGAACACTCCTCTGTTAAGCGTGCCGCTACGATCTTTTTGGCTCATGAATTCAGATTTATAATAAAAGAAGCCAAAAAAATCTTTGCGCATTATAGGGTGGACGCTGGCCGTCCTCCCATAGAATCTATCCTCTTTGATCAAGAAGAAATTATGCGTTTTCAATCTCTTGACTATGTTGCTTTCAATGAAAACCTTAGAAAAAAAGGTGCCAACCAATATTTTAATTGATAGAATCTCCGAACTTAATGATGATTTGGCTATTCGAAATAATGAGCTAGTATACTCTCTTGAGTGTAGGCCCGCAAGGTTCTGTCAAAAGAACGCTTATAATGATGAATTGGTTGTGCATTACGAAGGGCCGAAAGAGGAACCTATACCTCCTAAAATTGATCTTGGGGACTTTTGTCCTATTAAATTTAGCCCTTTTGATTACTTTTGCTTGCCTCAAAGAAAACTTGCTGCTGAACGTAGGGAGTATGAAATGAGTTTCACCGATCTATCATATTACTACGACACTACCTAGATCTATCCTTGCTTTTATGCCTAGCTAGGGGCGTTAAACGATAGCGCTTGTTGGGAGGCAACCCAATTTTATTTTTAGTTTTTTTGTTTTTTCTTATGTTTAGAAATAAATAATCCATCTACCTTCTGTTTAGATGTGGTTTTGTGTTTTAATTAGTGTTTTTACCAAGTTAGACCTATAGGATGATAGTTATTTGATCTTGTTGTAATTTCCAGAATCTTTCTGTTCACAAAAATAATTATTAAAAATCACCAGAACGTTATAAAATACTGATTCCAATTGCTGCTGATCAATAAAAAAAAATTCTAGGTCGTCCTATTTTGGTAGATTTTTTGGAGTTCCATAAGTTTGCGTTAGTTACAGATTACTACAGACTGATCTGTTTTTGACAGATTCTGTTTTCCGTGTGTTGTTTGCTTATTTTGATGAATCTATGGCTAGTAAAATAGTTTATCATCCATAGAGAAGTTGGGATACAGTAGGTTTAACACCAATATAAATAAAGAATGAGTTAATTACAGTACCTTGAAGTGGTCTTTTGTTTTCTTTCGCTAACGGAGCTCACGAGATTTCTATTGAGTTTTGTGTTGTGAAGTTTTCAAGTTTTGGGTGAAATCTTTTGATGGATTATGGAAAAAGGAGTGGCAAGAGCCTAAGCTTGGGGATGCCCATGTCACCCCCTAGATAATCCAAGGACACCAAAAATTCAAAGCTTGGGGATGCCCCGGAAGGCATCCCCTCTTTCGTCTACTTCCATCGGTAATTTTACTTGGAGCTATATTTTTATTCACCACATGGATATGTGTTTTGCTTGGAGCGTCTTGTATTATTTATGTCTTTGTTTGTTAGTGTGCCACAATCATCCTTGCTGTACACACCTTTTGAGAGAGCCATACATAAATTGGAATTTGATAGAATACTCTATGTGCTTCACTTATATCTTTTGAGCTTTATAGTTTTGCTCTATGTGCTTCACTTATATCTTTTGAACTTTATAGTTTTTCTCTAGTGCTTCACTTATATCTTTTAGAGCACGGTTGTGGATTTGTTTTAAAGAAACTATTGACCTCTCATGCTTCACTTAGATTATTTTGAGAGTCTTAAATAGCATGGTAATTTGCTTAATAATAATAATATGCTTGGTATTCAAGATTTGTAAAACTTTCTTTTGAGTGCGTTGAATACTAAGAAAAGTTTGATGCTTGATAATTGTTTTGAGATATGAAGATGGTGATATTAGAGTCATGCTAGTTGAGTAGTTGTGAATTTAAATAATACTTGCATTAAAGTTTGTGATTCCCGTAGCATGCAAGTATGGTGAACCGTTATGTGATGAAGTTGAAGCATGATTTATTTATTGATTGTCTTCCTTATGAGTGGCGGTCGGGGACGAGCAATGGTCTTTTCCTACCAATCTATCCCCCTAGGAGCATGCGCGTAATACTTTGCTTTGATAACTTCTAGATCTTCGCAATAAGTATATGAGTTCTTTATGACTAATGTTGAGTCCATGGATTATACGCACTTTCCTTCCTTCCACCATTGCTAGCCTCTCTAATACCGCGCACCTTTCACCGGTATCATACACCCACCATATACCTTCCTCAAAACAGCCACCATACCTACCTATCAGGGCATTTCCATAGCCATTCCGAGATATATTGCCATGCAACTTTCCACCGTTCCATTTATTATGACACGCTCCATCATTGTCATATTGTTAGCATGATCATGTAGTTGACATTGTATTCGTGGCAAAGCCACCGTTCGTAATTATTTCATACATGTCACTCTTGAATCATTGCATATCCCGGTACACCGCCGGAGGCATTCACATAGAGTCATATTTTGTTCTAAGTTTCGAGTTGTAATTGTTGAGTTGTAAGAAAAATAAAAGTGTGATGATCATCATTTTTAGAGCATTGTCCCAAGTGAGGAAAGGATGATGGAGACTATGATTCCCCCACAAGTCGGGATGAGACTCCGGACGAAAAAAAAGAATGAAAAGAGGCCATAAAAAAGAAAAGGCCCAAATAAAAAAAATGAGAGAAAAACAGAGAAGGGACAATGTTACTATCCTTTTACCACACTTGTGCTTCAAAGTAGCACTGTCGGTGTCAAAACCGGCGGATCTCGGGTAGGAGGTCCCGAACTGTGCGTCAAGGTCGGATGGTAACAGGAGACGAGGGACACTTTATTTTACCTAGGTTCGGGCCCTCTCGATGGAGGCAAAACCCTACTCGTGCTAGATTAATATTGATGATATGGGTAGTACAAGAGTAGATCTACCACGAGATCAAGGAGGCTAAACCCTAGAAGCTAGCCTATGGTATGATTGTGTATGATGATGATTGTCCTACGGACTACAACCCTCCGGTTTATATAGACACCGGATAGGGTTAGGGTTACACAGAGTCGGTTACAATGGTAGGAGATCTTGAATATCCGCACGCCTAGCTTGCCTTCCACGCCAAGAAAAGATCCTTCCGGACACGGGACGAAGTCTTCAATCTTGTATCTTCATAGTCCTGGAGTCCGGCTGAAGATATAGTCCGGCTATCCGAACACCCCCTAATCCAGGACTCCCTCAGTAGCCCCTGAACCAGGCTTCAATGACGACGAGTCCGGCGCGCAGATTGTCTTCGGCATTGCAAGGCGGGTTCCTCCTCCAAGTTCTTCAAGAAGATTACAAACACCAAAAATAGTGTCCGGCTCTGCAAAATAAGTTTCCACATATTGCCATATAGAGAATAATATTAACACAAATCAAATCTGCTGACGTATCCCGCAGTGCGTCATAACACTGCGGCCAAGCTCTTTATATAAATTGTTTTCATTGTTCCACCTCAGCGTGTTTAGCGAGGCGGTTTCCTTGGCACGTCTTGTCAAAGCAGAGATCGTGTGCCCCTTTTAACGGGATTCTCATTAATACGGATGTGGGTAACCCAGTCGTGCCCGTTAGCACGTTTTGCCTTAATTAAAGGCTAGTCCAAGACGGTTACGGGGAGGGCTCTTGGTATTCTGCCTCTTATAAAGAGACCAAGACCCTATTCCCCTCTTCTATTCTCAAAACGAGCTGGCCCGTCGCCTCGAGTTCCAACACCCTAGGCTTCCAGATTTCAGGCGCACCGGACCTTCGACAATGTCCGGCTCCGACCTCCAAGGCCGATGGATGCCCTCCTCTGTTACGGAGGAGGACGTATTAAGGTTGAGGGAAGCTAAATTCCTGACCAGCGAGATTTCGCACAGGTTGCCTATTCAAGGATAGGTGGTCCCTAGCCCTCAGCCCGGTGAGAGTGTGGTATTCATATCCTACTTGACGCCCCCGATTCAATCGTACACTAATCATGCACGCAAATGTGTATGATCAAGATCAGGGACTCACGGGAAGATATCACAACACAACTCTACAAATAAAATAAGTCATACAAGCATCATAATACAAGCCAGGGGCCTCGAGGGCTCAAATACAAGTGCTCGATCATAGACGAGTCAGCGGAAGCAACAATATCTGAGTAAAGACATAAGTTAAACAAGTTTGCCTTAAGAAGGCTAGCACAAACTGGGATACAGATCGAACGAGGCGCAGGCCTCCTGCCTGGGATCCTCCTAACTACTCATGGTCGTCATCAGCGGGCTACACGTAGTAGTAGGCACCTCCAGAGTAGTAGGAGTCGTCGTCGAAGGTGGCGTCTGGATCCTGGGCTCCATCGTCTGGTTGCGGCAACCGGGTAGAAGGGAAAGGGGGAAAAGGGCGAGAAAAGCAACCGTGAGTACTCATCCAAAGTACTCGCAAGCAAGGAGCTACACTACATATGCATGGATATATGTGTAAGGGGCCATATTAGTGGACTGAACTGCAGAATGCCAGAATAAGAGGGGGATATCTAATCCTATCGAAGACTACGCTTCTGGCAGCCTCCTTCTTGCAGCATATAGAAGAGAGTAGACTGAAGTCCTCCAAGTAGCATCGTATAGCATAATCCTACCCGGCGATCCCCTCCTCGATGCCCTGTTGGAGAGCCATCATCGGGTTGTATCTGGCACTTGGAAGGGTGTGTTTTATTAAGTATCCGGTTCTAGTTGTCATAAGGTCAAGGTACAACTCCGGGTCGTCCTTTTACCGAGGGACACGGCTATTCGAATAGATAAACTTCCCTGCAGGGGTGCACCACATAGCCCAACACGCTTGATCCCATTTGGCCGGACACACTTTCCTGGGTCATGCCCGGCCTCGGAAGATCAACACGTCGCAGCCCCACCTAGGCACAACAGAGCGGTCAGCACGCCGGTCTAAACCTAAGCGCGCAGGGGTCTGGGCCCATCGCCCTGAGCACACCTGCACGTTGCGAACGCGGCCGGAAGCAGACCTAGCCTAGTGGCGTTCCAGTCCAATCCGGCGCGCGCCACTCAGTCGCTGACGTCAAGAAGTGCTTCGGCTGATACCACGACGTCGGGATACCCATAACTACTCCCGCGTAGGTGGTTAGTGCGTATAGACCAAATGGCCAGACTCAGATCAAATACCCAGATCTCGTTAAGCGTGTTAAGTATCGCGAACGCCGACTAGGGCCAGGCCCACCTCTCTCCTAGGTGGTCTGAACCTGCCCTATCGCTCCGCCACAAAGTAACAGTCGGGGGCCGTCGGGAACCCAGGCCCACCTCTACCGGGATGGAGCCACCTGCCCCTTCAGCCCCCATCTCCGAACAGTATCACATGTAATGTAACAGTGTAAAGTATATAGTATATGTCCGCGATCACTTCCCGAAGTGATCACGGCCCTGTAGTATAGCATGGCAGACGGACAAGAGTGTAGGGCCACTGATGGAACACTAGCATCCTATACTAAGCAAGTAGGATGGAAGGTAAAGGTATCAACAGCAGTATCAAAGACAGCCTATGCAACAGGATAGGAATAACGAAAGCAGTAACATGCTACACTACTCTAATGCAAGCAGTATAGAGGAGAGTAGGCGATATCTGGTGATCAAGGGGGGGCTTGCCTGGTTGCTCTGGCAAGAGAGAGGGATCGTCAACTCCGTAGTCGAACGGGGCAGCAGCAGCGTCGGCCTCGATGTCTATCGAGAGAAGACGGGGGAGAAACAATAAATATTTAAACAAGAAGAAGCATAGTGATGCAAGACATGACAAGTAACGGCGTTAGAGGTGCCCTAACGCGGTATGGGATGATACCGGTGAAGGGGGGAAACATCCGGGAAAGTATCCCCGGGGTTCCGCGTTTTCGGGCAGAGGAGACGGAGGGGGAAAGTTGCGAGTTTGATATGTTAGGGGTGTGCGGCGGATGAACGGGCTGCGTATCCGGTTTCGTCTCGTCGTTCTGAGCAACTTTCATGTATAAAGTTTTTCGATCCGAGCTACGGTTTATTTAATATGATTTTTTAAAGTTTTAAAACATTTTTAGAATTTAATTATTTATTTCAACATTATCCAGAATAGTAAATGATGACGTCAGCATGACATCATGCTGACATCAGCAGTCAACTGTGCAGTTGTCTGGGTCAACTACGTGTGGGTCCCGCATGTCATACACTGTTTAGATTAAGTAGGGTTAGCTAATTAATTACTAATTAATTAAATTAACTAATTAATTAGGTTAATTTAAACAGGATTAATTAACTTAATTAATTTACTAATTAATTAATTAACTAATTAATAATTTTATTAATTACATTTTCTTTTTCAATTTTTGTTTTAGGGGGGTGTGGGGCCCCTACGTCAGTGGCCCAGGGGCATCGGGCCCCACCCGGCAAGGGCCCAGGAGGCAACCGGGCGAAATTGGGTGCGGGCGCCCGCCCGCATGGCCTCGGGCGTGAGGGTGCTGGAGCCGGGCGGGGTGGACCCACGCGACGACGTGGCCACCGCGGGGCTCGCCGGTCGGCCGCAACAGGCGGAGGCGGGCGCAGGGGCAGCCGCGGTGTGGGGCAGCAGGCGGCGGAGGCCGAGCGGCGGCAGCGGCAAGTCTGCACGGGCGGCGGCGCTGGCGGAGCAGATCCGCGGGGCAGGGCTCGGACGCGCGAGCAGGGGAGGTCCGGCACGGCTGCAGGTAGCGCCCGGTTGCGGCGACGGCGGTGATGGCCGCGAGCGGGCGAAGCAGGGGAGGCGAGCCATCGGTGCGGGCGGTGCAATGGGTGCGCAGCCAGGGCACGACGATGGCATTTGGTCGACTCGGAACGAGAAGGAAAGAAGGGCTCACCCCCGATGCAGAGTAGGGGGGTCGACGAGGCTCGACGGAGCCGATGAGGGCGAGATGGGGGGGCGAGCGACGTGGACGAGGAAGTCCGGCGACGGCGGTGCTCCGCGCGGCGACGTCGGCCTCGGGGCGCCGCGGGTGTCGGGGGCGAGACGGGGCAGCGCCGGGAACGGGCGCCGGCGTCGTGGAGGAGGGCGCGGGGCGCGGTCGCCGGCGTGGTGGGGGGCGCGGGGCGCGGTCGCCGGGGCGGCGTCAGGGGCAGCGGCCCCGGGCGCTGGGGGGGTGGGGTTCGATCCCGCCCCCAAATCAGATCGGGAGAGGGGGAGAGGAGTGGGGCGACAGGGGGGAGTGGCGTGTAGGGGTTAGGGTTTCGGGGGCGTGGGGGGTTAAGGCGACGGGGTGGGCCTTGGCCCAGTTGGGCAGGCCAGCTGGGCCGGAGCCCAGTGGGGGTGTTTTTTTTTAGTTTTGGTTTTCTATTTTTGCAATCTCTTTTCTTTTATTTCTTTTCTTTTTCTCTTTTATTTTAATTTTGTAAAAATATAATTTCAACTCCTAAATTTAGCATTGCCACTAAACCCACTGTCATAAAAAGATTTACCCTAAACAGAACAGTTTAGTATTTTACCTAATACAAAAGGCATTTAATTTAATTGTTTTATCTACACTTTTATTCATCTTATAGTTTTATAAATATTTTATAAAAGTGTGGTTTCTCCACCATAATTACCTACACATTATTTGGTACAACCAGAACATTTTAGTTTTATTGTTTGAAAACTTTTGTTGTTTGCCTATATTTTAAATTTGAAATTGAATCTGTTCCGAACTAACTCGAGATTAGCAACTATAATCGAGGTGACATGGCATCATTAGCAGAGGATCACTGTAGCTTAATTACCCGGGCGTCACAATTCTCCTCCACTACAAGAAATCTCGTCCCGAGATTTAAGAGGTAGTGAAAGGGGGAAAGGTTTGGTAACGAATCTAGCGGGTCTTCTCATTCTGGCTTGCTCTTCTCGAAGAGACTTGTCCAATACATTGATGTCTTCATTCCTCCGCTTCGGGTCATCATGAGGAAGTCGGCATCCTTTCTTTGGGATCTTCATCGTATTTACGAATAGGTCAGGGGCAGCTTTACAACAATTGAATGTTATAAGGGAAAATCATCTAGGGGGTATCCCAAGAATGATCATAAGAGTATCTCTCGAGTTGAACAAATGAAACACAACGTGAGCAAGGTAAGAAGGTACCATAAGAAGTTTGAAGCGGATAGACAACTGTCGTTCCCTGAAACATCGCGTGAAAGGGGTTCAAGGCAACGCGAATAGTTATTGTGTTTAATACCAGAATTGATGATCTCACGGAAGGTGGTTGGTGATCTTCATACGAAGCCATTCGTGAGGAATAACTTCGGAGATATGGGTGTACCGGAGAGTCAGGTTTCGATCTTGTGGAACTGTGGGTTATGGGCCCACCATGTGGGTTAAAAGAAGGAGAGGCATTGACATCTTGCACGGTCATGATAGCAAGGCACGTCAGAGAATAACCGGCCAGTTATGTTGGCAACATCATTGGTACCAAGGGCGAGGGACGAAGAGAACCATTTTCCTGCTCGTTGAAACGAGGCGGACCAATAGGTAAAGTTCTCGTCCATCGGTGGTTACTGAAATGTCATCAGCAATAGCAACAGGGTCTTACTGACAGAGTGGCACAACGAGGTGTCTACATAAGCAGGGAAATATTACTGCTTATAGATCAAAAGGAGGTTTAAATAGACCAATGAAAAGGAAAAGTAATTACCAGGTTTAGACAGAACAATGGAAAGGAAAATGTGTACACACACATATTTCAAGGGTATATCCTTCCCAAGGACAAGCAGAGCATAATATCCAAGACATGATATAATGTAGAAAACTCATTAGGTAAGGGGAAGAATTTTCATGACATTACCCATACAACGGTGTTTGGATAATAGAGCAGGAAACATTTAGCATTGGGCTTCAAATGTTCTTATTGAAAATCGGAGTACCACAGACATGCTTCGAGATAGCATTGACAAGGTCTTTAAGCAAAGATCGGACTTTGGATACACGAAGGATTCATCAGGGACAACTTGTAGAATAAGTCTTACCATTTCTCATGGAAGAATAGATAACCTTGCTAAAAAGGAAAACTATAACATTAGGGCCTCCGACCAGGTGTGCTAGGCACGACATCACTTTACCGGGTCATATCAAGACCAATGTGATAACTCTTGGAAATATGTTCCAACCATCATATCTGACCGAGATTCAGATCTGATTGACGTCAGGATAACTCGGACTCAGGATGCCTGAGAAGAAAGGTGCAACACAAATTGTCGAGATGACATTGTAAGATTCTCGGGAAATTAACTACGGAAGCGAGTTCTGAAAGAAAAGCTCATCATTAAAACAATGAAGGGAGAAGGAGGTAGCTGATGAATTCAATGACAATTCATCGAGTCTTCCAAAAGATGGGTTCCCACAAGTATGTGAACAAGGAGATATCATTAGTCAGATGAAATGATATAAGGGGATATGCTCGAGGAAAACATACCCAGTTTAAGCATTGGTTGATAGGTGCACCCGAAATATGGGTTGGGTTGCACGACCAATGTCGGAATGGTGATTCAATAATCAATAGTCTAAGAATGACGGCCGACCATTAACTTCAAAGCAATAGGATTGCTAGAAGGGCAGAATCCAAACAGCACCGCTCACTTGTTGGTACCCCGGATGGAATCAACACGAGGACCCAAGAAAGAATGGTGATGGTGAGAAGTATCACCATACCAAGAATTCTTAAGCGGTGGTGAAATCCTCACAACATTGATGTCGTAAGAGATGTTAATGTTCCAAGGTAAGGGAGAACAATTCCTGGATAGCAAGGAACTCAAGGTATAGCCACAACACGAACAAGTTTGTGTTGGAAAGAAGGCAAGGAAGTAGTCGATGACGCACAAATCGTCGAGGGGCAAGGATGGTAATTCTTATCATGAATTTGATTGTTATTCTGGAATAGCTCAGAAAGTTGATAATGATCACGACACATTTGTCGAGAGATTACCTGAAGATGTAATCGATCCGCGATCACATCAAGTCAAAATAATGGTGAAGCAAGAGGTTATTGGAACCATGGGTACGACACAAACTCGAAACCAAGCTTGTTATCTGAGGTGGAATGACAAGACAAGGAAATCAACGTAAGCTTAGCTCAGCATCGAAAATTGTGTTCCGGGAAGAAGGACCAGGTAGCACAGTTAATGATATAGCCGATCAGGCTAGGAATGACATGATCGAGTATAAACTCGGACTTAAAGAAGATTATCAAGAGTTGTTGAACCGTAGGGAAGACTCGGTTCAGTTATCAGTGTCTTTGAGTGTTTAATAACTCAGAGCCCATGAAAACTGTAATCAGTGAGAATGAAGTACTTGATGAAGACTCATAAGAAGTTATGCAGTTCCAAGATAATCTCGAGATACCAGGGGGGTAATACTCGAAGAGGGATCAAAGTAGAGGTTGGACCAGGGTAATGATCCACAGAGGACAAGTGCTTACACTTGCATCGAAAATGGTATTTAAAGGAGAACATGGTCGAAACCACGATTGTAAAGGACCAAATCCCAGATATAACATGGACTTATAATAAGGGAATAATTGATTTAAGAGAAGCTTAAATGATAAGATCTACATCGTGTCCATGGGCATGAACACAAAGTTCAAGGTCGACTCCCACTTCGTCAATGTATTACCTTCCATTCACTTCTCGCTTTGATAAAGGCATTAGTGTTGAAAGTTTTACCTGGTGAAATACCAGATGAGTATGACTCGTGACTCGTGAAAACTTTCGGGTTCACATGGTTTAGAGAAGGCATATGTTCAACCCATAGGGCTTCTTAGAAACATATACCACAAGTTTCAAGAGTAAATAACACAAGCCCGAAAGCAGAGCATGGTTGGCCAAGCAGAGGATACAACTTAACAAACGCATTATGTATCAGGGGGAGAACTCACAAAGTGATCAAAAGTGAAAGACACTGTCGGATAACAATCCAACAAAGGACTTGATGGTCCACAAAGGATCTGATGTGAGTATCGATACTCAACCAGAAGAGGAAGGAATGCAAATGCAACAGGTTATGGAATCATCTAAATAATTCAAAGCTTAAATGCAAAGGAATTATGATTTCCAAAACAAAGGATCAGAAGCAGACGCTCTGATCAAGGATGGATAAGTTGGATAGACCAGAGGCACAATTGACGACAAATAGTTTGGTCGAGAACCAGCTCATGTTCAAAAATGATGTCTGAGCCGGAAACATTATTTAGAAGGGTTGATAGATGATTGTGTGCTTTCGCACACATGTAATCAATAGGATCAAAATGACGGTGTCAAAAGATACTAGTGAATATTGCCAGATATATGGGAAGCATCCATAATGCAAGTAGACAAGTATTTGCAAAGCAATAAAGCCGCTAAGGATTTTCGGGGGATTGAATAGTATTTCAAAGACTTTTGTGTAACACCTGAACAACTGGGGAGGAGCGGATACTCGGAAAGTGCGAGAATTTATTCTTAGGGGTATTCAGGTGGCAAGGAACTGCAAGGCAGTAGGCACAAAATATTCTCGGGGTATCTTGTAATAACAAGATCGAGTGGGAATAAAAGTAAGCACGACAGGTGTAAGTATTTATCCATAGGGATATTTCGATGGGAGGGAATTGCAAAAGCAATGGGCACAAGGTCTCAAGAGAATATCAGAGAGTATCTTCGAAATCTTCTGGTGTAGCCGGCGATCATCTGTAATTAAAGGGCTCTCCGGCAGGAAGTGGTAACGAGAACCTAGAGTTAGATTTTAGCAAAATCGTTTAACCCGAATAGAAGAGAGTTCAGAGTCCCAGAGTAAAGGTCGAGGAGTAAAAGATCCTAGTACCACCCGATGGCGACGTGGGCCCGTAAGGCACACGGCCATGTTAGTAAAAGTTTTTGCAATGTCTAGACTCGACTTCGGCCAAGGAGTGTGGAAGGGGGATTCCTACAGGCAGTCGGCTCTGATACCAACTTGTGACGCCCCCGATTCAATCGTACACTAATCATGCACGCAAATGTGTACGATCAAGATCAGGGACTCACGGGAAGATATCACAACACAACTCTACAAATAAAATAAGTCATACAAGCATCATAATACAAGCCAGAGGCCTAGAGGGCTAGAATACAAGTGCTCGATCATAGACGAGTCAGCGGAAGCAACAATATCTGAGTACAGACATAAGTTAAACAAGTTTGCCTTAAGAAGGCTAGCACAAACTGGGATACAGATCGAACGAGGCGCAGGCCTCCTGCCTGGGATCCTCCTAACTACTCATGGTCGTCATCAGCGGGCTACACGTAGTAGTAGGCACCTCCAGAGTAGTAGGAGTCGTCGTCGAAGGTGGCGTCTGGATCCTGGGCTCCATCGTCTGGTTGCGGCAACCGGGTAGAAGGGAAAGGGGGAAAAGGGCGAGAAAAGCAACCGTGAGTACTCATCCAAAGTACTCGCAAGCAAGGAGCTACACTACATATGCATGGATATATGTGTAAGGGGCCATATTAGTGGACTGAACTGCAGAATGCCAGAATAAGAGGGGGATATCTAATCCTATCGAAGACTACGCTTCTGGCAGCCTCCTTCTTGCAGCATATAGAAGAGAGTAGACTGAAGTCCTCCAAGTAGCATCGTATAGCATAATCCTACCCGGCGATCCCCTCCTCGATGCCCTGTTGGAGAGCCATCATCGGGTTGTATCTGGCACTTGGAAGGGTGTGTTTTATTAAGTATCCGGTTCTAGTTGTCATAAGGTCAAGGTACAACTCCGGGTCGTCCTTTTACCGAGGGACACGGCTATTCGAATAGATAAACTTCCCTGCAGGGGTGCACCACATAGCCCAACACGCTTGATCCCATTTGGCCGGACACACTTTCCTGGGTCATGCCCGGCCTCGGAAGATCAACACGTCGCAGCCCCACCTAGGCACAACAGAGCGGTCAGCACGCCAGTCTAAACCTAAGCGCGCAGGGGTCTGGGCCCATCGCCCTGAGCACACCTGCACGTTGCGAACGCGGCCGGAAGCAGACCTAGCCTAGTGGCGTTCCAGTCCAATCCGGCGCGCGCCACTCAGTCGCTGACGTCAAGAAGTGCTTCGGCTGATACCACGACGTCGGGATACCCATAACTACTCCCGCGTAGGTGGTTAGTGCGTATAGACCAAATGGCCAGACTCAGATCAAATACCCAGATCTCGTTAAGCGTGTTAAGTATCGCGAACGCCGACTAGGGCCAGGCCCACCTCTCTCCTAGGTGGTCTGAACCTGCCCTATCGCTCCGCCACAAAGTAACAGTCGGGGGCCGTCGGGAACCCAGGCCCACCTCTACCGGGATGGAGCCACCTGCCCCTTCAGCCCCCATCTCCGAACAGTATCACATGTAATGTAACAGTGTAAAGTATATAGTATATGTCCGCGATCACTTCCCGAAGTGATCACGGCCCTGTAGTATAGCATGGCAGACGGACAAGAGTGTAGGGCCACTGATGGAACACTAGCATCCTATACTAAGCAAGTAGGATGGAAGGTAAAGGTATCAACAGCAGTATCAAAGACAGCCTATGCAACAGGATAGGAATAACGAAAGCAGTAACATGCTACACTACTCTAATGCAAGCAGTATAGAGGAGAGTAGGCGATATCTGGTGATCAAGGGGGGGCTTGCCTGGTTGCTCTGGCAAGAGAGAGGGATCGTCAACTCCGTAGTCGAACGGGGCAGCAGCAGCGTCGGCCTCGATGTCTATCGAGAGAAGACGGGGGAGAAACAATAAATATTTAAACAAGAAGAAGCATAGTGATGCAAGACATGACAAGTAACGGCGTTAGAGGTGCCCTAACGCGGTATGGGATGATACCGGTGAAGGGGGGAAACATCCGGGAAAGTATCCCCGGGGTTCCGCGTTTTCGGGCAGAGGAGACGGAGGGGGAAAGTTGCGAGTTTGATATGTTAGGGGTGTGCGGCGGATGAACGGGCTGCGTATCCGGTTTCGTCTCGTCGTTCTGAGCAACTTTCATGTATAAAGTTTTTCGATCCGAGCTACGGTTTATTTAATATGATTTTTTAAAGTTTTAAAACATTTTTAGAATTTAATTATTTATTTCAACATTATCCAGAATAGTAAATGATGACGTCAGCATGACATCATGCTGACATCAGCAGTCAACTGTGCAGTTGTCTGGGTCAACTACGTGTGGGTCCCGCATGTCATACACTGTTTAGATTAAGTAGGGTTAGCTAATTAATTACTAATTAATTAAATTAACTAATTAATTAGGTTAATTTAAACAGGATTAATTAACTTAATTAATTTACTAATTAATTAATTAACTAATTAATAATTTTATTAATTACATTTTCTTTTTCAATTTTTGTTTTAGGGGGGTGTGGGGCCCCTACGTCAGTGGCCCAGGGGCATCGGGCCCCACCCGGCAAGGGCCCAGGAGGCAACCGGGCGAAATTGGGTGCGGGCGCCCGCCCGCATGGCCTCGGGCGTGAGGGTGCTGGAGCCGGGCGGGGTGGACCCAGGCGACGACGTGGCCACCGCGGGGCTCGCCGGTCGGCCGCAACAGGCGGAGGCGGGCGCAGGGGCAGCCGCGGTGTGGGGCAGCAGGCGGCGGAGGCCGAGCGGCGGCAGCGGCAAGTCTGCACGGGCGGCGGCGCTGGCGGAGCAGATCCGCGGGGCAGGGCTCGGACGCGCGAGCAGGGGAGGTCCGGCACGGCTGCAGGTAGCGCCCGGTCGCGGCGACGGCGGTGATGGCCGCGAGCGGGCGAAGCAGGGGAGGCGAGCCATCGGTGCGGGCGGTGCAATGGGTGCGCAGCCAGGGCACGACGATGGCATTTGGTCGACTCGGAACGAGAAGGAAAGAAGGGCTCACCCCCGATGCAGAGTAGGGGGGTCGACGAGGCTCGACGGAGCCGATGAGGGCGAGATGGGGGGGCGAGCGACGTGGACGAGGAAGTCCGGCGACGGCGGTGCTCCGCGCGGCGACGTCGGCCTCGGGGCGCCGCGGGTGTCGGGGGCGAGACGGGGCAGCGCCGGGAACGGGCGCCGGCGTCGTGGTGGAGGGCGCGGTCGCCGGCGTGGTGGGGGGCGCGGGGCGCGGTCGCCGGGGCGGCGTCAGGGGCAGCGGCCCCGGGCGCTGGGGGGGTGGGGTTCGATCCCGCCCCCAAATCAGATCGGGAGAGGGGGAGAGGAGTGGGGCGACAGGGGGGAGTGGCGTGTAGGGGTTAGGGTTTCGGGGGCATGGGGGGTTAAGGCGACGGGGTGGGCCTTGGCCCAGTTGGGCAGGCCAGCTGGGCCGGAGCCCAGTGGGGGTGTTTTTTTTTTAGTTTTGGTTTTCTATTTTTGCAATCTCTTTTCTTTTATTTCTTTTCTTTTTCTCTTTTATTTTAATTTTGTAAAAATATAATTTCAACTCCTAAATTTAGCATTGCCACTAAACCCACTGTCATAAAAAGATTTACCCTAAACAGAACAGTTTAGTATTTTACCTAATACAAAAGGCATTTAATTTAATTGTTTTATCTACACTTTTATTCATCTTATAGTTTTATAAATATTTTATAAAAGTGTGGTTTCTCCACCATAATTACCTACACATTATTTGGTACAACCAGAACATTTTAGTTTTATTGTTTGAAAACTTTTGTTGTTTGCCTATATTTTAAATTTGAAATTGAATCTGTTCCGAACTAACTCGAGATTAGCAACTATAATCGAGGTGACATGGCATCATTAGCAGAGGATCACTGTAGCTTAATTACCCGGGCGTCACAATTCTCCTCCACTACAAGAAATCTCGTCCCGAGATTTAAGAGGTAGTGAAAGGGGGAAAGGTTTGGTAACGAATCTAGCGGGTCTTCTCATTCTGGCTTGCTCTTCTCGAAGAGACCTGTCCAATACATTGATGTCTTCATTCCTCCGCTTCGGGTCATCATGAGGAAGTCGGCATCCTTTCTTTGGGATCTTCATCGTATTTACGAATAGGTCAGGGGCAGCTTTACAACAATTGAATGTTATAAGGGAAAATCATCTAGGGGGTATCCCAAGAATGATCATAAGAGTATCTCTCGAGTTGAACAAATGAAACACAACGTGAGCAAGGTAAGAAGGTACCATAAGAAGTTTGAAGCGGATAGACAACTGTCGTTCCCTGAAACATCGCGTGAAAGGGGTTCAAGGCAACGCGAATAGTTATTGTGTTTAATACCAGAATTGATGATCTCACGGAAGGTGGTTGGTGATCTTCATATGAAGCCATTCGTGAGGAATAACTTCGGAGATATGGGTGTACCGGAGAGTCAGGTTTCGATCCTGTGGAACTGTGGGTTATGGGCCCACCATGTGGGTTAAAAGAAGGAGAGGCATTGACATCTTGCACGGTCATGATAGCAAGGCACGTCAGAGAATAACTGGCCAGTTATGTTGGCAACATCATTGGTACCAAGGGCGAGGGACGAAGAGAACCATTTTCCTGCTCGTTGAAACGAGGCGGACCAATAGGTAAAGTTCTCGTCCATCGGTGGTTACTGAAATGTCATCAGCAATAGCAACAGGGTCTTACTGACAGAGTGGCACAACGAGGTGTCTACATAAGCAGGGAAATATTACTGCTTATAGATCACAAGGAGGTTTAAATAGACCAATGAAAAGGAAAAGTAATTACCAGGTTTAGACAGAACAATGGAAAGGAAAATGTGTACACACACATATTTCAAGGGTATATCCTTCCCAAGGACAAGCAGAGCATAATATCCAAGACATGATATAATGTAGAAAACTCATTAGGTAAGGGGAAGAATTTTCATGACATTACCCATACAACGGTGTTTGGATAATAGAGCAGGAAACATTTAGCATTGGGCTTCAAATGTTCTTATTGAAAATCGGAGTACCACAGACATGCTTCGAGATAGCATTGACAAGGTCTTTAAGCAAAGATCGGACTTTGGATACACGAAGGATTCATCAGGGACAACTTGTAGAATAAGTCTTACCATTTCTCATGGAAGAATAGATAACCTTGCTAAAAAGGAAAACTATAACATTAGGGCCTCCGACCAGGTGTGCTAGGCACGACATCACTTTACCGGGTCATATCAAGACCAATGTGATAACTCTTGGAAATATGTTCCAACCATCATATCTGACCGAGATTCAGATCTGATTGACGTCAGGATAACTCGGACTCAGGATGCCTGAGAAGAAAGGTGCAACACAAATTGTCGAGATGACATTGTAAGATTCTCGGGAAATTAACTACGGAAGCGAGTTCTGAAAGAAAAGCTCATCATTAAAACAATGAAGGGAGAAGGAGGTAGCTGATGAATTCAATGACAATTCATCGAGTCTTCCAAAAGATGGGTTCCCACAAGTATGTGAACAAGGAGATATCATTAGTCAGATGAAATGATATAAGGGGATATGCTCGAGGAAAACATACCCAGTTTAAGCATTGGTTGATAGGTGCACCCGAAATATGGGTTGGGTTGCACGACCAATGTCGGAATGGTGATTCAATAATCAATAGTCTAAGAATGACGGCCGACCATTAACTTCAAAGCAATAGGATTGCTAGAAGGGCAGAATCCAAACAGCACCGCTCACTTGTTGGTACCCCGGATGGAATCAACACGAGGACCCAAGAAAGAATGGTGATGGTGAGAAGTATCACCATACCAAGAATTCTTAAGCGGTGGTGAAATCCTCACAACATTGATGTCGTAAGAGATGTTAATGTTCCAAGGTAAGGGAGAACAATTCCTGGATAGCAAGGAACTCAAGGTATAGCCACAACACGAACAAGTTTGTGTTGGAAAGAAGGCAAGGAACTAGTCGATGACGCACAAATCGTCGAGGGGCAAGGATGGTAATTCTTATCATGAATTTGATTGTTATTCTGGAATAGCTCAGAAAGTTGATAATGATCACGACACATTTGTCGAGAGATTACCTGAAGATGTAATCGATCCGCGATCACATCAAGTCAAAATAATGGTGAAGCAAGAGGTTATTGGAACCATGGGTACGACACAAACTCGAAACCAAGCTTGTTATCTGAGGTGGAATGACAAGACAAGGAAATCAACGTAAGCTTAGCTCAGCATCGAAAATTGTGTTCCGGGAAGAAGGACCAGGTAGCACAGTTAATGATATAGCCGATCAGGCTAGGAATGACATGATCGAGTATAAACTCGGACTTAAAGAAGATTATCAAGAGTTGTTGAACCGTAGGGAAGACTCGGTTCAGTTAACAGTGTCTTTGAGTGTTTAATAACTCAGAGCCCATGAAAACTGTAATCAGTGAGAATGAAGTACTTGATGAAGACTCATAAGAAGTTATGCAGTTCCAAGATAATCTCGAGATACCAGGGGGGTAATACTCGAAGAGGGATCAAAGTAGAGGTTGGACCAGGGTAATGATCCACAGAGGACAAGTGCTTACACTTGCATCGAAAATGGTATTTAAAGGAGAACATGGTCGAAACCACGATTGTAAAGGACCAAATCCCAGATATAACATGGACTTATAATAAGGGAATAATTGATTTAAGAGAAGCTTAAATGATAAGATCTACATCGTGTCCATGGGCATGAACACAAAGTTCAAGGTCGACTCCCACTTCGTCAATGTATTACCTTCCATTCACTTCTCGCTTTGATAAAGGCATTAGTGTTGAAAGTTTTACCTGGTGAAATACCAGATGAGTATGACTCGTGACTCGTGAAAACTTTCGGGTTCACATGGTTTAGAGAAGGCATATGTTCAACCCATAGGGCTTCTTAGAAACATATACCACAAGTTTCAAGAGTAAATAACACAAGCCCGAAAGCAGAGCATGGTTGGCCAAGCAGAGGATACAACTTAACAAACGCATTATGTATCAGGGGGAGAACTCACAAAGTGATCAAAAGTGAAAGACACTGTCGGATAACAATCCAACAAAGGACTTGATGGTCCACAAAGGATCTGATGTGAGTATCGATACTCAACCAGAAGAGGAAGGAATGCAAATGCAACAGGTTATGGAATCATCTAAATAATTCAAAGCTTAAATGCAAAGGAATTATGATTTCCAAAACAAAGGATCAGAAGCAGACGCTCTGATCAAGGATGGATAAGTTGGATAGACCAGAGGCACAATTGACGACAAATAGTTTGGTCGAGAACCAGCTCATGTTCAAAAATGATGTCTGAGCCGGAAACATTATTTAGAAGGGTTGATAGATGATTGTGTGCTTTCGCACACATGTAATCAATAGGATCAAAATGACGGTGTCAAAAGATACTAGTGAATATTGCCAGATATATGGGAAGCATCCATAATGCAAGTAGACAAGTATTTGCAAAGCAATAAAGCCGCTAAGGATTTTCGGGGGATTGAATAGTATTTCAAAGACTTTTGTGTAACACCTGAACAACTGGGGAGGAGCGGATACTCGGAAAGTGCGAGAATTTATTCTTAGGGGTATTCAGGTGGCAAGGAACTGCAAGGCAGTAGGCACAAAATATTCTCGGGGTATCTTGTAATAACAAGATCGAGTGGGAATAAAAGTAAGCACGACAGGTGTAAGTATTTATCCATAGGGATATTTCGATGGGAGGGAATTGCAAAAGCAATGGGCACAAGGTCTCAAGAGAATATCAGAGAGTATCTTCGAAATCTTCTGGTGTAGCCGGCGATCATCTGTAATGAAAGGGCTCTCCGGCAGGAAGTGGTAACGAGAACCTAGAGTTAGATTTTAGCAAAATCGTTTAACCCGAATAGAAGAGAGTTCAGAGTCCCAGAGTAAAGGTCGAGGAGTAAAAGATCCTAGTACCACCCGATGGCGACGTGGGCCCGTAAGGCACACAGCCATGTTAGTAAAAGTTTTTGCAATGTCTAGACTCGACTTCGGCCAAGGAGTGTGGAAGGGGGATTCCTACAGGCAGTCGGCTCTGATACCAACTTGTGACGCCCCCGATTCAATCGTACACTAATCATGCACGCAAATGTGTACGATCAAGATCAGGGACTCACGGGAAGATATCACAACACAACTCTACAAATAAAATAAGTCATACAAGCATCATAATACAAGCCAGAGGCCTAGAGGGCTAGAATACAAGTGCTCGATCATAGACGAGTCAGCGGAAGCAACAATATCTGAGTACAGACATAAGTTAAACAAGTTTGCCTTAAGAAGGCTAGCACAAACTGGGATACAGATCGAACGAGGCGCAGGCCTCCTGCCTGGGATCCTCCTAACTACTCATGGTCGTCATCAGCGGGCTACACGTAGTAGTAGGCACCTCCAGAGTAGTAGGAGTCGTCGTCGAAGGTGGCGTCTGGATCCTGGGCTCCATCGTCTGGTTGCGGCAACCGGGTAGAAGGGAAAGGGGGAAAAGGGCGAGAAAAGCAACCGTGAGTACTCATCCAAAGTACTCGCAAGCAAGGAGCTACACTACATATGCATGGATATATGTGTAAGGGGCCATATTAGTGGACTGAACTGCAGAATGCCAGAATAAGAGGGGGATATCTAATCCTATCGAAGACTACGCTTCTGGCAGCCTCCTTCTTGCAGCATATAGAAGAGAGTAGACTGAAGTCCTCCAAGTAGCATCGTATAGCATAATCCTACCCGGCGATCCCCTCCTCGATGCCCTGTTGGAGAGCCATCATCGGGTTGTATCTGGCACTTGGAAGGGTGTGTTTTATTAAGTATCCGGTTCTAGTTGTCATAAGGTCAAGGTACAACTCCGGGTCGTCCTTTTACCGAGGGACACGGCTATTCGAATAGATAAACTTCCCTGCAGGGGTGCACCACATAGCCCAACACGCTTGATCCCATTTGGCCGGACACACTTTCCTGGGTCATGCCCGGCCTCGGAAGATCAACACGTCGCAGCCCCACCTAGGCACAACAGAGCGGTCAGCACGCCAGTCTAAACCTAAGCGCGCAGGGGTCTGGGCCCATCGCCCTGAGCACACCTGCACGTTGCGAACGCGGCCGGAAGCAGACCTAGCCTAGTGGCGTTCCAGTCCAATCCGGCGCGCGCCACTCAGTCGCTGACGTCAAGAAGTGCTTCGGCTGATACCACGACGTCGGGATACCCATAACTACTCCCGCGTAGGTGGTTAGTGCGTATAGACCAAATGGCCAGACTCAGATCAAATACCCAGATCTCGTTAAGCGTGTTAAGTATCGCGAACGCCGACTAGGGCCAGGCCCACCTCTCTCCTAGGTGGTCTGAACCTGCCCTATCGCTCCGCCACAAAGTAACAGTCGGGGGCCGTCGGGAACCCAGGCCCACCTCTACCGGGATGGAGCCACCTGCCCCTTCAGCCCCCATCTCCGAACAGTATCACATGTAATGTAACAGTGTAAAGTATATAGTATATGTCCGCGATCACTTCCCGAAGTGATCACGGCCCTGTAGTATAGCATGGCAGACGGACAAGAGTGTAGGGCCACTGATGGAACACTAGCATCCTATACTAAGCAAGTAGGATGGAAGGTAAAGGTATCAACAGCAGTATCAAAGACAGCCTATGCAACAGGATAGGAATAACGAAAGCAGTAACATGCTACACTACTCTAATGCAAGCAGTATAGAGGAGAGTAGGCGATATCTGGTGATCAAGGGGGGGCTTGCCTGGTTGCTCTGGCAAGAGAGAGGGATCGTCAACTCCGTAGTCGAACGGGGCAGCAGCAGCGTCGGCCTCGATGTCTATCGAGAGAAGACGGGGGAGAAACAATAAATATTTAAACAAGAAGAAGCATAGTGATGCAAGACATGACAAGTAACGGCGTTAGAGGTGCCCTAACGCGGTATGGGATGATACCGGTGAAGGGGGGAAACATCCGGGAAAGTATCCCCGGGGTTCCGCGTTTTCGGGCAGAGGAGACGGAGGGGGAAAGTTGCGAGTTTGATATGTTAGGGGTGTGCGGCGGATGAACGGGCTGCGTATCCGGTTTCGTCTCGTCGTTCTGAGCAACTTTCATGTATAAAGTTTTTTGATCCGAGCTACGGTTTATTTAATATGATTTTTTAAAGTTTTAAAACATTTTTAGAATTTAATTATTTATTTCAACATTATCCAGAATAGTAAATGATGATGTCAGCATGACATCATGCTGACATCAGCAGTCAACTGTGCAGTTGTCTGGGTCAACTACGTGTGGGTCCCGCATGTCATACACTGTTTAGATTAAGTAGGGTTAGCTAATTAATTACTGATTAATTAAATTAACTAATTAATTAGGTTAATTTAAACAGGATTAATTAACTTAATTAATTTACTAATTAAATAATTAACTAATTAATAATTTTATTAATTACATTTTCTTTTTCAATTTTTGTTTTAGGGGGGTGTGGGGCCCCTACGTCAGTGGCCCAGGGGCATCGGGCCCCACCCGGCAGTGGCCCAGGAGGCAACCGGGCGAAATTGGGTGCGGGCGCCCGCCCGCATGGCCTCGGGCGTGAGGGTGCTGGAGCCGGGCGGGGTGGACCCAGGCGACGACGTGGCCACCGCGGGGCTCGCCGGTCGGCCGCTACAGGCGGAGGCGGGCGCAGGGGCAGCCGCGGTGTGGGGCAGCAGGCGGCGGAGGCCGAGCGGCGGCAGCGGCAAGTCTGCACGGGCGGCGGCGCTGGCGGAGCAGATCCGCGGGGCGGGGCTAGGACGCGCCAGCAGGGGAGGTGCGGCACGGCTGCAGGCAACGCCCGGTCGCGGCGGCGGCGGTGATGGCCGCGAGCGGGCGAAGCAGGGGAGGCGAGCCATCGGCGCGGGCGGTGTAATGGGTGCGCAGCCAGGGCACGACGATGGCGTTTGGTCGACTCGGAACAAGAAGGAAAGAAGGTCTCACCCCCGATGCAGAGTGGGGGGTCGACGAGGCTCGACGGAGCCGATGAGGGCGAGATGGGGGGCGAGCGACGTGGACGAGGAAGTCCGGCGACGGCGGTGCTCCGCGCGGCGACGTCGGCCTCGGGGCGCCGCGGGTGTCGGGGGCGAGACGGGGCAGCGCCGGGAACGGGCGCCGGCGTCGTGGAGGAGGGCGCGGGGCGCGGTCGCCGGTGTGGTGGGGGGGCGCGGCGCGCGTTCGCCGGGGCGGCGTCAGGGGCAGCGGCCCTGGGCGCTGGGGGGGTGGGGTTCGATCCCGCCCCCAAATCGGATCGGGAAAGGGGGAGAGGAGTGGGGCGACGGGGGGGAGTGGCGTGTAGGGGTTAGGGTTTCGGGGGTGTGGGGGGTTAAGGCGACGGGGTGGGCCTTGGCTCAGTTGGGCAGGCCAGCTGGGCCGGAGCCCAGTGGGGGTGTTTTTTTTTTAGTTTTGGTTTTCTATTTTTGCAATCTCTTTTCTTTTATTTCTTTTCCTTTTCTCTTTTATTTTAATTTTGTAAAAATATAATTTCAACTCCTAAATTTAGCATTGCCACTAAACCCACTGTCATAAAAAGATTTACCCTAAACAGAACAGTTTAGTATTTTACCTAATACAAAAGGCATTTAATTTAATTGTTTTATCTACACTTTTATTCATCTTATAGTTTTATAAATATTTTATAAAAGTGTGGTTTCTCCACCATATTTACCTACACATTATTTGGTACAACCCGAACATTTTAGTTTTATTGTTTGAAAACTTTTGTTGTTTGCCTATATTTTAAATTTGAAATTGAATCTGTTCCGAACTAACTCGAGATTAGCAACTATAATCGAGGTGACATGGCATCATTAGCAGAGGATCACTGTAGCTTAATTACCCGGGCGTCACAGACCAAGACCCTATTCCCCTCTTCTATTCTCAAAACGAGCTGGCCCGTCGCCTCGAGTTCCAACACCCTAGGCTTCCAGATTTCAGGCGCACCGGACCTTCGACAATGTCCGGCTCCGACCTCCAAGGCCGATGGATGCCCTCCTCTGTTATGGAGGACGTATTAAGGTTGAGGGAAGCTAAATTCCTGACGAGCGAGATTTCGCACAGGTTGCCTATTCAAGGACAGGTGATCCCTAGCCCTCAGCCCGGTGAGAGTGTGGTATTCATATCGTACTTCCTTCGAGGATTAGGCTTCCCAATGGATCCCTTTGTAAGGGGGCTGATGTTTTATTATGAGCTGGAATTCCACGACTTAGCTCCGGAGTCCATCCTCCATATCTCCTCGTTCATTGTTGTGTGCGAAGCGTTCCTCCGTGTTACCCCTCACTTCGGATTATGGCTCAAGACCTTCAAAGTAGAACCGAAGATGATCGAGGGGCGCCACGCAGAGTGCGGAGGCGCTGCTATAAAAAGAAATGCCGATGCTCCATGGCCCAAGGGCGCTTTTCAAGAGGAGCTTGGCTTATGGCAACATGAGTGGTTCTATATCACCGCTCCTCGGGGCATCGCATGGGTGGCGCCTCCTGCCTTTCGCTCGGGTCCCCCATCGCGGTTAGCGTCGTGGATCAACACAGGTTTAGATCGGGGCTTGCCCAAAGACGTACCTCTGCTGCAGGGCCGCATTAAGGATCTCTTGGAAGGAGACCTCAACCTAGTCAAGGTGACACAAGTCATGCTGATTCGCCGGACACTGCCCGGCCAACGTCGCCCCCTTCGCCTGTGGGAGTTCAATCCAGAGGGACCGCGAGTTCTCCGGGATTTTATGGGCGCGACGCCCGCGGAGATGTATAAACTGTTCTTCGGATCACAAGAAGTGAGTCCGGATTTGACCGAGGATGTGGGTTTAAGCCGCAATCGCCCGGATACTCAAGTAAGTGACCTTGTGCCCGGACCTTCTATTCGCATAATTGACTTGCTCTTAACAGCGCTTCTCCTTTTAAGCAGGAGTGGATAGCGAAGGCGAAGCTGATCAGGTGTCCGGCTCCCCTTCCCGAAACCAGGCTGGATCCCGTGCTAGTCAGGATGCTGGAGGTAGTGCCTTTGGAGGGAAATAAGGGGGAGGACAAGGAAACCATGGCCTCCTCGAAAGAGGCCATTCCGAAGGGAGGAATCGATAATTCCTCTCCTAAGGGAAAGAAAAGGGCCGCCTCTGACGACCCGGAGACCGTAGCCTCGAAGCGGGGGAAAGAATCCTTGTCAGAGGGCCCGACGCCGGGGAGCCCCTCGGCCGAACTAAACCCTCAAAGGGACCAGCTCTCCAGCGAGCCGTAAGTAGACGAAGAGTTTTTCTTTTAAGAGAAATCCTTGATTTATATCTGAGAAGTTTTAACCGAAACCTTACCTTGTAGTTCGGACCTCAGCCCTTCTCAGCAGAACTCGTCCTCGGGGGATCTTCTTCCGAAGATGATGGAGAGCGGAACGCCTCCTCCTTCTGTATCGCCTAGCAAGGCGGGCGACGCTGAAGTGTCGCCGCGGAGGATTTCTCCGGATCCGACAGGGGCGGAAGGTGGCCATGTGGCCTACCGAGGTTCTCCGCGTCCGGCCTTTGAGGGAGGCCATGGGACGAGTCCGACACCATCTGGTGTTCGGCCGGAGGAGCTAAAGATTCTGCTGGGGCGAGCCTCTGTCTCAGAGGAGCATCGTGCGTTGATGAACACGGTGATTGAAAAGATGTCATCCGCAGAAAGCGGATTGCACGAGGCCGTCAAAAGTTTACTGGCAGGCCTTGAGGTATGTTTTAAATAATGTACACTTGTGTTAGTTGCGCATAAATAAAGTGCGCTCTGTGTAGATAGTAGCCCTTGAGACTCTGTGCCTCGTTAAAATTGACGACGCGCAGAGGATCTTAATCCCAGGTCCTTTAAGTGGCACCTTTATATGTAGGTGGCGGATTGTCCGGAGTCAAGCTGGACTCGTGAATTTGCCGAACTGAAGCGAAAACTTGATGAGGCAGAAGCCGACATCGCGCTTGTTAACAAGCGGCTTGATGATGCTCAAGGTATTGAAATCATCGGGCGATGGTTAGTAAGAGGAGCTTTATGTCAATATCTTACCGTGTGTATGCTTGACGCAGATGGTGCGGCCGCCGTGGAGGGTCTTAGGGCCGAACTCGCCCGAGCGAAGGAACAAGCCAGGAAAAGCGATGCGGCTGCCGTGAAAGCCTTTGAAGAGCTGAAAGCCGAACAGGCTGCCCATTGCCGAAGCAAGGAGGAGATGGCTGATATGGCCGTAAAGTTAAAGAGTGCTACTGACCGTTGCAAGCTTCTTGAAGAAGAGGGTCGGGCAAGGCAAACGAGCTTAGAGAAGGTTGTTGCTGACGCCAAGGACGCCCGCTCTATAATGAGAGCGGCAAAGGAAGAGCTGCAAGCCCTTCTCGCTGCTGAGAAAATTTTGTGATCCGAAGTTTGCCCCGTTAGACCGGATGTGGAGTGTAGAGGACACCTATCTGGATTTGGCGGCTAGTGCTGCTGATGCGACCGAACACTTTCGAGATAAAAAGGATCATGAAGTGGAGAAGCTCTTTTGGTCGCAATTCATCAATCCAGAACGTCCACTGGCAGTGGACGGTCGCCTGGCCCAATGGGCCGAACTGAATAGGTTGTCCGGACTCGCCATGAAGTACGTCATGGATCATCTGTGTCCGGGGAGATCGAAGCCGAAGAGTTATTTCAGCTTGGTGCAGCAATTTCTAGACGTGGTGCCACGTGTTGATGCTATGAAGAGGTCAGCGTGCATAGAGGGCGCTCGGCTGGCTCTTGCCCGTGTCAAGACATACTGGGCAGATATGGAGCCCACCATTGTTGCGTCCCGGGATTCGGATAAAAGCCGAATACCTTCCGAGCACTATTTTGAGGAAGTCCTCGAAGGCGCTCGCGTAATAGAGACGCAGTGCTCGAAGGATGCTACATTATGATAGCATATGTAATCATAAAATAGTATTTTGATAAATTGTAGTGGCATTTTTTAGACTTGTGCCTTCAAGTATTAAGAACACCTCCTGTGCTGCCGTTTTAATATAAATTCTGAAAGATTGGAGTCGTTGGCTTCAGCCCCCACGTGTTGGGGAACGTAGTAATTTCAAAAAAAATCCTACGCACACGCAAGATCATGCTGATGCATAGCAACGAGAGGGGAGAGTGTTGTCTACGTACCCTCATAGACCGAAGCGGAAGCGTTGACGCAACATAGAGGAAGTAGTCGTACGTCTTCCCGATCCGACCGATCCAAGCACCGTTACTCCGGCACCTCCGAGTTCTTGGCACACGTTCAGCTCGATGACGCTCCCCGGGCTCCGATCCAGCAAAGCTTCAGGGAGGAGTTCCGTCAGCACGACGGCATGGTGACGATCTTGATGTACTACAGACGCAGGGCTTCGCCTAAGCACTGCAACGATATGACCGAGGTGGAATATGGTGGAGAGGGGCACCGCACACGGCTAAGGAACGATCACGAAGATCAACTTGTGTCTATGGGGTGCCCCCTGCCCCCGTATATAAAGGAGTGGAGGAGGGGAGGGCCGGCCCTCTCTATGGCGCGCCCTAGGGGAGTCCTACTCCCACCGGGAGTAGGATTCCCCTTTTCCTAGTCCAACTAGGAGTCCTTCCAAGTATTAGGAATAGGAGACAAGGAAGGGGAAGAGGGAAGAGAAGGAAGGAGGGGGCACCGCCCCTCCCCCTAGTCCAATTCGGACTAGTTAATGGGGGGGCGCGCAGCCTGCCTCTCCCTCGCCCCTAAAGCCCAATAAGGCCCATATACTTCTTCTCCCGTATTCCCGTAACTCCCCGGTACTCCCGAAAATACCCGAACCACTCAGAACCTTTCCGATGTCCGAATATAGTCGTCCAATATATCGATCTTTACGTCTCGACCCTTTCGAGACTCCTCGTCATGTCCCCAATCTCATCCGGGACTCCGAACTCTTTCGGTACATCAGAACTCATAAACTCATAATATAATTGTCATCGAAACCTTAAGCGTGCGGACCCTACGGTTCGAGAACAATGTAGACATGACCGAGACACGTCTCCGGTCAATAACCAATAGCGGGACCTGGATGCCCATATTGGCTCCTACATATTCTACGAAGATCTTTATCGGTCAGATCGCATAACAACATACGTTGTTCCCTTTGTCATCGGTATGTTACTTGCCCGAGATTCGATCGTCGGTATCCAATATCTAGTTCAATATCGTTACCGGCAAGTCTCTTTACTCGTTCCGTAATACATCATCTCGCAACTAACTCATTAGTTGCAATGCTTGCAAGGCTTAAGTGATGTGCATTACCGAGAGGGCCCAGAGATACCTCTCCGACAATCGGAGTGACAAATCCTAATCTCGAAATACGCCAACCCAACATCTACCTTTGGAGACACCTGTAGAGCTCCTTTATAATCACCCATTTACGTTGTGACGTTTGGTAGCACACAAAGTGTTCCTCCGGCAAACGGGAGTTGCATAATCTCATAGTCATAGGAACATGTATAAGTCATGAAGAAAGCAATAGCAACATACTAAACGATCGGGTGCTAAGCTAATGGAATGGGTCATGTCAATCACATCATTCTCCTAATGATGTGATCCCGTTAATCAAATGACAACTCATGTCTATGGCTAGGAAACATAACCATCTTTGATCAACGAGCTAGTCAAGTAGAGTCATACTAGTGACACTCTGTTTGTCTATGTATTCACACATGTATCATGTTTCCGATTGATACAATTCTAGCATGAATAATAAACTGTTGGGAAACGTAGTAATTTCAAAAAAATTCCTACGCACACGCAAGATCATGGTGATGCATAGCAACGAGAGGAGAGAGTGTTGTCTACGTACCCTCATAGACCGAAGCGGAAGCGTTGACACAACATAGAGGAAGTAGTCGTGCGTCCTCCTCGCGATCCGACCGATCAAAGCGCCGTTACTCCGGCGCCTCCGAGTTCTTGACACACGTACAGCTCGATGACGTCCCCGGGTCTCGATCCAGCAAAACCTCCGGGGATGAGTTCCGTCAGCACGACGGCGTGGTGACGATCTTGATGAACTATCGACGCAGGGCTTCGCCTAAGCACCGCAACAATATGACCGAGGTGGAATATGGTGGAGGGGGCACCGCACACGGCTAAGGAACGATCTCAAGGATCAACTTGTGTGTCTTGGGGTGCCCCCCTGCCCCCGTATATAAAGGAGCAAGGGGGGAGGGCCGGCCGGCCCTAGAGGCGCGCCAAGGGAGGGGGAGTCCTCCTCCTAGTAGGAGTAGGACTCCCCTTTCCTAGTCCAACTAGGAGGGAGGAAGGGGGAAGGAAAGAGAGGGAGAGGGAGAGGGAAAGGGGGGCCGCGCCCCCCTCCTTGTCCAATTAGGACTGCCCATGGGGGGGCGCGCGCCACCTCCTGGCGCGGCCCTCTCTCTCCCCTCGCGGCCCAATAAGGCCCATACTTCCCCCGGGGGGTTCCGGTAACCCCTCCGGCACTCCGGTATTACCCGAAACCACTCGGAACCATTCCGATGTCCGAACATAGCCGTCCAATATATCAATCTTTATGTCTCGACCATTCCGAGACTCCTCGTCATGTCCGTGATCATATCCGGGGCTCCGAACTCCTTTGGTACATCAAAATGCATAAACTCATAATAACTGTCATCGTAACCTTAAGCGTGCGGACCCTACGGTTCGAGAACAATGTAGACATGACCGAGACACGTCTCCGGTCAATAACCAATAGCGGGACCTGGATGCCCATATTGGTTCCTACATATTCTACGAAGATCTTTATCGGTCAGACCGCATAACAACATACGTCGTTCCCTTTGTCCATCGGTATGTTACTTGCCCGAGATTCGATCGTCGGTATCCAATACCTAGTTCAATCTCGTTACCGGCAAGTCTCTTTACTCGTTCCATAATACATCATCCCGCAATTAACTCATTAGTTGCAATGCTTGCAAGGCTTATGTGATGTGCATTACCGAGAAGGCCCTGAGATACCTCTCCGACATTCGGAGTGACAAATCCCAATCTTGAAATACGCCAACCCAACAAATACTTTCGGAGACACCTGTAGAGCACCTTTATAATCACCCAGTTACGTTGTGATGTTTGGTAGCACACAAAGTGTTCCTACGGTAAACGGGAGTTGCATAATCTCATAGTCATAGGAACATGTATAAGTCATGGATAAAAGCAATAGCAGCATACTAAACGATCGGGTGCTAAGCTAATGGAATGGGTCATGTCAATCAGATCATTCAACTAATGATGTGACATTGTTAATCAAATGACAACTCCTTTGTCTATGGTTAGGAAACTTAACCATCTTTGATTAACAAGCTAGTCAAGTAGAGGCATACTAGTGACACTCTGTTTGTCTATGTATCCACACATGTATTGTGTTTCCGGTCAATACAATTCTAGCATGAATAATAAACATTTATCATGATATGTAAGGAAATAAATAATAACTTTATTATTGCCTCTAGGGCATATTTCCTTCAGTCTCCCACTTGCACTAGAGTCAATAATCTAGATTACACAGTAATGATTCTAACACCCATGGAGTCTTGGTGCTGATCGTGTTTTGCCCGTGGAAGAGGCTTAGTCAACGGGTCTGCTACATTCAGATCCGTATGTATCTTGCAAATCTCTATGTCTCCCACCTGGACCAAGTCCCGGATGGAATTGAAGCGTCTCTTGATGTGCTTTGTTCTCTTGTGAAATCTGGATTCCTTCGCCAAGGCAATTGCTCCAGTATTGTCACAAAAGATTTTCATTGGACCCGATGCACTAGGTATGACACCTAGATCGGATATGAACTCCTTCATCCAGACTCCTTCATTTGCTGCTTCCGAAGCAGCTATGTACTCCGCTTCACATGTAGATCCCGCTACGACGCTTTGTTTAGAACTGCACCAACTGACAGCTCCTCCGTTTAATGTAAATACGTATCCGGTTTGCGACTTAGAATCGTCCGGATCAGTGTCAAAGCTTGCATCAACGTAACCCTTTACGACAAGATCTTTGTCACCTCCATATACGAGAAACATTTCCTTAGTCCTTTTCAGGTACTTCAGGATATTCTTGACCGCTGTCCAGTGATCCACTCCTGGATTACTTTGGTACCTCCCTGCTAAACTTATAGCAAGGCACACATCAGGTCTGGTACACAGCATTGCATACATGATAGAGCCTATGGCTGAAGCATAGGCAACATCTTTCATCTTCTCTCTATCTTCTGCAGTGGTCGGACATTGAGTCTTACTCAACTTCACACCTTGCAAAACAGGCAAGAACCCCTTCTTCGCTTGATCCATTTTGAACTTCTTCAAAATCTTGTCAAGGTATGTGCTTTGTTTAAGTCCAATTAAGCGTCTTGATCTATCTCTATAGATCTTAATGCCCAATATGTAAGCAGCTTCACCGAGGTCTTTCATTGAAAAACTCTTATTCAAGTATCCTTTTATGCTATCCAGAAATTCTATATCATTTCCAATCAGTAATATGTCATCTACATATAATATCATAAATGCTACAGAGCTCCCACTCACTTTCTTGTAAACACAGGCTTCTCCAAAAGTCTGTACAAACCCAAATGCTTTGATCACACTATAAAAGCGTTTATTCCAACTCCGAGATGCTTGCACCAGTCCATAAATGGATCGCTGGAGCTTGCATACTTTGTTAGCTCCCTTTGGATTGATAAAACCTTCTGGTTGCATCATATACAACTCTTCTTCTAGAAACCCATTCAGGAATGCAGTCTTTACATCCATTTGCTAAATTTCATAATCATAAAATGCGGCAATTGCTAACATGATTCGGACAGACTTAAGCATCGCTACGGGTGAGAAGGTCTCATCGTAGTCAATCCCTTGAACTTGTCGAAACCCCTTTGCGACAAGTCGAGCTTTGTAGACAGTAACATTACCGTCGGCGTCAGTCTTCTTCTTATAGATCCACTTGTTCTCTATTGCTTGCCGACCCTCGGGCAAGTCAACCAAAGTCCACACTTTGTTTTCATACATGGATCCCATCTCAGATTTCATGGCTTCCAGCCATTTTGCGGAATCTGGGCTCACCATCGCTTCTTCATCGTTCGTAGGTTCGTCATGATCTAGTAGCATGATTTCCAGAATAGGATTGCCGTACCACTCTGGTGCGGATCTCACTCTGGTTGATCTACGAGGTTCTGTAGTAACTTGATCTGAAGTTTCATGATCATCATCATTAACTTCTTCTCTGATTAGTGTAGACGTCACAGAAACCGGTTCCTGTGATGAACTACTTTCCAATAAGGAAGCAGGTACAGTTACCTCATCAAGTTCTACTTTCCTCCCACTCACTTCTTTCGAGAGAAACTCCTTCTATAGAAAGGATCCATTTTTAGCAACAAATGTCTTGCCTTCGGATCTGAGATAGAAGGTGTACCCAACTGTTTCCTTTGGGTATCCTATGAAGACACATTACTCCGATTTGGGTTCTAGCTTATCAGGTTGAAGCTTTTTCACATAAGCATCGCAGCCCCAAACTTTAAGAAACGACAACTTTGGTTTCTTGCTAAACCACAGTTCATAAGGTGTCGTCTCAACGGATTTTGACGGTGTCCTATTCAACGTGAATGCGGCCGTCTCTAGAGCATAACCCCAAAACGATAGCGGTAAATCTGTAAGAGACATCATAGATCGCACCATATCTAGTAAAGTGCGATTACGACGTTCGGACACACCATTGCGCTGTGGTGTTCCGGGCGGTGTGAGTTGCGAAACTATTCCGCATTGTTTCAAATGTAGACCAAACTCATAACTCAAATATTCTCCTCCATGATCAGATCATAGAAACTTTATTTTCTTGTTACGATGATTTTCAACTTCACTCTGAAATTCTTTGAACTTTTCAAATGTTTCAGACTTGTGTTTCATTAAGTAGATATACCCATATCTGCTTAAATCATCTGTGAAGGTGAGAAAATAACGATATCCGCCACGAGCCTCAACATTCATCGGACCACATACATCTGTATGTATGATTTCCAACAAATCTGTTGCTCTCTCCATAGTACCGGAGAACGGTGTTTTAGTCATCTTGCCCATGAGGCACGGTTCGCAAGTGCCAAGTGATTCATAATCAAGTGACTCCAAAAGTCCATCAGTATGGAGTTTCTTCATGCGCTTTATACCGATATGACCTAAACGGCAGTGCCACAAATAAGTTGCACTATCATTATCAACTCTGCATCTTTTGGCTTCAACATTATGAATATGTGTATCATTACTATCGAGATTCATCAAAAATAGACCACTCTTCAAGGGTGCATGACCATAAAAGATATTACTCATATAAATAGAACAACCATTATTCTCTGATTTAAATGAATAACCGTCTCGCATCAAACAAGATCCAGATATAATGTTCATGCTCAACGCTGGCACCAAATAACAATTATTTAGGTCTAATACTAATCCCGAAGGTAGATGTAGAGGTAGCGTGCCGACCGCGATCACATCGACTTTGGAACCGTTTCCCATGCGCATCGTCACCTCGTCCTTTGCCAGTGTTCGCTTAATCCGTAGTCCCTGTTTCGAGTTGCAAATATTAGCAACAGAACCAGTATCAAATACCCAGGTGCTACTGCGAGCTCTAGTAAGGTACACATCAATAACATGTATATCACATATACCTTTGTTCACCTTGCCATCCTTCTTGTCCGCCAGATACTTGGGGCAGTTCCGCTTCCAGTGACCAGCCTGCTTGCAGTAGAAGCACTCAGTTTCAGGCTTAGGTCCAGACTTGGGTTTCTTCTCTTGAGCAGCAACTTGTTTGCTGTTCTTTTTGAAGTTCCCCTTCTTCTTCCCTTTGCCCTTTTTCTTGAAACTAGTGGTCTTATTGACCATCAACACTTGATGCTCCTTCTTGATTTCTACCTCCGCAGCCTTTAGCATTGCGAAGAGCTCGGTGATAGACTTATCTATCCCTTGCATATTATAGTTCATCACGAAGCCTTTGTAGCTTGGTGGCAGTGATTGGAGAATTCTGTCAATGACACAATCATCCGGAAGATTGACTCCCAACTGATTCAAGTGATTATAATACCCAGACATCTTGAGTATATGCTCACTGACAGAACCATTCTCTTCCATCTTGCAGCTATAGAACTTATTGGAGACCTCATATCTCTCAATCCGGGCATTCTGTTTGAATATCAACTTCAACTCCTGGAACATCTCATATGCTCCATGGTTTTCAAACCGACGTTGAAGTCCCGGTTCTAAGCCGTAAAACATGGCACACTGAACTATCGAGTAGTCATCAGCTTTGCTCTGCCAGACGTTCATAACATCTGGTGTTGCTCCAGCAGCAGGCCTGGCACCTAGCGGTGCATCCAGGACGTAACTCTTCTGTGCAGCAATGAGGATAATCCTCAAGTTACGGACCCAGTCCGTGTAATTACTACCATCATCTTTCAACTTTGCTTTCTCAAGGAACGCATTAAAATTCAACGGAACAACAGCACGAGCCATCTATCTACAATTAACATAAACAAGCAAGATACTATCAGGGACTATGTTCATGATAAGTTTAAGTTCAATTAATCATATTACTTAAGAACTCCCACTTAGATAGATATCCCTCTAATCTTCTAAGTGATCACGTGATCGAAATCAAAACTAATCCATAACCGATCATCACGTGAAATGGATTATTTCTCAATGGTGAACATCATCATGTTGATCATATCTACTATATGATTCACGCTCGACCTTTCGGTCTCCGTGTTCCGAGGCCATATCTGCATATGCTAGGCTCGTCAAGTATAACCCGAGTATTCTGCGTGTGCAAAACTGGCTTGCACCCGTTGTAGATGGACGTAGAGCTTATCACACCCGATCATCACGTGGTGTCTGGGCACGACGAACTTTGGCAACGGTGCATACTCGGGGAGAACACTTCTTGATAATTTTAGTGAGAGGTCATCTTATAATGCTACCGTCAATCAAAGCAAGATAAGATGCATAAAAAGATAAACATCACATGCAATCAATATAAGTGATATGATATGGTCATCATCATCTTGTGCTTGTGATCTCCATCTCCGCAGCACCATCATGATTACCATCGTCACCGGCGCGATACCTTGATCTCCATCGTAGCATCGTTGTCGTCTCGCCAATCTTATGCTTCTACGACTATCGCTACCGCTTAGTGATAAAGTAAAGCATTATAGGGCGATTGCATTGCATACACAATAAAGCGACAACCATACGGCTCCTGCCGGTTGCCGATAACTCGGTTACAAAACATGATCATCTCATACAATAAAATTTAGCATCATGTCTTGACCATATCACATCACAACATGCCCTGCAAAAACAAGTTAGACATCCTCTACTTTGTTTGTTGCAAATTTTACGTGGCTGCTACGGGCTTAAGCAAGAACCAATCTCACCTACGCATCAAAACCACAATGATAGTTTGTCAAATAGACTCCGTTTTAACCTTCTCAAGGACCGGGCGTAGCCATACTCGGTTCAACTAAAGTTGGAGAAACTGACACCCGCCAGCCACTTGTGTGCAAAGCACGGCGGTAGAACCAGTCTCGTGTAAGCGTACGCGTAATGTCGGTCCGGGCCGCTTCATCCAACAATACCGCCGAACCAAAGTATGACATGCTGGTAGGCAGTATGAATTGTATCGTCCACAACTCACTTGTGTTCTACTCGTGCAAAACATCAAACCATAAAAACCTAGGCTCGGATGCCACTGTTGGGAAACGTAGTAATTTCAAAAAAATTCCTACGCACACGCAAGATCATGGTGATGCATAGCAACGAGAGGGGAGAGTGTTGTCTACATACCCTCGTAGACCGAAGCGGAAGCATTGACACAACATAGAGGAAGTAGTCGTACGTCCTCCTCGCGACCCGACCGATCCAAGCGCCGTTACTCCGGCGCCTCCGAGTTCTTGACACACGTACAGCTCGATGACGTCCCCGGGTCTCGATCCAGCAAAACCTCCGGGGATGAGTTCCGTCAGCACGACGGCGTGGTGACGATCTTGATGAACTATCGACGCAGGGCTTCGCCTAAGCACCGCAACAATATGACCGAGGTGGAATATGGTGGAGGGGGCACCGCACACGGCTAAGGAACGATCTCAAGGATCAACTTGTGTGTCTTGGGGTGCCCCCCTGCCCCCGTATATAAAGGATCAAGGGGGGAGGGCCGGCCGGCCCTAGAGGCACGCCAAGGGAGGGGGAGTCCTCCTCCTAGTAGGAGTAGGACTCCCCTTTCCTAGTCCAACTAGGAGGGAGGAAGGGGAAGGAAAGAGAGGGAGAGGGAGAGGGAAAGGGGGGCCGCGCCCCCCCTCCTTGTCCAATTCGGACTGCCCATGGGGGGGACGCGCGCCACCTCCTGGCGCGGCCCTCTCTCTCCCCTCGCGGCCCAATAAGGCCCATACTTCCCCCGGGGGGTTCCGGTCACCCCTCCGGCACTCCGGTATTATCCGAAACCACTCAGAACCATTCCGATGTCCGAACATAGCCGTCCAATATATCAATCTTTATGTCTCGACCATTCCGAGACTCCTCGTCATGTCCGTGATCACATCCGGGGCTCCGAACTCCTTCGGTACATCAAAATGCATAAACTCGTAATAGCTGTCATCGTGACCTTAAGCGTGCGGACCCTACGGTTCGAGAACAATGTAGACATTACCGAGACACATCTCCGGTCAATAACCAATAGTGGGACCTGGATGCCCATATTGGTTCCTACATATTCTACGAAGATCTTTATCGGTCAGACCGCACAACAACATACGTCGTTCCCTTTGTCCATCGGTATGTTACTTGCCCGAGATTCGATCGTCGGTATCCAATACCTAGTTCAATCTCGTTACCGGCAAGTCTCTTTACTCGTTCCGTAATACATCATCCCGCAATTAACTCATTAGTTGCAATGCTTGCAAGGCTTATGTGATGTGCATTACCGAGAAGGCCCTGAGATACCTCTCCGACATTCGGAGTGACAAATCCCAATCTTGAAATACGCCAACCCAACAAATACTTTCGGAGACACCTGTAGAGCACCTTTATAATCACCCAGTTACGTTGTGACGTTTGGTAGCACACAAAGTGTTCCTACGGTAAACGGGAGTTGCATAATCTCATAGTCATAGGAACATGTATAAGTCATGGATAAAAGCAATAGCAGCATACTAAACGATCGGGTGCTAAGCTAATGGAATGGGTCATGTCAATCAGATCATTCAACTAATGATGTGACCTTGTTAATCAAATGACAACTCCTTTGTCTATGGTTAGGAAACTTAACCATCTTTGACTAACAAGCTAGTCAAGTAGAGGTATACTAGTGACACTCTGTTTGTCTATGTATCCACACATGTATTGTGTTTCCGGTCAATACAATTCTAGCATGAATAATAAACATTTATCATGATATGTAAGGAAATAAATAATAACTTTATTATTGCCTCTAGGGCATATTTCCTTCATAAACATTTATCATGAAATAAGGAAATAAATAATAACTTTATTATTGCCTCTAGGGCATATTTCCTTGAGTCTTCCACTTGCACTAGAGTCAATAATCTAGTTCACATCAGCATGTGATTTAACAGCAATAGTTCATATCACCATGTGATTAATACCCATAGTTCACATCATCATGTGACCAACACCCAAAGGGTTTACTAGAGTCAATAATCTGGTTCACATCGCTATGTGATTAACACCCAAAGAGTACTAAGGTGTGATCATGTTTTGCTTGTGAGAGAATCTTAGTCAACGGGTCTGCCACATTCAGATCCGTATGTATTTTGCAAATTTCTATGTCTACAATGCTCTGCACAGAGCTACTTTAGCTAATTGCTCCCACTTTCAATATGTATCTAGATTGAGACTTAGAGTCATCTAGATTAGTGTCAAAACTTGCATCGACGTAACCTTTTACGACGAACCTTTTTTTTCACGTCCATAATCGAGAAACATATCCTTATTTCAATAAGGATAATTTTGACCGATGTCCAGCGATCTACTTCCTAAATCACTATTGTACTCCCTCGCTTATCACAGTGTAGGGTATACAATATATCTGGTACATAGCATGGCATATTTTATAGAATCTATGACTGAGGCATAGGGAATGACTTTCATTCTCTTTCTATCATCTGTCGTGGTCGGACTTTGAGTCTTACTCAATTTCACACCTTTGTAACACAGACAAGAACTTTTTCTTTGACTGTTCCATTTTGAACTACTTCAAAATCTTGTCAAGGTATGTACTTATTGAAAAAACTTATCAAGCGTTTTTTATCTATCTCTATAGATCTTGATGCTCAATATGTAAGCAGCTTCGCCGAGGTCCTTCTTCGAAAAACTCCTTTCAAATACTCCTTTATGCTTTGCAGAATAATTCTGCATTATTTCCGATCAACAATATGTCATTTACATATACTTATCAGAAATGCTGTAGTGCTCCCACTCACTTTCTTGTAAATACAGGCTTCACCGCAAGTCTGTATAAAACTATATGCTTTGATCAACTTATCAAAGCGTATATTCCAACTCCGAGATGCTTGCACCAGTCCATAGATGGATCGTTGGAGCTTGCATATTTTGTTAGCACCTTTAGGATTGACAAAACCTTCTGGTTGCATCATATACAACTCTTCTTTAATAAATCCATTAAGGAATGCAGTTTTGTTTATCCATTTGCCAGATTTCATAAAATTGCGGCAATAGCTAACATGATTCGGACAGACTTAAGCATAGATACGAGTGAGAAACTCTCATCGTAGTCAACACCTTGAACTTGTCGAAACCTTTTGCGACAATTCTAGCTTTGTAGATAGTAACACTACTATCAACGTCCGTCTTCCTCTTGAAGATCCATTTATTTTCTATGGCTCGCCGGTCATCGGGCAAGTCAACCAAAGTCCACACTTTGTTCTCATACATGGATCCCATCTCAGATTTCATGGCCTCAAACCATTTCACGGAATCTGGGCTCACCATTGCTTCTTCATAGTTCGTAGGTTCGTCATGGTCTAGTAACATAACCTCCAGAACAGGATTACCGTACCACTCTGGTGCGGATCTTATTCTGGTTGACCTACGAGGTTCGGTAGTAACTTGATCCGAACTTACATGATCATCATCATTATCTTCCTCACTAATTGGTGTAGTAGTCACAGGAACAGATTTCTGTGATGAATTACTTTCCAATAAGGGAGAAGGTACAATTAACTTATCAAGTTCTACTTTTTCCCACTCACTTCTTTCGAGAGAAACTCCTTCTCTAGAAAGGATCCATTCTTAGCAACGAATGTCTTGCCTTCGAATCTGTGATAGAAGGTGTACCCGACAGTCTCCTTTGGGTATCCTATGAAGACATATTTCTCCGATTTGGGTTTGAGCTTATCAGGATGAAACTTTTTCATATAAGCATCATAATCCCAAACTTTAAGAAACGACAACTTTGGTTTCTTGCTAAACCAAAGTTCAGATTGTGTCGTCTCAACGGACTTAGATGGTGCCCTTTTAAACGTGAATGCAGCTGTCTCTAATGCATGATCCCAAAACGATATTGGTAAATCGATAAGAAACATCATAGATTGTACTATATCCAATAAAGTACGGTTATGACGTTCGGACACACCATTATGCTGTGGTGTTCCAGGTGGCATGAGTTTGTGAAACTATTCCACATTGTTTTAATTGAAGACCAAACTCGTAACTCAAATATTCTCCTCCACGATCATATCGTAGAAACTTTTATTTTCTTGTTACGATGATTCTCCACTTCACTCTGAAATTCTTTGAACTTTTCAAATGTTTCAGACTTATGTTTCATCAAGTAGATATACCCATATCTGCTCAAATCATCTGTGAAGGTCAGAAAATAATGATACTTGTCGCGAGCCTTAATATTCATCGGACCATACATCAGTATGTATGATTTCCAACAAATCTGTTGCTCGCTCCATTGTTCTGGAGAACGGAGTTTTAGTCATCTTGCCCATGAGGCATGGTTCGCAAGCATCAAGTGATTCATAATCAAGTGATTCCAAAATTCCATCAGCATGGAGTTTCTTCATGCGCTTTACACCAATATGACCTAAACGGCAGTGCCATAGATAAGTTGCACTATCATTATTAACTTTGCATCCTTTTGGTTTCAATATTATGAATATGTGTGTCACTACGATCGAGATCCAACAAACCACTTTCGTTGGGTGTATGACCATAGAAGGTTTTATTCATGTAAACAGAACAACAATTGTTCTCTAACTTAAATGAATAATCGTATTGCAATAAACATGATCAAATCATATTTATGCTCAATGCAAACACCAAATAACACTTATTTAGGTTCAACACTAATCCCAAAAGTATAGGGAAGTGTGCGATGATGATCATATCAATCTTGGAACTACTTCCAACACACATCGTCACTTCACCCTTAACTAGTTTCTGTTTATTCTGCAACTCCCGTTTCGAGTTACTAATCTTAGCAACTGAACTAGCATCAAATACTGAGGGGTTGCTATAAAAACTAGTAAAGTACACATCAATAACATGTATATCAAATATACTTATGTTTACTTTGCCATCCTTCTTATCCGCCAATCACTTGGGGTAGTTCCGCTTCCAGTGGCCAGTCCCTTTGCAGTAGAAGCACTTAGTCTCAGGCTTAGGACCAGACTTGGGCTTCTTCACTTAAGCAGCAACTTGATTGCTGTTTTTCTTGAAGTTCTCCTTCTTCTTCCCTTTGCCCTTTTCTTGAAACTAGTGATCTTGTCAACCATCAACACTTGATGTTTTCTTGATTTCTACCTTCGTTGATTTCAGCATCACGAAGAGCTTGGGAATTACTTTCGTCATCCCTTGCATATTATAGTTCGTCACGAAGTTCTACTAACTTGGTGATGGTGACTAGAGAATTCTGTCAATCACTATCTTATCTGGAAGATTAACTCCCACTTGATTCAAGCGATTGTAGTACCCAGACAATCTGAGCACATGCCCACTAGTTGAGCGATTCTCCTCCATCTTTTAGCTATAGAACTTGTTGGAGACTTCATATCTCTCAACTCGGGTATTTGCTTGAAATATTAACTTCAACTCCTGGAACATCTCGTATGGTCCATGACGTTCAAAATGTCTTTGAAGTCCCGATTCTAAGTTGTTAAGCATGGTGCACTAAACTATCAAGTAGTCATCATATTGAGCTAGCCAAACGTTCATAACGTCTGCATCTGCTCCTGCAATAGGCCTGTCACCTAGCGGTGCATCAAGGACATAATTCTTCTGTGCAGCAATGAGGATAAACCTCAGATCACGGATCCAATCCGCATCATTGCTACTAACATCTTTCAACACAATTTTCTCTAGGAACATATCAAAATAAACATATGAAAGCAACAACGCGAGCTATTGATCTACAACATAGACATGCTAATACTAACAGGACTAAGTTCATGATAAATTAAAGTTCAATTAATCATATTACTTAAGAACTCCCACTTAGATAGACATCCCTCTAATCCTCTAAGTGATCACGTGATCCAAATCAACTAAACCATGTCCGATCATCACGTGAGATGGAGTAGTTTCAATGGTGAACATCACTATGTTGATCATATCTACTATATGATTCACGCTCGACCATTCGGTCTCCGTGTTCCGAGGCATATCTGTATATGCTTGGCTCCTCAAGTATAACCTGAGTATTCCGCGTGTGCAACTGTTTTGCACCCGTTGTATTTGAACGTAGAGCCTATCACACCCGATCATCACGTGGTGTCTCAGCACGAAGAACTTTCGCAACGGTGCATACTCAGGGAGAACACTTCTTGATAATTAGTGAGAGATCATCTTAAAATGCTACCGTCAATCAAAGCAAGATAAGATGCATAAAAGATAAACATCACATGCAATCAATATAAGTGATATGATATGGCCATCATCATCTTGTGCTTGTGATCTCCATCTCCGAAGCACCGTCATGATCACCATCGTCACCGGCGCGACACCTTGATCTCCATCGTAGCATCGTTGTCATCTCGCCTATCTTATGCTTCTACGACTATCGCTACCGCTTAGTGATAAAGTAAAGCATTACAGGGCGATTGCATTGCATACAATAAAGCGACAACCATATGGCTCCTGCCAGTTGCCGATAACTCGGTTACAAAACATGATCATCTCATACAATAAAATTTAGCATCATGTCTTGACCATATCACATCACAACATGCCCTGCAAAAACAAGTTAGACGTCCTCTACTTTGTTTATTGCAAGTTTTACGTGGCTGCTACGGGCTTAAGCAAGAACCAATCTCACCTACGCATCAAAACCACAACGATAGTTTGTCAAATAGACTCCGTTTTAACCTTCGCAAGGACCGGGCGTAGCCATACTCGGTTCAACTAAAGTTGGAGGAACTGACACCCGCCAGCCACCTATGTGCAAAGCACGGCGGTAGAACCAGTCTCACGTAAGCGTACGCGTAATGTCGGTCCGGGCCGCTTCGACCAACAATACCGCCGAACCAAAGTATGACATGCTGGTAGGCAGTATGACTTATATCGTCCACAGCTCACTTGTGTTCTACTCGTGCATATAACATCAAACCATAAAAACCTAGGCTCGGATGCCACTTTTGGGGAACGTAGTAATTTCAAAAAAATTCCTACGCACACGCAAGATCATGGTGATGCATAGCAACGAGAGGGGAGAGTGTTGTCTACGTACCCTCGTAGACCGAAGCGGAAGCGTTGACGCAACGTAGAGGAAGTAGTCGTACGTCTTCCCGATCCGACCGATCCAAGCACCGTTACTCTGGCACCTCCGAGTTCTTGGCACACGTTCAGCTCGATGACGCTCCCCGGGCTCCGATCCAGCAAAGCTTCGGGGAGGAGTTCCGTCAGCATGACGGCGTGGTGACGATCTTGATGTACTACCGACGCAGGGCTTCGTCTAAGCACTGCAACGATATGACCGAGGTGGGATATGGTGGAGGGGGGCACCGCACACGGCTAAGGAACGATCACGAAGATCAACTTGTGTCTATGGGGTGCCCCCTGCCCCCGTATATAAAGGAGTGGAGGAGGGGAGGGCCGACCCTCTCTATGGCGTGCCCTAGGGGAGTCCTACTCCCACCGGGAGTAGGATTCCCCTTTTCCTAGTCCAACTAGGAGTCCTTCCAAGTATTAGGAATAGGAGACAAGGAAGGGGAAGAGGGAAGAGAAGGAAGGAGGGGGCTCCGCCCCTCCCCCTAGTCCAATTCGGACTAGTTAATGGGGGGGCGTGCAGCCTGCCTCTCCCTCTCCCCTAAAGCCCAATAAGGCCCATATACTTCTTCCCCCGTATTCCCGTAACTCCCCGGTACTCCCGAAAATACCCGAAGCACTCAGAACCTTTCCGATGTCCGAATATAGTCATACAATATATCGATCTTTACGTCTCGACCCTTTCGAGACTCCTCGTCATGTCCCCGATCTCATCCGGGACTCCGAACTCCTTCGGTACATCAAAACTCGTAAACTCATAATATAACTGTCATCGAAACCTTAAGCGTGCGGACCCTACGGTTCGAGAACAATGTAGACATGACCGAGACACGTATCCGGTCAATAACCAATAGCGGGACCTGGATGCCCATATTGGCTCCTACATATTCTACGAAGATCTTTATCGGTCAGACCGCATAACAACATACGTTGTTCCCTTTGTCATTGGTATGTTACTTGCCCGAGATTCGATCGTCGGTATCCAATATCTAGTTCAATATCGTTACCGGCAAGTCTCTTTACTCGTTCCGTAATACATCATCTCGCAACTAACTCATTAGTTGCAATGCTTGCAAGGCTTAAGTGATGTGCATTACCGAGAGGGCCCAGAGATACCTCTCCGACAATCGGAGTGACAAATCCTAATCTCGAAATACGCCAACCCAACATCTACCTTTGGAGACACCTGTAGAGCTCCTTTATAATCACCCAGTTACGTTGTGACGTTTGGTAGCACACAAAGTGTTCCTCCGGCAAACGGGAGTTGCATAATCTCATAGTCATAGGAACATGTATAAGTCATGAAGAAAGCAATAGCAACATACTAAACGATCGGGTGCTAAGCTAATGGAATGGGTCATGTCAATCACATCATTCTCCTAATGATGTGACCCCGTTAATCAAATGACAACTCATGTCTATGGCTAGGAAACATAACCATCTTTGATCAACGAGCTAGTCAAGTAGAGGCATACTAGTGACACTCTGTTTGTCTATGTATTCACACATGTATCATGTTTCCGGTTGATACAATTCTAGCATGAATAATAAACATTTATCATGAAATAAGGAAATAAATAATAACTTTATTATTGCCTCTAGGGCATATTTCCTTCACCACGCACATAGTGCGGGGGTGCGCGCAGAAGACGCATTTTCACACTTAACCCAACGTCTTGGTCCTACAAAGGAGGTGATAGCGTAGCGGGCTAGGCAACCGGACTATAATGCTTTAACACTTTCACTTAGCCATAGGAGCTTGACAGTGGGACTCTTTAGGTAGCCCCTTAGTGGTGACTGTGCTTGCCCGAATTCGGGGCGCATACGTGCCTGACCGGTAAACGGCCCTTCATCAAAGCGGAGGAATCCGATAAATTCCTATAAGTCATCGAGTGGCGACCAGTCTCGCGCTACATCATGACAGTCAGTTTTCGGCTTTCTCTACTGAGGTGCTCACCCGGCCAAACCGGGGCACAATCGCAGTAGTTCTCCTGGTGCTACCTTAGCCGATAGAGCGGAACGTAAGGTGGCCGAATTCAGGAGCCGGGCAACCCAACATTTGACCAAAGACATGATTCGGAGCTGATGCATATAGTGCCAAAACTCGCGACGCCGAACACTCCCTAAGGTGTTCGGTCTTTATGAGTGCGGATGAAACAACACCCTTAAAAAAAGAGCCCCTAGTGTCCAGGTACGAGCAAAAATTCTGGCGTGGCCACATGCCAAAACGCCAGCCTCCTCCTTGGTTATAGCAGAAAAAACCAGGCGATGTATAGCAGCAAGAGACAGTAAAAAAGGTTTACGTAGGGTCTTAATCTAAAAAGAATCCTTAGGACGGGTCCCTACTGCACGTCTGCGCCTGTGTCTCCGCTGTGCCGTGTCCTGGACGGGCGCCGCACGACGTTCATCTGTAAAAGAGAGGAACTGAATTGAAAATGGGTCGTGCGGAACAAAAAGATAATAAACAAAATATAAAGTAAAAAATATATAAAGTTGAGCTTTATTGTCTCTGCGTATAGCCCCCGGTACGGGGGTATATGGCGTTTTAAGCCTGCGTTGATGATGGACTTTTGCCGAACTCATTTAGTCCGGGTCCGTGGCCTTTAATGACTTATATCAAAAAAGTCTTTTGGCTGGCGAGGCCACTTTATTGTGCAGCTGTTTAAGCGGCTGCGCAATCCTCCGTTTGGAGGAGGCGTATTTTAGTGTGCTCCCTTTAAAGAGATGATGCCTCGTGGACCGGGTATCTTAAGCGTGAGAGATTCATAGTGCGGTATTGCGTTAAAGCGAGCAAAAGCTCCGCGTCCCATTAGTGATTGATAGCGACTTGAAAACGGGACGACATGGAAGGTCAGCTTTTCGCGATGGAAGTTATTGGCAGAGCCAAATATGACTGCGAGCCGGGGAAAACCCATACAATGGGTGTCCGGGCCCGGTGCTACCCCTTGAAAGGAGGTTTGCTGTGGCGGATTCTTGCTGGTTTTATGCCCATGCGGTGGATTGTATCCTGATATATCAGGTTTAGTCCACTGCCGCCGTCCATAAGGACATTGGTAAACTGGAATCCGTCAATTATTGGATCGAGTATCAGGGCAGTCCGGCCTGCGTTTTTGATATTTCTAGAATAATCTAGCTGATAAAAAATGATTGGTTTTAATGACCAGTGGCGGGACCCCTGAGGGATAGGTTTTATTGTGCGTACCTTTATGGGTGCCACACGTTTTGTTACGTGAAGTGAGTTCACTGTTTTAACTTCTTGTGGGAAGTTCTTTTGTTTCCTGGTGTTCTGCTTCTGGGGTTCGTCCTCGTCTTCGCTTGGTGTATCGAGCCCCTTGTGTTCGGCGTTAAGCCTTCCGGATTGTTTAAAAACCAACAGTCTCTATGGGTGTGATTGGCCGGCTTCCCAGGAGTACCGTGTATCTGACATATTCTGTCCAGGATTCTGTTTAAGATCGTCCCTATTATCCTGAAGGGGTGGTTTTGTCTGATTTTGCCGTGAGCTTTTGAATCCGGCATTGGCTGCTGTGCTCTTCGGACTTTTTTCTTTGGTTCGGAGACGGTCCTTATTTCGTCGCGGTTTTCCGTTTCCATCCCTGATTTCGGATGTACTTGGGTCGCTGGGGCTGCATCGTGCCAACCAGCTGTCCTCTCCTGCGCAAAAGCGGGTCATGAGGCTTGTGAGTGCGGCCATTGTTCTTGGCTTTTCCTGGCCGAGGTGTCTGGCGAGCCATTCGTCTCGGACATTATGCCTGAAAGCTGCTAAGGCTTCGGCGTCCGGACAATCTACTATATGATTCTTTTTAGTAAGGAATCTGTTCCAGAATTGCCGAGCTGATTCTCCAGGCTGTTGAGTTATGTGACTGAGATCGTCTGCGTCCGGGGGGCGGACATAGGTCCCTTGAAAATTTGCTCGGAAAGCATCCTCGAGCTCTTCCCAACTTCCAATTGTGTTTTCAGGAAGGCTTTTAAGCCAGTGTCGGGCTGGCCCTTTAAGCTTAAGGGGTAAATATTTGATGGCGTGGAGATCATCTCCTCTAGCCATATGTATGTGGAGGATATAATCCTCGATCCAGACTCCGGGGTCTGTTGTTCCATCGTACACCTCTAGGTTGACGGGTTTGAATCCCTCTGGAAATTCATATTCCAGGACCTCATCGGTGAAACATAGGGGGTGTGCGGCGCCCCTGTATTTGGGTGTGCCGGATTTTGATGATGGCCTTTTTGCATTGCTTGTGAGAGCTTGCTTTCTTGGCCCGTAAATGGACCTGGGTGGGCCATCATGCGAGTCTTTAATTGGGTCGCATGCCGAATTGAGTGCGGCGCCGCTAGCCGTTTTATGGTGGCCGTGGGGTCGTCTATCCGACCGTGTGGCTTTTTTATTTTTTGAATGCGAGGGCTCTAGGGCCTCTTGGTCGAATTCGGGCAGTAGTTTTCTCTTCGGATAGCTTTTAGTGCGGCGGCTGCCGCCGTATTTGTCGGCGGTCTTGATTACCTTGCTCCATCTTATTCTGAGTGCATCTTCCGCCGTCTTTAGCTTCCGCTTCTGCTTTTTCAGGCTGCGTGCTGTGGCAACGAGCCTTTCGTGGAGATTCTTCTGCTCCATGGTTTTATCCGTCGTGAGATCGTCCGGAGTTCTGTTATGGCCGGGGGAGGGCTGTCTGTCCTCCCTATCCGCGTTGCCCTGTTCGGACGGTTGCTCTGAGGCATGCTCGTCGTCTAACGGCTCATCCTGCTCTATGGCTGGGTCTTGATCGAGGCGGGGCTTGGCTCGGCGTTTTCGTCGCCGCTTTGATTGCTTTTCGGAGGGTTTATCCCTTTTTCCGTCCCCTTTTTCCTCATTGTCGTTTCCTTTAGGGGTATCCACCATGAATACATCGTTAGGTGGGGTGGCGGTCCAGCACCCTATAGGTGCTGGTTCCTGTTCGTCTCCATCTTCGTCGTCCATACCGTCGAAGTCTTCGGATTCGAAGTCAAGTATGTCGGTTAAATCATCGACAGTGGCTATTAAGTGGGTGGTGGGTGGGCTTTGAATTTCTTCGTCGTCCGAATCCCAACCTCGCAGACCATAGTCCGTCCTGGGCTCTCCTGATAGAGAGAGAGACTTGAGAGAATTCAGGATATCACCGAAAGGTGAGTACTGAAAGATGTCCGCGGCAGTGAACTCCATTGTAGGCGCCCAATCGGATTCGATCGGCAGGGGCACGGGAGGCCCGGAGTTCGGACAAGAGTCCGACTCCTTGGAGTCATGGGCCGTGCGGAGTGCGGGGTGTTGGAAATATGCCCTAGAGGCAATAATAAATTGATTATTATTATATTTCCTTGTTCATGATAATCGTTTATTATCCATGCTAAAATTGTATTGATAGGAAACTCAGATACATGTGTGGATACATAGACAACACCATGTCCCTAGTAAGCCTCTAGTTGACTAGCTCGTTGATCAATAGATGGTTACGGTTTCCTGACCATGGACATTGGATGTCATTGATAACGGGATCACATCATTAGGAGAATCATGTGATGGACAAGACCCAATCCTAAGCCTAGCACAAAGATCGTGTAGTTCGTATGCTAAAGCTTTTCTAATGTCAAGTATCATTTCCTTAGACCATGAGATTGTGCAACTCCCGGATACCATAGGAATACTTTGGGTGTGCCAAACGTCACAACGTAACTGGGTGGCTATAAAGGTACACTACGGGTATCTCCGAAAGTGTCTGTTGGGTGGCACGAATCGAGACTGGGATTTGTCACTCCGTGTGACGGAGAGGTATCTCTGGGCCCACTCGGTAGGACATCATCATAATGTGCACAATGTGATCAAGGAGTTGATCACGGGATGATGTGTTACGGAATGAGTAAAGAGACTTTCCGGTAACGAGATTGAACAAGGTATCGGGATACCGACGATCGAATCTCGGGCAAGTATCGTATCGATAGACAAAGGGAATTGTATACGGGATTGATTAAGTCCTTGACATCGTGGTTCATCCGATGAGATCATCGTGGAACATGTGGAATCCAACATGGGTATCCAGATCCCGCTGTTGGTTATTGACCGGAGAACATCTCGGTCATGTCTGCATGTCTCCCGAACCCGTAGGGTCTACACACTTAAGGTTCGATGACGCTAGGGTTATAAAGGAAGCTTGTATGTGGTTACCGAATGTTGTTCGGAGTCTCGGATGAGATCCGGACGTCACGAGGAGTTCCGGAATGGTCCGGAGGTAAAGATTTAAATATAGGAAGTCCTATTTCGGCCATCGGGACAAGTTTCGGGGTCATCGGTATTGTACCGGGACCACCGGAGGGGTCCCGGGGGCCCACCGGGTGGGGCCACCCATCCCGGAGGGTCCCATGGGCTGAAGTGGGAAGGGATCCAGCCCAAAGTGGGCTGGGGCGCCACTTCCCTTATGGCCCATGCGCCTAGGGTGAAGGGGGAACCCTAATGAAGAGTCCCAAGGAGGGAAGGCACCTCCTAGGTGCCTTGGGGGGGAGGGAAACCTCCCCTGGCCGCCGCCCCTAGGAGATTGGATCTCCTAGGGCTGGCGCACCCCCCCCCATGGGATCCCTATATATAGTGGGGGTAGAGGGCCTCTTGAGACACACCTTTTGCCTTTGGTGCAGCCCCTCCCTCTCCCAAGTTCTTCTCCTCTCCCGCAGGTGCTTGGCGAAGCCCTGCAGGATTGCCACGCTCCTCCACCACCACCACGCCGTTGTGCTGCTGCTGGATGGAGTCTTCCTCAACCTCTCCCTCTCTCCTTGCTGGATCAAGGCGTGGGAGACGTCATCGGGCTGTACGTGTGTTGAACGCGGAGGTGCTGTCCGTTCGGCACTAGGATCATCGGTGATCTGAATCACGACGAGTACGACTCCATCAACCCCGTTCACTTGAACACTTCCGCTTAGCGATCTACAAGGGTATGTAGATGCACTCTTCTTCCCCTCGTTGCTGGTTTCTCCATATATAGATCTTGGTGACACGTAGGAAAATTTTGAATTTCTGCTACGTTCCCCAACAGTGGCATCATGAGCTAGGTCTATTGCGTAGATTCCATGCACGAGTAGAACACAAAGTAGTTTTGGGCGTTGATTTTGTTCAATATGCTTACCGTTACTAGTCAATCTTGATTCGGCGGCATTGTGGGATGAAGCGGCCCGGACCGACCTTACACGTACACTTACGTGAGACAGGTTCCACCGACTGACATGCACTAGTTGCATAAGGTGGCTAGCGGGTGCCAGTCTCTCCCACTTTAGTCGGATCGGATTCAATGAAAAGGGTCCTTATGAAGGGTAAATAGCAATTGACATATCACGTTGTGGTTTTGCGTAGGTAAGAAACGTTCTTGCTAGAAACCCATAGCAGCCACGTAAAACATGCAAACAACAATTAGAGGACGTCTAACTTGTTTTTGCAGGGTATGCCTTGTGATGTGATATGGCCAAAGGATGTGATGTATGATATATGTGATGTATGAGATGATCATGTTCTTGTAATAGGAATCACGACTTGCATGTCGATGAGTATGACAACCGGCAGGAGCCATAGGAGTTGTCTTTAATTTATTTATGACCTGCGTGTCAACATTAACGTCATGTAATTACTTTACTTCATTGCTAAAGCGTTAGCCATAGTAGTAGAAGTAATAGTTGACGTGACAACTTCATGAAGACACGATGATGGAGATCATGATGATGGAGATCATGGTGTCATGCCGGTGACGACGATGATCATGGAGCCCCGAAGATGGAGATCAAAAGGAGCAAAGTGATGATGGCCATATCATGTCACTATTTGATTGCATGTGATGTTTATCATGTTTTTGCATCTTATTTGCTTAGAACGACGGTAGTAAATAAGATGATCCCTCATTAAAATTTCAAGAAAGTGTTCCCCCTAACTGAGCACCGTTGCGAAAGTTCGTCGTTTCGAAGCACCACGTGATGATCGGGTGTGATAGATTCTTACGTTCACATACAACGGGTGTAAGACAGATTTACACACGCGAAACACTTAGGTTGACTTGACGAGCCTAGCATGTACAGACATGGCCTCGGAACACAGAAGACCGAAAGGTCGAGCATGAGTCGTATGACAGATATGATCAACATGAAGATGTTCACCGATGTTGACTAGTCCGTCTCACGTGATGATCGGACACGGCCTAGTTGACTCGGATCATGTAATCACTTAGATAACTAGAGGGATGTCTATCTGAGTGGGAGTTCATAAGATGAACTTAATTATCCTGAACATAGTCAAAAGATCTTTGCAAATTATGTCGTAAGCTCGCGCTTTAGTTCTACTGTTTTAGATATGTTACTAGAGAAAATATAGTTGAAAGTTGATAGTAGCAATTATGCGGACAATAGAAGGCTTATGTCCTTAATGCAACGCTCGGTGTGCTAGACCTCGAACGTGGTATGTGGATGTTGCGAACATTTGACATACACGTTTTGATGACTACATGATAGTTCGGTAATATTAAATGGTTTAGAATTGAGGCACCGAAGACATTTTTGAAATGTCGCGGAACATATGAGATGTTTTGAGGGCTGAAATTGGGATTTCAGGCTCGTGCCCACGTCAAGAGGTATAAGACCTCCGACGATTTTCTTAGCCTGCAAACTAAGGGAGAAAAGCTCAATCGTTGAGCTTGTGCTCAGATTGTCTGGGCACAACAATCACTTGAATCGAGTGGGAGTTGATCTTCCAGATAAGATAGTGATATTTCTCCAAAGTCATTGCCACCAAGCTGCTAGAGCTTCGTGATGAACTATAACATATCAGGGATAGATATGATGATCCTTGAAATATTCGCGATGTTTGACACCGCGAAAGTAGAAATCAAGAAGGAGCATCAATTGTTGATGGTTAGTGAAACCACTAGTTTCAAGAAGGGCAAGGGCAAGAAGGGATACTTCATGAAATGGCAATTCAGCTGCTGCTCTAGTGGAGAAACCCAAGGTTGAACCCAAACCTGAGACTAAGTGCTTCTGTAATAAGGGGAACAGCCACTGGAGCAGAATTACCCTAGATACTTGGTAGATGAGAAAGCTGTCAATAGAAGTATATTGATATACATTATGTGAATGTGTACTTTACTAGTACTCCTAGTAGCATCAGGGTATTAGATACCGGTTCGATTGCTAAGTGTTAGTAACTCGAAATAAAAGCTACGGAATAAACGGAGACTAGCTAAAGGTGAGCTGACGAGATGTGTTGGAAATGTTTCCAAGGTTGATGTGATCAAGCATCGCACGCTCCCTCTACCATCGAGATTGGTGTTAAACCTAAATAATTGTTATTTGGGGTTTTGCGTTGAGCATAGACATGATTGGATTATGTCTATCGCGATACGGTTATTCATTTAAAGAGAATAATGGTTACTCTATTTATTTGAATAATACCTTCAATGGTCTTGCACCTAAAATGAATGGTTTATTGAATCTCGATCATAGCGATACACATGTTCATGCCAAAAGATATAAGATAGTAATGATAGTACCACCTACTTGTGGCACTGCAATTTGAGTCATATTGGTATAAAACGCATGAAGAAGCTCCATGTTGATGGATCTTTTGACTCACTCGTTTTTGAAAAGATTGAGACATGTGAACCATGTCTATTGGCATATACGCATGAAGAAACTCCATGCAGATGGACCGTTTGCACTCACTTGATTTTGAATCACTTGAGATATGCAAATCATACCACATGGGCAAGATGACTGAAAGCTTCGGTTTCAGTAAAATGGAACAAGAAAGCAACTTGTTGGAAATAACACATTTTGATGTGTGCAGTCCAATGAGTGCAGAGGCAAGCAGTGGATATCGTTATGCTCTTACTTCACAGATGATTTGAGTAGGTACTGAGTATATTTGCTTGATGAAACACAAGTCTGAATTATTGAATGGTTCAAGTAATTTCAGAATGAAGTTGAAGATCTTCGTGACAAGAGGATAAAATGTCTATGATATGATCACAGAAATGAATATCTGAGTTACGAGTTTGGCACTGTGGAAATTGTTTCACAACTAATGCCGCCTGGAACACCATAGTGTGATGGTGTGTCCGAACATCATAGTTGCACCCTATTGGATATGGTGCGTACCATGATGTCTCTTATCGAATTACCACTATCGTTCATGGGTTAGGCATTAGAGACAACCGCACTCACTTTAAATAGGGCACCACGTAATTCCGATGAGATGACACCGTATGAACTATGGTTTAGAGAAACCTAAGCTGTCATTTCTTAAAAGTTTGGGGCTACGACGCTTATGTGAAAAAGTTTCATGCTGATAAGCTCGAACCCAAAGCGGATAAATACATCTTCATAGGACACCCAAAAACAGTTGGGTATACCTCCTGTCTCAGATCCGAAAGCAATAGGGATTGTTTCTCAGGTCCTTTCTCGAGGAAAAGTTTCTCTCGAAAGAATTGAGTGGGAGGATGGTGGAGACTTGATGAGGTTATTGAACCGTCACTTCAACTAGTGTGTAGCAGGGCACAGGAATTGTTCCTATGGCACCTACAATAATTGAAGTGGAAGCTTATGATAGTGATCATGAGACTTCGGATCAAGTTACTCCCAAACCTCGTAGGATGACAAGGATGCGTACTACTTCAGAGTGGTACGTAATCCTGTCTTGGAAGACATGTTGCTAGACAACAATGAACCTACGAGCTATGGAGAAGCGATGGTGGGCCCGGATTCCGATGAATGGCTCGAGGCCATAAAATCCGAGAGAGGATCCATGTATGAAAACAAAGTGTAGACTTTGGCAGAACAGCTTGATGGTCGTGAGGCTGTTGAGTACAGATGGATTTTAAAAGGAAGACGGACAATGATGGTAAATGTCACCATTGAGAAAGCTCGACTTGTCGTTAAGATGTTTTCCGACAAGTTCAAGGAGTTGACTACGATGAGACTTTCTTACTCGTAGCGATGCTAAGAGTCTGTTGGAATTATATTAGCAGGTACTGCATTATTTATGAAATCTTGCAGATAGGATGTCAAAATATTGTTTCCTTGATTTTCTTGAGGAAAGGTTGTATGTCATACAACCAGAAGATTTTTGTCAATCCTGACAGATGCTAAGAAGTATGCAAAGCTCCAGCAATCCTTCTAAGGACTGGAGTAAGCATCTCGGAGTTGGAATGTACGCTTTGATGAGATGATCAAAGATTTGGGTTTATACAAAGTTTATGAGAAAATTGTATTTCCAAAGAAGTGAGTGGGAGCACTATAGAATTTCTGATGAGTATATGTTGTTGACATATTGTTGATCGGAAATGATGTAGAATTTCTGGAAAGCATATAGGGTTATTTGAAGAGTGTTTTCAATGGAAAACCTGGATTAAGCTACTTGAACATTGAGCATCAAGATCTATAAGGATAGATCAAAATCGCTTAATAGTACTTTCAAATGAAAACATACCGTGACAAGATTTTGAAGGAATTCAAAATAGATCAGCAAAGAAGGAGTTCTTGGTTGTATTACACGCGTGAGTATTGACTAAGACTCAAGACCTGACCGCGGCAGAAGAGAGAGAAAGGACGAAGGTCGTCCCCTATGCTTAGACATAGGATCTACAGTATGCTATGTTGTGTACCGCACCTGAAGTGTGCCAAACCATGAGTCAGTCAAGGAGTACAAGAGTGATCCAGGAATGGATCACAGGACAGCGGTCAAGGTTATCCTTGGTAACTGGTGGACTGAGGAATTTTCTCGATTATGGAGGTGGTAAAAGAGTTCGTCGTAAAGGGTTACGCCGATGCAAACTTTGACACTGATACAGATTATTCTAAGTAGTAAATTGGATTCGTATAGTAGAACAGTTATTTGGAATAGCTCCAAATAGAGCATGGTAACTGCATCTAGGAGATGACATAGAGATTTGTAAAGCACACACGGATCTGAAAGGTTCAGACCCGTTGACTATAACATCTCTCACAAGCATAACATGATCAAACCCAGAACTCTTGGGTGTTAGTCACATAGGGATGTGACCTTGAGTGTTAATCACATATCGATGTGAACTAGATTATTGACTCTAGTGCAAGTGGGAGACTGTTGGAAATATGCCCTAGAGGCAATAATAAATTGATTATTATTATATTTCCTTGTTCATGATAATCGTTTATTATCCATGCTAAAATTGTATTGATAGGAAACTCAGATACATGTGTGGATACATAGACAACACCATGTCCCTAGTAAGCCTCTAGTTGACTAGCTCGTTGATCAATAGATGGTTACGGTTTCCTGACCATGGACATTGGATGTCATTGATAACGGGATCACATCATTAGGAGAATGATGTGATGGACAAGACCCAATCCTAAGCCTAGCACAAGATCATGTAGATCGTATGCTAAAGCTTTTCTAATGTCAAGTATCATTTCCTTAGACCATGAGATTGTGCAACTCCCGGATACCGTAGGAATACTTTGGGTGTGCCAAACATCACAACGTAACTGGGTGGCTATAAAGGTACACTACGGGTATCTCCGAAAGTGTCTGTTGGGTGGCACGAATCGAGACTGGGATTTGTCACTCCGTGTGACGGAGAGGTATCTCTGGGCCCACTCGGTAGGACATCATCATAATGTGCACAATGTGATCAAGGAGTTGATCACGGGATGATGTGTTACGGAACGAGTAAAGAGACTTGCCGGTAACGAGATTGAACAAGGTATCGGGATACCGACGATCGAATCTCGGGCAAGTATCGTACCGATAGACAAAGGGAATTGTATACGGGATTGATTAAGTCCTTGACATCGTGGTTCATCTGATGAGATCATCGTGGAACATTTGGGAGCCAACATGGGTATCCAGATCCCGCTGTTGGTTATTGACCGGAGAACATCTCGGTCATGTCTGCATGTCTCCCGAACCCGTAGGGTCTACACACTTAAGGTTCGATGACGCTAGGGTTATAAAGGAAGCTTGTATGTGGTTACCGAATGTTGTTTGGAGTCCCGGATGAGAGCCCGGACGTCACGAGGAGTTCCGGAATGGTCCAGAGGTACAGATTTATATATAGGAAGTCCTATTTCGGCCATCGGGACAAGTTTCGGGGTCATCGGTATTGTACCGGGACCACCGGAGGGGTCCCGGGGGCCCACCGGGTGGGGCCACCCATCCCGGAGGGTCCCATGGGCTGAAGTGGGAAGGGATCCAGCCCAAAGTGGGCTGGGGCGCCACTTCCCTTATGGCCCATGCGCCTAGGGTGAAGGGGGAACCCTAATGAAGAGTCCCAAGGAGGGAAGGCACCTCCTAGGTGCCTTGGGGGGAGGGAAACCTCCCCTGGCCGCCGCCCCTAGGAGATTGGATCTCCTAGGGCTGGCGCACCCCCCCCTTGGGATCCCTATATATAGTGGGGGTAGAGGGCCTCTTGAGACACACCTTTTGCCTTTGGTGCAGCCCCTCCCTCTCCCAAGTTCTTCTCCTCTCCCGCAGGTGCTTGGCGAAGCCCTGCAGGATTGCCACGCTCCTCCACCACCACCACGCCGTTGTGCTGCTGCTGGATGGAGTCTTCCTCAACCTCTCCCTCTCTCCTTGCTGGATCAAGGCGTGGGAGACGTCATCGGGCTGTACGTGTGTTGAACGCGGAGGTGTTGTCCGTTCGGCACTAGGATCATCGGTGATCTGAATCACGACGAGTACGACTCCATCAACCCCGTTCACTTGAACGCTTCCGCTTAGCGATCTACAAGGGTATGTAGATGCACTCTTCTTCCCCTCGTTGCTGGTTTCTCCATAGATAGATCTTGGTGACACGTAGGAAAATTTTGAATTTCTGCTACGTTCCCCAACACGGGGCTGGCGTTCGGCTCGATCGCCTTCAAGATCGCAGCCCCCGAGGTGACGTCCAACCGTTCATCCTCAAAGAACGCAGTGGGCTCCGAGTCGAGGATCAGGGCCGGTGTGTGTGCGGCCTCCAGGGCACTATTCGAAGGCAGAGCTATATCCTGCCCCTCGAGGTAGTGCGGCGCGCTTGGCTGTGGCTCGAACCCGTCGAAGATCAAGTCTCCGCGGATATCTGCCGTGTAGTTTAAGCTTCCAAACCTGACTTGATGGCCAGGGGCGTAGCTTTCGATCTGCTCCAGACGACCAAGCGAATTGGCCCGCAGAGCGAAGCCGCTGAAGACAAAGATTTGTCCGGGAAGGAAAGTTTCACCCTGGACCTCATCATTGTTGATGATCAAAGGAGCCATCGGGCCTAAAAGCGACGACACAGAGGAACTCTCAATGAAAGCACCAATGTCGGTGTCAAAACCGGCGGATCTCGGGTAGGGGGTCCCGAACTGTGCGTCAAGGTCGGATGGTAACAGGAGACAAGGGACACTTTATTTTACCCAGGTTCGGGCCCTCTCGATGGAGGTAAAACCCTACTCCTGCTAGATTAATATTGATGATATGGGTAGTACAAGAGTAGATCTACCACGAGATCAAGGAGGCTAAACCCTAGAAGCTAGCCTATGGTATGATTGTGTATGATGATGATTGTCCTACGGACTACAACCCTCCGGTTTATATAGACACCGGATAGGGTTAGGGTTACACAGAGTCGGTTACAATGTGTAACGCCCTCGATGCGGCTATATCTCCCACGTGTCGAAGCACGACTTAGAGGCATAACCGCATTGAAAGCAATGTCGCAAGTGAGGTAATCTTCACACAACCCATGTAATTCATAAGGGAAAGAGATACATAGTTGGCTTACAATCGCCACTTCACACAATACATGAGTAAAGCATTACATCATACAGATACAATCAAGGTCCGACTACGGAACCAAAATAAAAGAAGACTACCCCAAATGCTACACAGATCCCCGATCGTCCCAACTGGGCTCCACTACTGATCAACTGAAATGAAACAACACAATGAACAAGATCTTCATCGAGCTCCTCCTTGAGCTCGGGTGCGTCACCTACACGGTTTCATCAGCACCTGCAAACTGGTTTTGGAAGTATCTGTGAGTCACGGGGACTCAGCGATCTCACACCCGCGAGATCAAGACTATTTAAGCTTAAAGGTAGGACAGGGTAGTGAGGTGGAGCTGCAGCAAGAGACTAGCATATGTGGTGTCTAACAAACGCAAATGAGAGCGAGAAGAGAAGGCAAAAGCACGGTCGAACAACTATGATCAAGAAGTGATCCTAGAACAACCTACGTCAAGCATAACTCCAACACCGTGTTCACTTCCCGGACTCCGCCGAGAAGAGACCATCACGGTTACACACGCGGTTGATGTATTTTAACTAAGATCAACTTCGGGTTTTCTACAACCGGACATTAACAAATTCCCATCTGCCACATAACCGCGGACACGGCTTTCGAAAGTTCAAACCCTGCAGGGGTGTCCCAACTTAGCCCATGATAAGCTCTCGCGATCAACGAAGGATGTTCCTTCTCCCCGGGAAGACCCGATCAGTCTCGGAATCCCGGCTACAAGACATTTCGACAGTAATAAAACAAGTCCAGCAAAGCCTCCCGGATGTGCCGACAAATCCTGATAGGAGCTGCACATATCTCGGTCTCAGGGCACACCAGATTGTCCAAACTTCCGGTAGGCGAACCCAGAGTTGCCCCTGGTGGCCACCGGCGGCTGACGGTTTGGACCAGCAATCACGACGAGCACTGGCCCGGGAGAGTAAAATAAGATGACCCTCGAGAGCGCGACTCCCAAGGGAAAAAGGGCTAGGTGAGGCAAATGGTAAAACCAAGGTTGGGCCTTGCTGGAGGAGTCTTATTCAAAGCGAACTGTCAAGGGGGTCTCATAAATCACCCAACCGCGTTAGGGACGCAAAATCCGGGAACATAATACCGATATGACGGAAACTAGGGCGGCAAGAGTGGAACAAAACACCAGGCATAAGGCCGAGCCTTCCACCCTTTACCAAGTATATAGATGCATTAATTAAATAAGATATATTGTGATATCCCAACAAGTAAACATGTTCCAACAAGGAACAACATCTCCATGTTCCAACAAGGAACAAACTTCATCTTCACCTGCAACTAACAATGCTATAAGAGGGGCTGAGCAAAGCGGTAACATAGCCAAACAACGGTTTGCTAGGACAAGGTGGGTTAGAGGCTGACATGGCAATATGGGTGGCATGATATAGCAAGTGGTAGGTATCGCAGCATAGGCATAGCAAAAGAGCGAGCATCTAGCAAGCAAAGATAGAAGTGATTTCGAGGGTATGGTCATCTTGCCTGAGATCCCGCAAGGAAGAAGAACGAGTCCATGAAGAAGACAAACGGACGTAGTCGAACGAATCCTCACAACTCCGGAACGAAAACCGAAGCTAACTAGAGAAGCAACCCGGAAAGAAACAAACAACATAGTAAACAACCACCACATACACATGGCATGATGCACAAACAAGTATGATGCATGTCCGGTTTAAATATGCATGGCATGGCAAAGTGCACAAACAATACCACAAATTAAGTGGAGCTCACTATGCAACGAGTTGCATATTGACGAAACACCACACCAATTATTTAGTTCTCTCTCGTCTATGTACCCAACAATGTTAAATGTTATTAAACATGGCATGGGGTGAAGCATATGAAAACTACCTAACTAGGCAAGTTTAAATGAGGCCGGGACAACAAACAACAATTCCGGAAAATCCTCATATGCATATTTCGAATTTGGTACTGTTCTGTCCTAAAGCATATTTTATTGTTGTTAAACATGCAAGATAGGTGCACCATGTTAAACTAGGCATTTTTCTACCCCATTTACATATAAAGTTTGTTTAAAACCGAGCTACGGTTAATTAGTTATGAAATAAATCATTTTAACATGGCATTTAAGCAAATTTAATCAAACATCATTTTAAACATGGATGAGAGTTGCATATTATGAAACTACACAAAATTCTAAGCACTTTTCATATTTATATCATTTTAATCCGACGCACCATTTGTGAGTTATTAAATGCATGATCATGAAGGGTTTTTCTGTAAAATAGTAAACTCTGGAAAACTAGCTAAATTCGCAGGCAGGAAAAAAACAATGAACGGGCCGAATCTGCTAGGCACTAGGGCGCTCACCAAAGGCCAAGGCCCAGTCGATGCTGGAGGAGGCCGGAAGGGGGGCGCTGGGCCTTGCCAGCAGCAGGCCGGTCAACGCAGGGACGAGGCGAGCGAGCTGCTGCTGCTCGTTCTCTGCTCGGAGGAGGACAAGGCAGAAGGCATGGGAGATGAAGGGGAAGCAGAGGCGTGGCGGTCTCGAGCGGCAGCGGGCTCCAAGGAAGGCCGGCGAGGTGCAGACGGGGCGGATCTGTCTGGCCGGCGCCGGATCCGGGCAACGACGGCGCGGGTGGAGCTCAGGGGCGGCGTCAATTCCCTGTGAAAGAAAGACATTCAGAGAGAGAGAAGGAGAAGGAAGCAAGGTGAGGGCAGGCGCGGCTTCAGTCGACCTGCTGGTCACCGGCGATGGAGGACCTCCAGCTAGGCAGCAACGTCGGGGAAGAGGAGGCGCACGTGGTGGAGGCGCTGGGTGGCTCGGCGCGCTGCATCTCATGCACGAGGAGAAGCAGAGGAGGCTCGAGTTGCCGGCGCTCGCGGACGAGGGCCGTGGAGGCAGGCGGTGGCTCGGCGTCCATGGCGGTAGCGTCGTGGAGGAAGAACGGCGGGGACTTGAAGCGGGGCTCCGGCAGCTCGGCATGGTTCAGCAAGTCGGGGACGGCCGGCTTCGGCCGCGGGACACCGATTCCCAGCGACCGCGAGGCGAACTGGAGCTCGGGGAGGCATCCATGGCGTTCGAGTGGCGACGGAGACTGCGCGGGAGCACGAGACGAGGAGTTCCCTGGCGTCGCTCGTGGCGGCGGCCATCCATGGCGGAGGGGCTCCTCCTGTAGGCAAACAGAGAGGGACGGAGTCGGTGAGAGAAGATGAGAGGGATCGAGAGAAGGGAAGGGGCGAGGCTGGGCACGGCGGCTACCTGCTGGTCCGGTGGTGCTCCGATGAAGATGGAGGCGACGGGGTCAGGTGAAGGCGCGCACGGGAGGAGCTCATGCTCCTGGAGGAGAGGAGGCTCGGGTGATGGGCAGAGGAGGCTATGGATTGGGCAGTGGCGAAAATCAAGGGAGGTGGTCGGAGAGAATTCGGATCGGGAGAAGATCGAGAGGTGGAGGCTCGGGTGCTGGTTGGAGGGAGATGGATATGGGAGGATCCCGATGAAGATGCGAGAGACTGGCGGCGAAGGAGGGATTGGATGGATGGGACTGACTAGCTAGGGTTTTACTGTTTATATAGCTAGGAGGCGGATTTTGGACCCTCCGTTTAAATCGGGCGGTCAAGAATAGAAGGTTAGGGGAGTTCAATGGAGAAATGCAGATATTTTTTTAGATGTTTAGGGATGATCCGGACCTGTTGGTCATGACCGTGCGGGTCGGGTTCGGAGAGGTTTCGGACGCCCGCAAGGGGTCTATGCATTGTACTGAGAGACTCCGGTTTAAGCAAGAGGGCAAACGAAGAACAAGGTTGGTCTCGGAACGGTCAATGAAAGCAAGGGGGACGCGGCAACTACGAACTCGTGCAAGTTTTATGAAAACATGCGGATGCAATGCGTATGATGACATGATGAATGCAGCAAACAAATAAAACACACGACAACAACGAAAAACATGGAAGGCATCTGAAGCGTCGTTCTTGGGGCGTTACAACACTCCACCACTACAAGAGGATCTCGTCCCGAGATCTAGGATGGCACCGGAGAGAAACGGAAGGGGAAGAGGTAAAACATAGTTGCTTCTTCGACAAACGAGTGAAACCAATGAACCTTGAGAGTTTAAACAATTTAAAAGAAAGAGTACAACAGAGATGAACGAGATTGCAAACAATCCGGTAGAAAAGAGGAACAAGGAGTATTACTAGAACTTGAAGGTTTGAAAGACATGGAAAAAAGAGCTTCACGAACGAAAAGAATATGAAACCCCACTGGTATAACGAGATAGCAAAGGACCAAGAATGACATAATTTGGACAGCACTCCGGTAGAAAAGAGAAGGAAAACTAGATAAGATGAAAAGAACTTGAAAGAGATCACAACACTCCGGTTAAAAGGATAAGCACGAGAAAAACGCGATCCTCAATTCGAGATGATGAGTGAAGAGAGCAACATCACCATGCCTCCGGAAGAAAGAATAGAAAATAGATCATTGGAATAACATAATGGAGAAGGAAATGATAACTTCTACCACAATTGAATTTGGAAAGCACCCTTCCAAGAAGGTTATAGCGGAGTTGTTGGAAAACCAACAACGAAAAGATATGATCCTCGTGGGCTTATGAAGACATCTCAAAACTTAAGGTGAAATTCTGCCATTAACGAAAACAATTGCTTGCCTAAGATTAACGAAGAGATGAAAACTTCTTCCACCAAGAGGATAAAGAGCAAGCTTGGGTCATGAATAATCACCACAAATAGCAACATTCCCAGTGGAAGGCTTTAGGTGAAATATAACCCCAAGATAACTCCAATGAAGAGATTGATGGGTTGCAAAGGATCTCCTGAACGAAGAGAAAAATGATGGGTTTAAATATCTCATTCTTAACAACATGTGAATCATGAGACATGAACTCAAATTATCAAGAATGACATAATACCACCTCGAATGATACGGTTGAAAGAATTGCACTTTAAAATGCAAGATAAAGAATACTTGAGCTCCTCTGAAAAGAATCTCGATGAACACTTCGAGAAGGAATTAAATCCTTTGTGAATCATCATGTAGCCTCCATAAAGAACTCCGGTAATAAAAGGATGATCAAATGAAATGAAGGATGAAAAGAATAAGGTTGAAGCCTTGCAATGATTATATGGAGCTTTGAAATTATATAATGAGAAAACTTTGAACTCCGGAAAAGAAAGATGAGCTATTGAAACCAAGGATTTGAAGAACCTCCGGAATAGGGAATTGAGTTAACTCGATGAAACAAGAATAAGAATTACACTATGCTCATCCTTCACCAATTAAATTGATGACAAGCAATGGATTTGGCATACTACTTAATCTCGTAGAAAGGATTAAGAGATATAGCGTAAACTTGGGAATGTCTTCAACGAAGCGCCGGTAGGATTGGAAAGAAAGAATGAATCTATATGATAACAAAGGAAGAAGGATCTTGAACGAACCACCGTAAGAATTTAAAATGAACGAAGAAAAGATAAAGAAACACCAGGAAGAATTAGCAAATGAAAGAAGATGCTTGCTAGAATTTAGATACATGAGAACGAAGAGATCATGAACTGATTAGAGAATATTGAAAGATGCACCGGTAAGATTTGGTGAACGATAGACGAAGCTGAGAATGAATAATTCTTCTGAAATGATGGCCTTCGGAGAATCAAACTGAAAAGACTCCTGAAATGCTCCGGATGGGTGAAAATTATTCTCACAATCGAAAACAATTATGAGAGGATGGCAACAAGCTAGAACAATGAATCTTGAAGAGAATGGGGCAAGATTTAAGAGAAACTCTTCTTCGGTCTTCAAAATCCGAAAATGATGATGAGAACCACCAGCATGAATTGTTGAGGCACTCCGGAATGAAAATTAGAAAGGTTGAACCAACGATGAAAGAATTGAAGGATCTTGGAGAAAGACATTTGACTGATGATAATTCATTCTTACATCAAACTTTGAAAAGAATTTTAGAAGCTCTGGGAAAATTAGAAGAGTCAGGTAAGATCCTGGAAAAAAAAACTGTGGGTTAGGGCCCACTCAAAAGAACCACCGTTGAACGATTGCTTGAAAGGAGAGATTGCATCGGTTGAATTAAATGGCTTGAATGAGATAGCATCCTCAAAAGAAATTGAGTGAATTGAGAATGGAAACTTGTATCTTCTGAGATATCTTCATCACTCCGGAACAATTGAATAGCGAGAAGTGGATGATTAAGAGGTGCACCGGTACGAGAAAACATTTGAAACGAGGAAAAAGGTATGATCGACACCGAAAGCTTGAATTGAATCCACCGGAGAAGAAAAGAATGAAGAATGATAAACTTGAAACTGTTGAGCATCTTCATGGGAAATCACCGGATAAGAACATTGAAAGAAAAGAATGAAGAGACTTCCCACAAATAAAAGGATACATGATTAAGAAATCTGAGTCCTTGAAGAAAAAGGGTGGGAGGGCGGGAAAAACAAAGACAACTTGGAAAGGATGAAGCAAACACCATTGAGAAGAACTGATAAATGATCTTGCGAATGTTGAAGTGATCGGATCCACTTGAAGAGAAGCACACCGGTTGGAAAGAATTGAAAAGAAAACCTCAATGATCAAGAAGGATTAGTATTCACATAGAAATATGAGAACACCGTTTAGGGAAGGTATGGATCAACACTTGACATCGAAGCAACTCGAATACCACAAAACAAAACCAAAACAAAGGATTTGGCTTGCAGAATAAGCCGGAAACAAACATATGATAGATCCCATATCGTATCATGTGTGTGTTGGAAAGATAATCTAGGAGCTACTTGAATTCCCACTTATAAACTCCCGAAACTTTTTGGTTATGCAATCAGGTGTTGGGGATACAGGGGACACAAAATATATCACCCAAACTAACAATACCTAGATCCAGCTGTATCCATCCTTCAACACATAACCAAGAAACCCTCGGAAATCGTTTACCTCAACCTTCAAAAAGCATCCATTATACGAGTTATGGCAATACTCCCGCACTCGCCTCAGTACTGGGCTATCAGGGTTATCTCACCAACAACTGTACAAAAGAGATTTTCGATGTCGGCGTACTAAACTCAGGTATTCCAGAACTGCAACGATAAAATTATGACGACAACACCTCAGAGCTCAACTCCCCGGGACACCTCCACTAAACCCCTGCTGACAGGAGGCACCAAGACATTGTTGTCATCACAAAACCATCGGAACGATTCTAAGATACCCGCGTGATCCTAAAAAAATTTAGTGAAATTTGAGAAGAGAAGAGACAAAACTCTACGTCAGGATGCCTTACCAGAGCGATGAGGAGACTGGGAAGTAAAAATAATTCCTAAACTCTCCGATACATAATTCCTAAATGACTCAAAACATTTTTTTCTGGACACAACTCGGCCGCTAAAAACGATCAATCAGTCGGGGCTCCTAAGGTCGGGGAAGGCTCTGATTACCAACTTGTAACGCCCTCGATGCGGATATATCTCCCACGTGTCGAAGCACGACTTAGAGGCATAACCGCATTGAAAGCAATGTCGCAAGTGAGGTAATCTTCACACAACCCATGTAATTCATAAGGGAAAGAGATACATAGTTGGCTTACAATCGCCACTTAACACAATACATGAGTAAAGCATTACATCATACAGATACAATCAAGGTCCGACTACGGAACCAAAATAAAAGAAGACTACCCCAAATGCTACACAGATCCCCGATCGTCCCAACTGGGCTCCACTACTGATCAACTGAAATGAAACAACACAATGAACAAGATCTTCATCGAGCTCCTCCTTGAGCTCGGGTGCGTCACCTGCACGGTTTCATCGGCACCTGCAAACTGGTTTTGGAAGTATCTGTGAGTCACGGGGACTCAGCAATCTCACACCCGCGAGATCAAGACTATTTAAGCTTAAAGGTAGGACAGGGTAGTGAGGTGGAGCTGCAGCAAGCGACTAGCATATGTGGTGTCTAACAAACGCAAATGAGAGCGAGAAGAGAAGGCAAAAGCACGGTCGAACAACTATGATCAAGAAGTGATCCTAGAACAACCTACGTCAAGCATAACTCCAACACCGTGTTCACTTCCCGGACTCCGCCGAGAAGAGACCATCACGGTTACACACGCGGTTGATGTATTTTAATTAACATCAACTTCGGGTTTTCTACAACTGGACATTAACAAATTCCCATCTGGCACATAACCGCGGGCACGGCTTTCGAAAGTTCAAACCCTGCAGGGGTGTCCCAACTTAGCCCATGATAAGCTCTCGCGATCAACGAAGGATGTTCCTTCTCCCCGGGAAGACCCGATCAGTCTCGGAATCCCGGCTACAAGACATTTCGACAGTAATAAAACAAGTCCAGCAAAGCCGCCCGGATGTGCCGACAAATCCTGATAGGAGCTGCACATATCTCGGTCTCAGGGCACACCGGATTGTCCAAACTTCTGGTAGGCGAACCTAGAGTTTCCCCTGGTGGCCACCGGCGGCTGACGGTTTGGACCAGCACTCACGACGAGCACTGGCCCGGGGGGGTAAAATAAGATGACCCTCGAGAGCGCGACTCCCAAGGGAAAAAGGGCTAGGTGAGGCAAATGGTAAAACCAAGGTTGGGCCTTGCTGGAGGAGTCTTATTCAAAGCGAACTGTCAAGGGGGTCCCATAAATCACCCAGCCGCGTTAGGGACGCAAAATCCGGGAACATAATACCAATATGACGGAAACTAGGGCGGCAAGAGTGGAACAAAACACCATGCATAAGGCCGAGCCTTCCACCCTTTACCAAGTATATAGATGCGTTAATTAAATAAGATATATTGTGATATCCCAACAAGTAAACATGTTCCAACAAGGAACAACATCTCCATGTTCCAACAAGGAACAAACTTCATCTTCACCTGCAACTAACAACGCTATAAGAGGGGCTAAGCAAAGCGGTAACATAGCCAAACAACGGTTTGCTAGGACAAGGTGGGTTAGAGGCTGACATGGCAATATGGGTGGCATGATATAGCAAGTGGTAGGTATCGCAGAATAGGCATAGCAAAAGAGCGAGCATCTAGCAAGCAAAGATAGAAGTGATTTCGAGGGTATGGTCATCTTGCCTGAGATCCTGCAAGGAAGAAGAACAAGTCCATGAAGAAGACAAACGGACGTAGTCGAACGAATCCTCACAACTCCAGAACGAAAACCGAAGCTAACTAGAGAAGCAACCCGGAAAGAAACAAACAACATAGTAAACAACCACCACATACACATGGCATGATGCACAAACAAGTATGATGCATGTCCGGTTTAAATATGCATGGCATGGCAAAGTGCACAAACAATACCACAAATTAAGTGGAGCTCACTATGCAACGAGTTGCATATTGACGAAACACCACACCAATTATTTAGTTCTCTCTCGCCTATGTACCCAACAATGTTAAATGTTATTAAACATGGCACGGGGTGAAGCATATGAAAACTACCTAACTAGGCAAGTTTAAATGAGGCCGGGACAACAAACAACAATTCCGGAAAATCCTCATATGCATATTTCGAATTTGGTACTGTTCTGTCCTAAATCATATTTTATTGTTGTTAAACATGCAAGATAGGTGCACCATGTTAAACTAGGCATTTTTCTACCCCATTTACATATAAAGTTTGTTTAAAACCGAGCTACGGTTAATTAGTTATGAAATAAATCATTTTAACATGGCATTTAAGCAAATTTAATCAAACATCATTTTAAACATTTTAAACATGGATGAGACTTGCATATTATGAAACTACACAAAATTCTAAGCACTTTTCATATTTATATCATTTTAATCCGACGCACCATTTGTGAGTTATTAAATGCATGATCATGAAGGGTTTTTCTGTAAAACAGTAAACTCTGGAAAACTAGCTAAATTCGCAGGCAGGAAAAAAAACAATGAATGGGCCGAATCTGCTAGGCACTGGGGCGCTCACCAAAGGCCAAGGCCCAGTCGATGCTGGAGGAGGCCAGAAGGGGGGGCGCTGGGCCTTGCCAGCAGCAGGCCGGTCAACGCAGGGACGAGGCGAGCGAGCTGCTGCTGCTCGTTCTCTGCTCGGAGGAGGACGAGGCAGAAGGCAGGGAGATGCAGGGGAAGCAGAGGCGCGGCGGTCTCGAGCGGCAGCGGGCTCCAAGGAAGGCCGGCGAGGTGCAGACGGGGCGGATCCGTCTGGCCGGCGCCGGATTCGGGCAACGACGGCGCGGGTGGAGCTCAGGGGCGGCGTCAATTCCCTGTGAAATAAAGACATTCAGAGAGAGAGAAGGAGAAGGAAGCAAGGTGAGGGCAGGCGCGGCTTCGGTCGACCTGCTGGTCACCGGCGATGGAGGACCTCCAGCTAGGCAGCAACGTCGGGGAAGAGGAGGCGCAGGTGGTGGAGGCGCTGGGTGGCTCGGCACGCTGCATCTCGTGCATGAGGAGAAGCAGAGGAGGCTCGAGTTGCCAGCGCTCGCGGACGAGGGCCGTGGAGGCAGGCGGCGACTTGGCGTCCATGGCGGTAGCGTCGTGGAGGAAGAACGGCGGGGACTTGAAGCGGGGCTCCGGCAGCTCGGCATGGTTCAGCAAGTCGGGGACGGCCGGCTTCGGCCGCGGGACACTGGTTCCCGGCGACCGCGAGGCGAACTGGAGCTCGAGGAGGCATCCATGGCGTTCGAGTGGCGACGGAGACTGCGCGGGAGCACGAGACGAGGAGGTCCCTGGCGTCGCTCGTGGCGGCGGCCATCCATGGCGGAGGGGCTCCTCCTGTAGGCAAACAGAGAGGGACGGAGTCGGGTGAGAGAAGATGAGAGGGATCGAGAGAAGGGAAGGGGCGAGGCTGGGCACGGCGGCTACCTGCTGGTCCGGTGGTGCTCCGATGAAGATGGAGGCGACAGGGTCAGGTGAAGGCGCGCACGGGAGGATCTCATGCTCCTGGAGGAGAGGAGGCTCGGGCGATGGGCAGAGGAGGCTGTGGATTGGGCAGTGGCGAAAATCAAGGGAGGTGGTCGGAGAGAATTCGGATCAGGAGAAGATAGAGAGGTGGAGGCTCGGGCGCTGGTTGGAGGGAGATGGATCTGGGAGGATCCCGATGAAGATGCGAGAGACTGGCGGCGGAGGAGGGATTGGATGGATGGGACTGACTAGCTAGGGTTTGACTGTTTATATAGCTAGGAGGCGGATTTTGGACCCTCCGTTTAAATCAGACGGTCAAGAATAGAAGGTTAGGGGAGTTCAATGGAGAAACGCAGATATTTTTTTAGATGTTTAGGGATGATCCGGACCTGTTGGTCATGACCGTGCGGGTCGGGTTCGGAGAGGTTTCGGACGCGCGCAAGGGGTCTATGCATTGTACTGAGAGACTCCGATTTAAGCAAGAGGGCAAACGAAGAACAAGGTTGGTCTCGGAACGGTCAACGAAAGCAAGGGGGACGCGGCAACTACGAACTGGTGCAAGTTTTATGAAAACATGCGGATGCAATGCGTATGATGACATGATGAATGCAGCAAACAAATAAAACACACGACAACAACGAAAAACATGGAAGGCATCTGAAGCGTCGTTCTTGGGGCGTTACACAATGGTAGGGGAGCTTGAATATCCGCACGCCTAGCTTGCCTTCCACGCCAAGAAAAGATCCTTCCGGACACGGGACGAAGTCTTCAATCTTGTATCTTCATAGTCCTGGAGTCCGGCTGAAGGTATAGTCCGGCTATCCGAACACCCCCTAATCCAGGACCCCCTCAAGCACCATGATCTTCATGATAGAGAGTCTCTCATTTGTCACTTTCATATACTAGTGGAAATTTTACATTATAGAACTTGGCTTGTATATTTCAATGATGGGCTTCCTCAAAATGCCCTAGGTCTTCGTGAGCAAGCGAGTTGGATGCACACCCACTTAGTTTCTTTTGTTGAGCTTTCATATACTTATAGCTCTAGTGCATACGTTGCATGGCAATCCCTACTCACTCACATTGATATCTATTGATGGGCATCTCCATAGCCTGTTGATACGCCTAGTTGGTGTGAGACTATCTTCCCCTCTTTTTTCTTCTCCATAACCACCATTCTATTCGACATACAGTGCTATATCCATGGCTCACGCTCATGTATTGCATGAAGATCGAAAAAGTTTTGAAAATGTTAAAGTATGAAACAATTGCTTGGCTTGTCATCGGGGTTGTGCATGATTTAAATACTTTGTGTGGTGAAGTTGGAGCATAGCCAGACTATATGATTTTGTAGGGATAACTTTCTTTGGCCATGTTATTTTGAGAAGACATAATTGCTTTGTTAGTATGCTTGAAGTATTATTATTTTATGTCAATATGAACTTTTGTCTTGAATCTTTCGGATCTGAATATTCATACCACAATTAAGAAGAATTACATTGAAATTATGCCAAGTAGCACTCCGCATCAAAAATTCTCTTTTTATCATTTACCTACTCAAGGACGAGCAGGAATTCTCTTTTTATCATTTTGTCTTGAATCTTTCGGATCTGAATATTCATACCACAATTAAGAAGAATTACATTGAAATTATGCCAAGTAGCACTCCGCATCAAAAATTCTCTTTTTATCATTTACCTACTCAAGGACGAGCAGGAATTAAGCTTGGGGATGCCTGATACGTCTCCAACGTATCTATAATTTTTGATTGCTCCATGCTATATTATCTACTGTTTTGGACTATATTGGGCTTTATTTTCCACTTTTATATTATTTTTGGGACTAACCTATTAACCGGAGGCCCAGCCCAGAATTGCTATTTTTTGCCTATTTCAGAGTTTCGGAGAAACATAATATCAAACGGAGTCCAAACGGAATGAAACCTTCGGGAACGTGATTTTCTCATCAGATAAGACCCAAGAGACTTGGACCCTCCGTCAAGAAAGCCACGAGGTGGTCATGAGGGTGGAGGGCGCGCCCCTGCCTCGTAGGCCCCTCAAAGCTCCACCGACGTACTTCTCCCTCCTATATATACCTACGTACCCCCAAACGATCAAATATGGAGCCAAAAACCTAATTCCACCGCCGCAACCTTCTGTACCCACGAGATCCCATCTTGGGGCCTGTTCCGGAGCTCCGCCGGAGAGGGCCATCATCACGGAGGGCTTCTACATCATCCTAGCCCCTCCGATGAAGTGTGAGTAGTTTACCTCAGACCTTCGGGTCCATAGTTAGTAGCTAGATGGCTTATTCTCTCTTTTTGGATCTCAATACAATGTTCTCCCCCTCTCTCGTGGAGATCTATTTGATGTAATCTTCTTTTTGCAGTGTGTTTGTTGAGACCGATGAATTGTGGGTTTATGATCAAGTCTATCTATGAATAATATTTGAATCTTCTCTGAATTCTTTTATGTATGATTGGTTATCTTTGCAAGTCTCTTCGAATTATCAGTTTGGTTTGGCCTACTAGATTGGTTTTTCTTGCAATGGGAGAAGTGCTTAGCTTTGGGTTCAATCTTGCAGTGTCCTTTCCCAGTCACAGAAGGGGCAGCAAGGCACGTATTGTATTGTTGCCATCGAGGATAACAAGATGGGGTTTTTATCATATTGCATGAAACTATCCCTCTACATCATGTCATCTTGCTTAAGGCGTTACTCTGTTTTTAACTTAATACTCTGGATGCATGCTGGATAGCGGCCGATGAGTGGAGTAATAGTAGTAGATGCAGGCAGGAGTCGGTCTACTTGTCTCGAATGTGATGCCTATATACATGATCATACCTAGATATTCTCATAACTATCCTCGTTTTGTCAATTGCTCAACAATAATTTGTTCACCCACCGTAGAATACTTATGCTCTTGAGAGAAGCCACTAGTGAAACCTATGGCCCTCGGGTCTATTCTCATCATATCAATCTCCATCACTTTATTATTGCTTTGCTTTTTTACTTTGCCTTTTACTTTTTGACTTGCATCTCTATATCAAAAATACCAAAAATATTATCTATCATTTCTATCAGATCTCACTCTCGTAAGTGACCGTGAAGGGATTGACAACCCCTAATCGCGTTGGTTGCGTTGAGCTATTGTTTTTGTGTAGGTACGAGGGACTCGCGCGTAGCCTCCTACTGGATTGATACCTTGGTTCTCAAAAATTGAGGAAAATACTTACGCTACTTCTCTGCATCATCCTCTCCTCTTTGAGGAAATCCAACGCAGTGCTCAAGAGGTAGCAGAGGCGTAGTCCAGCATGTCGGTTAAGTCCTCTACAGTGGCTACTAGGTGGGTGGTGGGTGGGACGTAAAATTCCCCGTGGCTTACCTCAAGGCCCCGCTGAGCGTGCACCGAGGATGGGCCATCCGCGCTAGTCATTATTTGGATCCGATCTAGCACCTCGTTTAACAGGGCGAGATTAGCCGGATTGGCGTGTAAGATCTCTTCGGAGTCAACCTCCGGTGTGATGGTGAGGCGAGGAGTGAATCCGGTCAGGGTCGTCTCCTGGTCTTCGGATGCCGAACTGGCGCCAAGGCTCTAAGCCGGATCCATAGTAAGGAGGGTGAGTCCGGCCGGGGTCGATTCCTGGTCTACAGACACCAAACTTGCGTCGAGGGTCGAAGCCTGATATGCGGCGAGAGCCGATCCAGAGATCGGATCGGGAAGAGGTCCCAAAGTTGATGCTTCAGGGTCTGTGGGCATCTCTGGTAAGGTTGAGAAGCCAGTGAAAACCAGATCGCCCCGAGCGTCAGCGACGTACTCTAGGTTACCAAACCTGATCCAGTGCTCAGGGGTGAAACTGTCGACCTGGTCGAGATGACCGGTCGAGTCGGCGTGCAGAACGATGCTGTCGAACGCGAAAAGCTGGCCGGGGGGCGAAGATGTCCCATGCGTTGACGCCATCTTCGATAATCAGGCGGGCCATCAATCCTTCGGCGATCTGACAGCGGGACTCTCAATGAAAGCACCAAAGTCGGTGTCAAAACCGGTGGATCTCGGGTAGGGGGTCCCGAGTTGTGGATCTTGGATTAATGGAAACAAGGGACGAAGAACACGGTGTTTACCCAGGTTCGGACCCTCTCAAGGAGGTAAAACCCTACGTCATGCTTGATTATATTAGAGCGTATAGGATAATTACAGAGTCGATCTACCACGAGATCAGATGAACTAAACCCTAGGCTAGTAGGATGATGGTTGTTGTTCTCTAGCCTCTACGGGCTAAACCCTCTGGTTTATATAGACACCAAGGGTACTAGGGTTACATATGGTTGGTTACAACAAAGGAATAAGCGTGTCGAATCTTCTATCTTGACTTGGAGTACACACCAAGGCACCAAAGATCTCTTGTCCGGATACGATGCCGCCCAATATTCCAGTCCTCCAACAGCTGTAGTGCGGCCCGATTGTCTGGCCCATGAGAGATAAGCCGACAGCCCGAGGACCCCCCAGCCCAGGACTCCCTTAGTAGGTGCTGAGCAAGGTGTCGAGGCGCAGATCGGGGAAGGAGAGCGTGAGGCCGTAGTGGAGCGGCTTGGGGCCGGGTCGTCGGGGGAGGAGAGGACGGTGCTTCTCCCTACCCCCTCGGCGCTCAGCAAGAGGTGCTGCTCACCGCTGGGCGACACGACAGTGGTCGCCGCCCTGTCGTCTTCGGATCCATCCACCTCCATCTCTATTCTTGCCCCCTCGTTCCTCAGATGCCGACCGATTGACAGGTGATTCGGGAGACCGGAGGGAAGGGGACGGGAGGGGAGGGGAGGAGGCGGAGCACGGGGGACGAAGGATGGCGGCGACCGCAAGTGCGGGGAAGATGAGGTGGCGAATGGGAGGACGAAGAGGCGAGGCAGATGCCCTCCCTCATCTCATCCAACCACGGGCCAACCAGGGACCAACACGTCATGGGCCAACATGTGAAATGACGAAAATACCCTCGGCAGAGCACGGGAATAACAACAGTGGCACGAGATATTTTCGAAGGAGAGTGTAACTATTCATTGCTACAGGAACACAGACTCGATCCAACAGCCCGCGTTCTTCATCGGCTCGATCCGACGGCCCATATCTCATCATGTTGGAAATATGCCCTAGAGGCAATAATAAATAAGTTATTATTATATTTCCTTGTTCATGATAATCGTTTATTATCCATGCTATAATTGTATTGATAGGAAACTCAGATACATGTGTGGATACATAGACAACACCATGTCCCTAGTAAGCCTCTAGTTGACTAGCTCGTTGATCAATAGATGGTTACGGTTTCCTGACCATGGACATTGGATGTCGTTGATAACGGGATCACATCATTAGGAGAATCATGTGATGGACAAGACCCAATCCTAAGCCTGGCACAAAGATCGTGTAGTTCGTATGCTAAAGCTTTTCTAATGTCAAGTATCATTTCCTTAGACCATGAGATTGTGCAACTCCCGGATACCGTAGGAATGCTTTGGGTGTGCCAAACGTCACAACGTAACTGGGTGGCTATAAAGGTACACTACAGGTATCTCCGAAAGTGTCTGTTGGGTTGGCACGAATCGAGACTGGGATTTGTCACTCCGTGTGACGGAGAGGTATCTCTGGGCCCACTCGGTAGGACATCATCATAATGTGCACAATGTGATCAAGGAGTTGATCACGGGATGATGTGTTACGGAACGAGTAAAGAGACTTGCTGGTAACGAGATTGAACAAGGTATCGGGATACCGACGATCGAATCTCGGGCAAGTACAATACCGCTAGACAAAGGGAATTGAATACGGGATTGATCGAATCCTCGACATCGTGGTTCATCCGATGAAATCATCGTGGAACATGTGGTAACCAACATGGGTATCCAGATCCCGCTGTTGGTTATTGACCGGAGAACGTCTCGGTCATGTCTGCATGCTTCCCGAACCCGTAGGGTCTACACACTTAAGGTTCGGTGACGCTAGGGTTATAAAGGAAGTTTGTATGTGGTTACCGAATGTTGTTCGGAGTCCCGGATGAGATCCCGGACGTCACGAGGAGTTCCGAAATGGTCCGGAGGTAAAGATTGATATATTGGACGAAGGGTTTTGGAGTCCGGGAGTGTTCTGGAGGTACCGGGTGATGACCAGCGTGACCGAAAGGTGTTTCGGGAGCCCCGGCAAGTGTTGGGGGGCTTCATGGGCCAAGGGAAGGGGACAAACCAGCCCACTAAGGGGCTGTGCGCCCCCCTCACCTATTCCCACGTGACCAGGGGGTTTGGGGCGCCCCTTCTAGGGTTCCCACCTCCTGGCTTGGGGGCCAAGTCACCCAAAGGGGAGATCCCATCTGCCCTGGCCGCCGCCCCTCCTAGGGGAAACCCTAGGGCGCCTCCCCTCCCCCTTGCCCCTATATATATTGGAGGTTTTGGGGCTGCCCAAGACACGAGATGAATTCTCCCAAGGCGCAGCCCTACCTCTCTCCCTCCTCGTCTCTCGTAGTGCTTGGCGAAGCCCTGCTAGAGTTCCACGCTCCTCCACCACCACCACGCCGTTGTGCTGCTGCTGGACGGAGTCTTCCTCAACCTCTCCCTCTCTCCTTGCTGGATCAAGGCATGGGAGACGTCCCCGGGCTGTACGTGTGTTGAACGCGGAGGTGCCGTCCGTTCGGCACTAGGATCATCGGTGATTTGGATCACGACGAGTACGACTCCATCAACCCCATTCACTTGAACGCTTCCGCTTAGCGATCTACAAGGGTACGTAGATGCCCTCTCATTCCCCTTGTTGTTGGTTTCTCCATAGATAGATCTTGGTGACACGTAGGAAAATTTTGAATTTCTGCTACGTTCCCCAACAGTGGCATCATGAGCTAGGTCTATTGCGTAGATTCTATGCATGAGTAGAACACAAAGTAGTTGTGGGCGTTGATTTTGTTCAATATGCTTACCGTTACTATTCAATCTTGTTTCGACGGTATTGTGGGATGAAGCGGCCCGGACCAACCTTACACATACTCTTACGTGAGACCGGTTCCACCGACTGACATGCACTAGTTGCATAAGGTGGCTGGCGTGTGTCTGTCTCTCCCACTTTAGTCGGAACGGATTCGATGAAAAGGGTCCTTATGAAGGGTAAATAGCAATTGGCATATCACGTTGTGGTTTTGCGTAGGTAAGAAACGTTCTTGCTAGAAACCCATAGCAGCCACGTAAAACATGGAAACAACAATTAGAGGACGTCTAACTTGTTTTTGTAGGGTATGCTATGTGATGTGATATGGCCAAAGGATGTGATGAATGATATATGTGATGTATGAGATGATCATGTTCTTGTAATAGGAATCACGACTTGCATGTCGATGAGTATGACAACCGGTAGGAGCCATAGGAGTTGTCTTTAATTTATTTATGACCTGCGTGTCAACATAAACGTCATGTAATTACTTTACTTTATTACTAACCGTTAGCCATAGTAGTAGAAGTAATAGTTGGCGAGACAACTTCATGAAGACACGATGATGGAGATCATGATGTCATGCCGGTGACGATGATGATCATGGAGCCCCGAAGATGGAGATCCAAAAGGAGCAAAGTGATGATGGCCATATCATGTCACTATTTGATTGCATGTGATGTTTATCATGTTATTGCATCTTATTTGCTTAGAACAACGGTAGTAAATAAGATGATCCCTCATTAAAATTTCAAGAAGTGTTCTCCCCTAACTGTGCACCGTTGCTAAAGTTCGTCGTTTCGAAGCACCACGTGATGATCGGGTGTGATAGATCCTTACGTTCACATACAACGGGTGTAAGACAGTTTTACACATGCAAAACACTTAGGGTTAACTTGACGAGCCTAGCATGTACAGACATGGCCTCGGAACACAGAGACCGAAAGGTCGAGCATGAGTCGTATGGTAGATACGATCAACATGAAGATGTTCACCGATGATGACTAGTCCGTCTCACGTGATGATCGGACACGGCCTAGTTGACTCGGATCATGTAATCACTTATATTACTAGAGGGATGTCTATCTGAGTGGGAGTTCATAAGATGAACTTAATTATCCTGAACATAGTCAAAAGGTCTTCGCAAATTATATCTCGCGCATCAGTTCTGCTGTTTAGATACGTTCCTAGAGAAAATTTAGTTGAAAGTTGATAGTAGCAATTATGCGTACTAGGTCCGTAAACCGAGGATTGTCCTCGTTGCTTCGTAGAAGGCTTATGTCCTTAATGCACTGCTCAGTGTGCTGAACCTCAAACGTCGTCTGTGGATGTTGCGAACATCTGACATACACGTTTTGATAACTACGTGATAGTTCAGTTGAACGGTTTAGAGTTGAGGCACCGAAGACGGTTTTTGAAACGTCGCGGAACATATGAGATGTTTCGAGGGCTGAAATTGGAATTTCAGGCTCGTGCCCACGTCGAGAGGTATGAGATCTCCGACAAGTTTCTTATCCTATAGACTAAGGGAGAAAAGCTCAATCGTTGAGTTTGTGCTCAGATTGTCTGAGTACAACAATCACTTGAATCGAGTGGGAGTTGATCTTCCAGATAAGATAGTGATGTTTCTCCAAAGTCATTGCCACCAAGCTGCTAGAGCTTCGTGATGAACTATAACATATCAGGGATAGACATGATGATCCTTGAGCAATTCACGATGTTTGACACCGCAAAAGTAGAAATCAAGAAGGAGCATCAATTGTTGATGGTTGGTGAAACCACTAGTTTCAAGAAGGGCAAGGGCTGAACCCTAACCCGAGACTAAGTGCTTCTGTAATGAGGGGAACAACTACTGGAGCAGAATTACCCTAGATACTTGGTAGATGAGAAGGATGTCGATAGGAGTATATTGGATATACATTATGTTAATGTGTACTTTACTAGTACTCCTAGTAGCACCAGGGTATTAGATACCGGTTCGGTTGCTAAGTGTTAGTAACTCGAAATGAAAGCTACGGAATAAACGGATACTAGCTAAAGGTGAGCGGACGATATGTATTGGAAGTGTTTCCAAGGTTGATATGATCAAGCATCGCACGCTCACTCTACCATCGAGATTGGTGTTAAACCTAGATAATTGTTATTTGGTGTTTGCGTTGAGCATAGACATGATTGGATTATGTCTATCGCAATACGGTTGTTCATTTAAAGAGAATAATAGTTACTCTGTTTATTTGAATAATACCTTTAATGGTCTTGCACCTAAAGGAATGGTTTATTGAATCTTGATTGTAGTGATACACATTTTCATGCCAAAAGGTATAAGATGATAATGATAGTACCACTTACTTGTGGCACTGCTATGTAAGTCATATTGGTATAATACACATGAAGAAACTCCATGCAGATGGATCGTTTAGACTCACTTGATTTTGAATCACTTGAGATATGCAAATCTTACCACGTGGGCAAGATGACTGAAAAGCCTCATAGCAACTTGTTGGAAGTAACGCATTTTGATGTGTGCAGTCCAATGGGTGCTGAGGCATGCAGTGAATATCGTTATGTTCTTACTTCACAGATGATTCGAGTAGATGTTGAGTATATCTACTTGATGAAACACAAGTTTGAATTATTGAATGGTTCAAGTAATTTCAGAATGAAGTTGAAGATTATCGTGACAAGAGGATAAAATGTCTATGATACGATCATAGAGACGAATATCTGAGTTATGAGTTTGGCACACAATTAAGACATTGTGGAAATTGTTTCACGATTAATACCGCCTGGAACACCATAGTGTGATGGTGTGTCCGAACATCATAGTTGCACCCTATGGGATATGGTGCGTACCATGATGTCTCTTATCGAATTACCACTATCGTTCATAGGTTAGGCATTAGAGACAACCACACTCACTTGAATAGGGCACCACGTAATTCCGTTGAGACGAAACCGTTTGAACTATGGTTTGGAGAAACCTGAGTTGTCGTTTCTTAAAAGTTTGGGGCTGCGACGCTTATGAGAAAAGGTTTCAGGTTGATAAGCTCGAACCCAAAGCGGATAAAATGCATCTTCATAGAACACCCAAAAACAGTTGGGTATACCTCCTATCTCAGATCCGAAAGCAATAGGGATTGTTTTTAGAATCAGGTCCTTTCTCGAGAAAGAGTTTCTCTCGAAAGAATTGAGTGGGAGGAAGATAGAACTTGATAAGGTTGTTGAACCTTTACTTCAACCAGAGAGTAGCACAGCACAGGAAAAATGTTTCTGTGGCCCCTGCCCCAGTTGAAGAGAAAGCTAATGATGATGATCGTGGAGCTTCAGATCAAGTTACTATCGAACCTCATAGGTTGACAAGGGTGTGTACAACTTCTAAGTGGTAACCCGGTCTTAAAGGTCACGTTGTTGGACAACGATGAACCTATGAGCTATGAAGAAGCGATGGTGGGCCCGGATTCCGAAAAATGGCTCGAGGCCATAAAATCCGAGAGAGGATCCATGTCTGAAAACAAAGTGTAGACTTTGGCAGAACGGCTCGATGGTCGTAAGGCTGTTGAGTACAGATGGATTTTAAAAGGAAGACAGACAATGATGGTAAGTGTCACCATTGAGAAAGCTCGACTTCTCGTTAAGGTGTTTCCCGACAAGTTCAAGGAGTTGACTACGATGAGACTTTCTCACTCGTAGCGATGCTAAGAGTCTGTTGGAATTATATTAGCGGGTACTGCATTATTTATGAAATCTTACAGATAGGATGTCAAAATATTGTTTCCTTGATGATTTTCTTGAGGAAAGGTTGTATGTGATACAACCAGAAGATTTTGTCGATCCTGAAAGATGCTAACAAGTATGCAAAGCTCCAGCAATCCTTCTAAGGACTGGAGTAAGCATCTCGGAGTCGGAATATACACTTTGATGGAGTAATCAAAGTTTATGGGTTTATACAAAGTTTGTTAGAAACTTGTATTTACAATAAAGTGAGTGGGAGCACTACGACATTTCTGATAAGTATATGTGGATGACATATTGTTGATCGGAAATGATGTAGAATTTCTGGAAAGCATATAGGGTTATTTGAAAGGTGTTTTTCAATGGAAAACCTGGATTAAGCTACTTGAACATTGAGCATCAAGATCTATAAGAATAGATCGAAGCGCTTAATGGTACTTTCAAATGAGCACATACCTTGACATGATCTTGAAGGTGTTCAAGATGGATCAGCCAAAGAAGGAGTTCTTGCCTGAGTTGTAAGGTATGAAGTTAAGAGTTAAAGCTCGACCACGGCAGAAGAAAGAGGAAGGACGAAGGTTGTCCCCTATGCTTTTGTCATAGGCTCTATACGGTATGCCATGCTGAGTACCGCACCTGATGTGTGCCTTGCCACATGTCTGGCAAGAGGGTACAAAGGTGATCTAGGAGTAGATCACCAGATAGCGGTCAAAATTATCCTTAGAGGAATAAGGATATGTTTCTCGGTTATGGAGGTGATAAAGAGTTCGACGTAAAGAGTTACGTCGATGCAAGCTTAACACCTATCCGGATAGCTTTGAGTAGAGATGCCGGATACGTATAATGGAGCAACAATTTGAAAAAGCTCCAAGTAGAACAGTAATTTGAAATGGCTCCAAATGTAGCGTAAAGATTTGCGAAGTACATACGGATCTGAATGATGCAGACCCGTTGACTAAAATCTCTCTCACAAGCAACATGATCAAACCCATAACTCATTGAGTGTTAATCACATAGTGATGTGAACTAGATTATTGAATCTAGTAAACTCTTTGGATGTTGATCACATGGCGATGTGACCCGTGAGTGTTAATCACATGGCGATGTGAACTAGATTATTGACTCTAGTGCAAGTGGGAGACTGTTGGAAATATGCCCTAGAGGCAATAATAAATAAGTTATTATTATATTTCCTTGTTCATGATAATCGTTTATTATCCATGCTATAATTGTATTGATAGGAAACTCAGATACATGTGTGGATACATAGACAACACCATGTCCCTAGTAAGCCTCTAGTTGACTAGCTCGTTGATCAATAGATGGTTACGGTTTCCTGACCATGGACATTGGATGTCGTTGATAACGGGATCACATCATTAGGAGAATCATGTGATGGACAAGACCCAATCCTAAGCCTAGCACAAAGATCGTGTAGTTCGTATGCTAAAGCTTTTCTAATGTCAAATATCATTTCCTTAGACCATGAGATTGTGCAACTCCCGGATACCGTAGGAATGCTTTGGGTGTGCCAAACGTCACAACGTAACTGGGTGGCTATAAAGGTACACTACAGGTATCTCCGAAAGTGTCTGTTGGGTTGGCACGAATCGAGACTGGGATTTGTCACTCCGTGTGACGGAGAGGTATCTCTGGGCCCACTCGGTAGGACATCATCATAATGTGCACAATGTGATCAAGGAGTTGATCACGGGATGATGTGTTACGGAACGAGTAAAGAGACTTGCCGGTAACGAGATTGAACAAGGTATCGGGATACCGACGATCGAATCTCGGGCAAGTACAATACCGCTAGACAAAGGGAATTGAATACGGGATTGATCGAATCCTCGACATCGTGGTTCATCCGATGAAATCATCATGGAACATGTGGGAACCAACATGGGTATCCAGATCCCGCTGTTGGTTATTGACCGGAGAACGTCTCGGTCATGTCTGCATGCTTCCCGAACCCGTAGGGTCTACACACTTAAGGTTCGGTGACGCTAGGGTTATAAAGGAAGTTTGTATGTGGTTACTGAATGTTGTTCGGAGTCCCGGATGAGATCCCGGACGTCACGAGGAGTTCCGAAATGGTCCGAAGGTAAAGATTGATATATTGGACGAAGGGTTTTGGAGTCCGGGAGTGTTCTGGAGGTACCGGGTGATGACCAGCGTGACCGAAAGGTGTTTCGGGAGCCCCGACAAGTGTTGGGGGGCTTCATGGGCCAAGGGAAGGGGACAAACCAGCCCACTAAGGGGCTGTGCGCCCCCCTCACCTATTCCCACGTGACCAGGGGGTTTGGGGCGCTCCTTCTAGGGTTCCCACCTCCTGGCTTGGGGGCCAAGTCACCCAAAGGGGAGATCCCATCTGCCCTGGCCGCCGCCCCCCCTAGGGGAAACCCTAGGGCGCCTCCCCTCCCCCTTGCCCCTATATATATTGGAGGTTTTGAGGCTGCCCAAGACACGAGATGAATTCTCCCAAGGCACAGCCCTACCTCTCTCCCTCCTCGTCTCTCGTAGTGCTTGGCGAAGCCCTGCTAGAGTTCCACGCTCCTCCACCACCACCACGCCGTTGTGCTGCTGCTGGACGGAGTCTTCCTCAACCTCTCCCTCTCTTCTTGCTGGATCAAGGCATGGGAGACGTCCCCGGGCTGTACGTGTGTTGAACGCGGAGGTGCCGTCCGTTCGGCACTAGGATCATCGGTGATTTGGATCACGACGAGTACGACTCCATCAACCCCGTTCACTTGAACGCTTCCGCTTAGCGATCTACAAGGGTATGTAGATGCCCTCTCATTCCCCTCGTTGTTGGTTTCTCCATAGATAGATCTTGGTGACACGTAGGAAAATTTTAAATTTCTGCTACGTTCCCCAACACATCAAGCAAACAAAACGGACGGTCAGATCTTCCAAATCGCTGAGAGAGCTCGGGGGCTCCCGCGGATCTTGTTTTTGGATACCATAGCAATCTTTGTAACGGATTGGACGACACAACCACAAGTGCAACTCGAGGCTTGAGTGGAGTGCTGGCTCTGTCGGAGGCCTGGCCCAAGCACTTCGCCGCGGAGGTGGAGGCTGGAGAGTGTGCCTCGTTTCCTTTGAGTGCAACAGTGGGCAGGTGGATTAACAGGAGCCATAGGAACAGGACCAGCTGCAATCTAGAGGTCTCAGACATGGGTAGCACATCAACCCAAAAAAATCAGTCTTTATTCGCTAATCGTATCAGTACAAGGCTACAGGATTCACTGATGTACAAGGAAGCAGTGGAATGGAGCAGAAGAAAAGAAGTGGTAAACACAAGAGAAATCGACCCAGTGCTCTGTCCAACGAACTAGAGGTTCGGGGAAAGTGAATTCCCCGCTGCCTAACTCAAAATCAAGCAATCGTAGACGGACCCCTCTGCTGCCCGCGCTAGTGCGAATTGCCGTCCTTGCCCTTCTCCTCCTCGTCGCCACCCACCGCCACCGGCGGGGACTCCTCCGCCGGGTCGACCAGGGGCGGCGGGGGCGCCAGGTGGAAGGCCACGAACTGGGCGGCCGCGGGGTTGAAGGACCCGAACTTGGGCGTCGTCTCCACCCCGGAGAAGCTCCGCGCGAGGAACGAGAACCCGTCGTCCTCCTCCTCCTCGCTCGCCGCCGCGGCAGCAGCGGCCGCGGCCGCCGCCGCGCTGGGGACCTTCTCGAGCGCGGCCACGCGCGCGCGCCGCCGCTTCGGCTCCGGCCGTTCGTCCCCCTCCCCGGCGTCCGCCGGCGCGGTGCGCTTCTCGGGGGCCGGCGTTCCCGCGCGTGGCGGGCGGGGAGGGGAGGGATCCTCCGCCTGCGGCTCGGCCGCGGGCGCGGCCACCGCCGCCATTCCTCCGGGGAGGGATCTGATCAGCTCCGGGCCGCGGGAGCCTCCGGGGATTTTTTTTCTCCCTCCCTCCCTCCCCCCGCTCCGATCTGTGCGCGCTAGTGCGCTTGGCTGGGCGCGCGTGGTGGGGATTGCTCGGGCGGTCGCACTCACATGGGGGCTCTCGCGCTCGCCCCCGGCCGCGCGGGCTCACGTCACGCGGCACGGGCCTGTGACACCGCCGTGGCGCTGGCGCCGTGCGCTCCCACCCTTGTCGCGCGTGCGCGCCCCGCCGATAGGGACCTGCCGTGGACTCGTTTTCCGTAGAATTCTTCCCCGTTTTCTGTCGCGGTGATCAACCGTCGCCGTTTTATACTGTTGTGCTGACTGGCTGGCTGAGAAGTGCTTACGGAGGTGACTTGGGTAAGCACCAATGGGCATTGACATTCCAGCTTGTATGCTAGCAAATGGTGGTTACATGTTTCTCCATTTGGGAAATCATGAACACGTGACTCAGGATGTCGCAAAAACACCAGTTTTTACAGCGGCGGTGCTAGGACCGCCGCCAAACTCGGCCGATCGCGTGCCAGCCGCACGATGCGGGTCATGTTGCCAAAAAGGGAAAAAAAATCTGTCAGCGTCCTCGTCGAAATGCCGCATTGGTGGGTTCTCCTCGCCGCTGCCTGCTTCCGGCGACCTCACGGCGCACGTCGCCACTCGCCACGGTCGCGAGATGTAGCACCCATGGCTCGCCGGTCGCAGCTCCAGTAATCGCGGGTCGCAGTAAAGTGGCTCGTCGACCACTACAAAAATGACTCGCCGTTGCAAACTCTGGAAGTCGCTGGTTCCAACAAAATGCCTCGTCGGACACAGCGCATTGCTCACCGATCCGAATAAGAAAATTATTTCGATTGTCGTAGCTTTGGTAGTCGTTGGTTCCAGCAAAAATGGTTGCTCGTTCTAGCAAAAATGCTCGTTGGAAGTCGTCGCTCATGGTTCCAGCATCTTGTTGGTCGGTTCCAGCACGCGGTCGTCATGGTCGCAACATCTTGCCCCACTGATTCCAGCCCACGGTCGTCGTGGTTGCAACATCACGCCGGCCGGCTCCAGCCAACGGTTACCACAGATATAGAAACACCCGCCGTTGGTTCTAGCAACCATGGCTCCGCTGGGTTGCAACACCAACTCATGCAGTCTTCAATGCCTTCGTCCACCGCACCTCTAGTTGCAGCATGTCGTGTGTCAGCCCACGTCGCGGCAGTCATAGCATCAGGGGACGCTGCTCGGCAAAAACTCCAGGTGTGGTTGTAGGATCAACTTTCACCCTTGCAGCCAACGGTGTTGTCATCCCGGCTCGCCATAGTTGTCGTCACCAACGCCCGACAGTCAACCCCATCTCTTCCCAGATCTGGACACAATAGGAGGGAGAGAGGGAAGAGGGGGACAAGGAAGAAGGGATGAGAAGGAGGAGAGAGCAAGCTTGCAGCATGTGGCGTCCCTATCGTCGACGCATGGCTGCCCTACACTGCTATCCCCTTGGAGCAAGGAGGAGAGAGCACAAGATAAGGAAAGTGGAAGAAAACGAGCGCCGGTGCGGTCCAGCTTCTGTTGCCATGGATGTAGCTTTGTAGTCGAGGATGCAGCTCCGTCACCGGCAGGTTCCAGCATGTGATCGACGTGGTTGCAACATCTATGGCTGCCGGTTCCAGCGCGCGTCACCGTGACCTAGCATCCCGTGGCATTCGTCTCCTAGCACCGGCTATTGCCGATTGCAGCAGGACTGCCAGTGGGTTCCAATTTTTGCTGTCAAGGATGCAGCTTTGTCCCCGATCGGTTCCAGGACGAGGCCACAATGATTGCATCATCTTTGGCAGACGGTTCCAACACGTGTTACCGTGATCCCAGCATCCAGTTGCGGCATCATTGGCCACCATTTGTAACTGGTAGCTGTCGAGTGCAGCATGCGGGCGTGTAAAAGGCGATGAGGGGCGCAAAAGACCATGAACACCGAACACATCTACTCCCTCCGTCCCATAATGTAAGACGTTTTTTAACACTACACTAGTGTTGAAAAACATCTTACATTATGTGACGGAGGAAGTATGTCGTAAACCACACACATCCGGCTTCCCACTCGTATCATGTGGTCATGGCTTGTGAGCGGATAGGTCGAGGAGGTGGTGCGGGCCCGATGGCTAGTTCACCATTGTGGATCAAAGGAGGGGCGCGGTGGTGCTAGGGAGCAGGTGGATACCTGCTCCTACAACAACTCCGCTCGCATGGATGAGAGAAAAAACCCATGTGCTAGGTCAGCGGAGGAAGTTGGCACGGGGAGCTGTGGTTTGGGGTGGGGCCTGCGCGGGAGTGAGACTAGCCGTCGGTGGCAGGATCACGAGAGGAAGAGGAAAGCAACACGTGTGGTGAAAGGCGACCGGTGGAGCGCCGGCCGATCGGCCGATTAGAAACTTTTACCATTATAATCTTCTCTTAATCCAATCTCTAAGGGCATGTACAATGGTGCTATCTTAGGAGTGCCATGTAGGATAAATGATGAGGTGAAGGAGAGAGAACTTATAAAAAAAGGCTTGTCTTCTGTTATTTAAGAGAAGACAAGAGATGATCTCTTAGCATAATATGTCTCACCGGAATAACTAGTTATTGAAGATAATGCTAAGAGATGATCCATTGTAGACATTCTTTTTTGTCATTTCTAAAGTACATGCAAGACTTAAGATAAGTCTATCTTAGAGCACCTGCAACTGGACTTGGCAAATCCGGCCCCTCAAACGCCCGCGGACGCGCTCGGGCACACCCGCGGGCGCATCCGGACGGCCGTCATATTTCGTTTCGGGCATCCACATATCTCAAATCCGGACTCACAATCCACGCAAATACATGCACGTCGATCATGCAACACAATGTCTCACGTAAATAGCTATTGTTCGTATCAAGCATACATAACATTTACAAAAAAAATTATTTGAAGTGCCAAACTCAAGCATTGCCTCCTTGGTTGCCATTGTGGATCCACATGTGCTCCACAAGATCATTGAGTAGTTGCGTGTGCACCTGCTGATCTCGAAGATTTTGATGCATCTGCAGAAAGTTCATAAGTTGAGCCGCATCTTCCGGGATTTCAATTTGTTCTCTGGGTGCTTCGAAATCATGGGTTTGGGCTACACCATCGCCCTCATCCTCGACGATCATATTGTGCAGAATAGCACAACATGTCATCAGCTGCCACAAAAGTTCCTGACTCCCACATCGTTGCAGCGCTCCGCATAATTCCCCAACGAGCCTGAAGCACACCAAATGCCCTCTCCACGTCCTTCCTGGCCGCTTCCTGCATTGCTGCAAAGTGGATTTGTTTATTGCCACACGGCTCGGATATGGTCTTCACAAACGTCGCCCACTAAGGATAGATACTATCGGCAAGATAGTACCCCATGTTGTAGTCTCGGCCGTTGACGGTGTAGTTGCACGGTGGTGATTCCCCATTGCAAAGCCTCCTGAACATCGGAGATCGTTGAAGCACGTTGATGTCGTTGTGAGAACCGGGCATTCCAAAGAAAGCATGACAAATCCATAAGTCATGTGATGACACCGCTTCTATTATGATGGTGGCCTCTCTGGTGTGACCTTGATACATTCCCCGCAGACCTTTGGGGCAGTTTTTCCATTGCCAATGCATGCAATCAATTGATCCGAGCATTCCTGGAAACCCTCTTGCCTCTCCAATAGCCAACAACTTCTCTGTGTCCTGCGCATTTGGTTCTATGAGATACTCCGGTCCAAACACCTCAACCACGACGCGAGCAAATTTGAAGTAGTCTCCAGACACGTTCTCTCCCTCGTCCCGACCATCTCACCAACGACGTCTGCAGCAGTACCAAGTACAAGCATCCTTAGAGCAGTCGCGCACTTCTGCTTGGGCGAGAAAGAGAGTTGGCCGCAACAATCCCTTCTCGGCTTGAAGTAGTCGTCGTGTGCCTCCACTCCCTCCATAATGCGCAAAAACAATGGTTTCTGGCTTTCCGCATGCGAAAACGGCGACGAAACCATGGATCATCCGGGAAAGCAGGTATGGGAGCAAAGTAGTCCTTCTACAGTATGGACACCCTGTCCCGGTTGATCACTCTTCTCCCTTTGATTGAGCCCTTGAAATTGAGAATATGCTCCACTTGTCGCTCCATTTCCTCTTGCATGCTCACGAGCATGATCATGTCCACTTCTTTGTCCGAATCCGACAAATCTAAGAACTCATCTTGAATCATTTGGTCAAGCTCCGTCAGTCCATACTCCTCGTCCGACGAAGCATCGAAATCCATCATTTACCTATCAAAATCACAATAATTCCGGTCGGTCAATGTGTCGAACACATCAAGCGCAAGGCGGAGCCGGAGAGTTGCCGGACGTACCACGGTGGCGTCCGGGACGACGACGACGTCCTCCGCGGCTAGGACGGGAGCGCTCTTCTGGAGCTAGCGGCGAAGAGCCTAGGAACGGCTGCGGAGCTGCCAGCTGGACGGTGCGGAGGAGGAAGAAGAGAGGAGAGAGCAAATAGATCCGGCAGCTCGGAGGGGGGGTTGGATTTGGTGCAATTTGGGGTGGGGTCGGGCTGTCGGGTACGACGTGGAGGGCGTGTCCGGACACCTCATATCCGCCCCATATTTGAGCTGGATATGGAGGGTGCCGGTCAGCCCGGGCGTTTGAGGGCCCGTCTGGGTAAAAAAAGGTGACCAGGCAGTGACCGGGCGGGGCACCCAGGCATATAAAACGGGTTTGAGAGATCCGGTTGTAGATGCTCTTATCAATCATTATACCTGCCTTAACCGTTGTTAGTCCCCTGGTGTGTGAATCAAATGATCGACTGGGCATAAATTGCATCTCCCTGGCTCTCATAGCCTCTTCCCCTCTCGCGCCCAAGGCAAAGCGACGCGGGCGGCCATGACCTAGCCCAGGGAAAATATCCAGTGCTACCGCCCCTTAGATGCTACCGTGATACGGGCTTTCAGGCCGTCGGATTCTCAAATCGAACGGCTCGTAATAACTCTACAACATTTGCAGAAAAGCCTACTAGGAGTCCAAAAATTACGCATAGATCCAGCAGATCCAACAAACTTCTGGATGCCGTCCGATCCAACGGTCAAGAAGTCCGTATCACGGTAGCACCTAAGGTTTGGTAGCACCAGATACTCTCCCCCTAGCCCACTCTCAGGCCATCTCTCCGCCTGCGTCCCTCTCCACCCAAAAAAGAAAAAGAAGGATAAAAGAAACTGAATCAGAGACGCACCAGGTCGCCGTTCTCTGCGACGCAAGCACCAGAACAACAAGGCCGCCGGTGGCTGCGAGCGCCGGAGCGCACGGCGGGGAGAGGGAGCGACGAGGCGCGGTCGGCACAGACCATAGAGGTACGTGTTATTTTGCCGCACTGCTCTCTTCTTCCGCTTATATGCTTGAGACCTAGAGTCTAGTTGGAGGTCGGCAAAATTGTGGAATCTGGTTATGTGAATGCGTTATTGGATTGCATTTTTTTCTTCTATGAAATGCAGACACAGCCGCGCGGATTCTGAGATACAGGATACTGTAATTTTCCTGATTCCACCGTAGTAGAATGTACACGCACTCGTCATTTCCCCATTTAGAGATCTAGACACTGCCACCATTTGCAAGCTGCTGTAGGTGCTCTCCTAGTCTCTTTTGCATAAATAAACTACCCCTCCTGTTCCAAAATAAGTGTCGTGGTTTTAGTTCAATTTGGAATGGAGGGAGTATTTTGTGATGTACTCCCTCAGTTCCTAAATATAAGTCTTTTTAGAGATTCTAATATGGACTACATAGGAACAAATGAGTGAATCTGCACTTTAAAATATGTCTATGTACATCTGTATATAGTTCGTATTGAAATCTCTAAAAAGACTTATATTTAGAAACAGAGGGAGTAGTTGGTATTTGCTACTCTAAAAAGACTATTGGGGTTTCTTCAAATCTTCATTACCGTGCTGGCAGCGAGTGATCTAAATTATTCTCTCTTCGCTCAGATAGTCGCTAATTTTTCTTTGCCCAGGTGCTGGGGCAGCTTCTTCTTCAGAGATGTTTCTAGGTCTGCTGAATCCGCATGTCCCACATGGAAAATTTCTAGCTGTGGTGCTTGTGGCCACTTGGACCTCCATCGCTGCCGCTGCTTCGTCGCCAAGTGAGCAGGTACGCAGGGGTTGAATGAAGTTTTTGCCTATGCGATTCTATGTGGAATTTTCTACAGATTTTCCGTTGCATTACTGAATTCAGTTCTAGGAAGCAGGATTTGTGCACCCATCCTATGTTAGATTGAGTTACACTCTGTGAGTTTAGTTTTCTCGTGGTAGTTAACTGTGTTTGATGATTAACAAGAGCCACAATGTTAACTACTTAGGCACTACTTTAAATTTGGTTCATTTTTTGTTCCAAGACGTTCAAATTTTTTGTCTGTAAGTTCTAATTCTAGTTCCGTGCAGGCAGGTAGCAGCGAGAAATCTTTCAATTGCATGCCCTGCTCTATGACATACGTTTCTGATGCATATCGCGGCGCCTTGACGCCACCGCTTGCTCAACATAATGACTTAGCTGACGTACTTGATTCTTCTGACTTGTGCAACGGACTTACTAATGACCTTGATGTGCCTGTGCTTTTGGAATCGCACCGGCAACTTGTTGGTGAAGGTTCCCACCGCCGTCTTGTCTATTCCATGAAATTTGATAACAGAAAAGATACTCTGGTAAAATTCCTTGATGGCTATGATGCTAATCTTGTGGTAATTGAGCGCCTCCCTAGTGGGGTCTTTGTTGACCCATTCGAGCTACATCATTTTGTTGAACGAAAAGGTGAGACAAAACTCTGTGCTAGCCAGTCAACTACACTAATATACATTTACATTGTTCCCTAATAAAAAATACATTTACATTGTGATGATTTGCTTTTTATCTTGTAGTTTTTCTTGATGTTGCTGTTTTTGGAGACACAAACCTGGAACTCCCCTCAGCTCTGTCCAACCGGTCAGCTGTTGAGATTCATTTTGATCTCAAGCCAAGCACATCAATGAACTGTAACCTTGTGATGGAGCTTCCTCTCCATGCTAGATACCCAGTAAGTTTCTAGTTTCCAAGAAAATTATCTGCGGTAACAAGCTGTCAACTTGATTTATTTGGTTCATGCTGTCCGCAAATACACATACTTCTGATTGGAAAGTTTGCCTTCTCAATTTGAGGGAACGGGTCACATGATTATTCTTAAAACATTCAACAACGGTCTAGTGTTTATGTGCAAATCATCTCCCTGATCGAAATCGAACAGTGCATCCTGATAACAGACGAAATAACTATTGTAGTCCAGGTTACCGGCTTGGCGCATATAATGTCAAATAATGCATGCCCAGCATGTTATTTACAGAACAGGCACCTAACAAATATGAGGTAGAGATCAGCAATACCTTGCAACGGTAGTAATTTATGTTTAGTTTTGCTTTAGATCACGTCTCATTATTGTCCTTGTATTTGTGGTAATTTTATGGACCAGCTATTGACCATCCCACCATAAAAGGTTTCCAGATTTTCCAGAAGAACACTGAAGGTAGTGAATGGTGTGAGAGTGGTACATCTGGCAAAATTGAAATTTCTGATGAACTAAACTGCGGAAAAACAATTACTCAATTGTGTAGTCAAACAAGAGACCGAGAAATGAGAAAGACATGAGATAAATGCTAATTACTAAGTGGCATAAAATCGGTACTCATTGTATATTTGTGTGTTTTAGATCTCATCGTTAGGTAGAGTTTAAGATTTCACCAGACTGTGGGTCCCTGCTTGCCTTGATCCCACGTATTTTAGGAAATTTTGAAAAGCTTTAATGATATCAACAGATCGAGTGAAACAATGCACACTGCAGTGTGTCTGTGGTCAGGCAACATGGTGAAATGGGAAGCTACAGAAGTACAATTAATTTACATTTTTCTAGAGATTTCACTTTTGGAGTACTTTCATCTGAAATGTTCTAACATGTGTTGGAGATTGCTGGATGATAGGAGATAGAAAGAGAAAAATGGAGGAAGCTAAATCTGTGGGGCTGGCCACCTACCCCACCCTCCATTTGCATGTTCTAACTTGGTGCAAACATGCCTGAAATGCACATGGTGTTACGAAAATATTACATGGTTCTCATGTTGATCTCCTTTACTTCTTATTTGTCATGGAAGGTGAATATACAGGGCAGTTATCTTGGAGTAATTTATAGGTCTTAGGTTCCTCCCAAATTCTCTTGTAACAGATGCTTGATGTTAATAAAGTCACTTTCTCCCTCAAGAAAATGTCTTAAGATTCTGTAGTCCAGTCCAATTTTAGATGCTATGATGGATCCATGATAAAATTTCACATACAGGTTTTCAGTTATTCCCTTCTTCATCATTACACTTCTGAAGAAATCCCCTAGCAGACTACTGACGGCGTATTTATTTGCAGCCTCTCGATGCCAGCGGTTACGCAACGGTTGAGTTGGGCAGCCCTGACCTGCTCCTCCGTTACAGAAGAAAGGAAGCTCATCCTGATTCCTGCCTGTGGGTCCTCCAGAATCTCGACGCCACACCTGTGGAGAAAGCTGCGTGGCGCATGCCCTGTGGCGACGAAGCACACACAGGATTTGTCTCTAGCCTCACTTTCATTTCGGCTCTGGTTTGCTCCATGTCCATAGTCCTGGCAGCCTCCCTGGTTTCTTGATGCAAGTACTGGAACCGCGAGACATGATGCATTGGTCTACTTCAAAAGTCAGATTGCTTTCACAGAGCTTTTGCACGTCCATACGCAATCTGCAGTTTTCAGAGTTAGCCAAGTACGGGGAAAAGAGCATCAGTTGCATGCTTGGTGTTTGCCAATGTTTTTGGCAATCTTTTAAAGAATTATGTGGTTGATAATGCTTTTTGTCCACAGGAGCTCTGTTGTGCTATCCTTTGCGGCATGTGGACGATCTGGACCCTCCGAAATAAAAGATACTGGGGAGACTACCATGAGCATCTCACAAGCATGCAGATGGGCCTGGGAGATGGCACCAGATATGATCCAAACATCAAATTCTGATGCAAAGGAGAAAGAAGAAACTGGAATCATTAAATGGAAACGCCCCCCTGTAGGTTTTGTATAGGTGAATGTTGGTGCATCTTTCAATTTGGATACTCAATAAGGAGCCACAGGGTTGATCATTCGGGATGACCAGGCTCAGGTTATTGCAACAAGGAACAAATGGTATGCCCCTCCCTAGTCCCTAATATTATCACTGCTGAAGCTCTTGCTTGCGGGGACGGAGTAGATCTAGCGCGCAACCTGGACCTGCTGAAGGTGATTATGGAAACTGATAGCCTTGAGTTGATTAATTTGTGGAGTAGTAGGAACGTTAATAGACCGTGTATCCTCCCTATGTTGTATCTAATCCAAGATCTTACTAGGGAGTGTATATCTTTTGAGCTTAATCATGTTAGAAGAGAGGCCAAAATGCCTGTATCCAGCGTGATTCTTATGCTGATAGTGAGTAATACATGGCTGTTTGTCTGGAAAAAAAGAGTTGCATGCTTGGTGTGAACCTGTCTTGTCATTGCATGCTTCGACACGCATAAGAAGGGGATCGTCCAGGAATATGAAATAAAAAAAATCCATGGCAGCAACTTGCAGGGTTTGAGGCGAGCACTTGTTCTCGGTCTGACAAAGTGGATCCGCTGGACCCGGTGCACCTGCACAAGGCCTCGGAGGAGGAGAATCTCGGGGAGGAGGAAGTATGGGAGTCGTATGGCCCGGAGGCGGATCTGGAAGACCAGTGTGCGGGGTTGCAGCTTCATGGGGAAGGAGATGATTTGGACCTGTCCGGAGAGGTCGAGGAACTGATCAAAGGAGTCCGCTGGCTTGGGCTCTTTAGGGTTTACACAACCAAGCCGTTCAGCCACACTGCGCTTTTGAAGCAGATGAGGAACGCTTGGTCGTCAGCACAAGGAGTAACTTTCAACATTAAGGGCCCGAACCTTTTCCTGGTACAGTGTCACTGTTCGGCGATTGAAAGAGAATCATGGAAGGAGGCCCGTGGCTTTTTCGCAACGCTGCGCCAATTATCATACAGGAGTACGATGGTTTCACCGATGTGAATGAGTACAAGTTAAACAAGATCCCGTTATGGGCAAGGGTGCAGGGCTTGCCGGATGGGCTTACGGCGAAGAAGGAACTTGCAGAGAAGGTGGCAGCTAAGGTGGGGGAACCACCGTTTACTGTGGTTGTGAACGAGGGCAAGATCAATCCGGCAAGCACTTTAAGGGTCAGAGTCTATGTGGATATCAATAAGCCTTTGGTGCGTTTCGTGCCAATCACAATCAAAAAGAGCAAGAGGTACCCCGTGTTTTATGACAAGCTGCCAGTGTTCTGTTATTTTTGTGGTCTGATTGGGCATACGGTGGAGGAGTGTGGCGACGGTATTCATGAGCTTGAGTCATGTGAATGGGGGGATTGGCTGTTGTGGAGCAATGAAGGAGTGAGGGTTGGTATGGAGGGTAGAGCAGGTAGGAGGGGAGGAGGTTTAGGAGGCAGTACAGGAGGAAGAGGAGCTAGAGGGGGTCGTCAAGGGAGAGGAGGAGGTGCGACTGCAGGGAGGGGAGCCCCTGTTGATGCTTTTTATGCAGAAGAAGCTGCGTACAGCCAGAACCCCTCGGAAAACCACAAGTCTGCGCGTAAGAGGTTGGTCTCAGCTGATGGCACCGTTAGCGTCCGTGGGCAGGATTTACCAAACTTGGCGGGCAAGGTGGCTGATACAGTTTTGCTGTTGGAGAATGGGGCTGAGAGCACAAGTGGGGTGGTTGTTGGAAATATGCCCTAGAGGCAATAATAAATAAGTTATTATTATATTTCCTTGTTCATGATAATCGTTTATTATCCATGCTAGAATTGTATTGATAGGAAACTCAGATACATGTGTGGATACATAGACAACACCATGTCCCTAGTAAGCCTCTAGTTAACTAGCTCGTTGATCAATAGATGGTTACGGTTTCCTGACCATGGACATTGGATGTCATTGATAACGGGATCACATCATTAGAAGAATGATGTGATGGACAAGACTCAATCCTAAGCCTAGCACAAAGATCGTGTAGTTCGTATGCTAAAGCTTTTCTAATGTCAAGTATCATTTCCTTAGACCATGAGATTGTGCAACTCCCGGATAACGTAGGAATACTTTGGGTGTGCCAAACGTCACAACGTAATTGGGTGGCTATAAAGGTACACTACAGGTATCTCCGAAAGTGTCTATTGGGTTGGCACGAATCGAGACTGGGATTTGTCACTCCGTGTGACGGAGAGGTATCTCTAGGCCCACTCGGTAGGACATCATCATAATGTGCACAATGTGATCAAGGAGTTGATTACGAGATGATGTGTTACGGAACGAGTAAAGAGACTTGCCGGTAACGAGATTGAACAAGGTATCGGATACTAACGATCGAATCTCGGGCAAGTGCAATACCGCTAGACAAAGGGAATTGAATACGGGATTGATTAAATCCTCGACATCGTGGTTCATCCGATGAGATCATTGTGGAACATGTGGGAGCCAACATGGGTATCCAGATCCCAATGTTGGTTATTGGCCGGAGAGGTGTCTCGGTCATGTCTGCATGATTCCCGAACCCGTAGGGTCTACACACTTAAGGTTCGGTGACGCTAGAGTTGTTATGGGAAATAGTATGTGGTTACCGAAGGTAGTTCGGAGTCCCGGATGAGATCCCGGACGTCACGAGGAGTTCCGGAATGGTCCGGCGGTGAAGATCGATATATTGGACGAAGGGTATTGGAGTCCGGATGTGTTCCGGAGGTACCAGGCTATGGCCAGCGTGACCGAAAGGTGTTTCGGGAGCCCCGGCAAGTGTTGGAGGGCCTCATGGGCCAAAGGGGAAGGGGCAAACCAGCCCACTAAGGGTTGGTGCGCCCCCACACCCTTTCCCACGTTACTTGGGGAGGTGGGGCGCCTCCACCTGGCTTGGGAGGCAAGCCTCCACCTGCTTGGCTTGGGGGGCAAGTCTCCCTAGGATTTTCCCTAGGGAGATCCAATCTGCCTAGCCGCCGCCCCCTAGGGGAAACCCTAGGGCGCCTCCCCCTCTCCCCTTGCCCCTATATATAGTGGAGGGGTGGGAGGGCAGCCGTGACCTCTCCCCTGGCACAGCCCTCCCTCCTCCTACCTTCTCCTCCTCCTCCATGGTGCTTGGCGAAGCCCTGCCGGAGAACCACGAGCTCCACCACCACCACGCCGTCGTGCTGACGGAGCTCTCCCTCAACTTCTCCTCTCCCCTTGCTGGATCAAGAAGGAGGAGACGTCCTCGGGCTGTACGTGTGTTGAACGCGGAGGTGCCGTCCGTTCGGTACTAGGATCATCGGTGATTTGGATCACGGCGAGTACGACTCCATCAACCCCGTTCACTTGAACGCTTCCGCTTAGCGATCTACAAGGGTATGTAGATGCACTCTCCTTCCTCGTTGCTAGATTACTCCATAGATTGATCTTGGTGTTGCGTAGAAAATTTTGAATTTCTGCTACATTCCACAACAGTGGCATCACGAGCTAGGTCTATTGCGTAGATTCTATGCACGAGTAGAACACAAAGTAGTTGTGGGCGTTGATTTTGTTCAATATGCTTACCGTTACTAGTCCAATCTTGTTTCGATGGCATTGTGGGATGAAGCGGCCCGGACCAACCTTACACGTACGCTTACGTGAGACCGGTTCCACCGACTGACATGCACTAGTTGCATAAGGTGGCTGGCGGGTGTCTGTCTCTCCCACTTTAGTCGGAACGGATTCGATGAAAAGGGTCCTTATGAAGGGTAAATAGCAATTGACATATCACGTTGTGGTTTTGCGTAGGTAAGAAACGTGCTTGCTAGAAACCCATAGCAGCCACGTAAAACATGCAAACAACAATTAGAGGACGTCTAACTTGTTTTTGCAGGGTATGCCATGTGATGTGATATGGCCAAAGGATGTGATGTATGATATATGTGATGTATGAGATGATCATGTTCTTGTAATAGGAATCACGACTTGCATGTCGATGAGTATGACAACCGGCAGGAGCCATAGGAGTTGTCTTAATTTATTTGTGACCTGCGTGTCAACTTAAATCGTCATGTAATTACTTACTTTATTGCTAAAGCGTTAGCCATAGTAGTAGAAGTAATAGTTGACGTGACAACTTCATGAAGACACGATGATGGAGATCATGATGATGGAGATCTTGATGATGGAGATCATGGTGTCATGCCGGTGACGATGATGATCATGGAGCCCCGAAGATGGAGATCAAAAGGAGCAAAGTGATGATGGCCATATCATGTCACTATTTGATTGCATGTGATGTTTATCATGTTTATACATCTTATTTGCTTAGAACGACAGTAGTAAATAAGATGATCCCTCATTAAAATTTCAAGAAAGTGTTCCCCCTAACTGCGCACCGTTGCGAAAGTTCGTCGTTTCGAAGCACCACGTGATGATCGGGTGTGATAGATTCTTACGTTCACATACAACGGGTGTAAGCCAGATTTACACACGCAGAACACTTAGGTTGACTTGACGAGCCTAGCATGTACAGACATGGCCTCGGAACACAAGAGACCGAAAGGTCGAGCATGAGTCATATGGTAGATACGATCAACATGAAGATGTTCACCGATGATGACTAGTCCGTCTCACGTGATGATCGGACACGGCCTAGTTGACTCGGATCATGTAATCACTTAGATAACTAGAGGGATGTCTATCTGAGTGGGAGTTCATAAGATGAACTTGTTTATCCTGAACATAGTCAAAAGAACTTTGCAAATTATGTCATAGCTTATGCTTAAGTTCTACTGTTTTAGATATGTTCCTAGAGAAAATATAGTTGAAAGTTGACAGTAGCAATTATGCGGACAGTACAAGGCTTATGTCCTTAATGCACCGCTCGTTGTGCTGGACCTCGGACGTGGTCTGTGGATGTTGCGAACATCCGACATATACGTTTTGATGACTACATGATAGTTCGGTAATGTTAAATGGTTTAGAATTGAGGCGCCGAAGGCATTTTTGAAATGTCACAGAACATATGAGATGTTTCGAGGGCTGAAATTGGGATTTCAGGCTCATGCCCACGTCAAGAGGTATAAGACCTCCGACGAATTTTCTTAGCCTACAAACTAAGGGAGAAAAACTCAATCGTTGAGCTTGTGCTCAGATTGTCTGAGTACAACAATCACTTGAATCGAGTGGGAGTTGATCTTCCAGATAAGATAGTGATGTTTTTCCAAAGTCATTGCCACCAAGCTGCTAGAGCTTCATAATGAACTATAACATATCAGGGATAGATATGATGATCCTTGAAATATTCGCGATGTTTGACACCGTGAAAGTAGAAATCAAGAAGGAGCATCAATTGTTGATGGTCAGTGAAACCACTAGTTTCAAGAAGGGCAAGGGCAAGAAAGGGATACTTCATGAAACGACAAGTCAGTTGCTGCTCAAGTGAAGAAACCCAAAGTTGAACCCAAGCCCGAGACTAAGTGATTCTGTAATAAGGGGAACAACCACTGGAGCAGAATTACCCTAGATACTTGGTAGATGAGAAGGCTGGCAAGGTCGATAGAAGTATATTGGATATACATTATGTTAATGTGTACTTTACTAGTACTCCTAGTAGCACCAGGGTATTAGATACCGGTTCGGTTGCTAAGTGTTAGTAACTCGAAATAAAAGCTACGGAATAAACGGAGACTAGCTAAAGGTGAGATGACGATATGTGTTGGAAGTGTTTCCAAGCTTGATGTGATCAAGCATCGCATACTCCCTCTACCATCGAGATTGGTGTTAGACCTAAATAATTGTTATTTGGTGTTTGCGTTGAGCATAGACATGATTGGATTATGTCTATCGCAATACGGTCATTCATTTAAGGAGAATAATAGTTACTCTGTTTATTTGAATAATACCTTCAGTGGTCTTGCACCTAAAATGAATGGTTTATTGAATCTCGATCATAGTGATACACATGTTCATGCCAAAAGATATAAGATAGTAATGATAGTACCACCTACTTGTGGCACTGCCATGTAAGTCATATTGGTATAAAACGCATGAAGAAGCTCCATGTTGATGGATCTTTGGACTCACTCATTTCTGAAAAGATTGAGACATGTGAACCATGTCTGTTGGTATGTATGCATGAAGAAACTCCATGCAGATGGACCGTTTGGACTCACTTGATTTTGAATCGCTTGAGACATGCAAATCATACCACATGGGCAAGATGACTGAAAGCTTCGGTTTCAGTAAAATGGAACAAGAAAGCAACTTGTTGGAAGTAACACATTTTGATGTGTGCAGTCCAATGAATGCTGAGGCACGCAGTGGATATCGTTATGCTCTTACTTCATAGATGATTTGAGTAGATACTGAGTATGTTTACTTGATGAAACACAAGTCTGAATTATTGAATGGTTCAAGTAATTTCATAATGAAGTTGAAGATCGTCGTGACAAGAGGATAAAATATCTATGATATGATCATAGAGATGAATATCTGAGTTGCGAGTTTGGTACACAGAATTAAGACATTGTAGAAATTGTTTCACAACTGATATAGCCTGGAACACCATAGTGTGATGGTGTGTCCGAACATCATAACTGCACCCTATTGGATATGATGCATACCATGATGTATCTTATCGAATTACCATGATAGTTTATGGGTTAGGCATTAGAGACAACCGCACTCACTTTAATAGGGCACCACGTAATTCCGTTGAGACGAAACTGTTTGAACTATGGTTTGGAGAAACCTGAGTTGTCGTTTCTTAAAAGTTTGGGGCTGCGACGCTTATGTGAAAAAGTTTCATGTTGATAAGCTCGAACCCAAAGCGGATAAAATGCATCTTCATAGGACACCCAAAACAGTTGGGTATACCTCCTAATTCAGATCCGAAAGCAATAGGGATTGTTTCTAGAATCGGGTCCTTTCTCGAGAAAAAGTTTCTCTCGAAAGAATTGAGTGGGAGGAAGATAGAACTTGATAAGGTTGTTGAACCTTTACTTCAGGCAGAGAGTAGCGCAAGCACAGGAAAAATGTTTCTGTAGCCCCTGCCTCAGTTGAAGAGAAAGCTAATGATGATGATCATGGAGCTTCAGATCAAGTTACTATCGAACCTCATAGGTTGACAAGGGTGTGTACAACTTCTAAGTGGTAACCCTGTCTTAAAAGGTCACGTTGTTGGACAACGATGAACCTATGAGCTATGGAGAAGCGATGGTGGGCCCGGATTCCAAAAAATGGCTCGAGGCCATAAAATCCGAGAGAGGATCCATGTATGAAAACAAAGTGTAGACTTTGAAAGAACTACTTGATGGTCGTAAGGCTGTTGGGCACATATGGATTTTAAAAGGAAGACAGACAATGATGGTAAGTGTCACCATTGAGAAAGCTTGACTTGTCGTTAAGGTGTTTCCCGACAAGTTCAAGGAGTTGACTACGATGAGACTTTCTCACTCGTAGCGATGCTAAAAGTCTGTTGGAATTAGCAGGTACTGCATTATTTATGAAATCTTGCAGATGGGATGTCAAAATATTGTTTCCTTGTTCTTGAGGAAAGGTTGTATGTGATACAACCAGAAGATTTTGTCGATCCTGAAAGATGCTAACAAGTATGCAAAGCTCCAGCAATCCTTCTAAGGACTGGAGTAAGCATCTCGGAGTTGGAATGTACACCTTGATGAGATGATCAAAGATTTTGGGTTTATACAAAGTTTATGAGAAACTTGTATTTCCAAAGAAGTGAGTGGGAGCACAATAGAATTTTTGATGAGTATATGTTGTTGACATATTGATGATCAGAAATAATGTAGAACTTCTGGAAAGCATATCGGGTTATTTGAAAAGTGTTTTTCAATGGAAAACCTGGATTAGGCTGCTTAAACATTGAGCATCAAGATCTATAGGGATAGATCAAAACGCTTAATGGTACTTTCAAATGAGCGCATACCTTGACATGATCTTGAAGGTGTTCAAGATGGATCAGTCAAAGAAGGAAGTTCTTGCCTGAGTTGTAAGGTACGAAGTTAAGACTTAAAGCTCGACCACGGCAGAACAAAGAGAAAGGATGAAGGTCGTCCCCTATGCTTAGACATAGGCTCCATAGTATGCTATGCTGCGTACCGCACCTGACATGTGCCTTGCCACATGTCTGGCTAGAGGGTACAAAGGTGATCTAGGAGTAGATCACCATATAGCGGTCAAGATTATCCTTAGAGGAATAAGGATATGTTTCTCGGTTATGGAGGTGATAAAGAGTTCGACGTAAAGAGTTACGTCGATGCAAGCTTGACACCTATCTGGATAGCTTTGAGTAGAGATGCCGGATACGTATAATGGAGCAACAATTTGGAATAGCTGCAAGTAGAACAGTTATTTGAAATGGCTCCAAATATAGCGTAGAGATTTGCGAAGTACATACAGATATGAATGTTGCAGACTCGTTGACTAAAACCTCTCTCACAAGCAACATGATCAAACCCAGAACTCATTGAGTGTTAATCACATAGTGATGTGAACTAGATTATGAACTCTAGTAAACTCTTTGGATGTTGGTCACATGGCGATGTGACCTGTGAATGTTAATCACATGGTGATGTGAACTAGATTATTGACTCTAGTGCAAGTCGGAGACTGTTGGAAATATGCCCTAGAGGCAATAATAAATAAGTTATTATTATATTTCCTTGTTCATGATAATCGTTTATTATCCATGCTAGAATTGTATTGATAGGAAACTCAGATACATGTGTGGATACATAGACAACACCATGTCCCTAGTAAGCCTCTAGTTAACTAGCTCGTTGATCAATAGATGGTTACGGTTTCCTGACCATGGACATTGGATGTCATTGATAACGGGATCACATCATTAGAAGAATGATGTGATGGACAAGACCCAATCCTAAGCCTAGCACAAAGATCGTGTAGTTCGTATGCTAAAGCTTTTCTAATGTCAAGTATCATTTCCTTAGACCATGAGATTGTACAACTCCCGGATACCGTAGGAATACTTTGGGTGTGCCAAACGTCACAACGTAACTGGGTGGCTATAAAGGTACACTACAGGTATCTCCGAAAGTGTCTGTTGGGTTGGCACGAATCGAGACTGGGATTTGTCACTCCGTGTGACGGAGAGGTATCTCTGGGCCCACTCGGTAGGACATCATCATAATGTGCACAATGTGATCAAGGAGTTGATTACGAGATGATGTGTTACGGAACGAGTAAAGAGACTTGCCGGTAACGAGATTGAACAAGGTATCGGATACTAACGATCGAATCTCGGGCAAGTGCAATACCGCTAGACAAAGGGAATTGAATACAGGATTGATTAAATCCTCGACATCGTGGTTCATCCGATGGGATCATCGTGGGACATGTGGGAGCCAACATGGGTATCCAGATCCCGATGTTGGTTATTGGCCGGAGAGGTGTCTCGGTCATGTCTGCATGATTCCCGAACCCGTAGGGTCTACACACTTAAGGTTCGGTGACGCTAGAGTTGTTATGGGAAATAGTATGTGGTTACCGAAGGTAGTTCGGAGTCCCGGATGAGATCACGGACGTCACGAGGAGTTCTGGAATGGTCCAGCGGTGAAGATCGATATATTAGACGAAGGGTATTGGAGTCCGGATGTGTTCCGGAGGTACCAGGCTATGGCCAGCGTGACCGAAAGGTGTTTCGGGAGCCCCGGCAAGTGTTGGAGGGCCTCATGGGCCAAAGGGGAAGGGGCAAACCAGCCCACTAAGGGTTGGTGCGCCCCCCACACCCTTTCCCACGTTACTTGGGGAGGTGGGGCGCCTCCACCTGGCTTGGGAGGCAAGCCTCCACCTGCTTGGCTTGGGGGGCAAGTCTCCCTAGGATTTTCCCTAGGGAGATCCAATCTGCCTAGCCGCCGCCCCCTAGGGGAAACCCTAGGGCGCCTCCCCCTCTCCCCTTGCCCCTATATATAGTGGAGGGGTGGGAGGGAAGCCGTGACCTCTCCCCTGGCACAGCCCTCCCTCCTCCTACCTTCTCCTCCTCCTCCATGGTGCTTGGCGAAGCCCTGCCGGAGAACCACGAGCTCCACCACCACCACGCCGTCGTGCTGACGGAGCTCTCCCTCAACTTCTCCTCTCCCCTTGCTGGATCAAGAAGGAGGAGACGTCCCCGAGCTGTACGTGTGTTGAACGCGGAGGTGCCGTCCGTTCGGCACTAGGATCATCGGTGATTTGGGTCACGGCGAGTACGGCTCCATCAACCCCGTTCACTTGAACGCTTTCGCTTAGCGATCTACAAGGGTATGTAGATGCACTCTCCTTCCCTCGTTGCTAGATTACTCCATAGATTGATCTTGGTGTTGCGTAGAAAATTTTGAATTTCTGCTACGTTCCCCAACAGTGGTGGCATCTACCCCGGAAAAGGATCCTATCATGAAAAGGAGAAGGCAGGATGGAGAGGATGTGGTGGAAGGCATGGACACCTCTGGTCAGGCGGCCTCCCTAGAGGAGAGCCGCCGAGCTCAATGAGGACTCTATGCTAGAACTGTCGCGGGATTGGCGACCCCACGACGGTTCGAGAGCTCCGCGATCTAGTGGAGGCATGTGCGCCCATGGTGCTTTGTATCGTTGAAACTCAAGTTGCGAAGTATAGGGTGGAAGGTTTGGCGAGTAGTTTAGGTTTTTCTAGTAGTTTTGCAGTAGCTAGTAGTGGTCGAAGTGGAGGTCTTTTCTTGTACTGGAAGGATTCTATTAATCTTGAAATAAAAAGCTTTTCTCAGTATCACATTGATTCAGTTGTGACAAAGACGGGAAAAGAACCTTGGCGTCTGTCATGTTTCTATGGAGCGGCAAACAGAAGTCTGAGGTATAAAACATGGGATACAATGAAGTTTCTTCAAGGAGAAAACACTTTACCATGGGTGTGCATAGGTGATTTCAACGAAATCTTGAGGCCCGAGGAGCAGCTGGGCCCAAATGAGAGAGATAGTGCACAGATTGCGTGTTTCAGAGAAGCAGTGGATGTGTGCGAGCTGGCGGATCTTGGCTATAAGGGCTTAGACTGGAATTTCGAGAAAAGAGTTGTTGGTGGGGATTACTGCAGAGTTCGTCTTGACAGGGCCCTGGCTACCCCTAGTTGGTCATCCAGGTTCCCTTTTGCCTCGCTTGAACATTTAACAGCCGTGAAATCTGACCATAGCCCTATTCTGCTATTGAATGAGTTGGAATCTAGCAATTTAAGGGTGGCCCTAAAGAAGCCTTTTCGGTATGAATGTATGTGGGAACAGGAGGACTCGTTCTCTGCAATGGTTGAGCAAGCATGGCATGTGAACTAGCCAGCCACCAATGTGAGCGAGCTGTCGCGGTGTCTCTAAAGCGTTGGGGACGCACAACTTTTGGTTCGGTCCGCCAGGAGCTACGAGAGCTGCGCAAGCAGCTGGCTGATTTGAGAGCTGAACCAATGCGTGTTGGACCAGGGGCAGAAGAGAAAAAGGTTCAGGATCGCATTGTCGAGTTGTCATACAGGGAGGAGATAATGATGCGACAAAGGTCACGGATCCGGTGGCTCTCTGAAGGAGATAGTAACACTCAGTACTTTCAAAAGAAGGCGAGTGCGAGGAGGGCTAAAAACACTATCACGCAGTTGCAAAGGGATGATGGCTCAGTTAGTACCGATCCCGAGGAGCTTGCAGGTATGGCGAGTAACTTTTATGAGCAGTTGTACACCTCGGAGGGAACTATTGGCATGGAGGAGGTACTCTCACATATACCATCTCAAGTTGATGCTGCCATGAATGTTCGCCTAAATGCTGCTTATACAAAGGAAGAAATAAAAGATGCTCTATTTCAAATGTTCCCCACTAAAGCTCCTGGCCCTGATGGGTTTTGGGCACACTTTTTTCAGAGGCATTGGAAGTTGTGTGGAGATGAGATCACGGGTATGATCATACGAGTGCTCAATGGAGAGGATTCAGCGGAGGATAGAAATCGCACGTTCATCGTTCTTATTCCCAAGATAGCAAGTCCAAAAACTCTAGGACAGTTTCGGCCTATAAGCCTTTGCAACATGATATACAAAATCGCGTCGAAGGTCTTAGCTAATAGGTTGAAGGTTATTCTCCCAGAGGTCATTTCTGAAGAGTAGTCGGCTTTCGTTCCTGGCCGTCTTATCACGGATAATTTTATAACTGCATATGAATGCTTACACTACATGAAGTCAAGAAGAATCAAGAGCAACCGGTTTTGTGCTCTAAAATTAGACATGATGAAGGCTTATGGCCGTCTCGAGTGGCCTTTTTTTGAAGGCAGTTATGCTTAAGCTTGGAATCAGCCCTCGGTTCACAGAGACCGTCATGAGGTGCGTCTCGTCCGTTTCATTTTTGGTTCTATTTAACGGTGGCATTATGGATGATTTCAGGCCCTCGAGGGGACTACGTCAAGGGGATCCTAGCTCTCCCTACTTGTTTCTTTTGGCAGCGGAAGGTTTATCTTGTTTGCTAAAGTCAGAAAATATTGGAGTACAGGGACTGACTGTTGCGCCGACGGCTCCAGCAATCAATCATTTGTTGTTCGCCGACGACAGCCTTTTGTTCTTTGAAGCCACAAGTGCGAGTACAGAAAAGGTCCGGGATCTTTTGAAGCTATATTGCGATGCATCTGGCCAACGCATCAATACCGACAAGTCAGCGATTTATTTTAGCAAATTGGTTCCATCGACACAGCGTACTGAGATAAAGAATATGCTTGATGTTCAGAACGAGGCTTTGGCTGAGAAACTACGTTCGGTACTGGAGGGATAGGATCCGGAAGCACATTCAGGGCTGGATGGAGAAGTGTTTGTCGGCGGGAGGGAAGGAGGTTTTGATCAAGTCGGTTGCCCAATCTATTCCGACTTACTCTATGTCATGTTTTAAGCTTCCCCGTGGTTTATGTGAACATATCAATGGCCTTCTCCGGAAGTTTTGGTGGGGAAGTAAGCAGGGCCAAAGGAAACCGGCATGGGTATCGTGGAGAACTATGTGCAAACCGAAGTTCATGGGTGGTCTGGGCTTCCGGGATGTTGAGCTTTTCAACCTTGCTTTGTTATCAAAACAAGTGTGGCGCTTGCTTCAAGAACCTGATACACTTAGTGCTCGAGTTTTGAAAGCATGGTACTACCCAGACGATAACATTCTGGATGCGGGTTTGGGTCATCACCCTTCTCAGGTGTGGCGTTCATTACTCGAGGGGAGGGATATCCTTGCACTTGGTCTCATTAAGAGGATTGAGTCAGGAACAGACACACGTGTGTGGGAGGAGAATTGGCTGCCACGTGATTACAAACTCGGGCCAATTTGTCCTATTTCATCGAACCCACCTCAATTAGTTTCAGAACTTATCGACCCCGTATCCAGGACCTGGAACAAGCAAGTGATTAATGACCATTTTCTTGCGCATGATGCTGACGTGATATTGAATATTCCTTTGAGCTCTAGGGTGCAGCCAAATTTCTGGGCTTGACACTATGATAGAAAGGGCTTCTTTTCAGTCCGATCGGTATACAGAATGATCAATGGGATCAAGTTCCAGAGAGAGGATTGGCTCAAACATAGGGCAAGCCACTCGAACCAAGAACAAGACAGAAAGGCATGGTCTTCGCTGTGGAAGGTTAAGGTACCCTCGAAAGTCAGGATCTTTGTGTGGAGACTGTCTCATATGTCCCCTACAGGAACTACACGACATGCTAGGAAGATGGCGGACACGTTTGCATGCTCACTATGTGGTGCAGAGAGGGATACTTGGCGGCACTCTCTATTTGATTGTCGTCTGGCGCAATGTGTGTGGGCCTTGGGCGATGAGGAGACTATCGAACATTTGATGGCCAACCGAACTGAAGATCCCAGATTGTGGCTTTTTTGGCTCTTCGATTCCATGAGACAGCAAGAACCGGCAAGGGTTTTGGTCACTATGTGGGCTATCTGGTGGGCAAGGAGGAGGGCAATACATGATGATGAATTTCAGAGTCCTATGTCCACACTGTGCTTTGTAAACCATTACTTGGAGGACCTCGAGATCGTCTCTGTTAGAAAACCTGCAGCTAATATACGCTTGCCTCAACAGCGATCAAGGGGATGGATTTCTCCTGGAGAGGAAGCGGCAAAGATTAATGTTGATGGAGCGGTTTCGCGGAATGGCAGATCAGGTGCAGCGGCGGCGATTTGCAGGGACAGGGACGGAAATTATTTGGGTACTTCAGCAGTCACTTTTGACGGCCTGGTTGACGCTGCAGGTCTCGAAGCCCAAGCATGCAGTGAAGCCCTGGTTCTTGCCAAAGATCTCAACATCTCACGCGTGATCATCGCGTCTGATTGTCTGCAAGTAGTCTCAGATATTAATGGACGGGTGCTTTCTTCATATGCCCTTGTCTTAGAGGAGATTAAAGAGTCTATGAAAGATTTTGTTAGAGTTAGTTATAGATATGAATGTAGGGAAGCAAATTCTGAAGCTCATGCCATTGCTAAGGCTGCTTCATCGCTCCCTGTAGGTCGCCACTTGTGGCTAGGGATCCTACCGAACATTACTTGTATTTCTTCTTCGGTGCATCATGAATAAAATCCCTAGTTCACCTAAAAAAACCTCCCTATTTTACTAGTTCAAAAAAGCGTACAGGGCGGCCTCTTTTGTTTAAAAATGAGGTGGTTTCATTTGCAGGATTCAAATTATTTCCTATATTGTTTGTTCGGTGCAATATATGGTACCCAATAATGTAGCATTATATTTACTTCCTCTTGTTTCCTCCCCTAACCCTAGGTGGCTAGGGCAAAGTTTTCTCTCTAGACTTCACCGGCGAGCCTGTTGATGCGCCTCTCCTTTGCCCGCCGCTTCGGCGGCTGGTAGCAGAGAGGAGAATCCCGGTGCCTCAGCTTCGGTTAGTAGTTTAGGTTAGAGTTTTTTAGACCTCGCAGGTGCGGCTCTTGGGCGGATGGCGGTGTTTCTTCAAGTTTGTCTTCCAGGCTTCGATCCTCCTCGAGCTTCTCCGTTCGGACGTAGTCGACGGAGTTTTGGCGCAGATTCTTGTCGTCTCCCTAGGGCAGCTAGGTTGGAATTTCTCGTCATGTGGCGAGATTTGGTGCCATGTGCTTTAGATTTACGCAAGGGTTAACGGCGACGACTGCGGCTTCAGGACGTTGGTCCTTAAAGGCACGTGCACAAAGACTTCTTGGCTGCCATCGACAAGGTCAAGAAGGCTCCGGTAGGGGAGCGGCGACAGCGGCGCGTCAGCAGATTGTTCTGGTGGCATTAGTGGTCATTCGATGGCCTCGGAATCTCGATGTAATTTTTATTACGTTTGAGATTATTTGTACTTCCGATAAACTTTTATAATAGAATCCTATCATTATTGCAAAAACAAGATAAGAAACAATATACGATTAATTGAGACCCCATCGCAATTACTTTATTTTTCATGCCTTTGTATATCGTTAGAATCCTTTGAATCAATTGATAAGAGTAGAATGGTCCACATAGTATCATGTTAACCAGATTCGACAAAGGGTAAATTTTATTGGCTCAAAAAAGGTGCATCAAGATTCAAGTGAATACATGCCTTAAGAGCACACATCCGACCGCTGCCTAGAGAATGTGCACACAACCGACATCAACACACGCATACAAAACACACGCGGAGAAAAGAAGTCTAAAGTAATCAGATCCATGCTTTGTTTCCTTTCTCTAATTTATTTTCCTTTTGCTGTGCGGGGAGGGATTTCGATCGATCAATCGAAGGGACAGACGAAACAAAGTGAAACGAAACGATTACAGACTGCCCCTTTAGGAGTAGAGATGCCATGTGGGGAGGGGTTTAGATCGATCGATCGAAGGGACGGACGAAACGAAGCGAAACGAAATGATTATGGATGCCTCTCTAGGAGTAGAGATTTTTTTTTGGCGGGAAGTAGGAGTAGAGATTTATGTGAAGAAAAAACCTCGTAGTTATGTTTCTGCACGAAATCTTTTTTTTCGACAAGGCAAGAACTCTGATGTGTTACTAGCACAGTAGCACCTGATGACAGTAACAAGCATGCTTGCGTGATTCCAACAAAAAAAAACATGCTCGTGTGAACTGCGAGGCGATGCTTCCTCCATGACATCGGCCCCGACACCACGAATGATTGACCAGGAACCCCGTTTCATGGCCATCCCATCGCACCGGAGCGAGAGCCATCCGTGACGTCGTTTGTCAAACCCTGCGTAACGTACATCTCCACCCTTCTCCCACAAGAGGACAAACAAAAATGCAATCCCACCGTTGTGCGTGCAGCAGGATTGATGATTGGTGGATCTTCAACCAGTACGTACGTAGCGGCAAAGAAACGGAACGCACGCAGCGAGCGACCGAGCCAGCTCCCTCCCCGACGCGTGTCCCGCTCAGCCACCCCAGGCGCGCCGCGTAGCCCAGATATTTCCGCGCGTCGGCTTCCCAGCAGCCACACGCGTCCGCACCGCCGCCAGCCCGGGCGGGGAGCCAACGGAATCCTGAGACTATCCGGTGCCAGCCGCCGTGATCCCGCCACGCGTCCCCGCCGAGCGAGACCCGGCCGGCACGTGTCGGCCCAGAGCACGGGCGCGCAGACGCGACCGACGGGGCACGCGTCCCGCCCGCCAGTGTGCCCGCCATAGATAGAGTACGTCAGCTAAGTAAACTAAGCTCGCATGATACATGATCCAGTACTACGTCTAAGTAAACTAAGATTGGCAGTGTGCGCGCAAGATATTTTGGGGATGGCGAGCAGCGCTGTGCTGCACCCGCATGCGCAGCACCGGCGCGCTCTGTCCGGGCAGCGAGCTTGGATCGGCCGGTGGCGACAGGCGCTGCTCCGGTCCAAGAATGGCACTGTTCGACGGGGGCACGGCGGCACGCAAGGCGAGAGGGATTAGCGTGCGGGGATGATGGAGATATTTTGATTTCGCTTGCGGGGGAGTGCGACAAGGATCGCTTTTCTGATCGCAACCGCATCATCGATAGCGGTTATCGCGGCTGAGCCGTACAATTGTCACGCGCCGCGCGGCGACACGAGGAGCCGGGGTGGCCGGCCGGGTCGGGGTCGCCTCCAGGGAGCACGGACGGGACGGGCGTGCGCGTATATAACTGCCCACCCGCCGGCGCCGCCCCGCTCCGCTCTCGTACACGCGAATCGCATTCACGCTCAGAGTCACACCACCAGGTTGGGTAACAATAAGCTAGTAGTAGTATGAGCGAAGGCACGCGGGAGATGAGGCGGCTGCGCGTTGGCAGCGCCGGCGGCAGCAAGGCGAACGCGAGCGGCGGCATCGGCATCGGCGACGAGTGGAGCAGCGGGGGGCGCGGCATTGGGGCGCGGATCCGCGGGGTGAACGTGGGGATCCTGGACGAGCAGGTGCTGGCGCTGGTGTTCCGCGCGCTCAACTGGGACCCGCAGGCGCTGTGCTCCGTGGCGCGGGTCAGCCGCCGGCTGCGCGCCGTCGCGGAGCGCGTGCTGTGGCGGGAGCTCTGCGTGTCGCGCGCGCCGCGGATGGTGTCCGCGCTCACCACGGGGCCGTCGGCCTCGTCGGGCCGCGTGGGCGGCGGGTGGCCGGCGCTGGCGAAGCTGCTCCTCTTCTGCTGCGGCGCGGCGGGGGCCGGCGTGCGGGGCCACTTCGCGCCCGTGTCGCGCTTCTCCAAGACGTCCGGCCGGAGCTTCCTGTCGCGGCGGTGCGGCGGGGACCTGCTGTACGTGTCCGACCCGTGCGAACACGCGGCGGCCGCCGACGAGGAGGACGTGGGCGCCTACCGCGGCGTGTTCCGCGGCTTCATGCGCTCCCGCACGCGCGCCTGCCTGGTGGGCGGCCGCGCCCCGCTGGAGCCCCGCGTGCGCTGCCCCTACTGCGGCGCGCGCGTCTGGAGCGTCACGGCGGCCGGCCTCGCGCCCCGGAGCGCGTGCCGCCGCCTCGGCGCGCACGAGGGCCGCCTCGAGTACTTCGTCTGCGTCAGCGGCCACCTCCACGGCAGCTGCTGGCTCGCGCGCCTCTCCTCCAGCGACGGCGACGGCGAGCGCGAGCGCGGCCGCGGTGGCGAGGACACCGACTCCGACGACGACGGGTTCACTGCCACCGCCGACAGCGACGACGGCACATGGAGCTGTGACGCGAAGAGCCTGTCTTAGCCACATGAAAATGCAGTAGAATAGAAGCATATTCCGCGGCCTTTTCCCGTTTGTTTTGTTGGCTTTTGTATAATCTCGTGGCTCCTGTGGCCTTGTTGCAATCCATTTTTGCACTGCCGCACAGCTGTTTGTTTCTTTAACGGTTCAGAAGCGACGTGCGTTGGTGCGGCGCGAGGTACAGTCTTGCTCTTTCGAGCGACCTCTCGCGGCCGCAATTTACCTGAAATAAACTACTCCTATAGTAGGATCGGCGAGCGCGGCGCCATGGAATGATGGATTATCTTTGTTTCCATCTGAGGCGATCTGATGGCTGAATTTCTAGCTTCGGCGTCGATTTGTTTTCTCCATGCCGCCGGCGTCGCTCCTCCCTCGCTCTCGCCGCGTCTGGTGACAATGGTGAGCCACGTTTTCATGACAGACAAATTGGCAACAGAATGGTCAGGCCATGGCACGCGCATCTGCCATGCACTAGTCACCAGAGCCACTGTCGTCAAGCTCGATCGAATAGCCAAAGCCTAAGTGATGGGTGATGCATTGCGGCGGCTGTCACGGGTCACGGAGGGGAGGCCCCGGAGCCTGCGCTGCACTGCAGTGTCACGTTCGGAATTCAGAGTTTCAGATAAAAGTGTTGTGCTGTCAATACTTGTAAGCGATGCCGTTGGATCCCGCCTACCCAAGCAGGGGAGTAAGGAAACTGAATGTTCGATTCGATACTGAATCGACGGCGGTGGCCCGCACAGACAATGGTGGAAAATCCGTGGCGGCGTGTGCGCTGGTCACGAGCAACGTCGGTGAGCCTGAGGTGCAGGAAGCCATTCCCTGTAATGAAGCTATATAAGAAGGTTGTGATTGCTTCATATCATACTGCTCTCTAAGTCACAGTTATATGGTGATCCATTGGTCCTTCAAGGTATACGCAGAGTGGGCTGGGGCAATCCTTCGAAAACCCCATCTTCACTGAAAGTTAACGCCATCTTTGGCTTTGGCTGACCACTCGTCCTGTATTTGTCGACTTGGTTGTACCTGTTGAAAGTTAACGAATACACCATCTTCACTGAAAACTAAGAACATAATAAGCTGCAAGCAGGTGATCTAGTAAGGGTTTTATCATTCTCCCGAGATCCCTGGCTGCACCTGGGTAGATTGTCTCTGAATCCACAGATATCGTTGCTCACCCGGAAGATGGTGGTATATCTGAATTCAGTATCGTCGCTCCACGCAGTACGGCATCACAGTGCGCATTGGTGTACAGTACTACTCCTACTACTAATCAGGAATGACCGCAGAGACCTCACCTACACAAGGACATCGCGCACAGCGTTGCATAGGTGGTACCAGACTGTCTGTTTCTGGCCACTGAATTTACAATTACAGTAGTACAACAAACAACGAGAGCGGCAAGGATTTACACTGAAGCAATTTCATTCAAAAAAAAAAGTATGGTACGTAGGATAGTAGAAAAATCGTACTCCTATATGCTAGAGTAGGTCTTTCATACTGCTGCATCAACATCATTGTCTAAGCAGACAGGCAGTTCGTCTGCTGGCCGGTTTCCATCAACAGTACTCTCAGATAACACATGTACAGGCTACTACTAATAGTACGATGCTGTGAGCACGAGACGAGAGATTGACTCGCCTACCGTTTCTTCAGAAAAGCTTCCAGCAGGCCTCGCGCTTGGCAGAAAGAGTAACAAGTTGCATTGCCTTGCGTTCCAAGTGATATGGCAGCCCACGCACTAGCTTCGAACATGGTCCTACCGATCCATACTCATGCCTCCTTCTTTTCCGAGGAAAAGCGGCCCAACGGACCCCGTTTCGTTCGGAATTTTTTGAGACAAAAGAACCGAGCTGTCTTGTGCAGTTACCCCAAAAAAGAAAGAAAGAAACTGTCTTGTGCAGTGCAATACATTATCAGGTAAACAGGGCAAAACCCCCTGTTTACTGCCAAAACATAGGAAATCATGCCTTTGCTTGACATGCTTTTTCTTCCTTATCCGACAAATGATGAATTTTATTGGCTCAAAATGAAGCATCAAGAGGATACAAAACATGATGAGCACACACCCGGCCTCTGCACTATCATGCACACGGCCGACACCAACACACATGCAAAAACACGCCAACAATTAGCAAAGTCATATAAGACCAAAGGTATATTATGTGTATGCGAGGAAAATAAAGAAAATAACCCCAAAGCAACCAGATCCGCTATCGACAAACTGCAGCAATGACCATACCCGCATCACTCATCTTATGACACCAAATGAACAACGAGATTTTTCAACAGCAACGCCTTCAGGAAGGGAGTGACGCTCAAGCGGCATCGTCACCGGATCCAACGGCCAAGGCCAGAATCTAAGTTTTCACCCTGAAGAATTACTCCAAGCATGTCCGAGCAATGCCTTCAACAAGATAACGATGTAAAATAACATCGTCATTTGCCAGGTATAACCAACTCGGTTTAGACCTCGGCTTTCACCCCAGAGCTCAAAACCGGGTGCACGAGTAGCACCACCATCACTGTCACTTATGTTGTCGCCACCTCTTTTCCACGATTCCAACAGCTAAATGCGATATGTGACCGCAATCGCCGCACAACTATCCCTCTGCGTCAAGCCATCATCTATAGTTTGCATCTCACCGTCGAAGTCAACCACCGGATCTGAAGAGATGAACCCTCCTGAAAGATCTTTCGGTGATAACCGCTGTCGTGGAGCCGCTGGAGGTCGTTGCATGACAGTCAGTAGCCACCACCACCACCACCTGGCCGGTACGATCCGAATCGCTGCCATCAAGCACACCAGATCTCACAACCATGCAGGCTACCAGCATGCCCTGTTCCAATCAGGTGTACCAGCAAGAGGGGCCTGTGGCAGGAGGTGGAACATCGTCAGTTTGCTTGTCCCAAAGGCAGGTGCAGTAAGTCACTGAAGCCGCATCCTACCTATGGACTGAGCTTCGGTGCCTCAACTGCACCTGCCTTTGGCTGTATGACAGGTGGGCCAGTCACCTGTTGGGCCCACCTGTCATACACCCAAAGGCGGGTGCAATAAGTCACTGAAGCTGCATCCAACTCCTATGCCATCTTAGCCATTCTACTGGCACCCTGCCGCATGAGCATTCATAGCGCACCTTTCTCAAGTTTTGCCTAGGTATTGAGATTGTGAAATAGGGAAAAGAAACTACATTTTTAAAAATGAAAGAACAACTTTAATATGATCACTAGGTTTAATATCTCAAGAACATGAATTGTTTCATGTCTTCTAGATTGTCCAAAAAAATAGCATTTTATCATACCATTTAGTAAAGATAGAGGCATATACAACCGCAATCAAAAGAGTCAAAGTACCATAACCAAGCCTAGCTATACGATGGTAAAATTTAACAAATAACCGCATAAGATCTCCACTAAGAATAAACAAAAAAACGGTAAAAACAGTAGGCAACCAAAATGGGCCTCGTACTTTATTGTGCTTCATCTTGAATGTGTTTGTTTTTATGTTATTTTGTAAGGAATGAAAACAATTCTATATAGAATGAGTTGGGAATTATGCCTAGATCTCGTGTAAATGAAAATTTCATTGATAAGACCTCCTCAATTGTAGCCAATATTTTATTGCAGTATAATGAGAAGTAATACTATAAAAAAAGAACTATATTTCAGAACTACGAGAATGAATATTTTTTCTTATTTCTCTTTACTTTATTTTTTCTATTTAAAGTGGGTCAATTTACGTAATGTATCTATAAACAAAGTAATAAATATACTTAAAACAAAGTAGGAATTTGAAAAATGGAATTTTGTTTCGTTCATAGAATAAAAAATGACAAGGGACCTTCTCCCCTCCAAAATCCCTGCAAAAGAAGAAATTCTACCTCTTTCTAACCGAGCAACTCTTATTTCCTCTAAGCTAAATTCTTTTTCGAATATTTATCTATCAATATCATCTAGAACACAAGCAAAAGGGAATTAATACTAAAACATTTGAAGCTATTGGACCAAACAAAGACTTATAAAAACTAGTTGCATAAAGTAAAATACCCCTACCCCCTTATGTAAACCCCTCATGTCTCAAAGAGATGATTTTCTTCCTCTCTTTTTTGCCACTAGCCTTGGCCATAAAAAGGGAAAATCATAGCATGTTCCTGAAGTGGGTCTTGCTCCTTAGATCTCTTTATCTACTAAATCTCTCCTTCCTTAAAAATTTATGCAACCTTTCATCAAGTTGTTTCTTCAAAAGAAAAATTAGCAATAGATAAACAAAAACTTTCACTATGTTTTTGTCAATACTCCCCATTTCTTCGGTAGACAACTTCCAGTATCTTTTATAAAGACCTTCATAATTATAACTCCACCCTTTAGGCATTCTTCTTACTAGCTCTATCTTGACATTTATCTAAGGATTTCCTCTACATGTATTTGCCCAAGCCTTAGCAACTACACCTTTCAGATCATGTCCAAAAAGCCATAATTATTAAAATTTAAAAGGATAGGTAATCTTTGGCTTTTCCAAAAATCAATATCTACAACTAGAGCATTATGCTCAGAGATAATTCTAATTAAACTTCTGGAAAAGACAAAGGGAAACCAACTCTTCTGTTGTGCATTACTAGCGTTTCAAAAACATGATCCTCATGATGTTGGACGAAATGAAACTTCTCCCAGCTAAATCAAGTTATTTGAACCCCTTATACCGGATAATAACATTAAGCATCTTAGCCGGTCTAACAATTATTGTAGCTCTATCACGTTCAACACACATCCAAATAATATTAAAGTCCCCACCAATAATAAAAGGAGTCATTGCGCTTAAGGACAAGAACAAGTTCTAGTAATAATAACACCACTTTATCACTATTATGAGCCCCCCCCCCCCCCCAACGCACACACACAAACAAGATAATCCTCTAGTAGGAGAACCACCAATGTGCATATGTATTTATTTTTTGCCTCCTATATAACAACAAAGCTCTGTTTTTAATCATGCACTCATTCAAAAACAAGTCCCTTTCCTTTCGGGTCACCAGTACCCCTCGTGTTTCAGTAAACACCTGGCATTTAAAGCACAACTATTGATATGAAGAAACAAAATAGTTTCTACGAAAATCCAAATCGGTGTCCAGGCTCATCTGCTCCCGGTCAGAAAAAAAAATTCAAAACAAATACTAGAAAAATTCAAAAAAAATTCAGTTTTTTTGTGTGGTAGATAATTTGATGCGTGAGGTCCGCTCCAAATTTGAACTCATTTGAATATCTGAGCAGCTCTCGGCAAAAAAGACAAATCGGGTCAAAACAGTGTGTGAACAGTAAACTTTTTTACAGATCTCAATTTTGTCTTTTTTGCAGAGAGCTGATCAAATGTCCAAATGAGTTGAAATTTGCAGCGAACCTCACGCATCAAATTATCTACCACCAAAAAAATGGAATTTTCTGAATTTTTCTAGTATTTGTTTTGATTTTTTTCGTCAGCGTGGGCGCAACTGAGCCCGGGAGCAGAAATGCCGCACTCTAGTTTCTACCTCTATTTTCATTTACTCTGCATGTTAGCTTTGTCCTAAGTAGTTTATAAGATTTGACCTTGTTTATAGGAAATAATATGAACATTTCAATAACAAAATATATGATGTGAAAATATATTCATTCATGAATCTTCTAGTATTGATTGTTGTAGATATTAATATATTTTTTATAAACTTGTTCAAAATTTACAAACTTGAACTTATGACAAAGCTAAAATGCGGACTACTTCGTATTAGGTACTACCACATCAAAATCACCCCTGCCTAAAAAATGCCTTTTGTATGCTGATGTCACGCCGACCAGATAGTGCTCAAGAGGTTTTTCTCTACATGAGAAATCCTTCACTCGCAGGGAATTCGAAGAGATGTGCCGAAGATCATTAAAGAAAGGAAAAAAAGACTTAGTTCGATCCACATCTCCTTCCTTTTCTTTAAAACAAGAGCTACTCCTCCCTTTTCGGCCCGCAGCGTGTTGTGCCGCAAGTCTATGGCGCGAACGTGCGCCTAGTATTTTTCTACGGTGATACGCTGGAGCTATGCAAATGTTGTGCTCCACGCTCTATAAGCGGCCTCCAAACCGCGAGCGCACCCCGCCAGGACGCGTAATGGCGAAAAACAGTGGCGTTACTCGGCCAAATTAATGGACCACCTCAGCACCACCAAAATCTTGTGGCCACCATCAAATTACCACCACCCCATTACGTCCTCTCCTCCGGCCAGCAGCAACGTGAGAGAGGCGCTTTAACCGGCCGGCGTACGTGCTCCAATAATCCAGTTGCATGAACAGTATCCCGATCGATCGGCACCGCCTCTCCGGTTAATCCACTCCCAAAAGCGCCATGGCCACCTACCTGGCTAGCCATCTATATCTACTCTAGTAGCTAGCCTTCTAAGAATACTACGACACTCCCTGTCGGGCCCTCTAGTGGTGGCCTTATCACCATCGATCTATGGAAGAATCATGCATGCACTCACGGCGCCTCGCAGCAATCTATGACCACAAAGGAATGGAAAGGGGGCGAGGAGTGGAGTGGACCATTCCTCCTCCTCCTCGACCTCAGATTAAACTAGCCTGCATGCACTAGCTTGTGCTGCATGCAGTAACCAGAAGAGAAGAAGGAAGGAAGAGATTTGGGCAGGCCGATCGACCCATTCCAGTGGATGTCCTTGAAAGCAATGCATGATCCGGGACATATGGATGACATTGCACCTGGGAACGTGGAGGAACGGCAACATCAACCACAGCGACAGCACATAGCTGCATGATCGACTAGCTTGACTGAATCGCATCGCATCACGCATGCACCCCTCTTGCATTCTCGTTGCTACCTCTAGCAAAGCGAGGAGAACGTGAGTTTTGCTACATCCACGGATCTTACGGAATTAGACTTACAGAATGAGGTGGCAACCTACGTTATGAGTTAATAAAAACGCCCTTTATCAAATTATCAAAAAATAAATAAACAAATGAGGTGACAACATCTGGTTGAAGCCCCGGGTGCCACAATGAAACTCGGTTGGGGGGTGGGGGGTGGTGTGTATGTGTGTGTGTGTGGGGGGGGGGGGGGGGCTGTCTTGGGGGAGTCGGTACGTACCGGGAATTCCGTAGGAGGCGACCCGTAAGTATTGTGGGAGCATGGCCATCATGCTCATCGGTTGCATGGCAACTCACGCCAAGACCGTACACGCATATAGCTGTTGGGATTGCGGTAAGTGCTAGTCGCAACATTTGATGACTTTGATTTGGTGATGCTTTCCGAGTACCAAATCTTTGAGTCGCAGGGTGAAACTCCGGGTCTGACCCTGGTTTATCATACTTGTAAGTTGTAACTAAGTGTTTTGGGGTCTTTAGCTTATTGGCGGCATTGTTTGGACTCAATCTTCCGAGTGAAAACCCAAATCTATCATTTGCCGGCTGAATCTGGCGACAATGGTGGTATAGCGATGTTTTCTTTTTGAAATTGTTGTTGATGAAGAATCTTCCTCCTTGTCCATATGTTGTTAGGAGATGGTTGGTATCGATAGTCATTGTTGTAGTTCGTCGGTAGTTTTTCTTTGATATTGTTAGATTTTGTGTGTGCGGGCGCGTGTAAAGGCCAGATGTATGTGCATTGTGTTTTTATGCTCTCAATATTTCATTTTAAGTCGGTAAAATTCACCCTTGGTCAAAAAAGAAAATACATGCATGCTGCGCTGAGATCAGAAAAAAACAAGCACCTCAGGCCTAAGAGCATCTAGAGCTAGACGTCCCAAACCCGCCTCAAACGTCTGAGACTGGATTTTTTTTCGAAAAGGGGACATGCCTCAGCCTCTGCATCACAATGATGCATACGGCCATATTATTAATAATAAGCAAAAAGTTTCACAAATGTCTTCAGGTCTGAAAAACAGAAAAGCTCACAAAGAGCAAAAGCATCATGACAGGAAAAGCCACAACCGGCAGGCAAAATATAAGATAGGAACCTAAAAACCTATCCTATTACATGACCGCCATCCAAACCGGTTGAAAATATCCCGAGCTACCATCTCCCATCGGACAGATCCAGTAACCAAACGCTCTCTGGCCTCCGACGGAGTGAGTAGCGACCACATACGGATGAGTGTAGTGGCCCGAAAGATAACCTGCAAGAAATGAATTATTGTTGTTCTGTTAAAAATCAAATCGTTTCTGAAGTTCCATACAACCCATAATAAAGCACATACTCCTACACGGATATGTCTCGCAGTTTCGGGGTCTAACCCATCTAACCACGTCCCAAATAACGTGTTGATGGTATTCGGAGGAGTAATATTAAAAGCTAAGTGCACCGTCCGCCACAATTTTTTTGCCAAGGGACATTCGAGAAAGAGGTGTTTGATGGATTCATCCTTATCACAGAAACTACATCTTGTAGATCCTGTCCAATTGCGCTTTACCAGATTATCCTTAGTTAGAATAACTTGTTTATGTACAAACCACATAAACACTTTGATTTTTAGAGGCAGTTTGACTTTCCACACATGTTTCGAACGAGGAATAACACTAGAGTTGATAACATCCAAATACATGGATTTAACCGAAAACTCTCCATTCTTTGTTAGTTTCCAGCTCAACCGGTCAGGTTGTTGAGAGAGCTCGACCTCCATCAGTCTTCGCACTAAGTGGAGTCAACCTTCCCAACGATTTCCCGCTAGCGTCCTTCTGAATTGGATATTCAGAGGATTGGACTGTAATACTGTTGCAACATAAGCTTCTCTTCACTGCATAATATTATAGAGAGAGGGATATTGAAGTGCAAGGGGCGTCTTTCCGAGCCATGTGTCCTCCCAGAACCTCGTGGTAGAGCCGGGACTGGATGTTACCGAGGTTAGTCAAGGGGTGAGTCCGTGGAGGGAATTCCGTAGGAGGTGACACGTAAGTAATGTACGAGAATGGTCACCACTTGTGTGGCATCTCATACCAAGACCGTGCATGCATGTAGTGTTTGGGATTGTGGTAAGTACTAGCGACAACACATGATGACTTCATTCGGTGGTGCTTCCCAAGTATCCGATCGAGCTGCAGGATGAAATCCGTAGGCCAGACCCTAGTTGATCATACTTGTAACTGAGTGTTTTTGGTCATTATCTTTTGAAGGCATTGCTCAGACTCAGTGTTCAGCGTCAAATCCAGAATGGCGGCAGAGCGCCGTTTTCTTTCTGAGGGCGTGGTTGATGAAGAATCTTCCTCCTTATCGATATGTTGTTAGAAGATGTTTGGTGTTGATTGTAGTTGTCTTCGTTGATGTATAAATGTATTGTCTAGTCTCTTCAATCATATCAGTCTTTTGACCGCATTGGCTAGAGCATGTATTTTTGACCCACTTTTGGTCCACGTTTAGGCTTACGGGAGCCATACGTGAGGGGGAATGTTGACATATATATGTATTGTCTAGTCTATTTCATTAGATCGGTCCTTTCGTTGCATTGACTAGAGCATGCACTTCTATAGTCTCGATGTTTTGATCTGTTTATTTTTTTTATGTGCATGCTTATTAGCTATGTTCATCTCAATTGTGCAAATGCTAGATGTATGCTGATCGTGTTTATGTTCTCTCAATCTTTCATCTTAAGCCAGTAAAAATTCACCCTTGGTCAAAAAAATACATGCATGCACGATGTGCTGAGATCGGAAAGAAACAAGCACCTCAGCCGAGGCCTAACCAACCGAGGAATACCGGCCCGATTCGCATGTTCGTTTGCAGCGAAAAAGGTCGTAAAGCTACGGGCTAGTGTTCTTGTGGGCGCATGCGCGACCTATGTGCAAAAAGGAGATGGGTCCATCCATCCAGCATGGGAGCTGGAGGCAAGCTGCATGCATGCTAGCTAGGCTGGTCGTATCTCAGTTGTCGTAGATAGATAGCAATTGCTCTTGGGGGGGGGGGGGGGGGGGGGGCGCAAAATAGAGGAAGAAGCGGTTCGGCTGGAAAGCAAACCAGCTAGGCAGGTAGGGCAACGGTACTACGGGTGTCAGTGTGCACGTACGTCTGCCCGGTCTCATCAAGGTTGATCGCCGGAAAGTGGGACGAGGGAGGCGCCCAGTGAATGCTGGAGATGACCAAGAGTTGTCCGGCCACAGAGAAATCCCGAAGGCATTAGAGCCTCTACAACAGGACCTCTCAAACCCGCCCCATACGTTTGGACGGGCCGTCCGGTCACTGACAACTCAGACGGGCCTCTCAAACGGGCCTTAAACGTTCGGGTTGACCTGCACCCCCATATCCAGCTCAAATATGAGCGGAAATAGGGGCGCCCGGGCAAGCCCGCCACATCGGACCCGACAACCCGATCCCACCCCAAATTGTACCAAATCCCCCCTCCCCCTGAGCTGCCGGATCCATTTGCTCTCTCCTCTGTTCTTCCTCCTCCGCGCCGTCCGGCTCGCAGATCCGCCGCCACGCCCGCTCCGCAGCCGTTCCCAGGCTCTCCGCCGCCAGCTCTTGAAGAGCGCTCCCATCCTCCCTGCGGGGGACGTTGTCGCCGGCCCGAATGCCACTGTGGTACGTCCGACAACTCTTCGGCTCCGCCTTGCGCTTGATGTGTTCGACACATTGATCGACTGGAATTATTGTGGTTTTGTTAGGTAAATGATGGATTCCGATGCTTCGTCGGACGAGGAGTATGGACCGACAGAGCTTGACCAAATGATTCATGATGATTTCCTTGATTCGTCGGATTCAGACGAAGAAGTGGACATGATCATGCTCATGAGCATGCAAGAGAAAATGGATCGGCAAGTGGAGCATATTCTCAACTTCAAGGGCTCAATCAAAGGAAGAAGAGTGATCAACCGGGACATGGTGTCTGGAGCAAAGCTACTGCACAATGACTACTTTGCTCCCACACATGCTTTCTCGGATGATCCATGATTTCGTCGCCGTTTTCGAATGTGGAAATCATTGTTTTTGCGCATTGTGGTGGGAGTGGAGGCACACGACGACTACTTCAAGCTGAGAAGGGATTACTGCGGCCAACTCTCTTTCTCGGCCAAGCAGAAGTGCACGACTGCTCTGAGGATGCTTGCATTTGGTACTGCTATAGACGCTGTTGGTGAGATGGTCAGGATGGGGGAGAGCACGTGCCTCAAGACTACTGTCAAACTTGCTCGCACCGTGGTTGAGGTGTTTGGACCGGAGTATCTCAGAGGACCAAATGCGTAGGACACGGAGAAGTTGTTGGCTATTGAAGAGGCAATGGGGTTTTCAGGAATGCTCGGATCAATTGATTGCATGCATTGGAAATGGAAAAACTACCCCAAAGGTCTGCGGGGAATGTATCAAGGTCACACCAGAGAGGCCACCATCATACTAGAAGCAGTGACATCACATTATTTATGGATTTGGCATGCTTTTTTTGGAATGCCCGGTTCTCACAATGATATCAACGTGCTTCAACGATCTCCGGTGTTCAGGAGGCTTTGCAATGGGGAATCACCGCCGTGCAACTACACCGTCAACGGTCGGGACTACAACATGGGGTACTATCTTGCCGGTGGTATCTATCCTCAGTGGGTGACGTTTGTGAAGACCATATCCGAGCCACGTGGCAATAAGCAGAGCCACATTGCAACAATGCAGGAAGCGACTAGGAAAGGACGTGGAGATGGCATTTGGTGTGCTTCAAGCTCATTGGGGAATTGTGCGGAGTGCTGCAATGATGCGGGAATCGGAAACTTTGTGGTAGCTGATGACATGTTGTGTTATTCTACACAATATGATTGTCAAGGATGAGGGTAATGGTGTAGCCCAAACCCATGATTTCGAAGAACCCCTGAGAACAAGTTGAAATCCCGGAAGATCGAGATGCGGCTCAGCTTATGAACTTTCTGCAGATGCATCAGAATCTTCGAAATCAACAGGTGCACACGCAGGGGAGTGAGCCTAGCTCAACTGGTTGGGGAGTGGATGTACAAACCCAACACCTGGGTTCAAATCCTCACGGAGACGAATTAGGTTCCTATTTATTCTTAAGGACAGTCTTTCCTGATAGTCACGCATTTACTGAGGACTAGGCTCGATGTGTAACCGAGATTATAAATCCTAGTACTCATACTTAAAAGGTTGTATGCATCCCTAGTTGGTGCAGAGGCCGGGGAAGTGAAACTATCCCCCAATCTAAAAGGAACTACATATACAAGTGTCCAGCGACCCTCCTCCCCCGTAGCGGGAGAGAGCTCCGCCGCCGCCACCTGATCTCCCGCCTCCAGCCACCTCCTTCACAACAGAGACTAGATCCGAAACCCTCTTCTCACCCTCTATCCATCCATCCCGGAGTCCAGCACTCTCGGGAGACTCGGGGGTGACCTACCTCCCGCCGCTGGCGTAGCCACCTCCTCTCCGTCCCTCCCTCGCCGCCGCATGAGTCTGGCATCGGGAAAGCCCGTGGCGCAGCCGGGGCCCTTCCTACTTCGCCTTGCACGCGAGAGCGGTTGGTCTGGGGCGGCGGCCCTTCCGGCGAGGCCCCTCCGTGCTGCGGCGAACGGCGGGGCTGGAGTGGTGCCGGTGACCTGGTTGGACGGTCGAAGGATCTTTGGTGGACCAAGGCCTGGCGTGGCTGCTCTGGCGGCCGGCGGCGCCTGATCTGGCCGCTATCCTCCGACCCTGATCGGTATGCTTCTCTCCTGCGGGTTCCTGGCGGTGCCGGCGTGGCTTGCTGGGACCCTGACCGGTGGCTGCGGGTGAAGCTGGTGGAGGAGATCCAGATTGGGGGAAATCCCTTGGTCGGCCCCGGCCGGCCGCACCGACGACGACGCTCAAGGGCGCCGCTTTTCTTCTTGGAGACGTCGGTCTATGTCTGCTCCTCTACTTCCCCCTACCCGCCTCTCGGGTGAAAACCCTAACTCCGGTGGGCGGCGGCGGCGTCCTTGACGTCACGACCTTCCTGAAGGCGTCGCCTTGAGGGCTGAGTGGTGGTGGGCACTGTGTGGGTCCTTGACGGTTGCTGGCGGTGGGCACTGCTTCGGGCGAAACCCTAGGATCTGGTCTTTCAGATCGGACGATGGCGGTACTGCGGTGCCGTTTCTCTCTTGGGAGCATACTTTATGGATCAGCGCTGGATGGCAAAGGCAGGAGGTGGAGTGGCTTCATCTTGCACAGAGCTTTGGTGGAGCTGTCAAGTCATGCTTGGCCGACAGGTGCTACGCTAAGTCATGCCTAGTTGGCAGGTGCTACGCATGACAGTCTTCCAGAGTCTTCGCGTCTGGACGGATGAGCGCAGGGCGGTGGCGCCATTGGGCGCCCTGGTGGCGTCGACGAATGTCCGGACTGGCAAGGATGATGCGGATTTCTCTCCTGAATATGGGTCAGTGGTCCGATGATAATGGCAGCTTCTAAAGCGTGTGCATGTGGTGTGCGCTTTAGGTCTGCTGCACCGGCTGTTGGTCCCGATACGTTATCTGGATGGATTGGCGGCGACATCGGTTTTACATATGGGGAGTGAGAGCACTACACATTATCGAGTTTGTAGGTGTGACCGCGTGAGTGATGGTTTCGGGTGAATTGATGTATATTTTTGTCAGACCTTTGTGGAATAATTAATAAAGATGGTTGTATGCATCGATTGATGCAAAGGCCGGCGGTTTAACCTCCTTTTTTTAAAAAAGCTACTCAATTATCTTGTGAGCATATGTGGATCCACAATGGCAACCAAGGAGGCAATGCTTGAGTTTGGCACTTCAATTAAATTTTATGTAAACGCCATATATGCTTGATACCAACAATTGCTATTTACGTGCGACATTGTGTAGCATGATCGACGTGCATGTATTTGCATGGATTTAAGAGTCCGGATTTGAGATATGTGGATGCATGAAAAAAATATGAGGGCCCGTTCGGATGCGCCCGCGGGCGTTTGAGGGGCGGATTTGCAAGTCCAGCTGTAGATGCTCTTATATTGTAAGATTGAGAAAAGGCCGCCAACGCCGGCTTGCACATCGCAAGTACACACTGGCTTGCACAACAAAATTATACGCTGCGAGTGGTCATTTTATTGTGAGAACCAGGGTTCGAATCCTGATTGGTAGCTCCACTCTAGGAGGTCTTTACCACCGTGGTAGACGCACGTTCTCGCCCGGCCACATATAGTTGCACTCAAAATTTGCTTCTTTTCCATTCAAAGATAGGGTGATCCTCTTTCGATTACCATTAATAGAAACCAAAAGCTACAATTATTCAACACACAACACCACCGAAAGCATAGTCGTTGCACTGAGCAGTACACAATTGGAAATCGGTTTGCAGATCATTGATCGTGCATGGTAGCGAGCACAAGTCCAACCACGAACCCTCCTCCTTCGGCGCGCGCGTGCACGCCCTGCCGCCCATGCGCGCACCACCACCAGTCCACTCCGTCCAGCACCACGCTTCTTGACACTGTAGTACATCTTTGGCCGCCATGCCAGCCTATAAATCCATGTACTCGCTCTCCTCACTCTCTCAAACCCAACTGCCACTAACTGTCCAGTTCCTCTACTCCTCTACTCCAGTATAGCACTGCGTCCAAGCTAGCTAGCTAGTGGCTAGATTCCCAGGACAGCAGCGATCTCGGGCGACTATATATAAGCAGGCCTAGTGATCCGAGATTAATCCATCCTTGAGCTGAATCCAGTCCAGCCAACACTAGCAACTCATCTCATCAGCTTGCAACGCTTTGCTCTAATGGAGGCCAGGACCGCCATTGCGCTGCTCCTCGCGCTCGTGGTCGCCGCGAGCTTCCTCTGCGACGGCGTCCACAGCCGCCACCACCACCACACCAAGCGCCACTCGGTGCGGCCGCCGTCCCACGCACCCGGGCCTGCGGGACCGAGGAGGGCTCCTTCACCTAAGCATGGGTCTCCATCTGCACCACCGCCGGCCAGGACGCCACCGTCAGCACCTCCAATGCCGGGCGCGCCCGCGCCCGCGCCGTCGGACGACGGCGACAACGTGTACGACGTCATCAAGGACTTCGGTGCGGTCGGGGACGGCGTGACGGACGACACGGACGCGATCAAGACCGCGTGGGACACGGCATGCCAGGACGACGGCGAGGGCGTCGTCCTCGCGGCCGCCGGGCACTCGTTCCTGGTGCACACCACCACCTTCACCGGGCCGTGCCAGGGCAGCGTCACGCTGCAGATCGACGGCACCATCGTGGCGCCGAGCGAGCCCACGACGTGGCCGGCCAACAGCAAGCGTAACTGGCTGGTGTTCTACAAGGCCGACGGCATGTCGCTGCGCGGCTCCGGGCTCATCGACGGCAAGGGGCAGAAGTGGTGGGATCTCCCCTGCAAGCCTCACAAGGGAGGAAGCACCCACGGACCTTGTGACAGCCCGGTGGTGAGTGGCCTAACCCAGCCACGTACTACTACTCCTTCAAGCTTTTAACAGTAATTATTATTTATTAATGGCCACTAAGTGCTAATGCCGGACGTTGATCTTCTCTCCAGGCGCTTAGGTTTTTCATGAGCAACAACGTGACGGTGCAAGGGCTGAGGGTGCAGGACAGCCCGGAGTTCCACTTCCGGTTCGACAGCTGCCGCGGCGTGCACGTCGACAGCCTCTCCATCAGCTCCCCGGCGCTGAGCCCCAACACCGACGGCATCCACGTCGAGAACACCCAGGACGTGCTCATCACCAACACCGTCGTCTCCAACGGCGACGACTGCGTCTCCATCGGCGCCGGCACCCTCAACGTCCACATCGAGAACGTCACCTGCGGCCCCGGCCACGGCATCAGGTTCGCACCCTCCCAGTTTATTACCAGTAGCTTTTCTTGACGATGCGACCAGAGGCAATGGCTGACATTGGGTGCTCGCTCGCGTTGCAGCATCGGGAGCCTGGGGAAGCAGGGGTCGCGGGCGTGCGTGGCCAACATCACGGTGCGGAACGCGGTGATCCGGCACTCGGACAACGGCGTGAGGATCAAGACGTGGCAGGGCGGCTCAGGGTCGGTGTCGGCGGTGACCTTCGAGAACGTGCGCATGGACGCCGTGCGCAACCCCATCATCATCGACCAGTACTACTGCCTCACCAAGAGCTGCGAGAACGCCACCACCGCCGTCTTCGTCTCCGACATCACCTACGCCGGCATCCGGGGCACCTACGACGTGCGCGGCCCGCCCATCCACTTCGGCTGCAGCGACGCCGTGCCCTGCACCAACATCACCCTCTCCGGCGTCGAGCTGCTGCCCGCCACCGGCGACACCGTCGACAGCCCGTTCTGCTGGAACGTGTACGGCAACACCACGACGCCCATTGTGCCGCCGGTGGCGTGCCTCATAGAGGGCGTGCCCAGGAACGTGGATGATACTAGCAGTTTGAAGTGTTACTGATGAGCGACGTCACGCCGTCGCACGTCCCTTATAGATGAGGAAGTAATTAAAACCAGAGAAAATATATTAGGCCAGTAAAAAAACTTAGTTAAAGCTTGGTCGTGTAGTATATTACCTATATATTGTATATAGAAAGATGAAAATGTAACAGTATGAGATGATTTGTGTGACAGTTACCAGAATATACATGCAGAAGAGCTTTCCTACATCTACCTAAGTAAGAGCTCACGTAGGTGTAGCATTTCTGCATGCAGAATATCCTGTAACTTCTTTTACCATATAGTACTTCTTTCTCGTCTACTTATACTGCATATAATCTATATCTATATCTATACCTACTATTAAAGGGAGGTGATATTTTTAGTTTCGTCCCGCTTCGTTTTATCCCGCTTCAATTAATTTCACGTACGCTATTTGATTTCGTTACTTGCCACCCGTTTTGGCCCAACGGAAGAAGGCCATCTGTCGGCGCACTGTGGCCCAGGTCCAGAGAGTTGGCAAAAAATAAAATTACCGATGGAAGGGTTCGATCTCATAACCTGCCAACCGACCACACATAGTTTGTCCAACTGACCCAGCTAGAGATATGGGAGGATTTTTTTCTCTCGTTCCAACGCACGAACCTTTTTGCTAGTAGTTTTCAAGAAAATAAACTCTATAATAGCTTGTTTTTTAGAGAAACTTCCCATTATTCAACATTCGCAATGGAAGTTCAAGAACACCAGAAATAACAGAACTTATATCCAGGTTCGTAGACCACCTAGCGACAACTACATGCATTGGAGCAGGAAGAAGGCGCACCGCCGTCGTTGTTCCCCTCTCACCCGAGCCAGGAAAACTTGTTGCAGTAGACATTCGAGAAGTCTCGTGCTAAGGACCAGCGCACCGGAATAACAACCATCGCAAACGAAGAGAAGTGGCGTGTGTGTTCATAGTGATGACTGTATGTATGTGTTTGCGAGCATCTGCGTCTGTAATATGTTTCTTAAAAAAAAATTGGACATGCCTGATCTATTTTTCTACTAGCAGATGAATCGGCTCGGAATTTCATCTAGACTTCTCTAACGAGAATTATCTTCATGAAGTCTGTGAACAAGTACACTCATGGCTTTATCTGTCAGCGTCCCTGACAGGGCCGGCCCGCAAGGCAACACCAACGATCACGTCTCCACGGCTCCGCGTGCGGCCCGGCCCAGGAAGCCCAACCCACGCGTCTCCGGCCCAGCGTGGGTTAACTGAAGCCCGTCCTGGAAGCTACTTGAGGGGAGGAGTGGCTGCGACCCAAGGTTATTCAGAGGATCAGGCAACGACGGCTCGGCTCCTTTCCCCTTTCCCCTTTCCGTCTCGCGACGAACCCTAGCTACCACATTCTTGTATCTTCCTGTAATCGCCACCTGAACTTGTATCCGCGAGAGATTGCTGCTACTATCGTGAGATCCATAGTGTGCCCCTAACATCTGGTATCAGAGACCAGTATTTCCCCTCCGCTCCATCCTGGCGCAGCTCATCGAGACCCGAGGTCTACGCCAAGCTCGTACACACCTTGTCGCCATGGATCCGGCAATCCAGGGCTTCCTCGAGCGACTCGACAACACCCTCAAGGCCCAGAACAAGGCAATCGCGGAGATCCAGGCTTCTACGGCCAAGATCGACGACTTGGTCAACTGGCGTCCGGATCTGGAGAAGCGGGTCGCTGATCTCGGTGACGCGGTGGCGGCGCTCCAGATGGTGCTACCGCCGTCCTCTACAAGGGACGAGGACCTTCACGCGACGCTTCCGAAGTCGGGCCCTTCTGCGACGACTAGCGTCCTCACGGGGGCTGGTGGCGGCGTGGGCAGCGACATCCCAGGGCCCAGTGGCCACGACGTCTTCAACTTGCCACGGGGGAACGCCACGGTGTTCTTACAGACACCGCCGCCACCCCCGGCAACAGGTCCGTCCCACTCTCTGTCCGCATCTCCGCCTTCGCTCTCGCCGTTTGCGCATGCTAGTCAACTCCTGTCTGGACTGGGTCAATCCCACCCATCCATTGCATTTCCGCAGTTCTCGGGCGACAACCCGAATTTGTGGAAAATTATGTGTGAGCAGTACTTCCAAATGTTTGGCATCTTACCTTCGTTCTGGGTACCCATGGCGTCCCTGAATTTCTTGGGTTCGGCCGCTATCTGGCTTCAGTCCATACAAAAAAGACTTGCAGATTTTGATTGGGATACTTTTACTACCTTACTCTGTACCCGTTTTGGTCGCGATCGGCACCAGACACTGATCAGGCAGTTTTATACTGTCCGCCAAACTTCTTCTGTAGCACACTACATAGAGCAATTTGAATTGATCATAAACCATTTATCATCATATTCTGACACGATTCATCCTTTCTACTTCTTGACTCGTTTTGTCGAGGGGCTGAGGAAGGATATTCGGGCAGTGGTGCTCGTTCAGAGGCCACCGGACCTGGATACGGCCTGCGCTCTTGCGCTGCTTCAAGAGGAGGTGGCCGAAGGCGCGTTCGGTAGTCTTCCACGACCACCAGAGGCGCCTCAACGGGGAGGCACACCCATGCCGCTTCCCCTACCTCCGGTGCGCTCGGTGCCAGCTGCGCCGGCAGCAGATCGTCGTGGTACAGACGCAGCCCGCGCTGACGCGTCTAAGCTCAAGGCCCTCCGTGATTACCGGCGAGCTCGGGGGTTGTGCTTTAAGTGCGGCGAACGATGGGGGCACGATCATGTATGTCCCACCACAGTCCAGCTGCATGTAGTTGAGGAGCTGCTGGATATTCGGCCTTGACAGCTTCGTCGACACTCAAATGAGTTCCGAGGATGAGGTTCAGAATACAGCCATGGCCATCTCAGTTTTGGCAGTTACGGGAGGGGTCTCGGCCAAAGCTTTTCAGCTGCGAGTGTGGCTTCAAGGGCATGAAGTACTCATGCTGATCGACTCGGGCAGCTCCAATTCCTTCATCAACGAGCACTTAGCAAGTCAAGTTTCAGGGGTTCGACCTCTGCCTAAGCCAAGTCGTGTGCGTGTGGCAGATGGGGGAGAATTGCTCTGCACTCAGGTCGCACCGCAATGCGCGTGGTATGCTCAAGGGCATGAATTCTACACGGATCTGGAAGTTTTGGCTCTGGGCACGTACGACGTTATACTCGGCATGGATTGGTTAGAGGAACACAACCCGATGCAAGTAGACTGGCGTGCTCGTTTCATTGAGATTCCCACTCCAGCAGGGCCGCTTCGTCTCACGGGGCATGACGCGGCTTCCACCAGTTGTCAGTCCATCAACAACTTGCAGTTGCAGAACCTGTGTAGCAACGGATCGATCACACACATTATACACCTCTGTGTGGTGGCTGCCCAGCAGGAAGATTTGGAGCAAATGCCAGCGTGCATTCAGGAAATCTTGGACCAATTTCCGGATGTGTTTGAGGAACCAGTGGGGCTTCCACCTCGAAGGGCGTGCGATCACCGCATCCCGCTAATACCTGGAGCTCAGCCAGTCAATCTCAGGCAATATCATTACAAACTAGAACAGAAGACGGAGATAGAAGCTCAAGTCGAAGCACTTCTGAAATCAGGAGTCATTCAGCGAAGCAACAGTCCTTTCTCATCCCCAGTCATACTTGTTAAGAAGAAAGATGGAACCTGGCGTCTCTGTATAGATTACAGACAACTGAATGCCATTACAGTCGTCGGCAAGTTTCCAGTTCCTATTATAGAAGAGCTCCTGGATGAGCTACATGGCGCAGCGTGGTTTCCAAAACTTGACTTGCGCGCGGGCTATCATCAGATCATGCTCGCGACGGGGGAGGAGTACAAGACGACATTCTCCACGCATCAGGGGCACTTCGAGTTCAAGGTTCTGTCCTTTGGGTTGGCCGGGGCTCCACCCACGTTCATAGAAGGGCTGACTACAACCCTCAAGCCAGTGCTATGTGTCTGCGTGCTATGCTTCTTCGATAACATCTTAATCTTTAGTGCAACATTAGAGGATCACAAGTGCCACGTGCGGCAGGTGTTGGAACTGCTACGCAAGGATCAGTGGAAAGTTAAGCGCAGCAAGTGTGCGTTTGGGCAAAGCCAGGTATCCTACCTAGGCCATGTCATCAGTGCTCGCGGGGTAGCCACGGACCCGACCAAGATAGCAACAGTTACTAACTGGACCTCACCGCAGGATATCAAGGGAGTCCGAAGCTTTCTGGGCCTCGCAGGGTACTATCGCCATTTTGTGCGCAATTTCGGAGTGATAGCACGACCGTTGTTCAATTTGTCGAATAAAGGCGTGCCATTTCAATGGACATCGATCACAGAAACAGCTTTCCAAGTCCTAAAGAAGCACCTAATCTCCGCACCGGTGCTAGCATTGCCGAACTTCGAGCAACCTTTCACAGTGGAGACAGATGCATGTGACACAAGCATTGGAGCAATTCTGCAGCAACAAGGACACCCCATAGCATTCATGAGCAAAGCGTTGAGTCCGAGATAGTAGGGTCTGTCCACATACGAAAAAGAATATCTGGCAATCATCGTGGCCGTAGATCAATGGCGCCCTTATTTGCAACACGCAGAATTTATCATATATACAGATCAGAAGATCCTCACTCACCTGGAGGAACAACGGCTGAACACGCCATGGCAACAAAAGCTTTTACCAAGCTGTTGGGATTCCAATATCGCATCAAGTACAAGAAGGGATCTGAAAACAACGGCGCGGACGCCTTGTCACGCGCCAGTCTAGCTGAGGTGCTATCAGTGGTCACATCATGTCAACCTAGTTGGTTAGAGGATGTTATCAGCAGTTATAACAACAACCCACAGGCGCAGAAACTGTTGGAACAGCTGGCTGTGCGCGACGATCCCAAAGGCAGGTTCTTACTGCAGCAAGGCATCATCAGGTTCAGAGGCGGAATTTGGCTGGGAGGAGGAACACACATACAACAACGTATAATTCAAGCGTTTCATGACAGCCCAATAGGGGGTCACTCGGGATTCCCAGTCACTTACAAGCGCATCAGGCGTCTCTTTGCATGGCCCAAGATGAAAGTTCAAATCAAACACTACGTGCAGTGTTGTGTCATATGCCAGCAAGCGAAACCAGATCGGGCAGCTTCACCAGGTCTCTTGCTGCCGTTACCAATCCCTAACAAACCTTGGGATATGATATCCATGGATTTTGTAGACGGCCTCCCATAATCCAGCCGGTTCAACTGTCTCCTGGTGATTGTAGACAAGCGAACCAAGTTCAGCTACTTCTTGCCACTGGCGCACCCATACACAGCATCATCGGTGGCCCAACTTTTCATCCAACAAGTCTACAGAGTGCATGGTCTCCCAGGAGCAATAGTATCAGATCGCGATCCTGTGTTCACTAGCCACTTTTGGCAGGAGCTTTTCAAGGCTGCAGGCACACAACTTAGACTCAACACAGCCAACCACCCGCAAACGGATGGCCAAACAGAGCGAGTTAACCAGTGTGTGGAAACATTCTTGAGGTGTTTCACTCAAGCTTACCCCAGGCGGTGGAGTTTTTGGATCCCGTTAGCTCAGTTCTGGTACAACAACTCACACCATTCGGCCATAGGCATGACGCCCTTCAAAGCTATGTTCGGTTACGAGCCACGACACTGGGGGATAACAGCGGAAAACACCTGTTCAGTGCCAGCACTCAGCTCGTGGCTCGAGGAAAGGGATACGATGCAGGAGCTGTTACAGCAACACCTGAACAGAGCAAAACAGCTGATGAAAAGCCAGGCGGATAAGAAGCGATCGTTCCGTCAGTTTGAAGTGGGCGATCAAGTGTACCTGAAACTGCAACCATATATCCAAACTTCCGTCGCGCCACGAGCAAATCACAAGCTGGCATTCAAGTACTACGGTCCATTTCCTATCATCGGCAAGATCAACGATGTCGCCTACAAGCTCCAGCTTCCGTCGCAAGCAACAATCCATCCAGTCTTCCACGTCTCGCTCCTTCGACGCGTCCTGAGCACGGGTATGGCTGTTGAACCTCGGTTACCTCATTGTTCTGATGAGCTCGCGGTTCCCGTGGCAGTTCTGCGATCAAGATGGCGCCAGGAGAAAGGCAAGATGAGGGACCAAGTGCTCGTCCGTTGGTCCAATTCGGAGGCGCTCGGCGAAACTTGGGAAGACAAGGCGAGTCTCAAGGAGCGTTTCCCGCTCGCGGAGGCTTGGGGGAAAGCCTCTGCTCAAGAAGAGGGGGATGTCAGCGTCCCTGACAGGGCCGGCCCGCAAGGCAACACCAACGATCACGTCTCCACGGCTCCACGTGCGGCCCGGCCCAGGAAGCCCATCCCACGCGTCTCCGGCCCAGCGTGGGTTAACTGAAGCCCGTCTTGGAAGCTACTTGAGGGGAGGAGCGGCTGCGACCCAGGGTTATCCAGAGGATCAGGCAACGACGGCTCGGCTCCTTTCCCCTTTCCCCTTTCCGTCTCGCGACGAACCCTAGCTACCACATTCTTGTATCTTCCTGTAATCGCCACCTGAACTTGTATCCGCGAGAGATTGCTGCTACTATTGTGAGATCCATAGTGTGCCCCTAACATTATCAAATCTATAATTTCATATTATGAGCCTGAAAGATGGTCTACGGACATGAACATATTTTTTTTTGTTATTTCTGTGTCTTTGTACTGCCATGGAATAATGAATAGATTGAAAATTTCCTCGAAAAAAAGGATTAGACCCTTCTTTAAGCTCTGGAATCATCAGAACCATGATCAAGCTCGGTGGCACATTTTCCGCAGGATCTAACAGGACCTCCTTTGTTATTCATAGACATGCTGATGACAAACTTTGTTTTACGTTAGCTCCCCGTCCACAGACCCCTCCCGCACGGTCACAACTTATAAAACCCAAATTGAAAAAGGGAGCACTGTGGATCTCAAACATTATCAAGGACTCAAGGTACAATAATAGATACTGTACATGGCCTAGCAAAAGGCACAATAAAGGTAGTATCACCGAATGTGCGGCAAGAATTAAACAAAAGCAATCCGGGGCCTCGCAACGCATGCCTAATAACTTTCTGTCCTGATAACGCCACCCACATAACAGAGCGAGAGAAAGGCGTGCGACGACTCTAGACGACTTAACAAGCTAGTGTGCACCTCAAAAGCAAACTAATAGTTACTGTATTTACAACACTTTCTATCTTTCTTTTTTTTTCGAGAAAAAAACACTTGTTATCTTGTCATTGCAGGCATTTTCCTATATTTTTTAGGAGTGAAAACAAGCACCTATGTGAGACCTAACCAACCAAGAAGTGTCGGCCCAATTCGCATGTTGGTTTGTAGCAAAAGGAAGGTGGTAAAGTCATGGATTAGTGTTCTTGTGGGCGCGTGATGACCTATACGCAAAGGGAGATCGATCGATGGAGGGAGAGCTGGCCGGTGCATGTTGGCACGCAAAGTAGTACGGTGCTGCTCTATAATCGATCGGTACTCGATCCCACATGCATGATCATCCTGTACGCAGACAGGATAGGGCTAGCCAGGCATAGTCGTAATCCTTTTATGAGAGTAGCCAGGCATAATCCTACCGAAGGAGGAGAAGGTAAAGCGGAGCCCCGAGGCGCAGGCAATCTCGGAGCGCCACTCACAGTGCACCCGCACCGGCGCGATGGACACTCATGCACATGCAACATGGCTCGGAAATCGGAATCCATCGATGGACACCCGCGCACCTCAGTGATTGCACCCCGCACCTCGATCGCGCCGGCCGGCCGGCCGGCAAGCAGATCGCCGGGCATGCTCGCGTTGCGGCGTGACACATGACGCACGCCCGGGGTGGGACGGAATGGGGTGGACGGCCGGGTCGGCGGGCGGGCGCACGCACGCACACGCATGTGGTGGCGGGGCGGCCGGAGTCGGTCGTGGCACTGCCGTCGCTGCCACTACGTAGCCCACCCACGGCTAGGCTGACCTGACCGCCTCCTCCCAATATGATATGTGTATTTCGCACTCTCGCGTGGAGGGTGGCAATGGCATGCGCGGCATCCAGTTGCGGCGTTGCGTCCGTGTGTTGGCCGGCCGGTTTGCTCTCTTTGCGATTTGCATAGTGCTGCTGCACGTGATAGAATATTCTAGTCGCTTCTAACCTTTTGGCTGTCGCCTGTCGGATTGAAAACTTACCAGATGTGGTGGAATTTGTGGTTACCGGAGAACACCGCCACCCCGCGGCGGTCGGTCGGGCCTCTTCTCCCCCGGCTCCCCTCTCCTCCTCCCCCCCTCCTTCTTCGCCCTCCACGTTGTCGCCCGCGCGGGCCGCCTGGCGAAGCCTGGTTGGCCGGGTGGCGGCGGGGCTTTCTCCTCCCCGTCTGGATCCGGCGGCGCGGGGTGCTGCGGGTCCAGCAGGGGCGCGGCGCTGTGTGCAGGGCTGCGGGTCGCGACGCTATGGCGTGGGCGCTCGTCGGTGTCGCGGGGGCTATGCGGTGATGGCGGGGCTTCGTCCATCTAGCGGAGCTTGGCGGTGACGGCCTTGTCCAGATCCGTTCTGGCGGGCTCGTGAGTGTCGGGCGGCGTGGGGCGGGCTGTGACCTGGTGGGGTCATGGCTATGGGCGTGGTCCTCGGCGGCGAGCCAGCTGCTACTGCTGGCGGTGGTGGTGCCTGCCAAATCAACTCGGATCTGGCCCATGGCCGCCGGCGGGCGGCTCGAGGCTGGCCCTCAGGGTCTCGGTGTGGATGTGGGCTGCCACCAAGGTTGGAAAAAGCGGTGGACGTAAGCGAGGCGGTTGGCCTTCGCCTAGTGCCTAGGCGGTGCCTAAGCGCCCTAGGCGCGGCCTAGGCGGTAATATAGTTTTTACTCGTAGTGTTTTTTTAATTATTATATGAGCGTTGATATCAGTTTAGGGCATATAAATAAGTTAATCACCGTCTAGTGCCATCGAAATATACCCGTTTGGCATATCAGTGCAGTATGTGGCATGATTTCTTGCTTGGGTAGGAAATTACTTGCTTGCCCTGCTTAGATCTCCATTTATGCCCTAGGCGAGGCGTTTGGCCATTGCGTAGCGCCTAGGCGTGCCTAAGCGCCTCCTAGGCACTGCCTTTTCCAACAGAGGCTGGCACGACATGGTGGTGGCTCATGGTGGTGGTCCGGGTCGTTCCTCGACGTCGGCCGTCGGTGAGCGGCTCGCGAGGTGGCGGGTCGGTTGCGGCGGCGACTGGCTTGTTCAGCGTCGACTCGCTCGTCAGCGGTCTGTATCGACCTTCCATCCTACTCCTCGTCGTCCGGCCATTACTTTCGTCGAAGGGCTGATTTTCTCCCTGCTGCGGCCTATCGATCGTCTCGCGCCCGGTGCGGCAGGACCGAGCTCGTCTCGCGCACGGTGCAGCAGGACCAACCTCGTCTCGCTCACAGTGCTGCAGGACCGTGTTGGGGAACGTAGCATGCAATTTTAAAATTTTCCTACGCTCACGCAAGATTTATCTAGGAGATGCATAGCAACGAGAGGGGGAGAGTGTGTTCCCGTACGCTCGAAAGCGGAAGCGTTTGACAATGCAGTTGATGTAGTCGAACTTCTTCTCGTTCCAACCGATCAAGCACCGAACGTACGACACCTCCGAGTTCTGCACACGTTCAGCTCGATGACGTCCCTCGAACTCTTGATCCAGCAAATTTTCGAGGGAGAGTTCCGTCAGCACGACGGCGTGGTGACGGTGGGTGAAGTAATCCGCGCAGGGCTTCGCCTAAGCACTACGTTAATATGACTGGAGGCGTAAACTGTGAAGGGGGCTGAGGGAGTCCTGGATTAGGGGTGTTCGGGTAGCCGGACTATACCTTCGCCGGACTCCTGAACTATGAAGATACAAGATTGAAGACTTCGTCCCGTGTCCGGAAGGAACTTTCCTTGGCGTGGAAGGCAAGCTAGGCGATGCGGATACTCAAGATCTCCTACTATTGTAACCGACTCCGTGTAACCCTAACCCTATTCGGTGTCTATATAAACCGGAGGGTTGTAGTCCGTAGGACAAGAATCATCATCATACACAATCATACCATAGGCTAGCTTCTAGGGTTTAGCCTCCTTGATCTCGTGGTAGATCTACTCTTGTACTACCCATATCATCAATATTAATCAAGCAGGAGTAGGGTTTTACCTCCATCGAGAGGGCCCGAACCTGGGTAAACATCGTGTCCCTTGTCTCCTGTTACCATCCGACCTTGACGCACAGTTCGGGACCCCCTACCCGAGATCCGCCGGTTTTGACACCAACATTGGTGCTTTCATTGAGAGTTCCTCTGTGCCGTCGCGATCAGGAAGGATGCCTCTTCCCATCTTTAAAGACGGCACCATTACTAAGGGAGCCTTGGCTGTCGGCCAAACCCTCCGGTTAGGTGGTTTTCTCACGACCGCCTGTTCGGCCGTTGCGCCGACGGTGGCCTCTCGGGTCATCGAAAGCAACCTTCATGTCAGCTCAGAACTCGCCGAGCAGTTGGATCCGATGGAGCTCTCTTCCGTAAACGAGCTCTTGGATCACATTGCCGCACTGGGGGTCGCTACAAATTACGACCAGGTTGGGCTTAAACCCGATCTAAGAGAAATTAACTCTCCCCAAGTCACCCACCACGTTGCCGTGGTAGAGGCGCAGTGCGGCGACCCTTCATCTATCCTAAGGACTAGCTACGTACGAATTCCCGAACCCTCCTTGCCGGATACCCGCGGAGGGGAGGATACAATCCGAGACCTGAGCTTAGAATCAGGCAACGGGCTAGACTCATCGGACAACATCCAAGACTCCGGACTTCAGAGTTCGGAAGTTCTTCGGCCTCCGAATCGTAAATTGGGTGAGGTCTTAGATTCAACGACACCCGCCCGCCCAATCATAAGCGATCTTTCCCAAATCAGGCAAAAGCCCGAAGAAACAGTACATCACTACTGGGCCAGATTCCTCCTGGTTATGAACAGGACAAAGGACTGCTGCGAGGGAGACGCAATTTCAATCTTTTGCAGTAATTGCACGGACGAGGGAATACTTAACACCATAAGTCGTCGTGATATTACACGATCCGCTGACTTGGCGTCCATAGTACAAAAGTACTGTGCGATGGAAAGCGCTTGGAAAACCGAAATAAAATTTTGGGATAATCCGGCCTTGAATAGAAATCCCGTCCGAACTAAGAGGGTGCACCACAGTAAGGCACCCGGATCAAATATCAAAAAGCCAAAACCCTCTAGAGGGCATGGAACCGTACTGGAAAGGTGGCATGATGGACCCGGTAGGATTCACAATATAGAGGACGCCACACCAACACACATCCTTAGAGCATGTTGGATACTCCGGCAGGTGGCCAAAATTGGCGAGGACCTTCTAATTTCAGAGGCCAAAGAAAGCCAGCACAAGGACACTAGTACCGTTCTCACAGTCTTCGAGACTTTCGCATCAAATAATATGCGGAAAAGAACACTCCGCAGCCTCACCGAAGTCTATAAAGTAGCAACAATAAACCCATGGAGTAACACTGCCATCACCTTCAACGCGAGTGACGAACCTAAATTCCGAACAGCCCGAGCACCAGCCGCATTGGTCCTCAGTCCCATAGTGGTCGGCTGTCGCCTCGCAAAGGTACTTATGGATGGAGGCAGCGGATTGAACCTCATTTACGAGGAAACCCTCCAAAAGATGGAAATAGACTGGAACCGCATTGAGCGAAGCAGCACAACCTTTAGAGGAATAATCCCCAGTCAAGAAGCACGCTGCACTGGAAAGATCACACTAGATGTGGTGTTCGGCACGCCAGATAATTACAGGTCCGAAGAAGTCACGTTGCAGGTGGCCCCGTTCAAAAGCGGATACCACGCTATATTAGGACGGGAGGCATTCACAGTTTTCTAAGCCATACCCCATTACGGGTACATGAAGCTCAAGATGCCTGGGCCAAACGGAATTATCACTCTCGCTAGTGATCCGGACATAGCACTCCGCGCCGAAAACAAGACAGCCGCATTGGCCCTTGAGGCACTATCCGAAACCTTAGCGGCCGAAGAACTAACCGCGCTGCGCTCCACGGTTAATAGGGATGATGTGATACTCGATAAGAGATCCAAATCCACATCCTTCAAACCAGCGGACGAAATAGTCAAATTCCAGGTCCATCCAACGGACCCCAATAAAACAGCCTCCATCGGGGCACGATTGAACCCTGATGTAGACGCCGCACTGCGAGAGTTCCTACGAGAGAACTGGGACATTTTTGCCTGGCACCCTTCAGACATGCCAGGAATCCCACGCAGGCTGGCCGAACACAGCTTAAATATCCAGAAAGGATTCAAACCTGTCAAACAAGCCCTTCGGCGCTTTTCCGAACCAAAGAGACAGGCTATGGGAGAGGAGCTAGCCAAGTTATTGGAGGCCGGATTCATAAGAGATTTAAAACATCCGGACTGGCTAGCAAACCTAGTGATGGTACCAAAGAAGGACAAATCCTGGCGCCTGTGCGTCGATTTTAATGACCTTAATAAGGCCTGCCCAAAGGATCCCTTCCCCCTCCCTCGCATAGATCAAATTATCGATGCCACTGCAGGACACGATTCGTTGTGTTTCCTCGACGCATACCCCGGATACCATCAAATCAAGATGGCAGAATCAGACCAAGCCGCAACGGCATTCATCACACCATACGGCCCATTCTGCTTCAACACAATGCCCTTCGGGCTAAAAAACGCCGACGCAACATATCAGCGCATGATCCAAACATGTCTAGCAAACCAGATCGGCAAAACAGTAGAAGCGTACGTGGATGACGTGGTCGTCAAATGAAGACATGTCGAATCTCTAGTAGACGACTTGAGGCTTACATTCGATAACCTCCGAAAATACAACATCAAGCTGAATCCGGGAAAATGTGTTTTCGGCGTTCCAGCCGGAAAGCTCTTGGGCTTCATTGTATCCGGTAGAGGAGTCGAAGCAAATCCAGCCAAGATCCGAGCTTTGTCACAATTGGATGTCCCAAAAGACCTCAAACAAATACAGAAATTAACCGGATGTGTGGCGGCTCTAAGCCGCTTCATCTCCCGCCTGGGAGAAAAGGCGCTGCCCCTTTACCGCCTCCTACGGCGCACCGAACACTTCGAGTGGACGGATGCCGCCACGGCCGGACTCGATGAAATAAAATCCATATTGGCAACAAACCCAGTCCTGGCCGGGCCAAACACCGGCGAGGCAATGCTATTATACATCGCGACAACCCATCAAGTTGTCAGCGCAGTGCTTGTCGTCGAGCGGGAAACGGACGGACACTAATTCCCCCTTCAAAGGCCGGTCTACTACGTGTCCACTGTCCTCACTCCATGCAAATCATGGTACCCACACTATCAGAAAATTGCATACGCAGTATTCATGGCATCCCGGAAGCTACGACACTACTTTCAAGAGTCTTCGATTACAGTAGCCTTGGAAGTACCACTCAATGACATTATCAATAACCGCGATGCAACGGGCCGGATCGCAAAATGGGCCATCGAGCTCCTCCCGTTCGACATAACCTATAAGCCACGGCGAGCTATAAAATCGCAAGTATTGGTCGACTTCGTCGCAGAATGGACGGAGGCCGAACTCCCTAAAGAGTACGACACATACTCAAACTGGATCATGCACTTCGATGGCTCCAAAATGTTGGCCGGATTGGGAGCTGGCATCGTTTTGACGTCCCCCACAGGAGACACAGTCCAATATGTACTCCAAATTATGTACACGGACTCCAACAATGCAGCCGAATATGAGGCCCTCTTACACGGTCTCCGGATGGCAGTATCCATGGGCATTCAACGCCTAGAGGTACGCTGGGATTCGAACCTCGCGATCTCCCAAATAAATGGCGACTTCGACGCCAAGGATCCAAAAATGGCAGCTTACCGCAATGCCGTCCTAAAAATGTCAGCTCGGTTCGAAGGGCTGGAGTTTCACCATATAGCCCGCGAAAATAATCAAGCAGCGGACGTCCTGGCACGCATCGGAGCAAAACACGATGCAGTCCCCCCAACATCTTTTTGGAAAGACTGTTCAAGCCATCCGTAGCATGGGAGGGGGAACCCGCAATTAACAGCCCGGACGCAGCCGAACCACTCGACGCCGAACAACCTGACATAATCGGAGGTCCTGGCAACGAAATTACACCTTCAGACCACATAATAATGGCGGTTATCGCCCCGTGGACAGAACCATTCCTAGCCTACCTTACTAGGCAGGAACTCCCAGAGGACCAAAATAAGGCCCGCCGCATAGTGCGGCGATCTAAAGCCTACAAAGTCCACGAGGGAGAGCTTTATAAGAAAAGCACAACCGGAGTCCTTCAAAGGTGCATCTCCGAAGAGGAAGGGCGGAATCTCCTGGCCAAAATTCACGCCGGACTCGGTGGCCATCACGCTGCTGCTCGGTCCCTTGTTAGCAAGGCTTTCCGCACCGGCTTCTATTGGCCGACGGCCCGAGCAGACGCTCAGGACCTAGTCCAACAATGCGTTGGTTGCCAACTTTTTGCCAACCAAAGCCATATGCCACCCACCACACTCCAAACTATACCCATCACCTGGCCCTTTGCGGTCTGGGGGCTTGACATGGTCGGACCCCTTAAAGGTGGAACCCATAAGAAAAAATACTTACTGGTCATGGTGGATAAGTTCACCAAATGGATAGAAGCCAAGCTTGTCAAAACGGCTGAATCCGGACCGTGATAGACTTCATATCCGGGGTTGTACACCGTTACGGTGTCCCCCACAGCATCATAACCGATAACGGTACAAATTTTACAGCCGACGAGGTAAAACTATGGTGCAAAAACATGGGCATCAAGCTCGACTATGCTTCAGTCTATCACCCACAAACCAATGGCCAGGTCGAACGTGCAAACGGTCTTATCATGAGAGGCATTAAACCCAGACTAGTGCGGTCCCTCAAGGAATCTAACATGCACTGGGTAGAGGAGCTCGACTCCGTACTCTGGGGGCTGCGGACCACGCCAAATCGCACCACCGGATACACACCATTCTTTATGGTGTACGGCGCAGAGGCAGTTCTGCCCTGCGACATAATTCATGACTCACCTAGAGTGCGCACGTACGAAGAAAGAGAAGCCGAGCCCAATCGGCAGGACAGCCTGGACGCCTTGGAGGAGGAGCGTGACGTGGCAAAAACCCGTTCCGCATTTTATCAACAACAGGCCCGAAGATACCAAAGCAGAGAAGTACGGGCCAAAAATTACAATGTTGGCGAACTAGTTCTACTCCTGCCGGATAAGAAAAAGGACAAACTCAAGCCCAAATGGGAAGGTCCATTTATAGTCGACCAAGTCCTGACTGGTGGAGCGTACCGCCTGTGAGATGCGTCGGATAACCGACTCAAGCCGAACCCGTGGAATGCCACACGTCTCCGAAGATTCTATGCTTAGCGCCGGACTCCGTGTTCGTCTCCTTCCCCTGTCCATTTTTTTACATTTTTCTGTCTTATATTTCTCTTCTTCCCCTCTTTTCCCTTTATAGCCCTTAAAAGGCTCACTACATGACGTGTACTCGCGTTCATTTAACCTGGGGGCTTCTTTAACAGAAGCTTATTTGTACGGGCTTCATGCCCCACACATGTGTCAAACTTCCGCATGTACCTTTTTTCTCACCATTATATGCATCGATATGATTTAAGTTTTGGCCAAGCTGGGTTGTCTGGCTCCTGTGCTTACCCCTACGTTCCCGATTGTTCGGCTAGGTGGTAAAGGGAGCACCTCTGCGATTGTTACTACCGGGTCAGCCGGATGTGTACCTCAGACTGGGTGAAGCCGAAAGCTAGCGTTCTTAAGGGAATAATCGGTTGGTGGAATAAAGATGATCTTTTTATTAATTTTCATGCGCCCCCAGATGCTTTTTCTGCGTTTTACGCAATCCGAACATGCACTTTAGGGCACGCCTCCCCAGTGAAAGGAACCCTTAACGGAGCTATTCTCTCTGGAAGTTGTTTCTTACTAACCATGTAATATAACATAACTAGTTGGGCACTTGTCTGATAAAGCACTAATGATCCATACGCCTGGTCTCCATGCATACCACGGTTCTTGTATAACCGCTATGGTATTCGAACACACTCCGGACCGTCGGGTCCCGAGGTTGAAGCGAAAAGGTCGGCAACGTCAAACGATCTACAATCCGGCTAGAAGGCATTACATATGTCAATTCAAAATTACACAGTCATTTCGACTGATTGTATTCCTCTTCTATACCGTCTAACAGGTTGTCTAGTTTATAGTCCTGCTGGGAATACTTTGCGGCCAATTCCACTTGGCCGTACACTAAGCTTACAGGGATCTCCTTCCCGTCAGGCCCCACCGGTCCGACCTCGGCCATATGGTTTGGGTCAGACCTCGTAAAACGGGTCTTCACCATAGCCCAGGCCTCTCTAGTGCCTTGTCGGCAGGCCGATATCTTCCACAACAGGAAGTGCCGCCGAGCTCCCTTCAGCTTCTCCGCAAGCTCTCCAAGGTCATCGGGCGTGGAGTGGGCAGGCCATAAGGCCTGGGCAACGCCTTGCATTGCCTGCCGAATTCGCTCATGCAGTTGCAGGAGTTCGAGAAGAAGGTCACCCGTAGAACCGGGCATCTCCTCTGCAGGACGACCTGTGAGCATACCTACAGACAATAGTCTATTATTCGACTTCCTCGCCGAACTCATTTTTCAAAGTTCGCTCAAGCACTTACTAAATATGCCGCGTCGAAGCCGATGATTCTCCTTCGTGGAGTCCGACAGCTGGCCACGAACGTCCTTAAGTTCAACATCCAGCTTGGTGTTGGCATCTTGGAGATCATTCTTCTCTTGCCTAACCTTTGTCAACGTACTCTCACCGGCCTCTAACCGGCGCAAGATTTGTTGCTTCTCCGGATCAAGTCCGGCGCCATCTGCAACATCAATTGTCAGATTTTCACCCAAACCGCACAATACTAATCTTTTGAAGTGTATCTTACCTGAGGGGGTCCCTTTAGGCTCCCCTGCTGCGGCTAGTGCGGCCTCTGGTTGGGCCTTGCACTTTTCCAGCTCCTGGGACAACACGGTGTTCTTCTCGGTAAGAACCTGCATGTTACATGATCCTTAAATCAGTTACTTTAACTGTTTCAAGTCTCGGGGGCTACTGGTGTATATATATATTTAACCAAAATTTTCTTACCCGTATGTCTTTCAAATACTGCTCCATGGCTCTGGCTAAACCATCTTGAGCGGCACGGAGGTACGCATCTCCCGAATTAGAGGCATCTAAAGCCTCTCGGGAGAGACAAACGTCGCGTAAAATTGTCCGGCGCGCCTGTGGTTCATGGCACTCTCCACTTCAGAATTTGTGGCAGACAGCCTGTCCGCATCCTCTGTCGGAGGAGCGCCCGGTGCACACCTTGTGCTCGCCTCCGTTTCCTGGCCGGTCACTGGAACCTGGCTGGTGGAAGCGCGATTGGCATCCTCTCCGGATATAGTCCGGCGAGGTCTCCTCGTCCTAAAAAGGCACAAACGTTAATATGCCCTGGCGGAATAATACCGCGGAAACGGAGAATGCATTACCTTTGCGCCAGCACCTCGGTCCGGACTGCATCTCTTTTTCCCCACGGGGCCCTGCGGCCCCTCACGGGCTAGCCGCCGCAAGTTTGCCTTCCCGCCTCGGGAATCTCCCCTGTGAAACACGGTTGTTGTTAGAAACGCCGGAATACGGAAAAATGGAATCCCCTTCAAGGGAATAAAGACTCCGGTTCCTGTCACCTGGGAGGCCGGGATTAACCCGGGGTAATCTGCCACAATAGCGACCAAGGTGTTGTCCTTGCTTAGCTGATGAAACACCCCGTCGATAAGCTCCACCGATATGTCTAGATCCTCTTCAGAGTCCGGATCGAGGGACCGTTTTGGGTTCTCGGGTTGTGGAGGACGGCTGCTTATATCTTTCACTTCCTGTCGCAGTTCCTGCATTGAAGTTGTCAGACTACTTATCTGACCATGGAAGTATCAAATAAATGGGCAAGCACAGTTGTTCACTTACCCAACTTGGAGGTTCATACATAGTGAATCCAGCCCGCGGGTTAACGTGGAGGAACTCCTCCTTCTCTCCCTTGTACAAGGAGGACATAACCTTTATTAGGGAGGCAGCCGAGTCTGGCCCATTACGGCCGTATCGCGTGGAGTCATCCTCCCCATTGAAATCCCACATAGGGCGGCCTCTGTATTGAAGCGGCATGGTCAGTCCGGAATGAGCCAACAGTCTTATCTGGCCCATCAGGTAAAGGACGTCCCTGTCGTTTTCTCTCTGAGAGCTTCGTGGGCGCCAGCTCAGGCGTTTCTTCAAAGGAGCATTGTTGAACTCAGGGAGACCGGCCCGGATAGGGTCTGGCAGTGGGACGTCGTCTATGTAAAACCATTCCGAAGGCCAGTCCTCGGACGCCTTCTTCGGGGTTCCGGATAGATATCCGGTCCCGGCGACGCGCCATATTTCGGCTCCGCCCACTTGGTATATAGACCCCTCTTGAGAACGGGGTACCAGGCATAATATCTTCTTCCACAGCGTGAAATGAGCCTCGATGCCTAAGAATAGCTCGCAAAGGGCAACGAAGCCCGCAATGTGTAACACGGAGCCGGGCGTGAGATGATGCAGCTGGAGGCCGTAGAACTCCAGAAGCCCGCGGAGAAATGGGTGGATTGGAAATCCCAGTCCCCTTATCAGATAGGGAACAAGGCACACTCGTTCTCCTTTATAAGGATTGGGGGTATTCTCCGCTTGTTTTCCGCCACGGTAGGTGGCGAGACCGGCTCAGACCGGGACCATGTATGCCCGAGGGAGGAATCCCTTGGCCTGAAGCGACACTAACTCGCTATGCGGAATGGTGCAACTCTCCCAATCCCCGAGCTTGGGACCGGAAGGGTGAGGGGAGGATCTGCGACGGCTAGCCATGCTGGAATGGACCTTAGCTAGGAAAGCTCTGATGACAACTCGCGGAGAGGAGAAGATGCGGTTCGGATCTAAATCCCCATCCCATTAAATAGGCGGCTCATTTGTATGGCTAAGGGTGTGGATGTAAGAATGCCCCGGGCTTTTCACATTCGTTTAACACGTGGAAGACATCCATTATTGGGCGCAGAAGCCGAGGAGCGCTATAAAAATCGGACGTTATTCGTACAGGTACATAGAATTCGGGAAAGAACCCGCCTTGCAATGACGAAGACAATTTGCGCGCCGGACTCGTCGTCATTGAAGCCTGGTTCGGGGGCTACTGAGGGAGTCCTAGATTAGGGGGTGTTCGGGTAGCCGGACTATACCTTCGTCGGACTCCTGGACTATGAAGATACAAGATTGAAGACTTCGTCCCGTGTCCGGAAGGAACTTTCCTTGGCGTGGAAGGCAAGCTAGGCGATGCGAATACTCAAGATCTCCTACTATTGTAACCGACTCTGTGTAATCCTAACCCTATCCGGTGTCTATATAAACCGGAGGGTTGTAGTCCGTAGGACAAGAATCATCATCATACACAATCATACCATAGGCTAGCTTCTAGGGTTTAGCCTCCTTGATCTTGTGGTAGATCTACTCTTGTACTACCCATATCATCAATATTAATCAAGCAGGAGTAGGGTTTTACCTCCATCGAGAGGGCCCGAACCTGGGTAAACATCATGTCCCTTGTCTCCTGTTACCATCTGACCTTGACGCACAGTTCGGGACCCCCTACTCGAGATCCGCCGGTTTTGACACCGACAGGGGCGCCGCACACGGCTAACAATGTCTGTTGTGTGTTCTAGCGGTGCCCCCCCTCATATATATATATATATATATATATATATATATATATATATATATATATATATATATATATATAGGTTAGAGGGGAGGATAGACAGCCAAGGGGGCACCCCAAGTAGGAGGAATCCTACTTGGGCACCTCCTAATTCGGCCTCCCCCCTTTCCTATTCCTATTCGGAGTAGGAAGGGAAGAGGGGGAAGGGGGAATCCTATTCCATTTTTCCTTTCCTCCTTCCCCTTTCCTTCTCCAATTTGGCCAGCCCATATAGGGGGGGGGGGCGCACCAGCCCCTTTGTGGCTGGTGTGTTTCCCCTCTTGGCCCACAAGGCCCATATAGTTTGCCGGTGGTAGCCCGGAACCCCTTCTCGTGACCCGATACGTACCCGGTAACCCCAGAACACTTCCGGTGTCCGAATACTATCGTCCTATATATGAATCTTTACCTCTTGACCATTTCGAGACTCCTCGTCATGTCTGTGATCTCATCCGGGACTCCAAACAACATTCGGTCATCAAATCACATAACTCATATAATACAAATCGCCATCGAACGTTAAGCGTGCGGACCCTATGGGTTCGAGAACTATGTAGACATGACCGAGACACCTCTCCGGTCAATAACCAATAGCGGAACCTGGATGCTCATATTGGCTCCCACATATTCTACGAAGATCTTTATCGGTCGAACCGTTATGACAACATACGTTATTCCCTTTGTCATCGGTATGTTACTTGCCCGAGATTCGATCGTTGCTATCTTCATACCTAGTTCAATCTAGTTACCGCCCAGTCCCTTTACTCATTCCGTAATGCATCATCCCGTAACTAACTCATTAGTTACATTGCTTGCAAGGCTTATTATGATGTGCATTACCGAGAGGGCCCAGATATACCTCTCCGATACTCTGAGTGACAAATCCTAATCTCGATCTATGCCAACCCAACAAATACCTTCGGAGATATCTGTAGAGCATCTTTATAATCACCCAGTTACGTTGTGACGTTTGATAGCACACAAGGTATTCCTCTGGTATCCGGGAGTTTCATAATCTCATAGTCAAAGGAATATGTATAAGTCATGAAGAAAGCAACAGCAATAGAACTTAATGATCATTATGCTAAGCTAACGGATGGGTCTTATCCATCAATCATTCTCCTAATGATGTGATCCCGTTCATCAAATGAGAACACATGTCTATGGTTAGGAAACTTAACCATCTTTGATTAACAAGCTAGTCTAGTAGAGGCTTACCAGGGATACTGTGTTTTGTCTACGTATCCATACATGTATCAAGTTTCCGGTTAATACAATTCTAGCATGAATAATAAACATTTATCATGATATAAGGAAATATAAAATAACAACTTTATTATTGCCTCTAGGGCATATTTCCTTCAGTCTCCCACTTGCACTAGAGTCAATAATCTAGTTCACATAGCCATGTGATTTAACACTAATAGTTCACATCTTTATGTGATTAACACCCCATAGTTCACATCGCCATGTGATCAACACCCAAAGGGTTTACTAGAGTCAATAATCTTGTTCACGTCGCTATGCGATTAACACCCAAAGAGTACTAAGGTGTGATCATGTTTTGCTTGTGAGATAAGTTTAGTCAACGGGTCTGCCACATTCAGATCCGTATGTATTTTGCAATTTTCTATGTCTACAATGCTCCGCACAGAGCTACTCTAGCTAATTGCTCCCACTTTCAATATGTATCCAGATTGAGACTCAGAGTCATCCAGATCGGTGTCAAATCTTGCATCGATGTAACTCTTTACGACGAACTCTTTATCACCTCCATAACCGAGAAATATCTCCTTAGTCTTCTAAGGATAATTTTGACCGCTGTCCAGTGATCTACTCCTGGATCACCATTGTACCCCTTTGCCAAACTCACGGCAAGGTACACAATAGGTCTGGTATACAACGTGGCATACTTTATAGAACCTATGGCTGAGGCATAGGGAATGACTTTCATTCTCTCTCTATCTTCTGCCATGGTCCGGTTTTGAGTCTTACTCAACTTGAAACCTTACAACTCAGGCAATAACTCCTTCTTTGACTAATACATTTTGAAATCCTTCAAACTCTTATCAAGGTATGTACTCATCGAAAGTCTTATCAAGCGTCTTGATCTATCTCTATAGTGAAGGAAATATGCCCTATAGCCAATAATAAAGTTGTTATTTATATTTCCTTATATCATGATAAATGTTTATTATTCATGCTAGAATTGTATTAACCGGAAACTTAGTACATGTGTGAACACATAGACAAAAGAGAGTGTCCCTAGTATGCCTCTACTTGACTAGCTCGTTAATCAAAGATGGTTATGTTTCCTGACCATAGACATGTGTTGTCGTTTGATGAACGAGATCCATCCGTTAGCTTAGCATTATGATCGTTGAGTTTTATTGCTGTTGCTTTCTTCATGACTTATACACGTTCCTCTTACTATGGGATTATGCAGCTCCCGAATACCGGAGGAACACCGGGAGTCCAAGTAGGACTCCCCCCTTTGGCGTGCCCCTTCTAGTGCTGGCCTCCTCTTCCTCCCTTCTTTATATACGTGGGCAGGGGGCACCCCAAAGGCACTCAAGATTTGTCTTAGCCGTGTGCGGTGCCCCCCTCCACAGTTTTACACCTCGGTCATATCGTCGTAGTGCTTAGGTGAAGCCCTGCGCCGGTAACTTCATCAACACCGTCACCGCGCCGTCGTGCTGATGAAACTCTCCCTCGGCCTCGGCTGGATCAAGAGTTCGAGGGACGTCACCGAGCTGAACGTGTGCAGATAGCGGAGGTGTCGTGTGGTCGGTACTTGATCGGTTGGATCGCGAAGACGTTCGACTACATCAACCACGTTACTAAACGCTTCCGCTTTTGGTCTACGAGGGTACGTGGACACACTCTCCCCGCTTGTTGCTATGCATCTCCTAGATAGATCTTGCGTGATCGTAGGTAATTTTTTTGAAATTGCATGCTACATTCCCCAACATATAGATCTTGATGCCCAATATGTAAGCAGCTTCACCGAGGTCTTTCTTTGAAAAACTCCTTTTAAACACTCCTTTATGCTTTCCAGAAAATTCTACATCATTTCCGATCAACAATATGTCATTCACATATACTTATCAGAAAGGTTGTAGTGCTCCCACTCACTTTCTTGTAAATACAGGCTTCACCAAAAGTCTATATAAAACCATATGCTTTGATCACCTTATCAAAGCATATATTCCAACTCCGAGATGCTTGCAGCAGTCCATAGATGGATCGCTGGAGTTTTGCATACGTTGTTAGCACCTTTAGGATCGAGAAAACCTTCTGCGTGCATCATATACAAATCTTCTTTAAGAAATCCATTATGGAATGCAGTTTTGACATCCATTTGCTAGATTTCATAAAATGTGGCAATTGCTAACATGATTCGGACATACTTAAGCATCGCGACGAGTGAGAAAATCTCATCGTAGTCAACACCTTGAACCTGTCAAAAACCTTTTTCGACAAGTCTAGCTTTGTTGATAGTAACACTACTATCAGCGTCCATCTTCCTCTTGAATACCCATTTATTCTCTATGGCTTCCGATCATCGGGCAACTCAACCAAACTTCATACTTTGTTCTCATGCATGGATCCTATCTCAGGTTTCATGACCTCAAGCCATTTTGCGGAACTTGGGCTCATCATCGCTTCCTCATAGTTCGTAGGTTCATCATGGTCTAGTAACATGACTTACAGAACAGGATTACCATACCACTCTGGTGCGGAACGTGCTCTGGTTGACCTACGAGGTTCGGTAGTAACTTGATCTGAAGTTTCATGATCATTATCATTAGCTTCCTCTCTTGTTGGTGTGGGCATCACAGGAACAGTTTTCTGTGATGAGCTACTTTCCAATTTGAGAGAAGGTACAATTACCTCATCAAGTTCTACTATGCTCCCACTCACTTCTTTCGAGAGAAACTCCTTCTCTAGAAAGGATCCATTCTTAGCAACAAAGATCCTCCTTCGGATCTGTGATCGAAGGAGTACCCAACAGTTTCTTTTGGGTATCCTATGAAGATTGTGACGCCCCCGATTCAATCGTACACTAATCATACACACAAATGTGTACGATCAAGATCAGGGACTCACGGAAATATATCACAACACAACTCTAAAAATAAAAAAAGTCATACAAGCATCATAATACAAGCCAGGGGCCTCGAGGGCTCGAATACAAGTGCTCGATCATAGACGAGTCAGCGGAAGCAACAATATCTGAGTACAGACATAAATTAAACAAGTTTGCCTTAAGAAGGCTAGCACAAACAGGGATACAGATTGAAAGAGGCGCATGCCTCCTGCCTGGGATTCTCCTAAACTACTCCTGGCCGTCGACAGCGGCCTGCACGTAGTAGTAGGCACCTTCGGTGTAGTAGGAGTCGTCGTCGACGATGACGTCTGGCTCCTGGGCTCCAGCATCTGGTTGCGACAACCAGGTAGAAGGGAAAGGGGGAAAAGAGGAAGAAAAGCAACCGTGAGTACTCATCCAAAGTACTCGCAAGCAAGGAGCTACACTACATATGCATGGGTATATGTGTAAAGGGGCATGTCGGTGGACTAAACTGCAGAATGCCAGAATAAGAGGGGGATCGCTAATCCTGTCGAAGACTACGCTTCTGGCAGCCTCCGTCTTGCAGCATGTAGAAGAGAGTAGACTGAAGTCCTCCAAGTAGCATCGCATAGCATAAACCTACTCGGCGATCCCCTCCTCGTCACCCTGTTAGAGAGCGATCACCGGGTTATATCTGGTACTTGGAAGGGTGTGTTTTATTAAGTATCTGGTTCTAGTTGTCATAAGGTCAAGGTACAACTCCAAGTCATCCTGTTACCGAAGATGACGGCTATTCGAATAGATTAACTTCCCTGCAGGGGTGCACCACATAAACCAACACGCTTGATCCCGTTTGGTCGGACACACTTTCCTGGGTCATGCCCGGCCTCGGAAGATCAACACGTCGCAGCCCTACCTAGGTCAACAGAGAGGTCAGCACGCCGGTCTAAACCTAAGCGCACAAGGGTCTAGGCCCATCGCCCTTAGCACACCTGCACGTTGCCTACGCGGCCGGAAGCAGAACTAGCCCCCTTAAGACAAGAGCAGGCTTACGTTCCAATCCGGCGCGTGCCGCTCAGTCGCTGACGTCACGAAGGCTTCGGCTGATACCACGACGCCGAGTGCCCATATCTTTCCCACGTAGTTGGTTAGTGCGTATAGACTAAATGGCCAGACTGAGATCAAATACTAAGATCTCGTTAAGCGTGTTAATGATGTAACTGCGGACACCCACCAGGGCCAGGCCCACCTCTCACCCAGGTAGTCTCAACCTGCCTTGCCGCTCCGCCACAAAATAACAATCGGGGGCCGTCGGGAACCCAGGCCCACCACTACCTGGGTGGAACCACCTGCCCCTTCAGCCCCCATCTCCGAACAATATCACAAGTAATGTAACAGTGTAAAGTATATAGTATGTGCCCGTGATCACCTCCCGAAGTGATCACGGCCCAGTAGTATAGCATGGCAGACGGACAAGAGTGTAGGGCCACTGATGGAACACTAGCATCCTATACTAGGCAGTAGGATAGCAGGTAAAGGTAACAACAGTAGTAGCAAGGACAGGCTATGCAGCAGTATAGGATTAACTAAAAGCAGTAACATGCTACACTACTCTAATGCAAGCAGTATAAAGAAGAATAGGCGATATCTTGTGATCAGGGAGGCTTGCCTGGTTGCTCTGGCAAGAAGGAGGGGTCGTCAACACCGTAGTCGCACTCGGTGGCATCAACGCTGGTCTCGGGGTCTACCGGAGAAGAAGAGGGGGAAGAAACAGTAAATACGGAGCAAACAAAGCATAACAAAACATAACGAGGCAATACGCGGTGTAGGTATGCCCTAACGCGGTAGGAGGTGATACCGACGAAGGGGGGATGCATCCGGGAAAGTATCCCCGGTGTTTCATGTTTTCGGGCAGATGAACCGGAGGGGGAAAAGTTGCGTGTTTGCTATGCTAGGGATGTGTGGCGGATGAACAGGCTGCGTATCCGGATTCGTCTTGTCGTTCTGAGAAACTTTCATGTACAAAGTTTTGCCATCCGAGCTACAGTTTATTTTATATTAATTTTAAAAGATTTAAATCATTTTTAGGATTTATTTAATTATTTAAAATCAACATTATCCAGAACAGTGCATGCTGACGTCAGCAGTCAACGTTGACCGTTGACCTGGTCAACCTGACGTGTGGGTCCAGTGGGACCCACCTGTCATTCTCTGTTTAGGTTAATTAGGGCTTAGGTTAATTCGTTATTTAGTTTAATTAAACAAAATTAATTAAGTTAATTAATTCTCTGATTAGTTAATTGTTTTATTATTATTATTATTTTCAATTCTTTTTTTAATCATTCTGGGCACAGGGCCGCCTTGTCATTGGCCCTAGGGTCCTAGCGGGCGTGCGTGCGGCGGGTTACGGGCGCTGGCAGACCCAAGCGAACCTGGGCGGCGGCGGCCCTGGCGGGCGCAACCGAAGTGGCCAAGGCGGCGCGGTGGCGTGGCCGGGTCGGCGAGTGGCCCTGCGGGCGCAAGGTAGCACGCGAGTGGGGGCTTCACGGGGGTCGCCGGAGAGGGACGCCGACGGGAGGGCAGCGGCGAGCGCGAGCGTAGAAGGCCGCGGTGGTGGTGCGAGAAGGCGAGGATGGCCGGAGCGACGGAGTGGGGAGGCGACGTCAGTGCGCCCCAAGGGCGCAGTGGGGGCCGCCACGGGCGCGGCCGGCGCAGTTGATCAGCGCGGGCGTGGCCGGAGCGAAGCACGGGTGGAGGTCAGGGGGACGCTGGAGAGGAGGCAGCGGGCGCGTGGCGCGCGAACGCGCGCGCATCGGCGCGTCCCGGAGCAGGGGCACGGTTGTGCACGGGCGAGCGCGAGCGCGAGCTCGACCACAGGGGCACGCTAGAGCGCGGACGGGTGCGGGCACGACGCGGTGAGGGAGAGTGAGGAGGAGAGGGAGGGGTGAGGGAGTCCTGGATTAGGGGGTGTTCGGATAGCCGAACTATACCTTCAGCCGGACTCCAGGACTATGAAGATACAAGATTGAAGACTTCGTCCCGTATCCGGAAGGTTCTTTCCTTGGCGTGGAAGGCAAGCTAGGCGTGCGGATATTCAAGATCTCCTACCAATGTAACCGACTCTGTCTAACCCTAACCCTATCCGGTGTCTATATAAACCGGAGGGTTGTAGTCCGTAGAACACATCATAACCATCACAACCACAATACCATCATCATACCCATAGGCTAGCTTCTAGGGTTTATCCTCCTTGATCTCGCGGTAGATCTACTCTTGTACTACCCATATCATCAATATTAATCTAGCAGGAGTAGGGTTTTACCTCCATCGAGAGGGCCCGAACCTGGGTAAAATAAAGTGTCCCTTGTCTCCTGTTACCATCCGACCTTGATGCACAGTTCGGGACCCCCTACCCGAGATCAGCCGGTTTTGACACCGACATTGGTGCTTTCATTGAGAGTTCCTCTGTGTCGTCGCCTTTAGGCCCGATGACTCCTTTGATCATCAACAACGATGAGGTCCAGGGTGAGACTTTTCTCCCCGGACAGATCTTCGTCTTCGGCGGATTTGCTCTGCGGGCCAACTCGCTTGGCCATCTGGAGCAGATCGAGAGCTACGCCCCTGGCCATCAAGTCATGTTTGGAAGCCTAAACTACACGACAGATATCCGCGGAGACTTGATCTTCGACGGATTCGAGCCACAGCCAAGCGCGCCGCACTATCTCGAGGGGCATGATATAGCTCTGCCTCTGAACAGTGTCCTGGAGGCCGCATACGCTCCGGCCCCGATACTCAATTCGGAGCCCGCTGCGTTCTTTGAAGATGAACGGTTGGACGTCACCTCGGGGGCTGCGATCTTAAAAGCCATTGAGCCGAACGCAAGCCCCGCGCTCCGCATGGCCCGTGACTCCAAGGAGCCGGACTCTTCTCCGAACTTCGGGACGTCCGTGCCCCCGCCGATCGAATCAGATTGGGCGCCTGTAATGGAGTTCACCGCCGTGGACATCTTTCAGTATTCACCTTTCGGTGATATTCTGAATTCTCTCAAGTCTCTCTCTTTGTCAGGAGAGCCCAGGCCGAACTATGGCCTGCGAGGTTGGGATTCGGACGACGAAGAAATTCAAAGCCCACCCACCGCCCACTTAATAGCCACTGTCGATGATATATCCGACATGCTCGACTTCGGCTCCGAAGACTTCGACGGTATGGACGACGAAGGAGGAGACGAGCAAGAACCAGCACCTGTAGGGCGCTGGACCGCCACCTCGTCATACGACATATACATGGTGGATGCTCCAAAAGATGGAGATGGCGATGAAACAGCGGAGGATGGCACTTCGAAAAAGCCTCCAAAACGCCGACGTCAGCGGCGCAGCTCCAAATCCCGCCACAGCAGAAACGGTGATTCCGGAATGGGAGATAACACTACCCCGGACAGCGCCGAAGAACACCAAAACCAGCAGGATTCGGCACAGGAAGATGGAGAAGACCGCCCTCATGAGAGAGCGGCAGAGCGAGAGGTCGAGGACGATAACTACATGCCTCCCTCCGAAGACGAGGCAAGCCTCGGCGACGATGAATTCATCGTACCATCAGACCCCGCCGAAAAAGAGCACTTTCAACGCAGGCTTTTAGCCACGGCGAACAACCTAAAGAAAAAGCAGCAACAGCTTAGAGCTGATCAAGATTTGCTAGCTGACAGATGGAGTGAAGTCCTTGCGGCCGAAGAGCACGAACTCGGACGCCCCTCCAAAAACTATCCTAAGCGCAGGCCGCTACCCCAATCAGAGGAGGAAGCTCAAGACATGGCAAATCGGCCACCTCGCGGCCGCGACAGAGAAGCCTGTCAAACATCCAAACAAGCCATGCCCCGCAGCCGCTTCACCAAGGCACGGGAACACGAACCAGACCTGCGAGACGTCCTGGAGGACAAAGCAAGGCAAACAAGATCGATCTATGGATCGCGCGGACGCCCGACAGCACGTGATAGTTTTCACTCCGGACACAATAAATCCGGCCGGGCCGAACACAACAGGCACAGCTCCTCCGAACTGCGTCGTGACATAGCCCAGTACAGGGGCGCCGCACACCCACTATGCTTCACAGATGAAGTGATGGAACATAGAATCCCAGAGGATTTCAAACCCGTCAACATCGAGTCGTACGATGGTACAACAGATCCGGCAGTATGGATTGAGGACTATCTCCTCCACATCCACATGGCACGTGGCGATGATTTGCACGCCATCAAATATTTACCCCTTAAGCTTAAGGGACCAGCCCGGCACTGGCTTAACAGCCTCCCCGCAGATTCGATCGGCTCTTGGGAGGACCTGGAGGCCGCATTCCTCGACAACTTCCAGGGAACCTACGTACGGCCACCGGACGCCGACGACCTAAGCCACATAATCCAGCAGCCAGAAGAATCGGCCAGGCAATTCTGGACACGGTTCCTAACAAAGAAAAATCAGATAGTCGATTGTCCGGATGCAGAGGCCCTAGCAGCCTTCAAGCATAACATCCGTGACGAGTGGCTTGCCCGGCACCTGGGACAGGAAAAGCCGAAATCCATGGCAGCCCTGACGACACTCATGACCCGCTTTTGCGCGGGCGAAGATAGCTGGCTAGCTCGCAACAACAACTTATCGAAGAAGCAAGGTAATTCAGATACCAAGGACAAAGGTGGCAGGTCACGACGGAATAAACAGAAACGCCGCGTCAGCAGCGACAACAATGAAGATACGGCAGTAAACGCCGGATTCAGAGGCCATAAATCCGGTCAGTGGAAAAAGCCATTCAAAAAGAATACCCAGGGCCCATCCAGTTTGGACCGAATACTCGACCGCTCGTGCCAGATTCACGGCACCCCCGAAAGGCCAGCCAATCACACCAACAGGGATTGTTGGGTGTTCAAGCAGGCAGGCAAGTTAAGAGCCGAACACAAAGACAAGGGGCTAGACAACGATGACGAGGAGGAGGGCAGGCCGCCGAACAACAAAGGACAGAAGGGGTTTCCCCCACAAGTGCGGATGGTGAACATGATATATGCGACTCACATTCCCAAGCGGGAGAGGAAGCGTGCGCTACGGGACGTATACGCGATGGAGCCAGTCGCCCCAAAGTTCAACCCATGGTCCTCTTGCCCGATCACCTTCGATCGAAGGGACCATCCCACTAGCATCCGTCACGGCGGTTTCGCCGCATTGGTTCTTGACCCAATCTTTGACGGATTTCACCTTACGAGAGTCCTCATGGACGGCGGCAGTAGCCTGAACCTGCTTTACCAGGATATAGTGCGGAAAATGGGCATAGATCCATCAAGGATCAAGCCCACAAGGACGACCTTTAAAGGCGTTATCCCAGGTGTAGAGGCCAATTGCATAGGCTCCATAACACTTGATGTGGTCTTCGGATCTCCGGACAACTTCCGAAGCGAAGAGTTAATCTTCGACATAGTTCCGTTCCGCAGTGGCTATCATGCTCTGCTTGGACGAACCGCATTCGCTAAATTCAATGCGGTGCCGCACTACGCTTATCTCAAGATCAAGATGCCAGGCCCTCGAGGTGTAATCACAGTCAGCGGAAACACCGAACGCTCCATCCGTACGGAGGAGCACACGGCGGCCCTCGCAGCAGAGGTACAAAGCAGCCTGTTAAGGCAACTCTCCAATCCGGCCGCTAAAAAACCGGACAATGCAAAGCGCGCCCGGAGTAACCCGCAACAAGACCGACTGGCGCGTTCGGAGCAAGCGTAGCAATACGGCCCCAACCCCAGCCATCGCTACATAGCGGAGCTAGTACCTCGAGTACACAATTACGCCCTTAAAATTCCATGGGCATAGGGGAAGGGGCACATCAAATGGCATGCCAACAATACGGCGTCAAACGTACTAGGGGCTGCCGGATTCTTCTTTTCTTTCAGGACTCCATACTCTGAATAAACTGTTCGGCTTCGCTGCCGCACAGACGATGCAAGATCCAGGAAAGCAGACAAAATGACGCCGCATTATGGAACTCTCAGGTGGTCTCTATTTCGAGCAATATATCTGTTTCTAAATTCCACAGCCTGCGCCTGGTCAGGACATGTTAAATAATCTAAAATATTTCTTGTTTATCACACTACTTGTATCGTTCGGCTTGAATAAACAGCCTTCTTATAAACAATGCATAAGCTTTTGTCTATTTTTTGCATTATCATCTTTTAGTATATATATGTTTCTTCCATAACATGATTGCACCCCTACACGATGGTACGACAAACCACGCCAGGGGCTTTATTACCCTTTTATCTGGTGTGAGAAGTCCGTACACTTTCACAAGTGCGGCACCCCGAACTTATAGCACTATATGCATCGGCTCCGAGTCATGATTTTGGTCATATGTTGGGTTTGCCCGGCTCCTATGTTTTGGTACCTTACGTTCCGCTCTATCGGCTAAGGTAGCACTAGGAGAACCACTACGATTGTGCCCCAGATCAGGTGGGTGAGCACCTCAGTGGAGAAAGCTAAAACAGACTGTCATGATAGGGCACGAGACCGGTCGCTGTTCGAGAGGTTTTTCGAGTCCCTAAAGGCTTATGCCGCTTCGAGTGGAGAGCTGGTTAACTCCGGCTAAAGGCGTGGGTAGTGCCCCGAATTCGGCCTTCCGAACTAGGGGCTTCGCCGAAATTTAAGATTATAAAGTTCTATGGCTAAGTGAGAGTGTTCAAGCATTATAGTCCGATGGCCTGGTTCGCTGTGCTGAGCGCCTCCCTCGAAGGACCCAACTATGGGAACAAGAGCCCTCAGGTTTATCCCGAACACCCCAACACTAGTTGCATGGGGGCAGAAGCCGACGACTCGCCATCTCTCAGTTATTGATAAACGGCCGCATAGAAAATAATATTTTAAATTCAGTAAGCATTGCTTAAGCGCATATGAACAAGTTTTCAGCGCACAGGATACAAACGAGCGAGTTCATTGAAATATTACATCTTTGGCACACTCATCTGCGACAAGGCGAGCTCCAGCAAGAACTTCCTTGTAGTAGTTCTCGGGCTTGCGATGCTCCTTCCCCTGCGGCGGCCCGTCCTTCAGCAGCTTCTCTCCGTCCAGCTTGCCCCAGTGTACCCTTACACGGGCAAGGGCCCTCCGGGCACCTTCTATGCAGACGGAGCGCTTGATGACCTCAAGCCGTGGACAGGCCTCCACTAGCTGCCGCACCAGCCCGAAGTAGCTCCCAGGCAGGGCCTCTCCAGGCCACAGCCGAACTAGCAAGCCCTTCATGGCCTGTTCGTCCGCCTTGTGGAGCTCGGCCAGCTACTTTAGCTGATCGCTCAAGGGCACAGGGTGTCCGGCCTCAGAATACTGAGACCAGAACACACTCTCCGTCGAGCTGTCCTCTTCAGCTCGGTAGAATGCGGCGGCGTCGGATGCGTTGCGGGGAAGATCGAAGAACGCCCCTGGAGAACTCCGGATTCGGGTAAGTAATAGGTATTTCACCTTTCTATTCCTACTTTGCATTAAGAATGCCTTACCCGCTGCTATCTTTTTCACATCCTCCAACTCTTGGAGGGCCTTCTGGGCTTCGGCCTTGGAACTGTTGGCGGTCTCAAGGGTAGAGGCAAGTTCGGTCGCTTGCGCTTTCGCCTCAAGCTCCAAACCCTCATGTTTTTTCATGAGAGCTTGCAGCTCCTGCTGCACCTCGTCGCATTGGACCCCAAGCCTCTCTCGCTCGGCGCGCTCCTCGGCCGTTTTCTTTTTAGCCTCAGAAAGCGCCTGCCTCAGGGATGCCACCTCCGTTGCGGCCCCTACAATAGGCAGTGCAATCCTGTTATTTTTTGCAATCAAGCCTCTCTATAGGCACATTTTATTATTGAGGATATTTCTTACCTTCCTTTTCCACGAGATGCCTTTTGGCAAGGCCGAGCTCTTGCTCGGACCGCTCGAGGTCCTTTTTCAGGACTTCCACCTGCGCAGTCAGTGCGGCGGTGGACAGCAGGGAAGCCTGCATAAGCATATTCGACTTTTTATTGTTAGACTCCTGCGAAAATTATTAGATCCTCTATTCGGCTTTTCTTTCCGAACACCGAACAGAGCATCAGGGGCTACTGTCTATGCGGTAATGAATTTAGCATATTTTTTGCTTACCGGAAGCCTGTTAGAAGGCTAGCGCAAGCTTCATTCAGTCTGCTCTTGGCGGACTGAACCCTTTGGACCACCGTACTCATAACAGTACGGTGCTCCTCGTCGATGGTGGCGCCTTCAAGCGCCTCCAACAGATTGTCCAGCGCCTCTGGCTGGACAGAGGTCGCCGGCTTAGACGGCTTACTCCTCTTGGAAGGAGTTCGCCCACCGTGCCCCAGGATGGTTGAGTCCGGCGCGGTGTCCGGCACAAAGCCGGACTTGGAGCCCTGGGGGGTTTCATCCCCTTTACTCCTGGGGTCCTGAGGATTGCCTTGCGGCTCCTCCAGGACCACCTCCTCCTGCCCTGTTCGGCGGGACGCCGCTTCGGCGCCGCCTGCCCTGCTGGGGGAAACCGCGGGCGGGACAGAGTCCATGTCCGACAAATCCAGGGAGCCGCTCGACGAATCATCGAGTGCGGCTCGGGGCGGGCTGCGCAAATAACATTCGACATTAGGATAAGCTGCGCACTTGAAGATACTATGAGTCATTCTGGTATGTGAATACTTACGATAACGCCGGGCGCTTGGTTCTGTCCGGCCACTCCTCTCCGCCCTCTTCGGTGTTGGGGGAGTAGTCCGGCGGAGGGGTCTTCCTTTTCCTCGACCCCTCGGCCTCCCCCGTTGGGGCGGCCTTCTTCTTTTTCGCTCCCCTCGCTGGAGGGGGAGAGCTTCCTTGTTCCTCCTCCTCGTTTTCACGAGAGGAGGGCGTCGCAGACTCGCCAGATGACGAGCTCGACACCACCACATTGCGGGCGCTCTTTCGAGTCCCGGTGGTCTTCTTCTTCTTGGCCTTCTTCTCCGGCACCACATAAGGCGCCGGAGCCAGCAGCTTCTCTAAGAGAGCTGGGGCTGGGTCTTCGGGTAGAGGAGCCGGACAGTTGATGGGTCCGGCTATCTTCAGCCACGCCTGTCAAAGGCAAAGGGAGTTTTTAGATCCCACATAGAGTTAATCTATGTAGAAAAGCTTAACGAACCTGTGAAAGGTGTAAATAGCTTACCTCGCCAGCGTTGCGCTGCGAGCTGTATCCGCGATCCTCAGAAGCGGATGTGGGGCACTCGGCGCCTTTGGTTAGCACCTTCCAGAAGTCTTCATACGTCGTGTCGAAGAGCCTATTGAGGGTTTGGTGCTGCGCCAGGTCAAATTCCCACAAAGTGAAATCCCGTTCTTGGCACGGGAGGATCCGGCGGACGAGCATGACCTGGATGATATTAACATGCCGGATTGGCTTGTTCATCAGGCACTAGATGCAGGTTTGCAATCCGGTCACTTCTTCTTCGTTGCCCCACGATAGGCCCGTCTCTTTCCAGGACATGAGCTGCGTGGGGGGTCCGGATCGGAACTCAGGGGCCGCGACCCATTTCGAGTCGCGTGGCTCGGTGATGTAAAACCACCCTGCCTGCCACCTCTTTAAGGACTCCACAAAGGAGCCATCGAACCAGAGGGCGTTGGCCATCTTGCCGGCCATAGCACCTCCGCACTCCGCCCGGGTGCCGGACACCACCTTGGGCTTGACGTTGAAGGTCTGGAGGCAGAGGCCGAAGTGGGGGCGGATGCGGAGAAAGGCCTCACACACGATGATAAACGCCGAGATGTTAAGGATGAAGTTCGGGGCCAGATCGTGGAAGTCCAGGCCGTAGTAGAACATGAGCCCCCGGACAAAAGGGTGAAGTGGAAAACCCAGTCCGCGGAGGAAATGGGGGAGAAAAACTACCCTCTCATGGGGCCTTGGGGTGGGAAGAAGCTGCCCCTCCGCAGGAAGCCGGTGCGGGATGTCCTTGGACAGATATCCGGCCTTCCTAAGCTTTTTAATTTGACCCTCCGTAACGGAGGAAGCCATCCACTTGCCTCCCGCTCCGGACATCGCTGGAGCAGGTTGAGGAAGAAAGAGCGGACTTGGGCGTTGGAGCTTGAGTGCGCAGGAGATGGATGGGCAAAGGAGGAAGAAGGCGTAGGTGGAAGAGGTGGATCTTTATCCCCTTATATAGGCTGATGCCGTTATGCGTCCCCACCTACCTAATAAAACTCGCTTGCTGCTCAAACGCCGTGGTAAATGGCGCGGTTGGGTTACCCACGTCCGTATTAATGAGAATCCCGTTAAAAGGGGCACACGATCTCTGCTTCGACAAGACGTGCCAAGGAAACCGCCTCGTTGAACATACCGCGGTGGAACAACAGAAAATAATCCATACAGAAGGCTTGGTCGCAGTGTTATGACGCACTGCGGAATACGTCAGCAGATTTGATTTGTGTTCGCATTATTCTCTATATGGCAATACGTGGAAACTTGTTTTGCAGAGCCGGACACTATTTTTTGGTGTTTATTATCTTCTTGAAGAATTTTTAGGAGGAACCCGCCTTGCAATGCCGAAGACAATTTGCGCGCCGGACTCGTCGTCATTGAAGCCTGGTTCAGGGGCTACTGAGGGACTCCTGGATTAGGGGGTGTTCGGATAGCCAAACTATACCTTCAGCCGGACTCCAGGACTATGAAGATACAAGATTGAAGACTTCGTCCCGTGTCCGGAAGGTTCTTTCCTTGGCGTGGAAGGCAAGCTAGGCGTGCGGATATTCAAGATCTCCTACCAATGTAACCGACTCTGTGTAACCCTAACCCTATCCGATGTCTATATAAACCGGAGGGTTGTAGTCCGTAGAACACATCATAACCATCACAACCACAATACCATCATCATACCCATAGGCTAGCTTCTAGGGTTTAGCCTCCTTGATCTCGCGGTAGATCTACTCTTGTACTACCCATATCATCAATATTAATCTAGCAGGAGTAGGGTTTTACCTCCATCGAGAGGGCCCGAACCTGGGTAAAACAAAGTGTCCCTTGTCTCCTGTTACCATCCGACCTTGATGCACAGTTCGAGACCCCCTACCCGAGATCCACCGGTTTTGACACCGACAAGGGGCTCACTGGGGCCGTAGGGTAAGGATAGCGTTGCTCGGGGCGGAGGACGGGGACGAGGCCGTCGACGGAGAGGACGACGAGGAGGAGGTTGACAGGGGGGGGGGGCGCAGATCCGGCGAGGGGGTTGAGGTAAAAGAGCTCCGGTGGGGGGGGGGGTGCCTCGGCGAACGGCGATAGCAGGGTGGTCCTCCAATAGGCAAAGTTCTCGTCCATCGGTGGTTACTGGAATGCTATCAACAAAAGCAATAGGGTGGATTCAGATTTGATTGGTGTTAGGATAACTCAGACTCAGGATGCCTGAGAAGAAAGGTGCAACACAAATTGTTGAGATGACATTCTAAGATTCTCGGTAATTGAACTATGGAAGCGAGTTCCGAAACAAGAGCTCATCATTAAACCAAGGAGAGGATAAGGAGGTGGTTGATGGACTCAGCGACAATTCATTGAGATTTTCAAAAGATGAATGTCCACACTTATGTGAACAAGGAGATAACATTTGTCAGATCAAATGATATAACGAGGTATGTTCGAGGAAAACATACACAGTTAAACATTGGTTGAGAGGTGCACCCGAAATATGGGCTAGGTAGCATGGTCAATGCTTAGAATGGTGATTCGATAACCAATGGTCTAAGAATGAAAGGTCGACCATTAACTTCAAAGTAATAGGGTCGCTAGAAGTTTTGAATTCGCACATCCAAGTTCAATTGTCGGTTTTCGATTGGAAACAACACGAGGACCAAGAAGGAATGGTGATGGTGAGAAGTATTACTTGTATCAAGATTTATTAAGAGGTGGTAAAATTCCCACGACATTCTTGACATAAAAGGTGGCAATATTCCAAGGTAAAGAAGAACAAATGCTGGATAGCATGGAACTCAAGGTATATCACAAAACACGAACAAGTTTGTGTTGGAGGGAAGGCAATAAAGTGGCCGATGATAACACAAATCATCGAGGGAAAGGATGGTATTTCTCATCACGAATTCGATAGATATCCTGGAAGAGCTCATAAGGTTGATGATGATCACGACAAGTTTGTCGAGAGATTTCAAGAAGATGCAATCGATCGGCGACGACATCATACCAAGGGAATGATGAAGCAAAAGGTTACTATAACCATAGATAAGATGCCATCTCATAATTCGGAGTTGTCTCTCAAGACAAACAATATGATGCGAAAAGTTCAATGTAAGCTTAGAGCACTGTCGGGATTGTGTCCCGGGGATGAAGGACATAGGTAGAATGGTCAAGCAGTCAGCCTGACGATGATGATGTAGTCAATCAGTTGGGAATGACATGATCGAGTACAAACTCGTAAACAATGAAGATTACTAAGATTTGTTGAACCGTAGTGCGGATTCGGTTCAGTTATCGGTGTCTTTGAGTGGTTAATAACTCAGAGCCCATGAAAAATTGTAATCAGTGAGAATGTAGTACTTGATGAAGAACTCATAAGAAGTTATGCAGTTCCAAGATAATCTCAAGATACCAGGGGGTAATACTTGACGAAAGATCAAAGTAAAGGTTGGAATGGTGTATTAATCCACAGAAGACAAGTGCTCAAACTTGCCCGAGAAATGGGATCTAAGTAGAACATATGGTCGGAACCACGATTGCAAAGGATCAATTCACCGATACCAAAGGATATTATATCAAGGAAATAGTTATTACTACAAGAAGCTTCCATGATAAGTTCCACATCGGGTCCATGGGCATGAACACAAAGTTCAAGGTCGACTCCCACTTCTTTAATGCATAACCTTTCATTCACTTGTCGTCTTCGAAGAAGTTGCAGTGTTGAAATTTTATCCAGCGAAGCATCAGAAGAGTATGACTCGTGAAAACTTTCGGGTTCACACGGTTTTAGAGAAGGTATAGGTTCAACCCATCGGGGCATGTTAGAAACATATACCACAAGCTTCAAGAGTAATATCACCAGCTCGAAAGCAGAGCAAGGTTGAGAAAGTAGAGGATACAATTTACCAAAGGCATTATGTATCCGAGGGAAGGCTCACAAGGTTATTGAATATGAAGGACGTTGTCGGATAAAATCCATTAAAGGATCTGCCGGTCCATAACAGAGCTGATGTGAGCATCGGCACACAACCAGAGGAAGTAACAATGCAAAGGCATTGGATTATAGAAGCAACTGACTAATCCATATCTCAAATGCAAAGGAATTATGATTTTCAAATCAAGGGATCATAAGGAAAAGCTTTGATTAAGGATGGATAAGTTGAATAGCCTTAGGGGTAAAATCGACGACAATTTGATTGGTCAAGATCCAGCTCATGTTTAAAATGGCGGCTGTGCCGAAAGAAAGAATTCTAAGATTCGACAGAGGAATGCGAGCATCCTCAACCTATTGAATCAATGGACTTAAAATGATGGAGACAAGGGATGCCTATAAGATTACGAGACTTATGGGATTAACCATAATGCAAGCAAGCAATAATTTCAAGAGCAATAGGCTGCTCAGGATCTTCAGAAGATCAAATGGTATTTCGAAGTCTTTTGCGAAACACATGAACAACTGGGGATGATCAAATATCCGGTGAGTGCTAGAAATTATCCATAGTGGTATTCATGTGGCAAAGAACAACAAGACAGTAAGCTCAAAGAATTCCCGGAACAACAAAGAGAATTTCGGGGTATCTTGTAATAACAAGATCAACTGGGAAGCATTGTAGGAATGGCGAGTATACGTTGTTATCCATAGGGGTTTATCTATGGAAGGGACTTGCAACGGCAATGGACACAAGGGTCTCGGGAAAACATCGGAGAGTATCTTCGGAATCCTCTGGCACAGCAGGCGATCATTTGTAATAAGGGGCTCTCCGGATGGAAGTGATCACGAGATCCTAATGTTAGAGTTAGCAAAATTCATTTATCCCGAACAAAAGAGAGATCAGAGTCCCAGAGTATAGATGAGGAATAAAAGATCCTAATACCACCCAATGGCGACGTGGGCCCGTAAGCCACACAGCTATGTTAGTAAAACAGTTTTCATCGACTAGACTCAACTTCGGCCAAGGAGTGTGGAAGGGGATTCCTACAGGCAGTCCGTTCTGATACCAACTTGTGATGCCCCCGATTCAATCGTACACTAATCATACACGCAAACGTGTATGATCAAGATCAGGGACTCACGGGAAGATATCACAACACAACTCTAAAAATAAAAAAAGTCATACAAGCATCATAATACAAACCAGGGGCCTCGAGGGCTCGAATACAAGTGCTCGATCATAGACGAGTCAGCGGAAGCAAAAATATCTGAGTATAGACATAAGTTAAACAAGTTTGCCTTAAGAAGGCTAGCACAAACAGGGATACAGATTGAAAGAGGCGCATGCCTCCTGCCTGGGATTCTCCTAAACTACTCCTGGCCGTCGACAGCGGCCTGCACGTAGTAGTAGGCACCTCCGGTGTAGTAGGAGTCGTCGTCGACGATGACGTCTGGCTCCTGGGCTCCAGCATCTGGTTGCGACAACCAGGTAGAAGGGAAAGGGGGAAAAGAGGAAGAAAAGCAACCATGAGTACTCATCCAAAGTACTCGCAAGCAAGGAGCTACACTACATATGCATGGGTATATGTGTAAAGGGGCATGTCGGTGGACTAAACTGCAGAATGCCAGAATAAGAGGGGGATAGCTAATCCTGTCGAAGAGTACGCTTCTGGCAGCCTCCGTCTTGCAGCATGTAGAAGAGAGTAGACTGAAGTCCTCCAAGTAGCATCGCATAGCATAATCCTACCCGGCGATCCCCTCCTAGTCACCCTATTAGAGAGCGATCACCGGGTTATATCTGGCACTTGGAAGGGTGTGTTTTATTAAGTATCCGGTTCTAGTTGTCATAAGGTCAAGGTACAACTCCAAGTCTTCCTGTTACCGAAGATGACGGCTATTCGAATAGATTAACTTCCCTGCAGGGGTGCACCACATAACACAACACGCTTGATCCCATTTGGCCGGACACACTTCCCTGGGTCATGCCCGGCCTCGGAAGATCAACACGTCGCAGCCCCACCTAGGCCAACAGAGAGGTCAGCACGGCGGTCTAAACCTAAGTGCACAAGGGTCTGGGCCCATCGCCCTTAGCACACCTGCATGTTGCGTACGCGGTCGGAAGCAGAACTAGCCCCCTTAGTACGAGAGCAGGCTTACGTTCCAATCCGGCGCGCGCCGCTCAGTCGCTGACGTCACGAAGGCTTTGGCTGATACTACAATGCCGAGTGCCCATATCTTTCCCACGTAATTGGTTAGTGCGTATAGACCAAATGACCAGACTCAGATCAAATACCAAGATCTCGTTAAGCGTGTTAATGATGTAAGCGCGGACACCGACCAGGGCCAGGCCCACGTCTCACCCAGGTAGTCTCAACCTGCCCTGCCGATCCACCACAAAGTAACAGTCGGGGGCCATCGGGAACCCAGGCCCACCACTACCTGGGTGGAACCACCTGCCCCTTCAGCCCCCATCTCCGAACAGTATCACAAGTAATGTAACCGTGTAAAGGATATAGTATGTGCCCGTGATCACCTCCCGAAGTGATCACGGCCCAGTAGTATAGCATGGCAGACGGACAAGAGTGTAGGGCCACTGATGGAACACTAGCATCCTATACTAGGCAGTAGGATAGCAGGTAAAGGTAACAACAGTAGTAGCAAGGACAGGCTATGCAGCAGTATAGGATTAACTAAAAGCAGTAACATGCTACACTACTCTAATGCAAGCAGTATAGAGAAGAATAGGCGATATCTGGTGATCAAGGGGGGGGGGGCTTGCCTGGTTGCTCTGGCAAGAAGGAGGGGTTGGTAACACCGTAGTCGCACTCGGTGGCATCAGCGCTGGTCTCGGGGTCTATCGGAGAAGAAGAGGGGGAAGAAATAGTAAATACGGAGCAAACAAAGCATAACAAAACATAACGAGGCAAGCGGTGTAGGTATGCCCTAACGCGGTAGGAGGTGATACCGACGAAGGGGGAAACATCCGGGAAAGTATCCCCGGTGTTTCGCGTTTTCGGGCAGATGAACCGGAGGGGGAAAAGTTGCATGTTTTCTATGCTAGGGATGTGTGGCGGACGAATGGGCTGCGAATCTGGACTCGCCTCGTCGTTCTGAGCAACTTTCATGTACAAAGTTTTTCCATCCGAGCTACGGTTTATTTTATATTAATTTTAAAAGATTTAAATCATTTTTAGGATTTATTTAATTATTTAAAATCAACATTATCCGGAACAGTGCATGCTGACGTCAGGATGACGTCAACAGTCAACATTGACCGTTGACCTGGTCAACCTGACGTGTGGGTACAGTGGGACCCACCTGTCATTCTCTGTTTATGTTAATTAGGGTTTAGGTTAATTAGTTATTTAGTTTAATTAAACAAAATTAATTAAGTTAATTAATTCTTTAATTAGTTAATTGTTTATTATTATTATTATTTTCAATTCTTTTTTTAATCATTCTGGGCACGGGGCGCCCTTGTCATTGGCCCTAGGGGCCTAGCGGGCGTGTGGGCGGCGGGTTACGGGCGCTGGCGGAGCCAAGCGAACCCGGGCGGCGGCAGCCTTGGCGGGCGTAGCCGCAGTGGCCAAGGCGGCGCGGTGGCGCGGCCGGGCCGGCGAGTGGCCCTGCGGGTGCAAGGCAGCATGCGAGCAGGAGCTTCACGGCGGTCCCGGAGAGGGACGCCGATGGGAGGGCAGCGGCGAGCGCGGGCGTAGAAGGCCGCGGTGGTGGTGCGAGAAGGCGAGGATGGCCGGAGCGACGGAGTGGGGAGGCGATGTCAGTGCGCCCCAAGGGCGCAGTGGGGGCTGCCACGGGCGCGGCCGGCGCAGTTGACCGGCGCGGGCGTGGCCGGAGCAAAGCACGGGTGGAGGTCAGGGGGACGCTGGAGAGGAGGCAGCGGGCGCGCATCGGCGCGGCCAGGAGCAGGGGCACGGTTGTGCACGGGCGAGCGCGAGCGCGAGCTCGGCGACAGGGGCGCGCGAGAGCGTGGTCGGGTGCGGGTACGACGCGGTGAGGGAGAGTGAGGAGGAGAGGGAGGGGCTCACTTGGGCCGTAGGGTAAGGGGCAGCGTTGCTCGGGGCGGAGGACGGGGACGAGGCCGTCGACGGAGACGACGACGAGGAGGAGGTTGACGGGGGGCGCAGATCTGGCGAGGGGGTTGAGGTAGAAGAGCTCCGGTGGGGGGTGCCTCGGCGAACGGTGACAGCAGGGTGGTCCTCCTTGCGGCGGCGATGGACGACGGTGACGGCGGCGCAGCATCGGGGCGGCGGCGTACGGCGATGGGAGTCGGGGCGGTTGGGCTTGATCCCCATCCAGGAGGGGATCGGGGGGGGGGGGAGTGGGTGGTGTGCGGTAGTGGATAGGGTTCGGGGGAGTGGGAGGAGAGGATAAGGGAGTGGGGTGGGGTGCTGCCGATTGGGCCAGGTGGCCGGTCGGGCGGCCTGGAGGCCAGCTGGGCCACGGCCCAGCAGGGAGGGGTTTTCTCCTTTGTCTGTTTTTGTATTCTCCTTTTTCTGTTTTAATTATTTAGCTACTGTTATGTACTTAGTGTAGGTACTAAACGATTTTAGTTAAAGTTGAAACTCCTCACATAATTTCCTACTGATATTTTGGGTATTTTCCAAAAGGTTTGGGGGGGGGGGGGGTAATTTGGAATTGTTTGAAAATAAGTTCACATTTAATGTTAGATCCTTCATGTTAATTACCTAGTGAATATTTGCAACCGACTGAACATTTTGGTTTTACTGGTTGAAGAAATAATAATTGGACTTTATTTTAACTTTGAATTTGGATCGGGTTTGGATCAAAGTGAGGTTTAGCAAATTAACTGTGATGACATGGCAACACTAGGAGGGGATTACTGTAGCTTAATTACCCGGGCGTCACAAAGATGCACTTCTCCGATCTGGGTTCGAGCTTGTCAGGCTGAAGCTTTTTCACATAAGCATCGCAACACCAAAATTTAAGAAACAATAGCTTAGGTTTCACGCCAAACCATAGTTCATACGGTGTCATCTCAACAGATTTAGCTGGTGCCCTATTTCATGTGAATGTAGTTGTCTCTAATGCATCACCCCAAAACGATAGTGGTAAATTGGTAAGAGACATCATAGATCGCATCATATCTAATAAAGTACGGTTACGACGTTTGGACACACCATTACGCTGTGGTGTTTCAAGTGGCATAAGTTGTGAAACTATTCCACATTGTTTTCAATGAAGGACAAACTCATAACTCAAATATTTGCCTCTGCGATCAGATCGTAGAAACTTTATTTTCTTGTTACGATGATTCTCCACTTCACTATGAAATTCTTTGAACTTTTCAAATGTTCCAGACTTGTGTTTCATTAAGCAGATATACCCATATCCTCTTAAATCATCTGTAAAGGTTAGAAAATAACGATGCCCACCGCGAGCCTCAACACTCATCGGACCGCATATATCGGTATGTATTATTTCCAATAAGTCAGTGGCTCGCTCCATTGTTCCGAAGAACGGAGTCTTAGTCATCTTGCCCATGAGGCATGGTTTGCAAGCATCAAATGTATCATAATCAAGTGATTCCAAAAGTCCATCCGCATGGAGTTTCTTCATGCGATTTACACCAAAATGACCTAAACGGTGATGCCACAAATATGTTGCACTATCGTTATCAACTTTGCATCTTTTGGCATCAATATTATGAATATGTGGATCATTACGATTGAGATTCAATAAACCATTCACATTGGGTGTATGACCATAGATGGTTTTATTCATATAAATAGAACAACAATTATTCTCTAACTTAAATAAATAAATATATTGCAATAAACATGATCAAATCACATTTATGCTCAATGCAAACACCAAATAACATTTATTTAGGTTCAACACTAATCCCGAAGGGAAAGGGAGTGTGCGATGGTGATGTTATCAACCTTGGAATCACTTCCAACACACATCATCACCTTGCCCTTAACTAGTCTCTGTTCATTTTGCAACCCCTGTTTTGAGTTACTAACCCTAGCAACTGAACTGGTATCAAATACCCAAGGGTTACTATGGACACTATTAAAGTACACATCAATAACATGTATACCAAATATACCTTTGTTCACTTTGCCATCCTTCTTATCCAGCAAGTATCTAGGGCAGTTCCACTTCCAGTGACCATTCCCTTGCAGTAGAAGCACTCAGTTTCAAGCTTGGGTCTAGCTTTGGGCTTCTTCATGGGAGTGGCAACTTGCTTGCTATTCTTCTTGAAGTTCCCTTTCTTTCCTTTGCCCTTTTTCTTGAAACTAGTGGTCGTGTTAATCATCAACACTTGACGCTCTTTCTTGATTTGTACCTTTGCCGATTTCAGCATCGCGAAGAGCTCGAGAATCATTTTCGTCATCCCTTGCAAATTATAGTTCATCACAAAGTTCTAGTAGCTTCATGATAGTGACTAGAGAATTCTCTCAATCACTATCTTATCTGGAAGATTAACTCCCAATTGATTCAAGCGATTGTAGTACCCATACATTCTGAGTACATGCTCACTGGCTGAGCTATTCTCCTCCATCTTGTAGGCAAAGTACTTGTCAGAGGTCTCATACCTCTCGACACGGGCATGAGTCTGAGATACCAATTACAACGCTTGGAACATCTCATATGCTCCGTGGCATTTCAAAACATTTTTCAAGTCCCGGTTCTAAGCTGTAAAGCATGGTGCACTAAACTATCAAGTAGTCATCATACCGAGCTTGCAAAACGTTCATAACATCTGCATCTACTCTTGCAACAGGTTCGTCACCTAGTGGTGCATCAAGGACATAATTCTTCTGTGCAGCAATGAGGATAACTCTCAGATCACGGACCCAGTCCGCATCATTGCTACTATCATCTTTCAACTTAGTTTTCTCTAGGAACATATGAAAAATAAAACAGGAGAGCTATACGTGAGCTATTGATCTACAACATAGATATGCAAATACTATCAGGACTAAGTTCATGATAAATTAAGTTCAATTAATCGAATTACTTAAGAACTCCCACTTAGATAGACATCCCTCAAGTCATCTAAGTGATACGTGATCCAAATCAACTAAACCATGTTTGATCATCATGTGAGATGGAGTAGTCATCAACGGTGAACATCTCTATGTTGATCATATCTACTATATGATTCACATTCGACCTTTCGGTCTCCAGTGTTTCGAGGCCATGTCTGTACATGCCAGGCTCGTCAAGTTTAACCCGAGTATTCCGCATGTGCAAAACTGTCTTGCGCCCGTTGTATGTGAACGTAGAGTCTATCACACCCGATCATCACGTGGTGACTCGAAACGAAGAACTGTAGCAATGGTGCATACTCAGGGAGAACACTTCTACCTTGAAAGTTAAGGGATCATATTATAATGCTACCGCCGTACTAAGCAAAATAAGATGCATAAAAGATAAACATCACATGCAATCAAAATATGTGACATGATATGGCCATAATCATCTTTTGCCTTTGATCTCCGTCTCCAAAGCAACGTCGTGATCTCCATCGTCACCGGCTCGACACTTTGGTTTCCATCGTAGCGTCGTGGTCGTCTCGCCAACTATTGCTTCTACAACTATCGCTAACGCATAGTGATAAAGTAAAGCAATTACATGGCATTTGCATTTCATACAATAAGGAGACAACCATAAGACTCCTGCCAGTTGCCGATAACTTTTACAAAAAGATGATCATCTCATACATTAACGTACATCACATCATGTCTTGACCATATCACATCAGAACATGCCCTGCAAAAACAAGTTAGACGTCCTCTACTTTGTTGTTGCAAGTTTTACATGGCTGCTACGGGCTTCCAGTAAGAACCGTTCTTACCAATGCATCAAAATCACAATGGTGATTTATCAAGTTTGCTGTTTTAACCTTCAACATGGACCAGCCATAGTCAAATTCGATTAAACTAAAGTTGGAGAAACAAACACCAGCCATCCACCTTTATGCAAAACTAGTTGCATGTCTGTCGGTGGAACCGCTCTCATGAACATGGTCATGTAAGGTTGGTCTAGGCTTCATCCAACAATACCACCGAATCAAAATAAGACATTGGTGGTAAGCACTATGATGATTACTGCCCACAACTCTTTGTGTTCTACTCGTGCATATCATCTACGCATAGACCTGGCTCAGATGCCATTGTTGGGGAACGTAACATGCAATTTCAAAACTTTCTTACGCTCACGCAAGATCTATATAGGAGATGCATAGCAAAGAGGGGGAGAGTGTGTCCACATACCCTCATAGACCCAAAGCGGAAGCGTTTGACAATGCGGTTGATGTAGTCGAACTTCTTCTCGTTCTGATCGATCAAGCACCGAATGTACGGCACCTCCGAGTTCTGCACACGTTCAGCTCGATGACGTCCCTCGAACTCTTGATCCAGAAAAGTGTCGAGGGAGAGTTCCATTAGCACGACAGCATGGTGACCGTGATGGTGAAGTGATCTGCGCAGGGCTTCGCCTAAGCACTACGTGAATATGACCGGAGGCGTAAACTTTGGAGGGGGGCGCCGCACACGGATAACAATGTTTTTTGTGTGTTCTAGCGGTGCCCCCTCATATATATAGGTTGTAGGGGACAAGAGGCAGCCAAGGGGGCGCCCCAAGTAGGAGGAATCCTACTTGGGCACCTCCCAATTCGGCCTCCCCCCTTTCCTATTCCTATTCGGAGTAGGAAGGGAAGAGGGGGAAGGGGGAATCCTATTCCCTTTTTCCTTTCCTTATCCAATTTGGCCAGACCATATGGGGGGGGGGCACCAGCCCCTTTGTGGCCAGTGTGTTTCCCCTCTTGGCCCATAAGGCCCATATAGTTTGTCGGTGGTAGCCCGGAACCCCTTCCGGTGACCCGATACGTACCCAGTAACCCGGGAACACTTCCGGTGTCTGAATACTATCGTTCTATATATGAATCTTTACCTCTCGACCATTTCGAGACTCCTCGTCATGTCCGTGATCTCATTGGAGACTCCAAACAACATTCGGTCACCAAATCACATAACTCATATACTACAAATCGTCATCGAACGTTAAGTGTGTGGACCTTGGTTCGAGAACTATGTAGACATGACCGAGACACCTCTCCGGTCAATAACCAATAGCGGAACCTAGATGCTCATATTGGCTCCCACATATTCTACAAAGATATTTATCGGTCAAACTGTTATGACAACTTACGTTATTCGCTTAGTCATCGGTATGTTACTTGCCCGAGATTTGATCGTCGGTACCTTCATACCTAGTTCAATCTCGTTACCAGCAAGTCTCTTTACTCGTTCCATAATGCATCATTCCGTAACTGACTCATTAGTTACATTGCTTGCAAGGCTTATTATGATGTGCATTACCGAGAGGGCCCTGAGATACCTCTCCAATACTCGGAGTGACAAATCCTAATCTCGATCTATGCCAACCCAACAAATACCTTCGGAGATACCTCTAGAGCATCTTTATAATCACCCAGTTACATTGTGACATTTGATAGCACACAAGGTATTCCTCCGGTATCCGGGAGTTGCATAATCTCATAGTCAAAGGAATATGTATAAGTCATGAAGAAATAAATAGCAATAAAACTTAATGATCATTATGCTAAGCTAACGGATGGGTCTTGTCCATCACATCATTCTCCTAATGATGTGATCATGTTCATCAAATGACAACACATGTCTTGTTGGAGAACGCAGTAATTTCAAAAAAAATCCTATGATCACGCAAGATCTATATAGGAGATACATAGCAATGAGAGGGGAGAGTGTGTCCACGTACCCTCGTAGACCAAAAGCGGAAGCGTTTAGTAACGCGGTTGATGTAGTCGAATTTCTTTGCGATCCAACCGATCGAAGTACCGAACGTACGACACCTCCATGTTCAGCACACGTTCAGCTCGATGACGTCCCTCGTGCTCTTGATCCAGTTGAGGACGAGGGTGAGTTCAGTCAGCATGACGGCGTGGCGACGGTGATAATGATGTTACTGGCGCAGGGCTTCGACTAAGCACTACGGTGATATGATCGAGGTGTTTAATTGTGGAGGGGGGCACCGCACACGGCTAAAAGTTCAACTTGTGTGTGCTAGGGTGCCCCTTGTGTCCATATATAAAGGAGGGAGGGAAGGTTGACCGGCCCTAGGGGCGCGCCCAAGGAGGGGGAGTCCTACTAGGACTACTAGTCCTAGTAGGATTCCTTCACAAGGAAGAGAGGAGGAAGGAAGGAGAGGGAGTAGGAAAGCGGGAGCCGCCCCCTTCCCTTGTACAATTCGGACTGCTAGGGGGGGCTTGCCCTGGCTGCCCTCCTCTCTCTCCAATAAGGCCCATGGTGGCCCATTAGTTCCCCCCGGGGGTTCCGGTAACACCTCTGACACTGCGTTTTACGCGAAACTATCCGGAACACTTCCGGTGTCCAAATAACATGGTCCAATATATCAATCTTTATGTCTCGACCATTTCGAGACTCCTCGTCACGTCTGTGATCTCATCCGGGACTCCGAACAAACTTCAGTCATCAAAACACATAACTCATAATATAAATCGTGATCGAACGTTAAGCGTGCGAACCCTACGGGTTCGAGAACTACGTAGACATGACCGAGACACTTCTCCAGTCAATAACCAATAGCGGAACCTCAATGCTCATATTGGCTCCTACATATTCTATGAAGATCTTTATCGGTCAAATGGCATAACAACATACGTTGTTCCCTTCGTCATCGGTATGTTACTTGCCCGAGATTCAATCGTCGGTATCATCATACCTAGTTCAATCTCTTTACCGTCAAGTCTCTTTACTCGTTCCATAATACTTCGTCCCGCAACTAACTCATTAGTCACATTGCTTTCAAGGCTTATAGTGATGAGCATTACCGAGAGGGCCCAGAGATACCTCTCCGAAACACGGAGTGACAAATCCTAATCTCGATCTATGCCAACCCAACAAATACCTTCGGAGACACCTGTAGAGCATCTTTATAATCACCCATTTACGTTGTGACGTTTGATAGCACATAAAGTGTTCCTCTGGTATTCGGGAGTTGCATAATCTCATAGTCTGAGGAACATGTATAAGTCATGAAGAAAGCAGTAGCAATGAAACTGTAATGATCATAATGCTAAGCTAACGAATGGTTTTTGTCCATCACATCATTCTCCTAATGATGTGATCCCATTCATCAAATGACAACACATGCCGGACACCTTTTAGGGATTTGGCAAAAACATTCTCAGATATTGCTATATATGCATCGGTTTCGAATTGTGTCTTCGGTCAATAGTTGGGTTGCCCGGCTCCTGCACTTGCTTCCTACGTTCCGTTTTGTTTGGCTAGGCGTGCAAAGGGAGAACCACTGCGATTGTGCTTCCAGCTCACACGGTTAAGCACCTCAGTGGAGAAAGCCGAAAACTGACTGTCACAATAAGCGTAAACTGGTCAGCGATCCGATGACTATGTTAAATAACAGGCCGTTCATAACATTGGCCGAAGTGTTTACGGCTTGACCTCGACTGTCGCCGAACACTACCGGGGCCTATTAACTAGCCTCCCAAACTAAATCCTCGATATTTTGCTCTTACATTGGAGCTGAGGTTTTATGATCATGCTTAGCATGACAACCCAAAGAAAGGAACCGATAGCGGGACTATTTTCTTTGGAAGACATTTCTTCTGTTAAACAGTAACATAACATATCTCTCCGCGTACCTTTGTTTATAAAACCGTATGGCCAGATTGCCTTGTTTGTCGTAAATCTTTGCCCTCATAAAGGCTTTATAAAGTAAGACAAACACGCCTCGGCTACTGGCCGAGGAGGTGGAAGCCGATGGTCGGTCAACAAAGTTTTGTACAATGCGGATCCGAGCATTAAATGACGTAAAGTACTTGGATACATAGAGTCATTACACACAATTTGTGATTTTACTATGGATATCGATCCTTAATTCGGCCACCCATGCCCGCATTAAGGCTCGGGGGCTACTGGGCTTCGGGCTTATTATTTAAACATATTAAAGGGGCACATCGATCCCCTGATCTGGTGTTGCCACCCGACCAGTGTCTCGGGGGCTACTGCATTGCTTGTCCAATGCAGAAAATTTTATGTGCAATATAGTTTCCGAGGAGATTTTGATCCTCAGGTTGCTCGGCCGCACCCAACCTGAGTCTCGAGGACTGAGCATGCCGCTTTTAGTGTCCCGAAGTATTCTGCCGAGCTAGGACTTGATCCCCAGGCCGATTTTGCAAATCGACCTGAGTCTCAGCGGCTACTGGGATCAGCGGTCTTATGTCATCCTTCATGTGCATCTTGGGTTTTAGATTGATACCCACCTTGAGGGCTACTCGCTATATATCTCGGTAGAGAACAAATTGCACCAATCAAAAATATTGACAAAAATCGGCCCACATTCTGGGTGGTGCACCACCTCGGAAGCAGTCCGGCATAAAGCTTGGGCGCTAGTGGCTGGCTCCATAGAGGGCATTTCCGGCATTAAGCTCGGCTAAACTCCTTCAAACTTCTTTTAACCAAGGTGATTTACGACACCTCGGATACAGTCCGGCGTTGGAGCTCGGATACAGTCTGGCGTTGGAGCTCGGATACATAGTCCGGCGTTGGAGCTCGGATACATTCCGGCATTAGAGCTGGGAAGCGGTCCGGCGTTGGTGCTCGGCTGCAAAAGATACCTCGAATGCAGTCCGGCGTTGGAGCTCAGACGCAAGAGGACACTGCCTCCCGGGAACAACTTCAAACCCGAGGTGTGGCATAAAATTAAACAAGGCATTGATAAAGGCCGGAAACTTAAAGGGGCTCCTCGGATACCCGACGTGTAAACCCGTCGAATGCATTTCGGCGATCCTCAAGATCGAAGATAAAGAAGATTTGTTGAACCAGTTTTCAAGACCGACGACCGAAGATGAAGAACAGTTTGGAAGAATCGAGGAGCGTCCCTAACTTGAAGACCGGTTCAGGGGGCTACTAACGGTGTCCTGGACTAGAGGGTACTCACCACGTCGTCTCCCAATCTATTAGATTGGGCCGAGGACCCCCATGGCCGTATACTCATGGGCCAGTTCGGATAGCTGCCGCATACAAGAAAGATTCCACAAGACTTGGCGATCAAGACAAGGACTTCTCCCCACCGGCGTATTCGGCTAGGAATCTTGTTAACCTAGGCCTCTGGTGCATTATATAAACCAGGGCCAGGCTAGTCGATACAACTCCATCATACAACAATCATACCATAGGCTAGCTTCTAGGGTTTAGCCTCCTTGATCTCGTGGTAGATCTACTCTTGTACTACCCATATCATCAATATTAATCAAGCAGGAGTAGGGTATTACCTCCATTGAGAGGGCCCGAACCTGGGTAAAAACATCGTGTCCCTTGTCTCCTGTTACCATATGGCCTTGACGCACTCTTCGGGACCCCCTACCCGAGATCCGCCGGTTTTGACACTGACAATAACCATCTTTGATAAACGAGCTAGTCAAGTAGAGGCATACTAGGGACACTTATGTTTCATCTATGTATTCACACATGTACTAAGTTTCCGGTTAATACAATTCTAGCATGAATAATAAACGTTTATCATGAAATAAGGAAATAAGTAATAACTTTAATATTGCCTCTAGGGCATATGTCCTTCAGTCTCCCACTTGCACTAGAGTCAATAATCTAGATTACAAAGTAATGCTTCTAACACCCATGGAGTTTTGGTGTTGATCATGTTTTGCTCGTGGAAGAGGCTTAGTCAACGGGTCTGCAACATTCAGATCCGTATGTACCTTGCAAATCTCTATGTCCCCTTCCGACACTTGATGACGGATGGAATTGAAGCGTCTTTTGATGTGATTGGTTCTGTTGTGAAGCCTGGATTCCTTTGCCAAGGCAATTGCACCAGTATTGTCACAAAAGATTTTCATTGGACTCGATGCACTAGGTATGACACCTAGATCGGATATGAACTCCTTCATCCAGACTCCTTCATTTGCCGCAGCACCACCGGCCACCGCCGTCATCGCCCCGCCCCGCTGAAGCTCGCCACCACCTCGCATGCCGCGACTTCCTCCTCGCCCTGTGCCGAGCCCGTCGACCCCACGCCGCGCCTCCCCAAGCCCGCTGCTCTACGTCGCGCCTGGCGCCCCGTCCGGCCGCCGGACCTTGCCGACAGGGTTCCTCCGGCCTCCCCGAGCTCTCCTCTGCAACGATGTGAGCATCCAGCTCCCCCCTAGCCTCTTACCTCTCTTCCACGTCCCCCGTAGACGCCTGACCGACAAGGACGTGCCTCTGCTGCTGCTCGCTGCCGACATGGTGGTCAATTTCGACCGTCCCCATGCCTACGGTTTGTTCCAGTGAGTGGTCCATGCCAACCGCCGCTCGAACGGTCGCCGGAGGCGAGCACACGACCGTCGCCATTGCGCTCCGCCTCGCTGTCGTTTCCCTGCTGATGTGGAACATCCTTAACCCCAAATCACCCACTGTGTGCCACTGACCTATGGGCCCACTAGCTAATTAGATTAGTTCATAGCTAAATAAGTCTGTTAAATAACGGTTCAGTTAAAATATGACACCGACAGTGGGGCCCCACCTAGTTAATTAATTTAACAAACTAATTTAGATTAACATCAGAGGATGACAGATGGACCCCCACCGGTCAGACTTGACTAGTCAGCGTTGACCCAGTCAACTGTTGACTGGACCCACTAGCCCACATGTCAGCCTCTGCTGATAGGCTGGTTGACCAAGTCAACTGGGGCCACTGTCAGCCTTTGTGCTGAACAACTGGGTACAATCCTGGGTACCCGTAGCATTTTATTCATTTATTTCGAAATAATATTTAATCCAGTAAATTCTAGAAAATTGTTTAAATCTTTGAAAAATAATATAAAATAAACAGTTTATCAGATGAAAATACTGTGTACATGAAAGTTGCTCAGAACGACGAGACGTATCTGAATACGCAGTCCGTTCGTTCACCACATGTCCCTAGCATAGCGAACGTGCAACAATCCACCTCCAGTTCATTTGTCCGAAAACGTCAAACACCAGGAATACTTTCCCGGATGTTCCCCCCCTTTGCCGGCATCTTCTAGTACCGAGTTAGGGCATACCTAGCACCCCGTATTGCCTCGTTATGTTTTGTGATCCTTTGTTTGCTCTGTATTTACTATTTGTTCCGCCCCTCTTCTTCTCCGGTAGACCCCGTGACCGGCGCTGATGCCACTGAGTACGACTACGTCACTGACGACCCTTCTTCCTGTGCAACGGAGCTTCCAGGCAATCCCCCCCTTGATCACCAGATATCGCCTATTCCTTCTATCTACTGCTTGCATTAGAGTAGTGTAGCATGCTACTGCTTTCGGTTAATCCTATTCTGCTGCATAGCCTGTCATTGTTGCTACAGTTGTTATCCTTACCCGCAATCCTAAATGCTTAGTATAGGATGCTAGTATTCCATCAGTGGACCTACACTCTTGTCCGTCTGCCATGCTATACTACTGGGCCGTGATCACGTCGGGAGGTGATCACGGGCATATGCTATATGCTTTATACTGTTACATTACTTATGATACTGTTCGGAGATGGGGGCTGAAGGGGTAGGTGTCGGCGTTCTGAGAATGGGGGTCCCCAGACTTGCCTGCCTGCGGCCTGCGGCGTGGCTCAAAGGGGGCCCAGCACGAACCATCTTCATCAACACAGACCCAAGACCCTCGCGAGGGGAGAAGCCTCGCGGGGCGGATGACACGGAGCTTCCTCAGGCACGACCTCATCAGGCTGGCTCACGAGGAGGTGGAGAGATCAAGGCGGGGTACCTCACGAGGTGCCCATGACGCAAGCCATGACGACCAAGGGCGCCAGGCGGGCGCTAGCCGCGCAGTGTCCTCCCTTTCCTCTTTGGTGCAAGGGGAGCAAGCGCAAGCGGGAGGTTCAAGCAAAGGCACCCATTTCGGTGCAACGAGACCAAGACCAGCTCCGCGACAAGGAGGAAGTCACTGTGGAGCCCAAGCCAGCGTCATCACCAGAGCCTTTGGCAGGCGAGGACCAACTTTAGTCAGGATAAGTGTACCAGATGTTCCCCTTCAAAATGGCCAATTGTTGGCGCCCTTCCCGCTCAATATTTGGGAAGAGGCCCAGGGCCTTTGCCTATAAATAGGACTAGCCACCCCCAGGGTAGAGGCATCTAGACATCTAGACAGATCGATTGGCAATCAGATCAGAGAGAGAGAGAGAGAGAAGGGCGATTGAACTCCTCCTAGCAGTTCATCGCCCTGGCCAAGAGCAGACCCTCGTGAGGCTGTTCTTCCTTGTATTGTTCATCATCAGCCCAAGAGGCAATCCACCGCACCACCACACTGGAGTAGGGTATTACACCACATCGGTGGCCCGAACCAGTATAAACTCTGTGTCTCTTGTGTTGTTCTTCTCGTAGTTTAGATTCTTGCAAGGCGGAGGGATACAGGTAGGTAGGAAGCGTAATCTCCGCGCGCACCCCAGAGTTCGAACCTCAAGGGTCTGTCAGAACCCGAAATCCGACATTTGGCGCGCCAGGTAGGGGTGCGCCGGAATCCGCCCTTCTACCGCTTCATGTCCCGTCGCGTTTTCATCACCATGTCCGGCGACCAGGCGGGCAACCCAGATCCATGGGCGGCGTGGCCCGCCTGCGCAGAGCCACTCGCCTCGGGCGACCCTGCGCCCCAGGCAGGTCGTGGTCCGTAGGGCGCTACGGGCCGCGGGCGACGCGGACAGGCTTCGACAACCCTCACACCGCGGCAAGCGCGATCGGCAGCAAGGGCCTCCAATCACGCCGCGACCACGACACCGTACACCCGCCGAGATCAGGCGAACTCGAGGGCCGCGCTCACGGTGGCCCGAGAGCTGCTGCAGTGCAGGCTGCTGGAAGGCGGCCGCGACGTGCTGCTGGAGCGGGTTGCCGAGCTCCTGGGCTTTGCCGCCTCGGGGGCTCACCCCTTCTGCACCCAGCTCCCGTCTCAAGCCCAGGGCGGCACGCGCGGGGGTTCCGCGCGCGCCCGCGGGCTCCAAGGTTACTCCAATGCCAATGAAGCTGTCGGCACCGGATCGGCGGCGGCGCTGCCCCCGCCCCTGGTCCGCGAAGAAGAGGGACTCGGCGCGGCCCACGGTCCCGGTGGGCGGCCCCGCTACCATCCCACGGTGGGCGCGTCAAGCAGAGCTGCGTGGGACACGGAGCACTACAGCGTGGCCTTCGGGATGACGGTGCCGGAAGAATACGTGCCCCACATGATGGATCAAGGGCACCCTCACGAGGGCGAACAAGGCTCGCTCCTCAGCCCAAGCTGGGGGGATGAGGCACCAGAAGCTGAACTCTTCCAGGAACCCAAGGATGGCCCCACCGGCCATGCTGGAGGCAACGATTATCAGGTACCGCTACTTCCTCAGGAGTAGGCATACGCTAATCATGGATCGCAGGAGGTGCAGGTCGCCGCAGCGAGCAGCTGCCCCTCTCCCACAGTCTCCTACCCCTCGGGAGGAGGGCGCAGGGGGCTGCAGGAGAGGGGCAGAGATCCGACATCGCCACCACGGTGTTCGGAGCAAGGCGTTCTCAGGAGGTAGGCCCTTCGCTAGGGAGGTAGGCCCTGGCGAAGGACCCGTGGTCGTCGGGGGAACCGCTGGCGACCGCTCTACCCCATCGGCGGCGTCCTGGTTTCCGGTCGTCGTCGATGGCACTAGAGTGTGGCATAAGGCGGGCCCCTCATCTGGCGATATGAAGCAAGGCCGGTACCTGTGAAGAAGGCCCAGTGCCTGCGAAGCTCGCCGCCCCGTGACACTCTCACGTAATAATGAGTGGGGCTGTACACGCTTCGGAGTCTCAGGGGTGCCGGCCTCAGGCCCTGGGGCTCCCTCCCACGCCCAGTGGCAGCACTTAGCTCCGCGCTATTGAGAAGACGTCCAAGACTAGATTAGGTGCCGGACGCGGCCTTTTGTCTACTTTCATTGCTTTTCCCTTTGGTTGTAATTTTCCCCCCGCTGGATTTAAGTTGGATTCGAATTTGAAATTTGCGTGTGTTCGGGGAAGGGGTGCTTAGTCTCGTTCGAGCCGTTTCTCGCGTTTCGGTTACCACTTCGCCTCAGCTGCCTCCCCTCGCGAGCCGGGTCAGGCCTAGCTTGCGCGCAGCCCAGACTGCCGCGCCGCGTCCTCTCAGGAGGATTTCCAATGCGTGTGAAGATTATCCTTTTTGGAAAAGGCCCGGAGCCTGTGAAGAAGGCGAATGCCTGTGAAGATTATCCTTTTGGAAAAGGCCCGGAGCCTGTGAAGAAGGCGAATGCCTGTGAAGATTATCCTTTTTGGAAAAGGCCTGGAGCCTGTGAAGAAGGCGAATGCCTGTGAAGATTATCCTTTTTGGAAAAGGCTCGGAGCCTGTGACGAAGGCGAATAACTGTGAAGATTATCCTTTTTGGAAAAGGCCCGGAGCCTGTGAACAAGGCGAATGCCTGTGAAGATTATCCTTTTTGGAAAAGGCCCGGAGCCTGTGAAGAAGGTGTATGCCTATGAAGATTATCCTTTTTGGAAAAGGCCCGGAGCCTGTGAAGAAGGCGAATGCCTGTGAAGATTATCCCTTTTTGGAAAAGGCTCGGAGCCTGTGAAGAAGGCCAACGCCTGTGAAGCTCACCGCCCCCGACACTCTCACATCCTACGGATTCGATTAGAGAACACCCGAGATGCTACAGCCTCCCGCAGGTTACCTCGGGGCCCGCACGAAACAAAGGTAAACTAGCCAACCACCAGGCGCGGACGCACGGGCAGTGCAACGTCTACTAATACGATGAACACAAGTTTTACATGAGGGGATCCCCCTCCCAAAATGCTCTCACAATCGTCAGGCCAAAACCTGAGTTCTATTCATGCAGGGTAAGGAAATAGGGATAATGCATAATCAGTCAGATAAATCCCCCAATGCGTCCTCAGGAGCACCTCCCGAACTGAAGCTGGCGTCGCTAGACTCGCCGTTGCTGTCTGCGTCGCCGCCAGCAGCGTCAGGGCCGTTCACCACGTCTCTCTCGTCAGCAGCCATGATCACGCCATCGTTGTCCGAAGCGAAGGCCTTGACAAGAGCATCCACATTGTCTTCCACCCAGTGCGCCAGGTCGTCTCGAACGGCCTGGGGTACTGGGGCGATGGCGGCGTCGAGGTCGAAGTGGGGATCCATGTTCCGGAGATGGCTGAAGACACGGGAAAAGGCACGCGCGAGCAGGGCGCGACTCCTCTCCTCCACCAACCTGTCGGCCCTGACCGACCGCGCCTCCAGCTGCGTCACCACGGCGGTGAAGAACTGAAGATTGCCGGAGTAATTGATTGCGTGCGGCTCGCCAACAGCCGCCTCGCAGATGTTGCCCAAGGCTGTGTTGGCTCTCTCCCGGAGCGTGGAGAGCATGGGGCCGTGCTCATGCTCCAGGACCTGCCGCTGACGTATCTCATCCGCATTCTGGCGTGCGACAGCCTCAGCCTCCTCCACCCGCTGGCGAAGACGGAGCACCTCGACCCGGGAGGTGGTTGACTCCCCTTGCGCTGCCTCGAGTGCGGCCCGAAGAGCATCGGCCTGCCGCATCGCTTCATCCAGCTTGGTCCTCAGGGCTGCGGTCCTACCTTCAGCCTCGACCCGGATCAACCACAACCTCCCCTCGAACTGGCGCTCGAGGTCTTGGCACGCCATCGCCACCCGACGTCCAACCTCCTCCAGTACACGGGCTTCCCGTGCAGCGACATCATCCTCTGCCTGCGTCACCAAGCGCTCCCCCGTCTCCAGCCGCTCGTACTCGCGGGTGCGTTCGGCGGCTTCCAGCGTCAACGCCTCCTCACGCTTCTGGAGCTCTGCTGGGTCACCAGAGGCCACCTTCATCGACACGAGAGCTACCTCGTGCAGCTCTGCCTCCTCCTCCAGTGAGTGGCACAAGGCCAGGAGCTCCCGAGCCCACTACTCCGCCGCCTCTTGCCGTCGGTTTGCTTCCTGGGCCTCCTCAGCGGCCTCAGATCGGGCCTCCCGAGAAGCCTCCAACGACGCCTTCGCCTCTTCATCATCAAGATCGCGCTGATGACGCGCAAGGGCCATGGCGCCCTCCAGCGCGCGCCTCTCTACGGCCAGGCGCAGGCCCTCGGCCTCGAGGCGCGCGTCTTCCTCAGTAAGCTCCTCCCCAAGCAGACTCACCGCGTCAGCCGCCCTACGAAGGAATCCTTGGCGACGAGCGCGGCGTTCCCGGGCGCGCTCGAGCATGTCTTCCTCACCATCGTCTGCCCCAAGCAAGCGCCGGGGACCACAAATCAGTGCTCCCCCTCCAGGCAGGTGGCTGGGGGCTGGCGCCCTCGCGACGGCCGGGCACGCCACGCCAGAAGCCCGGCCTGGAGCCAGCCCGTCTCCGGATGAAGGGTGCAAGGATCGCCTCAGCCAGTCGCAGTTCGCGACCAGACAAGAAGCCCACGGCAGGCTGGCTATGCCACGAGAAGGCCCGGGAAGAAAGATCGCGAGGTACGCAGGACCCCGTCGCACCTCGGGATGATTCGCCCCGCCGATCACCCTCACCACGAGGGATGTGCTGCTTAGAGCACCTGAGAACAGCAGGGGGGCGAAGCCAAGGGAGACGGCACCTCAGCCTCCTCCGCGAGCTCGGCCGGAAGGGGCCTGCAGAGCAAGGATCAGTAAAAGTAACGGGAGGATCGGTAGCTGGAAAAGGAAAAGGCTTACTCATCAGTGGCGAAGTACTTCCTACACTTCAGCAGGCGACAAGGGTAGTTGTCGCCCAGGGCCTCCCTTTTCCTCCGGAGGGCCTCAAAGTCCATGCAGAAGCAGCCCAAGAGAAGAACGCAAGGATCAACCTGCGACGAAGACGGAGCGTCGAGGCGGTCTGCGTCAGGAGCGCCTGCCAGACGCGTGCTGCCAATCGCCTCGCCAGGAAGCACAGCTGGGGCCTCAGGAGCCTCAGCCCCAGGCGCTGGGGGCGGCTGCTCGCCACCCTCAGCCTCAGCAGCACCGGCCCCGGGAGCTGCTCCTTCATGGACATCACCCGGCGCTGTCACCCTACCGGGAGCCCCCTCGGCCTCTGGCGCCTCATGCCTTCCTGCTCCGCCACTTGAGGAAGAGTCGCCTTGGCCGACTGGAATGGCAGTCACCACCACTGGGTTCTCGCGAGGCCCCTGGAGGCCGGCGGGGCGCAGCCCCCACTCATCGAAGATAGGCATCTGCTTCACAAAATCGTCCCTGTTCTGGCAGAGGTACAGCAGGGCCCCTCCCCGCTGGATGCTACCCGAGTTGGGGTCACCAGTCAGGATGAAGAGCACTATCCTCAGCACCTCAGGCGTCGGATCCTCTTTCTGGAGCCTCATACGATCACCACGCCCACTGAAGGCCCACATCCTGCGGGAGTGGCGTTGAAGAGGAGCAATGCGGCGTAACAGGAACTCCTTCACCACCTTGGGCACTGTCACGCCGATCGACTTCAAGAACGCGAAGCGGTGCCAGACGAAGGCGAGTCGGGGGCTCTCGAGCGTCTCCTGGCCCTAGCCTGAATTGGGGACAACAGGCGAGGTTGGCTTCGACAGCAGGGGGCTGGGCACCCTGACATCGACGTACATCCACCGCTTGCGGAACCCCGCCGAAGGCGAAGGAAGCCCGAAGTTGCTCCCTGAGGCCGCTGTCTCAGACGCGACGATGAAGCTCACACACGCCGAGCATTGGGTAGGGTCGACAAGGCGCAGAGAGAAGAAGTGGCGCAGCAAGGCGACCGAAGGAAGGATGCCCATCATTGCCTCGCAAACAAAAGCGAAGACTGAAAGAAGGGTGATGGATTCAGGACCCAGATGCATCATGTGGATTTGGTAGTGGGAAAGCACGGCCCTAAAGAAATCGGAAAAGGGGGGAACCAGACCCGCCCATAGGGTATCAGCAAAATAATGGACGTCGGTGATTATCCTAACAGTGGGGAAGTGAGACGTGGGCCAGGCCGTCGTCCTTCCGCACTCGTTGAAGATAGTAGCCAGAGCTGAGCTGACCTTGCCCAGGCCCTCTCGATTGAGTATGATCGACCGGCCGACGGCAAGGGCCACCAACGACGGCGAGCGAGGCGGGGCCATGGGTTTCTTCCCTCTCTCTTTCTTCGTCGGAGCCATGGCGATGGGAAGGAGGGGGGAAGATCCGAGATTGGGTTGGAAGAAGGAGCTGGAGTTCGAGAGGAGGAAGGACAGAGGACACTCGAGCAACAGAAAGGGGAGCGGCTGTGTACGACTACGAGTCCGCCTAGCAGGGCGCAAAATAAGGGGGTGTGGGGGAACAGTGCCGCCCACGTCCAATCAAACGCCACACGGCGCCTGAGGCCGCAGGCTGTTAGGGCCCGCGGCGCTTCGCCCTTGCCCTTCCGCCTCCCTGCACGGCCAAGTCCGGGTGCGCCTTGGGCCCGGGGGCTATTGTCGGCATTCTGGGAATGGGGGTCCCCAGACTTGCTTGCCTAAGGCCTGCGGCGTGGCTCAAAGGGGCCCAGCACGGCCCATCTTCATCAACAAAAACCCAAGACCCTCACGAGGGGCCAAGCCTCACGGGGCGGACGACACGGAGCTTCCTCAGGCACGGCCTCATCAGGCTGGCTCGCGAGGAGGCGGAGAGATCAAGGCGGGGTACCTCACGAGGTGCCCATGACGCAAGCCATGACGACCAAGGGCGCCAGGCGGGCGCCAGCCGCGCAGTGTCCTCCCTTTCCTATTTGGTGCAAAGGGAGCAAGCGCAGGCGGGAGGATCAAGCAAAGGCACCCATTTCGGTGCAACGAGACCAAGACCAGCTCCACGACAAGGAGGAAGTCACTGTGGAGCCCAAGTCGGCGTCATCACGAGAGCCTTTGGCAGGCGAGGACCAACTTTAGTCAGGATAAGTGTACCAGATGTTCCCCTTCAGAATGGCCAATTGTTGGCGCCCTTCCCGCTCAATATTTGGGAAGAGGCCCAGGGCCTTTACCTATAAATAGGACTAGCCACCCCCAGAGCAGAGGCATCTAGACATCTAGACGGATCGATTGGCAATCAGATCAGAGAGAGAGAGAGAGAGAGAAGGGCGATTGAACTCCTCCTAGCAGTTCATCGCCCCGGCCAAGAGCAGACCCTCGTGAGGTTGTTCTTCCTTGTATTGTTCATCATCAGCCCAAGAGGCAATCCACCACACCACCACACTAGAGTAGGGTATTACACCACATCGGTGGCCCGAACCAGTATAAACTCTGTGTCTCTTGTGTTGTTCTTCTCGTAGTTTAGATTCTTGCGAGGCGGAGGGATATAGGTAGGTAGGAAGCGTAATCTCCGCGTGCACCCCAGAGTTCGAACCTCAAGGGTCTGCCGGAACCCGAAATCCGACAGCAGGTGTCCATCCCGGTAGAGGTGGGCCAGGGTTCCCGACGGCCCCCGACTATTACTTTGTGGCGAAGCGACAGGGCAGGTTGAGACCACCTAGGCGAGAGGTGGGCCTGGCCCTGGTCGGCGTTCGCGGTTACTTCATAACAACATGCTTAACGAGATCTTGGTATTTGATCTAAGTCTGGCCACTGGCCTATACGCACTAACCAACTACGTGGGAACAGTTATGGGCACTCGACGTCGTGGTATCAGCCGAAGCCTTTGTGACGTCAGCGACTGAGTGGCGCGCGCCGGGTTGGACCGCGTAACGCAACTTTCTTTGTAATGGAGGTTGCTCGGTCTGCTCTCCGGTCGCCCACGCAACGTGGAGGTGTGCAATGGGCGATGGACCCAGACCCCTGCGCCATAGGATTTAGACCAGCATGCTGACCTCTCTGTTGTGCCTAGGTAGGGCTGCGACGTGTTGATCTTCCGCGGCCGGGCATGACCCAGAAAAGTGTGTCCGAACAAATGGGATCGAGCGTGTTGGGTTATGTGGTGCACCCCTTCAGGGAAGTTTATCTATTCGAATAGCCGTGATCTTTGCTGACAGGACGACTTGGAGTTGTACCTTGACCTTATGACACCTAGAACCGGATACTTAATAAAACACACCCTTCCAAGTGCCAGATATAACTCGGTGATCGCTCTCTAACAGGGCGACGAGGAGGGGATCACCGGGTAGGATTATGCTATGCGATGATACTTGCTGAACTTACCATCTACTCTCTTCTACATGCTTCAAGATGGAGGCTGCCAGAAGTGTAGTCTTCGACAGGACTAGCTATCCCCCTCTTATTGTGGCATTCTGCAGTTCAGTCCACCGATATTGCCCCTTTACACAGATACCCATGCATATGTAGTGTAGATCCTTGCTTGCGAGTACTTTGGATGAGTACTCACGGTTGCTTTTCTCCCTCTTTTCCCCTTTCCATTCTACCTGGTTGTCCCAACCAGATGTTGGAGCCTAGGAGCTTGACGCCACCATTGACGACGACTCCTACTACACCGGAGGTGCCTACTACTACGTGCAGGCCGCTGACGACGACCAGGAGTTGTTTAGGAGGATTCCAGGCAGGAGGCCTACGCCTCTTTCGATTTGTATCCCAGTTGGTGCTAGCCTTCTGACACAGCCCTAGCTTAGCCTTTACTTGTCCTTGCATGATCATCATATCATCATGTTTAATTTTCTCAGAAACTTGAAATGGGGATGACAGAAACCCCCAACACCACTCAAACCAACTAGGGTTACTAAAATACTTCTTCAATGAACCTGAAACGCCCTTCTAAAATGTTCATCATCTTTGCCTTGGTCTAGAACCTCAGTCAAAAATGGTTCACATTTTTCTAGGACAACATTGGGTCACTAAATTAAATCATACTCTATTTGCATTTGGGCATTTAAATGCTATATAATATTTTAAATGTCCAAATAATCATGAACTAAAATGTTAACTGTTGGAAATATTCCAAACAGTGGGCTTGAGAAGTTTCATGATTTTTGAGTTAATTTTAGTTTTTTAATTAAAGCCCTAAAATTACAGAAGAATTAGAAATCAGAAATAAAAAGAAAGGACAGAAAACCTACCTAACTTACCTGCAGCCCATCTGGTAGCCCAGCTGGCCTAGCACTGTGCGGCCCACTGGCCCACAGTGCCAGTCATCACCAACCTCCTGCCAGAGCAGGCAGGCTGCTGCCTGTCACCCGCGCGCCGCCCCTGGCCACCTCCTGCTTGCCACTGAGGCGCCCCCGACGCGTCTGGAGACGCTCCGCAGCCCCCTCTGCCTCTCCCTTCGCTTTATGCTCTCTCCCTTGGCCTCTAGCCCCTCTCCCGAGCAGACCCGAACCCGCTCGTCGCCACCGACGCCGTTCACCGTAGCCACCGTGCCCCTTTGGGCCTCTCATCTTGCCCTGGAGCTCCGCCTCGCCGCCTGCTCCGTCCTCAACGAGCCAGGCGACCCGGGAAGCTCTGCATCGACTCCATCTTCTTCATCGTCGGCCACTGAAGCTTGCCGGTGTGGATTCACGAGCTCCAGACCCTCCCCAGCCTCGCCGTTTACTCTGCTGGAATCGCCGTCAGCCCCTGCTTTTTCCCCTCCCTCCCTGTGCTCGTCCGCGCCTTCTAGCCACCGTGGCCATCGGAGCCGATTGCTCCTTGCCGCCGGCCATGTCGCCACCGCGGCTACGGCCATGCAAGCACGCGTCCGAGCTTACCACTGAGCTCATCGCACCCCCATGAGTCCAATGCGCCTAACCGCGGCTCTTGCCATGCGCTGCACCGTCGACTCGTTCGACGCTCGAACGCCGGCCGCCGCACTTGCCATCACCGCTGTCGTTCTGGGCCATCTCCGGCGAAGCTGAGAGCACCACTGGATGTGAGCAAGCGCCAACAACCCGTAGCCACAAACCGCTCGTCGATACGTTCCCCATAGCGCGAACCCAAAGCCCTCCGCCGTGGTGCGTGCTCGCCGGCGACCAACCCCGTCGGCAGCCGACGTGGCACCATCATTAGCGCTAATAACGCACAAACTAACCCCCTAGAGCCTCTGCCATGTGGGCCCTTGTACCTGTTTAGGTTAGTTTTATTTTCTGTTTAGATTAGTTCATAAGCAGTGGGACCCACCCGTCAGCACTGACTCTGCTCACGTGGCCGTTGACCAGGCCCACGTGTTAGCGACACTAACCAGCCCCGTGTCACTGACGTGTGGACCCCACTCGTTAGGTTTGACCTGGACTAGCCCCGTTGACCTGCTGACGTCATGACGATGTCATACTGATTCAGTTAATAATTTTCTAGATTTAAAACAATTCAGAAAATTCCAGAAAATGTTATAAACTTCAAAAATTCATAGAAATTAATCTGTAACTCCAAATGCAAAGATTTATATATGAAAAATGATCAGAAAAATCCAATCTATCCATATCTACCATTTTCATGCATGTTAGAACAACTTATGGCAGCTGTTTAGGCCAAATCATATAAATGGCATTTAAACCCTCACATATGGAGTTTGAATTTGAACCTAGGGTTCAAACCAACTCCATTTAACATGTTGCTAGTTGCATTAGCCCAACACACTCATTTTACCATGTCATGATCATGCATCATATTGTGCATTGCATTGATTGTGTTTCTTTCTCTGTTGCCGGTGTTGTTCCCCTCGGTAGACGTTGTTCCAACGTTGTGATCGTTGAAACTGATGAAGACTCAATGCTATCTTCAGAAGTGCCAGGCAAGCAAAACCCCCTTGTTCATTCCGATACAATCCCACTCTCTCGCTCCTGCTCTCTTTTACTGCATTAGGACAACAACGATTCATCTGTTACTTGATGCGGTAGTTGAACCCCTTATCCTCTGCATGACCTGTCATTGCCACAGTAAATAGATGAAACCCACTAGCATGAGTAGGAGTTGTTTGAGCCCTGATGTGCCTACTCATTCATACTTGTTTGTCGTGCCTGCTATTGCTTAGAGTTGTGTCAGGTCTGATTCATCGGGGATGAATTGGAATGGTGATGAACATGTCCTACTGTGTGTGAGCTAAGTGTGTGAACACGATTTGGTAAAGGTAGCGGTGAGAGGCCATGTAGGAGTACATGGTGGGTTGTCTCATTGAAACCGTCCTCAGGAACTGAGTTCTGTGTTTGTGATCCATGAACAGCTACTACCATGCATTGGGCCCGAAACCAATGGACCCTCTCGACTTATTAATTGCCTTGCCCTCTGTCCAGGAGTTGCAACTAGTTTCTGGTGTTTGTAGGATATGTGTTGGAGGCCGTGCATAGCGCTGACCCTAGGGGTGGGCTATGATGCGGTAGATACACCGTGGCCCGGTGTGCCGAGCGCCCGTTTGGTGTCTCGGGAACACTGCACAGATCGTTTGGGGCTGTGAGCGAAACACCGGCCGGATCTCCTCGCCGATGGAACCTGAATAGGCGATAAACCTGGACTAGAGACTTGTGTGGTTAGTCAGGTTGTGGCCGACACCCTCGTTGGGCTTCCGCTTGAAGGTTGCCGAGTACATGTCGTGTAAACGGCGGTAAGTGGTGGGAGCGTGTGTGAAGAAGTACACCCCTGCAGGGTTAACATCATCTATTAGAATAGCCGCGTCCGCGGTAATGGACTTCTAGGTTGCCTATAACAGTTCATAGACAAGTGAAAGTGGATACTCTAAAACTCGCAAGATAAGCGTGAGTGCTATGGATGGCCTTCTCGTAGGGAGACGAGAGCGGATCCATAGTGCTGTATTGATATGGTGAATATGTGGACTCATGTGCGCCACCTCAAAAGAGTTACCAGCATTCGTAGTTCAGGATAGCCACTGAGTCAAAGCTGTCTTGCTGCAGTTAAACTCCACTACCCCCTTTGTTGATACCGACGCATATGTAGTTAGTTCTGATGTAAGTCTTGCTGGGTACATTTGTACTCACGTTTGCCTATTTTATGTTTTTGCAGAGAGATGTCAGTCTCGCTAGTATTTCCGCGTGGACTTCGACGTTTAGCTTGATACCTCAGCTATGATCTTGTGCCCTCGACAGGATCTAGTAGATAGTCAGGCTTCTCAGCCTTTTTCATTTGTAGATGTTTGTACTCAGACATGTTAAGCTTCCGCATGTGCTTTGACTTGTATGCTCTGAATGTTGGGTCATGAGACCCATGTTTGTAATATCTCGCTCCTCGGAGCCTAATGAATAAATACTTGAGTCGTAGAGTTATGTTGTGATGCCATGTTGTACTTACACATATCGAGCATATTGTGTGTATGATTGAAATGCTTGGTATGTGTGGGATCCGACAACCTAGTTGTTTTTCCTTGGTAGCCTCTCTTATGGGGAAATGTAGTCTTGTGCTTCCATGAGCCATAGTAGTCCGCTACAGCCGTGTTCATCGGAGTCCTACTAGCCCAGCACTACTGCTCCGGAACACTTGACTGGCCGGCATGTGATTCACTTTGTTCCTGTGTCTGTCCCTTCGGGGAAATGTCACGTGGTGACATCCGGAGTCCTGCCTAGCCTGCTACAGCCCGGTTCACCGGAGTCCTGTTAGCCAAGTGCTACAGCCCGGATTCGCACGCTGCTGACCGACATGCTCGATGTTGATTCATGTATGCCTGTCCCCGTAAGTTAGTGCCACTTTGGGTTCACGACTAGTCATGTCGGCCCGGGTTCTCTGCCATATGGATGCTAGCGACACTATCATATACGTGAGCCAAAAGGCGCAAACGGTCCCGGCCATGGTAAGGCGACACCCGTGGGAATACCGTGCATGAGGCCGCAAAGTGATATGAGGTGTTACCAGCTAGATCGATGTGACTTGGAATCAGGGTCCTGACAACTTCTTAAGGCAAACTTGTTTAACTAATGTCTGTACTCAGATATTGTTGCTTCTGCTGACTCGTCTATGATCGAGCACTTGTATTCGAGCCCTCGAGGTCCCTGGCTTGTGTTATGATGCTTGTATGACTTATTTTATTTTAGAGTTGTGTTGTGATATCTTCCCGTGAGTCCCTGATCATGATCGTACACGTTTGCGTGTATGATTAGTGTACGATTGAATCGGGGGCGTCACATCTTTTATAGAAAAACTCCTATTCAAGTATCCTTTTATGCTATCCAGAAATTCTATATCATTTCCTATAAACAATATGTCGTCCACATATAATATTAGAAATGCTACACAACCCCCACTCATTTTCTTGTAAGTACAGGCTTCTCCAAAAGTCTGTATAAAACCATATGTTTTGATTGCACTATCAAAACGTTTATTCCAACTCCGAGAGGCTTGCACCAGTCCATAAATGGATCGCTGGAGCTTGCACACTTTTTTAGCACCCTTTCGGTCGACCAAACCTTCTGGTCGCATCATATACAACTCTTCTTCCAGAAATCCATCCAGGAATGAAGTTTTGACGTCCATTTGCCAAATTTCAAAATCATAAAATGCAGCAATTACTAATATGATTCGGACAGCTTAAGCATCGCTATGGGTGAGAAAGTCTCATCGTAGTCAACTCCTTGAACTTGTCGAAAACCTTTTGCAACAAGCCGAGCTTTGTACACACTAACATTACCGTCAGCGTCGGTCTTCTTCTTGAAGATCCATTTATTTTCTATGGCTTGCCGATCATAGGGAAAATCCACCAAAGTCCACACTTTGTTCTCATACATGGATCCCATCTCAGATTTCAAGGCCTCAAGCCATTTCGTAGAATCTGGGCTCATCATCACTTCCTCATAGTTCGTAGGTTCACCATGGCCTAGTAACATGACTTCCAGAACGGGATTACCGTACCACTCTGGTGCGGACCTTACTCTAGAAGACCTGCAAGGTTTTGTAGTAACTTGATCGGAAATTTCATGATCATCATCATTAGCTTCCACACTAATTGGTGTAGGAATCACTAGAACTGATTTCTCTGATAAACTACTTTCCAATTCGGGAGAAGGTACAATTACCTCATCAAGTTCTACTTTCCTCCCACTCACTTCTTTCGAGAGAAACTCCTCCTCTAGAAAGGATCCATTCTTAGCAACGAATATTTTGCCTTCAGATCTGTGATAGAAGGTGTACCCAACAGTTTCCTTTGGGTGTCCTATGAAGACGCAATTATCTGATTTGGGTTTGACCTTATCAGGTTGAAGCTTTTTCACATAATCATCGCAGCCCCAAACTTTAGGAAACGATAACTTTGGTTTCTTTCCAAACCACAGTTCATAAGGCGTCGTCTCAACGGATTATGATGGTGACCTATTTAAAGTGAATGCAGCCGTCTCTAAAGCATAACCTCAAGACGATAGCGGTAAATCAGTAAGAGACATCATAGATCGCACCATATCCAATAAAGTACGGTTACGATGTTCAGACACACCATTTCGTTGTGGTGTTCCAGGTGGCGTAAGTTGTGAAACTATTCCACATTGTTTCAAATGAAGTCCAAACTCGTAACTCAAATATTCACCTCCACGATCAGATCGTAGAAAATTATTTTCTTGTTACGATGATTTTCCACTTCACTCTGAAATTCCCTGAACTTTTCAAATGTTTCAGACTTTGTGCTTCATTAAGTAGATATAACCATATCTACTCAGATCATCTGTGAAGGTAAGAAAATAACGATAAACGCCACGAGCCTCAACACTCATTGGAACACATACATCGGTATGTATTATTTCCAATAAGTCAGTAGCTCGTTCCATTGTTCCGGAGAACGGAGTTTTAGTATCTTGCCCATGAGGCACGGTTCGCAAGCACCAAGTGATTCATAATCAAGTGATTCCAAAAGCCCATCAGCATGGAGTTTCTTCATGCGCTTTATACCGATATGACCTAAACGACAGTGCCACAAATAAGTTGCACTATCATTATCAAATTTGCACCTTTTGGCTTCAATATTATGAACATGTGTATCATCACAATCGAGATTCAAAAAAATTGACCACTCAGCAAGGGTGCATGACTATAAAAGATATTACTCATATTAATAGAACAACCATTATTCTCTGATTTAAATGAATAACCTTCTCGCATCAAACAAGATCCAGATATAATGTTCATGCTCAACGCTGGCACCAAATAACAATTATTTAGGTCTAAAACTAATCCCGAAGGTAGATGTAGAGGTAGCGTGCCGACGGCGATCATATCGTCCTTGGAACCGTTTCCCACACGCATCGTCACCTCGTCATTAGCCAATCTTCGTTTAATCCCTAGCCCCTGTTTCGAGTTGCAAATATGAGCAACATAATCAGTATCAAATACCCAGGCGCTACTACGAGCATTAGTAAGGTACACATTAGTAACATGTATATCAAATATACCATTCAATTTGCCATCCTTATTATCCACCAAATACTTGGGGCAGTTCCACTTCCAGTGACCAGTCCCTTTGCAATAGAAGCACTCAATTTCAGGGTTAGGTCCGGACTTGGGTTTCTTATCCTGAGCAGAAACTTTTTTGCTGTTCTTCTTGAAGTTCCCCTTCTTCCCGTTGCCCTTTTTCTTGAAACTAGTGGTCTTGCTTGTCGAATCATGGGTTCTGGCAAGGTTTGAACACTGGGGTGCGCGCAGAGATTTCCTTGCTACCGGTCTACGCCCTAGCTCACTAAGATCTCGCAGACGAACTCGACGAACTCGCAACACAAAGACACAAGATTTATACTGGTTCAGGCCACCGTTGTGTTGTAATACCCTACTCCAGTGTGGTGGTGGTGGATTGCCTCTTGGGCTGATGATGAATAGTACAAGGGGAAGAACAGCCTCCTGAGGTTGAGGTGTTCTTGTGTTCGGTGTGTGGCTAAGGATTGGCTTTCGATCAGATGAGATCCAGTTGCCCCCTATTGTGGTGGCTAGCTCTACTTATATAGGCCCTGGTCCTCTCCCCAAATATTGAGCGGGAAGGGAGCCAACAACGGCCAATTCGAAAGGGGACAACTAGTATAGCTTATCCTGACAAAAGAGGTCTTCGCCTGCGGAAAGCTCTGGTGGTGACGCCGCCCCGGGCTCCACGGTGACCTCCGTCCTGCCGTCCGGCTGGTCTTGGTCTTGTTGCACTGATATGGAAACCTTTGCCTGATGCCTCGGTACTCCGCGCCTACGCTAGCCTCCTTAGCACCAAAGAGGAAACAAGAACGTTGCGCGCGCTGGCGCCCGCCTGGTGTCCGCCCGATCTTGATCGTCATGGCTCACGTCATGAGAGCCTCGCAAGGTTTGCCCCTCCTTGATATCTCCGCTCCTCAAGAGGCAGCATGGTGAGGCCACTCCTGAGGAGGTCTTGCGTCATCCGCCTCGCGAGTCTTGGCCCCTCGCGAGGGTCTTGATTGCCTTGTTGACGAAGATGGGTCGTACGGGCCTGCTAGCGCAGCCACGCCGTGGGCCGCAGGTAGGCAGGTCTGGGGACCCCCATTCCTAGAATGCCGACAGTAGCCCCCGGGCCCAAGGTGCACTCGGGCTTGGCTTCGCGGCGAAGCCAAAGGTCAAGCGCGGAGCGCCGCGGGCCCCAAAAGCCTGCGGCCTTGGTCGACGCGTGGCGGTTGATTGGACGTGGGCATCTCCACTTCCTCACACTGCCTCGGCAACTGCTCGATTGACAAAAGGCTGGTGCAGGCAGCGCTTGCCTTCACTGTTCCCCTTCGCCTAGCCTCAGATCCCCTTTCTCGCTCCTTGCTGCCGATACCTCCAGATTTGCTCCAATTTTGCTCCGCCCCCGCGACAGATGGCATCGCGCAAGGTCAAGCCCTCCTCGGTGCCGACTTGGTATGAGCCGGCTCTTGAAGCGCCCAACGTTACGGAGAAGAGCCTCGCCTCCACACGCTTGCTGACGACGCGGGATAGCAATGAATGGGGGAAGACGGAGCTCCGGCTTGCCTCCGACGCGCCGGAGCCTGAGGGAAGCACCTTCTTCCCCTTCTTCTCGAGCAGCATCTCCGCCAGGTTGGTTCCTCCCTTCTCTGATTTCTTTTTCGAGGTCCTCGACCACTTCGGACTGCAGGCGCTGCATCTTCATCCCAACTCTATCCTTCTCTTGTCCATCTTTGCCTACTACTGCGAGGCGTATCTGGGCGTGATGCCGTCCATGGCTCTCCTGCGCCACTTCTTCTTCCTTCGCGTCAACGATGGTCACATCTCTGGGTGTGCCAATTTCGTCGCATCTGGTAAGGCCAACTCAATATCGAACACCGGGAAGAGAGCCGACAACATCCGGGCCAAATGGGTCATGATGGATGCCAAGCGTGTCCACCCGCACTTGGCATTGCTGACGGAGGCAACCCAGTTTAACAAGGGGTGGCCTCGCGCAGAGCTTGTTGACGAGCGGGCGTCGTCAGTGTTGGCGCAAATGCAGACCGACCTGAAGCCGGGCAACGCGAAGGCGACGAAGGTCACAGTGGCCATGCTCCTGAGGGAATTCCTGATGTTGCACGTTGCCCCGCTCCAGGCGCGTGGGCGCCCCTTGTGGAAGCTCAGAGATGAAGAAGACAAGACCCGCCTGAGGCCGGGGGGCCTGCCTGACGACGAAATGGCTGCTGTCCTGCGCCTCCTGGATGGGGATAACCAGGAGTACCCGCCGAGCGCCTTCACTCCTTTGTTCCTTCGCAAGGACTGGGACCACTTATGGCTTCCAGGCCGACCTTCAACGCACGCGGGTTGGTGTCGCCTGCGCTTTCCGGAGCCCCGGCGGCACCGAAGCCGGTGGAGCTATCTTCTGACGAGTCCCGTGGGGAGGAGGAAGAGGAGGCGGACTCGGAGAAGACTCTTGAAGAGGTGGGGGAGACTCCTCTAAGCAAGGCCGAGATCCTCCGCGCCCTGCCAGACGACGCCGAGACCGACGCTCGACAAGAGGAGAGGGGGCAGCCCCTCATCCATACAAGAGGTAGGTTGTCGTCGGTTCCTCGAGACGTTGCCTCCGTCTTGACGCCTCCTGGGGCCGGCTCCGGCCCTTCTGTTGCGCCGCCTTCTGCCGCCGGACCCCGCGCGCCCACTTCTCATGCCCCAACGCTTTGAGGCTTCAAGCTTCTCAAGCGGAAGGTGGAATACACCGCGGTGGATCAGTAAGTGCTCGATCTCCGTCTTGTTTTTGCTCATGTCGCCGCTTCCTGTCGTTCATCCCCGGTTGAGCAGGCCGTCGTTGCCAGCGAAGAGGAGGAAGGAGGGTACAACGGCTGCGCCCCCTTCAGCTGAGAAAGGAGACGCCAGCGCTCGCACCTCCCCAGCTCGGTCGTCTTCGCGAGGCCAAGAAGAGCATCGCTGGGAGGAGTCAGCCCCCATGGCCTCGCTGACCGCGGAGGTGCCGGCATCTGGCTCGCCTAAAGAGGTCACGACCGCTCCGGGACCCGCAGTCTCCTAGGCCCTGGTGACGGCGTCGTCTCCTCCCACTACTGCACCTCTACTCCCAGGTTCTTCTGCCTCTGCTGCTATCCTAGAGCGTGCTCTTTTGGAGATGATCCAGTTATAGGCAGATCTCCTGAGCGCGGACCCGCGCCTGGTGGCCGGTCGCCTGGAGCTGGCCTCTGGCTGGCTTCACTCCGACTCGGCGGTCCGCGCGACGCTGAGCCAGGCTGCGGCGTCTTCCGAGAAGAAGCAGAGCGCTGCCAATGCTGCAGCCGATGGTGAGGCGGCACTGAAAGACGCCAAGGCCGCCCGCGACCGCTGCCAAGAGCTGGAGGACGAGCTGAAGAGCCTGCGCGACAAGCACGCCGAAGAAGCACACGGCCGCCAGGTGAAGGAGGAGGAGATGAAGGCCCGGGAGGACGCCATCAAGAACCGTGACACTGAGTTGGGGGAGTTGGGGTAGACGCAGGCCGCCGAGCGCAGCCGACTGGAAGAGGTGGAGCGGAAGGTGAAGGCGAGGGAGGCCGATCTTGATGCCAAGGCGCGGGTCCTGGCCGAAGACCGTGTGGCCTTTGCCGATCTCGAGGAGAGGTCCCGCGTGGCACTGAAGACGCTCTACGAGCACGGCTTGGAGAGGCCGCTAACCATCGATGAGGACGGCCCTGCCCTGCTGCTTCCCCTCTTGGTGAAGGCGCTCAAGGAAGTTGCAGATGGTATCGGTCCCATGGCAGAGGCAGAAGCTCGTGTCCTGTCTTCAGCTGCATTGACTCGCGGCTTCAGCCATCTGCACCTCCGCGGCCCCAACGCTTTCCTTGACGAGCTGCTGGAGCCTGTGGCTGATGATCACTGTGCAGCCGCCACCGCAGCTGTGCAAGGTTAGGTGGAGGCCCTGTTAAAGAAGTTCTGCGGCTTTGCCTCCGCGCCCTTGTCCGGCGATGCCGCCGATCCTGCGGCTGGTGGTGAAGGTGAAGGCAACGTTACCCGGGGAGGAGCATCTTCTGTAGGTGATGGCGGTGTCCAGGGGTGACCTGCGGCTGCTCTCCTGTTTCGTTCCTGTAATATGCACCAGGCCTCGTGGAGGCGTTAAACTTTTCATTTGATATTGTGAGGACAATATGTTTTGTAATATTTGCTTCGGGATTTTGCGATTTTCTTCCCATCCGCTTTGTGTTCTGCGCCGGCAGAACCCGGCCCCATGCATACCTCAACCGCCGTTGGGCCGACCGAAGACCAGGACGGACCAAGGAGTGAGGGGCTACGTGACCAGTTAGGCTCCTGAGTCGCGATGCTCAGGAGTCCCCCTTGACGCGCAAACAGCTTATAGGGAGAGTACGGGAATCACAAACTTTAACACAAGTATCTCTCAAATTCACAACTACTCAACTAGCATGACTCTAATATCACCATCTTCATATCTCAAAACAATCATAAGGAATCAAACTTCTCATAGTATTCAATGCACTTTATATGTGATACGTCTCTAACGTATCTATAATTTTTTATTGTTCCATGCTACATTATATTCTGTTTTGGATGTGTAATGTGCTTTATTATACACTTTTATATTATTTTTGGGACTAACCTATTAACCGGAGGCCCAGCCCAAATTGCAGTTTTTTTGCCTATTTCAGTGTTTCGAAGGAATATCAAACGGAATCCAAACGGAATGAAACATTCGGGAACATGATTTTCGGAACAAACGTGATCCAGAGGACTTGGAGTCTACGTAAAGCAATCAACAAGGAGGGCACGAGGCAGGGGGCGCGCCCACCTCCCCCAGGCGCGCCCTCCACCCTCGTGGGCCCCTCGTTGCTCCACCGTCGTACTTCTTCCTCCTATATATACCCATATACTCTGGAAACATCATATACGGAGCCAAAAACCCTATTTCCATCACTGCAACCTTCTGTACCCATGAGATCCCATCTTGGGGCCTTTTCCGGTGCTCCGCCGGAGGGGGCATTGATCATGGAGGTCTTCTACATCAACACCATAGCCTCTTCGATGAAGTGTGAGTAGTTTACCTCAGACCTTCGGGTCCATAGTTATTAGCTAGATGGCTTCTTTCTCTCTTGCGCCATCCGCCTCGCGAGTCTTGGCCCCTCGCGAGGGTCTTGATTGCCTTGTTGACGAAGATGGGCCGTACGGGCCTGCTAGCGCAGCCACGCCGTGGGCCGCAGGCAGGCAGGTCTGGGGACCCCCATTCCCAGAATGCCGACAGTAGCCCCCGGGCCCAAGGTGCGATCGGGCTTGGCTTCGCGGCGAAGCCAAAGGTCAAGCGCGCAGCGCCGCGGGCCCCAAAAGCCTGCGGCCTTGGTCGACGCGTGGCGGTTGATTGGTCGTGGGCATCTCCACTTCCCCACACTGCCTCGACAACTGCTCGATTGACAAAAGGCTGGTGCAGGCAGCGCTTGCCTTCACTATTCCCCTTCGCCTAGCATCAGATCCCCTTTCTCGCTCCTTGCTGCCGATACCTCCAGATTTGCTCCAATTTCGCTCCGCCCCCGCGATAGATGGCGTCGCGCAAGGTCAAGCCCTCCTCGGTGCCACTTGGTACGAGCCGGCTCTTGAAGCGCCCAACGTTACGGAGAAGAGCCTCGCCTCCACACGCTCGCTGACGACGCGGGATAGCAATGAATGGGGGAAGACGGAGCTCCGGCTTGCCTCCGATGCGCCGGAGCCTGAGGGAAGCACCTTCTTCCCCTTCTTCTCGAGCAGCATCTCCGCCAGGTTGGTTCCTCCCTTCTCTGAATTCTTTTTCAAGGTCCTCGACCACTTCGGACTGCAGGCGCTGCATCTTCATCCCAACTCTATCCTCCTCTTGTCCATCTTTGCCTACTACTGCGAGGCGTATCTGGGCGTGATGCCGTCCATGGCTCTCCTGTGCCACTTCTTCTTCCTTCGCGTCAGCGATGGTCACATCTCTGGGTGCGCCAATTTCGTCGCATCTGGGAAGGCCAACTCAATCTCGAACACCGGGAAGAGAGTCGACAACATCCGGGCCAAATGGGTCATGATGGATGCCAAGCGTGTCCACCCGCACTTGGCATTGCCGACGGAGGCAACCCAGTTTAACAAGGGGTGGCCTCGCGCAGAGCTTGTTGACGAGCGGGCGTCGTCAGTGTTGGCGCAGATGCAGACCGACCTGAAGCCGGGCAACGCGAAGGCGACGAAGGTCACAGGGGCCATACTCCTGAGGGAATTCCTGATGTTGCGCGTTGCCCCGCTCCAGGCGCGTGGGCGCCCCTTGTGGAATCTCGGAGATGAAGAAGACAAGACCCGCCTGAGGCCGGGGGCCCTGCCTAACAACGAACTGGCTGCTGTCCTGCGCCTCCTGGATGGGGATAACCAGGAGTACCCGCCGAGTGCTTCACTCCTTTGTTCCTCCGCAAGGACTGGGAGCCACTTGTGGCTTCCAGGCCGACCTTCAACGCACGCGGGTTGGTGTCGCCTGCGCTTTCCGGAGCCCCGGTGGCACCGAAGCCGGTGGAGCTATCTTCTGACGAGTCCCATGGGGAGGAGGAAGAGGAGGCGGACTCGGAGAAGACTCTTGAAGAGGTGGGGGAGACTCCTCTAAGCAAGGCCGAGATCCTCCGCGCCCTGCCAGACGACGCCGAGACCGACGCTCGACAAGAGGAGAGGGGGCAGCCCCTCATCCCTACAAGAGGTAGGTCGTCGTTGGTTCCTCGAGATGTTGCCTCCGTCTTGACGCCTCCTGGGGCCGGCTCCGGCCCTTCTGTTGCGCCGCCTTCTGCCGCCGGAGCCCGCGCGCCCACTTCTCATGCCCCGACACTTTCAGGCTTCAAGCTTCTCAAGCGAAAGGTGGAATACACCGCGGTGGATCAGTAAGTGCTCGATCTCCGTCTTGTTTTTGCTCATGTCGTCGCTTCCTGTCGTTCATCCCCGGTTGAGCAGGCCGCCGTTGGCGACGAAGAGGAGGAAGGAGGGTACAACGGCTGCGCCCCCTTCAACTGAGAAAGGAGACACCAGCGCTCGCACCTCCCCAGCCCGGTCGTCTTCACGAGGCCAAGAGGAGCGTCGCCGGGAGGAGTCAGCCCCCATGGCCTCGCTGACCGCGGAGGTGCCGGCATCTGGCTCGCCTGAAGAGGTCACGACCGCTCCGGGACCCGCAGTCTCCCAGGCCCTGGTGACGGCGTCGTCTCCTCCCACTACTGCACCTCTACTCCCAGGTTCTTCTGCCTCTGCTGCTATCCTGGAGCGTGCTCTTTTGGAGATGATCCAGTCATAGGCAGATCTCCTGAGCGCAGACCCGCGCCTGGTGGCCGGGCGCCTGGAGCTGGCCTCTGGCTGGCTTCACTCCGACTCGGCGGTCCGCGCGACGCTGAGCCAGGCTGCGGCGTCTTCCGAGAAGGAGAAGCAGAGCGCTGCCAATGCTGCAGCCGATCGTGAGGCGGCACTGAAAGACGCCAAGGCCGCTCGCGACCGCTGCCAAGAGCTGGAGGACGAGCTGAAGAGCCTGCGCGACAAGCACGCCAAAGAAGCACACGGCCGCCAGGTGAAGGAGGAGGAGATGAAGGCCCGGGAGGACGCCATCAAGAACCGTGACGCTGAGCTGGGGGTGTTGGGGAAGACGCAGGCCGCCGAGCGCAGCCGGCTGGAAGAGGTGGAGCGGAAGGTGAAGGCGAGGGAGGCCGATCTTGATGCCAAGGCACGGGTCCTGGCCGAAGACCGCATGGCTTTTGCCGATCTCGAGGAGTGGTCCCGCATGGCACTGAAGACGCTCTACGAGCACGGCTTGGAGAGGCCGCTAACCATCGATGAGGACGGCCCTGCCCTGCTGCTTCCCCTCTTGGTGAAGGCGCTCAAGGAAGTTGTGGATGGTATCGGTCCCATGGCAGAGGCAGAAGCTCGTGTCCTGTCTTCAACTGCATTGACTCGCGGCTTCAGCCATCTGCACCTCCGCGGCCCCAACGCTTTCCTTGACGAGCTGTTGGAGCCTGTGGCTGATGATCACTGTGCAGCCGACACCGCAGCTGTGCAAGGTCAGGTGGAGGCCCTGCTAAAGAAGTTCTGCGGCTTTGCCTCCGCGCCCTTGTCCGGCGATGCCGCCGATCCTGCGGCTGGTGGTGCAGGTGAAGGCAACGTTACCCGGGGAGGAGCATCTTCTGTAGGTGATGGCGGTGTCCAGGGGTGACCTGCGGCTGCTCTCCTGTTTCGTTCCTGTAATATGGACCAGGCCTCGTGGAGGCGTTAAACTTTTCATTTGATATTGTGAGGACAATATGTTTTGTAATATTTGCTTCGAGATTTTGTGATTTTCTTCCCATCCGCTTTGTGTTCTGTGCCGGCAGAGCCCAGCCCCATGCATACCTCAACCGCCGTTGGGCCGACCGAAGACCAGGACGGACCAAGGAGTGAGGGGCTACGTGACCAGTTAGGCTCCTGAGTCGCGATGCTCAGGAGTCCCCCTTGACGCGCAAACAGCTTATAGGGAGAGTACGGGAATCACAAACTTTAACACAAGTATCTCTCATATTCACAACTACTCAACTAGCATGACTCTAATATCACCATCTTCATATCTCAAAAAAATCATAAGGAATCAAACTTCTCATAGTATTCAATGCACTTTATATGTGATACGTCTCCAACGTATCTATAATTTTTTATTGTTCCATGCTACATTATATTCTGTTTTGGATGTTTAATGTGCTTTATTATACATTTTTATATTATTTTTGGGACTAACCTATTAACCGGAGGCCCAGCCCAAATTGCTGTTTTTTTGCCTATTTCAGTGTTTCAAAGGAAAAGGATATCAAACGGAATCCAAACGGAATGAAACCTTCGGGAACGTGATTTTCGGAACAAACCCAGAGGAATTGGAGTCTACGTAAAGCAATCAACAAGGAGGGCACGAGGCAGGGGGCCCGCCCACCTCCCCCAGGCGCGCCCTCCACCCTCGTGGGCCCCTCGTTGCTCCACTGACGTACTTCTTCCTCCTATATATACCCATATACTCTGGAAACATCATATACGGAGCCAAAAACCCTATTTCCACCACTGCAACCTTCTGTACCCATGAGATCCCATCTTGGGGCCTTTTCCGGTGCTCCGCCGGAGGGGGCATTGATCATGGAGGTCTTCTACATCAACACCATAGCCTCTTCGATGAAGTGTGAGTAGTTTACCTCAGACCTTCGGGTCCATAGTTATTAGCTAGATGGCTTCTTTCTCTCTTGCGTCATCCGCCTCGCGAGTCTTGGCCCCTCGCGAGGGTCTTAATTGCCTTGTTGACGAAGATGGGCTGTACGGGCCTGCTAGCCCAGCCACGCCGTGGGCCGCAGGCAGGCAGGTCTGGGGACCCCCATTCCCAGAATGCCGACAGTAGCCCCCGGGCCCAAGGTGCGCTCGGGCTTGGCTTCGCGGCGAAGCCAAAGGTCAAGCGCGGAGCGCCGCGGGCCCCAAAAGCCTGCGGACTTGGTCGACGCGTGGCGGTTGATTGGACGTGGGCATCTCCACTTCCCGACACTGCCTCGGCAACTGCTCGATTGACGAAAGGCTGATGCAGGCAGCGCTTGCCTTCACTGTTCCCCTTCGCCTAGCCTCAGATCCCCTTTCTCGCTCCTTGCTGCCGATACCTCCAGATTTGCTCCAATTTCGCTCCGCCCCCGTGACAGATGGCGTCGCGCAAGGTCAAGCCCTCCTCGGTGCCGACTTGGTACGAGCCGGCTCTTGAAGCGCCCAACATTACGGAGAAGAGCCTCGCCTCCACACGCTTGCTGACGACGCGGGATAGCAATGAATGGGGGAAGACGGAGCTCCGGCTTGCCTCCGACGCGCCGGAGCCTGAGGGAAGCACCTTCTTCCCCTTCTTCTCGAGCAACATCTCCGCCAGGTTGGTTCCTCCCTTCTCTGATTTCTTTTCCGAGGTCCTCGACCACTTCAGACTGCAGGCGTTGCATCTTCATCCCAACTCTATCCTCCTCTTGTCCATCTTTGCCTACTACTGCGAGGCGTATCTGGGCGTGATGCCGTCCATGGCTCTCCTGCGCCACTTCTTCTTCCTTCGCGTCAGCGATGGTCACATCTCTGGGTGCGCCAATTTCGTCGCATCTGGTAAGGCCAACTCAATCTCGAACACCAGGAAGAGAGCCGACAACATCCGGGCCAAATGGGTCATGATGGATGCCAAGCGTGTCCACCCGCACTTGGCATTGCCAACGGAGGCAACCCAGTTTAACAAGGGGTGGCCTCGCGCAGAGCTTGTTGACGAGCGGGCGTCATAAGTGTTGGCACAGATGCAGACCGACCTGAAGCCGGGCAACGCGAAGGCGACGAAGGTCACAGGGGCCATGCTCATGAGGGAATTCCTGATGTTCCGCGTTGCCCCGCTCCAGGCGCGTGGGCGCCCTTTGTGGAAGCTCGGAGATGAAGAAGACAAGACCCACCTGAGGCCGGGGGCCCTGCCTGACGACGAACTGGCTGCTGTCCTGCGCCTCCTGGATGGGGAAAACCAGGAGTACCCGCCGAGAGCCTTCACTGCTTTGTTCCTCCACAAGGACTGGGAGCCACTTGTGGCTTCCAGGCCGACCTTCAACGCACGCGGGTTGGTGTCGCCTGCGCTTTCCGGAGCCCCGGCAGCACCGAAGCTGGTGGAGCTATCTTCTGACGAGTCTCATGGGGAGGAGGAAGAGGAGGCGGACTCGGAGAAGACTCTTGAAGAGGTGGGGGAGACTCCTCTAAGCAAGGCCGAGATCCTCCACGCCCTGCCAGACGACGCCGAGACCGACGCTCGACAAGAGGAGAGGGGGCAGCCCCTCATCCCTACAAGAGGTAGGTCGTCGTTGGTTCCTCGAGATGTTGCCTCCGTCTTGACGCCTCCTGGGGCCGGCTCCGGCCCTTCTGTTGCGCCGCCTTCTGCCGCCGGAGCCCGCGCGCCCACTTCTCATGCCCCGACACTTTCAGGCTTCAAGCTTCTCAAGCGGAAGGTGGAATACACCGCGGTGGATCAGTAAGTGCTCGATCTCCGTCTTGTTTTTGCTCATGTCGTCGCTTCCTGTCGTTCATCCCCGGTTGAGGAGGCCGTCGTTGGCGGCGAAGAGGAGGAAGGAGGGTACAACGGCTGCGCCCCCTTCAGCTGAGAAAGGAGACGCCAGCGCTCGCACCTCCCCAGCCCGGTCATCTTCGCGAGGCCAAGAGGAGCGTCGCCGGGAGGAGTCAGCCCCCATGGCCTCGCTGACCGCGGAGGTGCCGGCATCTGGCTCGCCTGAAGAGGTCACGACCGCTCCGGGACCCGCAGTCTCCCAGGCCCTGGTGACGGCGTCGTCTCCTCCCACTACTGCACCTCTACTCCCAGGTTCTTCTGCCTCTGCTGCTATCCTGGAGCGTGCTCTTTTGGAGATGATCCATTCATAGGCAGATCTCCTGAGCGCGGACCCGCTCCTGGTGGCCAAGCGCCTGGAGCTGGCCTCTGGCTGGCTTCACTCCGACTCGGCGGTTCGCGCGACGCTGAGCCAGGCTGCGGCGTCTTCCGAGAAGGAGAAGCAGAGCGCTGCCAATGTTGCAGCAGATGGTGAGGCGGCACTGAAAGACGCCAAGGCCGCCCGCGACCGCTGCCAAGAGCTGGAGGACGAGCTGAAGAGCCTGCGCGACAAGCACGCCGAAGGAGCACACGGCCGCCAGGTGAAGGAGGAGGAGATGAAGGCCCGGGAGGACGCCATCAAGAACCGTGACGCTGAGCTGGGGGAGTTGCGGAAGACGCAGGCCGCCGAGCGCAGCCGGCTAGAAGAGGTGGAGCGGAAGGTGAAGGCGAGGGAGGCCGATCTTGATGCCAAGGCGCGGGTCCTGGCCGAAGACCGCGTGGCCTTTGCCGATCTCGAGGGGAGGTCCCGCGTGGCACTGAAGACGCTCTACGAGCACGGCTTGGAGAGGCCGCTAACCATCGATGAGGACGGCCCTGCCCTGCTGCTTCCCCTCTTGGTGAAGGCGCTCAAGGAAGTTGCGGATGGTATCGGTCCCATGGCAGAGGCAGAAGCTCGTGTCCTGTCTTCAGCTGCATTGACTCGCGGCTTCAGCCATCTGCACCTCCGTGACCCCAATGCTTTCCTTGATGATCTGCTGGAGCCTGTGGCTGATGATCACTGTGCAGCCGCCACCGCAGCTGTGCAAGGTCAGTTGGAGGCCCTGCTAAAGAAGTTCTGCGGCTTTGCCTCCGCGCCCTTGTCCGGCGATGCCGCCGATCCTGCGGCTGGTGGTGCAGGTGAAGGCAACGTTACCCGGGGAGGAGCATCTTCTGTAGGTGATGGCGGTGTCCAGGGGTGACCTGCGGCTGCTCTCCTGTTTCGTTCCTGTAATATGCACCAGGCCTCGTGGAGGCGTTAAACTTTTCATTTGATATTGTGAGGACAATATGTTTTGTAATATTTGCTTCGAGATTTTGCGATTTTCTTCCCATCCGCTTTGTGTTCTGTGCCGGCAGAGCCCGTCCCCATGCATACCTCAATCGCCGTTGGGCCGACCGAAGACCAGGACGGACCAAGGAGTGAGGGGCTACGTGACCAGTTAGGCTCCTGAGTCACGATGCTCAGGAGTCCCCCTTGAAGCGCAAACAGCTTATAGGGAGAGTACGGGAATCACAAACTTTAACACAAGTATCTCTCAAATTCACAACTACTCAACTAGCATGACTCTAATATCACCATCTTCATATCTCAAAACAATCATAAGGAATCAAACTTCTCATAGTATTCAATGCACTTTATATGTGATACGTCTCCAACGTATCTATAATTTTTTATTGTTCCATGCTACATTATATTCTGTTTTGGATTTTTAATGTGCTTTATTATACACTTTTATATTATTTTTGGGACTAACCTATTAACCGGAGGCCCAGCCCAAATTGCTGTTTTTTTCCTATTTCAGTGTTTCAAAGGAAAAGGATATCAAACGGAATCCAAAAGGAATGAAACCTTCGGGAACGTGATTTTCGGAACAAACGTGATCCAGAGGACTTGGAGTCTACGTAAAGCAATCAACAAGGAGGGCACGAGGCAGGGGCGTGCCCACCTCCCCTAGGCGCGCCCTCCACCCTCGTGGGCCCCTCGTTGCTCCACCGACGTACTTCTTCCTCCTATATATACCCATATACTCTGGAAACATCATATACGGAGCCAAAAACCCTATTTCCACCACTGCAACCTTCTGTACCCATGAGATCCCATCTTGGGGCCTTTTCCGGTGCTCTGCCGGAGGGGGCATTGATCACGGAGGTCTTCTACATCAACACCATAGCCTCTTTGATGAAGTGTGAGTAGTTTACCTCAGACCTTCGGGTCCATAGTTATTAGCTAGATGGCTTCTTTCTCTCTTTGGATTTCAATACAAAGTTCTCCTCGATCTTCTTGGAGATCTATTTGATGTAATCTTCTTTTGCGGTGTGTTTGTCGAGATCTGATGAATTGTGGGTTTATGATCAAGTTTATCTATGAACAATATTTGAATCTCCTCTGAATTCTTTTATGTATGATTGGTTATCTTTGCAAGTCTCTTCGAATTATCTGTTTGGTTTGGCCTACTAGATTAATCTTTCTTGCAATGGGAGAAGTGCTTAGCTTTGGGTTCAATCATGCGGTGTCCTTTCCCAGTGACAGTAGGGGCAGCAAGGCACGTATTGTATTGTTTGCCATCGAGGATAAAAAGATGGGGTTTATATCATATTGCATGAGTTTATCCCTCTACACACTACTAGAAAAAAGGCTATTAGTGGCGCACCCAATATTGCCATTAGTGGCGCACCATGGGTGGGCCACTAATACCACGCCACTAATAAGGAATACTAATGGCGCACCTCTGATGCGCCACTGTTAATCCAAATAACAGTGGCGCACCACTGGTGCGCCACTGGTATGCCACCTAGTGCGCCACTGGTATTCATATGGGTGCGCCACTGATATTCATATGGGTGCGCCACTGATATTCGTACGGGTGCGCCACTGATATTCATATGGGTGCGCCACTGTTATTTAACTGGGTGCGCCACTAAAGTGCAAGATGGTGCGCCACTGGTATTGCAGCAGGGGTCCCTACTGATGCGCCACTGATATCCATATGGGTGCGCCACTGTTATTTAACTGGGTGCGCCACTAATGTGCAATATGGTGCGCCACTACTATTAATTCTAGGAATTTTTTTTTGCATTTCTGGTATTTGCACAGGTTACAAAATACAATACATCACAGAATATAAACAGCACATAATACAAATCATCACATTAGTCTCCGAATTCGAAATAGCGAACAAAGTTCAAATATTAGACAAGTTTAGGTCTCGAGACCGAGTAGCGAGTTTCTCGTCACATTACAAAGTTGATATCATCTAAACTACCATCACATGGAAGAGAGCTGCGGTCACGATGAGCATCATCGCGATGAAACTAGTCTTCATCCGGTTCCTCCTCCGCTCCCTCCTCTCTCCCTCTAGATAGCGCTCGTATCTAGCTTCCGCCTCCGCCCTAGTGGTGTACCCTTTGTAACTGTTACCGCTGAAACGGTGAACCTGTCTCCGACACTCCTCCCAGTCGTCATAGACTCCGGGAACCCTACCCTTGTACACGACATACGACGGCATCTCTATGCACTAGACAAACAAAACGTTAGTAGCAATTCACAGATAATATATAAGTATGCAACAAAAGGATCGGAAGAGAAAAGCAACACATTAATAGCACGGTTCATGGTCCTACTAATAAATAGCATCGATTACATATAAGTTGAACGACTGTCCAAACTAAAGAGACATACAAGTTCATTAAAGTTTAATTACAACACGAGCTAATCGACATTTCAGAACTACATACCATCAATACTTTCTTCGACTCGACTCAGGGACCGGAGCGTGGATGAAGCCGCCGTCATCCGTCGGCGTCATGAATGTGCGGTAGTTGTCAGCCTGCATTTGTAGCGTTGTTTCTATTTCACTGTTGGACGGTTGATATTTGAGGTGGAACTGCCCCGAGGTACGAAGGACATCTTGACAGATGATTTCCGCAAACTCCGACTGGATGCGAAAGAATTCTTGTCTGATGTCCATGTCCTGGATTGCCGACAAGCGTGCGGCCCAATCTTGGAGACCCTTTGGTAGCATAAGGTGATTATGGTCCCGTACGATCGCCCGCATGTGATGGAGGGCGTAGTAGGCATCCTTCTGACTGCTAGGCGGCTGCTTGACGCAGGGGAACGTCGTTACGTGGGTGAACACGTGCTTGCCGTACCTACACATTTCCTTCCTGAAGGTGCCTCCAGATTTGGCGTAGCCGGGGAGAGCATCATCAAGAACTTTCTTGATATTTGTGTAGTCTTTCTTCGACTGACGGTCCGAGTCGAAATACGTGGCCGTGGAATATTTCGGGCTTAAGAGGATGAGTGTGCAACGTGTGTCACTGCACAAAACACGGAATGTTAGGAAAAAAAAAGAACGATCGAAATCTAAGAAATCATATGTTACGGGGCGGTGAGGGGATGACTTACTCGGGAAAGTAAGGCACGAGGAAGGTATCCTTATCTTTGTTCGCCATAATGACGCCTTCGAGGTATGAACTCGCAACTTGCCGGTCCCCAGCGCTGACCAAGTGCTTGGCACGCATGTAGAAGGGGTCGACTATCACGATGTCCGGGGTCTTGTCTCTAATGATCTGCATCTCCATATTGAGCGAAAATAGCCGAATGAAGGTGTAGTGCAGCGGATGAAGGTTAAACATAGCGAAGATGTCATCAAACCGCAGGACGATCATACTCCCGATGGTGCCATCGACAAAGCCCTTGCCCTCTGGCACCTTGGCCACGAAAACCGGGTATGAGTCATCTTTCTCGGAGAGACGCCGCTTCTCCATAGAAAGAACACTGTCATGCAGACTCCGCATAGCACCGGTTGCAGCCTTGAGCAGATTAGCCGGTAGCATCGGCCTACCCGCCACATGCACCGCCCTCATGATATCCTTAGGTATTGGTGGCCCGTCCTGAGCACGGATCGTACTCGGTGCCGGCTGGCTCGCACCCTTGTTAGTTTTTCTTTTCCGTCCCTTCTTTGGCTTCTGCTGATGTAATGGGATCGAGGTCTGCTCAGACACCACCTTCTTGAGTGTGGTGGGGCTGATAATATTTCCCACCTCGGCTGCTTGAGTCTCGGTGAAGGCGGCAGCTGGAGGCGTCTCCTGAGAACCGAACAGACGACACCTCTTGAAATTGGGTTTCTTCGCGGTACCAGCTAGATCGCGATCGACTTTTGCAGGGTTGGGTTCTTGAGAAGGAGGCGCCAAGAATTCGTCACCGTACCCACCATGTTCGTTGAAGTAGTCATCGACGTTGACAAATGTACCGTCATCGACGTCCGGATCCTGTGCCATATGCATGCCCGGATCAACTGACGGCGGTAGCGTTGCGGCGGTCTTGCCATGGCTTGGCGCCGGCAGGACTGGCGGTGTTGTCTGTGGGGTGGTGACCCCCGCCCCCAAACGAATCTGGCTCTTCGGCCAAAGCAATGGCCAGTTGAAGCAGGCGCCGAGGGTCATCACATCCTCTTCGTCGGCCCCATGGGGTCGATACGGAGGTAACAAGTCGTCGCAGCCCCGCAGCACCCGAACCAGTTGAACCCTATACACGGTGGGTGGCATCGGATTATGGTGGAACACGCGGTTGCCCGGTTCAACGATTTTGGCCTTGGCGACATCGATCAACTTGCCGTCCACGAAGTGCAGGAGAGTGCATGGAACTTCGTTGGCGGCGCCCTGCGAAAACATGTAGGGCGTCAGGGATGCCCAGTCAAAGGCAAGGAGATGAAGTCATCGGCCGAGGCTTAGTTACCGTGATGGCGTCGAGCTCGGCTAATGTCGAGGCACCGCCAACGGCGGGCGTGCAAGTGACGGAGGGGCCGCTTGCTGCCGAGGTGCCGGCCGGCGTATTCTTCCCACACCCGGGTGCATCAAGCTCCAATGCCGGCGCCGGCACCGGAGACACCAATGACGCCTCCGCTGGAGACACCACTGCCGGCGCGTTGTGCGAGTTGCTGCCCGTCAAGCTGGGAATCGGGGGCGGCCCCTGTTGGCCACCCACAAACCACCCCCGCAGCCCCTCAACCAAGGTAGGCATAATGGCGGTGATCGTCGCTCCCAGTTGGTCTCGCACTTGCTCTTCGACTATCTGAGGAATCTGCGCCACTTTTGCCTTGAGTTCTTTAACCTCCTGGCTTTCCAAGCTGGTCTTTCTCTCCTTTCGCCCAGTCTTATAGTATTCCGACCATTTCATGGACAAGCCTTCGCCGGCCACACGACCAGCTGACGTCGGCTTAGCTAACTTATCCTTCTGTTTCATTACATTCAACGCCCTATTTAAAGTGGTGTCCCAAGGGGCAGACGGGGAGCTCTGAGACCCCGCGCTACTGCTTTCAGTTTCCTGCGGAAGTAACGTGAACCATTTAGAAATTTGGCTTCATTAATTAGAATGCAACCATATGGAGCTAATTACGCGGGGGTGTATTCCTTACCAGAACAAGCTCAAGCGCCTTCACCTTCGGATCCGTGGTAAGCTCCTTTGTTACCGGGTCCTCCTTGTACCGGGCTCTGATATAGTTCCTGGTCTGCTTTTCATGGCGGTATTTATCGAAGAGGGGCGGTAGGCCTTGCTCGACACGCTCCGCGTCCTCCTTGTCCCATTTAGGTTCCGCCACTCTGTAACCGCCGGGACCGAGTTTGTGGACCCCTAAGTTCAATTCCCGCATTTCTTTCCCCCACTGACTTGATTCCACGGATGCGTTGCTCTCGCACTTGGTCTTGAACTCCAGGTAGTCAGCTTTGCTGATCGAAGGATTTTTCTCCTTGATCTTCTCATAACTATCACCTCTTTCAATCATTTTCTTCACCCGGGCTCTCCAAGAAGCCAGGGCCGTGCTCATCTTCGTGAGGGCGGCACTGTTCACTTTATTCCCTGAGAGGCGTGTGTTTGCGAAGTCACCGGGGAACTTGTATCGTTCGTGCAGCTTTGTGAAGAGGAGGATCCGCAAATTCCCTCGTTCACGATGCCTTAGGTTCTCGGTGTTGATCGTGACGGTGCTCCGGACAATGCACCCGAGTTGTCCCGCGTACCCACTGACTAATTCTTTGGGCGCCGTTGGATGCCCACTGGAGGACACTTCAGTAAATTCCTCCTTGACGGTGCCGAGCACGTTCGGGCGCCGGTCCTTCCGTTGCCTCTTCGGTTGGCTGCCATCTGTGCGTTCGCTGCCATCATCAGTGGTGGCATCCCCGGCGGCACCATCAGTGGTGTCATCCCCGACGCCACTAGGGGTTGTGTAGTCGGGATCGGTGTCTTCCGCGGCGTCCTCATAGCGGTGAGGGTATTCCTCCATCTCCTGGGACAGCTCCCAGAATGACTTGCCGCCCGAACCGCCGGCCTCATTGTTGTCGGCCATGTTCGCTCTAAATAGGAAAAAAGTTTGGTCAAAAAGTTGGTTATTGTCAAGGAACAAGATCTCATCATTTAGGGTTTGTGAGGAATTATCATGGTCTCATCACTTAGGGTTTGTCGACACCGAGGCATCCTAAAAGCTACGGTTTTATCATTTAGAGTGCCGTTGATAGAAGCTATTCAGAACTAGTCCTACTTAATTCTTGATCCTACTTAATTAAGTACTAAGATACCCCGGCCCATGCATTAGTCGCAAGTACCCCATATGTCCTATTTTTAGCAAAGTCATGCTAAAATTCACGGAAAATTTCAGCATGACCTTTGCTGAAAATAGGACATATGGAGTACCCGAACTTGCCGGAACGGAAGTTAATCGACATTCCGGCAAACTCAAGGGCCTCTCGGGGTACCTGCAAAATCATCACGACACGATGGTCGGAGACAAAACCCAGCAAACTAGCACCACAATGTGCCTCTACTTTCATATGGATGAAAAGGCCACAGACCATATGGTCCTCTGCTTTCATATGGACAAAAAAGGCCTACATATAGGCACAACAGAGCAGCAAGCCCATCACTCTTTTGGTGAACAGAAGCATATGCAGGGACAGTTGCAGTTAGAACTAAGAAACACTAGCTCCCTAACAAAGAGAGAAGGATACTAGATTCGAACAAGCCTACTCATCCAGGGACAGTTGCAGTTAGAACTAAGAAACACTAGCTCCCTAACAAAATTAAATTAAAAATTTGCATACATTAAAATGAAGCATAACAGATAATGTTTAGAAACAAATCTGTGTTCAAGGAAATGCATGAAATCCAGAAAAGGATTCTCTTATGAAATTCACAATTTTGTATATAACTAGCATGCAGATGACAGGAGGAAGAAACAAGCTAGTACGACAGGGAGGATTTCAGAAAGATTGCGTTGTGTATCTGCAAGTGTTTCGAATATTCTATGCATAGATAGAATTAACATCCACTTAGCCAGATCCCTAAAAAAACATCCACTTAGCCAGAAGCAATTAACCTTTTAGCATCAATAACTGTTGGCACTTAATTTTGACTTACTGTACATGGCAATGCCTACATCAATTTGACTATATAAATGCCCTGAAAATGTAGCAGCAAAATCTGACTATATGTTTAACTGTAACCAAGCGGCGAGTGGCATGATCCCTTGACACAGTTATAAATCTAAATGATGCACCGTCTGCATAAAACATGTTTATGAACACTGATAAGTAAGAACTGGAGATTTTGTAACGTCATCCAACTGGTCCACGGTAACAACAATCTGGTCCAAGTAATCAAACTTTTGACAACCAAAAACTGAAGATTTGTCCAAATTTTCTTACTGTACATGTAATGCCCATAATGCAATGAAAAACTGAACATTTTACATACAACAGCGGCTTATATGGGACATTCATGTATACAAATACTCATGCTTATTTCAAGCTTCTGTTACAGAAAATGATTATTTCAAGCTGACAAAACTATGCCTAGTTCACCTTTTAGGCCAGGGGAGGATGAGCAGCAGGTTTTTGGAAGATGGGGAGCAGCAGGGGCGTTTGAGAGAAGGTGCAGCAAGAGGGAGGAGCAGCAGCAGTTCAGCAGAGAGGTTGAGGGAAGGAGCAGCTCTGCATCAACAGAAATTGGAGAGAGTGGGGAGGGATCTGGCGGAGCTCACCTTGGGAGAAGGGGAGCGCGACGGCGGCGTCGAGGAAGGGGGCGACGGTCGGCTCGGAGTAGGTGGCCGCGGGGAGGGCGGACTCGGGGGAGGGCGACGGTGAGCTCGCGGCAGTGGACGGCGGTGAGCTCGAGGGGAACGGGCTGCGCGGGCGGCGCTCCTCCCTGGCCTGCGCGGGCGGCGCTCCTCCTCAATCTGCGGCGGACCTCCTCCCCGGCCCGCGCGGCGCTTGCAGCAGCAGCTTCGGCGACCGGCGACCGGCGACCTGGACCGGACCTCCTCCTCAATCCGGGGGAGCGGCGACCGGTGACCTGGGTGCAGCTAGGCTAGCTAGCTAGCAAGAGTGGAGAAGAAAGGAGTCGGGTGGGGCAGAGTAGGCGACCGAAGAAGGAGAAGAAAGAGTCGGGTGGGGCAGCGCTAACAATGGCGCACCCCTCGCAGGTGCGCCATAAACAGGGCATTTCAATGGCGCATCTCTGGTAGTGCGCCATTACTACTCGTAGTAATAGGTTAAAACAGTCCGCGTCTGTGTTATGGACAGAACTACTGCCATGGCCTAGTGGTTGGACCCTTGATGCATAACCCAGCCAGCCAGGGTTCGAATCCTGGCGGCCCCATTTTTTTCAATCTTTTAAAAAAATGTTTTTGATGTATATATGTCTATTGGTTACACTAGTCCGGTCTTTAAACATTTTTTTACCTTTTTCTGTGTTTTTTCTTTACTGTTTTTGTCAGTTCTTTTTTAGTTTTCTATTAAATATATTTGAATGTATTTGAATATTGAATGTATTTGAATGTAAATATTGTTAAACAACATACATTTGAATGTAAATATTGTTAAACAACATACATTTTAATGTATTTGAATATTTCCTATTAAATATATGTACATCTTTTAGGACAATATACGTGGGCTTATGTGTTTAGATTTAAGATTTGAATCATTGTGATAATTTAAGATTTGAGATAAAAGAATAGGAAAATGCAAATGGAGTGATAAAACCATTGTGCAAAGATTTAGAATTAGATGACATGGTTGAAATCAAGTGATACATGTAATAATTTAGTTGCATGTAATAATTGAGCTTGCCACTGACACACACACACACGCGGCCGACACGTCGTGATTCAATCTTAGCTATCTTTTCACAATCTTCTTGCCCTTCTTCCTCGCGGTTGAATAATTTAGCCCCGGAACCCCTTGAATTGATCTTCTCTTGAACGGACGTCCTTTAGGTAGGGTGGTCCTGCTTCTTCTTGTGGTGTATGGTACTTCATCGTCGTCGTCATCTTCCATCTTCGGGTCGCCGTACTTGTCAAAGTCTTGCTCATTGGCGACTCCATCCATTCCGATGATGTTCCTTTTGCCTCTCCTCACGACAACACGACTGGGCTTTGACGGGTCGGTAATGAAGAAGCATTGGTCCACTTTGGAAGCCAGTACCCATGGCTCATTTTTCGCGGTGACGTTTGCGCCCGCGGTCTTGGATTTGGCTTCTGGTATAACCATGGTGGTGAAATACCGGTCTTCTTTTAGGACGCTCTTGGCCCATCTGACACGGAACATCGGGACCTTCTCTCCAGCGTAGCTCAGCTCCCAGATCTCCTCGATCCTTCCGTAGTATCTGTCCTTGTCGTTACCGGTGTAGGATTCCATCGTTACCCCGGAGTTCTGATAATCGCTCTTCATGTCCTTTTCCTCGGTGTAGAATGTGTAGCCGTTGATATCGTACGCCTCATAGGTCATCAGGTTGTGCTCGGCGCCCTGTGACAAGGCGAATATGAGTTTTTCTTCCGCGGAAGAATCCTCATGTAAAGGGTACGACAGAAGCTTCTCCTTGAACCAACGCGTGAAACATGAGTTGTGCTCTTTGATTATAGCTCCCTCCGTCCTCTGTTGGCCTCGGTCATTGTACGTCTTCTCAATAAAGATTTTGTGCTCTACCACCCAAGGATCGACCACGTCTATGTGTTGTAGCGCGACTAGGTTTGCTCTTTCAAAGTCGGCGAGTCGACCCATGAAGTCGACATGCATTTCGCGGTGACCCTCGCGGTGACCCCATCCAGCGAGCCTGCCGAGGTGCCTGTTGACGGGCAGACCAACGGGGTTCTCGATGCCTAGATAATTCGTGCAGTACGAGATGCACTCTTCGGTCAGAAAGCCCCTGGCTATGCTTCCCTCTGGACGTGACATGTTGCGAACGTATCCTTTGATGACACCATTCATCCTTTCGAACGGCATCATGCTGTGCAGGAACGTCGGCCCGAGTTGGATGATATCCTCCACTATATGGACCAGCAGATGCACCATAACGTCGAAGAATGCGGGCGGGAAGTACATCTCAAGCTCGCATAGTATCACCACGATCTCTTCCTGTAGCCTTCTGAGTTGCCTCACGCCAACCGACTTCCGAGAGATGACGTCGAAAAAGTTGCATAAGCCAAATAGCGTGTCACGGACGTGCGCGTCCATGATCCCACGGATTGCAACTGGAAGTATCTGCGTCATCAGCACGTGACAGTCGTGAGACTTCATCCCGCTGAACTTCTGCTTCGCTGAGTCTAGGTATCTGCTTATCTTCCCCGCGTAACCGTAAGGAAGTTTTACTCCTACGAGGCAGGTGAAAAACTGCTCGATCTCCTTCTGACTTAGAGTGAAGCACGCGGGAGGGTAGTCATATTCGATCTTCTTGGCCTTTTTGCCTTTGCGATGACTTTTCGTGTCCTTCGCCTCATCATCATCATCATCATCATCATCATCATCATTAGGGCGCCAGAGCTCCTCCCTGATGCCCATTTTTTGCAAGTCTGCCCTTGCTTTCGGCCCATCTTTGGTCCTCTCTGGCATGTTGAGCAGGGTACCAAGCAGACTCTCGCACACGTTCTTCGTGATATGCATGACATCAAGGCTGTGAGGCACACGGAGGATCTTCCAGTACGGCAAGTCCCAGAAAATAGACCTCGTTTTCCATACCTTCAGCAGCGGCTCTGGCGCCTTTCGCTTCTTTCCCGGCGGTGGGCACTCTTTCCAATTTTTCAACAGCTCGTCTATTTCCTCGCCGCTCCTCGTACGTGGGGGTCTTCGGGGTTCGGTTTCACCATCGAACAGATCCTTGCGTTTTCTCCATGCGTCATCGTCGCGAAGCCACCTTCGATGTCCCATGAACACGGTTTTCGAAGACCCGGGATCTCTATCTAGCTGGCGATACGTTGTGTCATCCATGCACCGTACGCATCCAGAAAATCCATGGACTACCTGCCCCGCGAGATATCCGTAACCGAGATAGTCGTGCACCGTCGTGAGCAGTGCGGCTCTCATAGGGAAATATTCTTTCTCTGCAGCGTCCCACGTATTGGCTGGCGTTTTCCACAGCGTGTCTAGCTCCTCCTTCAGCAGCCCCAGATACAGATTGATGTCATTCCCTGGTTGTTTCGGCCCTTCAATTAGCATACTCATGTGAATGTACTTCCTCTTCATGCACAACCAGGGGGGAAGGTTGTACATCCACACAAACACAGGCCAGGTGCTATGTGTGCTTCTCTGGCTGCCAAACGGATTGACTCCATCGGTGCTCGCGCCGAGCACGATGTTCCTTGGATCCTTCCCAAATTCTGGGTATTCAAAATTCAACGCTTGCCACTGGCTCGCATCCTTAGGGTGACTCAGCATCTTGTCTTTTTTATCTATCTCCGGATCATTTGCGTCATCTTCTCGCTTCTTCTCCTCCCTATCCGCGTGCCAACGCAGGAGCTTTGCTACCTTAGGATCCGCGAAATACCGCTGCAGACGAGGAGTGATCGGAAAGTACCACACCACTTTTCGAGGAGCTTTCTTCCTCTTCTTGTATCGAGTGACGCCGCACACCGGACATATGGTAGACTCCGCGTGCTCGCCCCGATAAATGATGCAATTGTTCATGCAGACATGGTATTTCACGTGCGGTAAATCCAGAGGACACACGATTTTCTTCGCCTCCTCCAAACTGGTCGGGCACTTGTTCCCCTTCGGAAGACGTTCGTGCCAGAATGACATGTTCTCGTCGAAGCATGCGTCCGTCATTTTGTGTTTTACCTTCATCTCCAGAGCCATGAGCGTTACTTTCAGGCGGGTATCCTCGGGCCTGCATCCTTCATACAATGGAGTAACCGCGTCTGTCTCCAGTTGATCCAGCTTGGCTTTCTCTCGGGCGGCAGCTCTTGCGTTACCCGTCTGCTTGCGAAGCAGCTCTTGAATATGAGGGTCATGCACCCAGCCCATCGATGGTCCATCGTCGTCTGCTCCGGCATCTTCATCTTCATGATGATGCCCTTCGTCTTGATCTTCCTCATCATCATGTCTGGCATCTTCTACATGATGACCGTGTCCTGCATCTACTTCGTGATCATGTCCTGGAGATTCTTCGTCTTCTCGCCCGCCCTCGCCGCTATTGTCTTGCTGCCCTTCCTTTTTTCTGCTTGCCCGGCCCCCATGGATGACTTCATAGTCATCTTCATCACCTTGCCACCGATAGCCATCCATGAAACCACGCAAGAGCAAGTGGTCCCGCACCTGCCCGGAATCCGGGTCCGCAATAAGGCTCTTCAGCTTGCATCTTCGACACGGACATCTTATCTCCGTCTCGTTCTTTTGAAGCATCTCGGCCTTCGCGGAGCTCAAAAACCTATTTACGATGCCTTCGGTCATCGTGCGGACCATGGTCGCCTGCGGGGTAGAGCAAAATGATATTTTAGAACAAAAAAAATTTGGCATGACTTTGCCTAAAAATAGGACCAAAAAGAATGCATATAGTGCCAAATTCTCGCCGAAACGGAAATTAATCAACATTCCGGCAAAATATTGGCAACTATCGCATTTCAAATACCGGTACCTGCAAACACAAACATATGCAACACCACAAACATACGTAGATCTCTAGGCCATAAAAAGTGTGTACGTTGTTGGAGACGGAGAGAAAAGTAGATCTAGAACATAAAGAAAGCTTTCCCCTTACTTACCTATCAAAAAAAGGAAATTTAACCACTTAATTTGGGTGAATCTATGGTGCAAATGAGGTGAGGAGGAGGAGCAAGATGACCAAATCTGTTTTGGTGGAGGGGGGAAAGTGAGTGTGTGGTAGGTGTGGCTGCCTAATTATAGCTACTGCTCCCAGGTTACCAGTGGCGCACCCCTTCAGTGGTGCGCCACTAGTAGCCAGCAATACTAGTGGCGCACCAGTGAAGGGTGCGCCACTGCTATGTTTTTTTTTGGACCACCATGCCCAGCTTTATCAGTGGCGCACCAGGGCAAGGTGCGCCACTACTATCAAAAATAGTAGTGGCGCACCTTGGCATGGTGCGCCACTGGTAATCCTGGGCATGGCTGGCTACTGTTCAAAAAAAATAGTAGTGGCGCACCCGGGCAAGGTGCGCCACTACTATCAAAAATAGTAGTGGCGCACCTCATCCTGATGCGCCACTGGTAAGCCTGGGCATGGCTGGTTACTGTTCAAAAAAATAGTAGTGGCGCACAGCACACATGGTGCGCCACTAGTAATGTCACTATTAGTGGAGCACCTGTTTATGGTGCGCCACTGCTATATAGTAGTGGCGCACCACATCTCTGGTGCGCCACTAACAGTGATATTACCTATAGCCGTTTTTCTAGTAGTGACATCATGTCATCTTGCTTAAAGCATTACTCTGTTCTTATGAACTTAATACTCTAGATGCATGCTGGATAGCGGTCGATGTGTGGAGTAATAGTAGTAGATGCAGAATCGTTTCGGTCTACTTGTCACGGACGTGATGCCTATATACATGACATACCTAGATATTCTCATAACTATGCTCAATTGTATCAATTGCTCGACAGTAATTCGTTTAATTTTCCATCATATTAATCTCCCGTCAACAAGCTATTTCTGGTGCCGTTTATTTTTCTTTCTTTACTTTTACTCTTTACCATAAAAATACCAAAAATATTATCTTATCATATCTATCAGATCTCACTCCCGTAAGTGACCGTGAAGGGATTGACAACCCCTTTATCACGTTGGTTGCGAGGTTCTTATTTGTTTGTGTAGGTGCGTGGGAATCGAGCGTGGTCTCCTATTGGATTGATACCTTGGTTCTCAAAAACTGAGGGAAATACTTACGCTAATTTACTCCATCACCCTTTCCTCTTCAAGGGAAAACCAACGCAGTGCTCAAGAGGAAGCAAGAAGGATTTCTGGCACTGTTGCTGGGGAGTCTACGCACAAGTCAAGACATACCAAGTACCCATCACAAACTCTTATCCCTCGCATTACATTATTTGCCATTTGCCTCTCGTTTTCCTCTCCCCCACTTCACCTTTGCCGTTTTATTGTCCCTCTCTTTTCTGTTCGCCTCCCTCTTTCACTTGCTCCTCACATTTTCTGCCGTTATGTCTGAAATTGGGGAAATTATTGTTGATCCGGACAATAATAATAACATGGAAAATTCTGATGCTCCTGCTGAAGAACCCCCTATCTTACATACAAAAAAATTCCGAATCGGTAGTGGTAATATTGTTGGAAAAGGGGTTATTCAAAATTTCTTTACTTGTGCCGGTGCTTTGCCTTCTATGGGTAGTTCTATTCTCCATAGAACTAGTAGTCTTGCGGATGCTATCGCCATGCTTATAGTTGAACTTGAAAGGCAATTTATGCACATGCATCCTTGCATACAAAGGATTTTCCTAGAATTTTCTAATATTGAGCATTCTTCTGTAAAGCGTGCCACCGCTATCTTTTTGGCACATGAATTCAGATTTATAATAAAAGAGGCCAAAGAAATCTTTGCGCACTATAGGGTGGACATTGGTCGTCCTCCCATAGAGGCAATCCTCTTTGATCAAGAGGAAATAATGCGTTTTCAATCTTTGGACTATGTTGCCCTTAAGGAAAACCTTAGAAAAAAGGTTCCTACCAATGTTCTAGTTGATAGGATTTCCGAACTAAATAATGATTTTGGTATTCGAAATAATGAGCTAGGATATTCTCTCGAGTATAGGCTCACGAAGTTCTGCCAAAAGAATGCTTATCATGATGAATTGGTTGTTCAATATGAAGGGCTGAAGGAGGAACCTATACCTCCAAAAATTGATCTTGCGGACTTCTGTTCCACTAAATTTAGCCCTTTTGATTACTTTTGCTTGCCTCAAAGAAAATTTGCTGCTGAACATAGAGAATATGAAATGAGTTTTCGTGATCTACCCTTGCTTTTATGCCTAGCTAAACGATAGCGCTTGTTGGGAGGCAACCCAATTTTATTTTAGTTTTTTTGCTTTTTCTTCTGTTTAGGAATAAATATTTGATCTAGCCTCTGGTTAGATTTTTTATTTTTTAATTAGTGTTTGTGCCAAGTGAAACCTATAGGATCTTCTTGGATGATAGTTATTTGACCTTACTGAAAATTCCAGAAACTTTTTGTTCACGAAAACAATTGTTAAAAACCACCAGAACGTGATAAAATAATGATTCCAATTGCATCAGATCAATAAACAAATTTTCTAGGTCTTCCTATTTTGGTAGAATTTTGGAGTTCCAGAAGTTTGCGTTAGTTACAGATTACTACAGACTGTTCTGTTTTTGACAGATTCTGTTTTTCGTGTGTTGTTTCCTTATTTTGATGAATCTATGGCTAGTAAAATAGTTTATAAACCATAGAGAAGTTGGAATACAGTAGGTTTAACACCAATATAAATAAATAATGAGTTCAATACAGTACCTTGAAGTGGTGTTTTGTTTTCATTCGCTAACGGAGCTCACGAGATTTTCTGTTGAGTTTTGTGTTGTGAAGTTTTCAAGTTTTGGGTAAAAGATTTGATGGATTATGGAACAAGGCATGGCAAGAGCATAAGATTGGGGATTCCCATGGCACCCCAAGGTAATCTAAGGACACCAAAAAGCCAAAGCTTGGGGATGCCCCGGAAGGCAACCCCTCTTTCGTCTTCGTCCATCGGTAACTTTACTTGGAGCTATATTTTTATTCACCACATGATATGTGTTTTTCTTGGAGCGTCTTGTATGATTTGAGTCTTTGCTTTTTAGTTCACCACAATCATCCTTGCTGCACACACCTTTTGAGAGAGACACACATGATTCGGAATTTATTAGAATACTCTATGTGCTTCACTTACATCTTTTGAGCTATATAGTTTTTTCTCTAGTGCTTCACTTCTTTCTTTTAGACCACGGTGGTGGTTTTGTTTTATGGAAACTATTTTTCTCTCATCCTTTACTTATATTATTTTCAGAGTCCTACAAAACAGCATGGTAATTTGCTTTAATTATGATAGGCATTCAACATTAGTAAAAAAACTTTGTTATGAGTGTGTTGAATACTATGAGAAGTTTGATGCTTGATAATTGTTTTGAGATATGAAGATGATGATATTAGAGTCATGCTAGTTGAGTAGTTGTGAATTTGAGAAATACTTCTGTTAAAGTTTGTGATTCCCGTAGCATGCACGTATGGTGAACCATTATGTGATGAAGTCGTAGCATGATTTATTTATTTATTGTCTTCCTTATGAGTGGCAGTTGGGGATGAGCGATGGTCTTTTCCTACCAATCTATCCCCCTAGGGGCATGCGCGTAATACTTTGCTTTGATAACTTGTAGATTTTTGCAACAAGTATATGAGTTATTTATGACTAATGTTGAGTCCATGGATTATACGCACTGTCATGCTTCCACCATTGCTAGCCTCTCTAATACCGTGCACTTTTCGCCGGTATCATACACCCACCATATACCTTCCTCAAAACAGACACCATACCTACCTATCATGGCATTTCCATAGCCATTCCGAGCTATATTGACATGCAACTTACCAACGTTCCGTTTATTATGACACGCTCCATCATTGTCATATTCTTTGCATGATCATGTAGTTGACATCGTATTTGTGGCAAAGCCACCGTTCATTATCTTCATACATGTCACTCTTGATTCATTGCATATCCCGGTACTCCGCCGGAGGCATTCACATAGAGTCATATTTTGTTCTAAGTATTGAGTTGTAAGTAATAAAAGTGTGATGATCATCATTATTCGAGCATTGTCCCAAGTGAGGAAAGGATGATGGAAACCATGATTCCCCCACAAGTCGGGATGAGATTCCGGACTAAAAAAAGGCCAAAAGAAAAAAAGGCCCAAAAAATGAGAGAAAAAAGAGAAAAGGGACAATGATAGTATCCTTTTTCCACACTTGTGCTTCAAAATAGACTATGATATTTAAGATAGAGAGTCTCTTGATTTGTCACTTTCATATAATAGTGGGAATTTTTCATTATAGAACTTGGCTTATATATTCCAATGATGGGCTTCCTCAAATTGCCCTAGGTCTTCGTGAGTAAGAAAATTGGATGCACACCCACTTAGTTTCCATTGTTGAGCTTTCATATACTTATAGCTCTAGTGCATCCGTTGCATGGCAATCCCTACTCACTCACATCGATATCTATTAATGGGCATCTCCATAGCCCGTTGATACGCCTAGTTAATGTGAGACTATCTTCTTCTTTTTGTCTTCTCCGCAACCACCATTCTATTCCACCTATAGTGCTATATCCATGCCTCACGCTCATGTATTGCGTGAAGATTGAAAAGTTTGAGAACATCAAAAGTATGAAAAAATTGCTTGGCTTGTCATCGGGGTTGTGCATGATTTAAATACTTTGTGTGGTGAAGATAGAGCATAGCCAGACTATATGATTTTGTAGGGATAACTTTCTTTGGCCATGTTATTTTGGGAAGACATGATTGCTTTGTTAGTATGCTTGAAGTATTATTATTTTATGTCAATATTAAACTTTTATCTTGAATCTTTCGGATCTGAATATTCATACCACAATTAAGAGGGTTACATTGAAAATTATACTAACTAGCATTCCACATCGAAAATTCTGTTTTTATCATTTACCTACTCGAGGACGAGCAGGAATTAAGCTTGGGGATGCTTGATACGTCTCCAACGTACCTATAATTTTTTATTGTTCCATGTTATATTATATTCTAGTTTGGATGTTTAATGGGCTTTCTTATACACTTTTATATTATTTTTGGGACTAACCTATTAACCGGAGGCCCAGCCCAAATTGTTGTTTTTTTCCTATTTCAGTGTTTCAAAGGAAAAGGATATCAAACGGAGTCCAAACCGAATGAAACCTTTGGGAACGTGATTTTCGGAACAAACGTGATATAGAGGACTTGGAGTCTACGTAAAGCAATCAACGAGGAGGGCACGAGGCAGGGGGGCGCGCCCACCTCCCCCAGGCTCCAAGTAAAGTTACCGATGAACGAACATGAAAGAGGGGATGCCATCCGGGGCATCCCCAAGCTTAGGCTCTTGGTTATCCTGGAATATTATCTTGGGGTGCCTTGGGCGTCCCCAATCTTAGGCTCTTGCCACTCCTTATTCCATAGTCCATTGAATCTTTACCCAAAACTTGAAAACTTCACAACACAAAACTTAGCAAAAAACTCGTAAGCTCCGTTAGTATAAGAAAATAAATCACCACTTAGGTACTGTTGTGAACTCATTCTAAATTCATATTGGTGTAATATATACTGTACTCCAACTTCTCTATGATTCATACCCTCCGATGCTACTCGTAGATTCATCAAGATAAGTAAACAACACATAGAAAACAGAATATGTCAAAAACAGAACAGTCTGTAGTAATCTGTATCAAACGTATACTTCTGGACTCCAAAAATTCTGAAATAAATTGGTGGACGTGAGGAATTTATCTATTAATCATCTGATAAAATAATGAACTAAGTAGCACTCTCCAGTAAAAAGTTGTAGCTAATCTCGTGAGCGCTAAAGTTTCTGTTTTTTACAGCAAGATCAAAATGACTTCACCCAAGTCTTCCCAAAGGTTCTACTTGGCACAAACACTAATTAAAACATGAAAACACATCTAACCAGAGACTAGATTACTTATTTATTACTAAACAGGAACAAAAAGCAAGGAATAAAAATAAAATTGGGTTGACTCCAACAAGCGCTAACATTTAACGCCCCTAGCTAGGCATGATGATTTCAATGATGCTCTCATAAAAGATAACAATTGAAACATAAAGAGAGCATCAAGAAGAATATGACTAGCACATTTAAGTCTAACCCACTTCCTATGCATAGGGATTTTGTGAGCAAACAACTATGGAAACAATAATCAACTAGCATAGGAAGGCAAAACAAGCATAACTTCAAAATTTTAAGCACATAGAGAGGAAACTTGATATTATTGCAATTCCTACAAGCATATATTCCTCCCTCATAATAATTTTCAGTAGCATCATGAGTGAATTCAAAAATATAACCAACACCTAAAGCATTTTTTTCATGATCTACAAGCATAGAGAATTTACTACTCTCTACATAAGCAAAATTCTTCTCAATCGGAATAGTGGGAGTATCATAAGAGACTCGAATACTATAAATTGTTTCCACATTAAAAGAGTAATATTCAGAAAAAGGGTAATCATAATCATGAAAAGTTTTATAAATATAATCATCACTACTTTTTATAGCATAAGTGTCATCGCAATAATCATCATAAGTATCAACTTTGTTCTCATCATAATCGATTGAAACCTCTTCGAAGATAGTGAAATCATTACTAAATAAAGTCATGACCTGTCCAAATCCACTTTCATAATTGTCACAATAAGATTCAACACCCTCCAAAATAGTGGATCATTACTTCCTAAAGTTGACACTCTTCCAAACCTACTCTCATCAATATAACCTTCATAAATAGGAGGCATGCTATCATCATAATAAATTTGCTCATCAAAACTTGGGAGGCTAAAAATATCATCTTCATCATACATAGCATCCCCAAGCTTGGGACAAACATCAATTGCAGCAAATATAGTCTCAAATTTGTCATTCTCATCAAACATAGCATCCCCAAGCTTGGGCCTTTTCATATCATAAGCATAATCACTCTCATCATTAATAGTATGGATAGCACCAATAGTATAGCAATTATCATCATCACAAGGAGTAATAGGAGCAACATCATTTGGGAGGGATACCTTTGTACCTTTGCTCCTCCATCTTTTGTTTTTCTTCTTCACGTCATGTGTGGGTTTAACCCTCTTTTTTGAGCTCCTTATTAATCAGATTGGTTGAATAGAAAGCTCCTCCTCGTTACCTGATTCATCATAAGAAATAATAGGAGGATATTAGGAAGTCTCTTCCTTTTCATTAGTATTCTCTTCATATTCTATTTGTTTTCTTTTCTTCATGTAATTGGCGATATAAGGATTTTCAATGCAATTCACCGCACAATACATATAAATTTCCTCTAGATCAAAATCAAGAACTTTATCAAGGACAAATTCTGGAAGATCCATAGTTAAACGTTTCATTTCGTCATAACCCACAAGCAAACTAAGTTCATTATGATGTGCAAGGGAAATCAAGTCATCACAATTTTTGGACACGATACGAACACGAAACAAATTTTCATTGGGTATTTAGATGATCACGTTCATTGCAAAGTTCACAGGTGTGGCAAAGATATTTTAAATTTTCAGCACAAACATCTAGCCTTTCTTGCAACCATTTAGTTTCTAAATACTTATGCCTCTTGCAAAATCTATCTTCCCTATTTGGTGTGTACTTGCAAACTCTATGCACTCCACAAAAGTTGACATGCTTATAAGAGACATTTTCATCATGACTACTGCAATCATCATTAGTACTATGGATATTCAAAGAGTTCATACTAACAACATTGCAATCATGCTCATCATTCAAAGATTTAGTGCCAAACATTTTATAGACTTCTTCTTCTAGCACTTGAGCACAGTTTTCCTTTCCATCATTCTCACAAAAGATATTAAAAATATGAAGCATTTGAGGCAAACTCAATTCCATTTTTTGTAGTTTTCTTTTATAAACTAAACTAGTGATAAAACAAGAAACTATAAGATTCAATTGCAAGATCTAAAGATATACCTTCAAGCACTCACCTCCCCGGCAACGGCGCCAGAAAAGAGCTTGATGTCTACTACGCAACCTTCTTCTTGTAGACGTTGTTGGGCCTCCGAGTGCAGAGGTTTGTAGGACAGTAGCAAATTTCCCTCAAGTGGATGACCTAAGGTTTATCAATCCGTGGGAGGCGTAGGATGAAGATGGTCTCTCTCAAACAACCCTGCAACCAAACAACAAAGAGTCTCTTGTGTCCCCAACACACCCAATACAATGGTAAATTGTATAGGTGCACTAGTTCGGCAAAGAGATGGTGATACAAGTGCTAGATATGGATTTTTGTAATATGAAAATATAAAAAAAGCAAGGTAACTAATGGTAAAAGTGAGCGTAAACGGCATTGCAATGCTAGGAAACAAGGCCTAGGGTTCATACTTTCACTAGTGCAAGTTCTCTCAATAATAATAACATAATTGGATCATATAACTATCCCTCAACACGCAACAAAGAGTCACTCCAAAGTCACTAATAGCGGAGAACAAACTATGAGATTATTGTAGGGTATGAAACCACCTCAAAGTTATCCTTTCTGATCAATCTATTCAAGAGTCCGTAGTAAAATAACATGAAGCTATTCTTTCCGTTCGATCTATCGTAGAATTCGTACTAGAATAACACCTTAAGACACAAATCAACCAAAACCCTAATGTCACCTAGATACTCCAATGTCAGCTCAAGTATCCGTGGGTATGATTATATGATATGCATCACACATGCTCAGATTCATCTATTCAACCAACACTTCAAAGAGTGCCCCAAAGTTTCTACCGGAGAGTCAAGACGAAAACGTGTGCCAACCCCTATGCATAAGTTCACGAGGTCACGGAACCCGCAAGTTGATCACCAAAACATACATCAAGTGGATCACATGATATCCCATTGTCACCACAGATAAGCACATGCAAGACATACATAAAGTGTTCTCAAATCCTTAAAGACTCAATCCAATAAGATAACTTCAAAGGGAAAACTCAATCCATTACAAGAGAGTAGAGGGGGAGAAACATCATAAGATCCAACTATAATAGCAAAGCTCGCGATACATCAAGATCGTACCACATCAAGAACACGAGAGAGAGAGAGAGAGAGAGAGAGAGAGAGAGAGATTGTAAGTGCATCTAGTGCCCCTTAGTGATTTTGGTGTATTGAAGACTTATAGGTTAAGTATCTAATGCGTTTATGAGTGTGCACAGGTCTATAAATCTATGAGGAGTTTGATATTTACAGAGAAAGTCGACCCCTAAAAATGAAGTTCTTCGACTGAAGACTTTGATATACTGAAGACTTTCTGAAGAAATTGGTGTGACCTTGAAGACTTGGTATTCATTCGAGGAACATGAAGCGTGAAGACTTTTGTTTTCGTAGTTTCATTTTCTCTTTCTTGAGTCATAGGAAACACCGTACTATTAAAGGGGGCGAGGAAATACTAAGGAGAAAATTTCCATGTGATGCTCAACTCAAATCCTACACTTACCAATCCCTTCGAGTGAAGCCATTGGAAATCTCATACAGTTCGGTCAAATTCTTCAGTGACAGATACGCAGTTCTTCTGGTCACTGAGGACTTTGCTCTGACTGAGGAGTTAGGAATTCGCTAGTGCGAATTGCCTACATAGTGAGGAACATGATAGCCCTGAGGAATTTGTACCTCAAATTTCCGACCGTTGTTGTGCTGCGCGCCAGCTGTCCCAAAATATCTTGTCCACATAACGGTCATATCATTGAAGGGCATTTATGTCTTATCATGTCGGGCTGCTCCCTAGTCTATAAATAGCCGCCCCCTACAACCACTAGCTGGTTGGCTGCTCCGCGAGAACTTGACACTTGTCATTTGAGAGCAACCCATCCTCCGAGGACTTTGAGCGAAAATCATCAAGTGAGGAAAATCCAAACCCAAACCCAAAACACCTACAAACCCAAAGTGATTGAGCATCACTGAAAAGATTGATCCTGCGTGGATCCGACGCTTGTTACCTTTGAAGACTGTGCTTCTTCCAGACGGTTAGGCGTCAAGGTCTAGAGCATCCAAGAGGAATTGTGGATCGCCGAGTGACCAAGTCTGTGAAGGTTTGGAAGTCACCTGAAGACTTACCACGAGTGATTGGGCGAGGACTGTGTGTCCTTAGCTCAAGGAGAATACGGTGAGGACTGTGTGTCCGGGACTAGGTGTCCTCGAGTTTAAATACTCAGCCGCTCCAACCAGATGTACAACTGAGACAGCAGTTGGAACTGGTCTACCAAATCATTGTCTTCACCAAGCTTACTGGTTCTATTTCCTCAACACTTTCATTTCCTCATTACTGTGTTGTGTGTTTGTTCATATCTGTGTTTGAAGACTTTGACTGAAGACTTTCTCAATTTCCTCAGTTCAATTTCTTCAGTCTGTTTGTCTTCATCTTGCTCTATCCTGTGTTTACGCTTTCTGTACTCTGTGTTTGTCTTCATTTCATCATGATGACCATGCATGTATTCTGCTATGTTTACCTCTGAGTACTTATTCCGCTGCTAGTAGTTCTTCGCTAAGGAATTTCCTGACGAGCAAATTCCTCAGTGAAGAATTTCATAAAAATCGCCTATTCACCCCCCCTCTAGTCGATATAACACACTTTCAATTGGTATCAGAGCAAGGTACTCCCTTGTTCTGTGTGATTTTGGTTTAACCGCCTGGAGTTTTAGTTATGTCGACCGCAGGTATGATCAAGGTCTCTGTTGGGTGTCCTACCTTCGATGGGACGGACTACCCCTACTGGAAGAATAAGATGCGAATGCATCTTGAGGCAATTGATAACAATCTCTGGTACGTTGTGGAAAATGGTGTTCCTTCCGTCTCACCCTCACTGAAAGCTACCGATGTGAAGAGATTCAAGCAACTCGATTCCCAAGCGAAGAATATCATATGTGGCCATCTGAGTAAGGGTCAGTATGGTAGAGTGAGTGCTTTGGAGACTGCTAATCTTATCTGGGATAGGCTATCCAAAGTCAATGAAGGAGTTTCAACTTAACGTGACTCTCGAGTTGATGTTCTTCGCAATCTCTTCAACCGCTTCAAAAGACTCGAGAATGAGAATGTTCAGCAAACCTTCGATCGCCTCACTGACATCTCAAATGAGCTGCAAGCACTTGGTGCCACTGACATCACCGACCATGAGGTGGTGAAGAAATTGCTGAGATCGCTTGATTCTTCATTTGACACTCTGGCACTGATGATACAAGGACGTGCTGATTACAAGTCACTTGACCCCGCTGATATCCTCGAGAGGCTAAATACTCATGAGTTCCAGCTTGCTGAGAAGAGAGATCTCTATGGTTCGAGCTATGGCAGATCATGTGCACTGAAGGCCAAGGTAGTATCTGAGTCCGAAGATCAAGACTCTGGTAGCAGCCTTGGTGATCCTGAAGAACTGAGTCATGATCTAGCACTGCTTGTGAAGAAATTCCAGAAGTTCTCAAAACATGGTCGCTTTGGAAAACCCTCAAGGAGAAATGATTCCTCATCCAGTGACTATAAGGAAAGGCTTTGTCACAAGTGCAAGAAACCAGGACATTACATTCAAGATTGTCCTCAGTGGGAAAAGGAATCAAAGAAGAAGAAATACAAGGATTACAGTTCCGATGATGCGAAGAAAAAGAAGAAGTCCTCGAAATCTTCATCATCAAACTCCTCAAAGTCTTCGTCTCACAAGAAGAGCAGCTCCAAGAAGGCTCGGGCATTCATTGGCAAGGAAATGGACTCTGAGGCTGAATCTGAAGAAAATGAAGCAGAAGAGGAATCTGATGATTCTGAGTCTGGTGTGGCGAGCCTAGCCCTCGCTACTGCATTCGTCAGCAAATCCATCTTCAACGCTGAAGAAAGTGATCTCACCAACAAGGCTGATGAAGGCAGTGATGACTACGCTCCCACCTATTGCTTCATGGCAAAGGGTGCCAAGGTACTCAAATACACCTCCTCTGAATCTAGTGAGGATGAATCTGATGAAAATCTTAAGCCTAGCTACTCTAAACTTGCTAAGATTGCTGTGCAACAACAAAAGGCTTTTGAAAAGGTTCAAAACATGCTAGACAAAAGTGATGATATGTTGGGTGAAGAATTGGATCGCACTAAGGCCTTAACTGAAAATCTTCAGAGACTTCAGACAAGGTTTGACAACCTTCAAAGTCATCATAACACTCTCTTATCTGATCATGAGAAGCTTTCTTATGAATATCTTCAAAAGAAGCAAGATCTTGAGAAGCTAAGAGTGAGTTATGAAGATCTTCAGAAGGAGCGCGATTCATTACTTGCTCAACAAATCAGCGCTGCTCAGGAAGAATTTATTCCTCCATGTTTAAAATGCATTGAACGAGAATCTGCTAATTCTTCACCTAATTGTTCAAATGCTTCTAATGTTACAAATTCTTCACCTGTCTCTGCTATCACTAATTCCTCATCTGAGGACATTGCTAGTATTACTGACGATGCAGGGCTGAAGAAATTGTACATGACAGGCATGTACAAAAGCCTCAAAGGGCATCAGACTCTTTGTGATGTGCTTAAAAAGCAGATCCTCAATAGGAACCCTAGGAAAGAGGGTATTGCCTTTGAGAGAAAACTCAATGCTGATGGTACATATTGGAAGACTGAGCAGTACCCCAAAACCTCATGGGTTGCTGCAAAGGGACCTCTAGTTGATCGATCTAATTTATCTGGCTATACATGTGAATCTTCTCATTCTTCTGATGAGTCATTTGACTCCAACTATAAAATGTTCAAAAATCAGAATGGTGAAGTATTTGCTAGATATGTTGGCACTAACTGCAGGAATGGATCTCCTATGAAGAAAATCTGGGTTCCCAAAAGGTGCCTTGAAAGTCTTCAGGTGAATGTCCTCATGACACCACCTGTGAAGAAAAGGAACCCCAGATCAAATTCCTCATATGGACCAAACTCTTCATATGGATCCAAGTCCTCATACGAACCAAATTCCTCACATGGATCAAAGTCCTCATATGAACATCATCGTGCTAACAACTTTGTTTCGCAGGGAAGAGCCAAGGGCTATGAATATGAGCATTATTCTTCAAATTATTATGTTCATAAGTCCTCGAAGAATTTCTCTGCTTATTCATATGCTTACCCTAACCCCTCTTATGTGAAACGAAATGGTTTGGCTGCTTTGCCACCATTCTCATATGGAGCTCGCAGAGTGATGAACTCTTTGCCACCCCTTTAGATGTGGGTGGTGAAGAAAAAGAACTAATCTCTTATGCAGGGTCAGGTCTTCAGATGCATTGTAATGTCTGAAGAATTTGCTGGGGACCTGACAAATTGCCTGAAAGGACGCAGGCTAACCATGATGAAATGAACTTTCATTTCACACGTCCTCCCTATGTTTTAACTGTCTTATTACGTGATGAAATTGATCTGATGAATTGTGATATCATATTCTTCACTGCTGAAGTATATGAGGTCGTAAGTTGCACTAATTCATCTGCAGGATGGTCAACCCAAAGCCACTGAGTGGGTACTTGATAGTGGGTGTACAAATCACATGACTGGTGACAAGAATCTCTTGATGGATGCTCCCTTATCATCGTCACATATGAAGCATATCATCTTCGCTGATAAAAGCAAAAGTCAGGTATTGGGTCTAGGTAAAGTTGCCATCACAAAGGATCGACACATGGACAAAGTCATGCTTGTTGAGTCCTTAGGATACAACCTTATGTCTGTCTCAATGCTTTGTGATCTTGATATGGTTGTTGTCTTTGGCAAGTATCATTGTGTTGTGATTATGGAAGCTGACAATTCCAAAGTCTTCGAAGGCTTTAGGAGAGGAGACTTGTATATTGTTGATTTCTCTGCAGATTCACAACCAGCTGTGTGCCTACTTGCAAAAGCTTCAGAAGGATGGCTATGGCATCGATGACTTGGTCATGTAGGCATGAGGAATTTGAACACGCTTGCGAAGAAGAAGCATGTCATTGGCATTGAGAATGTCAAATTCCTCAAGGATCACTTGTGCGGTGCCTGTGAAGCTGGAAAGATGACAAAGGCCAAGCATCCAGCGAAGACTATCATGACCACCACTCGTCCATTTGAATTGCTTCACATGGATCTCTTCGGTCCTAATCATTATTCCTCTATTTCAAATGAAGCATCTCAATATGGCTTTGTTATTGTTGATGATTACTCTCGTTATACATGAGTACACCTTGTCTCTTACAAAATGAAGTGCAGGAAGTCTTCAAACGATTTTCCTCGAGGGCTTCAACCAACTTTGGTGTGAAGATCAAGCACATCAGAAGTGACAATGGCACTGAGTTCAAGAATTCAGGTCTCGATGACTATCTTGATGAACTTGGTATTACTCATGAGTTATCTTCTCCTTATACTCCTCAACAGAATGGCGTCGTGGAGCGCAAGAACAGGACTCTTGCTGAGATGGCTCGCACTATGCTCGATGAGTACAAAACCCCTCATCGCTTCTGGGTTGATGCAATTGATACTGCGTGCCATATCATCAACAGAGTATACCTTCACAAATTCTTCAAGAAGACTACATATGAACTCCTCACTGACAAGAAACCCAATGTGAGTTATTTCAAAGTCTTCGGTGCTAAATGCTGGATTAGAGATCCTCATCACAACTCTAAATTTGCACCGAAAGCACATGAAGGTTTTATGCTTGGTTACGGAAAGGACTCGCACACCTACATAGTCTTCAACAATGTTCTTCACAAGATTGTTGAAACTGTAGATGTGCGGTTCGATGAAACTAATGGCTCGCAAAGAGAGCACCTACCTTCTGTGTTAGATGAACCAGCACCTGAGGATTCTATCAAGCACAAGGCCACTAAAGATGTCATTCCTACTGAAGAATTCATTCCAGAACGTGAAGAACATCGAGCTGATGCACCTGAAGAAAATGCTGAGGAAATTGATGCTGAAGAAAATGCTGATCAAATTCCTCAACGACAACCAGCTCATCCTCGCGTTGCAAAAGAAGTGCAAGTGGAGAAGATCATCGATGACATTAGAGCACCAGGTCCTCTCACACGCTCAAAAGCTTCACATCTATCTAACTTTTGTGGGCACTTTGCTTTTGTCTCTATCACAGAGCCCACTAAGGTAGATGAAGCATTTCTGGAGCCTGAGTGGATTCAGGCCATGCAAGAAGAATTACATCAGTTCAAGCTCAACAACATATGGGAACTAGTCAATCGTCCCGATCCTCGCAAGCATAACATCATTGGCACAAAGTGGATCTACCGCAACAAGCAAGATGAAAATGGTTTTGTGGTGAGGAATAAGGCACGACTAGTAGCTCAAGGCTACACACAGGTTGAAGGAGTTGATTTTGATGAAACTTTTGCACCTGTTGCTAGACTTGAGGCTATTCGCATATTATTTGCTTATGCTAACCATCATGATATCATCTTATATCAAATGGATGTGAAAAGTGCATTCCTCAATGGTAAGCTTGAGGAAGAAGTATATGTTGCTCAACCCCCAGGTTTTGAAGATCCAAAACATCCTGACAAAGTCTTCAGACTTAACAAGGCCCTCTATGGCCTCAAGCAGGCCCCACGGGCGTGGTATGATACATTGAAGGAATTCTTCATGAAAAAAGGCTTCACACCCGGTTCACTCGATCCCACTCTCTTTACTAAATCTTATGATGGTGAACTGTTTGTGTGCCAAATATATGTTGATGATATCATCTTTGGCTGTACTGACCAACGTTATAGTGATGAATTTGCCTATATGATGAGTGAAGAATATCAAATGTCTATGATGGGAGAGTTGAAATTCTTCTTAGGTCTTCAAATTCGTCAACAGCGCAATGGCATATTCATATCTTAGGAGAAATACCTCAAGGATGTCTTGAAGAAATTCGGCATGCAAGATTGCAAAGGCATCAAAATTTCTATGCCCACAAATGGTCACTTATGCACTGATGAAAATGGTACTGACTTCGATCATAAGGTATACCGCTCCATGATTGGCTCTTTATTGTACTTATGTGCATCTAGGCCAGATATGCTTAGTGTTTGCATGTGTGCACGATTTCAAGCTGCACCGAAGGAATCACACCATAAGGCTGTGAAGCATATTCTTTGATATCTAGCTCACACACCAACACTAGGATTATGGTATCCCAAGGGCTTGGATTTTGATCTGATTGGATATTCAGACTCTGACTATGCTGGTGACCGTGTGGACCGCAAGTCAACATCTGGTACTTGTCATTTCCTTGGACGATCCTTGGTCTGTTGGTCCTCGAAGAAACAGAACTGCGTATCACTGTCTATTGCTGAAGCTGAGTACATTGCTGCTGGTTCTTGCTGTGCTCAACTGCTATGGATGAAGCAAACACTCAAGGACTATGGCATCAACGTGAAGAATGTGCCTCTCCTCTGTGACAATGAGAGTGCCATCAAGATTGCTCACAACCCAGTTCAGCACTCGAAGGTAAAGCACATTCAGATTCGTCATCATTTTCTTCGTGATCATGTGTTGAAGGGCGACATTTCTATTGAGCATGTGAAGACTAAAGAACAGCTAGCCGATATCTTCACTAAGCCCTTGGATGAGAAGAGATTTAGCAAATTGCGGTGTGAGCTAAATATCTTCGAATCTTCGAATGTACTTTGAAAAGACACTCATCTAACACTTATGCAAAATTGATGACTTAGATGTGCAACACATGAAGAAATGTTTTTCTTCAATCAATGAAGAATAACACTCTAAGTGTGAAGAAATTAATGAAGAATTTGATTCTCAGAACCCTACAACAATTGTACGCGGTGTCTGAAATCACCATTCTTATACGGTGGGTCACGCCACCACAAAAGTTGAAAATCTTCAGTTTGAGTTTTTCCTCAACTTTTGAAATTCTTCAGTTTTTCAAATTCTTCAAACTTTGCAAAGTCTTCACTTGTGCCGTCGTTTTTCTTCATTGGCTATATATATATATATATATATATATATATATATATATATATATATATATATATATATATATATATATATATATATATATATATATATATATGAGTTTATGTCCTCTACAGCATTCACTTATAGCTATTTCTTCAAGTTGGACTTTCTGCTAAGTGAATGTGATCGGACCCTTCCCCTCTATGCTATACTCAATCCAATCTATTCACAAATTCTTCATGTGCGTTCTATTTGAAACTCGTTCAAATTCTTCATTGTGTCCTTGTCAGCTGAAGAATTTGCGAATGGAACGTTAAAACTAATCTTATCCAAACTTTCGGTTTTGCCGCTCAAACCGTTCCGCATCCCACGATGCATTATTTTATCCACCCACGATCTTACACGATCTCCACTACACAGTACGTGGGTGACACATGTCGCGAGAAGGAGAACGGCCAGGGGCACGTTCGTCCCAAATCTTCGGGCGAGCAGTTTCTCACCGTGGCTATAAATACCCCTATCCCCTTCCTCACTTCTTTTACCCCGCTCGATCTCACTCTCCCGCACGAGCTTCCGAACCCTAGCGCTGCCGCTACTCCATCGTCGCCGGTGAGGAAGAGCTTCACTGCCTCGACCTCGTCGCCATCGTACTCGCGCCGACCGTGGAAATCTTCACCTTCGCCGCCGCCGTAGACGTCTTCCTCCGCCAAGTTAGGGCGTGGAAGATCTGCATCGACGAACTTCACTGTTTCAACTCACAGTTCGTCGAGTTCTTCGTTTCAGGGTAATTAAAAGCAAATTTTACTGCCCTCTTTGATTTGAAACTTTTCTACAAAATCTTGAAAGGTGTTTTATTCTTCAACTCCTCACACACAAAACACCTCACATGTTATCTATTCTTGATTCATTTCCCTAAGCCTGATTTTCTTCAAGATTCCTCAATTGTGTGGATCCTCGATCTATACAACTCTGGAACCTAAGATATAAAGCGCTTAGTGAAATTCCTCAAGACGCATCTGGTCAAATTCCTCAAACTTGTTCTTTATGAAAAACCCTCTGAGAACGCATATGACCTCTTCAAATTCCTCGCAACTATACGCTGTTCACAGGTACACATGTCCATTGCTGAATCATTAGGTTCTCATCAACTTAACTCATTTGCAGCGTTCCTCGAAGAAAAGTTGCATACTTCTTCAGAGAACTCAATTGTTCAAATTCCTCAACTGAAGAAAATGACTGAAGGTAAAAGGCCACATAAAGGAGGAAAGAAGCCTGAGGTTATGACTGCATTTGAAATCCCTGAGGATATTTATAAAGATTACTGCAAGGCTGATGAATCCAAATTTGGCAAAGAAGATAAAAATCAGCGCAAGGTGCGAATCCAGAGGATTGAACGGAGATGGGCACGTGAATGGAGGGAGTACAGATATGTTACTCCAAAGTACATGAAGAAATTCGCACTAAACCCTCCATGCCCAAGCGCCCCATTGGCACCTGGCCAAGAGGCAGATCCCACTAGCATCAAGCGTGGTGAGGATTTTCCTGAGGAATGGGCCAAGCGCCAAGCTAAATTGGCAAGGCAAGCCAGAGAAGCAGTGAGGAAATTTAATGAAGACTCTGCTGCTGCTGCTGTTGCTGAGGCTTCTACCAAGGCGAGGAAAGCGATGCTCAAGAAGCCCGCTCGCAAGCCAAGTGCTTCATCAGCAATGCCCTCACGGCCAAGTTCCTCTGCAATGCCCTCACGGCCAGACACCTCAAAATCTTCAAAGCAAATTCCTCATGCTGCTCCTGCTCCACCAAAGTCCTCAGCACCTCCTCCACAGTCCTCAGCTGTCCCGACAAAGTCCTCAGCACCTGTGCATCTGGCCTCGTGCCAAAGGACTACTGGCATCTCAATTGCCCCTGGTGTCTTAGCTAGTTCCTCAACTGGACTCTCTCTGCTGAAGAAAAAGGCTACTGCTGGACGCGGCACTCGCCCAAGTCCTAAGAAGAAGCAGGTAGTCTTCACTGTACCCTCTGATGATGATGAAGCTGATGAAGAAGAACTTGCTGAAATCATCAGGGACCGCCAAGAAAGGGCTGCTAAAGCCAAAGGCACACCTGTGCCACTGCTGGTGGATCCAAGGGCGATCCTCGATTACATTGATCTCTGGCATAAGGATCCCAACACACCTATGCCTGACTTCAAGCTGACACCTGGCCAAAGTCACATGCTGACACACTTCATCCAAGAGGAGAAGTGGAAATATGATAGGGCCAGAGAGATCAAGAAATCGCAGTATCGCAAAGAGAAGCTGCTGAAGAAAAATGTTGTTAAGATGACACCTGAGGAACTCGTCAAGATGCAGGCTGAAATCAAATCCCTCAGCGACAACTTTGATTCTTACTATGCTGATTGGCAAGGAGCCAAGGTCAGATTGTGAAGCTGACTGATACTTTCACCAAGGGTGCAGCTCCAACTCAACGAGAAGCTCCTCACGCTGAAGCATCTGTTCAGCAAACTGAAGAACATGCCAGCACCGCTGATGAAGTTTAGGCTGCTGAAGAAAATGCCAGTTCCAGGGCTGATGACTCTACTCCAGCCACTGAAGAAATTGCCAGGGCATCCACTAGTGGTGCGCCTGAAGAAACTGAAGAAATCAGGGCAACTGCATCAGTTGCGCGTGAGGAAAATCAACCAGATTCCTCAGCTCCACCTGCGCCTACGCCAACTCCTATTCTTCCTTCTGCACTAGATGTGAAGAAGACCAAGGCTGCAGAGCGAGCTGCAGTGAAGAAAAGGAAGGCATCAAATGCTTCAGAATCTTCAGCTCCCAAGAAGATGAAGCCAATGACTAGCTCGTTTGCAAATCCCATTGATGCCATTCCTATCTCATCCATGCCATCAAAGGACCTTGTTCCTTTTGGTGAAGATTATGTGATCTCAAGTGGATCAGATGAAGAAACTCAATCTGCTGCTTCCTTAGAGCAGATTGATGAAGAAATTGAAGTGGATGCAATCCCTTCAACCCCACTGGTCTCATCACCAATGCCTCAGTTTGATGCTGAAGAGGCTGGTGTTGAAGAAATTGATGATGAAGATGTGGATATTGGAAGCACAACCCTGTTGATGAATGACGACTTTTGGGAAAGTCAGCACCCCAATTCCCCACTCTTCACCCCACTGCAGCAAATTCCTCACTCCCCTGCACCAACTGTTCCGATGGGCTCTGAACAAACTCATCCCACTGCATCCGTGAATGAAGAAATTCCAGCCACTAGTGCTGAAGAAACTACTGCTGAAACTGAAAAGGTGACTGCACCTGAGGAGGAACCAGAAATTCCTCAGCCTGAAGAACCTGAGATCGTGATTCCTGAGGTAGTGATGCAACTCACTAACACTCCTCTACCAAAGCCCAGGATCCGTTCTCAAAGAAGCAAAAATTCAAGGCTGAAGACTTCTTTGGTGAGCACGTGTTCTTCACTGAATACAACCCCTATGACTGCTCGTATAAGGAAGAGGCGTTTCTGGACAGCAAGCCAAGCAAATTTCTATTCCTCAGTACTTTTCAACAAGGACAAAGTCTTCGACCATGCACATATTCCTCATGTGGATATGGAGTCAATGACGTGCTTCACGCCAGTCCTCAGTGTTCTTCACGACGCTGGGCTGCTCAACTTCTGCACTGACATATGCGATTGGAATGAAGAACTCATTCTTCAGTTCTATGCAACACTGCACATCACCGGCAACTCTGAAGATGTGAATTCATGGGTTTTGGACTGGATGACTGAGAACACACATCATAAGGCCCCAGCATCTGAATTGCTTCGTGCCCTTCCTCTGAGTCCACCCACTGAAGATGCACGTTGTATTTACAATGAACCTGAACTTTCAAATCACTATATGCAAGTGCTCATGAAGCCTTTGAAGCCAGGGAAGGCCCCTCGAACCACATTCCTCGTCAAGGAATTGTTGTATGTGCCATGGACTGTCTATCGCATTCTGACGAAGACAATGAGTCCCATCAAAGGCCACGATTCAACTGATGAAGAAGTTGTTGGCATCATGAAGAATATGCTTTTCAACATCATTCATGGCATTCCCATCAACTTCCATGATTTCTTCATGAGGACTCTGGCCAACATTGCTATGTCACCATTTGAGTTGAGGCCTTATGCACCTTGGATTATGAGATTCATCAGGGCAAGGTCTTCACTCAACTACAAAGCTGAAACTCTCAACCACTGCAGCTACTTGCCTCCCATTGAAGTCCTCAAAAGGACATTTTCCTCAGCTGAAGAAAAGGGCAAGGCCACTGCTGTGATCGATGAAGGCATTCGTCCATTGGATGGTCAATTTCGCAAGGCCACATCATATTCCACCAATGATGACTCTGCCACACATGACACTGCCGCCAACACTACCAAGCCAAATCCTCAAGCCACAGCACCCAGGGTGATGACTGACCATGAGTTACTCCTTAGTCTTCATCAAAAGGTTGATCGCAATCACAAATGGGTCAAGCGTCAGTTTGGTTCAATTCTTCACAACATGACTGCGACACATAATGCAGTGAAGAAAAACCACTACTACCTTCATGAAACCCTCAACCGCACCTGGGCTGTTCTGTCTCAAGTTTACAGCGCTGATGATTTGAAGAAAATGGGTCTCAATGAAGAATTTGCCTGGTCTGCACCTCCTCGAAGAAATACAAGAAGGTCCCAGTTCCTTCTTTGGTGGCCAGTTCATATTCTTCATCACGCGACACTAATGAAAATGAAGACTTGGACGACACTGCGACAGGCCCTACATCAGCGACCGACCCCAACAACGCTGGCGCTCCTTCATCAACTTGAATATCTTCAGGGGCGTTAGTCCTCAGTTTCAATCCTTTTGGTCATTTGATGACAAAGGGGGAGAAATCTGAGTTAGTCTTCAAGCAGGTCGATAATAAGGGCGTTTTTTAAGTTACAACTCTCGTTCTTCCGAAACTTTTATTGGATCGAGTTGTAATCTTAAACCCGATGGTGCGCTGATACTTTTGTTGCACTATGCTTTGATACTTTTAATACGCTACTCTGCATGCTTATTCCTCAGTAATATTATCGCACGCATGCTGAATTACATCAGGCACCATATTTCATCATGCATTTCAAATTCTTCATATTATATGTCAAATGCGTGTATGAATTACAAGATATAGGGGGAGATCTCCATGATTCAACTCTTCAAGTGTGCATTGCTTCAAAATCAAATTCCTCACTATGCACATCTTCAGGGGGAGTTCTTCTATATCTTGCAATCAAATTCCTCAATATCAGTATTTACACTTCATATATTTATCCCCGTTGAAAACTTAACCTATGTTGTCATCAATCACCAAAAAGGGGGAGATTGTAAGTGCATCTAGTGCCCCTTAGTGATTTTGGTGTATTGAAGACTTATAGGTTAAGTATCTAATGCGTTTATGAGTGTACACAGGTCTATAAGTCTATGAGGAGTTTGATATTTACAGAGAAAGTCGACCCCTAAAAATGAAGTTCTTCGACTGAAGACTTTGATATACTGAAGACTTTCTGAAGACTTTGAAAGTGAAGAAATTGGTGTGACCTTGAAGACTTGGTATTCATTCAAGGAACATGAAGCGTGAAGACTTTTGTTTTCGTAGTTTCATTTTCTCTTTCTTGAGTCATAGGAAACACCGTACTGTTAAAGAGGGTCAAGGAAATACTAAGGAGAAATTTTCCATGTGATGCTCAACTCAAATCCTACACTTACCAATCCCTTCGAGTGAAGCCATTGGAAATCTCATATAGTTCAGTCAAATTCTTCAGTGACAGAGACGCAGTTCTTCTGGTCACTGAGGACTTTGCTCTGACTGAGGAGTTAGGAATTCGCCAGTGCGAATTGCCTACACAGTGAGGAACATGATAGCCCTGAGGAATTTGTACCTCAAATTTCCGACCGTTGCTGTGCTGCGCGCCAGTTGTCCCAAAATATCTTGTCCACATAACGGTCATATCATTGAAGGGCATTTATGTCTTATCATGTCGGGCTGCTCCCTAGGCTATAAATAGCCGCCCCCTACAACCACTAGCTGGTTGGCTGCTCCGCGAGAACTTGACACTTGTCATTTGGGAGCAACCCATCCTCCGAGGACTTTGAGCGAAAATCATCAAGTGAGGAAAATCCAAACCCAAACCCAAAACACCTACAAACCCAAAGTGATTGAGCATCACTGAAGAGATTGATCCTGTGTGGATCCGACGCTTGTTACCTTTGAAGACTGTGCTTCTTCCAGACGGTTAGGCGTCAAGGTCTAGAGCATCCAAGAGGAATTGTGGATCGCCGAGTGACCAAGTCTGTGAAGGTTTGGAAGTCACCTGAAGACTTGCCACGAGTGATTGGGCGAGGACTGTGTGTCCTTAGCTCAAGGAGAATACGGTGAGGACTGTGTGTCCGGGACTAGGTGTCCTCGAGTTTAAATACTCAGCCGCTCCAACCAGATGTACAACTGAGACAGCAGTTGGAACTGGTCTACCAAATCATTGTCTTCACCAAGCTTACTGGTTCTATTTCCTCAACACTTTCATTTCCTCATTACTGTGTTGTGTGTTTGTTCATATATGTGTTTGAAGACTTTGACTGAAGACTTTCTCAATTTCCTCAGTTCAATTTCTTCAGTCTGTTTGTCTTCATCTTGCGCTATCCTGTGTTTATGCTTTCTATACTCTGTGTTTGTCTTCATTTCATCATGATGACCATGCATGTATTCTGCTATGTTTACCTCTGAGTACTTATTCCGCTGCTAGTAGTTCTTTGCTAAGGAATTTCCTCACGAGCAAATTCCTCAGTGAAGAATTTCATAAAAATCGCCTATTCACCCCCCCTCTAGTCGATATAACGCACTTTCAGAGATCTAACACATAGCTACTGGTACATACCCTTAGCCCCAAGGGTGAAGTACTCCCTCCTCGTCTTGGAGATCGCCGGGATGATGAAGATGGCCACCGCTGAGGGATCCCCCCCCCTCCGGCAGGGTGCCGGAATAGGGCCTCGATTGGTTTTTGGTGGCTATAGAGGCTTGCGGCGGCAGAACTCCCGATCTAGTCCGTTCCCCAATGTTTTTAGGGTATATGGACATATATAGGCGAAAGAAGTCGATCAGGGGAGCCACGAGGGGCCCACGAGGGTGGGGGCGCGCCCAGGTGGGGCAGGTGCACCTCCCTGCCTTGTGGCCACCTCGAAGCTTCCCTGGCGTCTACTCCAAGTCTCTCGGATGGCTTCCGTTCCAAAAATAACTCTCCCGAAGGTTTCATTCCGTTTGGACTCCGTTTGATATTCCTTTTCTTCGAAACACTGAAATAGGCAAGAAAACAACAATTTGGGCTGGGCCTCCGGTTAATAGGTCAGTCCAAAAAATAATATAAAAGTGTTTAGTAAAGCCCATAAACATCCAAAACAGATAATATAATAGCATGGAACAATCAAAAATTATAGATAGATTGGAGACGTATCAGCGGCGGCAAGATCGTTCCCTTCTTGAAGGCGTCGTCACGGCTCTCATTGCCCTCGTGTCGCTCCGGGGGCACTCTGATCCTCAGATCGGGTGGTGGCGGCGCTCCGGTGTCATAACCTTCCTGAAGGCGCCGCCTTGGAGCTCATAGTTCATCATATGCGGTTTCATCTCCTCGCAGTGGCGTTAGTTCTAGGGATGGTGTAGTTGCGCTCAGCTCCTATGTATCCTGCCTTGGGTGTGTGCTTGTGTTGTGGTGGCGTGCGTTTGTACGGGTTGTTGATGATCATTGCTTTATATATATAAAGCGGGGTGAAAGCCTTTTTGGGTAACACCGCTAGTTTCCCGGCGAGAATTTCTGAAGAGTTCTATTTGTGAAATGTACTCCCTCCACCGCCAAATAAGAGTACAAAGTTGAGACACTTATGTTGGGACGGAGTGAGTATATATTAGTATACATAGTTATGATTTTCAGTTTGCATTTTTTATTGCCTAAGGCCGGGATGGCTGAATTTCGACCATTTCAAAAATTTCGGCAAAATTCCCAACAAAATTGCAGAACTGTAATTTGAATTTTTGGACAAAATTTGACCAAAATTTGAACATGCCAAAATTATTTGCCGAGAAGAAACTTTTTTTTGCCGTAATCCAATTTTTTCAGTCGAAAATCAAATCTCTGTTAGTACATTATAGAGATAACTTTTCCCCTACGCATGCGGCTAGGGTTTCTCTTCTCCCAGGTGATTCTGCTCGCCTTCGAGTCCTACCCATCTGAAGGAAATATGCCCTAGAGGCAAAAATATAGTTATTATTTATTTCATTATATATCATGATAAATGTTTATTATTCATGCTAGAATTGTATTAACCGGAAACATAATACATGTGTGGATACATAGACAAACAGAGTGTCACTAGTATGCCTCTACTTGACTAGCTTGTTAATCAAAGATGGTTAAGTTTCCTAACCATAGACAAAGGAGTTGTCATTTGATTAACAAGGTCACATCATTAGTTGAATGATCTGATTGACATGACCCATTCCATTAGCTTAGCACCCGATCGTTTAGTATGTTGCTATTGCTTTCTCCATGACTTATACATGTTCCTATGACTATGAGATTATGCAACTCCCGTTTACCGTAGGAACACTTTGTGTGCTACCAAACGTCACAACGTAACTGGGTGATTATAAAGGTGCTCTACAGGTGTCTCCGAAAGTATTTGTTGGGTTGGCGTATTTCGAGATTAGGATTTGTCACTCCGAATGTCGGAGAGGTATCTCAGGGCCTTCTCGGTAACGCACATCACATAAGCCTTGCAAGCATTGCAACCAATAAGTTAGTTGCGAGATGATGTATTACAGAACGAGTAAAGAGACTTGCCGGTAACGAGATTGAACTAAGTATTGGATACCGACGATCGAATCTCGGGCAAGTAACATACCGATGACAAAGGGAACAACGTATGTTGTTATGCGGTCTGACTGATAAAGATCTTCGTAGAATGTGTAGGAGCCAATATGGGCATCCAGGTCCCGCTGTTGGTTATTGACCAGAGATTTGTCTCTGTCATGTCTACACTGTTCTCGAACCGTAGGGTCCGCACGCTTAAGGTTACGATGACAGTTATTATGAGTTTATGCATTTTGATGTACCGAAGTTAGTTCGGAGTCCCGGATGAGATCACGGACATGACGAGGAGTCTCGAAATGGTCGAGACGTAAAGATTGATATATTGGACGACTATATTCGGACATCGGAATGGTTCCAAGTGGTTTCGGAGAAAACCGGAGTGCCGGAGGGTTACCGGAACCCCCCGGGAGAAGTATTGGGCCACATGGGCCTTAGTGGAGAGAGAGAGGGGCAGCCAGGGTGGGCCGCGCGCCCCCTCCCCCTCTGGTCCGAATTGGACTAGGAGAGGGGGGCGACGCCCCCCTTTCCCTCTGCCTCTCCCCCTTCATTTCCCCCTCCTAGTAGGAGTAGGAAAGAGGGGAGTCCTACTCCTACTAGGAGGAGGACTCCTCCTCCTGGCGCGCGCAACAAGGGCCGGCCGGCCTCCCTCCTTGCTCCTTTATATACGGGGGCACGGGGGCACCCTAGTACACACAAGTTGATCTTCGTGATCGTTCCTTAGCCGTGTGCGGTGCCCCCCTCCACCATATTCCACCTCGGTCATATTGTTGCAGTGCTTAGGCGAAGCCCTGCGTCGGTAGTACATCAAGATCGTCACCACGCCGTCGTGCTGACGGAACTCGTCCCCGAAGCTTTGCTGGATCGGAGCCCGGGGAATGTCATCGAGTTGTACGTGTGTTAAGAACTCGGAGGCGCCGGAGTAACGACGCTTGGATCGGTCGGATCGGGAAGACGTACGACTACTTCCTCTATGTTGCGTCAACGCTTCCGCTTCGGTCTACGAGGGTACGTAGATAACACTCTCCCCTCTCGTTGCGATGCATCACCATGATCTTGCGTGTGCGTAGGAAATTTTTTGAAATTACTACGTTCCCCAACAGTGGCATCCGAGCCTAGGTTTTTACGGTTTGATGTTTTGCACGAGTAGAACACAAGTGAGTTGTGGACGATACAAGTCATACTGCCTACCAGCATGTCATACTTTGGTTCGGCGGTATTGTTGGATGAAGCGGCCCGGACCGACATTACGCGTACGCTTACGCGAGACTGGTTCTACCGCCGTGCTTTGCACACAGGTGGCTGGCGGGTGTCAGTTTCTCCAACTTTAGTTGAACTGAGTATGGCTACGCCCGGTCCTTGAGAAGGTTAAAACGGAGTCTATTTGACAAACTATCGTTGTGGTTTTCATGCGTAGGTGAGATTGGTTCTTGCTTCAGCCCGTAGCAGCCACGTAAAACTTGCAACAAACAATGTAGAGGACGTCTAACTTGTTTTTGCAGGGCATGTTGTGATGTGATATGGTCAAGGCATGATGCTAAATTTTATTGTATGAGATGATCATGTTTTGTAACCGAGTTATCGGCAACCGGCAGGAGCCGTATGGTTGTCACTTTATTGTATGCAATGCAATCGCCCTGTAATGCTTTACTTTATCACTAAGCGGTAGCGATAGTCGTAGAAGCATGAGATTGGCGAGATGACAACGATGCTACGATGGAGATCAAGGTGTCGCGCCGGTGACGATGGTGATCATGACGGTGCTGCGGAGATGGAGATCACAAGCACAAGATGATGATGACCATATCATATCACTTATATTGATTACATGTGATGTTTATCTTTTTATGCATCTTATCTTGCTTTGATTGACGGTAGCATTATAAGATGATCTCTCACTAAATTATCAAGAAGTGTTCTCCCCGAGTATGCACCGTTGCCAAAGTTCGTCGTGCCCAGACACCACGTGATGATCGGGTGTGATAAGCTCTACGTCCATCTGCAATGGGTGCAAGCCAGTTTTTGCACATGTAGAATACTCGGGTTATACTTGACGAGCCTAGCATATGCAGATATGGCCTCGGAACACGGAGACCGAAAGGTCGAGCGTGAATCATATAGTAGATATGATCAACATAATGATGTTCACCATTGAAAACTTATCCATTTCACATGATGATCGGTTATGGTTTAGTTTGATTTGGATCACGTGATCACTTAGAAGATTAGAGGGATGTCTATCTGAGTGGGAGTTCTTAAGTAATATGATTAATTGAACTTAAATTTATCATGAACTTAGTCCCTGATAGTATCTTGCTTGTTTATGTTGATTGTAGATAGATGGCTCGTGCTGTTGTTCCGTTGAATTTTAATGCGTTCCTTGAGAAAGCAAAGTTGAAAGATGATGGTAGCAATTACACGGACTGGGTCCGTAACTTGAGGATTATCCTCATTGCTGCACAGAAGAGTTACATCCTGGAAGCACCGCTGGGTGCCAGGCCTGCTGCTGGAGCAACGCCAAATGTTATGAATGTCTGGCATAGCAAAGCTGATGACTACTCGATAGTTCAGTGTGCCATGCTTTACGGCTTAGAACCGGGACTTCAACGACGTTTTGAACATCATGGAGCATATGAGATGTTCCAGGAGTTGAAGTTGATATTCCAAAAGAATGCCCGGATTGAGAGATATGAAGTCTCCAATAAGTTCTATAGTTGCAAGATGGAGGAGAATGGTTCTGTCAGTGAGCATATACTCAAAATGTCTGGGTATTATAATCACTTGATTCAACTGGGAGTTAATCTTTCGGATGATTGTGTCATTGACAGAATTCTCCAGTCACTTACACCAAGCTACAAAGGCTTCGTGATGAACTATAACATGCAAGGGATGGATAAGACAATTCCCGAGCTCTTCGCAATGCTAAAAGCTGCGGAGGTAGAAATCAAGAAGGAGCATCAAGTGTTGATGGTCAACAAGACCACTAGTTTCAAGAAAAAGGGCAAAGGGAAGAAGAAGGGGAACTTCAAGAAAAACAGCAAACAAGTTGCTGCTCAAGAGAAGAAACCCAAGTCTGGACCTAAGCCTGAAACTGCGTGCTTCTACTGCAAGCAGACTGGTCACTGGAAGCGGAACTGCCCCAAATATTTGGCGGACAAGAAGGATGGCGAGGTGAACAAAGGTATATGTGATATACATGTTATTGATGTGTACCTTACTAGAGCTCGCAGTAGCACCTGGGTATTTGATACTGGTTCTGTTGCTAATATTTGCAACTCGAAACAGGGACTACGGATTAAGCGAACACTGGCAAAGGACGAGGTGACGATGCGCGTGGCAAATGGTTCCAAAGTCGATGTGATCGCAGTCGGCACGCTACCTCTACATCTACCTTCGGGATTAGTATTAGACCTAAATAATTGTTATTTGGTGCCAACGTTGAGCATGAACATTATATCTGGATCTTGTTTGATGCGAGACGGTTATTCATTTAAATCAGAGAATAATGGTTGTTCTATTTATATGAGTAATATCTTTTATGGTCATGCACCCTTGAAGAGTGGTCTATTTTTGATGAATATCGATAGTAGTGATACACATATTCATAATGTTGAAACCAAAAGATGCAGAGTTGATAATGATAGTGCAACTTATTTGTGGCACTGCCGTTTAGGTCATATCGGTATAAAGCGCATGAAGAAACTCCATACTGATGGACTTTTGGAATCACTTGATTATGAATCACTTGGTACTTGCGAACCGTGCCTCATGGGCAAGATGACTAAAACACCGTTCTCTGGTACTATGGAGAGAGCAACAGATTTGTTGGAAATCATACATACAGATGTATGTGGTCCGATGAATATTGAAGCTCGTGGCGGATATCGTTATTTTCTCACCTTCACAGATGATTTAAGCAGATATGGGTATATCTACTTAATGAAACACAAGTCTGAAACTTTTGAAAAGTTCAAAGAATTTCGGAGTGAAGTTGAAAATCATCGTAACAAGAAAATAAAGTTTCTACGATCTGATCGTGGAGGAGAATATTTGAGTTACGAGTTTGGTCTACATTTGAAACAGTGCGGAATAGTTTCGCAACTCACGCCACCCGGAACACCACAACGTAATGGTGTGTCTGAACGTCGTAATCGTACTTTACTTGATATGGTGCGATCTATGATGTCTCTTACAGATTTACCGCTATCGTTTTGGGGTTATGCTTTAGAGACGGCCGCATTCACGTTAAATAGAGCACCATCAAAATCCGTTGAGACGACGGCTTATGAACTATGGTTTGGCAAGAAACCAAAGTTGTCGTTTCTTAAAGTTTGGGGTTGCGATGCTTATGTGAAAAAGCTTCAACCTGATAAGCTCGAACCCAAATCGGAGAAATGTGTCTTCATAGGATACCCAAAGGAAACAGTTGGGTACACCTTCTATGACAGATCCGAAGGCAAGACATTTGTTGCTAAAAATGGATCCTTTCTAGAGAAGGAGTTTCTCTCGAAAGAAGTGAGTGGGAGGAAAGTAGAACTTGATGAGGTAACTGTACCTGCTCCCTTATTGGAAAGTAGTACATCACAGAAATCTGTTTCTGTAGCACCTACACCAATTAGTGAGGAAGTTAATGATGATGATCATGCAACTTCAGATCAAGTTACTACAGAACCTCGTAGATCAACCAGAGTAAGATCCGCACCAGAGTGGTACGGCAATCCTGTTCTGGAAATCATGCTGCTAGATCATGGAGAACCTACGAACTATGAAGAAGCGATGGTGAGCCCAGATTCCGCAAAATGGCTGGAAGCCATGAAATCTGAGATGGGATCCATGTATGACAACAAAGTATGGACTTTGGTTGACTTGCCCGATGGTCGGCAAGCAATAGAGAATAAATGGATCTTCAAGAAGAAGACTGACGCTGACGGTAATGTTACTGTCTACAAAGCTCGACTTGTCACAAAAGGTTTTCGACAAGTTCAAGGAATTGACTACGATGAGACCTTCTCACCCGTAGCGATGCTTCAGTCTGTCCGAATCATGTTAGCAATTGCCGCATTTTATGATTATGAAATTTGGCAAATGGATGTAAAGACTGCATTCCTGAATGGATTTCTGGAAGAAGAGTTGTATATGATGCAACCGGAAGGTTTTATCGATCCAAAAGGAGCTAACAAAGTGTGCAAGCTCCAGCGATCCATTTATGGACTGGTGCAAGCTTCTCGGAGTTGGAATAAACGCTTTGATATTGTGATCAAAGCATTTGGGTTTGTACAGACTTTTGGAGAAGCCTGTATTTACAAGAAAGTGAGTGGGAGCTCTGTAGCATTTCTGATATTATATGTAGATGGCATATTACTAATTGGAAATGATATAGAATTTCTGGATAGCATAAAGGGATACTTGAGTAAGAGTTTTTCAATGAAAGACCTCGGTGAAGCTGCTTACATATTGGGCATTAAGATCTATAGAGATAGATCAAGACGCTTAATTGGACTTTCACAAAGCACATACCTTGAAAAAGTTTTGAAAAGGTTCAAAATGGATCAAGCAAAGAAAGGGTTCTTGCCTGTGTTACAAGGTGTGAAGTTGAGTAAGACTCAATGCCCGACCACTGCAGAAGATAGAGAGAAGATGAAAGATGTTCCCTATGCTTCAGCCATAGGCTCTATCATGTATGCAATGCTGTGTACCAGACCTGATGTGTGCCTTGCTATAAGTTTGGCAGGGAGGTACCAAAGTAATCCAGGAGTGGATCACTGGACAGCGGTCAAGAATATCCTGAAGTACCTAAAAAGGGCTAAGGAGATGTTTCTCGTGTATGGAGGTGACAAAGAGCTCGTCGTAAACGGTTACGTTGATGCAAGCTTTGACACTAATCCGGACGATTCTAAATCGCAAACCGAATACGTATTTACATTAAACGGTGGAGCTGTCAGTTGGTGCAGTTCCAAACAAAGCGTCGTGGCGGGATCTACATGTGAAGCGGAGTACATAGCTGCTTCGGAAGCAGCGAATGAAGGAGTCTGGATGAAGGAGTTCATATCCGATCTAGGTGCCATACCTAGTGCATCGGGTCCAATGAAAATCTTTTGTGACAATACTGGTGCAATTTCCTTAGCAAAGGAATCCAGATTTCACAAGAGAACCAAGCACATCAAGAGACGCTTCAATTCCATCCGGGATTTAGTCCAGGTGGGAGACATAGAGATTTGCAAGATACATACGGATCTAAATGTAGCAGACCCGTTGACTAAGCCTCTTCCACGAGCAAAACATGATCAGCACCAAGACTCCATGGGTGTTAGAATCATTACTGTGTAATCTAGATTATTGACTCTAGTGCAAGTGGGAGACTGAAGGAAATATGCCCTAGAGGCAATAATATAGTTATTATTTATTTCCTTATATATCATGATAAATGTTTATTATTCATGCTAGAATTGTATTAACCGGAAACATAATACATGTGTGGATACATAGACAAACAGAGTGTCACTAGTATGCCTCTACTTGACTAGCTTGTTAATCAAAGATGGTTAAGTTTCCTAACCATAGACAAAGGAGTTGTCATTTGATTAACAAGGTCACATCATTAGTTGAATGATCTGATTGACATGACCGATTCCATTAGCTTAGCACCCGATCGTTTAGTATGTTGCTATTGCTTTCTCCATGACTTATACATGTTCCTATGACTATGAGATTATGCAACTCCCGTTTACCGTAGGAACACTTTGTGTGCTACCAAACGTCACAACGTAACTGGGTGATTATAAAGGTGCTCTACAGGTGTCTCCGAAAGTATTTGTTGGGTTGGCGTATTTCGAGATTAGGATTTGTCACTCCGAATGTCGGAGAGGTATCTCAGGGCCTTCTCGGTAATGCACATCACATAAGCCTTGCAAGCAATGCAACTAATGAGTTAGTTGCGGGATGATGTATTACGGAACGAGTAAAGAGACTTGCCGGTAACGAGATTGAACTAGGTATTGGATACCGACGATCGAATCTCGGGCAAGTAACATACCGATGGACAAAGGGAACGACGTATGTTGTTATGCGGTCTGACCGATAAAGATCTTCGTAGAATATGTAGGAACCAATATGGGCATCCAGGTCTTGCTATTGGTTATTGACCGGAGACGTGTCTCGGTCATGTCTACATTATTCTCGAACCGTAGGGTCCGCACGCTTAAGGTTACGATGACAGTTATTATGAGTTTATGCATTTTGATGTACCGAAGTTAGTTCGGAGTCCCGGATGAGATCACGGACATCACGAGGAGTCTCGAAATGGTCGAGACGTAAAGATTGATATATTGGACGACTATATTCGGACATCGGAATGGTTCCAAGTGGTTTCGAAGAAAACCGGAGTGCCGGAGGATTACCGGAACCCCCCGGGAGAAGTATTGGGCCACATGGGCCTTAGTGGGGAGAGAGGGGCAGCCAGGGTGGGCCGCGCGCCCCCTCCCCCTCTGGTCCGAATTGGACTAGGAGAGGGGGGGCGGCGCCCCCCTTTCCCTCTCCCTCTCCCCCTTCCTTTCCCCCTCCTAGTAGGAGTAGGAAAGAGGGGAGTCCTACTCCTACTAGGAGGAGGACTCCTCCTCCTGGCGCGCGCCACAAGGGCCGGCCGGCCTCCCCCTTGCTCCTTTATATACGGGGGCAGGGGGCACCCTAGTACACACAAGTTGATCTTCGTGATCGTTCCTTATCCGTGTGCGGTGCCCCCCCCCCCTCCACCATATTCCACCTCGGTCATATTGTTGCAGTGCTTAGGCGAAGCCCTGCGTTGGTAGTACATCAAGATCGTCACCATGCCGTCGTGCTGACGGAACTCGTCCCCGAAGCTTTGCTAGATCGGAGCCCGGGGAACGTCATCGAGCTGTACGTGCGTTAAGAACTCGGAGGCGCCGGAGTAACGGCGCTTGGATCGGGAAGACGTACGACTACTTCCTCTACGTTGCATCAACGCTTCCGCTTCGGTCTACGAGGGTACGTAGACAACACTCTCCCCTCTCGTTTCTATGCATCACCATGATCTTGCGTGTGCGTAGGAAATTTTTTGAAATTACTACGTTCCCCAACACCATCTCCGCCCGGCCTCCTGGTTTGGGATCCTTGTCGTCCGCCCCGGCCGGCCTCCTAACCTCGACTGGATGTCGCCTCCCTCTGATGCTCACTCCGCCACGAGCGGCGACGGCTGCCAAGTCCGATCTTGGAGATGTTTTTTATCAGTTGGAACTCAATGATGAAGAGTTTGATGATGTTGAGATTGAGGAAGATGATCCGGTGCTCAATGAAAGCGTTTGGTGGCTTGCCCTAGCTAGGATTTCACACCGAGAAAACTTTCCGTCAATCTGCGTTTTACAGGCGTCCTGCCTGGGGATTGGGAATGCATGATGATGCAAGGTCCTTATATGTTCCATAATTGGGTTGTGTTAATGTGTCCATATGATGGATTTAGTAGAGTTGAGGAAGTCAACATTGTCTATATGCCAATATGGTTGCAAATCCACAAGTTGCCAGATGCATATTGTCGAAAGGATATTGTGGAGAAACTTTTGAAAGTTGCAGGAGAGATTATGGACATGCGCTTGGACGGTAACGCTCCAGGTGACTACCTGAGGGTGAGGGTTAAACATGATATCCAACAGCCCCTCACAAAATTTTGAGAAATAGGACGCTCTTGATAGGTCTTCTTGGAGATTGATAGCTTCATAATTAACAACATGTTCCCATGCTTTGAAGCAGTTCCTTAGCTGAGAGACGTGAAAGATGATGTCTACTACGCAACTTTATTCTTGTAGACACGTGTTGGGCCTCCAAGCACAGAGTTTTGTAGGATAGTAGCAATTTTCCCGCAAGTGGATGACCTAAGGTTTATCAATCCGTGGGAGGTGTAGGATGAATATAGTCTCTCTCAAACGACCCTGCAACCAAATACAAGAAATCTCTTGTGTCCCCAACACACCCAATACAATGGAAAATTGTATAGGTGCACTAGTTCAGCGAAGAGATGGTGATAAAAGTGTAATATGGATGGTAGAAATGTATTTTTATAATCTGAATAAATAAAAACAGCAAGGTAGCAAATAGTAAACGGGCACAAAAACGGTATTGCAATGCTTGAAAACAAGGCCTAGGGTCCGTACTTTCGCTAGTGCAATCTCCCAACAATGCTAATATAATTAGATCACATAACCATCCATCAACGTGCGATGAAGAATCACTCCAAAGTTCCTATCTAGCAGAGAACATAAGAATAAATTGTTTGTAGGGTATGAAACCACCTCAAAGCTATTCTTTCCGTTCGATCTATTCAAGAGTTCGTACTAAAATAACATAAAGCTATTCTTTCCGTTCGGTCTATCCTAGAGTTCGTACTAAAATAACACCAAAGCAAATTCATATTCATAATACTCAATCCAACACAAAGAACTTCAAAGAGTGCCCCAAGATTTCTACCAGAGAAACAAAGACAAGAACGTGCATCAACCCCTATGCATAGATTACCCCAATGTCACCTCCGGAATCCGTGAGTTGAGTGCCAAAACATATATCAAGTGAATCAATACAATACCCCATTGTCACCACGAGTATTCAATTGCAAGACATATATCAAGTGTTCTCAAATCCATAAAAGTATTCAATCTGATAACAACAAAATCTCAAAGGGAAAACTCAACTCATCACAACAAGATAGAGAAGGGGAAACACCATATGATCCGACTATATTGACAAAGCCCGCGATACATCAAGATCGTGACATCTCAAGAACGAGAGAGAGAGAGAGAGAGAGAGAGAGAGAGAGAGAGAGAGAGAGATTAAACACATAGCTACTGGTACAAACCCTCAGCCCCGAGGGTGGACTACTCCCTTCTCATCATGGTGGCTGCCGGGATGATGAAGATGGCCACCGGAGATGATTCCCCCTCCGGCAGGGTGCTGGAACAGGGTCTAGATTGGTTTTCGGTGGCTACAGAGCCCTGCGTCGGCTAAACTTATGATCTAGGTTAACCCCGAAGGGTTTTGGAATATTTGGGAATTTATAGGGCAAAGAGGGGGTGCGAGAGGCCACTGAGGTGGGCACAACCCACCTGGGCGTGCCTGGGCCCCCAAGCGCGCCCTGGTGGGTTGTGCCTGTTGGGTAACGTAGTAATTTCAAAAAAATTCCTACGCACACGCAAGATCATGGTGATGCAAAGCAACGAGAGGGGAGAGTATTCTCTACGTACCCTCGTAGACCGAAGCGGAAGCGTTGACACAACGTAGAGGAAGTAGTCGTACGTCCTCCTCGCGATCCGACCGATCCCAGCGCCGTTACTCCGGCGCCTCCGAGTTCTTGACACACGTACAGCACGATGACGTTCTCCGGGCTCCGATCCAGCAAAGCTCTCGGGGAAGAGTTTCGTCAGCATGACGGCGTGGTGACGATCTTGATGTACTACCGACGCAGGGCTTCGCCTAAGCACCGCAACGATATGATCGAGGTGGAATATGGTGGAGGGGGGCACCGCACACGGCTAAGGAACAATCTCAAGGATCAACTTGTGTGTCTTGGGGTGCCCCCTGCCCCCGTATATAAAGGAGCAAGGGGGGGAGGGCCGGCCGGCCCTAGAGGCGCGCCAAGGGAGGGGGAGTCCTCGTCCTAGTGGGAGTAGGACTCCCCTTTCCTAGTCCAACTAGGAGGGGGAAGGGGGGAAGGAAGGAGAGGGAGAGGGAGAGGGAAAGGGGGGCCGTCGCCACCCCCCTCCTTGTCCAATTCGGACTCCTCATGGGGGGCGCGCGCCACCTCCTGGCGCAGCCCTCTCTCTCCCCTTGTGGCCCAATAGGCCCATTACTTCCCCGGGGGGTTCCGGTAACCCCTCCGGCACTCCGGTAATATCCGAAACCACTCGGAACCATTCCGATGTCCGAACATAGCCGTCCAATATATCAATCTTTATGTCTCGACCATTCCGAGACTCCTCGTCATGTCCGTGATCACATCCGGGACTCCGAACTCCTTCGGTACATCAAAATGCATAAACTCATAATAACTGTCATCGTAACCTTAAGCGTGCGGACCCTACGGTTCGAGAATAATGTAGACATGACCGAGACACGTCTCCGGTCAATAACCAATAGCAAGACCTGGATGCCCATATTGGTTCCTACATATTCTACGAAGATCTTTATCGGTCAGACCGCATAACAACATACGTCGTTCCCTTTGTCCATCGGTATGTTACTTGCCCGAGATTCGATCGTCGGTATCCAATACCTAGTTCAATCTCGTTACCGGCAAGTCTCTTTACTCGTTCCGTAATACATCATCCCGCAACTAACTCATTAGTTGCATTGCTTGCAAGGCTTATGTGATGTGCATTACCGAGAAGGCCCTGAGATACCTCTCCGACATTCGGAGTGACAAATCCTAATCTCGAAATACGCCAACCCAACAAATACTTTCGGAGACACCTGTAGAGCACCTTTATAATCACCCAGTTACGTTGTGACGTTTGGTAGCACACAAAGTGTTCCTACGGTAAACGGGAGTTGCATAATCTCATAGTCATAGGAACATGTATAAGTCATGGAGAAAGCAATAGCAACATACTAAACGATCGGATGCTAAGCTAATGGAATGGGTCATGTCAATCAGATCATTCAACTAATGATGTGACCTTGTTAATCAAATGACAACTCCTTTGTCTATGGTTAGGAAACTTAACCATCTTTGATTAACAAGCTAGTCAAGTAGAGGCATACTAGTGACACTCTGTTTGTCTATGTATCCACACATGTAGTATGTTTCCGGTTAATACAATTCTAGCATGAATAATAAACATTTATCATGATATGTAAGGAAATAAATAATAAATTTTATTATTGCCTCTAGGGCATATTTCCTTCAGTCTCCCACTTGCACTAGAGTCAATAATCTAGATTACACAGTAATGATTCTAACACCCATGGAGTCTTGGTGCTGATCATGTTTTGCCCGTGGAAGAGGCTTAGTCAACGGGTCTGCTACATTTAGATCCGTATGTATCTTGCAAATCTCTATGTCTCCCACCTGGACCAAGTCCCGGATGGAATTGAAGCGTCTCTTGATGTGCTTTGTTCTCTTGTGAAATCTAGATTCCTTCGCCAAGGCAACTGCTCCAGTATTGTCACAAAAGATTTTCATTGGACCCGATGCACTAGGTATGACACCTAGATCGGATATGAATTCCTTCATCCAGACTCCTTCATTTGCTGCTTCCGAAGCAGCTATGTACTCAGCTTCACATGTAGATCCCGCCATGACGCTTTGTTTAGAACTGCACCAACTGACAGCTCCACCGTTTAATGTAAATACGTATCCGGTTTGCGATTTCGAATCATCCAGATCAGTGTCAAAGCTTGCATCAACGTAACCCTTTACGATGAGTTCTTTGTCACCTCCATACACGAGAAACATTTCCTTAGTCCTTTTCAGGTACTTCAGGATATTCTTAACCGCTGTCCAGTGATCCACTCCTGGATTACTTTGGTACCTCCCTGCCAAACTTATAGCAAGGCACACATCAGGTCTGGTACATAGCATTGCATACATGATAGAGCCTATGGCTGAAGCATAGGGGACATCTTTCATCTTCTCTCTATCTTCTGCATTGGTCGGGCATTGAGTCTTACTCAACTTCACACCTTGCAATACAGGCAAGAACCCTTTCTTCGCTTGATCCATTTTGAACTTCTTCAAAATCTTGTCAAGGTATGTGCTTTGTGAAAGTCCAATTAAGCGTCTTGATCTATCTCTATAGATCTTAATGCCCAATATGTAAGCAGCTTCACCGAGGTCTTTCATTGAAAAACTCTTATTCAAGTATCCTTTTATGCTATCCAGAAATTCTATAACATTTCCAATCAGTAATATGTCATCTACATATAATATCAGAAATGCTACAGAGCTCCCACTCACTTTCTTGTAAATACAGGCTTCTCCAAAAGTCTGTACAAACCCAAATGCTTTGATCACACTATCAAAGCGTTTATTCCAACTCCGAGATGCTTGCACCAGTCCATAAATGGACCGCTGGAGCTTGCATACTTTGTTAGCTCCCTTTGGATTGATAAAACCTTCTAGTTGCATCATATACAACTCTTCTTCCAGAAACCCATTCAGGAATGCAGTCTTTACATCCATTTGCCAAATTTCATAATCATAAAATGCGGCAATTGCTAACATGATTCGGACAGACTTAAGCATCGCTGCGGGTGAGAAGGTCTCATCGTAGTCAATCCCTTGAACTTGTCGAAACCCCTTTGCGACAAGTCGAGCTTTGTAGACAGTAACATTACCGTCGGCGTCAGTCTTCTTCTTATAGATCCACTTGTTCTCTATTGCTTGCCGACCCTCTGGCAAGTCAACCAAAGTCCACACTTTGTTTTCATACATGGATCCCATCTCAGATTTCATGGCTTCCAGCCATTTTGCGGAATCTGGGCTCACCATCGCTTCTTCATAGTTTGTAGGTTCGTCATGATCTAGTAGCATGATTTCCAGAATAGGATTGCCGTACCACTCTGGTGCGGATCTCACTCTGGTTGATCTACGAGGTTCTTTAGTAACTTGATCTGAAGTTTCATGATCATCATCATTAACTTCTTCTCTGATTGGTGTAGACGTCACAGAAACCGGTTCCTGTGATGAACTACTTTCCAATAAGCTAGCAGGTACAGTTACCTCATCAAGTTCTACTTTCCTCCCACTCACTTCTTTCGAGAGAAACTCCTTCTCTAGAAAGGATCCATTTTTAGCAACAAATGTCTTGCCTTCGGATCTGTGATAGAAGGTGTACCCAACTGTTTCCTTTGGGTATCCTATGAAGACACATTTCTCCGATTTGGGTTCTAGCTTATCAGGTTGAAGCTTTTTCACATAAGCATCGCAGCCCCAAACTTTAAGAAACGACAACTTTGGTTTCTTGCTAAACCACAGTTCATAAGGTGTCGTCTCAACGGATTTTGACGGTGTCCTATTCAACGTGAATGCGGCCGTCTCTAGAGCATAACCCCAAAACGATAGCGGTAAATCTGTAAGAGACATCATAGATCGCACCATATCTAGTAAAGTGCGATTACAACGTTCGGACACACCATTGCTGTGGTGTTCCGGGTGGCGTGAGTTGCGAAACTATTCCGCATTGTTTCAAATGTAGACCAAACTCGTAACTCAAATATTCTCCTCCACGATCAGATCGTAGAAACTTTATTTTCTTGTTATGATGATTTTCAACTTCACTCTGAAATTCTTTAAACTTTTCAAATGTTTCAGACTTGTGTTTCATTAAGTAGATATACCCATATCTGCTTAAATCATCTGTGAAGGTGAGAAAATAACGATATCCACCAGGAGCCTCAACATTCATCGGACCACATACATCTGTATGTATGATTTCCAACAAATCTATTGCTCTCTCCATAGTACCGGAGAACGGTGTTTTAGTCATCTTGCCCATGAGGCACGGTTCGCAAGTGCCAAGTGATTCATAATCAAGTGACTCCAAAAGTCCATCAGTATGGAGTTTCTTCATGCGCTTTATACCGATATGACCTAAATGGCAGTGCCACAAATAAGTTGCACTATCATTATCAACTCTGCATCTTTTGGCTTCAACATTATGAATATGTGTATCACTACTATCGAGATTCATCAAAAATAGACCACTCTTCAAGGGTGCATGACCATAAAATATATTACTCATATAAATAGAACAACCATTATTCTCTGATTTAAATGAATAACCGTCTCGCATCAAACAAGATCCAGATATAATGTTCATGCTCAATGCTGGCACCAAATAACAATTATTTAGGTCTAATACTAATCCCGAAGGTAGATGTAGAGGTAGCGTGCCGACCGCGATCACATCGACTTTGGAACCATTTCCCACGCGCATCGTCACCTCGTCCTTTGCCAGTGTTCGCTTAATCCGTGGCCCCTGTTTCGAGTTGCAAATGTTAGCAACAGAACCAGTATCAAATACCCAGGTGCTATTGCGAGCTCTAGTAAGGTACACATCAATAACATGTATATCACATATACCTTTGTTCACCTTGCCATCCTTCTTGTCCGCCAGATACTTGGAGCAGTTCCGCTTCCAGTGTCCGGTCTGCTTGCAGTAAAAGCACTCAGTTTCAGGCTTAGGTCCAGACTTGGGTTTCTTCTCTTGAGCAGTAACTTGTTTGTTGTTCTTCTTGAAGTTCCCCTTCTTCTTCCCTTTGCCCTTCTTCTTGAAACTAGTGGTCTTATTGACCATCAACACTTGATGCTCCTTCTTGATTTCTACCTCCGCGGCCTTTAGCATTGCGAAGAGCTCGGGCATAGTCTTATCTATCCCTTGCATATTATAGTTCATCACAAAGCCTTTGTAGCTTGGTGGCAGTGATTGAAGAATTCTGTCAATGACACAATCATCCGGAAGATTAACTCCCAGTTGACTCAAGTGATTGTAATACCCAGACATTCTGAGTATGTGCTCACTGACTGACCCATTCTCTTCCATCTTGCAGCTATAGAACTTATTGGAGACCTCATATCTCTCAATCCGGGCATTCTGTTGGAATATCAACTTCAACTCCTGGAACATCTCATATGCTCCATGGTTCTCAAACCGTCGTTGAAGTCCCGGTTCTAAGCCGTAAAGCATGGCACACTGAACTATCGAGTAGTCATCAGCTTTGCTCTGCCAGACGTTCATAACATCTGGTGTTGCTCCAGCAGCAGGCCTGGCACCTAGCGGTGCATCCAGGACGTAACTCTTCTGTGCAGCAATGAGGATAATCCTCAAGTTACGGACCCAGTCCGTGTAATTGCTACCATCATCTTTCAACTTTGCTTTCTCAAGGAACGCATTAAAATTCAACGGAACAACAGCACGAGCCATCTATCTACAATCAACATAAACAAGCAAGATACTATCAGGGACTAAGTTCATGATAAATTTAAGTTCAATTAATCATATTACTTAAGAACTCCCACTTAGATAGACATCCCTCTAATCTTCTAAGTGATCACGTGATCCAAATCAAACTAAACCATAACCGATCATCACGTGAAATGGATTAGTTCTCAATGGTGAACATCATCATGTTGATCATATCTACTATATGATTCACGCTCGACCTTTCGGTCTCCGTGTTCCGAGGCCATATCTGCATATGCTAGGCTCGTCAAGTATAACCCAAGTATTCCGCGTGTGCAAAACTGGCTTGCACCCGTTGTAGATGGACGTAGAGCTTATCACACCCGATCATCACGTGGTGTCTGGGCACGATGAACTTTGGCAACGGTGCATACTCGGGGAGAACACTTCTTGATAATTTAGTGAGAGATCATCTTATATTGCTACCGTCAATCAAAGCAAGATAAGATGCATAAAAGATAAACATCACATGCAAATCAATATAAGTGATATGATATGGTCATCATCATCTTGTGCTTCGTGATCTCCATCTCTGCAGCACCATCATGATCACCATCGTCACCGGCGCGACACCTTGATCTCCATCGTAGCATCGTTGTCGTCTCGCCAATCTTATGCTTCTACGACTATCGCTACCGCTTAGTGATAAAGTAAAGCATTACAGGGCGATTGCATTTCATACAATAAAGCGACAACCATACGGCTCCTGCCGGTTGCCGATAACTCGGTTACAAAACATGATCATCTCATACAATAAAATATAGCATCATGTCTTGACCATATCACATCACAACATGCCCTGCAAAAACAAGTTAGACGTCCTCTACTTTGTTTGTTGCAAATTTTACGTGGCTGCTACGGGCTGAAGCAAGAACCAATCTCACCTACGCATCAAAACCACAACGATACTTCGTCAAATAGACTCCGTTTTAACCTTCTCAAGGACCGGGCGTAGCCATACTCGGTTCAACTAAAGTTGGAGAAACTGACACCCGCCAGCCACCTGTGTGCAAAGCACGGCGGTAGAACCAGTCTCGCGTAAGAGTACGCGTAATGTCGGTCCGGGCCGCTTCATCCAACAATACCGCCGAACCAAAGTATGACATGCTGGTAGGTAGTATGACTTGTATCGTCCACAACTCACTTGTGTTCTACTCGTGCAAAACATCAAACCATAAAAACCTAGGCTCGGATATCACTGTTGGGTAACGTAGTAATTTCAAAAAAATTCCTACGCACACGCAAGATCATGGTGATGCAAAGCAACGAGAGGGGAGAGTATTGTCTATGTACCCTCGTAGACCGAAGCGGAAGCGTTGACACAACGTAGAGGAAGTAGTCGTACGTCCTCCTCGCGATCCGACCGATCCCAGCGCCGTTACTCCGGCGCCTCCGAGTTCTTGACACACGTACAACACGATGACGTTCTCCGGGCTCCGATCCAGCAAAGCTCTCGGGGAAGAGTTTCGTCAGCACGACGGCGTGGTGACGATCTTGATGTACTACCGACGCAGGGCTTCGCCTAAGCACCGCAACGATATGACCGAGGTGGAATATGGTGGAGGGGGGCACCGCACACAGCTAAGGAACGATCTCAAGGATCAACTTGTGTGTCTTCGGGTGCCCCCTGCCCCCGTATATAAAGGAGCAAGGGGGGAGGGTCGGCCGGCCCTAGAGGCGCGCCAAGGGAGGGGGAGTCCTCCTCCTAGTGGGAGTAGGACTCCCCTTTCCTAGTCCAACTAGGAGGGGGAAGGGGGGAAGGAAGGAGAGGGAGAGGGAGAGGGAAAGGGGGGCCGCGCCCCCCCCCCTCCTTGTCCAATTCGGACTCCTCATGGGGGGGCGCGCGCCACCTCCTGGTGCAGCCCTCTCTCTCCCCTTGTGGCCCAATAGGCCCATTACTTCCCCGAGGGGTTCCGGTAACCCCTCCGGCACTCCGGTAATATCCGAAACCACTCGGAACCATTCCGATGTCCGAACATAGCCGTCCAATATATCAATCTTTACGTCTCGACCATTCCGAGACTCCTCGTCATGTCCGTGATCACATCCGGGACTCCGAACTCCTTTGGTACATCAAAATGCATAAACTCATAATAACTGTCATCGTAACCTTAAGCGTGCGGACCCTACGATTCGAGAATAATGTAGACATGACCGAGACACATCTCCGGTCAATAACCAATAGCGGGACCTGGATGCCCATATTGGTTCCTACATATTCTACGAAGATCTTTATCGGTCAGACCGCATAACAACATACGTCGTTCCCTTTGTCCATCGGTATGTTACTTGCCCGAGATTCGATCGTCGGTATCCAATACCTAGTTCAATCTCGTTACCGGCAAGTCTCTTTACTCGTTCTGTAATACATCGTCCCGCAACTAACTCATTAGTTGCATTGCTTGCAAGGTTTATGTGATGTGCATTACCGAGAAGGCCCTGAGATACCTCTCCGACATTCGGAGTGACAAATCCTAATATCGAAATACGCCAACCCAACAAATACTTTCGGAGACACCTGTAGAGCACCTTTATAATCACCCAGTTACGTTGTGACGTTTGGTAGCACACAAAGTGTTCCTACGGTAAACGGGAGTTGCATAATCTCATAGTGATAGGAACATGTATAAGTCGTGGAGAAAGCAATAGCAACATACTAAACAATCAGATGCTAAGCTAATGGAATGGGTCATGTCAATCAGATCATTCAACTAATGATGTGACCTTGTTAATCAAATGACAACTCCTTTGTCTATGGTTAGGAAACTTAACCATCTTTGATTAACAAGCTAGTCAAGTAGAGGCATACTAGTGACACTCTGTTTGTCTATGTATCCACACATGTATTGTGTTTCCGGTTAATACAATTCTAGCATGAATAATAAACATTTATCATGATATGTAAGGAAATAAATAATAACTTTTATTATTGCCTCTAGGGCATATTTCCTTCAGTGCCCCCCTCGGGGCACCCCCCAGGTGCTGCTCTGGCCCATTGGTGATCTTCTGGTCCATAAAAAATCAACAAAAAGTTTTGCGGTGTTTGGACTCCGTTTGATATTGTTTTCCTATGATGTAAAAAACCATGCAAAAAACAGCAACTGACACTTGGCACTATGTCAATAGGTTAGTACCAAAAAAATGATATAAAGTTGCTATAAAATGATTGTAAAACATCAAAGAATGATAATATAACAGCATGGAACAATAAAAAATTGTAGATACGTTGGAGACGTATCAAAAGACATCGTGCACGTTTGAGAAGTTGGGCAGAATCTCCAATCGATAAGCAAGATCACCTCTTCTACCAATCACCTTGAATGGTCCCATGTATCTAGGGGTAAGCTTCCCCTTGATACCAAAATGTTGTGTGCCTTTCAACGAGACACACAAAGATACACCTGATCGCCAATCTTATAGACCATATCACGGTGATGACTATCGTAATAGCTCTTTTGACGAGACTGGGCAGCCTTGAGATTTTCACGAATGATCTGATGAGTCACTTACGCTTCGTTCATCATATCAGGGCCAAAGAATTGATGTTCTCCCATTTCAAAGCATTTAAGAGGTTGGTGGCACTTTCTTCCATAGAGAATTTCGAACAAAGCCTTGCTGAGGCTAGCTTGGAAACTGTTGTTGTGAGAACTCTACGAGCAGAAGAGGCTCTTCCCACTTCATAGCAAAGGAAATCACACAAGCCCTCACCAAAGGGAGAATTTGATTCACCCTTTCAACTTCACCAAAGGAATACTGTGCAAGAACATCACTCTAGCAGTATACAACTATGCCAACTGAGCTCCAGAGATAGACTCTTTGATAGGAAGAAAGTGAGTGACTTTAAGAAAACTAGTCAACTACCACAAAGATAGCATCGTTTCCCTTCTTGGACTTGGGAAAACATGTGATGAAGTCCATTTCTCTCTCTCTCTCTCTCTCTCTCTCTCTCTCTCTCTCTCTCTCACACACACACACACGCGCACACACACACACACAAACCTTTGTACACCCATACAACTAAAAATTACAAATATATAGTAGGAAAGCCTGCCATAGATGCCATTCGGATTTAATTACAAGTTTACAACACCAAGCTGCACACAATCGAGGAAGATATATAGGCAACGTGTTCACTCTCAATGAGCAGTGAGAGGATTTAGAGATCTACCGAAGTGCAGTCAGAAATCTCAAGGTTCCACAAATCGGTTCAGTGAAGCGGTTTTAGAAAGGTTATGAGCACTGGTTTGTGGAACCTTTCACCAGTTTCGGGAAGGTCCCATTTTCCCCCCTATGTTTCCTTAACTGCTTTATTTTTTCAATTTATTTTTCTTTTTCTCAAATACATATAAACTTTTTAATACACATTGTACATTCCTCATATACATGTTAAACACTTTTTCTACATTGATTAAACATTTTTAAGACGCCATAAACATATTTGTGAAACATGTGAATATTTGAAAAAATGTCACAATATTTGTTGAATGATATGAAATATTTTTCTTTCATTATGTGAGAACTTTTTTATATTGTATAAATATATATTTTAAAATGTAATATATTTTTGAAAGGCGTGAACTGTCTTTTAAATGTCGCGGACACTTTTTGAATGGCATGAAACATTTTTCACAAACAACATACATATTATACACATATTTTACAAATTTCACAAATATATTTTTTAAATGCGTGCATATTTTTAATGGTACATAATTGCATGAACAATTTTGCACTGCATGAATATTGTTTAAATGTGTGATGAATTCTTTCAAAAATTTAACTCAAATTTATTTTGGAATATATCTATGAGTGTTTCAACCCATAATCAAAGTTATAAAAAAAGAAAAACAATAAAATAAAGAACAAAAAAACGTGCGTCTCGTGAGCTACTAGGCTAGCTCACTAGGAAGGTCACTTTTGCCGAGTGCTTCTACCATCTCGTAGCAAGCAAGGGGGCCTCCTATACGGCATCTCAAGTGCTAGTTGTCCATTAATACGAACAATCGCTTGGTCGATTCTTTACTGCCTTGGTCGGTCATTTAGTTTTTGACACTAGATCATTGACTTTTCGAAAATTCAAAAAAAAGGAAATTTGAAAATGTTCATTGATTTTGCAAAAACAAAATCATAAAATTTGAAAAGGTTCACAAAAGTCAAATAAGTTCATCAATTTTGAAAGAAGTTCATCAACTTCGAAAACAATCATGAATTTGAAATAAGTTCATTTTTTTTTGAAAAATAGTTCATCGATTTTCAGAAACATTACATGAGTTTGAAAAAAATCATCGATTTTGAAAAAGTTCTCCAAAATTTAAAAGAAGTTCATCTCTTTGAAAAAAAGCGCACAAACCTAATAAAGGATTATGGACAAACAATAAACCAAAAATTAAAAATTAAAACCCAACAGGAAACGCTGCGCTTTTTAGCATTGCATTTCAAAAAGGAAAAAAGGGCAATCTAGGCACAAGAGGTCGGATGTCCCACTTTGTTATCCATTTTGTACTAAAACCTGGAGTTACCCAGTTCAAATCACGTCTAGCGCTTCATTTGTCATAGTTTAAAACAGAGAAAAACTATAAATGGGCCGGTCCAGAGTAGAGGGGTGCGACGGTTTGCACAATGAACTATAACCGGCGCTTAGGGTGTCATATAGGGTTTGTGGCAAGCGAGACGTACATGCTTCCCTATCCACGCCCCAGCGTTCTCTCGTAACAGGCTGGGGCTGGCACATCTAAGGACTGTATTATGTTTCCATTTGCACAAGCTCCCAATTGGTTGTGTAAAGCTTCCAGTCTCGATTTTTCATAAATTTTCCCTTGTTTTTTATTCGGTTTTTTTCGATGGTTTGTACTTTCTTTTCTTGTTTGTTACATTTCATTTTTTAAACAAAACTTCCAATTTTTTTGACTTTTTAAAATTCCATGATTTTTTTTCAAATTAATTATGAACTCCCTTTCAAATTCGTGAACCTTTTTTATGATTTCAGAAAGTTTTTCAAATTTCATGAACTTTTATTTAGATCACAAGATTTTTTTGAAAGTTCATGAACTGTTTTGATATCCATGACCTTTTATAAAGAATGAACTTTTCAAAAAATGGTAAGCAGTTTATTTTTCCAAATTCATGAACATATTTTAAATTTGCGAATAGTTTTCCAAATTCATGAAAAAATGATTTCCTGGTTTTGTTTTCAAATTTTAATATTGTTTTCTTCACCAAAGCTTTCAAAACTAAGAGGATTTTGGCCCGAAAATTTTGACCTCTTTTGTCAGTCACTAATATATTTTCAAATTGATAAATGTTTGTAAATTCGGGAATATTTTTGGTTTGCACCAAGGTTCTCAAAATTAACATAAATAGGTGCTTGCTTGGCCGCGGCCCACCAAGGCTTCCTACGTGCGCTATTTCTTTTAGCAGCGTCATATAGAAGGGAGCAACTAGTAACAAGCGCTCCTTCGGGAGCCTCACAACGATCAGCGCCACTTGGCGCGCTCCCAGCCATTCGTCACGTGTCGTGTTCTGGACGCTCCTTTCGGATTTTGTTTTTTTATTTTTCTGCACGCGTTTTCGGCTTTTTAAACGGTTTTTTTCTGGGTTTTTTCAACGTTTTGGTTTTCCCTCGGTCTTTCTTAGCTTTTCGACCATAAAATATTTCGAAAAAAAATTGCACGAAAAAAACGCTCTTTCTTTTTTTTTCCTTTCGCGAAAGTCACGGTTTTTCTTCCGCGAGAGTCACGGCCGTGCCTTTCGGAAACAAAAAACCACGTTTTTTGTTTTTTTTTCTTTCGCGAGAGTCACGGTTTTGCTTCCGCGAGAGGCACGGTTGTGCTTTCGCGAGAGTCACGGTTTTGCTTCCGCGAGAGGCACGGTTGTGCTTTCGCGAGAGTCACGACCGTGCCTCTCGAAAAGGGAAAAATAAAACGTGTTTTTTGTTTTTTTTTTCTTTCGTGAGAGTCACGGTTTTACTTCCGCAAGAGGTACTGTTGTGCTTTCGCGAGAGTCACGGTCGTGCCTCTCGGAAAGAGAAAAATAAAACCCGTTTTCTGTTTTTTTTCTTTCGTGAGAGTCACGGTTTTGCTTCCGCGAGAGGCACGGTTGTGCTTTCGCGAGAGTCACGGCCGTGCCTCTCGGAAAGGGAAAAAATACGTGTTTTCTATTTTTTTTCTTTCGCGAGAGTCACGGTTTTGCTTTCGTGAGAGGCACGGTTGTGATTTAGCGAGAGGCACGGACGTGCCTCTTTCGGAAAGGGCAAAAATCGGTGCTCCCGGTCTGGTTTTTTCGCTCGGTTTTTTTCGTCCAGTTTTTTTCGTGAAAAAAAATTCGTCAAAACCTATCAACATGGGATCTAGTTTTGAAGATCTCGACGCGAGAAATCCAATGGTGAAAACGGTTCGAGATTTGGATGCACGGTTTAAGAGATAAAACGTTTTGAATAAACGGATCTACGAAAAAAGGAAAACTCTCAGGTCGCGACATGTGGCGCGCTGCATGTGCGCCACTTGTCGCGACCTGGAAAAGTGGAGTGTTATTTGCAACGGATACTCCTTAATTAGTGATTTCGCATATAGAACCACCTACCAATCCACGGGGCACTGGATATTTTCAGGCGATTCCTATTTAGCGCTGCAGGCGCCAGTTTTGTGTGCATTTTGCAAATTGGTGCCTGCAGGCGTCCGTGCTGGGCCGGCCCAACTTAGTTTTCTAATGCGCAAAAAATTGGCGCACGCACGTATCGATCCCGTGACCTCCGGTTTGGTGGAATAATGCGCTAACCACTAGGCCAATTAGACAGATTAGGTAGTTTCTATCCTTTCAGTTTTTTTCTTTGCTCCCTCAAAAAAACATTATTTTGTTTGTTCCTCTTTTCCTTTTTTTTCATTTTTCTTCTTCTTTATATGATGACTTCTTCTTCAAATTCCTGAAGTTTTTTCATTTTTTGATGAACTTTTTTCTTCAAATTGATGAACTTTTTCATTTTCCGATGAACTGTTTTTTAAAATTATGAACTTTTTTTTAATTCGATGAACTTTTTTTTCAATTTGGATGAACTATTTTCAAATTCGATGAACTTTTTTCAAATCCGATGAACTTGTTTCCAATTCAATGAACTTTTTTCATATCCGATGAACTTTTTTCAAATCCAATGAACTTGTTTCCAATTCAATGAACTTTTTTCATATTCGATTAACTTTTTTTAGAAAATGATGAACTTTTTTTAAACTCATAAACTTTTTTTGAGTTTGCAAAATATTTTGAATATTCTTTTGTATAAAATGAACTTTTTTGAACTCGAGAAATTTTTTGATTTTGGTGATCTTTTTTTTGAATACGCAAACTTTTTCGAACACATGAACTTTTTCGATTTTGGTGAACTTTTATTTGAATGCGCGAACTATTTTTGCATGTCCGTGAACTTCATTTGAAATCTGTGAACATATTTTGAAATAATTGAAACATGTAAACGTTATGTGATAAATAGCACACCTAGTAAGCGTGTAATTAGTTAGGTCGAGTGGTCAACTGCGCTGAACGTGAGTGTGTTGGTGCGAGATCGAATCCCGTCTGCAGCAGTTTTTTGCGGGGGTTTTTTCACCGTGCGCCGTCGTGGGCCGGCCCACCCAGATGTTGTTGCGAGCGCCAGTTAGGTTGCGCAGCGCTGAAGGCGCTGACTAGGAGCTCCCATATTTCCATCTGTTTCCTCGTACAATACTCCTGCGTCCTCCTGAACTCCTGATACCCTGAGCGCCATATAGAGCACAACGGCCTCAGTAACAGCACGGGCCGTAACTACCGGCATGCATGTTCTTTTTTTAGTGATTTCATCTCGTTCAAAGCACGCTTTCGCTTTTGCTATCAAGGTTAGAACAAGCATAACTGAGAGCCATGGTTTGAAAAAAAAAACATAACTGAGAGCGGATTTGATTTGATAAACGTTTTTCTTTGTAGAACTGAACTTATTAACTATCATTGAGAAATGTTCAATTGGACATTTTTTTTCCCGTAGAATTGAACTGGTTGATTATTGTTGGTTCGATCTCGATAAATTATATACTGCTACTACGTTAGCATGTTGCATTTGTGGAAGCAAAGGAGTGTCAGTTGGACCACCCAGGTTTACAATCCTCTGCCTACGCCACTGTCCAGTAGCAGAATGGAGACTACCCGTCGGATACATAATACAGTAAGGCGGTACAAGTATTTGTTCAGAACTACTACTAATCAGGAATTACTGCAGATACCTCACCTAGGCACAAAGCTGTAAAAGGTTTATACTACCGCGCATAGCATTGCATAGGTACCAGGCTAAAATATCGAGGCCATTGAAATTACAACGCTTTTTTTTTGGACGGGTCTACGCAGCGGCCGGCTGCTCGCTTGCCAACGCGAGCGGCCGGCCTAAAATAGAAATTTTTATACTATTTAGGGATTGCCAACGTCCGCTCTATGTAAATATGTATGTATGTAATTTTTGTCCATTAGCGCATGTCTCTTTTGGCATTTAATGCATTTACACCGGTCATATCAGTTGGAAAAAACAGACCAAACATGCATTTGTTTGGGTTTTCAAAATTTGAAAAAGCCATATCTTCCAAACCACGGGTCGGAATTCAGATCCGTCTTCACCGTTGGATTCTTCGCGACGAGATCTTTAAAACTAGATCTCGCATGGATATGTTTCGATGAATTTTTTTATGCCAACTTTGATGTTATATGGTGCAACTTTAGTACTGCATTGTGCAACTTTAGTACTACATGGTGCAACTTTTTTCAAAACCAGTTTTTGGAGATGCATGATCTAACTTCATATGAGGTTGCAACCTAGCAACCATGACAACTTGATGTGCAACTAGTCTACTGCTTCGACCAATTATTTAGTATTGGATGTGCAACCATTGTCCCTACTCGTGGATGTGTAGTTTTTTAGTTGACACACCCTGCCCCATCTCCCCTACCAGCGATATATGCAACTTAGTCTGTTGTTAGAGCCAACTGTCTATTACTCGATGTGCAACTTCTTCCCCTCCCTACTTGTGGATATGCAGTTTCAGTTGGCGGGGGCAACAAACGGAGTTGCACAAAGTCTGCTAGGCAGTTGGATGGTGAAAATTTCACATTCACGAGGGGTAGTGAAAAGTCATATATTCATGAGGGTAGTGAAAAGTTACATATAAACGGGGCGTTAAATTAAGTTGCACGTTGTACAAGAGGGGTGGTTTGGACCAGGTGCTAGTAGAAAAATTACACATCCATGGAGTATCAGGGGAAGTTGCACATCACTCGTAAAATAGTTGGTTGTGGCGGTATCTGAAGTTGCACATCCACTGCTAGACCGTTGGCCGATGCAGCAAACAATGAAACACAACCGGGGAGGGGCTAAGTTGCACATCAACCACGGGGAACAGCTAGCTAGCTGGAACTCCGCAGCCGGATGTGCATTTTTTCACTATTCAACAAATCCATGTCAGTGAGATGTGCAACTTTATCTGTTGCCCTGGCCAACTGCCTAGCAGATTATGTGCAACTAGTTCTATTGCCCCTGCCAACTACTTTCAATAACCGTGTCCAACTGAAAACAACTATGTGTGCAACTAGAACTGCTAAGATGCCAACAAAAAATGATCGCCGTGTGTGCAACTTTCGAATGACCGTGTCCAACTGAAAACAACTATGTGTGCAACTAGAACTACTATAGATGCCAACCAAAAATGAACCATGTGTGTGCAACTTTCCAATGATCGTGTCCAACTGAAAGCAACTATCTGTGCAACTAGAACTACTATAGATGCCAATAAAAAATGATCACCGTGTGTGTAACTTCCGAATGACCGTATCTAACTGAGAACAATTATGTGCGTAATATCTAGAAGTACTATAGATGCCAACAAAAAATGGTCGCTATGTGTGCAACTTCCCAATGATCGTATCCAACTGAGAACAAATATGTGTGCAATTAAAACTACTATAGATGCCAACAAAAATGATCACCATGTGTGTAACTTCCCAATAATCGTGTCCAACCAAAAACAACTATGTGTCCAACTAAAACTACTATAGATGTCAACAAAAAATGATTGCCATGTGTGCAATTTTTCAATGATAGAACCCAACTGAGAACAGCTGTATGTGCAACTACAACTACTATAGTAATGATTGTCTCCGACGAAAACAACTATGCGCGCAACAAGAATTACTATAAATGCCAAAAGAAATGAACGCCCTGTGTATTCAGTTCAATGTATTCCTTTCCACTTTCACCACCGTATGAAAAAAGTTCAGTGTTGTGCAACTTTCTAATTGTCGTATCTAACTGAGAAATGTGTGCAACTACAACTACTATTGTTGAACGTTACTCATCCACGAGAAGAAGAGACTCCTAGAAGCCCCTTTGCCCGTTGAGTAGTTTTATGCAGCCGACGTTTCTGGCCGATGCGTGCACGACATGTTGGGGAACGTTGCAGAAAACAAAAAATTTCCTACGGTTTCACCAAAATCCATCTATGAGTTCATCTAGCAACGAGTGATCGGGTGCATCTACATACCTTTGTAGATCGCGAGCGGAAGCGTTCAGAGAACGGGGATGAGGTAGTCGTACACGACGTGATCCAAATTACCGGAGATCCTAGCACCGAACGGACGGCACCTCCGCGTTCAACACATGTACGGTCAGCGTGACGTCTCCTCCTTCTTGATCCAGCAAGGGGGAAGGAGAGGTTGATGAAGATCCAGCAGCACGACGGCGTGGTGGTGGATGCAGGGCGTCACAGCAGCAGGGCTTTGTCGTGTACTGCGAGAGGAAGAGGTGTAGCAGGGAGAGAGGGAGGCGCCAGGACTCAGGTGCGGCTGCCCCCTCCCCCCCCCTCATATATATAGCCCCCTAGGGGGGCGCCGTCCCTAGGAGATTGGATCTCCTAGGGGGGCGGCGGCCAAGGGCTGGAGTGGCCCCCAAGCCAAGGTGGGGCGCCCCCCACCCCTAGGGTTTCAACCCTAGGCGCATGGGGTGGGCCTAGGGGGGCGCACTAGCCCACTATGGGCTGGTTCCCCTCCCCACTTTGGCCCATGGGGCCCTCCGGGATGGGTGGCCCCACCCGGTGGACCCCCAGGACCCTTCTGGTGGTCCCGGTACAATACCGATGACCCCGAAACTTGTCCCGATGGCCGAAACAGCACTTCCTATATATAATTCTTTACCTCCGGACTATTCCGAAACTCCTCGTGACGTCCGGGATCTCATCCGGGATTCCGAACAACATTCGGGTTACTGCATATACATATCTTCACAACCCTAGCATCACTGAACCTTAAGTGTGTAGACCCTACGGGTTCGGGAGAGATGCAGACATGACCGAGACGGCTCTCGGGCAATAACCAACAGCGGGATCTGGATACCCATGTTGGCTCCCACATGCTCCACGATGATCTCATCGGATGAACCACGATGTCGAGGATTCAATTAATCCCGTATACAATTCCCTTTGTCAATCGGTATTTTACTTGCCCGAGATTCGATCGTCGGTATCCCAATACCTTGTTCAATCTCGTTACCGGCAAGTCACTTTACTCGTACCGTAAAGCATGATCCCGTGATCAAACACTTTGATCACATTGAGCTCATTATGATGATGCATTACCGGGTGGGCCCGGTGATACCTCTCCGTCATGCGGAGTGACAAATCCCAGTCTCGATCCGTGTCAACCCAACAGACACTTTTGGAGATACCCGCAGTATACCTTTATAGTCACCCAGTTACGTTGTGACGTTTGGCACACCCAAAGCACTCCTACGGTATCCGGGAGTTACACGATCTCATGGTCTAAGGAAATGATACTTGACATTGGAAAACTCTAGCAAGCGAACTATACGATCTTGTGCTATGTTTAGGATTGGGTCTTGTCCATCACATCATTCTCCTAATGATGTGATCTCATTATCAATGACATCCAATGTCCATAGTCAGGAAACCATGACTATCTGTTGATCAACGAGCTAGTCAACTAGAGGCTTACTAGGGACATGTTGGTGTCTATTATTCACACATGTATTACGATTTCCGGATAACACAATTTTAGCATGAATAAAGACAATTATCATGAACAAGGAAATATAATAATAATGCTTTTATTATTGCCTCTAGGGCATATTTCCAACAGTCTCCCACTTGCACTAGAGTCAATAATCTAGTTACATTGTGATGAATCGAACACCCATGGAATTCTGGTGTTGAACATGTTTCGCTCTAGGGAGAGGTTTAGTCAACGGATCTGCTACATTCAGGTCCGTATGTACTTTACAAATATCTATGTCTCCATCTTGAACATTTTCACGAATGGAGTTGAAGCGACGCTTGATGTGCCTCGTCTTCTTGTGAAACCTGGGCTCCTTGGCAAGTGCAATAGCTCCAGTGTTGTCACAGAAGAGTTTGATTGGCCCCGACGCATTGGGTATGACTCCGAGGTCGGTGATGAACTCCTTCACCCAAATTGCTTCAAGTGCTGCCTCCGAGGCTGCCATGTACTCCGCTTCACATGTAGATCCCGCCATGACGCTCTGCTTGCAACTGCACCAGCTTACTGCCCCACAATTCAAAATATACACGTATCCGGTTTGTGACTTAGAGTCATCCAGATCTGCGTCGAAGCTAGCGTCGACGTAACCCTTTACGACGAGCTCTTCATCACCTCCATAAACAAGAAACATTTCCTTAGTCCTTTTCAGGTACTTCAGGATATTCTTGACCGCTGTCCAATGTTCCTTGCCGGGATTACTTTGGTACCTTCCTACCAAACTCACGGCAAGGTTTACATCAGGTCTGGTACATAGCATGGCATACATAATAGAACCTATGGCTGAGGCATAGGGGATGACACTCATCTCTTCTATATCTTCTGCCGTGGTCGGACATTGAGCTGAGCTCAATTTCACACCTTGTAACACAGGTAAGAACCCCTTCTTAGATTGATCCATATTGAACGTCTTCAATATCTTATCAAGGTATGTGCTTTGTGAAAGACCTATGAGGCGTCTTGATCTATCTCTATAGATCTTGATGCCTAATATATAAGCAGCTTCTCCAAGGTCCTTCATTGAAAAACTCTTATTCAAGTAGGCCTTAATGCTGTCCAAGAGTTCTATATCATTTCCCATCAAAAGTATGTCATCTACATATTGTATGAGAAATGCTACAGAGCTCCCACTCACTTTCTTGTAAACGCAGGCTTCTCCATAAGTCTGCGTAAATCCAAACGCTTTGATCATCTCATCAAAGCGAATGTTCCAACTCCGAGATGCCTGCACCAGCCCATAAATCGAGCGTTGGAGCTTGCACACCTTGTCAGCATTCTTAGGATCGACAAAACCTTCCGGCTACATCATATACAATTCTTCCTTAAGGAAACCATTAAGGAATGCCGTTTTGACGTCCATTTGCCATATTTCATAATCGTAGAATGCGGAAATTGCTAACATGATTCGGACGGACTTCAGCTTCGCTACCGGTGAGAAAGTCTCATCGTAGTCAACCCCTTGAACTTGTCAATAACCCTTAGCGACAAGCCGAGCTTTATAGATGGTCACATTACCATCCGCGTCTGTCTTCTTCTTAAAGATCCATTTATTTTCTATGGCTCGCCGCTCAACGGGCAAGTCAGTCAAAGTCCATACTTTGTTTTCATACATGGATCCTATCTCGGATTTCATGGCTTCCAGCCATTTGTCGGAATCCGGGCCCGCCATTGCTTCTTCATAGTTCGAAGGTTCACCGTTGTCTAACAACATGATTTCCAAGACAGGATTGCCGTACCACTCTGGTGCAGAACGTGTCCTTGTGGACCTATGAATTTCAGTAGGAGCTTGATTAGAAGTATCTTGATCATCATCATTAATTTCCTCTCTAGTCGGTACAGGCACCTCAGAAACGTTTTCTTGAGTTGCGCCATTTTCCGGTTCAAGAGGTAACACTTCATCAAGTTCTACTTTCCTCCCACTTACTTCTTTCGAGAGAAACTCCTTCTCTAGAAAGGATCCATTCTTGGCAACAAAGATCTTGCCTTCGGATCTGAGGTAGAAGGTATACCCAATAGTTTCTTTAGGGTATCCTATGAAGACGCATTTTTCCGACTTGGGTTCGAGCTTTTCAGGTTGAAGTTTCTTGACATAAGCATCGCATCCCCAAACTTTTAGAAACGACAGCTTATGTTTCTTCCCAAACCATAATTCATATGGTGTCGTCTCAATGGATTTCGACGGAGCCCTATTTAAAGTGAATGCGGCAGTCTCTAAAGCATAGCCCCAAAAAGATAGCGGTAAGTCGGTAAGAGACATCATAGATCGCACCATATCTAATAGAGTGTGATTACGACGTTCGGACACACCATTACGCTGAGGTGTTCCAGGCGGCGTGAGTTGTGAAACTATTCCACATTTTCATAAGTGTGTGCCAAATTCATGACTCAAGTATTCTCCTCCACGATCTGATCGTAGAAACTTGATCTTTTTATCACGTTGATTTTCAACCTCACTCTGAAATTCCTTGAACTTTTCGAAGGTCTCAGACTTGTGTTTCATTAAGTAGACATACCCATATCTACTCAAGTCATCAGTGAGCGTGAGAACATAACGATAGCCACCGCGAGCCTCAACACTCATTGGACCGCACACATCGGTATGTATGATTTCCAATAAGTTGGTTGCTCGCTCCATTGTTCCTGAGAACGGAGTCTTGGTCATTTTACCCATGAGGCATGGTTCGCACGTGTCAAATGATTCATAATCAAGAGACTCTAAAAGTCCATCTGCATGGAGCTTCTTCATGCGTTTGACACCTATGTGACCAAGGCGGCAGTGCCACAAATATGTGGGACTATTGTTATCAACTTTAACTCTTTTGGTATTCACACTATGAATATGTGTATCATCACGTACGAGATTCATCAAGAATAAACCATTAACCATCGGAGCATGACCATAAAACATATCTCTCATATAAATGGAACAACCATTATTCTCGGATTTAAATGAGTAGCCATCTCGAATTAAACGAGATCCAGACACAATGTTCATGCTCAAACTAGGCACTAAATAACAATTATTGAGGTTTAAAACTAATCCCGTAGGTAAATGTAGAGGCAGCGTGCCGACGGCGATCACATCGACCTTGGAACCATTCCCGACGCGCATCGTCACCTCGTCCTTCGCCAGTCTCCGTTTATTCCGCAGCTCCTGCTTTGAGTTACAAATGTGAGCAACTGCACCGGTATCAAATACCCAAGAGCTACTACGAGTACTGGTAAGGTACACATCAATTACATGTATATCACATATACCTTTTGTTTTGCCGGCCTTCTTGTCCGCTATGTATTTGGGGCAATTCCGCTTCCAGTGACCACTTCCCTTGCAATAAAAGCACTCAGTCTCGGGCTTGGGTCCATTCTTTGGCTTCTTCCCGGCAGCTTGCTTGCCGGGCGCGGCAACTTCCTTGCCGTCCTTCTTGAAGTTCTTTTTACCCTTGCCCTTCTTGAACTTAGTGGTTTTATTCACCATCAACAGTTGATGTTCCTTCTTGACTTCTACCTCTGCTGATTTCAGCATAGGAAACACTTCAGGAATGGTCTTTTCCATCCCTTGCATATTGAATTTCATCACAAAGCTCTTGTAGCTTGGTGGAAGCGACTGGAGGATTCTGTCAATGACCGCATCGTCCGGGAGATTAACTCCCAGCTGACTCAAGCGGTTATGTAACCCTGACATAGTGAGTATGTGCTCACTGACAAAATTATTTTCCTCCATCTTACAGCTGAAGAATTTGTCGGAGACTTCATATCTCTCGACCCGGGCATGAGCTTGGAAAACCATTTTCAGCTCTTCAAACATCTCATATGCTCCATGTCTCTCAAAACGCTTTTGGAGCCCCGGATCTAAGCTGTAAAGCATGCCGCACTGAACGAGGGAGTAGTCATCGGTACGTGCCTGCCAAGCGTTCATAACGTCTTGTTCTGCAGGGAGAACAGGTGCGTCACCCAGCGGTGCTTGTAGGACATAATCTTTCTTGGCAGCTATGAGGATGATCCTCAGGTTCCGGACCCAGTCCGTGTAGTTGCTGCCATCGTCTTTCATCTTGGTTTTCTCTAGGAATGCGTTGAAGTTGAGGAGTACGTTGGCCATTTAATCTACAAGACATATTGTAAATATTTTAGACTAAGTTCATCATAATTAAGTTCATCTAATCAAATTATTAATGAACTCCCACTTAGATAGACATCCCTCTTCTAGTCATCTAAGTATAACATGATCCGAGTCAACTAGGCCGTGTCCGATCATAACGTGAGACGAACTAGTCAACATCGGTGAACATCTTCATGTTGATCGTATCTTCTATACGACTCATGCTCGACCTTTCGGTCTTCTGTGTTCCGAGGCCATGTCTGTACATGCTAGGCTCGTCAAGTCAACCTAAGTGTTTGCATGTGTAAATCTGTCTTACACCCGTTGTATGTGAACGTTAGAATCTATCACACCCGATCATCACGTGGTGCTTCGAAACAACGAACTGTCGCAACGGTGCACAGTTAGGGGGAACACTTTCTTGAAATTATTATGAGGGATCATCTTATTTACTACCGTCGTTCTAAGTAAACAAGATGCAAAAACATGATAAACATCACATGCAATCAAATAATAAACGTGACATGATATGGCCAATATAACATAGCTCCTTTGATCTCCATCTTGGGGCTCCATGATCATCTTTGTCACCGGCTTGACACATGATCTCCATCATCATGATCTCCATCATCGTGTCTCCATGAAGTTGCTCGCCAACTATTACTTCTACTACTATGGCTAACGCGTTTAGCAATAAAGTAAAGTAATTTACATGGTGTTTCTCAATGACACGCGGGTCATACAAAAATAAAGACAACTCCTATGTCTCCTGCCGGTTGTCATACTCATAGACATGCAAGTCGTGATTCCTATTACAATAGCATGAACATCTCATACATCACATATATATCATTCATCATTCATCACAACTTTGGCCATATCATATCACAAAGCACTTGCTGCAAAAACAAGTTAGACGTCCTCTAATTGTTGTTGCAAGTTTTACGTGGCTGAATTAGGGTTCTAGCAAGAACGTTTTCTTACCTACGTGAAAGCCACAACGTGATTTGTCAACTTCTATTTACCCTTCATAAGGACCCTTTTCATCGAATCCGCTCCAACTAAAGTGGGAGAGACAGACACCCGCCAGCCACCTTATGCAACTAGTGCATGTTAGTCGGTGGAACCGGTCTCACGTAAGCGTACATGTAAGGTTGGTCCGGGCCGCTTCATCCCACAATACCACTGAAGCAAGATAAGACAAGTAGCGGCAAGAAAAGTTGACAACATCTACGCGCACAACAAATTGTGTTCTACTCGCGCAAGAAGAACTACGCATAGACCTAGCTCATGATGCCACTGTTGGGGAACGTTGCAGAAAACAAAAATTTTCCTACGGTTTCACCAAGATCCATCTATGAGTTCATCTAGCAACGAGTGATCAGATGCATCTACATACCTTTGTAGATCGCGAGTGGAAGCGTTCAGAGAACGGGGATGAGGTAGTCGTACACGACGTGATCCAAATCACCGGAGATCCTAGCACCGAACGGACGGCACCTCCGTGTTCAACACATGTACGGTCAGCGTGACGTCTCCTCCTTCTTGATCCAGCAAGGGGGAAGGAGAGGTTGATGAAGATCCAGCAGCACGACGGCGTGGTGGTGGATGCAGGGCGTCACAGCAGCAGGGCTTCGCCGTGTACTGCGAGAGGAAGAGGTGTAGCAGGGAGAGAGGGAGGCGCCAGGACTCAGGTGCGGCTACCCCCTCCCCCCCTCATATATATAGCCCCCTAGGGGGGCGCCGGCTCTAGGAGATTGGATCTCCTAGGGGGGGCGGCGGCCAAGGGCTGGAGTGGCCCCCAAGCCAAGGTGGGGCGCCCCCCCACCCCTAGGGTTTCAACCCTAGGCGCATGGGGTGGGCCTAGGGGGGTGCACCAGCCCACTATGGGCTGGTTCCCCTCCCCACTTTGGCCCATGGGGCCCTCTGGGATGGGTGGCCCCACCCGGTGGACCCCCGGGACCCTTCTGGTGGTCCCGGTACAATACCGATGACCCCGAAACTTGTCCCGATGGCCGAAACAACACTTCCTATATATAATTCTTTACCTCCGGACTATTACAAAACTCCTCGTGACGTCCGGGATCTCATCCGAGACTCCGAACAACATTCGGGTTACTGCATATACATATCTTCACAACCCTAGCGTCACCGAACCTTAAGTGTGTAGACCCTACGGGTTCGGGAGAGATGCAGACATGACCGAGACGGCTCTCGGGCAATAACCAACAGCGGGATCTGGATACCCATGTTGGCTCCCACATGCTCCACGATGATCTCATCGGATGAACCACGATGTCGAGGATTCAATTAATCCCGTATACAATTCCCTTTGTCAATCGGTATTTTACTTGCCCGAGATTCGATCGTCGGTATCCCAATACCTTGTTCAATCTCGTTACCGGCAAGTCACTTTACTCGTACCGTAAAGCATGATCCCGTGATCAAACACTTTGATCACATTGAGCTCATTATGGTGATGCATTACCGAGTGGGCCCGGTGATACCTCTCCGTCATGCGGAGTGACAAATCCCAGTCTCGATCCGTGTCAACCCAACAGACACTTTCGAAGATACCCGCAGTATACCTTTATAGTCACCCAGTTACGTTGTGACGTTTGGCACACCCAAACCACTCCTACGGTATTCGGGAGTTACACGATCTCATGGTCTAAGGAAATGATACTTGACATTGGAAAACTCTAGCAAGCGAACTATACGATCTTGTGCTATGTTTAGGATTGGGTCTTGTCCATCACATCATTCTCCTAATGATGTGATCTCGTTATCAATGACATCCAATGTCCATAGTCAGGAAACCATGACTATCTGTTGATCAACGAGCTAGTCAACTAGAGGCTTACTAGGGACATGTTGGTGTCTATTATTCACACATGTATTATGATTTCCGGATAACACAATTTTAGCATGAATAAAGACAATTATCATGAACAAGGAAATATAATAATAATGCTTTTATTATTGCCTCTAGGGCATATTTCCAACACGACATGAGCTAATCACCGTTAGATGAAATCCCTTCATAAATAAGGAATGTGAGATCTTAGCATCGTTCATGTGACGTCCATAAAACATCGTGTGTGAAGCTATTCCGTTGCCCGTTCCCACCACCGGACACCGGGCCTCCACACGGAACGACATGGGCGGCAAGGGGCAGGACCGGCTCGCCATGGCTGCCTCGGCCAGCGCCACGGTGTCGAGCCGGGAGTTGGTGCACATATTGTGTGAGGACGAATATGTATACTGTGAAAACTTAAATGCAAAATAAAATTAAGTTAAGGGAGATGAAGTTTACTTAATTAAGCTCGAGGCCTTAACAGATAATTGTAGAAACTAAATCGTGAAATAATTAGACAGCAAGGGTTAAACTGCGAAATGGTGAAGAGATAAGGTTCTCTCCCCGAGCCGTTCGACCGTACGGTGGCAGCGCTTACTGCCGGTGCTCGCGCCGTTCATCGTTGTGGCCCTCCCGGGCCAGCAGCCAGCAATTCCGCTGTTGGGCCCCCGAATCGGGGCATGGCCGCCGAGGAGCTCCTTCCCTTGATCCGGGGGATGAGCAGCTCCACCATCGGGGAGGAGGGCCGTCGGCTGTGGCGACGATAGCCGCTGGTTGGTCCATCTCTGCTGGATCTTCCCGTCACTGGGATATGTGGAAGAGAAGACCTCCCAGCCTCACGTTGCTCCCTGCTGCTCGAGGCTGGCCATCCATGGCGAGGCAGAGCCATTATACAACTCGAAAAAGGGAAGAAGAAAATGGCAGCGCTGCTGCTCCGGCTGCACGGCCGACCTGCTCGCCGCGCTCCTTCGGTTCCGCCATCTCCCCCTTGACCTCCCGGGCGTCGACACCGGCGTATCATGTGCTTCATCGTCACCTCTGTGCTCGGCAATCAGGACTAATGGAGACGAGGAAGAGAGATAGCAGCGGGATGGGGTTAGCGATGCGTGCGCTTGTCGTTGTCGGGTAGCGAGAGACTTTTGTCGTTGTCTGGTAAAGGGTGCGCTGCGCGATGATAGGAACGAGATCGAGCGTCCAGGAGCCGGCCGCTCGTTCTCGTCAAATAGTGCGCGTGCACTTTGAAGAATTCGGGTTTTTTTTGCTGGTGATTGAAATTACAATGCTAACGATCTAGAGAGCAGACAAGGATTTTCCGAGACTACATTTGTCCGAGACAGGGAGTGAGTTTTGCTGGAATTTTGTCTATTTTGGACCGGTCCAATAGCAATTTCAGAAATTCCTAAAAAATCCTAGAGGCTCAGGCAGCCCATTCGTGTAAGGCAAGAGGTGGAACTAAAGTTTAGTCCCACATTACTAGTTTAGAGGGAGTTGGACCTCTTTATAAGGAAGGTTCTTTCCCCACATGTATGAGGATGAGAACAAGAGGGACATCCAGGCGCGCTCCTGCTCCGCCGATCCGATCCGATGATGGGTACTCTTGCGTCTATAAAAGGGAGGTCGCTCCTTGTTCTAGTGTTTGCCCTAGATATGTTAGACTCTATTTCATATATGCTTCATATATGAAGATGTTGTTTACCTTCTCTTTTTTAAATCGTATGACTTGTTTTATCACTGCTATACTAGTCGTGCTTTATCTAGTATTTATGTTAATAAAATCATTCGGTATATTGCTCATATTTCAACAATCCAAAAACCTTATTATAGGCAATTTACACCAAGTGGTTTTGCTGTTTCCATGAGACCTCCTATGTTTGAGGGTATCCACTATAAGAGGTGGCACGTGAGAGCGGTCTTATGGTTTCAAACCATGAGTTGCTATAACTCCACTCTTGGCAAATCTGAAGGGGAGTATGATGCCCAACAGGAACAAGCTTTTCAGAAATGGATACTCTGCTTAAGGCTGCTTTCTTAAGTGTTCTTGGTGAGAACATAGTTGATGTGTATGCGTCAATTGACAATGGAAAAGATATGTGGGACGCACTCGAGGCCAAGTTTCGGGTCTCGGATGCTGGCACTGAGTTGTACATCATGGAGCAATTCTATGATTACAGGATGACTGAAGAGAGCTCCGTGGTTGAGCAAGCTCATGAGATACGGTAATTTGCTAGAAAACTTGAGCACTTCAATTGTATGCTACCAGACAAGTTTGTTGCCGGAGGTATCATCACTAAGCTTCCTCCTTCATGGAGGAACTTTGCTACCTTACTGAAGCATAAGAGACAGGAGTTTTCCGTTTCGGATCTCATTGGTACTCTTGATGTGGAAGAAAAGGCGAGAGCAAAGGACACACGTGCTCGAGGTATTGAGGGAGGATCTAGTGCCAATGTGGTACAGAAGCAGATCTTCCAGCCCCACAAGTTCAAGAACAAGGGTAAGTTTGACGGTAAAGCAAAGTTTGATGGAAAAAACAAGGTTGTGCAGCACAAGAACTTCAAGAAGAAGAATGACAAGAAGAAAGGTGTCTGTCATGTGTGTGGGGATCCTGATCATTGGGCTCCTAGTTGCCCTAATCGCTATGACAAGCGTAATCTTGGGAAAGGCGGCAAGACCGCTAATGTTGTCATTGGAGACACTGACATGAAGGATGTTGGGTATGGTATATTTCGCATTATTATTTTAGTATGTCATTCTCCTGATTGGTTGATTGACATGGGTGCTAATGTGCATGTATGCGGTGATATTTCCATGTTTTCGTCTTATCAGACCGCAGGGACTTCAACCGTGCTGATGGGCAACGGTTCAAGTGCTTCTGTTCGTGGTGTTGGCACGGTCAATCTGAAGTTTACTTCGGGGGGGATCATGCAGCTGAAGAACGTGCATTATGTCCCCTCCGTCAATAAAAATCTTGTTAGCGGATCTCTTCTATGTAGAGATGGCTATAAGCTTGTCTTTGAGTCGAATAAATTTGTAATATCCAAGTATGGAACCTTTGTTGGTAAAGGCTATGATTCAGGAGGCCTGTTTCGTTTATCCTTATCAGATGTTTGCAATAAAGTTGTTAATCATGTTTGCAATAATAGTGAATCAAATGTGTGGCATTCACGTCTTTGTCATGTTAACTTTGGTTGCATGTCGCGACTAGCGAAGTTGAACTTAATCCCTAGTTTTACCACTGTCAAGGGATCTAAGTGTCAAGTGTGTGTGCAAGCTAAGCAACCTCGTAAGTCTCACGTGACTGCGGAAACGAGAAATCTTGCACCACCAGAACTCATACATTCAGATCTATGTGAAATGAATGGTGTTTTGACAAAAGGTGGAAAGAAATATTTCATGACATTAATTGACGAATCCACTAGATACTGCCATGTGTATCTTCTGAAATCTAAGGATGGGGCTTTGAACTTTTTCAAGATCTATAAAGCTGAAGTGGAAAACCAACTTGATCGAAAAATGAAGAGGCTTAGGTCCGTCCGTGCTGAAGAGTATTTTTCCAATGAATTTGATGCTTTTTGAGCGGAACATGGTATAATCCATGAGAGGACGCCTCCCTATTCACCTCAGTCAAATGGGGTAGCCGAAAGAAAGAACCGTACTCTAACTGATTTGGTGCCATGTTAGACACATCGGGTCTCTCCAAGGCATGGTGGGGGAGGCGATATTGACTGCATGTCATGTCCTAAACCGAGTTCACACAAAGAACAAAGAGACAACTCCATTCGAGGAATGGGAGAAGAAAAGATTAAAGCTCTCTTATCTATGAACCTAGGGTTGTTTGGCGAAAGTCAATGTGCCAATTCCAAAGAAGCGCAAGCTTGGACCAAAGACCGTGGATTGTGTTTTCCTGGGATATGCTTTTCATAGCATTGGTTATAGATTCTTGGTTGTAAAAATCTAAAGTACCTGACATGCATGTTGGTACAATCATGGAGTCGAATGATGCGACTTTCTTTGAAGATATCTTTCCCATTTTTGAGATGCCTAGTTCATCGAATCAGGAACCAGTTACAATTACTGAACCTGCTATTTCGATGGAACACTTTGAAAATCATGTGGAGGAGAACAATGAAGTTCCTACTAGGAGCAAGAGACAGATGACTGCAAAGTCCTTTGGTGATGATTTTCTTGTGTATCTCATAGATGACACTACCAGTTCTATTTCAGAGGCCTATGCATCTGAAGATGCTAACTACTAGAAGGAAGCAGTTCATAGCGAGATGGATTCCATCTTGGCGGAGATTACTGATCGTCCTTATGGGTGCAAACCTATAGGAAGAAAATGGGTATTCGAGAAGAAACTTAGGCTTGATGTTACTATTGAGAAATACAAGGCATGTCTCGTGGCCAAGGGTTATACCCAAAAGGAAGGTGAAGACTTCTTTGATAAGTACTCACCTGCGGCTAGACTGACCACTATTCCAGTACTACTTTCTCTAGCGGCCTCACATGGTCTTCTCGTTCATCAAATGGATGTTAAGACTGCTTTCCTAAATGGAGAGTTGGATGAGGAAGTTTACATGGAACAACCAGATGGGTTTATAGTAGATGGTCAGGAAGGAAAAGTGTGCAAGTTGCTGAAATCTTTGTATGGACTTAAGCAAGCACCCAAGCAGTGGCATGAGAAGTTTGAAAGAACTTTAACAACTGCAGGCTTTCTTGTAAATGAAGCTGATAAATGTGTGTACTATAGCCATGGTGGGGGCGAGGGAGTTATCCTTTGCTTGTATGTTGATGACATTCTGATTTTCGGAAAAAATCTGAATGTTATTAAGGAGGTCAAGGATTTCCTATCTTGTTGTTTTGAGATGAAGGATTTAGGAGTGGCTGATGTCATTCTAAACATCAAGTTCGAAAGAACATGTGGTGCCCCCATGTTTGGTTTTGGTAATTGATGATAATCTCTATGGACTAATGGTTGCCTTGAGTTTTGGAGGTTTTGTCCATAGGATTTTCTTGGAATACATGTGTTGGTTTCAAGGAGAGTTTTTGTCGACCAACGTGCTATTCAAGGAATTGCCTAAAGATTGGTCTTGTGAGAGGTTGATCAGGACTAAGTCAAAGAGTGAATCAAGTTGATCGACACACAAAGTGTAGAAGATGTACCAAGAGGGATCAAGTGATCCCATGGTATGGTAAGCATTGTCAATTACGCTTTGTGTACTAACCCATGGTCTTTGTGAGAGTTCTTTGTGGGGTTAGGTTGCCGTGTGCAAGTTCAAGTGATGCATCACAAAGAGATCAAGTGCTTAAAGATTACCGTCCATTGTGGTGACAATGGACTTGTGAAGATGTGCCGAAGAGTGGCTCGCCCATAATGGAGTATGGGGGAGCAATCTACTAGTCTTCACCAAGCCAATGCAATCAAGAAAGGTGGTCCAACTTGAGGAAGTCAAGATCGTCTACATCTAGCTCAAGTGTACTTTGTGCAAGGAAAAGGTTTGCCCTTGATAGGTTTTCTATTTTACGGTCTCATGGTGGTAGTTGGGAGACCGGGTTATAGGATCGATTGTCGTACTATCAAGGGGGGCTCTTGATGAGTAACTTGATCGTATCGTTCGCAGAGAGCTCAAAGCATTGCATCCTTGCATCATCTTTCTTGGTTCTTGTTTGGTTCTCTTTGTGAGTCTTAGAGCTTATGGTCATCTTGATGACAAGCTCGAGTTCATCAAAAACGGAGTTCTCATGCTTCTTCTATTGCATTTTCGGTGTTGGAGGTTTTACCGGTCTTATTCAAGGAAGGGTTCTCACCATCTTTGTTGGGGAACGTAGTAATTTCAAAATTTTCCTACGCACACGCAAGATCATGGTGATGCATAGCAACGAGGGGAGAGTATGATCTACGTACCCTTGTAGATCGCAACGGAAGCGTTTGACACAACGTAGAGGAAGTAGTCGTACGTCTTCTTCCCGGTCCGACCGATCCAAGCACCGTTACTCCGGCACCTCCGAGTTCTTAGCACACGTTCAGCTCGATGATGATCCTCGGGCTCCGATCCAGCAAAGCGTCGAGGAAGAGTTCCGTCAGCACGACGGCGTGGTGACGATCTTGATGTACTACTGACGCAGGGCTTCGCCTAAGCTCTGCGGCAATATGACTGAGGTGGAATTTGGTGGCAGGGGGCACCGCACACGGCTAAGGAAAGATCTCAATGATCAATTGTGTGTCTAGAGGTGCCCCCTGCCCCCCTATATAAAGGGGCAAAGGGGGAGGGGTGCGGCAGCCATAGGAGGAGTCCTACTCCCGCTGGGAGTAGGACTCCCCTCCAATCCTATTCCTAATAGGACTCCCCAAGTGGGGAAAGAGAGAGGGGCTGGCCGGCCACCTTCCCTAGTCCTAATAGGACTAGGGGAAGGGGGGAGGCGCGCAGCCCATGAGGGCAGCCCTTTCACCTTTCCACCAAGGCCCATGTTGGCCCATTTGGCTCCCGGGGGGAGGCTTTGAGTCTTACTCAATCTCACACCTTGTAACACAGGCAAGAACCCTTTCTTTCTTGATCCATTTTGAACTTCTTCAAAATCTTGTCAAGGTATGTGCTTTGTGAAAGTCCAATTAAGTGTCTTGATCTATCTCTATAGATCTTCATGCCTAATATGTAAGCAGCTTCTCCGAGGTCTTTCATTGAAAAACTTTTATTCAAGTATCCCTTTATGCTATCCAGAAATTCTATATCATTTCCAATCAGTAATATGTCATCCACATATAATATTAGAAATGCTACAGAGCTCCCACTCACTTTCTTGTAAATACAGGCTTCTCCGAAAGTCTGTATAAAACCAAATGCTTTGATCACACTATCAAAGCATTTATTCCAACTCCGAGAGGCTTGCACCAGTCCATAAATGGATCGCTGGAGCTTGCACACTTTGTTAGCTCCCTTTGGATCGACAAAACCTTCCGGTTGCATCATATACAACTCTTCTTCCAGAAATCCATTCAGGAATGCAGTTTTGACATCCATCTGCCAAATTTCATAATCATAAAATGCGGCAATTGCTAACATGATTCAGACAGACTTAAGCATCGCTACGGGTGAGAAAGTCTCATCATAGTCAATCCCTTGAACTTGTCAAAAACCTTTTGCGACAAGTCAAGCTTTGTAGACAGTAACATTACCATCAGCGTCAGTCTTCTTCTTAAAGATCCATTTGTTTCTCAATTGCTTGCCGATCATCGGGCAAGTCAACCAAAGTCCATACTTTGTTCTCATACATGGATCCCATCTCAGATTTCATGGCTTCAAGCCACTTTGCGGAATCTGGGCTCACCATCGCTTCTTCATAGTTCGTAGGTTCATCATGATCTAATATCATGACCTCCAGAACAGGATTACCGTACCACTCTGGTGCGGATCTCACTCTGGTTGATCTACGAGGTTCAGTAGTATCTTGATCTAAAGTTTCATGATCATCATCATTAGCTTCCTCACTTATTGGTGTAGGTGTCGCAGAAATAGTTTTCTGTGATGTACTACTTCTCAATAAAGGAGTAGGTACAGTTACCTCGTCAAGTTCTACTTTCCTCCCACTCACTTCTTTCGAAAGAAACTCCTTCTCTAGAAAGTTTTCGAACTTAGCAACAAAAGTCTTGCCTTCGGATCTGTGATAGAAGGTGTATCCAACAGTTTCCTTTGGATATCCTATGAAGACACATTTCTCCGATTTGGGTTCAAGCTTATCAGGTTGAAGCTTTTTCACATAAGCATCGCAGCCCCAAACTTTAAGAAACGACGACTTTGGTTTCTTGCCAAACCATAGTTCATAAGGCGTCGTCTTAACGGATTTAGATGGTGCCCTATTTAACGTGAATGCGGTCGTCTCTAGAGCGTATCCCCAAAACGATAGCGGTAAATCAGTAAGAGACATCATAGATCGCACCATATCTAGTAAAGTACGATTACGACGTTCGGACACACCATTACGCTGTGGTGTTCCAGGTGGCGTGAGTTGCGAAACTATTCCACAATTTTTCAAATGTACACCAAACTCGTAACTCAAATATTCTCCTCCACGATCAGATCGTAGAAACTTTATTTTCTTGTTACGATGATTTTCAACTTCACTCTGAAATTCTTTGAACTTTTCAAATGTTTCAGACTTGTGTTTCATTAAGTAGATATACCCATATCTGCTTAAGTCATCTGTGAAGGTGAGAAAATAACGATATCCGCCACGAGCCTCAATATTCATCGGTCCACATACATCGGTATGTATGATTTCCAACAAATCTGTTGCTCTCTCCATAGTACCGGAGAACGGTGTTTTAGTCATCTTGCCCATGAGGCACGGTTCGCAAGTACCAAGTGATTCATAATCAAGTGGTTCCAAAAGTCCATCAGTATGGAGTTTCTTCATGCGCTTTACACCGATATGACCTAAACGACAGTGCCACAAATAAGTTGCACTTTCATTATCAACTCTGCATCTTTTGGCTTCAACATTATGAATATGTGTATCACTACTATCGAGATTCAAAAAATAGACCACTCTTCAAAGGCGCATGACCATAAAAGATATTACTCATATAAATAGAACAACCATTATTCTCTGATTTAAATGAATAACCGTCTCGCATTAAACAAGATCCAGATATAATGTTCATGCTCAACGCTGGCACCAAATAACAATTATTTAGGTCTAATATTAATCCCGAAGGTAGATGTAGAGGTAGCGTGCCGACCGCGATCACATCGACTTTGGAACTGTTTCCCACGCGCATCGTCACCTCGTCCTTTGCTAGTGTCCGCTTATTCTGTAGTCCCTGTTTCGAGTTGCAAATATTAGCAACAGAACCAGTATCAAATACCCAGGTGCTACTACGAGCATTAGTAAGGTACACATCAATAACATGTATATCACATATACCTTTGTTCACCTTGCCATCCTTCTTATCCGCCAAATACTTGGGGCAGTTCCGCTTCCAGTGACCAGTCTGCTTGCAGTAGAAGCACTCAGTTTCAGGCTTAGGTCCAGACTTGGGTTTCTTCTCTTGAGCAGCAACTCGCTTGCCGTTCTTCTTGAAGTTCCCCTTTTTCTTCCCTTTGCCCTTTTTCTTGAAACTAGTGGTTTTGTTAACCATCAACACTTGATGCTCCTTCTTGATTTCTACCTCCGCAGCTTTTAGCATTGCGAAGAGCTCGGGAATAGTCTTGTTCATCCCTTGCATATTATAGTTCATCACGAAGCTCTTGTAGTTTGGTGGCAGTGATTGGAGAATTCTGTCAATGACGCAATCATCTGGAAGAGTAACTCCCAATTGAATCAAGTGATTATTATACCCAGACATTTTGAGTATATGCTCACTGACAGAACTGTTCTCCTCCATCTTGCAGCTATAGAACTTATTGGAGACTTCATATCTCTCAATCTGGGCATTTGCTTGAAATATTAACTTCAACTCTTGGAACATCTCATATGCTCCATGACGTTCAAAACATCGTTGAAGTCCCGGTTCTAAGCCGTAAAGCATGGCACACTGAACTATCGAGTAGTCATCAGCTTTGCTCTGCCAGACGTTCTTAACGTCGTCAGTTGCATTAGCAGCAGGCCTATTCCTAATCCCATTCCTAATAGGACTCCCCAAGTGGGGAAAGAGAGAGGGGCTGGCCGGCCACCTTCCCTAGTCCTAATAGGACTAGGGGAAGGGGGGAGGCGCGCAGCCCATGAGGGCAGCCCTTTCACCTTTCCACCAAGGCCCATGTTGGCCCATTTGGCTCCCGGGGGGTTCTGGTAACCCTCCCGGTATTCCGGTAAGATCCCGATTTCACCCGGAACACTTCTGATGTCCAAACATAGGCTTCCAATATATCAATCTTTACGTCTCGACCATTTCGAGACTCCTCGTCATGTCCGTGATCACATCCAGGACTCCGAACAACCTTCGGTACATCAAAATGCATAAACTCATAATAACTGTCATCGTAGCGTTAAGCGTGCGGACCCTATGGTTCGAGAACAATGTAGACATGACCGAGACACATCTCCGGTCAATAACCAATAGCGGGACCTGGATGCCCATATTGGCTCCTACATATTCTACAAAGATCTTTATCGGTCAGACCGCATAACAACATACGTTGTTCCCTTTGTCATCGGTATGTTACTTGCCCGAGATTCGATCGTCAGTATCCAATACTTAGTTCAATCTCGTTACCGGCAAGTCTCTTTACTCGTTCCGTAATACATCATCCCGCAACTAACTCATTAGTTTCAATGCTTGCAAGGCTTAAGTGATGTGCATTACTGAGAGGGCCCAGAGATACCTCTCCGACGATCGGAGTGACAAATCCTAATCTCGAAATATGCCAACCCAACATCTACCATTGGAGACACCTGTAGTACTCCTTTATAATCACCCAGTTACGTTGTGACGTTTGGTAGTACCCAAAGTGTTCCTCCGGCAAACGGGAGTTGCATAATCTCATAGTCATAGGAACATGTATAAGTCATGGATAAAGCAATAGCAACATACTAAACGATCGGGTGCTAAGCTAATATAATGGGTCATGTCAATCAGATCATTCAACTAATGATGTGACCTCGTTAATCAAATAACAACTCTTTGTTCATGGTTAGGAAACATAACCATCTTTGATTAACGAGCTAGTCTAGTAGAGGCATACTAGTGACACTCTGTTTGTCTATGTATTCACACATGTATTATGTTTCCGGTTAATACAATTCTAGCATGAATAATAAACCTTTATCATGATATAAGGAAATAAATAATAACTTTATTATTGCCTCTAGGGCATATTTCCTTCAATTTTCTCTTGGGCCTTTTCTAATTTCCTTCTTTTTGTTATTTCTATCAAGATTGTGTTAGCCCTTGTCGCTAGCTTTCCAACAGTTTGGTTTCATTGAATTTGGAGTCCGTTTGCAGAAGTTGTGTCAGTTTTGGTGTCCTTAAAAAGGCTGCAGCGGTACTACCGCGGCTACTTCCGCTCTGGACCAAAAACTCGTCATAAGTCCAGCGGTGATAAGCACGGATGTATTTTTTTAGTACCGCTCGCAAGCAGTAGTACCACTACCCCTAGCGGTAGTACCGTGACGATGAGAGGTAGTACCGCTCTGTGCGGGCTATGAGCATAGCGGTTGGATTTTTCCCCACCTATAAAAGGGGTCTTCTTCCCCAATGAACCTTATCCTTTAAGCTCATGTTCTTCCCCCATTGTTGACCTTCTTCGAGCTTGCTATCTCTCAATCCCTCCATGGATTCTTGCTAGTTTTGGGGGGAAAAGAGAGAGGAGATCTAGATCCACATTTCCACCAATCACTTTCTCCTCTATGTGAGGGGAACCCCTTGGATCTAGATCTTGGAGTTCTTGGTGTTCTCCTTCTTTTCTTCCTCTCAATTTCCTCCCTAGCATTAGTTGCTTTTTTGGGATTTGGGAGAGAAGTACTTGGGCACTCCGTGTGCCCTTGCCATTGCATTTGGTGCATCGGTTTGAGTTATCCACGGTGATACGTGGAAGTTACAAGTTGAGAAGCTTACTACTCTTGGGTGCTTGGTACCCTTGAGCTTGTTCCTCTTGGGTGCTTGGGCGCCCTAGATGATTGGTGGTGGTCGAAGCTCAATCATTTTGGTGTAAAGCTCCGGGCTAGCGTCGGGGTCTCCAATTAAGTTGTGGAGACCGCCCCGAGCAATTTGACGGGTACCGGTGACCGCCCCCAAGGGTTGCCAAAGTGTACGGGTTCGGTGACCGCCACCAAGGGTTGCCATTTGTACGGGTCCGGTGACCGCCCTCAAGGGTCCCTTAGTGGAATCACGACATCTTGCATTGTGCGAGGGCGTGAGGAGATTACGGTGGCCCTAGTGGCTTCTTGGGGAGCATTGTGCCTCCACACCGCTCCAAACGGAGATTAGCATCCGCAAGGGTGTGAACTTTGGGATACATCGTTGTCTCCGCGTGCCTCGGTTATCTCTTACTCGAGCCCTTTACTTATGCACTTTACTTTGTGATAGTCATATTGTTTCTTGTCATATATCTTGCTATCACATAGTTGTTTATCTTGCTTAGTATAAGTTTTTGGTGCACATAGGTGAGCCTAGTTGTTGTAGGTTTTGTGCTTGACAAATTAACCGCTAGGTTTATTCCACATTTGTTCAAGCCTAAACCATAATTATTTTAAATCGCCTATTCACCCCCCCCCTCTAGGCGACAGCCACGATCTTTCAATTGGTATCAGAGCCTCGTCTCTCTTTGTCGGGCTTAACCGCCTAGAGAGTAAAGATGTCAACTAGATGATTAGGATTCTCTGACACTCTTAGTTTCGATGGCACAAATTTCGATGTTTGGGTAATTCACATGCTTAATCTCTTTAGGGTCATGGACCCAAATTTAGAGCGAATTGTAGATATGGGTTTTTCACCTCCAAAGGATCCCCAAAGATTATCTTTAGAGGATGAGAAAAACTCTTATCTCAATGCTCAAGCTTTTAATGTGCTTTTCGATGCTTTGAGCAATGTAGTTATGTTTCAACTCATGCTGTTCCGGGATGCTCATGAGTTGTGGACAGAGCTTCAAGATAAATATGGTGTGTCCAAGATTTGTGGGGATGATTGTTCTCCCTCCACCTCCGGCTGTGTTGCCTTCTCAACTTCTTATACTTCACCTACATGTGGATTGCCACATGGTAATGCTAGGGTGAGTAGTGTTGGTCATTGCAATGATGATAGTGTGCTTGTTCTTGGTGATTCTGCATCACTATCTTATTGCAATGGTCCTTCTTTGGACTTTAACACTTCGACCACCTTACATGTTTCACATGCTTGTGTTGGTAGTTCTTGCCTATCATGTAGAAATTGCTTGCTCAAATCTCATGACGATATGCTTGCTATGTCTTGTTGCCATGATGAAAATGTATCTATTTCCTCGAGTTGTTGTGCTAACAATGTAGAGGAAACTCAACACTCCATGGAACAAGATGTGGTCTTAAATGGTGCTTCAAGGATCTTATGTCATCATCTATTGCTTTTTGCCTTATGGCTAAGGCTTCAAAGGTATCTCCTACTTTGAACCCTGATATGTCTCTTGATGATGATGTTAATGCTAATGATGATGAGGATAATGATGAAAAGAACGATAATGTTGCTTCCTTAAAAATCAAGGGAGAAATGATTTTTAAAGCTCTTCATAAGAACAAAATTGCTCGTTCCAACTTCATGGAAATAATGTCTATTGCCATTGAGGGCAAGAAATACATTGAGGAGTTGGAATCTCATCTCGAGGAGCATGAGGTCACCATTGATAAAATGGAAGGTCATGAGCGTGATTACACTAATGAGATCGCGGACCTCTCTCAAGCTCTTGAACTTGAACAAACCACCAAGGAATCTCTTGAGGAGACCTTTGCTCTAGAATTATCTAGAATAAAGGAATCTCATGAAAGATCACTTGAGGTGGCAAATGATTTCGAAACTAAAAATGCTAATCTTGAAGTTGCTCATCAAACTCACCGAGTCTCATGCTCAACTTGAAGCTTCTTATTTAAAAGAGCTTGCCAAGTTGTCCTCTCCTCTTGTTGTTAATGATGATGCTTGTGCTACTAACTCTATTACTTGTGAAGCATCCATTTTGAAGGAGAATGTTGAGCTACGGGCTCAACTTGAGTTGCTATCTAGAACTTATGGGAAATTGGAAGAAAACCATGAAAATCTCTCAAGCTCTCATGATGATCTTCTAGTATCCCATAATGTTGTAAATATAGCTCATGAGGCCATGATTGCTAAGGTAACATCTAGTGAGCCTCATGTGGATACTAGCACTACTTCAAGTCAAAATGCTATATTGACATGTGCTAGTCCTTGTAATTCATCTACTCATAATGTTAGTACATCTTGTGATGAATTGCTCTCCTTGCCTTGTTTCTCTAACGATGAAGTTTATACTTCCTCTAGTACTTGTGTTGAGACTAAGCATGTAGAGGAAATCAAAGAGCTCAAGGCCCAAGTCACTTCATTAAAGAAAGACTTGGAAATGTGTCATGAAGGAAAGTCCACACTCAACAATATCTTGAGTGTGCAAAAATCCCCCAATGACAAAGGTGGACTTGGATTCAACTCCAAAAATAAGAATATGTCCAAGATGAACAAGAAGAAGGGCCAAAAACAAGTCAAGAATTCGGCCAAGATTATTTGCTTCAAGTGCAAGATTGAAGGGCATCATGTTAGATCTTGCCCATTGAAGAAGAAGGCCATTAGTGACAAGCAACAAGGGAAGCGGCCACAAGTTCATTCTCATGCTCAACCTAAAGTTGAAGAAAGGCCTCTTCCCAAGAAAACTCAAGCTAATGCTTCTCAAGTTGAGAAATCAAGTGAGAAGAAAGTGAAGAGTAGACGTTGCTACCTATGTCGTGAGAAAGGTCACCTTGCTTCCTCATGCACTGGTGGTAACTTATCCAACCCAATTATTATTGATGATATCTATTCTATTGGGAAGCATAAGGTTGGCAATGTGTTTTCCAAGTTTCTTGGTACTCAAAGTGGTTTCAAGCAAAGAACCATTTGGGTTGCCAAGCCTATTGTGACTAAACTCTTAGGACCCAACTTGGTTGGGGACCAAAAAGCTCAAACTTGATCAATAGGTGTTGTTGGAGGGCATTGGAGACTTGGCTACATTATGAAGAATTAAGGGGACTTCATCATTCTTATTGTCTCAAGCCAAGACAATTGGGTTATCAAGTTTCTATACTATATCCAATGTGCCTCCTTCCGGTAACTTGTACTTAAATTGTTTACATTGAAAGTTACTTGCCCCTTGGCATGTTTTGGTTTTGTTCCTTCCATGTGTTTGTATATGTTGTGTCTCCAAATTGCTTATATGTTGGTTTGCACATCATGTACATGTGTGTCGTACATTGAGCCTTTGTGCATCTTGTTTGTATCTTAGTTGGCTCTTGTGGGAGATTAATGGAATATCCCATTGTGGGGGATTGATGTGCTTTGTGCACCTCATAATCCTATAAATGTGTGTACATGAGTAATACCATCTAGTATTGATATTACAATATTATCTTGTTGCTATGTGGTATGTCTTCTCATGAGAAATTCAAATTCTAAATAGTCCATTAATTATCTCTTGTTGGATCCTCTTATTGCCTCTTGTTAAGTTTTTATTGGTATCACATTATGGGGGAGTAATATGATATGTGCATATTACAAGTCTAGAAAATGTGTACATTTGAGATATTGTCACCTAGAATTGATATTGTAAATTATCTTGTTCCTAGGTGGCATGTTAGTTATATAAGTTGCAATTTGCTTGTGTTTGGTGTGAAGATGATGTTGGATATCCTTGCTATCTACCAACGTAAATTATTTCCAAATACTTTTGTCTTTTGACAATTGGTACTCACTTATGTGTGGTAGAAATTATTGATCATCTTTACATTTGCCTATACTTTTATTTGCCTTATCTCTTGCCTAGGATTGTGTCAACTCCCATTGTATTCCATACCACTTGCGGATCTTGTTATTTCCTTGAGCTTGTCTAGTGTTTGTACAGATATAGTGAAAGTGATGATCCCATCTCGTGCTTTTTGTATTCAAATGCAAATTCTCTATAATGCACAATGCTTGGGGGAGCTATCCTATTTTTCTTAGAACGCTCACCTTGTGATCTTTATCAAGTGTGTGTTGGTGGAATGCAAACGGTTTCTTTTTGGTACTTTGTGCCATCATGAAACTTTGTAGAGCACTTGGTTTGTTTGGAACCATTCTCTATTTTGGGAGTTTGACATCTTTCTTTTTGAGTGTATCAATGGATATCTCATTCTTTGATGTATCTTTCAGTTGATATCCTCCAAGTGTTGATTTATTCATTTGGTATCTTTTCTTCACTTGGTATTTCTTTGTCAATTAGCATCGGTCCTTGAAAGTCTTGAGCATGCATATTTACTTCATGTATTTTCTTTGGCATGCTTTCTTTCTTTGACCCATTATATAGGGGAAACTCCACCAAGTCTCAAATTGGATGAGATGTGCATGAAATTCTATTTCATATCAATGTGTACATATTTATGTGGAGTTTGTCCTATGTATTGGTGTTTCTAACTCTATGGTCCCAATGAGTCTGGGTACCATTTTGTTTGTGTTGTTGTTCTAGGAACAATCGGAGATGCATTGGATGCTCGGCTCACTCACAAGGAAGGTGGTGTCACCATGTGCTTATTAGAGTCAAACTAGGATGATCAATGAACTACTATCTACTACCGTCATTTGGTTTCTTCTACATCCTTCCAATGATATCTCGGTAACAAGTATTTATTCACGCACATTTCTTGCATCAACCTCATGTAGGTTGTATCATGGCATGTTATTCATTCTTTCTTGTGATACAGATTGTGAGCGCGACATCATCTCAAGAGTATGGTACATTGCCATCATCCGTACCTACATCAGCTACATCTTTGCGACAAGGTAACTATAAAGGTATTGATGATATAAGTTCACATGAGAATGATGCATGCCTAGTTAACTTGAATACATCATGTGTAGAGTTACCTGTTGATTTGAGCGCATCACCTATTTTAGAGAATCATGTTACTATCATGAATGCGTCTTGTTTCCTTTCTCAAAGCATCCCAACAATGATCTCTTGTTGCTAGTTGTGATGTCTTTGATGTTCGTGTGGTTGGAATTCATTTATATACAATAAGACCATATCTATCCATGTGCTATGCTCTCAAGCAAATTTCTTATTGGTATATTTATGACTTCCTTTTGGATATCTTGTTATTTCCATTTTGTAACTATTTCGTGTGTATATCCTTCTTTGTGGATTGATATCATCATGATTTTCATCTACTTAGAATCTTATACCCTTGAGAGAAGTTATAGTTGTAGTTGATATCCTTATTCTTCCACGTCCACCTTTCCTTGGTGGTTATGTGAAAGGATTTATCTTGAGTGCGGATCTTATATCGTTGCATCTTGATGCACTATGTTGTGGTGAAGATATTTTTTTTCTTTTGCTTGTCTTAATGAGGCTTGCCATTACGATTGGTATCCCTCCTCTTGACAAAGCTATCTTTCTCTTTCTTCACCATGGGTTGTCACAAGTGTTGGTTATTCATTGTGCATATTTAGTGTGCTTGTGAACCCATTTGCTTGGTGTGTGAGGGAAGGACATGGCATGCACCTTGTATCTCCACTATTCAAGACTATGCTGATGCTTAATGCTCACCCTTACACTAGTCTTCTCAAGTGCTTTGCCATGACTCATTTTGGTTGAGCCTACTTTTAAGTTGCCTCTTTTATATGTTGCTCAACCATTTGTTTGTTGCAAGTGCTAGGCTTTGTTTCCTACATGTCCACTTGCACTTGTTGTGAGTTTCTATTGATTTTTGGGGAGTGATGGTCCTATTTTTGTGCACTTGGTATCCTAATGCAAATATTCTAAGGAGTTACAAATCACGGGGCGATTCACTAGTGTCTTTAGAACACTCCGTTGCTCTCCTGCACTTGTCGTGAGGTTCTATTGATCTTGGGGGAGTGATGGTCCTATTCTGTGCTTGTTGTATCCAATTACAAAACTAAATTATGCACAAATCATGGGGAGCTTCTCTAGTTTCTCTAGAACACTCCTTTGCTCATATCATAATATCTTTTTTTCATGTGGCTTTTAGGATCTTTGGTCTAGTTGGTTCATTTGGTATCTTTTGATAGCTTGCTTCAATTGGTATCTTTTGATTGCTTGATTGCTTGTTTCTTTCTTTGTTATGTCTTTGTGGCATATAATTATTTTGCAATCTTTGGGCCTCAATATAGTTTGTCTTCCCCCAAGTATTTACCGTTGGATATGTGTATTGCATTCCACTCTCTTGTGGAGAAATACACAATTTATGGAGAAACACAATTTATATTGGCCTTCTAAGCTTTTCTCCCATTTTGGCAATCAATGCCAATGGGGGAGAAGTTTCAGAGAGTATTGTGGAGAAGTTTATAGAGTCATATTTTCTTGCTTTGGTTGTGTTCCTAAGCGTTTGCACCTCATATGCATGCATTATTGGTTGTTGCATTGCATGGTGATGCATAATTCCTTGTATAAACTCTCTTGAAAGTGATTGTCATCAATTACCAAAATGGGGGAGATTGAAAGAAGATGCGGTGCCCCCATGTTTGGTTTTGGTAATTGATGACAATCTCTATGTACTAATAGTTGCCTTGAGTTATATTTGAAGGTTTTGTCCATAGGCTTTTTTTGGAGTACATGTGTTGGTTTCAAGGAGACTTTGTGTCGACCAAGGTGTTATTCAAGGAATTGCCTAAAGATTGGTCTTGTGAGAGGTTGATCAGGACTAAGTCAAAGAGTTAATCAAGTTGATGAACACACAAAGCATAGAAGATATACCGACAGGGATCAAGTGATCCCATGGTATGGTAAGCATTGTCAATTACGCTTTATGTACTAACCCATGGTCTTCGTGAGAGTTCTTTGTGGGGTTAGGTTGCCGTGTGCAAGTTCAAGTGATGCATCACGAAGAGATCAAGTGCTTAAAGCTTGCCGTCCATTCTGGTGACAATGGACTTGTGAAGATGTGCCGAAGAGTGGCTCACCCATAGTGGAGTATGGGGGAGCAATATACTAGTCTTCACCAAGCCAACGCAATCAAGAAACGTTGCCCAACTTGAGGAAGTCAAGATCGTCTACATATAGCTCAAGTGGACTTTGTGCAAGGCAAAGGTTTGCCCTTGATAGGTTTTTTATTTTACGGTCTCATGGTGGTAGTTGGGAGACCAGGTTATAGGATCGATTGCCGTACTATCAGGGGGGGCTCTTGATGAGTAGCTTGATCGTATCGTTCGCAGAGAGCTCAAACCATTGCATCCTTGCATCATATTTCTTGGTTCTTGTTTGGTTCTCTCTGTGAGTCTTAGAGCTTATGGTCATCTTTATGACAAGCTCGAGTTCATCGAAAACGTAGTTCTCATGCTTCTTCTATTGCATTTTCAGTGTTGGAGGTTTTACCGGTCTTATTCAAGGAAGGGTTCTCACCATTTTCTCTTGTGCATTTTCTAATTTTCTTCTTTTTGTTATTTATATCAAGATTGTGTTAGCCCTTTTCGCTAGCTTTCCAGCAAACTTGGTTTCGTTGAATTCGGAGTCCGTTTGCAGAAGTTGTGTCAGTTTTTGGTGTCCTTAAAAAGGCTGCAGCGGTACTACCGCCCATGGGAGAGGTACTACCGCTTGGAGAAGTATTACCGCGGCTACTTCCGTGGCTACTTCCGCTCCGGACCAAAAACTTGTCATAAGTCCAGCGGTGGTAGGCACGGATGTATTTTTTTAGTACCGCTCGCAAGCAGTAGTACCGCTACCCTTAGCGGTAGTACCACTACCCCTAGCGCTAGTACCGTGAGGATGAGAGGTAGTACCTCTGTGTGCGGGCTGTGAGCATAACGGTTGGATTTTTTCCCACCTATAAAAGGGGTATTCTTCCCCAATGAACCTTATCCTTTAAGCTCGTGTTCTTCCCCCATTGTTGACCTTCTTCGAGCTTGCTATCTCTCAATCCCTCCATGGATTCTTGCTAGTTTTGGGGGGGAAAGAGAGAGGAGATCTAGATCCACATTTCCACCAATCACTTTCTCCTCTATGTGAGGGGAACCCCTTGGATCTAGATCTTGGAGTTCTTGGTGTTCTCCTTCTTGTTCTTCCTCTCATTTTTCTCCCTAGCATCAGTTGCTTTGGTGGGATTTGGGAGAGCCGAACTTGGGCACTCCGTGTGCCCTTGCCATTGCATTTGGTGCATCGGTTTGAGTTCTCCACGGTGATACGTGGAAGTTACAAGTTGAGAAGCTTATTACTCTTGGGTGATTGGTACCCTTGAGCTTGCTCATCTTGGGTGCTTGGGCGCCCTAGATGGTTGGTGATGTTCGGAGCTCAATCATTGTGGTGTAAAGCTCCAGGCAAGCGTCGGGGTCTCCAATTAGGTTGTGGAGACCGCCCCGAGCAATTAGACAGGTACCGGTGACCGCCCCCAAGGGTTGCCAAAGTGTACGGGTTCGGTGACCGCCACCAAGGGTTGCCATTTATACGGGTTCGGTGACCTCCCTCAAGGGTCCCTTAGTGGAATCACGGCATCTTGCATTGTGCGAGGGCGTGAGGAGATTACGGTGGCCCTAGTGGCTTCTTGGGGAGCATTGTCCCTCCACACCGCTCCAAGCGGAGATTAGCATCCTTAAGTGTGTGAACTTCGGGATACATCGTCGTCTCCGCATGCCTCGGTTATCTCTTACCCGAGCCCTTTACTTATGCACTTTACTTATGCACTTTACTTATGCACTTTACTTTGTGATAGTCATATTGTTTCTTGTCATATATCTTGCTATCACATAGTTGTTTATCTTGCTTAGTATAAGTTGTTTGTGCACATAGGTGAGCCTAGTTGTCGTAGGTTTTGTGCTTGACAAATTAACCGCTAGGTTTATTCCGCATTTGTTCAAGCCTAAACCGTAATTATTTTAAATCGCCTATTCACCCCCCCCCCCTCTAGGCGACATTGCTACCTCTTGAGCACTGCGTTGAATTTCCCCGAAGAGGAAGGGATGATGCAGCAAAGTAGCGTAAGTATTTTCTTCAGTTTTTGAGAAACAAGGTATCAATCCAGTAGGAGGCTACGCGCGAGTCCCTCGTACCTACACAAAACAAATAGCTCAACGCAACCAACGCGATTAGGGGTTGTCAATCCCTTCACGGTCAATTACGGGAGTGAGATCTGATAGCGATGATGGATAATATTTTTGGTATTTTTGGTATAGAGATGCAAAGTGAAAAGTAAAAGGCAAAGTAAAAAAGCAAAGAAATAATAAAGTGATGGAGATTGATATGATGAGAATAGACCCGAGGGCCATAGGTTTCACTAGTGGCTTCTCTCAAGAGCATAAGTATTCTACGGTGGGTGAACAAATTACTGTTGAGCAATTCACAGAATTGAGCATAGTTATGAGAATATCTAGGCATGATCATGTATATAGGCATCACGTCTGAGACAAGTAGACCGACTCCTGCCTGCATCTTCTACTATTACTCCACTCATTGACCGCTATCCAGCATGCATCTAGAGTATTAAGTTAAAAACAGAGTAACGCCTTAAGCAAGATGACATGATGTAGAGGGATAGTTTCATGCAATATGATAAAACTCCATCTTGTTATCCTCGATGGCAACAATACAATACGTGCCTTGCTACCCCTTCTGTCACTGGGAAAGGACACCGCAAGATTGAACCAAAAGCTAAGCACTTCTCCCATTGCAAGAAAAACCAATCTAGTAGGCCAAACCAAACTAATAATTCGAAGAGACTTGCAAACATAACCAATCATACATAAAATAATTCAGAGAAGATTCAAATATTATTCATAGATAGACTTGATCATAAACCCACAATTCATCGGTCTCAACAAACACACCGCAAAAAGAAGATTACATCGAATAGATCTGCACGAGAGAGGGGGAGAACATTGTATTGAGATCCAAAAAGAGAGAAGAAGCCATCTAGCTACTAACTATGGACCCGAAGGTCTGAGGTAAACTACTCACACTTCTTCGGAGGGGCTAGGATGATGTGGAAGCCCTCCGTGATGATGGCACTCTCCGGCGGAGCTCCGGAACAGGCCCCAAGATGGGATCTCGTGGATACAGAAAGTTGCGGCGGTGGAATTAGGTTTTTGGCTCCGTATCTGATCGTTTGGGGGTACGTAGGTATATATAGGAGGGAGGAGTACGTCGGTGGAGCTTCGAGGGGCCCATGAGGCAGGGGGCGTGCCCTCCACCCTCGTGATCGCCTCGTGGCTTTCTTGACGGAGGGTCCAAGTTTCCTGGGTCTTATCTGATGAGAAAATCATGTTCCCGAAGGTTTCATTCCGTTTGGACTCCGTTTGATATTCTGTTTCTCTGAAACACTGAAATAGGCAAAAAAACAGCAATTCTGGGCTGGGCCTCCGGTTAATAGGTTAGTCCCAAAAAAATAAAAGTGGAAAATAAAGGCCAATATAGTCCAAAACAATAGATAATATAGCATGGAGCAATCAAAAAGTATAGATACGTCGGAGACGTATCATGCATCCCCAAGCTTAATTCCCGCTCGTCCTCGAGTAGGTAAATGATAAAAAGAGAATTTTTATGTGGAGTGCTACTTGGCATAATTTCAATGTAAATCTTCTTAACTGTGGTATGAATATTCAGATCCAAAAGATTCTAGACAAAAGTTCATTTTGATATAAAAATAATAATACTTCAAGCATACTAACAAAGCAATTATGTCTTCTCAAAATGACATGGCCAAAGAAAGCTATCCCTACAAAATCATATAGTCTCGCTATGCTCTATCTTCACCACACAAAGTATTTAAATCATGCACAACCCCGATGACAAGCCAAGCAATTGTTTCATACTTTTGACATTTTCAAAACTTTTTTGATGTTCACGCAATACATGAGCGTGAGCCATGGATATAGAACTATATGTGGAATAGAATGGTGGTTGTGGAGAAGACAAAAAGAGGGGGAGATAGTCTCACATCAACTAGGCGTATCAACGGGCTATGGAGATGCCCATCAATAGATATCAATGTGAGTGAGTAGGGATTGCCATGCAACGGATGCACTAGAGCTATAAGTATATGAAAGCTCAACAAAAGAAACTAAGTGGGTGTGCATCCAACTCGCTTGCTCACGAAGACCTAGGGCATTTTGGGGAAGCCCATCATTGGAATATACAAGCCAAGTTCTATAATGAAAAATTCCCACTAGTATATGAAAGTGACAAAATGAGGGACTCTCTATCATCAAGATGATGGTGCTACTTTGAAGCACAAGTGTGGTAAAAGGATAGTAACGTTGTCTGTTCTCTCTTTTTCTCTCATTTTTTTATTTGGGCCTTTTTTATGGCCTCTTTTTTTTAGTCTGGAGTCTCATCCCGACTTGTGGGGGAATCATAGTCTCCATCATCCTTTCCTCACTTGGGACAATGCTCTAAAAATGATGATCATCACACTTTTTATTTTTCTTACAACTCAACAATTACAACTCAATACTTAGAACAAAATATGACTCTATATGAATGCCTCCGGCGGTGTACCGGGATATGCAATGAATCAAGAGTGACATGTATGAAAGAATTATGAATGGTGGCTTTGCCACAAATACGATGTCCACTACATGATCATGCTAGCAATATGACAATGATGGAGTGTGTCATAATAAACGGAATGGTGGAAAGTTGCATGGCAATATATCTCGGAATGGCTATGGAAATGCCATGATAGGTAGGTATGGTGGCTGTTTTGAGGAAGGTATATGGTGGGTGTATGATACCGGCGAAAGGTGCGCGGTATTAGAGAGGCTAGCAATGGTGGAAGGAAGGGAAGTGCGTATAATCCATGGACTCAACATTAGTCATAAAGAACTCATATACTTATTGCAAAAATCTAGAAGTATCAAAGCAAAGTATTACGCGCATGCTCCTAGAGGGATAGATTGGTAGGAAAAGACCATCGCTCGTCCCCGACCGCCACTCATAAGGAAGACAATCAATAAATAAATCATGCTCCGACTTCATCACATAACGGTTCACCATACGTGCATGCTACGGGAATCACAAACTTTAACACAAGTATTTATCAAATTCACAACTACTCAACTAGCATGACTCTAATATCACCATCTTCATATCTCAAAACAATTATCAAGCATTAATCTTTTCTTAGTATTCAACGCACTCAAAAGAAAGTTTTACAAATCTTGAATACCAAGCATATTATTATTAAGCAAATTACCATGCTATTAAAGACTCTCAAAATAATCTAAGTGAAGCATGAAAGATCAATAGTTTCTATAAAACAAATCCACCACCGTGCTCTAAAAGATATAAGTGAAGTACTAGAGCAAAACTATAAAGCTCAAAAGATATAAGTGAAGCACATAGAGCAAAACTATAAAGCTCAAAAGATATAAGTGAAGCACATAGAGTATTCTATCAAATTACAATTTATGTACGGCTCTCTCAAATGGTGTGTACAGCAAGGATGATTGTGGCACACTAACAAACAAAGAAACAAATAACACAAGACGCTCCAAGCAAAACACATATCATGTGGTGAATAAAAATATAGCTCCAAGTAAAATTACCGATGGAAGTAGACGAAAGAGGGGATGCCTTCCGGGGCATCCTCAAGCTTTGACTTTTTGGTGTCCTTGGATTATCTTGGCGGTGCCATGGGCATCCCCAAGCTTAGGCTCTTTCCACTCCTTGTTCCATAATCCATCAAAAGATTTCACCCAAAACTTGAAAACTTCACAACACAAAACTCAATAGAAATTTCGTGAGCTCCGTTAGCGAAAGAAAACAAAAGACCACTTCAAGGTACTGTAATGAACTCATTCTTTATTTATATTGGTGTTAAACCTACTGTATTCCAACTTCTCTATGGATTATAAACTATTTTACTAGCCATAGATTCATCAGAATAAGCAAACAACACACGAAAAACAGAATCTGTCAAAAACAGAACAGTCTGTAGTAATCTGTAACTAGCGCAAACTTCTGGAACTCCAAAAAATCTACCAAAATGGGAGGACCTAGACAATTTGTTTATTGATCAGCAGAAATTTGAATCAGTATTTTATCACGTTCTGGTGATTTTTAACAATTGTTTTCGTGAACAGAAAGTTTCTGGAAATTACAGCAAGATCAAATAACTATCATCCAAGAAGATCCTACAGGTCTAACTTGGCACAAACACTAATTAAAACATAAAAACACATCTAAACAGAAGGTAGATGGATTATTTATTCCTAAACAGAAGAAAAAATAAAAAAACTAAAAATAAAATTGGGTTGCCTCCCAACAAGCGCTATCGTTTAACGCCCCTAGCTAGGCATAAAAGCGAGGATAGATCTAAGTAGTGCCGTAGTAATAAGATAGATCGGTGAAACTCATTTCGTATTCTCTACGTTCGGTAGAAAGTTTCCTTTGAGGCAAGCAAAAGTAATCAAAAGGGCTAAATTTAATAGGACAAAAGTCCCCAAGATCAATTTTTGGAGGTATAGGTTCCTCTTTTGACCCTTCGTAATGCACAACCAATTCATCATTATAAGCGTTCTTTTGACAGAACCTTGTGAGCCTACACTCAAGAGAGTATCCTAGCTCATTATTTTGAATAGCCAAATCATCATTAAGTTCAGAGAATCTATCAATTAAAATATTGGTTGGCACCTTTTTTCTAAGGTTTTCATTGAAAGCAACATAGTCAAGAGATTGAAAGCGCATAATTTCTTCTTGATCAAAGAGGATAGAATCTATGGGAGGACGGCCAGCGTCCACCCTATAGTGCGCAAAGATTTCTTTCGCTTCTTTTATTATAAATCTGAATTCATGAGCCAACAATATTGTAGTGGCACGCTTAACAGAAGAGTGTTCGATATTAGAAAATTCTAGGAAATTTCTTTGTATAGAAGGGTGCATATGCATAAACTGCCTTTCAAGTTCAACAATAAGCATGGCAATAGCGTCCGCAAGACTACTAGTTCTATGGAGAATAGAACCGCCCATAGAAGGCAAAGCACCGGCACAAGTAAAGAAATCTTGAATAACTCCTTTTCCAATAATATTACCACTACCGATCGAAATCTTTTTGTATGATAGGTAGGGGGTTCTTCAGCCGGGGCATCAGAATTTTCTATGTTATTATTATTATTGCCCATATCGGCAATAATTTCCCCAATTTCAGACATAGCGACAGAGAGGGCGAAGAGCGAAGGAAGGCGAACAAAAAGAAGAGGGCGAATAAAACGACAAGGGTGAAGTGGGGAGAGGAAAACGAGAGGCAAATGGCAACTAATGTAATGCGAGAGATGGGAATTGTGATGGGTACTTGGTATGTTGACTTTTGCGCAGACTCCCCGGCAACGGCGCCAGAAATTCTTCTTGCTACCTCTTGAGCACTGCGTTGGATTTCCCCGAAGAGGAAGGGATGACGCAGCAAAGTAGCATAAGTATTTCCCTTAGTTTTTGAGAACCAAGGTATCAATCCAGTAGGAGGCTACGGGCGAGTCCCTCATACCTACACAAAACAAATAGCTCAACGCAACCAACGCGATTAGGTGTTGTCAATCCCTTCACGGTCACTTACGGGAGTGAGATCTGATAGAGATGATAGATAATATTTTTGGTATTTTTGGTATAGAGATGCAAAGTGAAAAGTAAAAGGCAAAGTAAAAAAAGCAAAGCAATAATAAAGTGATGGAGATTGATATGATGAGAATAGACCCGGGGGCCATAGGTTTCACTAGTGGCTTCTCTCAAGAGCATAAGTATTCTACTGTGGGTGAACAAATTACTGTTGAGCAATTGACAGAATTGAGCATAGTTATGAGAATATCTAGGCATGATCATGTATATAGGCATCACGTCTGAGACAAGTAGACCGACTCCTTCCTGCATCTACAACTATTACTCCACTCATCGACCGCTATCGAGCATGCATCTAGAGTATTAAGTTAAAAACAGAGTAACGCCTTAAGCAAGATGACATGATGTGGAGGGATAGTTTCATGCAATATGATAAAAACCCCATCTTGTTATCCTCGATGGCAACAATACAATACGTGTCTTGCTGCCCCTTCTGTCACTGGGAAAGGACACCGCAAGATTGAACCCAAAGCTAAGCACTTCTCCCATTGCAAGAAAAACCAATCTAGTAGGCCAAACCAAATTGATAATTCAAAGAGACTTGCAAAGATAACCAATCATACATAAAAGAATTCAGAGAAGATTCAAATATTATTCATAGATAGACTTGATCATAAACCCACAATTCATCCTTCTCAACAAACACACCGCAAAAAGAAGATTACATCGAATAGATCTCCACGAGAGAGGGGGAGAACATTGTATTGAGATCCAAAAAGAGAGAAGAAGCCATCTAGCTACTAACTATGGACCCGAAGGTCTGAGGTAAACTACTCACACTTCATCGGAGGGGCTAGGATGATGTAGAAGCCCTCCGTGATGATGGCCCTCTCCGGCGGAGCTTCGAAACAGGCCCCAAGATGGGATCTCGTGGATACAGAAAGTTGCGGCGGTGGAATTAGGTTTTTGGCTCCGTATCTGATCGTTTGGGGGTACGTAGGTTTATATAGGAGGAAGGAGTACGTTGGTGGAGCTTCGAGGGGCCCACGAGGCAGGGGGCGCGCCCTCCACCCTCGTGACCGCCTCGTGGCTTTCTTGACGGAGGGTCCAAGTCTCATGGGTCTTATCTGATGAGAAAATCACGTTCCCGAAGGTTTTATTCCGTTTGGACTCCGTTTGATATTTTGTTTCTCCAAAACACTGAAATAGGCAAAAAACAGCAATTCTGGGCTGGGCCTTCGGTTAATAGGTTAGTCCCAAAAATAATATAAAAGTGGAAAATAAAGCCCAATATAGTCCAAAACAGTAGATAATATAGCATGGAGCAATCAAAAACTATAGATACATTGGAGACGTATCAGACATCCACGATCTTTCAAAGTTGTTGAGAGACAATGCTAGTGGGATTACATTGCTTCAATCTCACTATGTGGAAAAGATCTTGAGTCGCTTTGGCTATAGTGACTGCAAGCCCTCTCCAACACCATATGATGCAAGTGTGTTGCTTCGAAAGAATCAAAGAATTGCTAGAGATCAATTGAAATATTCTCAGATTATTGGCTCGCTTATGTACTTAGCGAGTGCTACAAGACCTGACATCTCTTTTGATGTCAGCAAACTGAGTCGGTTTGTCTCAAAACCAGGAGATGTGCATTGGAAATCTCTAGAGAGAGTTTTGCATTATTTGAAAGGCACTGCAAATTATGGAATTCACTACACTGGGCACCCAAAGGTGCTTGAAGGTTATAGTGACTCAAACTGGATCTCAGATGCTGATGAGATAAAGGCCACGAGCGGATATGTATTCACTCATGGAGGGGGCGCTGTTTGTTGGAAGTCTTGCAAGCAGACCATCTTAACGAGGTCAACAATGGAAACGGAACTCACAGCATTAGATACACCTACGGTCAAAGCAGATTGGCTTCGTCAACTCTTGAATGACTTGCCGGTTGTTGAGAAACCTGTACCGGGTATCCTTATGAACTGCGACAATCAAATTGTGATCACAAAAGTGAGCAGCTCAAAGGATAACATGAAGTCATCAAGACACGTTCAGAGAAGGTTAAAGTCTGTCAGAAAAATAAGAAACTCCGGAGTTATTGCATTGGATTATATCCAAACGTCTAAAAATCTGGCAGATCCTTTCACTAAGGGTCTATCATGTAATGTGATAGATAATGCATCGAGGGAGACGGGTATGAGACCCACAATATGAGTTGTTCACAGTGGTAACCTAGTCTATGTGATCGGAGATCCCGTGAATTAGATGTGGAAGACAAGTTGTTGGTCAACTGAGAGGAGAGTATCCTTATTGTTAACAATACCACTCCTTGAAGATGCAATACTCTCCTAAATCTGCATGGCAGGTTGATGTATAGCGTAATGTGTTCTAAGTGGCTCATTGAAGCAGAGATGTTGTCCTGCAGAACATCTTTTGAAGAACACACCTATATGAGTCTGATTGTTAAACGTCGCAATCTATGAGGGTAGGGTTCTCTCTAGTAAACTCATGAAAGGTCTCGGAGTATGTCGCATAAGCTCCACCCGCGGGGAAGACCCACGGTAGCCACGTATCGGTCAAGGCTTTATGTGAAGCTAGATTCGCAGAAAACTTGCAGTTCAAGGCTCAGTCCATTGTTCAAGTTGCTTACTAGTGTAGCATAGAGTTCTAAGTGTAAGTTCAACTTAACAGTCTTCATTGCAGTACGGGTATATAAAACAGTGTTTTTGGAACCAAAGGCCAATTTTGTGTGCCTCTGGGATCTGGTGGGGGATTGCTGGAATTTTGTCTATTTTGGGCCAGCCCAATAGCAATTTTAGAAATTCCTAATAAATCCTGGAGGACCACGCAGCCCATTCGTGCAAGGCAAGAGGTAGAACTAAAGTTTAGTCCCACATTGTTAGTTTAGAGGGAGTTGGACCTTTTTATAAGGGAGGTTCTTTCCCCACATGTATGAGGATGAGAACAAGAGGGACATCCACGTGCGCTCCTCCTCCGCCGCCCGCCACGCCACGCCACGCCACGCCTCGTCACGACGCGCCGCGCCGCGGGTTGCAGGAATGAGCCGAGCCGATGTCTAAATTTTTGCCACGCACGACGGGTATACGAAAGGTCACGAGGAAGCTGAAACATTTTGATGTAGTGGAGATTGATTACGAACGGTGCAACTCTTCGCCTGCTGCCTGTTCATTTCGTCTCCCTCGTTCTCTTCAGCTCCCGGCGCAGCCTCTCGCCTCCTTCTCTTGCGCCTATAAAAGGGAGGTCGCTCCTCTCAGAGAGACGCACCAGAACTTCTTCTTCCTCTCGTCACAAGTTCCTGAGCACTGCGCTGCTGCTACGTTCTTCCCCATCCCGGCTTGCGGCGTGCACCGCTGGTCGGCACAATAGGCCTCCGAAACCACACATCTTTGAGTCCTGTATGGGAGAAGGGTGATAAGGTTTTTGGGGAGCGCTTCACGCGACTACTGACTTCTTCGTCACGGACGCCCCAGTCTCCGACGACTACTTCCTCAACGATGACTTCTTCCCCGACGTCGACAACCTCTTCGACGACATGGCTGGCGAGGACACCGACCCCAAGTCCAGTGCTTCTGCTGTTGTTGTCCCGTACGTGTTCTTCCTCTTTCTTTTAGAGGCTCTGCTACATGTCCTTGTTCTAGTGTTTGCCCTAGATATGTTAGACTCTATTTCATATATACAACTTGCTACACTGTCTGCTCTAGATATGTTTAGTTACAGTTCATATATGAAGATGTTGTTTACCTTCTCTTTGATCGCATGACTTGTTTTATCATTGCTATGCTAGTCGTGCTTTATCTAGTATTTATGTTAATAAAATCATTTGGTAAATTGCTCATATTTCAAACAAGTTCCGCCGATATTTCATCAACATCGGCGTGCAAACAAGAAGTTACTATGAGACAACACGTCTAAGAGCAACTCTAGCAGACCCCGCATCCCGCCCCGATCCGCAAAATAACCGCCAAAGTGTGGGTCGGGGCGGGAAAACTTGCCCGATCAGACATCGTATCCCGCCCTGACCCGCAAATTTTTTTGCGGGGCGCGGGAAAACATCTCCCCCGACCTCTAGATTCACGGGCTAGGAGGACGACCCGAGCTCAGCCCTATCTGCAGCGAGATTTGGCCGGAAGACATTTTCGCGTAGCCATTCCCGCTCTCCCCCCCCCCCACCCTCCACCACCATTGCCCTTCCCCCGGTCATCCTTCGCCGCCATGGATGACTCCCGCGGTCCCCCGTCACCGTCGAGGTCGCGCATGCTCCTTCCTCTCGGGCGGATCTCGTCGCTGGCCATGTTGGCCCTGCCGTCGCCCAAGGTAATGTCGCGCCTGCCCGGAAGCGGCAGGGCAACGTGGTCGTGCAGGGCGGGAATCTGGCAGCCCCGCCGCAAGGGCCCGCGCTCCAGGCGCCAAAGCTGTTGCGCGATCTCGGCCGGCGGCGGAGAAGGTCGCCAAGGCCGCCGGTGGCAAGAGGAAGAGGATTCTGGCTACAAAGAAGCCGCCTCCTTCATCCGCTCACTCCATCCCGGAAAGAGGTGCCCCGGCGATGCCGTTCAACGGTGCTGCTCCTACCACAATCGAGGTGTTCGACGAAATGGCCGGAAGGTATGCGTCTTCGGTCATGGCAATTTTCTTTGCTTTTCGCCATTTTGCGATAGCTCGTGACTTGTTGTCATTCACTATAGCGGTGGTTCGAACGATGCAACTGCTGAGTTCGTGAACTTGTTGGAGACCAACGCCGTTGACATTGATCAAGCCCCGTTCACCGCATTCGACTACAATGAAACGGAGGGCAGCGTGGACGGTCATGGTTGTGACGAAGAATTGGAGGAGATCGAAGCGGAAGCGTATGAACAATCGCAACAGAAACTGGGAAAAGCCAGAGATCGAAGAACTACACGATCTTGGAAGATCAAGTTCTCATCAATGCATGGAGTGCGGTGTCTCTTGATGCATGCACGGGTACTTCTCAAACCGCCAAGAGGTATTGGCAAAGGATCGAAGATCAATACTTCCGCATGATGGCAAAGTACCCCAATAGGACTCCACGCACATTCCGATCGCTTCAAGGTCGTTGGGAGGTGATCAAGCCTATGTGCAGCCGTTGGGCAGCTTGCTTGGAGCAAGTACGCAATGCACCTCCAAGTGGAACCGTGGAATCCGACTATGTGAGTTTATTTTGTCTTTGTTCAAGTTGTGCATCATCATATTGCATCATATGAAATGATTGCATCATTTCACTTTTTTCACATTGTGTAGGAAAAATTGCCCAACATAGATACAAAGACATGGAAGCTTCGGAAGGCAAATTCTTCAAACTAAAGCATTGTTGGGACTTCCTCCAAAAGTGCGAGAAGTGGAAGTTGATCGACAAAGAATCCCCACCGAAGAGAGGCTCACTTACCAACATGGATGAAGATGAGGATGATGATGGCCCAAGAAATTTGAACAAGCCTGATGGCGACAAAAAGACTAAGGAGAAGATGAAGAGAGAGCAAGAAGCATCGAGCTTGAGGGAAAAGATTGATGCCATGGTGCAATCAGATGTTGTTGAAGTCATTGGAGATCAAGAAAGAGTTGGCCGAGAAGAAGGCAAAGGAGAAGCAAGAAAAGTGGCAATTGATCAAGGAAGAGGGGCTGCACAAAGCGGTCATTGAGGAGAGAAGACACGTGCCACTGAAAACAAAGCCATGTCCAAGTTGCTCGCTGAAGAGAACAAGATCATGTCAATGAACCGCAATAATATGGACGACCTCACCAAAACATGGCATCATATGGCAAGGAGAGAAATCTTGAAGAGGAGAATGGTTGCGTCGACCGGTGCGTGTTATAGTTCTGGAGATGTTTTCGCTGCTTCATATGGTGGCAATGTCGATGATTTCGGTGCGGGAGTTGGAACAAGCGCCGGAGGTGGATTCGGTGGTGGCGATGAACTTCAAGATGGATTCGATGGCACGGAGTGAAGATCAACCAAGATGATGCCGGACCCTCTTTTGCAAGACCCTCTTTTGCGTTTGTCCTACTAAACGGAGGCTTTTATTTGCGCGTAAACTATGTTATGTTGTTTGAATTTGAACTTATTTGTGGGCACCTATGTCAAATTTAAGAATTGAGCGTTTTCTGTTTGCGGGTCGACGCGGCGGTGCCCGAGCAGACCCCGCAAAAGTCAACCCGTAAAAAAAATATTCCGCGAATATGCTTTTATACGGGTCCGTTTGGGGGGTCTGCATCTGCGGCCATCCGAGCCAGCCTGAAAAGGCCGTTTTCCTCAAACTGCAAATGCGTTTTGCGGGCCGGCCGAATGCGGGGTCTACTAGAGTTGCTCTAAGTACATAATAGTACTACAGAAGATATTGAACGGACTAAATAAACATGGCAATAGAAATAAAAATAACTAATCAAAGCTACATCAATCTGACCCAAGGCACGTCTGATGATCTTGCAAGATTACTGAACAACATAGTCGGTTCACTAAATGCACAGAATTTTAGGTCAATTTCGTCTCCATTGTTTGTGATAATGTCCAGAAGGGAATAAGCCCACTGATTTCTATTGGCCTAAGGATTTCTCCGAAGAAACCTAACAGGCGCTATCAGTGAAGCTATATATATCGGTAGTAGGATGCATTTTCCCCTATAGGACAAATTTTTCCTACTACCGGGTGTAGTTACTCCCACTTTTGTTTCATGCGTTCTAGGTAGTATCTATCATATCGGAGAGTATGTACGCGTAGTATGTAGTATATAATAATGTTTAGGTAGTATATATACTATTTTTTTGGTAGTATGTATCATATTTTGTGCATACTCTATTTCACGTACAAATATGTACGTATTTCACAAATACAATAAAATCATGAGCTCACTTGCGATTTTTTCTTATAACTCACTCTGGAGTATCTTAAATATAATATATGAACATATTAAAAATAATAAAGTAGAGTATATACTACCACATGGTAGTATATAAGAAATGGGTGTAGCTACACCCGGTAGTAGGATGCATTTTCCCCTATATATATATATATATATATATATATATATATATATATATATATATATATATAACAGTAAAGTGTGCACAAGCAATGGGATAACTCACATTTTAGCAAGTAGGAACTCAGAGATGACATAATGCGTGACATAATCATTTTTTTATGGCCGAAGAGAACATGTCCAAAATGGTTTTCCGATGCCCCTATTTCGTCGGTTTATTTGAGTGTGCAGTGATGACCTTTGGATTAAAAAATACGATGCTATAAGCACAAGACAGGAAACTGAATTTGGCACAAAGACCAACATGTCGTGTTAGCCGTTAGCACTTTGCCTTGCGTTGGAAGGGATATGGCAGCCCACGCACTATCCTCGAGAATGGTCCTCGTAATGCTCATGCTACATGCACTTTACTGCTAAAATAATTGCAAAAGGAGCAAGGATTGCGTGCTGTCGCACATAAACAACATGTCTCGCGGCGTGGCGTGCACCAAACAAGGCGAGCGATTTGCTCCTACGCAATCCTGCCCCAGCATTCATTCAGATCACGCAAGCACCAACATCGTGTTGCTCTGCCCCACAGTTCCACAACGCAACTCCCCGAAATTGTGGTACCAGCACATCTGAAATCTGAAATCTGGAACTGGTGCCAACCAAGTGGTTGTTCGGAACCCCTCCGCTCTTCACCTCCTCTCCGCTGAGGAGCGGAGCGGCATGCAGTTATATTTCGGCGAGCGGCTAACAGGGCGCTCCGAACACAGACCAAGTATTATGCAGTTCAGTTGAAGTACGCACACCCCATAGTGGCTTTGTTGCTACAGGCAGTTGATCAGTTTTGAAAACGATGCTAACCATGTAAGTAAGAAACTATCATGCACATCATGGTTTGAAAACAAAGCTACCCAAGTAAAAAAGAACAAAATATCCAAATCTCCGTGACCATGTCCTAGCAGTACCTTGGCAACAGACATCCTACCAAGAACAAGTCGCCAGAGACTTTAGGCATAAGATTAACCTTCTACGAGACTAAACTATTTATGCCGCTATCAGTTTGCCACTTGCTTTATCGATATGGTTTAATATGGCTAAGATTAAACTTCTACTATAAGATATAAACTATTTATGCCGCTTTCAGTTTGCCATTTGCTTGATCAGTAGTACAGTTCAATATGGCTAAACATAGACACTTCACCAAAGAGAAAGAAAAAAAGCAAGCGAGCAGCACCAGGAGTTTCAGGCTACATTTATGAGGACAGGAAACCCTACCAGCACACCTTAATTTCTGCTAGCAGGGTTAGATTACCATACAGCCCCACAGCCGCTTATTTAAGGGACGAAGACACCAGACAATTATTTCAGAGATCCGGTACCAACCATAACCTAACAACACAGTTCAAGCATTCAACTGTAGGTGGGGCAATTAAACTGATAATATGCTCAACAATGCTTCCTCTCAGCAAGCAAATTAATGCCAAGGAAGGGTCCCCAATTCCATGACATAATCCTAAGTACTCTGAAGATAATAATGCAATCCTAGATTGTATCGAACGCATGGTTCTCATACCTGAATACATGACAATGCAACTTAGGTTACCACACCTAGTGACAAAACAAACCATATAGAACTGATAATAGTGCTATCTTTATAACATGTAAAAGAATCTTAGCAATACGCTGTCAGGTGAAAACTGATCAGGCAAATATTCACCTAACCATGCAACAAACAATGCATAATCACACGATAATAAAAGCTAAAAGAGGCAACTATTGAATATAGTTTACAGTAAGCTCATTATATATAGATGATAACCACCAGATGATACCCACCGAAATGATACCAATGTGCAGTACATTTTTACCTAGGCTACTCGACCAAATAAATACGGAATGAGCGAGAGAGGAAGCAAGGCCGCCTTTCAGAACAAAAACACAAAAATAAATAACAGGGTAATATAAGTGTTCCTTCTAACCCTCCAGAAACAGGTTCTCAAATGCAAGTATTTCCTAGATCAACAAATTGTCTTGGTTTGCTCCTCAGATCCAACTAAAGTTAAAAAGATAAACCAGAACCGGCATCCACCTCCTTGAAAGCAACTGTAGACCAAACTATAGTCTTTGCACTTTGCACCAGATTCCCTGTCCAGCACACATCATAATTAGGATAAGAAGATGCATAGTGAGCAAACAATCACAATTTCGAGTACTTTCATGTTTCTATCTGTGATAACATTACTTATTCTGACAGAAAGCATGTAGATCTATATGTTATGATAGTCTACACCATAAAAAGTAGAAGGACAGCAACTTAATTGTGCAAAAGCATCCCCATTGATCTTTACAATTTTACTACTTAAACAAAAGTGGGCAAAGTACATCACGATTTTCATACTGCCAATGAATCATACATTTCTCCAATTTTATTCCTCTACCATGGCAAACCAAGAAACATAACAAGCCTATTGTGCATGCATTTGAAAAAGAAAATCACTCAAATGGATTTTAGAACCAACCAATGTGGGCATGCCCGGATCCGATCTGGAGCTCTACGCCTGGTTCTCGCTCTTGCGATCACTGTGGCTATCGCGCTCCTGCAACAGGGAGCCAGCCTCCTCATCGGCCTGCGCGGACTTCTTCTGCGCCTCCTTTGCCTTGAGCGCCTGCAGCTTGATATGGTTGTAGTAGCCAACCCCTAGGAAGGCGATGCCGTAGCCGAAGAGGTTGATGGGGGTGACCGTGTCCCGGATCACGGACCAGGAGAAGGCAATCAACAGCCAGTCCTTGACCACTCCCGCGACATTCATGGTAAGCGCGGAGGTCTTGCCAACGAGCAGGAACACCGCAAGGTTGAGCGCAAAGGCGCAGAGGGAGTTTGTGCCGAAGATGAAGAAGTCGGGCTGGAAGGTGCCGACCGCTCGCAGCCTGGGCAGCTCGACGAAGATCCAGGGCACGAGCAGGAAGCAGAGGCAGCATGGCGCGACGTAGTAGAGCGAGGTGATGGGGTTGAGCGAGATGCCTTTGGAGGTGAGGAGGATCTGGATGAGGACGAGGCGGGTGGCCTCGAAGGCGACGGCGGCGAGCTGGAGCGCGACGCCGCGGAGGTCGAACCTGGCCTCGCCGTAGGCGGCGATGGCGACGCCGAAGGAGATGGAGAGCATGTTGAGCATGGAGGAGGAGCGGAAGGTCTCCTTCTTGAAGAGGACGCCGATGGAGTAGACGGCGACGGGCATGAGCGCCTTGAGCATCTGGATGAAGGAGACGGAGAGGTAGATGTATGCCGAGTTGGAGAACCAGAGCGACATGGCGTAGAGCGCGCCGATGGGCACGACGGAGGAGGTGTAGAGCTGCGGCGTCATGGGCGGGGAGGAGGGCGGCTCGACGACCCGCAGGACGCGGACGAGCCCCACGGCGAGCGAGGAGCAGAAGCTCATGTGCACCATGGTGAGCGAGATGGGGAAGGGCCAGTTGTACATCTTGGGGTCGAGGATGTACTTGTTGTAGACGATGACGGCGAAGGAGAGGAAGATCCACACCGCCACGTAGCAGTAGGACAGCAGCACCTTCCGCATCACCGACTCCGACAAGCCGCCGGCGCCCCCGCCGCCGGCCATCGCTCCCTCCTGCTGACCTGCGCCGCCGCCGCCGCCGCCGCCGTGCGGATCTGGATCCGGGTGGGTGGTGGCCGGGTGCGCGCCGCGGTGGGGAGGGGTGGACTTGGGCTCGGGGGGCAGGAGGGGGAGCGGAGGCGGATCTGAGGATTTGGGGTTGGGGACACGGGCTGGGGCCTGGCGGTGGGGATGGGTTAAGGTTGAGTTGCGGGGGGTTTAGGTGAGGTGAGGGGATGGCCGATGCTTGGACTGGGCGCGCTGGCCACGTGGAGAATGCAATAGCTTTCCTTTTCTTTCTTTCCTTCTTTCCGCTGGGGAGCTCCCGCTTTGACTCGTCTTTGCTCCGGCTGGATTCCCACTTCCTTTTTTTTTTCTCTTTTTGGGCCGGTAAATCCGGCCGCTGTGACGTTGACGCGGTGGTTTAAAAAGTGGTAACCTTTGTACTGTCATGGGTAACTCCATGTGTGTGTGGCGCGTTTCTACGCCTCCACCACTTCTTTTTCCGCGAAAATACGTGTCCAAGTTACATCACCTACCGTTGAGTGACATGGTCAATGAGCCGTGTGTGTGAGATAGATAGGTCATGGTAAAAAACCAGAAAATAGTTAGTGTCATGGGGTGGCAATGGCATGGTTCTTACATCGATTTTCACCACTGGTGGCACGAAGTTTCACCTATTGACACGCAAAAACACTGAAAGAAGAAAATAAGCTGGTTGACCGACTTAAGAGCTTGTCTCACGATTTGCGCCTTGGCAGAATAGTTTATCTCTAGTGTTCGGCAAGGCTGTCTTTGTGCCAAAACTGCCCTTACCGTTTCCCAACCAAAAATGGAAAGAGTTTTAAATTTTACTAGTATGTAATTTGTTGATGGGGATGCTATCTTTGTTGGCGATTGAATGTTTGAAATTAAGGCCGGATATTTTGTTACTATTAATTGGTTGCTTGATCTTAGGACAGGGTAGCTCGAAAATTAACCTTCCCAGTTTCAAACGAATGGAAAGGATTTAATGGCTTTTGAGGTCTCATGTGCTAAATTTAAGGGGCTGCTACGCATTAGCCGGCGGATCTTTTTAAAAGATCCGCTGCCTTGTGAATCATGAGATCTAGCAAAATCGAGCGGCTGGACGTGTTCCCCTACTTTGCAACTGAGGTATTGTTGCAGGAACATTTCTAAGAGAGATTGTGTTGTGTTTTTTTTTTTTGCAGGTTGTGTTGCGGGATTTTTTTTTTATTTTCCAACATAGGTCGTGTTGCGGATTTTTGTCCCTTTCTGTTTTTACTTTTTTTTGCAATACATATATTGTTGCAGTAAAACTTTGCAACCGAGGTGATGTTTCAATTTTTTCTCTTTATCTTCACCTTTATATGGTGTTACAGAATAAAATTTTGAAACATAACCGATGTTTCAGAAATCTTTCTTGCAACAAATTGAATGTTGTGTAAAAAATGACATTGTCGTTTGCCACGAGCTCCTACCGTACGGCGACGAGGGGGAGCGGAGCCACCCGTCCCCGCCGTCGTGCCGCTGCTAGCGTGCGCCCGCGGGGAGGAGCGGAGCCGCCCGTCCCCGCCTTCGCTGCCACCAACCGCAAGGCCATCCAATCCCGAGCGTTGCCAAACATTGTCGCCGGTCACGTCGACCAGCTAGCTCACATGCTCCCCCATGAAGTCACTAGCTGCTGCATGCATCTCCCACCATGGGTGCTCTTCATCCTAGACGTGCATGGGTGCTCTCCATCCTAGGCATGTGAGGGAGTCCTGGATTAGGGGGTGTTCGGACAGCCGGACTATAACCTTTGGCCGGACTGTTGGACTATGAAGATACAAGATTGAAGACTTCGTCCCGTGTCCGGATGGGACTCTCCTTGGCGTGAAAGGCAAGCTTGGCAATACGGATATGTAGATCTCCTTCCTTGTAACCGACTCTGTGTAACCCTAGCCCCCTCCGGTGTCTATATAAACCGGAGGGTTTAGTCCATAGGACACAACAACAATCATACCATAGGCTAGCTTCTAGGGTTTACCCTCTCCGATCTCGTGGTAGATCAACTCATGTACTACCCATATCATCAATATTAATCAAGCAGGAGTAGGGTTTTACCTCCATCGAGAGGGCCCGAATCTGGGTAAAAACATTGTGTCCCTTGTCTCCTGTTACCATCCGCCTAGACGCACAGTTCGGGACCCCCTACCCGAGATCCGCCGGTTTTGGCACCGACATTGGTGCTTTCATTGAGAGTTCCTCTGTGTCGTCATCATTAGGCTTGATGGCTCCTTCGATCATTGATAGCGATGCAGTCCAGGGTGACTTTTCTCACCAGACAGATTTTTGTATTCGGCGGCTTTACACTGCGGGCCAATTCGCTTGGCCATCTGGAGCAGATTGAAAGTTACGCCCCTGGCCATCAGGTCAGGTTTGGAAGCTTAAACTACATGGCCGACATCCGCGGAGACTTGATCTTCGACGGATTCGAACCCCAGCCGAGTGCGTCGCACTATCACGATGGGCATGATTTAGCTCTACCGCCGAACAGTGTTCAGGAGACCGCACCAGCAACCGCTCCGACTCCCAATTCGGAGCCAATTGCGCCATCCGTGGGCGGGCGGTTAGACCCCACCATGGAGGCCGCAGCCTCAACGGCGATCGAGCCGAACACCAGCCTTACCCTTCGCGAGGCCCGTGACTCCACATCGCCGGACTCTCCTCCGGACTCCGAACCACCCGTGCCCCTGCCAATCAAATCCGATTGGGCGCCGATCATGGAGTTTACCGCCTCGGATATCTTTTAGCACTCGCCCTTCGGCGACATACTGAATTCACTAAGGTATCTCTCCTTGTCGGGAGAGCCCTGGCCGGATTATCACCGACAGGATTGGGATGCCGATGATGAAGAAATTCGATGCCCACCCACCACCCACTTCATAGCCACTGTCGATGATTTGACCGACATGCTCGACTTCGACTCCGAAGACATCGACGGTACGGACGACGATGTAGGGGACGAACAGGAACCACCGCCCACAGGGCACTGGACAGCCACCTCATCATATGACATATATATGGTGGACACACCCAAAGAGGGCAATGGCGACGGAACAGCGGAGGATGACCCCTCCAAGAAGCAACCTAAGCGTCGGCGTCAGCGGCGCCGCTCTAAGTCTCGCCAAAGCAAAAACGGTGATACCGGCACAGGAGATAATAACACCCCGGACAGTGCCGAAGACAATCCCCTCCAGTAAGATTCAGCGCAGGAGGATGGAGAAGCCAGCCCTCCTGAGAGAGTGGCTGATAGAGAGGTCAAGGATGATAATTACATGCCTCCCTCCGAAGACGAGGCAAGCCTCGACGACGACGAATTTGTCGTGCCTGAGGATCCCGTCAAGCAAGAGCGCTTCAAGCGCCAGCTTATGGCCACGGCGAATAGCCTTAAGAAAAAGCAGCAGCAGCTTAGAGCTAATCAAGACCTGCTAGCTGACAGATGGACTGAAGTCCTTGCGACCGAGGAATACGAACTGGAACGCCCCTCCAAGAGCTACCCAAAGCGCAGGTTGCTACCCCGATTAGAGGAGGAAGCATTAAAACCTACATCTCCAGTGTATGACGCGGCTGATCAGCCACCTCGTGGCCGCGACAGAGAGGCCTATCGGCCCACAGGTCAAGCCGCACCCCGGCGCCACTCCAAAAACACCAAGGCACGGGGAAATGCGCTAGATCTGCGAGACATATTGGAGGACAAAGCAAAGCAAGCAAGATCGATCTACGGATCCCGCGGCCGCCCCACCACACGAGACGATAACCGTCACGCCGGATACAGTAAAAGTAAATCCGGCCGGGCCGAACACAGCAAACAAAACTCCTTTGAGCTGCGTCGTGATATAGCCCAGTACAGACGTTCCGCACACCCGTTATGCTTCACAGATGAAGTAATGGATCGTCAAATCCCAGAGGGTTTCAAACCCGTGAATATCGAATCATACGATGGTACGACAGATCCCGCGGTATGGATTGAGGACTATCTCCTTCATAACCACATGGCCCGTGGCGACGATCTACACGCCATCAAATACCTCCCACTCAAGCTTAAAGGACCAGCTCGGCATTGGCTTAACAGCTTGCCAACAGAATCCATTGGTTGTTGGGAAGATCTGGAAGCCGCATTCCTCGACAACTTCCAGGGCACTTATGTGCGACCACCAGATGCCGATGACTTGAGCCACATAATTCAACAGCCAGAGGAATCGGCCAGGCAATTCTGGACACGGTTCCTAACCAAGAAAAATTAAATCGTCGACTGACCAGATGCAGAGGCCTTAGTAGCCTTCAAGCATAACATCTGCGACGAGTGGCTTGCCCGACACCTTGGCCAGGAAAAGCCAAAATCTATGGCAGCCCTCACGACACTCATGACCCGCTTTTGCGTGGGAGAAGACAGCTAGCTGGCTCGCAGTAATAACATATCAAAGAGCCCTGGTACTTCGGTACCAAGGAAAGCAATGGTAGGTCACGTCGCAACAAACACAAGCGCCACATTAACAGCGACAATACTGAGGATACGGCAGTTAATGCCGGATTCAGAGGCTCTAAGCCCGGTCAGCGGAAAAAGCCATTCAAAAGAAGTACTCCGGGCCCGTCTAGTTTGGACCGTATACTCGATCGCTCGTGTCAGATACATGGCACCCCCGACAAGCCCGCCAACCACACCAACAGGGATTGTTGGGTGTTCAAGCAGGCCGGCAAGTTAAATGTCGAAAACAAAGACAAGGGGCTACATAGCGACGACGAGGAGGAGCCCCGACCGCCGAACAACAGAGGACAGAAGGGATTCCCCCCACAAGTGCGGACGATGAACATGATATACGCAACCCACATCCCCAAGAGGGAGCGAAAGTGTGCGTTAAGGGACGTATACGCATTGGAGCCAGTCGCCCCAAAGTTCAACCCATGGTCCTCCTGTCCGATCACTTTCGATCGCAGGGATCATCCCACTAGTATCCGCCACGGCGGATTTGCCGCATTGGTTCTAGACCCAATCATTGACGGATTTCACCTCACTCGAGTCCTTATGGACGGCGGCAGCAGCCTGAACCTACTTTATCAAGACACAGTGCGCAAAATGGGCATAGACCCCTCAAGGATTAAACCCATAAAGACGACCTTCAAAGGCGTCATACCAGGTGTAGAGGCCCATTGCACATGCTCAGTCACACTAGAAGTGGTCTTCGGATCCCCGGATAATTTCTGAAGCGAGGAGTTAATCTTCAATATAGTCCCGTTCCGCAGTGGCTACCATGCACTGCTCGGGCGAACCGCATTCGCAAAATTTAATGCGGTGCCGCACTATGCATACCTCAAGCTCAAGATGCCAGGACCTCAGGGGGTCATCACAGTCAATGGAAACATAGAGCGCTCTCTCCGAACGGAGGAGCACACTGCGGCCCTCGCAGCAGAAGTACAAAGCAGCCTGTCAAGGCAATTCTCCAGTCCAGCGATCAAACGTCCGGACGCCGTCAAGCGCGCTCGGAGTAATCTGCAACAAGACCGCCTGGCACGTCCCGAGCAAGCGTAGGAATGCGGCCCCAACCCCTGCCCCAGCCAAACGGCGAAGTCCGTGCCACGCGTACATAATTATGCTGTGAAAATACCATGGGCATAGGGGGAGGGGCACGACCATGGCACGCCCCAAAATGCGGCTCAACCACACTAGGGGCTTCCCACTTTATTATTTTTTCTCACTTTCAGGACCTTACTCTCTGGAAGCCCTGTCCGGCAGTATAATTGCCGAACACACGATACAAGAACCAGGGGGCGGAAAGCTACGTCGCATCATGGAACTCCCAGGTGGTCTCTATAACGAGCAAAATACCTGCTTTAAATACCATTCCGCAGCTTGCCCCCGGAGGGGACATGTCAGATAGTCCGATCTTTTGCTTATCGCACTACTTGTATCGTTCTGCTTTAATGCACCATTTCGAATAAACAATGCATAGCTTCAGACTATTACTGCATTCTCTATTCATTCCTTTATATATATATATATATATATATATATATGTTCATTCATGATATTTAGCACCCGTACACTTTGGTACGGCCAATACGCCAGGGGCTTAAGTACCCCATAATACGGCGTGAGAAGTCCAAACACTTTCAAAAGTGCTGCACCCCGAACTTATAGCACTATATGCATCGGCTCCTAATCATGTCTTGGGTCAATACTTGGGTTTGCCCGGCTCCCATGTTTTGGTACCTTACATTCCTCTATATCGGCTAAGGTAGCACTGGGAGAACTACTGCGATTGTGCCCCAGTTCAGCTGGGCTAAGCACCTCGGTAGAGAAAGCTAAAACTGACTGTCATGATAAGGCGAGAGCTGGTCGCTGTTCGAGAGATTTTGAGTCCCTAAAGACTTATGCCGCTTAGGGTGAGGAGTCGGCTTTGTCCGGCTTAGGCGTGTATAGCGCCCCGAACTCGGTCTTCCGAATACTAGGGGCTTCGCCAAAATTTAAAATTATAGAATTCTCTGGCTAAGTGAGAGTGATAAAGCATTATAGTCTGATTGCCTTGTTCGTTGCGCTGAGCACCTCCCTCGAAGGACCCAAGAATGGGAAAAGGAGTGCTCAGATTTACCCCGAACACCCCAGCACTCGTGGCATGGGGGCAGAAGCCGACGACTGGCCATCTCTCAGATTTGATAAACGGCCGCACAGAAGGTAATATTTTAAATTCAAACAAGCGTTGCATAGCGCATATGAACAAGTTTTCAGCGTACAGGATCACACGAGCGAGTTCACTCAAATATTACATCTTTAGAGCATTCATCCGCCACAAGGCGGGCACCCTTCAGGACGCCCTCATAGTACATTTCAGGGTGGCGATGCTCCTTGCCCTGCGGTGGCCCATCCTTCACCAGCTTCTCAGCGTCCATCTTGCCCAAGTGGACTTTAACACGGGCAAGCGCCCTGCGGGCGCCCTCGATGCAGACGGAGCGCTTGATGACCTCAAGCCAAGGGCAGGCGTCCATAAGGCGCTTCACCAGCCCGAAGTAGCTCCCTGGCATGGCCTCTCCAGGCCACAGCCGGACTATAAGACCCTTCATGGCCTGTTCGGCCGCCTTATGGAGCTCGACCAATTGCTTCAGCTGGTCGCTCAAGGGCACCGGGTGTTCGGCCTCAGTATACTGAGACCAGAACACCTTCTCCGTCGAGCTCCCCTCCTCGGCTCGGTAATGCGGTGCAGCGTCCGACACACTGCGGGGCAGATCTGTGAATGCTCCTGGAGAGCTCCAGACTCGGGTAAGTAACAAGTAATTTACTTTCACATGCTTGCTTTGCATAATGAATGCCTTACCCGCCGCAATCTTCTTCATCGCCTCAATCTCCTGGAGGGCCTTTTGGGCTTCGGCCTTGGCATGCTTGGCGCTCTCAATGGCCGAGGCAAGCTCGGACTCTCGCGTCTTCGAGTCAAGCTCCAAACTCTCATGCTTTGTCACGAGAGCCTGGAGCTCATGCTGCACCTCAGCAACCCGTGCCTCTTGTTTGCCCCGCTCGGTGCGCTCCGTGGCCGCTTTGTTTTCGGCCTCGGATAGTGCTTGCTTCAGGGTCGCCACCTCGGTCATGGCCCCCGGCACATTAATAACGATCCTATCATTTTTGCAACTGCATCTTTTTTATATATACACACATAGACAACGCATTACTTACCTTGGTTCTCCTCGAGCTGCTTCTTGGCAAGGCCGAGCTCTTTCTCGGACCGCTCGTGGTTCTACTTCAGCGCATCGACCTCCGCAGTCAGTGCGGCAGAGGTCAGCAGCGAAGCCTGCTTACGCATATCGACATACTTATGTTAGACTCCTGCAGATATTCTTAGATCCTCTATTCGGCTTTTCTTTATGAACACCGAACAGAGCATCAGGGGCTACTGTCTATGCGGTAATATTTTCATATATTTTAAATACATACCTCAAAGCTTGTTAGAAGGCTGCCACAGGCTTCAGTCAGTCCGCTCTTGGCGGACTGAACCTCCTAGATCACCGCACTCATAATAGTGCGGTGCTCCTCGTCGATGGAGGCGCCGTTAAGCACCTCCAGCAAATTATCCGGTGCCTCCGGTTGGACGGAGGTCACCGGCATGGGCAGCTTGTCCCTTTTGGAAGGGGGTTGCCTGCCGGAGTCCGGAACCATTGGAGGTTCCGGTGCGGTATTCGGCCCAGGGCCGAATTTGGAGCCCTTGGGAGCCTTGCTCCCTTTGCGCCTGCAGTCCGGAAGGTCGCCTTGTGGCGCCTCTAGAACTACCTCCCCTCGGCTTGGTGCCCTTTGACACAACACCTCGGCGTTGTCCGTAGGGCGAGGGGTGGAGGCAGTCGGAAGTGAAAAGCTTTTCACATCCGACGAATCCAATGAACCGCTCGACCATATGTCGACGCGGGCTAGGGGCGGACTGCATGATTATATTCGGCGTTAGGAGAAGCTGTGCAATAAAGGAACTCTATGAGTTACTCTGGCATCCGAACACTTAAGTATCTCGCCAGGGGCTTGGCTGTCGATGGCGGTGGCGGAGTAGTCCGGAGGGAGAGTCCTTCCCTTCTTGGACCCTCCGGCCTCCCCAGTTGGGGCGACCTTCCTTTTCTTTTCTCCCCCTGCTGGAGGGGAAGAAGCTTCTTTTTCCTCCTCCTCATCTTCGTGGGAGGAGTGCACCTCAGAGTCATCGGACGATGAGTCCGATACCACCGGGCGTTGGGAACTCTTTCGGGTTCCCTGGCCTTCTTCTTGGCCTTCTTCTCCGGCACCACATAAGGCGCCAGAACCAGCATCTCCGCTAAGCGAGCATCTGCTGGGTCTTCGGGCAGAGGAGCCGGACAGTCAATCTGTTCGGCTGTCTCCAGCCATTCCTGTCAAAGGTATGGGAGTTTAGATCCCGCATATAGTTATACCGGGGAAAATGAATACCCTGTAACTGATAAAAGAGCTTACCGCGCCGGCTTGGCACTGCGCGCTGAGTCCGCAATCCTTGGTGAGGGGTGGGGGGGACCTCGGCACTCTTAAACAGCACCCTCCAGACATCCTTGTGCGTCGTGTCAAAAAGCTCGCGCAAAGTCTGGTGCTGGGCCGGGTCGAACTCCCACAAATTGAACGCCCGTTGTTGACACGGGAGGATCCGGCGGATGAGCATGACCTGGACTATGTTGACAAGCTTGAGCTTCCTGTTTATCATATTTTGGATGCAGGTCTGGAGTCCGGTCAGCTCTACCGGATTACCCCAGGGCAGGCCCTTCCCTTTCCAGGAGGTGAGCCGCGTGGGGATTCTGGATCGGAATTCGGGGGCTGCCGCCCATTTGGTGTCGCGAGGCTCGGTGATGTAGAACCACCCCGATTTCCACTCCTTTATGGTGTCCACATAGGAGCCCTCAAGCCATGTAACGTTAGGCATCTTGCCCACCATGGCGCCTCCGCACTCCGCCTGCTGGCCACTCACCACCTTCGGTTTCACGTTGAAAGTCTTCAGCCATAAGGCGAAGTGGGGCTTGATGGGGAGGAAGGCCTCACACACGACGATAAACGCCGAGATGTTGAGGATGAAATTCGGGGCCAGATCTTGAAAATCCAGGCCGTAGTAGAACATGATCCCGCGGACGAATGGGTGAAGGGGAAATCCTAGTCCGCGGAAGAAGTGGGTGAGAAATACAACCCTTTCATGGGGCCTTGGGGTGGGTATGATCTGCCCCGCATCTGGGAGCCGGTGTGCGATATCCTCGGGCAGGTATCCGGCATCCCTCAGCTTTTTGACGTCTCCCTCCGTGACGGAGGAGACCATCCACTTGCCTCCCGCTCCGGACATGGTTGGAGAAGGTTGAGGATGAGAATGTGGACTTGGGCGCTGGAGCTCGAGTGTGCGAGAATGGATGAGCAAAGGAGGAAGAAGGCGTGGGTAGAAAAAGGTGAATCCTTATCCCTTTATATGGGCGGACGAAACTATGCGTCCCCACCAGCCTGGTAAAACTCGCTCATTCCCCAAGCACCGTAATTGATGGCGCGGTTGGGTTACCCACGTCCGTATTGATGAGAATCCCGCGATAAGGGGACACGATATCTGCCTCGACAAGACGTGCCAAGGAAACCGCCTCGTGAAACGCGCTGAGGTGGGGTGTAAAAAACAATTCGGAAAAAAGGCTTGGCTGTGGTGTGATGTCACGCTACGGAATACGTCAGCAGATTAGATTTGTGGAAATATTATTCTCTCTACGGTGGTATGTGGAACCTGTTTTGCAGGGCTGGACACGATCCTCATGTTCAAAATCTTCTATGAACTATTCGGAGGAGGAACCCGCCTTGCAATGCCGAAGACAATCTGCGTGCCGGACTCGTCGTCATTGAAGCCTGGTTCAGGGGCTACTAAGGGAGTCCTGGATTAGGGGGTATCCGGACAGCCGGACTATAACCTTTGGCCGGACTGTTGGACTATGAAGATACAAGATTGAAGACTTTGTCCCGTGTCCGGATGGGACTCTCCTTGGCGTGGAAGGCAAGCTCAGCAATACGGATATGTAGATCTCCTTTCTTGTAACCGACTCTGTGTAACCCTAGCCCCCTCCGGTGTCTATATAAACTGGAGGGTTTAGTCCGTAGGACACAACAACAATCATACCATAGGCTAGCTTCTAGGGTTTAGCCTCTCCGATCTCGTGGTAGATCAACTCTTGTACTACCCATATCATCAATATTAATCAAGCAGGAGTAGGGTTTTACCTCCATCGAGAGGGCCCAAACCTGGGTAAAAACATCGTGTCCCTTGTCTCCTGTTACCATCCGCCTAGACGCACAGTTCGGGACCCCTTACCCGAGATCCGCCGATTTTGACACCGACAGCGTGTGTGATGGAGGACACTGAATGGGTTGGGAAGGAGAGAAGATGTAAGGTAAAAGAGATCTGGATGAGAGTCCTTGAGGAGAAGATAAGGTAGCGGTGTGTGGGATGACTGGGGCACGCGTCGTCTGTAGGAGGCGACAGATGCACTAGAAAAATCAGCCGGTTGAAGGGAATCTTTTCCCTAAATTTAACCTTATCTATTGGTAGCGAAAATAAAAGGAACTTAAAACTTCACCAAATCGTTAATTTTGCTATTTATTTTTGGAAATGACTGCACCAAAATAAAGTTGAATGCTTGATTGCTATTAATCCTATGCATGATTGGTTACCCTATGAAGGTGTTTGGTTCGCCGATTTCATCCCATAAATTGATAACTCTACAATCCAAAAACGTTATAATTGTTTCAATTACATAGGTGCGTGATCAGTTGCCACGTAATCAGATACGTTGCTATTCATTGATGGTTACACCCGAGTCCGCCATAACAAAATTAAAGTCGTCGTAGCACCTTCCCAGGCAATCCCGTGGAGGAGCATAGCCTCACGCAACAAGATTCTCCAACGTGAGCCAAGATCAACTCGGGGTTGGTTTTTAAGAAGAGGGTGGATTTGGCTCCTAAGTAGGCGACAAATCCTATCGGCGAGGAAGCTGCAAGGCCTGTGAGGAGATGATGGCTCTTGGGGTGGAGTAAGCCAACAAGACGGCGACAAAGTGCATGGCTGACGTGAAGGATCGAATCTAAATTGTGAACATCCAAGTGTTGTTTTCCCTGATCTTGGTTCAATTTTTGGATTGTTCTGAATCTGGGGTTTTTAGGTATTCCTATACCTACAAAGAATTGCCATCACATGCTCCTTTGTTTTTGAAATGTAATTCTTGTGCTTACAAGTTGCCATGTTTAGTTGATGTTCTTGGGGTCAGCAATGAGACTGCATTTGCATATTGTTACATGCAGGAAACAAACAACTTTCAGTTTTCCACGTTCCATTGCAGACACCAGCATGGTATGTTTAAGTTGTCATTTTGCCTTACCCTTTTCCTCAACAAAACATCTTCTAAATGTTTAATGGAAAACGACAATACAACAAAATTGATTTCTTTTTTGTTGTTACCTCTTTTTGATCTAATTGCTTTTCATTAGGCTACACACATTTTATCGTCAACACAATTATACTATTTCATGGTCGTCACGTGAACATGCCTCCGCGCATGCTGGTATATTGTGCACTACCGAGAAATCAATGTCATGATGGATAGCGTGCCGGTAGCACAACAAATTGTGGGGGTGCAAGACCTCAATGTGTTGTGTGATACTCTGGTCCAGAAATTTAACTACACAAAATTCATATTTAAGCATGCAGTCGATGTTAACAAGCTTAAAATTAGCCAGCGGTACATATAAAAGTATATCGATCTGACGTGGAAGAATAACTTTATTATACTTGCTTTATATATTTTCTATACTAATGTATCATCTTGCTACTCTAAAACACATTATATATTATTTATACTAATGCATCATCTTGCTACTCTATTGAAAGTGCGTTATATCGACTAGAGGGGGGTGAATAGGCAATTTTTATGAATTCTTCACTGAGGAATTTGCTAGTGAGGAAATTCCTTAGCGAAGAACAACTTGTAGCGGAATAAGTACTCAGAAGTAAACATAACAGAAGACAAGCATAGTCATCATGATGAAATGAAGACAAGCACAGAGTACAGAAAGCGTAATCACAGGATAACACAGGATGAAGACAAACAGACTGAAGAAATTGAACTGAGGAAATTGAGAAAGTCTTCAGTCAAAGTCTTCAAACATAGATATGACAAGCACACAACACAATACTGAGGAAATGAAAGAGTTGAGGAAAAAGAACCAGTTGGCTTGGTGAAGACAATGATTTGGTAGACCAGTTCCAACTGTTGTCTCAGTTGTACATCTGGTTGGAGCGGCTAGGTATTTACACCCGAGGACACACAGTCCTCACCGTATTCTCCTTGAACTAAGGTCACACAGACCTCGTCCAATCACTCATGGTAAGTCTTCAGGTGACTTCCGAACCTTCACAAACTCGGTCACTCGGTGATTCACAATTCCTCTTGGATGCTCTAGACCATGATGCCTAACCGTCTGGAAGAAGCACAGTCTTCAAAGGTAACAAGAGTCGGATCCACGCAGGATCAATCTCTTCAGTGGTGCTCAATTACTTTGGGTTTGTAGGTGTTTGGGTTTGGGTTTTCCTCACTTGATGATTTTCGCTCAAAGTCCTCGGAGGATGGGATGCTCTCAAATGACAAGTGTCAGTTTCTCTCAGAGCAGCCAACCAGCTAGTGGTTGTAGGGGGCGGCTATTTATAGCCTAGGGAGCAGCCCGACATGATAAGACATAAATGCCCTTCAATGATATGACCGTTAGGTGGATAAGATATTTTGGGACAGCTGGCGCGTAGCACAACAACGGTCGGAAATTTGAGGTTCAAATTCCTCAGGGCTATCATGTTCCTCATAGTGTAGGCAATCCGCACTGGCGAATTCCTAACTCCTTAGTCAGGACAAATTCCTCAGTGACCAGAAGAACTTCGTCTCTGTCACTGAAGAAATTGACTGAACTGTATGAGATTTCCAAAGGCTTCACTCGAAGGGATTGGTAGGTGTAGGATTTTGAGTTGAGCATCACATGGAAATTTTTCCTTAGTATTTCCTCGACCCCCTTTAACAGTACGGTGTTTCCTATGACTCAAGAAAGAGAAAATGAAACTACAAAAACAAAAGTCTTCACGCTTCATGTTCCTCAAATGAATACCAAGTCTTCAAGGTCACACCAATTTCTTCACTTTCAAAGTCTTCAGAAAGTCTTCAGAAATCCAAAGTCTTCAGTCGAAGAACTTCATATTTACGGGTTGACTTTCTCTGTAAATATCAAACTCCTCATAGACTTATAGACCTGTGTACACTCACAAATGCATTAGTCCCTTAACCTATAAGTCTTCAATACACCAAAATCACTAAGGGGCACTAGATGCACTTACAATCTCCCCCTTTTTGGTGATTGATGACAATATAGGTTAAGTTTTCAACGGGGATAAACATATGAAGTGTAAATACTGATATTGAGGAATTTGATTGCAAGATATAGAAGAACCCCCCCTGAATATGTGCATAGTGAAGAATTTTCTTTTGAAGCAATGCACACTTGAAGAGTTGAGTCATGGAGATCTCCCCCTATATCTTGTAATTCATACACGTACATGACATATAATATGAAGAATTTGAAATGCATGATGAAATATGGTGACTAATGAAATTCAGCATGCGTGCAATAATATTAACGAGGAATAAGCATGCAGAATAACATAGCAGAAGTATCAGACCACCATCGGGTTTAAGTTTACAACTCGATCCAATAAAGTTTCAGAAGAACGAGAGTTGCAACTTAGCAAAAAAACACCCATATAATAGACCCTCTTGAAGACTAACTCAAATTCCTCCCCCTTTGTCATCGAATGACCAAAAGGATCGAAACTGAGGACTAACGCCCCTGAAGATAATCAAGATGATGAAGGAGCGCCAGCGTTGTCGGGGTCGATTGTCGTAGTAGGGCCTGCCACAGTGTCGTCCAAGTCTTCATGTTCATCAGTGTCACGCGATGAAGAATAGGAGCTGGCCACCAAAGAAGGAACCTTGACCTTCTTATATTTCTTCGGAGGAGGTGCAGACCAGTCAAATTCTTCCTTGAGGCCCATTTTCTTTAGATCTTCTTCGCTGTAGACATGAGACAGAATAGCCCAGGTACGGTTGAAGGTTTCATGGAGGTAGTATTGGTTTTTCTTCACTGCATTGTGGGTTGAGGTCATGTTGTTAAGAATTGAACCAAACTGACGCTTGACCCATTTATGATTGCGATCAACTTTGTGATGAAGACTGAGGAGTAACTCACGATCAGTCATCACCCTGGGTGTTGTGCCTTGAGGATTTTGCTTGGTGTTGTTGGTGGCAGAGTCATGAGTGGCAGAGTCATCATTGGTGGAGTAGGATGCAGCCTTGCGAAATTGACCATCCAATGGACGAATGCCTTCATCTATAACAGCAGTTGCCTTGCCTTTGTCATCAGCTGAGCAAAATGACCGTTTGAGGACTTCAATTGGAGGCAAGTAGCTGTAGTGGTTCAGAGTGTCAGCTTTATAGTTGAGTGAAGACCTTGTTCTGATGAATCTCATAATCCAAGGTGCATAAGGCTTCAGCTCAAACGATGACATAGTAATATTGGCCAGAGTCCTCATGAAGAAATCATGGAAGTTGCCGGGAACGCCATGAATGATATTGAAAAGCAGATTCTTCATGATGCCAACAAATTCTTCATCATTTGAGTCGTGGCCTTTGATAGGACTCAATGTCTTGGACAGAATGCGATAGACAGTCCGAGGCACATACAGTAATTCCTTGACGAGGAATTTGGTTCGTGGGGCCTGCCCTGGCTTCAAAGGCTTCATCAGAACTTGCATGTAGTGATTTGTAAGCTCAGGTTCGCTGTAGATGCAACGAGCACCATCAAGGGGAGGACTGAGTGGTAGGGCACGAAGCAATTCAGTCGCTGGTGCCTTGTAGTGAGTATTTTCAGATATCCAGTCCAGCACCCATGAGTTCACATCTTCAAAATCTCCTGTGATGTGCAGCGTTGCATAAAACTGAAGAATTAGTTCTTCATTCCAATCACATATGTCAGTGCAAAAATTTAGCAGCCCAGCGTCGTGAAGAACACTGAGGACTGGCTCGAAGCAAGGCAGAGATTCCATATCCACATGAGGAATGTGTGCATGATCGAAGACTTTGTCTTTGTTGAAAAACACAGATGAATAGAAATTGGCTTGACTAGCAGTCCAGAAATGCCTCTTCCTTATGCGAGCAGCATCATACGGGTTGTAGTCAGTGAAGAATACATGCTCGCCGAAGAAATCTTCAGCCTTGAACTTCTGCTTCCTTGAGAACAGATCCTTTGGCTTAGGCAGAGGAGTGTCAGTGAGTTGCATCACAACCTCAGGAATCGCAATCTCAGGTTCATCAGGCTGAGGAATTTCTGGTTCCTCTTCAGTTGCAGTCTGCGTTGTCATATGATCAGCAGCAGCAGTTTCTTCAGCACTACTGGCTGGAATTTCTTCACGCACAGACGAGGTGGGGTGAGTTTCTTCAGAGCCCATTTGAACGGTTGGTGCTGGGGACTGAGGTATTTGTTGTAGCGGGGTGAAGAGTGGAGAATTGGGGTGCTGACTTTCCCAAAAGTCAACATTCATCACTGGCGTAGTACTCCCAATATCCACGTCTTCATCTTCCAATTCTTCAACGCCAGCCTCTTCAGTTGTGAACTGAGGCATTGGCGAGGAAACAACTGGTGTTGAAGGGATCGTATCCACTTCAATTTCTTCATCAATCTGCTCTGACGAAGCAGCAGAATGATTTTCTTCACCAGATCCGCTAGGGATCTCATATTCTTCACCAAAAGGAACAAGGTCCTTTGATGGCATGGTAGAGATTGGAACATCATCAATGGGATTAGCAAATGAACTTGTCATAGGCTTCATTTTCTTTGGAGCTGAAGAATTTGAAGCAGTTGATGCTTTCCTTTTCTTCACTGCAGCACGCTCTGCAGCCTTGGTCTTCTTCACATCTGATGCAGATGGAAGGATTGGAATTGGTGTAGGCGCAGGAGGAGCTGAGGAATCTGGTTGATTTTCTTCAGGCGCAACTGATGCAGTTGCCCTGACTTCTTCACTTTCTTCAGGCGCACCTCTAGTGGATGCCCTGGCAATTTCTATAGCGGCTGGAATGGAGTCATCAGCCCTGGAACTAGCATTTTCTTCAGTAGCCTGAAATTCATCAACGGTGCTGGCATGTTCTTCAGTTTGCTGAGCAGAAGCTTCAGCTTGAGGAACTTCTTGTTGCGATGGGGCTGCAACATTGGTGAACTTCTCAGTCAGTTTTACAAAACCGACTTTGGCTCCTTGCCAATCAGCATAGTAGGCGTTGAAGTTGTCGCTGAGGGTTTTGATTTCAGACTGGATTTTGATAAGTTCATCAGTTGTCATAGAGACAACGTTAGTCTTCAGAAACTTCTCCTTCTTGTACTGGGCTTTCTTGATCTGCCTGGCCTGCTCATACTTCCATTTCTCTTCTTGGATGAAATGAGTCAGCATGTGATTTTGACCAGGTGTCAACTTGAAGTCAGCCATATGAGTGTTTGAGTCCTTGTGCCAGAGATCAATATAACCGAGGATCAGCCTTGGATCCAAAAGCAATGGCACATTTGTGCCTTTGGCTCTAGTGGCCCTGACTTGTCCGTCTCTGATGATTTCAACAAGTTCATCATCATCAGCTTCGTCTTCTTCAGACGGCACTTGGAAGGCGACTAGCTTCTTCTTAGGACTTGGGCGAGGACCTCGTCCAGCAGTTGCCTTTGTCTTCAGCATAGTGGGATCCGTTGAAGAATTGGGTGCAGCTGAGGAACTAGTTGAGACACCTGAGGCAATAGAGATGCCCGCAGTCCTTTGGCACGTGGCCAGATGCACAGGTGCTGAGGACTTTGTCGGAACAGCCGAGGCTTTTGGAGGAGCTGAGGATTTCGGAGGAGCAGGAGCAGCATGAGGAATTGGCCTTGAGGACTTTGAAGATTCTGGCCGTGAGGGCACAGCTGAGGAACTTGGCCGTCAGGGCACTGTTGGTGAAGCACTTGGCTTGCGTGCAGGCTTCTTTGCCATTGATTTCTTAGGCTTGACAGAGGCCTTAGTGGCAGCAGCAGCAGCAGAGTCTTCATTGAATTTCCTCACTGCTTCTTTTGCTTGTTTGGCCAACTTGGCTTGGCGCTTGGCCCATTCATCAGGAAAGTCCTCACCGCGTTTGATGCTGGTGGGGTCTGCTTCTTGGCCAGGTGCCAATGGAGCTCTTGGGCATGGAGGATTGAGTGCGAATTTCTTCATGTACTTTGGAGTTACATACCTGTACCCCCTCCATTCTCTTGCCCATCTCCTTTCAATCCTCTGTATGCGCACCTTGCACTGATTTTTGTTTTCCTTACCAAACTTGGCCTCATCAGGTGTGCAATACTCTTTATAAATGTCATCAGGGATTTCAAAAGGAGTCATGACCTCAGGCTTCTTTCATCCTTTCTAAGGCTTCTTACCGTCTGCCATATTCTTCAGTTGAGGAATTTGAACAATCGAATTCTCTGAAGAAGTATGCAATTTTTCTTCAAGGAACGCTGCAAATGAGTTAAGTTGACGAGAACCTAGTGATTCAGCAACGGACATGAGTACCTGTGAACAGAGTATAGTTGCGAGGAATTTGGAGAGGTCATATGCGTTCTCAGAAGGTTTTTCAAAAAGAACAAGTTTGAGGAATTTGACCAGATGAGTCTTGAAGAATTTCACTAAGCGTTCTTTGTCTTAGGTTCCAGAGTTGTATAGAACGAAGATCCACACAATTGAGGAATCTTGAAGAAAAATGATGCTTAGAGAAACGAATCAAGAATAGATGACTTGTGAGGTGTTTTGTGTGTGAGGATTCGAAGAATAAAACACCTTTGAAGATTTTGTAGAAAACATTTGAATCAAAGAGGGCAGCAAAAGTAACTTTTAATTACCCTGGATGAAGAACACGACGAACAGTGAGATGGAGAAGTGAAGTTCGTCTGTGTAGATCTTCCACGCCCTAACTCGGCGGAGGAAGACGGCTACGGCGGCGGCGGAGTGAAGATTTCCGCGGCCGGCGTGAGTACGACGGCGACGAGGTCGAGGCAGTGAAGCTCTTCCTCACCGGCGACGATGGAGTAGCGGAGGCGCTAGGGTTTGAGAAGCTCGAGCGGGAGAGAGAGTTCGAGCGGAGTAAAGGAAGTGAGGAAGGGGAGACGGGGTATTTATAGCCACGGTGAAAAGCTGTTTGCCCGAAAATTTAGGACGAACGTGCCCCTGACCCTTCTCCTTCGCATGACATGTGTCACCCACGTACTGAGAAGTGGAGATCGTGTAGGATCATGGGTGAATAAAAAAATGTATCGTGGGAAGCAGAACGGTTTGAGCGGCAAAACCGAAAATTTGGATAAGATTAGTTTTAAAGTTCCGTTCGCAATTTCTTCAGCTGACAAGGACATAGTGAAGATTTTGAACGAGTTTCAAAAAGAACGCACATGAAGAATTTGTGAATAGATTGGGTTGAGTATAGCATAGAGGGGGAAGGGTCCGATCACATTCACTTAGCAGAAAAACCAACTTGAAGAAATAACCATAAGTGAATGCTGTAGAGGACATAAACTCATATATATAGTTAATGAAGAAAAATGACGGAACAAGTGAAGATTTTGTAAAGTTGAAGAATTTGAACAACTGAGGAATTTCAAAAACTGAGGAAAAAAACAATTGAAGATTTTCAACTTTTTGTGGTGGCGTGACCCATCGTATAAAATGATGATTTCAGACACCGCGTACAATTGTTGTAGGGTTCTGAGAATCAAATTCTTCATTAATTTCTTCACACTTAGAGTGTTATTCTTCATTGATTGAAGGAAAATGTTTCTTCATGTGTTGCACATCTAAGTCATCAATTTTGCATAAGTGTTAGGATGAGTGTCCTTTTCAAAGAACATTAGAAGACTCTAAGATATTTAGCTCACACCGCAACTTGCTAAATCTCTTCTCGTCCAAGGGCTTTGTGAAGATATCGGCTAGCTGTTCTTCAGTCTTCACATGCTCAATAGAAATGTCGCCCTTCAACACATGATCATGAAGAAAATGATGATGAATCTGAATGTGCTTTGTCTTCGAGTGCTGAACTGGGTTGTGAGCAATCTTGATGGCACTCTCATTGTCATAGAGGAGAGGCACATTCTTCACGTTGACACCATAGTCCTTGAGAGTTTGCTTCATCCATAGCAGTTGAGCACAGCAAGAACCAGCAGCAATGTACTCAACTTCAGCAGTAGACAGTGATACGCAGTTCTGTTTCTTCGAGGACCAACAGACCAAAGATCGTCCGAGGAAATGACATGTACCAGATGTTGACTTGCGGTCCACACGATCACCAGCATAGTCAGAGTCAGAATATCCAATGAGATCAAAAGCCGAGCCCTTGGGGTACCATAATCCTAGTGTTGGTGTGTGAGCTAGATATCGAAGAATATGCTTCACAGCCTTATGGTGTGATTCCTTCGGTGTAGCTTGAAATCAGGAACACATGCAAACACTAAGCATTATATCTGGCCTAGATGCACATAAGTACAATAAAGAACCAATCATGGAGCGGTATACCTTATGATCGAAGTCAATACCATTTTCATCAGTGCACAGATGGCCATTTGTGGGCATAGGAATTTTGACTCCTTTGCAATCGTGCATGCTGAATTTCCTCAGTTCATCCTTGAGGTATTTCTCCTGAGATATGAATATGCCATTTCGCTGTTAACGAATTTGAAGACCTAAGAAGAATTTCAACTCTCCCATCATAGACATTTGATATTCTTCACTCATCATATATGCAAATTCATCACTATAACGTTGGTCAGTACAGCCAAAGATAATATCATCAACATATATTTGGCACACAAATAGTTCACCATCATATGATTTAGTAAAGAGAGTAGGATCGAGTGAACCGGGTGTGAAGCCATTCTTCATGAGGAATTCCTTCAAATTATCATACCATGCCCGAGGGGACTGCTTGAGGCCATAGAGGGCCTTGTTGAGTCTGAAGACTTTGTCAGGATTCTTTGGATCTTCAAAACCTGGGGGTTGAGCAACATATACTTCTTCCTCAAGCTTACCATTGAGGAATGCACTTTTCACATCCATTTGATATAAGATGATATCATGATGGTTAGCATAAGCAAGTAATATGCGAATAGCCTCAAGTCTAGCAACAGGTGCAAAAGTTTCATCAAAATCAATTCCTTCAACCTGTGTGTAGCCTTGAGCTACAAGTCGTGCCTTATTCCTCACCACAAGGCCATTTTCATCTTGCTTGTTGCGGTAGATCCATTTTGTGACAATGATATTGTGCTTGCAAGGATCTGGACGTTTGACCAGTTCCCAGACGTTGTTGAGCTTGAATTGATGTAATTCTTCTTGCATGGCCTGAATCCACTCAGGCTCCAGAAATGCTTCATCTACCTTAGCGGGCTCTGTGATAGAGACAAAAGCATAGTGCCCACAAAATTTAGATAAGTGTGAAGCTTTTGAGCGTTTGAGAGGACCTGGTGCTCTAATGTCATCGATGATCTTCTCCACTTGCACTTCTTTTGCAACGCGAGGATGAGCTGGTTGGCGTTGATGAATTTGATCAGCATTTTCTTCAGCATCAATTTCTTTAGCATTTTTCTCAGGTGCATCAGCTCGATGTTCTTCACGTTCTGGAATGAATTCTTCAACAAATTCTTCAGTAGGAATGACATCCTCAGTAGCCTTGAACTTGATAGAATCCTCAGGTACTGGTTCATCTATCACAGAAGGTAGGTGCTCTCTTTGCGAGCCATTAGTTTCATCGAACCGCACATCTACAGTTTCAACAACCTTGTGAAGAACGTTGTTGAAGACTCTGTAGGTGTGCGAGTCCTTTCCGTAACCAAGCATAGAACCTTCATGTGCTTTCGGTGCAAATTTAGAGTTGTGATGAGGATCTCTAATTCAGCATTTAGCACCGAAGACTTTGAAATAACTCACATTGGGTTTCTTGTCAATGAGGAGTTCATAGGCAGTCTTCCTGAAGAATTTGTGAAGATATACTCTGTTGATGATGTGGCACGCAGTATCAATTGCATCAATCCAGAAACGACGAGGCGTTTTGTATTCATCAAGCATAGTGCGAGCCATCTCAGCAAGAGTCCTGTTCTTGCGCTCCACGACGTCATTCTGCTGAGGAGTATAAGGGGCAGATAACTCGTGAGTAATACCAAGTTCATCAAGATAGTCATCGAGACCAGAATTCTTGAACTCAGTTCCATTGTCACTTCTGATGTGCTTGATCTTCACACCAAAGTTGGTTGAATCCCCCGAGGAAAATCGTTTGAAGACTTCCTGCACTTCATGTTTGTAAGTAACAAGGTGTACCCATGTGTAACGAGAATAATCATCAACAATAACAAAGCCATATTGAGATGCTTCATTTGAAACAGCAGAATAATGATTAGGACCGAAGAGATCCATGTGAAGCAATTCAAATGAACGAGTAGTGGTCATGATAGTCTTCGCTCGATGCTTGGCCTTGGTCATCTTTTCAGCTTCACAGGCTCCGCATAGGTGATCCTTGAGGAATTTGACATTCTCAATGCCAATGACATGCTTCTTCTTTGCAAGCGTGTGCAAATTCCTCATGCCTGCGTGGCCAAGTCGTCGATGCCATAGCCAGCCTTCTGAAGCTTTTGCAAGTAGGCACATGGCTGGTTGCGGTCCTGTAGAGAAATCAACAATATACAAGTCTCCTCTCCTAAAGCCTTCGAAGACTTTGGAATTGTCAGCTTCCATAACCACAACACAACGATACTTGCCAAAGACAACAACCATATCAAGATCACAAAGCATTGAGATAGACATAAGGTTGTATCCTAAAGACTCAACAAGCATGACTTTGTCCATGTGTCGATCCTTTGTGACCGCAACCTTACCTAGACCCAATACCTGACTTTTGCCTTTGTCAGTGAAGATGATATGCTTTAGATGCGATGGTGATAAGGGAGCATCCATCAATAGATTCTTGTCACCAGTCATGTGATTTGTACATCCACTATCAGTGGCTTTGGGTTGATCATCCTGCAGATGAATTAGTGCAGCTTACAAACTTCATATACTTCATCAGTGAAGAATATGACATCACAATTCATCAGATCAATTTCATCAAGCAGTAAGACAAATAAAACAGTATGAGGACGTGAGAAATGAAAGTTCATTTCTTCATGATTAGCCTGCATCCTTTCAGGCATTTTTGTCAGGTCCCCAGCAAATTCTTCAGACGTTTGAGCACGTCTGGAGACCTGACCCTGCAGAAGAAATTAGTCCTTTTTCTTCACCACCCACATCTGAAGGGATGGCAAAGAGTTCATCACTCTGCGAGCTCCATATGAGAATGGTGGCATAGAGGCCAAACCATTTCGTTTCACATAAGAGGGGTTAGGGTAAGCATATGAATAAGCAGATAAATTCTTCGAGGACTTATGAACGTAATGATTAGAAGAATAATGCTCATATTCATAGCCCTTGGCTCTTCCCTGCGAAACAGAGTTGTTAGCACGATGATGTTCATATGAGGACTTTGATCCTTTTGAGGAATTTCATCCACGTGAGGAATTTGGTCCGTATGAGGACTTGGATCCATATGAAGAATTTGGTCCATGTGAAGAATTTGATCTGGGGTTCCTATTCTTCACAGGTGGTGTCATGAGGACATTCACCTGAAGCCTTTCAAGGCACCTTTTGGGAACCCAGACTTTCTTCATAGGGGAACCGTTCCTGCAGCTAGTGCCAACATATCTAGCAAATACTTCACCATTCTGATTTTTGAACAGTTTATAGTTGGAGTCAAATGACTCATCAGAAGAATGAGAAGATTCACATGTATAACCAGATAAATTAGATGGATCAACTGGAGGTCCCTTTGCAGCAACCCATGAGGTTTTGGGGTACTTCTCAGGCTTCCAATATGTACCATCAGCATTGAGTTTCCTCTCAAAGGCAATACCCTCTTTCCTAGGGTTCCTGTTGAGGATCTGCTTTTTAAGCACATCACAAAGAGTCTGATGCCCTTTGAGGCTTTTGTACATGCCTGTCATGTACAATTCCTTCAGCCCTGCATCGTCAGTGATACTAGCAATGTCCTCATATGAGGAATTAGTGATAGCAGAGGCAGGTGAAGAATTTGTAACATTAGAAGCATTTGAACATTCAGGTGAAGAATTAGCATATTCATGTTCAATGCATTTCAAACATGGAGGAACAAATTCTTCCTGAGCAGCGCTGACTTGTTGAGCAAGTAATGAATCGCGCTCCTTCTGAAGATGTTCATAACTCACTCTTAACTTCTTAAGGTCTTGCTTTCTTTGAAGAAATTCAGAAGAAAGCTTCTCATGATCAGACAAGAGAGTGTTATGATGACCTTGAAGGTTGTCAAACCTGGTCTGAAGTCTCTGAAGATTTTCAGTCAAGATTTTAGTGCGATCATTTCTTCACCCAACATATCATCACTTTTGTCTAGCATGTTTTGAACCTTTTCAAAAGCCCTTTGTTGTTTTACAGTAATCTTAGCAAGTTTAGAGTAGCTGGGCTTAAGATTTTCATCAGATTCATCTTCACTAAACTCAAAGGAGGTATATTTAAGTACCTTGGCACCCTTTGCCATAAAGCAATAGGTGGGAGCGTAGTCATCATTGCCTTCATCAGCCTTGTTGGTGAGGTCATTTTCTTCAGAGTTGAAGATAGACTTGCTGACCAATGCAGTAGCGAGGGCTAGGCTCGCCACACCAGACTCGGAGTCCTCAGATGCCTCCTCTTCCTCTTGTTCCTCAGATTCAGCTTCAGAGTCCATTTCCTTGCCAATGAATGCCCGAGCCTTCTTGGAGCTGCTCTTCTTGTGAGATGAAGACTTTGAGGATTTTGATGATGAAGATTTTGAGGATTTCTTCTTTTTCTTCGCATCATCAGAACTGTAGTCCTTGTATTTCTTCTTCTTCGATTCCTTTTCCCACTAAGGACAATCTTGAATGTAGTGTCCAGGTTTCTTGCACTTGTGACAAAACCTCTTCTTGTAGTCACTTGATGAGGAATCATTGCTCCTTGAGGGTCTTCCAAAGCGACCACGTCTTGAGAACTTTTGGAATTTGTTCATGAGCAGTGCTAGCTCATGACTCAGTTCTTCAGGGACACCAAGGCTGCTACCCGAGTCTTCATCTTCGGACTCAGATACTGCCTTGGCCTTCAGTGCACGTGATCTGCCATAGCTCGAACCATAGAGATCTCTCTTTTCAGTAAGCTGGAACTCATGAGTATTTAGCCTCTCGAGGATATCAGCAGGGTCAAGTGACTTGTAATCAACACGCTCTTGTATCGTCAATGCCGGAGTATCAAATGAGGAATCAAGCGATCTCAGCAATTTCTTCACCACCTCATGGTCGGTGATGTCAGTGGCACCAAGTGCTTGAAGCTGATTTGAGATGTCAGTGAGGCGATCGAAGGTTTGCTGAACATTTTCATTGTCGAGTCTTTTGAAGCGGTTGAAGAGATTGCGAAGAACATCAACTCGAGAGTCACGCTGAGTTGAAACTCCTTTATTGAGTTTGGACAGCCTATCCCAGATCATCTTGGCAGTCTCCAAAGCACTCACTCTTCCATACTGTCCTTTGCTCAGATGGCCACATATGATATTCTTCGCTCTAGAGTCGAGTTGCTTGAATCTCTTCACATCGGTAGCGTTCAGTGAGGGTGAGACAGAAGGAACACCATTTTCCAGAACATACCAGTGATCATTATCAATTGCCTCAAGATGCATTCGCATCTTATTCTTCCAATAGGGGTAGTCCGTCCCGTCGAAGGTAGGGCACCCAGCAGAGACCTTGATCATACCTGCGGTCGACATAACTAAAACTCCAGGCGGTTAAACCAAAATCACAGAGAACAAGGGAGTACCTTGCTCTGATACCAATTGAAAGTGTGTTATATCGACTAGAGGGGGGGGGTCAATAGGCGATTTTTATGAATTCTTCACTGAGGAATTTGCTTGTGCGGAAATTCCTTAGCGAAGAACTACTTGCAGCAGAATAAGTACTCAGAAGTAAACATAACAGAAGACAAGAATAGTCATCGTGATGAAATGAAGACAAGCACAGAGTATAGAAAGCGTAATCACAGGATAACACAGGATGAAGAAAAACAGACTGAAGAAATTGGACTGAGGAAATTGAGAAAGTCTTCAGTCAAAGTCTTCAAACACAGATATGACAAGCACACAACACAATACTGAGGAAATGAAAGAGTTGAGGAAATAGAACTAGTTGGCTTGGTGAAGACAATGATTTGGTAGACCAGTTCCAACTAATGTCTCAGTTGTACATCTGGTTGGAGCGGCTAGGTATTTAAACCTGAGGACACACAGTCCCGGACACACAGTCCTCACCATATTCTCCTTGAACTAAGGTCACACAGACCTCGTCCAATCACTCGTGGTAAGTCTTCAGGTGACTTCCGAACCTTCACAAACTCGGTCACTCGGCGATCCACAATTCCTCTTGGATGCTCTAGACCATGATGCCTAACTGTCTGGAAGAAGCACAGTCTTCAAAGGTAACAAGTGTCGGATCCACGCAGGATCAATCTCTTCAGTGATGCTCAATCACTTTGGGTTTGTAGGCGTTTGGGTTTGGGTTTTCCTCACTTGATGATTTTCGCTCAAAGTCCTCGGAGGATGGGATGCTCTCAAATGACAAGTGTCAGTTTCTCTCAGAGCAGCCAACCAGCTAGTGGTTGTAGGGGGCGGCTATTTATAGCCTAGGGAGCAGCCCGACATGATAAGACATAAATGCCCTTCAATGATATGACCGTTAGGTGGATAAGATATTTTGGGACAACTGGCGCGTAGCACAACAGCGGTCGGAAATTTGAGGTTCAAATTCCTCAGGGCTATCATGTTCCTCGCAGTGTAGGCAATCCGCACTGGCGAATTCCTAACTCCTTAGTCAGGACAAATTCCTCAGTGACCAGAAGAACTTCGTCTCTGTCACAGAAGAAACTGACTGAACTGTATGTGATTTACAATGGCTTCACTCGAAGGGATTGGTAGGTGTAGGATTTTGAGTTGAGCATCACATGGAAATTTTTCCTTAATATTTCCTCGACCCCCTTTAACAGTACGGTGTTTCCTATGACTCAAGAAAGAGAAAATGAAACTACGAAAACAAAAGTCTTCACACTTCATGTTCCTCAAATGAATACCATGTCTTCAAGGTCACACCAATTTCTTCACTTTCAAAGTCTTCAGAAAGTCTTCAGAAATCCAAAGTGTTCAGTCGAAGAACTTCATATTTAGGGGTCGACTTTCTCTGTAAATATCAAACTCCTCATAGACTTATAGACCTGTGTACACTCACAAACGCAATTGTCCCTTAACCTATAAGTCTTCAATACACCAAAATCACTAAGGGGCACTAGATGCACTTACAATCTCCCCCTTTTTGGTGATTGATGACAATATAGGTTAAGTTTTCAACGGGGATAAACATATGAAGTGTAAATAATGATATTGAGGAATTTGATTGCAAGATATAGAAGAACCCCCCCTAAATATGTGCATAGTGAGGAATTTGCTTTTGAAGCAATGCACACTTGAAGAGTTGAATCATGGAGATCTCCCCCTATATCTTGTAATTCATACATGCATTTGACATATAATATGAAGAATTTGAAATGCATGATGAAATATGGTGACTGATGAAATTCAGCATGCGTGCAATAATATTAACGAGGAATAAGCATGCAGAATAACATAGTAGAAGTATCAGACCACCATCGGGTTTAAGTTTACAACTCGATCCAATAAAGTTTCAGAAGAACGAGAGTTGTAACTTAGCAAAAAAACGCCCATATAATAGACCTGCTTGAAGACTAACTCAAATGTCTCCCCCTTTGTCATCGAATGACCAAAAGGATCGAAACTGAGGACTAACGCCCCTGAAGATAATCAAGATGATGAAGGAGCGCCAGCGTTGTCGGGGTCGGTTGTCGTAGTAGGGCCTGCCGCAGTGTCGTCCAAGTCTTCATGTTCATCAGTGTCACGCGATGAAGAATAGGAGCTGGCCACCAAAGAAGGAACCTTGACCTTCTTATATTTCTTCGGAGGAGGTGCAGACCAGTCAAATTCTTCCTTGAGGCCCATTTTCTTCAGATCTTCTTCGATGTAGACATGAGATAGAACAGCCCAGGTACGGTTGAAGGTTTCATGGAGGTAGTATTGGTTTTTCTTCACTGCATTGTGGGTTGAGGTCATGTTGTGAAGAATTGAACCAAACTGATGCTTGACCCATTTATGATTGCGATCAACTTTCTGATGAAGACTGAGGAGTAACTCACGATCAGTCATCACCCTGCATCATCCTCTCCTCTTTGGGGAAAACCAACGCAATGCTCAAGAGGTAGCAAGAAGAATTTCCGGCGCCGTTGCCGGGGAGTCTGCACAAAAGTCAACATACCAAGTACCCATCACAATCCCTATCTCCGGCATTCCATTAGTTGCCATTTGCCTCTCATTTTCCTCTCCCCCACTTCACCCATTCCATTTTATTCGCCCTCTCTTTCCCAATCTCCTTCTCTCTTTCCCGTTTGCTTTTTTCTCGCTTGCCTTTTGTTTGCTCGTGTGTTGGATTGTTTGTTTGTCGCGATGGCTCTACCAAGATTTGGTGATCTTCACCTTAAAAGGTTAGAGGAGATCGAAAACAACGTCAGGAAATTTATGGTTTTGCAATTTGAGCATAATAATTTCTTTAGAAACGAGCTTAAGGAACAAAAAAGTTTTATGAGTTATATGAATAAAGAGCTCGATGATATGTCTAAAGAATTTGATGGTATAAGATCCCAAATTGCTCGTCTTGAAAAGATGACTGCTAAAATTTCGGATATGCAAGCTACCTTAGTCAATAAGATGGCCGCTAAACCGAATTCCTATGAAAATCACGATGAAGATCTAAAAGTTATTCATGTGTCCCCTATTAAATCTTTGTTTTGCAATATGAATCTTGATGAAACTTAATATGATCTTCCTTTACCTAGAAGGCGTTCCAAAAATTCGGAGTATTTAGATCTTGATGATGTAATTGATAAAACTGGGATTGAAAAAAATAAAACCCTAGATGTTGCTAAACCCACTATATTGGATTTCAAGGAATTTAATTATGAAAGTTACTCTTTAATTGATTGTATTTCCTTGTTGCAATCCGTGCTAAATTCTCCTCATGCTTATAGTCAAAATAAAGCCTTTACCAAACATATCGTTGATACCTTGATGCAATCTTATGAAGAAAAACTTGAGTTGAAAGTTTCTATCCCTAGAAAACTCTATGATGATAAGGAACCAACTATTAAAATTAAAATTAAAGATCATGAGTTTTATGCTTTGTGTGATTTGGGTGCTAGTGTCTCCACTATCCCCAAAACTTTGTGTGATTTGCTAGATTTTCGTGATTTTGATGATTGCTCTCTAAACTTGCATCTTGCGGATTCCACTATTAAGAAACCTATGGGAAGAATTAATGATGTTCTTATTATTGCAAATAGGAATTATGTGCCCATTGATTTTATCGTTCTTGATATAGATTGCAATCCTTCTTGCCCTATTACTCTTGGTAGACCTTTCCTTAGAACGGTTGGTGCGATTATTGATATGAAGGAAGGGAATATTAGATTTAAATTTCCATTAAAAAGGGCATGGAACACTTTCCTAGAAAGAAAATAAAATTGTCATATGAAACTATCATGAGAGCCACTTATGGATTGCCTACCAAAGATGGCAATACCTAGATCTATCCTCGCTTTTATGCCTAGTCAGGGGCGTTAAACGATAGCGCTTGTTGGGAGGCAACCCAATTTTATTTTTAGTTTTTTGTTTTTGTTTCTGTTTAGGAATAAATAATCCATCTATCTTCTGCTTAGATGTGGTTTTGTGTTTGTGCCAAGTTAGACCTATAGGATCTTCTTGGATGATAGTTATTTGATCTTGCTGTAATTTCCAGAAACTTTGCGCTCAGTGCGCGAATTGTTACAAATCACCAGAACGTGATAAAATACTGATTCCAATTGATGCTGATCAATAAACAAATTGTCTAGGTCATCCTATTTTGGTAGAGTTTTTGGAGTTCCAGAAGTTTGCGTTAGTTACAGATTACTACATACTGTTCTGTTTTTGACAAATTCTGTTTTTCGTGTGTTCTTTGCTTATTTTGATGAATCTATGGTTATTAAAATAGTTTATAATCCATAGAGAAGTTGGAATACAGTAGGTTTAACACCAATATAAATAAAGAATGAGTTCATTACAGTACCTTGAAGTGGTCGTTTGTTTTCTTTCTCTAACGGAGCTCAGGAGATTTCTATTGAGTTTTGTGTTGTAAAGTTTTCAAGTTTTGGGTGAAATCTTTTGATGGATTATGGAATAAGGAGTGGCAAGAGACTATGCTTGGGGATGCCCATGGCACCCCCAAGATAATCCAAGGACACCAAAAAGTCAAAGCTTGGGGATGCCCCGGAAGGCATCCCCTCTTTCGTCTACTTCCATCGGTAATTTTACTTGGAGCTATATTTTTATTCACCACATGATATGTGTTTTGCTTGGAGCGTCTTGTATTATTTGTGTCTTTGTTTGTTAGTGTGCCAAAATCATCCTTGCTTTACACACCTTTTGAGAGAGCCATACATGAATTGGAATTTGATAGAACACTCTATGTGCTTCACTTATATCTTTTGAGCTATGTAGTTTTGCTCTATGTGCTTCACTTATATCTTTTGAGCGTTATAATTTTGCTTTATGTGCTTCACTTAGATATTTTAGAGCACGGTGGTGGATTTGTTTTAAAGTAACTATTGATCTCTCATGCTTCACTTAGATTATTTGGAGAGTCTTTAATAGGATGGTAATTTGCTTAATAATAATATGCTTGGTATTCAAGATTTGTGAAACTTTCTTTTGAGTGCGTTGAATACTACGAAAAGATTGATACTTGATAATTGTTTTGAGACATGAAGATGGTGATATTAGAGTCATGCTAGTTGAGTAGTTGTGAATTTGAGAAATACTTGTGTTAAACTTTGTGATTCCCGTAGCATGCACGTATGGTGAACCGTTATGTGATGAAGTCAGAGCATGATTAATTTATTGATTGTCTTCCTTATAAGTGGCGGTCGGGGATGAGCGATGGTCTTCTCCTACCAATCTATCCCCCTAGGAGCATGCGCGTAATACTTTGCTTTGATAACTTCTAGATTTTTGCAATAAGTAATGAGTTCTTTATGACTAATGTTGAGTCCATGGATTATACGCACTTTTTCCCATCCTTCCACCATTGCTAGCCTCTCTAATACCTCGCACCTTTCGCCGGTATCATACACCCACCATATACCTTCCTAAAAACAGCCACCATACCTACCTATCATGGCATTTCCATAGACATTCCGAGATATATTGCCATGCAACTTTCCACCGTTCCATTTATTATGACACGCTCCATCATTGTCATATTGCTAGCATGATCATGTAGTTGACATTGTATTTGTGGCAAAGCCACCGTTCATAATTCTTTCATACATGTCACTCTTGATTCATTGCATATCCCGGTACATCGCAGGAGGCATTCATATAGAGTCATATTTTGTTCTAAGTATTGAGTTGTAATTGTTGAGTTGTAAGAAAAGTAAAAGTGTGATGATCATCATTTTTAGAGCATTGTCCCAAGTGAGGAAAGGATGATGGAGACTATGATTCCCTCACAAGTCGGGATGAGACTCCAGACGAAAAATTTAAAAAAATAATAAAAAAAGAGGCCATAAAAAAAGAGGCCATAAAAAAGGCCTAAATAAAAAATGAGAGAAAAAGAGAGAAGGGACAATGTTACTATCCTTTTACCACACTTGTGCTTCAAAGTAGCACCATGATCTTCATGATAGAGAGTCTCTCATTTTGTCACTTTCATATACTAGTGGGAATTTTACATTATAGAACTTGGCTTGTATATTCCAATGATGGGCTTCCTCAAAATTGCCCTAGGACTTCGTGAGCAAGCAAGTTGGATGCACACCCACTTAATTTCTTTTGTTGAGCTTTCATATACTTATAGTTGTAGTGCATCCGTTGCATGGAAATCCCTACTCACTCGCATTGATAACTATTAATGGGCATCTCCATAGCCCGTTGATACGCCTAGTTGATGTGAGACTCTCTTCCCCTCTTTTTGTCTTCTCCACAACCACCATTATATTCCACATATAGTGCTATATCCATGGCTCACGCTCATGTATTGCATGAAGATCGAAAAAGTTTTGAAAATGTTAAAGTATGAAACAATTGCTTGGCTTGTCATCGGGGTTGTGCATGATTTAAATACTTTGTGTGGTGAAGATAGAGCATAGCCAGACTATATGATTTTGTAGGGATAACTTTCTTTGGCCATGTTATTTTGAGAAGACATAATTGCTTTGTTAGTATGCTTGAAGTATTATTATTTTTTATGTCAATATGAACTTTTGTCTTGAATCTTTCGAATCTGAATATTCATACCACAATTAAGAAAATTTGCATTGAAATTATGCCAAGTAGCACTCCGCATCAAAAGTTCTCTTTTTATCATTTACCTACTCGAGGATGAGCAAGAATTAAGCTTGGGATGCCCGATACGTCTCCAACGTATCTATAATTTTTTATTGCTCCATGCTATATTATCTACTGTTTTGGACTATATTGGGCTTTATTTTCCACTTTTATATTATTTTTGGGACTAACCTATTAACCGGAGGCCCAGCCCAGAATTGCTGTTTTTTGCCTATTTTAGTGTTTCGAAGAAACAGAATATCAAACGGAGTCCAAACGGAATGAAACCTTCGGGAACGTGATTTTCTCACCGAACGTGATCCAGGAGACTTGGACCCTACTCCAAGGAAGCAAAGAGGCGGTCACGAGGGTGGGGGGCGCCCCCCTAGGGCACGCCCCCTGCCTCGTGGGCCCCTCGGTGCTCCACCGACGTACTCCTTCCTCTTATATATACCTACGTACCACCAAACGATCAGAGACGGAGCCAAAAACCTAATTCCACCGCCACAACTTTCTGTATCCACGAGATCCCATCTTGGGGCCTGTTCCGGAGCTCCGCCGGAGAGGGCCGTCATCCCGTAGGGCTTCTACATCATCATAGCCTCCCCGATGAAGTGTGAGTAGTTTACCTCAGACCTTCGGGTCCATAGTTATTAGCTAGATGGCTTCTTCTCTCTTTTTGGATCTCAATACAATGTTCTTCCCCTCTCTCATGGAGATCTATTCGATGTAATCTTGTTTTTGCGGTGTGTTCATTGAGATCGATGAATTGTGGGTTTATGATCATGTCTATCTATGAATAATATTTGAATCTTCTCTGAATTCTTTTATGTATGATTGGTTATCTTTGCAAGTCTCCTCGAATTATCAGTTTGGTTTGGCCTACTAGATTGGTTTTTCTTGCCATGGGAGAAGTGCTTAGCTTTGGGTTCAATCTTGCGGTGTCCTTTCCCAGTGACAGAAGGGGCAGCAAGGCACGTATTGTGTTGTTGCCATCGAGGATAACAAGATGGGGTTTATATCATATTGCATGAATTTATCCCTCTACATCATGTCATCTTGCTTAAAGCGTTACTCTGTTTTCTTGAACTTAATACTCTAGATGCATGTTGGATAGCGGTCGATGAGTGGAGTAATAGTAGTAGATGCAGGCAGGAGTCGGTCTACTTGTCTCGGACATGATGCCTATATACATGATCATACCTAGATATTCTCATAACTATGCTCAATTCTGTCAATTGCTCAACAGTAATTTGTTCACCCACCGTAGAATACTTATGCTCTTGAGAGAAGCCACTAGTGAAACCTATGGCCCCCGGGTCTATTCTCATCATATCAATCTCCATCACTTTATTATTGCTTTGCTTTTTACTTTGCCTTTTACTTTTTACTTTGCATCTCTATATCAAAAATACCAAAAATATTATCTATCATCTCTATCAGATCTCACTCTCATAAGTGACCGTGAAGGGATTGACAACCCCTAATCGCGTTGGTTGCGAGGAGCCATTGTTTTTGTGTAGGTACGAGGGACTTGCGTGTATCCTCCTACTGGATTGATCCCTTGGTTCTCAAAAACTGAGGGAAATACTTACGCTACTTTGCTGCATCATCCTCTCCTCTTCGGGGAAAACCAACGCAGTGCTCAAGAGGTAGCACAGCACAGCGATGGTAGGTATTTCCCTCAGTGATGAGACCAAGGTTATCGAACCAGTAGGAGAATCACGCAATACTATGTAAACATTACATGCACACAAAGAACAAATACTTGCAACCCGATGTGTTAAAGGGGTTGTCAATCCCTTTCAGGTAGTGGTGTCAGAAATTGTCGAGTTGACGGAATAAAAATATGATAGATTGGATGAATAGATTCGAACAAATGCAAAATAAAATAAAGTGCAAGAAGGTATTTTTGGGTTTTTTGAAATATATATATATATATATATATATGAAAATAAAAGCGAATAAAAATAGATATCGAAGGAAAATATAATAAAGAAGAGATCCGGGGCCATAGATTTCACTAGTGGCTTCTCTTGAGAACAATAACATACGATGGGTAAACAAATTACTGTTGGGCAATTGATAGAACTTCAAATAATCATGACGATATCCAGGCAATGATCATTATATAGGCATCGGGTCCAAGATTAGTAGAACGACTCCTGCCTGCATCTACTACTATTACTTCACACATCGATCATTATCCAGCATGCATCTAGTGTATTAAGTTCATGGAGAAACGGAACGTAATAAGAACGATGACATGATATAGACAAGATCTATTTATGTAGAAATAGACCCTATCTTGTTATCCTTAATAGTAACGATACATACGTGTCGTTTCCCCTTCTATCACTGGGGTCGAGCACCGTAAGATCGAACCCATCACAAAGCACCTCTTCCCATGCCAAGAAAAAATGATCTAGTCGGCCTAACTAAACTAAAGATTTGAAGAAGAAATACGAGGCTATAAGCAATCATGCATATAAGAGATCAAAACTCAAATAACGTTAATGGATAAAATAGATGTGATCATAAACTCGAAGTTTATCGGATCCGAACAAACACACCGCAAAAAGAGTTACATCAAATAGATCTCTAGGAGACCATTGTATTGAGAATCAAAAGAGAGAGAGAGGAAGCAATCTAGCTACTGACTACGGACCCGTAGGTTTACAATGAACTACTCACGCATCATCGGAGAGGCACCAATGAGGATGATAAACCCCCCTGTGATGGTGTCTAGATTGGATCTGCGATTTCTGGAACTTGCGGCTGCTGGAATTGATTTTTGTCGACTCCCCTAGGGTTTCTAGAATATTGGGGTATTTTTAGAGCAAAGAGGCGGTGCGGGAGGCCACCAAGGTGGGCACAACCCATTTGGGTGCGCCTGGGCCCCCAGGCGCGCCCTGGTGGGTTGTGCTCCCATCGAAGCCCCTCTCTGGTACTTCTTTGGCTCAACAGGTGTCTTATAGTCTAGAAAAAATCTCCAAAAAGTTTCGCTGCGTTTGGACTCCGTTTGGTATTGATTTTCTACGAAGTAAAAAACAAGCAAAAAATAGCAACTGACACTAGGCACTCTGTCAATAGGTTAGTCCCAAAAACTGATATAAAGTTGCTATAAAATGATTGTAAAACATCCAAGAATGATAATATAACAGCATGGAACAATAAAAAATTATAGATACGTTGGAGACGTATCAGCATCCCCAAGCTTAATTCCTGCTCGTCCTTGAGTCTGTAAATGATAAAAATAGAATTTTTGATGTGGAATGTTGCCTAACATGTTCATCACGTATTCTTTTCTTTGTAGCATGGACATTTGGACTTTTATATGATTCAAAGCAATAGTCTAGTTTTGACATGAAGATTTTAATACTCAAGCATATCAACAAGCAACCATGTCTTTCAAAATATCAACACTAAAGCAAGTTATCCCTAGCCCATTATGCTCAATCATTGATCCATTCATGAAACACACTCGCATATTAGCTACACCCAATGCTCAAGTACGATCATAGTGCCCCTTAGTTGGTGTTTTATAAGAGAAGATGGAGACTCAAATAAAAATAAAAATTGCATAAAGTAAATAGAAGGGCACTTCACAGAGGGAAGTAGGGATTTGTAGAGGTGCCAGAGCTCAAGTCAAAAAAGATAGAGATAAAAACATTTTGGATTGAATGCTTTTCCTGTCAACGAAAACAACCGAGTAATTCCCTATAGTTTCCATGCTAGATATATCATAGGCGGTTCCCAAACAGAAAATAATGTTTATTTCTTTTTCCACCATACTTTCACATTCCCTGGCTAACCGAATCCACGGGTGCCGTCCATACCAACACTTTCCAAGGAATTTATTATTTGACAACATAAAGTAAATTCATTTTTCATTTCGGGACTAGGAATCCCTAATACCTTTGTCGTACTCTCGTGCAATGACAAGTGAATAAACACTCATCTTGAGAATAACACATCTAGCATGGAAATATATCAGCCACCCCCTACCGTTTCATGAATGGTACGAGCACACAAAAGAGAAATTTATTTCGAAAATTAGAGATGGCACATACAAATTTGCTTAGAACGGCAAAAGAATACCGCATATAGGTAGGTATAGTGGAGTCATGTGGCAAAACTAGGTTAAAAGATTTTGGATGCACAAGTAGTGATCATACTTAGTGCAAATGAAGGCTAGCAAAAGATTGAGAAGCATCCAATCAAGAAACGAAAATCTCATAAGCGAGCATTAAGCCGAATTAACACCGAATAATGCACCACAAGTAGGATGTAATTTCATAGCACAAGTATTGACTTCGTGCTTGCACAGGGAATCACAAACCTTAACACCAATAATATTACTAAAGCATAATTACTCATCAACATGACTCACGTATTATATCATTATATCACAAAACTATTACAAGGAATCAAGTTTATTTTGTCCAATGATCTTCACGAAAGTTTTTATTATATCCCTCTTGAATATCTATCACTTTGGGACTAATTTCATATGTTGCGTTGATAGCTCAAACAAATCTAAGTGAAGAACATGAGCATACAATTTTTATTTTCTCAAAATAATATAAGTGAAGCATGAGAGATTTTTTTTAAAGAAATTACTAACTCTCAAATAAATCTAAGTGAAGAATGAGACCATTTCTTCAAAAACATTAAAGCACACCATGCTCAAAAAGATGAGAGAATTCCTTATTTAACACCATGTCTAAATTTTATGCCATATTTAACATTGACAAATAATCTCTTCCCTATTTAACAACGAGTCTAAATTTTATGCCTTTTATAACACTTCAGTCCATTGTTAGTCTAAATGACAGTTGTAAAGACCCTGTTGCCCTCACATGATATGTTTGTGTGTGTGCATGTGTGCTATTGCGTGTGCGTGCGCGAGCACGTGTGTGCTAATGTTGTGTGTGTGCGCGCGCTTGCGTTGTTGCATGTGTGTTTGCTATTGCATGCAGTGGCGGAGCTAGTGAATTACCAAAGCCTAGGCACGTCATAAGTTAAAGTTTGTTTTCTTGTACCCAAAATCGCAACGTCATACACTGTTATACTAAATATTGTAACTCATTAAACAGGTCATGTGGGACGATCGCTGCCTTGGCCATCGCCCTTGCGTTTCCAAACATGATAGTTACTCGCCAAAGTTGAGGCGATGCGCACGCCATCTCTCGTGTCGGGTGCCGGTGCTCTCCGGCACTTCAAACTCTGATGGCGGCCAGTCCGCCTCTGAGGCTGTAGTAGCTAGGGCGATGGCCAAGTTTCACGAGTTGGATCGATTTGCCTTCTGGAAAATCTGACGAGCTCTATGGCTATGAGCCATCTTAGAAAACAGTAAGTAAATAAAAGCATGCACAATAGTAGGCAAGCAAATGTCCAAAACAGGCCCAAAAAGGTTAGTTCGTTCGTTCGATTCCAGGGAATTCTTACGATTTTACAGTATATTTAACCAATTTTCTCGGTTTGAGGGCTTCAGCAGCTACCCTAAGTTTTGATAAGTGGCGCCGTCAAGCCCGGGCACATGCCCAGGGCACCCTGACGGTAAAATCGCCCCTGACTGCGTGTGTATGTGTGTGTGTTGTTGCGTGCTTATGTGCTGCGTGCGTCCATGCTGCTGGGTGTGTGCTGCTACCTGTGAGTGTGCTGTTGTGTGTGTGCGTGTGCATGTGTATGTGCTACTGCGTGTGTGCTGCTATCCTTGCACTGTTGTTGCATGTGTGTATCTACTGCCCCGCACACACACACACACATCACATGAGGGGTAAAATGGTCTATTCAGGTGTCATTTAGGCTCAAAATGGTCGGAAGTGTTATAAAAGGCATAAAATTTAGACTAGTTGCTAGATAGGGAAGAAAAAGTTTTTCAGTGTTAAATAAGGAAACGAAATTTAAGATAGTGTTAAATAAGAAATTGTTTCCAGAAAGATATGAGTGAAGCACTAGAGCAATTCCATAGCTCAAAAAGATTTAAGTGAAGCATAGAGAGCAATTCTAACAAGTCATACCATAATTTTGGCTCTCCCAAATAGGTGTGTCCTGCAAGGATAGATGACTTAAAATAAGAAGCAAAACAAGCAAAGACTCATATCATACAATACGCTCAAAGCAAAACTCATGATATGTGACTAATAAAAATATAGCTCCAAGTAAAATACCGATGGTCGTTAGAAGAAAGAGGGGATGGCACTCGGGCATCCCCAAGCTTAGTTGCTTGCTTCCCTTTTAGATAATAGCTTGGGATGCCATGGGGCATCCCCAAGCTTAGGCTCTTCTTACTCCTTATTTCCTCATCCATCGTGATCTCATCCAAAACTTGAAAACTTCAATCACACAAAACCCAACAAAACCTTCATGAGATCCGTTAGTATAACAAAGCAAATCAGTACTACAAGTACTGTTGCAAACCCATTCATATTTTATTTTTGTATTATATCTACTGTATTACAACTTTGCTATAGCTTATACCCTCCAATACAAACCACAGATTCATCAAAATAAGCAAACAATGCAAAAAAAAACAGAATCTGTCAAAAACAGAACAGTCTGTAGTAATCTGAAAACTTCGGATACTTCTATAACTCCAAAAATTCTAAAAAATTAGGGCAACGTGAGAAATTTGTATATTGATATTCTACAAAAAGAATCAGTATTTTATCGGGCTTTCGTTGAAAATTATAATTATTTTTCTGGGCGCAAAAGTTTCTATTTTTCATCAAGATCAAGTTAACTATCACCCAACATGATCCCAAAGGCTTTGCTTGGCACAAACACTAAATAAAACAAAAAACACAATCATAGCAGTAGCATAATTGTGCAAACACTCAAGAACAAAAATAAAAAGACAAAAATAAATTTTATTAATTGGGTTGCCTCCCAACAATCGTTATCGTTTTATGCCCCTAGCTAGGCATAATGCAAAGATCTAATTAAGTATTGTCATCTTCGTTTCCATTTTCCTTAGAGGTGTCTTTGTGAGGAGGTTTTGCAAAAACAACATTGAACACCTTATCCATAGACTTTAGCACTATCAAGTTGCTTATCATCATATCCCCTTTGATTTCCGGCAACAATCCAAGAGTAGTGTTGATTAACATCATTGAAAACTTGTTGGATTATATCTAAAATAGGGGCTGCCCTCTTAAGATTCTCATCAAAGATTTGATTATCCCCAAGCAAATGTCTTAGCACATAATCACTATTATAAAGAATTTCATCTATCACCGATTTCTCACGATTCATACCATAGAAATCAAAAATTTCCCTAGCTTTAGTATTATGTAATAAAATTCATTCATAAGAACAAGGGTGGCTAACTTTTCAGCTTTAAGATTCTTTATAACGGGTAACTCAAAAAACAATCTTTGCAAGGTAGGATGAGTGCGGATAAATTTATTTTCAAGTTTCAGAACTAGCGCTGAAATAGCTTCCGCATAAGATTTAGTCCTCTTAAGTATAGGATCATAATCAAGACTTAGATTTCCAACACGATTGAAAAATTCTTGGATACATTCTTTTCCTATAACATTCCCTTGCCCCAGAACAAAAGTTTTAGCATCCAGATTGCCAGATCGTCCAATTTTAGGAGTTAGGCCATCATTTGTTTTTTCCATACCAAAGTCACTCATGGTGACATGAACTCCACGAGAAACGCGAACGAAAAAGAGCAAACTTTGTGAAGTGGAGGAGATGAAAACGAGAGGCAAATGGCAAATAATGTAATTGCAAGGAGATGAGATTTGTCATTAGGAACCTGGTAGATGTTGATGATGTCTCCCCGACAACTGCACCAAAAATTCCTTTTGATTGCGGTTTGAACTACGTCGGTATTTCCCCAAAGAGAAAGGGATGATGCAGCATAGCGACGTTAGGTATTTCCCTCAGTGATGAGACCGAGGTTATTGAACCAGTATAGGAGAATCACACAACACTACGTAAACAGTACCTGCACAAAAAGAACAAACACTTGCAACCCGACGTGTTAAAGGGGTTGTCAATCCCTTTCGGGTAACGGTGCCAGAAATTGTTGAGTTGATGGAATAAAAATATGATAGATTGGATGAATAGACCTCGAATAAACGCAAAATAAAATAAAATGCAGCAAGGTATTTTTGGGTTTTTTGAAATATATATATGAAAATAAAAGCGAATAAAAATAGATCTCGAAGGCAAATATAATAAAGAAGAGACCCGGGGGCCATAGATTTCACTAGTGATTTCTCTCGAGAAAAATAGCATACAGTGGGTAAAAAATTACTATTGGCAATTGATAGAACTTCAAATAATCATGACGATATCCAGAAAAATGATCATTATATAGGTATCACATCCAAGATTAGTAGACCGACTCCTGCCTGCATCTACTACTATTACTCCACACATCGACCGCTATCCAGCATGCATCTAGTGTATTAAGTTCATGGAGATACGAAGTAATGCGATAAGAACGATGACATGATGTAGACAAGATATATTTATGTAGAAATAAACCCCTAATACGTCTCCAACATATCTATAGTTTTTTATTGCTCCATGCTATATTATCTACTGTTTTGGACTATATTGGGCTTTATTTTCCACTTTTATATTACTTTTGGGACTAACCTATTAACCGGAGGCCCAGCCCAGAATTGATGTTTTTTTGCCTATTTCAGTGTTTCGAAGAAACCGAATATCAAACGGAGTCCAAACGGAATGAAACCTTCGGGAACGTGATTTTCTCAACAGATAAGATCCAGGAGACTTGGACCCTCCATCAAGAAAGCCACGAGGCGGTCACGAGGGTGGAGGGCGCACCCCCTAGGGCACGCCCCCTGCCTCGTGGGCCCCTCGAAGCTCCACCGACGTACTCCTTCCTCCTATACATACCTACGTACCCCCAAACGATCAGATACGGAGCCAAAAACCTAATTCCACCGCCTCAACCTTTTGTACCCACGAGATCCCATCTTGGGGCCTGTTCTGGAGCTCCGCCGGAAGGGGAATCCACCATGGAGGGCTTCTACATCATCACCATAGCAACTTCGATGAAGTGTGAGTAGTTTACCTCAGACCTTCGGGTCCATAGTTAGTAACTAGATGGCTTCTTCTCTCTTTTTGGATCTCAATACAATGTTCTCCCCCTCTCTCGTGGAGATCTATTCGATGTAATCTTATTTTTGCGGTGTGTTTGTTGAGATCGATGAATTGTGGGTTTATGATCAAGTTTATCTATGAACAATATTTGAATCTTCTCTGAATTCTTTTATGTATGATTGGTTATCTTTGCAAGTCTCTTCGAATTATCAGTTTGGTTTGGCCTACTAGGTTGGTTTTTCTTGCAATGGGAGAAGTGCTTAGCTTTGGGTTCAATCTTGCGGTGTCCTTTCCCAGTGACAGTAGGGGCAGCAAGGCACGTATTGTATTGTTGCCATCGAGGATAACAAGATGGGATATTTATCATATTGCATGAATTTATTCCTCTACATCATGTCATCTTGCTTAAGGCGTTACTCTATTTTCTTGAACTTAATACTCTAGATGCATGTTGGATAGCGGTCGATGAGTGGAGTAATAGTAGTAGATGCAGGCATGAGTCGGTCTACTTGTCTCCGACGTGATGCCTATATACATGATCGTACCTAGATATTCTCATAACAATGCTCAATTTTGTCAATTGCTCAGCAGTAATTTGTTCACCCACCGTAGAATACTTATGCTCTTGAGAGAAGCCACTAGTGAAATCTATGGCCCCCGGGTCTATTCTCATCATATCAATCTCCATCTCATTATTATTGCTTTGCTGTTTACTTTTACTTTTACTTTTTACTTTGCATATTTATATCAAAAATACCAAAAATATTATCTATCATCTCTATCAGATCTCACTCCCGTAAGTACCGTGAAGGGCTTGACAACCCCTAATCGCGTTGGTCGCGTTGAGCTATTTTGTTGGAAATATGCCCTAGAGGCAATAATAAAAGCATTATTATTATATTTCCTTATTCATGATAATTGTCTTTATTCGTGCTATAATTGTGTTATCCGGAAATCGTAATGCATGTGTGAATAACAGACAACAACATGTCCCTAGTGAGCCTCTAGTTGACTAGCTCGTTGATCGACAGATAGTCATGGTTTCCTGACTATGGACATTGGATGTCATCGATAACGGGATCACATCATTAGGAGAATGATATGATGGACAAGACCCAATCCTAAACATAGCATAAGATCACTTAGTTCGTTTGCTAGAGTTTTCCAATGTCAAGTATCCTTTCCTTAGACCATGAGATCGTGTAACTCCCGGATACCGTAGGAGTGCTTTGGGTGTGCCAAACGTCACAACGTAACTGGGTGACTATAAAGGTATACTATGGGTATCTCTGAAAGTGTCTGTTGGGTTGACATGGATCGAGACTGGGATTTGTCACTCCGCTTGACGGAGAGGTATCACCGGGCCCTCTCGGTAATGCATCATCATAATGAGCTCAATGTGATCAAAGTGTTTGATCACGGGATCATGCATTACGGTACGAGAAAAGTGACTTGCCGGTAACGAGATTGAACGAGGTATTGGGATACCAACGATCGAATCTCGGGCAAGAGAAATACCGATTGACAAAGGGAATCGTATACGGGATTAATTGAATCCTCGACATCGTGGTTCATCCGATGAGATCATCGTGGAGTATGTGGGAGCCAACATGGGTATCCAGATCCCGCTGTTGGTTATTGCCCGAGAATCGTCTCGGTCATGTCTGCATGTCTCCCGAACCCGTAGGGTCTACACACTTAAGGTTCGGTGACGCTAGGGTTGTGAAGATATGTATATGCAGTAACCCGAATGTTGTTCGGAGTCCCGGATGAGATCCCGGACGTCACGAGGAGTTCCAGAATGGTCCGGAGGTAAAGAATTATATATAGGAAGTGCCGTTTCGGCCATCGGGACAAGTTTCGGGGTTATCGGTATTGTACCGGGACCACCGGAGGGGTCCCGGGGGTCCACCAGGTGGGGCCACCTGCCCTGGTGGGCCACATGGGACTTAGGGGGTGCGCCTTGGCCTGCTTGGGCCAAGGGGAACCTGCCCCAAAGGGCCCATGCGCCTAGGGTTCCATCTAGGAGGAGTCCTAGTGGTGGAAGGCACCTCCTAGATGGCTTGGGGGGGAGGGAAACCTCCCTGGCCGCCGCCCCCTTGGGAGATTAGATCTCCCAGGGCCGGCGCCCCCCCAAGAGGCCTATATAAAGGGGGGGAGGGGAGGGGGGCAGCGCACCCATATGCCCTGGCGCCTCCCTCTCCCTCTCCAACACATCCTCCTCCTCCGTAAGAGCTCGGCGAAGCCCTGTCGGAATACTGCAGCTCCACCATCACCACGCCGTCGTGCTGCTGCTGGAGCCTTCTTCCCCAACCTCTCCTTTGCCTTGCTGGATCAAGAAGAAGGAGACGTTACGCTGACCGTACGTGTGTTGAACGCGGAGGTGCCGTGCTTTCGGTGCTAGGATCTCCGGTGATTTGGATCACGGTGTGTACGACTACATCATCCCCGTTCGTTGAACGCTTCCGCTCGCGATCTACAAAGTGGTATGTAGATGCAATCTCTCTCTCCCTTGACTCGTTGCTAGATGAACTCATAGATGGATCTTGGTGAAACCGTAGGAAAAATTTTAATTTTCTGCAATGTTCTCCAACAGTGGCATCATGAGCTAGGTCTATGCGTAGTTCTCTATTGCACGAGTAGAACACAATTTGTTGTGGGCGTAGATGTTCTCAACTTTCTTGCCGCTACTAGTATTATCTTGCTTCAGCGGTATTGTGGGATGAAGCGGCCCGGACCAACCTTACACGTACTCTTACGTGAGACCGGTTCCACCGACTAACATGCACTAGTTGCATAAGGTAGCTGGCGGTGTCTGTCTCTCCCACTTTAGTTGGAGCGGATTCGATGAAAAGGGTCCTTATGAAGGGTAAATAGAAGTTGACAAATCACGTTGTGGTTTTCACGTAGGTAAGAAAACGTTCTTGCTAGAACCCTAATTCAGCCACGTAAAAACTTGCAACAACAATTAGAGCACGTCTAACTTGTTTTTGCAGCAAGTGCTTTGTGATATGATATGGCCAAAGTTGTGATGAATGATGAATGATATTATATGTGATGTATGAGATGTTCATGCTATTGTAATAGGAATCACGACTTGCATGTCGATGAGTATGACAACCGGCAGGAGCCATAGGAGTTGTCTTTATTTTTGTATGACCTGCGTGTCATTGAGAATCGCCATGTAAATTACTTTACTTTATTGCTAAACGCGTTAGACATAGTAGTAGAAGTAATAGTTGGCGAGCAACTTCATGGAGACACGATGACGAAGATCATGATGATGAAGATCATGGTGTCAAGCCGGTGACAAGATGATCATGGAGCCCCAAGATGGAGATCGAAGGAGCTATGTGATATTGGCCATATCATGCCACGTTTATTATTTGATTGGATGTGATGTTTATCATGTTTTTGCATCTTGTTTACTTAGAACGACAGTAGTAAATAAGATGATCCCTCATAATAATTTCAAGAAAGTGTTCTCCCTAACTGTGCACCGTTGCGACAGTTCGTTGTTTCGAAGCACCACGTGATGATCGGGTGTGATAGATTCTAACGTTCACATACAACGGGTGTAAGACAGATTTACACACGCAAAACACTTAGGTTGACTTGACGAGCCTAGCATGTACAGACATGGCCTCGGAACACAGAAGACCGAAAGGTCGAGCATGAGTCGTATACAAGATACGATCAACATGAAGATGTTCACCGATGTTGACTAGTCCGTCTCACGTGATGATCGGACACGGCCTAGTTGACTCGGATCATGTAATACTTAGATGACTAGAAGAGGGATGTCTATCTAAGTGGGAGTTCATTAAATAATTTGATTAAATGAACTTTATTATCATGAACTTAGTCTAAATATTTACAATATGTCTTGTAGATCAAATGGCCAACGTAGTCCTCAACTTCAACGCGTTCCTAGAGAAAACCAAGCTGAAAGACGATGGTAGCAACTATACGGACTGGGTCCGGAACCTGAGGATCATCCTCATAGCTGCCAAGAAAGATTATGTCCTACGAGCACCGCTGGGTGACGCACCTATTCTCCCTGCAGAACAAGACGTTATGAACGCTTGGCAGTCACGCTGCGATGATTACTCCCTCGTTCAGTGTGGCATGCTTTACAGCTTAGAGCCGGGACTCCAAAAACGTTTTGAGAGACATGGAGCATATGAGATGTTCGAAGAGCTGAAAATGGTTTTCCAAGCTCATGCCCGGGTCGAGAGATATGAAGTCTCCGACAAATTCTTTAGCTGTAAGATGGAGGAAAATGGCTCTGTCAGTGAACACATACTCAAAATGTCTGGGTTGCACAACCGCTTGACTCAACTGGAAGTTAATCTCCCGGATGAAGTGGTCATTGACAGAATCCTCCAGTCGCTTCCACCTAGCTACAAGAGCTTTGTGATGAACTACAATATGCAGGGGATGGTAAAGACCATTCCTGAGGTATATCCTATGCTGAAATCAGCAGAGGTAGAAATCAAGAAGGAGCATCAAGTGTTGATGGTGAATAAAACCACTAAGTTCAAGAAGGGCAAGGGTAAAAAGAACTTCAAGAAGGACGGCAAGGAAGTTGCCGCGCCCGGTAAGCAAGTTGCCGGGAAGAAGCCAAAGAATGGACCCAAGCCCGAGACTGAGTGTTTTTATTGCAAGGGAAGTGGTCACTGGAAGCGGAACTGCCCCAAATACTTAGCGGACAAGAAGGCCGGCAAAACCAAAGGTATAAGTGATATACATGTAATTGATGTGTACCTTACCAGTACTCGTAGTAGCTCTTGGGTATTTGATACCGGTGCAGTTGCTCACATTTGTAACTCAAAACAGGAGCTGCGGAATAAATGGAGACTGGCGAAATACGAGGTGACGATGCGCGTCGGGAATGGTTCCAAGGTCGATGTGATCGCCGTCGGCACGCTGCCTCTACATTTACCTACGGGATTAGTTTTAAACCTCAATAATTGTTATTTAGTGCCAAGTTTGAGCATGAACATTGTATCTGGATCTCGTTTAATTCGAGATGGCTACTCATTTAAATCCGAGAATAATGGTTGTTCTATTTATATGAGAGATATGTTTTATGGTCATGCTCCGATGGTTAATGGTTTATTCTTAATGTATCTCGTACGTGATGATACACATATTCATAGTGTGAATACCAAAAGAGTTAAAGTTGATAACAATAGTCCCACATATTTGTGGCACTGCCGCCTTGGTCACATAGGTGTCAAACGCATGAAGAAGCTCCATGCAGATGGACTTTTAGAGTCTCTTGATTATGAATCATTTGACACGTGCGAACCATGCCTCATGGGTAAAATGACCAAGACTCCGTTCTCAGGAACAATGGAGCGAGCAACCAACTTATTGGAAATCATACATACCGATGTGTGCGGTCCAATGAGTGTTGAGGCTCGCGGTGGCTATCGTTATGTTCTCACCCTCACTGATGACTTGAGTAGATATGGGTATATCTACTTAATGAAACACAAGTCTAAAACCTTTGAAAAGTTCAAGGAATTTCAGAGTGAGGTTGAAAATCAACGTGATAAAAAGATCAAGTTTCTACAATCAGATCGTGGAGGAGAATACTTGAGTCATGAATTTGGCACGCACTTAAGAAAATGTGGAATAGTTTCACAACTCACGCCGCCTGGAACACCTTAGCGTAATGGTGTGTCCGAACGTCGTAATCGCACTCTATTAGATATGGTGCGATCTATGATGTCTCTTACCGATTTACCACTATCTTTTTGGGGCTATGCTTTAGAGACTGCCGCATTCACTTTAAATAGGGCTCCGTCGAAATCGGTTGAGACGACACCGTATGAATTATGGTTTGGGAAGAAACCTAAGCTGTCGTTTCTAAAAGTTTGGGGATGCGATGCTTATGTCAAGAAACTTCAACCTGAAAAGCTCGAACCCAAGTCAGAAAAATGCGTCTTCATAGGATACCCTAAAGAAACTGTTGGGTATACCTTCTACCTCAGATCCGAAGGCAAGATCTTTGTTGCCAAGAATGGATCCTTTCTAGAGAAAGAGTTTCTCTCGAAAGAAGTAAGTGGGAGGAAAGTAGAACTTGATGAAGTGTTACCTCTTGAACCGGAAAATGGCGAAACTCAGGAAAACGTTTCTGAGGTGCCTGCACCGACTAGAGACGAAATTAATGATGATGATCAAGATACTTCTAATCAAGCCCCTACTGAAATTCGAAGGTCCACAAGGACACGTTCCGCACCAGAGTGGTACGGGAACCCTGTCTTGGAAATCATGTTGTTAGACAATGGTGAACCTTCGAACTATGAGGAAGCAATGGCGGGCCCGGATTCCGACAAGTGGCTGGAAGCCATGAAGTCCGAGATAGGATCCATGTATGAAAACGAAGTATGGACTTTGACTGACTTGCCCGTTGAACGGCGAGCGATAGAAAATAAATGGATCTTTAAGAAGAAGACAGACGCGGATGGTAATGTGACCATCTATAAAGCTCGGCTTGTCGCTAAGGGTTATCGACAAGTTCAAGGAATTGACTACGATGAGACTTTCTCACCGGTAGCGAAGCTGAAGTCCGTCCGAATCATGTTAGCAATTGCCGCATTCTACGATTATGAAATATGGCAAATGGACGTCAAAACGGCATTCCTTAATGGTTTCCTTAAGGAAGAATTGTATATGATGCAGCCGGAAGGTTTTGTCGATCCTAAGAATGCTGACAAGGTGTGCAAGCTCCAACGCTCGATTTATGGGCTGGTGCAAGCATCTCGGAGTTGGAACATTCGCTTTGATGAGATGATCAAAGCTTTTGGGTTTACACAGACTTATGGAGAAGCCTGTGTTTACAAGAAAGTGAGTGGGAGCGCTGTAGCATTTCTCATATTATATGTAGACGACATACTTTTGATGGGAAATGATATAGAACTCTTGGACAGCATTAAGGCCTACTTGAATAAAAGTTTTTCAATGAAGGACCTTGGAGAAGCTGCTTATATATTAGGCATCAAGATCTATAGAGATAGATCGAGACGCCTCATAGGTCTTTCACAAAGTACATACCTTGATAAGATATTGAAAAAATTCAATATGGATCAATCTAAGAAAGGGTTCTTACCTGTGTTACAAGGTGTGAAATTGAGCTCAGCTCAATGTCCGACCACGGTAGAAGATATAGAAGAGATGAGTGTCATCCCCTATGCCTCAGCCATAGGTTCTATTATGTATGCCATGCTGTGTACCAGACCTGATATAAACCTTGCCGTAAGTTTGGTAGGTAGGTACCAAAGTAATCCCGGCAAGGAACACTGGACAGCGGTCAAGAATATCTTGAAGTACCTGAAAAGGACTAAGGAAATGTTTCTCGTTTATGGAGGTGACGAAGAGCTCATCGTAAAAGGTTACATCGACGCTAGCTTCGACACAGATCTGGATGACTCTAAGTCACAAACCGGATACGTGTATATTTTGAATGGTGGGGCAGTAAGCTGGTGCAGTTGCAAGCAAAGCGTCGTGGCGGGATCTACATGTGAAGCGGAGTACATGGCAGCCTCAGAGGCAGCACATGAAGCAATTTGGGTGAAGGAGTTCATCACCGACCTCGGAGTCATACCCAATGCGTCGGGGCCAATCAAACTCTTCTGTGACAACACTGGAGCTATTGCACTTGCAAAGGAGCCCAGGTTTCACAAGAAGACCAGGCACATCAAGCGTCGCTTCAACTCCATTCGTGAAAATGTTCAAGATGGAGACATAGAGATTTGTAAAGTGCACACGGATCTGAATGTCGCAGATCCATTGACTAAACCTCTCCCTAAGGCAAAACATGATCAGCACCAGAACTCTATGGGTGTTCGATTCATCACAATGTAACTAGATTATTGACTCTAGTGCAAGTGGGAGACTGTTGGAAATATGCCCTAGAGGCAATAATAAAAGCATTATTATTATATTTCCTTATTCATGATAATTTTCTTTATTCGTGCTATAATTGTGTTATCCGGAAATCGTAATGCATGTGTGAATAACAGACAACAACATGTCCCTAGTGAGCCTCTAGTTGACTAGCTCGTTGATCGACAGATAGTCATGGTTTCCTGACTATGGACATTGGATGTCATCGATAACGGGATCACATCATTAGGAGAATGATGTAATGGACAAGACCCAATCCTAAACATAGCATAAGATCGCTTAGTTCGTTTGCTAGAGTTTTCCAATGTCAAGTATCCTTTCCTTAGACCATGAGATCGTGTAACTCCCGGATACCGTAGGAGTGCTTTGGGTGTGCCAAACGTCACAACGTAACTGGGTGACTATAAAGGTATACTACGGGTATCTCTGAAAGTGTCTGTTAGGTTGACATGGATCGAGACTGGGATTTGTCACTCCGCTTGACGGAGAGGTATCACCGGGCCCTCTCGGTAATGCATCATCATAATGAGCTCAATGTGATCAAAGTGTTTGATCACGGGATCATGCATTACGGTACGAGAAAACTAAGGGAAATACTTACTCTACTCTGCTGCATCACCCTTTCCTCTTCAAGGAAATCCAACGCAGTGCTCAAGAGGTAGCAGGAAGATTTCTAGCGCCGTTGCCGGGGAGGTCTACGCAAAAGTCAACATACTAAGTACCCATCACAATCCCTTATCTCCCGCATTACATTATTTGCCATTTGCCTCTCGTTTTCCTCTCCCCCACTTCATCCTTGCCGTTTTATTCGCCCTCTCTTTTCCGTTTGCCTTTTTCTCGCTCGCGTTTTTTTGCTCATGTGTTGGATTGCTTGTTAGTCTCGATGGCTCTACCTAGATTTGGTGATCTACACCATAAAAGGTAAGAAGAGATCGAAAGCAACGTTAGGAGTTTTATGGTTTTGTAATTTGAGCATAATAATTTCTTCAGAAACGAGCTTAAGGAACAAAAAAGTTTTATAAGTTATATGAATAAAGAGCTCGATGATATGTCTAAAGAATTTGATGGTATAAGATCTCAAATTGCTCGTCTTGAGAAGTTAACTGCTGAAATTTTGGATAAGCAAGCTACCTTAGTCAATAAGATGGCCGCTAAACCGAATCCCTATGAAAATCAAGAAGAAGATCTAAAAGTTATTGATGTGTCCCCTATTAAATCTTTGTTTTGCAATATGAATCTTGATGAAACTGAATATGATACACCCTTACCTGGACGGCGTCCAAAAATTCAGAATATTTGGATCTTGATGGTGAAATTGATAAAAGTGGGATTGAAAAGAATAAAACCCTAGATGTTGCTAAACCCACTATTTTGGATTTCAAGGAATTTAATTATGAAAGTTGCTCTTTAATTGATTGTATTTCCTTGTTGCAATCCGTGCTAAATTCTCCTCATGCTTATAGTCAAAATAAAGCCTTTACTAAACATATCATTGATGCTTTGATGCAATCTTATGAAGAAAAACTTGAGTTGGAAGTTTCTATCCCTAGAAAACTTTATGATGAGTGGGAACCAACTATTAAAATTAAGATTAAGGATCATGAATTTTATGCTTTATGTGATTTGGGTGCTAGTGTTTCCACTATTCCCAAAACTTTGTGTGATTTGCTAGATTTCCGTGATTTTGGTGATTGCTCTCTAAACTTGCACCTTGCGGATTCCACTATTAAAAAACCTATGGGAAGAATTAATGATGTTCTTATTGTTGCAAATAGGAATTGTGTGCCCGTAAATTTTATCGTTCTTGATATAGATTGCAATCCTTCTTGCCCTATTATTCTTGGTAGACCTTTCCTTAGAATGATTGGTGCAATTATTAATATGAAGGAAGGGAATATTAAATTCCAATTTCCATTAAAGAAGGGCATGGAACACTTCCCTAGGAAGAAAATAAAACTACCATATGAATCTATCATGAGAGCCACTTATGGATTGCCTACCAAAGATGGCAATACCTAGATCTATCCTTGCTTTATGCCTAGCTAGGGGCGTTAAACGATAGCGCTTGTTGGGAGGCAACCCGATTTTATTTTAGTTTTTTTGTTTTTGCTTCTGTTTAGGTATAAATAATCCATCTACCTTCTGTTTATATGTGGTTTTATCTTTTAATTAGTGTTTGTGCCAAATTTAACCTGTAGGATCTTCTTGGATGATAGTTATTTAATCTTGCTGTAATTTCCAGAAACTTTCTGTTCACAAAAAAAATTGTTAAAAATCACCAGAACGGGATAAAATAGTGATTCCAATTGCTGCTGATCAATAAACAAATTTCCTAGGTCTTCCTATTTTGTCCGATTTTTTGGAGTTCCAGAAGTTTGCGTTAGTTACAGATTACTATAGAATGTTCTGTTTTTGACACATTCTGTTTTTCGTGTGTTGTTTGCTTATTTTGATGAATCTATGGCTAGTAAAATAGTTTATAATCCATAGAGAAGTTGGAATAAAGTAGGTTTAACACCAATATAAATAAAGAATGAGTTCATTACAGTACTTTGAAGTGGTCTTTTGTTTTCTTTCGCTAACGGAGCTCACGAGATTTCTGCTGAGTTTTGTGTTGTGAAGTTTTCAAGTTTTGGGTGAAATCTTTTGATGGATTATGGAACAAGGAGTGGCAAGAGCCTAAGCTTGGGGATTCCCATGGCACCCCCAAGATAATCCAAGGACACCAAAAAGTCAAAGCTTGGGGATGCCCCGGAAGGCATCCCCTCTTTCATCTACTTCCATCGGTAACTTTACTTGGAGCTATATTTTTTTTCACCACATGATATGTGTTTTTCTTGGAGCGTCTTGTATGATTTGAGTCTTTGTTTTTTAGTTTACCACAATCATCTTTGATGTACACACCTTTTGAGAGAGCCATATATGAATTGGAATTTGATAGAATACTCTATGTGCTTCACTTATATCTTTTGAGCTTTATAGTTTTGCTCTAGTGCTTCACTTATGTTGGGGATATAACTATTTGTGCAAGCCGCCCAGGAGGGGCCGGGTTACGCAAAGAAGACTCATTGTGAAAGAATCCCAAGACCCAGCATGAGGATGGCGGTTCATAGGGTTTAAAGCCCACGGGCGGCTTAAGGCCCATAGTGATAAAACCGCTATGATGGCATGACTTTTAACATAAGGTAGAAGTAACTAGTCACCGAGCCGGACACTGTTTATTAGTCGGCCGGGACTCTGTAGGCCGTAGGGCATCAACCCGTGTATATAAGGGGACGACCCGCCGGTGGCTTAGGGACAAGAAACAACTAATCGAGAACTGGGCATAGCGTATCTCGCTCCCTAGTCATCGAAACCTCAAGGAATACCAAACCCAACTAGACGTAGGCCTTCCTTCACTACAAGGGGCTGAACTAGTATAAACCTCGCGTGTCCTTTGTCCCGATTAACCCCTTTAAGCTTCCTAGTTGCGATGGCTCCACGATTAAGTCCTTGCAAGAGGACATCTGCCGTGACAATTCCACGACAGTTGGCGCCCACCATGGGGCCAGCGCACGGTGGATTTGAGTTCTTGAAGGGCAGCTTCGAAGGGCTCAAAGGATACGCAGTCGGCCGGATGACCAAGAGTCATCGCGGCAAGATCTACATCGACGACGAAGGCTAGGGCCCCGACGCCGGCTCAATTGAGTACGGGTACCGGGTCCCCTTCGGCGGAATCCACGTCTTCATCGATCGGATTGGTGAGCCGGGCCCTGAGAGGGACAACTGCACCGACCTCGTCGAGACGGCTCAGCGTGCGAAGCCCGCCCGCGCCCAACCCGTCGTGAAGCGTGCCTTTGTGGGTTGCATCCACGAAGGTGAACTCTCTGAAGGATCTAAAGATGATGGTGAGACGGCCGTCTTCTCTGACGGCGAGTCGTCCGCCGGCTCAACAGATTCGCTGTATCAAGTTCAAGACGGTGTGCTTAGGGGCTGTTCCGATGGCAGCACTATTCCGGACCCCTCTGAGTCGCCAAACTGGGTAGGAGTCTTCATGGCTGGTACCCAACCCGGCCAAAACTCTACGGCTTTGGCAGCGATAATGTACGGGCTAGGAGCAGCCGGGACAGGTGGTCCTGTGCGCCCACCGGCTCAGATACTGATGGATCTTATGGACAAGCTTATGGCCCTGTTGACCGCTACAGTCATCCCTGCAAATCAAGATGAGCATGAGGCAGAGGTGGCACCGGTTCATGAAGAGGTCGCTCGGGCCAAGGAGGCCTTAGCAGCTGAGGATACTAGATTGGCCATGGAGCGGGCGGCTTTGGATGCACGGGCACAACAACTTCAGGCAGAGGCTTTCCAGCTCAAAGTGAGTATAAATGCATCTAACGAGGTAATGAGGAGGAGACATCAGAAAACTCAGTCTTGTTTGCCTCCGACTTATGACCCCCGGAATCTCTTTGCTACACCCGGGGCCGGCCCAAGTAACCTGCCAGGCGCAAATCAGTTTATGACGTCCGGAGCAGGGGGCCCGGTTCAGCCTCAGGTGACGGCGCCACTTCATGGGAATATGCCACCGCCCCGTTATGTGCCAATACCGCCGGGTCACTTCTCCAACCCTATGGAGAACTTAATCGCAGCATCAGCACGTTTGGCGGCTCTCCAAGTGGACGATGATGATCCGACAGCGGTGGAGACCCGGAGGATCAGAGAACTTGTCCAGACGGCTTTGGCCCAGCAAGAAACTTATTCTTATAGCCGCGACAGGATCCATTCAACTCCTCCGCCCTAGTTAGCTCCACCTCGTCCAAACCGGAGCCCGAGTTACAGCCGACACATGGAGTCAGAGGCCTTGTCAAGCAACGCCCAGCGCCGAAACCAGCCTGGCGGGTATAACCCGGTGCAAGATCGGATACGTCAGGAGGACGAACGGGTAGCTCAGCAAGAGGCTCAGCTGGCCACCCAACAAGACTTGCCGGCTTACCCAACGATTTCCGTTGAGGCGGGAGTAGCCACTAGAACCGGCGGTGTTCCTTGTCTGGTACCGGCTCTGCGTAATGTACGTCTACCCAAGGACTTCAAGGGACCTCGAAAGGTGCTGAATTACACAGCCGACTTATAGCCCGGGGTATGGATTGAAAGTTATGAGATGGCCATGGAGCTGTTAGAAGTCAGTGACGCCGCAATGGCTAAGTATTTCACCATGATGTTGGATGGAACGGCCCGGTCTTGGCTAAAGGGTTTACCTCCCAACTCCATTAGTTCATGGGCAGAACTAAAAGCCCGGTTCATCCAGAATTTCAAGGACACTTGCAAGCAATCTATGTCAATTGTGGACTTGACAAATTGTAAGCAAGAGGAGGGTGAATCCACAACACATTGGGTGCGCCGGGTCAAGGAGATTATACATTCATCTGACAAGATGGATGCCGGCTCTGCAGTCCTCATGTTGGAAAATAATTGCCGCTTTGAGCCGCTGAGACAGAAGCTGGGGCGCCTCAAGCGTGATTGCGATGATATGGGCACGCTAATGGCGGCTTTGGTCAAGTACGCCGATTCTGATAGTACCAAGGACCCCGCGTCTGACGAGGAAAGGACAGGGAAGGGAAAAAAGAACGGCAATGGAAAGGGTCAGTAGCATAACCCGATGAATCAAGGAGGCAATAAGCGTAAGGCGGAGGGTAACCCGGAGTTTGTAGCCAACGCCAATGCGCAGGGTAACAATCAGAGACGTAAGGGAAAACCGTCCCCTCGATCTGGCGGATCAGGTCCATCCCTTGAGCAGCTACTCAATGAGCCCTGCCCAAAACACGGCACCTGGGAACGACCCGCCACTCACTTGTGGAAAGATTGTGCGATTATGAAGGCTTTCAAAAACTCCATTGGTCTGGGTGGCGGCTCAGGAGCCGGTGGTTTTCATGGCCCGGGTGGCGGCTCAAATTCCGGCTTTTAGGGAAATCAAGGCGGCTATAGTCAACAACAGTCTAGTCAAGGAGGACAGCAGCAGCAGGAGTCGGGTTATCAGAGCCATCCGAAACAGCTGAATAGTGGGCAGTATCACGTGTTCACCACTAGCTTGTGCAAACGTGATCAGAAAGTTCATAAGAGGGCTGTGAATTCTGTTGAGCCGGCAGTCCCTCGTTACTTGAGGTGGTCAGAACAGCCCATTGTCTGAAGTAGGGAGGATCACCCTCCCCGGGTTGATAATCCGGGTAAACTAGCCTTTGTGGTGGCTCCGCAGGTCGGTGGATATAAATTCACTAAGGTGCTCATGGACGGAGGAAGCAGCATCAACATCCTCTATTATGAGACCTTTCGGCGCATGGGTTTAACTGACAAAAATTTAAGGACATCCAACACCGTTTTCCATGGAGTGGTGCCTGGTAAGTCGGCATATCCCATCGGTAAGATTGAGCTGGAGGTGTCCTTTGGAGACGAGCATGATTCTAGGGCTGAGAAATTAACCTTTGAGGTGGTCAAAATCAAGAATCCATATCACGCTTTGTTCGGGCGGCCGGCTTATGCCAAGTTCATGGCGCGGCCGTGTTATGTTTATTTACAGCTCAAGATGCCGGGTTACAAGGGCACCATCACTGTGCATGGAAGTCTAAAGGTGGCCCTGGAGTGCAAAGAAGGTGACGCGGCTTATGCCGAGTCTGTCTGCACAGCAGAGGAACTCAAATTTTATCAAAATAACGTTGACCCGGCGGACATGACTTCCGTCAAGAAGCCAACCACAGAACATGACCCGGCAACGAAGTTTAAGTCGGCTGCTGAGACCAAGCTTGTTGATTTCACTCCAGGTGATTCATCTAAGCAGTTCAGCATCAGTGCCAATTTGGATCCTAAATAGGAAAGCGCGCTCATCGCGTTCATCCGTGAGAACCGGGACATCTTTGCATGGAAACCTTCTGACATGCTGGGTGTACCGAGAGGACTCACTGAGCACACTCTTAACATTGATCCAAAGTATAAGCCGGTCAGACAGTTTCTCCGGCGATTCAACGAAGAAAGACGAAAAGCTATTGGAGAGGAGGTCGCACGGCTCTTGGCGGCCGGATTCATCGTTGAAGTTTTTCACCCAGAGTGGTTGGCCAACCCGGTGCTCGTACTCAAGAAGAATGGCACCTGGCGGATGTGTGTGGATTACACGGACTTAAATAAGGCTTATCCGGCTGATCCTTTCGCTCTCCCCCGTATTGATCAAATCATTGATGCTACGGCGGGTTGTGCACGTTTGAGTTTTTTGGATGCTTACTATGGTTATCATCAGATCAAGATGGCAGTTAAGGACTAGGAGAAGACCGCCTTCATCACTCCGTTTGGAGCTTTCTGCTATGTGTCTATGCCTTTTGGGCTCAAGAGTGCCCAGGCGACTTATCAGCGGTGTGTACAGAACTGTCTCCACAATCAGATTGGGCGCAATGTTCATGCTTATGTGGATGACATAGTGGTGAAGTCCAGAGAGAAGGAAACGTTGATATCCGACTTAAGGGAAACCTTTGATAATCTCCGGGTTTATAAAATGATGCTCAACCCAGAGAAGTGTGTATTTGGTGTACCTGCAGGTAAGCTTTTGGGATTCCTGGTTTCGAACAGGGGCATTGAAGCTAATCCAAAGAAGATCAAGGCAATTACCTCCTTGGCTAAGCCAGCGTGCATCAATGATGTTCAGCGACTGGCGGGTCGTGTTGCTGCTTAAGCCGGTTCATAAGCCGGTTAGGTGAGAAGGCCCTACTGCTGTATCAGCTGATGAAGAAGGCAGACACCTTTATCTGGAGTGATGCTGCTAATGCTGCTTTTGAGGATTTGAAGAGACAGTTGTCTGAGCCGCCGGTCCTTGCAGCTCCCATTGATAAAGAGCCTTTACTGTTATATGTGGCTGCTAATTCACAAGCCGTCAGCGTTGCAATCGTGGTGGAGCACAAGGAGGCTGGCAAAGAGCATCCGGTTCAACGGCCGGTTTATTACGTCAGTGAGGTGCTCATCGAGTCGAAGCAAAGGTACCCTCATTGGTAGAAGCTTGTTTATGGAGTGTTCATGGCAAGCCGGAAGCTGAAGCAATACTTCCAAGGTCACCCCATCACTGTGGTAAGTTCTGCTCCCTTGGGAGACATCATCCAGAACAGAGAGGCCACAGGACGAGTCGCCAAGTGGGCAATTGAGCTCGGGCCCCATGGTCTGAAGTACGTGCCACGCACGACCATTAAATCTCAAGCCTTGGTGGATTTTATTAATGACTGGACAGAGCTACAGGCACCCGAGGAGAAGCCTGATAACACATATTGGAGTATTCATTTTGATGGGTCCAGGCAGTTGGAAGGCTCGGGGCTGGAGTCGTGTTAACTTCCCCTCAAGGTGACAAATTCTGTTATGTGCTCCGGCTTATGTTTCCTTGTACTAACAATGCAGCTGAGTACGAGGCCTTACTCCATGCTCTCCGGATGGCCAAGGAGATGAACTTAAGTCGGGTAAGGTGCTTAGGATACTCAGGTCTTGTGGTTCAACAGGTGTCAGGCAAGTGGGACTCCAAAGATCCCCTTATGGCGGCTTACCGTCGTGAAGTTGATGATGTGGCTGGGTACTTCAAGGGTTATGTGGCGGAACACATTGATCGAAGAAAGAATGAGGCGGCTGATGCATTAAGACGGCTGGGATCTCAGCGTAAACCGGTACCTCCTAACACCTTTCTTGACGTTTTGCATAATCCTTCTGTTAAGTTACCTACAGAAGAAGATATAGCAGTGCCAGACCCAGAGGCACAGCTGGTAGCGGCTCTTCACGTTATCCCGGATTGGACAGTGCCTTATTTGGCTTATATGATCCGAGGAGAGTTACCTGAAGATGAGACCTTGGCCAGACAAATCATCCGGCGGTCCAAATCCATGACAATCGTTAATGGCGAGTTACATCACTGCAGCGTCACTGGAGCGTTTCAACGTTGCGTGTCACCTGCGGAGGGTCAGGAGATACCCTGCGAGATTCATGAGGGCGATTGTGGTCATCATGCCGGCTCAAAATCTCTTGTGGCCAAGGCTTTCCGTCATGGGTTTTATTGGCTGACGGCTCACGCTGATGCAGAAGATCTGGTCAGCAAATGTGACGGGTGTCAGAAGTTCTCACGACGGGCCCATGTGCCGGCTCAAGAATTGAGGATGATTCCAATTACTTGGTCCTTCGCAGTCTGAGGGCTTGATATGGTCGGGCCTTTCAAAAGGTCTAAAGATAAAAAGACGCACCTTTTGGTGGCGGTGGACAAGTTTACAAAGTGGGTTGAGGCAGAGCCAGTCAGTAAGTGTGATGCGGCCACGGCGGTCCAGTTCATGAAAAAGGTGATTTTTCGCTTTGGTTTTCCACACAGCATCATAACTGATAATGGCACTAACCTCTCCAAAGGAGCTATGGAAGAGTTCTGTCAATGAGAGCATATCCGGCTTGACGTTTCGGCTGTGGCTCATCCTCAATCCAATGGTCAAGCAGAAATAGTTAATCCAGAAATCTTGAAGGGTATCAAGCCCCGGCTCTTGGTCCCCTTGCAGCGGACGCCGGGTTGTTGGGTGGAGGAGTTACCTTTGGTACTTTGGAGCATCAATACTACACCTAACAGATCTATGGGTTACACACCTTTCTTTATGGTGTATGGAGCAGAGGCGGTCCTGCCAAGTGACGTCCGTCATGACTCACCCCGTGTGGCGGCTTATGTTGAGGCGGACAGCGAAAAAGCTCATCAGGATGCACTTGACCTGTTGGACGAAGAGCGAGACTTGGCAATAGCCCGCTCGGCGATTTATCAGCAAGACCTGCGCCACTACCACAGCCGTCGGGTTAGGTCCAGGACCTTTCAAGAAGGCGACTTAGTGCTCCTACTCATCCAGGATCAATCTGACATGCACAAGTTATCCCCTCCTTGGGAAGGACCCTTTGTGGTCAGTAAGAATCTGAACAACAGGTCATACTACCTTATTGTTGTTCGAGAGCACAAAGACTCATGTAAGTCGGAGGAGGAGACCCGCCGGCCGTGGAATATAGCTCATCTTCGGCCTTACTATACCTGATCCACCGGCTCTAATATGTATATATTTATACTATGTATATATTAAATAAAGCAATAAAGCAGGACCTCTGTCCTTTTTCCACCCCAAAAAGGTTTAAGTGTCTTCTTTGTTATGTGGTGGAGATGACCAAGAGGGAGCGGGTCACATCTGAATCCGGCTTTTCCTCTGGTCCGGCTTATGATCATATCTGAATCTAGCCATGGTCACTTGGGGGCTTCCTGTTAAAACATAGGTCGTATTCGAACCAAAGAGAACATAGCTGTCGATACCCACTTGATCGGCATACTGCCAAACCCACTTGGGGGCTTCTTAATCATATTTGAATCATAGCTTAACCCCTTTGGGTCTGACGTGGATCGTATTCGAATCAACGTCATTAAACAACTCTTATGGTCACTTGGGGGCTTCCTGTTCAAACATAGGTCGTATTTGAACCAAAGAGAACATAGCTGTCGATACCCATTTGATCGGCATCGCCACAGCCACTGGGGGCTATATGATCGTATCCGAATCTTAGCTTAACCCCTTTGGAACGGTTCACTGATCGTATTCGAATCAGAAGCCTTTTAACTTTGTTTATTATTCATCATGTTTTATAAGTGTCAATATTTGGTTATATTGAGATCTTTTCCAAAGTACAACAGGTTGGATCATAATTCTCCGGGTTAATATTGGTTACCTCGGGTTACTAAGTACCAGGTGAACCTTTATATATAAATTTTCCGGAGTTAAATTTACCCTCAGGGGTTGGGTTATATAAACCGGAGAATTAACCGCAAGCATCATAGGGCGATACAGGTAAATCTCCATAAAGGCATAACAGATTAATATAAACTACGAGTGCATAGTAATGGCGGCTTATGCAAGTATCAAGTGCCATAAGCATGCGCGAAGGCATGACAAAAATCGAGTTTTTCTACTCTGTTACAAGACTCCCCGAGTCTGAATAGTGAGGCGATTGTTTTGGTAAGAACATAAACATATGACACCCGACATCTTCACTCTTCTGGTTGGCTTGACGATTTTGGGTTATCCTTCTCCGCCTCTCCGCCGGTTGCCCTGTCCTGGAAGCTTGATGAGGCCCAGTCAATGCCACTCAAGGCTTCAAACTCAGCTTCATCATCGATTAAACCAGTTGGGTCGACGTCAGGGGAAAAAGTGTGCTTACGAGTTGGAGGAATCAGGCTGACTTCATGGTAATGAGGAGTTGGAATCGTCCGGTTCTCACTATCGTAACCCGGCTGATACTTGGTCAGATCAGTGTCATTTCCAATAAGAGTAGCCACAGGGCGTATGTCTTTCACATAGGCGGTGAAGTCTGCCTCATTAAATAAGGTGCCATCTTCCTTCAGGCTCGGGTATCCAAGAGCAATGTCAGCCGACTCTAGTTCTGGAATCCATGCTGAGGGATGGCTATGGCCCCGGCTCTTGCGCATGCCCGCCTTAGCTCTTGAACCCGCTGTGGGAGCACAACAAGCCGTTTCAGCACATCTTGAAGGAGATAAGGAACGTCATTAGATAAAGCCACAACGGCTAGAGCACGTTGTGACCCGGTGTAAAGCTGTTCCACCAGAGTATACACTGCCTTCAGCTTGATCGTCATATTCTGCTTGAGGTTGGTGCTCCTGGGGCCTATATTGTTAAAAACATAAAGTGAGCCGGAGGTAAGAATTAAGGTGTTCATGAAAAAAAAGGTTTGCAGTATTTAAGTTTTTACATGTATCGTTACTTACCAAAGAGACCATCCGAGATATCTGGCGCTTTAAGCCGGACAGCTCGGTGTTTACTTCCGCAAGTGATGCTTCTGCTGTCTCGGCCCGGGTCACCAGTAAGGCTTTTTCATCAGCCCAGGCTTTCTTCTTCGCTTCAAAATTCTTCTTCAATTTCTCTTGTTCAGAGACGCTGATTTCAAACTTGGAGTTGGCTTTTTGAATTTCAAGCTCCTGGGCTGACAGCCGGCTCTTCAGGTCAGCAATCTCCGACTCGAATGGACTTATGGTGGCCTGCATTGATACCGAATAATAGTCAAGATCATGATAAATAATATTAAAGTCCCAAGCACTTTGCAAGCAAAGGTACTTGGCACTTGGGGGCTAATGTATACCAAAGCTTCCTAAAGGATAAGCCGGACCTGGATATTAAGTCCCAAGCACTTTGCAAGCAAAGATATTTGGCACTTGGGGGCTAATGTGTATCGCAAGATAAAACTATTGTGTTATAGCCGGTTTAAATATTTTCTCTTTCAGCCGGGGCAAGCAGCTCTAACAATTTTTCTAAAGTCTACAGCATATTTACTCATAAGCAATAGACTTGGGGGCTGTTACAGATAGGGTGCTTGAAAGTAGGGAAGCATAAGTCATACCTCAGATTTTTGCTGTATTTGCTTCACCGTGTCAATTTCCAGGTCACGACTACTCTGCACCTGGTTGATATAGCCCGAGACGATCTCTCCAATACTCAAATGAGTATAGTTGGTGATATCCATCTTGGCCTTATGACGTTCTAGCAACTCTTCTTTAGCAGAACATTTGGCAAGGACTGTGGGCCGGGCCGGTTCAACGAACTGGGTCTTGAGTATTTCTACTTCCGAGTTGGTCGTCTTGGCCGGGCTAGGCGCTTCCGGGTTAATGGAACTATCAAGAACGTCTTCAGCAGGCGGATCTGAAGTTGGTGCTGGAATATCTTGAGCCGGTTCAGGCGGCGGCTGATGTGTGGAAGAGCCCGGGGCAGCGGCGTCTGTCTGCTCTGGTTTAGTCATAATAGGGTCTTGGGCCGGCGTGTCTTTCTTTGTTTTCTTCCTGGGTTTAACTTGCATGCTATGGGCAAAACAGAAGAATGAGTATAGAAAACATGAAGAAGGGAAAACATAAGGTAAATAAAATGATATTACCCAGGGGCAGTTTTAAAAGCCGGCATGTTTGACTGCATGGACTTGCCGGATGAAGGAGAAGTATCCTGGTAATTGGAGTTAGATAAGTTGAGAGGTTGACGGATTAGACCCGCTAAAGGTGAAAAAGGGTATAAGTCGGAGATAACCTCAGACCGACGTTTCCGGGTTATGTCAGGCAAGCCGGAGGAAAGCCCAGTGTCCTTGCTAGTCCAGGTCTGCCTCCGGTTCTCAAATTGCTGTTGCTTCAAAAGAAAGTCAGGATCTTGGTAAGCCAAAGGGTGTGAAAATCTTACTTTCCGAGTTACTCTTCGAATTTTCTGACGTGGCCGAGGCTCGGAGTTGGAGGAGATTATAGTTACCTCTTCCTCGACGGGTTGGCAGTTGCCCGTGTCTTCCTGAAAGGAGGATAATGTTAGTAAGATAATGATAAAGGAGTAAGAAAAGTTGAAAAGTTACCTCTTCCTCATTGTCATCAGAGTCATCAAGTTGGAACATCTCAGAAGCGCTTGGCTTCCTTTTCCTTGAAGTGGTAGGCTTGGTGGTTTTTCTTTCGGCTCTCTTGGCCGCCCTGGCTTGCTTGGCCCCCTCATGATCATACTGGACTTTCCAGAAATTGTCATTGGCCTGTAAAGGATTATAGAGGGTTATGAGTAAGAATAAAGTATAACATAATAAAAAGTAATCACTGAGACTTACTGCAGGGGCCGGGTTATTCTTGCAGAAGGGCAGTAAGCCGAAGGCATTACTGGTTACAGTACCCTCCTTCAACAAAGACTGAGTGGTAGCCTCTACTACGTCATCGGGTAAGTCGTCAGGACTATGACGTTGAGGATCATCTTTCTTGCCTGAGTAGTCACACATTAAGCCGGGGCGGCGGCTTAACGGAATCATCCTCCAAGCAACCCAGACTTGGACCAGGTCGACGCCATCTAAGCCGTTCCCCAGAAGAGCTTTGATTTTCTTGATAATGGGGGTGAGTGGCAGACGTTCAATAGCAGTCAACTTGTCCGGCAGCGGGTGAGTAGACTCAAGGCGCAATGCGCGAAAGCCGGGCAGTGGGTTTTCACCAGCCGGAGAAGTGTCCTGGCAGTAGAACCATGTCTGGTTCCAGTCCTTCGGATGACTCGGCAGTTCAGCATAAGCGAACAGGCAGTCTCTCCGCCTTTGAATGGATATGCCGCCAAGTTCCAGACTGGGCCCGTTGGCACGTTCATTCTGCCGGTTTAAATATAACAATTCTCTGGACAAAAGTAGGTTGGGCTCCACTCCAAGATAAACCTCACAAAAGACTTGGAAGTTGCAGATATTGTACACGAAATTGGGCCCGATGTCTTGAGGTCTTAAGTCAAAAAAGTGCAACCATCTCTAAAGAATTTTGAACCGGGTGGAGCAAATCCCCGGCTCATATGATCCGTAAAAACTACTACCTCCCCTTCTTTGGGATGAGGTTTCTCCTCGGATGGATCAGGAGCACGATAAGACATGACCTCCTTCTTAGGCAAATGGCCAGACTTCACAAATTCAGACAGCTTGCTCTCTGTGATAGTAGACGGGACCCAGTTGCAGGTCACAGGGGCCTTGGGAGCCTTAGGTGCCATGGTGTAAGTAGGAGCCTATGACAAAGTAAAAATTCCGGGTTAACCCATAACCCGGAGGAGAGCATTTTTAATTTATTCAAGGTGGCCGCTTAAGAAGGGGCCTAATGACATATAGGTGACTATGCAATGATGTTTAAACCGCTGCAGGTATCAAAGGTAATTGAAATTTTCTTAAGTCGCCAGAAGCAAGCGGTGCTGACAGCCGGTGCTGTCTTAAACCGGTCACATGGACTACTATGGCTAAAACAGATTCAACAAATGTAATTTTCGGCAAAGTGTGGGACAAACAGGTTTCACAAGTTGCTTGTTATTTTGGATCAAACGGTCGCTCTGGAAAGAAAAACTTCTAGACCTAAAACATAGCAGAGAAGTTCATGCACTCGTTAATGGCTTCCAAACAAGGGAAATGTGATATATTTTTATGCAAGATAAGCCCAGACAATCGCCGCAGCAGTTCTATGTTGTTTTTGCGATCTAAACAGTGCATTGGAGGTAAAAACTAGCAAGGGTTGGCATCAGGCGGCAATGAACACCGATGAACTCAAGACAGTTCCAATGTAGATCTGAGGAAGGGAAGAAGAATAACTCACGGATGCGGACGAGCTGCGGAGGTTCGCCGTGGATCTCTGGTCGGATTCAGGTCGATGCAGCGGCCTGAGTTGGTGAAGATGAGGAGTTCGACGGCGGTGACGGCGGAGCTCGAGAGGCAGCAAGAGGAGGAAGACGACTGAAAGGGGGGAAAGGGAAGACCTAGGTCGTACTTATTTATAAAGGACGGCCGACTGAGACGGCGCGAGAAACGAGGACACCAAACATCATTATCCAGCGGCCCCGACGCCTCGGTTTTCGGGATGGTCAGTAAAGGCAAAGATCCGTTGAAGATATGATGGAATAAAATAAGGATTGAATTAAAAGATGATGTCATGGTGGGTTAACCCGGATCCAGAAGATGACGTCACAAGGGGTTATGACCTTTTCACGGACAGAAGACAGAAGGACTGATTCTTAAGGTATTTTAAGATTGACATGAACCGGTCCAAATCAATCTGGGGCCTAATGTTGGGGATATAACTATTTGTGTAAGCCGCCCAGGAGGGGCCGGGTTACACAAAGAAGAATCATTGTGAAAGAAGCCCAAGACCCAGCATGAGGATGGCGGTTCATAGGGTTTAAAGCCCACGGGCGGCTTAAGGCCCATAGTGATAAAACCGCTATGATGGCATGACTTGTAACATAAGGTAGAAGTAACTAGTCACCGAGCCGGACACTGTTTATTAGCCGGCCGGGACTCTATAGGCCACAGGGCGTCAACCCGTGTATATAAGGGGACGACCCGCCGGCGGCTTAGGGACAAGAAACAACCAATCGAGAACTAGGCATAGCGTATCTCGCTCCCTAGTCATCGAAACCTCAAGCAATACCAAACCCAACTAGACGTAGGCCTTCCTTCATCGCAAGGGGCTGAACTAGTATAAACCTTGCGTGTCCTTTGTGTTGGGGAACGTAGTAATTTCAAAAAAATTCCTACGCACACGCAAGATCATGGTGATGCATAGCAACGAGAGGGGAGAGTGTTGTCTACGTACCCTCGTAGACCGAAGCGAAAGCGTTGACGCAATGTAGAGGAAGTAGTCGTACGTCTTCCCGGTCCAACCGATCCAAGCACCGTTACTCTGGCACCTCCGAGTTCTTAGCACACGTTCAGCTCGATGACGCTCCCCGGGCTCCGATCCAGCAAAGCATCGGGGATGAGTTCCGTCAGCACGACGGCGTGATGACGATGATGATGTTCTACCGACGCAGGGCTTCGCCTAAGCACCGCAACGATATGACCGAGGTGGAATATGGTGGAGGGGGGCACCGCACACGGCTAAGGAACGATCACGAAGATCAACTTGTGTGTCCTAGGGTGCCCCCCTTCCCCCGTATATAAAGGAGGGGAGGAGGAGGCGCGGCCGGCCCCCAAGGGGTGCGCCAGGAGGAGTCCTACTCCCACCGGGAGTAGGACTCCTCTCCCTTGCCTTGTAGGAGAAGGAAGGAGAGAGAGGGGGAAAGGGAAAGGGGGGCGCCGCCCCCCCTTCCTTGTCCTATTTGGACTAGGGGGGAGGGGCGCACGGCCTGCCGTGGCCGCCCCTGCTCTTTTCCCTTAAGGCCCATATGGGCCCATTAACCCCCGGGGGGGGTTCCGGTAACCCCCCGGTACTCCAGTAAAATGTCGATTTCACTCGGAACCATTCCGATGTCCAAATATAGGCTTCCAATATATCAATCTTTATGTCTCGACCATTTCGAGACTCCTCGTCATGTCCGTGATCACATCCGGGACTCTGAACTGACTTCGGTACATCAAAATGCATAAACTCATAATAACTGTCATCGTAACTTTAAGCGTGCGGACCCTACGGTTTGAGAACAATGTAGACATGACTGAGATACGTCTCCGGTCAATAACCAATAGCGGGACCTGGATGCCCATATTGGCTCCTACATATTCTACGAAGATCTTTATCGGTCAGACCGCATAACAACATACGTTGTTCCCTTTGTCATCGGTATGTTACTTGCCCGAGATTCGATCGTCGGTATCCAATACCTAGTTCAATCTCGTTGTCGGCAAGTCTCTTTACTCGTTCTGTAATACATCATCTCACAACTAACATATTAGTTGAAATGCTTGCAAGGCTTATGTGATGTGCATTACCGAGAGGGCCCAGAGATACCTCTCCGACTATCGGAGTGACAAATCCTAATCTCGAAATACGCCAACCCAACAAGTACCTTTGGAGACACCTGTAGAGCACCTTTATAATCACCCAGTTACGTTGTGACGTTTGGTAGCACACAAAGTGTTCCTCTGGTAAACGGGAGTTGCATAATCTCATAGTCATAGGAACGTGTATAAGTCATGAAGAAAGCAATAGCAACATACTAAACGATCGGGTGCTAAGCTAATGGAATGGGTCATGTCAATCAGATCATTCAACTAATGATGTGACCTTGTTAATCAAATAACAACTCTTTGTTCATGGTTAGGAAACATAACCATCTTTGATTAACGAGCTAGTCAAGTAGAGGCTAACTAGTGACAATCTGTTTGTTTATATGTTCACACATGTATTATGTTTCCGGCTAATACAATTCTAGCATGAATAATAAATATTTATCATGATATATGAGGAAATAAATAATAACTTTATTATTGCCTCTAGGGCATATTTCCTTCAGTCTCCCACTTGCACTAGAGTCAATAATCTAGATTACACAGTAATGATTCTAACACCCATGGAGTTTTGGTGTTGATCATGTTTTGCTCGTGGAAGAGGCTTAGTCAACGGGTCTGCTACATTCAGATCCGTATGTATCTTGCAAATCTCTATGTCTCCCACCTGGACTAGATCCCGGATGGAATTGAAGCGTCTCTTGATGTGCTTGGTTCTCTTGTGAAATCTGGATTCCTTTGCCAAGGCAATTGCACCAGTATTGTCACAAAAGATTTTCATTGGACCCGATGCACTAGGCATGACACCTAGATCGGATATGAACTCCTTCATCCAGACTCCTTCATTTGCTGCTTCCGAAGTAGCTATGTACTCCGCTTCACATGTAGATCCCGCCACGACGCTTTGTTTAGAACTGCACCAACTGACAGCTCCATCGTTTAATGTAAACACGTATCCGGTTTGCGATTTAGAATCGTCCGGATCAGTGTCAAAGCTTGCATCAACGTAACCATTTATGATGAGCTCTTTGTCACCTCCATATATGAGAAACATATCCTTAGTCCTTTTCAGGTATTTCAGGATGTTCTTGACCGCTGTCCAGTGATCCACTCCTGGATTGCTTTGGTACCTCCCTGCTAGACTTATAGCAAGACACACATCAGGTCTGGTACACAGCATTGCATACATGATAGAGCCTATGGCTGAAGCATAAGGAACATCTTTCATTTTCTCTCTATCTTCTGAAGTGGTCGGGCATTGAGTCTTACTCAACTTCACACCTTGTAACACAGGCAAGAACCCTTTCTTTGCTTGATCCATTTTGAACTTTTTCAAAACTTTGTCAAGTTATGTGCTTTGTGAAAGTCCAATTAAGCGTCTTGATCTATCTCTATAGATCTTGATGCCCAATATGTAAGCAGCTTCACCGAGGTCTTTCATTGAAAAACTCTTATTCAAGTATCCCTTTATGCTATCCAGAAATTCTATATCATTTCCGATTAGTAATATGTCATCTACATATAATATCAGAAATGCTACAGAGCTCCCACTCACTTTCTTGTAAATACAGGCTTCTCCAAAAGTCTGTACAAACCCAAATGCTTTGATCACACTATCAAAGCGTTTATTTCAACTCCGAGAGGCTTGCACCAGTCCATAAATGGATCGCTGGAGCTTGCACACTTTGTTAGCTCCTTTTGGATCGACAAAACCTTCAGGTTGCATCATATACAACTCTTCTTCCAGAAATCCATTCAGGAATGCAGTTTTTACATCCATCTGCCAAATTTCATAATCATAAAATGCGGCAATTGCTAACATGATTCGGACAGACTTAAGCATCGCTACGGGTGAGAAGGTCTCATCGTAGTCAATTCCTTGAACTTGTCGAAAACCTTTTGCGACAAGTCGAGCTTTGTAGACAGTAACATTACCGTTAGCGTCAGTCTTCTTCTTGAAGATCCATTTATTCTCTATTGCTTGCCGACCATCGGGCATGTCTACCAAAGTCCATACTTTGTTGTCATACATGGATCCCATCTCAGATTTCATGGCTTCTAGCCATTTTGCGGAATCTGGGCTCACCACCGCTTCTTCATAGTTTGTAGGTTCATCATGATCTAGTAGCATGACTTCCAGAACAGGATTGCCGTACCACTCTGGTGCGGATCTTACTCTGGTTGATCTACGAGGTTCTGTAGTAACTTGATCTGAAGTTGCATGATCATCATCATTAACTTCCTCACCAATTGGTTTAGACATTGCAGAAACCGGTTCCTGTGATGTGCTATTTCCCAATAGGGGAGCAGGTACAGTTACCTCATCAAGTTCTACTTTTCTCCCACTCACTTCTTTCGAGAGAAACTCCTTCTCTAGAAAGTTTCCGAATTTAGCAACAAAAGTCTTGCCTTCGGATTTGTGATAGAAGGTGTATCCAATAGTTTCCTTTGGATATCCTATGAAGACACATTTCTCCGATTTGGGTTCGAGCTTATCAGGTTGAAGCTTTTTGACATAAGCATCGCAGCCCCAAACTTTTAGAAACGACAACTTTGGTTTCTTGCCAAACCATAGTTCATAAGGCGTTGTCTCAACGGATTTCGATGGTGCTCTATTTAACGTGAATGCGGCCGTCTCTAAAGCATAACCACAAAATGATAACGGTAAATCTGTAAGAGACATCATAGATCGCACCATATCAAGTAAAGTACGATTACGACGTTCGGACACACCATTACGTTGTGGTGTTCCAGGTGGCGTGAGTTGCGAAACTATTCCGCATTGTTTCAAATGTAGACCAAACTCGTAACTCAAATATTCTCCTCCACGATCAGATCGTAGAAACTTTATTTTCTTGTTACGATGATTTTCCACTTCACTATGAAATTCTTTGAACTTTTCAAATGTTTCAGACTTGTGTTTCATTAAGTAGATATACCCATATCTGCTTAAATCATCTGTGAAGGTGAGAAAATAACGATATCCGCCACGAGCTTCAATATTCATCGGACCACATACATCTGTATGTATGATTTCCAACAAATCTGTTGCTCTCTCCATAGTACCGGAGAACGGTGTTTTAGTCATCTTGCCCATGAGGCACGGTTCGCAAGTACCAAGTGATTCATAATCAAGTGGTTCCAAAAGTCCATCAGTATGGAGTTTCTTCATGCGCTTTACACCGATATGACCTAAACGGCAGTGCCACAAATAAGTTGCACTATCATTATCAACTCTGCATCTTTTGGCTTCAGTATTATGAATATGTGTGTCACTACCATCGAGATTCAATAAGAATAGACCATTCCTTAAGGGTGCATGACCATAAAAGATATTACTCATATAAATAGAACAACCATTATTCTCGGATTTAAATGAATAACCGTCTCGCATTAAACAAGATCCAGATATAATGTTCATGCTCAACGCTGGCACCTAATAACAATTATTTAGGTCTAAAACTAATCCCGAAGGTAGATGTAGAGGTAGCGTGCCGACCGCGATCACATCGACTTTGGAACCATTTCCCACGCGCATCGTCACCTCGTCCTTAGCCAATCTTCGCTTAATCCGTAGTCCCTGTTTCGAGTTGCAAATATTAGCAACAGAACCAGCATCAAATACCCAGGTACTACTGCGAGTATTAGTAAGCTACACATCAATAACATGTATATCACATATACCTTTGTTCACCTTGCCATCCTTCTTATCCGCCAAATACTTGGGGCAGTTCCGCTTCCAGTGACCAGTCTGCTTGCAGTAGAAGCACTCAATTTCAGGCTTAGGTCCAGACTTAGGTTTCTTCTCTTGAGCAGCAACTTGCTTGCTGTTCTTCTTGAAGTTCCCCTTCTTTTTCCCTTTTGCCCTTTTTCTTGAAACTAGTGGTCTTGTTGACCATCAACACTTGATGCTCCTTCTTGATTTCTACCTCCGCAGCTTTTAGCATTGCGAAGAGCTCGGGAATCGTCTTATCCATCCCTTGCATATTATAGTTCATCACGAAGCCTTTGTAGCTTGGTGGAAGTGATTGGAGAATTCTGTCAATGACGCAATCATCCGGAAGATTAACTCCCAGTTGAATCAAGTGATTACAATACCCAGACATTTTGAGTATATGCTCACTAACAGAACTATTCTCCTCCATCTTGCAGCTATAGAACTTATTGGAGACTTCATATCTCTCAATCCGGGCATTCTGTTGGAATATTAACTTCAACTCTTGGAACATCTCATATGCCCCATGACGTTCAAAACATCGTTGAAGTCCCGGTTCTAAGCCGTAAAGCATGGCACATTGAACTATTGAGTAGTCATCATCTTTGCTCTGCCAAACGTTCTTAACGTCGTCAGTTGCATTAGCAGCAGGCCTGGCACCCAGCGGTGCTTCCAGGACGTAACTCTTCTGTGCAGCAATGAGGATAATCCTCAAGTTACGGACCCAGTCCGTGTAATTGCTACCATCATCTTTCAACTTTGCTTTCTCAAGGAACGCATTAAAATTCAACGGAACAACAGCACGGGCCATATATCTACAATCAACATAAACAAGCAAGATACTATCAGGGACTAAGTTCATGATAAATTTAAGTTCAATTAATCATATAACTTAAGAACTACCACTTAGATAGACATCCCTCTAATCTTCTAAGTGATCACGTGATCCACATCAACTAAACCATGTCCGATCATCACGTGAGATGGAGTAGTTTCAATGGTGAACATCATTATGTTGATCATATCTACTATATGATTCACGCTCGACCTTTCGGTCTCCGTGTTCCGAGGCCATATCTGTATATGCTTGGCTCGTCAAGTATAACCTGAGTATTCCGCGTGTGCAACTGTTTTGCACCCGTTGTATTTGAACGTAGAGCCTATCACACCCGATCATCACGTGGTGTCTCAGCACGAAGAACTTTCACAACGGTGCATACTCAGGGAGAACACTTCTTGATAATTAGTGAGAGATCATCTTAAAATGCTACCGTCAATCAAAGCAAGATAAGATGCATAAGAGATAAACATCACATGCAATCAATATAAGTGATATGATATGGCCATCATCATCTTGTGCTTGTGATCTCCATCTTCGAAGCACCGTCATGATCACCATCGTCACCGGCGCGACACCTTGATCTCCATCGTAGCATCGTTGTCGTCTCGCCAATCTTATGCTTCTACGACTATCGCTACCGCTTAGTGATAAAGTAAAGCATTACAGGGCGATTGCATTGCATACAATAAAGCGACAACCATACGGCTCCTGCCGGTTGCCGATAACTCGGTTACAAAACATGATCATCTCATACAATAAAATTTAGCATCATGTCTTGACCATATCACATCACAACATGCCCTGCAAAAACAAGTTAGACGTCCTCTGCTTTGTTTGTTGCAAGTTTTACGTGGCTGCTACGGGCTTAAGCAAGAACCAATCTTACCTACGCATCAAAACCACAACGATAGTTTGTCAAGTTGATGCCGTTTTAACCTTCGCAAGGACCGGGCGTAGCCACACTCGGTTCAACTAAAGTTGGAGAAACTGACACCCGCCAGCCACCTGTGTGCAAAGCACGGCGGTAGAACCAGTCTCGCGTAAGCGTACGCGTAATGTCGGTCCGGGCCGCTTCATCCAACAATACCGCCGAACCAAAGTATGACATGCTGGTAGGCAGTATGACTTATATTTCCCACAACTCACTTGTGTTCTACTCGTGCATAACATCAAACCATAAAAACCTGGCTCGGATGCCACTGTTGGGGAACGTAGTAATTTCAAAAAAATTCCTACGCACATGCAAGATCATGGTGATGCATAGCAACGAGAGGGGAGAGTGTTGTCTACGTACCCTCGTAGACCGAAGCGGAAGCGTTGACGCAACATAGAGGAAGTAGTCGTACGTCTTCCCGGTCCAACCGATCCAAGCACCGTTACTCCGGCACCTCCGAGTTCTTAGCACACGTTCAGCTCGATGACGCTCCCTGGGCTCCGATCCAGCAAAGCTTCGGGGATGAGTTCCGTCAGCACGACGGCGTGATGACGATGATGATGTTCTACCGACGCAGGGCTTCGCCTAAGCACCGCAACGATATGACCGAGGTGGAATATGGTGGAGGGGGGCACCGCACACGGCTAAGGAACGATCACGAAGATCAACTTGTGTGTCCTAGGGTGCCCCCTTCCCCCGTATATAAAGGAGGGGAGGAGGAGGCGCGGCCGGCCCCCAAGGGGTGCGCCAGGAGGAGTCCTACTCCCACCGGGAGTAGGACTCCTCTCCCTTGCCTTGTAGGAGAAGGAAGGAGAGAGAGGGGGAAAGGGAAAGGGGGGCGCCGCCCCCCCCCCTTCCTTGTCCTATTCGGACTACGGGGAGGGGCGCGCGGCCTGCCCTGGCCGCCCCTCCTCTTTTCCCTTAAGGCCCATATGGGCCCATTAACCCCCGAGGGGGTTCCGGTAACCCCCCGGTACTCCAGTAAAATGCCGATTTCACTCGGAACCATTCCGATGTCCAAATATAGGCTTCCAATATATCAATCTTTATGTCTCGACCATTTCGAGACTCCTCGTCATGTCCGTGATCACATCCGGGACTCCGAACTGACTTCGGTACATCAAAATGCATAAACTCATAATAACTCTCATCGTAACTTTAAGCGTGCGGACCCTACGGTTTGAGAACAATGTAGACATGACCGAGATACGTCTCCGGTCAATAACCAATAGCGGGACCTAGATGCCCATATTGGCTCCTACATATTCTACGAAGATCTTTATCGGTCAGACCGCATAACAACATACGTTGTTCCCTTTGTCATCGGTATGTTACTTGCCCGAGATTCGATCGTCGGTATCCAATACCAAGTTCAATCTCGTTGTCGGCAAGTCTCTTTACTCGTTCTGTAATACATCATCTCACAACTAACATATTAGTTCCAATGCTTGCAAGGCTTATGTGATGTGCATTACCGAGAGGGCCTAGAGATACCTCTCCGACTATCGGAGTGACAAATCCTAATCTCGAAATACGCCAACCCAACAAGTACCTTTGGAGACACCTGTAGAGCACCTTTATAATCACCCAGTTACGTTGTGACGTTTGGTAGCACACAAAGTGTTCCTCTGGTAAACGGGAGTTGCATAATCTCATAGTCATAGGAACGTGTATAAGTCATGAAGAAAGCAATAGCAACATACTAAACGATCGGGTGCTAAGCTAATGGAATGGGTCATGTCAATCAGATCATTCAACTAATGATGTGACCTTGTTAATCAAATAACAACTCTTTGTTCATGGTTAGGAAACATAACCATCTTTGATTAACGAGCTAGTCAAGTAGAGGCATACTAGTGACAATCTGTTTGTTTATATGTTCACACATGTATTATGTTTCCGGCTAATACAATTCTAGCATGAATAATAAATATTTATCATGATATATGAGGAAATAAATAATAACTTTATTATTGCCTCTAGGGCATATTTCCTTCACTTTGTCCCGATTAACCCCTTTAAGCTTCCTAGTTGCGATGGCTCCACGATTAAGTCCTTGCAAGAGGACATCTGCCGTGTCAATTCCACGACAACTTATATCTTTTAGAGCACGGTGGTGGATTTGTTTTATAGAAACTATTGATCTCTCATGCTTCACTTAAATTATTTTGAGAGTCTTAAATAGCATGGTAATTTGCTTAATATTAATAATATGCTTGGTATTTAAGATTTGTAAAACTTTCTTTTGAGTGCGTTGAATACTAAGAAAAGTTTGATGCTTGATAATTGTTTTGAGATATGGAGGTGATAATATCAAAGTCGTGCTAGTTGAGTAGTTGTGAATTTGAGAAATGCTTGTGTTGAAGTTTGCAAGTCCCGTAGCATGCACGTATGGTAAACGTTATGTAACAAATTTGAAACATGAGGTGTTATTTGATTGTCCTCCTTATGAGTGGCGGTCGGGGACGAGCGATGGATCTTTGGACTCACTTGATTTTGGATCACTTGAGACATGCGAACCATGCCTATTGGTATATATGTATGAAGAAACTCCATACAGATGGATCGTTTGGGCTCACTTGATTTTGAATCACCTGAGACATGCAAATCATACCGCATGGGCAAGATGACTGAAAGGCCTCGTTTTCAGTAAGATGGAACAAGAAAGCAACTTGTTGGAAGTAATACATCTTGATGTGTATAGTCCAATGAGTGCTGAGGCATGTAGTGGATATCTTTATGTTCTTACTTCACAGATGATTTGAGTAGATTTACTTGATGAAACACAAGTCTGAATTATTGAAAGGTTCAAGTAATTTCAGAGTGAAGTTGAAGATCGTCATGACAAGATGATAAAAATGTCTATGATATGATCATAGAGATGAATATCTGAGTTACGAGTTTGGCACACAATTAAGACATTGTGGAAATTGTTTCACAACTAATACCGCCTGGAGCACCATAGTGTGATGGTGTGTCCGAACATCATAACTGCACCCTATTGGATATGGTGCATACCATGATGTCTCTTATCGAATTACCACTATCGTTTATGGGTTAGGCATTAGAGACAACCACATTCACTTTAAATGGAGCACCACACAATTCCGTTGAGACGACACCGTATGAACTATGGTTTAGAGAAACCTAAGCTGTCATTTCTTAAAAGTTGGGGGCTACGACGCTTATGTGAAAAGGTTTCAGGCTGATAAGCTCGAACCCAAAGCGGATAAATGCATCTTCATAGGACACCCAAAACAGTTGGGTATACCTCCTGTCTCAGATCTAAAAGCAATAGGGATTGTTTCTAGAATCGGATCCTTTCTTGAGGAAAAGTTTCTCTCAAAATAATTGAGTGGGAGGATGGTGGAGACTTGATGAGGTTATTGAACCGTCACTTCAACTAGTGTGTAGCAGGGCACAGGGAGTTATTCCTGTGACACCTACACCAATTGAAGTGGAAGCTTATGATAGTGATCATGAAACTTCGGATCAAGTCACTACCAAACCTCGTAGGACGACAAGGATGTGTACTACGTCAGAGTGGTACGTAATCCTGTCTTGGAAGTCATGTTGCTAGACAACAATGAACCTATGAACTATGGAGAAGCGATGGTGGGCCCGGATTTCAAAAAATTGGCTCGAGGCCATAAAATATGAGAGAGGATCCATGTATGAAAACAAAGTGTAGACTTTGGAAGAACTACTTGATGGTCGTAAGGCTGTTGGGTACATATGGATTTTAAAAGGAAGACGGACAATGATGGTAAGTATCACCATTAAAGAAAGCTCGACTTGTCGTTAAGATGTTTTCCGACAAGTTCACGGAGTTGACTACGATGAGACTTTCTCACTCGTAGCGATGCTAAGAGTCTGTTGGAATTATATTAGCAATTACTGCATTATTTATGAAATCTTGCAGATAGGATGTCAAAAACATCGTTTCCTTGACGATTTTCTTGAGGAAAGGTTGTATGTGATAAAACCAGAAGTTTTTGACAATCCTGAAAGATGCTAACAAGTATGCAAAGCTCCAGCAACCCTTCTAAGGACTAGAGTAAGCATCTCGGAGTTGGAATGTACGCTTTGATGAGATGGTCAAAGATTTTGGGTTTATACAAAGTTTATGAGAAACTTGTATTTCCAAAGAAGTGAGTGGGAGCACTATAGAATTTCTGATGAGTATATGTCGTTGACTATTGTTGATCAGAAATGATGTAGACTTTCTGGAAGGCATATGGGCTTATTTGAAAAGTGTTTTTCAATGGAAAACCTGAATTAAGCTACTTGAACATTGAGCATCAAGATCTATAAGGATAGATCAAAATCGCTTAATAGTACTTTCAAATGAACACATACCATGACAAGATTTTGAAGGAGTTCAAAAATAGATCGGCAAAGAAGGAGTTCTTGGCTGTGTTATAAGGTATGAGTATTGAGTAAGACTCAAGACCTGACCATGGCAGAATAGAGAGAAAGGACGAAGGTCGTCCCCTATGCTTTAGACGTAGGCTCTACAGTATGCTATGTTGTGTACCGCACCTGAAGTGTGCCAAGCCATGAGTCAATCAAGGGGTACAAGTGTGATCTAGGAATGGATCACAGGTCAAGGTTATCCTTAGTAACTAGTGGACTAAGGAATTTTCTCGATTATGGAGGTGGTAAAAGAGTTCGTCGTAAAGGGTTACACTGATGCAATCTTTGACACTAATCTGGATGATTCTGAGTAGTAAACCAGATTCGTATAGTATAACAGTTATTTGGAATAGCTCCAAATAGAGCGTGGTAGCTGCATCTACAAGATGACATAGAGATTTGTAAAGCACACACGGATCTGAAAAGGTTCAGACCCGTTGACTATAACATCTCTCACAAGCATAACATGATCAAACCCAGAACTCATTGAGTGTTAATCACATGGTAATGTGAACTAGATTATTGACTCTAGTAAACTCTTTGGGTGTTAGTCACATGGGGATGTGACCTTGAGTGTTAATCACATAGCGATGTGAACTGGACTATTGACTCTAGTGCAAGTGGGAGACTGTTGGAAATATGCCCTAGAGGCAATACTAAATTAGTTATTATTATATTTCCTTGTTCATGATGATCGTTTATTATCCTTGCTAGAATTGTATTGATAAGAAACTCAGATACATGTGTGGATACATAGACAACACCATGTCCCTAGTAAGCCTCTAGTTGACTAGCTCGTTGATCAATAGATGGTTACGGTTTCCTGACCATGGACATTGGATGTCCTTGATAATGGGATCACATCATTAGGAGAATGATGTGATGGACAAGACCCAATCCTAAGCCTAGCACAAGATCGTGTAGTTCGTATGCTAAAGCTTTTCTAATGTCAAGTATCATTTCCTTAGACCATGAGATTGTGCAACTCCCGGATACCGTAGGAATGCTTTGGGTGTACCAAACGTCACAACGTAACTGGGTGGCTATAAAGGTGCACTGCGGGTATCTCCGAAAGTGTCTGTTGGGTTGGCACGAATCGAGACTGGGATTTGTCACTCCGTGTAACGGAGAAGTATCTCTGGGCCCACTCAGTAGGACATCATCATAATGTGCACAATTTGACCAAGGAGTTGATCACGGGATGATGTGTTACGGAATGAGTAAAGAGACTTGCCGGTAACGAGATTGAACAAGGTATCGGGATACCGGCGATCGAATCTTGGGCAAGTATCGTACCGATAGACAAAGGGAATTGAATACGGGATTGATTGAATCCTCGACATCGTCGTTCATCCATGAGATCATCGTGGAACATGTGGGAGCCAACATGGGTATCCAGATCCCGCTGTTGGTTATTGGTCGGAGAACGTCTCGGTCATGTCTGCACGGTTCCCGAACCCATAGGGTCTACACACTTAAGGTTCGGTGATGCTAGGGTTGTAGATATATTAGTATGCGGTAACCCGAAAGTTGTTCGGAGTCCCGGATGAGATCCCGGATGTCACGAGGAGTTCCGGAGGTAAAGATTTATATATATGAAGTCCAGTTTCGGCCACCAGGATAGTTTCTAGGGTCACCGGTATTGTACCGGGACCACCGGAAGGGTCTCGGGGGTCCACCGGGTGGGGCCACCTATCCCGGAGGGCCCCATGGGCTGAAGGGGCGTGGTAACCAGCCCCTAGTGGGCTGGTGCACCCCCCCTTGGGCCTCCCATGCGCCTAGGGTTGGAAACCCTAAGGGGTGGGGGCGCCTCCACTTGGCTTGGAGGCCAAGCCACCCCTAGGGCTGCCGCCCCCTCCCTAGATGGGATCTACAAGGGGCCGGCGCCCCCTAGGCCCCTATATATAGTGGAGGGGAGGGAGGGCAGCCACACCTTAAGCCCTGGTGCCTCCCTCCCTCCCGTGACACCTTTTCCTCCCCGTTTGCGCTTGGCGAAGCCCTGCCGGGATCCCGCTACTTCCACCACCACGCCGTCGTGCTGCTGGATCTCCATCAACCTCTCCTTCCCTTGCTGGATCAAGAAGGAGGAGACGTCTCTCCCAACCGTATGTGTGTTGAACACGGAGGTGCCATCCGTTTGGCGCTAGGATCATCGGTGATTTGGATCACGACGAGTACGACTCCATCAACCCCGTTCTCTTGAACGCTTCCGCTCGCGATCTACAAGGGTATGTAGATGCACTCCCCTCTCCCTCGTTGCTAGATGACTCCATAGATTGATCTTGGTGTTGTGTAGAAAATTTTAAAATTCTGCTACGTTCCCCGACAAATGCTACTATCCTCTTTTCCACACTTGTGCTTCAAAGTAGCACCATAATCTTCATGATAGAGAGTCACTTGTTTTGTCGCTTCCATATACTAGTGGGAACTTTTCATTATAGAACTTGGCTTGAATATTCCAATGATGGGCTTCCTCAAATGCCCTAGGTCATCGTGAGCAAGCAAGTTGGATGCACACCCACTTAGTTTCTTTTGTTGAGCTTTCATACATTTATAGCTCTAGTGCATCCGTTGCATGGCAATCCCTACTCCTTGCATTAACATCAATCAATGGGCATCTCCATAGCCTATTGATTAGCCTCGTTGATGTGAGATCTTCTCCTTTTTGTCTTCTCCACATAACCCCATCATCATATTCTATTCCACCCATAGTGCTATATCCATGGCTCACGCTCATGTATTGCGTGAAGGTTTATAAGTTTGAGATTATTAAAGTACGAAACAATTGCTTGGCTTGTCATCGGGGTTGTGCATGATGAGAGCATTCTTGTGTGACAAAAATGGAGCATGACTAAACTATATGATTTTGTAGGGATGAACTTTCTTTGGCCATGTTATTTTGAGATGACATAATTGCTTAGTTATTATGCTTGAAGTATTATTTTTTTGTCAATATGAACTTTTGTCTTGAATCTTTCGGATCTGAATATTCATACCACAATGAAGAAGATTTACATTGAAATTATGCCAAGTAGCACTCCACATCAAAAATTCTCTTTTTATCATTTACCTACTCGAGGACGAGCAGGAATTAAGCTTGGGGATGCCTGATATGTCTCCAACATATCTATAATTTTTGATTGCTCCATGCTATATTATCTACTGTTTTGGACTATATTGGGCTTTATTTTCCACTTTTATATTACTTTTGGGACTAACCTATTAACCGGAGGCCCAGCCCAGAATTGTTGTTTTTTTTGCCTATTTCAGTGTTTCGAAGAAATGGAATATCAAACGGAGTCCAAACGGAATGAAACCTTCAGGAACGTGATTTTCTCAACAGATAAGATCCAGGAGACTTGGACCCTCCGTCAAGAAAGTCATGAGGCGGTCACGAGGGTGGAGGGCGCGCTCCCCTGCCTCGTGGGCCCCTCGAAGCTCCACCGACGTACTCCTTCCTCCTATATATACCTACGTACCCCCAAACGATCAGATATGGAGCCAAAAAACCTAATTCCACCGCCGCAACCTTCTGTACCCACGAGATCCCATCTTGGGGCCTATTCCAGAGCTCCGCCGGAAGGGGAATCCACCATGGAGGGCTTCTACATCATCACCATAGCCCCTCCGATGAAGTGTGAGTAGTTTACCTCAGACCTTCGGGTCCATAGTTAGTAGCTAGATGGCTTATTCTCTCTTTTTGGATGTCAATACAATGTTCTCCCCCTCTCTCGTGGAGATATATTCGATGTAATCCTCTTTTTGCGGTGTGTTTGTTGAGAACGATGAATTGTGGGTTTATGATCAAGTTTATCTATGAACAATATTTGAATCTTCTCTAAATTCTTTTATGTATGATTGGTTATCTTTGCAAGTCTCTTCGAATTATCAGTTTGGTTTGGCCTACTAGGTTGGTTTTTCTTGCAATGGGAGAAGTGCTTAGCTTTGGGTTCAATCTTGCGGTGTCCTTTCCCAGTGACAGTAGGGGCAGCAAGGCACGTATTGTATTGTTGCCATCGAGGATAACAAGATGGGGTATTTATCATATTGCATGAATTTATTCCTCTACATCATGTCATCTTGCTTAAGGCGTTACTCTGTTTTCTTGAACTTAATACTCTAGATGCATGCTGGATAGCGGTTGATGAGTGGAGTAATAGTAGTAGATGCAGGCAGGAGTCGGTCTACTTGTCTCGGACGTGATGCCTATATACATGATCATACCTAGATATTCCCATAACTATGCTCAATTCTGTCAATTGCTCGGCAGTAATTTGTTCATCACCGTAGAATACTTATGCTCTTGAGAGAAGCCACTAGTGAAATCTATGGCCCCGGGTCTATTCTCATCATATCAATCTCCATCACATTATTATTGCTTTGTTGTTTACTTTTACTTTTACTTTTTACTTTGCATCTTTATATCAAAAATACCAAAAATATTATCTATCATCTCTATCAGATCTCACTCCCGTAAGTGACCGTGAAGGGCTTGACAACCCCTAATCGTGTTGGTTGCGTTGAGCTATTTGTTTTGTGTAGGTACGAGGGATTCACGCGTAGCCTCCTACTGGATTGATACCTTGGTTCTCAAAAACTGAGGGAAATACTTACTCTACTCTGCTGCATCACCCTTTCCTCTTCAAGGAAATCCAACGCAGTGCTCAAGAGGTAGCAACCCCATCTTGTTATCCTTAATAGCAACGATACATACATGTTGTGTCCTCTTCTGTCACTAGGATCGAACACCGTAAGATCGAACCCATCACAAAGCACCTCTTCCCATGACAAGAAAAATCGATCTAGTCGGCCTAACTAAACCAAAGATTCGAAGAAGAAATACGAGGCTATAAATAATCATACATATAAGAGATCAAAAGACTCAAATAACTTTCATGGATAAAAACATAGATCTGATCATAAATTCGAAGTTCATCGGATCCCAACAAACACATCGCAAAAAGAGTTACATCAAATAGATCTCTAAGAGACCATTGTATCGAGAATCAAAAGAGAGAGAGAGGAAGCCATCTAGCTATTGACTATGGACCCGTAGGTCTACAATGAACTACTCACACATCATCGGAGAGGCACCAATGAGGATGATGAACCCCTCCGTGATGGTGCCTAGATTGGATATGTGGTTTCTGGAACTTGCGGCGGCTGGAATCGATTTTTGTCAACTCCCCTAGGGTTTCTGGAATATTGGGGTATTTATAGATCAAAGAGGCGATGCGGGAGGCCACGGAGGTGGGCACAACCCACCTGGGTGCGCTTGGGCCCCTAGGCGCGCTCTGGTGGGTTGTGCTCCCCACGGAGCCCCCTGGTACTTCTTTGGCCCAACAGGTGTCTTCTGATCCAGAAAAAATCTCCAAAAGTTTTGTTGTGTTTGGACTCCGTTTGATATTTATTTTTTGCGAAGTAAAAACAAGCAAAAAATAGCAACCGGTGTTGGGCACTATGTAAATAGGTTAGTCCTAAAAAATGATAGAAAAGATGATATAAAATGATTGTAAAACATCCAAGAATGATAATATAACAGCATGGAACAATAAAAAATTATAGATACATTGGAGACGTATCATCCATTCACTCAATGTTGGTCTACACATTATATGTAGCCCACACGCGCCGCCGTGTTATACCACAGGACAGAGGCACGACCATTTATGTGCACACACTGTTGGATGAAGCTGAAGGGGGAGTATGCGTGAAACGACATGATCCGTTCATGAAAAACTTGTTCGGCATCCGGGATCTAGTCGAATTAGAGACATTGTTGCACTAGACTTAATTTGCATGCTACGTTTGGATGATTTGTGCTTTTTTCTATCAAACTTTGATGAATATCTACCGGTTTGCATGAATTTCGTCCGGTTAGTTAAAATGCGAGTTAAAATGTATGCGGCTAGCGTTGGATGCCGTCTTTCTGCATCCGTGTCCTCGAATTGGTCGCCTGTCCATAGACTGGTCCCCCCATATGCACACGGAGGAAATTTGCAGTGCCGTTGGAGATGCCCTTACAAGCAAACGATTTAGTAGAAGAATGGTTAGAGGAGGGAGTATATGATATTTGCAATGTCATGGGTTACGGAAGGCACGAGTAATAACCCCTGAAGTGAGTGTAGCTCACATGGTTAGGACCCTTGTCGTGGAACCATCCCACCCGTATTCAAGTCCCAAACTTGATAGATAGAATACACTTTTTTTTTCTAGTTTTTTATTTCATGCTTCTTGGCGATGTTCTTTCGGGGAAAACGTCTTTCCCATCGGTTAAGAGACACCTACAATGAATTCGTCAATGTCAAGATTTATCGGCTTAGCCTCTCGGACCCGGAGGTGCTCATAGGTTTCATAGGGGTAGAGTGTTCGTGTGCGTTTGTACCATGTGTCTCAGAAAAGAAAGAAAAGTGAGTAGCAATACGTGTCAATGGCTAACAGCTAGGTTTCCCGTGTGACAAGAAGTGGTGAGAGTTTCGTTGCAGAACATGAAACCAAATGCACATTGCACAGTGCATTAGATGAAATCATAAGAATATGGGTTAATTAGATAAATGCCACTTGGATTCTAGCGATTCCGAAAAATGCCACTGCAATTTTCAAATTATGAAAGATGCCACTGTAAAGTTTGCAAACTTTGAAAAACATCACTGGGACTTTGGAAAACTGCCGCTAAGTTTGGAAGTTGCAGCGGTGTTTCTCGGAATCGCCAGAATCCGAGTGGCATACAGAGTATTTAGTTTCATAATACACATGTATGAAATATTTCAGAACACTTACGCTCCACCTGTTACATGTCACAACGCATTTGTCAGCCAATTATGTGCAGGCTTACACGTAATCAGATCCTTGGCGGGCTAGGCTTGTACTCCCTCCCACTTTGGTGATCTAAACGCTCAGCAAGATGCTTCCACGCTGAATGGTTGCTTACGAGGGAAACGCGTCGGTCGACCTGTTGATGGAGCAATTCGTGTCGTTTTGCTTTGATCAGTGCCGGTCCAGAATACGTCAATGCAGATTCTTGGATGTGTGAGGCGCAGCGCACAGCCTTGGATGTGTTGAGAATAGTTGGGATGCAGACATGCGGTGACAGCAACTACTCCTACTAGCTAGCTAGGACTGTCAATAATTCCTCGCAGAAGGGGAGAAAAGAGTACTACTGGCAATTATTGGAGGCGGAAAAGATGTTCCCTGTTAAGCCTAACTCTACCGAGTCGTGACCAGCACAGACATATTAGGCCTGCATTGTCGTTTACATACATTGTCTGACTGTCACTGTTCGTTAAGACGCGAGATCTCCGGTGTACACATCTCTGTACAATTGTGTTGTCTGTAGATACACGGAAACAGATCCCGCGTATGCTTAGCCAGAATCCTGCGCTCATTTGGACAGACCCAAAACCTCTGAAGAAATTGCGCGCAGGACGACGAAACACGTACCGGAGCTTCGGCATGGACTATTCTCCGTCCGGCGTTCGGGGCACAAAGCCCTGCGCTTTCTTAATCGCGGAAAAGAAGAAAAAGAAAAAGAGCACGGCGCTTTGACGCGTCTCCAGGGAACGCATCAAATGTCTGACACCGTCTGCTCCCCGGATTTTTCTTTTCGGGCCAGTCAGAACAAGTCGTCGGCCGATCTGCCGCCGCTGCCGACGTCGGCCACTTTTTTTCACCACTGCCGCAGCACAGAGACCGCCGTGCGCAGCGCGTACCGGAATTATGACGTACCCCGAGTTTCCCTGAAAATGAAAAGGGTAGGATCGCGTGGTACTCCGCACCCGACGGGAACGGGAGGGAAAGACCCGACGAACGACAATGCGGTGCGGTAGGGTGGGGCGGGCCTGTCGCCTGTAGCCTGTCCATGGCACGCGAGAGGGGACCGCGCCGCGTCGTGTACTTGTGTCGCGCATAACGAGTCAAACGACCGGTCGTTCGCATCGCATCACATCGCGTTGCCGAACCCAAACCTACCCGCGAGCGCGACCCAGCCAAGTTGTTGGTTGACCCTACGCCTGTGTGGAAGAACTTCGAGGCGGCTACGGCCTAGGGCCGCCTTGTTCGGTGCGGTTTGGTGGGGTGGCACGGTCGCTCGCCCACACGCGCCCCGGGGACGAGCCGGCGTGCGCGACTTTGCGCCATGGACTCACACGTCCCTCGCTCGCTCGCTCGCTCGGCGAAAAAATGGTTGGTGACAGCACCCGGTCAGTTCCGATTTCAGACGTGCGGGAGTGGGCGAGGTGCGCGAGCGTGTGTGCAGCTTGGTGATAGAGACGTTCAGTTGTGGATGGACACCTTCCATCTTCCATCTTGGTTCTATTCTAGCGAGTAGCGAGTAGTAGTACTCCTGCAAGGCAAGGCACTACTGATGCAACCGACATGCAGCCGATGTGATCGAGGCGAGCAGAGGGACGTGTGGTAGGAGTACTTGGCTTCGGTGGAGCGCGCGCGGTCTGTTTCCATGGCACTGCCGCATCGGCTGGAAGTTGTAGGTGGATGCGGACGTTTCGTTGTGGACGGACGGGGCAACTTCTTCTTCCAGCTCCGTGATTATATTCTCCTAGCTAGGTAGGGTGTGGTCTTATTCGGCCCTGATGCAGCCCCCGCAACCGATGCGATCGACACGGCTCCGGAGACCGGAGATGATGATGCCCCAGGCCATCAGTCGAGCGCGGTACATTTTCGCATGTGTGCGACCAGGGGCGGACCCAGAGTGAAAATTACCCGGTGTTCACATAGAAGAACACATCAAAAAAGTCAATGACCTACACACTAAATCAATGTATTATATTAAATAAGTGTAGATTGGACCCGGTGCCAGTGACACCGGCTAGCTGTACATAGCTACGCTCCTGTGTGCGACGGTGCCACACTGCCATGGCATCAACCCGACGAGCAGTGTATGTATTAAAAAGAAGAGAATCCCGACGGGCAATGTGGCCATGGTCGGGATTGTTAGAATAAATCCGAAGTACTCCGTCGATTATCCGAGGACCAAGCAATCACACGAACACGACACCGAGATTTGTTAACGAGGTTCACCGGTATGGCTACATCCCCGGGGTTTGACTACGGGCGCTCCTCCCCGTGACACCGTCACAATACCGCACACCGGCCACCCGGGCGCCGGCACACGCCGTCGGCTCCCCCTTGCGCGCCTGTGCTATTATGCTGGCATAGGTTACATCGTGTGTCTACCCCGCTATATAAGAGAGGCCTAGGATACAAGTGTCCTATTAGGACACGACTCCATATCCTATCTAAACACAATACAACTACAAGTCCAACTGTAACCTACCTCGTACACTATATTCGACACAACTCTAACAAACTCCACCTTGGCGAATATACTCCACCACCTGAATTCGTCGATGCATCAAACTTCCATGTACATTGGACTTGAGCTTATCCCATGAGCACCGCTGCTACTCCAAAGACTCCATGTGACTCCACCTGCAACTTGTAGTCTCTTTTTTTCTTGACCACAGTCAACACTCGAGCAAAATTAAGTTCCTTGTTACTCTAGTTTGCGTTCCCAACTTCTAGAGTATCCGTCAACGCCATCACACACCGATCACCGACCTGCGTGAAAGTGAACAACTCACATATTGGGTGTCACACATAAGAGTTACCTGAACTCAACATCACCGCTCCTTTCTTGACCACCTGTCTGAAATTTGAAGGAATTTCACCATTGCTTGTAGTCATCCCAAGTCAAATTCGCAGTTGTCTCACCACATGTATGACCACCAGAGCCCTGGCCCGTCTCCATGTCCCGTGCGTACCGCACGCCTCGCCGCTATTACCACGTCGAGCCTCCACTGTCCCGGTCGAGTCTCAAGGGTCGCGAAACCACACCACTCAACCCCCACTGCGGAGTACCACCGATCATCACCGACCGATGACGAGTTTCACGCTTCCATCAGACCACTGGGCTCCAGTCCGAACTGCATGTCACTCGCTTTTTCCCGCTGAATAGGCTTCGATTCTCTGGATCCTTACACTGTAGCCCCTTAATCCAGCTCCACCTTCAACATGACTCCATGGTAGATGATCAGTCCATCCTCGCGCCCCGTCGACTTCAAACTCTCATGCGTACGCCATCTTGAATCAACCCCGCGCCATAGTCTTGTCGAAACCGCACAAGCCTCGGGCATGTGCTCCACGTGTTTCCACGCCCAGAAGTCGGTCACCATCAGCATCACGCTCCTACGTCGTCTTCGCCGATCCCACCACCGTCTTCTGTACCAACCGACTTGCATCGATCCGTCAGACTAGCTTGTCCGACCAAGCCGATTTTATTCGGCTGCACGACACACTCAAGGCTCCCAAATTATCTTCGCGAATTACCATCCATCACATGATAACTCCATCATAGCTGTCATGACTTTCCGCAACACCTTCAAGCATCCCTGTCACGCCAACAATCTTTCACCCATGTCTGCCATATCCCAAGGTTTTCAGTCCCGTCAAACTTCTCCACCTCAAACCTGATACCCATTGGCACTGATGGGGAACGTAGTAATTTCAAAATTTTCCTACGCACACGCAAGATCATGGTGATGCATAGCAACGAGAGGGGAGAGTGTTGTCTACGTACCCTCGTAGACCGAAGCGGAAGCGTTGACGCAACGTAGAGGAAGTAGTCGTACGTCTTCCCGATCCGACCGATCCAAGCACCGTTACTCCGGCACCTCCGAGTTCTTGGCACACGTTCAGCTTGATGACGCACCCCTACCTCCGATCCAGCAAAGCTTCGGGGAGGAGTTCCGTCAGCACGACGGCGTGGTGACAATCTTGATGTTCTACCGGCGCAGGGCTTCGCCTAAGCACTGCAACGATATATTCGAGGTGGAATATGGTGGAGGGGGGCACCGCACACGGCTAAGGAACGATCACGAAGATCAACTTGTGTGTCCATGGGGTGCCCCCTGCCCCCGTATATAAAGGAGCAAGGGAGGGAGGAGGCCGGCCCTAGGTTTGGGCGCGCCAGGGGAGTCCTACTCCCACCGGGAGTAGGATTCCACCTTTCCTAGTCCAACTAGGTCAAGGGGGGAAAGAGGGGAAGAGGGGAAGGAAGGGAGAGAGGGGCCGCGCCCCAAACCCCTTGTCCAATTCGGACTGGGCTTGGGAGGGGCGCGCGCCACCTCCTGGTCCTTCCCACTAAGGCCCATCAAGGCCCATTGCTTCTTCCTCGTATTCCCGTAACTCGCCGGTACCTCCGAAAATACCCGAACCACTCAGAACCCTTCCGATGTCCGAATATAGTCGTCCAATATATCGATCTTTACGTCTCGACCATTTCGAGACTCCTCGTCATGTCCCCGATCTCATCCGGGACTCCGAACTCCTTCGGTACATCAAAACTCATAAACTCATTATATAACTGTCATCGAAACCTTAAGCGTGCGGACCCTACGGTTCGAGAACAATGTAGACATGACCGAGACACGTCTCCGGTCAATAACCAATAGCGGGACCTGGATGCCCATATTGGCTCCTACATATTCTACGAAGATCTTTATCGGTCAGACCGCATAACAACATACATTGTTCCCTTTGTCCATCGGTATGTTACTTGCCCGAGATTCGATCGTCGGTATCCAATACCTAGTTCAATCTCGTTACCGGCAAGTCTCTTTACTCGTTCCGTAATACATCATCCCGTAACTAAATCATTAGTTGCAATGCTTGCAAGGCTTAAGTGATGTGCATTACCGAGAGGGCCCAGAGATACCTCTCCGACGATCGGAGTGACAAATCCTAATCTCAAAATACGCCAACCCAACATCTACCTTTGGTGACACCTGTAGTACTCCTTTATAATCACCCAGTTACGTTGTGACGTTTGGTAGCACCCAAAGTGTTCCTCCGGCAAACGGGAGTTGCATAATCTCATAGTCAAAGGAACATGTATAAGTCATGAAGAAAGCAATAGCAACATACTAAACGATCGGGTGCTAAGCTAATGGAATGGGTCATGTCAACCAGATCATTCAACTAATGATGTGACCTCGTTAATCAAATAACAACTCTTTGTTCATGGTTAGGAAACATAACCATCTTTGATTAACGGGCTAGTCAAGTAGAGGCATACTAGTGACACTCTGTTTGTCTATGTATTCACACATGTATTATGTTTCCGGTTAATACAATTCTAGCATGAATAATAAACATTTATCATGAAATAAGGAAATAAATAATAACTTTATTATTGCCTCTAGGGCATATTTCCTTCAGTCTCAAACCATAGTTCATAAGGCGTCGTCTCAACGGATTTTGACGGTGTCCTATTTAACGTGAATGCGGCCGTCTCTAGAGCATAACCCCAAAACGATAGCGGTAAATCTGTAAGAGACATCATAGATCGCACCATATCTAGTAAAGTGCGATTACGACGTTCGGACACACCATTGCGTTGTGGTGTTCCGGGTGGCGTGAGTTGCGAAACTATTCCGCATTGTTTCAAATGTAGACCAAACTCGTAACTCAAATATTCTCCTCCACGATCAGATCGTAGAAACTTTATTTTCTTGTTACGATGATTTTCAACTTCACTCTGAAATTCTTTGAACTTTTCAAATGTTTCAGACTTGTGTTTCATTAAGTAGATATACCCATATCTGCTTAAATCATCTGTGAAGGTTTGAAAATAACGATATCCGCCACGAGCCTCAATATTCATCGGACCACATACATCTGTATGTATGATTTCCAATAAATCTGTTGCTCTCTCCATAGTACCGGAGAACGGTGTTTTAGTCATCTTGCCTAAGAGGCACGGTTCGCAAGTACCAAGTGATTCATAATCAAGTGGTTCCAAAAGTCCATCAGTATGGAGTTTCTTCATGCGCTTTACACCGATATGACCTAAACGACAGTGCCACAAATAAGTTGCACTATCATTATCAACTCTGCATCTTTTGGCTTCAACATTATGAATATGTGTATCACTACTATCAAGATTCATCAAAAATAGACCACTCTTTAAGGGTGCATGACCATAAAAGATATTATTCATATAAATAGAACAACCATTATTCTCTGATTTAAATGAATAACCGTCTCGCATCAAACAAGATCCAGATATAATGTTCATGCTCAACGGTGGCACCAAATAACAATTATTTAGGTCTAATACTAATCCCGAAGGTAGATGTAGAGGTAGCGTGCCGATCGCGATCACATCGACTTTGGAACCATTTCCCACGCGCATCGTCACCTCGTCCTTTGCCAGTGTTCGCTTAATCCGTAGTCCCTGTTTCGAGTTGCAAATATTGGCAACAGAACCAGTATCAAATACCCAGGTGCTACTGCGAGCTCTAGTAAGGTACACATCAATAACATGTATATCACATATACCTTTTTTCACCTTGCCATCCTTCTTGTCCGCCAGATACTTGGGGCAATTCCGCTTCCAGTGACCAGTCTGCTTGCAGTGGAAGCACTCAGTTTCAGGCTTAGGTCCAGACTTGGGTTTCTTCGCTTGAGCAGCAACTTGTTTGCTGTTCTTCTTGAAGTTCCCCTTCTTCTTCCCTTTGCCCTTCTTCTTGAAACTGGTGGTCTTATTGACCATCAACACTTGATGCTCCTTCTTGATTTCTACCTCCGCAGCCTTTAGCATTGCGAAGAGCTCGGGCATAGTCTTATCTATCCCTTGCATATTATAGTTCATCACGAAGCCTTTGTAGCTTGGTGGTAGTGATTGAAGAATTCTGTCAATGACACAATCATCCGGAAGATTAACTCCCAGTTGACTCAAGTGATTGTAATACCCAGACATTCTGAGTATGTGCTCACTGACAGACCCATTCTCTTCCATCTTGCAGCTATAGAACTTATTGGAGACCTCATATCTCTCAATCCGGGCATTCTGTTTGAATATCAACTTCAACTCCTGGAACATCTCATATGCTCCATGGTTCTCAAACCGTCGTTGCAGTCCCGGTTCTAAGCCGTAAAGCATGGCACACTGAACTATCGAGTAGTCATCAGCTTTGCTTTGCCAGACGTTCATAACATCTGGTGTTGCTCCAGCAGCAGGCCTGGCACCTAGCGGTGCATCCAGGACGTAATTCTTCTGTGCAACAATGAGGACAATCCTCAAGTTACGGACCCAGTCCGTGTAATTGCTACCGTCATCTTTCAACTTTGCTTTCTCAAGGAACGCATTAAAATTCAACGGAACAATAGCACGAGCCATCTATCTACAATTAACATAAACAAGCAAGATACTATCAGGGACTAAGTTCATGATAAATTTAAGTTCAATTAATCATATTACTTAAGAACTCCCACTTAGATAGACATCCCTCTAATCTTCTAAGTGATCACGTGATCCAAATCAAACTAAACCATAACCGATCATCACGTGAAATGGATTAGTTCTCAATGGTGAACATCATCATGTTGATCATATCTACTATATGATTCACGTTCGACCTTTCGGTCTCCGTGTTCCGAGGCCATATCTGCATATGCTAGGCTCGTCAAGTATAACCCGAGTATTCCGCGTGTGCAAAACTGGCTTGCACCCGTTGTAGATGGACGTAGAGCTTATCACACCCGATCATCACGTGGTGTCTAGGCACGACGAACTTTGGCAACGGTGCATACTCGGGGAGAACACTTCTTGATAATTTAGTGAGAGATCATCTTATAATGCTACCGTCAATCAAAGCAAGATAAGATGCATAAAAGATAAACATCACATGCAAATCAATATAAGTGATATGATATGGTCATCATCATCTTGTGCTTCGTGATCTCCATCTCTGCAGCACCATCATGATCACCATCGTCACCGGCGCAACACCTTGATCTCCATCGTAGCATCGTTGTCGTCTCGCCAATCTTATGCTTCTACGACTATCGCTACCGCTTAGTGATAAAGTAAAGCATTACAGGGCGATTGCATTGCATACAATAAAGCGACAACCATACGGCTCCTGCCGGTTGCCGATAACTCGGTTACAAAACATGATCATCTCATACAATAAAATATAGCATCATGTCTTGACCATATCACATCACAACATGCCCTGCAAAAACAAGTTAGACGTCCTCTACTTTGTTTGTTGCAAGTTTTACGTGGCTGCTACGGGCTTAAGCAAGAACTCATCTTACCTACGCATCAAAACCACAACGATAGTTTGTCAAATAGACTCCGTTTTAACCTTCTCAAGGACCGGGCGTAGCCACACTTGGTTCAACTAAAGTTGGTGAGACAGTCTCCCGCAAGCCATCTGTGTGCAAAGCACGTCGAGGGAACCGGTCTCGCGTAAGCGTACGCGTAAGGTTGGTCCGGGTCGTCTCATCCAACAATACCGCTGAACCAAAGTATGACATGCTGGTAGGCAGTATGACTTGTATCGTCCACAACTCACTTGTGTTCTACTCGTGCAAATAACATCAAACCATAAAACCTAGGCTCGGATGCCACTGTTGGGGAACGTAGTAATTTCAAAAAAATTCCTACGCGCACGCAAGATCATGGTGATGCATAGCAACGAGAAGGAAGAGTGTTGTCTACGTACCCTCGTAGACCGAAAGCGGAAGCGTTATATCAACGCGGTTGATGTAGTCGTACGTCTTCACGATCCGACCGATCCAAGCACCGTTACTCCGGCACCTCCGAGTTCTTGGCACACGTTTAGCTCGATGACGTTCCCCGGGCTCCGATCCAGCAAAGCTTCAGGGAAGAGTTCCGTCAGCACGACGGCGTGGTGACGATCTTGATGTACTACCGACGCAGGGCTTCGCCTAAGCACCGCGACAATATGACCGAGGTGGAATATGGTGGAGGGGGGCACCGCACACGGCTAAGGAACGATCACGTTGATCAATTGTCTGTCTTGGGGTGCCCCCTGCCCCCGTATATAAAGGAGCAAGGGGGAGGGCCGGCCGGCCCTAGGGGCGCGCCAAGGGAGGGGGAGTCCTCCTCCTAGTGGGAGTAGGACTCCCCTTTCCTAGTCTAACTAGGAGGGGAAGGGGGGAAGGAAGGAGAGGGAGAGGGAGAGGGAAAGGGGGGTCGCGCCCCCCCTCCTTGTCCAATTCGGACTCCTCATGGGGGGGGCGCGCCACCTCCTGGTGCGGCCCTCTCTCTCCCCTCGCGGCCCAATAAGGCCCATACTTCCCCCGGGGGGTTCCGGTAACCCCTCCGGCACTCCGGTAATATCCGAAACCTCTCGGAACCATTCCGATGTCCGAACATAGCCGTCCAATATATCAATCTTTATGTCTCGACCATTCCGAGACTCCTCGTCATGTCCGTGATCACATCCGGGACTCCGAACTCCTTCGGTACATCAAAATGCATAAACTCATAATAACTGTCATCGTAACCTTAAGCGTGCGGACCCTACGGTTCGAGAACAATGTAGACATGACCGAGACACGTCTCCGGTCAATAACCAATAGCGGGACCTGGATGCCCATATTGGCTCCTACATATTCTACGAAGATCTTTATCGGTCAGACCGCATAACAACATACGTTGTTCCCTTTGTCCATCGGTATGTTACTTGCCCGAGATTCGATCGTCGGTATCCAATACCTAGTTCAATCTCGTTACCGTCAAGTCTCTTTACTCGTTCCGTAATACATCATCCCGCAACCAACTCATTGGTTGCAATGTTTGCAAGGCTTATGTGATGTGCATTACCGAGAAGGCCCTGAGATACCTCTCCGACATTCGGAGTGACAAATCCTAATCTCCAAATACGCCAACCCAACAAATACTTTCGGAGACACCTGTAGAGCACCTTTATAATCACCCAGTTACGTTGTGACGTTTGGTAGCACACAAAGTGTTCCTACGGTAAACGGGAGTTGCATAATCTCATAGTCAAAGGAACATGTATAAGTCATGAACAAAAGCAATAGCAACATACTAAACGATCGGGTGCTAAGCTATTGGAATGGGTCATGTCAATCAGATCATTCAACTAATGATGTGACCTTGTTAATCAAATGACAACTCCTTTGTCTATGGTCAGGAAACTTAACCATCTTTGATTAACAAGCTAGTTAAGTAGAGGCATACTAGTGACACTCTGTTTGTCTATATATCCACACATGTATTATGTTTCCGGTTAATACAATTCTAGCATGAATAATAAACATTTATCATGATATGTAAGGAAATAAATAATAACTTTATTATTGCCTCTAGGGCATATTTCCTTCATGTATAAACCCAAATGCTTTGATCACACTATCAAAACGTTTATTCCAACTCCGAGATGCTTGCACCAGTCCATAAATGGATCGCTGGAGCTTGCATACTTTGTCAGCACCCTTTGGATCGATAAAACCTTCTGGTTGCATCATATACAACTCTTCTTCCAAAAACCCATTCAGGAATGCAGTCTTTACATCCATTTGCCAAATTTCATAATCATAAAATGCGGCAATTGCTAACATGATTCGCACAGACTTAAGCATCGCTACGGGTGAGAAGGTCTCATCGTAGTCAATCCCTTGAACTTGTTGAAACCCCTTTGCGACAAGTCGAGCTTTGTAGACAGTAACGTTACCGTCGGCGTCAGTCTTCTTCTTAAAGATCCACTTGTTTTCTATTGCTTGCCGACCCTCAGGCAAGTCAACCAAAGTCCACACTTTGTTTTCATACATGGATCCCATCTCAGATTTCATGGCTTCCAGCCATTTTGCGGAATCTGGGCTCACCATCGCTTCTTCATAGTTCGTAGGTTCGTCATGATCTAGTAGCATGATTTCCAGAATGGGATTGCCGTACCACTCTGGCGCGGATCTTACTCTGGCTGATCTATGAGGTTCTGTAGTAACTTGATCTGAAGTTTCATGATCAATATCATTATCTTCCTCACTAATTGGTGTAGGTGCTACAGAAACAGATTTCTGTGATGTACTACTTTCCAATAAGGGAGCAGGTACAGTTACCTCATCAAGTTCTACTTTCCTCCCACTCACTTCTTTCGAGAGAAACTCCTTTTCTAGAAAGACTCCGAATTTAGCAACAAAAGTCTTGCCTTCGGATCTGTGATAGAAGGTGTATCCAACAGTTTCTTTTGGATATCCTATGAAGACACACTTTTCCGATTTGGGTTCGAGCTTATCAGGTTGAAGCTTTTTCACATAAGCATCACAGCCCCAAACTTTAAGAAACGACAACTTTGGTTTCTTGCTAAACCATAGTTCATAAGGTGTCGTCTCAACGGATTTTGACGGTGTCCTATTTAACGTGAATGCGGCCGTCTTTAGAGCATAACCCCAAAATGATAGCGGTAAATCTGTAAGAGACATCATAGATCGCACCATGTCTAGTAAAGTGCGGTTACGACGTTCGGACACACCATTGCGCTGTGGTGTTCCGGGTGGCGTGAGTTGCGAAACTATTCTGCATTGTTTCAAATGTAGACCAAACTCGTAACTCAAATATTCTCCTCCACGATCAGATCGTAGAAACTTTATTTTCTTGTTACGATGATTTTCAACTTCACTCTGAAATTCTTTGAACTTTTCAAATGTTTCAGACTTGTGTTTCATTAAGTGGATATACCCATATCTGCTTAAATCATCTGTCAAGGTGAGAAAATAACGATATCCGCCACGAGCCTCAACATTCATCGGACCACATACATCTGTATGTATGATTTCCAACAAATCTGTTGCTCTCTCCATAGTACCGGAGAACGGTGTTTTAGTCATCTTGCCCATGAGGCACGGTTCGCAAGTGCCAAGTGATTCATAATCAAGTGACTCCAAAAATCCATCAGTATGGAGTTTCTTCATGCGCTTTATACCGATATGACCTAAACGGCAGTGCCACAAATAAGTTGCACTATCGTTATCAACTCTGCATCTTTTGACTTCAACATTATGAATATGTGTATCACTACTATCGAGATTCATCAAAAATAGACCACTCTTCAAAGGTGCATGACCATAAAAGATATTATTCATATAAATAGAACAACCATTATTCTCTAATTTAAATGAACAACCGTCTCGCATCAAACAAGATCCAGATATAATGTTCATGCTCAACGCTGGCACCAAATAACAATTATTTAGGTCTAATACTAATCCCAAAGGTAGATGTAGAGGTAGCGCGCCGACCGCGATCACATCGACTTTGGAACCATTTCCCACGCGCATCGTCACCTCGTCCTTAACCAATCTTCGCTTAATTTGTAGTCCCTGTTTCGAGTTACAAATATTAGCAACAGAACCAGTATCAAATACCCAGGTGCTACTGCGAGCATTAGTAAGGTACACATCAATAACATGTATATCACATATACCTTTGTTCACCTTGCCATCCTTCTTATCCGCCAAATTCTTGGGACAGTTCCGCTTCCAGTGACCAGTCTGCTTGCAGTGGAAGCACTCAGTTTCAGGCTTAGGTCCAGACTTGGGTTTCTTCTCTTGAGCAGCAACTTGTTTGCTGTTCTTCTTGAAGTTCCCCTTCTTCTTCCCTTTGCCCTTCTTCTTGAAACTAGTGGTCTTATTGACCATCAACACTTGATGCTCCTTCTTGATTTCTACCTCCGCAGCCTTTAGCATTGCGAAGAGCTCGGGCATAGTCTTATCTATGCCTTGCATATTATAGTTCATCACGAAGCCTTTATAGCTTGGTGGCAGTGATTGAAGAATTCTGTCAATAACACAATCATCCGGAAGATTAACTCCCAGTTGACTCAAGTGATTGTAATACCCAGACATTCTGAGTATGTGCTCACTGACAGACCCATTCTCTTCCATCTTGCAGCTATAGAACTTATTGGAGACCTCATATCTCTCAATCCGGGCATTCTGTTTGAATATTAACTTCAACTCCTGGAATATCTCATATGCTCCATGGTTCTCAAACCGTCGTTGAAGTCCCGGTTCCAAGCCGTAAAGCATGGCGCACTGAGCTATCGAGTAGTCATCAGCTTTGCTCTGCCAGACGTTCATAACATCTGGTGTTGCTCCAGCAGCAGGCCTGGCACCTAGCGGTGCTTCCAGGACGTAATTTTTCTGTGCAGCAATGAGGATAATCCTCAAGTTACGGACCCAGTCCGTGTAATTGCTACCATCATCTTTCAACTTTGCTTTCTCAAGGAACGCATTAAAATTCAATGGAACAACAGCACGAGCCATCTATCTACAATCAATCATAAACAAGCAAAATACTATCAGGGACTAAGTTCATGATAAATTTAAGTTCAATTAATCATATTACTTAAGAACTCCCACTTAGATAGACATCTCTCTAATCCTCTAAGTGATCACGTGATCCAAATCAACTAAACCATTTCCGATCATCACGTGAGATGGAGTAGTTTCAATGGAGAACATCATTATGTTGATCATATCTACTATATGATTCACGCTCGACCTTTCGGTCTCCGTGTTCCGAGGTCATATCTTATATGCATAGCTCGTCAAGTATAACCTGAGTATTCCGCGTGTGCAACTGTTTTGCACCTGTTGTATTTGAACGTAGAGCCTATCACACCCGATCATCACGTGGTGTCTCAGCACGAAGAACTTTCGCAACGGTGCATACTCAGGGAGAACACTTCTTGATAATTAGTGAGAGATCATCTTATAATGCTACCATCAATCAAAGCAAGATAAGATGCATAAAAGATAAACATCACATGCAATCAATATAAGTGATATGATATGGCCATCATCATCTTGTGCTTGTGATCTCCATCTCCGCAGCACTGTCATGATCACCATCGTCACCGGCGCGACACCTTGATTTCCATCGTAGCATCGTTGTCGTCTCGCCAATCTTATGCTTCTACGACTATCGCTACCGCTTAGTGATAAAGTAAAGCATTACAAGGCGATTGCATTGCATACAATAAAGCGACAACCATACGGCTCCTGCCGGTTGCCGATAACTCGGTTACAAAATATGATCATCTCATACAATAAAATTTAGCATCATGTCTTGACCATATCACATCACAACATGCCCTGCAAAAACAAGTTAGACGTCCTCTACTTTGTTTGTTGCAAATTTTACGTGGCTGCTACGGGCTGAAGTAAGAACCAATCTCACCTACGCATCAAAACCACAACGATACTTCGTCAAATAGACTCCGTTTTAACCTTCTCAAGGACCGGGCGTAGCCATACTCGGTTCAACTAAAGTTGGTGAGACAGTCTCCCGCAAGCCATCTGTGTGCAAAGCACGTCGAGGGAACCGGTCTCGCGTAAGCGTACGCATAAGGTTGGTCCGGGTCGTCTCATCCAACAATACCGCTGACCCAAAGTATGACATGCTGCTAGGCAGTATGACTTGTATCGTCCACAACTCACTTGTGTTCTACTCGTGCAAATAACATCAAACCATAAAACCTAGGCTCGGATGCCACTGATGGGGAACGTAGTAATTTCAAAATTTTCCTACGCACACGCAAGATCATGGTGATGCATAGCAACGAGAGGGGAGAATGTTGTCTACGTACCCTCGTAGACCGAAGCGGAAGCGTTGACGCAACATAGAGGAAGTAGTCGTACGTCTTCCCGATCCGACCGATCCAAGCACCGTTACTCCGGCACCTCCGAGTTCTTGGCACACGTTCAGCTCGATGACGCACCCCTAGCTCCGATCCAGCAAAGCTTCGGGGAGGAGTTCCGTCATCACGACGGCGTGGTGACAATCTTGATGTTCTACCGGCGCAGGGCTTCGCCTAAGCACTGCAACGATATATTCGAGGTGGAATATGGTGGAGGGGGGCACCGCACACGGCTAAGGAACGATCATGAAGATCAACTTGTGTGTCCATGGGGTGCCCCCTGCCCCCGTATATAAAGGAGCAAGGGAGGGAGGAGGCCGGCCCTAGGTTTGGGCGCACCAGGGGAGTCCTACTCCCACCGGGAGTAGGATTCCACCTTTCCTAGTCCAACTAGGTCAAGGGGGGAAAGAGGGGAAGAGGGAAAGGAAGGGAGAGAGGGGCCGCGCCCCAAACCCCTTGTCCAATTCGGACTGGGCTTGGGAGGGGCACGCGCCACCTCCTGGTCCTTCCCACTAAGGCCCATCAAGGCCCATTGCTTCTTCCTCGTATTCCCGTAACTCCCCGGTACCTCCGAAAATACCCGAACCACTCAGAACCCTTCCGATGTCCGAATATAGTCGTCCAATATATCGATCTTTACATCTCGACCATTTCGAGACTCCTCGTCATGTCCCCGATCTCATCCGGGACTCCGAACTCCTTCGGTACATCAAAACTCATAAACTCATTATATAACTATCATCGAAACCTTAAGCGTGCGGACCCTACGGTTTGAGAATAATGTAGACATGACCGAGACACGTCTCCGGTCAATAACCAATAGCGGGACCTGGATGCCCATATTGGCTCCTACATATTCTACGAAGATCTTTATCGGTCAGACCGCATAACAACATACGTTGTTCCCTTTGTCCATCGATATGTTACTTGCCCGAGATTCGATCGTCGGTATCCAATACCTAGTTCAATCTCGTTAACGGCAAGTCTCTTTACTCGTTCCGTAATACATCATCCCGTAACTAACTCATTAGTTGCAATGCTTGCAAGGCTTAAGTGATGTGCATTACCGAGAGGGCCCAGAGATACCTCTCCAACGATCGGAGTGACAAATCCTAATCTCGAAATACGCCAACCCAACATCTACCTTTGGTGACACCTTTAGTACTCCTTTATAATCACCCAGTTACGTTGTGACGTTTGGTAGCACCCAAAGTGTTCCTCCGGCAAACGGGAGTTGCATAATCTCATAGTCAAAGGAACATGTATAAGTCATGAAGAAAGCAATAGCAACATACTAAACGATCGGGTGCTAAGCTAATGGAATGGGTCATGTCAATCAGATCATTCAACTAATGATGTGACCTCGTTAATCAAATAACAACTCTTTGTTCATGGTTAGGAAACATAACCATCTTTGATTAACGGGCTAGTCAAGTAGAGGCATACTAGTGACACTCTGTTTGTCTATGTATTCACACATGTATTATGTTTCCGGTTAATACAATTCTAGCATGAATAATAAACATTTATCATGAAATAAGAAAATAAATAATAACTTTATTATTGCCTCTAGGGCATATTTCCTTCAGTTGGCACCATGATTCTTTGTATAGCTGACCCATGAAAAATTAACCAAGCTTTACACACGTTACCCCAAGTACACGAACAAAACCTCCGGTCTTCCGCGTACTACTAGCAATTCCAACCAAAAAAGATCATTCTGGTCCTCACGTGTAGCAACTCCTGCCTTGGCTCAACTCTTGATTGCTAGGCTAATTGCTTTGCCCTGCCTTGCTAATTCCGATGGATGCGTCCCTCATATGTATCAATGAATTTTTCTTCCGCTGAATCGATCTGCCTCTTGTCTCCCTGTGTCAGATAAGGACTCGGTCCTCTTTTTTTTAAAAGAAATCTCTGTCCGACTGTTCTCGCCTGCTGTACCCGACCTGATCCGTCGCTTTGGCCAGTACGTGTACATGACTCCACCGCCTGCAGCCGTGCGGCTTTCCGCCACCTGGGCCGCTGCCCACGCGGGTTTCCGCAGCCATCGATCGACCGATCTGCTGCCCGCCTGCCCGTGCGTGGTGCGCCGCCGCTGCTGCATGTACGCTCGCCCGATCGATTCGTGATCGCCGCACGTCTAGCCCTCGCACACGTATCTTCCGTCGAGAACTTTGCCTGCTTCCAATTGCTTCACTGAAGATTACAACTCGACCAACTCTGCTTTAGATCGCAACTCGCCGACGTCCTTCGTCCCGCATCACGACCGCATCATGCAAATTTCTATCGATATTCTTCCTCCTTTAGATCAACTCTTGCCGCCTCCGAACAACCTAGCTCATGATACCACTTGTTAGAATAAATCCGAAGTACTCCGTCGATCATCCGAGGACCAAGCAATCACACGAACACGACACCGAGATTTGTTAACGAGGTTCACCGGTATGGCTACATCCCCGGGGCTTGACTACGGGCGCTCCTCCCCGTGACACCGTCACAATACCGCACACCGGCCACCCGGGCGCCGGCACACGCCGCCGGCTCCCCCTTGCGCGCCTGTGCTATTATGCTGGCATAGGTTACATCGTGTGTCTACCCCGCTATATAAGAGAGGCCTAGGATACAAGTGTCCTATTAGGACACGACTCCATATCCTATCTAAACACAATACAACTACAAGTCCAACTGTAACCTACCTCGTACACTATATTCGACACAACTCTAACAGGGACGGATCTAGGGGGGACGAGGGGGGGGGGGCTAGACCCCCCCCCCCCAAACGATCGTCTCTTCCCTCGATAGCAATCAACTAATCGCTAGTTTTTTCTGTTGCCCGCTTGTCCGGTGCTTGCTTCGCCCCCCCCCCCCCAATCCTTTGTGGCCTTTTCTCATTAACGTGAAAGCATCAGCCCATGTACAGCCCATTGCAGGCTAAAAGCAAAAAAAAAAATCATAAAGGAAAATTGCCGCAGGCCATCTTCGAAGGCAACTAGGCCTGTTAACACGCAGCCACGACCTGATTACGTACGCACATATCGCTAATCTCTCCAAGCCGCCGCTGCGATCGAGACTACCTACTGGCTGCGGCGATCGGATCTCTCCACTGGCCGCCATTGAGAAGCGGAGAAGGGAAGGGGCGCTGGGTACGCGGGTGTCGATCCATGCACATGTACGCACATGTTGCCGGTTCCCAGCAGACCGGAAGCACGGATGAACATCAAAAGCACAAGGGAAAAGGTAGTTGATTTTCACATCAGATTAGTTTATTTCTTTTAAAATCATAGAAGTATAATCATACAAATTTAGAATCAATTATAACATTCCCAATTTTTTACTTGTGCGATCCATTGCATCGCAATCAAGAGAAGCGGAGAAGGGTAGGGGACAACCGCCGGCGCCGGCGAGCGCTTGATACACGGGGATATTGCGAGTAGGCCGACGCACGGATGAGCGGCAACGAAACGAGGAAAAAGGTAGTTAATTTTGAGGCCTAGATTAGTCCTGGTTTATCGTTTCCAAACTAATCATTGTTCTCTTTGTACCACTCTTCTTTGATAGCTTCAATAAAATCGCATGCTTTTGCTGATTCTAATTTTGGGATTGAGTTGAATAACTGAGGTCCATCTCGCCAATTCCAACAAATAATGAAACTAGGTAATGTATTATTCACCTACATTGCATTACTACAAGTTATTAGTCCATAAAATTATCTTGTGTTTCTCGTGTTGTGAATTTTTTTTATCAGTTGTCAATTTTCTTTCAAGTTTTGTTCATCTGAATGCAATGAATAGAAAAAAAAATTGCATCATGGCATCTTCATTGGACTAGAACATAAGAATTTTTTTACAACATAGCCTTCATGTACGAGACTTAATGTGAAACCTCGCCCCCCTATATCGAAATCCTGGCTCCGTCCCTGCCCATGAACATGGACTGATGGCCGGCTGAACCGAGATCTAACACCTGATATGGAATCGAAGCTGGGGCGTGCCGACGCCACGCACGCGGTCCGCAGCGGCCGAAACGGCACGGCGAGGAATAATAAACTCGGTCGACGGCGATGGGCTGCGGCCAGCCGGAGCGGGTCAGCGGGGCGACATGGTATACTAGCGCTACGGCGGGGGCTCGCGTGCGGTTCCCACGATGGAACGCACGCACTGTGCGTGTTACAAACGCCCGTTGCTCGCGGTTGCGGGCAGTAGTGCCACGGCTCTCACCACCGCACATCTTGCCCTCGTCCCTTGATTTTTCTTGCTGAAATTCAGTCAAAATACGTACTGGCATGGAGTTCGGTTCCTCGTGGGTGGTCGCAGCTGCCGAACGTGCCATGCTTCTTCGACCCTTCTCTCTTTTAGCCAAAAAAAAAACCCTAAAATGGACCCGCAGTGGGCCGAGGTAGCCCGCGCGCGCATCTTGAGTGCATTCCCGAACTCGAGAAGATTTTGCAGTTTAGGAGCTCGCCAATCCCCCTGTTTAGCGCTTCAGGCGCATATGTGTTAACGGTAAAAGGCGCACACCCCACGAACCACGTTCTCAGTTAATGGGCCAGCCCATCTGGCTATGCAGAAGCTCCAACGGTTTTGAGAGGCTTCTAGAAACTTCTCGTAGGTTATCCCCTTTTTCTCTCTTTTTTGATCAGTTTTTTTTTCAATCATGAACAAATTTCAATTTCATGATTTTTTTAGTCATGAATTTTTCAAATTCATGTTTTTTTAAATCATTCGCAAATGTTTTTCAATGCCCAGTTTTTTTAAAATTCCGTGAATGTTTTTAAAATTCGTGAGTTTTTGTAAAAAAGTGCGACATTTTTTAAAATTCCATAATTGTTTTCCAAATTTTTGAACTTATTTCAAAGAATGAATTTTCCCAAATTCACAAACGTTTTTCAATGCCTTTTTTTATATTTGAGAATATTTTTTGAATTTGTGATTTTTTCAAATTCTCAAACTTCTTCAAATTCATGAATTTTCCACTGTATAATTTTTGTAATGTGATAAATTATGAGAATTTGGTTTTTTCCTGAACATGTAACCGTCATTGATTTTTTAATGACGAGACCAAACTATCGAGCTAGGCGATCAAGGGAAGCTCATGCGAGCGATCGTGCGCGGGAAGAATTACTCGCCGTGACCCAACCTGAGTAAGGGCTAGTGCTAGTCCCGATTTCGGGTTCCTGATGAGCCTCACAACGATCAGCGCCACTTGGCGCGCTTTCAACCGTTGCCACATGTCACGCTCCGGGCCTTCGGATTTTGTTTTTCATATTTTTCCGCATGTGTTTTTGGGTTTTTAAATGGTTTTTTCGACTTTTTTGTTTCCCACTAGTCTTTCTTAGCTTTTGGACGATTTTTTTGCGTGAAAAAGGACGTTTTTTGCTTCCGTGAGAGGTACAGTTTTGCTTCCGTGAGAGTCATGGTTTTGCTTTTGCGAGAGGCACAAGACGCACAATCATGCCTCTCGGAAACTGAAACAAAATGCGTTTTCTATTTTTTTCTTCTGCCGGAGGTATGGTTTTGCTTCCACGAGAAGCACGGTTTTGCTTCCGCGAGATGCACGATAGTGCCTCTCAGAAACGAAAAAAAACACTTCCGCGAGAGGCACGGTTTTGATTCCGCGAGAGGGCGTGCCTCTCGGAAACGGAAAAAACTCGTTTTCTGTTTTTTTTCCTTCGGCGAGAGGCACGGTTTTGCTTTCGCGCTGTTCCGAAACGAAAAGAAAATACTTTTTTTCTTCCGCGAGAGGCACGGTTTTGCTTCCACGAGAGGCACCGTTTCTGATTTCGCGAGAGGCACGGCCGTGACTCTTTCATAAAGGAGAAAAAAAACGTGCTCTCGGTTCAATTTTTCCGTCCAGTTTTTTAACGGTTTTTTTTGTGAAAAAAGTTTGTCAAAACATATCAACATGAGATCTAGTTTTGAAGATCTCGACCCGAGGAATCCAACGGTGAAAACCGTTCGAGATTTGGACGCACGGTTTAAGAGATAAAACATTTTGAATAAATTAATCTACGAAAAATGGAAAAACTCACAGGTTGCAACAAGTGGCGCACATGCAGCGGGCCACTTGTCACAACCTGAAAAGGTTAGAGTGATCTTTGTAAGGAGTACTTCTCAATTAGTGATTTCGGCCAAATAGGAGCACTGTGCGAGCTTATTGTAAAGTTGTTATCTTACGAAGGTTAGCCAGGGTGGGCCGCGGCCCACCTTGGGATTTTGACCTGACCTATATACCTAAACCTATAGAGTGGGTCAGAGAAGAAAACACGGTCCAACAACGCTATGAACCAAAACAATCAACGCCTCTCGCTTGCAGCCAGATCGCATGCACGCGGGACTGCCTGACACCCAGCCACCGGCCACCCTGTCCCCGCCTCTGCCTGCCACATCGGTCACCGACCGGCTAGGAGGCTCCTCCACTCCTGCCTCCCCCTTGTGCCGCCAGCCTGCCCGACGCTCGGCGCCAGCCGCACCACCATCCCAGGCACGACCCTGCCCTGTCCCGGATTCCCGGCCGCCTGGCGCCGCTGTAAACCGGTAGCGACAGCCTAGTCTGCACTCCCGCACTAGGCTCGGCCTGATTTGAGGTACCATTCATCCATTCTCCAATTCCTAATTTTTAATTTAAGGTTTGCTTGATATTTTTGTGTTGTGCTCTGCATAGTAGTACAATACATGAACCGATGAAAAACACATAATTAAGCGTATTATTTCTTTCAATTTAATTGTGTCATTATGAATTTATGACTAATTGAAAGTAAATTCTTATTGCATAATTATTCAAGAATGAAGATGACGGAGATGTTGCAAAACTTTTTCACCAACATGCTTTAGTCAAGAGCAAGTTAAAAAATAAGATGCTGATATTATTTTGGATGATTGCCTAGTCACATATGTTGGGCAGGATGCCTTTTCTCAAGTAAATGAAGATGATATAATTGATACTTTGACGACCAAGCAAAAGGGTAGGCTAGAAACATAGTCTTCCTTAACTTCTCAAGGTATGAAAGACTATACTAATCTATTTCTGAGGTATCTGCAAAACTGAGACCTGAATGAAATTTTTAGTCTGTTTGTAACTGATCTATTTTCGGTGGTATCTGCAGTTAAAACATTTACATGTCATAGTTATTGTCCAAATTTTTTTTGAAGGCAGACCATCATGTTATCAAATGCTAGCTCCGCCACTGCGGAGCACACTATTAATTAATTTTAGCGAGGAAGGAAGCTTTAGAAAAAACAACAACAAGCCTTCTCCTTGATTTTCGTTAAAGAAACCAACACCAGAGGTAAATCAAAGAAAAAGGAAGATTCTTTCATCGCGTTGCCCTCGTGCCGCCCCCGCTCATGCGACTCGGGCAGGGTCGAAACCTTAGCCGTCGGGGCGCTCCTTCCTTCCCTACCTTGCTCCGCCGCCGACGGGGGCGGGGGTCTCCCTCTCTTTCCGTGTCATGAGTGTGGTGCGGAGCCCCTCGGCGTGAGGAGGCGTGATTGATCTGGCCTTGGCGGCACGACAGTCGGCCCTGTCTCGCGGCGATGGCTGCTGGCGCGGCGGCAGGCCCTGCATTGGGCAGTGGCGATGGCTGCGTGGAGACTGGATTTGCGGCGAAGAGCCATCTGACCTTGGATCGGCGACAGACATGGAGGGCTTTGTGGACGGGTCGGCGACATGCGTGGTCTGGCCTTTGATCGGATTTGATCTAGCCAGTGTGGCCTGCTCGCGGCGCGGTGGCATAGATCGATGGCGGTCGTGTGCACGATGCTAGATGGAGGTTCGCCGAGCAGATCCGAGTGAAACCTTGCACTCGAAAAAAGAAAAGGAGAAGTGTATAGGAGAGCGTGGGCATGCCTATGCCTGACTCCGGCAAGACCTCGGCAGGAAGATAGCATAGGGTGCGGGACAGAAAAAGAAAAGTGTGGGAGGGTCAGCGACTCACTAGATAAGCAGTGACGATGACCTTGACGGCGGTCTACAACGGCAAGGATAATGACATCAAATAGAGCTTTGCACGGGAGCAAGCGCCGGTTGTCATGTACTCCCTCCGTTCGGAATTACTTGTTGCAAAAATGGATGTATCTAGACGTATTTTAGGTATTTTCGAACGAAGGGATGTATCTAGTACTCCCTCCGTTCGAAAATACTTATCGTGGAAATGGATGTATCTAAACGTATTTTAGTTTTAGATACATCCAATTTTATCTGTTTGTGCGATAAGTATTTCCGGACGGAGGGAGCAGGTGTGAACATCCCCAAGAGCTTCCAAGATGATGGAAGCAAAGTGCTCAACGCTCATGGTGGCAGTGGGCGCTCGGCTCAATCAAGTGGATCAATTGTTGTATCTAGGACATGATTGAAAGACGAGAAGATATGCTTGCCATAGAAGAGGAAAAGACTCCACTAAACACATGTAATAGTCCGGTTTTAAAATGATTGCATCCATAGTGGGCCTAGTGGCCTTGCGTGGCGGTGCTCTGTTCGATGTGTGTTGAAAGATTGTTGCTATTCTGATAAGGGAGATAAAACTTGGTTCACATATGAGAGAAGGTTAGAATCGAATGCATTTGGTGGGTGGAGAATTGCTGATATGGCGCATGGTCGAGGTGGATAGGCTGCATGTTTAGATAAACAAATTAGTGGAGATGAAACTTCCATTTGGTATTATAAATATAAATAATTTTCTTTATAAACTTGGTCAAAGTTTGACTTCCTAGAAAATCTATATGCACTACATTGTGAAAATGATATTTTATAGAAACTTTTTTGTTAAGAAACAAGTATATTTGTTTAGCATGATTCGTCGTTTTGCACAATAGACAAATTTTTTGACTACAGTACAATAATCGTGAACTTAAATTTGTGCGCCGCAGTTTCTGTTAAGTATGTAGGTAGATCTTCCATTAAAATAATAGGCCAATATATGTTCATTGGTATATTTTCTCCATGACCACCTTCGTGTTTAAGTAGCCACAGATGAGAAAGTTTCCCCGCAAAAAAAAGTCAGATGAGAAAGTTAGTAGGCAATGGTTTAACAAGGAAAAAATGTTTTTGTAAACTATTCAAAAATCATGCCAAAAAATGGAGTAATATAAAGGTTTGTATTTTCATTAATTCGGTGCAATGGATACAGAACACAGTACAAGCCACTATGTCGGGTACGCACCACACCAGGAGAAACAAAAATGAAAAAAACACAAGTACCTATGCTTTCATCCAGATATTCTAGAAGCATGATGCATATGACTGAAACGAGACCAGAAATTTTTTAGAAGGTACTAAATGAAATTATTGCTAAATGATCGAAGATGGCATTGGATCTCTCTGTAGATCAGAGCCATGCACGTCCCTCCATGCTTGCGGCAGAATGAATGGTCTCAATCAGACTCGGACAACTGGTATCGGATTCGACCTCGTCTTCTCAGTCGGGGAAGTTGTCATACGGCCCGGACTCCTGATGCATCATCTCCATTCCATCGGTGAACTCTGGACCTGGAGCCAGTGGCATCGCCGTCATCATCTCCTATTGCTGCATCATATCCATTCTGGCAGCGAACATCGGCGGCGGTGGTAGCGCATTCATCGTCTGCTGCTGCTACATCTTCATTCTAGGGGCGAACCCTGGGGGCGTAGGCACCCCCGACATCATCTACTGCTGCTACATCTTCATTCCAGCGGCGAACCCTGGGGGCGTAGGCATCCCCGACATCATCTGCTCCTGCATAATCTCCATTCCAGTAGCGAACCCTAGAGGCGGTGGCATCTTCATCATCACCATTTGCTGCTTAATCTTCTCGTACATCCCTGCGCTGGTGCCACCGATCAAAGCCATAGCCGTCGGCGAGCCCCGGAAGCTGTGCCATCGCTATTATCATTTGCTGCTCATGAAAGTTCTTCTCCATCCCGCCATTCGCGCCGGGGCAACCGAGCTCAAACCGACTTCCACCGGCAATCGCCGTCATCATCTCCTTCATCCCGCCATTGGCGCTGGTGCCACTGAGCTCAAATCCCACTCCGCCTACAACCCCGTCGTTGGCATCGTCGTCACCATCTTCTCCGTCCGCCCATTCACGCTGGTGCGATCGCCGACGACGGTGGGTATGAGCTGGATGGTACCAACATGAATGGAGGGACGAAGAAAATGGTGACGGTGATGCCAACGTCGGGGTTCGTAGGCGGAGTGGGATTTGAGCTCGGTGGTACCAGCGCCACCGGTGGGACGGACGAGATGATGACGACGATCGTCGGCGGCGGTGGGTTTGAGCTCGGTTGCCCAACGCGAATGACGGGATGGATGCGAATTTTCATGAGCAGCTGATATATAATGACGATGCCATAACTTCCGGGGCTCGCCGAGGGCTATGGGTTTGAGTTCGGTGGCACCAACGCAGACGGAGGGATGTGCGAGATGATTAAGCAGCAGATGATGATGATGATGGCGATGCCACCACCTATGGGGTTCACTGTCGGAATGGAGATTATGCAGCAACAATCGATGTCGGAGATGCCTACACCGTCGGAATGGTCTTACATTATGGGACGAAGAGGGAGTAACTTTCTGATCTAGCTACTTAAACAGGAAAGATGTCATGGAGAAAATATACCAATGAACATAGCTTGGCCTTTTTTATGAAGATCTACCGGTATACTTAACAGAAACGACCGTGCACACATTTACGTTCACGATTATTTCACCCTAGTCAACGAAGCCTCCCCCCCCCCCCCCCAAGACAGACACAAAATTGTCTATTGTACAAAATGATGAATCATACTAAACAAATATACTTGTTTCTTAACCCAAAATCTCTATAAAGTATCATATGTCGAAGCACGCACACACGCAAATATTAACCGCATCCCTATATAGTCCGAGCAAAAGAAGGATAAGAACTACTAAATTTATTGGCTACCCCGAGTTTAAACGATAGCTAGTTGTCCTGGATTTGTTGCATCTCATCGCAATATCAGGATTATTATTGATGGTAGAAAATTAATATGATCGCCCAACAATTAATAAATAGATTTTTAGGGTAATAAATAAAATAATTAGTTTTTTAGGAAACATTTTTTTTTGAAGCTAGATGTGACAAGACACAAAATATAGTAAGAATTAGCCCAAAACAGGGGAAGGCAATGCGGGATGCGGGCTAGGCCTTTAGTCATGTGGACCTTTAGTCTGATGACAAGTGCCATTGCCCCGGCTGCCACACAGAGTCGAGCTATGAAAGGATTGCACATACATCCAACATGCTAAGCACTCTTCCTAAAAAACATGTTTGCCACTCGAACTAGGTTTTCGAAATGAGGGTAATGACTTGCTCAAACTAAAACCAGAGAACCATCTCAGATTGAACTAGCAAACATAGTAGGCTTAGATAAAAAAAAATAAACAACCTTATGTATCATGCTTATTCTTTCAGAAAAACATGTTGATAAAATAAATGATTTGGTAGTGCAAACATACCATGATAATTATTACCTTACGATGATTTGCTTGTGCTTTCATAAAGTAAATAAAGGATTTTCTCGTGCCAAGAAAAAACATTCTCAACCTGGATTAAAAACGAAATATACTTAGATCGACTCAACTAAACAAAATCCGATGCACATGTATTTGTAAAAAAACATGTTGATGAGATAAAAGTTTCGTAGAGATACCTTAAAATTTATTACCTTGTGTTGACATCATCCAGATCCATCTTCCTCGCCATCGGTGCAAGCTAGGAAAGTCGGTGATTTGAATAATGTCTCTGTCGATCTACAGTCTTGTGCGTAACTTGGAATTTAGTTTTATTGATGTGTAATGTTGGGAACTATTTCGAAGTTGACGTTCGTGAGATGCATTCTTATCTATTGGACAATAGATAAGAGTGTACACAAACAGAAACTTAAAAACAACACAACATTAAACATCAATCCATCTAAATTGTAGACTTAGGCACGAGACGTTATAAAGGACAGGACTTGCTAGTACCAGGAGAAAACATACTGAACCTGGATTAAAAACAAAATATACTTAGATCGATTCAACTAAACAAAGTCTGATGCCACATATATTTGTAAAAATCATGTTGATGAGACAAAAGGATATACTATTGTATAGATATCCTAAAATTTATTACCTTATGTTGACATCATCCAGATCCATCTATCTCCCCATTGGTCCAAGATGAGAAATCCGTTGATGAATTTCAAGCCGCGGTGCGGCCAATCAAATGGACTCCACCATAACGACATGCACTCCACATGCCGGAAAAGTTGCGCATACAATTCATGGCGTATGCTAGATAAGTCGGTTGCTGATGTTGTCGGACGGGCGTCTCTCTAGCGGAAAACGACATGCTTGCCACCTATTGACGAGGAGAATGACAAACTCGCCGGAGAAGATGAAAGGTGACAGTGTCGCGATGAGAGGAAGGCTGGAAGAAGAGGAATAGGATGAGTGCGCCGCCAAAGGTTGAGAATGTGGTGTGGGGGTTGGGTGTTTAATCGCGTTAGGGTTTGGGTGGGCATATATAACACTTTGGGTATTCATGTAGATGGTTGGATCGAGATCTAATGGCTATAGATCGGACATCCGTTTAATCTATTTTGAGTGGCTGTGAGTGGTTGGTGCATGTAGTTTTCTGAAATAAACCCTTATTTAATTGGGAATATATAATCCATTTTACCTTCACAATGGTCCCAGGGATTGGTATTTAGCCATCACGGCACTCACAAATCATACAACATAATATGTGAAATATATTTTGTGATAATTTGATAGTCACGTGTTGAGCTAGGAAAAAAGGCACAAAATTAGACAACCAATGGGGGTAGGGGGTGATGTACCCCAGCCATTTTTTGCGACGACAACGAGGCTATTCTCCTGCAGCTTGTACTTCTTCACCGATGTAGCAGTGTCCATTGTTGCGAACATGCCAAAAGTTTTATTTAGGATATGGTTCGCCACTAGGATTTTCAATCTGTTCAATGCTTCAACCATGGCTTCTTCTCCGAGACGTGGTCTAGCTCGACCTTAGCACAATGACTTCCCAACCACAGGATACAATGTCAGCCTGGCTCTGGCAGCGAAGCGGCAATGGCAGGCACTAGGATGACATGGTTGTAACTTCCTTATTTTGAGTGTCTTATATCATCAGAGGTCCTTCGATGTAAATCCAGTCTCTTTTATTCCCAAAATGAAATTAGACGAGTAGTTCCACAACATCTGTATAGTACATCAAACAATGCTTATCTTCTTCTTTTTTCCCTCTTTTTTTTTTCCTTTTTTGGGGAATCATACAATGCTTGTCATGCAAACATAGTGTCACAACGGGAAATCAAGACCATGCCATGGCCAAACTAAGAATGGCTTGGTGGAAATACAGAAATTGGTACACAAGATTGGCAAGACATCAAGTTCCTACAGAGACATACAGATGGGCTTATGCAAACATTAATCCTAACCGTCCAATGAAAGCATATGCATAACCAAGGACACCACAGGGTGAGATCTACTCATCACTAGAAGGGCAGTGCATGCTTTGCTGTGCCGCTTATGTTCTTGGGGTTGTACATATTTTATTTTTACATGGTAATTTTTTTAAGTTGTGAAAATTATTTACGTGTTAGTTGGTTTGGCGCGCGTGTGTGTGGGGGGAGGGGGGGGGGCAATGGAGTGTGTTCTTTTTAGCAGAGATGCTAAACCAATGAATAGACTTTACGAAATTATGATTACGGATGGATGTGTCAATTTATGGTTGGAGATTAGGGGAAGATTAGCCCAACAATGAGAATCAGGGAAGTGATTGATGGGATGATATTTGATATGAGCAATCTGTAGCGAATCGTCTGTGAGTGTATCATTATTTTTATTATTATGGTGTTTGGGTGGGTCTTTTTGACCGTGTGACTGGTGGGCGTCTTTTAATTAATACAAATACATGAGAAAGTTACCTATGTTGTTTGTTGCATGTGTTATGTTGGTGCTAAATGTGTCATAGGTGGCACTTCCTTTTTGTCAACGAAGGCCCACATCCAAGCACTCACCGAGGGACCATTCATCGAGAGATCCGACTATGAAGCCCAATCAATCGTGTATCCAATCCAAATTGAATACATCAATCGAATCATAAAAAATAATGAGCTTAATGAAATTAGAGATTTCATTGACACAATCAAGGATTGATCGAGTCAAAATCAAGGCACTAAAATTTTATACCTCAGTAGAATGGAAGAGCTCCAAAATTAGGTAGGATAGTGTATTAAAAAAATTGAATGAGAGAGCTCCTAGTGAAATTATTGACCCGATCAAAATAAGGTGACCCAATTCCAATTGGAGACCTCAATTGAATGTGGGCTAGACCATAGTGTATTAAAAAAATTGAATGGCAGAGCTCCTTGTGAAATTCTTTACCCGGTCAAAATTGGGTGACCCAATTCCAACTGGCGACCTCAATTGATTGTGGGCTCTTTAAAAAGTAGGGACCTTAGTGTTATAAAGGATTAATCCTGATTGTCTTCACATTTTAACCTTGAACTTGCTTCTCCAGATGAGAGAGAGACAACTCTTTTCACTAAACCCTCTCTCATGCGTCTAAAATTTTCTCAGGTTGCCCTGCTACAGAACACCGCAAAATCAGTCCATTACATATTTATTCAAACAATACTCATGGGACTAAAAAAAAGATACAGTACTGAATTCTTACCATGGGAGTTTGCGGATGTAATGTATTACCATCGCATCTGCCTTTGTTGTTGTGCCTGGCGGTGCTGGTCCTCTCCCTAAATCCTTCGACAAGTTCCTCCCTCGGAGCGGCCCTACACCGTCCCTAAGCTCCGATATCTTGGCACCAAGAAGCGCAGCGGCAACCGATCCTCATCTGCGGAGGAGCATGAGGGTGTGGTGTGACTACTTGGGAAGGCTGACGGTATCAGGCTAGGGTCAGCAACACTGGCGACGTGAGAGCATCAGGACAGCCAGGGAGGGTCGGCGTTGACACACATGGGCTCTGGCGTGGCAGAGCGGCAAGGCAGGAGTGCATGCGGTTGGGGAACTGTCCTTGGCTTCAACTAGCTGAAAAATACAGAGGATCCTCTACCCATCCACAAATATAGAGGATGACAGGCTTGTTTTAGAAGGTCTGAAAATTTTAGGGACAAATGATGTCTACTATGCAACCTTCTTCTTGTAGACTCGTGTTGGGCCTCCAAGCGCAGAGTTTTGTAGGTAGCAAATTTTCCTCAAGTGGATGACCTAAGATTTATCAATCTATGGGAGCCGTAGGATGAAGATGGTCTATCTCAAACAACCCTGCAACCAAATAGTAAAGAGTCTGTTGTGTCCCAACACACCCAATACAGTGGTAAATTGTATAGGTGCACTAGTTCGGCGAAGAGATGGTGATATAAGTGCAATATGGATGGTAGATATATGTTTTTGTAATCTAAAAATATAAAAATAGCAAGGTAGCAAGTGGTAAAAGCGAGCGAAAACGTATTACAATGCTTAGAAACAAGACATAGGGTTCATACTTTCACTAGTGCAAGTTCTCTCAACAATGATAACATAATTAGATCATATAACAATCCGTCAACGTGCAACAAAGAGTCACTCGAAAGTCACTAATAGCAGAGAATAAACGAAGAGATTATTGTAGGTACGAAACCACCTCAAAGTTATTCTTTCTGATCGATCTATTGGGCTATTACTATAAGTGTCACAAACAACCCTAGAGTTTGTACTAAAATAACACCTTAAGACACACATCAACCAAAACCCTAATGTCACCTAGATACTCCAATGTCACCACAAGTATTCGCGGGTTTGATTATACGATATGCATCACACAATCTCAGATTCATCTTTTCAAACCAACACAAAGAACTTCAAAGATTGCCCCAAAGTTTCTACCGGAGAATCAAGACGAAATTGTGTGCCAACCCCTATGCATAAGTTCAAAAGATCACAGAACCCGCAAGTTGATCACGAAAACATATATCAAGTAGACCACGTCAATGTCCCATTGTCACCACAGGTAAGCACATGCAAGACATACATCAAGTGTTGTCAAATCCTTAACGAATCAATCCAATAAGATAACCTCAAAGGCAAAAACTCAATCCATTACAAGAGAGAGATCAAACACATAGCTACTGGTACATACCCTCAGCCCCGAGGGTGAACTACTCCCTCCTTGTCATGGAGAGCGCCGGGATGATGAAGATTGCCACCGGTGATGATTTCCCCCTCCGGCAGGGTGTCAGAACAGGGTCCCGATTGGTTTTGGTGGCTACAGAGGCTTGCGGCGGCAGAACTCCCGATTTAGGTTCTTTTCTGGACGTTTGGGGATATATAAGAGGTGTTGGCGTCGAGAACAAGTCAGGAGAGTCCACGAGGGGCCCACAAGGTCGGGGGGGGGGGGGCGCCCTAGGGGGGCCCACCCTTGTGGTGGCCTCAGGACTCCTCTGGTGCATCTCCAGTACTCCATGGGCTTCTTTTGGTCCATAAAGAATCGTCGTAAAGTTTCAGGTCAATTTTACTCCGTTTGATATTCCTTTCCTGCGAAACTCAAAAACAAGGAAAAACAGAAACTGGCACTGAGATCTAGGTTTATAGGTTAGTCCCAAAAATCATATAAAATAGCATATAAAACATTCAAGATTGATAATATAATAGCATGGAACAATAAAAAATTATAGATACGTTGGAGACGTATCAATAGAGAACCATACAGAGGATCTGTTAGAGTGAATGTCAGAGGAAATAAGAAGTCGTGCGAGTTGCTTATTCCGGGGACAAAGTTCTGTTACATGAGGATCAACAGCGGCGATACATGCTTGTCAGTTCAACAGCACACCTGGGAAGTAAAAAACTACCCCTACACTTCAACAGTAGGCTGTCCTTTAAACTTAATACGCCACAACCTCCATGCGAACTGCAGCATCTGCGGAAGGCCTCCCAAGCATCTGGTTAAACCAAACATTCGTAGTCGAAGCTTCAAGGATGTGAGATGTAGACCAAAGTCATGCGCCAAATTCAGCCATCCTGATCATCCATATGATGCTACCACTGCAAATTAGTACTATATGTTGTATCGCAGGACATGAACATCACTTGATAGTCCACCACCATCTCCTAGTTAGCAGAGGCGGTGTAGGGATGTCAATCACCGTTTCCTTGTCCCTTGGAGTCAGGGGAACCCATCGGACAAGGTTCAGAGCCATAATGTGAACGTTAGTCCTTTGCCTATGCTTTTGGTAAGCCCAGACACTAGCTGCAACCCCACCCACAATGACCTACACAATTTAACGTGTCAGGTTTTGAACTACCTACCCTAGAATCCTAGTTGTACATGAAATATTTAAATTCAGGGAATTAGATACTTAAACAATTTAAAGTATTCAATTGTATCATTTTCTGCTGCAGATTTTTATTTTATTTTACTAAGCACGAACAAATGTAGTTCAAATAAGCATCACTGTCTGACTGCCTACAGAAGTTGAGATAAACAAGGGATCAACTAGAAACCTGGGATCCTCAGTTATTGATTAGCTTCTTTAGAAATTCAGATATTTTTACATCCATTGGTGCAAATTCACTCAATAAATATGAAAGAGAATCATCAACATTTGTGTTAATGCTGCCTATTACTTATGAACAACATCTTGACGCAAAAGTTTGTGATAATAGATGGGATCACCAGGGCACACAATGCATGCATGAAACGAACAAATAATGTGCTAAGAAGTGTAAGTAATAATACTTCTAGTACGATAAAAGCATGAATAGCATGTTAAATTTGCAATTAGGCTCACCGGCGATAACCATATAGCGGCAGTTTGAATATCAAATTTAGGGGCATATAGAACTGTTTCTCCAAAGTCGTCTTCTAATTTTTTGTATATCTCCCTATCACTCTTGCCAGATTTAATTTCATCGCGAATTAGCTGCCAAAAAAATACACAAATGTGATTACCTGAGCCATGAAGCTTCCATGACATACTGCGTGTGTAGCAATAATATTTCAATCCTTTAAAGCATATAGAACTAGGGCATTTTTTTATGTCAAGAACTCAAGATTAAATATTGCATGTATACATAGTGCATGGTGCAAATAAATTGCTTGTGCACCAGACAACAGTGTTCCCGTGCACCAATAGGGAATGTAAACTTAAGATAGCTGAAAAGGCATACTAGGGCAAAAATATTATCAAGGTCTTAGAAACAGTCAAGTCAAAAACACATAAATATATAATCCAAGAACCAAACCAGCTGTGGCATTTCCAAGATCATCTTTGTCATTACAAAAATAAGTATAGACAGATAGAGTTCTTTTAGATAAATATTTATAATACCAAACATCATTCAAGTTTCTCAACCTTATTTTGCAGTAAACCATTGGGTGCCTGTGAACATCTTTGAGTAACGAGATAATAGCTAGTCCATTTCTAATCAAATGGTTAATTCGAACACAATTAGGCTTGGGTGAGATCAAGAGATCAGCAAAGCAAAGGTTGGATGCTGTGGAAGCATGAAAAAACATAAAGGCATAAAAAAATCTCTGCTACTAAAAGCTTGACAACTAACTGGATGGAGAAGGTCAAGCAACTGATCATTACGAGGTATATAGAACGGAAAATTACCCTTCTAAGGAGAACTGCAACATCTGCTTGTGAATCTTCAATGGACTGGCTGCCACACTCAGTGCACCGGACATTGTGGCTAATATTTCTTGCACGGTCTTCAACAATCTGCCGCTGCTTAACATCCTCTTCGGTGGCCATGATACTGGATAATATGATTTGTATTAACTGTAACAAAATAGTTGTATATAAGAACCTAAAGAAATAAAATGTGAAGTATTTACATCCTTAGTCTACAAAATGATGCCACCCAGGAACTGTTAAGGTACCATGGCAAGACCAGACTATCAAGCCGGCATTCTCAGTTTGGAGTACTCCACTTCACACATTTTATTGTTGAAGATAACTTCTTAAATTTACGAATAAGGCAGGATCCAAGGATCGAACTAACACCTAGATTAGGACAATACAACCACCTGAACAGAGGACAGAAACATTGTGGTAGCAAGAGATATACTAGGTGGTCCTATTGATTATGCAAGGATTAATGGAATAAAGTTTATATGCAATAATAAAGCTGCTGCTATTCAAATTGGTCTGCTAGTCACCATCCATCCAGCAAAACAATGTATTTCCCAAATCAACAAAATTAGAAATCAAAATAGTAACATGTAGGCATGAATTGCTATTCCGCATTTTTTATCTTAGAAAAACTGTTGACGGATAATTCATGTGTAGCAAACTGTTGATATGAATCGACCTGGTGACTTTGTTGTCGTCCCGGCCACAACGGAGAGGCAGGCCGAGTCGGCGTCAATCATTGTGGGGCAGACTGAACTCCTCCGCGCTGAGCTTCGTGATTGCATTGTGCGTGTTGGGAATGTTTTGGCAAGTGCAGAGGCCACTCTCGCCAAACTCCAAGTTGTGCCCGTTGTGACCCCGCTACCCGAGATCCAGGTTGATTCTGTCGATGGGGAGGCAGGAATGTATGGAGATCTCTCCCCTCGTGCTACATCGTGCCCGTCGTCACTGCTTGTCAGGCCGATTGCTTCTGGGGGTGAAGCTGTTGTCGAGGTCGTGGCGCCGGTGCTGCAGATTATGCCTGAGTTGCAGAAGCTCTGTGAGGAGCCCACTTCACCTATTTCGATGGTGCTACCTAAGGAGTCAGGGTCACTTGGAGGGGCCTTGGCGATGCCAACTGCGACCTCACCGCAGTCATTGTAGCCCAGTCAGCCGCTCGCCTTTGTGGACTGTGAAGGTTTGGATGCTGTTGTTGCTCTCTCACCTGTGGCTATTGGGCAGGCGACGCCTGATGTGGTCGGTACTATGGCACCTAATTCTGTGGCGCTGAAGCCCGTCTTTGACCGTGAAGCTATGTGGGCACGTATTGACGAGGTGGTCTTCAAGAAAAAGCTTTGTGGCTTGCTCACCTCCTTGGAGGCAGCTAGCCCTGGGTCTGGCAAGGCGATTGCTTGCCTCCTAGCGGAGGAGGCTTCTACGGGCAAAATCAAGAAGGTGAAGAAGGTTCTTAGGAGCATATGCAAGAAGAGTGGCGCCCTTGGTAAGGCGTCTGCGGCTGCCTAATGGATGATACACAGTCTCTTCGACCATCATCTCCAACTGGCTGGACTTTGTGGATTTGGTGGTATGTGTTGTCTTCAACCTTGGTTTCGTTGGGGGTTTCTTTGCAACATAGAAGTGTGATGGATTGTGGTTGTTGCGACTTATGTGTGTTTGTCGGGTTGACCGTGTGGTCATGGAGTTTCTCTCTTAGCGAGTAGTCCGCATGTGGTTTATATGTATCGGTTTTCGCCCAGTTTTCCGTTAATTAACTGGGCAATTCTCTTCTTTTTAATTAATCGATGAGGCAAATCTTTTGCCTCCGTTTCGAAAAAAAAATCAATTCTAACTGCAACTAATGAGCTCCAGACTGACTTGTAGGCATGAGCTGCAACCTACATGTTTTTATGTTCAATTAAATCATTGCTGATAATAAATCAACAGTTGAGTAACCATAATATTGGCTTGAACTAACACTAACAAAGTACTAACTTATAAGTTGTACACAAATTGACCACCTAACTTCAGTTTTTTTTTGGGTCCTCTGCAACCTTTCATGTGCATGCCGTGCAGTGAAACTACAGCTCATAGAGGCATATCATGTGCACTTCCATAGCAAAAGGACACAAGGAAAAACGTACTGTATTTTTGGATCCCGGATAGAATAACGGAAAACAGTAAACAAATGTGAATGCTGGAAAAAAAATATCATCCTTTGGGTATTGATTTTAATCACTTTATAAAGCCATGAAATCGCTTCTAAGCTACTGATGTGGGACTAAAATATTTGCAGTGTCGCGGTAGTACAGTCGTTCACTTACCGGAGTGGCCGCCGGCCAGTGACTCCCTCCGCTTCTGTTGTTCGGCGTCGCCGCAAGAGAATACTCTCCGATGCGTGCGCCTCCCTCCTCCACTCAGGTGGTCGACGATTCTCCCGTTTCCGGCGCCAAGACAAACTGGTCCCCTGTCGGCAACTCCACGGTGGCCCGACGGAGGGAAACCCTTGTTCTCTATTTTTTGACGGAAAAACCCCGATTATCTATTTTCCGGGGGAATGTTGGGTGCACACCGGCAGCGTGGCTCCGATCTGGGGGTCGGAACCTACGGGAAGGGTGAGGAGACGAGGACGCGTAGCGTAGCAGGTGGAAACATGGGCTGCCCTTGGAGAAAATTCCTTATTTGACACTATCTTAAAATCTGTTTCCTTATTTGACACTGAAAAGTTTTTCTTCCCTATTTGATACAAGTTCTAAATTTTATTCCCTATATCACATTTTCGTCCATTTTAAGCCTAAATGACACCTGAAAAGACTCTTTTGCCCCTCATGTGATATGTGTGGCGGGCAATAGCACACACGCAGCATCAGTGCGAGGGCAGAAGCACACAAGCAGCAACACATACACATGCACCAACACACACACGCGCACACACACGCAACAACACGTACGCGCGCGTGCACACACATACGCGCACGCACACACGCACGCACGCACACACACACGCAGTAACACACATGCACGCGCACACACACGCAACAACACACATGCACGCAGCACACACACGCAACAGCAGCACACACGTAGGCAGCACATAGGCACGCAACAGCACACATGCGTATATAGGTCGCTAGATTGGATTGGAGAAATTGAAAAAGCGATCAAGCAAATCGCCACGGCGCGGCGCGGCGCAATCATGTTCTATTTTAGGATCCGGCACCGCGTAATCACGTGAGTTGCGTATTAGGCTTTTGGGCTTCTCCAAGACATATCATTTACGGTCTCGTTGGCCTTTTTGTTTCGCATCAATATTGGGCCGACGTTATATGGCTGTATCCTTTTGTATGTGTTGGGTCGGGGCTCCTAGTTTGGCTGTCCCCGGGCCGTCGCCCCTGCTGCCCTGGCCAGGGCCGGCCCTGCACACACGCGCGCATGCACGTACACACGCAGTAGCAAACACACACGCAACAGCACACATGCACACACACATGCAGCAGCAGCACACATGTGTGCGTGCACCCACACACACAGCAACACACATGCGCGCGCACACACATACCACATAAGGGGCAAAATCGTCTTTTCAGGTATCGTTTAGGCTCAAGATAGACGGAAGTGTCATATAGGGAATAAAATTTAGGACTAGTATCAAATAGAGAAGAAAAACTTTTCCATGTCAAATAAGGAACCAGATTTTAAGACAGTGTCAGTAAGGAATTTTCTCCTGCCCTTCCCACACCCACGACCAAGCATCCAAAAAATGTGGGACTTGCGGGCCTTCCCACATGGCGCGACTATGCTACCAAAGCCCGTGATGGGTCCGCCCAGTAGGATCTAGTTTGGCGATGCTAACATCACGCTAATTTTCCTTTTTCTTTCCCCTTTATTTTCATATTTAATATAAGTGAATATATTTCCTTATATTTTATTAAAATCCCAAAATTATAAAAATGTTAACATAGTATAAAAGATCTGTTAACGCAACTTCAAAAAATGCTGTTAGCTTTTCCAAAAATGCCCACGACAATATAAAAATGTTCCTGCATTTCAAAAAAAATGTATGTGAAACTTCAGTAAAAATTTGTATACAACGTAAAAAAGAGATTATTGCATAATATAAAAAATTATAATACAACAAAGGAAATGTATGTAATATTTTAAAGAAATATTATCATGTTTCAAAAAACGAAATATGTATATGGCAACCGTGTGGCAGATTGCGAAACTGCCACACTCTCCCGATTTCTTTCCTTTCCCGCACGCCTCCGGTCTCCTTCCTTTCCCGCACGCCCTCCTCCCCGATTTTATCGGGCACACCCGCTCGTGCCTTCCTAATTTTCGTAATCGTCAATTATGGCCCACGCGCCTTCCCGATTTTTGGCAAAAATAATGCTTGGACTAGGATTTGATCTCTGGTTTGCAGGTAATCAACAAAGGGAGCTAACCACCTCACCTATGACACTCATTGTTGAGCAAGCTAAGGGAAATACTCTTTTTGACATGTTCGTGGCAACTTTGATCATTGGAATAAATTTGTTGAACCCGCCCCCCGGTAATTTCTGTAAATAGCACGATAACATTCACGCCATAGACCTGATAATTTAGATACAAACATCGTGGTAACTTTAACCATTGGGGAAGACAAATGTGAAACGATACCCGATAATTTATGTGTAAATAGAGGAAAAAGTCCATTTTAAACCTTGAACTTATAGAGGTCGGACGGAATGAACCCTCAAGTCGAAATCCCGGTCGATTGCACCCTGAACTATACAATCCCGGTCTAAATCAAACCCTGACATTGTTTCAACTGGGATTCGTCTGGTGGGCCGGCCCATTAGTTTTTTTTCGTTCAAAAACAAAAATTACAAAGGGCGCACACCAGGGCAGATCCTATTTGACGCCCGCAGGCGTCAAAAGGACGTGGCTTCGCTGAAGCCTGCACACCCGATGCCTCATTTGGGCCGGCCCACGGTCGCGATGCTTTTTCTTCTTTTTCCTGTTTCTTTCATTTCTTTTTTCTTTTTCTATTTCTTTTCTTTTCTTTTTTGTATTTTTTAGTTTTGTTTCTTTTTGGTGTATTATTACCAGTTCATTGCATATCTATGTTCAGCGTATATTTAAGAAAATGTTCAACATCTTCAGGAAAATGTTCATTGTGTATTTTAAAATTGTTATTCACAAGAATGTTCAATGCATATTTAAACATTGTTCAGCGTATATCACAAAAATGTTCAATGTGTATTTAAATATTTGTTCAGTGTATATAAAAAATGTTCAGTGTGGATTTAAAAATTGTTCAACGTATATCACAAAATGTGCTGTGTATATTTAAAAGTGTTCATCATTTGAAATTTCAAAAATTTTGTTCATGTTTTCTGGTCAAATCTCTAAATTTGTTCACGATTTTCAAACGTTATTAACATTTTTTGAAGGAAAATTATTCGTTTTTTCGCAAGAAATTTTGAAAAGTTTGAAAGAAGAAACGGATCTGCCGTTGTACATAGTAGTTTTACTTATCAGGTGATGTAAGTTGCTTCTTAATGTCAGGCGCCCCAAATTTAACACTAGATGACGTCAGGTCTGTTGGTTTGGAAGATGTATCCACTAGTGGCAGATCGCGAGTTCGAGCTTTACTCGTGAAACAATTTTCTAGCGAAATTTTTTCACGCGCCTGGATTTTGTAATGTCCATTGAACATTTTCTTAATGTACGATGAACATTTTAAATTATACACAATGAACATTTTGGGAAAACTATAAATATACGTGCTGAACAATTTTCGAATATGCATTGAACATTTGTAATATACGTTGAACAATTTTTGAATACACATTAAAAATTTGTGTAGTATACACTGAACAAATTTTGAAAACATAGGGTACAATTTATACTCATTGAGCAATTTCTAATGCATGATGAACTTTTTTGTAATATACCGTGAACATTCCAAAATATACAATGAACATTTTGTAACACTATAGGGAAAAAGAAACAGTAAAAATAAAAAAAAATCATAAAAAAGAAAAATAGAAATATTGTAAATATAAATATAAAAAGAAAATAAAAATAAAAAAGAACCAGGAAAGAAAAACCAAAAAAACAAATAACGAACGAAAAAACTGAAGCAACAACGTGCAGCACGGGCTGCCGCGAACTGGGCCGGCCCACCCACGGGCGCTGCGGGCGTTTCCTTCCCAATCCCGGTCAGCCTTTGCCACGTCAGCAATCCCTGTTTGGGAAATGACCCGAAGGTTTGATTTAGACCGGGATTGCAGAGTTTAGGGTGCAATCGACCGGGATTTTGTTTGAGGGTTTGTTTCGCCCGACCACTACAAATTCAAGGTTTAAAATGGACTTTTTCCGTAAATAGATGGTAATATACGCAGCGCATATCTGATAACTGAGGTACAAATACCATGGTAACTTTGACCGTAGGGAATTTTTTTCCTGAAAAGATACTCCGGTATCTTCTGTGTAAATAGCACGGTAGTATACCTCCCTCTCCTGGCATTTTTATGTGTAAATAGCATGAAAACATATGCACTGCGATAACTAAACACCATGATATATTTTTGACCCGTGGAGGGGGGTGGGTGGGTGGGTGGGGAATTTGCTGAAACATACCCCTAATAAATTTTGTGTAAATAGCATGATATTTTAAGTACTACGGGCTTGATAGGTTACCTAGAATCACCATGGTAACTTTTTGTCCCGGGAAAAAGTTGTTCAAAACATCCCCAATATTTTTTGTGTAAATAACATGACCGCATAACCGGTAACTTGCAATATAAACATGATGGTAACTTTTTTACCAATGGAAACTAAGTTGTTAAAACATACACTCGCCTCGCGCGTGGGCCTCTTGGATGAACACAACACATGGCGTGCCACGGGAAAGTCACATAATGTTTAGTGTCATGAGGGGCACACGTGCTATAGGCGTGATAAGTTACGCAAAACCATTGTGGTAATTTTTGATCTATGGAAAAAGCTATCGAAACACACCCAGGTTTTTAGGTGCAAGTACCATGATAATATACGAATTGTAGACCCGGTAACTCATGTACAATCCCTCATGGTAACTTTGACGGGGGGAGGTTGATGTACATATACCCTGATAACTTATGTGTAAGTACCACGGTATTTTACACATCGAAGACCTTATAACTTGTGTACAAAACACAATGGTAACTTTGAAGGGATGTAGTTGTTGAAGCATAGATACCTGGTACGTTCTATGTAAGTAGCACGGTAAGTTATGCAACACAAGCTTGATAACTTGCATACGAATACCATGGTAACTTTGTCCTGAGGAGAAATCATGTGGTAGACGTGAAGAAGTGGCAGTTTTCTCGGGGGTGGGCGCCCGAAATGTGCGGGAGAAGCAGGTTTCTCGGGCGAGCCTGCAAGGTCGTTTGGGAGGAGGCGAGATCAAAGGACGAGGGATCATGTGGTACTTTAAAATGAAAGAAGTAGAGGTGTGGCAGTTTTGCTTATATGGCACACGTGTGCCAAATATCACAGTCCTTCAAAAAAACATACATGGTATTTAAAAATTGATTATAGAAATGTAAAATATGTTCAGGTAGTTTAAAAATGCTTATTGTCATTTAAGAATATACGTGATATTTAAAAATCTCGCATTTAAAAATATCGTGACATTAAAAAATGTACCAATGCATATTTTGAAAAATATTATTTTGTATCCAAAAAAGTGTTCAAAAAAGGATTGAAAGAAAATGGTAATCACGTATTTGAGAATTGTTAAATGTGTATAATTTTTTTCACAAGTATACAAAAAATGTACATTGTGCATGAACAAGAATGGACATCAAAACAAGTCAAAGAAAACATTAATCATGTACTAGTCGTCAACCCTTGCGTTTGCACGGGCTAGTACAAAATGTAGAACACCTTTATAAATATGCTTTTGAAGTATGGACTTATACACTTAGATTTTTTAGGGCACATTCTCTTCAATAGTTACTTGGCAGGATGATATATGTTTGCTTTGTAACTCTGTTTTAAGCATTACCCATCAAAGTTTTGACTTCTTCTAATGGAAATTGAGTTGTTAGAATCAATTTGGGATTGATACATGTAACATCGGAATGTGTATTCCTTTGGATTTTATTATTCGAAACATGGCCTATATTTATCTTATTGCATAGAAGAATCACTACTCATCCAAGGTTCTTGTTGTCTCTATGACAACTGGGTTGTTAGGATCTATTTGGGATTGAAGAGACAATAGTGTTTTTTTATCGTGCTGAAAACTTCCAGCAGAATACCTAGTATTGTGTTTTCCATGTCCTGTAGGGTGGCCGCTGGATGCTGGGTCATCTACCTTTCTTCCTCTCTCCCTTCCAAATAAAACTAAGGTCAATGAGAATATAGACGACTGCACAAATAGGAAAAAAAATATCATACTGAACATGAAACTTGCAGCAGGGTATGCTATAACTGCAGGAGGATGTCCAAGTTTTCTATTTGAGGAGTTTGATTCATATTATACTTAAGAAAAATATGCAAGAAACATATATACGTGAGGAGTTTGATTCGTATTACAAACAGTGGAAAGCAGGTAACATGAATCAAGTACTATATAGAACAAATCAAAAATATAATAACAAAGAAATTATAGAATACTTGCTAATTGCTAGCCATGCAGCCACCCCTCGTCGAGCCCTCCGACCATCTGATGCCTCCACGATATCCATTCAAGCCCATGCCATGCCTTTTGATACATTGATCCAGTTATAGATTGTCGGGCCAAGGAAATCCATGGAGTTAGAGGCTGGTTTGAAGACAGATGATTTTTACCTAAATTGTTTATATCAGTGAAGATAAGATGCACAGTATGTTACGAAAAGAGATAGGAAACATCAAGAAAATAATAATATAATTTGGTTGCAACACGAATATAAATTCAAGGACCTACAAACCTATCAACAGGTGAATCAATTCCTTACATGCAGAAGTCGGGACTCATGTCATACTTCCATTTGCAGAAGCAATACCTGTGTGATCAGTAAGCGACCATACTGGAATTTGCAGTAGCTAAAACCATTTAAGGATTTGAGATAAAGATTTAAATCCTACTTATCATCTGCATACAATGTTAGGTTATTGTGTAAGTTTCCTCACAAATTCTTTCTGTTAGATGCTAGCGCAGACTCCAGAGTACTGTTCGACGAAGTAGATCTAGTGGCATGCGTGTTCTGCTACACATAATGGAATAACACTAATCTACCAATTTAAAGAGAACATATTTAGCCACCAATATTCTGACCATTATCACTATCCAACGCATTGTAGAAACATGAAAATCACTGTGAGGGCACTCTCTGAAATTGTAGCTGAAAATTCCTTACCATATTTTCTGTAGTAAGTGGCAGCTATGATATCTGAATACTGTACCATGGTTACAATTGTAAGAAAATTTAATATGAATGTTCTGTATTAAAAAGATAATCAGTTTACAAATACAACATATGAACCATAAACAGAAACATCTGTAACTCAATAAGACATACATGAAGATAAATTTTTGCACAACCAAAAATACCAAAATCTTACAAATCTATCAAAGAAATATTATACACTCTCTATTAGATATAATTTTACGAAAAACGAAAGGTTGGTAAATATATTAAATATGAAAAGTGCAGCAAAACATGATTTGTGAAAAAGGCATCATCCACTTTTCTTAATCATGGAGGCAAGAACTATTTGTTAAACACACAGATAATCTAAGCTAGCACATACTGGAAGAAACAACACACAGAATCTAAATCTGGAGAACATCCATAAAGCTTCTATAAATATCAAACAAAACTGGCTATTGATTTCTATATGTATACACAACGCTAGTTTACTGCAGGTTGGCACCAAATGTGTTGCAGACTATCTTACCTAGCCCATTCTTCTTCAATCCCAATATTTCAAAACCTGGTAAGCGCTGTGATGGGAAACATGTACAAAACAGTTTATTTTTTCTTCATCAGACATCATGGATAAAGAAAATTTATTGGGATCTCTTGGACGAATTCATCGAGAACAGTGGGGGATCTAGTGATACGTGGTTACTTGCCTATGGTGGGGCCTAGGAATTGACCGGAGATGAAATCGAACAGGGTTTGCGCCTTGGGGTGAGATCACCCGTCTTCCACTCAAACGCCGAAGTTTGAATTAAGTGTTGCTGCTGGATCCGTGCTTCTCTGCCTGGAAGCAGCGGGTATGAGCATAACGTGGTCAACAGGAGGGGTAGAAGATAGATTGGATGGTAATTTGGTTTAACCCTTACTCCTTAGATGATTTGCAGCACCAGATGGGACTTCGAAGTCGATGATGGTAGAAGTCACGATGGGCGACATGAAGTGGCGGAGGACCTGCGGCAGAGAAGACACGGGAGAACAGGAGGGATCGCTCGACACACATGGGCGGAGAGGCGTGGAGGAGTCTTCTGGAGACTGCGTGAGAGAAGGATTGAGAGACATGGTTGCCTCATCAGGCGGCTAGGGATTAGATGGATTCAGGAGAGGGTTGTTCCATCCAGCGTCTAGGGCTAATTGATGTTTCTTTAGGTGGGCTAACTGATGGTTTTGGTTAGATGGATTAAGGGAGAGGCTTGCTTCATAAGGCGGCTAGTGCTGATTGTTTTTTTTTCTTTTGCATCGGCTGATTGATGGTTAGATGGCCGAGGATTAGATGAGTTGATCTACACCGTTATAATTTGCTCCCACAAGATTAACGGTTCATAATTACTAATTAACGTGGGAATTTTTAGGGAGTCTGTGATTAGTATAGGTATAGATAGATGTGAAAAATGCAAAATGTGTATAAAGATAGTGTTTTGGGGGTATAGAAAAAAAGTACAATGTGTATGAAAAAGAATAGACATTAAAACATCTATTTCAAGAAAATGTTAATCATGTATTTGAAAAATGCTATATGTGTATAAAAATAATGTTTCATATGTATAGAAAAATGTACAGTGTGCATAAAAAAGTGAACATTAAAACATGTATTTGAAAAAAGTTAAACATGTATAAAAATATGCTCTAAATGTATACAAAAAAGTACATTGCGTGTGATAATACATAGACATGTTGTGAAAAAAAGAAAAAAATAGTGAAAAAAGTAACAAATAAAACTGAATAAAAATAAGGAAAAAGGAAAGCAAAACAATTAAAAAAAACCAATGAAATTGAAGTAAGACCGCTGCAAAACAAAAGAAATGGTGAAAACCAAAGATGGAAACAAATGAAAACCAAAAAAGCCCAAAATACCCTTACAAGATAGCAAAATCAGTGAAAACTGTGAAAGAAAGGTAGAAAACCGGTGAAAAAACAAAGAAAAACAGAACACCGAGAAAAACAGGGAAGAAATAAAAGAAAGCCAAAAAACAAAAAGGAAAAAAAGGAAAAGAAACCCAGGGGAAAACTGGCCCAAAATCAGTAGAACGACCGAAGAAACCACTCGCGAGTGAGTTTCTTCCATCGAAAACGTAGCAGATAGAAAAATTAGACTAAATGGGACAGCCCAATATCCTACTATCCCCTCGTGGGAGAATAACTGCAGCGAAACGGACGCCACTCTTGCTATAAACGAGATATAGTTCTCTCATTCCCACATAACCCACTTATACGGGCACAACCTTCGGCCATGAGGAAGCCATGGCGGTGGTGGCATTGGCTCCTTCATGGTCGAAGGTTGTGCCGGTATCTCCCGACACACATCAATCTGTCATACGCATACCTTCCACGCGTGATGGACATGGCTCCTTCATGGTCGAGGATGGCATTCGTAGCACTCGCATAGCGGTCGGTTACCCGTATGCAACGATTTCAGTCAACAGTACCTTGCTCCTCCCATTTCCGTCGGTGCTTGATTCCTTCTTGTATGTTCCATTGTTTCTTGCTCAAGTTTTGAGTCCTGATTTGTTCCTCCCAGAAAATATTGGTCCTCTTCGGTCATGAACGAGGACCGAACTGACTTAACGGTGCAAAAATTAATTGGTTTTGCATCTATCGATTAACCGATCAGGCATCTCATATATGAAGGAACCAAAATTATTTATTACTTGAAAAATCGAAATGGCCAGTTCGATTAGACCGAAAGCCCAGTCTAACCGAAATCCTATGCAATGACCATAAAAATCCCATGCGATGACCAAAGGGACCCACCGAGATGATGACCATGTCAAAATCATGGGGCAAAATCTCAAATTGTACACCTTGATTGGTTGTGACAGCTTCAACCTCTAGGGAGCTTAGTGAATTAAAGAAATTGTTGGTTGTCATCGTCATCAAATCTTATTGCTTCGTTGTGATCAGTGTAATCCACTACTCTATTTCCAAGCTGGCTCTCCAAGGGGTTATCGAATCTTATTTTGTTATATTGAGCCATTGCTTTTAAGTTGGCCAAACCACCAGGTATAGGTCCTCACATTCAATTATTTTCAAGGTCCAAGAACTAGAGATTTACTTGTTATGTTAGCCCAAGTGGAATATAACCAGAGAACATATTATGACGTTAGAGCATCTCCAAACGTTCATATACAAAACACTTTGTAAAAAGTGGTATTTATTGGAGCACATTTTTTAGGCCAACTCCTCGTCAAATGTTTTTTTATGAATGTTGAAACTGTTGGAGATGCTCTAAGAGCATTTACAGTTGGGAGCCTCAAACACCGTCTGTACGCTAGTGACCGCTCGGAAAATCTTGACCCAACTTGTTTTAAAATTCCAAGCGTAATATTTTTTGGAAAGAATTTTCGTTTGAAACGCAAACATTATTACGGAACTCAAATATTTTTTAAAAATAGGAACAAAAAATTGAATACAAGAATATTTTCTAGATTGTAAACTACTTTTATAAATGCAAAACATATTTTAAAAATAATAAAAAATTGAAAAACTAAATATATTTAAAAATCAAACAATTTTTACAAAAAACTCGATAATTTCTAGACTTCGCAAATTAATTTTTGAAATACCATAACATTTTTTAGTTTGTGAAAAAAATCTGGAAAGAGGAACATTTTTCGAAATTCCCTACATTTTTCAATTTGTGAACAAAATTTGAACAGGTGAACATTGCTTTAATTTTTGAACAAATTTTGGAAGCTGTAGCATTTTTAGAATATGCGAACAATTTTGGAAAACAGGAATTTTTTTAAATTGCTTTTTTTAATTTGGAAACAAAAACTAAACTTGCTGACATTTTTTGAATTTGTGAACAAATTTTGAAATCTTAATTTTTTAATATGTGATTTTTTAAACAATATATATTTTGGAATTTGCAAACAAATTAGCAAAATGGAAAGAATTTTAAAAGTTCCAGAACCTTTTTCAATATGTCATTTTTCTTAACCAGGAACATTTTTTTAATTCCCAAACATATTTGAATTTGTGAACAAAATTTAAACATGTAATTTTTTTGGGAATTTATTAACAAACTTTTAAAAAACGGAACTTTTGTGAAAACAATTTTTTTTGTTTGTGCACAAAATTTAAAAAGGTGAACATTTTTTGAATTACCAATCATTTTGTGAAACGAAGCAAAAAAATTGAAAATTTCTTCTCGTTTGGAATTTAAAAACAAAATTTGAAAACAGGAACATTTTCTCTAAAATGAACAAATTTTCAAAATTTGAACATTTCTGAAAAGGAAAATTGAGAAAGAAAAAAGATAATGAATGAAAAATAAAAAAAAGGAATAAAGGAGGGAAAAGGAAAAAAAGAAACATGAAAAAATAAAATATAAAAAACAAAAGAGAAAACAAACTAGAAAAAAATCTGGTTCAGGAACCTTCTAGAAGTTTCTAAAAACCATAAAAAACGGATGGGAACTTCTAAAAGGTTTCCAAAACCTGGAACGCTAAGACCGCTTAAACGGGCCGCCTCAAATATGAAGGATCGCTCGATCGCGTGTGTGAAGCAGCGATATCTTGTCGCAGTGCGCGGCGAATAGGGAATTCCGGGAAGGGAGGACGAATTGGAGGGGGACTTCGCCTCCTCTTGGCCGGACAAGGTGGGGAGTCATTTCCCTCCTTGTGGCATCCCACCCTCTCCCCTCCAACTTATATATACTAGAGGCTTTTGCCCCTTTTGAATACACAAGTCTTGGAGCCTTCTCTAGTTCTCTAGTTCTAATTCTAGTTGGTCCTAGTTGATCAATTAGAGCTTGACCTAGATCATCTAATCCTCATAATTAGAAGTCTAGTGTGGTTCTAATCTCATCCCTCTAATTCTCCAGCGACAATTAGCTCTAGACGGTGAAGCGCTGCCGGATCATGAAGGCCGTACGGTTGAAACTCGTAGAGAGGCCCTATTTTCGGTCTTCTGTTCAAGGGATTGTTCATGGGCGGTTCGCAGGATCGTTCATCTACAGTTCGAGAGACTCCAACCCAAATCTAGGGCGGATATGGGGGCGCACGGGCTCATCCACCACGTAGCACCCGACAACCCTACCCTACAACAAATTACACAAAATTCACCCACTCAACCTACCAGATCATTTGCTCTCTCATCTCTTCTCCCTCCTCCGCAATAGACGTCTCAGAGCTCTCCTAATTGCTTTGCACCCATTCTGAGCCTCCGCGCTGCCAGTACCGGCACAACAATCCTCTCTCCCGCCCTCGCCGCCGGCCAGGACGCCACCGCGGTACGTCCGGTAACTCTCGAACTACCCCTTGCACAGCTACTCAACGATCTTGTGGAGCATATTGAAGGAAATATGCCCTAGAGGCAATAATAAAGTTATTATTTATTTCCTTATATCATGATAAATGTTTATTATTCATGCTAGAATTGTATTAACCGGAAACATGACACATGTGTGAATACATAGACAAACAGAGTGTCACTAGTATGCCTCTACTTGACTAGCTCGTTGATCAAAGATGGTTATGTTTCCTAGCCATAGACATGAGTTGTCATTTGATTAACGAGATCACATCATTAGGAGAATGATGTGATTGACTTGACCCATTCCGTTAGCTTAGCACTTGATCGTTTAGTATTCTGCTATTGCTTTCTTCATGATTTATACATGTTCCTATGACTATGAGATTATGCAACTCCCATTTACCGGAGGAACACTTTGTGTGCTACCAAACGTCACAACGTAACTGAGTGATAATAAAGGTGCTTTACAGGTGTCTCCAAAGGTACTTGTTGGGTTGGTGTATTTCGAGATTAGGATTTGTCACTCCGATTGTCGGAGAGGTATCTTTGGGCCCACTCGGTAATGCACATCACTATAAGCCTTGTAAGCATTGCAACTAATGAGTTAGTTGCGGGATGATGTATTACAGAACGAGTAAAGAGACTTGCCGGTAATGAGATTGAACTAGGTATTGAGATACCGACGATCGAATCTCGGGCAAGTAACATACCGATGACAAAGGGAACAACGTATGTTGTTATGCGGTTTGACCGATAAAGATCTTCGTAGAATATGTGGGAGCCAATATGAGCATCCAGGTTCCGCTATTGGTTATTGACCGGAGACGTGTCTCGGTCATGTCTACATAGTTCTCGAACCCGTAGGGTCCGCACGCTTAAAGTTCGATGACGGTTATATTAGGAGTTTATGTATTTTGATGTACCGAAGGTAGTTCGGAGTCCCGGATATGATCACGGACATGACGAGGAGTCTCGAAATGGTCGAGACATAAATATTGATATATTGGAAGCCTATATTTGGATATCGGAAGTGTTCCGGGTGAAATTAGGATTTTACCGGAGTAAGGGGGGTTACCGGAACCCCCCCGGGGAAGTAATGGGCCTATTGGGCCTTAGTGGAGAAGAGAGAGGGCAGCCAAAAGGTGGCGCACGGGCCCCCTTGCCCCAGTCCGAATTGGACAAGGGAAGGGGGCGGCGGCCCCCTCTCCTTCCTTCTCTCCACCTCCTCCTTCCCCCTTCTCCTACTCCTACTAGGAAAGGAGGAGTCCTACTCCCAGTGGGAGTAGGACTCCCTGCTTGGCGCGCCCTCCCTGGCCGGCCGCCTCTCCCCCCTTGCTCCTTTATATACGGGGGCGGGGAGGGGGGCACCCCATAGACACGACAATTGATCTCTTGGATCTCTTAGCCGTGTGCGGTGCCCCCCTCCACCATAATCCACCTAAATAATATTGTAGCGGTGCTTAGGCGAAGCCCTGCGTCGGTAGAACATCATCATCGTAACCACGTCGGCGTGCTGACGGAACTCTCCCTCAAAGCTCGGCTGGATCGGAGTTCGAGGGATGTCATCGAGTTGAACGTGCGCAGAACTCGGAGGTGCCGTGCATTCGGTACTTGATCGGTCGGATCATGAAGACGTACAACTACATCAACCGCGTTGTGCTAACGCTTCTGCTTTCGATCTACGAGGGTACATGGACACACTCTCCCCTCTCGTTGCTATGCATCCCCATGATCCTATGTGTGCGTAGGAATTTTTTTGAAATTACTACGTTCCCCTACAGTGGCATCCGAGCCAGGTTTTATGCGTAGATGTTATATGCACGAGTAGAACACAAGTGAGTTGTGGGCAATACAAGTCATACTGCTTATCAGCATATCATACTTTGGTTCGGCGGTATTGTTGGATGAAGCGGCCCGGACCGACATTACGCGTACGCTTACGCGAGATTGGTTCTACCGATGTTCTTTGCACACAGGTGGCTGGTGGGTGTTAGTTTCTCCAACTTTAGTTAAACCGAGTATGGCTACGCCCAGTCTTTGAGAAGGTTAAAACAACAATAACTTGACGAACTATCATTGTGGTTTTGATGCGTAGGTAAGAACGGTTCTTGCTCAGCCCGTAGTAGCCGCGTAAAACTTGCAACAACAAAGTAGAGGACGACTAACTTGTTTTTGCAGGGCATGTTGTGATGTGATATGGTCAAGGCATGATGCTAAATTTTATTGCATGAGATGATCATGTTGGTAACCGAGTTATCGGGAATTGGCAGGAGCCATATGGTTGTCGCTTTATTATATGCAATGCAATCGCCCTGTAATGCTTTACTTTATCACTAAGCGATAGCGATAGTCGTAGAAGCATAAGTTGGCAAGATGACAATGATGCTACGATGGAGATCAAGGTGTCGCGCCGGTGATGATAGTGATCATGACGGTGCTTCAGAGATGGAGATCACAAGCTAAAAATGATGATGGCCATATCATATCACTTATATTGATTGCATGTGATGTTTATCTTTTATGCATCTTATCTTGCTTTGATTGACGGTAGCATTATAAGATGATCTCTCACTAAATTTCAAGGTATAAGTGTTCTCCCTGAGTATGCACCGTGTCGAAAGTTCTTCGTGCTGAGATACCACGTGATGATCGGGTGTGATAGGCTCTATGTTCAAATACAACGGGTGCAAAACAGTTGCACACGCGGAATACTCAGGTTAAACTTGACGAGCCTAGCATATGCAGATATGGCCTCGGAACACTGAGACCGAAAGGTCGAGCGTGAATCATATAGTAGATATGATCAACATAGTGATGTTCACCATTGAAACTACTCCATCTCACGTGATGATCAGACAAGGTTTAGTTGATTTGGATCATGTATCACTTAGATGATTAGAGGATGTCTATCTAAGTGGGAGTTCTTAAGTAATATGATTAATTGAACTTAAATTTATCATGAACTTAGTACCTAATAGTATTTTGCCTGTCTATGTTGATTGTAGATAGATGGCCCGTGCTGTTGTTCCGTTGAATTTTAACGCGTTCCTTGAGAAAGCAAAGTTGAAAGATGATGGTAGCAATTACACGGACTGGGTCCGTAACTTGAGGATTATCCTCGTTGCTGCACAGAAGAATTACGTCCTGGAAGCACCGCTAGGTGCCAGACCTGCTGCAGGAGCAACACCAGATGTTATGAACATCTGGCAGAGCAAAGCTGATGACTACTCAATAGTTCAGTGTGCCATGCTTTACGGCTTAGAACCGGGACTTCAATGACGTTTTGAACGTCATGGAGCATATGAGATGTTCCAAAAGTTGAAGTTAATATTTCAAGCAAATGCCCGGATTGAGAGATATGAAGTCTCCAATAAGTTCTACAGCTGCAAGATGGAGGAGAATAGTTCTGTCAGTGAGCATATACTCAAAATGTGCAGGTATAACAATCACTTGATTCAACTGGGAGTTAATCTTCCGGATGATAGCGTCATTGACATAATTCTTCAATCACTGCCACCAAGCTACAAGAGCTTCGTGATGAACTATAACATGCAAGGGATGATAAGACGATTCCCGAGCTCTTCGCAATGCTAAAGGCCGCGGAGGTAGAAATGAAGAAGGAGCATCAAGTGTTGATGGTCAACAAGACCACCAGTTTCAAGAAAAAGGGCAAAGGGAAGAAGAAGGGGAACTTCAAGAAGAACAACAAACAAGTTGCTGCTCAGGAGAAGAAACCCAAGTCTGGACCTAAGCCTGAGACTGAGTGCTTCTACTACAAACATACTGGTCGCTGGAAGCGGAGCTGCCCCAAATATTTGGCGGATAAGAAGGATGGCAAGATGAACAAAGGTATATGTGATATACAGGTTATTGATGTGTACCTTACTAATGCTCGCAGTAGCACCTGGGTATTTGATACTGGTTCTGTTGCTAATATTTGCAACTCGAAACAAGGACTACGGATTAAGCAAGATTGGCTAAGGACGAGGTGACGATGCGCGTGGGAAATGGTTCCAAAGTCGATGTGATCGCGGTCGGCACGCTACCTCTACATCTACCTTCGAGATTAGTTTTAGACCTAAATAATTGTTTTTGGTGCCAGCGTTGAGCATGAACATTATATCTGGATCTTGTTTGATGCGAGACGGTTATTCATTTAAATCAGAGAATAATGGTTGTTCTATTTATATGAGTAATATCTTTTATGGTCATGCACCCTTGAAGAGTGGTCTATTTTTGTTGAATCTCTATAGTAGTGATACACATATTCAATATTGAAGCCAAAAGATGCAGAATTGATAATGATAGTGCAACTTATTTGTGGCACTGCCGTTTAGGTCATATTGGTGTAAAGCGCATGAAGAAACTCCATACTGATGGACTTTTGGAACCACTTGATTATGAATCACTTGGTACTTGCGAACCGTGCCTCATGGGCAAGATGACTAAAACGTCTTTCTGCGGAACTATGGAGCGAGCAACAGATTTGTTGGAGATCATACATACAGATGTATGTGGTCCGATGAATGTTGAGGCTCGCGGCGGGTATCGTTATTTTCTCACCTTCAGAGATGATTTAAGAAGATATGGGTATGTCTACTTAATGAAACATAAGTCTGAAACATTTGAAAAGTTCAAAGAATTTCAGAGTGAAGTTGAAAATCATCGTAATAAGAAAATAAAGTTTCTATGATCTGATCGTGGAGGAGAATATTTGAGTTACGAGTTTGGTCTTCATTTGAAACAATGCGGAATAGTTTCGCAACTCACGCCACCCGGAACACCACAGCGTAATGGTGTGTCCGAACATCGTAATCGTACTTTACTAGATATGGTGCGATCTATGATGTCTCTTACTAATTTACTGCTATGGTTTTGGGGTTATGCTTTAGAGACGGCTGCATTCACGTTAAATAGGGCACCATCGAAATCCGTTGAGACGACACCTTATGAACTGTGGTTTGGCAAGAAACCAAAGTTGTCGTTTCTTAAAGTTTGGAGCTGCGATGCTTATGTGAAAAAGCTTCAACCTGATAAGCTCGAACCCAAATCGGAGAAATGTGTCTTCATAGGATACCCAAAGGAGACTGTTGGGTACACCTTCTATCACAGATCTCAAGGCAAGACTTTTGTTGCTAAATTTGGATCCTTTCTAGAGAAGGAGTTTATCTCGAAAGAAGTGAGTGGGAGGAAAGTAGAACTTGATGAGGTAACTGTACCTGCTCCCTTATTAGAAAGTAGTTCATCACAGAAACTGGTTCCTGTGACACCTACCCCAATTAGTGAGGAAGCAAATGATATTGATCATGAAACTTTATATCAAGTTACTACTGAACCTCGTAGGTCAACCAGAGTAAGATCCGCACCAGAGTGGTACGGTAATCCTGTTCTGGAGGTTATGTTACTAGACCATGACGAACCTATGAACTATGAAGAAGCGATGGTGAGCCCAGATTCCGCAAAATGGCTTGAGGCCATGAAATCTGAGATGGGATCCATGTATGAGAACAAAGTGTGGACTTTGGTTGACTTGCCCAATGATTAGCAAGCCATTAAGAATAAATGGATCTTCAAGAAGAAGACTGACGCTGATGGTAATGTTACTGTCTATAAAGCTCGACTTGTTGCAAACGTTTTTCGACAAGTTCAAGGGATTGACTACGATGAGACTTTCTCATCCGTAGCGATGCTTAAGTCTGTCCGAATCATGTTAGCAATTGCCGCATTTTATGATTATGAAATTTGGCAAATGGATGTAAAAACTGCATTCCTGAATGGATTTCTGGAAGAAGAGTTGTATATGATGCAATCGAAAGGTTTTGTCGATCCAAAGGGAGCTAACAAAGTGTACAAGCTCCAGCGATCCATTTATGGACTGGTGCAAGCCTCTCGGAGTTGGAATAAATGTTTTGATAGTGTGATCAAAGCATATGGTTTTATACAAACTTTTGGAGAAGCCTGTATTTACAAGAAAGTGAGTGGGAGCTCTGTAGCATTTCTAATCTTATATGTGGATGACGTATTGTTGATTGGAAATGATATAGAATTTCTGGATAGCATAAAAGGATACTTGAATAAGAGTTTTTCAATGAAAGACCTCGGTGAAGCTACTTACATATTGGGCATCAAAATCTATAGAGATAGATCAAGACGCTTAATTGGACTTTCACAAAGCACATACCTTGACAAAGTTTTGAAGAAGTTCAAAATGGATCAAGCAAAGAAAGGGTTCTTGCCTGTGTTACAAGGTGTGAAGTTGAGTCAGACTCAATGCCTGACCACTGCAGAAGATAGAGAGAAAATGAAAGATGTTCCCTATGCTTCAGCCATAGGCTCTATCATGTATGCAATGTTGTGTACCAGACCTGATGTGTGCCTTGCTATAAGTTTAGTAGGGAGATACCAAAGTAATCCAGGAGTGGATCACTAGACAATGGTCAAGAACATCCTGAAATACCAGAAAAGAACTAAGGATATGTTTCTCGTTTATGGAGGTGACAAAGAGCTAGTCGTAAAAGGTTACGTCGATGCAAGCTTTGACACTGATCCGGACAATTCTAAATCGCAAACCAGATACGTGTTTACATTGAACGGTGGAGCTGTCAGTTGGTGCAGTTCTAAACAAAGCGTTGTGGTGGGATCTATATGTGAAGCGGAGTACATAGCTGCTCCGGAAGCATCAAATGAAGGATTCTGGATGAAGGAGTTCATATCCGATCTAGGTGTCATACCTAGTGCATCGGGTCCAATGAAAATCTTTTGTGACAATACTGGTGCAATTGCCTTGGCAAAGGAATCCAGATTCACAAGAGAACCAAGCACATCAAGAGACGCTTCAATTCCATTCGGGACAAGGTCCAAGTGAGAGACATAGAGATTTGCAAGATACATACGGATCTGAATGTTGCAGACCATTGACTAAGCCTCTTCCACGAGCAAAACATGATCAGCACCAAGGCTCCATGGGTGTTAGAATCATTACTGTGTAATCTAGATTATTGACTAGTGCAAGTGGGAGACTGAAGGAAATATGCCCTAGAGGCAATAATAAAGTTATTATTTATTTCCTTATATCATGATAAATGTTTATTATTCATGCTAGAATTGTATTAACCGGAAACATAATACATGTGTGAATACATAGACAAACAGAGTGTCACTTGTATGCCTCTACTTGACTAGCTCGTTGATCAAAGATGGTTATGTTTCCTAGCCATAGACATGAGTTGTCATTTGATTAACGAGATCACATCATTAGGATAATGATGTGATTGACTTGACCCATTCCGTTAGCTTAGCACTTGATTGTTTAGTATTCTGCTATTGCTTTCTTCACGACTTATACATGTTCCTATGACTATGAGGTTATGCAACTCCCGTTTACCGGAGGAACACTTTGTGTGCTACCAAACGTCACAACGTAACTGGGTGATTATAAAGGTGCTCCACAGGTGTCTCCAAAGGTACTTGTTGGGTTGGCGTATTTCGAGATTAGGATTTGTCACTCCGATTGTCGGAGAGGTATCTCTGGGCCCACTCGGTAATGCACATCACTATAAGCCTTGCAAGCCTTGCAACTAATGAGTTAGTTGCGGGATGATGTATTACGGAACGAGTAAAGAGACTTGCCGGTAATGAGATTGAACTAGGTATTGAGATACCGACGATCGTATCTCGGGCAAGTAACATACCGATGACAAAGGGAACAACGTATGTTGTTATGTGGTTTGACCGATAAAGATCTTCGTAGAATATGTGGGAGCCAATATGAGCATCCAGGTTCCGCTATTGGTTATTGACCGGAGACGTGTCTCGGTCATGTCTACATAGTTCTGGAACCCGTAGGGTCCGCGCGCTTAAAGTTCGATGACGGTTATATTATGAGTTTATGTGTTTTGATGTACCGAAGGTAGTTCGGAGTCCCGGATGTGATCACGGACATGCCGAGGAGTCTCTAAATGGTCGAGACATAAATATTGATATATTGGAAGCCTATATTTGGATATCAGAAGTGTTCCGGGTGAAATTGGGATTTTACCGGAGTACCGGGGGTTACTGGAACCCCCCGGGGAAGTAATGGGCCACGGGTAGGCTAACCCGAGTCCCTGAACCTTTCAAGACATTGGGGCTGGCAGCGCCCCTCAAAGCATCAAGATGAAGTGCAGCCTTCTGATGGCCGGCTGGAGGAATAGCCTACTGCCCGTAGACGGCCGAGTTTCAGAGGTCGGCAACAATACAAGCCGACTCCTAGTGGGCGGCTTCCAGAGAAGCCGGCCCCTAGCAGTCGGCCCATGGTGCCCTCAAAGTCTGCACCCCCATTAAGAAGACAAGACAGGGTGAGGCTATAGTGTAGCACATCACCCCCGAATCCAGGGCCGGACGAGGCTACAGTGCACCATACAGGCGGAGATCCCCACCCGGCGCGACACTGTTGCCACTCCGCCCATGACGTCGCCCTTGTCAGGCGAAGCACTGCTCCCACGACCATCTGTCGGTACGGCCCAAGGACGACGGGCCCCACCGGTCAGCGAGAGCCCGGAAGACGGCTAGAGCCCCACCAGTCGGACCCGAGGGAGGTCGGCCCCCAGCAGTCGGGCGCCCCTTCCTCGTGGCCCACGCGCCATTAACCACATGAGACGCATAGTGGCTACAGTAATCGCCCGCCAGGCAGCGGGGCTGTAGCCACGCTCCCCTGACCAAGCCTGCGTCACGAGCATCACGACTATAGTGATCAGCAGCCGACAAGGCCCGCGAGCGGCGGAGGCGGCCTGTTGGCTCCGTACCAGACCTGTCGGCAGGGCCCACCAGGCGGCGGGCCCCAGCAGCCGGCGGAGAAGCCGACGATTAGAGAGACTGACAGCCGGGTCCTACACCCTACTGGATTACTATTGTACCCTTGAGGGTAGGCCTATATGAACCCCCCAGGGCACCCATGCAAAGGGTTCCCAACTTGTTAGAACTAGACGCATATGTAGAGAGAGGGGAGAGCTAGCCTGGCTTTCTTCCTCCTCTAGTAACAGCTCAAGGAGCACCATTGTATCGCTAGTGCCTTAGTGATCATGCGGAGACCCCGCAGAGCAGGACTAGGTGTGTTATCTCCACTGAGAGCCCCAAACCTGGGTAAAGTTCACCGGCGTACGTGTCTACGCTCATCCCGCTTCCAGGCACCGGCGACGTTCTACTCGCTCCCACCATGATAAGACATCCTTTGGCATATGTCGCACCCAACCCACGACATTTGGCGCCCACCGTGGGGTGAGGTGCACCTTCTCCCGGAGACCTGCTCTGGACGGGAACCTTGTTCCTTCCTGGCGAGCGCAGCCAGCCCGGCATGCTAGACGGCGTCTGCACCGACGCACTGCACGGTGCAGAGGCCGCCTGCGCAGCAAGCTGCCTCGCTGATCTTGTTGGCAAGATTCTCCTCTCTGATGAGCCCGCGTCTGATGCGGGCACCGAAGGCCCTGAGAGCCACCTTGTGAGCCTCCTCGATCAGCTCCACGTCGTTAGCGAGTCTGCTGCTGACTTGGAGTCGGTTGGCTCCACCGACCCGATGTTGGTCGACTCCGACACGGCATTGCTCGACGCGTTCCCCTCCAACGTGGTGGTCTACGATGAGCCGCTTCCTCGCTCGGACAGCTGCGGCAGCACCGTCACGGAAGTGCTCGTCATCAGCCACAGCCAACACTCTGGCGGAGGTGGCCAGGATCCGCTGCAAGCGGCGATACAAGACTTGACTGCGCCCATCCCGGAAGACGTCGACGCTGAGACGCTGGAGGCACACCGCCTCCAGCTCGTCAAGAGCGCCAACCAGCTGGCCAGCATGAGACACCTTTCGGAGGCCTACCAACGGGAAATGGACCGTGCCATCGGCGGTACGCCGGCTCTTGGTGGGCCCAGCCGCATTTGCTTGGTCTGGCAGCGTGGCGCGACCATCGCCAGCATGTTCGAAATAGATCGTCCTGTCTACGCCACGCCTGCATAGAACATACGAGTTGCCCAAGCGGCGGCAGACGAGCTAGACAAGCTCGAGGGCGACGAGCGTCGCCACATGACCGAGCGAGTTCAGCAGCTCCTCGACGCGGCTGCTGAGCAATAGGATGCCGGGTGCCGGACTGAAGCGCCCAACTGGCGAAGCGACGATCCGCCTCCTCGACGAGACCAAGGCGCGGCATCCCGAACGCCGACTGGTGGCGCCCGCGACAGAAGAGACAAGGAGCCGGCTGCCAGCTGCATCCGGACTCGCATCACCATCGAGCGCGACCAAGATGGCCGCCCAAGAGCGGTGCAGTGGCGAGACGACTGTCCGCCTCCTCCTCCCCGCAGGGAGAGGCGCGTCTCCCCACCGCCTGTTGAGCATCCGACACTCGGCGACCGCCTTGGCCGCCGAGAAGGAGTCGGAGAGAACGATGCCCGCCACCGGATCGACCGTCTCAACCGATCCCTAGCGCTAGAAGAAGAAGAAGATGAGCTGAGTCCGCCTTGCTTTGGCCCCCGCCTCCGAGATGAGCCCTTCCCCAAAGGGTTCACTCTCCAGAGAGACACGCCCAAATACACCGGCTCCGTGAAGCCGGAGGACTGGCAGGTCGACTACTCCACAGCCGTCAGCATCGCGAACGGTAACAAGCACGTTGCCGTGGAGTACGTTCCGCTCATGTTCCAGGGCATGGCCCGGACATGGCTGAACAGCCTGAAGCCCCGCAGCATCAATAGCTGGGTTGATTTCACTGAAGCCTTCATCCGCAACTTCACCAGCACGTACAAGCGACCGCCCAAGCCTCGCCAACTCTCCTTGTGCGTTCAGGGCCCCGACGAGTCGACTCGCGACTATCTTACGCGTTGGGCTGAGTTGCACAACTCGTGCGAGGGTGTGCACGAGGTGCAGGCCATCGAGTATTTCACTGCCGGGTGCCGAGAGGGCACCCTCCTCAAGCACAAGCTTCTCTGTAACGAGCCGGCGACCCTCGACGAACTGCTGGTCATAGCGGACAAGTACGCCATGACCGACTCCTCTATGAAGACGAAAATTCAAGTCAATGTGTCGGGCAAGGTGGCCCCTCAAGCTCCTCGCACCCCGGCTGGTGACACCAGTCGACGACAGGAACCAAATGACAACAAGCACAAGTCCATGCAGCCGGCTTCCACTAGCCGACAGGTGGCAACAGTCGAAGATCAGCAGCCAGAGGGGCCGCCTCCTCCCAAGCGCTAGAAGGGCGGTAAACCCAACTGGCTGCCCGCTTTCTCGTACGAGCAGACTCTCGATGCGCCTTGCAAGTTCCATAGCGGCGTGAAGCCATCCAATCACACTACTCGGAAGTGCCACTGGCTCACCAGGATCCCCAAGGGCGACAGACTCCATCCTCCTCCACCAGCCGGCCCGCCGCCTCCTCCCCCTCAGCAGCCGGCGGCCCGGCCAGTCGGTGCCATACAAGATGAATACCCTAAGGAGCATGGAGCCTACATCATGTTCACCAGCATGGCCAACGACAAACGCAGCAGACGGCAGTAGCAACAAGAAGTGAATGTGGTAGCATCAGTGACCCCCGAGTTCATGCATTGGTCGGAGAAGCCCATCAGCTGGAGCAGAGCTGACCACCCGGAGGTGATGCCAAGTCCCGACTCTTACGCCTTGGTGTTGGATGCCACATTTGCCATAGAGAGGCGAGCTGCTCGCTTCTCCCGAGTCCTGATAGATGGCGGCAGCAGCATCAACATCCTGTACAAAGATACCATGGAGAAGTTGGGGATCAAGCAGAGACATCTTCAGCCCAGTCGGATTGTTTTTCATGGCATAGTTCCTAGCCTTTCCTGCTCACCAATCGGCAAGACTCAGATAGATGTCCTCTTCAGGGACAAAAATCATTTCCGCCGAGAGCCAGCCTGGTTTGAGGTGGTGGACCTCGAGAGCCCCTATCATGCACTGCTTGGCCGGCCTGCTCTGGCCAAGTTCATGGCGGTCCCCCACTATGCCTACCTCAAGATGAAGATGCCGAGCTCCAAGGGAATCCTGACCATAGCAGGAGACTACAAGAAGTCGTCCACCTGCGTAGCAGAGAGCAGCCGGTTAGCTGAGTCCCTCGTGATCGCGACTGAGAAGCGGCTCCTTGACCGGGTTGTGGCGATGGCAGGCAAGCAGCAGGAAATGTCACCTGACCCCAAGGAGTCGAAAGCCGAGGGCTCGTTCAAGCCGGCCAAAGAGACAAAGAAGATACACTTGGACCCAGAGCACCCGAAGAGGTACGCTGTCATAGGTGCAAACCTTGGCAGCAAATAGGAAGGCGAGCTCGTCGATCTCCTCCGTGAGAATCAGGACATCTTTGCATGGTCCCCCAAAGACATGCCGGGTGTTCCAACGGATTTCGCCGAGAACAAGTTACATGTCCGGTCTGATGCCAAGCCAGTCAGGCAGCCCTTGCGCCGTCTGTCAGAAGAAAAGAGAAGAGTCGTTGGATAAGAGATAGCCCGGCTTCTGGCAACCGGCTTCATCATGGAAGTATTCTTTCCAGAGTAGCTAGCCAACCCGGTCCTGGTGCTGAAGAAGAACAAACAGTGGCACATGTGTATTGATTACACCAGCCTCAACAAAACATGCCCCAAAGATCCGTTCGCTTTGCCAATAATTGACCAAGTAATTGACTCCACAGCCGGATGCGAGCTGTTGAGTTTTTTGGATGCGTACTCAGGGTACCACCAGATCAAACTGAAGCCGGCCGACAGGCTAAAGACCGCCTTCATCACGCCCTTTGGAGCCTTCTGTTACCTGACCATGACGTTCGGCCTGAGGAATGCTGGCACCACGTTTCAGCGCTGCATGCAGAAGTGTCTCCTCAAGCAACTCGGCAGAAACGCCCACGTCTACGTGGATGATGTGGTGGTGAAGATGGAGAAGTGTGGAACGCTGCTAGAAGACCTCAAGAAAACCTTTGAGAACTTGCGCCGATTTCAGATCAAGCTCAACCCGGAGAAGTGCGTCTTTGGAGTACCAGCCGACCAGCTTCTTGGCTTTATGGTCTCAGAGCACGGCATAGAGTGCAACCCTATGAAGATCAAAGCCATCAAGAGGATGGAAGTGCCCACCCGACTGCTGGACGTGCAAAAATTCACCGGCTGTTTGGCATCCATCAGCCGTTTCATCAGTCGGCTGGGCGAGAAGGATCTTCCGCTGTACCAGATCATGAAGAAGACCACTTTTTTCGAGTGGAACGATAAGGCGGATGAAGCTTTTCTCCAGCTCAAGAAGATGTTGACCACTCCGCCTGTCCTGGCAGCTCCGACTCCTAAGGAGCCCATGCTCCTCTACATCGCCGCCACCAGCCGGGTGGTCAGCACAGTCATAGTGGTAGAACGCAAGGAAGAAGGCAATGCACTACCAGTCCAGAGACCGGTGTATTACCTTAGTGAAGTATTGTCTGCCTCCAAGCAAAACTACCCCCACTATTAGAAGATGTGCTACGACGTACACTTTGCCGCCAAGAAGCTAAAGCCATACTTCCAAGAGCACCCAATCACTATGGTCTGCACGGCTCCGCTTGCCGAGATCATTGGAAGCCGAGATGCATCAGGACGAGTGGCCAAATGGGCCATAGATTTGGCCCCCTACACCATCTACTACCAACCTCGCACCGCCATCAAGTCACAAGCACTGGCCGACTTCCTCGTCGATTGGACCGAGACCCAGTACCTACCGCCAGCGCCAGACTCCACCCGTTGGCGAATGCACTTCGATGCTTCCAAGATGCGCACTGGTTTGGGAGCCGGCATCGTCCTCATCTCTCCCAAAGGAGATAAGCTCAGATATGTACTGCAAATTCACTTTGCCGCCTCCAACAACGTCGCTGAATACGAAGCACTCGTTCACGGGCTCCGACTTGCCAAGGAACTCGGCATTCGCCGGATCCTGTGCTATGGTGACTCTGACTTGGTGGTCCAGCAGTCGTCAGGCGACTGGGACGCTAAGGATGCAAACATGGCAAGCTACCACTTCCTCGCACAGCAACTCAGCGGATACTTTGAAGGGTGCGAGTTTCTCCATGTGCCAAGGAATGACAATGAGGAAGCAGATGCCTTGGCACAGATCGGCTCCACCCGGCAAGCAATACCAACCGGCGTCACCCTGCAACGCCTCCTCAAGTCGTCTGTCAAGCCATCGCCAGAGTCGGATTCCATCTTTGTGCCGGCTCCTCCTGAAGCAGTTGGATCTGACTTGAGGACCCCAGCAGCCGGCACGAGGAATTCGGCAGGCGACCCGGGGACTGCAGCAGCCGCACCCGGCCTGGGGACTTCAGAGCCCGGCTCAGGGACTGCAGCTGTCGGCCCGGGCACTTCATTGACTTAGCAAGCGGCAGCTGACTCCAACCTGTCGCCTCCCGGCCCAACCGCCCTCGTGCAAGTAGCAGTCTTAGCAATTGAAGAGATCGCAACACCTTCATGGGCCAAGCCCATCCTCAACTTCCTAGTGAACAAAGAACTGCCGACTGATGAGATCTCGGCCTAGCAAGTGCAACGCCGAGCAGCAGCATACACCATAGTCAACAGAGAGCTTGTAAGGCGCAATGTCACTGGCGCCTACCAGCGCTGCATAGAGCCGGAGCAAGGCCAGACAATCCTCAAAGATATCCATCAAGGCGAGTGTGGTCACCACGCGGCTTCAAGAGCACTTGTTGCCAAAGCTTTCCGCCATGGTTTTTCCTGGCCGACTGCCCTAGAAGATGCCGAAGACTTGGTCCCGAAATGCAAAGGGTACCAGAAGTTCCGCTCCAAGCCTCATCAGCCGACTTCTGCACTCAAGACTATCCCCATTGCCTGGCCCTTTGCCGTCCGGGGCCTGGACATCGTGGGACCATTCAAGATGGCGCGCGGCGGCATGACTCATCTGCTTGTCGCGGTGGACAAGTTCACCAAGTGGATAGAAGCAAAGCCAATTAAGAAATTGAATGGTCCGACTGCTGTGACTTTCATCTCCGACATCACCATCCGGTACGACATACCACACAGCATCATCACCGACAATAGCACAAACTTTGCCAAGGGTGCCTTGGCCTATTTCTGCGCGACGCAGGGCATCCGACTGGACTTAGCGTCCGTTGCCCATCCGCAGTTAAACGGTCATGTGGAGCGAGCAAACGGCCTCATTTTATCCGGTATCAAGCCTTGACTGGTCGAGCCTCTGGAGCGTTCGGCCGGCTGTTGGCTCGACGAGGTGCCGGCCGTCATCTGGAGTCTGCGCACAACTCCGAACAAGTCAACCGGCTTCACTCCTTTCTTCCTCGTCTACGGTGCCGAAGCCGTCATCTGACGGACATAGAATTCGACTCCCCTCGAGTCACCATGTACACCGAAGAGGAGGCAGAATAAGCATGGCAAGACGACGTCAATCTGCTGGAAGAGGGCCGACTGTTGGCACTCAGCCGGTCCACCATCTACCAGCAGAGTCTGCGCCACTACTACAACCGGAAGGTCAAGCCGAGATCCTTCCAAGAGGGAGACCTTGTGCTCCGGCTGATCCAGCGAATAGCCGGCCAGCACAAGCTCTCGACACCTTGGGAAGGCCCCTTCATCATCAGCAAGGTGTTGGGCAACGACTCCTTCTACCTCATTGACGCTCAGAAGCCTCGAGCACGCAGAAGAGAGGACTCCGGCAAGGAGACGGAGCGACCATGGAACGTGAATCTCCTTCAAAGGTTTTACAGTTAAAAGCAGTATGTACCATGCCAACTTTTGTATTAAGTACGAAGACTCCGGGTCCCTCGAGAAGAGCTCGGGGACTGCCCTCTTTTATCTATATGATAAGTATTACGCCTGTCATTCATGTTATTTCATTTATCCGTTTGGCACCGGGTTCGACCAGTCGACCCAGGGACTTGCCGCTTTGTACTATGAAATGCTTCCTTCAGCCGGACAAGTAGTGTGTTGGCACCTTAGATTTCTCCTGCCAGAGGCCACAGTTCGCATAGCGACCGCTCGGTCAGAAGGAGCTAAGGCGAAGAGGTTGTCGGCACAAAAAATGGCTAAGGACCTAAAGCATACACATAGTCCAAGCCGGCTTCTTGCCTCACCGGTCGGCTGCCAAGCAGCCGGCCGACCGACTTCTACTTAAACTTGCCAGAAAACTCTAAACCGACTAAGTACTTGCCTTCCCGAAAGCGGCTAAGTACTTGACCCAGCCACAGTTCGCAGAGCGGCTGTTCGGTTGGCAAGACGACAACCAAGGTAAGGCGGCAAAGGAAAAAAACCAAAGAGCAGAAGGCAAGAAAAGATAGAACTTGGAAGAATATTTACATAGCAAAAGGCCCTTGGCCGACATTCAACATAAGTTTGAAATACACCCTGCGGGTGGAATTGTGCAAAGTTAACAACGTCGAGACTGATAAGCAGGTAAAACAAAAGATAAACTGGCAGCCTAGGGAGCAGCAGACGGATTCGATGGAACGGAGGAGTCGGTGGCGCTGGTTGGTGGAGCGGCCGGCTGGTCGGTCTCCGCTTGGTCGCCTTCAGGAGCAACTGGCTCGCTCGGGCGTGGCTCATTGCTGGAGGCGCGGTCGAGTTGAGGCTGGTCGTCCGCTCCGACCTTTGGCGCCTCCTCTCCACCTTCCTCCTCCTCGCCTTCTTCCTCGCCGCTGGAGTTGATCACCTCGGCCGAGTCCTCGCTGTCCTCCGGGTTCAGTCCGAACCATTCTGGTGGCGCCTCGGCGCCGTTCTCGGCCCGCTCCGGGACAAAGACGCTAGTGTCGGTGTACTCGGCGATTGCCGCCGCATGCTTGACAAGGTCGTCCTCCACCGCCATCAGCTCTCCCTGGGCCTCTAGACGAAACGTGGTCAACTGGGCTAGATTTAGCCCAGGATACCACGCTTTGACGAACTCCAATGCTCGGCGCGCTCCAGCTCGGGCCGAGGAGCCCTTCCAGGCCTCAAGATGGCCAGCCGCCACCTCTAGCCAGTCGGCCGTCCGACTGGGAGTGCGCGGTGCCGGCATGTCCGGCCACAGGGCGGCGATTGCCTGGGTGCTGACACGCTGAAGACGGCGCAGTATCCGGTGAGATGGCCGAAGACGGGCCTCGATGCTCAGGAGTTGCTCGTTAAGGGTCCGGGGGGGGGGGGTCGGCAGCAATCTGCGCACCTTCCGCCCTCCGTCCTCCGTGATCAGTTTCAATGGCCTGATTGGCAGCGTCAGAATGACCAGGGAAGAAGTCTGCCAAAACAGAAAGCAAAGAGCCAAAGTCAGAGATGAGAAACCGGCTCGGCTAGCAGCCGACAGCTCAAAGAAGGAAAAAAAGGGAAGCTCACCATCAACTATGTCTTCAATCTCGTGAAAGCCGGAAGTCAGCATCGGCTCCTTGTCGGTCCAGGCGGAGCGTTCGGTCGCAAACTCAGCAAGGAGGTTGGTCTCCTTGTCCTCCGCCTCCTTCTGGACCTTCTTGAGAAGCTCCGCCTGCTCCGCCAGTTGCGTGACCAGCTGGTCACGCTCCTCGGCCAGCTTGCTGCACTAAGTCTCCTTGGCATGAAGCGCGGTGTTGGCCTCGCCCAGCTGCTGCTGCAGGGTGGCGTTGGCCTCTGCAAAATTGGAAAAAGAAAGAACATCAAAAACCAGTGAGAAAAGATGAAGTTGCCAGGAAGATCCGGCCCGACTGCTCAGCAGTCGGCCCGAATCTCGGGGACTACAGCCCGCGGGTGCGCCAGCGCGCCCCCGCGAAGAAGGAAAAGGACTTACTCCGGCTCTCCGACAAGTCGAAGGCACGTCGATCCAACTCCTGGACTTTGGAGTTGAAGGCGGTCGCACGGATGTTATGATAGTCCTGCAGCAAAGACATTAGTACTAGAGCTTGCCAATTAAAGTTCCGGGCCGCCTGCTCAGCAGTTGGCCCAAAACTCGGGGACTACACCCAGTGGGTGCGCTGGCGCGATCCCACGAAGCAATACAAGAATTAAAAACAAATAAGAAAGAGGCGTAACCGGATGGCTTCTCATGATTCCAGGAACGCCTTGTTGTAGTGCTTGATAGCGCCGGCCTCAGCGCGGAGTCTGGCTTGAACGTCCAAGACCGCCTTGTTCAGAGAGCCCGTCCCGCCTCCTCGCACCCACCCAGTGGGCGCGGCGCTAGTCGCCTCGATGTCTGGGATCGAGGAGCTTGTGGCACCGGTCTCCAGCGGGCGTGGCGCCGAGGCCGCCTTCGCGAGTCGGCGGTGTGAGGGCATGAGTGTTGGGGAACGTAGTAATTTCAAAAATTTCCTACGCACACGCAAGATCATGGTGATGAATAGCAACGAGAGGGGAGAGTGTTGTCCACGTACCCTCGTAGACCGAAAGCGGAAGCGTTAGCACAACGCAGTTGATGTACTCGTACGTCTTCACGATCCGATCGATCAAGTACCAAACGCACGACACCTCCGAGTTCAGCACACGTTCATCCCGATGACGTCCCTCGAACTCCGATCCAGCCGAGTGTTGAGCGAGAGTTTCGTTAGCACGACGGCGTGGTGACGATGTTGATGTTCTACCGAGCAGGGCTTCGCCTAAGCACCGATACAGTATTATCGAGGTGGACTATGGTGGAGGGGGGCACCGCACACGGGTAAAAGATCAAACAGATCAATTGTTGTCTCTAGGGTGCCCCCTGCCCCCGTATATAAAGGAGCAAGGGAGGAGGAGGCCGGCCCTAGGAGGGGCGCGCCAAGGGAGTAGGATTCCTACTCCTAGTTGGAGTAGGTTTCCTCCTTTCCTAGTCCAACTAGGAGAAGGGGGGAAAGGGGGGAAGAGGAGAAGGAAGGGAGAGGGGGGCCGCACCCCAAACCCCTTGTCCAATTCGGACTGGGCTTGGGAGGGGCGCGCGCCACCTCCTGGCTGCTGCCTCTCCTTCCCGCTAAGGCCCATTAAGGCCCAATACTTCTTTCCCGTATTCCTGTAACTCCCCGGTACTCCGAAAAATGACCGAATCACTCGGAACCTTTCCGATGTCTGAATATAGTCGCCCAATATATCGATCTTTACATCTCGACCATTTCGAGACTCCTCGTCATGTCCCCGATCTCATCCGGGACTCCGAACTACCTTCGGTACATCAAAACACATAAACTCATAATATAACCGTCATCGAAACGTTAAGCGTGCGGACCCTATGGGTTTGAGAACTATGTAGACATGATCTACACACGTCTCCGTTCAATAACCAATAGCGGAACCTGGATGCTCATATTGGCTCCCACATATTCTACAAAGATCTTTATCGGTCAGACCGCATAACAACATACGTTGTTCTCTTTGTCATCGGTATGTTACTTGCCCGAGATTAGATCGTCGGTATCTCAATACCTAGTTCAATCTATTTACCGGCAAGTCTCTTTACTCGTTCCGTAATACATCATCCCGCAACTAACTCATTAGTTGCAATGCTTGCAAGGATTAAGTGATGTGCATTACCGAGAGGGCCCAGAGATACCTCTCCGACAATTGGAGTGACAAATCCTAATCTCGAAATACGCCAACCCAACAAGTACCTTTGGAGACACCTGTAGAGCACCTTTATAATCACCCAGTTACGTTTTGACGTTTGGTAGCACACAAAGTGTTCCTCTGGTAAACGGGAGTTGCATAATCTCATAGTAATAGGAACATGTATAAGTCATGAAGAAATCAATAGCAACATACTAAACGATCGTGTGCTAAGCTAACGGAATGGGTCATGTCAATCACATCATTCTGCTAATGATGTGATCCCGTTAATCAAATGACAACCCATGTCAATGGCTAGGAAACTGAACCATCTTTGATCAACGAGCTAGTCTAGTAGAGGCATACTAGTGACTCTCTGTTTGTCTATATATTCACACATGTATTATGTTTCCGGTTAATACAATTATAGCATGAATAATAAACATTTATCATTATATAAGGAAATAAATAATAACTTTATTATTGCCTATAGGGCATATTTCCTTCAGTCTCCCACTTGCACTAGAGTCAATAATCTAGTTCACATCGCCATGTGATTTAACACCAATAGTTCACATCACCATGTGATTAACACCCATAGTTCACATCGTCATGTGACCAACACCCAAAGGGTTTACTAGAGTCGATAATCTAGTTCACATCCTTATGTGATTAACACCCAAAGAGTACTAAGGTGTGATCATGTTTTGCTTGTGAGAGAAGTTTAGTCAACGGGTCTGCCACATTCAGATCCATATGTATTTTGCAAATTTCTATGTCAACAATGCTCTGCACGGAGCTACTCTAGCTAATTGCTCCGACTTTCAATATGCATCCAGATTGAGACTTAGAATCATCTGGATGAGTGTCAAAGTTTGCATCAACGTAACCCTTTACGACGAACCTTTTGTCACCTCCATAATCGAGAAACATATGCTTATTCCACTAAGGATAATTTTGACCGCTATTCAGTGATCTACTCCTAGACCACTATTGTACTCCCTTGCCAAAATCAGTGTAGGGTATACAATAGATCTGGTTCATAGCATGGCATACTTTATAGAACCTATGGCTGAGGCATAGGGAATGACTTTCATTCTCTTTCTATGTTCTGCCGTGGTCGGGCTTTGAGTCTTACTCAATTTCACACCTTGTAACACAGGCAAGAACTCTTTCTTTGACTGTTCCATTTTGAACTACTTCAAAATCTTGTCAAGGTATGTACTCATTGAAAAAACTTATCAAGAGCCTTGATCTATCTCTATATATCTTGATGCTCAATATGTAAGCAACTTCACCGAGGTCTTTCTTTGAAAAACTCCTTTCAAATACTCCGTTATGCTTTGCAGTATATTTCTACATTATTTTCGATCAACAATATGTCATTCACATATACTTATCAGAAATGTTGTAGTGCTCCCACTCACTTTCTAGTAAATACAGGCTTCATCGCAAGTCTGTATAAAACTATATGCTTTGATCAACTTATCAAAGCATATATTCCAACTCCGAGATGCTTGCACCAGTCCATAGATGGATCGCTGGAGCTTGCATATTTTGTTAGCACCTTTAGGATTGAAAAAACCTTCTGGTTGCACCATATACAACTCTTCTTTAATAAATCCATTAAGGAATGCAATTTTGTTTATCCATTTGCCAGATTTCATAAAATGCGGCAATTGCTAACATGATTCGGACAGACTTAAGCATAGTTACGAGTGAGAAACTCTCATCATAGTCAACACCTTCAACTTGTCAAAAACCTTTTTGTGACAATTCTAGCTTTTGTAGATAGTAACACTACTATCAGCGTCCATCTTCCTCTTGAAGATCCATTTAATCTCAATGGCTTGCCGATCATTGGGCAAGTCAATCAAAGTCCATACTTTGTTCTCATACATGGACCTCATCTCAGATTTCATGGCCTCAAGCCATTTTGCGGAATCTGGGCTCATCATCGCTTTTTCATAGTTCGTAGGTTCGTCATGGTCAAGTAACATGACCTCCCGAATAGGATTACCGTACCACTCTAGTGTGGATCTTACTCTGGTTGACCTACGAGGTTCAGTAGTAACTTGATCTGAAGATACATGATCATCATCATTAGCTTCCTCACTAATTGGTGTAGGAGTCACAGGAACAGATTTCTGTGATGATCTACTTTCCAATAAGGGAGTAGGTACAGTTACGTCATCAAGTTCTTCTTGCTAAACCATAGTTCATACTGTGTCGTCTCAATAGATTTTGACGGTGCCCTATTTAACGTGAATGCAGCTGTCTCTAATGCATAACCCCAAAACGATAGTGGTAGATCAGCAAGAGACATCATAGATCGTACCATATCTAATAAAGTACGGTTACTACGTTCGGACACACCATTACACTGTGGTGTTCCAGGTGGCGTGAGTAGTGAAACTATTTCACGTTGTTTTAACTGAAGACCAAACTCGTAACTTAAATATTTGTCTCGGCGATCAGATCGTAGAAACCTTATTTTCTTGTCACGATGATTTTCCACTTCACTCTGCAATTCTTTGAACTTTTCAAATGTTTCAGACTTATGTTTCACCAAGTAGATATACCCATATCTGCTCAAATCATCTGTGAAGGTCAGAAAATAATGATACCCACCGCGAGCCTCAACACTCATCGGACCGCATACATCAGTATGTATTATTTCCAATAAGTCAGTTGCTCGCTCCATTGTTCCGAAGAACGGAGTCTTAGTCATCTTGCCCATGAGGCATGGTCCGCAAGCATCAAGTGATTCATAATCAAGTGATTCCAAAAGCCCATCAACATGTAGTTTCTTCATGCGCTTCACACCAATATGACCTAAACAGCAGTGCCACAAATAAGTTTCATTATCATTATTAACTTTGCATCTTTTGGCTTCAATATTATGAATATGTGTATCACTATCATCGAGATCCAAGGAACCATTTTCATTGGGTCTGTAACCATATAAGGTTTTATTCATGTAAACAGAACAACAATTATTCTCTAACTTAAATGAATAACTGTATTGCAATAAAGATGATCAAATCATATTCATGCTCAACGCTGATAACTCACAAGTATAGGGGATCGCAACAGCTTTCGAGGGTAGAGTATTCAACCCAAATTTATTGATTCGACACAAGGGGAGCCAAAGAATATTCTCAAGTATTAGCAGCTGAGTTGTCAATTCAACCACACCTGGAAACTTAGTATCTGCAGCAAAGTGTTTAGTAGCAAAGTAATATGATAGTGGTGGTAACGACAACAAAAGAGTAAAGAAAGCAAAGTAATATTTTTGGTGTTTTGTAGTGATTGTAACAGTAGCAACGGGAAAGTAAATAAGCGTAAACCAGAATATGGAAAGCTCGTAGGCATCAGATCAGTAATGGATAATTATGCCGGATGCGATTCATCATGTAACAGTCATAACATAGGGTGACACAGAACTAGCTCCAATTCATCAATGTAATGTAGGCATGTATTCCGAATATAGTCATACGTGCTTATGGAAAAGAACTTGCATGACATCTTTTATCCTACCCTCCCGTGGCAGCGGGGTCCTATTGGAAACTAAGGGATATTAAGGCCTCCTTTTAATAGAGTACCGGAACAAAGCTTTAGCACATAGTGAATACATGAACTCCTCAAACTATGGTCATCACTGGGAGTTTTCCCGATTATTGTCACTTCGGGGTTGCCGGATCATAACACATAGTAGGTGACTATAGACTTGCAAGATAGGATCAAGAACTCACATATATTCATGAAAACATAATAGGTTCAGATCCAAAATCATGGCACTCGGTCCCTAGTGACAAGCATTAAGCATAGCAAAGTCATAGCTACGTCAATCTCAAAACATAGTGGATACTAGGGATCAAACCCTAACAAAACTAACTCGATTACATGATAAATCTCATCCAACCCATCACCGTCCAGCAAGCCTACGATGGAAATACTCACGCACGGCGGTGAGCATCATGAAATTGGTGATGGAGGATGGTTGATGATGACGACGGCGACGAATCCCCCTCTACGGAGCTTCGAACGGACTCCAGATCAGCCCTCCCGAGAGGTTTTAGGGCTTGGCGGCGGCTCCGTATCGTAAAACGCGATGATTTCTTCTCCTCTATTTTTTTCTCTCTGAAAGCAAATATATAGAGTTGGAGTTGGCGTCGAAAGGTCTCCAGGAGGCCCACGAGGTAGGGGGCGCGCCCTAGGGGGGGGGGCACCCTCGTGGATAGGGTGTGGGGCCCTGGTCTTCATCTTTGGCGAGTATTTTTTATTATTTATTGTAAGATATTCCGTGGAGTTTCAGGTCATTTCGAGAACTTATGTTTTCTGCACATAAAACAACATCATGGTAATTCTGCTGAAAACAACGTCAGTCCGGGTTAGTTCCATTCAAATCATACAAGTCAGAGTCCAAAACAAGGGCAAAAGTGTTTGGAAAAGTAGATACGACGGAGACGTATCAACTCCCCCAAGCTTAAACCCTTGCTTGTCCTCAAGCAATTCAGTTGACAAACTGAAAGAAAGAAAGAAAAACTTTTACAAACTCTGTTTGCTCTTGTTGTTGAAAATATGTCAAGCAAGCATTCAAGTTTTCAGCAAAGTCTATAACTAACCACATTTGCAATAATTCTCAGGTCTCATAATTGATCATATCAATAGCATAATCAACTAGCAAGCCATAATAATAAATCTCGGATGACAACACTTTCTCAAAACAATCATAATATGATATAACAAGATGGTATCTCGCTAGCCCTTTCTGAGACCGCAAAACATAAATGCAGAGCAACTTTAAAGATCAAGGACTGACTAGACATTGTAATTCATGGTAAAAGAGATCCAACCATAGTCATACCCAATATAGATTAACAGTGATGAATGCAAATGACAGCTGTGCTCTCCAGCTAATGCTTTTTAATAAGAGGGTGATTATTCAACATAAAAGTAAATAGATAGGCCCTTCGCAGAGGGAAGCAGGGATTTGTAGAGGTGCCAGAGCTCGGTTTTGAAATAGAGATAAATAATATTTTGAGCGGTATACTTTCATTGTCAACATAACAACTAAGAGATGGCGATATCTTCCATGTCACACACATTATAGGCGGTTCCCAAACAGAATGGTAAAGTTTATACTCCCCCTCCACCAACAAGCATCAATCCATGGCTTGCTCGAAACAACGAGTGCCTCCAACATACATCAGGTCCCATGGGGAGTTTTGTTTGCAATTAATTTTGATTTAGTTTGCATAAAGCATGGGATTGGGCATCCCGGTGACCAGCCATTTTCTCGTGAGTGAGGAGCGGAGTCCACTCCTCTTGAGAATAACCCTCCTAACATGGAAGATAAGGGCATGGTTGATACATGAGCTATTCGAGCATACAAAACAGAATGTTTATTTGAAGGTTTAGATTTTGGCACATAAAAATGTACTTGGAACGGCAGGTAGATACCGCATATAGGAAGGTATGGTGGACTCATCTGGAATAACTTTGGGGTTTAAGGGATTGGATGCACAAACAGTATTCCCGCTAAGTACAGGTGAAGGCTAGCAAAAGACTAGGAAGCGACCAACTAGAGAGCGACAACAGCCATGTACATGCATTAAAATTAATAAACATTGGATGCAAGCATGAGTAGGATATAATCCACCATGAACATAAATATCGTGAAGGCGATGTTGATTTGTTTCAACTACATGCATGAACATGTGCCAAGTCAAGTCACTTAAATCATTCAAAGGAGGATACCACCCCATCATACCACATCATAACCATCTCAATAGCATGTTGGCACGCAAGGTAAACCATTATAACTCATAGCTAATCAGGCATGGCATAAGCAACTATGATCTCTAATTGTCATTGCAAACATGTTTATTCATAACAAGCTGAATCAAGAACGATGAGCTCATCATATTTACAAAAACAAAAGAGGCCGAGTTCATACCAGCTTTTCTCATCTCAATCAGTCCATCATATATCATCATAATTGCCTTTCACTTGCACGACCGAACGAAGTGAATAATAATAAGAGTGCACATGCATTGGACTAAGCTGGAATCTGCGAGCATTCAATAAATAGGAGAAGACAAGGCAATATGGGCTCTTGATTAAATCAATAATAAAGCATATAAGATCCACGTCAACAATTTAATCATGGTCTTCTCCTACTGACCCCCAAAGAAAATAAAAGGAATAAAAACTATTTACACGAGAAAGCTCCCAACAAGCAAAAGAAGAACGGGAAATATTTTTGGATTTTCTTTTTAATTACTACTACAGCAGAAAAATAAACTACTACTAATTTTTTTGGTTTTTCTTAAGGTTTATCAAACACACAAGAAGAAAGCAGGAAAAAGAAAATAAACTAGCATCGATATTACAGTGAAAGAGTATGAGCACCGACATCTAGCAATGAGTGTGTGTGAACATAAATGTAATGTCGGCGAGAAATACGTACTCCCCCAAGCTTAGGCTTTTGGCCTAAGTTGGTTTATTGCTAGGGATAGCCTGGCGGATACCTGTAGGTGTAGCTGGGGTCATACTGTGATGAAAAATAGTTGGGGTTGTACTGTGATGCAGCAGCTATCGCATCCTATGGACTAACATAACAATCATGGCGAGCTACTGTGATGCGGCAGCTCGAGGAGAAAGAAGGTAAGAGATACCTTATGGAAAAAATATATAAAAGCGCAATTGCAAAAATATGACAGGATTAACATGGCTATTGTAGGGGCCACAACTGAGGTGGCGACCCTTAAGCAAGCGCCGGCCGAGGCCGAGAAGAGAGCGGCCGCGGAGCGCACCGAGCGGGAGAAATATGAGGCGCAAGTTGGCGAGGTACGGCAAGAGCTCCAGGTTCTCATGGAAGAACATGAGAGTTGGATCTTGACTGAAGGACGCGAGCGTCCGAGCTCGTGGCGGCTATTGAAAGTGCCAAGTCTGCCAAGGCCGAATCGCAGAAGGCCCTCCAGGAGTTGGATGCGGTGAAAAAGATAGCGGCGGGTAAGGCATTCTTTATGCAAAGCAGACATGTAAAAGTGAGCTTCTTGTTACTTACCCGAATCCGGAGCTCTCCAGGAGTATTCGCAGATCTTCCTCGTAGCGTGTCCGATGCCGCCGCATTCTACCGAGCCGAGGAGGGCAGCTCGACAGAGAGGGTGTTCTGGTCTCAGTATGCTGAGGCCAGACACCCAGTGTGTGATAGCCTGGCTTATTAGGGATGATAGACTACTCATATCAATAAGGAATTCCTTCTTTTCCGGGAGCCCATTCGGACAGAACTCCAAAGTTAAGCGTGCTCAGCTTGGAGTAGTGTCAGGATGGGTGACCGACCGGGAAGTTGCTCCCGGGTGCGCACGAGTGAGGACAAAGTGCGCAGAAAAGACTAGTATTGATCTGTGGGGCCAGTCTAGATCCCGCCAGGAGTAACGACCACCGGCGGGTGTGTCCGGGGCGTTACAAGTTGGTATCAGAGCCGACCCTCGCGGTTACACGGATGGTTGCGGACAGGTGTGTGGTCATGTTGTTCATGACGTTTGTGACCCGTCGTGGCACCCGGCATGGCACATGTACCGGACTGGAAGCACAAACATTTGTGCCAAGAGGGAACCTTCCTGTGGCCCGACGAGGACGTCGGTTCCTCTGAGTGGGGGTGTATGTGATAGCCTGGCTTATTAGGGATGATAGACTACTCATATCAATAAGGAATTCCTTCTTTTCTGGGAGCCCATTCGGACAGAACTCCAAAGTTAAGCGTGCTCAGCTTGGAGTAGTGTCAGGATGGGTGACCGACCGGGAAGTTGCTCCCGGGTGCGCACGAGTGAGGACAAAGTGCGCAGAAAAGACTAGTATTGATCTGTGGGGCCGGTCTAGATCCCGCCAGGAGTAACGACCACCGGCGGGTGTGTCCGGGGCGTTACACAGTGCCCCTGAGCGACCAGCTGAAGCAGCTGGTCGAGCTCCATAAGGTAGCCGAACAGGCCATGAAGGGCCTTATAGTTCGGCTGTGGCCCGGAGAGGCTCTGCCTGGGAGCTACTTCGGGCTGGTGCAGCGGCTGGTGGAGGCCTGTCCAAGGCTCGAAGTCATCAAGCGCTCCGTCTGCATCGAAGGTGCCCGTAGGGCCCTTGCCCGCGCTAAGGTGCACTGGGGCAAGCTGGATGGTGAGAAGCTTGTGAAGGATGGGCCACCGCCGGGGAAAGAGCATCGCAAGCTCGAAAACTATTATAAGGACGTTCTGAAGGGTGACCGCCTTATGGCGGATGAATGTTCCAGGGATGTAATTTTTGAGTAAACTCGCTCGTATTGTCCTGTGCGCTGAAAACTTGTTCATATGCGCTAAGCAATGCTTTTTGAATTTAAAATATTACTTTCTGTGCGGCTGTTTATCCAAATTGAGAGATGGCCAGTCGTCGGCTTCTGCCCCCGTGCCACTAGTGCAGGGGTGTTCGGGATAAACCTGACCGCTCTTTTCCCCATGTTTGGGTCCTTCGAGGGAGGCGCTCAGCACAACGAACAAGGCAATCGGACTATAATGCTTGAACACTCTCACTTAGCCATAGAATTCTATAATTTTAAATTTCGGCGAAGCCCCTAGTATTCGGAAGACCGAGTTCGGGGCGCTATCCACGCCTTTGGCCGGACAAAGCCGACTCCTCGCTCTAAGCGGCATAAGTCTTTAGGGACTCGAAAAACCTCTCGAACAGCGACCAGTCTCTCGCTTCATCATGACAGTGAGTTTTAGCTTTCTCTACTGAGGTGCTCCGCCCAGCTCAACTAGGGCACAATCGCAGTAGTTCTCCTAGTTCTACGTTAGCTGATACAACGGAACGTAAGGCACCAAAACATAGGAGCCGGGCAAACCCAACTATTGACCCAAGACATGATTCGGAGCCAATGCATATAATGCTATAAGTTCGGGGTGCCGTACTTGTTAAAGTATTCGGACTTCTCACACCATATTGGGGGGGGGGGGGTACTAAAGCCCCTGGCGTATTGACCATACCAAAGTGTACGGGTGCAACATGTTGTTAATGAACATATATTTGTAAAAAAAGAGTAATGCAAAAATAGACAAAAGCTATGCATTGTTTATAGAAAGGTTGCGATCGAAGCAGAACGATACAAATAGTGCGATAAGCAAAAGCGGGACTATTTAACATGTCCTTTCCAGGGGCAAGCTGTGGAATAGTATGCAAAACAGGTATACTGCTCGTGATAGAGACCACCTGGGATTTTTATAATGCGGCGTAGCTTTTCTGCTTCCCTGGTTCTTGCATCGTTTGTGGGGCAGTTGGATTGCCGAACAGGTCTTTCGAAGTATGGAGTCCTGAAAGTAAGAGAAAATAAAGAAATTGACAACCCCTAGTGCGGTTTAAGCCGTGTTTCGGGCGTGCCGTGATGGTGCCCCTCCCCCTGTGTCCATGGTATTTCGAGAGCGTAGTTATGTACGCGAAGCACTGGTTTCGCTATTTCGCGAGGGCTAGGGTTGGGGCCGCGTTGCTACGCCTGCTTGGAACGTGCCAGACGGTCTTGTTGTAGGTTACTCCGGGCGCGCTTGACAGTGTCCGGACGTTTAACGGCCGGACTTGAGAGCTTCCTTGAGAGGCTGCTTTGTACTTCCGCTGCGAGGGCCGCCGTATGCTCCTCCGTTCGGAGGGAGTGTTTGGTGTTTCCATTGACCATGATTACTCCTCGAGGGCCTGGCATCTTGAGCTTAAGGTATGCGTAGTGTGGCACCGCATTGAACTTTGCAAATGCGGTTCGCCCGAGCAGTGCGTGATAGCCACTGCGGAACGAGACTATGTCGAAGAGTAACTCCTCGCTTCGGAAATTATCCGGAGATCCGAAGACCACTTCAAGTGTGACTGAGCCTGTACAGTTGGCCTCTACACCTGGTATGATGCCTTTAAAGGTCATTTTGGTGGGCTTAATCCTCTAGGGATCTATGCCCATTTTTGCACTGTATCCTGGTAAAGCAGGTTCAGGCTGCAGCCGCCATCCATAAGGACTCTTGTGAGATGAAATCCGTCAATAATTGGGTCTAGAACCAATGCGGCAAATCCGCCATGACGGATGCTAGTGGGGTGGTCCCTTCGATCGAAGGTGATCGGGCAGGAGGACCATGGGTTGAACTTTGGGGCGACTGGCTCCATCGCATATACGTCCCTTAACGCACGCTTCCGCTCCCCCTTGGGGATGTGGGTTGCGTATATCATGTTCATCGTCCGCACTTGTGGGGGAAAACCCTTCAGTCCACTGTTGTTCGGCGGCCGGGGCTCCTCCTCGTCATCGCTACGCAGCCCCTTGTCTCTATTTTCGGCATTTAACTTGCCTGCCTGCTTGAACACCCAACAATCCCTGTTGGTGTGATTGTCTGGCTTTTCGGGGGTGCCATGTATCTGGCACAAGCGGTCAAGTATTCGGTCCAAACTAGACGGGCCCTAAGTATTTCTTTTGAATGGCTTTTCCGCTGACCGGATTTATAGCCTCTGAATTCGGCATTGACCGCCGTATCCTCGTTGCTGTCGCTGTTAACGCGACGCTTTTGCTTGTTCCGACGCGACCTGCCACTGTTGTCCTTGGTGTCAGAATTACCAAGGTTCTTGGTCAAGTTATTGCTACGAGCTAGCCAGCTGTCTTCTCCCGCGCAAAAGCGGGTCATGAGCGTCGTGAGTGCTGCCATGGATTTCGGCTTTTCCTGTCCAAGGTGCCGGGCAAGCCACTCGTCGCGGATATTATGCTTGAACGCTGCTAGGGCCTCAGCGTCCGGACAGTCGACTATTTGCTTTTTCTTTGTTAGGAACCGTGTCCAGAATTGCCTGGCCGATTCCTCTGGCTGCTGAATTATGTGGCTTAGGTCATCGGCGTCTGGTGGTCGCACATAGGTGCCTGGAAATTGTCGAGGAATGCGGCTTCCAGGTCCTCCCAACAACCGATTGATTCTCCTGGCAAGCTGTTAAGCCAATGCCGAGCTGGTCCCTTGAGTTTGAGTGGGAGGTATTTGATGGCGTGTAGATCATCGCCGCGGGCCATGTGGATATGAAGGAGATAATCCTCAATCCATACCGCGGGATCTGTTGTGCCATCGTATGATTCGATGTTCACGGGTTTGAAACCCTCAGGGATTTGATGATCTATTACTTCATCTGTGAAGCATAGGGGGTGTGCGGCGCCTCTGTATTGGGCAATATCACGACGCAGCTCAAACAAGCTTTGTCTATTGTGTTCGGCCCGGCCGGATTTATTATAACCGGAGTGACGATCACCGTCATGTGCCGTGGGGCGCCCGCGCTCTCTGTAGATCGATCTTGTTTGCTTTGCCTTGTCCTCCAATATGTCTCACAGGTCTGGCGCATTTTCCCGTGCCTTAGAATGTTTTGAGCGGCGCCGGGGTGCGGCTTGAGTGGAGGGCCGAGAGGCCTCTTTGTCACGGCCGCGAGGTGGCCGATCGGCCGTATCATGCGCTGGTGATGTAGGTTTAGGTGCTTCCTCCTCTGATCAGGGTAGCAACCTGCGCTTTGGGTAGCTCTTGGAGGGGCGTTTGAGTTCATACTCTTCGGCCGCAAGGACTTCAGTCCATCTGTCGGCTAGCAAATCTTGATCAGCTCTAAGCCGTTGCTGTTTTTTCTTGAGGCTGCTTGCCGTGGCCATAAGCCTGCGTTTGAAACGCGCTTGTTCGACGGGATCCTCTGGCATGATGAATTCGTCGTCGTCGAGGCTTGCCTTGTCCTTGGAGGGAGGCATATAATTATCATCCTCGACCTCTCTGTCTGCCGCTCTCTCGTGAGGGCTGGCTTCTCCATCCTCCTGTGCTGAATCTTGCTGGAGGGAGTGTTCTTCGGCGCTATCCGGAGTATTATTATCTCCTGTGCCGGAATCACCGTTTTTGCTTTGGCGGGATTTTGAGCGGCGCCGCTGACGCCGGCGCTTAGGCTGTTTCTTGGAGGGGTCATCCCCCGCTGTTCCATCGCCATCTCCTTCTTTTGGGGTATCCACCATGTATATGTCATACGACGAGGTGGCTTTCCAGTGCCCTATAGGTGCTGGTTCTTGATCGTCTCCTGCATCGGCGTCCATACCGTCGATGTCTTCGGAGTCGAAGTCGAGCATGTCAGTCAAATCATCGACAATGGCTACAAAGTGGGTGGTGGGTGGGCTTTGAATTTCTTCATTGTCCGTATCCAAACCTTGCTGACCGTAATCCGGCCAGGGCTCTCCTGATAAAGAGAGAGACTTTAGTGACTTCAGGATATCGCCAAAGGGCGAGTACTGAAAGATGCCCTCGGCGGTGAACTCCATGATCGGCGCCCAACCGGATTCGATCGACAGGGGCGCGGAGGGCTCGGAATCCGGAGAGGAGTCCGGCCACTCAGAGTCACGGGCCTTGCGGAGTGCGGGGCTGGTGTTCGGCTCGATCGCCGTTGGGATCGCAGCCCCTGAGGCGGCGTCTAACCACTCATCCTCGATCGGTGCAGTTGGTCCTGAATCGAGGGTCGGAACCGATGCGTGTGCGGCCTCCAGGGCACTGTTCGGCAGCAGAGCTAGATCATGCCCATCGTGACAGTGCGGCGCGCTCGGCCGTGGCTCGAATTCGTCGAAGATCAAGTCCCCGCGGACGTCAGCCGTGTAGTTTAAACTTCCAAATCTGACCTGATGGCCAGGGGCGTAGCTTTTGATCTGCTCCAGATGGCCAAGCGAATTGGCCCGTAGTGCAAAGCCGCCGAAGACGAAGATCTATCCGGGGAGAAAAGTCTCACCCTGGACTGCATCTCTATTGATGATCGGAGGAGCCATCGGGCCTAAAAGCGACGACACAGAGGAACTCTCAATGAAAGCACCAATGTCGGTGTCAAAACCGGCGGATCTCGGGTAGGGGGTCCCGAACTATGCATCTAGGCGGATGGTAACAGGAGACAAGGGACACGAAGTTTTACCCAGGTTCGGGCCCTCTTGATGGAGGTAAAACCCTATGTCCTGCTTGATTAATATTGATGATATGGGTAGTACAAGAGTAGATCTACCACGAGATTGAGGAGGCTAAACCCTAGAAGCTAGCCTATGGTATGATTGTTCTTCGTCCTATGGACTAAAACCCTCCGGTTTATATAGGCACCGGAGAGGGCTAGGGTTACATAGAGTCGGTTACAATGGGAAGAGATCTACATATCCGTATTGTCAAGCTTGCGTTCCACGCCAAGGAAAGTCCCTTCTGGACACGGGACGAAGTCTTCAATCTTGTATCTTCATAGTCCTGGAGTCCGGCTGAAGGTATGGTCCGGCTATCCGGACACCCCCTAATCGAGGACTCCCTCAGTAGCCCCCGAACCAGGCTTCAATGGCGACGAGTCCGACGCGCAGATTATCTTCGACATTGCAAGGCGGGTTCTCTTCCAGATTCCGTGTACCTGTTGAATAATGTCCTGTTTCTTGTGAATGTAGCGCTCCTTGGCTTCTACGCCCAATAATGGCCACCTTCCACGTGTCAAACGAATACGAAAAGTCTGGGTGTTTTTTACATTCACACCCCGCGTAAATGAGCCGCCTATTTAAAGGGATGGGGATTTAGATCCAAACCACACCTTCTCCCTTCCGCGAGTATTCATCAGAGCGCATCCAACAAAGGTCCATTCCACCATGGTCAGCCATCGCAACTCCTCCTCTCGCCCTTCCAGTCCTAAGCCTGGAGACTGGGAGAGATGTTCCATCCCGCATAGCGAGCTAGTGTCGCTCCAGACCAAGGGATTCCTCCCCACGGCCTATATGGTCCCGGTTCGATCCGGACTTGCCACCTATAATGGCGAAGAGCAAGGGGAGAGCGCCCCCCATCCCTCCAAAGGAGAGCGGGTATGCCTTGTCCCATATCTAATAAGAGGACTCGGATTTCCAATTCATCCATTTCTCCGGGGGCTTCTGGAGTTCTATGGCCTCCAGCTGCACAACCTCACGCCTGCCTCCATATTGCATATCGCGGGCTTTGTAGCCCTTTGTGAGTTGTTCTTGGGTGTTGAGGCTCACTTCGCGCTGTGGAAGAGGCTATTCTGCCTGGTGCCCCGCTCTCAGGAGGGGTCAATATATCAAGTGGGCGGAGCCGAAGTGTGGCGCATCGCCGGGACCGGATATTTATCCGGAACCCCAAAGAAGGCGTCCGAGGACTGGCCTTCGGAATGGTTTTATATAGAGGATGTCCCGCTGCCGGATCCTGTTCGGATCGGCCTCCCTGAGTTCAACAGTGCTCCCCTGAAGAAGCGCCTAAGCTGGCGTCCACGGAGCTCTCAGAAAGAAAGTGACAAGGACGTCCTTTACCTGATAGACCAGATAAGATTGCTAGCTCATTCCGGACTAACCATGATCGGAGTCTTGGCCGTATGCATCATGCGGGGGTTGCAACCGCTTCAGTATACAGGCCACCCCATGCGGGACTTTAACGGGGATGATGACGCCACCCGTCACGGCCGCAAGGGGCCGGACTCGGCTGCCGCTCTGATAAGGATCTTGTCTGCTTTGTACAAGGGAGAAGAGGAGGAATTTCTACGCATCAACCCTCAGGGTGGATTTACTATGTACAATACTCCGAGTTGGGTAAGTGGACAATTTTACTTGCCCATCCGTTTTATATTCCTGTCATTAGTTATATAGTCTGATGATTCCAATGCAGGAACTGCGCCAGGAAGTAAAGGAAATAAACAGCCCTCCCCCGCAGCCCGAGGATCCAGAACGGTCCCTCGATCCGGCCTCCGAAGAGGACCCGGACGTGTCCATGGAGCTGATTGACGGGGTGTTTTATCAACTGAGCAGGGACAATGCCCTGGTGGACATTACGACCGATTACCCGGGGCTACTCCCGGCCTCCCAGGTAACTGAGACCGGAGTCCCAGCACCTCGAAAAGGAATCCATCCTTGCGTGTTTTTAGTTTCCTGACAACAACCGTCTTTTGCAGGGAAGATTCTCGAGGCGGGAGGCCGAGCCTACGACGACTAGCCAACATGGGGCCCTGGGGCCCCGTGGGATGAAAAGAAGTGAAGTCCGGACTGAGGCGCCGGCGCAAAGGTATAGCGCGCCCTCTTATTCCCAGGTGTTATTCCTTCAAGGCATATTAACACCTGTGCTCTGTTCAGGACAAAGAGACCTCGCCGGACTATATCCGAAGAGGTTGCCAATCGCGCGTCCACCAGCCAGGCTCCAAAGCCTGGACCGGAGGCGGAGGCGAACACGAGGCCCGCACCGGACGCTCCTTCGACAAAGGACGCGGACAGGCTGTCTGCCACCCATTCTGTGGTGGAGAGTGCCATGAACCACAGGCATCGCCGGACAGTTCTTCGCGACTCCTGTTTCTCCCAAGAGGCGTTGGACGCCTTCAATTCGGGAGATGCATATCTCCGTGCCGCTCAGAATGGTGTAGCCAGAGCCACGGAGCAATATGTAAAAGACATACGGGTGAGAAAATTTTAATGGTTATATATACAAGTAGCCCCCGACACTTGAAGCAGTGAGAATAACTGATTTAAGGATCATGTAATATGCAGGTTCTTTCAGAGAAGAATACCCAATTGTCCCAGGAGTTAAAAGAGTAACAAGCCCAACTTGAGGCCGCACTGGCCGCGACAGTGGGGCCCGAGGAGACCCCCTCTGGTAATATATGCTTCAAAAAGATAAGTGTGAAGTGCGGCATATGTGCAAATCTGACAAATGAAATTGCAGACGGTGCCGGACTAGATCCGGAAAAGCAACAACTCCTACGCCAGCTAAAGGCTGGCGAGAGCGTGCTGACAAAGGTGAGGCGGGAGAAGAATGATCTTCAGGACGCCAACACCAAGCTAGGTGTTGAACTAAAAGATGTTCGTGCCCAGCTGTCGGACTCCGTTAAGGAGAATCAGCGGCTTCGACGCGGCATATTTAGTAAGTGCTTAAACGAACTTTGAAAAAGGAGTTCGGCGAGGAAGTCGACTAACAGAGTAATGTCTGTAGGTATGCTAACAGGTCGTCCTGGAGAGGAGATGCCCGGTTCTACGGGTGACCTTCTTCCCGAGCTCTCGCAACCAGACGAGCGAGTTCGGCGGGTGATGCAAGGCATTGCGCAGGCCTTGTGGCCCTCCGTCTCCATGCCCGAAGGCCTTGGAGAGCTTCCAGAGAAGCTTAAGGGAGTGCGGCGGCGCTTCCGATTATGGAAGATATCGGCCTGCCGTCAAGGTGCTAGGGAGGCCTGGGCCATGGTGAAGACGCGATACACAAAGGCTGACCCGAACCACATGGCCGAGGTCGGACCTGTGGGGCCCGATGTGAAGGAGATCCCTGTAAGCTTAGTATACGTCCAAGTAGAATTGGCCGCAAAGTATTCCCAACAGGACTGTAAATTAGACAGCCTGTTAGACGGTATTGAAGAGGAATACAATCCGTCAGAATGACTATGTAATTTTAATTGACATGTGTAATGTCTTCTAGCCGGATTGTAGATCGTTTGTCATGGCCGACCTTTTCGCTTCAACCTCGGGACCTGACGGTCCGGAGTGTCTCAGAATACTCATACGGTTATGTAAGAACCGGGGTATGCGTGGAGACCAGGCGTAGGGGTCATTAGTACTTGAACAGACAAGTGCCCAACTAGTTATGTTATATTACATGGTTAGTAAGAAACATCTTCCAGGGAGAATAGTTCCGTTAGGGGTTCCTTTCCCTGGGAGGCATGCCCTAAAGTGCATGTCCATGCTGCGAAAAGGGACGCAGAAAAAATCATCTGGGGGCGCATAAATAATTAAGTGAAAAGATCATCTTTAGTTCACCGACCGAATATTCCCTTAAGAACGCTAGCTTTCGGCTTCACCCAGTCTGAGGTACACATCCGGCTGACCCGACAGTAACAATCGCAGAGGTGCTCCCTTTACCACCTAGCCGAACAACCGGGAACGTAGGGGTAAGCACAGGAGCCAGGCAACCCAGCTTGGCCAAAACTTAAGTCACATCGATGCATATAATGGTGAATAAAGGCACATGCGGAAGTGTGACACATGTGTTGGGCATGAAGCCCATATGTATAAGCTTCTGTTGAAAGAAGCCCCAGGTTTAATGAGCGCGGGTAGCGCGTCACTTATTGAGCCTTTAACGGCTATAATAGAAAGTAAGGGGAGAAGGAGAGAAATGTAAGACAGAAAGTATAAAAAATGGACAGAGGAAAGAGACGAACACAGAGTCCGGCGCTAGGCATAGAATCTTCGGAGACGGGCTGCGTTCCATGGGTTCGGCTCGAGTCGGTTCTCCGATGCGTCTCGCAGGCGGTACGCTCCACCAGTCAGGACTTGGTAAATGATGAAGGGACCTTCCCACTTGGGCTTGAGTTTGTCCTTTTTCTTGTCCGGTAGGCGTAGAACTAATTCGCCGACGTTGTAATTTTTGGCCCGTACTTCTCTGCTTTGATATCTTCGAGCTTGCTGTTGATAGAATGCGGAACGGGCTTTTGCCACGTCGCGCTCCTCCTCCAAGGCGTCCAAACTGTCCTGCCGATCGAGCTCGGCTTCTCTTTCTTCGTACATGCGCACTCGAGGCGAGTAATGAATTATGTCGCAGGGCAAAACTGCCTCTGCGCCGTACACCATGAAGAATGGTGTGTATCTGGTGGTGCGATTCGGCGTGGTCCGCAGCCCCCAGAGTACGGAGTCGAGCTCCTCTACCCAGTGCGTGTTAGATTCCTTAAGGGATCGCACTAATCTAGGTTTGATGCCGCTCATGATAAGACCATTTGCACATTCGACCTGTCCGTTAGTTTGTGGGTGATAGACGGAAGAATAATCGAGCTTGATGCCCATGTTTTTGCACTAGAGTTGTACCTCACCGGACGTAAAGTTCGTGCCGCTATCGGTGATGATGCTGTGGGGGACGCCATAACGGTGTACGACCCCAGATATGAAGTCTATCACCGGTCCGGATTCGGCCGTCTTAACAGGCTTGGCTTCTATCCATTTGGTGAACTTATCCATCATGACCAGTAAGTATTTTTTCTTGTGTGTTCCACCTTTAAGGGGTCCCACCATGTCAAGCCCCCAGACTGCAAAGGGCCAAGTTATGGGGATAGTTTGGAGCGCGATGGGTGGCATATGGCTTTGGTTTGCAAAAAGCTGGCAACCGACGCATCGTTGGACTAAGTCCTGAGCGTCTGCCTGGGCCGTCGACAAATAAAAGCCTATACGGAAAGCCTTTCTTACAAGGGACCGAGCTGCAGCGTGATGACCACCGAGTCCGGCATGAATTTCAGCCAGCAAGTTCCGCCCTTCCTCTTCAGAGATGCACCTTTGAAGGACTCCGGTAGTGCTTTTCTTATAAAGCTCTCCCTCATGGACTTTGTAGGCTTTAGATCGCCGCACTATGCAGCGTGCCTCGTTTTGGCCCTCTGGGAGTTCCTGCCTAGTAAGTTAGGCTAGGAATGGTTCTGTCCACGGGGCGATGACGGCCATTATTACGTGGGCTGAAGGTGTGATTTATTGGCAGAGCCTCCAATTGTGTCAGATTGTTCGGCATCGGGCAGTGCGGTTGAGCCCAGGTTGTTATTGCCGGGTTCCCCTTCCCATACTACAGATGGCTTGAACAACCTTTCCAAGAAGATGTTGGGGGGGCTGCGTCGCGTTTTGCGTCGATGCGTGCCAGGACATCTGCCGCCTGATTGTTCTCCCGGGCTATATGATGAAATTCGAGCCCTTCGAACCGAGCTGACATTTTTAGGACGACGTTGAGATAGGCTGCCATTTTTGGATCCTTGGCATCAAAGTCTTCATTTATTTGGGATATTGCAAGGTTGGAATCCCCTCGCACCTCTAGGCGTTGAATACCCATGGATACTGCCATCCGAAGACCATGTAGAAGGGCCTCGTATTCGGCTGCATTGTTGGAGTCTGTGTACATAATCTGGAGTACATATTGAACTGTGTCTCCTATGGGGGACGTCAAAGCGACGCCAGCCCCCAGACCCGCCAACATTTTGGAGCCGTCGAAATGCATGATCCAGTTTGAATATGTGCCGTACTCTTTAGGGAGTTCGGCCTCCGTTCATTCTGCGACGAAGTCGGCCAAAACTTGCAATTTTATAGCTCACTGTGGCTTATAAGTTATGTCGAATGGGAGGGGCTCAATGGTCCATTTTGCAATCCGACCCGTTGCGTCGCGGTTGTTTATAATATCGTTGAGTGGTACTTCCGAGGCTACTGTTATCGAACACTCTTGAAAGTAGTGTCGCAGCTTCCGGGATGCCATGAATACCGCGTATGCAATCTTTTGATAATGCGGGTACCGTGATTTGCATGGAGTGAGGACAGTGGACACATAGTAGACCGGCTTTTGAAGGGGGAATTTGTGTCCGTCCGTTTCTTGTTCGACGACGAGCACTGTGCTTACAACCTGATGGGTTGCTGCAATGTACAATAGCATTGGTTCGCCAATGTTTGGCGCGGCCAGGACTGGGTTTGTTGCCAATATGGCCTTTATTTCGTCGAGTCCGGCCGTGGCGGCATCCGTCCACTCGAAGTGTTCGGTGCGCCGAAGGAGGCGGTAGAGAGGTAGAGACTTTTCTCCCAGGCGGGAGATAAAGCGGCTTAGAGCCGCCATGCATCCTGTTAATTTTTGTATTTGTTTGAGGTCCTTTGGGATATCCAGTTGTGACAGAGCTCGGATCTTGGCTGGATTTGCTTCAATTCTCTACTGGATACAATGAAGCCCAAGAGCTTTCCGGCTGGAACGCCGAAAACGCATTTTTCCGGGTTGAGCTTGATGTCATATGCTCGGAGATTATCAAATGTGAGCCTCAAGTCGTCTACTAGAGTTTTGACATGTCTTGTTTTTACGACCACATCATCTACGTATGCCTCCACTGTTTTGCCGATCTGGTTTGCCAGACATGTCTGAATCATGCGCTCATATATTGCGCCGGCGTTTTTGAGCCCAAAGGGCATTGTATTGAAGCAGAATGGGCTGTATGGTGTGATGAATGCCGTTGCGGCTTGGTCTGACTCTGCCATCTTAACTTGATGATAGCCAGAGTATGCGTCAAGGAAACACAATGAATCGTGTCCTGCGGTAGCATCGTTAATTTGATCGATGCGGAGGAGGGGGAAGGGATCCTTTGGGCAAGCCTTGTTAAGGTCTTTAAAATCAATGCACAGGCGCCAGGATTTATCCTTCTTTGGTACCATCACCAGGTTTGGTAGCCAGTCCGGATGTTTTATATCTCTGATAAATCCGGCCTCCAATAGCTTGGCTAGCTCCTCTCCCATGGCCTGTCTCTTAGGTTCGGAGAAACGCCGAAAAGCTTGTTTGACAGGTTTGAATCCTTTTAGGATATTTAAGATGTGTTCGGGCAGCCTGCGTGGGATTCCAGGCATGTCTGAAGGGTGCCAGGTGAAAATGTCCCAGTTCTCCCGTAGGAATTCTCGCAGTGCGGCGTCTACATCAGGGTTTAATTGTGCCCCAATGGAAGCTGTCTTGTTGGGGTCCGTTGGATGGACCTGGAATTTGACTATTTTGTCTGCTGGTTTAAAGGAAGTGGACTTGGATCTTTTGTCGAGTATCACATCGTTCTTATTCACCGTGGAGTGCAACGCAATCAGTTCCTCAGCCGCTAGGGCTTCAGATAGTGCCTGAAGGGCCAGTGCGGCTGTCTTATTTTCGGCGCAGAGTGCTATGTCTAGATCACTAGCGAGAGTGATAATTCCGTTCGGCCCGGGCATCTTGAGCTTCATGTACCCGTAATGGGGTATTGCTTGGAATATTGTAAACGCTTCGCGCCCTAGCAGAGCGTGGTATCCGCTACTGAACGGGGCCACCTAAAACGTGACCTCTTCGGACCTGTAATTATCCGGATGCCGAACACCACATCTTGTGTGATTTTTCCTGTACAACACGCTTCCCGATTGGGGATTATTCCTCTAAAGGTTGTGCTGCTTCGCTCAATGCGGTTCCAGTCTATTTCCATTTTTTGAAGGGTTTCCTCGTAAATGAAGTTCAATCCGCTGCCTCCATCCATGAGTACCTTGGTGAGGCGAAAGCCGTCCACTATTGGACTGAGGACCAGTGCGGCTGGTGCTCGGGCTGTTTGGAATTTAGGTTCATCACTGGCATTAAAAGTAATAGCCGTGTCACTCCATGGGTTTATTGTTGCTACTTGGTGTCCGGAGTTATGGAGACTGGTACTATGATTGTTCTTTGTCCTACGGACTAAAAGCCTCCGGTTTATATAGACAACGGAGAGGGTTAGGGTTACATAGAGTCGGTTACAATGGTAGGAGATCTACATATCCGTATCGCCAAGCTTGCCTTCCACGCCAAGGAAAGTCCCTTCCGGACACGGGACGAAGTCTTCAATCTTGTATGTTCATAGCCCAGGAGTCCGGCTGAAGGTATAGTCCGGCTATCCGGACACCCCCTAATCCAGGACTCCCTCAGTAGCCCCTGAACCAGGCTTCAATGACGACGAGTCCGGCGCGCAAATTGTCTTCGGCATTGCAAGGCGGGTTCCTCCTCCAAATACTTCATAAAAGATTTTGAACACTAAGGATAGTGTCCGGCTCTGCAAAATAAGTTTCCACATGTTGCCATAGAGAGAATAATATTTACACAAATCTAATCTGCTGACGTATTCCGTAGCGTGACACCACACCACGGCCAAGTCTTTATTCGAATTGTTTTTACTCCCCCACCTCAGCGCATTTTGCGAGGCGGTTTCCTTGGCATGTCTTGTCAAAGCAGAGATCGTGTCCCTTTCATTTACGGGATTCTCATCAATACGGACGTGGGTAACCCAACCGCGCCATTGACTATGGCGCTTGGGAGATAAGCGAGTTTTATCAGGCTGGTGGGGACGCATAGCTGCATCCGCCCATATAAGGGGATAAGGATCCACCTTTTCACCTATGCCTTCTTCCTCCTTTGCCTATCCATCTTCTGCACACTCGAGCTCTAGCGCCCAAGCCCGCATTCCCCACCTCGACCTTCTCCAGTCATGTCCGGAGCGGGAGGCAAGTGGATGGTCTCCTCCGTCACGGAGGGGCACATCAAAAAACTGAGGAAGGCCGGATACTTGTCTAACGACATCGTGCACCGGCTCCCCGAAGAGGGGCAGCTCCTCTCCACCCCAAGGCCCCATGAGAGGGTAGTGTTCCTTCCCCACTTCCTCCATGGACTGGGCTTTCCTCTCCACCCATTCGTCCGAGGACTCATGTTCTACTACGGCCTGGATTTTCACGATCTGGCCCCGAACTTCATCCTCAACATCTCGGCGTTTATCGTCATGTGCGAGGCTTTCCTCTGCATCCGCCCCCATTTCGGCCTACAGCTCAAGACTTTCAATGTCAAGCCGAAAGTGGTGCGCGACAACCAGGCGGAGTGCGAAGGCGCCATGGCGGGCAAGATGCCCAACGTTCTATGGCTCGAGGGCTCCTTTGTGGAGACCCTGAAGGTGTGGCAATCGGGGTGGTTTTACATCACCGAGCCGCGCGACCCTAAGTGGGTCGCAGCCCCCGAGTTCCGGTCCGGATCCCCTACGCGACTCACATCTTGGAAAGAGACGGGCCTGTCGTGGGGCAACAAAGAAGAGGTGACTGGACTACAAAAAAAAATCCAAACCCTGGTGAACAAGCAGATCAAGCTTGTCAACGTAGTCCAGGTTATGCTCATCCGTCGGATCCTCCCGTGTCAACGACGGGCCTTCAATCTGTGGGAGTTCGACTTGGCGCAGCACCGAACTCTGAACAGGCTCTTCGACACGACATACGAAGATGCCTGGAAGGTGCTTTTCAAGGGCGCCGAGGCTCCCGCATCCGCTTCCGAGGATCGCGGATTCAGCACGCAGCATCATGCTGGTGCGGTAAGCCATTTGTACCTTTTACAGGGTATTAGTTTTTCATAGTTTGACTCTATGCAGGATCTAAGCTCCCTTACCTTTGACAGGATTGATAGGCGAAGTCCGGACAGACCAACTGTCCGACTCCTTTGCCCGAAGACCCAGCCGATGCTCTCTTGGCGAAGCTGCTGGTTCCGGCACCCTATGTGGTGCCGGAGAAGAAGGCCACAGGGACTCGAAAGAGTGCCCGACGCCTGGAGGTGTCGGATTCATCATCCGACGACTCCGAGACGCACTCCTCCCGTGAAAATGAGGAGGAGGAAGAAGAAAACCTCTCCCCCAGCGGGGGGGGGGGGGAGGGGAAGAAGAGGAAGGCCGCCCCGACCGGGGAGGCCGAAGGGTCCAAGAAGGGCAAGACCCTTCCTTCGGACTACTCCACCGACGCCAACGACGGCGAAGAGGAGTGGCCGCACAGGGCCAGGCGCCTGGCAGGATCGTAAGTGTTCGGACACCAGGGTAACTCGTAGTGTTCCTTTATTGCACAGCTTTCCCTTATGTCGAATATATCTATGCAGTCCGCCCAAGGCCGGGCTCGACGAGTCGTCGAGCGGCTCCCTAGATTCGTCAGACGTGAATTCACTTCCGCCCGCTACCTCCCCCCGCACTGTGGATGATGCCAAGGTGGCGTCCCAACAGGTTCCAAGCCATGAGGAGGTGGTCCTGGAGGCGCCACAAGGCGACCTCCCGGACTCCAGGAATGAAGGGGATAAAACCCCCAGGGCACCAAGTCCGGCTTTGAGCCGGGAACCGCGCCAGAATCGTCCACGGTTCCGGACCGCGGTAGGTGAACTCCTTCCAAGAGGAGCAAGCCTACTGAGCCGGCATCCCCCATCCAACTAGAGGCGCCGGACAATTTGCTGGAGGTGCTTAACAGCGCCTCCATCGATGAGGAGCACCGCACTATTATGAGTGCGGTGATCCAGAAGGTTCAGTCCGCCAAGAGCGGACTGACTGAAGCTTGTGCCAGCCTTCTAACAGGCTTCGAGGTAAGTACAGAATATGTAAAAATATTACCGCATAGACAGTAGCCCCTGACGCTCTGTTTGGCGTTCGGAAAGAAAAGCCCAATAGAGGATCTAATAAAATTCGCAGGAGTCTAACAAAAAAAGAGTCAATATGCGTATGCAGGCTTCGCTGCTGGCGACCGCCGCACTGACTGCGGAGGTGGCACACTGAAGTAGGGCCACGAGCGGTCCGAGCAAGAGCTCGGCCTTGCCAAGCGGCCGCTCGAGGAGAAAGAAGGTAAGAGATACCTTATAGAAAAAACAAAAATATAAAAGCGCAATTGCAAAAATATGATAGGATTAACATGGCTATTGTAGGGGCCACAACTGAGGTGGCGACCCTTAAGCAAGCGCTGGCCGAGGCCGAGAAGAGAGCGGCCGCGGAGCGCACTGAGCAGGAGAAATATGAGGCGCAAGTTGGCGAGGTACGGCAAGAGCTCCAGGTTCTCATGGAAAAACATGAGAGTTTGGAGCTTTACTCAAGGACGCGAGCGTCCGAGCTCGCGACGGCTATTGAAAGTGCCAAGTCTGACAAGGCCGAATCCCAGAAGGCCCTCCAGGAGTTGGATGCGGTGAAAAAGATAGCGGCGGGTAAGGCATTCTTTATGCAAAGCAGACATGTAAAAGTGAGCTTCTTGTTACTTAACCGAATCCGGAGCTCTCCAGGAGCATTCGCAGATCTTCCCCGTAGCGTGTCCGATGCCGCCGCATTCTACCGAGCCGAGGAGGGCAACTCGACGGAGAGGGTGTTCTGGTCTCAGTATGCTAAGGCCGGACACCCAATGCCCCTGAGCGACCAGCTGAAGCAGCTGGTCGAGCTCCACAAGGTGGCCGAACAGGCCATGAAGGGCCTTATAGTTCGGCTGTGGCCCGAAGAGGCTCTGCATGGGAGCTACTTCGGGCTGGTGCGGCGGCTGGTGGAGGCCTGTCCAAGGCTCGAAGTCATCAAGCGCTCCGTCTGCATCGAAGGTGCCCGTAGGGCCCTTGCCCGCGCTAAGGTGCACTGGGGCAAGCTGGATGGTGAGAAGCTTGTGAAGGACGGGCTACCGCCGGGGAAAGAGCATCGCAATCCCGAAAACTATTATAAGGACGTTCTGAAGGGTGCTCGCCTTATGGCGGATGAATGTTCCAGGGATGTAATTTTTGAGTAAACTTGCTCGTATTGTCCTGTGCGCTGAAAACTTGTTCATATGCGCTAAGCAATGCTTTTTGAATTTAAAATATTACTTTCTGTGTGGCTGTTTATCAAAATTGAGAGATGGCCAGTCGTCGGCTTCTGCCCCCGTGCCACTAGTGCTGGGGTGTTCGGGATAAATCTGAGCGCTCTTTTTCCCATGTTTGGGTCCTTCGAGGGAGGCGCTCAGCACAACGAACAAGGCAATCGAACTATAATGCTTGAACACTCTCACTTAGCCATAGAATTCTATAATTTTAAATTTCGGCGAAGCCCCTAGTATTGGGAAGACCGAGTTCGGGGCGCTATCCACGCCTTTTGCCGGACAAAGCCGACTCCTCGCTCTAAGCGGCATAAGTCTTTAGGGACTCGAAAAACCTCTCGAACAGCGACCAGTCTCACGCTTCATCATGACAGTCAGTTTTAGCTTTCTCTACTGAGGTGCTCCGCCCAGCTCAACTGGGGCACAATCGCAGTAGTTCTCCTAGTGCTACCTTAGCCGATACAACGGAACGTAAGGCACCAAAACATAGGAGCCGGGCAAACCCAACTATTGACCCAAGACATGATTCGGAGCCGATGCATATAATGCTATAAGTTCGGGGTGCCGTACTTGTTAAAGTATTCGGACTTCTCACACCATATTGGGGGGGTACTTAAGCCCTTGGCGTATTAATCGTACCGAAGTGTACGGGTGCAACATGTCGTTAATGAACATATATTTGTAAAAAAGGAGTAATGCAAAAATAGACAAAAGCTATGCATTGTTTATAGAAAGGCTGTGATCGAAGCAGAATGATACAAATAGTGCGATAAGCAAAAGCGGGACTATTTAGCATGTCCTTTCCAGGGGCAGGCTGCGGAATAGTATGCAAAACAGGTATACTGCTCGTGATAGAGACCACCTGGGATTTTTATAATGCGGCGTAGCTTTTCTGCTACCCTGGTTCTTGCATCGTTTGTGCGGCAGTTAGATAGCCGAACAGGTCTTCCGAAGTATCGAGTCCTGAAAGTAAGAGAAAATAAAGAAATCGGTAGCCCCTAGTGCGGTTTAAGCCGTGTTTCGTGCGTGCCGTGATGGTGCCCCTCCCCCTGTGCCCATGGTATTTCGAGAGCATAGTTATGTACGCGAAGCACTGGTTTCGCTATTTCGCGAGGGCTGGGGTTGGGGCCGCGTTGCTACGCCTGCTCGGAACGTGCCAAACGGTCTTGTTGTACGTTACTCCGGGCGCGCCTGATAGTGTCCGGACGTTTAACGGCCGGACTGGAGAGCTGCCTTGAGAGGCTGCTTTGTACTTCCGCTGCGAGGGCCGCCGTGTGCTCCTCCGTTCGGAGGGAGCGTTCGGTGTTTCCATTGACCGTGATTACTCCTCGAGGGCCTGGCATCTTGAGCTTAAGGTATGCGTAGTGCGGCACCGCATTGAACTTTGCAAATGCGGTTCGCCCGAGCAGTGCGTGATAGCCACTGCGGAACGGGACTATGTCGAAGATTAACTCCTCGCTTCGGAAATTATCCGGAGATCCGAAGACCACTTCAAGTGTGACTGAGCCTGTACAGTTGGCCTCTACACCTGGTATGACACCTTTAAAGTTCGTTTTGGTGGGCTTAATCCTCGAGGGATCTATGCCCATTTTCCGCACTTTATCCTGGTAAAGCAGGTTCAGGCTGCTGCCGCCGTCCATAAGGACTCTTGTGAGATGAAATCTGTCAATAATTGGGTCTAGAACCAATGCAGCGAATCCGCCATGACGGATGCTAGTGGGGTGGTCCTTTCGATCGAAGGTGATCGGGCAGGAGAACCATGGGTTGAACTTTGGGGCGACTGGCTCCATCGCATATACGTCCCTTAACACGCGCTTCCACTCCCTCTTGGGGATGTGGGTTGCGTATATCATGTTCACCGTCCGCACTTGTGGGGGAAAACCCTTCTGTCCACTATTGTTCGGCGGCCGGGGCTCCTCCTCGTCATCGCTACGCAGCCCCTTGTCTCTATTTTCGGCATTTAACTTGCCCGCCTGCTTGAACACCCAACAATCCCTGTTGGTGTGATTGGCTGGCTTTTCGGGGGTGCCATGTATCTGGCAGAAGCGGTCGAGTATTCGGTCCAAACTGGACGGGCCCTGAGTATTTCTTTTGAATGGCTTTTCCGCTGACCGGATTTATAGCCTCTGAATTCGGCATTGACCGCCGTATCCTCGTTGCTGTCGCTGTTAACGCGACGCTTTTGCTTGTTCCGACGCGACCTGCCACTGTTGTCCTTGGTGTCCGAATTACCAAGGTTCTTGGTCAAGTTATTGCTACGAGCTAGCCAGCTGTCTTCTCCCGCGCAAAAGCGGGTCATGAGCGTCGTGAGTGCTGCCATGGATTCCGGCTTTTCCTGTCCAAGGTGCCGGGCAAGCCACTCTTCGCGGATATTATGCTTGAACGCTGCTTGGGCCTCAGCGTCCGGACAGTCGACTATTTGGTTTTTCTTTGTTAGGAACCGTGTCCAGAATTGCCTGGCCGATTCCTCTAGCTGCTGAATTATGTGGCTTAGGTCATCGCCGCCTGGTGGTCGCACATAGGTGCCCTGGAAATTGTCGAGGAATGCGGCTTCCAGGTCCTCCCAACAATCGATTGGTTCTGCTGGGAAGCTGTTAAGCCAATGCCGAGCTGGTCCCTTGAGTTTGAGTGGGAGGTATTTGATGGCGTGTAGATCGTCGCCGCGGGCCATGTGGATATGAAGGAGATAATCCTCGATCCATACCGCGGGATCTGTTGTGCCATCGTATGATTCGATGTTCACGAGTTTGAAACCCTCAGGGATTTGATGATCCATTACTTCATCTGTGAAGCATAGGGGGTGTGCGGCGCCTCTATATTGGGCTATATCATGACGCAGCTCAAACAAGCTTTGTCTATTGTGTTCGGCCCGGCCAGATTTATTATAACCGGAGTGACGATCACCGTCACGTGCCGTGGGGCGCCCGCGCTCTCTGTAGATCGATCTTGTTTGCTTTGCCTTGTCCTCCAATATGTCTCACAGGTCTGGCGCATTTTCCCGTGCCTTAGAATGTTTTGAGCGGTGCCGGGGTGCGGCTTGAGTGGAGGGCCGAGAGGCCTCTTTGTCACGGCCGCGAGGTGGCCGATCGGCCGTATCATGCGCTGGTGATGTAGGTTTAGGTGCTTCCTCCTCTGATCAGGGTAGCAACCTGCGCTTTGGGTAGCTCTTGGAGGGGCGTTTGAGTTCATACTCTTCGGCCGCAAGGACTTCAGTCCATCTGTCGGCTAGCAAATCTTGATCAGCTCTAAGCCGTTGCTGTTTTTTCTTGAGGCTGCTTCCCGTGGCCATAAGCCTGCGTTTGAAACGCGCTTGTTCGACGGGATCCTCTGGCATGATGAATTCGTCGTCGTCGAGGCTTGCCTTGTCCTTGGAGGGAGGCATATAATTATCATCCTCGACCTCTCTGTCTGCCGCTCTCTCGTGAGGGCTGGCTTCTCCATCCTCCTGTGCTGAATCTTGCTGGAGGGAGTGTTCTTCGGCGCTATCCGGAGTATTATTATCTCCTGTGCCGGAATCACCGTTTTTGCTTTGGCGGGATTTTGAGCGGCTCCGCTAACGCCAGCGCTTAGGCTGTTTCTTGGAGGGGTCATCCCCCGCTGTTCCATCACCTCCTTCTTTTGGGGTATCCACCATGTATATGTCATACGACGAGGTGGCTTTCCAGTGCCCTATAGGTGCTGGTTCTTGATCGTCTCCTGAATCGGCGTCCATACCGTCGATGTCTTCGGAGTCAAAGTCGAGTATGTCGGTCAAATCATCGACAGTGGCTACAAAGTGGGTGGTGGGTGGACTTTGAATTTCTTCATTGTCCGTATCCCAACCTTGCTGACCATAATCCGGCCAGGGCTCTCCTGATAAAGATAGAGACTTTAGTGACTTCGGGATATCGCCAAAGGGAGAGTACTGAAAGATGCCTGCGGCGGTGAACTCCATGATCGGCGCCCAATCGGATTCGATCGGCAGGGGCACGGAGGGCTCGGAGTCCGGAGAAGAGTCCGGCCCCTTGGAGTCACGGGCCTTGCGGAGTGCGGGGCTGGTGTTCGGCTCGATCGCCGTTGGGATCACAGCCCCCGAGGTGGCGTCCAACCACTCATCCTCGATCGGTGCAGTTGGTTCCGAATCGAGGGTTGAAACCGATGCGTGTGCGGCTTCCAGGGCACTGTTCGGCGACAGAGCTAGATCATGCCCATCGTGACAGTGCGGCGCGCTCGGACGTGGCCCGAATCCATCGAAGATCAAGTCCCCGCGGTCGTCGGCCGTGTAGTTTAAACTTCCAAATCTGACCTGATGGCCAGGGGCGTAGCTTTCGATCTGCTCTAGATGGCCAAGCGAATTGGCCCGCAGTGCGAAACCGCCGAAGACGAAGATCTGTCCGGGGAGAAAAGTCTCACCCTGGACTGCATCGCTATTGATGATTGGAGGAGCCATCGGGCCTAAAAGCGATCACACAGAGGAACTCTCAATGAAAGCACCAATGTCGATGTCAAAACCGGCGGATCTCGGGTAGGGGGTCCCGAACTGTGCGTCTAGGCGGATGGTAACAGGAGACAAGGGACACGAATTTTTACCCAGGTTCGGGCTCTCTTGATGGAGGTAAAACCCTACGTCCTGCTTGATTAATATTGATGATATGGGTAGTACAAGAGTAGATCTATCACGAGATCAAGGAGGCTAAACCCTAGAAGCTAGCCTATGGTATGATTGTTATATGTTGTCCTACGGACTAAAACCCTCCGGTTTATATAGACACCGGAGAGGGCTAGGGCTACACAGAGTCGGTTACGATGGTAGGAGATCTACATATCCGTATCGCAAAGCTTGCCTTCCACGCCAAGGAAAGTCCCTTCCGGACACGGGACGAAGTCTTCAATCTTGTATCTTCATAGCCCAGGAGTCCGGCTGAAGGTATAGTCCGGCTATCTGGACACCCCCTAATCCATGACTCCATATAATTAGCAAGCATGGTGGAAATTTTAGCTTCCGGTATATTTCTTTTATTAGTAACAATATCTTTCATGTAGTTAGCATAACGATTCATTTTGAGCATATCAGTCAACCGCGTACGCAAAAAGATAGGTCTAATCATTTCAGCAAAGCGCTCAAAATCCTCATCATCCTTTTTCTTGGATGATTTTGGAGGAAAAGGCATGGGTTTCTGAACCCAAGGTTCTCTTTCTTTACAATGTTTCCTAGAAACAAAGTCTCTCTTATCATAATGTTGATTCTTTGATTGTGGGTTATCAAGATCAACAGCAGGTTCGATTTCTACATCATTATCATTACTAGGTTGAGCATCCTCATGAACATAATCATTAACATTTTCATTAGGTTCATGTTCATTACCAGATTGTGTTTCAGCATCAGACATAGATATAATTTTTGGATTATCAGGTGGTTCAGTAATAGGTTCACTAGATGTTTGCACAGTTCTATCATTTTTCTTTTTCTTCTTAGAAGAACTAGGTGCATTAGTATTATTTTCTCTCAGAATCTTGCTCAATTCTCTTAGGGTGGCCTTCAAGATACAAAGGTTCCTGAGTCATTCTACCAGTTCTAGTAGCCACTCTAACAACATAACCATTTTTCTTACTATTCATTTCATCAAACAATTCTTTTTGAGCTTTAAGTACTTGTTCTACTTGAGTGGTAACCATAGAAGCATGTTTGCTAACAAGTTTTAGTCACCTCTAATATTAGCCATATAATCACCCAAGTGTTTAATCATATAAGAATTTTGTTTTAATTGTCTACCAAAATAAGCATTAAAATTTTCTTGTGTGATAATAAAATTATCAAACTCTTCTAAGCATTGTATAGCAGACTTATAGTCAGGAATATCTCCTTCATCAAATCTATAGAGAGAATTTACCTTTACTACCTGTGTCGGTTTGTCGGGATCAGGAGGTTCTTCAATAGGTAATGGATCAAGATCATATGTTTCTTCGACAGGCGATAAATTAAGACCATGTATTTCTTCAATAGGAGGTAAATTCTTAACATCTTCAGCTTTAATACCTTTTTCTTTCATAGATTTCTTTGCCTCTTGCATATCTTCGGGACTGAGAAATAGAACACCTCTCTTCTTCGGAGTTGGTTTAGGAATAGGCTCATTAATTGGAGCAGGAGCTGGCTCAGGAGGTGCCCAGTTATTTTCATTTGTCAACATATTATTCAATAGAATTTCAGCTTCATCCGGTGTTCTTTCCCTGAAAAGAGAACCAGCACAACTATCCAGGTAATCTCTGGAAGCATCAATTAGTCCATTATAAAATATATCAAGTATTTCATGTTTCTTAAGAGGATGATCAGGCAAAGCATTAAGTAACTTGAGAAGCCTCCCCCAAGCTTGTGGGAGACTCTCTTCTTTAATTTGCACAAAGTTGTACATTTCCTTTAAAGCAGCTTGTTTCTTATGAGCAGGGAAATATTTAGCAGAGAAGTAATAAATCATATCCTGGGGACTACGCACACAACCAGGATCAAGAGAATTAAACCATATCTTAGCATCACCCTTTAATGAGAACGGAAATATTTTAAGTATATAAAAGTAGCACGATCTCTCATCATTAGTGAACAGGGTAGCTATATCAGTTAATTTAGTAAGATGTGCCACAACAGTTTCAGATTCATAGCCATGAAAAGGATCAGATTCAACCAAAGTAATTATATCAGGATCAACAGAGAATTCATAATCCTTATCGGGAACACAAATAGGCGAAGTAGCAAAAGTAGGGTCAGGCCTCATTTTATCTTTAAGAGATTCTCTGTTCCATTTAATTAATAGCCTTTTAAGTTCATGACGATCTCTGCAAGCTAAAATAGCTACAGAAGATTCCATATCAAAAACATAGCCCTCAGGAATAACAGGCCTATCTTCATCATCACTTTCATCATTATGATCAGATTCAATAATTTCTTTCTCTCTAGCCCTAGCAATTTGTTCATCAAGAAATTCACTAAGGGGCACAGTAGTATCAGGCATAGAAGTAGTTTCATCATAAGTATCATGCATAGCAGAAGTGGCATCATCAATAACATGCGATGTCGGAGTAATGGGCCACGGGTAGGCAAACCCGAGGCCCAGAACCTTTCAAGACATCGGGGCCGGCTTCGCCCCTCGAAGGATCCTAAGACAAAGGGCCGACTCTGAGAGTCGGCTATAGCATCGCCGACTACCCACTCACGGCCGAATCTCGAAGACGGCTACGACATAAGCCGACTCCCAGTTGGCGACTCCAGGAATGCCGACTATAGGGAGTCGGCCCACGACTTCGCCACCTTCGGCCTTCTAGAAGAAGGACAGGACTGGGGATGGCCGGAGTACGGCCCTCCCCTACCCTGATTACCAAGGGCGGGTATGGCTACAGTGCGACGTACCGAAGGAGATCTTCGGTACGGCGCGACACTGTGGCCATACCGGCCCTGACGTCCGCCCCAGCGGCGGAACCCTGTTCCCACGTTGGCCCGCCGGTATGGCCTGGAGACGGTGGGCCCCGCCAGTCAGCGGGGGAGATAGAAGACGGCGAGAGCGCCCAGAGACGGACCCCGTGGGAGTCGGCCTCCAAGAGTCGGCCCGTTCCTCCCATGGGCCCCGCACGCCATTAACCATATAAGACGGGGAGTGGCCACAGTGATCGCCCGCCGGACGGCGACATTGTTGCCACGACCCCGTGACCAAGACGACGTCATAGAAGCGCGGCTACAGTGACCAGGTCAGCCGGCAGGTCCCACCAGCGGCGGGCCCCAGGAGTCGGCAGAGAAGACGGCCACTTGAGACACAGGCAGCTGGGACCCGCGCCCAGTGGGATTACCATTGTACCCCCGGGGGGTAGGCCTATATAAACCCCCCGGAACACCCATGCAAAGGGTTGGATCCTTTGACCACTAGACAGAAGCACAGAAGGGAGAGAGCTAGTCTTGCCCTCTCCTACCTCTCGAACACAACTCGAGGAGCAACTTTGTACACATATCACCATAGTGACCATGCGGAGACCCCGCAGAGCAGCAGTAGGGGTATTATCTCCTCGGAGAGCCCCGAAGCTGGGTAAGATCCGCCGGCGTGCATGTCTACGCCTCATCCCGCTTCCAGGCACCGACGACGTTCTACTCGCCCCCACCATGATAAGCCATCCGTTGGCATATGTCGTACCCAACCGCCGACATTTCGCGCCCACCGTGGGGCGAGGTGCACCGTCGTCCGGAGATCTGTTCTGGACGGGAACCCTTTTTCTCCCCGGCGAGCGTAGCCAGCCCGGCACGCCAGAGGGAATCTGCGCCGACGCGCTGCGCGACGTTGAGACCGTTTGTGCGGCCAGCTGCCTCGCCGATCTTGTCGGCGAGGTTAGGCTCTTCGATCAGCCTGCATCTGACGCAGGCACCGGCGGCCCCGCGAACCTTCTCGCGGGCCTCCTCGACGACCTCCACGTTGCTGGCGAGCCTGCCACTGACCTGGAGTCCGTAGGCTCCACCGACCCTATGCTGGTCGATTCCGATACCGCGTCGGTCGACGCCTTTCCCACCGATGTGGTGATCTACGACGAACCGCTCCCTTGCACGGAGAGCGGCGGAAGCACCGTCACTGAGGTGCTCGTCATCGACCATGGCGAGCACTCCGACAGGAGAGCTCGCGACCCGCTTGACGCGGCACTGCAAGACCTGGATGCGCCCATTCCAGAGGACGCTGACGCCGAGACACTGGAGGCGCGCCGCCTCCAGCTCGTCGAAGGCGCGAGGAAGCTGGCGAGCATGAGACGCTTGTCAGAGGCCTACCAGCATGAGATGGATCGCGCCGTGGGCGGCTCGCCGGCCCCGATGGGGACAAGCCGCCTGGGCGCGGTCCGCCAGCGCGGCGCGGACATCGCCAGCATGTTCGGGGCCAACCGCCCCGTATACGCCACGCCCGCATAAAACATTCGAGCCGCCCAAGCGGCGGCAGACGAGCTGGATAACCTTGAAGGCGAAGAGCGCCGACTGATGACGGAGCGAGTCCAGCGACTCCTCGACGCGGCCGGCGCGCAGAACGCGGCCGACTGCCGCACCGAAGGACCGCAGTAGCAGAATGATGACCTGCCACCCCGCTGAGATCAAGGCGCAACATCTCGGGCGCCGACTGGCGGCGTCCGCGGAAGAAAAGACAAGGAGCCGGCTGCAAGCCGCAGTCGGACTCATATCACCATCGAGCGCGACCAGGACGGCCACCCGAAAGCGGTAGAGCGGCGGGACGACTATGTGCCTCCGCCACCCCGCAGAGAAAGGCGAGTCTCTCCACCGATCGTTGAACATCCGACTCTCGGAAGTCGCCTAGGCCGCCAAGAGGGAGTCGGAGAGAACGATGCCCGCCTCCGGATCGACCGACTCCATCGATCTCTGGTGCTGGAAGAAGAAGATGAGCTGGGGCCGCCGTGTTTTGGTCCCCGCATCCGAGATGAGCCCTTCCCCAAAGGGTTCACTCTCCCCAGAGATACCCCCAAGTACACCGGCTCCGTGAAGCCGGAGGATTGGCTAGTCGACTACGCCACTGCCGTCGACATAGCAAGCAGCAACAAGCGCGTCGCCGTCAAGTACGTTCCGCTCATGCTCCAGGGCACGGCCCGGACATGGCTGAACAACCTGAAGCCCCGCAGCATCAACAGTTGGGTCGACTTCACCGAGGCTTTCGTCCGCAACTTCACGAGCACGTACAAGCGACCTCCCAAGCCTCGCCAGCTCTCCTTGTGCATGCAAGGCCCCGACGAATCCACTCGCGACTACCTCACGCGGTGGGCCGAGCTCCGAAACTCCTGCGAGGGCGTGCACGAGGTGCAGGCCATCGAGTACTTCACCGCCGGGTGCAGAGAAGGCACCCTCCTCAAGCACAAGCTTCTCTGCGACGAGCCGTAGACCCTGGATGAGCTGCTGATCATAGCAGACAAATACGCCACGGCCGACTCTTCTATGAGATGGAGATCCAAGTCGGCATGACAGGCAAAGTCGCCCCTCAGGCTTCCAGAACCCCGGCTGGAGACGCCAGCCGGCGGCAGCAGCAGAACGATCACAAGCGCAAGGCCCCGCAGCCGGCTTCCAATAGCCGGCAGGTCGCAATGGTCGACGATCAGCAACCAGAAGGGCAGCCTCCACCCAAGTGGCAAAAGGGCGGCAAGCCCAATTGGCTGCCGGCTTTCTCCTACGAGCAGGCTCTGGATGCCCCCTGCAAGTTTCACAGTGGCGCGAAGCCATCAAACCACACCACCAGAAAGTGCCACTGGCTGACTAGGATTGCCAAGGGAGACGGCTTGGTGCCTCCTCCACCTGCTGGACAGCCGCATCCGCCTCCACCCCCGCGGCCGGCTGCCAGGCCAGTCGGTGCAGTACAAGATGAGTACCCCGAAGAGCATGGGGCCTACGTGGTGTTCACCAGCGTGGCAGTTGACAAGCGCAGCAAGCGGCTGCGACGGCAAGAAGTGAACGCGGTGGCGTCGGACGCCCCGGAGTTCATGCACTGGTCCGAGAAACCTATCAGTTGGAGCAGAGCAGATCACCCAGAGGTGATGCCAAATCCAGGTTCCTACGCCTTGGTTCTGGAGGCCACATTTGCCACTGATAGGCGGGCAGCTCGCTTCTCGCGAATTTTGATACATGGAGGCAGCAGTATCAACATCCTGTACAAGGATACTATGGAGAAGTTAGGAATCAAGCAAAGACAACTCCAGAACAGCCGGACTGTATTCCATGGGATTGTCCCTGGCCTTTCCTGCTCCCCAATCGGCAAGATTTTGATAGATGTCCTTTTCGGAGATAAGGATCACTTCCACCGAGAGCCAGTCTGGTTTGAAGTGGTGGACCTCCGGAGCCCATACCATGCACTACTTGGCCGACCTGCCTTGGCCAAGTTCATGGCGGTCCCCCACTACGCCTACCTCAAGATGAAGATGCCGAGTTCCAAGGGAATCCTGACTGTAGTCAGCGACTACAGGAAGTCGTCCGCTTGTGCGGCCGAGAGTAGTCGGCTGGCCGAGTCCCTGGTTATTGCAGCGGAGAAGCGGCTTCTTGACCGGGTTGTGGCGATGGTCGGCAAGCAGCCTGAGTTGTCGCCCAACCCCAGGGAGTCGAAAGCTGAAGGCTCGTTCAAGCCGGCGAAGGAAACGAAGAAGATACCTTTGGACCCAGAGCACCCGGAGAGGTACGCTGTCGTAGGTGCGACCCTCGACAGCAAATAGGAAGGCGAGCTCATCGATTTCCTCCGTGAGAATCGGGACATCTTTGCATGGTCCCCCAAAGACATGCCAGGTGTACCAACGGAATTCGCCGAGCACAAGTTACATGTCCGGTCTGATGCGAAGCCCGTCAGGCAGCCCTTGCGCCGCCTGTCAGAAGAGAAAAGAAGAGTTGTTGGCGAAGAGATAGCCCGGCTCCTTGCAGCCGGCTTTATCATGGAAGTATTTTTCCCAGAATGGTTAGCGAACCCAGTTTTAGTGTTTTAGAAGAACAAGCAGTGGAGAATGTGTATCGACTACACAAGCCTGAACAAAGCCTGCCCCAAGGACCCGTTTGCTCTGCCGAGGATCGATCAGGTGATAGACTCCACGGCCGGATGCGAGCTGTTGAGCTTCTTAGATGCCTATTCAGGATATCACCAGATCAAGCTGAACCCGGCAGACAGACTGAAGACCGCCTTCATCATGCCATTCGGAGCCTTCTGCTACCTGACCATGACGTTCGGCTTGAGGAATGCCGGCGCCACCTTTCAGCGTTGCATGCAGAAGTGCCTCCTCAAGCAACTCGGCAGAAATGCCCACGTCTACGTGGATGATGTGGTGGTGAAGACGGAGAAGCGCGGAACCTTACTGGAAGACCTCAAAGAGACCTTTGAGAACCTGCGCCGATTCCAGATCAAGCTTAACCCCGAGAAGTGCGTTTTCGGAGTACCAGCCGGCCAGCTACTCGGCTTCCTGGTCTCTGAACGCGGCATAGAGTGCAACCCCGTGAAGATCAAGGCCATCGAGAGGATGGAGGTGCCTAGCCGGCTGTTGGACATGCAGAAATTCACTGGCTGTTTGGCATCCATCAACCGCTTTATCAGTCGGCTAGGCGAGAAAGCTCTCCCCTTATACCAACTCATGAAGAAGACCAATTTTTTCGAGTGGAACCACAAGGCGGACGAGGCCTTTCTGCAACTGAAGAGGATGTTAGTTACTCCCCCTGTGTTGGCGGCTCCGACTCCCAAAGAGCCCATGCTCCTGTACATCGCCACCACCAGTCGAGTAGTCAGCACGGTTATCGTAGTTGAGCGCAAGGAGGAAGTCAAGGCACTGCCGGTCCAGAGACCCGTCTATTATCTGAGTGAAGTACTGTCAACCTCCAAGAAAAACTACCCCCACTATCAAAAAATGTGCTACGGCGTGCACTTTGCCGCCAAGAAGCTGAAGCCCTACTTCCAAGAGCACCCAGTCACCGTGGTCTGCACGGCCCCATTAGCCGAGATCATTGGAAGCCGAGACGCGTCCGGCCGAGTGGCAAAATGGGCCATAGAGCTGGCGCCCTACATGATCTACTATCAACCCCGCACCGCCATCAAGTCGCAAGCACTGGCCGACTTCCTCGTCGACTGGGCCGAGACCCAGTACCTGCCACCGGCGCCCGACTCCACCCATTGGCGGATGCATTTCGATGGCTCCAAGATGCGCACCGGCTTGGGAGCCGGCGTCGTCCTCACTTCTCCCAAGGGCGACATGCTCAAGTACGCACTGCAGATTCACTTCGCCGCCTCCAACAACGTCGTCGAGTACGAGGCGCTCGTTCACGGGCTCCGGCTTGCCAAAGAGCTTGGCATCCACCGGATCCTGTGTTACGGCGACTCCGACTTGGTGGTAAAGCAGTCGTCAGGCGACTGGGACGCCAAGGATGCAAACATGTCAAGCTACCGTTTTCTCGTACAGCAACTCAGTGGGTATTTCGAGGGGTGCGAGTTCCTCCATGTGCCGAGGAACGACAATAACCAAGCAGATACTTTGGCACGAATCGGCTCCACCCGCCAAGCAATACCTTCAGGCGTCACCCTCCAGCGCCTCCTCAAGCTGTCCATCAAGCCCTCACCAGAGTCAAATTCAATTTTTGTGCCGACTCCCCCTGAAGAAGCCGGATCCGGCCCGAGAGCCCAAGAAAATAGCACAAGACCCGTTGTAGATGATCTCAAGAGTACCGCAGTTACAGCCAGCCCGGGGACTTCGGAACTCGGCCCGGGGACTGCGGCAGCCAGAGAGAAGACTCCAGAACTCGGACCGGGGACTGCTCCAGTCGGCCCGGAGACTTCGTTAATCCAGCAAGCGGCTGCAGACTCCAGCCCGCCGACTCCCAGCCCAGCCGCTCGCGTCCAAGTCGCAGCTTTGACAGTAGAAGAGATAGCAGCACCCTCATGGGCCCAACCCATCCTCCAATTCCTGGTGAACAAGGAGCTGCCGCCTGACGAAACCTTAGCTCGGCAAATACAACGCCGAGCAGCAGCATACACCATAATCAACAGAGAGCTAGTTAGGCGCAGCGTCACCAGTGTTCATCAAAGCTGCGTTGAGTCGGATCAAGGCCAAGCAATTCTCAGAGATATCCACCAGGGTGAGTGCGGCCACCATGCGGCCTCGAGGGCACTCGTCGCCAAAGCTTTCAGACACGGTTTTTTCTGGCCGACTGCCCTGGAAGAGGCCAAAGAGTTGGTCCAGAAATGCAAGGGGTAACAGAAGTTCCGCTCCAAGCCGCTCCAGCCGGCTTCAGCACTCAAGACTATCCCCATCGCATGGCCCTTTGCAGTATGGGGCCTGGATATGGTGGGACCCTTCAAAACGGCACGAGGCGGCCTGACTCATCTACTTGTCGCGGTGGACAAATTCACCAAGTGGATAGAGGTGAAGCCCATCAAGAAGTTGAATGGTCCGACTGCCATGACTTTCATCTCAGACATCACAATTCGGTATGGCATACCACACAACATCATCACCGACAATGGCACCAACTTTGCCAAAGGCGCCTTGGCCCGTTTCTGCGCGACACAGGGCATCCGACTGGACCTAGCGTCCGTTGCCCACCCGCAGTCAAACGGCCAGGTGGAGCGAGCGAATGGCCTCATCCTGTCCGGCATCAAGCTTCGGTTGGTCGAACCGTTGGAACGTTCGGCCGACTGTTGGCTTGACGAGTTGCCGGCCGTCCTCTGGAGTCTGCGTACGACTCCAAACAAGTCAACCGGCTTCACGCCCTTCTTCCTCGTTTACGGTGCTGAAGTCGTCATCCCAACGGACATAGAGTTCGACTCCCCACGAGTCACGATGTACACCGCGGAGGAAGCTGAAGAAGCACGACAAGACGACGTCGATCTGCTGGAAGAGGGCCGGCTGTTGGCACTCAGCCGGTCCAGCATCTACCAGCAGAGCCTACGTCGCTACTACAACAGGAAGGTCAGGCCGAGATCCTTCCAAGAGGGCTACCTTGTGCTCCGGCTGATGCAGCGAACAGCCGACCAACACAAGTTGTCGGTTCCGTGGGAAGGCCCCTTCATCATTAGCAAGGTGCTGGGCAACGACTCCTACTACCTGATCGACGCTCAGAAGCCTCGAGCACGCAAGAGGGACGACTCCGGCAAAGAGACGGAGCGGCCATGGAACGCAAATCTTTTTCGAAGATTTTACAGCTGATGCAGTATGTATCACGCCCCCCTTTTGTATTTTAAGTACCAAGACTCTGGGGCCCCCGATACGGACTCGGGGACTACCCCTTTTGTTATCTGTATGATAAGAATTATGCTTCCGAGTACGACACTCTTTATGCCGCTTGACCCCGGGCTCGACCAGTCGACCCGGGGACTTGCCGTCTCGCGCTATGAAAACGCTTCCTGCGGTCAGACAAGTAGTGCGCGGCGCCTAAGCCGACTCCCGCCAAAGCCACAGCTCGCAGAGCGACTGACTGGTGGGCCGGAGTAAGGTAGAGTAGGTGCCCGCATGAAAAAAGGCTAAGGATTCAAAGCGTAAAAACATAGCCCGAGCCGGCTTTTCAGCTGATCCTCGCAAAACCGACTCCGAGTAGTCGGCTTGCCGTCTTTCTATCCGACTTGCTACAGAAACTCTCGAACGGCTAAGTACTTGCCTTCCCAAGGCGGCCAGGTATTTGGTCTAGCGGCAGTCCGCGGAGCGGCTGTCCGACTGGCAAAGACGGCACCCAAGGGAAGGCGGCAAAAGGAAAAAAGCCTAAAGAGCAACAAGCAAGAAACAATAGAATCTAGACAAATATTTACACCACAAAGGCCATTGGCCGAATCCATGAACAGATGTTCAAAATACACCCAGTGGGTGGAAATGTGCGAATTAACAAAGTCTTCAAGAAACTACTAAGCAGATAAGTAAAGCAAGACGGCGGCTTATGAAGCGGCAGACGGTTTGGGGGCTCGGCGGAGATGGCGGTGTCGGACGTCGGGGCAGCCGGTTGGGCAGACTTGGCTTGATCACCTCCAGCAGCAGTTGGCGTAGTTGGGCGCAGCTCGTTGTTGGAGGCTCGGTCGAGCTGAGGCTGGTCGCCCGCTCCGGCTTCTGGCGCCTCCGTCTCACCGCCGGCTTCCACCTCGTCTTCTTCCTCGACGCTGGAGCCAATCACCTCCACCGAGTCCTCGCCGTAGTTCGGGTTCATCCCAAACCACTCCGGCGGCGCCTCCTCGCCGTTGTCAGCACGCTCAGGAACGAAGACGTTGGTGTCGACGTACTCGGCGATCGCCGCGGCGCGCTTGACGAAGTCATCCTCCATGGCTGCCAGTTCCGGCTGGGCCTCAGCTCGGAGCGTGTCCAGCTGGTCCAGACTCAGGTCTGGATACCACGCCTTGACGAACTCCAAGGCACAACGTGCCCCGGCACGTGCCGAGGAGCCCTTCCAAGCCTCCAGACGGCCTGCTGCGACCTCCAGCCAGTCGGCAGTCCGACTGGGAGTGCACAGAACCGGCATCTCCGGCCACAAGGCAGCAATCGCCTGGGCGCCGACTCGTTGAAGCCGGCGCAGCATCCGGTGAGCCGGCCGTAGACGAGCCTCGATGCTCAGAAGCTGTTTGTCAAGAGTCCGGGGGGCGTTGACAGCAACCTCCTCGCCGGCCGCCCTCCGCGCCTCACGGTCAGCCTCGATGGCTTGGACGGCAGTTTGTGCGTAACCCGGGAAGAAGTCTGCCAAAGACGAAAAAAGAAGCAAGTCAGAAAAAGCAAGAGTCGGCCCGACCCACGGTCGGCCGCTCAAAGAAAGCGAGCAAAGAAAACTTACCATCGACGATATCTTCAATCTCGTGGAAGCCGGAATTCAGCATCGCCTCCTTATCAGTCCAGGAGGAGCGTTCGACCTCGAACTCGGCCTGGAGCTCAGCCTCCTTGTCCTTCGCCCCTCCTGCACCTTCTTGAGCAGCTCCTTCTGCTCCGCCAGCAGCGCGGCCAGCAGGTCGCGCTCTGTGACAAGCTTGCTGCAGTCCGCCTCTTTGGCACGCAAGGCGGTGTTTGCAGTGCCTAGCCGCTCCTGGAGGACGGCGTTGGTCTCTGAAGAAAAAAGAAAAAGGACACAAGTCATCAGAAAAGGTCGCCAAGAAGATCCGGCCCGACTGCGCAGCAGTCGGCCCGAATCTCGGGGACTACAGCCCGCGGGTGCGCCAGCGCGCCCCCGCGAAGAAGCAAACTTACTCCGGCTCTCCGACAAGTCGGCAGTCCGCTTGCCCAGCTCTTCAACATTTCGGTTGAAGACGGTGGCTCGGAGGTTGTGGTAGTCCTACAGTGAGCATTTCAAAAGGAATAAGCGTTTGGAATTCGCCGTTAGAGTTCCAACCCGCCTGCTCAGCAGCCGACCTGGAACTCGGGGACTATACCCAATGGGTGCGCTGGCGCGCCCCCACAGAGAAGAACAAGAAAAAACAAGTCAGAAGGAACATACCCGGACGGCCGCTCGTGTCGCTAGGTGCGCCTTTGTGCAGTGCTGGATGGCGTTGCTTTCAGCTCGCAGCTTCGTCTGGACGTCCAGGAGCGCCTGGTTCAGCGGTCCCGTGCCGCCTCCTCGCGCCCACCCAATGGGCGCGGAGCTCATCACCTCGACCTCCGGCGTGGCCGAGCTGGCCGCTCCGGTCTCCAGAGGGCGTGGCGCCGAAGTCGCCTTCTCCAGCCGGCGGCGAGTTGGCAGGGCGACTTGAAGAAGCAAGTTCGCCATGGCTTCGTCTGTAGTCGGCGGTACCGGCGGTTCCGCCGACTGTTTATCCTTTGCGCCCCCCAATGACGGCGGGGGCGATGGTGGCGGCACCACCGGGTCTCGCCTGGGGATCTCGCCGCCCTCCCTCTCCGCAATGGTGTACACCCCGTCGGCTTCTCCAGACCGCTCCATATAAACCGGAGGCGGCGCCGAGTTCAACGGAACGACGAGCAGCGCCGATTGGCGGCGCACGGCTTCTTCGGCCCGCTCTTGGGCCGCGGCGGCGGCTCCGGCTCCCTCGAGACCCTGCTGGGCGGGGGCGGCCGTCTTCTCGGCCTCCGCCTTCTTCCGACGGGCGGCTTCATCCTCGTCGCGTTTCTCCTGCGTGTTCTGCTTCGTCGCCTCCCGGAGGTCGGCGGCTGGGTTGATGCGCCGAGTCGTGGCGGACGACTCCACCGACCCCCTGATGGAGGCGGCGGCGACCCTCCCTAGGGTGAGAGGAGCTCTGAAGCGAGGAGCACATGTAAAAACTCAGACTAAACCCACCAGAAGACAAAAACAAGACAGAGAAGTAGGGGCACTCACGCAGAGGACAGCGGCGGCTTCTTCACTTCCTTATGGAAGCGCTGGGCCTTCGCGGCCGCCTCTTCCCGTTTGGTCGCGGCGGCTGCCCCCTTAAACTTCTTCTCCCGGCCTCCAAGGGAACTCGGCCCGGCCCGGCGCTTCCTCGCGCCGTCTTGCCTCGGCTAGTGGTGCGGGGCGACTTCCCCTTCTTCGCCGACGGGCCAGTCGGCGAAGGTGGCCGAGGGCCTCAGGCCGCCTTCTTCTCCTTCGCCGCCTCCTTCGGCGTCGGCCTCCAATGCCGCCGCCCCCAAGTCGGGGTCGTCGACATCGCTCTCTGCTCGATCAGAGGCGAACTGGCGAGGCGGCCCCGTGGCGCCAGATGAGGGCTGGAGAATAGAGTTCTGGTTCAAAGGTTAAGAGAAATAAAGAGCAGAAGCCGGATTCGGCTGAAAAAGAGAAAGAGAAGAAAAGAGCAACTTACCACCGGCGGGGGGTTGGCGCGCGAGTATGGCTCCATGCCAAACTGCCAGTCCCCCGAGAGGCCGCAGTTCGCGATGAAGTTCACCGTGTCCGCAACCTCCGCGTGAGGAAGATCTTTGGTGCACGTCCGACTGGGGTCCCGGTGGCCGCTCATCTGACAGATCAGATGAGGCCGGCTTTGGAGCGGCAGAACTCGGCGCGCCACGAAGGCGGCCAGCAAGTCGGCCCCAGTTAGGCCGGCTGACTGCGTCAACACCCGAAGTCGCTGCACGGCGGCGGCTCCAGCCGGAGTCAGTGTCTTGGCGCGGTAGGACCAGCTGGGCTGCCTCCCAGCCGGCGCGTCGGCTTGGAAGGCCGGCAGGTTGACCCAGTCGCCATCTGCGGCGACGTTCTTTACATAGAAGTAAGAACGCTGCCACATCTTCACCGACTTGATCAGCTGGATGGCGGGGAATGGGTTGTCGGCAGTCGACCTCCGCAGCGCGATGAAGGCGCCGCACTGGGCTCCCACGCCGGCGACGTGCGTACCGAGCTTAGAATGGAAGAACTCCCCCCCACAGCTCGATGGTGGGGAGAACACCAAGGAATCCCTCGCAGAGCGAGGTGAAGGCCGCCAACAGCACCACCGTGTTTGGAGTAAGGTGGTGCGGTTGGAGGCCGTGAAACTCCAGGAATGAGCGGAAGAATCCGCTCGCCGGCAGCCCCAGGCCGCGCGTCAGGTGGGAGCGGAACACGACGCGCTCACCCTCCGCAGGCGCCGGCGACACCTCCTCCGGCGGCGGGGCGCGGGCCTGCACGAGGTTCACGCTGGGGATGCGGCGTGTCCTGCGAAGAAACTCGATGGTGTCGTCGTCAACTTCAGAGCCGTCCCACACGCCTGAGCGGACGGCGGCGGGCGCGGCGGCGGAAGAAGAGCTCATCGCCGGGAGCAGGGCGTGGTCCGGCGCGGCAGTAGTGAGAAGAAGAAGGAAGAAGAAGGAACGGGAGGAAGCAGAGGAGAGCGGGCGCGCGTGCTTCGCTGCCCCGCTCCCTCTGCCTACTTATAGGCTTACGGGCTGAGGAGCCGAGGGGGCGTCGTGGGATTAACTGCGCCCACGCCCCCACGACCCCCACGATTTACCACGCGGAGTTACCGTGCGCATTTACTGCGCCAGAAGCCCAACCGCCCGCGCGGCTGCAGCGGATCCGCTCGAGGGCCGACGCGCGGTAGAGGCGGGCCCCGCCCGCGGGCCCGTCCCGTCGCGCGCGTGGGCTGGCAGGCTTGCCCGGCCTCGTGGCGCCCATGGAATGGTCCGTGGCGGGCGGCGGCCGTGTAGCTTCTCAAGCATGCCGTTTGCGTCCTGCCACGATCTTCAAACTACCTAAAGAAGAGCAAGGCGACTTGAAGGCAAGTCCGACCTCTGAGAGACGGCTCGACGAAGACGGACGGAGCAGAATCGCCTCCTGATAATCGGTACGAAGGGAGATGGCAGGCGAGCTACGGCACCAACTCCTCGAAGGAAGAAACTGTTGAGGCCCCTCGGCGCATCCCTCGGCGCCTCACCAGCCTCAGGGACTACTGTCGGAGTAATGGGCCACGGGTAGGCAAACCCGAGGCCCAGAACCTTTCAAGACATCAGGGCCAGCTTCGCCCCTCGAAGGACCCTAAGACAAAGGGCCGACTCTGAGAGTCGGCTATAGCATCGCCGACTACCCACTCACGGCCGAATCTCGAAGACGGCTACGACATAAGCCGACTCCCAGTTGGCGACTCCAGGAATGCCGACAATGGGGAGTTGGCCCACGACTTCGCCACCTTCGGCCTTCTAGAAGAAGGACAGGACTGGGGATGGCCGGAGTACGGCCCTCCCCTACCCTGATTACCAAGGGCGGGTATGGCTACAGTGCGACGTACCGGAGGAGATCTTCGGTACGGCGCGGCACTGTGGCCATACCGGCCCTGACGTCCGCCCCAGCGGCGGAACCCTGTTCCCACGTTGGCCCGCCGGTACAGCCTGGAGACGGCGGGCCCCTCCAGTCAGCGGGGGAGATAGAAGACGGTGAGAGCGCCCAGAGACGGCCCGTTCCTCCCATGGGCCCCGCACGCCATTAACCAGATAAGACGGGGAGTGGCCACAGTGATCGCCCGCCGGACGGCGGCACTATTGCCACGACCCCGTGACCAAGACGACGTCATCAGAAGCGCGGCTACAGTGACCAGGTCAGCCGGCGGGGCCCACCAGCGGCGGGCCCCAAGAGTCGGCGGAGAAGACGGCCACTTGAGAGACAGGCAGCTGGGACCCGCGCCCAGTGGGATTACCATTGTACCCCCGGGGGGTAGGCCTATATAAACCCCCCGGAACACCCATGCAAAGGGTTGGATCCTTTGACCACTAGACAGAAGCACAGAAGGGAGAGAGCTAGCCTTGCCCTCTCCTACCTCTCGAACACAGCTCGAGGAGCAACTTTGTACACATATCACCATAGTGACCATGCGGAGACCCCACAGAGCAGCAGTAGGGGTATTATCTCCTCGGAGAGCCCCGAAGCTGGGTAAGATCCACCGGCGTGCATGTCTACGCCTCATCCCGCTTCCAGGCACTGGCGACGTTCTACTCGCCCCCACCATGATAAGCCATCCGTTGGCATATGTCGTACCCAACCCCCGACATGCGACATATCAGAACGAATAGCAGAAGCAGGTTTAGGTGTCGCAAGCTTACTCATAACAGAAGGTGAATCAAGTGCAGATCTAGATGGCAGTTCCTTACCTCCCCTCGTAGTTGAGGGATAAATTGTTGTCTTAGCGTCTTTCAAGTTCTTCATAGTGTCCAGCTGATATAAATCCCAAGTGACTAGAAGAATAGAGCTATGCTCCCCGGCAACGGCGCCAGAAATTAGTCTTGATAACCCACAAGTATAGGGGCTCGCAACAGCTTTCGAGGGCAGAGTATTCAACCCAAATTTATTGATTCGACACAAGGGGAGCCAAAGAATATTCTCAAGTATTAGCAACTGAGTTGTCAATTCAACCACACATGGAAACTTAGTATCTGCAACAAAGTGTTTAGTAGCAAAGTAATATGATAGTGGTGGTAATGGCAACAAAAGAGTAAAGAAAGCAAAGTAATATTTTTGGTGTTTTGTAGTGATTGTAACAGTAGCAACGGGAAAGTAAATAAGCGTAAACCAGAATATGGAAAGCTCGTAGGCATCAGATATGTCGGCGTTCTGGGAACGGGGGTCCCCAGACTTGCCTGCCTGCGGCCTGCGGCATGGCTCAAAGGGAGGCCCAGCACGGCCCAAGTTCATCAATACAAGACCCAAGACCCTCGCGAGGGGCCAAGCCTCGCGGGGCGGACGACACGGTGCTTCCTCAGGCGCGGCCTCGTCAGGCTGGCTCACGAGGAGGCGGAGAGATCAAGGCGGGGTACCTCGCGAGGTGCCCGTGACGCAAGCATGACGACCAAGGGCACCAGGCGGGCGTCATCCCGTGCAGTGTCCCCCCTTTCCTCTTTGGTGCAAAGGGGGCAAGCGCAGGCGAGAGGATGAAGCAAAGGCATCCATTTCGGTGCAACAAGACCAAGACCAGTCCAACGGTGGAAAGGAGGTCATCGTGGAGCCCAGTATGGCGTCACCACAGGGCCTTTGGCAGGCGAGGACCAACTTTAGTCAGGATAAGTGTACTGTATGTTCCCCTTCAAATTGGCCGATTGTTGGCGCCCTTCCCGCTCAATATTTGGGAAGAGGCCCAGGGCCTTTGCCTATAAATAGGACTAGCCACCCCCAGGGTAAAGGCATCTGGTATCCAGAATCCGAGCAAGGAGAGAGAGAGAGAGAGAGAGAGAGAGAGAGAGAGAGAGAGAGAGAGAGAAGGGCGGCTGAACTCCCCTAGCAGTTCATCGTCCCAGCTAGAAGACGCCCTCGCGAGGCTGTTCTCCCTTGTACTGTTCATCATCGTCAGCCCGAGAGGCAATACACCCAGCACAAACTAGAGTAGGGTATTACACCACAATGGTGGCCCGAACTAGTATAAACTCTGTGTCCCTTGTGTTGATCCTTCAGTAGTTAGATCCTTGCGAGACGGAGAGGTAGAGGGCAGAATCTCCGCGCGCATCAAAGTGTTCGAACCTTAAGGGTCTGCCGGAACCCAAAATCCGACATTTGGCACGCCAGGTAGGGGTGCGCCGGAGTCCACCTCTCTACCGCTCCGCGTCCCATCGCACCGTCATCACCATGTCCGGCGACTAGGCGGGAGACCAAGATCCATAGGCGGCGTGGCCCGCCCGCGCGGAGCCGCCCGCCTCGGGCGACCCCGCGCCCCAGGCAGCTCGCGGTCTACAGGGCGCTGCAGGCCGTGGGCGGCGCGGACAGGCTTCAGCAACCCTTACGCCACGGCAAGCGCGGTCGGCAGCAAGGGCCTCCAATCATGCCGCGGCCACGACACCGTACACCCGCCGGGAGCAAGCGAACTCGAGGGCCGCACTCACGGTGGCCCGAGAGCTGCTGCAGTGTAGGCTGCTGGAAGGCGGCCGCGACGTGCTGCTTGAGCGGGTCGCCGAGCTCCTGGGCTTTGCCGCTTCGGGGGCTCACCCCTTCTGCATCCAGCTTCCGTCTCAAGCCCAGGGCGGCTCGCGCGGGGGCCTCGCGCGCTCCCGCGGACCTCTGGGCTACCCCGACACCAGCGAATCCGTCGGCGCCGGATTGGCAGTGGTGCTACCCCCGCCCCCAGCGCGTGAGGGGTAAGGACTCGGTGCAGCCCACGGCGCCGGCGGGCAGCCGCGCTACCACACCGCGGTGGGCACATCAAGCAGCGCCGCATGGCACATGGAGCACTACAGCACAGCCTTCGGGGTAGCGGCGCCAGAAGAATACGTGCCACACATGATGGACCAAGGGCACGCTCACGAGGGCGAACAAGGCTCGCTTCTCAGCCCAAGCTGGGGAGACGAGACACCAGAAGCCGAGCTCTTCCGGGAGCCCCAGGACGGCTCCGCCGGCCACGCTGGAGGCGACAATTATCGGGTACCACTAATTCCTCAGGAGCAGGCATACGCTAATCATGGATCGCAGGAGGTGCAGGTCGCCGCAGCAAGTATCTGCCCCGCTCCCACGGTCTCCTACCCCTCGGGAGGAGGGTGCAGGGGGCTGCAGGAGAGGGGCAGGGACCCCACATCACCACCGCGGCATTCGGAGCAAGGCGTTCTCAAGAGGTAGGCCCTCCGCTGGGGAGGCGCCTGAGGGCCTGCCCCTGGCGGAGGACTCATGGTCGTCGGGGGAACCGCTGGCGACCGCTCTACCCCACCGGCGGCGTCTTGGTTTCCGGTCGTCGTTGGTGGCACTAGAGTGTGGCGCAAGGCGGGGCCCTTGTCTGGCGATATGAAGCAAGGCCGGTACCTGTGAAGAAGGCCCAGTGCCTGTGAAGCTCGCCGCCCCGTGACACTCACGTAATAATGAGTGGGGCTGTACACGCCCCGGAGTCTCAGGGGTGCCGGCCTCAGGCCCTGGGGCTCCATCCCATGCCAAGTGGACAACACTTAGCTCCGCGCTGGTGTGAAGACGTCCAAGACTAGATTAGGTGCCGGACGCGGCCTTTTGTCTGCTTTCATTGCCTTCTTCTTTTGGTTGTAACTTTTCCCTGCTGGATTTAAGTTGGATTCTAATTTGAGATTTACGTGCGTTTGGGGAAGGGGTGCTTAGTCTTGTTCGAGCTATTTCTTGCGCTCTGATTACCGCTTCACCATAGCTGCCTCCCCTCGCGAGCCCCTCGCGAGTCGGGCCAGGCCAGGCTCGTGCGCAGCCCAGACTGCCGCTATCGCTCCTTCTCGGGAGGACTTCCGGTACCTGCAGAGGATGTCCCTTTGGGAAAAGGCCCAGAGCCTGTGAAGAAGGCGAATGCCTGTGAAGCTACCGCGTTTATGAGAAGGCCCGGAGCCTGTGAAGAAGGCGAATGCCTATGAAGCTACCGCGTTTATGAAAAGGCCCGGAGCCTGTGAAGAAGGCGAATGCATGTGAAGTTATCGCGTTTATGTAAAGGCCCGGAGCCTGTGAAGAAGGCGAATGCCTGTGAAGCTATCGTGTTTATGAAAAGGCCCGACGCCTGTGAAGAGGGCCAGCGCCTGTGAAGCCCCTCGCTAACAGCACCTGCGCGTCCTACGATTTCAACTAGAGAACACTCAGGACACCACGTCCTCACACGAGCTGCCTCGGGGCCTGCGCGAAACAAAGGTAAACCAGCCAGCCGCCGGGCGCGAGTACTCGCGCAATATAATAGCTGCTAATACGATCTGCACAAGTTTTACATGAGGGGCTTCCCCTCCCAAAATGCTCTCACGACCATCAGGCCAAACACCTGAGTTCTATCCAAGCAGGGCAAAATGACAGGAGCAACACGCAGTCAGTCTGACAAATCCCCCAAGGCATCCTCGGGAGCACCTCCCAAGCCGCCGCTGGCATCGCTGGACTCGCCACCGCTACCCGCATCGTCGCCAGCGGCGTCAAGGCCATCCACCACACCGCCTTCGTCGGCAGCCACGATCACGTCGTCTTCATCCGAAGCGAAGGCCTTCACAAGAGCGTCCACGTTGTTTTCCACCCAGTCCGCCAGGTCGCCTCGGACGGCCTGGGGGACTGGGGCGATGACGGCGTCGAAGTCGAAGTGGGGATCCATGTTCTGAAGATGGCTGAAGACACGGGAAAAAGCGTGCCCGAGCAGGGCACGGCTCCTCTCCTCCACCAACCTGTCGGCTCTGGCCGACCGCGCCTCCAGCTGCGTCACCACGGCGGTGAAGAACTGCAGGTTGCCAGCATAGTTGATTGTGTGCGGCTCGCCGACAGCCGCCTCGCAGACGTTGCCCAAGGCTGCGTTAGCCCTCTCCCTGAGCGTAGCCAGCATGGTGCCGTGCACGTGCTCCAGGACCTGCCGCTGGCGTATCTCATCAGTGTTCTGGCGCTTGACGGCCTCGGCCTCTTCCACCCGCTGACGAAGATGGAGCGCCTCGGCCTAGAGAGCGGCCGACTCCTTTTGCGCCGCCTCAAGGGCGGCCCGGGAAGCGTCGGCCCGCCGCGTCGCCTCATCCCGTTGGGCCCTCAGGGCTGCGGTTCTCCCCTCAGCCTCAACCCGGATCGACTCCAGCTTCCTCTCAAACTCGCCTCGAGGCCTTGGCACGCTGTCGCCACCCAACGACCAACCTCCTCCAGGACACGTGCCATCGTATGGTAGATACGATCAACATGAAGATGTTCACCGATGATGACTAGTCCGTCTCACGTGATGATCGGACACGGCCTAGTTGACTCGGATCATGTAATCACTTAGATGACGAGAGGGATGTCTATCTGAGTGGGAGTTCATAAGATGAACTTAATTATCCTGAACTTAGTCAAAAGATCTTTGCAAATTGTGTCGTAAACTCGCGCTTTAGTTCTACTGTTTTAGATATGTTCCTAGAGAAAATATAGTTGAAAGTTGATAGTAGCAATTATGCGGACAATAGAAGGCTTATGTCCTTAATGCAACGCTCGGTGTGCTGGACCTCGAACGTGGTCTGTGGATGTTGCGAACATCTGACATACACGATTTGATGACTACATGATAGTTCGGTAATGTTAAATGGTTTAGAATTGAGGCACCGAAGACATTTTTTGAAATGTCGCGGAACGTATGAGATGTTTTGAGGGCTGAAATTGGGATTTCAGGCTCGTGCCCACGTCAAGAGGTATAAGACCTCCGACGATTTTCTTAGCCTGCAAACTAAGGGAGAAAAGCTCAATCGTTGAGCTTGTGCTCAGAATGTCTGAGTACAACAATCACTTGAATCGAGTGGGAGTTAATCTTCCAGATAAGATAGTGATGTTTTTCCAAAGTTATTGCCACCAAGCTACTAGAGCTTCGTGATGAACTATAACATATCAGGGATAGATATGATGATCCTTGAAATATTCGCGATGTTTGACACCGCGAAAGTAGAAATCAAGAAGGAGCATCAATTGTTGATGGTTAGTGAAACCACTAGTTTCAAGAAGGGCAAGGGCAAGAAGGGATACTTCATGAAACGGAAAATCAGCTGCTGCTCTAGTGGAGAAACCCAAGGTTGAACCCAAACCCGAGACTGAGTGCTTCTGTAATAAGGGGAACAACCACTGGAGCAGAATTACCTTAGATACTTGGTAGATGAGAAGGCTGTCGATAGAAGTATATTGGATATACATTATGTACTTTACTAGTACTCCTAGTAGCATCAGGGTATTAGATACTGGTTCGGTTGCTAAGTGTTAGTAACTCGAAATAAAAGCTACGGAATAAACGGAGACTAGCTAAAGGTGAGCTGACGAGATGTGTTGGAAGTGTTTCCAAGGTAGATGTGATCAAGCATCGCACGCTCCCTATACCATCGAGATTGGTGTTAAACCTAAATAATTGTTATTTGGTGTTTGCGTTGAGCATAGACATGATTGGATTATGTCTATCGCAATACGGTTATTCATTTAAGGAGAATAATGGTTACTCTATTTATTTGAATAATTCCTTCAATGGTCTTGCACCTAAAATGAATGGTTTATTGAATCTCGATCATAGTGATACACATGTCCATGCCAAAAGATATAAGATAGTAATGATAATACCACCTACTTGTGGCACTGCCATGTAAGTCATATTGGTATAAAACGCATGAAGAAGCTCCATGTTGATGGATCTTTGGACTCACTCATTTTTTGAAAAAGGATTGAGTAATGTGAACCATGTCTATTGGTATATACGCATGAAGAAACTCCATGCAGATGGACCGTTTGGACTCACTTGATTTTGAATCGCTTGAGACATGCAAATCGTACCACATGGGCAAGATGACTGAAAGCTTCGGTTTCAGTAAAATGGAACAAGAAAGCAACTTGTTGGAAGTAACACATTTTGATGTGTGCAGTCCAATGAGTGCTGAGGCACGCAGTGGATCTCGTTATGCTCTTACTTCACAGATGATTTGAGTAAATACTGAGTATATTTACTTGATGAAACACAAGTCTGAATTATTGAATGGTTCAAGTAATTTCAGAATGAAGTTGAAGATCTTCGTGATAAGAGGATAAAATGTCTATGATATGATCATAGAAATGAATATCTGAGTTACGAGTTTGGCACTGTGGAAATTGTTTCACAACTAATACCGCCTGGAACACCATAATGTGATGGTGTGTCCGAACATCATAGTTGCACCCTATTGGATATGGTGCGTACCATGATGTCTCTTATCGAATTACCACTATCGTTCATGGGTTAGGCATTAGAGACAACCGCACTCACTTTAACAGGGCACCACGTAATTCCGTTGAGATGAAACCGTTTGAACTATGGTTTGGAGAAACCTGAGTTGTCGTTTCTTAAAAGTTTGGGGCTGCGACGCTTATGTGAAAAAGTTTCAGGTTGATAAGCTCGAACCCAAAGCAGATAAAATGCATCTTCATAGGACACCCAGAACAGTTGGGTATACCTCCTGTCTCAGATCCGAAAGCAATAGGGATTGTTTCTCAAATCGGGTCCTTTCTCGAGGAAAAGTTTCTCTCGAAAGAATTGAGTGGGAGGATGGTGGAGACTTGATGAGGTTGTTGAACCGTCACTTCAACTAGTGTGTAGCAGGGCACAGGAGTTGTTCCTATGGCACCTACACCAATTGAAGTGGAAACTTATGATAGTGATCATGAGACTTCGGATCATGTCACTCCCAAACCTCGTAGGATGACAAGGATGCGTACTACTTCAGAGTGGTACGTAATCCTGTCTTGGACGTCATGTTGCTAGACAACAATGAACCTACAAGCTATGGAGAAGTGATGGTGGGCCCGGATTCCGATGAATGGCTCGAGGCCATAAAATCCGAGAGAGGATCCATGTATGAAAACAAAGTGTAGACTTTGGCAGAACGACTCGATGGTCGTAAGGCTGTTGAGTACAGATGGATTTTAAAAGGAAGACGGACAATGATAGTAAATGTCACCATTAAGAAAGCTCGACTTGTCATTAAGATGTTTTCCGACAAGTTCAAGGAGTTGACTGCGATGAGACTTTCTCACTCGTAGCGATGCTAAGAGTCTGTTGGAATTATGTTAGCGATTACTGCATTATTTATGAAATTGTGCAGATAGGATGTCAAAACATTGTTTCCTCGATGATTTTATTGAGGAAAGGTTGTATGTGATACAACCAGAAGATTTTTGTCAATCCTGAAAGATGCTAACAAGTATGCAAAGCTCCAGCAATCCTTCTAAGGACTGGAGTAAGCATCTCGGAGTTGGAATGTACGCTTTGATGAGATGATCAAAGATTTGGGTTTATACAAAGTTTATGAGAAACTTGTATTTCCAAAGAAATGAGTGGGAGCACTATAGAATTTCTGATGAGTATATGTTGTTGACATATTGTTTATCGGAAATGATGTAGAATTTCTAGAAGGCATATAGGGTTGTTTGAAAAATGTTTTTCAATGAAAACCTAGATTAAGCTACTTAAACATTGAGCATCAAGATCTATAAGGATAGATCAAAATCTCTTAATAGTACTTTCAAACAAACACATACCACGACAAGATTTTGAAGGAGTTCAAAATAGATCAGCAAAGAAGGAGTTCTCGGCTGTGTTACAAGGTGTGAGTATTGAGCAAGACTCAAGACATGACCACAGCAGAATAGAGAGAAAGGACGAAGGTCGTCCCCTATGCTTTAGTCGTAGGCTCTAAAGTATGCCATGTTGTGTACCGCACCTGAAGTGTGCCTAACCATGAGTCAGTCAAGGGGTACAAGTGTGATCTAGAAATGGATCACAAGACAACGGTCAAAGTTATCCTTAGTAACTAGTGGACTAAGGAATTTTATCGATTATGGAGGTGGTAAAAGAGTTCGTCGTAAAGGGTTACGCCGATGCAAACTTTGACACTAATCCAGATTATTCTGAGTAGTAAACTGGATTCGTATAGTAGAACAGTTATTTGGAATAGCTCCAAAGGTAGCGTAGTAGTTGCATCTAGGAGATGACATAGATATTTGTAAACCACACACGGATCTGAAAGGTTCAGACCCGTTGACTATAATATCTCTCACAAGCATAACATGATCAAACCCAGAACTCTGTGAGTGTTAATCACATGGCGATGTGAACTAGATTATTGACTCTAGTGCAAGTGGGAGACTGTTGGAAATATGCCCTAGAGGCAATAATAAATAGGTTATTATTATATTTCCTTGTTCGTGATAATCGTTTATTATCCATGCTAGAATTGTATTGATAGGAAACTCAGATACATGTGTGGATACATAGACAACACCATGTCCCTAGTAAGCCTCTAGTTGACTAGCTCGTTGATCAATAGATGGTTACGGTTTCCTGACCATGGACATTAGATGTCATTGATAACGGGATCACATCATTAGGAGAATGATGTGATGGACAAGACCCAATCCTAAGCCTAGCACAAGATCGTGTAGTTCGTATGCTAAAGCTTTTCTAATGTCAAGTATCATTTCCTTAGACCATGAGATTGTGCAACTCCCGGATACCGTAGGAATACTTTGGGTGTGCCAAACGTCACAACGTAACTGGGTGGCTATAAAGGTGCACTACGGGTATCTCCAAAAGTGTCTGTTGGGTTTGCACGAATCGAGACTGGGATTTGTCACTCCGTGTGATGGAGAGGTATCTCTGGGCCCACTGGGTAGGACATCATCATAATGTGCACAATGTGATCAAGCAGTTGATCACGGGATGATGTGTTACGAAACGAGTAAAGAGACTTGCCGGTAACGAGATTGAACAAGGTATCGAGATACCGACGATCGAATCTCGGGCAAGTACTATACCACTAGACAAAGGGAATTGTATATGGGATTGATCGAATCCTCGACATCGTGGTTCATCCGATGAGATCATCGTGGAACATGTGGGAGCCAACATGGGTATCCAGATCCTGCTGTTTGTTATTGACCGGAGAACGTCTCGGTCATGTCTGCATGCTTCCCGAACCCGTAGGGTTTACACACTTAAGGTTCGATAACGCTAGGGTTATAAAGGAAGTTTGTATGTGGTTACCGAATGTTGTTCGGAGTCCCGGATGAGATCCCGGACGTCACGAGGAGTTCCGGAATGGTCCGGAGGTAAAGATTTATATATGGGAAGTCCTGTTTTGGTCACCGAAAGGGTTTCGGGTTTTATCGGTAACGTACCGGGACCACCAGGAGGGTCCCGGGGGTCCACCAAGTGGGACCACCGGCCCCGGAGGGCTGCATGGGCCACATGTGGGAGGGGACCAGCCCCAGGTGGACTGGTGCGCCCCCCCACAAGGGCCCAAGGCGCCTAGGGTTTGGGGAAGGGGGCGCACCCACCTAACTTGGGGGGCAAGACTGCCCTCTTCCCCCCCCCCTTGGCCGCACCCTAGATGGGTTTTGGGGCTGGCCGCCGCCCCTAGGGTGGAACCCTAGGTGGGGGCGCAGCCTCCCCTCTCCCCCTATATATACTTGAGGGTTTGGGGGCAGCAGACATAGGAGTTTTGACCTCTCGATGGCGCAGCCCTGCATCTCTCCTTCCTCCTCTCCCGCGGTGCTTGGCGAAGCCCTGCAGGATTGCCACGCTCCTCCACCACCACCACGCCGTTGTGCTGCTGCTGGATGGAGTCTTCCTCAACCTCTCCCTCTCTCCTTGCTGGATCAAGGCATGGGAGACGTCACCGGGATGTACGTGTGTTGAATGCGGAGGTGCTGTCCGTTCGGCACTTGGTCATCGGTGATTTGGATCACGACGAGTACGACTCCATCAACCCCGTTCACTTGAACGCTTCCGCTTAGCGATCTACAAGGGTATGTAGATGCACTCTCTTTCCCCTCGTTGCTGGTTTCTCCATAGATAGATCTTGGTGACACGTAGGAAAATTTTAAATTTCTGCTACGTTCCCCAACAGCGCCTGCCTGACGCGTGCTGCCAATCACCTCGGCAGAAGACGCGGCCGGGGCCTCAGGAGCCTCGGCCCCAAGAGCTGGAAGCGACTGCTTGCCACCCACAGCCTCTGCAGCACGGGCCTCAGGAGCTGCTTCCTCGAGGGCACCGCCAGGCGCAGTCTCCTCATCGGGAGCCTTAACGGTCTCCGCCATCTGACGCCTCCCTGCCCTGCCACTCGAGGAGGATTTGCCTCGACCGACCGGAAGGGCGGTCACCACCACATGGTTCCCGCGAGGCCCTTGGAGGCCAGCGGGGTGTAGCCCCCATTCATCGAAGGAGGGCATCTGCTTCACGAAGTCGTCCCTGTTCTAGCAGAGGTACAGCAGGGCCCCTCCCCGCTGGATGCTGCCCGGGTTGGGGTCACCAGTCAGGGCCAGGAGCACTGTCCTTAGCGCCCCAGGCGCCAGGTCTTCTTCCTGGAGCCTCATGCGGTCGCCATGCCCGCTGAAGGCCCACATTCGGCGGGAATGGCGCTGGAGAGGGGCAATACGGCGAAACAGGAACTCCTTCACCACCTTGGGCGCCGTCACGCCGAGCGATCTCAAGAATGTGAAGCGGCGCCAGACGAAGGCAAGTCGGGGGCTCATGAGCGTCTCCTGGCCCCAGCCCGAGTTGGGTACAGCGGGCGAGGTTGGCTTCGCCAGCAGGGGGCCGGGCACCCCGACATCAACGTACAACCACCGTTCGCGGAACCCAGCAGGAGGCGAAGGAAGCTTGAAGTCGATCCCCGAGGTCGCAGTCTCAGACGCGGCGACGAAGCTCACGCATACTGAGCATTGAGCGGGGTCAGCAAGGCGCAAAGAGAAGAAGTGGCGCAGCAAGGCAACGGAAGGAGGGATGGCCATCATCGCCTCGCAAACAAAGGCGAAGACCGAGAGGAGGGTGATGGATTCAGGACCCAGATGCATCATATGGATCTGGTAATGAGAGAGGACGGCCTTGAAGAAATCGGAAAAAGGGGGAACTAGACCCGCCCACAAGGCATCGGCAAAATAATGGACCTCAGTGATTATCCTGTCGGTGGGGAGGTGAGATGTGGACCAAGCCGTCATCCTCCCACACTCGTTGAAGGTGGTGGCCAGAGCCGGGCTGAGCTTATTCGACAGGATCAGTGATGGATAATTATGCCGGATGTGGTTCATCATGTAACAATCATAACATAGGGTGACACAGAACTAGCTCCAATTCATCAATGTAATGTAGGCATGTATTCCGAATATAGTCATACATGCTTATGGAAAAGAACTTGCATGACATCTTTTGTCCTACCCTCTCGTGGCAGCGGGGTCCTATTGGAAACTAAGGGATATTAAGGCATCCTTTTAATAGAGTACCTGAACAAAGCATTAGCACATAGTGAATACATGAACTCCTCAAACTATGGTCATCACCGGGAGTGGTCCCGATTATTGTCACTTCGGGGTTGCCGGATCATAACACATAGTAGGTGACTATAGACTTGCAAGATAGGATCAAGAACTCACATATATTCATGAAAACATAATAGGTTCAGATCTGAAATCATGGCACTCGGGCCCTAGTGACAAGCATTAAGCATAGCAAAGTCATAGCAACATCAATCTCAGAACATAGTGGATACTAGGGATCAAACGCTAACAAAACTAACTCGATTACATGATAAATCTCACCCAACCCATCACCGTCCAGCAAGCCTATGATGGAATTACTCACGCACGGCGGTGAGCATCATGAAATTGGTGATGGAGGATGGTTGATGATGATGACGGCGACGAATCCCCCTCTCTGGAGCCCCGAATGGACTCCAAATCAGCCCTCCCAAGAGGTTTTAGGGCTTGGTGGCGGCTCCGTATCGTAAAACGCGATGATTTCTTCTCCTCTATTTTTTCTCTCCGAAAGAAAATATATAGAGTTGGAGTTGGCGTCGGAAGGTCTCCAGGGGGCCCACGAGGTAGGGGGCGCCCCCTAGGGGGCCCCCCACCCTCGTGGATAGAGTTGAAGAACGGCAAGAAAGTTGCTGCTCAAGTGAAGAAACCCAAGTCTGGTCCTAAGCCTGAAACTAAGTGCTTCTACTGCAAAGGGACTGGTCACTGGAAGCAGAACTGCCCCAAGTATTCGGCGGATAAGAAGGATGGCAAAGTGAACAAAGGTATATTTGATATACAGATTATTGATGTTTATTTTACTAGTATTCGTAGCAACCCCTCGGTATTTGATATTGGTTCAGTTGCTAAGAGTAGTAACTCGAAACGGGGGTTGCAGAATGAACAGAAACTAGTTAAGGGTGAAGTGACGATGTGTATTGGAAGTGGTTCCAAGATTGATATGATCATCATCGCACACTCCCTATCCTTTCGGGTTAGTGTTGACCTAAACAGCAGTGCCACAAATAAGTTGCACTATCATTATTAACTTTGCATCTTTTGGTTTCAATATTATGAATATGTGTATCACTATGATCGAGATCCAACGAACCATTTTCATTGGGTGTGTAACCATATAAGGTTTTATTCATGTAAACAGAACAACAATTATTCTCTAACATAAATGAATAGCCATATTGCAATAAACATGATCAAATCATATTCATGCTCAACGCAAACACTAAATAACACTTATTTAGGTTCAACACTAATCCCGAAAGTATAGGGAGTGTGCGATGATGATCATATCAATCTTGGAAGCACTTCCAATACACATCGTCACTTCACCCTTAACTAGTTTCTGTTCATTCCGCAACCCCCGTTCCGAGTTACTACTCTTAGCAACTGAACCAATATCAAATACCGAGGGGTTGCTACGAATACTAGTAAAATACACATCAATAATCTGTATATCAAATATACCTTTGTTCACTTTGCCATCCTTCTTATCCGCCAAATACTTGGGGCAGTTCCGCTTCTAGTGACCAGTCCCTTTGCAGTAGAAGCACTTAGTCTCAGGCTTAGGACCAGACTTGGGTTTCTTCACTTGAGTAGCAACTTGCTTGCCGTTCTTCTTGAAGTTCCCCTTCTTCCCTTTGCCCTTTTCTTGAAACTAGTGGTCTCGTCAACCATCAACACTTGATGTTTTTCTTGATTTCTACCTTCGTCGATTTCAGCATCACGAAGAGCTTGAGAATTGTTTCTGTTTATCCCTTGCATATTATAGTTCATCACAAAGTTCTAGTAACTTGGTGATAGTGACTAGAGAACTCTGTCAATCACTATCTTATCTGGAAGATTAACTCCCACTTGATTCAAGTGATTTTAGTACTCAGACAATCTGAGCACATGCTCACTAGCTGAGCAATTCTCCTCCATCTTGTAGCTATAGAACTTGTTAGAGACTTCATATCTCTCAACTCGGGTATTTTCTTGAAATATTAACTTCAACTCCTGGAACATCATATGGTCCATGACGTTCAAAATGTCTTTGAAATCCCGATTCTAAGCTGTTAAGCATGGTGCACCAAACTATCAAGTAGTCATCATATTGAGCTAGCCAAACGTTCATAACATCTGCATCTGCTCCTGCAATAGGTCTGTCACCTAGCAGTGCATCAAGGACATAATTCTTCTGTGCAGCAATGAGGATAAACCTCATATCACGGATCCAATCCGCATCATTGCTACTAACATCTTTCAACTTAGTTTTCTCTAGGAACATATCAAAAATAAAACAGGGGAGCTAAACGCGAGCTATTGATCTACAACATAGATATGCTAATACTACCAGGACTAAGTTCATGATAAATTAAAGTTCAATTAATCATATTACTTAAGAACTCCCACTTAGATAGACATCCCTCTAATCATCTAAGTGATCACGTGATCCATATCAACTAAACCATAACCGATCATCATGTGAAATGCATTAGCTTTCAATGGTGAACATCATTATGTTGATCATATCTACTATATGATTCACGCTCGACCTTTTGGTCTCAGTGTTCCGAGGCCATATCTGCATATGCTAGGCTCGTCAAGTTTAACCTGAGTATTCTGCGTGTGCAAAACTGGCTTGCACCAGTTGTAGATGGATGTAGAGCTTATCACACCCGATCATCACGTGGTGTCTGGGCACGACGAACTTTGGCAACGGTGCATACTCAGGGAGAACACTTTTATCTTGAAATTTAGTGAGAGATCATCTTATAAATCTACCATCGAACTAAGCAAAATAAGATGTATAAAAGATAAACATCACGTGCAATCAAAATATGTGACATGATATGGCCACGATCATCTTGCGCCTTTGATCTCCATCTCGAAAGTACCGTTATGATGTCCATCGTCACCGGCATGACACAATGATCTCCATCATCTTGATCTATATCAATGTGTCGTCACATGGTCGTCTCGCCAACTATTGCTCTTGCAACTATTGCTATCGCGTAGCGATAAAGTAAATCAATTATTTGGAGCTTGCATCTTATCCAATAAAGAGACAACCATAAGGCTTCAGCCAGTTGCCGATAACTTCAACAAAACATGATCATCTCAACAACAACTTATATCTCATCACGTCTTGACCATATCACATCACAACAAGCCCTGCAAAAACAAGTTAGACGTCCTCTACTTTGTTGTTGCAAGTTTTACGTGGCTACTACGGGCTGAGCAAGAACCGTTCTTACATACGCATCAAAACCACGACGATAGTTTGTCAAGTTGGTGTTGTTTTAACGTTCGCAAGGACCGGGCGTAGCCACACTCGGTTCAACTAAAGTGGGAGAAATTGACACCCGCCAGCCACCTGTGTGCAAAGCACGTCGGTAGAACCACTCTCGCGTAAGCGTACGCTTAATGTCGGTCCGGGCCGCTTCATCCAACAATACCGCGAACCAAAGTATGACATGCTGGTAAGCAGTATGACTTATATCACCCACAACTCACTTGTGTTCTACTCATGCATATAACATCAACGCATAAAACCAGGCTTGAATGCCACTGTTGGGGAACGTAGTAATTTCAAAAAAAACTACGCACACGCAAGATCGTGGTGATGCATAGCAACGAGAGGGGAGAGTGTTGTCCACGTACCCTCGTAGACCGTAAGCGGAAGCGTTAGCACAACACGGTTGATGTAGTCGTACGTCTTCACGATCCGACCGATCAAGTACCGAACGCACGGCACCTCCGAGTTCAGCACACGTTCAGCCCGATGACGTCCCTCGAACTCCGATCCAGCCGAGTGTTGAGGGAGAGTTTCGTCAGCACGACGGCGTGGTGACGATGTTGATGATCTACCGACGCAGGGCTTCGCCTAAGCACCACTACAGTATTATTGAGGCGGACTATGGTGGAGGGGGGCACCGCACACGGCTAAAAAATCAAACAGATCAATAGTTGTCTCTAGGGTGCCCCCTGTCCCCGTATATAAAGGAGCAAGGGAGGAGGAGGCCGGCCCTAGGAGGGGCGCACCAAGGGAGTAGGATTCCTACTCCTAATTGGAGTAGGTTTCCTCCTTTCCTAGTCCAACTAGGAGAAGGGGGGAAAGGGGGGAAGAGGAGAAGGGAGGGAGAGGGGGGCTGCGCCCCAAACCCCTTGTCCAATTCGGACTGGGCTTGGGAGGGGCGCGCGCCACCTCCTGGCTGCTGCCTCTCCTTCCCACTAAGGCCCATTAAGGCCCAATACTTCTTTCCCGTATTCCCATAACTCCCCGGTACTCCGAAAAATACCCGAATCACTCGGAACCTTTCCGATGTCCGAATATAGTCGTCCAATATATCGATCTTTATGTCTCGACCATTTCGAGACTCCTTGTCATGTCCCCGATCTCATCCGGGACTCCGAACTACCTTCGGTACATCAAAACATATAAACTCATAATATAACCGTCATTGAAACGTTAAGCGTGCGGACCCTACGGGTTCGAGAACTATGTAGACATGATCGACACACATCTCCGGTCAATAACCAATAGCGGAACCTGGATGCTCATATTGGCTCCCACATATTCTACGAAGATCTTTATCGGTCAGACCACATAACAACAAACGTTGTTCCCTTTGTCATCGGTATGTTACTTGCCCGAGATTCGATCGTCGGTATCTCAATACCTAGTTCAATCTCGTTACCGGCAAGTCTCTTTACTCGTTCCGTAATACATCATCCCGCAACTAACTCATTAGTTGCAATGCTTGCAAGGCTTAAGTGATGTGCATTACCGAGAGGGCCCAGAGATACCTCTCCGACAATCGGAGTGACAAATCCTAATCTCGAAATACGCCAACCCAACAAGTACCTTCGGAGACACCTGTAGAGCACCTTCATAATCACCCAGTTATGTTGTGACGTTTGGTAGCACACAAAGTGTTCCTCCGATAAATGGGAGTTGCATAATCTCATAGTCACAGGAACATGTATAAGTCATGAAGAAAGCAATAGCAACATACTAAACGATCGTGTGCTAAGCTAACGGAATGGGTCATGTCAATCACCTAATGATGTGATCGCGTTAATCAAATGACAACCCATGTCAATGGCTAGGAAACTTAACCATCTTTGATCAACGCGCTAGTCTAGTAGAGGCATACTAGTGACACTCTGTTTGTCTATATATTCACACATGTATTATGTTTTCGGTCAATACAATTCTAGCATGAATAATAAACATTTATCATGATATAAGGAAATAAATAATAACTTTATTATTGCCTCTAAGGCATATTTCCTTCAGTGCAGTCCCCAGGAGTCGGGCCCGTCACCATCTTGTTTCCGGCTGGTGGCAACGGCGGGTCGGCCGGCTGCTTGTCTCACGCCTCCTCAGAAGGTGGTGGCGGGGGTACGATTACGTCCAGCATGGCGACGTCGCCGCTGTCCCTCTCCATGATAGGGTGCTCGCCGCCGGCTTCCCCAGTCTGCGCCATGAACTCCGGTGGTGGCGGTGCAGAGTTCAGAGGGGTGACAAACATCGCCGACTGGCGGCGCGCAGCCTCCTCGGCCTTCTTCTTTGCCGCGTCGGCTGCCTCGGCCTCTGCCAGTTTCTTCAGGGCGGCAGCCTCCGCCTTCTCTACTTCCGCCTTCTCCAGGCGGGCGGCTTCCTGCTCCTCACGCGCCTCCCGCGCGTTCCGCTCCGTCGCCTCTCGTAGGTCGGCGGCTGGATCGATCCGCCGAGTGGTGGTGGAAGTCTCCACCGACCCCACGATGGAGGCGGCGGCCGACTTCTCAAGAGTAAGCAAGGACCTAGATCAAGGGAAAGAAAGCAAGGGAAACTCATAACAAGATCAGCAAGGAAGAAGAAAGTACAAGAAGAAGGTAGTACTTACGTGGAAACCAGCTGCGGCTCCTTCACCGGTTTGTGGAAGCGGAGGGCCTTCGCGGCTGCTTCATCCTGGCCGCTTGGTCGCCGCGGCCGAGCCCCTGGGTTTCTTCAGCCGGCTGCCAAACATGCTCGGCGCAGCCCTGCATTTTTTCGCACCACCTTGGGCATCCGGCGCAACAGACGAGCTCGCGCCCGGCTGGTCGCACCCTAGCTAGTGGCGTGGGGCGACTTCCCCCGCATCGTCATCAGGCCAGTCCTCGAGGCTGGTTCCGAGCCCTGAGCCGCCTGCTCCGCCACCTCCTCCCTCGGTGTCGTCCTCCAAGGCCGTCGCCCCCAAGTCGGGGTCGTCCACGTCGCTCTCCGCTCGGTCGGGGAGGAATTGACGCTCCGGCCCCGCGGCGCCGGCGGCTGGCTGGAGGAGGGGACTCTGTTCAAAGACCGATTGATCAGACGGGCAGAACTCGGCAACAACAAAGATAGAGAAAGACAGCTTACCATAGGCGGGGGGTCGGCGCGTTAATACGGCTCCTTGCCAAACCGCCACTCTTCCGTGAGCTCGCAGTTCGCAAGGTAGTTCACCATATGAGCTACCTCTGCGTGAGGCATCTCCTTGGTGCACAGCCGGCTTGGGTCCCGATGCCCGCTCATCTGACAGATCATGTGAGGGTGGCCCTGGAGCGGGAGCACTCGACGCGTCAGGAAGGTGGACAGCAAGTCGAGCCCGGTCAGGCCCTCCGACTATGTCAACACTCAGAGCTGTGCGATTGCGGCGGCCCCAGAAGGCGACAGCGTCTTGGCCTGATAGGACCAGTTGGGCCGCCTCCCAGCCGGCGGGCCGGCTACGTAAGCCGGCAAGTTGACCCAGTCGCCATCCAGGAAGACGCTCTTCATGTAGAAGTACGACCGCTGCCACATCTTCACCGACTTGATCAACATGATGGGAGGAAATGGATTTTCGGTCGTCGGCCTCCGCACCACAATGAAAGTACTGCATTGAGCCGACACGCCCGCGACGAGGGTGCCGAGCTTGGTGTAGAAGAACTCCCCCCAAAGCTCGATGGTGGGGAGGACGCCGATGAAGCCTTCGGACAGAGTGACGAAGGCGGACAGCAGCACCACCGTGTTCGGGATGAGGTGGTGCGGCTGAAGATTGTAGAACTCGAGGAAGGCCCGGAAGAAGCCGCTCGCCGGCAGGCCGAGGCCGCGCAGGCAATGCGAGCGGAAGATGACCCGCTCGCCCTCCTCCGGCGCCAGTGAGATCTCCCTCTCCGGCGCGAGGCGAACCCTCACATAGTCCTCGCCGGGCATCCGCCGCGTCTGGCGGAGAAAGTCGGTGTGGTCTTCATGGACTTCGGAGGCGTCCCATGCTCCGGAGCGCACCACGGGGGGCGTGGGATTGGCAGATGAGCTCATCGGAGACGAGCAGTAGTAGCGCCCCGGTGTAGTTTGGAGGTGCTGCGACGAAAGGAAGAAGAAGGAGGCAAGAATGGGGTGGAGGGGCGCGCGTGCTCTGCCGCTCCCTCTCCACCCCCTACTTATAGCCTACGGGCTACAAAGCCGAGGGGGTGTGCGTGGGATCGTGGGATTAACTATGCCCATGACCCCACGCTCCCGCCTTTACCGCATGGGTTACTACGCGCAGTAACTCCACGGATCCAACCGCCGGCCTCGGTCGCAGCGGATCTGCTCGTAGGCCAAGGCCCGATGGTGGCGGGCCCGGCCTGCGGTCACGTCCCATCATGCGCGTGGGGTGGCTGGCCGACCCGGCTGGCTGGCGCCACATGGCACGCCCATGACGGGCAGCGGGCTGAGATGCTTAGCAATCATGCCATCTGGTTCCCGCCGATGCATTCGAAATTCCCGAAAGCTCCGACTGGACGAGCCCAACTCCTGCCAGCCGGCTTCCCAGGAGACGGATGAAGCTTCCTTCAGAGCACCCGGAGGAAGAAACTGTTGAGGCTCCTCGGCTCCTCTGCCGCGGCACCTCACCAGCTTCAGGGACTACTGTCGGAGTAATGGGCCACGGGTAGGCTAACCCGAGTCCCTGAGCCTTTCAAGACATCGGGGCTGGCAGCGCCCCTCAAAGCATCAAGACGAAGTGCCGCCTTCTGATGGCTGGCTGGAGGAATAGCCGGCTGCCCGTAGATGGCTGAGTTCCAGAGGCCGGCAACAAGACAAGCCGACTCCTAGTGGGCGGCTTCCAGAGAAGCCGGCTCCTAGCAGTCGGACCGTGGTGCCCTCAAAGTCTGCACCCCCATTAAGAAGACAAGACAGGGTGAGGCTACAGTGTAGCCCGTCACCCCTGAATCCAGGGCTGGGCGAGGCCACAGTGCACCGTACAGGCGGAGATCCCCGCCCGGCGCGGCACTGTTGCCACTCCGCCCCTGACGTCGCCCTTGTCAAGCGAAGCACTGCTCCCACGACTATCTGTCGGTACGGCCCAAGGACGACGGGCCCCACCGATCAGCTAGAGCCGGGAAGACGGCTAGAGCCCCACCAGTCGGACCCAAGGGAGGTCGGACCCCAGGAGTCGGCCCGCCCCTTCCTCGTGGCCCACGCGCCATTAACCAGACGAGGCGCAGAGTGGCTACAGTAATTGCCCGTTAGGCAGCGGGGCTGTAGCCACGCTCCCCTGACCAAGCCTGCGTCACGAGCATCACGACTAAAGTGATCAGCAGCCGACAAGGCCCGCGAGCGGCGGAGGCAGCCTGACGGCTCTGTACCAGACCTGTCGGCGGGCCCCAGCAGCCGGCGGAGAAGCCGGCGATCAGAGAGACTGACAGCCGGGTCCTACACCCGGCTGGATTACTATTGTACCCCTGGGGGGTAGGCCTATATAAACCCCCCAGGGCACCCATGCAAAGGGTTCCCAAGTTGTTAGAACTAGACTCATACGTAGAGAGAGGGGAGAGCTAGCCTGGCTTTCTTCTCCTCTAGCAACAGCTCAAGGAGCACCATTATATCGCTAGTGCCTTAGTGATCATGTGGAGACCCCGCAGAGCAGGACTAGGGGTGTTATCTCCACGGAGAGCCCCAAACCTGGGTAAAGTTCGTCGGCGTACGTGTCTACGCCTCATCCCACTTCAAGGCACCGGCGACGTTCTACTCGCTCCCACCATGAAAAGCCATCCTTTGGCATATGTCGCACCCAACCCCCGACAGGCCTATTGGGCCTTAGTGGTGAAGAGAGAGAGGGCAGCCAGGAGGTGGCGCGCGGCCCCCCTTGCCCCAGTTCGAATTGCACAAGGGAAGGGGGCGGCGGCCCCCCTCTCCTTCCTTCTCTCCACCTCCTCCTTCCCCTTTCTCCTACTCCTACTAGGAAAGGAGGAGTCCTACTCCCGGTGGGAGTAGGACTCCCCCCTTGGCGCGCCCTCCCTGGCCGGCCGCCTCTCCCCCTTGCTCCTTTATATACTTGGGCGGGGGCACCCCGTAGACACAATTGATCTCTTTGATCTCTTAGCCGTGTGCGGTGCCCCCCCTTCACCATAATCCACCTCGATAATATTGTAGCGGTGCTTAGGCGAAGCCCTGCGTCGGTAGAACATCATCATCGTCACCACGCCATCATGCTGACGGAACTCTCCCACAAAGCTCGGCTGGATCGGATTTCGAGGGACGTCATCGAGTTGAACGTTTGCAGAACTCGGAGGTGTCGTGCATTCGGTACTTGATCGGTCGGATCGTGAAGACGTACGACTACATCAACCGTGTTGTGCTAATGCTTCCGCTTTTGGTCTACGAGGGTACGTGGACAGACTCTCCCCTCTCATTGCTATGCATCACCATGATCCTGTGTGTGCGTAGGAATTTTTTTGAAATTAGTACGTTCCCCTACACATATGTGGACCCACAATGCAAACAACTAAGGCTTGAGTTATGCACCTAAATTTTATGTAAGAACTATGTATTTTTGGTACCAACATTTCTTTACGTTTAACATTGGCGTGTATGATGGACATGCATGGATTTGCGTCCGGTTTTGAGATATGTGGATGTCAGGAACGAGATATGAGGGGCTATCCGGATGTGTCCGCGGGCGTACCCGGGCGCGTCCGCAGACGTATAGGGAGGCCGAGTTGCCAAGTCCGGCTGTAGATGCTCTAATGCCCACGCACCAAGCCATTCCACATACCGCACTGTCACGTCCTCACCGGCCACCCTAGCCGCACCATGCCCCCCTCTGATACGCCTCCAACGTATCTATAATTTTTGATTGCTCCATGCTATATTATCTACTGTTTTGGACTATATTGGGCTTTATTTTCCACTTTTATATTACTTTTGGGACTAACCTATTAACCGGAAGCCCAGCCCATAATTGTTGTTTTTTGCCTATTTCAGTGTTTTCGAAGAAACGGAATATCAAACGGAGTCCAGACGGAATGAAACCTTCAGGAACGTGATTTTCTCAACAAATATGATCCAGGAGACTTGGACCCTCCGTCAAGAAAGCCACGAGGCGTTCACGAGGGTGGAGGGCGCGCCCCCTGCCTTGTGGGCCCCCCGAAGCTCCACCGACGTACTCCTTCCTCTTATATATACCTACGTACCCCCAAACGATAAGATACGGAGCCAAAAACCTAATTCCACCGCCGCAACCTTCTGTACCTATGAGATCCCATCTTAGGTCCTGTTCCGGAGCTCCGACGGAAGGGGAATCCACCATGGAGGGCTTCTACAGCATCACCATAGCCTCTCCGATGAAGTGTGAGTAGTTTACCTCAGACCTTCGGGTCCATAGTTAGTAGCTATATGGCTTCTTCTCTCTTTTTGGATCTCAATACAATGTTCTCCCCCTCTCTCGTGGAGATCTATTCGATGTAATCTTCTTTTTGCGGTGTGTTTGTTGAGATCGATGAATTATGGGTTTATGATCGAGTTTATCTATGAACAATATTTGAATCTTCTCTGAATTCTTTTATGTATGATTGGTTATCTTTGCAAGTCTCTTCGAATTATCAGTTTGGTTTGGCCTACTAGATTGGTTTTTCTTGCAATGAGAGAAGTGCTTAGCTTTGGGTTCAATCTTGCGGTGTCCTTTCCCAGTGATAGTAGGGGCAGCAAGGCACGTATTGTATTGTTGCCAAAGAGTATAACAAGATGCTCAATGATACGTCTCCAATGTATCTATAATTTTTTATTGCTCCATGCTATATTATCTACTGTTTTGGACTATATTGGGCTTTACTTTCCACTTTTATATTATTTTTGGGACTAACCTATTAACCGGAGGCCCAGCCCAGAATTGTTGTTTTCTGCCTATTTCAGTGTTTCAAAGAAACACAATATCAAACGGAGTCCAAACAGAAAAATCCTTTTTGGAACGTGATTTTCTTCCCGGATAAGACCCAGGAGACTTGGACCCTACTCCAAGAAGTACCGGAGGCGGTCACGAGGGTGGGGGCCTACAGGGTGCGCCCCCTGCCTCGTGGGCCCTCGGTGCTCCACCGACGTACTCCTTCCTCCTATATATACCCACGTACCCCCAAACGATCAGAATCGGAGCCAAAAACCTAATTCCACCGCCACAACTTTTTGTATCCACGAGATCCCATCTTGGGGCCTGTTCTGGAGCTCCGCCGGAGAGGGCCGTCATCACAGAGGCCTTATACATCATCATAGCCTCTCCGATGAAGTGTGAGTAGTTTACCTCAGACCTTCGGGTCCATAGTTATTAGCTAGATGGTTTCTTCTCTCTTTTTGGATCTCAATACAGTGTTCTCCTCCTCTCTTGTGGAGATCTATTTGATGTAATCTTCTTTTTTTGCGGTGTGTTTGTTGAGACCGATGAATTGTGGGTTTATGATCAAGTCTACCTATGAACAATATTTGAATCTTCTCTAAATTCTTTTTTGTATGATTGGTTATCTTTGCAAGTCTCTTCGAATTATCAGTTTGGTTTGGCCTACTAGATTGGTTTTTCTTGCAATGAGAGAAGTGCTTAGCTTAGGGTTCCATCTTGTGGTGTCCTTTCCCAGTGATAGTAGGGGCAGCAAGGCACGTATTGTATTGTTGCCAAAGAGTATAACAAGATGGGGTATTTATCATATTGCATGAATTTATTCCTCTACATCATGTCATCTTGCTTAAGGCGTTACTCTGTTTTCTTGAACTTAATACTCTAGATGCATGCTGGATAGCGGTTGATGAGTGGAGTAATAGTAGTAGATGCAGGCAGGAGTCGGTCTACTTGTCTCGGACGTGATGCCTATATACATGATCATACCTAGATATTCTCGTAACTATGCTCAATTCTGCCGATTGCTCAACAGTAATTTGTTCACCCACCGTAAAATACTTATGCTCTTGAGAGAAGCCACTAGTGAAATCTATGGCCCCCAGGTCTATTCTCATCATATCAATCTCCTATCACTTTATTATTGCTTTGCTTTTTACGTTGCCTTTTACTTTTTACTTTGCGTCTTTATACCAAAAATATTATCTATCATGTCTATCAGATCTCACTCTCGTAAGTGACCGTGAAGGGCTTGACAACCCCTAATCGTGTTGGTTGCATTGAGCTATTTGTTTTGTGTAGGTACGAGGGGCTCGCGCGTAGCCTCCTACTGGATTGATACCTTGGTTCTCAAAAACTAAGGGAAATACTTACTCTACTCTGCTGCATCACCCTTTCCTCTTCAAGGAAATCCAACGCAGTGCTCAAGAGGTAGCAGGAAGATTTCTAGCGCCGTTGCCGGGGAGGTCTATGCAAAAGTCAACATACCAAGTACCCATCACAATTCCTTATCTCTCGCATTACATTATTTGCCATTTGCCTCTCGTTTTCCTCTCCCCCACTTCACCCTTGCCGTTTTATTCGCCCTCTCTTTTCCGTTTGCCTTTTTCTCGCTTGCTTGTTGTTTGCTCGTGTGTTGGATTGCTTGTTTGTCACGATGGCTCAAGATAATACCAAATTATGTGACTTTACCAATACCAACAATAATGATTTCCTTAGCACTCCGATTGCTACTCTTACCAATACTGAATCTTGTGAAATCAATACTGCTTTGTTGAATCTTGTTATGAAAGATCAATTCGCCGGCCTTCCTAGTGAAGATGTCGCTACTCATCTGAATAGCTTCGTTGATTTATGTGATATGCAAAAGAAGAAAGATGTCGATAATGATATTGTTAAATTGAAGCTATTTCCTTTTTCACTTAGAGATCGTGCTAAAGCTTGGTTTTCGTCTTTGCCTAAAAATAGTATTGATTTTTGGAACAAGTGCAAAGATGCTTTTATCTCTAAGTATTTTCCTCCCGCTAAGATCATCTCTCTTAGAAACGATATTATGAATTTTAAGCAACTTGATCATGAACATGTCGCACAAGCTTGGGAGGGAATGAAGTTAATGATACGTAATTGCCCTACTCATGGTTTGAATTTATGGATGATTATACAAAAAAATTATGCCGGATTGAATTTTGCTTCTGGAAATCTTTTAGATTCGGCCACGGGAGGCACTTTTATGGAAATCACTTTAGGAGATGCTACTATACTCCAGATAATATTATAGTTAATTATTCTCAATGGCACACTGAAAGATCTACTAATAAAAAAGTGCATGCGATAGAAGAAATCAATGTTTTGAGTGGAAAGATGGATGAACTTATGAAAATATTTGCTACTAAGAGTGTTTCTTCTGATCCTAATGATATTCCTTTATCTACTTTCATTGAGAATAATAATGAATCTATGGATGTGAATTTTGTTGGTAGGAATAATTTTGGTAACAACGCGTATAGAGGGAATTTTAATCCTAGGCCTTATCCTAGTTATCCTTCTAATAATTATGGAAATTCCTACAACAACTCTTATGGAAATTTTAATAATATGCCCTCTGAATTTGAGACTAGTGTTAAAGAGTTTATGAATTCACAAAAGAATTTCAATGCTTTGCTTGAAGAGAAATTGCTTAAAGTTGATGAATTGGCTAGGAACGTTGATAGAATTTCTCTTGATGTTGATTCTTTAAAGTTTAGATCTATTCCTCCTAAGCATGATATCAATGAGTCTATCAAAACCATGAGAATTTCCACTGATGAGTGCAAGGAAAGAACCGCTAGGATGCGTGCTACGAAAGATGCCTTTATTAAAGCGTGTTCTTCCAATTCCTATGAAAATCAAGATGAAGATCTAAAAGTTATTGATGTGTCCCCTATTAAATCTTTGTTTTGCAATATGAATCTTGATGATACTGAATATGATTCACCCTTACCTAGAAGGCGTTCCAAAAATTTGGAGTATTTAGATCTTGATGATGAAATTGATAAAAGTGGGATTGAAAAGAATAAAACCCTAGATGTTGCTAAACCCACTATTTTGGATTTTGAAGGAATTTAATTATGAAAGTTTCTCTTTAATAGATTGTATTTCCTTGTTGCAATCCGTGCTAAATTCTCCTCATGCTTATAGTCAAAATAAAGCGTTTACTAAACATATCGTTGATGCCTTGATGCCATCTTATGAAGAAAAACTTGAGTTGGAAGTTTCTATCCCTAGAAAACTTTATGATGAGTGGGAACCAACTATTAAAATTAATATTAAGGATCATAAATTTTATGCTTTATGTGATTTGGGTGCTAGTGTCTCCACTATTCCCAAAACTTTGTGTGATTTTCTAGATTTCTGTGATTTTGATGATTGTTCTCTAAACTTGCACCTCACGGATTCCACTATTAATAAACCTATGGGAAGGATTAATGATGTTCTTATTTTTGCAAATAGGAATTATGTGACCGTAGATTTTATCGTTCTTGATATAGATTGCAATCCTTCTTGCCCTATTATTCTTGGTAGACCTTTCCTTAGAACGATTGGTGCAATTATTCATATGAAGGAAGGGAATATTAGATTCCAATTTCCATTAAAGAAAGGCATGGAACACTTCCCTAGAAAGAAAATAAAACTACCATATGAAACTATCATGAGAGCCACTTATGGATTGCCTACCAAAGATGACAATACCTAGATCTATCCTTGCTTTTATGCCTAGCTAGGGGCGTTAAACGATAGCGCTTGTTGGGAGTAAACCCAATTTTATTTTTAGTTTTTTGTTTTTTGTTTCTGTTTAGGAATAAATAATCCATCTACCTTCTGTTTAAATGTGGTTTTATCTTTTAATTAGTGTTTGTGCCAAGTTAAACCTATAGGATCTTCTTGGATGATAGTTATTTGATCTTGTTGTAATTTCCAGAAACTTTCTGTTCACGAAAACAATTATTAAAAAACACTAGAATGTGATAAAATACTGATTCCAATTGCTTCTGATCAATAAACAAAGTGCCTAGGTCTTCCTATTTTGGATGATTTTTTGGAGTTCCAGAAGTTTGCGTTAGTTATAGATTACTACAGACTATTCTGTTTTTGACAGATTCTGTTTTTCGTGTGTTGTTTGCTTATTTTGATGAATATATGGCTAGTAAAATAGTTTATAAACCATAGAAAAGTTGAAATACAGTAGGTTTAACACCAATATAAATAAAGAATGATTTCATTACAGTAACTTGAAGTTGTATTTTGTTTTCTTTCGCTAACGGAGCTCACGAGATTTCTGTTGAGTTTTGTGTTGTGAAGTTTTCAAGTTTTGGGTGAAATCTTTTGATGGACTATGGAACAAGGAGTGGCAAGAGCCTAAGATTGGGGATGCCCATGGAACCCCCAAGATAATCCAAGGACACCAAAAAGTCAAAGCTTGGGGATGCCCCGGAAGGCATCCCGTCTTTCATCTACTTCCATCGGTAATTTTACTTGGAGCTATATTTTTATTCACCACATGATATGTGTTTTGCTTGGAGCGTCTTGTATGATTAGAGTCTTTCCTTTTTAGTTTACCACAATAATCCTTGCTGTACACACCCTTTGAGAGAGACATACATGAATTGGAATTTGTTAGAGTACTCTATGTGCTTCACTTATATCTTTTGAGCTATATAGTTTTTGCTCTAGTGCTTCACTTATATCTTTTAGAGCACGGTGGTGGATTTGTTTTAAGGAAACTATTGATCTCTCATACTTCACTTAGATTATTTTGAGAGTCTTAAATAGCATGGTAATTTGCTTAATAGTAATAATAATAAGCTTGGTATTCAAGATTTGTAAAACTTTTTTTGAGTGCGTTGAATACTAAGAAAAGATTGATGCTTGATAATTGTTTGGAGATATGAAGATGGTGATATTAGAGTCATGCTAGTTGAGTAGTTGTGAATTTGAGAAATACTTGTGTTAAAGTTTGTGATTCCCGTAGCATGCACGTATGGTGAACCGTTGTGTGATGAAGTCGGAGCATGATTTATTTATTGATTGTCTTCCTTATGAGTGGTGGTCGGGGACGAGCGATGGTCTTTTCCTACCAATCTATCCCCCTAGGAGCATGCGCGTAATACTTTTCTTTGATAACTTCTACATTTTTGCAATAAGTATATGAGTTCTTTATGACTAATGTTGAGTCCATGGATTATATGCACTTTTCTTCCTTCCACCATTGCTAGCCTTTCTAATACCACACACTTTTCGCCGGTATCATACACCCACCATACACCTTCCTCAAAACAGCCACCATACCTACCTATCATGGCATTTCCATAGCCATTCCGAGATATATTGCCATGCAACTTTCCACCGTTCCGTTTATTATGACATGCTCCATCATTGTCATATTGCTAGCATGATCATGTAGTTGATATCGTATTTGTGGAAAAGTCGCCATTCATAATTCTTTCATACATGTCACTCTTGATTCATTGCATATCCCGGTACACCGCCGGAGGCATTCATATAGAGTCATATTTTGTTCTAAGTATCGAGTTGTAATTGTTGAGTTGTAAGAAAAATAAAAGTGTGATGATCATCATCTTTATAGCATTGTCCCAAGTGAGGAAAGGATGATGGAGACTATGATTCCCCCACAAGTCGGGATGAGACTCCGGACAAAAAATAAAAATAAAATAAAATAAGAGGCCATAAAAAAAAGAGAAAAGGCCCAAATAAAAAAAGAGAGAAAAAGAGAGAAGGGACAATGATACTATCCTTTACCACACTTTTGCTTCAAAGTAGCACCATGATCTTCATGATAGAGAGTCTCTCATTTTGTCACTTTCATATACTAGTGGGAATTTTTCATTATAGAACTTGGTTTGTATATTCCAATGACGGGCTTCCTCAAAATGCCCTAGGTCTTCGTGAGCAAGCAAGTTGGATGCACACCCACTTAGTTTCTTTTGTTGAGCTTTCATATACTTATAGCTCTAGTGCATCCGTTGCATGGCAATCCCTACTCACTCACATTAATATCTATTGATGGGCATCTCCATAGCCCGTTGATACGCCTAGTTGATGTGAGACTATCTTCCCCTCTTTTTGTCTTCTCCACAACCACCATTCTATTCCACATATAGTGCTATATCCATGGCTCACGCTCATGTATTGCGTGAAGATTGAAAAAGTTTTGAGAATGTCAAAAGTATGAAACAATTGCTTGGCTTGTCATCGGGGTTGTGCATGATTTAAATACTTTGTGTGGTGAAGATAGAGCATAGCCAGACTATATGATTTTGTAGGGATAACTTTCTTTGGCCATGTTATTTTGAGAAGACATAATTGCTTTGTTAGTATGCTTGAAGTATTATTATTTTTATGTCAATATGAAGTTTTGTCTTGAATCTTTCAGATCTGAATATTCATACCACAATTAAGAAGATTTACATTGAAATTATGCCAAGTAGCACTCCGCATCAAAAATTCTCTTTTTATCATTTACCTACTCGAGGACGAGCAGGATTTAAGCTCGGGGATGCCTGATACGTCTCCAACGTATCTATAATTTTTGATTGCTCCATGTTGTATTATCTACTGTTTTGGACTATATTGGGCTTTATTTTCCACTTTTATATTACTTTTAGGACTAACCTATTAACCGGAGGCCCAGCCCAGAATTGTTTTTTTTTTTGCCTATTTCAGTGTTTCGAAGAAACAGAATATCAAACGGAGTCCAAACGGAATGAAACCTTCGGGAACGTGATTTTCTCAACAAATATGATCCAGGAGACTTGGACCCTCCGTCAAGAAAGCCACGAGGCGTTCACGAGGGTGGAGGCCCCCTCTAGGGCGCCCCCTTCCTCGTGGGCCCCCCGAAGCTCCACCGACGTACTCCTTCCTCCTATATATTCCTATGTACCCCCAAACGATCAGATACGGAGCCAAAAACCTAATTCCAACGCCGCAACCTTCTGTACCCACGAGATCCCATCTTGGGACCTGTTACGAAGCTCCGCCGGAAGGGGAATCCACCACGGAGGGCCTCTACATCATCACCATAGCCCCTCCGATGAAGTGTGAGTAGTTTACCTCAGACCTTCGGGTCCATAGTTAGTAGCTAGATGGCATCTTCTCTCTTTTTGGATCTCAATACAATGTTCTCCCCCTCTCTCGTGGAGATTTATTCGATGTAATCTTCTTTTTGCGGTGTGTTTATTGAGACCGATGAATTGTGGGTTTATGATCAAGTTTATCTATGAACAATATTTGAATCTTCTCTGAATTATTTTATGTATGATTGGTTATCTTTGCAAGTCTCTTCGAATTATCAGTTTGGTTTGGCCTACTATATTGGTTTTTCTTGCAATGGGAGAAGTGCTTAGCTTTGGACTCAATCTTGCGGTGTCTTTTTCCAGTGACAGTAGGGGCAGCAAGGCACGTATTGTATTGTTTCCATCGAGGATAACAAGATGGGGTATTTATCATATTGCATGAATTTATTACTCTACATCATGTCATCTTGCTTAAGGCGTTACTCTGTTTTCTTGAACTTAATACTCTAGATGCATGCTGGATAGCGGTCGATGAGTGGAGTAATAGTAGTAGATGCAGGCAGGAGTCGGTCTACTTGTTTCGGACGTGATGCCTATATACATGATCATGCCTAGATATTCTCATAACTATGCTCAATTCTGTCAATTGCTCAATAGTAATTTGTACACCCACCGTAAAATACTTATGCTCTTGAGAGAAGCCACTAGTGAAATCTATGGCCCCCGGGTCTATTCTCATCATATCAATCTCCTATCACTTTATTATTGCTTTGCTTTTTTACTTTGTCTTTTACTTTTTACATTGCATCTTTATATCAAAAATACCAAAAATATTATCTATCATCTCTATCAGATCTCACTCTCGTAAGTGACCGTGAAGGGCTTGACAACCCCTAATCGCGTTGGTTGCGTTGAGCTATTTTTTTGTGTAGGTACGAGGGACTCGCGCGTAGCCTCCTACTGGATTGATACCTTGGTTCTCAAAAACTGAGGGAAATACTTACTCTACTCTGCTGCATCACCCTTTCCTCTTTAAGAAAATCCAACGCAGTGCTCAAGAGGTAGCACCCTCCCACGAGCCCCAGGAGGGTACCCCAGCACCTGTTGCGCTCCCACATGCTCTTCATCCGCTAGCCCCCCATGACGCTGAGATCCGACTAGGCTGTCGTTGAGTATATTTATCAATTCTTTTGATTAATTTAATCCACAGATAAATCATGAGCATGGAATTGACACAATTAATTACATACCGATTACAATGTAGGTAAGCACATAGTACGCATATAGTAGTGACATCTACACACATAGCTAGTGCTGCTAAGACAGAAATAACGAGGAGCGGGGTAAACGAGTTATACCCTCCACTAGGCTAGGCCAAAGCCGTGACGGCGACATCGGTGTCCTCAACGGCCTTTTTCTCCGCGGCGGCGAGTTGGTCGGCTTCGGATTATTGACTCATGATGACAGCGAAGGCAACGAAGACGAATGGCGGCGAGTAGTCGCTCCCCAAAAATTTAATCGCCCCTCTCCCATACAGGATCTCGAGAGATGGGGTTTTGTTGGCCTGCCCTCCCGTTAATCGTGTACACGATGGATGGGATGGGATCGGCGCTGGCAGCAGCAGCAAAAGGAATGATAGTGGAAGGGATGCACGTGGAGGCAGAGCAAATGCGATATGTTCTTCTGGGGACGTTTAGGGTTGCTGACGCCTACACTATATAGGCGCAGGCAAGTAGGAGGATGTGGGCCGGACCTGCGTCCGAGTCCGTAACAGCCCACGATTCAACGTCTCGAATTCGTGGCGCGTTTGTTACGGGCTCTCCGTTTCTGACCGGAAAAAATTAAGCGCATAGGTGTGTGAGCTCGGCTCGGGTCCTTCCCGCGGCGCGCGCGTCGTAGCGAGGCGCGTGGGTGGGGAGAAGCACGCGGGAACCATTTCTCTTAACAAGCTTCATTAGCATGTGAAATAGAATCCTTTATAACAAGGTCCAACTCCTTTTCCCCTAGTGCGCAGGGACAAAACTTCCCACCACATCCCTTGTCACGACACCTATATGGGCCCTTAGAGATTTTTTTAAAATTGTTAGATGGGCCCAAGGCCCACCCTGTATTTCAACAGGTGCGTCTCCTATTACGGACTGGTCAGGGGAAGGAGCGGCCGCAGCGCCTCCCTCGGCTTGAAGTAGGCCAACGTCGGCGGGCGGAGTTGAGAGCTTGCCGGTCAGAGATGGGACGAGCGGTGGGAGAATCGATAGATGGAGAAATGAGAAGGGCCTTCGAGGGGGGAGGGGGAATCAGAGAGGAGTGAGCTGCTGATGATGCTACCGGAAGAATATACAGTCAGATGTTTGCGCAAGGGACGGTGTAGAGCGAACACGTTCCAAATGCTGGCGAGGACAATCATCGCACGCGAAGATCAGTGCATCTCATCCAACGGTCTAGACCGCGTTCACTCTGAATTGTTATAAAACTGACATCGGATTTGTATCATTTGTTTATCTTAAAATAGTGACGATGATCAGTAGATACATGTACGGTACCGTGCACAGTGCCTATCCACATCCCCTCTTCACGTATATGAATAGAAGAGTTTTTTTTAAACCGGGCATAACCCCTTTCAATTAACTGAATAGCAGAAATACACGTTAAGTTTTAAAATTTAAGGAAGCGGGAAAGGGGAAAGCGAGTTCAAGCATCATCTGAAAACCCACCGCAAGAGCTCGCCCATGAGTAGAAGAGTTGATGAGATGTTGAGATGATGGCGACGATGATGTCAGTTGCCCCATTTCCAAACCAGGAGGGGATTCATGTTTCTTTCTATATCTGGTCTGTACTGCTGTTAATGCACCGTATATCTACGATAAAACAGCCCATCTGCCTAATTTTCTTCTCGAAGTTTATAACTGGCATATACATGTGCATTATTCAGGGTGAAGAAGGAATGTATTTAGGGATATCCATTATACATGCCAAGGCCCCACACGGCCGTATATGGCAGTTATAAACATCGAGAGAAAATCGAAGTCGATGGGCTGTTTGAGCGTAGATATACACACGCATCAAATGTAGCCTAAATGAGAAAGGAAAAAGAAGAAACAAACATGCAGCCTTTACTGGGGTTGGAAATGTGACAACTCATCGGTTGTCACCATCTCATCCTGTCATCAATTCTCCTAGCTCATCCGTGAAGCAGAGATGAGGATCGGATATGCACCCCCGCGATGAATTGGCACAACCAAATTCTCATCTCAACTCTTCTCGTCGCCTATAAAACGGACCCCAGAGCTGTAGCGAGACAGACCACAGACCTCAAGTTCTCAACTGTCCTCCTCCAAATAATCAAACACTCTGAGAGAGGGCGCAAAGGTTTTAGGGTGGGTTGCAATGGGGCGGAAGAAGATCGTGATCCGGCGCATCGAGAAGAAGGCTGCACGGGACATCTGCTTCTCCAAGCGCCGGCAGGGGCTGTTTCGCAAGGCGAACGAGCTGGCCGTCATGTGCGGCGCCGAGGTGGCCGCCGTCGTCTACTCCCCGGCCGGCAAGGCCTATTCCTTCGGCCACCCCTCCGCCGAGGACATCGTCGACCGCTTCCTCCGCCCCGCGGAGCAGGCCGAGGCGGCGGGGGCTGGCATGGGCGCCGCCGTCGACCCGGACCGGCTGGCAGAGCTGCAACAGAAGTACAACAAGCTGTCCACGGAGCAGGGCGCGGTGGAGCAGCAGAAGGAGCGCTGGGGGGAGGCCATAGCGAAGGGTCGCTCGGAGGGGAGCCAGGCGGCGGCGTGGCTGGACGCAGTCGCAGACCAGCGCGACATGGGGGACGCGGACATGCTGGCCTGCATGGCTTCGCTGAGGGAGGCGCAGGTCACCGTGGCGGCGGGCGTCAACCAGGTCCTCCAGGACGGTCGCCGTGACCGGGAGGCAGCCCTCGCACCCCTGCCGCCACAGCTACTCGCCGGCGGCGGTGGCGTTGAGCTCGGTGGGACGGGGCAGATGATGGCGGTTATGCCAACGCCGGGGTTCGCGGTCGGAGGCGGGTTTGAGCACGGTGGCACCAGCGCCAACGGCGGGCTGGAGGAGCTGATGACGGCAATCGCCGGCGGTGGGCTTGAGCTGGGTGGCACCAGTGTGAATGGTGGGACGGAGCAAATGGTGATGGTGATGCCAACGCCGGGGTTCGATCCTTGGTTTGAGCTCGGTGGCACCAGCGGCGGGATGGAGGACCTGATGACGGAGATCGCCGGCGGCAATGGGTTTGAGCTGGGTGGCACCAGCGTGAATGGAGGGACCGAGCATTCACCAGCGTGGGTTTGATCTGGATGAAGCATATGTATTTCTGTTTTTCCCTTTTTGTTTCTCTTGTTGCGGTGCATCGGCAACCCAACATAGTGGCTTGCATTGTTCTGTATCCATTGCCCAAATTAATGAAAATACAAGCCTTTTTTATTATTTTATTTTACAGCATGATTTTTGAATAGTTTAGAAAAACGTTTATTCCTTGTTGAACTATTGGCTTCTAACTTTCTCATCTACTCTCTCCGTTCCTAGATATATGTCTTTGCAGAGATTTCACTATGAACCACATACAGATGTATGTAGATGCATTTTAGAGTGTAGATTCACTCATTTTGCTTTGTATGTGGTCCATAGTGAAATCTCTTCAAAGACTTATACTCCCTCTGTCCGGAAATACTTGTCACCAAAATGGATAAAAGGAGATGTATCTAGATGTATTTCAATTCTAGATACATCCTTTTTTGTTCATTTTGATGACAAGTATTTTCGGACGGAGGGAGTATTTAGGAACGGAGAGAGTAGCTGCTTAAACAAGGAAAGATGTCATGGAGAAACTATACCAATGAACATATCTTAGCCTTTGTCTATTGTGCAAATAGATGAATCATAATAAACAAATATACTTGTTTCTTACATTAAAAAATACTTGTTTCTTAAGGAAAAAATCTCTATAAAAGATCATATGTGGAACGCGCGCACACACACAAATAATAACTGCATCCATATATAGTCCGAGCAAATGAAGGATAAGAACCATAATATGGATGCTGTTGACACTAAATTTACTGGCTACCCTGAATTTAACTGATAGCTAGTTGTCCTGAATTCGTTGCATCTCATGGCAAGATTAGGATTATTATTGATGGTAGAAAATTAATATGATTGTCCAACAATAAATAAATAGTTTTTAGGGTAATAAATAAAAAATAGTTTTTAGGAAATAAATTAATAAATAGATGTGACGAGGAATTAGCCCAAAACAGGGTGAGGCAATGCGGACCGGGCTTTTAGGCATGCAGACCTTTAGTCTGATGACAAGGGCCATTGCCCGTTCTGCCACAAAGAGTCAAGCAATGAAAGGATTGCACATATGTTCAACATGCTAAGCACTCTTCCTAAAAATATGTCGTAAATCTCAAGATGATGTGCCGGCCCAATCTCTCCAAAGCACTCATAGGGGTAGGTGTGTGTGTTTGCGTTCATAGGGGTGAGTGTATGCGCGTATGTATGAGCACTTGCGTCTATAATGTGTTAAAAAAACATGTTTGTCACTTGAACTTGGTTTTCGAAATGAGGGTAATGACTTGCTCAAAGTAAAACCAGAGAACCATCTCATATTGAACTAGCAAACATAGTAGGATTAGATCCAAAAATAAAGAAAGTTAGGTATCATGCATATTATTTCAAAGAACCATGTCGATAAAATGAATGATTTGCTAGTGCAAACATACCATGATAATTATTACCGTACGATGATTTGCTAGTGCTTTCATAAAGGAAATACGGGGTTTGCTAATGCCAAAAAAAACATTATCAACCTGGATTAAAATGAAAATATACTTAGATCTACTCAACTAAACAAAGTCCGATGCACATGTATCTGTAAAAATCACGTTGATGAGATAAAAGTGTCAGAGATACCTTAAAATTTATTACCTTATGTTGACATCATCCAGATCCATCTTCCTCGCCATCGGTGCAAGCTAGGAAAGCCGTTGATTCGAATAACATCTCTATCGATCTACAGTTTTGTGCCTTACTCTAGAATTTAGTTTTATTGATGTTGGGAAATATTTTGAAGTTTCTGTTCGTGAGATGGACTCTTATCTATTGGACAACAGATAAGAGTGCATCACAAGCAGAAACTTCAAAACAACACAACATTAAACATCAATCCAATTAAATTGCAGAGTTAGGCATGAGATGGTAGGTCGGACATACTGAACCTGGATTAAAAACAAAATATACTTAGATCGAAACAACTAAAAAAAGTCTGATGCCAAATATATTTGTAAAAAGCATGTTGAAACAACACACATTACCCGGTCTCAAATTACTTGTCTTATATCTGTCTAGATACAAATACATCCATATCTAGACAAATCTAAGATAAGTAATTGGGGTTGGAGGGAGTACATGACATCTTTCATGTTTAAGTAGCAATATGAGAACGATAGAAGCCAATAGTTTAACAAGAAAAAACACTTTTGTAAACTATTAAAAATTATGCCAAAAAATAGAATAATAGAAAGGCTTGTATTTTCATTAATTCGGCGTAATGGATACAGAACACAGTACAAGCCACTATGTTGAATACACGCTGCAATAGGAAAAACAAAAAAGAAAAAACACAAGTACATATGCATCATCTAGATAGCTAGCTAGGTGGATACGAGACCGCCTTCTAAAAGCACGATGCATATGACTAAAACGAGACAGAAAATTTCTTGAAGGCATTAAATGAAATTATTGATAAATGATCGAAGATGGCATTGGATCTCTCTGTAGATCGGAGCCATGCACGTCCCTCCACACTTGCGTCGGCAGAATGAATGGACTCAGGCGGATTCGGACATCTGGTTTCGGATTTGACCTCGTTTTCTTCTCAGTGGGTGAAGTTGTCGTGCGGCCCGGACTTGTGATTCATCATCTCCATTCCAGCGGTGAACCCTCCGGTGGCATCGACGTCATCATCTCCGTTCCGGAAGCGAACACTGGTAGCGGTGCCAACACAGTCAGCGTTTGATGCTGCTGCTGCATCTCCATTCCGGCGGTGAACCCCGACGGGGTTGGCATCCCTGACATCATCTGCTGTTGCATACCCTCCATTCCAGCAGCGAACCCTGAGGTGGTGGCATCGCCATCATCATCATTTGTTGCTTAATCATCACGTGCACCCCTCCGTCCACACTGGTGCCACCGAACTCAATGCCATAGCCGTCGGCGAGCCACGACAGCTGTGGCATCGCCGTCATCATATGTTGCTGATGAAAGTTCTCCTCCATCCAGCCATTTGCACTGGTGCAACCGAGCTCAAACTCACCGCCGCCGGCGATCATCGTCGTCATCTCCTCCGGTGAATCGCCGGCGACGGTGGGTTTGAGCTCAGTTGCACCAGCGCGAATGGGGGGATGGAGGAGAACTTTCAGCAACAGCTGATGATGATGGCCATGCCACATCTGCCGGGGCTCGCCAGTGGGTATGGGTTTGAGCTCGGTGGCACCAGCGCAGACAGAGGGATGTACGAGATGATTAAGCATCGTATGATGATGATGATGATGATGATGATGATGATGATGATGATGATGATGATGATGATGATGATGATGATGATGGTGATGATGGTGGTGGCGATGCCACCACCACCGGGGTCCGCTGCCGGAACGGAAATTATCCAGCAGCAGACGATGTCGGGGTGATGCCAACGTCGCCGAGGTTCTTCAGTGCAATGGAGATGCAGCAGTAGCAGCAGACCCTGACTGCGTTGCCACCATTGCTGGTGTTTGCCACCGAAACGGAGATGACGCCGTCGATGCCACTGGCTCCGGGGTTCACCGCTGGAATGGAGATAATGCATCAGGAGCCCGGGCCACACGGCAACTTCCCGAACAGAGAACAAGACGAGGTCGAATATGAAACCTGCCGCCCGAGTCCGATTGAGTCCATCCATTTTGTCAACTCAAACATGGATGGACGTGCATGGCTCCGATCTACAAAGAGATCCAACGCCATCTTCGATCATTTAGCAATAATTTCATTATTTATTACCTTCTAGAAATTGTCTATCTCATTTTAGTCACATGCATCATGCTTCTAGAAGGTGGTCTCGTATCCACCTAGCTAGCTATCTCGATGATGCATATGTACTTGTGTTTTTCCTTTTTGTTTCTCCTGTTGCGGTGCGCAGCGTACCGAACATAGTGGTACTGTGTTTTGTATCCATTGCACCGAATTAATGAAAATACAAGGCTTTCTATTTTTTGGCATGATTTTTTAATAGTTTACAAAAACGTTTTTCCTTGTTAAACTATTGGCTTCTATCTTTCTCATCTAGCTACTTAAATAGGAAAGATATCATGTACTCCCTTGGTCCCCACTTAGTTATTTTAGATTTGTCTAGATACGGATGTATCTAGACATTAGATACATCTGTATCTAGACAAAGTTAAGACAAGTTAATTTGAGACGGGGTAATAGAAAATATACCAATGAACTGGCCTTTTTTTATATAGAAGATACACACAAATAATAACAGCATCCCTATATAGTCTTAGCAAAAGAAGGATAAGTACCATGGCATGGATGTTGTCGACACTAAATTTACTGGCTACCCTGAATTTAAATGATAGCTAGTTGTCCTGGATTCGTTGCCTCTCATCGCAAAATCAGGATTATTGTTGATGGTAGAAAATTAATATGATCCTCCAACAATAAATAAAGAGATTTTTAGGGTAACAAATAAAATAAAAACTTTTTAGGAAAGAAATAAATAGATAGATGTGACGAGACACAAATATAGTAAGAATTAGACCAAAACAGGGTAAGGCAATGCGGGATGCAGGTTGGGCTTTTAGTCATGCGAACCTTTAGTCTCATGACAAGGGCTATTGCCCCGTCTTCCACAGAGAGTCGAGGTATGAAAGGATTGCACATACATCCAACATGCTACGCACTCTTCCTAAAAAACATGTTTGCCTCTCGAACTTGGTTCTCCAAAAGAGGGTAATGACTTGCTCAAACTAACACCAAAGAACCATCTAACATTGAACTAGCAAATATAGTAGGCTTAGATCCAAAAATAAACAACGTTATGTATCATGCATATTCTTTCAAAAAAATCATGTTGATAAAATAAATGATTTGCTAGTGCAAACATACCATGATAATTATTACCTTACGATGATTCTCTAGTTCTTTCATAAAGTAAATAAAGGATTTTCTAGTGCCAAGGGAAAAACATTCTCTACCCGGATTAAAAACAAAATGTACTTAGATCTACTTAACTAAACAAAGTCCGATGCACATGTATTTGTAAAAATCATGTTGATGAGATAAAAGTGTCAACTATTGTAGAGATACCTTCAAATTTATTACCTTATGTTGACATCATCCAGATCCATCTTTCTCGCCATCGGTGCAAGCTAGGAAAGCCGCTGATTTGAATAACGTCTATATCGATCTACATCTTGTGCCTAACTCTGGAATTTAGTTTTATTGATGTTTGATGTTGGGGGCTATTTTGAAGTTTCTGTTCTCTTCGTGAGATGCACTCTTATCTATTGGACAACAGATAAGAGTATATCACAAACAGAAAACTGAAAACAGCAAACCTTTAAACATCAATCCAACTAAATTGCAGAGTTAAGCACGAGACGGTAGGTCAGAAAGGAAAGGACTTGGTAGTGCCAGGAGAAAACATACTTAACCTAGATTAAAAACAAAGTATACTTAGATCGATTCAACTAAACAAAGTCTTATGCCACATATATTTGTAAAAATCATGTTGATGAGACAAAAGGATATAGACATCCTAAAATTTATTACCTTATGTTGACATCATTCAGATCTATCTATCTCCGCATTGGTCCAGGATGAGAAAGCCGCTGATGAATTTCAAGCCGCGGTGCGGCCAATCGAATGGACTCCACCACAAAGATATGCACTCCACATGCAGGAAAAGTTGTGCATACAATTCATGGTGTATGCTAGATAAGCCGGTTAATGATGTCACCGGACAGGCGCCTCTCGAGCGGCAAACGACAAGCTCGCCACCTATTGACGAAGAGAATAACAAACTCGCCGAAGAAGATGAAAGGTGACAGTCTCGCGATGAGAGGAACACCGGAAGAAGAGGAAAAGGATGAGTGCGCCGCAAAAGGTTGAGAATGAGGCGTGGGGGTTGGGTGTTGAGTCGCGTTAGGGTTTGGGTGGGCATATATAGCACTTTTGGTATTCGTGTAGATGGTTGGATCGAGATCTAATGGCTATAGATCGTACATGCGTTTAATCTATTTTGAGTGGCTGTGAGTGGTTGGTGCATGTAGTTTTCTGAAATAACCCCTTATTTAATTGGGAATATAATTCTAATCCATTTTACCTTCACAATGGGCCCAGGGCTTGGTATTTAGCCATTACGGCACTCACAAATCATACAACATAATATGTGAAATATATATTGTTATAATTTGATAGTCACGTGTTGAGCTAGGAAAAAAGGCACAAAATTAGACAACCAATTGGGGTAGGGGTGATGTACCCCAGCCATTTTTTTGCGATGACAACGAGGCTATTCTCCTGCAGCTTGTACTTCTTCACTGATGCAGCAGTGTCCATTGTTGCGAACATGCCAAAAGTTTTATTTAGGATATCGTTCACCACTAGGATTTTCAATCTTCTCAAGGCTTCGACCATGACCTCTTCTCCGAGACGTGGTCTAGCTCGACCTTAGCATAATGACTTCCCGACCACAGGATACAATGTCAACCTGGCTCCGCCAGCAAAGCGGCAACGGCAAGCACTAGGATGACATGGTTGTAACCTCCTTATTTTGAGTGTCTTATATCATCGGAGGTCCTTCGATGTAAATACAGTCTCTTTTATTCCCAAAATGAAATTAGACGAGTAGTTCCACAACATCTATATCGCACGTCAAACAATGATTATCTTCTTCATTTTTTCCTCTTTTTTCTTCTTTTTTTTGCGGGCAATCATACAATGCTTGTCATGCATACGTAGTGTCACAACAGGAAATCAAGAGCATGCCATGGCCAAACTGAGAATGGCTTGGTGGAAATACAGAAATTGGTACACAAGATTGGAAAGACATCAAGTTCCTACAGAGACATACATATGGGCTTATGCAAACATTAATCCTGACCGTCCAATGAAACCATATGCATAACCAAGGATACCACAGGGGTGAGATTTACTCATCACTAGAAGGGCAGTGCAAGCTTTGCTGCGCCGCTTATGTTCTTGGGGTTGTACATATTTTATTTTTACGTGGTATTTTTTTAAGTTGTAAAATTATTTACGTGTTAGTTGGTTTGGCGTGTTTGTGTGGGGGGGGGGGCAATGGAGTGTGTTCTTTTTAGCAGAGATGCTAAACCAACGAATAGACTTTATGAAATTATGATTACAGATGGATGTGTCAATTTATGTTTGAAGATTAGGGGAAGATTAGCCCAGCGATGAGAATCAGGGAAGTGATTGGTGGGATGATATTTGATATGAGCAATCTGTAGCGAATCATCCGTGAGTACACCATTATTTTTATTATTATGGTGTTTGGGTGGGTCTTTTTGACCGTGTGACTGGAGGGCGTCTATTAATTAATACAAATACATGAGAAAGTTAGCTATGTTGTTTGTTGCGTGTGTTATGTTGGTGCTAAATGTGTCATAGGTAGCACTTCCTTTTTGTCAACGAAGATCCACACAATCCAGGCACTTACTGAGGGACCATTCATCGAGAGATCCGACTATGAAGCCCAATCAATCGTGTATCCAATCCAAATTGAATACCTTAATCAAATCATAAAAAACAATGAGCTTAATGAAATTAGAGATTTCATTGACACAGTCAAGGATTGATCAAGTCAAAATCAAGGCGTTAAAATTTTATACCTCAATAGAATGGAAGAGCTCCAAAATTAGGTAGCATAGTCTATTAAAATAAATAAATGAGAGAGCTCCTAGTGAAATTGTTGACACGATCAAAATAAGGTGACCCAATTTCTATTGGAGACCTCAATTGAACGCGGGCTGGACCATAGTGTATTAAAAAAATTGAATGACAGAGCTCCTTGTGAAATTCATGACCCGGTCAAAATCGGGTGACCCAATTCCAGCTGAAGACCTCAATTGATTGTGGGCTCTTTAAAAACTAGGGAGCTTAGTGTTATAAAGGATTAATCCTGACTGTCTTCACATTTTAACCTTGAACTTGCTTCTCAAGATGAAAGAGAGACAACTCTTTTCACTAAACCCTCTCTCATGCGTCCAAATTCTTCTCAGGTTGCCCTGCTACAGAACACCACAAAATCAGTCCATTACACGAAAGTGCTAATCTGAGCTCGAGCTCAGATGCTCACTATATCCTACCCTTCCACTGCCAACAAGATTCGCACTGCCCCGTGTATAATCATCTGTATTCTGAATAGTATATCTATCCTATTGCCTGGCCAGGGCCCACCCACCTGCCCCACTTAATGGCATGCTCGCCGTCCCACCCCAACTGGCTCAGACGGTCGTGCCACTTATGGGCCACGGCTCAGCCAAACGGTACTAACGGGAGCCGTCCAACCCACCAACTCCATTTACTGCTGGTCACCAGCCACCTCTCCATCCTCCTGCAGATCTCTCCTTCTCCTATCCTCTCCAACCGCGCTACAGAGAAACCATGTCAGCTGCCATGACTTTGTACATGATCATTTGTAGGAAGATAACGTCCGCAAAGGCACTGTACATTGAGTTGTTTGGTCTGTGTTTTGTACATGATCATTTGTAGGAAGCTTAGGCATGTGTTGCAACAGAGAAATTACAAGTTCAGATCTACTCATACATTTGTATTTATAGTGCAGGAAAGAAGAAATGCGAAGATACAGCCTGATGGCATGGCAAATGCTTTACAGACAACTCTTATTACGGCCAGCGCCGTCCGCTGCCCCCACTGAGCAGACCCTCACCGACATCATCACCTGCTTGATCGCCATTGTGGGCTCGCGATCGTAGTAGTCCTTGACTTAGACCATGACCCTCTAGTGTTAATAGGCTGCATTTCAACCATGCTTTCTGAACCAATTTAAATTCTAAATCATGAAAAAGTGAAAACAAAATTTGCAAAAACATGGGAACTGACCACACAGTCCTGAAGTACGTGGGTCCTGTCAGTGAAGCCCCACAAAACATTACCTTGTGCACCAATAGAAACCTTGAAAAATGGAGATGCATAGTCTTAGTAAGCATATCAGCACTACCTCTTACAAAGCGAAAATGTGTACAATCATGACGCCCTTTAACAGTTGATTACTCATTTGTATCAAGAGTCAGACTAAGAAAACAGTAGGTAAATTTGTGTGTAGACTGGTGTATCATTTTCTTTTACAGGAGGTTAATTCATCATTAAGGAAAAGTGTAACGCCCTCGATGTGGCTATATCTCCCACGTGTCGAGGCATGACTTAGAGGCATAACCGCATTGAAAGCAATGTCGCAAGTGAGGTAATCTTCACACAATCCATGTAATAAATAAAGGGAAAAGATACATAGTTGGCTTACAATCGCCACTTCACACAAGTACATAAATAACATCCATCATACAGATTACACTCAAGGTCCGACTACGGTACCAAAATGAAAGAAGACTACCCCAAATGCTAACAGATCCCCGGATCACCCAACTGGGCTCCACTACTGATCATCTGGAAAAGAAACATAGTAACGGCCACGTTCCTCGTCGAACTCCCAAATGAGCTCGGTCGCGTCATCTGCACTGACATCGTTGGTACCTGCAACTGAGGTGATAATATCTGTGAGTCACGGAGACTCAGCAATCTCACACCCGCGAGATCAAGACTATTTAAGCTTAAAGGTGGGAAAGGGCAGTGAGGTGGAGCTGCAGCAAGTGACTAGCATATGGTGGCTACAGCGCAAAAGAGAGCGAGAAGAGAAGTCAAAGCATGGTCGTGAAGCTAGAAGTGATCAAGAAGTGATCCTGAACAACCTACGTCAGGCATAACTCCAACAACCGTGTTCACTTCCCGGACCCCGCCGAGAAGAGACCATCACGGTTACACACGCGGTTGATGTGTTTTAGTTAAGGTCAACTTCGGGTTTTCTACAACCGGACATCAACAAATTCCCATCTGCCTCATAACCGCGGGCACGGCTTTCGAAAGATAATACCCTGCAGGGGTGTCCCAACTTAGCCCATGATAAGCTCTCACGGTCAACGAAGGATATTCCTTCTACCGGGAAGACCCGATCAATCTCGGAATCCCGGACTACAAGACATTTCAACAGCAATAAAACAAGTCCAGCAAAGCCGCCCGATTGTGCCGACAAATCCTGATAGGAGCTGCACATATCTCGGTCTCAGGGCACATCCGGATGAACACTACGTACGGCAACCGAAGATACCCCAAGTTGCCTCAGGGCGGCACCGCAAGTGGCTCTAGTTGGACCAGCAATCGAAGGAGAGCTGGCCCGGGGGGGTTAAAATAAAGATGACCCTTGAGTCTGCAGAACCCAAGGGAAAAAAGCTAGGTGGCGAATGGTAAAACCAATGTTGGGCCTTGCTGGAAAAGTCTCATTCAAAGCGAACTGTCAAGGGGGGTCCCATAAATCACCCAACCGTGTAAGGAACGCAAACTCCGGGAACATAACACCGGTATGACGGAAACTAGGGTGGCAAGAGTGGAACAAAACACCAGGCATAAGGCCGAGCCTTCCACCCTTTACCAAGTATATAGATGCATTAATTAAATAAGAGGTATTGTGATATCCCAACAAGTAAACATGTTCCAACAAGGAACAACAAGATCATGTTCCAACAAGGAACAAACTTCATCTTCACCTGCAACTAACAACGCTATAAGAGGGGCTGAGCAAAGCAGTAACATAGCCAAACAACGGTTTGCTAGGACATGGATGGTTAGGGGCTGACAAGGCAATATAGGAGGCATGATATAGCAAGTGGTGGGTATCGCAGCATAGGCATGGCAAAAGAGCGAGCAATCTAGCAAGCAAAGATAGAAGTGATTTCGAGGGTATGGTCATCTTGCCTGCAAGGTTCTCAGAGTTGTCGAAAGCTTGGTCCTCGTAAGCGTTCTCAACAGGTTCCTCGGTCACGTACTCGTCTCCCGGCTCTACCCAAGACAAGAGAACAAGCAAAGGAACCAATATCAACCACGATGCAATGCGCAAGCAATATGATGCAAAACATGGCATGATATGCGAGAGGTGATATGCAATGCGTATCATGCTCCGGAAGGACAAGGATGAACAGGGCATAATCTTGGCAAACCAAGCATGCCACTGGATAGATGAGGTGATTTCGGTTGAAATCGATATAAAGATCACCGAAATCGGATGCACGGTTTGCAAATGGCAAGCAATACAAGAATGACACGAATCTGTCATAAACAGCATGATGCTACTTAGCAAGCAACAAATAATTAAGCTACTGCACCCAAACATGGCAACAAAGCATATGACAGTAATCTACTCAAGATGCTCGACAAAAGATGAACACTGAGCTACGGCTAATTCACATCATAACAGGTTCAAACAAGCATGGCAAAAGTGCAAACGATAACAAGTTCCCAGACTTAGTGAAATTAACAACATAGCAGCAAACTAACATCAGGATGACATGTTCAGAGCAACGAAACAACATGCTACAGGTTCATAAGATAGCAAGTAAGGCATGGAATGAATCTACTCAAAGAACTTGACAAAAGTCCCTTACTGACCATAAGCCAAAAAGGATCAGAAAATAAGATTACACCCATGTCAAATAAGCAAGTTTCGTTACAGGTTTCAGACTTAGCAGAAAACTGGACATGGCAGAAAACTGTTAACGACTAGGCATGTTCGTGAGCTCGATGCACTCACTACAGAGCATTGCATGATAAACTAAGCATACATACATCAAGAAGACATGGCATAGTAACAAAAAATGGCAAGAATAACATCATATCATGCAAGGATCAACTACAACAAGCTTGGCAAAATCGAATAACACGTAAACAATCTGCCAGCAATATTTTGAAGCAAAAGTAGAGATCGATTGACTCAAGCGATGGCACTCCATAATTGCAAACAAAGGCATGGATGGATATAGAAAATACTCAAGTTCAAAACACCCTTACTGATCATACTCAAATTATGCATAGATCTCTCGGAAACAACATGAACACATGGCATGAGGATAACAGCAGTCAGGGACTTGGTGGAATCACTAAGTCTCTGAAATCAGCAACAACAAGTGACCTAGTTTGCATGCTTGTGCTAGTCACCACAAGTATCACAAAAATACATGGCAAAATGCTCTAGAAAGGTAACATGGCATATTACAAAACATCTATAGAGCTCAACCTCATAGGAGGTACACACAAATCATGGCAAAAATGACAAAAGTGCATGTTCAGATAAGATCCAGCAACTAACGTCAACTAGCCCTCTTCTAACAGCATTTCGGGCATCAAGATGACTCCAAATGAGAATGATGCAATGGAACAAAATAATGTGCTCTTCTAGACGAACAAATCGACATATTATACGCACGAATCGGAGCTACGGACGCAAAGTTATGGCAGGTAGAACATGGCATGATGATGATAGAATTCTCAGACTTAGTAATTCGGGGGGGGGGGGGGGCCGAGAAAGTCAACCTCGTACACGGAAATCGAGGTTCGCCGGAGAAGGACGCCGGGGAGGTAGAGGATGGCCGGATCTGGCCCCCTTCGGCCGGATCTCGCCGGATCGGGGTGGAGGAGGCGGGCAGGGGCGGCGCCGGCGATGGGGAGGCGCGCGGGCGCGCGGGCGACGGCGGAACTGCGGCTCGGGGCGGCGGACGGGCGACTCCGGCGAGGGGGCAGCGCCGGCCGGGGCGAAGGCGGCGGCGACCAGGCTCCGGCGCGGGAGGCGAGGCGGCGGACGGGCTCCGCGCGGGAGGCGGCGCGCGCGGGACAGCGGCGCGGCGGATGGGCTTCGGGGGAGCCCCGACCGGGCCTGGCGGGCCGGCGGCGGCGCGCGGCGGCGCCCGCCACGTGGCGTGCCCCGGTTGGCCCGGTAGGCGGCGGCGGATGAACAGTGCGGCGGAGGGCTGGTGGCACGGATTTCGAGGCGAAGACTAGGGTTTCGGGGTGTCTCACTCTCAGATTTGGAAGGGGAGGACGTTTTTATAGTTAGAAGGAGCTAGGGAGCTCCAAATGGAGTGCGGTTTTCGCCCACACGATCACGATCTAACGACCGAGACGATGGGACAACCTTAGGTGGGTTTTGGGCCACTTAGAGAGGGATGTTGGGCTGCACCAAATGGGGCCTCTGCGGTTGCCCGGTTAACCGTTGGAGTACCAAACGAACTCCGATTGACCCGAAACTTGACAGGCGGTCTACCGGTGCTATACCAAGGCCACATGTCAAACCTCGGTCCATTCCGAGAATGTTTAATACCCGCTCACGAAGAAATGTAAAAGGGGACGCCGGGAGACATAGGAGCGCCGGATTGCAAAACGGACAACGGGAAAGATGCTCGGATTTATGAGACGAACGCGTATGCAAATGCGATGCACATGATGACATGATATGAAATGCACGACATGACCAAAATGCAAAACGGGGAGAACCCAACCACGGAGGGAATATCATAGCAAATAGCCGAAAATGGCAAGAGTTGGATTACAAATATGGCAAGTTACATCTGGGGCGTTACAACACACCACCACTACGAGAGGATCTCGTCCCGAGATCTAGGACTGAAAGAACTCCGGGTACTTGGAACGTAGGTGGTCTTCACGCTCCCATGTGGCCTCTCGGTCTGAATGATGTGACCATTTCACTTTGAGGAATTTGATTGACTTGTTGCGAGTCTTGTGCTCAGTTGTTTCAAGAATGGCAACTGGATGCTCATGATAGGACAAATCTTCTTGAAGATCAATCTCTTCGAAGTTGATGGTGCGCTCCGGCGTCTTGAAGCACTTGCGAAGCTGTGACACGTGGAAGACATCGTGCACATTTGCAAAGTTGGAGGGGAGCTCAAGTTGATAGGCTAGATCGCCTCGTTTGCCGATGATCTTGAAGGGACCGACGTATCGCGGAGCAAGTTTCCCCTTGATACCGAAGCGACGGGTTCCTTTCATTGGCGAGACACGGAGGTAAACATGGTCTCTGATCTCGAATGCCACATCTCGGTGTTTGTTGTCGTAAAAGCTCTTCTGGCGCGACTGCGCGGCTTTGAGATTCTCACGAATCACCTTGCACATAGCCTCAGCCTCTGAGATCAAATCATTGCCGAGCAATTGGCGTTCACCGGTTTCATACCAGTTGAGAGGAGTACGACACTTTCTGCCATAGAGAATCTCGAATGGGGCTTTGCCCGAGCTGGCTTGAAAACTGTTGTTGTAAGAGAACTCAGCATAAGGAAGACAATCCTCCCACTTCATGCCGAAAGAGATAACACAGGCTCTGAGCATATCTTCAAGAATTTGATTGACACGCTCGACTTGTCCACTAGTCTGAGGGTGGAACGCTGTGCTGAATCGAATATTGGTGCCCATGGCCTTCTGAAAAGAATCCCAAAACTTGGAGGTAAAGATGCTGCCACGGTCTGAAGAGATCAATTGTGGAATGCCGTGCAAGGAGACAATTCTAGAGGTGTAGAGCTCTGCCAGCTGCGCTGCTGTGATAGACTCTTTGATAGGAAGAAAATGAGCCACTTTGGTGAGCTTGTCGATGACGACGAAGATAGCATCATTTCCACGCTTGGACTTAGGAAAACCAGTCACGAAGTCCATTTCGATATGATCAAACTTCCATTCTGGAATAGCAAGAGGTTGGAGAAGTCCAGCTGGTCGTTGGTGTTCTGCTTTCACCCTTCTGCAGACATCACACTCATTCACGAATTGAGCGATCTCACGCTTCAGTCGAGTCCACCAATACGACTGCTTGAGGTCATGGTACATCTTCGAACTTCCAGGATGAACTGCGAGGCGGCGGACGGGCTCTGCGCGGGAGGCGGCGCGCGCGGGACAGCGGCGCGGCGGATGGGCTTCGGGGGGGCCCGACCGGGCCTGGCGGCGCCCGCCACGTGGCGTGCCCCGGTTGGCCCGGTAGGCGGCGGCGGATGAACAGTGCGGCGGAGGGCTGGTGGCACGGATTTCGAGGCGAAGACTAGGGTTTCGGGGTGTCTCACTCTCAGATTTGGAAGGGGGGCGTTTTTATAGTTAGAAGGAGCTAGGGAGCTCCAAATGGAGTGCGGTTTTCGCCCACACGATCACGATCTAACGACCGAGACGATGGGACAACCTTAGGTGGGTTTTGGGCCACTTAGAGAGGGATGTTGGGCTGCACCAAATGGGGCCTCTGCGGTTGCCCGGTTAACCGTTGGAGTACCAAACGAACTCCGATTGACCCGAAACTTGACAGGCGGTCTACCGGTGCTATACCAAGGCCACATGTCAAACCTCGGTCCATTCCGAGAATGTTTAATACCCGCTCACGAAGAAATGTAAAAGGGGACGCCGGGAGACATAGGAGCGCCGGATTGCAAAACGGACAACGGGAAAGATGCTCGGATTTATGAGACGAACGCGTATGCAAATGCGATGCACATGATGACATGATATGAAATGCACGACATGACCAAAATGCAAAACGGGGAGAACCCAACCACGGAGGGAATATCATAGCAAATAGCCGAAAATGGCAAGAGTTGGATTACAAATATGGCAAGTTACATCTGGGGCGTTACAACACACCACCACTACGAGAGGATCTCGTCCCGAGATCTAGGACTGAAAGAACTCCGGGTACTTGGAACGTAGGTGGTCTTCACGCTCCCATGTGGCCTCTCGGTCTGAATGATGTGACCATTTCACTTTGAGGAATTTGATTGACTTGTTGCGAGTCTTGTGCTCAGTTGTTTCAAGAATGGCAACTGGATGCTCATGATAGGACAAATCTTCTTGAAGATCAATCTCTTCGAAGTTGATGGTGCGCTCCGGCGTCTTGAAGCACTTGCGAAGCTGTGACACGTGGAAGACATCGTGCACATTTGCAAAGTTGGAGGGGAGCTCAAGTTGATAGGCTAGATCGCCTCGTTTGCCGATGATCTTGAAGGGACCGACGTATCGCGGAGCAAGTTTCCCCTTGATACCGAAGCGACGGGTTCCTTTCATTGGCGAGACACGGAGGTAAACATGGTCTCTGATCTCGAATGCCACATCTCGGTGTTTGTTGTCGTAAAAGCTCTTCTGGCGCGACTGCGCGGCTTTGAGATTCTCACGAATCACCTTGCACATAGCCTCAGCCTCTGAGATCAAATCATTGCCGAGCAATTGGCGTTCACCGGTTTCATACCAGTTGAGAGGAGTACGACACTTTCTGCCATAGAGAATCTCGAATGGGGCTTTGCCCGAGCTGGCTTGAAAACTGTTGTTGTAAGAGAACTCAGCATAAGGAAGACAATCCTCCCACTTCATGCCGAAAGAGATAACACAGGCTCTGAGCATATCTTCAAGAATTTGATTGACACGCTCGACTTGTCCACTAGTCTGAGGGTGGAACGCTGTGCTGAATCGAATATTGGTGCCCATGGCCTTCTGAAAAGAATCCCAAAACTTGGAGGTAAAGATGCTGCCACGGTCTGAAGAGATCAATTGTGGAATGCCGTGCAAGGAGACAATTCTAGAGGTGTAGAGCTCTGCCAGCTGCGCTGCTGTGATAGACTCTTTGATAGGAAGAAAATGAGCCACTTTGGTGAGCTTGTCGATGACGACGAAGATAGCATCATTTCCACGCTTGGACTTAGGAAAACCAGTCACGAAGTCCATTTCGATATGATCAAACTTCCATTCTGGAATAGCAAGAGGTTGGAGAAGTCCAGCTGGTCGTTGGTGTTCTGCTTTCACCCTTCTGCAGACATCACACTCATTCACGAATTGAGCGATCTCACGCTTCAGTCGAGTCCACCAATACGACTGCTTGAGGTCATGGTACATCTTCGAACTTCCAGGATGAACTGCGAGGCGGCGGACGGGCTCTGCGCGGGAGGCGGCGCGCGCGGGACAGCGGCGCGGCGGATGGGCTTCGGGGGGGCCCGACCGGGCCTGGCGGCGCCCGCCACGTGGCGTGCCCCGGTTGGCCCGGTAGGCGGCGGCGGATGAACAGTGCGGCGGAGGGCTGGTGGCACGGATTTCGAGGCGAAGACTAGGGTTTCGGGGTGTCTCACTCTCAGATTTGGAAGGGGGGACTTTTTATAGTTAGAAGGAGCTAGGGAGCTCTAAATGGAGTGCGGTTTTCGCCCACACGATCACGATCTAACGACCGAGACGATGGGGCAACCTTAGGTGGGTTTTGGGCCACTTAGAGAGGGATGTTGGGCTGCACCAAATGGGGCCTCTGCGGTTGCCCGGTTAACCGTTGGAGTACCAAACGAACTCCGATTGACCCGAAACTTGACAGGCGGTCTACCGGTGCTATACCAAGGCCACATGTCAAACCTCGGTCCATTCCGAGAATGTTTAATACCCGCTCACGAAGAAATGTAAAAGGGGACGCCGGGAGACATAGGAGCGCCGGATTGCAAAACGGACAACGGGAAAGATGCTCGGATTTATGAGACGAACGCGTATGCAAATGCGATGCACATGATGACATGATATGAAATGCACGACATGACCAAAATGCAAAACGGAGAGAACCCAACCACGGAGGGAATATCATAGCACATAGCCGAAAATGGCAAGAGTTGGATTACAAATATGGCAAGTTACATCTGGGGCGTTACAAAAAGTGAATAACATTAATACTGCGCATGGGCCTAAGGAACATCCCAGAGAAAAAGGTTCCATCAACTTATAAGAATATTTCCAGATTGTCTAATAACAATCAGGAAAACAGAGGTTAAACTAACAGTTTATCAGAAGGTCAAGCAAGTATAAGCATATTTATCATAGTAGTTCCTTTCGCGAAGAAATGTCATATATGAATGAATATTATCCCGAGATACCGGTTATAGAGGTACAGGTAGAAGCGTAGACCATGGACTAAGGAGATCACATCATATAATACGTCTTCACCAAAGTTTGTTCGAACTAACTCTCCAACATTTTCATTGCAAGTCTCAATGAGAACCTGTGAAGGAAAAAAGAACACCTACATTATTGTTGGGATTAGGGGACTGTGGGAGCATAGTAATGTTGGGATCAGGGGTGTTATGTGACTAATGGGAGTATAGTAATGTTGCAATTAGGTGTTCTTTGATAAATGGTCACACTTAAATCATATATATTACACTACTGTGAGAATATATGTAGATCTCTTGAGCGGGAAAGTACATGCTCCAAGAGAAATGCCGTTGAATAATTAAATCAAAAGTTAAATACATGTTATGAGTATCACCTCAGAAAACTCTCTTTTCACCAACAGTTCTTGCCGCCATTTAATCGGGTCCTTCATGCTATCAGATGCAACCTGTGTGTCTTATGAACCCTCATGTTCTTTGTCAGCTACATTATCCAAGTTAACTGACGCCTCATCCTGAAACAAAAAAAGCAATTTTCTGGGGGCCTGTTTCTCTTCAAAGTTTAAGAGTTAATAGAATAGGTAATTTGCCTTTGAAATACGGGAAGGCACATAGTAATTCCGATAAAACAAACCAGTCGGAGTCAGATAACGTGAGCCATGTGGGTGAAATATCTGCAGCAATGGGTGTCTCCCGCTCTGTTCCAGCAAGGAACTCCAGCATAAATAGTCTCATGTGAATATAACTAACAATTAAAAGTAAGCACATCAGAAGCTTGGAATTCTTTTTACCTTGTCAAAATATGAGTTCCTTTAACTGCTTTATCAGCTCTTCAATTATAACCTACAAATATTGAAAGTAAGCTATAAGCATTGTCTCTTCAGACTACATGTAATGGCAGCTTAACATCTGGTTCAAGCAAACTATTGGTGCTGGCTAACCTCAGTAACAAGTTTGGTGTTATCAACAATGGATAGAAAACAAACAACGAACTGGAGGAAAAAAGACATGTTAGTTCAGTTGATGATTAATTGCTTGGAAGCATAAAACCATCCAAAGTTTCTGTGCACTGGGAGAATGTTTGTATAGGTTAGAGCATAGAATTCACAGAGTACGACGAAAAGTGCCTGCAGCAACCGGGCTCCATGGCTCTTGGTATTTGAAAATTTGAAAAACACACTTTCGTTGCTAAAAAACTTAAATAAAATACGTGAATACATACACATATTCCTAAGGCCCGGTAAAAATCTGAAAAAGAAATACTTTGTATTTTGGGAAATACAAAAAAGTGAAATTTCTGACAGAAATGGCACCCCTTTTCTCCTATATACTGTCAGAAATTTGTTTTTTTCTTCTATAGCCCAAAGCAAAGCGAGATTTCTACCGAAACTGGCCACGGGTATTCAAAATGTGTATATGTATCCCCGGAAAAAAATTCACATTTTTCTGAAACTTCAAAAATACAAAATTCAAAATGTTTAAATATAGAGTAGTGGAGCTCGGGTGCTGCAATCCCTCTCTTCACAGTATGATCGTATTTGAACACTAGTATTACATATATAGACATAACTTACAAGGCATACATAATCACTGAGAGCGAGCTTCATAATCTTCCCCTTCAAGCTTTTGATAATCTTCTTCCTATCCTGAAATGCATTACCGTGTTAAATGGCAAAAGCACATTGGAAATAAGCAAGAAGGAAAATACTACTTGAATAAGCACCGTGAGGAGGCTCCAATGTGCTTTTGCCATTTAACACGGTAAGCAAGAAGGAAATAAGCAAACTTAGTCGGATTTACACATAGTTTGAGATGATGAGTATTGTGCACATTGGAAATAAGCAAGAAGAAAAATACTACTCAATATGCACCGTGAGGAGGCTCCAATGTGATTTTGCCATTTAACACGGTAAGCAACAAGGAAATAAGCAAACTTTGTCGAATTTACACATAGTTTGAGAGGACGAGTAGTGTGCACATTGGAAATAAGCAAGAAGGAAAATACTACTGAATATGCAGCACGCTCTAGATCCGTGCGGCAGGGAACCGCTGGACCATGCCGAACACCTCGCTCCTTGCCATGGCGATCGTTCCTGCCGGACCAGCCATCGCTGGCTTTCTAGGTGCGTCGTGTCTACCTACATTTAACTTGCTGCTGCACTCAGTTTCTCAAATTCATAGATTCAGTCTTTCAGTTCATATATTCCTAAGTTCATAGATTCGAAGATTCAATCTTTACAATCAGCAGTACTTCTAGATTCACATATTCAAAGAATCAATCTCTACAATCAGCAGTACTTCTAGATTCACATATTCAACGGATTTTCTAGGGAACGATCTGTCCACCGGGTTCCATTTTCGCCCACATCCATACTTTGACAAACTGTATTTCTTACTTGGCAGCAGAAGCATACTATGATCATCGCATGATCTTGCTGAAAGTCAGAACAGCTTTCCAGTTTACCCAGTGGCTGGCCTTGCTGCTAGTTGCTGCAATAGGGCACTCCTAGCATGACCTATCTAAATTGAGCAAGCAGACTGCAAATGAATCCTACCGGTTCTAACTGTACCGTTTCTTCAGTCATGCCAACATTTTTATTCAGAAATCGCTCCATGTTCGATGGGGTAAAGTTGTTTGTTCACTAACCTCTGGTTCCGTCCGGGCGCCTGAGGATTCATCCTCCCCGTTGACAGCTCCAATGTCGGCGGTGACCTCTCCCTTCCCTCCGCCGCGAAGATCTGCGCTTCACCGCTGTCTGCCGCCGCGTGCTGCTGCGGCGCCGTCGGCCCTGCCACAACTTGGCCTTTCGCACGCACAGGGGCAGGGACCAAACTCTCCCCCACCTCCTCAAGCAGAGCGGATCTGATTCATGGGAGAAAGGGATCCTCTCAGTCAACCAAGCTGGTCCTCTAGAAATGGAGACGCACCCGCCCAAAACCAAAAGATCAACATACCAGCCGATATGCATCAGAAACTCCATGTCCATGGTGCCTCGCCGCCGGCGGTCCAGACCTCTATCCCGCACTCCTCAGCTACCAACTGACCTTTGGGGGAGAAGACACTCGCCCCTGCATTCAATTCGTCACAGTGCCCAGACGGAAAGCGAACTTTCCGATCCACGGATCAGACGGAGAGCGGCGATTCTGATCCACGGCTCACCTCGCCGCCGTTCACCTTCGCGTTAAACTAGCCATTCTATTCCATCTCCATGACCCACCACCTATTCCTGTCTCCAAACAGTACCCAATTTCTGGCAGCCGACAACCGCGTGAATAAAAAAATGGCGCAGATCCAGAAGCACCGACATACGCTGCAGATATCGAGCGCATCTGTGCTCGTGAGTAGTTACTCCACATCGTCCATTACATATTTATTCAAACAATACTCATGGGACTAAAAAAAGACACAGTACTGAATTCTTACCATGGGAGTTTGCGGATGTGATGTATTACCATCGCATCTGCCGCTGCAGTTGTGCCTGGCGGTGCTGGTCCTCTCCCTGAATCCCTCGACAAGTTCCTCCCTCAGAGCGGCCCTACACCGTCCCCAAGCTCCGCTGTCTTGGCACCAAGAAGCGCAGCTGCAACCGATCCTCATCTGCAGAGGAGCATGAGGGTGTGGTGTGACTACTCGAGAAGGCTGACGGTATCAAGCTAGGGTCAGCAGCACTGGCGACGCGAGAGCATCAGGACAGCCAGGGAGGGTCGGCGTCGGCACACATGGGCTCTGGTGTGGCAGAGCGGCAAGGCAGGAGTGCAGGCGGTTGGGGGAACTGTCCTTGGCTTGTTTTAGAAGCTCCTCTGAAAATTTTAGGGACAGAGAACCATACACAGGATTTGTTAGAGTGGATGTCAGAGGAAATAAGAAATTGTACGAGTAGCTTATTTTGGGGACAAAGTTCTGCTACATGAGGATCAGTAGCGGCGATACATGTTTGTCAGTTCAACAACACACCTGGAAAGTAAGCAACTACCCCTACACTTCAACAGCAGGCAGTTCTTTAAACTTCCAATGCCCCACAACCTGCATGCAAATTGCAGCATGTGCGAAAGGCCTCCCAAGGATGTGAGATGTAGATCAAAATCATGCGCCAAATTCAGCCATCCTGATCACCCATATAATGCTAGCACTGCAAATGAGTACTATATATGTTGCATCGGAGGACATGAACATCACTTGACAGGCCACCACACGCTCCTAGTTGGCGGAGGCGGCGTAAGGATGTCAATCATCGTCTCCTTCTCCCTTGGAGTCAGAGGAACCCCTCGGACAAGGTTCAGAGTCATAATGTGAATGGTAGTCCTTTGCCTATGCTTTTGGTAAGCCCAGACACCAGCTGCAACCGCACTCACAATGACCTGCACAATTTACTGTGTCAGGTTTTGAACTACCTACCCTAGAATCCCAGTTGTACATGAAATATTTAAATTCAGGGAATTAGATACTTCAATAATTTAAAGTATTCAATTGTATCATTTTCTGCTGCAGAATTTTATTTTATTTTACTAAGCACGAACTAATGTAGTTCAAATAAGCATCACTGTTTGACTGTCTACGGAAGTTGAGATAAACAAGGGATCAGCTAGAAACCTAGGATCCTCAGTTATGGATTAGCTTCTTTAGAAATTCAGATATTTTTACATCCATAGGTGCAAATTCACTCAATAACTATGAAAGAGAATCATCAGCATTTGTGTTAATGCTGCCTATTACTTATGAACATCTTGACGCAAAAGTTTGTGATAATAGATGGGTTCACCAGGGCACACAATGCATGCATGAAACGAACAAATAATGTGCTAAGAAGTGCAAGTAATATTACTTCTAGTACAATAAAAGCATGAATAGCATGTTAAATTTGCAATTAGGCTCACCGGCGATAACCATATAGCAGCAGTTTGAATATCAAATTTAGGGGCATATAGAACTGTTTCTCCAAAGTCGTCTTCTAATTTTTTGTATATCTCCCTATCACTCTTGCCAGATTTAATTTCATCGCGAATTAGCTGCAAAAAAAAAAATACACAGATGCGATTACCTGAGCCATGAAGCTTCCATGACAAACTGCGTGTCTGCCAATAATATTTCAATCCTTTAAAGCATATAGAACTAGGGTATTTATTTATGTCAAGAACTCAAGATTAAATATTGCATGTATACATTGTGCATGGTGCATGGTGCAAATAAATTGCTTGTGCACCAGACAACAGTGTTCCTGTGCACCAATAGCGAATGCAAATTTAAGATAGCTGAAAAGGCATACTAGGGTAAAAATATTATCAAGGTCTTAGAAACAGTCAAGTCAAAAACACATAAATATATAATCCAAGAACCAAGCCAGCTGTGGCATTTCCAAGATCATCTTTGTCATTACAAAAATAAGTATAGACAGATAAAGTTCTTTTAGATAAATATTTATAATACCAAACATCCTTCAAGTTTCTCAACATTATTTTGCAGTAAACCATTGGGTGCCTGTGAACATCTTTGAGTAACGAGATAATAGCTAGTCCATTTCTAATCAAATGGTTAATTCAAACACAGTTAGGCTTGGCTGAGATCAAGAGATCAGCAAAGCAAAGGTTGGATGTTGTGGAAGCATGAAAAAACATAAAGGCATAAAAAAATCTCTGCTACTAAAAGCTTGACAGCTAACTGGATGGAGAAGGTTAAGCAACTGATTATTACAAGGTATATAGAACGGAAAAGTACCCTTCTAAGGAGAACTACAACATCTTCTTGTGAATATTCAATGGACTGGCTGCCACACTCAGTGCACCGAACATTGTGGCTAACATTTCTTGCATGGTCTTCAACAATCTGCCGCTGCTTAACATCCTCTTCGGTGGCCATGATACCGGATAATATGATTTATATTAACTGTAACAAAATAGCTGTATATAAGAACCTAAAGAAATAAAATGTGAAGTATTTATATCCTTAGTCTACAAAATGATGCCACCATGGCAAGAGCAGACTATCAAGCAGGCATTCTCAGTTTGGAGTACTCCACTTCACATTTTATTGTTGAAGATAGCTTCTTAAATTTACGAATAAGTCAGGATCCAAGGATCGAACTAACACCTAGATTATGACGATACAACCACCTGAATAGAGGGCAGAAACATTGTGGTAGCAAGAGATATACTAGGTGGTCCTATTGATTATGCAAGGATTAATGGAATAAAGTTTATATGCAATAATAAAGCTGCTGCTATTCAAATTGGTCTGCTAGTCACCATCCATCCAGCAAAACAACGTGTTTCCCAAATCAACAAAATTAGAAATCAAAATAGTAACCTGTAGGCATGAATTGCTATTCCGCATTTTTTATCTTAAAAAAACTGTTGACGAATAATTCATGTGTAGCAAACAGATTACATATGAATCGACCATATGGATTGAATAATCAATTCTAACTGCAACTAATGAGCTCCAGACTGACTTTGTAGGCATGAACTGCAACCTACATATTTTTATGTTCAATTAAATCATTGCTGATAATAAATCAACAGTTGAGTAACCAGAATATTGGCTTGAACTAACACTAACAAAGTACTAACTTATAAGTTGTACACATATTGACCACCTAACTTCAGTTTTTTTCTTGGTCCTCTGCACCCTTTCATGTGCATGTCGTGCAGTGAAACTACAGCTCATAGAGGCATATCATGTGCACTTCCATAGCAAAAGGACACAAGGGAAAACGTACTGTATTTTTGGCTCCCGGATGGAATATCAGAAAAAGTAAACAAATGTGAATGCTGGAAAAAAAATATCACCCTTTGGGTATTGATTTTAATCACTTTATAAAGTTATGAAAACGCTTCTAAGCTACTGATGTGGGACTAAAATATTTGCAGTGTCGCGGTAGTACAGTCGTTCACTTACCGGAGTGGCCGCCGGCCAGTGACTCCCTCCGCTTCCCTTGTTCGGCGTCGCCGCAAGAGAATACTCTCCGATGCGTGCGCCTCCCTCCTCCACTCAGTTGGTCGACGATGCTCCCGTCTCCGGCGCCAAGACAAACTGGTCCCCTGTCGGCCACTCCGCAGTGGCCCGACGGAGGGAAACCCCTGTTCTATATTTTTTGACCGAAAAGCCCCAATTACCTATTTTCCAGCGGTGGGGAATGTTGGGTGCACACCGGCGGCGTGGCTCCGATCTGGGGGTCAGGACCCACGGAAGGGTGAGGACGCGTAGCGTAGCAGGTGGACATGGGCTGCCCCTGCCCACACCCACGACCAAGCATCAAAAAAATGTGGGACTTGCGGGCCTTCCCACATGGGCGCGACTATGCTACCAAAGCCCGTGATGGGTCCGCCCAATAGGATCTGGTTTGGCGATGCTAACATCACGCTAATTTTCTTTTTTCTTTCCCCTTTATTTTTATATTTAATATAAATGAATATATAACAAAAATAAATTTCCTTATATTTTATTAAAATCACAAAATTATAAAAATGTTAACATAGTATAAAAGATCTGTTAACGCAACTTCAAAAAATGTTGTTAGCTTTTCCAAAAATGTTCACAACAATATAAAAATGTTCCTGCATTTCAAAAAAAATGTATGTAAAATTTCAGTAAAAATTTGTATACAATGTAAAAAAGAGATTATTTGCATAATATAAAAAATATAATACAACAAAGGAAATGTATGTAATATTTTAAAGAAATATTATCGTGTTTCGAAAAAACATTCATGGTATTTAAAAATTGATTATAGAAATGTAAAATATGTTCATGTAGGTTAAAAATGCTTATTGTCATTTAAAAATATACGTGATATTTAAGAAAATCTCGCATTTAAAAATATCGTGACATTAAAAAATGTACCAATGCATATTTTGAAAACTATTACTTTGTATCCAAAAAAGTGTTCAAAAAAGGATTGAAAGAAAATGGTAATCATGTATTTGAAAATTGTTAAATGTGTATAATTTTTTTCACAAGTATACAAAAAATGTACATTGTGCATGAACAAGAATCGACATCAAAACAAGTCAAAAGAAACATTAATCATGTATGTGGAAAATGCAAAACGTGTATAAAAATAGTGTTTTGGGGGTATAGAAAAAATGTACAATGTGTATGAAAAAGAATAGACATTAAAACATCTATTTCAAGAAAATGTTAATCATGTATCTGAAAAATGCTATATGTGTATAAAAATAATGTTTCAGATGTATACAAAACTGTACAGTGTGCATGAAAAAAGTGGACATTAAAACATGTATTTTAAAAAGTTAAACATGTATAAAAATATGCTCCAGATGTATACAAAAAAGTACATTGCGTGTGATAATAAATAGACATGTTGTGAAAAAATGATTTTTTTTTGAAAAAAGTAACAAATAAAACTGAACAAAAACAAGGAAAAAGGAAAGGAAAACAATTTAAAAAACCAATGAAAATTGAAGTAAGACCGCTGCAAAACAAAAGAAATGGTGAAAACCAGAGAAAACAATGGAAACAAATGAAAACCAAAAAAGCCCAAAAAACCCTTACAATATAGCAAAACCAGTGAAAACTGAGAAAGAAAGGTAGAAAACCGGCGAAAAAACAAAGAAAAACATAACACCGAGAAAAACAGTGAAGAAATAAAAGAAAGCCGAAAAAACAAAAAGGAAAGAAAGGAAAAGAAACCCTGGAGAAAACTGGGCCAAAATCAGTACAACAACCGAAGAAACCACTCGCGAGTGAGTTTCTTCCATAAAAATGTAGCAAATAGAAAAATTAGACTAAATGGGACAGCCCAGTATCCTAGTATTCCCTCGTGGGAAAATAACTGCAGCGAAACGGACGCCACTCTCGCTATAAGCGAGATATAGTTCTCTCATTCCCACATAACCCATTTATACGGGCACAACCTTCGGCCATGAGGAAGCCATGGCGGTGGTGGCCCTGGCTCCTTCATGGTCGAAGGTTGTGCCGGTATCTCCCGACACACATCAATCGGTCAATCGCATACCTTCCACGCGTGACGGCCATGGCTCCTTCATGGTCGAGGATGGCATTTGTAGCACTCGCATAGCGGTCGGTTACCCGTCTGCAACGATTTCTTTCAACAGTACCTTGCTCCTCCCATTTCCGCCTGTGCTTGATTCCTTCTTGTATGTTCCATTGTTTCTTGCTCATGTTTTGAGTCCTGATTTGTTCCTCCCAGAAAATATTGGTCCTCTTCGGTCATGAACGAGGACTGAACTGACTTCACGGTGCAAAAAATAATTGGTTTTGCATCTATCGATTAACCGATCAGACATCTCATATATGAAGGAACCAAAATTATTTATTACTTGAAAAATCGAAATGGCCAGTTCGGTTAGACCGAACTCCCAGTCTAACCGAAATCCTATGCAATGACCATAAAAATCCCATGCGATGACCAAAGGGACCCACCAAGATGATGACCATGTCAAAATCATGGGGCAAAATCTCAAATTGTACACCTTATTGGTTGTGACAGCTTCAACCTCTAGGGAGCTTAGTGAAATAAAGAAATTGTCGGTTGTCGTCGTCATCAAATCCTATTGCTTCGTTGTGATCAGTGTAATCCACTACTCTATTTCCAAGCTGGCTCTCCAAGGGGTTATCAAATCTTATTTTGTTATATTGAGCCATTGCTTTTAAGTTGGCCAAACCACCAGGTATAGGTCCTCACATTCAATTATTTTCAAGGTCCAAGAACTAGAGATTTACTTGTTATGCTAGCTCAAGTGGAATATAACTAGAGAACATATTATGACGTTAGAGCATCTCCAACCGTTCATATACAAAACACTCTATAAAAAAGTGGTATTTATTGGAGCACATTTTTTAGGCCAACTCCCCGTCAAATATATTTTTATGAATGCTGAAACTGTTGGAGATGCTCTAAGAGCATTTATAGTTGGCAGCCTCAAACACCCTCTATACGCTAGTGACCTGTCGAAAAATCTTGACCCAACCGCGCCCCTCATAAGGGCCGTATACGTCTGAGCTGACCGGACCTCTCATATCCGGCCCATATCCCAAACTGATATGAGGATACCCAGACGCGCCCGGGCGCGTCCGCCACATCGGACTAACGTGCGGAACCCACGTGGATACCCGTCGAAACCCAGTGGTCTGGTGAGAACACCGGTGTGGTGCACCATCCGAGGGGCCAAATCCAACTATAGCCACAATCCCATTCCCTCTGTGCCGCTACTCCTCATCTGCGTGTAGCTCGGACCTCGCCGTCCACCCGTAGCGATGGCCCGGGAGCAAATCCATATAGGAAACGGACTCAAAAAGGAAGAAATCACATGGAGGAAATGAAAGGGAGGAAAATGGAGAAGAAATAAGTTACCAGGAGGCTAAAAATATCATGGTTTAAAGAAGGTTGAAATGAGTGTAAAAATATCACTCATCATCTATGTTTTACCGAACCTACAAATTCATAAGCTTAAGGTAATCACGATATGCCGAGTTAGTGGGACAGAAAAGGTGGGAATGTAATTGTCGAATTGTTTCATTAATATTCAAAATAGTTTTGAGAGGAATCAAAAGCATTTCGGGTCACCGAAAGGGTTTCGGGATTTATCGGGCAATACCGGGTATTACTGATTAATAATATATAGGCGGAAAATGTTTCCGGAGATGTTAGATTAATCATAAAAGGCTCTAATAATAGTTAGGAGGCTTTTATATTTAATTAAATATCAATGAGTCTTAAAAGGCCTAGTGGTGGAACACTACTTGGGCCACTTGGGCGCAAGTGGAGGTGGCGCCCTCCTTTCCACTTGGGAAAGGGAAGGGAGGGAGGGGAGGTCCTATATGACGCTCTTTGCGTCAAGTTGCTGGTGTTTCGCACAGAGCCTCCACTTTCTGTTTCTACTGCTGTTCGCTTCCCCTGTCTAAAAAAGAAATACTACGGTTGCAGGGATTCGATCCCAGGACCTAACAATATACGAAAAGTGGTATTACCAGTTGAGCTATCAGTCCTCAATGATTCTTTAGCAGCGCCAAGCTTAAAGAACCAAACACGCAGCGCAGTCCAAAAAATATATATCTTGAATTTCAAAGCATTTTTATTAAAAAAACCGAAGGGATCTGTGACACACAAGCAAATTGCTGATTTGCAAAAAAAAATGTTTGCAAAAATCAGGAACATTTTTTTGAAACGGGAACTTTTTAAAACTCCAAGGCAGAAATTGAAAACGTGAACATATTTGAAAAATGTGAAAACAAGTTCATTTTCTGAAAATTTTAAACTGAACAATTTTCAAATATGCTGAAAAAATGAAAACATGCACATTTTTGAAAATTGCGAACAATTTTTGGAAACGAGAACATTTTTGAACTGCCCAATTTTTTTTTTTGAAATTTGTGAACAAAAAGTTGAAACTGAACAATTTCAAAACTCCTGAAAAAATGAAAACATGCGCATTTTTCAAATTTGTGAACAATTTTTGAAAGCGGGAACATGTTTTGAACTGCCCGAACATTTTTTGAAATTTGTGAACAAAAATTTGATACTGAACGATTTCAAAACACCTGAAAAAATTAAAACATGCACATTTTTCAAAATTGCGAACAATTTTTTGAAAACGGGAACATGTTTTGAACCGCCCGAACATTTTTTGAAATTTGTGAACAAGAATTTGAAACTGAACAATTTCGAAACTCAAAAGTGAGAGTGTGCGCATTTTTCTGAACTTTTTTTGAACAATTTTAAAAAATGGGAACATTTTTTGAAATTCCTGGGAAATTTTTGAACAAATTTTGAAAGCGGAAACATATCTCTTAAACCGAACATTTTTTAGTTTGTGAACAAAATTTGAAAAGACGAACACTTTTTTAAATTCTAAAAATTTATAAAATTTTTGAACAAAAATTTGAAAACAGGAACATTTTTTTGCCTAGGCGAACAAAAAAGTTAAAACTACAGAAATTAATTTTGAAAAACATGAAACTTTTATGAAGTTGCAACAAATTATGAAATTCTGAACAGAGTTTTAAACCACGAACATTTTTTGAATTTTTGAACAAATATTTAAAATGGGACATTTCATGAAATTATGAACATTTTTTGAAACAAAGCGAACAAATTTTGCAAGTTATGAACAAAATTTGAAAACACGAACATTTTTTGTAAAAATGAACAAAATTTGTAAAATGCGAACATTTTTGAAAAATAAAAAGAAATCTGAGAAAGAAAATGAAAATGAAAAGAAAAGAAAATCAGAGAAAAAACAAACAAGTAAAGAAAATAAACAGTAAAGGAAACAGGGAGAGGAAAGGAAAAAATAAATCGAAAAAAATAAAAAAAATAAATCCGTTTCAGGAACCTTCTAGAAGGTTCCCAAAACCGTAAAAAACCGGCTGGAGGTTCCCAAAATCGGGAACGCTAAAAACGCGCAGATGGGCCGGCCCAAAACCGAACGATCGCCTGATCGCCTGTGCGAAGCAGCGTCTGTTTGCCGCAGAGAGCGGCGAATAGGGAATTCCGGGAGGGAGCTCCTATACGGGGCATTTTGCGGTGAATAGCTCACCTGACGCACAGGAGGCGTGCGACTGGGCCGGCCATTCGCTGTCTCGCGCGGAATCTGAAATTCAAAAAAAAAGATCACGCTACCGATAGGAATCGAACCCGCGTCCTGCTACATACGGCACAATGCCCTAGCCATTGCATCATGCGAATTACACTGAAACATTTGCAACATGACACTTGAAGAAACTACCAGCAGCGGTGACAAATAAAAACCAGTTCGCCAAATTCCAAAAAAGAAAATTTGTGGGAAATTGATCGAACGCAAGTCCTCCCGCCAGAGAAGCGAGTACGTAACCACAATACTAACTGGGGTTTAGCATGTAAAATGGCAGCCCGGAATATATGAACTATAATCTGCGGCACATTAAAACTTGTTTTAAAATTCCAAATGTAATATTTTCTGGAAAGAATTTTCGTTTGAAACGCAAACATTATTACGGAACTCAAAAATTTTAAAAACTAATAGGAACAAAAAATTGAATACAGGAATATTTTCTAGATTATGAACTACTTTTCATAAATGCAAAACATGTTTTGAAAAACAATAAAAAATTTGAAAAACTAAACATTTTTCAAAATTAAACAATTTTTACAAAAACTCGATAATTTCTAGACTTCGCAAATTAATTTTTGAAATACCATAATATTTTTTAATTTGTGAAAAAAAACTGGAAAGAGGAACATTTTTTGAAATTCCCTACATTTTTGAATTTGTGAACAAAATTCGAACAGGTGAACATTGTTTGAATTTTTGAACAAATTTTGAAAACTGTAGCATTTTTAGAATATGCGAACAATTTTGGAAAACAGGAACTTTTTAAATTGCTGTTTTCTTTAATTTGGGAACAAAAACTAAACTTGCGGAAATTTTTTAAAATTTGTGAACAAATTTTGAAATCTTAAATTTTTTAATATGAGATTTTCTAAACAATATATATTTTGGAATTTGCAAACAAGTTTGCAAAATGGAAAGAATTTTTAAAATTGTAGAAGCTTTTTCAATATGTCATTTTTTAACCAGGAACATTTTTTTAATTCCCAAACATATTGGAATTTGTGAACAAAATTTAAACATGTAAAAATTTTGGGAATTTACAAACAAATTTTAAAAAATGGTAACTTTTGTGAAAACAATTTTTTTGTTTATGCACAAAATTTAGAAAGGTGAACATTTTTTGAATAACCGATCATTTTGTGAAACGAAGCAAAAAAAACTGAAATTTTCTTCTCGTTGGAATTTTAAAACAAAATTAGAAAACTGGAACGTTTTCTCTAAAATGAAAAAAAAAATCAAAATTCGAACATTTCTGAAAAAGAAAATGGAGAAAGAAAAAAGAAAATGAATGAAAAATAAAAAAAGAAAAGGAATAAAGGAGAGAAAAGGGAAAAAAGAAACATGAAAAAATAAAAAAGAGAAAACGGAATAGAAAAAAATCTGGTTCAGGAACCTTCTAGAAGTTTCCCAAAACCATAAAAACGGATGGGAACTTCTAAAAGGTTTCCAGAACCTGGAACGCTGAGACCGCTTAAACGGGTGGGTTCAAATATGAAGGATCGCTTGTCTGAAGCAGCGACATCTTGTCGCAGCGCGCAACGAATAGGGAATTCCGAGATTGGAGGGGGACTTCGCCTCCTCTTGGCCGGACAAGGAGTGGAGTCATTTTCCTCCTTGTGGCATCCCTTCCTCTCCCCTCCTTGTAGCACTATTCTGATCCCAGGATCAGAATAGCTATTCGGATCACATCGCGCCCTATAAGAAGCCGCGGAGGTGTTCCGAGGATCGCCCCGACAAACCTCCCGCCGCCACCTCCCTGGCTCCGGCGCGCCCCCCGCCACCGCCTCCTTGGCTCCGGCGTACCCCGCGCGGCTGCCTGCCCCGACCACGACGCGCCTCCGCTGGCGCCAATCCCTGCATCGATGCCCCTCCGCCGCTGCACACCCAGACCTTGACGCACCTCCATCTACCACCCCCCGGTACCCATGCGCCTTCCACCGCCGCCCAGATGCGCCTCCCGCCGCCGGCCACCCATCCCCGACGTCGGCTGTGGCCCTAGCTTTGGATGGCCATAGTTCACGTGGCTCACGGCAAAACAGGGCCCGCCGAGGAGAACATCTCCCGTCCCGCTCCCCCTCCTCGATGTGAAGGGGAGAAGACCCCCAACTCCGGCGAGCCCAGAAAATGACCTTCCCCGTGGCGTAGGTCTGAACTTCAACCTCAATCTTCTTTCTCTGGAGTTAAACCAACTGATGCTAGCAATTTTTTGATGTTGCTCCTCCTCCTGCTCGTGTAGGCCGAGCTGCTCCCTTGAGCTTTGCTGCCCTTATGCCTCCATCCTCTCCCCATGAACTACCGGAACCAGAGCTAAAGGAAGCTGAAGTAGCAGTTGGGAGAAAGTCGCTCAAAAGAATTGGAAGATGCTCGTCTTTTTAGCCGCAAGATATGCAGTGTTGGTATCGTAGAAAAATGGACATGACCTATCTTTGTTGTTTGAAGGGAAAGCTAGCCAGTATGTTTTCGAATCCTCACTGTGCTGTGATCTAGCATTGCTGCTCGGCATGCCGTCTTATTTTGCTGACGCTGTGTTTGAAAGTCAAACGCTCACCAGCCCAAAGAAATGAACCGGACTTTGAGATTATATCCTCCATATTCATATCCAGGTCCCATTATGATGTACCTGGTAGCTGTTCTCGTGCGTGGACTGCAGCGACGGCCGAATCTGACCTTCCTAGGCATCACCTTTCTTCTTTCTCTCATTTCCATGTTCATGCAACTAAGCTCCACTCTTGTCTACTATTTCAGTCTATATTGTCAGCAGTATGAAGGATTCCAAATGAAAAACATGGCCTTTATATATTCATGCATATTCAGACACACTCATCTCGCTCGTTCCATTCATTAATCAGGAGGGGACATGCTTGTGTGTTTGAATATGCAGTGCAACGAAAAGTTGTTGCTCCTCCTCGAAACCAATTCAAAGAACATCGATCTGCAAAGCAGACGACCACCTTCTGCTACTACCACCGACCGATGCCTGCTGCACAACGCACTGACTAGCACCTGCACCCATGTTGCCATTTCAAAAAAGTGGATACAGAGAATGCTCTGTTTGTCTTGTATTACTATGCTTAAATTTTTATTTGTGAAGGTCAAATTTTTGTGTTTGAGAAGGCCAAATGTGTTATGTGTATCTCAGCAAGTTCAAACTATTTAAACATGCAAGGAAAACCATGGGAGATTTGCGATTTTTTAGAACTTGAAGTGACAAATAAATTTAAAACAGCACAAATAAAATTTAAGTCTAGAAAAATTCACTTCAAAATTTTTTTTTACAACATGTGAGCATCAGTGTGTGGGTGTGTGTTCTGTTATGTGTGTGTGTAACTTCGCACAAAAATAAACTCTAAAAGTTTATGAAACCCCCAAAAGCATATAAGTTAAAAGACAAAACATTAGACAATTTTTTTCGTCTCTCAAACTAAACCAAGAACTTCAAATTTAAGATACATAGCAGGTCAATGTTTATAAGAAAATAAAAAAAAATTGTATCTAAAATAAAAGCAAGAAGTTCAAATTAACATAACACATGACTTTCATGCTTATTTTTTACAAAAAGAACATGGTTTTACGGTTTCAAAAACTGGAAAAAGAAAGTATTTCAAATAAACCAAGAAGTCCAAATTATAAAAAAAGAGAAGTTCAATATTTATAAAAAAAACAAAGGTTTTCTTCGTTGCTAAAGAGTAAAATTAAAGAAGTTCAAATTAAGATAAAAAGGAGTAGTTTGATGTTTACGGAAAACTCAAATTCTTTCCATTTCTTGGAAAAATAAAAGTACGAGGTTCAATTTAAAAAAAATGATTCTCACTACGTTCATTTTTTAGGTGTTGGAAAATGTACAGCAGAAGTTCAAGGTAAACTAAGAGGGTGATTCAGCGTTTATATAAGAATCAAAATTTTCATAGAAAAAGATTAAGAAAAATAACCAGGAAGTCCAAATTAAAAAGATGCAGAAGTTCGATGATTATAGAAAACTCAGATTTCCCTCCTTATTAAATAATGGAAACAAGAAGTTCAAAAATAAAATAACAAGAAGTTCAACTTTTAAAAATAGAGTGCTTCAAAATTTCATAGAAAAAATTAAGAAATAAAACAAGGATGTCCAAATTAAAAAGATGCAGAAGTTTGATGATTATAGAAAACTCAGATTTATCTCGTTATTAAAGAATGGAAGCAAGAAGTTTAAAAATAAAATAACTTCTAGAAAAAGTTGTTGCTAGAAGTTCAAGTGCTCTGTCCGGGGAAGTTCAGAAATTCTTGTGAGAGAGGTTGAACAAAAATACATGACAGAAGTTCAAGATGAAAACAGCGGGAAGTTCAACTACTAGACGAAATGCGTTTCAGATAGGAATATAAGAATAGAAAACAAAAAGCTTAAAAGATTTTGTTGCTAGAAGTTCACGTGCTACTCCCGGTGAAGTTCGAGATCTCTAGTGTGAGACGTCCGACCTTTAGTTACATGTAAAAAACAGGCAAAAACGACGTTGTTTTACGCATTCAAAAATACATTTTGAACCGTTGCGAGTATGAAAAACTCATCAACACAAAAAAAGTTTCGTGTTTTTACTAACTTTCCATCGATATATCATTTGCTCAATTACGGTAAGTGGTTTGAAAATTACGGGAGAAAAACACCACGTCAAAAAACAAAGTGAAGTTCAAATAGAACTGCCACGGAAGTTCAAGTACTTTACGCAATGCATTTTCGACGAATCTATTTCGCGATAAAGGCAGAACAAATGATCTCGCCGTTTTCGAAATTACTTGAAAACTACTAGCAATCAGAGAAAGTCGTCAATACAAAAAGGTTTCGCATTTTCCGTAGCTTTTCAACGGTATATTATTTGCACCATTCCGATAAAGTTCGTAGAAATTATGGCGAAAATACGTTTTTAGCTATTTTTAAAATTGACTTAAAACCGTAAAGAATTAGGAGAAATAATACATATCAGAAAGTTTCGCATTTGTTCAGGCTTTTCAATGCCATATAATTTGCTGCATTCGGACGTACGGTTAAAAAATGAGCTCGAAAATACGAACTCGGTAGGACTTGTACCGTTTTCTAAATTACTCTTAAACCATTCCAAATTAGCAAAAACTTTCAACATGACAAAGTAGCGCCTTTTCATAAGCTTTCCAACGCCATATCATATGCCTCAATTGGATTAGCCGTTTAGAAATGACATCGAAAATACGAACTCGGCTGTTCGGTTTGCAAAATTTTACGTTTTTCCATATTACTCTTTCACCATAGGGAATTAGGGAAAACTTTCAACATGTGGAAGGAGCGGTTCTGTAGCAGCTTTTCAACGCCATATTATATGCCTCATTCCGATAAAAGGTTTAGAAATGCGATCGAAAATACGATTCACGTTTTTTGTATGAAGAAAAAACGGTTTTCAAAACTGCTATTAAACCGCTTACATTTTGCCAAAAATTTAACTTAGGTCATGATAATGGTGTCCATAGCTTTCCAACGGTATATAGCAAGTCCCATTTGGGTAATGTTGGTGGAAGTTCAACCTAGTACAAGGGGAAGTTCAAGTTGAACAACTCACGTAGTAAAATTGCAAAAAACGCGAGTTCATCACGACCCGAGTGCAAAATCCGCCTATGAGCGAGATTCCTATTTAAAACGTGTATTTAGTTGCTAAAAATTGTTTGCAGATTATACTAACATCATGTAGAACACGACTAACAAGAATAATTCGCGGGGGAAGCCACGGTTGAGAAGATAGCCCGAAGGTCGGATTCGTACACCGGGAAGTTCAGACGCGTTACTCAGGCAGTTCAGGTTGTGATCAGAATATTATTCTGATCCCGTGATCAGAATAGTTGAGGGAGTCCTGGATTAGGGGGTGTTCGGATAGCCGGACTATACCTTCAGCCGGACTCCAGGACTATGAAGATACAAGATTGAAGACTTCGTCCCGTGTCCGGAGGGATCTTTTCTTGGCGTGGAAGGCAAGCTAGGCGTGCGGATATTCAAGATCTCCTACCATTGTAACCGACTCTGTGTAACCCTAACCCTATCCGGTGTCTATATAAACCGGAGGGTTGTAGTCCGTAGGACAACCATCATCATACACAATCATACCATAGGCTAGCTTCTAGGGTTTAGCCTCCTTGATCTCGTGGTAGATCCACTCTTGTACTACCCATATCATCAATATTAATCTAGCAGGAGTAGGGTTTTACCTCCATCGAGAGGGCCCGAACCTGGGTAAAATAAAGTGTCCCTTGTCTCCTGTTACCATCCGACCTTGACGCACAGTTCGGGACCCCCTACCCGAGATCCGCCGGTTTTGACACCGACATTGGTGCTTTCATTGAGAGTTCCTCTGTGCCGTCGCGATCAGGAAGGATGCCTTTTCCCGTCTTTAAAGACGGCGCCGTTACTAAGGGAGCCTTGGCTATCGGCCAGACCCTCCGGCTAGGTGGTTTTCTCATGACCGTCTGTTCGGCCGCTGCGCCGATGGTGACCTCTCGGGTCATCGAAAGCAACCTCCACGTCAGCTCGGAACTTGCCGAGCAGCTGGATCCGATGGAGCTCTCTTCCGTAAACGAGCTCTTGGATCGCATCGCCGCCCTGGGGGTCGCTACAAATTACGACCAGGTTGGGCTTAAACCCGATCTAAGGGAAATTAACTCTCCCCAAGTCACCCACCACGTTGCTGTGGTGGAGACACAATGCGGCGACCCTTCATCTATCTTAAGGACTAGCCACGTACGAATTCCTGAACCCTCCATGCCGGATATCCGCGGAGGGGAGGGTACAATCCAAGACCTGAGCTTAAAATCAGGCAAATCGGATAACATCCAAGACTCCGGATCTCATAATCCGGAAGTTCTTCGGCTTCCGAACAGCAAACCGGGTGAAGTCTCAGATTCAACGACATCCGCCCACCCGATCTTAAGCGATCTCTCCCAAATTAGGCAGATGCCCGAAGAAGCAGTACATCATTACTGGGCCAGATTCCTCCTGCTTATGAACAGGATAAAGGACTGCCGAGAGGAAGACGCAATTTCAATCTTTTGCAGTAACTGCACGGACAAGGGAATACTCAACGCCGTAAGTCGTCGTAATATTACACGCTTCGCTGACTTGGCGTCCATAGTACAAAAATACTGTGCGATGGAAAGCGCTTGGAAAACCGAAATTAAATTTTGGGATAATCCGGCCTTGAATAGCAATCCCGTCCGAATCAAGAGGGCGCACCACAGTAAGGCGCCCGGACTAAACACCAAAAAATCAAAACCCTCTAGGGGGCATGGAACCGTACTGGAAAAGTGGCTAGATGGACCCTGCAAGATTCATAGTGCAGCGGACGCCACACCAACTCACAGCCCCAGGGCATGTTGGATACTCCGGCAGGTGGCCAAAATTGGCGAGGATCTCCTAATTCCAGAGGTCGAAGGAAACCAGCCAGGGAATTTCAGTTCCGTTCTCACAGTCTTTGAGACTTTCGCATCAAATAACATGCGAAAAAGAACACTCCGCAGCCTCACCGAAGTCTATCAAGTAGCAACAATAAATCCATGGAGTAATACTGTTATCGCCTTCAACGCGAGTGACGAACCTAAATTTCGAACAGCCAAAGCACCAGCCGCACTGGTCCTCAGCCCCATAGTGGACGGCTGTCGCCTCGTAAAGGTACTCATGGACGGAGGCAGCGGATTGAACCTCATTTACGAGGAAACCCTCCAAAAGATGGAAATAGACTGGAACCGCATTGAGCGAAGCAGCACAACTTTTAGAGGAATAATCCCCAGTCAGGAAGCGCGCTGCACCGGAAAGATCACACTAGATGTGATATTCGGCACGCCGGATAATTACAGGTCCGAGCAGTTCACGTTCCAGGTGGCCCCGTTCAAAAGCGGATACCACGCTATACTAGGACGGGAGGCTTTTACAGTTTTCCAAGCTATACCCCATTACAGGTACATGAAGCTTAAGATGCCTGGGCCAAACGGAATTATCACTCTCGCTAGTGATCCGGACATAGCACTCCGCGCCGAAAACAAGACAACCGCATTGGCCCTCGAGGCATTATCAGAAACCTTAGCGGCCGAAGAACTGACTGCGCTGCGATCCACGGTTAACAGGGATGATGTGTTACTCGATAAGAGACCCAAATCCACATCCTTCAAACCAGCGGACGAAATAGTCAAATTCCAGGTCCATCCAACGGACCCCAATAAAACAGCCTCCATCGGGGCACGACTGAACCCTGATGAAGACGCCGCACTGCAAGAGTTCCTACGAGAGAACTGGGACATTTTCGCTTGGCACCCCTCAGATATGCCTGGAATCCCACGCAGGCTGGCAGAACACAGCTTAAATATCCAGAAAGGATTCAAACCTGTCAAACAAACCCTTCGGCGTTTCTCTGAACCAAAGAGACAGGCTATGGGAGAGGAGCTAGCCAAGTTATTGGAGGCCGGATTCATTAGAAATATAAAACACCCGACTGGCTAGCAAAACTGGTGATGGTACCAAAGAAGGACAAATCCTGGCGCCTGTGTGTCGATTTCAAAGACCTTAATAAGGCTTGCCCAAAGGACCTTTTCCCTCCCTCGAATAGATCAAATCATCGATGCCACTGCAGGACACGATTCCCTGTGCTTCCTCGACGCATACTCCGGTTACCATCAAATTAAGATAGCAGAATCAGAACAAGCCGCAACAGCATTCATCACACCATACGACCCATTCTGCTTCAACATGATGCCCTTTGGACTAAAAAACGCCGGCGCGACATATCAACGCATGATTCAAACATGTCTGGCAAACCAGATCGGCAAAACAGTGGAGGCGTATGTAGATGATGTGGTCGTTAAATCAAGACATGTCGAATCTCTAGTAGACGACCTGAGACTTACATTCGACAACCTCCGAAATACGACATTAAGCTCAATCCGGAAAAATGCGTTTTCGGCGTTCCAGCCGGAAAGCTACTGGGCTTCATTGTATCCGGTAGAGGAATTGAAGCAAATCCAGCTAAAATCCGAGCTTTGTCACAATTGGATGTCCCAAAAGACCTCAAACAAATACAGAAACTCACCGGATGCGTGGCAGCTCTAAGCCGCTTTATCTCCCGCTTGGGAGAAAAGGCATTGCCCCTTTACCGCCTCCTTAGGCGCACCGAACACTTCGAGTGGACGAAAGCTGCCACGGCCGGACTCGAGGAAATAAAGGCCATCTTGGCAACAAACCCAATCCTGGCCGCGCCGAACACTGGCGAACCCATGCTATTGTACATTGCCGCAACTCATCAAGTTGTTAGCGCAGTACTCGTCGTCGAGCGGGAAACGGACGGACACAAACTCCCCCTTCAAAGGCCGGTTTACTACGTGTCCACTGTCCTTACACCATGCAAATCACGGTACCCGCATTACCAAAAGATTGCATACGCGGTGTTCATGGCATCCCGGAAGCTACGACACTACTTTCAAGAGTGTTCCATAACAGTAGCCTCGGAAGTACCACTCAATGATATTATCAACAACCGCGACGCAATGGGCCGGATAGCTAAATGGGCCATAGAGCTCCTCCCATTCGACATAACCTACAAACCACGGCGAGCAATTAAATCGCAAGTCCTAGCCGACTTCGTCGCTGAATGGACAGAGGCCGAACTCCCTAAAGAGTACGGCACATATTCCAACTAGATCATGCATTTCGACGGATCCAAAATGCTGGCCGGACTGGGGGCTGGCGTCGTTTTGACGTCCCCTACAGGAGACACAGTCCAATATGTACTCCAAATCATGTACGCTGACTCCAACAATGCAGCCGAATATGAGGCCCTTCTACATGGTCTTCGGATGGCAGTATCCATGGGCATTCAACGCCTGGAAGTACGCGGGGACTCCAACCTCGCGATATCCCAAATAAATGGCGACTTCGACGCCAAAGACCCAAAAATGGCAGCTTATCGCAATGCCGTCCTAAAAATGTTAGTTCGGTTCGAAGGACTGGAGTTTCACCATATAGCCCGAGAAAATAATCAGGCAGCGGACGTCCTGGCACGTATCGGAGCAAAACGAGATGCAGTCCCACCCAACATCTTCTTAGAGAGAATATTCAAGCCATCTGTAGCATGGGAGGGGGAACCCTCGGACCACAGTTCGAACACAACCGCACAGCCTGACGCCGAACAATCTGACATAATTGGAGGCCCTGCCACCGAAATCACACCCTCAGCCCACGTAATAATGGCGGTCATTGCCCCGTGGACAGAACCATTCCTCGCCTACCTTACTAGGCAGGAACTCCCAGAGGACCAAAACGAGGTACGTTGCATAGTGCGGCGATCTAAAGCCTATAAAGTCCACGAGGGAGAGCTCTATAAGAAAAGTACTACCGGAATCCTTCAAAGATGTATCTCCGAAGAGGAAGGGCGGAGTCTGTTGGCTGAAATTCATGCCGGACTCGGTGGCCACCACGCTGCAGCTCGATCCCTTGTAAGCAAGGCTTACCGTACAGGCTTTTATTGGCCGACGGCCCGAGCAGACGCCCATGACTTAGTCAAACGATGCGTCGGTTGCCAGCTCTTTGCAAACCAAAGCCATATGCCGCCCAACGCCCTCCGAACTATCCCCATCACTTGGCCTTTTGCGGTATGGGGGCTTGACATGGTAGGACCCCTTAAAGGTGGAAACCCACAAGAAAAAATACTTATTGGTCATGGTGGATAAATTCACCAAATGGATAGAAGCCAAGCCTGTTAAGACAGCCGAATCCGGACCTGTGATAGACTTCATATCCGGGGTCATACACCGTTACGGTGTCCCCCACAGCATTATCACCGATAACGGCACAAACTTCACCTCTAACGAAGTAAAGCTGTGGTGCAAAAACATGGGCATTAAGCTCGATTATGCTTCCGTCTATCACCCACAAACTAACGGTCAGGTCGAACGTGCAAATGGTCTCATCATGAGCAGTATCAAACCCAGACTAGTGCGGTCCCTCAAGGAATCTAATACGCACTGGGTAGAGGAGCTCGACTCCGTACTCTGGGGGCTGCGAACCACGCCCAATCGTACCACCGGATTCACACCATTCTTTATGGTGTATGGTGCTGAGGCAGTTCTGCCCTGCGACATAATTCATGACTCACCTCGAGTGCGCATGTACGAAGAAAGAGAAGCCGAGCTTGATCGGCAGGACAACCTGGATGCCCTAGAGGAGGAGCACGACGTGGCTAAAGCCCGTTCCGCATTTTATCAACAGCAGGCTCGAAGATATCAAAGCAGAGAAGTACGGGCCAAAAATTACAATGTTGGCGAACTAGTTCTATGCCTGCCGGATAAGAAAAAGGACAAACTCAAGCCCAAATGGGAAGGTCCCTTCATAATTGACCAAGTCCTCACTGGTGGAGCGTACCTCCTGCGAGATGCGTTGGACAACCGACTCGAGCCGAACCCATGGAACACCACACGTCTCCGAAAATTCTATGCCTAGCGCCGAACTCTGAGTTTGTCTCCTTCCTCTGTCCATTTTTACATATATCTTTCTGTTTTTATTTTGTCTCCTCCCACTCTTTCCTTTTCTAGCCCTTAAAGGCTCATCATCTGACGCGCTACCAGCGCTCCTTAAACCTGGGGGCTTCTTTAGCAGAAGCTTGTTTATATGGGTTTCACACCCAACGCATGCGTCAGACTTCCGCATGCACCTTTTCTTCACCATTATATGCATCGATATGACTTAAGTTTTGGCCAAGCTGGGTTGCCTGGCTCCTGTGTTTACCCCTACGTTCTCGATTGTTCGGCTAGGCGGTAAAGGGAGCACCTCTGCGATTGCTACTGCCGGATAAGCCGGATGTGTACCTCAGACTGGGTGAAGCCGAAAGCTAGCGTTCTTAAGGGAATATTCGGTCGGTGAACTAAAGATGAACCTTTTTTACTTATACATGCCCCCAGATGTTTTCCTGCATTTGCAGTCCGGACGTGCACTTCAGGGCACGCCACCCCAGCGAAAGGAACCCTTAACGGAACTATTCTCTCTGGAAGATGTTTCTTACTAACCATGTAATATAACATAACTAGTTGGGCACTTGTCTGATAAAGCACTAATGACCCCTACGCCTGGTCTCCATGCATACCTCGGTTCTTATATAACCGTTATGGTATTCGGACACACTCCGGACCGTCAGGTCCCGAGGTTGAAGCGAAAAGGTCGGCAACGACAAACGATCTACAATCCGGCTAGAAGGCATTTCACATGTCAATTATAAATTACATAGTCATCCTGACTGATTGTATTCCTCCTCTATACCATCTAACATGCTGTCTAATTTACAGTCCTGCTGAGAATACTTTGCGGCCAATTCTACCTGGCCATACACTAAGCTCACAGGGATCTCCTTCCCGTCAGGCCCCACCGGTCCGACCTCGGCCATGTGATTGGGGTCAGACTTCGTAAAGCGGGTCTTCACCATGGCCCAAGCCTCCCTAGCGCCTTGTCGGCAGGCTGATATCTTCCACAACCGAAAGCGCCGCCGAGCTCCCTTCAGCCTCTCCGCAAGCTCTCCAAGGCCCTCGGGCGTGGGGTGGGCAGGCCATAAGGCTTGGGCAACGCCTCGCATCGCCTGCCGAATTCGCTCATGCAATTGCAGGAGTTCGGGAAGTAGGTCACCCGTAGAACCGGGCATCTCCTCTGCAGGACAACCTGTGAGCATACCTACAGACAATACTCTGTTATCCGACTTCCTCGCCGAACTCATTTTCAAAGTTTGTTCAAGCACTTAAATATGCCGCGTCGAAGCTGCTGATTCTCCTTCATGGAGTCCGACAGCTGGCCACGAACGTCCTTCAGTTCAACATCCAGCTTGGTGTTGGCATCCTGAAGATCATTCTTCTCTCGCCTCACCCTTGTCAACATACTCTCACCAGCCTTTAACCGGCGTAAGAGTTGTTGTTTCTCCGGATCAAGTCCGGCGCCATCTGCAACATGAATTGTCAGATTTGCACCCAAGCCGCACAATACTAATCTTTCGAAGTGTATCTTACCTGAGGGGGTCCATTTGGGCTCCCCTGTTGCGGCTAGTGCGGCCTCTAGTTGGGCCTTGCACTTTTCCATCTCCTGGGACAGCACGGTGTTCTTCTCTGTAAGAACCTGCATGTTATATGATCCTTAAATCAGTTACTTTAACTGTTTCAAGTCTCGGGGGCTACTGGTATATATATATATATTTAATCAAAATTTTCTTACCCGTATGTCTTTCACATACTGCTCCGTGGCTTTTGCTAAACCATCTTGAGCGGCACGAAGGTACGCATCTCCCGAATTAAAGGCATCTAAAGCCTCTCGGGAGAAACAAGCGTCGCGTAGAACTGTCCGGCGACGCCTGTGGTTCATGGCACTCTCCACTTCTGAATTTGTGGCAGACAACCAGTCTGGATCCTCTGTTGGAGGAGTGTCCGGTGCGCGCCTGGTGCTCGTCCCCGCTTCCGGACCAGACGCTGGAGCCTGGCTAGTGGAGGCGCAATTGGCAACCTCTCCGGACATAGTCCGGCGAGGCCTCTTCGTCCTGGAAACAGCACAAATGTTAATATGCCTTGACAGAATAACACCAGGAAAACAGAGGGCGTGTTATACCTTTGTGCCGGAATCTCAGTCCGGACTACATTTCTTTTTGCCCCACGGGGCCCTACGGCCCCTCGTTGGCTAGCCGCCGCAGGTTCGGCCTCCCGCCTCGGAAATCTCCCCTGCAAAATACGGTTGTCGTTTGAAACGCCGGAATATGTGAGAATGGAATCTCTCTTGAGGGAATAAACACTCCGTTTTCTGTCACCTGGGAGGCCGGGATTAACCCGGGGTAATCAGCCGTAATGGCCACCAAGGTATCGTCCTTGCTTAACTGGTGGAACACCCCGTCGATAAGCTCCACCGATATGTCCGGATCCTCTTCGGAGTCCGGATCGAGGGACCGTTCTGGGTCCTCAGGCTGTGGAGGGCGGCTGTTGATATCCTTTACTTCCTGTCGCAGTTCCTGCATTGAAGTCGTCAGACTACGTACCTAGTCATGGGAGCGTTAAACAGACAGGCAAGTGCAATGGTTCACTTACCCAACTTGGAGGTTCGTACATAGTGAATCCGGCCCGCGGGTTGACGCGGAGGAAGTCCTCCTTTTCTCCCTTGTACAAAGATGTTAAAATCTTTACTAGAGCGGCAGCTGTGGCTGGCCCCTTACGGCCGTAACGGGTGGCGTCATCCTCCCCGTTGAAATCCCACATGGGGTGGCCTCTATATTGAAGCGGCTGCACCCCCCGCATAATGCATGTGGCCATGACTCCAATCATGGTTAGTCCGGAATGAGCCAACAGTCTTATCCGGCCCATCAGGTAAAGGACGTCTCTGTCGTTTTCTCTCTGAGAGCTCCGCGGGCGCCAGCTCAAGCGTTTCTTCAATGGAGCACTGTTGAACTCGGGGAGACCGATCCGGATAGGGTCCGGCAGCGGGGCGTCATCTAAGTAAAACCATTCCGAAGGCCAGTCCTCGGACGCCTTTTTTGGGGTTCCGGATAGGTATCCGGTCCCGGCGATGCGCCATACTTCGGCTCCGCCCACTTGATAAATGGACCCCTCTTGAGAGCGGGGCACCAAGCAGAACAACCTCTTCCACAGCGCGAAATGAGCCTCGACGCCTAAAAGTAGCTCGCAAAGGGCAACGAAGCCCGCAATATGTAGTATGGAGCCGGGCGTGAGATTGTGCAGCTGGAGGCCGTAGAACTCCAGAAGCCCGCGGAGGAATGGATGAATTGGAAATCCCAGTCCCCATAATAGATAAGGGACGAGGCACACCCGCTCTCCTTTAGAAGGATTGGGGGTGCTCTCCGCTTGCTTTCTGCCATTATAGGTGGCGAGCCCGGCTCGGACCGGGACCATGTATGCCTGGGGGAGAAATCCCTTGGCCTGCAACGACACTAACTCGTTGTGTGGGATGGTGCAACTCTCCCAGTCTCCAGGTTTAGGACTGGAGGGGCGAGGGGAGGAGCTGCGACGGCTGGCCATGTTGGAATGGACCTTTGCTGGAGACGCTCTGATGATAACTCGCGGAGAGGAGAAGATGTGGTTTGGATCTAAATCCCCATCCCGTTAAATAGGCGGCTCGTTTATATGACTAAGGGTATGGATGTAAAAACACCCCAGGCTTTTCGCATTCGTTCAACACGTGGAAGACGACCATTATTGGGCACTGAAGCCGAGGAGCGCTACATTGCAAAAATCGGACATTATTCGTACAGGTACACAGGATTCGGAGGAGGAACCCGCCTTGCAATGCCGAAGACAATTTGCGCGCCTGACTCGTCGTCATTGAAGCCTGGTTCGGGGGCTACTGAGGGAGTCCTGGATTAGGGGGTGTTCGGATAGCCGGACTATACCTTCAGCCGAACTCCAGGACTATGAAGATACAAGATTGAAGGCTTCATCCCGTGTCCGGAGGGATCTTTTCTTGGCGTGGAAGGCAAGCTAGGCGTGCGGATATTCAAGATCTCCTACCATTGTAACCGACTCTGTGTAACCCTAACCCTATTCGGTGTCTATATAAACCGGAGGGTTGTAGTCCGTAGGACAACCATCATCATACACAATCATACCATAGGCTAGCTTCTAGGGTTTAGCCTCCTTGATCTCGTGGTAGATCCACTCTTGTACTACTCATATCATCAATATTAATCTAGCAGGAGTAGGGTTTTACCTCCATCGAGAGGGCCCGAACCTGGGTAAAATAAAGTGTCCCTTGTCTCCTGTTACCATCCGACCTTAACGCACAATTCGGGACCCCCTACCCGAGATCCGCCGGTTTTGACACTGACAATAGTGTTTATGTGTGTGTGTGTGTGTGTGTGTGTGTGTGTGTGTGTGTGTGTGTGTGTGTGTGTATAGGGATTGACTATTCGTCACCCTGGGTGAGGAATAGTTATTCTTCACCCACCTTTATTTTAACATCTATGCACCATAATTTTACGTTTCGTAAAATTTGTCTTATTTTAGACATAAAAAGAGAACGTAAGAAAACCTGTAATTGTCGTAAAAAATATTTTATGTTACGTAAAATTACAAATGTAAAAACATAGTGTAAAATGTACATAAAATACAATTTTTGACCTATATTTTTTTGTTATGCCAAATTTTATGCAGTAAATCAAATATGAATGTAATTATTTGTATTTCAAATGTAATTTATTTATGAAGTGATTATAAGATTACCTCGGGTGAAGAATAACGTATTCTGCACCCTGGGTGATGAATAGTAACACTATATACGGAAATTCGCAATGGCTCCTAGGTTCATATGCACCCATTGTCAAAATACACATTTCAAAAAGTTGAAAAATTCGAAACAAAAATCCCACATGTATATCCGGACATTTTATATGCGTTCACAAGGTTTCGATGAAAAATGACGTTTTTTGTGGCTTGTGTAAAAAAGATAAAGAAATGCCTCGTGAATAGTTCGAATGAAGCATCAGAAATTGTCTTTTTTACACAAGCCACAAAAAACGTCGCTTTTCAGCGAAATCTTGTGAACGCACATAAAATGTCCGGATATACACGTGGGATTTTTGTTTCGAATTTTTTAACTTTTCGAAATGTGTATTTCGACAATGGATGCATATGCACCTAGGAGCCAAAACACCGCATCCCACTATATATATATATGAGGCTTTTGCCCCTTTTGAATACACAAGTCTTGGAGCCTTCTCTAGTTCTCTAGTTCTAATTCTAGTTGGTCCTAGTTGATCAATTAGAGCCTGACCTAGTGAAGGAAATATGCCCTAGAGGCAATAATAAAGTTATTATTTACTTCCTTATATCATGATAAATATTTATTATTCATGCTAGAATTGTATTAACCGGAAACATAGTACATGTGTGAATACATAGACAAACAGAGTGTCACTAGTATGCCTCTACTTGACTAGCGCGTTAATCGAAGATGGTTATGTTTCCTAACCATGAACAAAAAGGTTGTTATTTGATTAACGGGATCACATCATTAGGAGAATGATGTGATTGACATGACCCATTCCATTAGCTTAGCACCCGATCGTTTAGTATGTTGCTATTGCTTTCTTCATGACTTATACACGTTCCTATGACTATGAGATTATGCAACTCCCCTTTGCCGGAGGAACACTTTGTGTGCTACCAAACGTCACAACGTAAATGGGTGATTATAAAGGAGCTCTACAGGTGTCTTCGAAGGTACATGTTGGGTTGGCGTATTTCGGATTATGATTTGTCACTCCGATTGTCGGAGAGGTATCTCTGGGCCCTCTCGGTAATGCACATCACATAAGCCTTGCAAGCATTGCAACTAATGAGTTAGTTGTGAGATGATGTATTACGGAACGAGTAAAGAGACTTGCCGGTAACGAGATTGAACTAGGTATTGAGATACCGACGATCGAATCTCGGTCAAGTAACATACCGATGACAAAGGGATCAACGTATGTTGTTATGCGGTCTGACCGATAAAGATCTTCGTAGAATATGTGGGAGCCAATATGAGGATCCAGGTTCCGCTATTGGTTATTGACCGGAGACGTGTCTCGGTCATGTCTACATTGTTCTCGAACCCGTAGGGTCCGCACGCTTAAGGTTTCGATGACAGTTATATTATGAGTTTATGGTTTTTGATGTATCGAAGGAGTTCGGAGTCCCGGATGAGATCGGGGACATGACGAGGAGTCTCAAAATGGTCGAGACGTAAAGATCGATATATTGGACGACTATATTCGGACATCGGAAAGGTTCCGAGTGATTCGGGTATTTTCGGGGGTACCGGGGAGTTACGGGAATACGAGGAAGAAGTAATGGGCCTCATGGGCCAAGTGGTGGAAGAGAGGAGGCAGGGCGCGCGGCCCCCCTAGCCCAAACCGAATTGGACTAGGGGGCCGGCCCCCCTATCCTCCTTTTCCTCCCTCTCCTTTCTTCTCCTTCTCCTTCCCTTCCTTCCCCTCTCCTACTTGGACTAGGAAAGAAGGGGGAATCCTACTTGGAGTAGGATTGCCCCCCTTGGGCGCGCCTCCTCCCCTTGGCCGCCTCTCCCCCCTTGCTGCTTTATATACGGGGGCAGGGGGGCACCCCATAGACACACAAGTTGATCTTCGTGATCATTCTCTTAGCCGTGTGCGGTGCCCCCCTCCACCATAATCCTCGATAATATTGTAGCGGTGCTTAGGCGAAGCCCTGCGGCGGTAGAACATCAAAACCGTCACCACGCCGTCGTGCTGATGGAACTCATCCCCGACACTTTGCTGGATCAGAGTCCGGGGATCGTCATCGAGCTGAACGTGTGCTAGAACTCGGAGGTGCCGTAGTTTCGGTGCTTGATCGGTCGGGCCGTGAAGACGTACGACTACATCAACCACGTTGTCATAACGCTTCCGCTATCGGTCTACGAGGGTACGTAGACAACACTCTCCCCTCTCGTTGCTATGCATCACCATGATCTTGCGTGTGCGTTGAAATTTTTTGAAATTACTGCGTTCCCCAACACCTAGATCCTCTAATCCTCATAATTAGAAGTCCAGTGTGGTTCTAATCTCATCTCTCTAATTCTATAGTGACAATTAGCTCTGGACGGCGAAGCGCTGTCGGATCATGAAGGTCGTATGCTTGAAACTCGTAGAGAGGCCCTATTTTCGGTCTTCTGTTCAAGGGATTGTTCATGGGCGGTTCGCAGGATCGTTCATCTATAGTTCGAGAGACTCTAGCCAAAATCTAGGGCGGATATTGGGGCGCACGGGATCGTCCACCACGTAGCACCCGACAAACCTACCCTACCACAAATTACACCAAATTCACCCACTCGACCTACCAGATCCATTTGCTCTCTCATCTCTTCTCCCTCATCTGCAACAGACGTCTCACAGCTCTCCTAATTGCTCTGCACCCATTCTGAGTCTCTGCGCCGCCAGCACCGGCACAACAATCCTCTCTCCCGCCCTCGCCGCCGGCCAGGACGCCACCGCGGTACGTCCGGTAACTCTTGAACTACCCCTTGCGCAGCTACTCAATGATCTTGTGGAGCATATGTGCACCCACAATGGAAACAACAAAGGCTTGAGTTATGCACTTAAATTTTATGTAAGAACTATGTATTTTTGGTACCAACATTTCTTTACGTGCGACATCGGCGTGTATGATGGACATGCATGGATTTGAGTCCGGATTTGAGATATGTGGATGTCAGAAACGAGATATGACGGGCCATCCGGATGTGTCCGCGGGCATGCCCGGGCGCGTCCGCAGACGTATAGGGAGGCGGAGTTGCCAAGTCCGGCTGTAGATGCTCTAATGCCCACGCACCAAGCCATTCCACATACTGCACCGTCACATCCTCACCGGCCACCCTAGCCGCACCATGCCCCCTCCCATGAGCCCCAGGAGGGTAGCCCAGCACCTGTTGCGCTCCAACACGCTCTTCATCCGCTAGCCCCTCATGACTCCGAGATCCGACTAGGCTGTCGTTGAGTATACTTATCAATTTTTTTGATTAATTTAATCCACAAATAAATCATGAGCATGGCATTGCCAGAATTAATCACATACTGATTACGATGTAGGTAAGCACATAGTAGGCATATAGTAGAGACATCTACACACATAGCTAGTGCTGCTAAGACAGAAATAACGAGGAGCGGGGTAAACGAGTTATACCCTCCACTAGGCTAGGCCAAAGCCGTGACAGCGACATGGGTGTCCTCAACGGCCTTCTTCTCGGCGGCGGCGAGTTGGTCGGCTTCGGATTATTGACTCATGATGACAGCGAAGGCAACGAAGACGAATGGCGGCGAGCAGTCGCTCCCTAAAAATCTAATCGCCCCTCTCCCATACAGGATCTCGAGAGATGGGGTTTTGTTGGCCTGCACTGCCGTTAATCGTGTACGCAGTGGACGGGATGGGATCGGCGCTGGCAGCAGTAGCAAAAGGAATGATAGTGGAAGGGATGCGTGTGGAGGCAGAGCAAATGCGATATGTTCTTCTAGGGACGTTTAGGGTTGCTGACGCCTACACTATATAGGCGCAGGCAAGTAGGAGGATATGGGCCGGACCTGCGTCCGAGTCTGTGACAGCCCACGATCCGACGTATCGGATTCATGGCGCGTTTGTTACGGGCCCTCCATTTCTGACCGGCAAAAATTAAGCGCATAGATGTGTGAGCTCGGCTCGGGTCCTTTGCGTGGCGCGCACGTCGTGGCGAGGCGCGTGGGTGGGGAGAAGCACACGGGAACCATTTCTCTTATCAAGCTCCAATAGCATGTGAAATAGAATCCTTTATAATAAGGTCCAACTCCTCCTCCACTAGTGCGCTGGGACAAAACTTCTCACTACATCCCGTCTCACGACACCTACATGGGCCCTTAGAGATTTTTCTAAAATTGTTAGATGGGCCGAAGGCCCACCCTGTGTTTCAACAGGTGCATCTCCTATTGCGGACTGGTCAGGGGAAGGAGCGGCCGCAGCGCCTCCCTCGGCTTCAAGAAGGCCAACGTTGGCGGTCGGAGTTGAGAGCTTGCCGGTCGGAGATGGGACGAGCAGTGGGAGAATCGGTGGATGGAGAAATGAGAAGGGCCTTCGAGGGGGGAGGGGGATCAGAGAGGAGTGAGCTGTTAACGACGCTACCGGAAGAATATCCAGTCAGATGTTTGCGCAAGGGACGTTGTAGAGCGAACACGTTCCAAATGCTGGCGAGGACAATCATCGCACGCGAAGATCAGTGCATCTCATCCAACGGTCTAGACCGCGTTCATTCTGAATTGTTATAAAACTGACATCGGATTTGTATCATTTGGTTATCTTAAAACAGCGACGACGATCGGTAGATACATGTACGGTACGGTGCACAGTGCCTATCCACATCCCCTCTTCACGTATATGACTAGAAGAGTTTATTTTAACCGGGCATAACCCCTTTCTATTAACTGAATAACAGAAATACACGTTAAGTTTCAGAATTTGAGGAGGCGGGAAAGGGGAAACCGAGTTCAAGCATCATCGGAAAACCCACCGCAAGAGCTCGCCCATGAGTAGAAGAGTTGATGAGATGTTGAGATGATGATGACGATGATGAGGACATGTACAATGGTTGATAAAATAGTCTTATCTTAAGTCTTACATGTAATTTAGAGATGACAAAAGAACATGTCTACGGGTCATCTCTTAGCTTTATCTTCAATAAATAGTTATTCCTAAAAATGTGGTGAGACATATTGTGCTAATAGATCATTTCTTGTCTTCTCTTAAATAAGAGAAGACAAACCTTTTCTTATCACTTCTCTCTCCTCCATCTCATCATTTATCCTATGTGACATTGCTAAAGTTGAATATATTGTGTACGTGTATATTGTGTCTTGGGCCCACCTTCTAGTTCCTCTGTATAGTTGAGGTTGTGGCCCCCTTCTGTACTCATATATACGTATCTGATGCACCGATCAATCCATTGTGTTGCACAGCCTATTCTTTTCCTTCTACATGGTATCAGTTTAGCTTGTCGATCCTAACCCTAGCTTCCGCTCCTCTAGCCGCCGCCGCAGGCCCTTGCCGCTGCCGCGCCACCGCCGCTGCAGACCCTTGCCGCTGCCGCGCCGCCGCCGCCGCAGGTACTTGTCGCCGCAGCACCATCTTCCTCGCGCCGCCGCCGCGGGTCCTTGCCATCGCCGCGCCATCCTCCTCGTGCCGCCGCATCTCACCTTCCTCCGTAGCCGCCGCACCTCCTGCCATCGCTGCACTTCTTCTCACCCAGCCCGATCGCTAGCTAGTCAACTAGATCGCTAGTCAAATCCATCTAGTTGTGTGCCTGGGTGCTTGCTAGTCATCCAGATCGCCGAATCCATCCAGTTGTGTGCCTGGGTGCTTGCTAGCTTATACGTGCCCGTGTGCTTTGTTAGGCACCGCCGTTTTCTTTTTCTTGCCCTAGCCGCCGCTGGCCCACTGCTATGGCCTCCCCTGGCTCCTCCATCTACGGTTCCTACACCATGCCCGTCATACCCACGTAGCACATACAGCCGGGTGCGTCAGCCCCTGACGTACACATGCAGGCGAGCGTGTTTGCTCCTTTCGCCCACCTACAGCAGCCAGGTGCGTCCGCTCGCTTCGACCTCATACAGTCGGATGCCTCCGCTCCCTTCGACCAGATGCAGTCGGACGCCTCTGCGGCTCTGCTCGCCATGCCAATGGTCGGCGGCCATACTTCGCCCGCCCCGGTTCAGCCCTACGGTAGCTTCGCCTCGCTGCCGGTCTCACCATTATGGGACACTACTTCCTTTGCCGCCCTGCACTCGGCACCATCCCCGCCGGCGCTTGGTACCGGCGGCGCTTGATACATGGACTCGGGCGCCACCGCCCACATGACATCTCATCCCGGTACTCTAACCTCCTCCACTCCGGTTCATACTCCTACTTGCATCACCGTTGGCAACGGTTCTTCTTTACCTATCACACATGTTGGTCGTGCTTCATTTCCTTCCACATCTACACCTATCACTATGTCTGATGTTCTTGTGTCTCCTAATTTAGTTACGAACCTTGTATCTGTTCGTCATCTTGCCCGTGAGAATCCCATTACCATTGAATTTGGTGATGTCGGTTTTTCTGTGAAGGACGCCCGTACTTGGATGGTCCTTCACCGTTGCGATAGTCCTGGCGAGCTCTATGCGGTGCACTCCTGCACCACCGCCTCCACCACCCCAGTCGCCCTCGCCGCAAGTGTCGACCTTTGGCATGCTCATTTGGGACACCCGAATTTCACCGCTTTGCGTCAAATACTTAAGAGTTTTTCATTCTCATGCAATAAGATCAACGGCCATACTTGTGACGCTTGTCGTCTTGGCAAGCACGTTCGTCTTTCCTTTAGCGCATCTACCACTATTTCCACTTTTCCGTTTCAGTTATTGCATAGTGATGTTTGGACATCCCTGGTTGCAAGCAACACGGGCTACCTATAATATTTGGCCATCTTAGATGATTTCTCCCATTATGTGTGGACATTTACTCTTCGTCACAAGTCCGATGCTCTTGCCACACTCACCGCATTTTATTCCTACGTCACCACACAGTTCGGTCGTCCTATCCTAGCTTTACAAACGGACAACGGAAAAGAGTTTGACAAAGCCGCTGTTCGTAACCTTCTAGCCTCCCACGGCACTATTTTCTGCCTCACTTGCCCCTACACGTCCCAACAAAATGGTTGTGCCGAGCGTATCCTTCGCACTCTTAATGACTGCGTCCACACATCACTCTTTCACTCTAACGTGCCTCCTCGGTTTTGGCCGGGCGCTCTCGCCACCGCCACCCTCCTCATTAACATCCGCCCGTGTCGCCCACGCTGGAACTATGCCCCATCACCATTGATACGTCTCCAACGCATCTATAATTTTTGATTGCTCCATGCTATATTATCTTCTGTTTTGGACATTATTGGGCTTTATTATACACTTTTATATTATTTTTGGGACTAACCTATTAACCGAAGGCCCAGCCCAAAATTGTTGTTTTTTGCCTATTTCAGAGTTTTGCAGAAAAATAATATCAAACGGAGTCCAAACGGAATGAAACCTTCGGGAACGTGATTTTCGGAATGAACATGATCCAGAGGACTTGGACCCTACGTCAGGAAAGCTACCAGGAAGCCACGAGGTAGGGGGGCGCGCCTACCCCCCTGGGCGCGCCCTCCACCCTCGTGGGCCCCACGTTGCTCCATCGACGTACTCCTTCCTCCTATATATACCTACGTACCCCCAAACTACCAGATACGGAGCCAAAAACCTAATTCCACCGCCGCAACCTTCTGTACCCGTGAGATCCCATCTTGGGGCCTGTTCCGGAGCTCCGCCGAAGGGGGCATCGATCACGGAGGGCTTCTACATCAACACCATAGCCTCTCCGATGAAGTGTGAGTAGTGTACCTCAGACCTTCGGGTCCATAGTTATTAGCTAGATGACTTCCTCTCTCTTTTTGGATCTCAATACAATGTTCTCCCCCTCTCTAGTGGAGATCTATTCGATGTAATCTTCTTTTGCAGTGTGTTTGTTTTGACCGATGAATTGTGGGTTTATGATCAAGTTTATCTATGAAGAATATTTGAATCTTCTGAATTCTTTTATGTATGATTGGTTATCTTTGCAAGTCTCTTCGAATTATCAGTTTGGTTTGGCCTACTAGATTGATCTTTCTTGCAATGGGAGAAGTGCTTAGCTTTGGGTTCAATCTTGTGGTGTCCTTTCCTAGTGACAGTAGGGGCAGCAAGGCACGTATTGTATTGTTACCATCGAGGATAAAAAGATGGGGTTTATATCATATTGCATGAGTTTATCCCTCTACATCATGTCATCTTACTTAAAGCATTACTCTGTTCTTATGAACTTAATACTGTAGATGCATGCTGGATAGCGGTCGATGTGTGGAGTAATAGTAGTAGATGCAGGCAGGAGTCGGTCTACTTGTCTCGGACGTGATGCCTATAGACATGATCATACCTAGATATTCTCATAACTATGCTCAATTCTGTCAATTGCTCAACAGTAATTTGTTCACCCACCGTAAATACTTATGCTCTTGAGAGAAGCCACTAGTGAAACCTATGGCCCCCGGGTTTATTTTCCACCATATTAATCTTCCAACACTTAGCTATTTCCGTTGCCTTTTATTTTGCTTTTATTTTACCTTGCATCATTATCATAAAAATACCAAAAATATTATCCTATCAGATCTCACTCTCGTAAGTGACCGTGTAGGGATTGACAACCCCTTATCGCGTTGGTTGCAAGGATTTATTTGTTTGGTAGGTGTGAGGGACTCGTGCGTGGCCTCCTACTGGATTGATACCCTGGTTCTCAAAAAATGAGGGAAATACTTACGCTACTTTGCTGCATCACCCTTTCCTCTTCAAGGGAAACCAACGCAGTTCTTAAGAGATAGCAAGAAGGATTTCTGGCGCCGTTGCCGGGGAGGTCTACGCAAAAGTCAGCATAGCAAGTACCCATCACAAACCCTTATCTCCCACTTGTTGGGGAACGTTGCAGAAAATAAAAAAATTCTACGCTTCACCAAGATCAAACTATGGAGTCATCTAGCAACAAGAGAGAGGAGTGCATCTACATACCCTTGTAGATCACGAGCGGAAGCGTTCAAGAGAACGGGGTTGTGGGAGTCGTACTCGTCGTGATCCAAATCACCGATGACCAAGAGCCGAACGGACAGCACCTCCGCGTTCAACACACGTACGGTTGGGGAAGATGTCTCCTCCTTCTTGATCCAGCAAGGGGAAGGAGAGGTTGATGGAGATCCAGCAGCACGACGGCGTGGTGGTGGAAGTAGCAGGATCCCGGCAGGGCTTCGCCAAGCGCAAGCAGGGAGGAGAGGTGTTACGGAGGGAGAGGGAGGCGCCAGGAGCAAGGGTGCGGCTGCTCTCCCTCCCCCCTCTTTATATAGGCGCCCTGGGGGGGCGCCGACCCTAGGAGATCCAATCTCCAAGGAGGGCGGCGGCCAAGGGGGTGGCTCGCCCCCCCCCCCCCAAGCCAAGTGGGGCGCCCCCCCACCCCTAGGGTTTCCAACCCTAGGCGCATGGGAGGCCCAAGGGGGGTGCACCAGCCCACCAGGGGCTGGTTCCCCTTCCCACTTCAGCCCATGGGGCCCTTCGGGATAGGTGGCCCCACCCGATGGACCCCCGGGACCCTTCTAGTGGTCCCGGTACAATACCGATGACCCCCAAAACTTTCCCGATGGCCGAAACTAGACTTCCTATATATAAATCTTTACCTCCGGACCAATCCGGGACTCCTCGTGACGTCCGGGATCTCATCCGGGACTCCGAACAACTTTTGGGTTACCGCATACTCATATCTCTACAACCCTAGCGTCACAGAACCTTAAGTGTGTAGACCCTACGGGTTCAGGAGACATGCAGACATGACCGAGATGACTCTCCGGTCAATAACCAACAGCGGGATCTGGATACCCATGTTGGCTCCTCGATGATCTCATCGGATGAACCACGATGTCGAGGATTCAAGTAATCCCGTATACAATTCCCTTTGTCAATCGGTACGTTACTTGCCTGAGATTCGATCGTCGGTATCCCAATACCTCGTTCAATCTTGTTACCGGCAAGTCACTTTACTCATACCGTAATGCATGATCCCGTGACCAAACATTGGTCACATTGAGCTCATTATGATGATGCATTACCGAGTGGGCCCAGAGATACCTCTCCGTCATACGGAGTGACAAATCCTAGTCCCGATCCGTGTCAACCCAACAGATACTTTCGGGGATACCTGTAGTATACCTTTATAGTCACCCAGTTACGTTGTGACGTTTGGCACACCCAAAGCACTCCTACGGCATCCGGGAGTTACACGATCTCATGGTCTAAGGAAATGATACTTAACATTGGAAAAGCTTTAGCAAACGAATTACACGATCTTGTGCTAGGCTTAGGATTGTGTCTTGTCCATCAAATCATTCTCCTAATGATGTGATCCCGTTATCAATGACATCTAATGCCCATAGTCAGGAAACCATGACTATCTGTTGATCAACGAGCTAGTCAACTAGAGGCTTACTAGGGACATGTTTGTGGTCTATGTATTCACACATGTATTACGATTTCCAAATAACACAATTATAGCATGAACAACAACCAATTATCATGAACAAGGAAATATAATAATAACCATTTTATTATTGCCTCTAGGGCATATTTCCAACAGTCTCTCACTTGCACTAGAGTCAATAATCTAGTTACATTGTGATGAATCGAACACCCATAGAGTTCTGGTGTTGATCATGTTTCGCTCGCGGAAGAGATTTAGTCAACGGATCTGCAACATTCAGATCCGTATGTACTTTGCAAATATCTATGTCTCCATCTTGAAAATTTTCACGAATGGAGTTGAAGCGACGCTTGATGTGCCTGGTCTTCTTGTGAAACCTAGGCTCCTTGGCAAGTGCAATAGCTCCAGTGTTGTCACAGAAGAGAGTGATCGGCCCCGACGCATTGGGTATGACTCCTAGGTCGGTAATGAACTCCTTCATCCAGATTGCTTCATGCGCTGCCTCTGAGGCTGCCATGTACTCCGCTTCACATGTAGATCCCGCCACGACGCTTTGCTTGCAACTGCACCAGCTTACTGCCCCACCATTCAAAATAAACACGTATCCGGTTTGTGACTTGGAGTCATCCAGATTTGTGTCGAAGCTAGCGTCGACGTAACCCTTTACGACGAGCTCTTCGTCACCTCCATATACGAGAAACATGTCCTTAGTCCTTTTCAGGTACTTCAGGATATTCTTGACCGTTGTCCAGTGTTCCATGCCGGGATTACTTTGGTACCTTCCTACCAAACTTACGGCAAGGTTTACATCAGGTCTGGTACACAACATGGCATACATGATAGACCCTATGGCTGAGGCATAGGGGACGACGCTCATATTTTCTCTATCTTCTGCCATGATCGGACATTGAGCTGAGCTCAATTTCACACCTTGCAACACAGGCAAGAACCCCTTCTTGGACTGATCCATATTGAACTTCTTCAATATCTTATCAAGGTATGTGCTTTGTGAAAGACCTATGAGGTGTCTCGATCTATCTCTATAGATCTTGATGCCTAATATGTAAGCAGCTTCTCCAAGGTCCTTCATTGAAAAACACTTATTCAAATAGGCCTTAATGTTGTCCAAAAGTTCTATATCACTTCCCATCAAAAGTATGTCATCCACATATAATATGAGAAATGCTACAGAGCTCCCATTCACTTTCTTGTAAACGCAGGCTTCTCCATAAGTCTGCATAAACCCAAACGCTTTGATCATTTCTTTAGAGCGAATGGTCCAACTCCGAGATGCTTGCACCAGCCCATAGATGGAGCGCTGGAGCTTGCATACTTTGTTAGCATTCTTAGGATCGACAAAACCTTCCGCCTGTATCATATACAATTCTTCCTTAAGAAAGCCGTTAAGGAATGCCGTTTTGACGTCCATTTGCCATATCTCATAATCATAGTATGCGGCAATTGCTATCATGATTTGGACAGACTTCAGCTTCGCTACGGGTGAGAAGGTCTCATCGTAGTCAACCCCTTGAACTTGTCGATAACCCTTAGCGACAAGTCGAGCCTTATAGATGGTAACATTACCATCCGCGTCCGTCTTCTTCTTAAAGATCCATTTATTCTCTATCGCTCGCCGATCATCGGGCAAGTCTGTCAAAGTCCATACTTTGTTTTCATACATGGATCCTATCTCGGATTGCATGGATTCAAGCCATTTGTTGGAATCTGGGCCCACCGTTGCTTCTTCATAGTTCAAAGGTTCACCGTTGCCTAACAACATGATTTCCAGGATAGGTTTGCCGTACCACTCTGGTGCGGAACGTGTCCTTGTGGACCTACGAAGTTCAGTAGCAACTTGATCTAAAGTTTCATGATCATCATCATTAACCTTCTCTCTAATCGGTGGAGGCACCACAGAAACATTTTCTTGAGTTGCGCTACTCTCTGGTTCAAGAGGCAATACTTCATCAAGTTCCACTTTCCTCCCACTTACTTCTTTCGAGAGAAACTCTTTCTCCAAAAAGGACCCGTTCTTGGCAACAAAGATCTTGCCTTCGGATCTGAGGTAGAAGGTATACCCAATGGTTTCCTTAGGGTATCCTATGAAGACGCATTTTTCCGACTTGGGTTCGAGCTTTTTAGGTTGAAGTTTCTTAACATAAGCATCGCATCCCCAAACTTTTAGAAACGACAGCTTAGGTTTCTTCCCAAACCATAATTCATACGGTATCGTCTCAACGGATTTGGATGGTGCCCTATTTAAAGTGAATGTAGCTATATCTAGAGCATATCCCCAAAATGATAGCGGTAAATCAGTGAGTGACATCATAGATCGCACCATATCCAATAGAGTGCGATTACGACGTTCGGACACACCGTTACGCTGAGGTGTTCCAGGCGGCGTGAGTTGTGAAACGATTCCACATTTCCTTAAGTGCGTACCAAATTCGTGACTTAAATATTCTCCCCCATGATCTGATCGTAAGAATTTTATCTTTCGGTCATGTTGATTCTCTACCTCATTTTGAAATTCCTTGAACTTTTCAAAGGTCTCAGACTTGTGTTTCATCAAATAGACATACCCATATCTACTTAAGTCATCAGTGAGAGTGAGAACATAACGATGGCCACCGCGAGCCTCAACGCTCATTGGACCGCACACATCAGTATGTATAATTTCCAATAATTTGGTTGCTCGCTCCATTGTTCCGGAGAACGGAGTCTTGGTCATTTTACCCATGAGGCATGGTTCGCACGTGTCAAATGATTCGAAATCAAGAGACGCCAAAAGTCCATCTGTATGGAGCTTCTTCATGCGTTTGACACCTATGTGACCAAGGCGGCAGTGCCACAAGTATGTGGGACTATCATTATCAACCTTACATCTTTTGGTATTCACACTATGAATATATGTAACATCACGTTCGAGATTCATTAAGAATAAACCATTCACCAGCGGGGCATGACCATAAAACATATCTCTCATATAAATAGAACAACCATTATTCTCGGATTTAAATGAGTAGCCATCTCGCATTAAACGAGATCCAGATACAATGTTCATGCTCAAAGCTGGCACTAAATAACAATTATTGAGGTTTAAAACTAATCCCGTAGGTAAATGTAGAGGTAGCGTGCCGACGGCGATGACATCAACCTTGGAACCATTCCCGACGCGCATCGTCATCTCGTCCTTTGCCAGTCTCCGCTTATTCCGCAGCTCCTATTTTGAGTTGAAAATATGAGCAATCGCACCGGTATCAAATACCCAGGAGCTACTACGAGTACTGGTAATGTACACATCAATTACATGTATATCACATATACCTTTAGTGTTGTCAGCCTTCTTGTCCGCTAAGTATTTGGGGCAGTTCCGCTTCCAGTGTCCCTTTCCCTTGCAATAAAAGCACTCAGTCTCAGGCTTGGGTCCATTCTTTGGCTTCTTCCCGACAATTGGCTTACCGGGCGCGGCAACTCCCTTGCCGTCCTTCTTCTTACCCTTGCCTTTCTTGAACTTAGTGGTTTTATTCACTATCAACACTTGATGTTCCTTTTTGATCTCCACCTCCGCTGATTTCAGCATTGAATATACCTCAGGAATGGTCTTTTCCATCCCCTGCATATTGAAGTTCATCACAAAGCTCTTGTAGCTTGGTGGGAGCGACTGAAGGATTCTATCAACGACCGCGTCATCCGGGAGATTAACTCCCAGCTGAGTCAAGCGGTTGTGCAACCCAGACATTTTGAGTATGTGCTCACTGACAGAACTATTTTCCTCCATCTTACAACTGTAGAACTTGTCGGAGACTTCATATCTCTCGACCCGGGGATGAGCTTGGAAAACCATTTTCAGCTCTTCGAACATCTCATATGCTCCGTGTTGCTCAAAACGCTTTTGGAGCCCCGGTTCTAAGCTGTAAAGCTATGATAGCCTGGCTTATTAGGGATGATAAACTACTCATATCAATAAGGAATTCCTTCTTTTCCGGGATCCCATTCGGACAGAACTCCAAAGTTAAGCGTTCTCAGCTTGGAGTAGTGTCAGGATGGGTGACCGACCGGGAAGTTGCTCCCGGGTGCGCACGAGTGAGGACAAAGTGCGCAGAAAAGACTAGTATTGATCTGTGGGGCCAGTCTAGATCCCGCCAGGAGTAACGACCACCGGTGGGTGTGTCCGGGGTGTTACAAGTTGGTATCAGAGCCAACCCTCGCGGTTACACGGATGGTTGCGGACAGGTGCGTGGTCATGTTGTTCATGACGTTTGTGACCCGTCGTGGAACCCCGCATGGCACATGTACCGGACTGGAAGCACAGACGTTTGTGCCAAGAGGGAACGTTCCTGTGGCCCGACGAGGACGTCGGTTCCTCTGAGTGGGGGTGTATGTGATAGCCTGGCTTATTAGGGATGATAGACTACTCATATCAATAAGGAATTCCTTCTTTTTCGGGAGCCCATTCGGACAGAACTCCAAAGTTAAGCGTGCTCAGGTTGGAGTAGTGTCAGGATGGGTGACCGACCGGGAAGTTGCTCCCGGGTGCGCACGAGAGAGGACAAAGTGCGCAGAAAAGACTAGTATTGATCTGTGGGGCCAGTCTAGATCCCGCCAGGAGTAACGACCACCGGCGGGTGTGTCCGGGGCGTTACAAAGCATGCCACACTGAACGAGGGAGTAATCATCAGCACGCTGCTGCCAAGCGTTCATAACGTCTTGGTTCTCTAGGATGGGTGCTTCACCTAGCGGTGCTTCTAGGACATATTGTTTCCTGGCAGCTATGAGGATGATCCTCAGGTTCCGGACCCATTCCGTATTGTTGCTGCCATCATCTTTCAGCTTGGTTTTCTCTAGGAACGCGTTGAAGTTGAGGTTGACATTAGCTTGGGCCATTTGATCTACAAGACATATTGCAAAGTTTTTAGACTAAGTTCATGATAATTAAGTTCATCTAATCAAATTATTTAATGAACTCGCACTCAGATTAGACATCCCTCTAGTCATCTAAGTGATACATGATCCGACTCAACTAGACCGTGTCCGATCATCACGTGAGACGGACTAGTCATCATCGGTGAACATCTCCATGTTGATCGTATCTTCCATACGACTCATGTTCGACCTTTCGGTCTCTTGTGTTCTGAGGCCATGTCTGTACATGCTAGGCTCGTCAAGTCAACCTAAGTGTTTTGCATGTGTAAATCTGGCTTACACCCGTTGTATGTGAACGTTAGAATCTATCACACCCAATCATCACGTGGTGCTTCGAGACAACGAACTTTCGCAATGGTGCACAGTTAGGGGGAACACTTTCTTGAAATTATTATGAGGGATCATCTTATTTACTACCGTCGTACTAAGCAAATAAGAAGCAAAACATGATAAACATCACATGCAATCAAATAGTAACATGATATGGCCAATATCATATTGCTCCTTTGATCTCCATCTTCGGGGCACCATGATCATCTTCGTCACCGGCATGACACCATGATCTCCATCATCGTGTCTTCATGAAGTTGTCTCGTCATCTATTACTTCTACTACTATGGCTAACGGTTTAGCAATAAAGTAAAGTAATTACATGATGTTTATGTTGACACGCAGGTCATAAATAAATTAAGACAACTCCTATGGCTCCTGCTGGTTGTCATACTCATCGACATGCAAGTCGTGATTCCTATTACAAGAACATGATCAATCTCATACATCATATATATCATTCATCACATCTTTTGGCCATATCACATCACACGACACATGCTGCAAAAACAAGTTAGACATCCTCTATTTGTTCTTGCATGTTTTTACATGGCTGCATTAGGGTTCTAGCAAGAACGTTTCTTACCTACGTCAAAACCACAACGTGATATGCCAATTTCTATTTACCCTTCATAAGGACCCTTTTCATCGAATCCGATCCGACTAAAGTGGGAGAGACAGACACCCGCTAGCCACCTTATGCAACTAGTGCTTGTCAGTCGGTGGAACCTGTCTCACGTAAGCGTACGTGTAAGGTCGGTCCGGGCCGCTTCATCCCACAATGCCGCCGAATCAAGATAAGACTAGTAACGGCAAGTAAATTGACAAAATCGACGCCCACAACATCTTGTGTTCTACTCATGCATAGAAACTACACATAGACCTAGCTCATGATGCCACTGTTGGGGAACGTTGCAGAAAATAAAATTTTTCTATGCTTCACCAAGATCAATCTATGGAGTCATCTAGCAACGAGAGAGAGGAGTGCATCTACATACCCTTGTAGATCGCGAGCGGAAGCGTTCAAGAGAACGGGGTTGAGGGAGTCGTACTCATCGTGATCCAAATCACCGATGACCAAGCGCCGAACGGATGGCACCTCCATGTTCAACACACGTACGGTTGGGGAAGACGTCTCCTCCTTCTTGATCCAGCAAGGGGAAGGAGAGGTTGATGGAGATCCAGCAGCACGACGGCGTGGTGGTGGAAGTAGCAGGATCCCGGCAGGGCTTCGCCAAGCGCAAGCGGGGAGGATAGGTGTTACGGAGGGAGAGGGAGGCGCCAGGAGCAAGGGTGCGGCTGCTCTCCCTCCCCCTCTTTCTATAGGGGCCCTGGGGGGCGCCGGCCCTAGGAGATCCAATCTCCAATGGGGGCGGCGGCCAAGGGGCTGGCTCCCCCCCAAGCCAAGTGGGGCGCCCCCACCCCTTGGGTTTCCAACCCTAGGCGCAGGGGAGGCCCAAGGGGGGCGCACCAGCCCACCAGGGGCTGGTTCCCCTTCCCACTTGAGCCCATGGGGCCCTCCGGGATAGGTGGCCCCACCCGGTGGACCCCCGAGACCCTTCTGGTGGTCCCGGTACAATATCGATGACCCCCAAAACTTTCCCGATGACCGAAACTGGACTTCCTATATATAAATCTTTACCTCCGGACCAATCCGGAACTCCTCGTGACGTCCGGGATCTCATCCGGGACTCTGAACAACTTTCGGGTTACCGCATACTCATATCTCTACAACCCTAGCGTCACTGAACCTTAAGTGTGTAGACCCTACGGGTTCGGGAGACATGCAGACATGACCGAGACGACTCTCCGGTTAATAACCATAAGCGTGATCTGGATATCCATGTTGGCTCCCACATCCTCCTCGATGATCTCATCGGATGAACCACGATGTCGAGGATTCAAGTAATCCCGTATACAATTCCCTTTGTCAATCGGTACGTTACTTGCCCGAGATTCGATCGTCGGTATCCCAATACCTCGTTCAATCTCGTTACCGGCAAGTCACTTTACTCGTACCGTAATGCATGATCCTGTGACCAAACACTTGGTCACACTGAGCTCATTATGATGATGCATTACCGAGTGGGCCCAGAGATACCTCTTCGTCATACGGAGTGACAAATCCCAGTCTCGATCCGTGTCAACCCAACAGATACTTTCGGGTCACCTGTAGTATACCTTTATAGTCACCCAGTTATGTTGTGACGTTTGGCACACCCAAAGCACTCCTACGGCATTCGGGAGTTACACGATCTCATGGTCTAAGGAAATGATACTTAACATTGGAAAAGCTTTAGCAAACGAACTACACGATCTTGTGCTAGGCTTAGGATTGTGTCTTGTCCATCACATCATTCTCCTAATGATGTGATCCCGTTATCAATGACATCTAATGCCCATAGTCAGGAAACCATGACTATCTGTTGATCAACGAGCTAGTCAACTAGAGGCTTACTAGGGACATGTTTGTGGTCTATGTATTCACACATGTATTACGATTTCTGAATAACACAATTATAGCATGAACAACAGACAATTATCACGAACAAGGAAATATAATAATAACCATTTTATTATTTCCTCTAGGGCATATTTCCAACACCACATTACATTATTTGCCATTTGCCTCTCGTTTTTCTCTCCCCCACTTCACCCTTGCCGTTTTTATTCGCCCTCTCTTTCTCGTTCGCCTTCTTCTTTCCTTTTTGCCCCTCGCTCTTTCTGTCGTTATGTCTGAAATTGGGGAAATTATTGTCGATTTGGACAATAATAATATCATGGAAAATTCTGATGCTCCTGTTGAAGAACCCTCTACCTTGCATACAAAAAATTTCGAACTGGTAGTGGTAATATTATTGGAAAATGGGTTATTCAAGATTTCTTTACTTGTGCCGGTGCTTTGCCTTCGATGGGCAGTTCCATTCTTCATAGAACTAGTAGTCTTGCGGACGCTATTGCCATGCTTATAGTTGAACTTGAAAGGCAATTTAGGCACTTGCACCCTTGCATACAAAGGATTTTTTAGACTTTTCTAATATAGAGCATTCTTCTGTTAAGCGTGCCGCTACTATCTTTTTGGCTCATGAGTTCAGATTTATAATAAAAGAGGCCAAAGAAATCTTTGCGCATTATAGGGTGGACGCTGGCCGTCCTCCCATAGAGGCTATCCTTTTTGATCAAGAAGAAATAATGCGTTTTCAATCTCTAGACTATGCTGCTTTCAATGAAAACCTTAGAAAAAAGGTCCCTACCAATGTTCTAGTTGATAGAATTTCTGAACTTAATGAAGATTTGGCTATTCGAAATAATGAGCTACTATATACTCTCGACTATAGGCTCACAAAGTTCTGTCGAAAGAATGCTTATAATGATGGATTGGTTGTACAATACGAAGGGCTGAAGGAGGAACCTATACCTCCTAAAATTGATCTTGGGGACTTTTGTCCCATTAAATTCAGCCCTTTTGATTACTTTTGCTTGCCTCAAAGGAAACTTGCTGCTAGACGTAGAGAATATGAAATGAGCTTTAATGATCTATCCTATTACTATGGCAATACTTAGATCTATCCTTGCTCTTATGCCTAGCTAGGGGCGTTAAACGATAGCGCTTATTGGGAGGCAACCCAATTTTATTTTTAGTTTTTTGCTTTTTGCTTCTGTTTAGGAATAAATATTTGTTCTAGCCTCTGGTTAGACTTGTTTTTATGTTTTAATTAGTGTTTGTGCCAAGTTAAACCTATAGGATCTTCTTGGGTGATAGTTATTTGATCTTGCAGAAAATTCCAGAAACTTTCTGTTCACGAAAATAATTGTTAAAAATCACCAGAACGTGATAAAATATTGATTCCAATTTACGATGATCAATAAACAAATTTTATAGGTCGTCCTATTTTTTTCTGATTTTTTGGAGTTCCAGAAGTTTGCATTAGTTACAGGTTACTATAGACTATTCACCAATATAAGTAAATAATGAGTTCATTACAGTACCTTGAAGTGGTTTTTTTTTTCTTTCGCTAACGGAGCTCACGAGATTTTCTGTTGAGTTTTGTGTTGTGGAGTTTTCAAGTTTTGGGTGAAAGATTTGATGGATTATGGAACAAGGAGTGGCAAGAGCCTAAGCTTGGGGATTCCCATGGCACCCCCAAGATAATCTAAGGACACCTAAATTCCAAAGCTTGGGGATGCCCCGGAAGGCATCCCCTCTTTCGTCTACTTCCATCAGTAACTTTACTTGGAGCTATATTTTTATTCACCACATGATATGTGTTTTGCTTGGAGCGTCTTGTATGATTTGAGTCTTTTCTTTTTAGTTTACCACAATCATCTTTGCTGTACACACATTTTGAAGAGAGACACACATGATTCGGAAATTATTAGAATACTCTATGTGCTTCACTTATATCTTTTGAGTGATATAGTTTTTGCTCTAGTACTTCACTTATATCTTTTAGAGCACGGTGGTGGATTTGTTTTATAGAAACTATTGATCTCTCATGCTTCACTTAGATTATTTTGAGAGTCTTAAATAGCATGGTGATTTGCTTAAATAATCCTAATGTGCTAGGTATTCAATATTAGTAAAACCTTTCTTATGAGTGTTTTGAATACTAAGAGAAGTTTGATGCTTGATGATTGTTTTGAGACATGGAGGTAGTGATATTAGAGTTGTGCTAGTTGAGTAGTTGTGAATTTGAGAAATACTTGTGTTGAAGTTTGCAGGTCCCGTAGCATGCACGTGTGGTAAACGTTATGTAACAAATTTGAAACATGAGGTGTTCTTTGATTGTCCTCCTTATGAGTGGCAGTCGAGGAGGAGCGATGGTCTTTTCCTACCAATCTATCCCCATAGGAGCATGCACGTACTGCTTGCTTTTTGATGACTTGTAGATTTTTTCAATAAGTATGTGAGTTCTTTATGACTAGTGTTGAGTCCATGGATTATACGCACTCTCACCCTTCCATCATTGCTAGCCTCTTCGGTACCGTGCATTGCCCTTTCTCACATTGAGAGTTGGTGCAAACTTCGCCGGTGCATCCAAACCCCGTGATATGATACGCTCTTTCACACATAAACCTCCTTATATCTTGCTCAAAATAGCCACCATACCTACCTATTATGGCATTTCCATAGCCATTCTGAGATATATTTCCATGCGACTTTCCATCGTTCCGTCTATCATGACACGTTCATCATTGTCATATTGCTTTGCATGATCATGTAGTTGACATAGTATTTGTGGCAAAGCCACCTATTCATAATTCTTTCATACATGTCACTCTTGGTTCATTGCATATCCCGGTACACCGCTGAAGGCATTCATATAGAGTCATACTTTGTTATAGTATCGAGTTGTAATCATTGAGTTGTAAATAAACAGAAGTGTGATGATCATCATTTTCTAGAGCATTGTCCCAAGTGAGGAATAAAAAAAGAGAGAAAGTCCATAACAAAGAGAAGGCCCAAAAAAAGAGAAAAAGAGAGAAGGGACAATGTTACTATCCTTTTACCACACTTGTGCTTCAAAGTAGCACCATAATCTTCATGATAGAGAGTCTCTTGTTTTGTCACTTTCATATACTAGTGGGAATTTTTCATTATAGAACTTGGCTTGTATATTCCAACAATGGGCCTCCTCAAGTGCCTTAGGTCTTCGTGAGCAAGCAAGTTGGATGCACACCCACTTAGTTTCTTTTGTTGAGCTTTCATATATTTATAGCTCTAGTGCATCCATTGCATGGCAATCCCTACTCCTTTTTGATTAGCCTCGTTGATGTGAGACTTTCTCCTTTTTGTCTTCTCCACATAACCCCCATCATCATATTCTATTCCACCCATAGTGCTATATCCATGGCTCACGCTCATGTATTGCGTGAAGGTTGAAAAGGTTTGAGATTACAAAAGTATGAAACAATTGCTTGGCTTGTCATCATGGTTGTCATGATGAGAGCATTCTTATGTGACGAAAATGGAGCATGACTAAATATATGATTTTGTAGGGATGAACTTTCTTTGGCCGTGTTATTTTGAGAGGACATAATTGCTTAGTTAGTATGCTTGAATTATTATTATTTTTATGTCAATATTGAACTTTTATCTTGAATCTTTCGGATCTGAATATTCATACCACAATTAAGAAGAATTACATTGAAATTATGCCAACTAGCATTCCACATCAAAAATTCTGTTTTTATCATTTACCTACTCAAGGACAGCAGGAATTAAGCTTGGGGATGCTTGATACGTCTCCAACGTATCTATAATTTTTGAATGCTCCATGCTATATTATCTTCTGTTTTGGACATTATTGGGCTTTATTATACACTTTTATATTATTTTTGGGACTAACCTATTAACCAGAGGCCCAGCCCAGAATTGATGTTTTTTGCCTATTTCAGAGTTTCGCAGAAAAAGAATATCAAACGGAGTCCAAACGGAATGAAACCTTCGGGAATGTGATTTCGGAACGAACATGATCCAGAGGACTTGGACCCTATGTCAAGAAAGCTACCAGGAAGCCACGAGGTAGGGGGCGCGCCAACCCCCCTGGGCGCGCCCTCCACCCTCGTGGGCCCCATGTTGCTCCACCGACGTACTCCTTCCTCCTATATATACCTACGTACCCCCAAACTACCAGATACGGAGCCAAAAACCTAATTCCACCGCCGCAACCTTCTGTACCCGTGAGATCCCATCTTGGGGCCTATTCCGGAGCTCCGCCGGAGGGGGCATCGATCATGGAGGGCTTCTACATCAACACCATAGCCTCTCCGATGAAGTGTGAGTAGTTTACCTCAGACCTTCGGGTCCATAGTTATTAGCTAGATGGCTTCCTCTCTCTTTTTGGATCTCAATACAATGTTCTCCCCCTCTCTAGTGGAGATCTATTCGATGTAATCTTCTTTTGCGGTGTATTTGTTGAGACCGATGAATTGTGGGTTTATGATCAAGTTTATCTATGAAGAATATTTGAATCTTCTGAATTCTTTTATGTATGATTGGTTATCTTTGCAAGTCTCTTCGAATTATCAGTTTGGTTTGGCCTACTAGATTGATCTTTCTTGCAATGGGAGAAGTGCTTAGCTTTGGGTTCAATCTTGCGGTGTCCTTTCCCAGTGACAGTAGGGGCAGCAAGGCACGCATTGTATTGTTGCCATCGAGGATAAAAAGATGGGGTTTATATCATATTGCATGAGTTTATCCCTCTACATCATGTCATCTTACTTAAAGCATTACTCTGTTCTTATGAACTTAATACTCTAGATGCATGCTGGATAGCGGTCGATGTGTGGAGTAATAGTAGTAGATGCAGGCAGGAGTCGGTCTACTTGTCTCGGACGTGATGCCTATATACATGATCATACCTAGATATTCTCATAACTATGCTCAATTTTGTCAATTGCTCAACAGTAATTTGTTCACCCACCGTAAATACTTATGCTCTTGAGAGAAGCCACTAGTGAAACCTATGGCCCCCGGGTCTATTTTCCATCATATTAGTCTTTCAACACTTAGTTATTTCCGTTGCCTTTTATTTTGCTTTTATTTTACTTTGCATCTTTATCATAAAAATACCAAAAATATTATCCTATCATATCTATCAGATCTCACTCTCGTAAGTGACCGTGTAGTGATTGACAACCCCTTATCGCGTTGGTTGCGAAGATTTATCTGTTTGTGTAGGTGCGAGGGACTCGTGCGTGGCCTCCTACTAGATTGATACCTTGGTTCTCAAAAACTGAGGGAAATACTTACGCTACTTTGCTGCATCACCCTTTCCTCTTCATGGGAAAACCAACGCTGTGCTCAAGAGGTAGCAACCATCTCCTCTTTGGTGCGCCCCCATCTTATGATGGCCTTCGCATCTTTGGCTGTCTCTGCTATCCTAGCCTCACCGCCACTGCGCCTCATAAGCTTGCACCTCGCTCAGTCGCTTGCATCTTCCTTGGCTACCCACCTAACACCAAAGGATACCGCTTCTACGATCCCGTCTCACATCGTGTATTCACCTCCCGACATGTCTACTTTGATGAGACGGTGTTTCATTTCAGCAGGTACCATCCACCGCCCCGTCGCTGCCGGCCACCGGCGGCCCTCCAGCGACCCCATTAGGTGGACGGCCCCGCTCGATTCTTCGACCGCCTCCGGGCTTTGGCGGTCCTCCCATTGTGGGACGAGCTGCGACTCGCGCCCCCATGACGTCCTCGCCGACTCAGTCAGGGGCCTCGGCATCGCCCGCCTTGCCGGCATCTTCGCCGGCAGCCGCTACTTCGCCGACCTCTTCGCCGGCCGCCCCGTCGACGGTATCTTCACCGGCCACCTTAGGCGCCGCCCCATCGTCGGCTGTCTCAGCCGGCCCCACCGCCTCGGGTGCCTCAAGCGACGCCCCCGCCTCGCCCGCCACCCCTGCCTCGCCCCGCCCCCTACGCCACGAGCACGGGTGCTTCGGCGGCCTCGGGCGCCACTTCTTCACCGGCCATCTCGCCGGCTGCCTCACCGGCCGCCTTGCCGGTCGCCGAGTTGCCATCTCGCCCCGTCACTCGGGCTCGAGCCGGCATTCATCGCCTGAGTCTACGGTACTCCAGTGATACGTCTCCGTTGTATCTATAATTTTTGATTGTTCCATGCCAATATTATACAACTTTCATATACTTTTGGCAACTTTCTATACTATTTTTGGGACTAACATATTGATCCAGTGCCTAGTGCCAGTTCCTCTTTGTTGCATGTTTTTTGGTTCGTAGAAAATCCATATCAAACGGAGTCCAAACGGGATAAAAACCGACGAAGATTTTTTTTGGAATATATGTGATTTTTGGGAAGAAGATTCAACGCGATACGATGCCCGAGGGGGCCACGAGGCAGGGGGCGCTATTAATCCCCAAGTGCAGGGAATCATCATAGCAATTTCCAAAGGTGGAAGTGATAAGTATGGAGTGTAGAACCCACAAGGAGCTAAAGGTAAGATCAATATTCTCTCAAGCCCTATCTGTCACTGATACGACTCTACGTACACCGAGCGTTTGCTTCCAACTAGAAACGAGAAATAAAACTATGTTGTGGGTATGAAGAGGATAATTTTGTATGATATAGGAGAGCTAAAATATAAAAGTAGGTGCTGTTATCATAAATTTAGAATATATTACTAAATAATATAAATAGCGAGTGTGGAATAATGGTGGATCGGTGTGCGGGCAATTGTTAACAAGACCGGTAATCACTATTGCAGTTTCTTATGAGGGAGATGCATAAGCTAACATACTTTCTCTACTTGGATCATATGCACTTATGATTGGAACTCTAGCAAGCATCCGCAACTACTAAATATCATTAAGGTAAAACCCAACCATAGTAGCATTAAAGCATCAAGTCCTCTTTATTCCCATACGCAACAATCCCTCACTACAAGGATTCCGGTCTATTGCAACAACAAATATTGCTACAACTATATTTTGTTGCAATAAAATGCTATATTACCACAAAATTCCAATTTGTGGTAACATGATCTACATATTGCCACAATTTAGTTTCATCGCGCTAAGTGCTCGTTCTGTTGCAATAGAAGCCATGTATTGCCACAAGGTGCATCGACGTTGCAATATGATAGTGCTATTGCAACAGTTCCGTCCCGTTGCGTTAATGTGTCATCTTGTTGCAATAAAGGCTAGGTATTGCAACAAAGTACATCTTTGTGGTTATATTTAGACATATATTGCAACAATTCTGAATTGTGGCACTAGTCATAGATACTGTTGCAAAAAACATGGCTTCGTATTGCAACAAAGCATGTATTGGTTAATAGGGTGACTTTTGCCTCATCTTCGTAGCGTTGCAATAACTATTACATATTACGACAAATTGAGCATGCATGGTAATACGTACAACATAATGCCACAATCCTCTAGTGTTGCCAAAAGGAGCAGGATATTGCAACGATATTCTCTACAGTGCTCCTGGTTTTTCCCTTGATTTATCATACTATTTCTTAGGATATGATTAAAGGGGCGTACTAGTTTATAGAGGTATTAACACATTAGGTACCTCAACTTGCACCTAAGTTGCCTTTTAATCACATATCTTGCAAAGTGGACATCGGTGGTACCACAACTCGGAGGAACGCTCGCTTACGCGTGTGCAGAGTGTTGCACACTTGCGGACACCCTTCACTTGCTCTACTGACCTCCACCGGTAGCAAGGTCGTCCTCGGCACCGAAAAGACGGCAAGCTCAGTGCCCTTCTCACAAAGGTGAGTAGTGAGCACTGAGCAACACACATTCTCTTCCTAATTTTTCTTTATCTTGCTTGATGTGATTATATGTATTTATGTGTGCTGTTAATAAAAAAGGAGATTCCATATAAAATTATGTGTTAAATAGAGAAATTGAGCAAAGCTGCATACTAGCTATTTTCAAACACTCCCAGGCTCCATTTAAACAGCTCTTCAGCCACCAATTGAGCAGCATAACAGTTGTATCCCAGCCTAATTTCAAGCAAGAATTCATCAGCGGATCAACAACACTACATCAAGATATATATATAAGGACATATGCCACAAGATCTTAGTAGGATATAACAAACCATCTCAGCGAGATATATAACACAAGTTTCAACATGAAAGCACACAAGCTTCAGCAGCCATACTTGTATAGATTGTTCACACAAAAGACCATAAGTTGATGGCAAAGTAATGAAATAGTGACAACACTAAACACCACAAGTTCATAGCAATAGTGCGTACATAGCATCACTGTCAAAATAGCAACATCACTAAAAGAACATCAACTATTCTTCTCTTCTCTTCATCACCAAACTGTTAGTGTTGGGCACTAGCTTTTGTTCTCATTTGCCACAATAGATGACACTATGCAGGGGGTACCTTATTTGAACCTGTTTCACATTAGATTAAACTTCAGGAGAGATACTACTCGTAGGTAACCATCAAAAAAGTTCAGGGACTTATATTCATGGCTTAAACATGTGAAAAGCACCTTACCAAGAGATTAAAAACTATACAAAGAACCCTTGGTCATCATCTGATTCTTCTTGTCCCAAAGGAGCAACATGCCCATCATTTACGTAAGCCTCATCATCATCCGTATCATCATCAGATTCGAACGGGACATCTTCAAACTCTATAGGTTTTATATTTTCTATGACTGAAACATCAACGCTGGATCCTTCGTCATCATTTCTGCATCAACTAGTGATCTCTTCAGGTACTGTAATCTTTGGCACTGTAATTTCTGCATCGACGACATCCAGTACGTCTGCCTCACCACCTTCATCAGCTTCATCAAGGCCTACACCATTTAAAACAGAAGGAGCAAACAAATTGCGTGGATTCATTTTAATAACAGCTGACCAATCAGGGTTCTTCACATCTCTCACATAGAAAACCTGTTGAGCTTGGAGGCCTAGAATGTAAGGGTCTCCCTGGAATGGGTGTAGAGTAGTGTCAAGGTCAATAATTCCATATTTGTCCTTCTTATACCCCTTACTCTCAATTCTTTTGGCAGGAGGCACATCAAACCAGTCACACTAGAATAGAACAACCTCCTTATCAGGAGGAAACTCAAGAAATATGATTTTCTTGATCACCCCATAAAAATCAATATTTCCTGTGGTTGCATCGCCCTTGACTATGACGCCACTATTTTGGGTACTCAAGTCCTGCTCGATATAGGAATTCCGAAAGAAATATCCATTCAAAACTGTACGGTTGTATACACTGGCTAGGTGATCAGGTCCTTTAGGTAGCGCATAAATAAGATTGCTGACCTTCCCATCATTGTGGAGTTCTATGATCTGTTTCATGGAATAGAATATGTGTGAGTGTAGGTTGGTACGTTATTATGAGGAACGTTAGTCAAAATGCAAAATAAACTTACCCGTCTCTCAAACCAGCCAACAAACTCTTCCTTGTGCTGCCTTTTAGGATTAGGAGAATTTTTACTTGTCAGCTCCTCAAGATGTTCACTTCAAAGAGAAATGATTGTTAGTTGAATAGGAAAGTGTTAATTCATATCATGATGTGATGAAATAAATACATAAGTATCCTTACACAATCCACGGCGCAGTTTCCTCACAGTTTGTTATTATGAAATGCCTCATTTGATTAATCTCAGCCAAAGACAATGATTCACAAACAAAACCTTTCTTGGAGTAATCAAGTGTACTCATGATGCTAATTCCTGTTGATGGTTGATCTATACCTCCGTCTTCATGACGTTCGGACTGACTTAGCTTGGTAGGCATTCCATCATCGAATCGACTGCAAAAAGTCATGCACTCTTCAAGTATGTACCCCTCTGCAATAGAACCTTCTGGTTGAGCCTTGTTACGCACATATCCTTTGAGCGTACGCAAGTATCGCTCAATTGGATACATCCATCTGTACAAGACAGGCCCTCCCAATCGGGCCTCTTGAGCAAGATGAATTGGGAGATGCATCATTATATCAAAGAATGCTGGTGGAAAGATCGTCTCGAGATGACATAGAGTTTCTGGAATTGTTTTGCTCAACCTCTCCAAATCTTCATCCCTTAACTCCTTGGAGCATAAATCAGAAAAGAATTTACTCAACTGAAGCAATGGGTTAACAACATTCTCGGGCAAAATCTTGCGCAATGCAATAGGAAGAAGTTTCTGAAATATAACATGACAGTCATGAGTTTTGAGTCCAATAATCTTGCACTGATCGAGGACTACACATCGCTTAATGTGTGATGCATAGCCATCTGGCATCTTAATGCTCTGCAGAAACTTGAGGAGCATTATCTTTTCTTCCTTTTTTTAAAGTATAGCAACCTTTCTTTATGTCGTACTTATGCTTACCGGGCTTTGGATGCTGGTCCTTCCTAATTTTCAGGTCCTCCATATCAAGACGAGCCTTCACACCATCCTTTGATTTCTTAGGCATCTCAAGCAAAGTCCCCAAAATGATGTCACAAATGTTCTTCTCGATGTGCATAACGTCCAAATTGTGCCTGACAAGCAAATGCTTCCAATATGGGAGCTGGAAAAAATACACTTTTCTTCCGCCAATTATGCCAACAATTAGTTTCCGGTCGCTTTCTCTTATTTGACCGTCCAAATGGTGCATGTTGAATGCTATCAAGTTCCCGCACAACTTGTTCACCTGTAAGTGCCACATGAGCTTCTCTATTATCTGTCTTGTTGTTGAACAAACACTTGTTTCGACGCCATTTGTGGGTCCTGGGCAGAAAACGTCGGTGTCCCATGTAGCAATGCTTTCGACCATACTTAAGCCATAAAAAATCTGTATGTTTGTGGCAATACGGGCATGCTAGCTTGCCTTTTGTGCTCCAACCACTCAGCATTGCATAAGCTGGGTAGTCACTGATGGTCCACAGCAAGCATGCATACATCTGGAAAAAAAATTAGTTGCAGCATCATATGTGTCAGCACCATCCTCCCATAGAACATTCAGTTCATCAATCAAGGGCTGCAAGTACACATCTATGTTATTTCCTACTGACTTTGGTCCTGGAATAATCATTGATATAATCCAATTTTGTTGTTTCATACACATCCACGGTGGCAAGTTATATGGAATAAGAATGACAGGCCATGTACTATGTGATATACTCATGAGCCCAAAGGGGTTGAATCCATCCGAAGCAAGGCCAAGCCGAACACCGCGAGCATCATTTGAGAATTTCTTATAATATTTCTTATCAAAATGCTTCCAGGCCTTCGAATCTGCAGGATGCCTCATTACGCCATCATCCACCCGACCCTCCTTATGCCATTTCATATGTGATGACATATATTCTGTCATGTACAGCCTTTGCAGTCTTGGAATGAGTGGGAAATACCTTAGAACTTTCTGTGGCACTGGCTTCTTTGATTTATGGCCTGATGCATTGTCTTCGTCACTGGTAGGAGTAGTTTTCCATCGAGATGCATGACAGACACTGATGCATTGTCTTCGTCACTGGTAGGAGTAGTTTTCCATCGAGATGCATGACAGACAGGACACTCTTCTGCATCAGCATGTTCATTACGGAATAGCACACAATCATTAACGCACGCGTGTATCTTCTTGTAGTCCAGCCCAAGATCTCGGATCACTTTCCTTACTTTTCCAAGATTAGTAGGGATGCAGTGACCCTTTGGCAACACCTGTGTGAACATCTGCAGAACTAAGTCACATGCTCTATTGGTCATCCCAGACACAAACTTGATTTGGTAAAGCTTCACAATGAAAGATAGCTTCGTGAAATCCTTGCAACCTGGGTACAACTCTTGTTTTGCCTCTTTCAATAGTTCGAAGAAGACCTTGTGAAAGATCGTGGATGTCGCCTAGAGGGGGGGGGGGTGAATAGGCGCTTTAAAATAATTACGGTTTAGGCTTGAACAAATGCGGAATAAACCTAGCGGTTAATTTGTCAAGCACAAAACCTACAACAACTAGGCTCACCTATGTGCACCAACAACTTATGCTTAGCAAGATAAACAACTATGTGATAGCAAGATATATGACAAGAAACAATATGGCTATCACAAAGTAAAGTGCATAAGTAAAGGGCTCGGGTAAGAGATAACCGAGGCATGCGGAGACGACGATGTATCCCGAAGTTCACACCCTTGTGGATGCTAATCTCCGTTTGGAGCGGTGTGGAGGCACAATGCTCCCCAAGAAGCCACTAGGGCCACCGTAATCTCCTCACGCCCTTGCACAATGCAAGATGCCGTGATTCCACTAAGGGACCCTTGAGGGCGGTCACCGAACCCGTACAAATGGCAACCCTTGGGGGCGGTCACCGAACCCGTACACTTTGGCAACCCTTGGGGGCGGTCACCGGTACCCGTCAAATTGCTCGGGGCGATCTCCACAACCTAATTGGAGACCCCGACGCTTGCCTGGAGCTTTACACCACAATGATTGAGCTCCAAACACCACCAACCGTCTAGGGCGCCAAGGCACCCAAGAGGAACAAGCTCTAGGGTGCCCAAACACCCAAGAGTAATAAGCTTCTCAAACTTCACTTCCACGTATCACCGTGGAGAACTCAAACCGATGCACCAAATGCAATGGCAAGGGCACACGGAGTTCCCAAGTCCTTCTCTCCCAAATCCCACCAAAGCAACTAATGCTAGGGAGGAAAATGAGAGGAAGAACGAAAGAAGAACACGAAGAACTCCAAGATCTAGATCCAAGGGGTTCCCCTCACTTAGAGGAGAAAGTGATTGGTGGAAACATGGATCTAGATCTCCTCTCTCTTTTCCCTCAAGAACTAGCAAGAATCATTGGAGGGATTGAGAGTTAGCAAGCTCGAAGAAGGTCAACAATGGGGGAAGAACACGAGCTCAAAGGATAAGCTCCACTGGGGAAGAAGACCCCCTTTTATAGGTGGGAGAAAATCCAACCGTTATCCATCTAACCAGCCCGCGACGCGCGGTACTACCGCTCCGGAGAAGCGGTACTACCGCGAGGCCACGCGGTACTACCGTGGGCGACCACGGTACTACCGCGGCAGCAGCGGGGGCTAGAGCAAGCCTGAGAGAGGGCAGTACTACCGCTTGCGCGGTACTACCGCTCCCCCTTGCGGTACTACCGCAAGGCAGGAAATCCCAATCCTGGGAAGAGCGCGGAAGAAATAAAATTACATCCATGCCTACTTTCGCTGGAGCTAGCTACGAGAAAAAGACGGCACGGTACTACCGCTCACCTGAAGCGGTACTACCGCTTAAGGGCGGATGTAAAAAATTACATCCGCGCCTACTACCGCACGCAACAGAGCAAGGACACGAGGCAGCGGTACTACCGCTCACCAGGAGCGGTACTACCGCGCCTACTTCCGCGCGCGCCAGCGTTCTGGGCAAGAGGCAGCGGTACTACCGCTCACCAGGAGCGGTACTACCACTTGCCCCTGCGGTACTACCGCTCCCTTGAGCAGTACTACCGTGCGCCACAGAGGCTTTAGCACTTGGATGCCTACAAAACGCAGCTAAAGACAACAGACGGATCCAATAAAACTAGAACTGCCATAACTCCTGCAAATGAGCTCCGAATTGAGCAAACTCACGCTTGTTGGAAACAAGACAACGAGTAGCATCAAAACAGCGACTGGTTATAGTAAGAAGAGGCAGGGGAGGAATGTCTAACACAATAGAGGAGTGAAACCTCAAACCGAGAAGAACCGGCATAACCTCCAACATTGAAAACACCATAGAAGATGCGAGTGAGCTCCGTTTTCGATGAACTCAAGCTTGTCATCAAGATGACCATAAGCTCTAAGACTCACAAACAGAACCAAACAAGAACCAAGAAGGATGATGCAAGGATGCAATGGTTTGAGCTCTCGACGAACGATACGATCAAGCTACTCACTAGAGAGCCCCCCTTGATAGTACGGCTATCGATCCTTTAACCCGGTCTCCCAACTACCATCATGAGACCGGTAAAATAGAAAACCTATCAAGGGCAAACCTTTGCCTTGCACATGGTCCACTTGAGCTAGATGATGACGATCTTGACTCCCTCAAGTTGGACCACCTTTCTTGATTGCATTGGCTAGATGATTGCTCCCCCATACTCCACTATGGGTGAGTCACTCTTCGGTACACCTTCACAAGTGATTGCGTTGGCTCAATGAAGGCTAGTTGGTTGCTCCCCCATACTCCACTATGGGTGAGTCACTCTTTGGTACACCTTCACAAGTCCATTGTCACCACAATGGACGGCAAGCTACAAGCATGATTTCTTCATGATGCTCCACTTGAACTTGCACAACACAACCTTGATTACGATCACCACTTGATGTCATCCTTTCCATGGGTTGTATGATATCTTCCTCTTGACGCAATCCATGGACACGTACCTAACCCCACATAGAACTCTCACATAGACCATGGGTTAGTACACAAAGCACAATGGACAATGCTTATCATACCATGGGATCACTTGATCCCTCTCGGTACATCTTCTACGCTTTGTGAGTTGATAGACTTGATTCACTTTTGAATTAGTCTTGATCAACCTTGAATATTTCCAACTCTCTTCATTTGGATGATGTCTTGAAGGTAAACATGAATGATCACACAATCTTCTTCTTCAAGACATGCTTGCATTAATCTCAACTCTCACATGACCAATCTTTGGATAATTCCTTAATAGCACCTTGGTCATCACAAACTCTCCTTGAAACCAACACATGTACTCCAAGAAAAGCCTATGGACAAAATCTTCAAATATAACTCAAGGCAACCATTAGTCCATAGAGATTGTCATCAATTACCAAAACCAAACATGGGGGCACCGCATGTTCTTTCACCTTGGCTGTTGCATTTGGCTCCTGGTTCCTTTCATCACCGCTGGAAGCATCCACATGAATGTCTCCCGCACCTTCACCAATGTCTGCACTGCTTTCCATGTTTGTGCCCCTTATGAGAGTATTGAGCATGTCACATACCCCAGCACCATCATCTAAAGCGTCTTCATTATCAGAATCTTCAGACATGCTTCCCTCACCGGATTGTTCACCATGGTATATCCAGTGAGTGTAGGTTGGATCCATCCCATTGAACAACAAGTCAGTATGAACTTCCTTTTTCGTTTTTGGAACAACATTGAGACATCTCCTACATGGGCATGGGACTGTTGAGTCTGGGTGAGCACCATCGAAGGCAAAATTCAAGAAATCCTTCATGCCATTTTGCCACTCAACAGAATTTCTTTCCCTGTCCATCCAGCTCTTATCTCGTGTCATTTTTGCCTTATCTCCGTAAAGCCAGTCCTGTTAAAAAAACATAACAGCTGCTTTAGTAGCTAAATTACAGCCAACATCATCACTAGCTGCATTACAAGACAAGACAACAGGGATACATACATACCAATATTACTGTCACATGGTAAAGCAAAATTTATCTATACATTGTAAAGCAAAATTTATCTATACATTGTAAATCAAAATTTGGTTGATGGAAGAAGAAATAGTACTACTGTCACATGGTAGTATACGTGACATGAGTTTAAATAAGTTTAGTTTAGTAGTTGGCTAGATAATGCAAAAACAGAAATTCAGAGACAGTGAAGAGATGACGGCTCAAAACTAACAACCAGATTGTTTGACTTATGCTGAAGAACATAGCATACCTTTATGCTACTGATCTCCACGAATGTGTTGTTCTACATACCTCACGCTACATATCAGATTCAAGATACTTGCTTGATTCTTTACTTGATTCAGTGTATGATACTTGTCATGCAATTTTACTTTAGGAGTTTCAGTTGAATGGTTGCAGCCATATATGAATTTTTATAGATGGTTTAATTTGAATGATTCACTCAATTAAAGCTCCTGTGTATTTCTGCTTAAGTTCCATTCAGTGTGTTTTTTGTTTAATTTCCCTTTGGTTTGAGGTTCAATGTGAAGCAGCCTAAAATGTTTTGGAGCAACATCACTAAGAAGACACCATCTTAAGCCAAGGAGCCCGAGATAGCAACTTTGCGATTATATAAGCACATGAGCAGGGAACAGATTGAGCTGAACTGAAGTATATGAACGGCATTCATGTTCATCAGATTCAGTTTTGAAATTTGCATGGGTTTTCTATCTTATTATTTTCCTGAACCATCTTATTATTGCAGATGTGGAAGAACATGAAAGTAGCTACCGATAAAACAACAAGCAAGGGAAAATTAGTTTGCTACTTTCAAACTAAAATCAGCATCCTTATGTTGTATGTATAGCACAGTACTAATGCTCATGTGATGTATTTTCAATCTAAATTTGATGTACTTGCAATGAAAAAACAGAGAGAAACATGAGGGGATAATCATACTATTGTTGTTCAAGTCGTTGGTCGCAAGGGAGACAGACGAGCCAGTCTGGGCGGCGCTGAGCAAAGGGACGGCTGACCACGGGAGAGCTGCTGCAGGCCGAGATCCAGGAAGGAGGAGGCCGACGGGCAGAAGGCGCCGAGCGACGGGTGGCAGAGCAAGGTTAGAGGGAGAGGGGAGCGGCAGGGAGGCGCCGACGTGGGCTGCTTAGACGCGCCGCCATGATGTGGCTGCTGGATGCTGCCAGCGCTCGGGTCGCGCGGCGGCGGAATAGGGGATCCAGGTACGACCCGGGTTGCTATGGGGTAGTTTATTTTTTACGACTAGGGTCCGGCGCGTGAAAAAGAAAGAGGAAAACGATTGTGGGAAAGAAGGAGCCAAGGAAACAGCAGCGCAATCCACCAGACGCGGGTCTGACACATCGCGCGAGCCCTGCGCGCTCCACCAGACAGGCGTCTGATCCAGCGGGCGATTTTTTCCTTTATATGCTAGCGAAAACTTTCGCTCAACAGTTTAAGTCCGTCTACATATAACACAAGGACTGAGATAACCCCGTGGAATGATCAAGTCCCTTCAGAGCTGGCGACCAAGGTTCGGGTCCGCCGTCACCTGTTTTTCTTTTTTCCCTACGCGCTCCACCAGATAGCGTATAGTATTAGTACTTTTTTTTGAAAGTCGGATAGCGTATATTACTGAAATATATCCACACAGAAAAATATATTGCTGAAATATGTGATCGACGTGGCCCTTCTTTCTCTGTTTGAAAGAAGATAGTAATTTTATTGACCAAACATTGATTATCTGCAACTTTTAAACCACAAATCCAAATGATCTCATTATTTTTGCATATTTTTTAAAATTAAACTGATATTTATATAGTAATTTGGTTGCATATTTTTACCTAATTAAGTAGTGTAGGTAGCATATGTCGGCACGACAACCCGGAGCTCCATTCCCGAGCTCTCAGTCCATCCACCCCGGAGCCGATGCCGCCCGACAATCGACACGTATTGACGTCCTACACCACCCATGTGATCACTAACGTCGCCTCCGATGATCGGGTTACCCTCGACGACCGGGTCGACTCCGGTCGCGGCTCCGTCGAAAGCTTCCAAGACCGTGCGCTCCATTCCCGAGCTCTCCGCCCATCCACCCGGGAGCCGTTGCAATAAATCCGTATAAATATAAGAACTATACAAATACACAAATTAGTATCCTCGCGGGCGACCGGACGTGCCTCGGCCCCTTTCTCCCCAAGCCCTCCTCTCCCCTCCCTCCCCACCGCCGTCGTCGGCGCCCGCCTCCGGGCCTGGCCCGGGAGACGCTAGCAGCCCTGGCCATTCACCTCTCGGTGGTGTTCCGGTGCGCAGGAGATCAGCTGGGCGGCGGTGCTGCCATTGGCGGCGAGGTGGCGCTGCAGCGGGGTCTGGCGGCGCCCGCTCAGTCCAGATATGGGCCCCTTGGGCATTTGTTTCTTCTTCTTTCTTTCTCTATTCCTTTGGGCTTGTTGTGCTGCTCGCCCCAGCCTTTGCGATGTTATCGGTGTTGGTTGCTTTGTAATACAATGCGGGGGAAACCCTTTTTCGGTAAAAAAAATTCCAAATTATGTTCGACTTACTGTGGCGCGGAGGACCCTCCCGAGTCGCTCTCGCAGGCAATGGGAGAGATCGCTAACCGCCTCCTAGTGCCCCGCCTCCCACTCTTGCCCTCCCCTACCGCTGCTAGAGGGCGTGACTAGGTGAAGCCCGACCAGCGGCAGCGGCGACAGGGCTCGTTCGCCCCTTGCGCGTGGATCCGATGTAGGACGGATCCGACAGGCAAAGGCGTCGCTATGCAGGGCTGTTTAATTTACATAGTTGAATCTCTATGTTTATCATTTGAACAAAAGCGACGTAATTATGTCGGACCTACTCTGCCATGGACAAACCCTCGACGGATTGTCCGGTAAAATGAAAGATGTTGAGATCATCCCATCTCAGGATCGGAATGTCAGATCGAGACTGACATAGATCGACCGTCTCATCAACCCATCCCATCAGTACTTATGTTTCGAGACAAGAGTATAACCTATAGTTTTAAAGTGATGGTCGCATGAGATTTCTGTGACATGTTGTTGAGAACTAGCCAAAAAAATTCTGCTTTGACCAACAGTTGACCAAGGCACAATTTTTTGACAATCCATGATGAAACAATACCTTCCTAATTGGCTGCGGGTGGTTGGCCGACCGGGGTTGCGGCGGAGGGGTTGAAGCACCGTGGTACATCACCTACCCAGTCCGTGCACTGGTTGACGGTGAAGGCGTCCATGGACGTCTTGTTCCCCTCACTCCTTTCGTCTTACTCCGGGTGAAAACTTGATCTTTGGATCGGACGGTGATGACGTTTGTGGTCGTGCCCTTCCTGGAGGCATGGTCTTGGAGTCCTCGGTCCGGCATATCTGTCGCACATCTTCCAAGATTATCGCTCCTCGTGCTGGTGGTCTTCGTCGGCTCTAAACGGATCCCCTTTTTGCACATCTTATAGGTGCTTGGTAGTCGTTGAGGTTGTGTATCGGTGACCGGCACTCTTTTTCGTTCGTTAATTGGCTTCCTCAAATGGCGATGACTATACAAATATCAACGGCGAGAATGGTACGGGGAGGGCCTCAGATCGCCCTTCACAATTCTCGGACTTGGTGTTTTTTTACCACCATATGACTTTTACAAAAAAAAAATTAGTATTCCCTCCAGCTCGAAATATATTTACAATATAGAAAATTCCCTAAAAATTAATTACCTTTTTAATAAAAAATAATTACTTTCCCACCACCTAATTTAATTTAGGTGTACTGTTGTTTGCGTCAATATTTTTTAACCTCCCGCTAAAAGTCCCAAATTAGCGTCTTTGTTCCCACCAAAAAAATTAGCTTCCCGCTAAATACCTTCGTAACAACCCACGAATATATAGTTGTAGACCAAATCACGGCGTCTTCACCGGCGATTGGATCTGAGCTCTCGTCTCTGTTCATCTGTGCTGCCGGCGTCATGACGGCGTCAACAGAGCGAACCACAGCAGCTGCACGGCGTCAGGTTAGTCCTCCCGATCTCCTCCCTCGATGAAAAATCCAGTCCCCCTCGATCTCCCCCTCCTCCCTCTCCTCTGCGCCCGCCTCCGTCCGGGATCAAACCCCCTCCCCCGCGAGCTCCTCCTCGATGCGCGGCTCTCTCGATCCCAATTCAGAGGGGCTGCCCCTTCTCTCCTCGCTCGCCGCTTGGTCATAGAAAAGAAGTCCGGACAGGGGACATGGCCGCCGCCGGTGGCATTTTCCCATCGCGCCTCGATTTGGCCGCCTCGGCGGAGACGCTCGCGGCCTGGAGGGTCGGCGGAGCGCCTCACCTTGGCCTGGAGGCTGGCTGCCATGGAGCTCGCCTCGGCCTTGAACTGGGGCTCGACGGGGCCTCCCGGCCTGGTTCATGGCCGCAGCCGTCTCGGCTGTGCACGCCGGCGTCGTGACGTGGTGGCCAGGCGCTGGTTGCTGCCTCACCCGACCCCAGCGTGCTTGCAGGCCTCTCCAGCATCTCTGCTCCTGGTTCGCTCTGTTTACTCGTGGAGGCCAAAGGGGGTCGTGACCCCCCCTCCAAAACTGTATTTTGTTACTAATTACTAAGCGTTTTGGTGCAGCCCATCCGTGGATCATCTCTTGCCAATTTAATTATTATCAACATTGTTTTTTGAGCATTGGATCCATTAACTGAAAGGTATAGACGTACTCTGTATGTACAAAGCTTGTGTTGTTAAGATGACAAATCGACAACTGCCGATGAGACGACTGCCATATGTTCGATTGCCTTGTGAATTCATGTTATTCGTATAAGTTTTTATGCATATTTTTCTGCCAGTTTAAAAGTTGCCCCCCCCCCCCCGCCCCTATAGCTTGTCACCGTACGCCACTGGCTGTTTGAGCACCACTATGTAGATATTACATGATATATATGCGTCAACAGAGTAGAGGATTCAGGTTTAGTCATCCTCTGCATTGCATTTGATTCAGATTACTATAAGATGATTTTTAATAGATATTTGGTCTTACACGAGTCACATTGGAAATGTTTTTCCCTATTGATTCAGAGTAGTATTTTCATGAACAACCTATCACTGATACATCGCCTTTCATGTTCATTCACATATGCTTAATACTTCTGAATAATGTACGTCAAGAGAACCTAGGGTTCAGGTTTAGTGCATCCTCTGCATGTTATTCAGACCACTATAATATGAGTTTTTAATAGATATTTTGTTTTTATTGCTTTCTTATAACGTGTTGCGCCTTATCTAGTTGGAATAATCAACATAGATTTATACTTTTTGCCGTCTCATTTAGCTCGAGATCGACTCGACATCGTTACAAGCTGAGCATGAGTCATGTTCTGCAGCTTGACCTTGAGCTTCATTCAGTTTGAGCTGCCTCAAATTTTAATATGAGTTAAACTGATTTGATTTTATGCCTGCTTAATGTATTGCGTTTCTTCTTACATTGACTCAAAATTTTATGTCTGGTTTACCTACACAAGGGCACAATGATGAATTTTACGGAGGATGCTCCTGGTATACAACATCCTTACTTCATAGTCACCTATCTGAATGGTGCAGAACATCAATGCTTTGTTAATGCTAAGTCCCATGATTGTCTTTGTGTGCAGTAAAGAAAGGCTCTGTTCTCTTAACAAGGATGGAAAGTATAACGGCATACAAAAACCAACGTGGACAACCCAGATCTGGTAAATTGTTTAGCATTTGCTATAATGCATAAAATCTTGGTGTGGTTAAATAGCTAAACCTTCAAGACTACTAAATCTTTTACAGGAACTCCAGAACAATCTGACACTCCAGTGTCTGCTAATGACATGTGTTCCCTTGCTGAATGGCCATCCCATGCTCGCTGCAACCGTGCGCTACTACAGGATGGTACTTGCTTTCGTTTACATTTGTGTCATCATTTCTTACAATCTAATACCGAGTAATACAGTTTTTCTTGTATGATTTGGGCTGTAGAAGCTGGTGGACAGAAGAAGAAAGGGGGAGGTGTTCTAAAAGGTTTTAAAGCATCTAAGAAGCGTTTTGCCAATGGATCTAAAAAGCTAAATATTACATTCTCTGAAAAATTGGGTGGTACAGTAGGAATGAACTATCGTTCGTTCAAGGATGACGTGGTAGTCATAATGAAAAGAAAGTTACCACTCATTGGAGTGAGGACGTGGTCGGACATTCACCCTACCATTCATCGACTCATTGTTGCAGATATGATAGTGCGTACAATCTTTTTCACATGTGTTATCTTATTTTACCATCGATAATGCACTGCTTATGTATATTTATTTGTTGTATGCTTTACAGGACAGATGGGACTTGGAAGATACACCAGAAACAGAAGAAAAAGTTCTCAAAATTGTGAAAGAGCGATATAGAGGCTGACAATCAACTCTAAGCTCCACTTACAAGGCATACAAAACAGATGCAGCTAGATTGGCTAATCTGCCGGAAGATTTGCAACCAGAAGAGTGGGAATGGATGATTGAGTACTTTGGCACTGATTCAAAATTTCAGGTTATCTCTAAGATCACAGTTTGTCTATTATGTGTGAAGATGAAATGGCTAGTCTCACTGGTTATATTTGGTTTCAATGAATTGATAGGATCGCAGCCAAAAGAACGCCGATAACCGTAAGAAACAGAAGACAAAACACATAATCGGATCAAAATCTTACTCACAAGTTAGTTTTGAGAAGGTATGAGTCCAACTAAATATGTATGCCTCGCTGCTAAATATGGTGTCATGTTTCAAGCATCTCATTGGTATATTACTTGCAGAGAAACTTGGAAACTGGAGAAGAGCCAGATTGTATTGCTCTATGGGAACTCACCCACACGAACGATGGAACATGGTCTAACACAGATTCCCAGAAAGTTTACCTGAGTACACTGACTTTTGGTTATTCTATAGTTAGTCAATGATGTGCATTCGGCATGTTTCATCATCAGATGCGATTATTCATGCATTGGACCGTGTTATTCTTGTTTCATCTTTTATAGTGTCAATATTGATGCTGCACCTATAATTGTTCCTTCCATTTTTAGGACAAAGCACTTCAAGAGGTTAAAATCGAAGAAACTGAAACTGAAGGTCCACTTTCAAGTGAGCAGAAAAACAATATTTTCCAGACCGCTTACAAAGACACTCTGGAATGCAAGTCATCGCAGCCTCGTGGGTACGGATACATGGACAAAACTTCAACTGCTTCTGGAGGGTTCCGTATCCAGATCGAAGAGCAAGCTCGTGCTACAGCAGCCACCCAGGAGCGAAACTCTCAGCTCAACCAGTAGGTCAACGAATTAGAAGATCAACTACAAGCTGAACGTGCAAACACACAAGAGAGGATTAACTTGGAGCGTGCTGAGAGGGAACAACTTGAGGAGAGGTTAAAAGAGGAGTGTGCTGAAAGGGACAGATTGTTGCAAGAGGAGCGAACATCAAGACTGGAATTTGAAAGAAACATGATGGCAAAGTTTGTAGAATTGAGCCAACAGATGGGAACCCAGCAGGTGATTACAGTCATATGCTTCCGATCTTGTAAGATTTATGTTGCTTACTTGCATTGCTAAAAGTGCACTTCTATTTGCAGGTGACTACGAAGAGGGTTGACAAAGAAAATAGTAATCCAAACTTGCAAAATATTCTTTTACATAGATCTAGTCCTAATAAGACTCCAGGTTCAGGGCCAACTGCTATTTCTTCAAATGCGCTCATACAAGCTACAGCAAGGCATTCTCGAATGTTTAAAGCAATGCTAAGTCACAACCTTGCTTTCTCTTCATGTTTACCTGCATTTTATACGTCATTGGTCTTCATAATTAGCTAGCTACTTCTTCTCTTTTACCATGTGTTGCTGCATCGAGTCACAACTTAAACGAAAAAGGAATATGTGCTAGCTAGGGACATGAACTTAACTGAAACTATACATCTAGTCTTAACGTAAATCAATAGCAGTAGCTTTTAGTAGATGTACGATCGGACAATGGCACCATGCTGTATGCATGAGCAGGATGTCATGAGCATGCACGTAATGCCTTCGCTGAGTCCACTGCAATGTCCCATGTAGTATCTCTTGCCGCTGATATGGGGGTCGTGAGGGTCGTTTTTTAAACGGACTCGCAACTCCTGATGGAATCACTTAATATCAATAAGGTTGACTTGTCAGCCCATGCTGTTGTTATTGAGGATACCAAGTACCCGCTCAAATTATGGTTTTCTTATTATGAAATAAATGTATGTCGTCGCTCGGCAAACTCTCATGAGCTTGCTAGTCTTGGTAGGATGTTAGAACCTAACCACTATTTGGAATGGGAGGCCGATGTACCAGCCCTTGTGGCTGCCTGTGCTTTGGGTGATTCAGCCCGGCACCGTTAAGTTAAAACCAATGTTTTTTTCTCAAAAAAGAAGCTTTTAGTAGATGTACTTGTGGTTATGCTTTAGACATTTACACTTGTATAGTTGTTCTGATCCCTTAGTTACATGCTTGCTGACACAATATTAGTCCAGTTAGTCTGGCGAAAGTTTTTAACAATGGGGCTGGAATAATTGTATGATGTATGTTATGTTCGACTAATTAACTAAAACTTTTTTTCTTGATTGCAGGATCCAAAGAATTAGCTGGATTGGACTCTAGATCACGGGCAGTTTAGTCTTCGAAGTTAATTAGGATGGCTAAATTACATTTGAGTTTCATTTGATGGATATTTGCTATGAGAATTATGAATTTTATGAATCTGTATATTATACGTATGGTTTTGAATATTGTAATCGAAAGCCTGTATTTTTTTAGGTTGCAATAGACTATTACCACAACCCACTTTCGGTTGCCACATGCTAGCACCACTAAAAATATAGTGTTGTGTTATATCTCATTCGCTACGCCTATCTATTTTGTTGCACTAGGATGTTGCAACGGAGCACTTTATATTGTTGTAATAGCTTGGCGCCACAAAAAATTTCACGATGCGGTAACAGTTTTGCGCCACCAAAGTAAGTTTGTTGAAATAGAGTATCGCCACGGAAAGTATAAATTATCGCAATAATTTCTCGCTACAAAGTTTTTACCTGTTGTGATACCTATTTATCACCATAAAAACAAGTACGTTGCAATTTCTTGTTACGACGATTCGAATATTTGTTGCCATAAGCTAATGCCACAAACGCAGTGGGGCGTGGCAACATGTCTAATGCCACGAAAATAAGGATTGTTGCCATAGTTTATTGCCACAAGTATAGTGGGTCGTGGCAACATGCCTAATGCCACGAAAACAAGGATTGTTGCCATAGTTTGTTGCCATAATTGACTATTGCCATGGAAGAGTATTGCGCCACAAAATGGTCGTCGTTGGCATAGGTTGTTGCCACAAATGTCTATCGCTACGAGATATCAGTCTCCACAATTCGTTACATGTTGCATTAAAGCTATCTCCACAAATCAAATTGTGGCATGAAGTGAGTGTTGCCACGGGAAAACATGTGGCAACTGCCCGCATGGTTGTTGCAATAGCACACTTTATTGCCACAATTGCTTTTTTGTGGTAATAACCTATTACCATGTGTCCAGTCGCAACGGCTGCCAACGAATGTCGTTTCGTCGCAATAGGTACTTATCGCCATGAAACAGCATGTATTGCAACAAACGATTTTGTTGCAATAGACCCGGATCCTTGTAGTGGGCCTCTTACTCGGGTTTGTGTTTCAGTCACTCACCAACCCACTATAAGCGAATCATGAACGTATTGCAACACCCTACAGCGGAACCCCTCACGCTTGCGCGACACGGAGGGCACCATAGGACAGCATCAAAGTAAAACATACAACTCATACCAATCTAGATCATCAATCAACCCATAGACAAAAGATATCTACTCAAAACATCATAGGATGGCAACACATCATTAGATCATAATATGTGGCATAAAGCACCATGTTCAAGTAGGGATTACAGCGGGGTGCGGGAGAGTGGACCACGTAAAATAGATGAGGACGGTGATGATGATGGTGATGTTGATGAAGACGATCACCGTGGTGATGATTCCCCTCCCGATGGCACTTCGGTGCCACCAAGAGAGAGGAGGAGAGGTTCTCCCCCTTGTGCTTCCTCCTCCATGGCCTCCACCCTCTGGTCCTTGGCCTTCATGGTGATGATGGCCCCTCCGGAATACTCCTCCATGGCCACCGGTGATGATGGCCCCCTCCGGCAGGGTACCGGAGAGGGCCAGATTGATTTCTCGTGGCTATAGAGGGTTGCAGCGGCGGAACTCCCGATCTAGGTTTCTTTCTGGAAGTTTGGGTATATATGAGAGGTGTTGGCGTTGATTTCATGTCAGGGGGGTTTCTGGGCTCTCCACGAGGCAGGGGGGCGCGCCCCCCACCCTCGTGGGCAGCCCGGGACTCTTCTGGCCTACTTCTGGTACTCCGTGGGCTTCTTCTGGTCCAAAAATGATCTCCGTCAAGTTGCACGTCAATTGGACTCTGTTTGGTTTTCCTTTTTTACGATACTCTAAAACAAGGAGAAAACATAAACTGGCACTGGGCTCTATGTTAATAGGTTAGTCCCAAAAATCATATAAAAGTGTATAATAAAGCCCATTAAGCATCCAAGATAGATAATATAACAACATGAATACTTCATAAATTATAGATACATTGGAGACGTATCAGGCGCGCCCTGGGCCCTCGTGGCCTCCCCGTAAGGCGGTTGGTGCCCTTCTTGCGCCGCAAGAAAGCTAATATCTGGATAGAGATCGTATCCAAAATTCAGCCCAATCGGAGTTACGGATCTCCGGGAATTTAAGAAAAGGTGAAAGGGCAGAATCAGGGAGCGCAGAAATAGAGAGAGACAGAGAGACAGATCCAATCTCGGAGGGGCTCTCGCCCCTCCCACTCCATGGAGACCATGGACCAGAGGGGAAACCCTTCTCCCATCTAGGGAGAAGGTTAAGGAAGAAGAAGAAGGAGGGGGGCTCTCTCCCCCTCGCTTCCGGTGGCACCGGAGTGCCGCCGGGGCCATCGACGTCACCGCAATCTACACCAACAACTTCACCGCCGTCATCACCAACTCTTCCCCCCTCTATGCAGCGGTGTAACCCCTCTTTTACTTGCTGTAATCTCTACTTAAACATGGTGCTTAATGCTATATATTATTTCCCAATGATGTATGGCTATCCTATGATGTTTGAGTAGATCCGTTTTGTCCTATGGGTTAATTGATGATCGTGGTTGGTTTGAGTTGCATGTTTTATTATTGGTGCTGTCCTATGGTGTTCTCCGTGTCGCGCAAGTGTGAGGGATCCCCGTTGTAGGGTTTGCAATATGTTCATGATTTGCTTATGGTTGGTGGCATGAGTGACAGAAGAAAAGACCCAAGTAAGTAGGTTGTTTGCGTATGGGAATAAAGAGGATTTGATACTTTAATGCTATGGTTGGGTTTTACCTTAATGATCTTTAGTAGTTGCGGATGCTTGCTAGAGTTGCAATCATAAGTGCATATGATCCAAGAAGAGAAAGTATGTTAGCTTATGCCTCTCCCTCATATAAAATTGCAATAATAATTACCGGTCTAGTTATCGATTGCCTAGGGACAAATAACTTTCTCGTGACAAAAAGTTCTTTACTAAAACTAATTTAGTTGTGTCTTTATCTAAACAGACCCTAGCTTTTAGTTACGTGCTCTATAGTTTCTTGCAAACCTATCCAATAACACCTACAAAGTACTTCTAGTTTCATACTTGTTCTAGGTAAAGCGAACGTTAAGCATGTGTAGAGTTGTATCGGTGGTCGATAGAACTTGAGGGAATATTTGTTCTACCTTTAGCTCCTCGTTGGGTTCGACACTCTTACTTAGCGAAAGAGGCTACAATTGATCCCCTATACTTGTGGGTTATCATCCAGCGACGAGTATCTTCTCGCCGCCTCCACCACTGAGCCGTCAGCGATCCCTGTGTCCGCTCGCGCAGCCCTTCGTGATCCTCACTGGCTTGCCGCGATGCAGAAAGAGTTTGACGCTCTTCAGCGGAACCGTACCTGGACACTGGTTCCTCGGCCTTCTCGTACCAACGTCATCAGCGGCAAGTGGGTCTTTCGCCATAAGACCCGCTCGTATGGTACACTTGAGCGCTACAAGGATCGTTGGGTGGTCCGTGGTTTTCGACAGCGTGCTGGAGTCGACTTCACCGAGACGTTTGCTCCGGTTGTCAAACCAGGCACGATCCGCACAGTTCTCCAGCTGGTAGTTTCCCGAGGCTGGCCGGTTCATCAGATGGATGTCTCCAACGCCTTCCTTCACGGCCATCTTGAGGAGTAGGTTTACTGTGAGCAGCCAACCGGTTTCGTCGACGCATCTCTTCCTGGGCGTGTGTATTTGCTGTCCCGATCTCTCTACGGGCTTAAGCAAGCACCTTGCGCCAGGTACCAGCATATCGCCGGGTTCCTTCAGACACTCGGCTTCAGCGTCACTCGCTCGGATGCCTCGTTGTTCGTCTATCACCGCGGTGACACGACTGCATATTTGCTCCTCTATGTCGACGACATCATCCTGACGGCCTCCTCCGCAACCCTTCTTCAGCAGATTACTCTCCGGCTGCGTGATGAGTTTTCCATCAAGGACCTGGGCGCTCTACATTATTTCCTTGGCATTGAGGTCGTTCGGCGACCCGACGGCTTCTTTCTTCATCAGCAGAAGTATGCGCACGAGCTACTTGAGCGTGCCGACATGCTCAACTGTCACCCTGTTGCTACTCCTGTTGACACAAAGGCCAAGGTTTCTGCTCTCGAGGGCTCTCCCGCGTCGGATGCTCCATTCTACCGGTCCATTGTTGGTGCTCTTCAGTATCTGACTCTCACCCGGCCGGATTTACAGTATGTTGTTCAGCAGGTGTGTCTGCATATGCACGCCCCTCGTGACTCCCATTGGACCCTCATGAAGCGGATTCTCCGTTACATTCGCGACATGATGGCTCTTGGGCTTACTCTCACGGCGTCCACTTCTCTGGAGATGGTGGCCTACTCCGATGCGGACTGGGCCGGCTGCCCCGACACCCAATGGTCCACCTCTGGCTACTGCGTTTACCTCGGTCCTTCACTCATCTCGTGGTCGTCCAAGCGACAACCTACGGTTTCGCGCTCTAGCGCGGAGGCTGAGTACCGAGCTGTGGCTAACGCCGTCGCCGAGTGCACCTGGCTACGACAGTTACTTCAGGAGTTGCATCATGACGTTTCCCAGGCTACGGTTGTCTACTGTGACAAAGTTTCCTTGGACGTATTCGGGTCCTCCATGTTCCGACTGCACAACAGTTCGCCGATGTGACGACTAAGGAACTGCCGACTTCCACCTTCGAGGAGTTTCATTCCAGTCTCTGCATCTCCGGCACCGCTTCGACTGCCGGGGGGGTGTGTGTTGAATATATTGTGTACGTATATCTTGTGTCTTGGACCCATCTCCTAGTTCTTCTGTATAGTTGAGGTTGTGGCCCCCTTATGTACTCATATATACGTGTCTGGTGCACCGATCAATGCATTGTGTTGCACAGCCTATTCTTTCCCTTCTACAGCTAAGATAGAACCATTGTACATGCCCTCAGTTGCCCCATTTCCAAACCAGGAGGGGATTATGTTTCTTTCTATATCTAGTCTGTACCGCTCTTAATGCACCGTATATCTACGATAAAATAGCCCATCTGCCTAATTTTCTTCTCGATGTTTATAACTGGCACATACATCTGCCTAATATATTCAGGGTGAAGAAGGAATGTATTTAGGGATATCCATTACTACATGCCAAGACCCCACACGGCCGTATATGGCACTTATAAACATCGAGAGAAAATCGAAGTCGATGGGCTGTTTCAGCGTAGATATACACACGCATCAAACATAGCCTAAATGATAAAGAAAAAAGAGGAAACAAACATGCAGCCTTTACTGGGTTGGAAATGTGACAACTCATCGGTTGTCACCATCTCATCCTGTCATCAATTCTCCTAGCTCATCCGTGAAGCAGAGATGAGGATTTATTTCAGGATTTCCGGCGATGCGCTTTCAGTGGGAGGAGACGTTCCCGTCGACGACGAGGCGCCTACGATGACTTCGTAAATCTCAAGATGATATGCCGGCTCAGTCTCTCGGAGGTGCTCATAGGGGTACGGTGTGCGTGTGTTCGTTCATAGGGGTGAGTGTATGCGCGTGTATATGAGCGCTTGTGTCTGTGCTGATGCTCAAAAGAAAACTCTTCTGGTCGCCTATAAAACGGACGCCCCAGAGCTGTAGCGAGACAGACCACATACCTCAAGTTCTCAACTGTCCTCCTCCAAATAATCAAACACTCTGAGAGAGGGCGCAAAGGTTTTAGGATGGGTTGCAATGGGGCGGAAGAAGATCGTGATCCGGCGCATTGAGAAGAAGGCTGCACGGGACATCTGCTTCTCCAAGCGCCGGCAGGGGCTGTTTCGCAAGGCGAACGAGCTGGCCGTCATGTGCGGCGCCGAGGTGGCCATCGTCGTCTACTCCCGGGCCGGCAAGGCCTATTCCTTCGGGCACCCCTCCGCCAAGGACATCGTCGACCGCTTCCTCCGCCCCGCGGAGCAGGCCGGGGCGGCGGGGGCTGACATGGGCGCCGCCGTCGACCCGAACCGGCTGGCAGAGCTGCAACAGAAGTACACCAAGCTCGGCGCGGATCTGGACGCGGTGGAGCAGCAGAAGGAGCGCTGGGGGGAGGCCATAGCGAAGGGTCGCGCGGAGGGGAGCCAGGCGGCGGCGTGGCTGGACGCAGTCGCAGACCAGCGCGACATGGGGTGCGCGGACATGCTGGCCTGCATGGCTTCGCTGAGGGAGGCGCAAGTCACCGTGGCGGCGGGCGTCAACCAGCTCCTCCAGGACGGTCGCCGTGACCGGGAGGCAGCCCTCGCACCCCTGTCGCCACAGCTACTCGCCGGCGGCGGTGGCTTTGAGCTCGGTGGGACGGGGCAGATGATGGCGGTTATGCCAAAGCCAGGGTTCGCGATCGGAGGCGGGTTTGAGCTCGGCGGCACCAGCGCCGACGGCGGGATGGAGGAGCTAATGGCGGCGATCGCAGGCTTCGGTGGGCTTGAGCTGGGTGGCACCAGCCTGAATGGAGGGATGGACCAGATGGTCACTGTGATGCTAACGCCGGGGTTCGTAGCCGGAGTGGGGTGTGAGCCAGATCCTTGGTTTGAGCTCGGTGGCACCAGCGCCAGCGGCGGGATGGAGGACGTGATGAAGGCGATCGCGGCGGCGCTGAGTTTGAGCTGGGTGGCACCAGCGTGAATGGAGGGACGGAGCATTCACCAGCGTGGGTTTGATCTGGATGCAGTACATATTGTGTATTGGGGTCCGCCTCCTAGTTCTTTGTATAGTTGAGGTCCGTGGCCCATCTTTATACATCATATATACGTGCCTGTGCACGAAGAGCAATACATCGTGCAATATACATGGTATCAGTTTTTTATGTTTCTTTCTCGTTTTCGCCACCGCCGCGCGTCTCCTCCGCGCCGCCGTCGCCGCCGCCGTCACCCAGCCGCCGCCGTTCGCGCGCCCTCCGCGCCGGCCGCCGCTCCCGCATCTGCCTGCCTCGCATGCGTAGCCGCCAGCTGCCGCAAGCCCCGGTCGATCCTGCCTCACGCACGTAGCCGCCAGCTGCCGCAAGCCCCGATCGATCGATTCAATTGATTGGTTGAAGTCAAGATCTCGAGCTAGTCCATCTTCCTATTTGATATTCTTAATAATACGCTGCACCAAGCCTGTTGCATGCATGTTGCTTGATCGATCCTGTGATGCCCAGTGCATAGCCGCCAGCTGCCTAGCGCATAGCCCTAGCGCGTGCGCCGCTGCCCTGCCGATCGATCCCGCCGGCCGCCAACCGCGTAGCCAGCCGTCAGTCGCGCAACGCCCTATCCGCGCCAGCTGCATCTCCTGCGCCGTCGCCCACGCCCGATCACACGAGCCGCCCGAGTCGTCCGCTCCGTCCCGGCCGCACATCGCTATTGCCTCCAACCGTCGCCACCCGCGTCACCGAAGCCTCCTGCTGCTGCCGCCCAACCACATCGATCCCCGCCATCGGACCCGCAATGGCGTCATCAGGCCTATCCGCTGCCGCCTCTGCCATCCCGTCGTCGGTGCCCTACGGCGCGGCCCTGCCTGCGTACGGGGCTTCGCCCGCGTACGAGTCTCCCGGATACTGGTGGGGGTCGTCAGCAGGCCAGCACTCGCCCGCTGGGCAGCAGCCAGACGTCGCCCAACACCTGCAGCATCTGTCAGCAGGCCCGCGGGTTTTTCCAGTGGGCCATCCGGCCTACCCGGCACCGCAGTTGCAGCCGGGGCTATATCGAGCGTACCCCCCGCCTCCGTTGAGCGGCGGCTACAGCTTCCCCATGGTGTCTCCGTCCCCCTCGTGGCCCTGCCACCGGCGCCCTGGGACCCGGTGCTTCTCACGGGGCTGCATGCCGCTCCTACGCCGAACAACTACACTGGAGGTGGTGATTGGTACATGGACACCGGTGCTACGGCTCACATGTTTGCTCATCCTGGTAATCTTGCCTCCTTCACTCCTGTCTCCACTGACCGCCGCATCATTGCCGGTGACGGTTCCACACTTCCTATCACACATGTTGGGCAAACTTCTTTTCCTTCTACTTCTACTCCATTATCTTTGTCTAACATACTTGTGTCACCTCATCTTATTAAGAATCTCATTTCCGTTCGTTGTTTCACTCGTGAAAATCCTATTACCGTTGAATTTGACGAGCTTGGTTTTTGTGTCAAAGACGCTCGAACCAGGATGGTACTTCACCGATGTGACAGCCCCGACGAGCTCTATCCGGTGCACTCGCCTTCATCCACCACCACCGCACCGGTTGCTCTCTCCGCTGGCATCGATCTCTGGCACACTCGCTTGGGTCATCCCAACCCCGTCACACTTTGTCATATTCTTAGGAGTTTCAGTTTCAGTTGCAATAAGATCGAGGATCACACTTGTCATGCCTGTCGAGTCGGCAAACATGTTCGCCTGCCGTTTAATAATTCCACCACCATTGCTTCTTTTCCTTTTCAGTTGATTCATAGCGATGTGTGGACTTCTCCGGTTCCCAGTAACTCGGGCTATTTATATTATTTGGTGATTCTTGATGATTATTCTCATTATGTGTGGACTTTTCCTTTGCGCAGAAAGTCGGATGCACTCTCTACCTTGACGGCTTTTTACTCCTATGTCCGCACGCAGTTTGGGCGTTCCATCCTTGCGCTTCAAACGGACAATGGAAAAGAGTTCGACAACCTCGCTTTCCGCACCTTTTTGTCGCATCACGGCACAGTTTTCCGCCTCACATGCCCGTACACTTCACAACAGAACGGTCGAGCCGAACGCGTCCTTCGCACTCTGAATGACTGCGTTCGCACGCTCCTGTTTCATGCCAACGTGCCACCTCGTTTCTGGCCGGACGCACTCGCCACTGCATCACTTCTTCTTAACATCAGACCCTGCCGCCCACGGTGGAACTATGCACCTCACCATCTTCTCTTTGGTACGCCCCCGTCTTATGACGACTTGCGTATTTTTGGGTGCCTTTGCTATCCCAGCATTGCCGACACTGCTTCTCACAAGCTTGCACCTCGATCTGTCACTTGCATCTTTATCGGCTACCCCTCCAACTCTAAGGGATATCGGTGCTACGATCCCGTCTCCCACCGTGTGTTCACTTCCCGGCACGTTTACTTTGATGAGCATGTGTTTCCATTTCACCAGGTACCCCCGGCCGTTCCTCCCGCCTCTGGTGACACAGGCTCCTCGACGCCTCTCCCAGGGCGATTGCGCGCCTCTCTTGGCGCGCCCCCTGGCTTTGAAGCGCGCCCCCCGCATGCGGCGCCTCCTCCAGCAGCGGCGTTGGCGCCCACGGCGCCCCCAATGTTGGCGCCCGCGCCCCCCACGGCGCCCCGGGCGCTCACGACGTTGGCACCCGCGCCCCCCGGCGCCCCCGGCGCCCGCGCCCCCCCCCCTCGGCGCACACGGTGCCCGCGCCCCCCCGGCGCCCCCGGTGCCTGCGGCCCTCCCGGCACCCGCGGCCCCTCGGGCGCCTGTGGCCGGTCCGGTCACCCGTGCTCGTACGGGCGTTTTTTGCCCGAGCTCGCGCTACGCCTCGGATGACTACGTCCATGCGGCGTCCACCTCTGAGCCGTCGCCGTTGCCATCCTCCGTTCAAGCCGCTCTTCATGACCCGCTCTGGATGGCTGCGATGCAAGAGGAGTTTGATGCCCTGTTGCACTACCGGACGTGGCAGCTTGTTCCCCGTCCCCGGCACGCCAATGTGATTACCGGGAAGTGGGTCTTTAAACACAAGCTCCGTCCTGATGTTACCCTTGATCGCTACAAAGCGCGCTGGGTCGTTCGTGGCTTCCGACAGCGTGCTGGCATCGACTTCACCGTCACCTTCGCTCCGGTCGTCAAGCCCGGCACGATACGCACGGTTCTCCACCTTGCGGTCTCCCGTGCTTGGCCGGTGCACCAGATGGATGTCTCCAACTCCTTCCTCCATGGTCACCTCGAGGAGCAGGTCTTCTGCCAGCAGCCCACCGGGTTTGTTGACCCGGCACTTCCCGACCACGTGCCTGCTTTCGCGGTCCTTGTACGGACTCAAGCAGGCTCCGCGCGCTTGGTACCTGCGCATCGCGGCGTTTCTCCACCAGCTTGGGTTCCGCTCTACCCGCTCGTATGCCTCGCTCTTCGTCTATCATCAAGGCTCTGACACGGCCTATTTGCTGCTCTATGTCGACGACATCATCCTGACGACATGTACGGCTGGTCTCCTCAGTCAGCTCACGGCTCGTCTTCGCGCTGAGTTCGCCATCAAGGACTTGGGTCCTTTGCACTACTTCCTCGGTGTCGAGGTGGTACGCCGTCCGGATGGCTTCTTCCTTCATCAACAGAAGTATGCTCACGAGCTCCTCGAGCGCGCCGGCATGCTTAACTGCAAGCCCGCCGCTACGCCTGTTGATACGAAGTCCAAGCTTTCTGCCACGGATGGTTCTCCTGCTTCGGATGCTGCTTTCTATTGGTCTATCGTTGGTGCTCTCTAGTACCTCACTCTGACTCGACCGGAGATCCAGTATGCTGTGCAGCGGGTGTGTCTTCATATGCATGCTCCTCGAGACGTTCATTGGGCTGCCGTCAAGCGGATTCTCCACTATATTTGTGGCACTATGGATCTTGGCGTCACGCTTCACGCCTCCGCCGACACCGCCCTCACCGCCTACTCTGATGCAGACTGGGCGGGCTGCCCTGAGACTCGTCGCTCCACTTCAGGCTATTGTGTCTATCATGGACCCTCACTCATCTCGTGGTCGTCCAAGCGGCAGCCTATGGTCTCTCGTTCCAGTGCTGAGGCTGAGTATCGTGCGGTGGCCAAGGGCGTCGCCGAGTGTTCATGGCTTCGCCAGCTACTTCAGGAGCTCTCTTGCCCTGTTGACCGTGCCACAGTTGTCTACTGCGACAATGTCTCGGCGGTCTACCTCTCCGCTAACCCGGTGCATCATCGGCGGACCAAGCATATTGAGTTGGATATTCATTTTGTTCGGGAACAGGTGGCCCTTGGCCATATTCGTGTTTTGCACGTCCCTACTTCCCAACAATTTGCCGATATCATGACCAAGGATTGCCTACGGCGTCATTCGAGGAGTTCTGGTCCAATCTTTGCGTCAGCCGCGGTGCCGCTTCGACTGCGGGGGGGGGGGGTGTTGAGTATATGTGTTATGTGCATATTGTGTATTGGGTCTGCCTCCTAATTCTTTGTATAGTTGAGGTCCGTGGCCCACCTTTGTACATCATATATACGTGCATGTGCACGAAGAGCAATACATCGTGCAATATACAGGCGGCACCAGCGCCGACGGCGGGATGGAGGAGCTAATGACGGCGATCGCAGGCTTCGGTGGGCTTGAGCTGGGTGGCACCAGCCTGAATGGAGGGATGGACCAGATGGTCACAGTGATGCCAATGCCGGGGTTCGTAGCCGGAGTGGGGTGTGAGCCAGATCCTTGGTTTGAGCTCGGTGGCACCAGCGCCAGCGACGGGATGGAGGACGTGATGAAGGCGATCGCCGGCGGCACTGAGTTTGAGCTGGGTGGCACCAGCGTGAATGGAGGGACGGAGCATTCACCAGCGTGGGTTTGATCTGGATGCAGCATATGTATTTCTGTTTTCCCTTTTTGTTGCCGTGCATCGACAACCCAACATAGTGGCTTGCATTGTTCTGTACCCATTACGCCGAATTAATGAAAATACAGCCCTTTTTTATTATTCAATTTTACAGCATGAATTTTGAATAGTTTACAAAAACGTTTTTTCCTTGTTGAACCATTAGCTTCTAACTTTGTCATCTATCTAGCTGCTTAAACAGGAATGCTGTCATGGGAAAAATATACCAATAAACATACCTTAGCCTTTGTCTACTGTGCAAATCAATGAATTATACTAAACAAATATACTCGGTTCTTACATTAAAAAATACTTGTTTCTTAACAAAAAAATCTCTATAAAAGATCATATGTGGAAACGCGCGCACACACAAGTAATAAGAACATACATATATAGTCCGAGAAAATGAAGGATAAGAACCATAACATGGATGTTGTTGACACTAAATTTACTTGTTCTTTCTTGCGGGGTGACACTAAATTTACTGGCTACCCTGAATTTAACCGATAGCTAGTTGTCCTAGATTCGTTGCATCTCATCGCAAGATCAGGATTATTATTGATGGTAGAAAATTAATATGATTGTCCAACAATAAATAAATAGTTTTTTAGGGTAATAAGTAAAAACAGTTTTTAGGAAATAAATAAATAGATGTGACGAGACACAAAATATAGTAAGAATTAGCCCAAAACAGGGTAAGGCAATGCGGGCTGGGCTTTTAGTCATGCAGACCTTTAGTCTGATGACAAGGGTCATTGCCCGGTCTGCCACAAGGAGTCAAGCTATGAAAGGATTGCACATACGTTCAACATGCTAAGCACTCTTCCTAAAAACATGTCGTAAATCTTAAAATGATATGCCGGCCCAGTCTCTCGAAAGCACTCATAGGGGTAGGGTGGTGTGCGTGTTTGCGTCATAGGGGTGAGTGTATGCGCGTTTGTATGAGCACTTGCGTCTTTACTGTGTTAAAAAAACATGTTTGCCACTTGAACTTGGTTTTCAAAATGAGGGTAATGACTTGCTCAAAGTAAAACAAGAGAACCATCTCATATTGAACTAGCAAACATAGTAGGCTTAGGTCCAAAAATAAAGAAAGTTAGGCATCATACATATTATTCCAAAAAACCATGCTGATAAAAAATGATTTGCTAGTGCAAACATACCATGATAATTATTACCGTACGATGATTTGCTAGTGCTTTCATAAAGGAAATACAGGGTTTGCTAGTGCCAAGAAAAAAGCCATTCTCAACCTGGATTAAAATCAAAATATACTTAGATTTACCCAACTGAACAAAGCCCGATGCACATGTATCTGTAAAAATCACGTTGATGAGATAAAAGTGTCAGAGATACCTTAAAATTTATTACCTTATATTAACATCATCCAGATCCATCTTCCTCGCCATCGGTGCAAGCTAGGAAAGCCGTTGATTCGAATAACATCTCTATCGATCTACAGTTTTGTGCCTTAGTCTAGAATTTAGTTTTATTGATGTTGGGAAATACTTTGAAGTTTCTGTTCGTGAGATGGACTCTTATCTATTGGACAACAGATAAGAGTGCATCACAAGCAGAAACTTCAAAACAACACAACATTAAACATCAATCCAATTAAATTGCAGAGTTAGGCATGAGATGGTAGGTCAGACATACTGAACCTGGATTAAAAACAAAATATACTTAGATCGAAACAACTAAAAAAAGTCCGATGCCAAATATATTTGTAAAAATCATGTTGAAACAACACACATTACCCGGTCTCAAATTACTTGTCTTAGATCTGTCTAGATACAAATACATCTGTATCTAGACAAATCTAAGACAAGTAATTGGGGTCGGAGGGAGTACATGACATCTTTCATGTTTAAGTAGCAATATGAGAACGATAGAAGCCAATAGTTTAACAAGAAAAAAACACTTTTCCAAACTACTAAAAATTATGCCAAAAAATAGAATAATAGAAAGGATTGTATTTTCATTAATTCGGCACAATGGATACAGAACACAGTACAAGCCACTATGTTGGATACACGCCGCAACAGGAAAAACAAAAAAGGAAAAACACAAGTACATATGCATCATCTAGATAGCTAGCTAGGTGGATATGAGACCGCCTTCTAGAAGCACGATGCATATGACTAAAACGAGACAGAAAATTTCTTGAAGGCATTAAATGAAATTATTGATAAATGATCGAAGATGGCATTAGATCTCTATGTAGATCGGAGCCATGCACGTTCCTCCACGCTTGCGGCAGAATGAATGGACACAGGCAGACTCGGGCATCTGGTTTCGGATTTGACCTCGTTTTCTTCTCGGTGGGTGAAGTTGTCGTGCGGCCCGGACTTGTGATTCACCATCTCCATTCCAGCGGTGAACCCTCCGGTGGCATCGATGTCATCATCTCCGTTCTGGCAGCGAACACTGGTAGCGGTAGCAACACGGTCAGCGTCTGATGCTGCTGCTACATCTCCATTCCGGCGGTGAACCCCGACGGGGTTGGCATCCCTGACATCATCTGCTGTTGCATACTCTCGATTCCAGCAGCGAACCCTGAGGTGGTGGCATCGCCATCATCATCATCTGTTGCTTAATCATCATGTGGACCCCTTCATCCACGATGGTGCCACCGAACTCAACGCCATAGCCGTCGGCGAGCCACGACAGATATGGCATCGCCGTCATCATATGCTGCTGATGAAAGTTCTCCTCCATCCTGCCATTCGAACTGGTGCAACCGAGCTCAAACTCACCGCCGCCGGTGATCATCGTCATCATCTCCTCCGGTGAATCGCCGGCAGCGGTGGGTTTGAGCTCGGTTGCACCAGCGCGAATGGCGGGATGGAGGAGAACTTTCAGCAGCAACTGTTGATGATGGCCATGCCACATCTGCCGGGGCTCGCCAGCGGGTATGGGTTTGAGCTCGGTGGCACCAACGCGGACAGAGGGATGTACGAGATGATTAAGCATCATATGATGATGATGATGATGATGATGATGATGATGATGATGATGATGATGATGATGATGATGATGGCGATGCCACCACCTCCGGGGTCCGCTGCCGGAACGGAGATTATCCAGCAGCAGACGATGTCGGGGTGATGCCAACGTCGCCGAGGTTCGTCGGTGCAATGGAGATGCAGCAGTAGCAGCAGACACTGACTGCGTTGCCACCGTGGCTGGTGTTTGCCACCGGAACGGAGATGACGCCGTCGATGCCACTGGCTCCGGGGTTCACCGCTGGAATGGAGATAATGCATCAGGAGCCCGGGCCACACGGCAACTATACCAACTGAGAACAAGACGAGGTCGAATCTGAAACTAGCCGCCCGAGTCCGATTGAGTCCATCCATTTTGTCGACCCAAGCATGGATGGACGTGCATGGCTCCGATCTACAAAGAGATCCAATGCCATCTTCGATGATTTAGCAATAATTTCATTATTTATTACCTTCTAGAAATTGTCTGTCTCGTTTTAGTCACATGCATCGTGCTTCTAGAAGGTGGTCTCGTATCCACCTAGCTAGCTATCTCAATTGTCGTGGATTTGTCACGGCAGATGTCCTTAGTGTCAGGACTTAGTCGCGAGGCCAACGCATCCATGTGGTAGCTTGAGAGGGGTTGAGTGGGACGAGAGACGCAGGGCGGATCAACACGCAAGACAAGGGTTTAGACAGCTTCGGGCCCCGGGAAACATCATCCGGTAAAAACCCTACATGCTGTTTGAGGCTAGGTCTCATTATCATCCCGAGGGAGACGCCGTAAACCGGCTCTTGTGTCTAGCCCTAGAGATTATTGATTGCTTGTAGCTTGTAGCTTCTAACTTGTCCCTCTTTGGGGAGCCCTGCCCCTCCTTATATATGTTGAAAGGGCGGTTTACATGTGGAGTCCTATTAGGATTAGGACTAGTCTATCTCTAATACAAACCGGATACAAGTCCTGGTCTTAACTCTTTGTAAGATAAACATTCCTTTCCTCTTAAACCGGCCCACCATAGTTGAACCGGCCTTCATGAACCGCCAGACGGGCCACCTGGTCTTGTCGCTCCTCTGACCCGTCCGTCGGGTTACCATTGAGTTACAACGTCCAAGCGGGTTGCTTGTAAACCGCCAAGGTCAGGGCGGGTCTTCCGATAAACCGCCAAGCCCGGCCGGTTTAACTTCCGGCCGGTTTACACCGCGGGGTATATCCCCGACATTAGCCCCCAAGTTTAGCTTGGATTTATCCATGGTAAACTTATGCTGATCATCCTTAAGTCCTTGTCATTCCTCCTTCTAGAAAATCCAGGTTAATAACCAGCTTCATACTCAAATTGCTGACATTGGTTTCTCATAGAAAAATATTGTAAAGAATAATCCACTTGAGCTGGCTTCCAAAGCGCCGGTTTAAGAAATATTGGTCTTGAAATATTCATCTGATATTCAGCCGGTTTGAGGATGATCCCGGTCTTGAAAACTTGCCGGTTTAACATTACCAAAGGGCCGGGTTATAAAACTGATGACCCCGGATTATGATTGTTGCATACACCGGTTCATGATTGTTGCCAACATCGGTTTATGATTGGTGACGCCGGGTCAATCTGATTTGCTCAACAGAGAACTTGGAAATCTTTCTTCGATAATAATATATAATACCTGTAGCCCCCAAGTACCGGGTTGTCATGCTTGCAGCAACCTGGGACTTGTAATTGACTGATGCCCAAAAAACTTCAACCAATGTAGCCCCCAAGGGCCGGGTCATTATGAATAATCAGCAGGGACTTTGTAAATATAATCTTGTAAACTTTGAACAGCAATGTGTAGCCCCCAAGGGCCGGCTCAGTAAGATAATATTGAGCTGGGACTTTGATATATATACTTCAATGAAAATAACATCATATGATGTAACCCCCATCATGGGGCTTGAATCCACGTCCACAAGGTTAAGAGCCTTGTGCTTTACCAACTGAGCAGTGGACCCTTCAATATAATGGATAAAAAGCTTTGTACCTTGAATAGTTGACAGGAGCAATTGGTAGCCCCCAAGTGTCATGATGCATGCTTGCAGCGACATGAGACTTGCATATTTGATATAATCTCAACTTTGAATAATGTAGCCCCCAAGTGCCGGGTTGTAAGCCTGCAGCAACTCGGGACTATTCCTTCAATTGTAGAAAATGATAACCATTGCGCTAAAGCGACTTTGAAAACCTTAATCATAACATTAATAACCATAATAAAAATCCAGCCATGTTGGCTATTCAAGATAATATAATCTGGTATGAAAACCTTATTCATCCAATATCATAATGAAAATTCAGCCAAGTTTGGCTATTTGAATAATATAATCCAATAATTTGTAAGCGCATGATTCCAATGGCGCAAATCAAACATATACTGGCGACTTATAGTCCAAAGCCAGACCGGTTTAATAAACACTGGATAATTTATCATCATACCGGCGACTTATCGTCTTAAAGCCAGGCCGGTTTAATAAACACCGGATAATTTCTCATCAGATACTGGCAACTTATCGTCTTAAAGCCAGGCCGGTTTAATAAACACCGGTGATTTATAATCATGCTTTATTCAACCTGTTTCTGCACACAACAAGTTTAAAGTGTCCTGGCGGTTTACCGCTGGACGGGTCATAATGCCCAACATATAACCCAGGTTTATAACCAAGGCTGTGCTTAAGAATAATCAAATATGAAATATATCATACCTGTGATATAGTCGGTTTACCAACTTTTCATAGTAGGGGAATTTTGAGTAATGATAACTCCTTCCATATTGTGTCAGTTTATGATAAAACCGTACCGGGCTGTGATAAACACCGGTTTAACAATATATAATACTGGTGACTTGTAGTCAAACCAGACCGGGCTGATAATCTCCGGATTATAACTTGATCATGTCCTCACAACTTGTAGTTGAAAGCCGAGCCGGGTTGATAAACACCGGTTTACTCCATAATAGGATGGTAACAGAAAACCAAACCGGGCAGATAATCTCCGGTCTAAGAATGGACCGTGTTCCGCCAAATTGGCTATGTTGAACCGGTGCAAAATATTGTCGGTTTAAAAACGCAACCAGATAAAATAGCAACTCTTTAAGAAAAGATAATGGAGCAAAAGCGGTGACAAAGACTTTTTGCAAAAGAAGAGCTCTACTGAGCTTGGTCAGATGGAATTACCATGGTCAGACGCAACCAAGCCCCCCGAAGGCGTAGCGATGGTGCCAGTCAGCCAGGACCCCAAAATGACGCGTGGCGTTTACGCCGGCCAAGTGGCATTGCATTGGTTCGGATTCGACCAAGCCCCCAAGTGACTCAGTGGCCTAGGGCCGATCAAGTGGCATTGCATTGGTTCGGACACGACCAAGCCCCCAAATGACTCATTGGCTGTTTAAAAGCCGATCAGAAGGCATTACCATCATCAAGACATGACCGAGCTCCCATAAGGTGTAACTACGGTTCAAGTCGATTAGGTCCCCAACTGACTTAGTGGCAAATGTGCCAGCCAGAAGGCATTACCGTCGTCAAGACATGACCAAGCTCCCAGGAGGTGTAGCTACGGTTCAAGTCAACTAGGTCCCCAACTGACTTTGTAAGGATGGCTATGTTCTCTTTGGTTCGAATACGACCTATGTTTGAACAGGAAGCCCCATGTTTGAACCGCGCATCATGGCAGCAGGTCCTCTTCAGTGATTTTTAACCTTTTTTCAAGAGATAAATTCTTCTTGAACCGGGATTTTGAACCGGATATTAAGAGCTTCAAAGCTTTATGGGAGACATCTTCCCTTGAACCGGATTTTAAACCGGAATCTTCATTTCAGCCGGAAATTTTCTGACGGCCTTTAAACTTGAACTTGCGAGAAGTTAATTCCTTTTTGAACCGGACATTGTTAAACCGGATCTGAGCGCTTCAGAACTTTGTGGGAGAATAGATTTCTCTTGATCCAGACATTGTTAAACCGGATCTTTGAGAGCTTCAGTGATACTGACTCCCTTCAGCCAGGTTTCAAACCGGAATCCTTTCTGATGATCCGAAACTTCTTCATTGAGTCAGGATTTTGTAACTGTCATATACTTTCTAAGCCGGAAATTTTCTGGCGGCCTTTAAATTTTTATCGACATAATAGTAGCCTCCGGGATCGGGTTATCTTTCCCTCCATCGTCCTCGGGTTTTTAAACCGGCTGAAACTGGCAAGACTTGCTGCGTCATATCATCGTAGCCCCCAAGTCTCAAGGTGACTCGAGGAGTTGGCTTGAGATTCTCCATATTTGACCGTGATATAAACCGGTATAACTTGTATATCATTGGTGTTGATAACACGATGTGAATACACAGAAGGTTGAGGTGACTGCGGCGGGTTGTACATGATCCTGTATGAACCGTGTCAGCAACTCGGCCAATGGTTCCTTCCAACTGGTGATTTGAAGTTAACCAAACTGTAGCGGCGGTGACTTGTGCGCCTGCCCATTGATCCATCCAGTGCAGACGGCGGTTGATGACAATTTGCCTCCAATTTGAAAGAAAACCGGGCTACCCAAGCTGTGACTTGTTCATACTCAATAAACGGCTCGCGCAGACAGGTGCGGCCCGGTATGTTGATGTAGACCGGACTGCGGGGGATGGCAGCCTGTGCATGCGCTATTGGGTAATTCGCATGGTCCTGACGAGTTGACGCGATCTGGATCGCGATATAAACCGGCACGGATTATCCAATAGCTCAGTGATATAATAATCCCCTTTTTGCAACAGACAATTTGTCCTGATATGTTAGCCAGAAAATATCCACCGCGGAGTTGACGATCACCATAGTGAAACTGAAATCCATCATGGCAAGTCAGCCATGCGAACAGACAGATGAACCGGTCGCGGCATTGTAAACCGGCGCGGAGCAAGTAGTCCTCCGCGCCGCAAACCAGCGCGGTCGCGGGGGACGGCCACGGTGTTGTAAACCGGTGCGATCGCGAGAGTCGGTTACGACGCTGTAAGCCGGCACAGACGGGCGAGTCAATCGTAAGTGCGGTAAACCGCACGGATGGGTTAATTGCGGGCGCGGTCCCGGTAAGCTGATGTAAACCGGACCACAGGGACGATGACTTGCGCATGCTCATTCATCGGGTGGTATGACACGGACGAAACGCCGATGCAGAATATTGCTAGCGCGTGCTCCGTGCCCGTAACATAGCGCCTCCTTTGTAATGAACAATTGTCCTGCATAAACAGTATTGCAGACCAAGGCAAAGATAAACTGCTCTTTGATATGTGCTAATAAAATATATCTTAGATGGATATCACCTGATGTGTTTATGCCGGAAATAACCCGCCATGAAGTTGATGATAACTGTATGAAGCTGAAATTAACCACGGGTGAACCAGCCTCATTGTGGTAAACCGGTGCGGACGGTGAGTCGGCCGTGATGTTTGTAAACCCGCGCGGACAATGAATCATCCGCATGCGTTGGACGGATGTAAACCGAACAGCGGGGGCGGCGACTTGCATGTGTATCTGTCGAGCAGCATGGCCCGAAAGAACGCCACTGCAAAACTATACTGGCACGCGCTCCATGTCCGCGGTATAACAATACCTTTGCCATAAGTAATTATCCTGCACAAAAATATTTACAGTGCAAAGTAATTGTTCTTTTGACAAAAACAATAAGTATTAATAAGAGAAATTTAGATGGATATCACCTGATTCGCCTGTACAACAGTCGGCCGCGGCATTGTAAGCCGGTGCGGACACGTAAACCGCCGTGAGGGCAGATGGACGAGTCGTCCATGGCGTTGTAAAGCGGCGCGGACATTTGTCGCGGCCTTCGATTTGTTGATTGAACCATATAATAATAATTTTACCTGGGTCCGCCGGATAACCTGATGTGTCCCTGCAAACCGGACCCCCGGGCTAACAATTCAGCGTGTGTCCATCAGGGATCCAGTGCGTTGCGAGCACCGGCCCATAGAGGCAGAGGCGAACATCGAAATAGAGACAGCTCGCAGAAGAGCAGTGTGCAGCCGCAGGCGGCTCGCGACCGCGGATGCGAGGTGGAAGCGGCGCAGAAGAGAGGCGGTGTAGTCCGGGTCCTGGCCAGCTCGGTTGACTCACTTTTGTATCCTCGTACCCAGGAATTAAGGTGTGCAAAAGATCTTTATTTGCTTCAAGGTATTCAGAGCAATTATCCTTGAATCGACTTGCTGCCGTTGCCAATCCACAACATCTTGAGTATAATCCTTCCTTGTCTCCAGGTGTACTGCCAGAACGCACATAATTAATAATCGTAGAGTGTTCTCTCCGAAGAATCCTTGGGTCAATTGTACACCGAGGCCGCGGACGTGGAGGTGTGGCCAGTTTGCGACGACGGGAATGGAAACTCGGAGGTGGCGGCGCTCGGCAAAGCGGCAGCTTATAGGCAGTGACTGTGGTCGAGGCGGTTCACCAGCGAACGGCTCAACAAGCAGGCCGACAACGACGACTTAGCACGACAGGGACTGCGGCAGCCCATAGTGCGGTAGCCCTCAGGTGAGGGTGAGGCAAAGCAAAGCGGCAGCTGGAGGTGATTAGGTGATGGCGAACCAGCCCACGGCAGCAGGGCAAGCCCGTGGCGACCCGGCAGCGGCTCGAGCAGAGGTGAACCGGCGACGACAACTCGGCCAGGCTGGAGTACAACGGTAGTTTAGGTGCGAGACCGGACGGTTTGGCAGCAAACGACAGCGGAGGCGAGGCCAGCCCCGGAGGTGTTGGCTCAGCGACCGAGAAGAAATGGCCGCGATTGTTGGGGCGGACCAGCTAGGCATCGAAGACGGGTGGCTGGATGCGAGGCCGTCGCCGTGGCCGCGGCCGCGACGGCACACCGGCGGAGGCCGTGCCCATGTTCGCTTTTCCGGGTTGTAGACGGCTCTGCTGACTCAACTCCGTGTCTTCCTCCAAGTAGTGTTCTTTCCTCTTATTCTTTTTCCTTTCTGAACCTAACCTGACAATGGCAGTTTTGAGATGGCTTACGACTGAAGGAAAACGGCGAGGCCGTGGTGGAACGGCAGCAAGAAAAGCTGAGGGGACGGAGGCCGGGGTGGCTCGATCGCGACAGGCCACAGCACAGGAGGCGGAGATCTGGGTCAACGTCCACAGCCAGCTCCAATGCGGGGCGGTTCAACACGTTCCCACCGCAAGGCAGTAAACCGATCAGGCGAGATATAGTGCGTCGAGTCGGCTAATATCCAGGTTGTGGCTGCGTCCGAGTCCTTCCCAGGGTCAAGATTGATTTGACCATAGTCTTCATGTGGAAACCATGATAACATGCTCGTGACTGCTTCCTCAGTGATTTGCGGTGGCTCTGTTGATTTCGGCGACTTGTGGCTACGAACGGATCATAACCTTAATCTCTCTTGAATCCCAGATGAGTATCAAATCTGATTGTAATCCTTCCGCAATGATTCTTCTTCTACAAAAAATTGTAAGCTTCTCGATCCCTCGAGGAATCCCTTCAAGAACTCAATACCACCGTGCGCAGGCCCCACGGTGGGCGCCAACTGTCGTGGATTTGTCACGGCAGATGTCCTTAGTGTCAGGACTTAGTCGCGAGGCCAACGCATCCATGTGGTAGCTTGAGAGGGGTTGAGTGGGACGAGAGACGCAGGGCGGATCAACACGCAAGACAAGGGTTTAGACAGCTTGGGGCCCCGGGAAACATCATCCGGTAAAAACCCTACATGCTGTTTGAGGCTAGGTCTCATTATCATCCCGAGGGAGACGCCGTAAACCGGCTCTTGTGTCTAGCCCTAGAGATTATTGATTGCTTGTAGCTTGTAGCTTCTAACTTGTCCCTCTTTGGGGAGCCCTGCCCCTCCTTATATATGTTGAAGGGGCGGTTTACACGTGGAGTCCTATTAGGATTAGGACTAGTCTATCTCTAATACAAACCGGATACAAGTCCTGGTCTTAACTCTTTGTAAGATAAACATTCCTTTCCTCTTAAACCGGCCCACCATAGTTGAACTGGCCTTCATGAACCGCCAGATGGGCCACCTGGTCTTGTCGCTCCTCTGACCCGTCCGTCGGGTTACCATTGAGTTACAACGTCCAAGCGGGTTGCTTGTAAACCGCCAAGGTCAGGGCGGGTCTTCCGATAAACCGCCAAGCCCGGCCGGTTTAACTTCCGGCCGGTTTACACCGCGGGGTATATCCCCGACATCAATGATGCATATGTACTTATGTTTTTCCTTTTTTTTGTTTCTCCTGTTGCGGTGCGTACCCAACATAGTGGTACTGTGTTATGTATCCATTGCACCGAATTAATGAAAATACAAGGCTTTCTATTTTTTGGCATGATTTTTTAATAGTTTACAAAAGCGTTTTTCCTTGTTAAACTATTGGCTTCTATCTTTCTCATCTGGCTACTTAAACAGGAAAGATGTCATGTACTCCCTTCATCCCCAATTACTTGTTTTAGATTTGTCTAGATACAGATGTATCTAGACATTACATACATGTGTATCTAGACAAATATAAGACAAGTTAATTTGAGACGGGGTAATAGAAAATATACCAATGAACTTGTCTTGGCCTTTTTTTATATAGAAGATACACACAAATAATAACAACATCCCTATATAGTCCTAGCAAAAGAAGGATAAGAACCATGGCATGGACGTTGTCGACTCTAAATTTACTGGCTACCCTGAATTTGAACGATAGCTAGTTGTCCTGGATTCATTGCATCTCATCGCAAAATCGGGATTATTATTGATGGTAGAAAATTAATACGATCCTCCGACAATAAATAAAGAGATTTTTAGGGTAACAAATAAAATAAAAACTTTTTAGGAAACAAATAAATAGATAGATGTGATGAGACACAAAATATAGTAAGAATTAGCCCAAAACAGGGTAAGGCAACGCGGGATGCGGGCTTGGCTTTTAGTCATGCGAATCTTTAGTCTCATGACAAGGGCCATTGCCCCGTCTGCCACAGAGAGTCGAGCTATGAAAGGATTGCACATACATCCAACATGCTAGGCACTCTTCCTAAAAGAAATGTTTGCCTCTCGAACTTGGTTCTCGAAAAGAGGGTAATGGCTTGCTCAAACTAAAACCAGAGAACCATCTAACATTGAACTAGCAAATATAGTAGGCTTAGATCCAAAAATAAACAACGTTATGTATCATGCATATTCTTTAAAAAAAACATGTTGATAAAATAAATGATTTGCTAGTGCAAACATACCATGATTACCTTACGATGATTCTTTAGTGCTTTCATAAAGTAAATAAAGGATTTGCTAGTGCCAAGGGAAAAACATTCTCTACTCGGATTAAAAACAAAATGTACTTAGATCTACTCAACTAAACAAAGTTCGATGCACATGTATTTGTAAAAATCATGTTGATGAGATAAAAGTGTCAACTATTGTAGAGATACCTTCAAATTTATTACCTTATGTTGACATCACCCAGATCCATCTTTCTCGCCATCGATGCAAGCTAGGAGAGCTGCTGATTTGAATAGCGTCTCTATCGATCTACATCTTGTGCCTAACTCTGGAATTTAGTTTTATTGATGTTTGATGTTGGGAACTATTTTGAAGTTTCTGTTCATGAGATGCACTCTTATATATTGGACAACAAATAAGAGTATATCACAAACAGAAAATTGAAAATAGCAGACCATTAAACATCAATCCAACTAAATTGCAGAGTTAGGCACAAGATGGTAGGTCAGAAAGGAAAGGACTCGGTAGTGCCAGGAGAAAACATACTGAACCTAGATTAAAAACAAAGTATACTTAGATCAATTCAACTAAACAAAGTCTTATGCCACATATATTTATAAAAATCATGTTGATGAGACAAAAGGATATAGACATCCTAAAATTTATTACCTTATGTTGACATCATTCAGATCCATCTATCTCCTCATTGGTCCAGGATGAGAAATCCGCTGATGAATTTCAAGCCGTTGTGCGGCCAATCAAATGGACTCCACCACAACGATATGCACTCCACGCGCAGGAAAAGTTGTGCATACAGTTCATGGCGTATGATGTCACCGAACAGGCGCCTCTCTAGCGGCAAACGACAAGCTCGCCACCTATTGACGAAGAGAATAACAAACTCGCTGGAGAAGATGAAAGGTGACAGTATCGCGATGAGAGGAACGCCGGAAGAAGAAGAAAAGGATGAGTGCGCCGCAAAAGGTTGAGAATGAGGCATGGGGGTTGGGGGCTGAGTCGCGTTAGGGTTTGGGTGGGCATATATAGCACTTTGGGTATTCGTGTAGATGGTTAGATCGAGATCTAATGGCTATAGATCCGACATCTGTTTAATCTATTTTGAGTGGCTATGAATGGTTGGTGCATGTACTTTTTTTGAAATAAACCTTTATTTAATTGGGAATATAATTCTAATCCATGTCACCTTCACCATCCTCGCAGGGGTTGGTATTTAGACATGGCACTCACAAATCATACAACATAATATGTGAAATAAATTTTATTATAAGGACAATGCTAACGCCCACACGTGTGGTCTGAGCTAAACCCGCCCACACGCCCATGTTACCGCATGCATGTGCGAATATTTTTGGATTTTCTATTTTTAAAATGTTTTATCTCTTAACTGAAGAATCCGATTGAAGATCCGTTTTCATCATTAAATCCCTCGCGAGTAGATCTTCGAAACTAGGTCTCATATCAATATATTTCGACGAATTTTTTTGGGTTAAAAGTTGCCATGTCTATTGCACATGAATTGCCATGGTGTTTACACTGAAGTTGCCATGATATGTTTCAGCAATTTGTTTCTACATTTAAAATTAAAATTTTGACATTTATAAAACGGAGAATTAAGAAACTAGAATTGTCATGAACCATAAACTAAAATTGCCATGATACATGCACTTAAAATTGCCATGGTTCATACAAAAATTAATTTTCATGGTCAAAGTACTGGAGTTGCCATCATCAAAATACTAAAATTTTCGTGCTCTACAAACTAAAATTGCCACATGGCAACTTTTGTTTAAGCACTATGGCAACTACAATGTAAACATCATGGCAACTTTTGGGCAAAAACATTTTTTGGCGAAACATATCAACATGGGGTCTAGTTTTGAAGATCTCGTCGAGACGGATTTAATGGTGAAAATGGATTATTAATTCGATTTTTTAATTTGGAGATAAAACATTTTTAAGCCGAAAACCAAAAAGATTCCTGCTGACGTCATCTGTTCACATGTGGCAAAATGAGTGGTAAAGGAGACGTGTGGGTGATGTGCAAGATGCCACACGTGTGGGCGTTAGTTTTTTCCTTATTATAATTTGATAGCCACGAGTTGAGCAAGGAAAAAAAGGGCACAAAATTGGACAACCAATGGGGAGATGTCCCCCAGTCATTTTTTGCAGCAACAACGATGTTATTCTCTGGCCGATCACTGCACGACCCTAATCAAGTGGTCTGCTGTAATTTAATTCTATGAATGGATATTGGTGTTTGTACTTCTTCACTAATGCAGCATTGTCCATCATTGCGAACATGCTGGAAGTTTTATTTAGGATATGGTTCACCTCTAGGATTTTCAATCCTCCCAAGGCTTCGACCGTGACTTCTTCTTCTCCGAGACGTGGTCTAGCTCGACCTTAGCACGATGACTTTTCGACCATGGGATACAATGTAGGCTGACTACGGCAGCGAAGCTGCAACGGCGGGCACTAGGATGGCATGGTTGCAAGTTGTAACTTCCTTATTTTCAGTGTCTTCTTATATCATTGGAAGTCCTTTGATGTAAGTCCAGTCTCTTATATTCCCAAAATGAAATTAGATGAGTAGTCCCACAACATCTGTATCGTACATCAAACAATGCTTATCTTTTCCTTTTCTTTTTTGCGGGGAATCATACAATGTTTGTCATGCATACGTAGTGTCACAAAGGATAATTAAGACCATGCGTGGGCAAACTTAGAATGGCTTGGTGGAAATACAAAAATTGGTACACAAGATTGGCAAGACATCAAGTTGCTACAGAGACATACAACAGATGGGCTTATGCAAACATTAATCTCGACCGTGCAATGAAAGACTATGCATAAGATGGGCTTATACAATGCCACCACAAGGTGAGATTTACTCATTATTATTCCTGATTGTCTTCACATTTTTAACCCTGAACTTGCTTCCCAAGATAAGAGAGAGACAACTCTTTTCACTAAACCTTCCCTCACGCGTCCAAATTCTTCTCAGGTTGGCCTGCTACAGAACACCACACCATAATCCATCTACATATTCTTCTCAGGTTGGCCTGCTCGTTTAGGGAGTCCTGGATTAGGGGGTGTCCGAATAGCCGGACTATACCTTCGGCCGGACTCCAGGACTATGAAGATACAAGATTGAAGACTTCGTCCCGTGTCCGGAAGGGACTTTCCTTGGCGTGGAAGGCAAGCTTGGCGATACGGATATGTATATCTCCTACCATCGTAACCGACTCTGTGTAACCCTAGCCCTCTCCAGTGTCTATATAAACCGGAGGATTTTAGTCCGTAGGACGAACAAAAATCATACCATAGGCTAGCTTCTAGGGTTTATCCTCTCTGATCCCGCAGTAGATCTACTCTTGTACTACCCATATCATCAATATTAATCAAGCAGGAGTAGGAAGCAGGAGTAGGGTTTTACCTCCATCGAGAGGGCCCGGACCTGGGTAAAAACATCGTGTCCCTTGTCTCCTGTTATCATCCGCCTAGACGCACAGTTCGGGACCCCCTACCCGAGATCCGCCGGTTTTGACACCGACATTGGTGCTTTCATTGAGAGTTCCTCTATGCCGTCACCATCAGGAAGGATGCCTCGTCCCGTCTTTAAAGACGGCGCCGTTGCTAAGGGAGCTCTGGCTGTCGGCCAAACGCTCCGGCTAGGTGATTTTCTTATGACCGCCTATTCGGCTACTGCGCCGACGATGACCTCTTGGGTCATCAAAAGCAATCTTCATGTCAACACGGAACTCGCCGAGCAGTTAGATCCAATGGAGCTCTCTTCCCTAAACGAGCTCTTGGATCGCATCGCCGCCCTGGGAGTCGCTACAGACTACGACCAGATTGGGCCTAAACCCGATCTAAGAGAGATTAACTCTCCCCAGGTCACCCATCACGTCGCAGTTGTAGAGGGACAGTACGGCGACCCTTCATCTATCTTACGGACTAGCTATGTCCGGATTCCCGATCCCCCCAAGCCGGATACCCGCGGAGGGGAGGACGTCACTCAAGACCTGAACTTAGAGTCAGGCAACGGGCTAGATTCATTGGACAACATCCAAGAATCCGAACTTCCGAGTTCGGAAACTCTTTGGCCCCTGAGCCTCTGATTGGGTGAGGTTCCGGATTTAATTCCACCCACCCACCCGAACATAAGCGATCTATCCCAAATTAGGCAAGAGCCCAAAGAAACGGTACATCATTACTGGGCCAGATTCCTCCTGATTGTGAACAGGATAAAAGGATTGCCGCGAGGAAGACGCAATTTCATTCTTCTGCAATAATTGCACGGACAAGGGAATCCTCAATGCCATAAGTCGCCGTGATATTACACGCTTCGCTGACTTGGCATCCATAGTACGGAAGTACTGTGCGATGGAAAGCGCCCGGAAAACCGAAATAAAATTTTGGGACAATCCGGCCCTGAATACGAACCCAGTCCGAAATAAAAGGATGCATTATCGCCAAACACCCGGGTTAAACACCAAAAAGCAAAAACCCTCTACAGGGCATGGAACCATACTGGAAGGATGGCTTAATGGACCCTGTAAAATTCTCAGTACAGAGGGTGCCACACCAACTCACAGCCTTAGAGCATGTTGGATACTCCGGCGGGTGGCCAAAATCGGCGAAGATCTTCTGATTCCAGAAGCCACAGAAAGCCACCCCAGGGACACCAGTACGGTATTAACAGTCTTCGAGACTTTCGCATCAAATAATATGTGAAAAAGAACACTCCGCAGCCTTGCCGAAGTCTACCAAGTAGCAACAATAAACCCATGGAGTGACACAGCTATTACTTTTAATGCCAGTGATGAACCTAAATTCAGAACAGCCCGAGCACCAGCTGCATTGGTCCTCAGTTCAATAGTGGACGGCTTTCGCCTTACCAAGGTACTCATGGATGTCGGAAGCGGATTGAACCTCATTTATGAGGAAACCCTTCAAAAAATGGAAATAGACTGGAACCGCATTGAGCAAAGTAGCACAACCTTTAGAGGAATAATCCCCAGTCGGGAAGCATGCTGTACAGGAAAAATCACACTAGATGTGGTGTTCGGCACGCCGGATAATTACAGGTCCGAAGAGGTCACGTTCCAAGTGGCCCCGTTTAGTAGCGGATACCACGCTCTGCTAGGGCGGGAATCATTTACAATCTTCTAGGCAATACCCCATTACGGGTACATGAGGCTCAAGATGCCCGAGCCCAGCGGAATCATCACTCTCGCTAGTGATCCGGACACAGCGCTCCGCACCGAAAACAAGACAGCCGCATTGGCCCTCGAGGCACTATCCGAAGCCCTAGCGGCTGAGGAACTGACTGCGCTGCGCTCCACAGTGAATAGGGACGACGTGATACTCGACAAAAGATCCAAGTCTATCTCCTTTAAACCGGCGTACGAAATAATCAAATTCCAGGTCCATCCAACGGACCCCAATAAAACAGCTTCCATCGGGGCACAGTTAAACCCTGATGTTGACGCCGCACTGCGAGAGTTCCTACGTGAGAACTGGGACATTTTCGCCTGGCACCCTTCAGACATGCCAGGAATCCCACGCAGGCTGGCCGAACACAGTTTAAACATCCTAAAAGGATTTAAGCCAGTCAAACAGGCTCTTCGGCGTTTTTCCGAACCTAAGAGACATGCCATGGGAGAGGAACTAGCCAAGCTATTGGAGACCGGATTCATCAGAGATATAAAACATCTGGACTGGCTAGCAAACCTGGTGATGGTACCAAAGAAGGACAAATCCTGGCGCCTGTGTGTTGATTTTAAAGACCTTAACAAGGCTTTCCCAAAGGATCCCTTCCCCCTCCCCGCATTGATCAAATTATCGACGCTACCGCAGGACATGATTCGTTGTTTCCTCGACGCATACTCCGGCTACCATCAAATCAAGATGGCAGAGTCAGATCAAGCCGCAACGGCATTCATCACACCATACGGCCCATTCCGCTTCAACACAATGCCCTTTGGGCTCAAAAACGCCGGCGCAACATATCAGCGCATGATTCAGACATGTCTGGCAAACCAGATCGGCAAAATAGTGGAGGCATACGTAGATGACGTGGTCGTTAAAACAAGACATGTCGAATCTCTAGTAGACGATTTGAGGCTCACATTCGATAACCTCCGAACATACGACATCATGCTCAACCCGGAAAATGCGTTTCGGCGTACCAGCCGGAAAGCTCTTGGGCTTCATTGTATCCGGTAGAGGAATTGAAGAAAATCCAGCCAAGATCCGAGCTCTGTCGCAACTGGATATCCCAAAGGACCTCAAACAAATACAAAAATTAACCGGATGCGTGGCGGCTCTATGCCGCTTTATCTCCCGCTTGGGAGATAAGGCACTACCCCTTTACCGCCTCCTTCGGCGCACCGACCACTTCGAGTGGACGACTGCATCCACGGCCGGACTCGACGAAATAAAAGCTATATTGGCAACAAACCCAGTCCTGGCCACGCCAAACAATGGCGAACCAATGCTACTATACATTGCAGCAACCCATCAGGTTGTAAGCGCAGTGCTTGTCGTCGAACGAGAAACGGACGGACACAAATCCCCCCTTCAAAAGACGGTCTATTATGTGTCCATTGTCATTACCCCCTGCAAGTCACGGTACCCGCATTATCAAAAAATTGTGTACGCGGTATTCATGGCATCCCGGAAGCTACGACACTACTTTCAAGAGTGTTCAATAACAGTAGCCTCGGAAGTGCCAGTTTACGATATTATAAACAACTGCGACGCGACGGGCCAAATTGCAAAATGGGCCATTGAGCTCCTCCCGTTTGACATAACTTACAAGCCACGGCGAGCTATTAAGTCGCAGGTTTTGGCCGTATTCGTCGCCGAATGGACGGAAGCCGAACTCCCTAAAGAGTACGACACATATTCAAATTGGATTATGCACTTCGACGGCTCCAAAATGTTGGCCGGTATAGGGGCTGGCGTCGTTTTGACGTCCCCCACAGGAGACACAGTGCAATACGTACTCCAGGTAATGTATATGGACTCCAACAACGCAGCCGAATATGAGGCCCTTCTACATGGTCTCCGGATGGCAGTATCCATGGGCATTCAACGCCTAGAGGTGCGCGGGGATTCGAACCTCGCGATATCCCAAATAAATGGAAACTTTGATGCCAAGGATCCGAAAATGGCAGCTTACCGCAACGCCGTGCTAAAAATGTCAGCTCGGTTCGAGGGGCTCGAATTTCATCATATAGTCCGAGAAAACAACCAGGCAGCAGACGTCCTGGCACACATTGGCGCAAAGCACGATGTAGTCCCTCCCAACATCTTCCTGGAGAGGCTGTTCAAGCCATCCGTAGCGTGGGAAGGGGAACCCGGAAATAACAGCCCGGACCCAACCGCACTGCCCGATACCGAACACTCTGACACAACTGGAGGCTCTGCCGACGAAGTAACATCCTCAGCCCACGTAATAATGGCAGTCATTGCCCCGTGGACAGAACCATTCCTAGCTTACCTAATAAGGCTGGAACTTCCCAAGGACCAAAACGAGGCACGCTGCATAGTGCGGCGATCTAAAGTCTATAAAGTCCATGAGGGAGAGCTTTATAAGAAAAGCACCACCGGAGTCCTTCAAAGGTGTATCTCCGAAGACGAAGGGCGGAATCTTCTGGCAGAAATTCATGCCGGACTCAGCGGGCACCATGCTGCAGCCCGGGCCCTTGTAAGCAAGGCCTTCCGTACAGGTTTTTATTGGCCGACGGCCCGTGCAGATGCTCAGGACTTAGTCCAACGATGCGTTGGTTGCCAGCTTTTTGCTAACCAAAGCCATATCCCACCCACCGCCCTCCAAACTATACCCATCACCTGGCCCTTCGCGGTCTGGGGGCTTGACATGGTTGGACCCCTTAAAGGAGGAACCCACAAGCAAAAATACCTACTGGTCATGGTGGATAAATTCACCAAATGGATAGAGGCCAAGCCTGTTAAGACGACCGAATCCGGACCGGTGATAGACTTCATATCCGGGGTCGTACACCGTTACGGCGTCCCTCGCAGCATCATCACTGATAACGGCACGAACTTTACGGCCGACGAGGTCAAACTCTGGTGCAAAAACATGGGCATCAAGCTCGATTATGCTTCAGTCTATCATCCACAAACTAACGGTCAAGTCGAGCGAGAAAATGGTCTAATCATGAGTGGCATCAAACCCAGATTAGTGCGGTCCCTCAAGGAATCTAACACGCACTGGGTAGAGGAGCTCGACTCCGTACTCTGGGGGCTGTGGACCACGCCGAATCGCACCACCGGATACACACCATTCTTCATGGTGTACGGCGCAGAGGCAGTTTTGCCCTGCGACATAATTCATGACTCACCTCGAGTGCGCATGTACAAAGAAAGAGAGGCCGAACTCGATCGGCAGGACAGTTTGGACGCCCTGGAGGAGGAGCGTGACGTGGCAAAAGCCCGCTCCGCATTCTATCAACAGCAGGCTCGAAGATACCAAAGCAGAGAAGTACGGGCCAAAACTTACAATGTTGGCGAATTAGTTCTACGCCTGCCGGACAAGAAAAAGGACAAACTCAAGCCCAAATGGGAAGGTCCCTTTATTATTGACCAAGTCCTGACTGGCGGAGCGTACCGTCTGCGAGATGCATCGGATAACCGACTTGAGCCGAACCCATGGAACGCAGCCCGTCTCTGAAGATTCTACGCCTAGCGCCGGACTCTGTGTTCGTCTCCTTCCTCTGTCCATTTTTTATACACTAGTTGTCTTATATTTCTCTCCTTCTCCCCTCTTTTTTCTCTTATAGCCTTTAAGGGCTCATTCGTGCCTTATTCGCACACAACTGACGTGCTATTCGCGCTTCTTATACCTGGGGGCTTCTTTAACATAAGCTTATTTATACGGGCCTCATGCCCAACACATGTGTCACACTTCCGCATGTACCTTTTATTCACCATTATATGCATCGATATGACTTAAGTTTTGGCCAAGCTGGGTTGTCTGGCTCCTGTGCTTACCACTACGTTCCCGATTATTCGTCTAGGAGGTAAAAGGAGCACCTCTGCGATTATTACTGCCGGGTCAGCCGGATGTGTACCTCAGACTGGGTGAAGCCGAAAGCTAGTGTTCTTAAGGGAATATTCGGTCGGTGAACTAAAAGATGATTTTCACCTATTTATTTACCCGCCCCCAGATGTTTCTCTGCCTTTTTTTCGCAGTCCGGAGATGCACTTTAGGGCATGCCTCCCAGGGAAAGGAACCCCTAACGGAACTATTCTCCCTGGAAGATGTTTCTTACTAACCATGTAATATAACATAACTAGTTGGTCACTTGTCTGTTCAAGCACTAATGACCCCTACACCTGGTCTCCACGCATCCCCCGGTTCTTACATAACCGAGAGGGTATTCGGACACACTCCGGACTATCGGTCCCGAGGTTGAAGCGAAAAGGTCTGCCATGACAAACGATCTACAATCCGGCTAGAAGGCATTATACATGTCATTTTAAATTACAAAGTCAATTTGACTGGTTATACTCCTTGAGGGAGTCCTGGATTAGGGGGTGTCCGGATAGCTGGACTCTAGGACTATGAAGATACAAGATTGAAGACTTCGTGCCGTTTCCGGAAGGGACTTTCCTTGGCGTGGAAGGCAAGCTTGGTGATGCGGATATTTAGATCTCCTACCATTGTAACCGACTTTGTGTAACCCTAACCCTATCCGGTGTCTATATAAACCGGAGGGCTTTAGTCCGTAGGACAACATACAACAATCATACCATAGGCTAGCTTCTAGGGTTTAGCCTCCTTGATGTCGTGGTAGATCTACTCTTGTACTACCCATATCATCAATATTAATCAAGCAGGACGTAGGGTTTTACCTCCATCAAGAGGGCCCGAACCTGGGTAAAACTTCGTGTCCCTTGTCTCCTGTTACCATCCGCCTAGACGCATAGTTTGGGACCCCCTACCCGAGATCCGCCGGTTTTGACACCGACATTGGTGCTTTCATTGAGTGTTCCTCTGTGCCGTCGTCATCAAGAAGGATGCCTCATCCCGTCTTTAAAGACGGCACCGTTGCCAAGGGAGCTTTGGCTGTCGGCCAAACTCTCCGGCTGGGTGGTTTTCTTATGACCGCCTGTTCGGCTGCTGCGCCGAAGATGACCTCTCGGATCATCAAAAGCAATCTTCATGTCAGTTCCGAACTCGCCGAGCAGTTAGATCCAATAGAGCTCTCTTCCCTGAATGAGCTCTTGGATCGCATCGCCGCCCTGGGGGTCGCTACAGATTACGACAAGGTTGGGCCTAAACCCGATCTAAGAGAGATTAACTCTCCCCAGGCCACCCATCATGTTGTCGTGGTAGAAGGGCAGTGCGGCGACCTTTCATCTATCTTAACGACTAATTACGTCCGGATTCCCGGTCCCTCCAGGCCGGATACCCGCGGAGGGGAGGATATAACTCAAGACCTGAACTTAGAATCAGGCAATGGGCTAGACTCATGGGATAACATCCAAGAACCTAAGCTTCAGAGTTCGGAAACTCCTTGGCCTCTGAGTCTCGGATCAGGTGAGGTTTCGGATCTAATCCCACCCACCCACCCGAACATAAGCGATCTATCCAAAATTAGGCAAAAGCCCGAAGAAACAGTACACCATTACTGGACCAGATTCCTCCTGGTTCTGAACAGGATAAAGGACTGCCGCGAGGAAGACGCCATCTCAATCTTCTGCAATAATTGCACGGACAAGGGAATCCTTAACGCCATAAGTCGTCATGATATTACATGCCTTTCTGACTTGGCGTCCATAGTACAAAAGTACAGTGCGATGGAAAGCGCCTGGAAAAGCGAAATAAAATTTTGGGATAATCCGGCCCTAAATAGAAACCCCGTCCGGAACAAAAGGGTGCATCATCGACAGACACCCGGGTTAAACACCAAAAAACAAAAACCCTCTACAGGGCATGGAACCGTACTGGAAGGATGGCTTAATGGACCCTGTAAAATTCACAGTACAGAGGGCGCCATGCCAACTCATAGCCTTAGAGCATGTTGGATACTCCGGCAGGTGGCCAAAATTGGCGAAGATCTCCTAATTCCGGAGGCCGCAGAAAGCCACCCCAGGGTCACCAGTACAGTCTTAACAGTCTTCGAGACTTTCGCATCAAATAATATACGAAAAAGAACACTCCGCGGCCTTGCCGAAACCAAGTAGCAACAGTAAACCCATGGAGTGACACGGCTATTACTTTTAATGCCAGTGATGAACCTAAATTCCGAGCAGCCCGAGCACCAGCCGCACTGGTCCTCTGTCCAATAGTGGACGGCTTTCGCCTCACCAATGTACTCATGGATGGAGGCAGCGGATTGAACCTCATTTACAAGGAAACCCTTCAAAAAATGGAAATAGACTGGAACCGCATCGAGCGAAGCAGCACAACCTTTAGAGGAATAATCCCCAGTCGGGAAGCGCGCTGTCCAGGAAAAATCACACTAGATGTGGTGTTCGGCACGCCGGATAATTACAGGTCCGAAGAGGTCACGTTCCATGTGGCCCCGTACAGTAGCGGATACCACGCTCTGCTCGGGCGGGAAGCATTGATAATCTTCCAAGAAATACCCCATTACGGGTACATGAAGCTCAAGATGCCCGGGCCAAATGGAATCATCACTCTCGCTAGTGATCCAGACACAGCACTCCGCGACGAAAATAAGACAGCCGCACTGGCCCTTGAGGCACTATTCGAAGCCCTAGCGGCTGAGGAGCTGACTGCGCTGTGCTTCACGGTGAACAGGGACGATGTGATACTCGACAAGAGATCCAAGTCCACCTCCTTTAAATCAGCGGATGAAATAATCAAATTCCAGGTCCATCCAATGGACCCAATAAAACAGCTTCCATTGGGGCGCAATTAAACCCTCATGTAGACGCCGCACTGCGAGAATTCCTACGTGAAAATTGGGACATCTTCGCCTGGCACCCTTCAGACATGCCAGGAATCCCACGCAGGCTGGCCGAACATAGCTTAAATATCCTAAAAGGATTCAAACCTCTCCAACAAGCTCTTCGGCGTTTTTCCGAACCTAAGAGACAAGCCATGGGAGAGGAGCTAGCCAAGCTATTGGAGGCCGGATTCATCAGAGATATAAAACATCCGGACTGGCTAGCAAACCTGGTGATGGTACCAAAGAAGGACAAATCCTGGCGCATGTGCGTGGATTTTAAAGACCTTAATAAGGCTTGTCCAAAGGATCCCTTTCCCCTCCCCCGCATCGATCAAATTATCGACGCTACCGCAGGACATGATTCGTTGTGCTTCCTCGACGCATATTCCGGCTACCATCAAATCAAGATGGCGGAATCTGACCGAGCCGCAACGGTATTCATCACACCATACGGCCCATTCTGCTTCAACATGATGCCCTTTGGGCTCAAAAACACCGGCGCAACATATCAACGCATGATTCAAACATGTCTGGCAAACCAGATCGGCAAAACAGTGGAGGCATACGTGGATGATGTGGTCGTAAAAACAAGACATGTCGAATCTCTAGTAGACGACTTGAGGCTTACATTTGACAATCTCCGAACATACGACATAAAGCTCAACCCGGAAAAATGCGTTTTCGGCGTTCCAGCCGGAAAGCTCTTGGGCTTGATTGTATCCGGTAGAGGAATCGAAGAAAATCCAGCCAAGATCCGAGCTCTGTCACAACTGGACATCCCAAAGGACCTCAAACAAATACAAAAATTAATAGGATGCGTGGCGGCTCTAAGCCGCTTTATCTCCCGCCTGGGAGAAAAGGCTCTACCTCTTTACCGCCTCCTTCGGCGCATCGAACACTTCGAGTGGACGGATGCCGCCTTGGCCGGACTAAACGAAATAAAGGCCATATTGGCAACAAACCCAGTCCTGGCCGTGCCAAACATTGGCGAACCAATGCTATTGTACATTGCAGCAACCCATCAGGTTGTAAGCGCAGTGCTCGTCGTCGAACGAGAAACGGACGGACACAAATTCCCCCTTCAAAAGCTGGTCTACTACGTGTTCACTGTCCTGACTCCATGCAAATCACGGTACCCGCATTATCAAAAGATTGCATACGCGGTATTCATGGCATCCCAGAAGCTGCGACACTACTTTCAAGAGTGTTCGATAACAGTAGCCTCGGAAGTACCACTCAACGATATTATAAACAACCGCGACGCAACGGGCCGGATTGCAAAATGGGCCATTGAGATCCTCCCATTCGACATAACTTATAAGCCACGGCGATCTATAAAATCGCAAGTTTTGACCGACTTTGTCGCAGAATGGACGGAGGCCGAACTCCCTAAAGAGTACGGCACATATTCAAACCGGATCATGCATTTCGACGGCTCCAAAATGTTGGTTGGTCTAGGGGCTGGCGTCGTTTTGACGTCCCCCATAGGAGACGCAGTTCAATATGTGCTCCAGATTATGTACACAGACTCCAACAATGCAGCCGAATACGAGGCCCTTCTACATGGTTTTCGGATGGCAGTATCTATGGGTATTCAACGCCTAGAGGTGCGAGGGGATTCGAACCTCGCAATATCCCAAATAAATGGAGACTTTGATGCCAAGGATCCGAAAATGGCAGCCTATCGCAACGCCGTCCTAAAAATGTCAGCTCGGTTCGAAGGGCTCGAATTTCATCATATAGCCCGGGAGAACAATCAGGCGGCAGATGTCCTGGCACACATCGGCGCAAAACGCGACGCAGTCCCCCCCCCCCCAACATCTCCTTGGAAAGGTTGTTCAAGCCATCCGTAGTATGGGAAGGGGAATCCGGCAATAGCAGCCCGGACTCGACCGCACAGCCCGATGCCAAACAATCTGACACAATTGGAGGCTTTGCCAATGAAATCACACATTCAACCCACGTAATAATGGCCGTCATCGCCCTGTGGACAGAACCATTCCTAGCCTACCTTACTAGGCAGGAACTCCCAGAGGACCAAAACGAGGCACGCTGCATAGTGCGGCGATCTAAAGCCTACAAAGTCCACGAGGGAGAGCTTTATAAGAAAAGTACTACCGGAGTCCTTCAAAGGTGCATCTCCGAAGAGGAAGGGCGGAACTTGCTGGCTAAAATTCATGCCGGACTCGGTGGTCATCACGCTGCAGCTCGGTCCCTTGTAAGCAAGGCTTTCCGTACAGGCTTTTATTGGTCAACGGCCCGGGCAGACGCTGAGGACTTAGTCCAACGATGCGTCGGTTGCCAGCTTTTTGCAAAGCAAAGCCATATGCCACCCATCGCCCTCCAAACTATCCCCATAACTTGGCCCTTTGCGGTCTCGGGGCTTGACATAGTGGGACCCCTTAAAGGTGGAACCCACAAGAAAAAATACTTACTGGTCATGGTGGATAAGTTCACCAAATGGATAAAAGCCAAACCTGTTAAGACGGCCGAATCCGGACCGGTGATAGACTTCATATCCGAGGTAGTACACCGTTATGGCGTCCCCCACAGCATCATCACTGATAACGGCACGAACTTTACGGCTGATGAGGTAAAACTCTGGTGCAAAAACATGGGCATCAAGCTCGATTATGCTTCCGTCTATCACCCACAAACTAACGGACAGGTCGAACATGCAAATGGTCTTATCATGAGCGGCATCAAACCCAGATTAGTGCGGTCCCTTAAGGAATCTAACACGCACTGGGTAGAGGAGCTCGACTCCATACTTTGGGGGCTGCGGACCATGCCAAATGGCACCACCGGATACACACCATTCTTCATGGTGTACGGCGCAGAGGCAGTTTTGCCCTCCGACATAATTCATGACTCACCTCGAGTGCGCATGTACGAAGAAAGAGAAGCCGAGCTCGATCGGCAGGACAGTTTGGACGCCTTGGAGGAGGAGCGCGACGTGGCCAAAGCCCGTTCTGCATTCTATCAACAGCAGGCTCGAAGATATCAAAGCAGAGAAGTACGGGCCAAAAATTACAACGTGGGCGAATTAGTTCTACGCCTACCGGACAAGAAAAAGGACAAACTCAAGCCAAAGTGGGAAGGTCCCTTCATAATTGACCAAGTCCTGACTGGCGGAGCGTACCGCCTGCGAGATGCGTCGGACAACCGACTCGAGCCGAACCCATGGAACGCAGCCCGTCTCCGAAGATTCTATGCCTAGCGCCGGACTCTGTGTTCGTCTCCTTCCTCTGTCCATTTTTTATATATACTGTCTGTCTTATATTTCTCTCCTTCTCCTCTTCTCTTATAGCCTTAAAAGGCTCATCACATGACGTGCTACTCGCACTCATTAAACCTGGGGGCTTCTTTTAACAGAAGCTTATTTACACGGGCTTTATGCCCAAGACATGTGTTACACTTCCGCTTGTACCTTTTATTTCACCATTATATGCATCGATATGACTTAAGTTTTGGCCAAGCTGGGTTGCCTGGCTCCTGTGCTTACCCCTACATTCCCGATTGTTCGGCTAGGTGGTAAAGGGAGCACCTCTGCAATTGTTAATGCCGGGTCAGCCGGATGAGTAGCTCAGACTGGGTGAAGCCGAAAGCTAGCATTCTTAAGGGAATATTCGGTCGGTGACCTGAAAGATGATTTTTCCAATTATTTATCTATGCGCCCCCAGACGATTTTTCCTGCGTATTTTTCGCAGAATGGACATGCACTTTAGGGCATGCCTCCCAGGGAAAGGAACCCCTAACGGAACTATTCTCCCTGGAAGATGTTTCTTACTAACCATGTAATATAACATAACTAGTTGGGCACTTGTCTGTTCAAGCACTAATGACCCCTACGCCTGGTCTCCATGCATACCCCGGTTCTTATATAACCGCAAGGGTATTCAGACACACTCCCGACCGTCAGGTCCCGAGGTTGAAGCGAAAAGGTCGGCCATGACAAACGATCTACAATCCGGCTAGAAGGCATTATAAATGTCAATTAATTTACATAGTCACTCTAACTGATTGTATTCCTCTTCAATACCATCTAACAGGTTGTCTAACTTATAGTCCTGCTGGGAATACTTTGCAGCCAATTCTACTTGGCCGTATACTAAGCTTACAGGGATCTCCTTCCCATCGGGCCCTATAGGTCTGACCTCGGCCATGTGGTTTGGGTCAGCCTTTGTGTACCGCGTCTTCACCATGGCCCAGGCCTCCCTAGCGCCTTGACGACAGGCCGATATCTTCCACAATCGGAAGCGCCGCCGCACTCCCTTCAGCTTCTCTGCAAGCTCTCCAAGGCCCTCGGGCATGGAGAGGGATGGCCATAAGGCTTGGGCAACGCCTTGAATCGCCTGCCGAACTCGCTCGTGCAGTTGCGAGAGCTCGGGAAGAGGGTCACCCGTAGAACCGGGCATATCCTCTGCAGGATGACCTGTTAGCATACCTACAGACATCACTCCGTTAGTCGACTTCCTCGCCAAACTATTTTTTCAAAGTTCGTTCAAGCACTTACTAGATATGCCACGTCGAAGCTGCTGATTCTCCTTAACGGAGTCCGACAGCTGGGCACAGACATCTTTTAGTTCAACACCTAGCTTGGTGTTGGCATCCTGAAGATCATTCTTCTCCCGCCTAACCTTTGTCAGCACGCTCTCGCCAGCCTTTAGCCGGCGTAGGAGTTGTTGCCTGTCCGGATCTAGTCCGGCGCCATCTGCAATTTCATTTGTTAGATTTGCACATATGCCGCATTTCACACTTATCTTTTTGAAGCATATATTACCAGAGGGGGTCTTCTTAGGCTCCCCTGTCGCGGCCAGTGCGGCCTCAAGTTGGGCTTGGCACTCTTCTAACTCCTGAGACAACTGGGTATTCTTCTCTGAAAGAACGTGCATATTACATGATCCTTAAATCATTTATTCTCACTGCTTCAAGTCTCGGGCGCTACTGGTATATATAACCATTAAAATTTTCTCACTCGTATGTCTTTTACATATTGCTCCGTGGCTCTGGCTAGGCCATTCTGAGCGGCACGGAGATATGCATCTCCCGAATTTAAGGCGTCCAACGCCTCTTGGGAGAAACAGGCGTCGCGAAGAACTGTCCAGCGACGCCTGTGGTTCATGTCACTTTCCACCTCGGAGGGGTGGCAGACAGCCTGTCTGCGTCCTCTGTCGGAGGAGCGTCCAGTGCGCGCCTCGTGTTCGCCTCCGCCTCCGGTCCAGGCTTTGGATCCTGGCTGGTGGAGGCGCGATTGGCAACCTCTCCGGATATAGTCCGGCAAGGTCTCTTTGTCCTGAGCAGAGCACGAGTGTTAATATGCCTTGAAGGAATAACACCTGGGAATAAGAGGGCGCGCTATACCTTTGCACCGGCGCCTTAGTCCGGACTTCACTTCTTTTGATCCCACGGGGCCCTGCTGCCCCTTGTTGGCTAGTCGCCGCAGGCTCAGCCTCCTGCCTCGAGAATCTTCCCTGCAAAATACGGTCGTTGTCAGGAAACTGAAAACACGCAAGGATGGATTCCTTTTCGAGGTGCTGGGACTCCGGTCTCAGTTACCTGGGAGGCCGGGAGTGGCCCCGGGTAATCGGTCGTAATGGCCACCAGGGCATTGTCCCTGCTCAGCTGATAAAACACCCCGTCAATCAGCTCCACGGATAGGTCCGGATCCTCTTCGGAGGCCGGATCGAGGGACCGTTCTGGATCCTCGGGTTGCGGGGGAGGGCTGTTTATTTCCTTTACTTCCTGGCGCAGTTCCTGCTTTAAAATCATCAGACTATATAACTAATGATGGGAATATAAAACGGATGGGCAAGTAAAATTGTCCACTTACCCAACTCGGAGGATTGTACATAGTAAATCCACCTTGAGGGTTGATGCGGAGAAATTCCTCCTCTTTTCCCTTGTACAAAGCAGACAAGATCTTTATTAGAGCGGCAGCCGAGTCCGTCCCCTTGCGGCCGTGACGGGTAGTGTCATCCTCCCCGTTAAAATCCCACATGGGGTGGCTTCTATATTGAAGCGGTTGCACCCCCCGCATGATGCATACGACCATGACTCCGATCATGGTTAGTCCGGAATGAGCTAGCAGTCTTATCCGGCCCATCAGGTAATGGACGTCCCTGTCACTTTCTTTCTGAGAGCTCCGTGGACGCCAGCTTAAGCGCTTCTTCAGGGGAGCACAGTTGAACTCAGGGAGGCCGATCCGAATAGGAACCGGCAGTGGGACATCCTCTATATAAAACCATTCCGAAGGCCAGTCTTCGGACGCCTTCTTTGGGGTTCCGGATAAATATCCGGTCCCGGCGATGCGCCACACTTCGGCTCCTCCTACTTGATATATTGACCCCCTCTAAGAGCGGGGCACCAGGCAGAATAGCCTCTTCCACAGCGCGAAGTGAGCCTCAATACCCAAGAAGAGCTCGCAAAGGGCAACGAAGCCCGCGATATGCAAGATAGAGGCAGGCGTGAGGTTGTGCAGCTGTAGGCCATAGAACTCCAGAAGCCCCGGGAGAAACGGATGAATTGGAAATCCGAGTCCCCTTATTAGATAAGGGACAAGGCATACCCGCTCTCCTTTGGAGGGAGTGGGGACGCTCTCCACCTGCTCTCCGCCATTATAGGTGGCGAGTCTGGCTCGAACCGGGACCATGTAGGCCTGAGGGAGGAATCCCTTGGTCTGAAGCGATACTAGCTCGCTATGCGGGATGGAGCACCTCTCCCAGTCTCCAGGCTTAGGACTAGAAGGGTGAGAGGAGGAGTTGCGACGATTGGCCATGGTGGAATGGATCTTCGCTGGATTCGCTCTGATGACTACTCACGGAGGGGAGAAGGTGTGGTTTGGATCTAAATCCCCATTCCTTTAAATAGGTGGCTCATTTACGCGGCTAGGGGTGTGAATGTAAAAACACCCAGACTTTTCGTATTCGTTCGAGACGTGGAAGGCGGCCATTATTAGGCGTAGAAGCCAAGGAGCGCTACATTCACAAGAAACAGGACATTATTCAACAGGTACACGGAATCTGGAAGGGAACCCGCCTTGCAATGCCGAAGACAATCTGCGCGTCGGACTCGTCGTCATTGAAGCCTGGTTCGGGGGCTACTGAGGGAGTCCTGGATTAGGGGGTGTCCGGATAGCCGGACTATACCTTTAGCCGGACTCCAGGACTATGAAGATACAAGATTGAAGACTTCGTCCCGTGTCCGGAAGGGACTTTCCTTGGCGTGGAAGGCAAGCTTGGCGATGCGGATATTTAGATCTCCTACCATTGTAACCGACTTTGTGTAACCCTAACCCTATCTGGTGTCTATATAAACCGGAGGGCTTTAGTCTGTAGGACAACTATCGGTGTCAAAACCGGCGGATCTCGGGTAGGGGGTCCCGAACTGTGCGTCAAGGTCGGATGGTAACAGGAGACAAGGGACACTTTATTTTACCCAGGTTCAGGCCCTCTCGGTGGAGGTAAAACCCCACTCCTGCTAGATTAATATTGATGATATGGGTAGTACAAGAGTGGATCTACCACGAGATCAAGGAGGCTAAATCCTAGAAGCTAGCCTATGGTATGATTGTGTATGATGATGGTTGTCCTACGGACTACAACCCTCCGGTTTATATAGACACCGGATAGGGTTAGGGTTACACAGAGTCGGTTACAATGGTAGGAGATCTTGAATATCCGCACGCCTAGCTTGCCTTCCACGCCAAGAAAAGATCCTTCCGGACACGGGACGAAGTCTTCAATCTTGTATCTTCATAGTCCTGGAGTCCGGCTGAAGGTATAGTCCGGCTATCCGAACACCCCCTAATCCAGGAATCCCTCAGTAGCCCCTGAACCAGGCTTCAATGACGACGAGTCCGGCGCGCAAATTGTCTTTGGCATTGCAAGGCGGGTTCCTCCTCCAAGTTCTTCAAGAAGATTACAAACACCAAAAATAGTGTCCGGCTCTGCAAAATAAGTTTCCACATATTGCCATATAGAGAATAATATTAACACAAATCAAATCTGCTGACGTATTCCGCAGTGTGTCATCACACTGCGACCAAGCCTTCTATATAAATTATTTTCATCGTTCCACCTCGGCGCGTTTAGCGAGGCGGTTTCCTTGGCACGTCTTGTCGAAGCAGAGATCGTGTGCCCCTTTCAACGGGATTCTCATTAATACGGACGTGGATAACCCAATCGTGCCCGTTAGCACGTCTTGCTTTAATTAAAGGCTAGTCCAGGACGGTTACGGGGAGGGCTCTTGGTATTCTGCCTCTTATAAAGAGACCAAGGCCCTGTTCCCCGATTCTATTCTCAAAACGAGCTCGCCCGTCGCCTCGAGTTCCAACACCCTAGGCTTCCAGATTTCAGGCGCACCGGACCTTCGACAATGTTCGGCTCCGACCTCCAAGGCCAATGGATGCCCTCCTCTGTTACGGAGGAGGACGTTTCAAGGTTGAGGGAAGCTAGATTCCTGACCAGTGAGATTCCGCACAGGCTGCCTGTTCAAGGACAGGTGATACCTAGCCCTCAGCCCGGTGAGAGCGTGGTATTCATATCCCACTTCCTTCGGGGATTAGGCTTCCCAATGGATCCCTTTGTAAGGGGGCTGATGTTTTATTATGGGCTGGAATTCCATGACCTAGCTCCGGAGTCCATCCTCCATATCTCCTCGTTCATAGTTGTGTGCGAAGAGTTCCTCTGTGTTACCCCTCACTTCGGATTATGGCTCAAGACCTTCAAAGTAGAATCGAAGATAATTGAGGGGCGCCACGCAGAGTGCGGAGGCGCTGCTATAAAAAGAAATGCCGACGCTCCATGGCCCGAGGGCGCTTTTCAGAGGAGCTTGGCTTTTGGCAACAGGAGTGGTTCTACATCACCGCTCCTCGGGGCACCGCATGGGTGGCTCCTCCGGCCTTCCGCTCGGGTCCCCCACCACGGTTAGCATCGTGGATCAACACAGGGTTAGATCGGGGCTTGCCCAAAGATGTTCCTCTGCTGCAGGGCCGCATTAAGGATCTCTTGAAGGGAGACCTCAACCTGGTCAAGGTGACACAAGTCATGCTGATTCACTAGACACTGCCCGGCCAACGTCGCCCCCTTCGCTTGTGGGAATTCAATCCAGAGGGACCGCGAGCTCTCCGGAATTTTATGGGCGTGACGCCTATGGAGATGTATAAACTGTTCTTTGGATCACAAGAAGTGAGTCCGGATTTGACCGAGGATGCTGGTTTAAGCCGCAATCGCCCGGATACTCAGTAGGTGACCTTGCGCCCGGACCTTGTATCCGCATAATTAACTTGCTCTTTAACAGCACTTCTCCTTCTAAGCAGGAGTGGATAGCGCAGGCGAAGCTGATCCGGTGTCCGGCTCCCCTTCCTGAAACCAGGCTGGATCCTGTGCTAGTCAGGATGCTAGAGGTAGTGCCTTTGGAGGGAAATAAGGGGGCAGACAAGGAGACCGTGGCCTCTTCGAAAGAGACCATTCCGAAGAGGGGAATCGATAATTCCCCTCCTAAGGGAAAGAAAAGGGCTGCCTCCGACGACCCGGAAACCATAGCTTCGAAGCGGGGGAAAGAATCCTTGTCAGAGGGCCCGACACCGGGGAGCCCCTCGGCCGAACTAAACCCTCAAAGGGAACAGCTCTCCGGCGAGCCGTAAGTAGAGGAAGAGTTATTCTTTTAAGAGAAATCCTTGGTTATTATCTGAGAAGTTTTAACCGAAACTTTACTTTGTAGTTCGGACCTCAGCCCTTCTCAGCAGAACTCGTCCTCGGGGGATCTTCTTCGGGAGATGATGGAGAGCGGAACGCCTCCTCCTTCTGTATCGCCTAGCAAGGCGGGCGACGCTGAAGTGTCGTCGCGGGGGATTTCTCCGGATCCGCTAGGGGCGGATGGCGGCCATGCAGCCCCCCGAGGTTCTCCGTGTCCGGCCTTTGAGGAAGGCCATGGGATGAGTCCGGCACCATCTGGTGTTCGGCTGGAGGAGCTAAAGATTCTGCTGGGGCGAGCCTCTGTCTCAGAGGAGCATCGCGCGTTGATGAGCACGGTGATTGAAAAGATTTCATCCGCAGAAAGCGGACTGCACGAGGCCGTCAAGAGTTTACTGGCAGGCCTTGAGGTACGTTTTAAATAACGTATATTTGTGTTAATTGCGCATAAATAAAGTGCGCCCTGTGTAGATAGTAGCCCCTGAGACTCTGTGCGTCGTAAAGATGTACGGCGCGCAGAGGATCTTAATCCCAGGTCCTTTAAGTGGCACCTTTATATGTAGGTGGCTGATTGTCCGGAGTCAAGCCGGACTCGTGAATTTGCCGAACTGAAGCGACAACTGGATGAGGCAGAAGCCGACATCGCGCTTGTTAACAAGCGGCTTGATGGTGCTCAAGGTATTGAAATCATTGGGCGACTGTGAGTAAGAGGAGCTTTATGTCAATATCTTACCGTGTGTATGCTTGACGCAGATGGTGCGGCCGTCGTGGAAGGTCTTAGGGCCGAACTCGCCCGAGCAAAGGAACAAGCCAGAAAAAGCGATGCGGCTGCCGTGAAAGCCCTTGAAGAGCTGAAAGCCGAACAGGCTACCCATTGCCGAAGCAAGGAGGAGGTGGCTGATATGGCCGTGATGTTAAAAAGAGCTACTGACCATTATAGGCTTCTTGAAGAAGAAGGTCGGGCGAGGCAAACGAGCTTAGAGAAGGCTGTTACTGACGCCAAGGACGCCCGCTCTGTAATGAGAGCGGCAAGGGAAGAGCTACGTCAAGCCGGACTAATTGCGGATGGAAAGTCCTTCTTGCTGCGGAGAAAATTTTGTGACCCGAGGTTTGCCCCGTTGGACCGAGCGTGGAGTGTAGAGGACACCTATCTGGATTTGGCGGCTAGTGCTGCTGATGCGACCAAACACTTTCAAGATAAGAAGGGTCATGAAGTGGAGAAGCTCTTTTGGTCGCAATTCATCAATCCAGAGCGTCCACTTGCAGTGGACGATCGCCTGGCCCAATGGGCCGAACTGAATAGGTTGTCCGGACTCGCCATGAAGTACGTCACGGATCATCTGTGTCTGGGGAGATCGAAGCCGAAGAGTTATTTCAGCTTGGTGCAACAATTTCTCGACGTGGTGCCACGTATCGATGCTATGAAGAGGTCAGCGTGCACAGAGAGCGCTCGGCTGGCTCTTGCCCGTGTCAAGACATACTGGGCAGATATGGAGCCCACCGTTGTTGCGTCCCGGGATTCGGATAAAAGCCGAATACATTCCGAGCACTATTTTGAGGAAGTCCTCGAAGGCGCTCGCATAATAGAGACGCAGTGCTCGAAGGATGCTATATTATGATAGCATATGTAAATAGTATTTTAATAAATTGTAGGGGCATATTTTTAGACTTGTGCCTTCAAGTATTAGGAACACCTCCTGTGCGGCCGTTTAAATATATAAATTCTGAAAGATTGCAGTCGTTGGCTTCAGCCCCCACGCACATAGTGCGGGGGTGCGTGCAGAAGACGCATTTTCACACTTAACCCAACGTCTTGGTCCTACAAAGGAGGTGATAGCGCAGCGGGCTAGGCAACCGGACTATAATGCTTTAACACTTTCACTTAGCCATAGGAGCTTGACAGTGGGACTCTTTAGGTAGCCCCTTAGTGGCGACTGCATTTACCCGAATTCGGGGTGCATACGTGCCTGACCGGGAAGCGGCCCCTCATCAAAACGGAGGAATTTGATAAATTCCTATAAGTCATCGAGTGGCGACCAGTCTCACGCTACATCATGACAGTCAGTTTTCGGCTTTCTCTACTGAGGTGCTCGCCCGGCCGAACCGGGGCACAATCGCAGTAGTTCTCTTGGTGCTACCTTAGCCGATAAAGCGGAACGTAAGGTAGCCGAACTCAGGAGCCGGGCAACCCAACATTTGACCAAAGACATGATTGGGAGCTGATGCATATAGTGCCAAAACTCGCGACGCCGAACACTCCCTAAGGTGTTCGGTCTTTGTGAGTGCGTGTGAAACAACACCCTTAAACAAAAGAAAAGAGCCCCTAGTGTCCAGGTACGAGCAAGAATTCTGGCGTGGCCACATGCCAAAACGCCAGCCTCCTCCTTGGTTATAGCAGAAAAAACCAGGGGATGTATAGCAGCAAGAGACAGTAAAAAAGGTTTACGCAGGGTCTTAATCTAAAAAGAATCCTTTAGGACGGGTCCCTACTGCACGTCTGCGCCTGTGTCTCCGCTGTGCCGTGTCCTGGACGGGCGCCGCACGACGTACATCTGTAAAAGAGAGGAACTAAATTGAAAATGGGTCGTGCGGAACAAAAAGGATAATAAACAAAATATAAAGTAAAAAATATATAAGGTTGAGCTTTATTGTTTCTGCGTACAACCCCTGGTATGGGGGTATATGGCGTACTAAGCCTGCGTTGATGATGGACTTGTGCCGAACTCGTTGAGTCCGGGTCCCTGGCCTTTAATGACTTATATCGAAAAAGTCCTTTGGCTGGCGAGGCCACTTTATTGTGCGGCTGTTTAAGCGGCTGCGCAATCCTCCGTTTGGAGGAGGCGTATTTTAGTGCGCTCCCTTTAAAGAGATGATGCCTCGAGGACCGGGCATCTTAAGCGTGAGAGATGCATAATGCGGTATTGCGTTAAAGCGAGCGAAAGCTCCGCGCCCCATTAGTGCTTGATAGCGACTTGAAAACGGGACTACATGGAAGGTTAGATTTTCGCGACGAAAATTATTGGGAGAGCCAAATATGACTACAAGCTGGAGAAAACCCATACAATGGGTGTCCGGGCCTGGTGCTACCCCTTGAAAGGAGGTTTTGCTGTGGCGGATTCTTGCTGGGTTTCTGCCCATGTGGTGGATTGTATCTTGATATATCAGGTTTAGTCCACTGCCGCCGTCCATAAGGACATTGGTAAACTGGAATCCGTCGATTATTGGATCCAGTATCCGGGCAGTCCGGCCTGCGTTTTTGATATTTCTAGAACAATCTAGCTGATCAAAAATGATTGGCTTTAGTGACCAGTGGCGGGACTGCTGAGGGGTAGGTTTGATTGTGCGTACCTTTATGGGTGCCACACGTTTTGTTACGTGAAGTGAGTTCACTGTTTTGACTTCTTGCGGGAAGTTCTTTTGTTTCCTGGTGTTCTGCCTTTGGGGTTCGTCCTCTTCTTCACTTGGTGTATCGAGCCCCTTGTGTTCGGCGTTAAGCTTTCCGGATTGTTTAAAAACCCAACAGTCTCTGTGGGTGTGATTGGCAGGCTTCCCAGGAGTACTGTGTATCTGACATATTCTGTCCAGGATTCTATTTAAGCTGGACGGATCATCCCTATTATCCTGAAGGGGTGGTTTTGTCTGATTTTTCCGTGAGCTTTTGAATCCGGCATTGACTGCCGTGCTCTTCGGACTTTTTCCTTTGATTCGGCGACGGTCCTTATTTCGCCGCGGTTTTCCGTTTCCATCCCAGATTTCTGATGTACTTGGGTCGCTAGGGCTGCATCGTGCCAACCAGCTGTCTTCTCCTACGCAAAAGCGGGTCATGAGGCTTGTGAGTGCGGCCATTGTTCTTGGCTTTTCCTGGCCGAGGTGTCTGGCGAGCCATTCGTCTCGGACATTATGCCTGAAAGCTGCTAGGGCTTCGGTGTCCGGACAATCCATTATCTGATTCTTTTTAGTGAGGAATCTGTTCCAGAACTGTCGAGCTGATTCTCCGGGCTGCTGAGTTATTTGACTGAGATCGTCTGCGTCTGGGGGGCGGACATAGGTCCCTTGAAAATTTGCTCGAAAAGCATCCTCGAGCTCTTCCCAACTTCCAATTGTGTTTTCGGGAAGGCTTTTAAGCCAGTGCCGGGCTGGCCCTTTAAGCTTAAGGGGTAAATATTTTATGGCGTGGAGATCATCTCCTCTAGCCATATGTATGTGGAGGATATAATCCTCGATCCAGACTCCAGGGTCTGTTGTTCCATCGTACGCCTCTATGTTGACGGGTTTGAATCCCTCTGGAAATTCATATTCATCGGTGAAACATAGGGGGTGTGCGGCGCCCCTGTATTTGGGTGTGTCGGATTCTGATGATGGATTTTTTTGCATTGCTTGTGAGAGCTTGCTTTCTTGGCCCGTAAATGGACCTGGCTGGGCCATGATGCGAGTCTTTAATTGGGTCGCATGCCGCATTGAGTGCGGGGCCGCTTGCTGTTTTATGGTGGCCGTGGGGTCGTCTATCCGACCGTGTGGCTTTTTTATTTTTTAAATGTGGGGGCTCTAGGGCCTCCTGGTCGAATTCGGGCAGTAGTTTTCTCTTCGGATAGCTTTTGGTGCGGCGGCTGCCGCCGTATTTGTCTGCGGTCTTGATTACCTTGCTCCATCTTGTTCTGAGTGCATCTTCTGCCGTCTTTAGCTTCCGCTTCTGCTTTTTCAGGCTGCGTGCTGTGGCAACGAGCCTTTCATGGAGATTCTTCTACTCCGTGGTTTTATCCGGCGTGAGATCGTCCGGAGTTCTGTTATGGCCGGGGGAGGGTTGTTTGTCCTCTCTATCCGTGTCGCCCTGTTCGGACGGCTGCTATGTGGCATGCTCGTCGTCTACCGGCTCATCCTTCTCTACGGCTGGGTCTTGATCGAGGCGGGGCTTCGCTCGGCATCTACGTCGCCGCTTTGACTGCTTTTCGGAGGGTTTACCCCTTTTTTCGCCCCCTTTTTCCTCGTTGTTGTTTCCTGTAGGGGTATCCACCATGAATACATCGTTAGGTGGGGTGGAGGTCCAGTGCCCTATAGGTGCTGGTCCTAGTTCTTCTCCGTCTTCGTCGTCCATACCGTCGAAGTCTTCGGATCCGAAGTCAAGTATGTCGGTTAAATCATCGACAGTGGCTATTAAGTGGGTGGTGGGTGGGCTTTGAATTTCTTCGTCGTCCGAATCCCAACCTCGCAGACCATAGTCCGGCCTGGGCTCTCCTGATAAAGAGAGAGACTTGAGAGAATTCAGGATGTCACCGAAAGGTGAGCACTGAAAGATGTCCGCGGCGGTGAACTCCATTACAGGCGCCCAATCAGATTCGGTCGGCGGGGGCACGGAAGGCCCGGAGTTCGGAGAAGAATCCGAATCCTTGGAGTCATGGACCGTGCGGAGTGCGGGGCTGGCGTTCGGCTTGATCGCCTTTGAGATCGCAGCCCCCGAGGTGACGTCCAACTGTTCATCCTCGAAGAACACAGCGGGCTCCGAGTCAAGGATCGGGGTCGGAGCGTGTGCGGCCTCCAGGGTACTATTCGGAGGCAGAGCCATATCATGCCCCTCGAAATAGTGCGGCGCGCTTGGCTGTGGCTCGAACCCATCGAAGATCAAGTCTCCGCGGATATCTGTCGTGTAGTTTAAGCTTCCAAACCAGACTTGATGGCCAGGGGCGTAGCTTTCGATCTGCTCCAGATGACCAAGCGAATTGGCCCGCAGAGCAAAGCCGCCGAAGATGAAGATTTGTCCGGGGAGGAAAGTCTCACCCAGGACCTCATCGTTGTTGATGATCAAAGGAGCCATCGGGCCTAAAAGCGACGACACAGAGGAACTCTCAATGAAAGCACCAATGTTGGTGTCAAAACCGGCAGATCTCGGGTAGGGGGTCCTGAACAGTGCGTCAAGGTCATATGGTAACAGGAGACAAGGGACACTTTATTTTACCCAGGTTCGGGCCCTCTCGGTGGAGGTAAAACCCTACTCCTGCTAGATTAATATTGATGATATGGGTAGTACAAGAGTGGATCTACCACGAGATCAAGGAGGCTAAACCCTAGAAGCTAGCATATGGTATGATTGTGTATGATGATGGTTGTCCTACGGACTACAACCCTCCGGTTTATGTAGACACCGGATAGGGTTAGGGTTACACAGAGTCGGTTACAATGGTAGGAGATCTTGAATATCCGCACGCCTAGCTTGCCTTCCACGCCAAGAAAAGATCCTTCCGGACACGGGACGAAGTCTTCAATCTTGTATCTTCATAGTCCTGGAGTCCGGCTGAAGGTATAGTCCGGCTATCCGAACACCCCCTAATCCAGGACTCCCTCAACAACATACAACAATCATACCATAGGCTAGCTTCTAGGGTTTAGCCTCCTTGATCTCGTGGTAGATCTACTCTTGTACTACCCATATCATCAATATTAATCAAACAGGACGTAGGGTTTTACCTCCATCAAGAGGGCCCGAACCTGGGTAAAACTTCGTGTCCCTTCTCTCCTGTTACCATCCGCCTAGACGCAGAGTTCGGGACCCCCTACCCGAGATCCGCCGGTTTTGACACCGACACTCCTCCTCAATACCATCCAACAGGTTGTCTAGTTTACAGTCCTGCTAGGAATATTTTGCGGCCAATTCTACTTGGCTGTACACTAAGCTCACAGGGATCTCCTTCCCATCGGGCCCCACAGGTCCGACCTCGGCCATGTGGTTTGGGTCAGCCTTCGTGTACCGCGTCTTCACCATGGTCCAGGCCTCCCTAGCGCCTTGACGGCAGGCCGATATCTTCCACAATCGGAAGCGCCGCCGCGCTCCCTTCATCTTGTCCGCAAGCTCTCCAAGGCCTTCGGGCATGGAGATGGATGGCCACAAGGCCTGAACGACGCCTTGCATCACCTGCCGAACTCGTTCGTGCAGTTGCGATAGCTCGGGAAGAAGGTCACCCGTAGAACCGGGCATTTCCTCTGCAGGATGACCTGTTAGCATACCTACAGACATAACTCTGTTAGTCGACTTCCTCGCCGAACTCTTTTTTCAAAGTTCGTTTAAGCACTTACTAAATGTGCCGCGTCGAAGCCGTTGATTCTCCTTAACGGAGTCCGACAGCTGGGCACGAACATCCTTCAGTTCAACGCCCAGCTTGGTGTTGGCATCTTGAAGATCGTTCTTCTCCCGCCTCACCTTTGTCAGCACAATCTCACCAGCCTTTAGCTGGCGTAGGAGTTGTTGCATATCCGGATTTAATCCGGCGCCGTCTGCAATTTCATTTGTCAGATTTGCACCCATGCCGCACTTCACAAAATACTTATCTTTCAAAGCGTATATTACCAGGGGGGTCTCCTTGGGCTCCCCTGCCGCGGCTAGTGCGGCCTCAAGTTGGGCCTTGCACTCTTCCAGCTCCTGGGACAGTAGGGTATTCTTTTCTGTAAGAACCTGCATAACAAATGATCCTTAAAACAGTTATTCTAACTGTTTCAAGTCTCGGGGGCTACTGGTATATATATATATATATATATATATATATATATATATATATATATATATATATATATATATATATATATATATATATATATATATATATATATAATTACCAAAATTTTCTTACCCGTATGTCTTTTACATATTGCTCTGTGGCTCTGGCTAGACCATTTTGAGCGGCACGGAGGTACGCATCTCCCGAATTGAAGGCGTCCAATGCCTCTTGGGAGAAACCATCGTCGCGAAGAACTGTCCGGCGACGCCTGTGGTTCATGGCACTCTCCACCTCAGAATTGGTGGCAGATAGCCTGTCCGCATCCTCTGTCGGAGGAGCGTCCGGTGCGCGCCTCGTGTTCGCCTCCGCTTCCGGACCAGGCTTTGGAGCCTGGCTGGTGGAGGCGCGATTGGCAACCTCTCCGGATATAGTCCGGCAAGGTCTCTTTGTCCTGAAGAGAGCACGAGCGTTAATATGCCTTGAAGGAATAACACCTGGGAATAAGATGACGCGCTATACCTTTGCGTCGGCGTCTCAGTCCGGACCACACTTCTTTTCAGCCCGCGGGGCCTTGCCGCCCCTCGTTGGCTAGTCGCCGCAGGCTCGGCAATCAAAAACACGCGAGGATAGATCCCTTTTCAAAATGTTGGAACTTCGGTCTCAGTTACTTGTGAGGCTGGGAGTAGCCCTGGGTAATCGGCCGTAATGGCCACCAAGGCGTTGTCCTTGCTAAATTGATGGAACACCCCATCAATCAGCTCCATACATAAGTCCGGATCCTCTTGGGAGGCCGGGTCGAGGGACCGTCCTGGATCCTCGGGTTGTGGAGGAGGGCTGCTTATTTCTTTAACAGCCTGGCGCAGTTCCTGCATCGAAATAGTTAGACTGAATATTTAACGATGGGAATATAAAACGGATGGACAAGCAAAAGTGTCCACTTACCCAACTTGGAGGATTATACATAGAAAATCCACCCTGTGGGTTGACGCGGAGAAATTCCTCCTCTTCTCCCTTGTACAAAGCGGACAAGATCTTTATTAGAGCGGCAGCCGATTCCGGCCCCTTACGGCCGTGGCGGGTGGCGTCGTCCTCCCCGTTGAAGTCCCACATGGGGTGGCCTCTATACTGGAGCGGCTGCACCCCCCGCATAATGCATGCAGCCATGACCTCGATCATGGTCAGTCCGGAATGAGCTAACAACCTTATCCGGCCCATGAGGTAAAGAACGTCCTTGTCACTTTCCTTCTGAGGGCTCCGTGGACGCCAGCTTAGGCGCTTCTTCGGGGGAGCATTGTCGAACTCAGGAAGGCCGATCTGGACAGGATCCGGCAGCGGGACGTCCTCTATATAAAACCATTCTGAAGACCAGTCCTTAGACGCCTTCTTTGGGGTTCCGGATAGATATCCGGTCCCGGCGATGCGCCACACTTTGGCTCCGCCCACTTGATATATTGACCCCTTTTGAGAACAGGGCACAAGGCAGAATAGCTTCTTCCACAGCGCGAAATGAGCCTCGCAGCCCAAAAACAGCTCACAAAGGGCTACGAAGCCCGCAATATGCAATATGGAGGCAGGCGTGAGGTTGTGCAACTGGAGGCCATAGAACTCCAGGAGCCCCCGGAGAAACGGATGAATTGGAAATCCGAGCCCTCTTATTAAATAAGGGACAAGGCATACCCGCTCTCCTTTGGAGGGATTGGGGGCGCTCTCCGCTTGTTCTCCGCCATAATAGGTGGCATGTCCGGCTCGAACCGGGACCATATAGGCCGAGGGGAGAAATCCTTTTGTCTGGAGCGTCACTAGCTCGCTGTGCGGGATGGAGCATTTCTCCCAATCTCCAGGCTGAGGGCTGGAAGGGCGAGAGGAGGAGCTGCGACGGTCGGCCATGATGGAATGGACCTTGTCGGATACGCTCTGATGAATGCTCGGGGAGGGGAGATGGTGTGGTTTGGATCTAAATCCTCGTCCCTTTAAATAGGCGGCTCATTTACCGGCTAGGGTGTAAATATAAAAACACCCTGACTTTTCGTATTCGTTTGGCACGTGGAAGATGGCCATTATTGGGCGTAGAAGCCAAGGAGCGCTACATTTACAAGAAACCGGACATTATTCAACAGGTACACGGAATTTGGAGGAGAACCCGCCTTGCAATGCCGAAGACAATATGCGCGCCGGACTCGTCGTCATTGAAGCCTGGTTCAGGGGCTACTGAGGGAGTCCTGGATTAGGGGGTGTCCGGATAGCCGGACTATACCTTCGGCCGGACTCCTGGACTATGAAGATACAAGATTGAAGATTTCTTCCCGTGTCCGGAAGGGACTTTCCTTGGCGTGGAAGGCAAGCTTGGCGATATGGATATGTAGATCTCCTACCATCGTAACCGACTCTGTGTAACCCTAGCCCTCTCCAGTGTCTATATAAACCGGAGGGTTTTAGTCCGTAGGACGAACAACAATCATACCATAGGATAGCTTCTAGGGTTTAGCCTCTCTGATCTCGCGGTAGATCTACTCTTGTACTACCCATATCATCAATATTAATCAAGCAGGAGTAGGGTTTTACCTCCATCAAGAGGGCCCGAACCTGGGTAAAAACATAGTGTCCCGTGTCTCCTATTAACATCCGCCTAGACGCACAGTTCGGGACCCCCTACCAGAGATCCGCCGGTTTTGACACCGACAGTGAGATTTACTCATTATTATTCCTAGCTGTCTTCACATTTTTAACCCTGAAGTTGCTTCCCAAGATAAGAGAAGATAAGAGAGAGACAAATCTTTTCACTAAACCCTCTCTCATGCGTCCAAATTCTTCTCAGATTGGCCTGCTACAGAACACCACACAATAATCCATCTACATATTCATTCAAACAATGCTCATGGGACTAAAAAAATACACAGTACTGAATTCTTACCATGGGAGTTTGCGGATGTGATGTATACCGTCGCCTCTGCCTTTGCTGTTGTGCCTGGTGGTGCATATGATACAGTACTCTCCCTAACTCCCTCGACAGGTTCTTGTCTCAGAGCGACCCTACACCATCCCCAAGCTTCACTGCCTCGACACCAAGAAGCGCAGCGGCAACTGATCCTCGTCTGCGGAGGAGCTCGAGGGTATGGTGAGGCTGCTCGGGGCGGCTGACAGTATCAGGCTATGGTCAGCAGCACTGGCAGCACGAGAGCAGAGCAGCCAAGGCAGGTGTGCAGCCGATTGGGGAACTGCCCTTGGCGACAACTAGCTGAAAAATACAAAGGATCCTCTACCCATCCATGATGACATGCATGTTTTAGAAGCTCCTCAGAAATTTTTAGGGACAGAGAAAGTGGGTGTCAGTTGCTCTAAAGAGACTAGGGAAATAAAAAGTCGTACTCGCTTATTTTGGGGACAAAGTTCTGCTACATGAGGATCAGCAGCGATGGTATGTTGGAAATATGCCCTAGAGGCAATAATAAAGTGGTTATTATTATATTTCCTTGTTCATAATAATTGTCCATTGTTCATGCTATAATTGTGTTATCCGGAAATCGTAATACATGTGTGAATACATAGACCACAATCAGGCCCGTATCACACACCTGTGCAGGGTGTGCGCCTGCACAGGGCCCCCAAATCATCGGGGCCCCAAATTTTGACATATTGTGTATACTAATTAACTGATAGTAATTAGGAGCAGGTAGAGTTGAGGGTTGAATAATCAAATAAAATGGAATAGTACTACTCTAGTACTAGTGCTACTCTCTAGGCAAAGAATTAACTCGGCCAATTATTACATGGGACTTTGCACAAATTAATTAACTAGCCTTTCTTTGTGCATGGCTCTCTCCTGCTCATCTTCATTGGACCTCGGGCACAATTCCCTTTTCTCAAATCTTAAATCCTCATCAGAATAAAAAAAAGCTTAAATCCTCACCAATCTTCACTCCTCGCTAATGTTCCACTCCTGATCCCCCATGTACAGATCAACACGTTTCTCTTGACCTCCTTCACCGCCTGTGGCTGGCCCTGCGACCTACGTGCATTGGCATCAACTGGAGCCTCGACTACAGTTGAAGGCTATAAAGTTCTTGTTATTGTTAGACACATCCTGGCTCATCAAGAAGAGCAAATAGAGTCACATACATTGCCGCCCCACAGTTGGCTTCTCACATCAGTCTAAGGTTGCCTCATTCCATTTTATCTTTATCTTTAGTCTTTATTTGTCTCTTTGTTTTACTTTCTAGAATATTACTGTCGAAAACGTTCTTATATTATGAGACGGATGGAGTAAGTCATAATAACATAGAAAAATGTAAGAAAAATATAGATTTGAGGGCCCACATTTTGATGTTGCACCGGGCCTCCGTTTTCTCAAGTACGGCCCTGACCACAACATGTCCCTAGTGAGCCTCTAGTTGACTAGCTCGTTGATCAATAGATGGTTACGGTTTCCTGACCATGGACATTGGATGTCGTTGATAACGGGATCACATCATTAGGAGAATGATGTGATGGACAAGACACAATCCTAAGCATAGCACAAGATCGTGTAGTTCGTCTGCTAAAGCTTTTCTAATGTCAAGTATCTTTTCCTTCGACCATGAGATTGTGCAACTCCCGGATGTTGTAGGAATGCTTTGGTGTGCCAAATGTCACAACGTAACTGGGTGGCTATAAAGGCACACTACGGGTATCTCCAAAAGTGTCTATTGGGTTGGCACGAATCGAGACTGGGATTTGTCACTCCGTGTGACAGAGAGGTATCTCTAGGCCCACTCGGTAGGACATCATCATAATGAGCTCAATGTGACCAAGGAGTTGATCACGGGATGTTGTGTTACGAACGAGTAAAGAGACTTGCCGGTAACGAGATTGAACAAGGTATAGGGATACCGACGATCGAATCTCGGGGCAAGTATCATACCGGTAGACAAAGGGAATTTTGTACGGGATTGATTGAATCCCCGACATCATGGTTCATCCGACGAGATCATCATGGAACATGTGGGAGCCAACATGGGTATCCATATCCCGCGGTTGGTTATTGGCCGGAGAGGTGTCTCGGTCATGTCTACATGGTTCCCGAACCCGTAGGGTCTACACACTTAAGGTTCGGTGATGCTTGAGTTGTTATGGGAAATAGTACGTGGTTACCAAATGTTGTTCGGAGTCCCGGATGAGATCCCAGACGTCACGAGGAGTTCCGGAATGGTCCGGAGGTGAAGATTTATATATGAGAAGTCATCATACGGTCACCGGAAGTATTCGGGGGTTTACCGGTGTTGTACCGGGACCACCGAAGGGGTTCCGGGGGTCCACCGGGAGGGTCCACCTGCCCCGGAGGGCCCTATGGGCTGTATGTGGAAGGGAACCAGCCCGTAAGTAGGCTGGGCGCCATCCCCCCCAGGGCCCATGCGCCTAGGGTTGGGGGGCCTAAGGGGGGGGGGCAAGCCCCCTCCCCTTGGCCGCCCCCCTCTAGATCTCATCTAGAGGGGCCGGCCCCCTTGCCCCTTCGCCCTATAAATAGAGGGGAGGAGGGAGGGAAGCAACACCCTCATCCAAGGCGCAGGCCACCGCCTCTCCAACACCCCCTTCTCCGTTGAGCTTGGCGAACCCCTGCCGGAGAACTGCAAGCTTCACCACCACGCCGTCGTGCTGCTGGAGTTCTTCCCCAACTTCTCCTTCCCCCTTGCTGGATCAAGAAAGAGGAGACGTTCCCGTGTTGCACGTGTGTTGAACGCGGAGACGCCGTTGTTCGACGCTTAGATCGGAATCAATCGCGATCTGAATTGTTGCGAGTACGACTCCTTCATCCGCGTTCTTGTAATGCTTCCGCATCGCGATCTTCAAGGGTATGAAGATGCACTCCCCTCTCTCTTGTTGCTAGTCTCTCCATTGATTGATCTTGGTGATGCGTAGAATTTTTTTTTGATTTCTGCAACGATCCCCAACAGTGGCATCATGAGATAGGTCTATCCGTAGTTTCTATGCACGAGTAGAACACAAGTTGTTGTGGGCATCGATTTTGTCAATTTACTTGCCGTTACTAGTCTTATCTTGATTCGGCGGCATCGTGGGATGAAGTGCCCCGGACCGACCTTACACGTACGCTTACGTGAGACAGGTTCCACCGACTGACATGCACTAGTTGCATAAGGTGGCTAGCGGGTGTCTGTCTCTCCCACTTTAGTCGGATCAGATTCGATGAAAAGGGTCCTTATGAAGGGTAAATAGAAATTGGCATACAAGGTTGTGGTTTTGGCGTAGGTAAGAAACGTTCTTGCTAGAAACCTATAGCAGCCACGTAAAAACTTGCAACAACAATTAGAGGACGTCTAACTTGTTCTTGCAGCATATGCCGTGTGATGTGACATGGCCAAAAGGATGTGATGAATGATATATGTGATGTATGAGATTGATCATGTTCTTGTAATAGGAATCACGACTTGCATGTCGATGAGTATGAGAACCGGCAGGAGCCATAGGAGTTGTCTTAATTTATTGTATGGCCTATGTGTCAATGAAAACACCATGTAATTACTTTACTTTATTGCTAATCGTTAGCCATAGTAGTAGAAGTAACAATTGGCGAGACAACTTCATGAAGACACGATGATGAAGATCATGATGATGGAGATCATGGTGTCATGCCGGTGTTGGAGTAATTGGACACGGATACCCCGAAGACGGAGAGACGATATTTTAAGACATCGGGGCTAGCAAAGCCCCTCAGTCTGATTGCCCGGTCGGCTGCTGGCTGCTGACTGTTGACTGCTCCACTAGGCCGACTGTTGGCTGCCGACTGCTCCACCAGGCCGACTGCTGGCTGCCGATGGCTCCACCAGGCCGACTGCTGGCTGCCGACTGCTCCACCAGGCCGACTGCTGGCTGCCGACTGCTCCACCATGCCGACTGCTAGCTGTCGACTGCTCCACCAGGCCGACTGCTGGCTGCCGATTTTCCGGCCGCCCCTGCCGGCTGTCGGTTGCCGACTCCTCCACCAGGCCGACTGCTCCACCAGGCCGACTGCTGGCTGCCGACTTTCCGGCCGCCCCTGTCGGCTGCCGGTTGCCGACTGCTCCACCAGGCCGGCTGCTGGCTGCCGACTGCTCCACCACACCGGCTGCTGGTTGCCGACTGCTCCAACCAGCCGACTACCCGAAGTCAACTGCAGCCTGACGCGACCCCGACGTGACGGCCGTACCCGACACTGTTCACGTGTCACCCCAGCCATCATGTACAGTGTCCCTTGTCCCTGGGCACTGTTTATGAAGTGACCCAGGGGACAAGGATGACACCCCACCATGCCACTAGCTAGCTAGCTACCATGCCTACATGGCTTACATCCTAAGCTAACTCCCACTATATATATGAGCATCCATCCAGGATGGACTCACTCTCCCACACACTCACCCATGGCACATGCGGCCACACACACACCTATGCTCATATGTATATACGAGATCAGGCTCTTACGACACTGATCTCAGATATAGCTCCAGGAGCACTTTGTACTGCCTGATGTACACCCCAGATATATACTCAGACATGCAGGAGTAGGGGTGTTATCTCTCTGGAGAGCCCCAAACCTGGGTAAACTAGCGCGTTCTACTCGCATACCCATCCCTGGATATTCCGGCAGCAGTCTTGCCCTCACACGAAGCCACCTTGTGGCATATGTCGTCTAGCACCCCTGAGAATACCACGACATTTGGCGCCCACCGTGGGGCGGTACTATGCTACCGCGCTGCTGTTGGTTTCGCAGTCCCGGCGGGACCATCTTCGCCATCACCGCCGCGGCGTCGCGCCGTCTCTCCGGTAGCGCTCAGGGGCTCGACTTCGACCCGCCCCAGGAGCGGCCGCGCGGGACGGCGCGTCCTCGTCGTCGGCCTCGCCACCTTCGTCATCGTCACCGTTGCAACGCCGGCCGGCCGACCGCGCACGCGCCGCGCGTGCGGTGCCTCGTTTCGGTCGGCCGCATCCGTGCGCGCGCCATGCCGCGTCGCTCGCGTCTGCTCCGGCCGAAGCGCGCGTTTGCCACTACATATCTCATCTATGCAAGCAAGCTAGATACAAGTCAAACCATGGTCAAACCATTAGCCAACGGTCAGATACAACCCATACACTAGCAAAATACTACCCAGACTACCCCATACACCCGTGCATAGTCCACATGCAAGCCAGATACGAGTTCGACACAGTCTGTATATTGGTTGGACGATGGCCATACATTATTCAGATAACACCCAGACAATGCGTTTTCTGCACCACTCTTCGTGCGTCTCCGCCCGTACCTGGCCTCGCCGTCCTCGCGCCCGCTGCTCCGCCCTCGGCCGTCTCCCTGGTCATCGGCTCCGGCCTTGCCTCGGATGCACCTCCACGCGCGGGCAGCCTGGCCACCTCTGTCCATGTACATGCATGCACTCATGCCTAGCTAGCAAGCTAGCTTGCAAAGCCGATGGATTCGGCTGCGTATATGCTAGCTTTGCTAGCTAGCAGGGCTCATGTGCACGCGGGCGGCGACGGCGCGAACGCGGCCATCCGGCGGCCGGCCACATCGAGCTCGCCTCGGCAGGACCCACCGCTGCCTCCCGCGGCTTCCCTCCTCCGATTCCGCGTCCTGCGGGTGCCCGGGCCGTCCCACCTCCGTCGTGCGTCCCGCGTCAGGCCGCCTCGCGACGCCCGGCCGACTCCTCCAGCCTCCACCTCGACTCTCCGCCTCCGGCCTTGCCCATGGCTGGGAGTTCCGCCCTCTGCCGTCTCTGGCTCGCCGCGGCCGACTGCTCCCCCCCTCCGGCCGGCTGCGCCGCCGTCCCGGCCGGCTCCGGATGGCTGCCCCGCGCGCCTCGCGCCTCCGCCTCCGGCCTGCCGCAGCTCGGGGCCGGCTCCCGTCCCGCGCGCCTCGCTCCGCACCTGAGCGCCCGAGCGCGCCGGCTCCGGGCCGCTCCGGCCGCCTCTCCTCCAACAGCACCGCAGCGCCGACCCCGTTGCCCTCCGCCTGCTCCATCCCGCGGCCGCGCATCCCGCCGCTTTGCTCCTCCACGGCTCCGACGAGCTGGCCGGCTTCCCCGGGCTCGCGCCCAGATCTCCCCTCCGCGCCCCCACGCCTCTCAGGCACGCTGCGCCGCGCCTCCGTCCGGCCGCCCCGCGCGCGTCCGCGACCCGGACCGTGCCCATGGCCGGCTCTCCGCCCGGTCGCCTGCCGCCCGCGCCGGCTCCGGCTCCGACCCGGCTGGCGCTCGTCCGCCAGCTCCATCGCCTCTGACCCGGCTCCGGTCCCGCTAGCTCGCAGCGTCCGGCTGCGCCCCGCTCCTGGCCGGGTCCCGCTCCACCCGCCTGATGACCTGAAGAAAAAAGAAGAGAGAGAGGACGGCCGGGGCAAGAAAGAAAAGGGCAGCCTGCCCAAGGGCCGGCTGGAAGAAAAGTCAAGCGCCGGCTGCCAAGGAAAAAGTGTGGCTGACTGGTGGCGTCCGGCTGCTCAGATGCGGTTGGCCATAAAAAAAAAGAAAGAAAGAAAGAAGTGGAGGCCGTCTGCTCGCGTGCGAACCGGTTAGAAAAATCAAGGGCTGTGTGCCTACCCGACTGGCCAAGAAAAAAGTGCGTCCGGCTCCCCGCATGGAGTCGGACAGAAAGAAAAAAAAAGTGAGAGAGATGTACGTTCGACTGCATGCAACCGGCTGGAATATGCGTCCGACTGCCAGATGTGCGTCCGACCGCTGACTGCCTGGCCGGCTGCAAAGAGCCCGACCGCTGTGTCGGAGTCCGTCTGCCCAGCCGGCTGAAGAAGAAAAAGAAGAAGACAAGGTAGTTGCCGGAAGATCCGGCCCAACTGCTCAGCAGTCGGCCCGAATTTCGGGGGCTACACCCCGTGGGTGCGCTGGCGTGCCCTCATGGAAAATTGCAGACAAGAGAAAAGTTTTGTCCGGCTGCCAGCAACCGGCAGAAGAGAAAAAGAAGAAAAAAGGGCTCTGCAAGTCGCCTCGCCGCCTGGCCGGTCGAGCCTGACCGGCCGGGACCCTCCTTCGAGCACCCAGGGGCTCGAAGGCTAAACCCAGCGGGTGTGCTGGCGCACTCCGCGAGCGCAGAGCCGCGCCGACTGTCTTCGGCAAACTCCGCCTCGGCTACATGAAAACCAATGTGAGCTCCTCACCCACATATTTTTTGCACCACACAAGCACAGATAACCCCGAGCGATGCTCGGGGGCTATCTCCGCATTTCATTTCAGTCGCATCGCTGTTCACCCCGGCGCCAACCAGAGTTGGCCCGGGGGCTGGCCGGTTGGCTTGAGACATTAGTTCCCACAGACGGCTTAGTAGCGTGCATGGTACCAAAGGCCCACTCTTAGTCACAGACCGCAGAGCGGCTGTCCGGCTAGCAAGAGTGAACGTTGGAGGCCACCCACGCGAAAAACGTCCGGGAAGAAAAACGGATCGGGCGATCCAGTTGTTTCCTTTACAAGTATCTACTCGGTTGAATCCGCTCCCAGACTCTGAGTACTGTACACTCCACTTTGCGGCCCACTCTCAGCCACAGACCACAGAGCGGCTGTCCGGCAAGCAAGAGCACAAGCCAAAAAGCGGAGGGAACACAAAAAGATTAAGGGGGCTCGGACGAAACCGAGTCAGCACCCTCCGCATAAAACTTGCAATGCTAAAAGCAAACATTTGATATATCTGCGTGGACTAACTTCGTCATTTTCATGATCATTTCCATGAACACTCGCCAAAAAACATCCGCCCAACTTTGCCAAGTTGCCCGGAGGCTTGGGGGCTACTGTCAGAGTAATTGGACATGGATACTACGAAGACGGCGAGACGATATTTCAAGACATCGGGGCTAGCAAAGCCCTCAGTCTGAATGCCCGGTCGGCTGCTGGCTGCTGACTGCGGACTGCTCCACTAGGCCGACTACTGGCTGCCGACTGCTCCACTAGGCCGACTACTGGCTGCCGACTGCTCCACCAGGCCGACTGCTGGCTGCCGACTTCCCGGCTGCCCCTGCCGGTTGCCGGTTGCCGACTGCTCCACCAGGCCGACTGCTGGCTGACGACTGCTCCACTAGGCCGACTGCTGGCTGCCGACTTCCCGGTTTCCCCTGCCGGCTGCCGGTTGCCGACTGCTCCACAAGGCCAGCTGCTGGCTGCCGACTGCTCCACCAGACCGGCTGCTGGCTGTCGACTGGTCCAACCAGCCGACTGCCCGAAGTCAACTGCAGCCTGACGCAACCCCGACGTGACGGCCGTACCTGGCACTGTTCACGTGTCACCCGAGCCATCATGTATAGTGTCCCTTGTCCTTGGGCACTATTTATGAAGTGATCCAGGGGACAAGGATGACACCCCACCATGCCACTAGCTAGCTAGCTACCATGCCTACATGGCTTACATCCTAAGCTAACTCCCACTATATATATGAGCATACATACATACATCCAGGATGGACTCACTCTCCCACACACTCACGCATGCATGCTCAGGCACATGCGGCCACACACACCTATGCTCATATGCATATACGAGATCAGGCTCTTACGGCACTGATCTCAGATACAGCTCCAGGAGCACTTTGTACTGCCTGATGTACACCCCAGATATATACTCACACATGCAGGAGTCGGGGTGTTATCTCTCCGGAGAGACCCGAATCTGGGTAAACTATCGCATGCTACTCGCATACCCGTCCCTGGATATTCCGGCAGCAGTCTTGCTCACACACGAAGCCACCTTGTGGCATATGTCGTCTAGCACCCCCCGTGAGAATACCACGAAAGCCGGTGACGATTATGGTCATGGCGCCCCGAAGATGGAGATCAAAAGGAGCAAAATGATATTGGCCATATCATGTCACTATTTGATTGCATGTGATGTTTATCATGTTTTTACATCTTATTTACTTAGAACGACGGTAGCTTAAATAAGATGATCGTTCGCTAAAATTTCAAGAAAGTGTTCCCCCTAACTATGCACCGTTGTGAAGGTCTGTTGTTTCGAAGCACCACGTGATGATCGGGTGTGATCGATCCTAACATTCGAATACAACGGGTGTAAGCCGGATTTACACATGCAAAACACTTAGGTTGACTTGACGAGCCTAGCATGTACAGACATGGCCTCGGAACATGAGAGACCGAAAGGTCGAACATGAGTCGTATAGTAGATACGATCAACATGGAGATGTTCACCGTTGATGACTAGTCCGTCTCACATGATGATCAGACACGGCCTAGTCGATTCGGATCATGTATCACTTAGATGACTAGAGGGATGTCTATCTGAGTGGGGGTTCATTAAATAATTTGATTAGATGAACTTAATTGTCATGAACTTAGTCTAAATATCTTTACAATATCTCTTGTAGATCAAATGGCCCACGCTAATGTTGCCCTCAACTTCAACGCGTTCCTAGAGAAAACCAAGCTGAAAGATGATGGTAGCAACTATACGGACTGGGTCCGTGACTTGAGGATCATCCTCATAGCTGCCAAGAAAGCATATGTCCTTGATGCACCGCTAGGTGAAGCACCTGTTTTCCCAGCAAATCAAGACGTTATGAATGCCTGGCAGTCATGTAGTGATGATTCTCCCTGGTTCAGTGTGGCATGCTTTACAGCTTAGAATCAGGGCTCCAAAAGCGTTTTGAGTAGCACGGAGCATATGAGATGTTCCAAGAGTTGAAAATGGTTTTCCAAGCTCATGCCCGAGTCGAGAGATATGAAGTCTCCGACAAGTTCTACAGTTGTAAGATGGAGGAGAATAGTTCTGTTAGCGAGCACATACTCAAAATGTCTGGGTTGCACAACCGCCTGTCTCAGCTGGGAGTTAATCTCCCAGATGACGCGATCATTGATAGAATCCTTCAGTCGCTTCCACCTAGCTACAAGAGCTTTGTGATGAATTTCAATATGCAGGGGATGGAGAAAACCATTCTTGAGGTATATTCAATGCTGAAATCAGCGGAGGTAGAGATCAAAAAGGAACATCAAATGTTGATGGTCAATAAAACCACTAGTTTCAAGAAAGGCAAGGGTAAAAAGAACTTCAAGAAGGATGGCAAGGGAGTTGCCATGCCCGGTAAGACAGTTGTCAGGAAGAAGCTGAAGCATGGACCCAAGCCAGAGACTGAGTGCTTTTATTGCAAGGGGAACGATCACTCGAAGCGGAACTGCCCCAAGTACTTAGCGGATAAGAAGGCCGGCAATACCAAAGGTATATATGATATACATGTTATTGATGTGTACCTTACTAGCACTCGTAGTAGCTCCTGGGTATTTGATAACGGTGCGGTTGCTCATATTTGTAACTCAAAACAGGAGCTGCGGAATAAGCGGAGACTGGCAAAGGACGAGGTGACGATGCGCGTCGGGAATGGTTCCAATGTCGATGTGATCACCGTCGGCATGCTACTGAAGGAAATATGCCCTAGAGGCAATAATAAAGTTATTATGTATTTTCTTATATCATGATAAATGTTTATTATTCATGCTAGAATTGTATTAACCGGAAACATAATACATGTGTGAATACATAGACAAACAGAGTGTCACTAGTATGCCTCTACTAGACTAGCTCGTTAATCGAAGATGGTTATGTTTCCTAACCATGAACAAAAGAGTTGTTATTTGATTAACGGGATCACATCATTAGAAGAATGATGTGATTGACTTGACCCATTCCGTTAGCTTAGCACTTGCTCGTTTAGTATGTTGCTATTGCTTTCTTCATGACTTATACATGTTCCTATGACTATGAGATTATGCAACTCCCGTTTGCCTGAGGAACACTTTGTGTACTACCAAACGTCACAACCTAACTGGGTGATTATAAAGGAGTTCTATAGGTGTCTCCGAAGGTACATGTTGGGTTGGCGTATTTCGAGATTAGGATTTATCACTCCGATTGTCGGAGAGGTATCTCTGGGCCCTCTAGGTAATGCACATCACATAAGCCTTGCAAGCATTGCAACTAATGAGTTAGTTGTGAGATGATGTATTACGGAACGAGTAAAGAGACTTGCCGGTAACGAGATTGAACTAGGTATTAAGATACCAACGATCGAATCTCGGGCAAGTAACATACCGATGACAAAGGGAACACCGTATGTTGTTATGCAGTCTGACCGATAAAGATCTTCGTAGAATATGTAGGAGCCAATATGAGCATCCAGGTTCCGCTATTGGTTATTGACCGGAGACGTGTCTTGGTCATGTCTACATTGTTCTCGAACCCATAGGGTCCGCACGCTTAAGGTTTCGATGACAGTTATATTATGAGTTTATGAGTTTTGATGTACCGAAGGAGTTCGGAGTCCCGGATGAGATCGGGGACATGACGAGGAGTCTCGAAATGGTCGAGACGTAAAGATCGATATATTGGACGACTATATTTGGACATCGGAAAGGTTCTGAGTGATTCAGGTATTTTTCGGAGTACCGGAGAGTTACGGGAATACGTATTGGGCCTTATTGGGCCATACGGGAAAGAAGGAAAAGGGACTCAAGGGTGGCCGCACCCCTCCCCTTGGTCTGGTCCGAATTGGACTAGGGAAGGGGGGCGCCCCCTTCCTTCCTTCTCCTTTTCCCTTCCTCTTTTCCTATTCCATATGGGAGGTGGAATCCTACTAGGACTAGGGAGTCCTAGTAGGACTCCACACTTGGCGCGCCCCCTCCTAGGGCTGGCCTCCTCCTCCCTTGCTCCTTTATATATGGGGGCAGGGGGCACCCCAAAGACACAATAATTGATCCTTGAGATCTCTTAGCCGTGTGCGGTGCCCCCCTCCATCATAATCCTCGATAATATTATAGCGGTGCTTAGGCGAAGCCCTGCGACGGTAGAACATCAAGATCGTCACCACGCCGTCGTGCTGACAGAACTCATCCCCGACACTTTGCTGGATCGGAGTCCGGGGATCGTCATCGAGCTGAACGTGTGCTAGAACTCGGAGGTACCGTAGTTTTGGTGCTTGATCGGTCGGGCCGTGAAGACGTACGACTACATCAACTGCGTTGTTATAACGCTTCCGCTTTCGGTCTACGAGGGTACGTGGACAACACTCTCCCCTCTCGTTGCTATGCATCACCATAATCTTGCGTGTGCGTAGGAATTTTTTTGAAATTACTATGTTCCGCAACAGTGGCATCCGAGCCTGGTTTTATGTGTAGATGTTATTTGCACGAGTAGAACACACGTGAGTTGTGGGCGATATAAGTCATACTGCTTACTAGCATGTCACACTTTGGTTCAGCGGTATTGTTGGATGAAGCGGCCCGGACCGACATTACGTGTACGCTTACGCGAGACTGGTTCTACCGACGTGCTTTGCACGCAGGTGGCTGGCGGGTGTCAGTTTCTCCAACTTTAGTTGAACCGAGTGTGGCTACGTCCGATCCTTGCGAAGGTTAAAACAGCACCAACTTGACAAACTATCGTTGTGGTTTTGATGCGTAGGTAAGATTAGTTCTTGCTAAGCCCGTAGCAGCCACGTAAAAACTTGCATCAACAAAGTAGAGGACGTCTAACTTATTTTTGCAGGGCATGTTGTGATGTGATATGGTCAATACATGATGCTAAATTTTATTGTATGAGATGATCATGTTTTGTAACCGAGTTATTGGCAACTGGCAGGAGCCATATGGTTGTCGCTTTATTGTATGCAATGCAATCTCCCTGTAATGCTTTACTTTGTCACTAAGCGGTAGCGATAGTCGTAGAAGCATAAGATTGGCGAAACGACAACGATGCTACGATGGTGATTAAGGTGTCGCGCCGGTGACGATGGTGATCATGACGGTGCTTCGAAGATGGAGATCACAAGCACAAGATGATGATGGCCATATCATATCACTTATATTGATTGCATGTGATGTTTATCTTTATGCATCTTATCTTGCTTGGATTGACGGTAGCATTATAAGATGATCCCTCACTAAATTATCATAGTAAAAGTGTTCTCCCTAAGTATGCACCGTTGCGAAAGTTCTTCGTGCTGAGACACCACGTGGTGATCGGGTGTGATAGGCTCTACGTTCAAATACAACGGGTGCAAAACAGTTGCACACGCAGAATACTCAGGTTAAACTTGATGAGCCTAGCATATAACTGATATGGCCCCGGAACACTGAGACCGAAAGGTCGAGCGTGAATCATATAGTAGATATGATCAACATAGTGATGTTCACCATTGAAACTACTCCATCTCACGTGATGATCGGACATGGTTTAGCTGATATGGATCACGTGATCACTTGGAGGATTAGAGGGATGTCTATCTAAGAGGGAGTTCTTAAGTAATATGATTAATTGAACTTTAATTTATCATGAACTTAGTCCTGGTAGTATTAACATATCTATGTTGTAGATCAATAGCTCACGTTGTTGCTTCCCTATGTTTTATATATGTTCCTAGAGAAAACTAAGTTGAAAGATGTTAGTAGCAAAGACGCGGATTGGATCCGTGATCTGAGGTTTATCCTCTTCGCTGCACAGAAGAGTTATGTTCTTGATGCACCGCTAGGTGACAGACCTATCGCAGGAGCTGATGCAGACGTTATGAACGTTTTGCTAGCTCAATATGATGACTACTTGATAGTTTAGTGCACCATGCTTAACGGCTTAGAATCGGGACTTCAAAGACATATTGAAACGTCATGGACCATTTAGATGTTCCAGGAGTTGAAGTTAATATTTCAAGCAAATACCCGAGTTGAGAGATATGATGTCTCCAACAAGTTCTATAGCTAAAAGATGGAGGAGAATAGCTCAAGCAGTGAGCATGTGCTCAGATTGTCTGGGTACTACAATCGCTTGAATCAAGTGGGAGTTAATCTTCCAGATAAAATAGTGATTGACAGAATTCTCTAGTCACCATCACCAAGTTAGTAGAACTTTGTGATGAACTATAATATGCAAGGGATAATAGAAACAATTCCCAAGCTCTTCGTGATGCTGAAATCGACGAAGGTAGAAATCAAGAAAAACATCAAGTGTTGATGGTTGACAAGACCACTAGTTTCAAGAAAAGGGCAAAGGGAAGAAGGGGAACTTCAAGAAGAACGGCAAGCAAGTTGCTGCTCAAGTGAAGAAGCCCAAGTCTGGTCCTAAGCCTGAGACTAAGTGCTTCTACTGCAAAGGGACTGGTCACTGGAAGCGGAACTGCCCCAAGTATTTGGCGGATAAGAAGGACGGCAAAGTGAACAAAGGTATATTGGATATACATGTTATTAATGTGTATTTTACTAGTGTTTATAGCAACCCATCGGCATTTGATACTGGTTCAATTGCTAAGAGTAGTAACTCAAAACGGGAGTTGCAGAATAAACAGAAACTAGTAAAAGGCGAGGTGACGATGTGTGTTGGAAGTAGTTCCAAGATTGATATGATCATCATCGCACACTCCCTATACTTTCGGGATTAGTGTTGAAACTAAATAAGTGCTATTTGGTGTTTGCGTTGAGCATGAATATGATTTGATCATGTTTGTTGCAATACGGTTATTCATTTAAATTAGAGAATAATTGTTGGTCTATTTACATGAATAAAACCTTCTATGGTCATACACTCAATAAAATGGTTTGTTGGATCTTGATCGTAGTGATACACATATTCATAATATTGAAGCCAAAAGATGCAAAGTTAATAATGATAGTGCAACTTAATTGTGGCACTACCGTTTAGGTCATATTGGTGTAAAGCGCATGAAGAAACTCCATGCTGATTATGAATCACTTGATGCTTGCGAGCCATGCCTTATGGGCAAGATGACTAAAACTCCGTTCTCCGGAACAATGGAGCAAGCAATTGACTTATTGGAAATCATACATACTAATGTATGTGGTCCGATGAGTGTTGAGGCTCGCGGGGGGTATCGTTATTTTCTGACCTTCACAGATGATTTGAGAAGATATGGGTATATCTACTTGATGAAACATAAGTCTGAAACATTTGAAAAGTTCAAAGAATTTCAGAGTGAAGTGGAAAGTCATCATGACAAGAAAATAAGGTTTTTACGATCTGATCGCGGAGACAAATATTTGAGTTATTAGTTTGGTCTTCAATTAAAACAATGTGGAATAGTTTCACAAATTCGTGCCACCTGGAACACCACAGCATAATGGTGTGTCCGAACGTCATAACCGTACTTTATTGGATAATAGTACAATCTATGATGTTTCTTACCGATTTACCACTATCGTTTTGGGGTCATGCATTAGAGACAGCTGCATTCACGTTAAAAAGGGGCACCTTCTAAGTCCGTTGAGACGACACAATATGAACTGTGCTTTGGCAAGAAACTAAAGTTGTCGTATCTTAAAGTTTGGGGTTGCGATGCTTATAAGAAAAAAGTTTCATCATGATAAGCTCGAACCCAAATCGGAGAAATGTGTCTTCATAGGATACCCAAAGGAGACAGTTGGGTACACCTTCTATCATAGATCCGAAGGCAAGACATTCGTTGCTGAGAATGGGTACTTTCTAGAGAAGGAGTTTCTCTCGAAAGAAGTCAGTGGGAGGAAAGTAGAACTTGATAAGGTAATTGTACCTTCTCCCTTATTGGAAAGTAGTCCATCACAGAAATATGTTCTTGTGACTACTACAGCAATTAGTGAGGAAGCTAATGATGATGATCATGTAACTTCAGATCAAGTTACTACCGAACCTCGTAGGTAAACCAGAGTGAGACGGTAATCCTGTTCTGGAGGTCATCTTACTTGACCATGATCAACCTACGAACTACGAGGAAGCGATGATGAGCCTAGATTCCGCGAAATGGCTTGAGGCCATGAAATCTGAGATAGGATCCATGTATGAAAACAAAGTATGGACTTTGGTGGAATTGCCCGATGATCGGCAATCCATAGAGAATAAATGGATCTTCAAGAGGAAGACAGGCGCTGATAGTAGTGTTACTATCTACAAAGCTAGACTTGTCGAAAAAGGTTTTTGACAAAGTTCAAGGTGTTGACTACGATGATATTTTCTTACTCGTATCTATGCTTAAGTCTGTCCGAATCATGTTAGCAATTGCCGCATTTTACGAAAACTGGCAAATGGATAAACAAAACTGCATTCCTTAATGGATTTATTAAAGAAGAGTTGTATATGATGCAACCAGAAGGTTTTGTCAATCCTAAAGGTGCTAACAAAATGTGCAAGCTCCAGCGATCCATCTATGGACTGGTGCAAGTATCTCGGAGTTGGAATATGCGCTTTGATGAGATGATGAAAGCATATAGTTTTATACAGACTTGCGGTGAAGCCTGTATTTACAAGAAAGTGAGTGGGAGCACTACAACATTTCTGATAAGTATATGTGAATGACATATTGTTGATCGGAAATAATGTAGAATTATTCTGCAAAGCATAAAGGAGTGTTTGAAAGAAATTTTTCAAAGAAAGACCTCGGTGAAGCTGCTTACATATTAAGCATCAAGATCTATAGAGATAGATCAAGACGCTTGATAAGTTTTTTCAATCAGTACATACCTTGACAATATTTTGAAGTAGTTCAAAATGGAAAAGTCAAAGAAAGAGTTCTTCGCTGTGTTACAAGGTGTGAAATTGAGTAAGACTCAAAGCCCGACCACGGCAGAAGATAGAAAGAGAATGAAAGTCATTCCCTATGCCTCAGCCATAGGTTCTATAAAGTATGCCATGCTGTGTACCAGATCTATTGTATACCTTACACTGTGTTAAGCAAGGGGGTACAATAGTGATCTAAGAGTAGATCACTGGACATCGGTCAAAATTATCCTCAGTGGAATAAGGAAATATTTCTCGATTATGGAGGTGACAAAAGGTTCGTCGTAAAAAGTTACGTCAATGCAAGTTTTGACACAGATCTGGATGACTCTAAGTCTCGATCTAGATACATATTGAAAGTGGGAGCAATTAGCTAGAGTAGCTCTGTGCAGAGCATTGTAGACATAGAATTCCCAAAATACTTACGGATTTGTATGTGACAGACCCGTTGACTAAAATTATCTCACAAGCAAAACATGATCACACCTTAGTACTCTTTGGGTGTTAATCACATAAGCGATGTGAACTAGATTACTGACTCTAGTAAACCCTTTGGGTGTAGGTCACATGATGATGTGAACTATGGGTGTTAATCACATGGTAATGTGAACTATTAGTGTTGAATCACATGGTGATGTGAACTACATTATTGACTCTAGTGCAAGTGGGAGACTGAAGTAAATATGCCCTAGAGGCAATTATAAAGTTATTATTTATTTCCTTATATCATGATAAATGTTTATTATTCATGCTAGAATTGTATTAACCGGAAACATAATACATGTGTGAATACATAGACAAACAGAGTGTCACTAGTATGCCTCTACTTGACTAGCTCGTTAATCGAAGATGGTTATGTTACCTAACCATGAACAAAAGAGTTGTTATTTGATTAACGGGATCACATCATTAGAAGAATGATGTGATTGACTTGACCCATTGTAACATCCCAAAATTTTGAACTTTGGAATGTTAATTATTTAAATAGGAGTAATTCAAAACTTTCTTGTGTTGATTAATCTTAGATAAATTCTGCTCTAATTTAAAACTTCTGGAGTTGTTGAAACTCAAAATTATTTGATAGTTGTTATTATAATGCTCTTTATGTGCTTTTGTTGCATAAAATTCTTTTCCAAAGATGCATTTGTGTTGTCAAAAATGTTCACTATTTCATAAAGTAGCAGTAATGTTTTATTTTGTGTTCTGTATATTTTATAGGATTTAAATTCCTATTTATTTATCTTTACGAGACACTTCCAACTATCTCTTTATGTGCTTATGGTCCTGTAGAAAACTTTCTTGATTGACTTGACCCATTGTAACATCCCACGATTGAGCAAGCCAACCTTGGCCCGAAGCTCTCGCGCCAGCGTGACTCCAGCCACCTTCTTCCGTCGTCCCCGCTCGTCACTGACACCGTTCTGGACGTCTTCGAGACTGCCGTAGAGCTACGTGTCTCGTACGCCACCATACGGAGTTCGGAGACCACCGGAGCAAGCGCCACCATCACCGCCCAAGGCGCCGGCCCCGTCTTCTTCAAGTCCGTCGACAATCCCTCCTCTGTTCTCCTGTGAGCATCCCCGTTCGTCCGATCTTCATCCGACCGCTGAAATTAGGTCGCCTCTGTTTTTTTATTGCCGAATCGTTTTCCTTTAAATTGCGGCTGTTCGCAGTTTAAGCCTCCTGGCGGACAACCAATAGCCACTAGTGTCACGCCACGTGGCACATCTGCAGTAGCCGCGGCAGTTCTTCCCAGAACGCTTTTATGGCATACTTTTTCTTTGTAGATTCCATACCAAATTTTCATTTAGGTTTATCTTGAGATCCGTAACTCTAAATGCACCGATTCTTTTTCCTGTTTACTCTTAGTGACCAGGAGAATATTTTAGAACCAAAGTTGCACATTTTCGAACTGTTCAAATTTGAATTTATTTAAATTTGAATTCGAACTTCCGAAGACCATATCTTTCAAACCATTGACCCAAATTAGTTGATTCTTTTTGCATTGTGATCCTACTAGCATGCCTACTGTCATGTTCTGTTATTTAAGTTTTATTTGAATTATTTGTTGTTGGCTTTATTGTGATTGTTACGTGAGTACGGTTTATTTATCGGTGCCTTCGTTAATCATATAGATTGTCCGAAGTGTGAAGTGGAGCGGAATTAAGCGTTAGAGTACTTCAACACCGTTCAAGGCATGTTTGCACTTTTGATTTTGCTCATCCTATATTCTACTATGCATGTGTGATTTTTATGCTATGACATGTGCTTGGTTTGATATGTATGTTCTCTGTTGTCATATTCTGATATTGATTGTGTTGTGTGATCAACTTGCTATGGTAGACATGCGTATGTGTTGAGTTATGCATGGAAGTGGTGAGTGTTTATAGCTGTAGGGTCGGGACTTTGACTCAGGTGAATGCGTCAATGGCTGAGCGCTCTATTGTCCCTAGAGAATGCGCCATGGCTGAGCGCACTTGATTTGTCGGGGCTTTTCTCATGTGAATGCGTCACTGGCTGAGCGCTCTATTGTCCCTAGAGAATGCGCCAGGACTGAGCGCACTTGAGACATCTTGAAGGTCTTTATCATCTGTGTTTTTTGCACCTTGCCTATGTCATGGAGATAGGTGAAGGTAGTTTTACGCGAAACCAACTTGAGTGTTTTGTTTGTCATACTTTGCAGGTAGATGTAGGTTTGCTTTATCATTATGTGTAACTTGCCAATACATTCAATGTATTGACCCTTTGTGGTTGCAACTTATCATGTTGCAAGATTTTCAGGTGATCAGTGAGATACAGTAGGGTTGCGAGTCTTCACTCAGCATTTTCGCTAGTGGGCATTGATGGGTCTCATCGTTTGCTTATGCTACATTTCCGCTGTTATTATTGAGTAAAGCTAGTTATGTACTATGAGTTTGTAATACATTATAAATTCTGGATCATACGTTATAGTGAATGATGCACTTGTTATTTGATATTCATATGTACTGTGTGTGCTAGCGAGTCGATCCAGGGACTAGCATGGTAAGCATAGAGACATCAAATCTTATCAGATTCGGGTCGTTACACCCATTCCGTTAGCTTAGCACTTGATCGTTTTGTATGTTGCTATTGCTTTCTTCATGGCTTATACATGTTCCTATGACTATGAGATTATCCAACTCCCGTTTGCCGGAGGAACACTTTGTGTGCTACCAAACGTCACAACATAACTGGGTGATTATAAAGGAGCTCTACAGGTGTCTCCGAAGGTACATGTGGGGTTGGCATATTTCGAGATTAGGATTTGTCACTCCGATTGTCGGAGAGGTATCTCTGGGCCCTCTCGGTAATGCACATCACATAAGCCTTGCAAGCATTGCAACTAATGAGTTAGTTGTGAGATGATGTATTACGGAACGAGTAAAGAGACTTGCCGGTAACGAGATTGAACTAGGTATTAAGATACCAACGATCGAATCTCGGGCAAGTAACATACCGATGACAAAGGGAACACCGTATGTTGTTATGCAGTCTGACCGATAAAGATCTTCGTAGAATATGGAGGAGCCAATATGAGCATCCAGGTTCCGCTAGTGGTTATTGACCGGAGACGTGTCTCGGTCATGTCTACATTGTTCTCGAACCCGTAGGGTCCGCACGCTTAAGGTTTCGATGACAGTTATATTATGAGTTTATGAGTTTTGATGTACCGAAGGAGTTTGGAGTCCCGGATGAGATCGGGATCGGGGACATGACGAGGAGTCACGAAATGGTCGAGACGTAAAGAACGATATATTGGACGACTATATTCGGACATCGGAAAGGTTCTGAGTGATTCGGGTATTTTTCGGAGTACCGGAGAGTTACGGGAATACGTATTGGGCCTTATTGGGCCATACGGGAAAGAAGGAAAAGGGCCTCAAGGGTGGCCGCACCCCTCCCCTTGGTCACGTTCGAATTGGACTAGGGAAGGGGGGTGCCCCCTTCCTTCCTTCTGCTTTTCCCTTCCTCTTTTCCTATTCCATATGGGAGGTGGAATCCTACTAGGACTAGGGAGTCCTAGTAGGACTCCACACTTGGCGCACCTCCTCCTAGGGCCGGCCTCCTCCTCCCTTGCTCCTTTATATACGGGGGCAGGGGGCACACCAAAGACACAACAATTGATCCTTGAGATCTCTTAGCCGTGTGCGGTGCCCCACTCCACCATAATCCTCGATAATATTGTAGCGGTGCTTAGGCGAAGCCCTACGACGGTAGAACATCAAGATCGTCACCATGCCGTCGTGCTGACAGAACTCATCCCCGACACTTTGCTGGATCGGAGTCCGGGGATCGTCATCGAGCTGAACGTGTGCTAGAACTCGGAGGTACCGTAGTTTCGGTGCTTGATCGGTCGGGCCGTGAAGACGTACGACTACATCAACCGCGTTGTTATAATGCTTCCGCTTTCGGTCTACGAGGGTACGTGGACAACACTCTCCCCTCTCGTTGCTATGCATCACCATGATCTGGCGTGTGCGTAGGATTTTTTTTGAAATTACTACTTTCCCCAACAGCTACCTCTACATTTACCTGCGGGATTAGTTTTAAACCTCAATAATTGTTATTTAGTTCCAGCTTTGAGCATGAACATTGTATCTGGATCTCGTTTAATGTGAGATGGCTACTCATTTAAATCTGAGAATAATGGTTGTTCTATTTATATGAGAGATATGTTTTATGGTCATGCCCCGCTGGTCAATGGTATATTCTTATTGAATCTCGAACGTGATTTTAAACATATTCATAGTGTGAATGCCAAAAGATGTAAGGTTGATAATGATAGTCCCACATACTTGTGGCACTGCCGCCTTGGTCACATTGGTGTCAAACGCATGAAGAAACTCCATGCAGATGGACTTTTGGAGTCTCTTGATTATGAATGATTTGACACGTGCGAACCATGCCTCATGGGCAAAATGACCAAGACTCCGTTCTCCGTAACAATTTAGCGAGCAACCAACTTATTGGCAATCATACATACTGATGTGTGCGGTCCAATGAGCGCTAAGGCTCGCGGTGGCTATCGTTATGTTCTCACCCTAACTGATGACTTAAGTAGATATGGGTATGTCTACTTAATGAAACACAAGTCTGAGACCTTTGAAAAGTTCAAGGAATTTCAGAGTGAGGTAGAGAACCAACGTGATAGGAAAATAAAGTTCTTACGAGCAGATCTTGGGGGAGAATATTTGAGTCACGAATTTGGCACGCACTTAAGGAAATGTGGAATTGTTTCACAAATCACGCCACCTGGAGCACCTCAGCATAATGGTGTGTCTGAACATCGTAATCGCACTCTATTAGATATGGGGTTATGCTTTAGAGACTACCGCATTCACTTTAAATAGGGCTCCGTCGAAATCCGTTGAGACGACACCGTATGAATTATGGTTTGGGAAGAAACCTAAGCCGTCGTTTCTAAAAGTTTGGGGATGCGATGCTTATGTCAAGAAACTTCAACCTGAAAATCTTGAACCCAAATCGAAAAAATGCGTCTTCATAGGATACCCTAAGGAAACTATTGGGTATACCTTCTACCTCAGATCCGAAGGCAAGGTCTTTGCTGCCAAGAATGGATCTTTTCTGGAGAAAGAGTTTCTCTCGAAAGAAGTAAGTGGGAGGAAAGTAGAACATGATGAGGTATTGCCTCTTGAACCGGAGAGTAGCGTAGCTCAGGAAGATGTTTCTATGGTGCCTGCACCGACTAGAGAGGAAGTTAATGATGATGATCATGAAACTTCGGATCAAGTTACTACTGAACTTCGTAGGTCCACAAGGACACGTTCTGCACCAGAGTGGTACAGCAACCCTGTCCTGGAAATCATGTTGTTAGGCAATGGTGAACCTTCGAACTATGAAGAAGTGATGGCGGGCTTGGATTCCAACAAATGGCTTGAAGCCATGAAATCCGAGATATGATCCATGTATGAAAATGAAGTATGGACTTTGACAGACTTGCCCGGTGGTCGGCAAGCCATAGAGAATAAATGGATCTTTAAGAAGAAGACAAACGCAGATGGCAATGTGACCATCTATAAGGCTCGGATTATCGAGGGTTATCGACAAGTTCAAGGGGTTGACTACGATGAGACCTTCTCACCCGTAGCAAACCTGAAGTCCGTCCGAATCATGTTAGCAATTGCCGCATTCTATGATTATGAGATATGGAAAATGGACGTCAAAACGGCATTCCTTAATGGTTTCCTTAAGGAAGAATTGTATATGATACAGTTGGAAGGTTTTGTCGATCCTAAGAATGCTGAAAAGGTATGCAAGGGCTGGTGCAAGCATCTCGGAGTTGGAACATTCGCTTTGATGAGATGATCAAAGCGTTTGGGTTTACACAGACCTATGGAGAAGCCTGTTGTCGGTGTCAAAACCGGCGGATCTCGGGTAGGGGGTCCCGAACTGTGCGTCTAGGCGGATGGTAACAGGAGACAAGGGACACAATGTTTTTACCCAGGTTCGAGCCCTCTCGATGGAGGTAAAACCCCACTCCTGCTTGATTAATATTGATGATATGGGTAGTACAAGAGTGGATCTACCACGAGATCAGAGAGGCTAAACCCTAGAAGCTAGCCTATGGTATGATTGTTGTTCGCCCTATGGACTAAAACCCTCCGGTTTATATAGACACCGGAAAGGGTTAGGGTTACACAGAGTTGGTTACAATGGGAGGAGATCTACATATCCGTATTGCCAAGCTTGCCTTCCATGCCAAGGAAAGTCCCATCCGGACACGGGACAAAGTCTTCAATCTTGTATCTTCATAGTCCAAGAGTCCGGCCAAAGGTTATAGTCCGGCTATCCGGACACCCCTAATCCAGGACTCCCTCAGTAGCCCCTGAACCAGGCTTCAATGACGACGAGTCCGGCACGCAGATTGTCTTCGGCATTGCAAGGCGGGTTCCTCCTCCGAATACTTCATAGAAGATTTTGAACACAAGGATGGTGTCCGTCTCTGCAAAATAAGTTCCACATACTACCATATAGAGAATAGTGTTTACACAAATCTAGTCTGCTGACGTATTTCGTAGCGTGACATCACACCATGGCCAAGCCTTTATTCGAATCGTTTTTACTATCCCATCTCAGCGCGTTTAGCGAGGCGGTTTCCTTGGCACGTCTTGTCAAAGCAGAGATCGTGTCCCCTTATTCCGGGATTCTCATCAATACGGGCGTGGGTAACCCAACCATGCCCGTTGGTGTGTCTCCTCGATCAAAGGCGAGTCCCAAACGGTCACGGGGAGGGCTCTTGGTATTCAACCTCTTATAAAGAGACCAAGGCATTGCTTCTTTCTTTTAATCTCAATCGAATTCTCCCTTCGCCTTGAGTTCCCACACCCAAGGCCCCAGATTTCAGGCGCTTCGAACCCTCGACGATGTCCGGTTCCGACCTTCGAGGCCGATGGATGCCTTCCTCCGTCACGGAGGAAGACGTGATAAAGCTGAGAGAGGCCAGGTTCTTGACCGGAGAAATCTCGCATAGGCTGCCCGCTCAAGGGCAGGTCACTCCCACTCCCAAGCCTGGTAAGAGCATTGTGTTCGTGTCTCACTTCCTTCGAGGGCTAGGCTTTGCGACAGATCCCTTCGTGAGGGGGCTCATGTTTTATTATGGGCTGGAATTTCACGACTTAGCTCCGGAGTCCATCCTCCATATCTTATCGTTTATTGTCGTGTGCGAAGCCTTCCTCCATATTACTCCACACTTCGGACTATGGCTTAAGACCTTTAGAGTAGAACCGAAGATGATCGAGGGAGGGCACGCGGAGTGCAGAGGCGCTGTTATAAGCAAGAATGCTGACGCTCCATGGCCCGAGGGCTCTTTTCAAGAGGAGTTCAACTTATGGCAACAAGAGTGGTTTTATATCGCCGCTCCCAGGGGCTCCAAGTGGGTGGTGCCACCTGCTTTCCGCTCGGGTCCCCCACCACGACTAGCGTCATGGGTCAATAAGGGGCTGGACTGGGGGCCGGCAAAGGACGTGCCCCTGTTGCAGGGCCGCATCCGAGATCTCCTAGAAAGGGACATCAGCCTGGTCGTGGTGACGCAGGTTATGCTAATTCGCCGAGTTCTGCCCTGCAAACGTCGCCCCCTCTGCCTGTGGGAGTTCAATTCGAAGGGACCGCGAGCTCTCCAACACTTTCTTGGCATGACGCCCGTGGAGATGTACAAATTATTCTTCGGATCACAAGTGATGTGTCCGGATTCTACGGAGGACGCAGGACTAAGCTGCAATCGTCCTGATACTCAAGTAAGTAGCCCTGTTCCCGGACACACCATCCGTTCATTTATCACAACATCACCCTTAAAAGAGTTGTCTTTGAAACAGGAGTGGGTAGCAAAGGTGAAGTTAATCAGGTGTCCGACCCCCATCCTGAGACCTCGCCGGATCCCACATTAACCAGGATGCTGGAGATCGTGCCTTTAGAAGTAAACGAGGGGGGCAAGGAAGCTATCGCCTCCTCGAAGGAGGCTGTCAAGAAAGGAGGAACCGGAAATTCCTCTATCCAGGGGAAGAAGAGGACCGCCTCTGAAGACCCGGAGACCATGGTCTCAAAGCGGGGGAAGAAATCTTCGCCAGAGGGTCCTGTGCCGGGGGAAACCTTGGCCGTACTGTGCCCCCAAGGGGATCAGCCCTCCACCGAGCCGTAAGTAGAGAGGGGGGGTTTAAAATGAGAGAAATCCCTGTTTTATTTCTAAGGAAAAAATAACCGAAATTTTACCTTGTAGTTCGGATCTCAGCCCTTCTCAGCAGAGCTCATCTTCGGGGGATCTTCTTCCGGAGATGATGAAGAGCGGGACGCCTCCCCCTGTCGTACCGCCTTGCGAGGCGGGCGACCCTGAGGTATCGTCACGGAGGGTTTCTCCGAATCTGGCAGGGCCGGAGGGCAGCCATATGGCCCCCCAAAGCCCTTTGTGTCCGGCCTTCGAAAAAGGCCATCGGACGAGTCCGGCACCGCCCGGTGCACGGTCGGAGGGACTGAAGGATCTGCTAGGGCGAGCGTCTATCTCAGAGGAGCACCGTACGTTGATGGGTACGGTAATTGAAAGGATTTCCTCCGCGGAAAGCGGGTTGCACGAGGCCGTCAGGAGTTTGCTAACAGGTTTTGAGGTATGCGAAGTAATGTACCTTTTGATAGTTTCACATGAGTAAGATGCGCCCTGTGTAGATAGTAGCCCCTGAGACTCTGTGTGTTGTCTAAGACGACAACGCACAGAGGATCATGGTCCCAGCCATAAATTTGCCGCCTTCTCATGTAGGTGGCGAGGTGTCCGGTGGCTACCCGGACTGATGAATTTGCCGAGCTAAAGCGGCAACTTGACGTGGCAGATGCTGACATCGCGCTTGTCAACAAGCGGCTTGACGAGGCACAAGGTATGTAATTTCTCCGTAGACACCTGGTAAGAGGAGCTTGATGCCATTATCTTACAACATGTACGCTTGATGCCTATGGTGCCACCGCCATGGAGAACCTTCGAGCGGAACTTGCCCGAGCCAAGGAGCAGGCCAGGAAAAGTGATGCGGCTGCCGTAAAGGCAATTGAAGAGCTAAAAGCCGAACAGGCTGCTCACTGCCGAAGCAAGAAGGAAATGGCCGAGATGGCTGTGAAGTTGAAGAGCGCTGCTGACCGTTGCAAGTTTCTTGAAAAGGAAGATCGGGTAGAACAGACGGACCTGGAGAAGGCCACTACCGCGACCAAGGATGCTTGCTCTGCGATGAGAGCTATGAAGGAGGAGCTATGTCAAGCCGGAGATATCGCGGCTGGAAAGCCCTTTATGCTGCGGATGAAGTTCGGGGATCCTAAATATGCTCCGTTGGACCGGATGTGGAGTACGGCTGACACTTATCTGGATTTGGCGGCGAGTGCCGCAGACGCGGCCGAACACTTCCGAGATCAAGAGGATCGCGAAGTGGAAAAGCTCTTCTGGTCGCAGTTCCATAATTCAGAGCGTCCACTTCCATTAACCGATCGTTTGGCCGAATGGGACGAGCTGAATAGGTTATCCGGACTCGCCATGAAGTATGTCATGGGTCATCTGTGGCCGGAAAGGCCAGAGTCGAAAAAGTTATTTTAGCTTGGTGCAGCAGTTCCTTGGTGCAGTGCCGCATATCAATGCAATGAAGAGGTCAGCATGCATAGAGGGTACGCGGATGGCCCTTGCCCGTGTCAAGACATACTGGGTGGAAATGGAGGCCACCGCTGTTGCATCCCAAGTCTCGGACGGAAGCCGAGTACCTGCCGAGCACTATTTTCAGGAAGTTCTGCAAGGCGCTTGTTTAATAGAGACGCAGTGCTCGAAGGATACTATGTTCGAATAACATGTATTATTGTAAAACAATATTTTGACGGAATGTAAGAGCATTTTATACTTGTGCCTACAAGAATTAAAATACGTCATCTGCGGTCGTTAATGTATATGTGTATATAACCTGAAAGATGGCAGTCTTCGGCTTCAGCCCCCATGCATATAATGCGGGGGTGTTCGTAGAAGGCGCGTGATCACACTTGATCCAACATCTTGGTCCATGAAGGAGGTGATAGCGCAGCGAACTAGGCAACGGGACTTGTTGGGGATATTACTACTGGACCTAAACCGGCCGTCTGGGCCGGGTTAATTTCATCAGTAGCTCAAGAATGTTAAAAGCCCAGGAGGCTATGTAAAGGCCCGAGGCCATAGTCGGTTTAACATCTGTAGCCGTAAACCGGCCTGTATACAACTTGTATTGTAAGTTAGGAATAAGCAAGAGACCAGCCCGGGTACGAGTATAAACCGGAGACTGGGACTCTATGAACCGACGGGCGTCACCCGTGTATATAAGGGGACGACCCGATATCGGTTCAGGGGACAACCACAACTCGAGGCCTAGGCGAAGCTTATTTGCTCCCTAGTCATCGAGACTTCGTCAATTCCACTACAAACTAGACGTAGGCTTTTACCTTCATCGAAGGGGCCGAACTAGTATAAACTCTCTGCGTCCCTGTGTCCGCTTTAACCCCTTCGAGTTAACCCGTTGCGATGGCTCCACGACTAAGTCCTTTGGCTAGGACATCTGCCGTGACAAACCCACGACAGTTGGCGCCCACCGTGGGGCTATCGCACGATGGTTTCAAGTTCTTGGAGGGCCGCTTTGAAGGACTCAAGGGATATGCCGTGGGCCGGATGACCAAGAGTCGCCGCGGCAAGATCTACATCGACGACGCAGGCTGGGGCCCCGAGGCCGGCTCAACTGAGTATGGGTACCGGGTCCCCTTTGGCGGTATACACGTTTTCATCGGCAAGATTGGTGAACCGGGCCCTCAGCTGGACACCTGCACTGACCACATCGAGACAGCTCAGCGTGCGCGACCTGCCCGGGTTAAGCCAGCAGTAAAGCGTGCCTTTGTGGGAGTCATCCACGGGCGAAACTATGAGGACGGATCAGCGTCTGGTGGCGAAACCGTCGTTTATTCCGGTGATGAGTCATCAGCCGGGGAAACTGAGTCCTTGTATCAAGTGCATGATGGTCGGATTGGGGGCTGTTCCGACGGCAACAGTATTCCGGACCCCTCTGATCTGCCTAGCCGGGTCGGTATATTCATGGCCAGTACTCAAGCAGCGCCTCAGTCATCGACGGCCGCAGCAATGATTGCCGGCTCAACGGCTGCCGGAGTAGGAGGTTTTGTGCACCCACCGGTTCAAGTATTATCCGATCTGTTCGACGCACTGGCAGTGCTTTTGACAGAGGCTAATCCGGCGGATCAGGATGCTCATAACGCAGAGATTGCAAAGGTAAGGGAACAGATTAGCCAGGCCAAGGCGGATTTGGCAGCCGAGGAGGTCAGGATGACTGTGGAACGGGCCGCTTTGGACGCACAAGCCTATAAGTTCATGCTGGATCAGAACGCTTCGCAGGAGGTCATGAGGAGGAAATATTGGTCCCGCCTGCCACCAGTTTTTGAAGGAAGGGATCTTTTCAATACTCCTGGAGCAGGGACCAGTAATCAACCAGTGGTAAACCGAGCAGAGGCGCCCGGGACAGGCGCGCAGGTTCAGCCCCGCGTAATAGATCTGCCCCGTGATAACCCAGAGGCGCGGATTGTGACCACACCCCCGGATCACTACTCCAACCCGCTGGATAATCTTGTTGCTGCGGCAGCGCGTCTAGAGGCTATTCCGGTCGAGGGAGATTCATTACAGGCAATAGAGACGCGCCGGGTCAAGGAGCTCCTCAGAACGGCGCTGGTCCAACAGGAGGCGTATTCATACAGCCGCGAGCGGATTCATTCTACTCCACGTCCAACCCGGAGTTAAAACAGACACATGGAAGAACAAGCTGAGTCCAGCAATGCACAGCGTGGAGTGCCCCGCGGCGACAATCCGGCTCCCGATGCTCAGGAGTTGGTAGACCGGGCCCGTGCATGCAGGGAAGCCGAATTGGCAGCACATCAGACCCGCCAGCTTACGCCGGTTCGTCCCACCACTTCGGTCGAACCAGGGCTTGCTTCTAGCGCTTTGGGGGCGCCTTGCCTCATACCTGCTTTGCGCAATGTGCGCTTGCCTAAGGACTTCAAGGGGCCGCGCAAGGTACCGAATTATACAGCAGATCAACCCCCGGAGGCGTGGGTGGAGAGTTACGAGATGGCCATGGAGATGCTTGATGTAGATGAAGCTGCATGTGCGAAATATTTTACTATGATGCTTGAAGGAACAGCCCGCACTTGGTTAAAAAGCCTGCCGCCCAATACCATCGGTTCATGGGCTCAATTGCGAGCTCGGTTTATCAGTAATTTCAAAGATACGTGCAGGCAGCCCATGTTGATAGTGGACTTGGCCGCCTGCGTCCAGGCGGAAGGAGAGTCAACCACTCATTGGGTGCGCCGCGTTTCGCAAATCTTGCATTCATCAGACCGCATCAATGCTGACACTGCAGTTGTGATTTTGGAAAGCAATTGCCGGTTTGGGCCCTTGAAATTGAAATTAGGACGAATGAAGCGCCATTGCACTGACATAGGGACTCTCATGGCTGCTTTGGTAAAGTATGCTGATTCTGATAGTACCAAGGATCCCGAGTCTGATGATGAAAAGGCAGGGAAGGGAAAGAAGAACGGCAACTCCAGAGGACAGCAGCACCACCCAGGGAGCAGCGTTGGAGGCAAGCGTAAAGCGGATGGTTCCATGGATTTTGTGGCTAACACCAATGTGCAGAACAGGGGCCGGCAGCGTAGGGGCAAAGGCCGCGGTGGCGGACCCAGCCCCAATCCAGAGCGCTTAAATAGTTTCTTGAATCAGCCCTGCCCAAAGCATGGAACGACGGAGGAACCAGCAAACCATCTATGGAAGGATTGTTACATCATGCGAGAGTTCAAGAATTCCAACGCCTTCAGGTATGATCACAATCCTGGTGGCGGTTCAGGATCCGGGCCAAGCCACGGTGGAGGAAACTCCGGTTCAGGGTTTAATGGTAATCCGAGCGGGAATAGCAATCCGGGCGGGCATGGTAATCAACATAACCAAAATGATCAAGGGGGCTATAATCAGCAGCAGTCGGGGTACCAGAGCAATCCAAAGCAGCTAAACAGTGGCCAATATCATGTATTCACCACTAGCTTGGACAAGCGAGACCAGAAGGTCCGGAAGAGGGCAGTTAACTCTGTTGAACCGGCCGTGCCCCGATATCTACGATGGTCAGAGCAGCCGATCACCTGGAGTAGAGAGGATCACCCTCCTCGGGTGGATAATCCGGGTCAGCTGGCTTTAGTGGTAGCGCCTCAGGTAGGAGGTTATAAGTTCACCAAGGTGCTCATGGATGGGGGTAGCAGTATTAACATCCTATACTATGAGACCTTTCGACGTATGGGGCTCAAGGATAACGATCTACGGCCTTCAAGCACGGTTTTTCATGGCGTGGTGCCAGGCAAGTCTGCGTATCCCGTGGGCAAGGTAGCATTGGAGGTGGCTTTCGGAGATGATCACGATTCCCGATCAGAAACACTAACTTTTGAGGTGGTGAAGATCCAAAGCCCGTACCATGCCCTGTTTGGTCAGCCGGCTTATGCCAAATTCATGGCACGGCCCTGTTATGTATATCTGCAGCTCAAGATGCCAGGCTACAAGGGAACCATCACGGTTCACGGGAGTCGCAGGATCGCTTTGGAGTGTGAAGAAGGAGATGCCGCCTATGCAGAATCGGTTTGTGCTACTGAGGAGCTCAAATACTACAAAGATAATGTTGATCCAACGGATATGACTCCTTTAAAGAAGCCTACCACAGAGCATGATCCGGCTTTAAAATTCACGTCAGCCGCGGAGACCAAGCTTGTTGATTTCGTAGCTGGTGATTCATCCAAGCAATTCAGTATCAGTACCAATCTGGATCCAAAATAGGAAAGCGCGCTCATCGAGTTCCTCCGTGAGAATCGGGACATCTTCGCATGGAAACCCTCTGACATGCCAGGTGTACCGAGGCGACTCGCTGAGCACACCCTTAATGTGGATCCTAAATACAAACCGGTGAAACAGTTCCTCCGTCGGTTCAACGAGGAGAGAAGAAAGGCTATTGGAGAAGAGGTGGCCAGGCTCTTAGCAGCTGGCTTCATCGTTGAAGTTTTTCACCCTGAATGGCTTGCTAATCCGGTGCTGGTCCTTAAGAAAAACGGCACTTGGCGTATCTGTGTGGACTATACAGATCTTAATAAGGCCTGCCCTGCAGATCCTTTTGCCCTCCCCCGTATTGATCAAATCATTGATGCTACGGCGGGTTGCGAGCGTTTATGCTTCCTGGATGCATACTCCGGTTATCATCAGATTAAGATGGCGGTTAAGGACCAGGAGAAGACGGCGTTCATTACTCCCTTTGGAGCCTTCTGCTATGTATCTATGCCTTTTGGGCTCAAAAGTGCCCAGGCAACTTATCAACGATGTGTGCAAAATTGTCTCCACAAGCAGATTGGCCGTAATGTGCACGCCTATGTGGATGACATTGTGGTCAAGTCAAGGAAGAAGGAAACGTTGGTCGATGATTTGAAGGAGACCTTTGATAACTTAAGAACATACAAGATGATGCTCAATCCGGCCAAATGTGTCTTTGGTGTACCAGCTGACAAGCTATTGGGTTTCCTGGTGTCCAACAGGGGAATTGAGGCTAATCCGGAAAAAATTACGGCTATCACCTCTCTAGCTAAACCGAAATGCATCAATGACGTCCAACGTCTAGCAGGCAGAATTGCTGCGTTGAGCCGGTTTATCAGCCGCCTCGAAGAGAAAGCAATTCCTCTGTATCAAATGTTGAAAAAGACGGATCAGTTCGTCTAGAACTCTGCCACTGATCAGGCGTTCGAGGATTTAAAGCGACAGTTGGTCAATCCGCCCGTACTCGCTGCTCCCACTGATAAGGAACCGTTGCTGTTGTATGTAGCTGCTAACGCTCGCGCAGTCAGTGTGGCTATTGTGGTAGAGCGGAAGGAGGCAGGCAAAGAATACCCGGTTCAGCGTCCGGTTTATTATATCAGCGAGGTGCTTATTGAATCCAAACAACGATATCCGCATTGGCAAAAGCTAGTATATGGAGTTTTTATGGCAAGTCGGAAGCTGAAGCAGTATTTCCAAGGCCACCCTATCACGGTGGTCAGTTCTGCTCCTTTGGGTGATATCATCCAGAACCGGTAAGCGACTGGTCGGATTGCCAAGTGGGCTATTGAGCTTGGACCGCACGGTTTAAAGTATGTGCCTCGCACTGCGATAAAGTCTCAGGCATTGGTGGATTTTATCAATGATTGGACGGAGTTGCAAGTCCCTGAAGAGAAGCCGGATCACACTTACTGGACCATTCATTTTGACGGATCACGTCAATTGGAAGGATCGGGGGCTGGAGTCATATTAACTTCCCCACGAGGTGATAAGTTTTGTTATGTTCTCCGTTTAATGTTCCCTTGTACTAACAATGCAGCAGAATATGAGGCCTTGCTCCATGGCCTCCGGATGGCTAAGGAGATGAATTTAAGCCGGGTTAAGTGCTTTGGGGACTCTGATTTGGTGGCCCAGCAGGTGTCTGGTACATGGGATTCTAAAGATCCGCTCATGGTTGCTTATCGTCGTGAGGTTGATGTGGTCGCAGGTCACTTCAAAGGTTATCAGGTGGACCATGTGGACCGACGAAAGAACAAGGCGGCAGATGCTTTAAGTCGACTAGGCTCACAGCGTAAACCGGTACCACCTAATGTGTTCCTTGATGTGCTTTACAACCCGTCGGTTCAACTGCCTGGCGAAGCAGATTTGGCGGTTCCTGACCCAGAGGCTCAATTGGTGGCGGCATTACATATCATCCCGGATTGGACGCTTCCTTACCTGGCGTACATGAACCGAGGGGAGTTGCCAGAGGATGAGATTCTGTCCAGGCAGATAGTACGGCGGTCCAAGTCCATGGTAGTTGAAAGCGGCGAACTACATCATCGCAGTGTGACAGGAGCGTTTCAACGGTGTGTATCTCCGGAAGAAGGCCGTGAAATTTTGCGTGAGATCCACGAAGGAGATTGTGGTCACCACGCCGGTTCAAAGTCTTTAGTGGCAAAAGCTTTTCGTCACGGTTTTTATTGGCTGACTACTCATGCTGATGCGGAGGATCTAGTCAGGCGGTGTGATGGTTGTCAAAAATTCTCAAGACGCGCTCACGTCCCGGCTCAAGAATTGAGGATTATTCCAATTACTTGGTCGTTTGCAACCTGGGGGCTGGACATGGTTGGGCCTTTCAAAAGGTCCAAGGACAAGAAGACCCACCTTCTGGTGGCGGTGGACAAATTTACAAAGTGGGTAGAGGCAGAGCCTGTTAGCAAGTGTGATGCGGCCACCGCGGTTTGGTTCATCAAAAAAGTGATTTTCCGGTTTGGTTTTCCACACAGTATCATCACAGACAATGGTACCAATTTATCTAAAGGTGCCATGAAAGAGTTTTGCGAACGAGAGCACATCCACCTTGATGTGTCATCAGTGGCGCACCCACAGTCCAATGGTCAAGCAGAAAGAGCTAATCAGGAGATCTTGAGAGGCATTAAACCCAGGCTTATGGTTCCTTTGCAGCGGACGCCGGGTTGTTGGGTCGAAGAGTTACCCTCTGTGTTATGGAGCATCAACACCACGCCTAACAGGTCAACTGGGTATACGCCGTTCTTCATGGTTTATGGGGCAGAGGCAGTTCTTCCTAGTGACATCCGTCATAATTCACCTCGTGTGGCGGCTTACGTTGAAGCAGACAATGAAAGTTCTAGACAGGACGCTTTGGACCAGCTAGATGAAGAGCGAGACATAGCAGCTGCCCGCTCAGCGATCTACCAACAGGATCTTCGTCGCTATCATAGTCGTCGGATCAGGACCAGAACCTTTCAAGAGGGAGATTTGGTGCTTCGACTTATTCAAGATCAAACCGAGATGCATAAATTGTCTCCACCTTGGGAAGGGCCTTTCGTGGTCAGCAAGAATCTACACAATGGTTCATACTACCTGATAGATGTTCGAGAGCACAAAGACTCACGCAAATCAGGACAAGAGACCGACAGACCGTGGAATATAGCTCACCTTCGGCCTTACTATACTTGAGCCATGGGCTCTGCTTATGTACATATCATGACTATGTATATATTATAATAAACCGGATCCTCAGCTAAAGCGGGGTATCTGTTTCTTTTATATCATGTGTGGTTACACGGGGTTGTTTTTAAGCAACATCCGGTTTACCCCTTTCAAGTCTTAACAAGATCACTTGAGGCTTCCTGTTCAAACATAGGTCGTGTTCGAACCAAAGAGAACATAGCTATCCTTATGAGGTCATTTGGGGGCTCGGTCATGTTTGAACCGACGCAATACCTCTTGGCCGGCGAAAGCCACCAGAGTCATTTGGGGGCTCGGTCATGTTTGAACCGATGCAATACCTCTTGGCCAGCAAAAGCCACCAGAGTCATTTGGGGGCTCGGTCGTGTCCGAACCGATGCAATACCTCTTGGCCGGCGAAAGCCACCAGAATCATTTGGGGACACGGTCACGTCTGAACCGGTCACGCCTCTTGGTCGGCCTACGGGCCTTAGAGTCATTTGGGGGCTTGGTCGAACCCGAACCATAGCAATGCCACTTGGCCGGCATAATGCCACGCGTCATTTTGGGGTCCTGGCTGACTGGCACCATCGCTACACCTTCGGGGGGCTTGGTTGCGTCTGACCATGGTAATTCCGTCTGACCAAGCTCAATAGAGCTCTTCTTTTGCAAAAAGTTTTTTGTCACCGTATTTTGCTCTCTTTCCTTTTTTAAGAGTTGATAGTTTATTGCTTTTCTCTTAAACCGACAATATTCTGCACCGGTTCAACTTAGCCAATTTGGCGGAACACGGCCTTTTTTTTCAAAAACCTGAGATTGTTGGCTCGGTTTGAGTTTTTCTAAATATCCATTTTCGAGCAACAAAAGGTTGCTATCATTAAAGGACGGTTTACATTGTAAACCGGTGTTATATACACAGGAGCTCGATTCTCCCATGACGGTTTAAGAGTTATCAACTCCCGCTTCAACATTGGCTACAAACGCCTATTTCATGCCCATTATATGGCAGGTATTTCGTATCACAAAAGTTTGATCATACTTGCAAGTTTCCTTGCGTATCTATATAAAGATTCACAAACCGGATGACGGTACAACCGCCCTGGTAGTTTAAAATTTTGTGATTGCAGGAGATATAAGTTGGCAATAATGATTTTCCAAAGGAGGGTATCAGTACTGATGCGCGAAGGCATCTCATGAAGCATAAAGTACGGTCTATCCTATTACAAGGCAACATGGTGCCCAAATAAGATGATTGTTTCTTGACAAAGTATCAAAAGGAAACCAGTTAAAACTGCCCTCGGTTCACGCCTGCGTGCCATTCCGGTTTGATGGTTCTGGATCATCCTGCGCCACTTCAGCTTCCTCCTCCCTAACCAGCGGCTGGAAGTCAATAGTGGTCCAATCGATCCCCATTAATGCTTGAAAGACAGCTTCCTCATGTATCAGTGACGACGGTTCAATATCAGGGGCATAGGTGTGCTTACGGATTGGAGGAATTAAGTTTTCCGCTTCAGGGATTGGCGCAGCTACCCGCTTGTTCTGATCGTCATACTGGGCTTGATAATGAGACAAGTTTGCCTCTTCTACCAATTGGCAGGCCAGAGGGCGCACTGCCCGGTTTATCTTTCTCAATTCTTCTTCATCGAATTCGGAGCCATCTTCCTTTAAGCTAGGATAGCCTTGAGCCGCTTCAACGGGATCAAAATCAGGCACCCATGCTTTGGCCCGGATTAAGGCATTAATAGCTCCGGTTCGAGCAGCAGATCTTTTTAACTCTTCAAACCGAGCAGGGAGCATCGACAACCTCTTCAGTGTGTCCTGGATCAATGTGGGCGCCGGATTGTTGTGTGAAGCAGTGGTGATAATCCGCTGTGCGCCCGTATACAGCTGCTCGACTAAAGTATAGACCGCTTTCAGCTTCATACGCACATCTGATCCCAAGTGATTGATGCGAGTGCCTGTAATACGATCAGCAGGTCATAAGCCGAGCTATTTTATAGAAGGATCAAGGTCATTGCACAAGTCACAGGAGGCTTACCAAAGATGGCTGCAGTCATTGCGTGCACCTGCCGCTTCACGCTGGTCAATTCATCCGTTACCGGTTTAAGGGCAGCTTCTGCGTTTTCAATCTTCTTGGTTAAAGCGGCCTTTTCTATGGCCCAGTCAGCCCGCTCCTTCTTAAAACCTTCCTTCAAATGTTCCATGCTGCCTAAAGCGCTGGTTAGTTCCTCCTTGGCTTTGGAAGTTTCTGCTTGCTGGGACTTCACATTCTCTTGAAGATCAGCGATTTGGCTCTCTTTGACCTTCAGTTCAGCCTGCAATCCGACAAGTTATACGGTTTAAACAAAGGAAGTACCAAGCACATAACAAGTTAAGTACTTTGTACTTGGGGGCTAATGCTTATTCGATCTCAAGTTATCAGTTAATTATCAAAGTCCCAAGCTCAATACAAGTATTCAACTTGGCACTTGGGGGCTAATGGCTATTTGCTCTAATGATATTTCGAATGCTACGGTATGATGATTACAAGTATCGATTCAATTGTGATAAAGTTAAACCGACCCTTGGGGGCTACGGCGATAAGAAGCAGGAGTGAGGGCATGGAGGTTACCTCGAATTTGTCTTTCATCATCTTCACAATATTGGCTTCAAAGTCACGGCTAGTATATAGCCGGTTTAAGTAGCCAGAATGAATGTCTTGAGCACCAAGGGCGGAGTACGTTGCCAGATCAACATCCTATTTACCTTTGCTTAAAGCAGAAATTTCTTCTTTAGCAGTGTGCTTGGCTAAAGCGGTGGGATTTCCCGGTTCAGTACGACCTGTGCCAGTAATCATGACTTCATCATCTTTGTGGTCGCCGGTCGGGGCTGGCACGGTCGATTTTTCAGCAGGCTTTGAGGAACTAATGGTTTTCTCAGCACAAATTGGACTGACTGGTTGATCCGTTGGGCCGGAGGGGTTAACAGAGCCTTCTTCGGGAACAACGACTTCATCTCGGACTGATGGGTCATCAATTACATCTTCAGGGATAGTCGCTTCAACATTCGGGACAGTGTTCGGTTCAGAAGGAGCGTTTTCTTCTCCTGTTTTGTCTTGGCGAGCTTTTTTGCTCGGCCTCGGTTTGGCTCTGAAAGAAGCAGCAAAGTTAAGGAGAGCATATGTTGAAGATTATAACAATGGACAACCTGACGAGAAAAACAAAGTTTACCCTAGCACGGTTTTGAGTGGAGGCAGCTGAGTACCAGTTGACTCGCCAGAGGATGAGTGCGAGGTGACCTGATAATCGGAGTCAGACGGATTAAGTGGTTGACGAAAGCAGCCCGCTTTAGGACAAAATTTGACAAGCAAATTAGAGACCTCTGAACGACGTCTCCGAACCGGACTGTTCGGTAAACCGGCGGAGGTAACTACCTGACCGCTGTGTCGGGTTGTACGACGCACCTCGTGCTGACGGGTCTTCATGAGAAAGTTGGGATCCAAGTAAGCAAGAGGATGGGAAAATTTAACTTTGCGGTTCGCTTGACGGATTTTTTGGGAAGGCAGAAGGCTTGAATCAGAAGAAATAGTAATTACCTCTGCATCATCAGCATGGCTCGCTTCGGCATCATCCTGACAAATTGCATCGTCAATAAACTGCACAAACAATAGACCGAGGGAGTCAAGTTTAGCTTCAAAACCCGGATTACCTACCTCATCATCGGCAGGATCGGAAGAGGCCGTGGTTTTCCTCTTGTGAGCAGACTTTTTGACGACTCTCGTCTTAGGCCGGGTCGATTTCTCCGGTTTATCCGCCTTTCCTTGAGGGAGTTTTTTGCTCCAAAACGGGTCATCACCCTGCATCAACAGATATTGGAATCAATCATATGCACACAAGATAACATCAGACTTAACGAGAAGAAATTTTGATTTACCGCTGGTGGTTTATTGGTGGCGCAGAAGGGAAGAAGGCCAGTTCGTGCACAGACGCGTTCCGGTTCATTTAGAATCTTCTTTACGGCTTCGGTGACCTCTTCATCCGTAAGCTGGATGTTTACATGACGTAACGGATCATCAACACTGCCTGTGTATTCGCACATCAACCGGAGCGTTGACTGAGTGGTAGTATACTCCAAGATATCCAGCAACGAGCGAGGTCGACTCCTGTTAAACCGTTGGCCATGAAGGCTCTAAGTTTGGACAGTTGGGGAGCGTATTTACTCCTCTCTTTAGCAGTCAACCTCTGAGGAAAGGGGTGAGTGTTGCTGAGCCGTTCTGGACGAAAACCGGGTAAAATATTCTCGTTCTCTGGGGAGGTGTCTCTACAGTAAAACCAGGAGTTATTCCATTCTTGGGGGTGACTATGCAGTTTCGCATGAGGGTAAGTGACCTCTTTCCTCTTCTGGATTGACACGCCACCCAGTTCCATGTTGGAGCCATCAGTAAATTCTGTGCGGCGGTTTAAGTGAAAGCAATCTCGGAACAACTCAACGGTAGGTTCCTCTTGAAAGAACACCTCATAGAGCACTTGGAAGTGGCATATGTTAGTGACAGAATTGGGGCCAATATCTTGTGGATGGAGTTGGAAATTAGCCAAAACGTCGCGATAAAATTTTGAACCGGGCGGGTTGAAACCGCGGGCTAAGTGATCCGCGAACACAACGACTTCTCCATCTCGGGGTGTAGGAGGGCACTCTTTGCCTGGCACCCTCCAATGAATTGCCTTTTTGCTGCTCAAAGCACCGGTCAGGACCAGGTTATTCAGTTGAGTTTCCGTGACCCGGGAAGGAGCCCAGTTGCACTCATACACTTGCTTAGCCATGGGGAAGTCTACAAAATGAAAATGATTCCGGTTCAAGACTTATGTTCTGCACAGATTTTTTCATGTTGATGCTATCAAAGTTAAACCAGAGGAAATCAATTACAATCTGATATTGGTAAAGCGGTGCGGTCTATCAAGGGATTATTGGCGGTTCAACAAGGGGACTAATGGTATGTACCGATTTGGTAATCTTCTACAACAAGGTTAAACCGCTGGATCTAAGACCGTGGAACAGTTGGAAATGCAAAGGAGCAGGTGTGCAGAAACTGGTTTCACATTATCTCAGTGTGATATTGGATCTGAGGCGATCTCGTAGAAGGGGTAAAAACTCATGAGCTTTTGAAGATTGTGCAAAAACAGCAAGGTCAAAACTGTGGATCAGATCTACGATCTAAGTATATTACCCTGAAAACAGAGGCGGGAAACTGCTACTGAACGGAGCAAAAGTCGCGGGGTTATCTGAAGGTATATCCCAGTTTAAATGCGAAGAACGTGAGGAACGAGAAGAACGCGAAGAACTCGAGGAACGGGAAGAACGCATCAAACCCTAGAGGCGGATCTGAGTTGAGAAGGTGGGGATCTCACCGGAGCTCCGAGGGGTGCGGAAGAACGCTGCAGTTTCTCTGGTCCAGTCAGGTTGATGCAGCGGCCCGAGGCGAGGCAGAGGTCAGCGACAGCGGCGAAGCTTCGAGGCTGGCGGCGCGGAGAAGACGAAGAGGAAAGGGATGAAGGGGAGAAAGAAATGACCTCTCACCCCTATTTTTAAGGCAAGGCACGTGTGTCGGGCGCGCGAATCCAGGAGCCATGGGTTTTCGGAAGCAGAGCTGTCGCCTTGATTATTGCGAATTGGTTAAACAAAGAAGGCACCATAAAAGCTAGTTTCATGATGATGTCATGCCGGTTTACGGCCACTAGAGAAAATGACGACATATCGGTTTAGCAATGAAGGGAAGATGCCGAATATGAAGGTTTATGCTAAGGGTTGACATGAGATCATTCAAATCAACCTGGGGCCTAATGTTGGGGATATTACTACTGGACCTAAACCGGCCGTCTGGGCCGGGTTAATTTCGTCAGTAGATCAAGAATGTTAAAAGCCCAGGAGGCTATGTAAAGGCCCGAGGCCATAGTCGGTTTAACATCTGTAGCCGTAAACCGGCCTGTATACAACTTGTATTGTAAGTTAGGAATAAGCAAGAGACCAACCCGGGTACGAGTATAAACCGGAGATTGGGACTCTATGAACCGACGGGCGTCACCTGTGTATATAAGGGGACGACCCGATATCGGTTCAGGGGACAACCACAACTCGAGGCCTAGGCGAAGCTTATTTGCTCCCTGGTCATCGAGACTTCATCAATTCCACTACAAACTAGACGTAGGCTTTTACCTTCATCGAAGGGGCCGAACTAGTATAAACTCTCTGCGTCCCTGTGTCCGCTTTAACCCCTTCGAGTTAACCCATTGCGATGGCTCCACGACTAAGTCCTTTGGCTAGGACATCTACCGTGACAAACCCACGACAGGACTATAATGCTTTATCACCTTCACTTGACCTTAGGAGCTTGACAGTGAGGCTACTATATAGCCCCTGGTGGCGCCACGCTCGCCCGAACCCGGGGCGCGTGTGTGCCTGGCCGGGAAACGGCCCTTCGTTAATGCAGAGGAATCCCGAAGATTCCAATAGGTCATCGAGTGGTTGACCAGTCTCACGCTATATCATGACAGTCAGTTTTCGGCTTTCTCTACTGAGGTGCTCGCCTGGCTGAACCGGGGCACAATCACAGTAGTTCTCCTGGTGCCGCCTTAGCCGGTAGGACGGAACGTAAGGTGGCAAAACACAGGAGCCGGGCAAACCCAACATTTGACCAAAGACATGATTCGGAGCTGATGCATATAAGGCCAAACTCGCGACGCCGAACACTCCCTAAGGTATTCAATCTTTATGAAAACGGGTTGAACAGTGCCCTTGATAATAAGCCCCTGGTGTCCAGGTACGTGCAAAATTCTGACGTGGCCACATGCCAAGACGCCAGCCTCCTCCTCGGTTATACTAAGAGTCAGGGGGATGTGTATCAACAAGTGACAGTAAAAAAAGGTTTGCGCAGGGTCTTAATCTAAAAAGAATCCTGGAGGTGGGTCCCTGCTGCATGTCTGCGCCTGTGTCTCTATTGTGCCGTGTCCTGGACGGGCGTAGCATGGTGTTCATCTGTAAAAGAGAGGAACTTTAGCTGGAAAAAAAGAAAGGAATAGTAGTGCGGAATTTACGCTGTACTAAATAAACAAAGTATAATTCAAGACGGATAAAAATGGAGCCTTATTGTTGCTTATGTTACATATGCGGAGCCCCTTGTATAGGGGTGTACGGCTACTAAACCTTTAACAATTATATGTATGCTCCGGACTCGTCTAGCCGTGTCCGTGGTCTTAATGACTTGTTAGATGCTTTTGTTGGTGAAGCTGTTTTAATGTGTGGCTGTCAAGGCGGCCGCATATTCTGCCGCGCTCGAGGAACACTCGATATTTCCCTTTAGTGAGATGATGCCTCGTGGACCGGGCATCTTAAGCGTAAGAGATGCATAATGCGGTATTGCGTTAAAGCGGGCGAAAGCTTCGCGCCCCAGTAGTGCTTGATAGCTACTTGAAAATGGGGCGATGTGGAAGGTTATCCTTTCACGGCGGAAGTTATCGGGGGAGCTGAACATAACTTCTAGCAGGAGAGAACCCGTACAATGGGTATTCGGGCCTGGCGTTACTCCTTGAAAGGAAGTGTTGCTATGGCGATTTTTTGTTGGGTCCATCCCCATTTTGCGGACTGTGTCCTGATATAGCAGGTTTAGACCACTGCCGCCGTCCATCAGGACCTGTGTAAGGTGGAGTCCGTCGATTATCGGACCTAATAACAAGGCAGTGCAGCCTGCGTTCCGTATACTTCTAGAGTAATCCTGATGGTCGAAGGTGATCGGTTGTAACAACCAGTGGCGAGACTCCTTTCGGATAGGCCGCATGGCACGTATCTCTATAGGTGCCACTCTATCTTTTCCTTGTGTTACCTGAAGTAAGTTTACTGTTTTGACTTCTTGTGGGAAATTCTTTTGTTTCCCGGTGCTCTGCTTGTGGGGTTCGTCATCGTCCTCACTTGGTGTGTCAAGCCCCTTGTGTTCGGCGTTGAGTTTGCCGGATTGCTTGAAGACCCAACAATCTCTGTGGGTATGGTTTGCAGGCTTCTCGGGAGTACTGTGGATTTGACATATCTTATCCAAGATTTTGTTTAGGTTAGATAGCTCGTCCCTGTTATCCTTGAGGGGCGGATTTTTCTGATTCTGCCGAGAGCTTTTGAATCCGGCGTTAACTGACGTGCTCTTCGGGCTGCTTCCCTTATTTCGTCGCTGGTCCATGCTGCGTCGCGGTTTCCCGTTTCCATCCCTAAATTCAGATGTACTTGGGTCGCTGGTGCTACGTCTTGCCAACCAGCTATCCTCTCCCGCGCAAAAGCGGGTCATGAGGCTTGTTAATGCGGCCATTGTTCTTGGCTTTTCTTGGCCGAGGTGTCTGGTGAGCCATTCGTCTTGGACGCTGTGTTTGGAAGCTGCTAAGGCTTCGGCGTCCAGACAGTCGACTATCTGGTTCTTTTTAGTGAGAAATCTGTTCCAGAGTTTCCAGGCTGACTCTCCGGGCTGTTGAGTTATATGGCTTAAATCGTCTGCATCCAGAGGTCGGACATAGGTCCCTTGAAAATTTGCCCGAAAAGCATCCTCGAGCTCTTCCCAACTTCCAATGGTGTTTTTGGGAAGGCTTTTAAGCCAATGCCGGGCTGGCCCTTTGAGCTTGAGGGGTAGGTATTTTATGGCATGGAGGTCATCTCCTCTGGCCATATGTATCTGGAGGATATAATCCTCAATCCAGACTCCAGGGTCTGTTGTTCCGTCGTACGCCTCTATGTTTACGGGCTTGAATCCCGCCGGAAATTCATGGTCCAGCACCTCATCGGTGAAACATAGGGGGTGTGCGGCACCCCTGTATTTGGGTGTGCCATGTTGTTTGGATATTTGTTGTGTTTCATTGCTTACTGGAGCTTTCTTTCTTGGCCCGTAGATAGACCTGGTCGGGCCATCCTTTTGATGCGAATCCTTGGGTGGATCGCGTGTTGGTTTATGTGCGGCGCCATTTTCTGCTCTATGTTGGCCATGGGGTCGTCTATCCGACCGGGTGGCTTCCTTATTTTTCGATTTTGGGGGCTCTAGGGCCTCCTCACCAAATTTGGGCAGTAGCCTTCGCTTCGGGTAGCTCTTTGTGTGGCGACTCTTGCCGTAATGGTCTGCGGTGTTGAGTACTTTGCTCCATCTGATTCGGAGTGCGTCTTTCGTAGTTTTGAGCTTCCGCTTCTGCTTTTTCAGGCTGCGCGCCATGGCGACGAGCCTTTTGCGGAGGTTTTCCTGTTCCAGTAGCTTGTCCGACGTGAGGTCGTCCGGATTGTTATCCTCGCCGGGGACGGGTTGTGTGGTTTGTTTATCCAAGTTGCCTTGTTCAGACGGTTGCTTGATGCCATGTTCGTCGTTCGCCGGCTTGCCCTGCTCTGTGGCGGGGTCTGTATGACCGCTGTCTCTGTCAGGGTGAGGCTTGGAGCGGCGCTTACGCCGCCGCTTTGGCTGTTTTTCGGAGGAACGACCCTTCGTTGCGTCATCCCGTTCTTCCTCGTCGTTTCCTTTGGGTGTGTCCACCATGCATACATTGTAGGATGGGGTGGCTGTCCGGTGCCCTATAGGCGCTGGTTCGTGTTCGTCTCCTACATCGTCGTCCATACAGTCGATGTCTTCGAAGTTAAAGTCGAGCATGTCGGTTAAATCATCCACAGTGGCTACGAAGTGGGTGGTGGGTGGGCGTCGAATTTCTTCGTCGTCCGCATCCCAACCCTTTTGGCCATAATCTATCCAGGACTCTCCTGACAAAGAGAGAGACCTTAGTGAATTCAGAATATCGCCAAAGGGCGAGTGCTGAAAGATATCTGTGGCGGTGAATTCCATGATCAGAGCCCAATCGGATTCGATTGGCAGGGGCGCGGAGGGTTCGGAGTTCGGACAAGAGTCCGACACCTTGGAGTCACGGGCTTCGCAGAGGATAAGGCTTGTGTTCGGCTCGGTCGCAGTTGAGACTATAGCCCCCGAGGCGGTGTCTAGCCACCTGTCCTCGATCGGCGCAGTTGACTCCAAGCTAAGGGTCGGAGCTGATGCGGGCGCGGCCTCCAGGGCGCTGTTCGGCGGCAGAGCTAGGTCATGCCCATCGTGACAGTGCGGCGCGCTTGGCTGTGGCTCGAATCCGTCGAAGATCAAGTCTCCGCGGATGTCAGCCGTGTAGTTAAAACTTCCAAATCTGACCTGATGGCCAGGGGCGTAGCTTTCAATCTGCTCCAGATGGCCAAGGGAATTGGCCCGCAGTGCAAAGCTGCCGAATACGAAGATCTGTCCGGGGAGAAAAGTCTCACCCTGGACCGCGTCGTTGTTGATGATCGGAGGAGCCATTGGGCCTAAAGATGACGACACAGAGGAACTCTCAATGAAAGCACCAATGTCGGTGTCAAAACCGGCGGATCTCGGGTAAGGGGTCCCGAACTGTGCGTCTAGGCGCATGGTAACAGGAGATAAGGGACACAATGTTTTTACCCAGGTTCGGGCCCTCTCGATGGAGGTAAAACCCTACTCCTGCTTGATTAATATTGATGATATGTGTAGTACAAGAGTGGATCTACCACGAGATCAGAGAGGCTAAACCCTAGAAGCTAGCCTATGGTATGATTGTTGTTCCTCCTATGGACTAAAACCCTCCGGTTTATATAGACACCGGAAAGGGTTAGGGTTACACAGAGTCGGTTACAATGGGAGGAGATCTACATATCCGTATTGCCAAGCTTGCCTTCCACGCCAAGGAAAGTCCCATCCGGACACGGGACGAAGTCTTCAATCTTGTATCTTCATAGTCCAAGAGTCCGGCCAAAGGTTATAGTCCGGCTATCCGGACACCCCCTAATCTAGGACTCCCTCACCTGTGTTTACAAGAAAGTGAGTGGGAGCGCTGTAGCATTTCTCATATTATATGTGGATGACATACTATTGATCGGAAATGATATAGAATTCTTGGAAAGCATAAAGGCCTACTTGAATAAGTGTTTTTCAATGAAGGACCTTGGAGAAGCTGCTTACATATTAGGCATCAAGATCTACAGGGATAGATCAAGACGCCTCATTTGGTCTTTCGCAAAGCACATACCTTGACAAGATATTGAAGAAGTTCAATATGGATCAGTCCAAGAAAGGGTTCTTGCCTGTATTGCAAGGTGTGAGATTGAGCACGGCTCAATGCCAGACCTTGGTAGAAGATAGAGAAAAGATGAGTGTCATCCCCTATGCCTCGGCCATAGGGTCTATTATGTATGCCATGTTGTGTACCAGACCTGATGTGAACCTTGACGTAAGTTTGGTAGGAAGGTACCAAAGTAATCCCGGTATGGAACACTGGACAACGGTCAAGAATATCCTGAAGTACCTGAAAAGGACTAAGGATATGTTTCTCGTTTATGGAGGTGACAAGAGCTTGTCGTAAAGGGTCACGTCGATGCTAGCTTCAACACAGATCTGGATGACTCCAAGTCGCAAATCGGATACGTGTATATTTTGAATGGTGGGGCAGTCAGCTGGTGCAGTTGCAAGCAAAGCATCGTGGCGGGATCTACATGTGAAGCGGAGTATATAGCAGCCTCGGAGGCAGCACAGTAAGCAGTCTAGATGAAGGAGTTCATCATCGACCTAGGAGTTATTCCCAATGCGTCAGGCCCAATGACATTCTTCTGTGACAACACTTGAGCTATTGCCCTTGCCAAGGAGCCTAGGTTTCACAGGAAGACCAGGCATATCAAATGTCAAATGAACTCCATTCGTGAATATATTCAAGATGGATACATAGATATTTGTAAAGTGCATATGGATCTGAATGTCGCAGATCCATTGACTAAACCTCTTCCACGAGCAAAACATGATCAACACCAGAACTCTATGGGTGTTCGGTTCATCACAATGTAACTAGATTATTGACTCTACTGCAAGTGGGAGACTGTTGGAAATATGCCCTAGAGGCAATAATAAAGTGGTTATTATTATATTTCCTTGTTCATGATAATTGTCTATTGTTCATGCTATAATTGTGTTATCCGGAGATCGTAATACATGTGTGAATACATAGACCACAACATGTCCTTAGTGAGCCTCTAGTTGACTAGCTCATTGATCAATAGATGGTTACGGTTTCCTGACCATGGACATTGGATGTCGTTGATAACGGGATCACATCATTAGGAGAATGATGTGATGGACAAGACCCAATCCTAAGCATAGCACAAGATTGTGTAGTTCGTCTGCTAAAGCTTATCTAATGTCAAGTATCTTTTCCTTAGACCATGAGATTGTGCAACTCCCGGATACTGTATGAATGCTTTGGGTGTGCCAAACGTCACAACGTAACTGGGTGGCTATAAAGGCACACTATGGGTATCTCCGAAAGTGTATGTTGGGTTGGCATGAATCGAGACTGGGATTTGTCACTCCGTGTGATGGAGAGGTATCTCTGGGACCACTCGGTAGGACATCATCAAAATGAGCTCAATGTGACCAAGGAGTTGATCACGGGATGATGTGTTACGAATGAGTAAAGAGACTTGCCGGTAACGAGATTGAAGAAGGTATAGGGATACTGACGATCGAATCTCAGGCAAGTATCATACCGGTAGACAAAGGGAATTGTGTACGGGATTGATTGAATCCCCAACATCATGGTTCATCTGATGAGATCATCATGGAACATGCGGAAGCCAACATGGGTATCCAGATCCCATTATTGGTTATTGGCCGGAGAGGTGTCTTGGTCAATTCTACATGGTTCCCGAACCCGTAGGGTCTACACACTTAAGGTTCGGTGATGCTAGAGTTGTTATGGGAAATAGTGTGTTGTTACCGAATGTTGTTCTGAGTCCCGGATGAGATCCTGGACGTCACGAAGAGTTCCGGAATGGTCCGAAGGTGAATATTTATATATGGGAAGTCATCATACGGTCACCGGAAGTATTCGGGGGTTTGCCGGTATTGTACCGGGACCACCGAAGGGGTTCCGGGGGTCCATCGGGAGGGTCCACCTGCCCCGGAGGGCCCTATGTGCTATATGTGGAAGGTAACCAGCCCCTAAGTGGGTTGGGCACCATCCCCCTAGGGCCCATGCACCTAGGGTTGGGGGAACCCTAAAGGGGGCGCCCCCTTGGCTTGGGGGGGGGGAAGCCCCTTCCCTTGCCCCGCCTCTAGATCTCATCTAGAGGGGTCAGCCCCCTTTCCCCTTCGCCCTATAAATAGAGGGGAGGAGGGAGGGCAGCAGCACCCTCATCCAATGCGCAGCCCTCCCCCTCTCCAACACCCCCTCCTCCTCCTCTGAGCTTGGCGAAGCCCTGCAGGAGAACTGCAAGCTCCACCGCCACACCGTCGTGCTGCCGGAGTTCTTTCCCAACTTCTCCTTCCCCCTTGCTGGTTCAAGAAGGAGGAGACGTCCCCGTGCTGCACGTGTGTTGAACGCGGAGGCGCCGTTGTTCGGCGCTTAGATCGGAGTCAACCGCGATCTGAATCGCTGCGAGTACGACTCCTTCATCCGCGTTCTTGTAACGCTTCGGCGCCGCGATCTTCAAGGGTATGAAGATGCACTCCCCTCTCTCTCGTTGCTAGTCTCTCCATAGATTGATCTTGGTGATGCGTAGAATATTTTTTATTTTTGCAACTATCCCCAACATGGTACATGTTTGTTAGTTCAACAGCACACCTGGGAAGTAAGCAACTAGTCCTACACTTCAACAGCAGGATGTTCTTTAAACTTCCAATTCCCCACAACTTGCATGCAAATTGCAACATCTGCGAAAGGCCACTCGAGCATCTAGTTAAACCAAACATTCGTAGTCGAAGCTTCAACGATGTGAGATGTAGACCAAAATCATGCGCCAAATTCAGCCATCCTGATCATCCATATAATGCTACCACTGCAAATGAGTACTATATGTTGCATCGAAGGACATGAACATCACTTGACAGGCCACCACCATCTCCTAGTTGGCAGAGGCGGTGTAAGGATGTCAATCATTGTCTCCTTCTCCCTTGGAGTCAGGGGAACCCCTCAGATAAGGTGCAGAGCCATAAGAGCATCTCCAGGCGCGTCCCCAACAGCCCCCCAGGCCATTTTTTAGCGCCGGCGCTAAACAAACGGCCCAGTCATGCCCCCAGGAGCCCAATTTTCACCGGTTAGGGCTGAAACTGGCACCGGCGGACCTAGGCCGAACCCGGTGCGCCGGGGGCGCAGGGGGAATCGTTTTTGGCGCAAAAGAACATCGGGCCCGCCGAGTCAGCGACCCCCGCGCGTCGTCATCCTCATCGCCTCTGTTTCCCGCGGGGAATCAATGGCAAGGCTGCCGCTGGCCAGCCTTCCATTGATTCCTCACGGGTGGCGCGGTGCCGCAGCAGTAATTTTTTTCTTCCTTTTTAGTAGATTATGTTTTCAATATGCAAAAAAACCGTGGAACGCCTAAATATTGCCGAATCTATGTCGTGTTTACTAAATTTTGGCCGATTATGTCTTTATTTTCTTTTTACAAAAGGGTGTCTAGGGCGGCCTGGGGGTGGCGGCTGGGAACACGATAGCCCCCATGCCGAAGTTATTGCCGGTTCGCCCCCAAGCGGCGCTTTTTCCTAGCCCAGACGGGGGGGAGGGGGCGAACGGCTGGAGATGCTCTAATGTGAATGTTAGTCCTTTTCCTATGCTTTTGGTAAGCCCAGACACCAGCTGCAACCCCGCCCACAATGACCTGCACAATTTACTATGTCAGATTTTGAACTACCTACCCTAGAATCCCAGTTGTACATGAAATGTTTAAATTTAGGGAATTAGATACTTAAATAATTTGAAGTGTTCAACTGTAGCATGTTCTGCTGCCGATTTCAATTTTGTTTTACTAAGCACGAATAAATGCAGTTCAAAGAAGCATCACTGTCTGACTGTCTCTATACAAAAGTTGAGATACAACAAGGGATCAGCTAGAAACCTGGAATCCTCAGTTTCTTTTAAGGTAGGAACCCTCAGTTATTGATTAGCTTCTTTAGAAATTGAGATATTTTACATCCATAGGCGCAAGTTCGCCTAGTAATTATGAAATAGAATCACCAGCATTTATTTAAGTTAATAACATCTTGATGCAAAAGTTTGTGATGATAGAACTGGGCTCACCAAGAGTCCAAGACACACAATGCATGCATAAAACGAACAAATAATGTGCTAAGAAGTGCAAGCAATATTACTTCTAGTATAATAAAAGCATGAATAGCATGTTAAAATCGCAATTAAGGCTCACCGCCGATAACCATATAGCAGCAGTTTGTATATCAAATTTAGGGGCATATAGAACTGTTTCTCCAAAGTTCTCTTCTAATTTTTTATATATCTCCTTATCACTCTTTCCCGAATTTATTTCATCACGGATTAGCTTCAAAAATAACACATGTGAGTACTTGAGCCGTGAAGCTTCCATGACATATTGAGTGTCTAGCAATAATATTTCAATCCTTTGAAGCATCCTAGGACATTTATTTATTTCAAGAACTCAAGATTAAATTTTGTTCATGTATACATAGTGCATTGCACAAATAAATGAGTGTGCATAGTGTTCTAGTACACCAAAAGGTAATACAAATTAAGATGGCTGAAATGCATACTTGCGCAAGAATATTATCCAAGTCTTAGAAACCATGTCAAGTAAGAAAGATGCATAAATGTATAATCCAAGAACCAAACCAGTTGTGGCATTGCCAAAATCATCTTTGTCTTCCAAAAAGCATAGACATACCGGACTTCTTTCAAATAAATAAATAACAGCAAACATCATTTGAGTTTCTCAACGCTAATTTGCAGTAAAATACTGAGTGCCCATGAACATCTTTAAACTATGAGAAAATTGTTGGAAATATGCCCTAGAGGCAATAATAAAAGGATTATTATTATATTTCCTTGTTCATGATAATTGTATATTGTTCATACTATAATTGTGTTATCCGAAAATCATAATACATGTGTGAATACATAGACCACAACATGTCCCTAATGAGCCTCTAGTTGACTAGCTCATTGATCAACAGATAGTCATGGTTTCCTGACTATGGACATTGGATGTCATTGATAACGGGATCACATCATTAGGAGAATGATGTGATGGACAAGACCCAATCCTAAGCATAGCACAAGATCGTGTAGTTCGTTTGCTAAAGCTTTTCCAATGTTAAGTATCATTTCCTTAGACCATGAGATCGTGTAACTCCCGGATGCCGTAGGAGTGCTTTGGGTGTTCCAAACGTCACAACGTAACAGGGTGACTATAAAGGTATATTTTAGGCATCCCCGAAAGCATCTGTTGGGTTGACACCGATCGAGACTGGGATTTGTCACTCCGTATGACGGAGAGGTATCTCTGGGCCCACTCGGTAATGCATAATCATAATGAGCTCAATGTGACCAAGTGGTTGGTCACGGGATCATGCATCACAGTACGAATAAAGTGACTTGCCGGTAACGAGATTGAATGAGGTATTGGGATACCGACGATCGAATCTCGGGCAAGTAACGTACCGATTGACAAAGGGAATTGTATACGGGATTACTTGAATCCTCGACATCGTGGTTCATCCGATGAGATCATAGTGGAGCATGTGGGAGCCAACATGGGTATCCAGGTCTCGCTCTTGGTTATTGACCGGAGAGTCGTCTCGGTCATGTCTGCATGTCTCTCGAACACGTAGGGTCTACACACTTAAGGTTCGGTGACGCTAGGGTTGTATAGATATGAGTATGCAGTAATCCGAAAGTTGTTCGGAGTCCCGAATGAGATTCTGGACGTCATGAGGAGTTCCGGAATGGTCCGGAGGTGAAGAATTATATATAAGAAGTGCAGTTTCGGCCATCGGGAAAGATTCGGGGTCACCGGTATTGTACTGGGACCATCGGATGGGTCCCGGGGGTCCACCGGGTGGGGCCACCCATCCCGGAGGGCCCATGGGCTGAAGTGGGGAGGGGAACCAGCCCCTGGTGGGCTGGTGCGCCCCCCTTGGCCCCCTGCCCCTAGGGTTGGAAAACCTAGGGTGGGGGGCGCCTCCACTTGCCTAGGGGGGCAAGCCTCCCCCTTGCCCATCGCCCCCCCTAGGAGATCCCATCTCCTAGGGCCGGTGCCCCCCCTAGGGGGCCTATATAAAGGGGGGAGGGAGGGCAGCCGCACCCCAAGTCTTGGCGCCTCCCTCTCCCCTGCTACACATCTCCCTCTCGCAGAAGCTCGGCGAAGCCCTGCTGTGATCACTGCTGCATCCACCACCACGCCGTCGTGCTGCTGGATCTTCATCAACCTCTCCTTTCCCCTTGCTGGATCAACAAGGAGGAGACGTCATCCGCTCCATACGTGTGTTGAACGCGGAGGTGCCATCCGTTCGGCACTTGGTCATCGGTGATTTGGATCACGCCGAGTACGACTCCATCATCCCCGTTCTCTTGAACGCTTCCGCTCGTGATCTACAAGGATATGTAGATGCACTCTCCTCTCGTTGCTAGTTGACTCCATAGATTGATCTTGGTGGAACGTAGGGAATTTTTTTTGTTTTCTGCAACGTTCTCCAACAGTGGCATCATGAGCTAGGTCTATGCGTAGTTCTCTTTGCACGAGTAGAACACAAATTTGTTGTGGGCGTAGATGTTGCCAACTTTCTTGCCGCTACTAGTCTTATTTTGCTTCAGCGGTATTGTGGGATGAAGCGGCCCGGACCGACCTTACACGTACGCTTACGTGAGACAGGTTCCACCGACTGACATGCACTAGTTGCATAAGGTGGCTAGCGGGTGTCTGTCTCTCCCACTTTAGTTGGAGCGGATTCGATGAAAAGGGTCCTTATGAAGGGTAAATAGAAGTTGGCAAATCACGTTGTGGTTTATACGTAGGTAAGTAAACGTTCTTGATAGAACCATATTGCAGCCACGTAAAACATGCAACAACAATTAGAGGACGTCTAACTTGTTTTTGCAACAAGTGCTTTGTGATGTGATATGGCCAAAAGTTGTGATGAATGATATATGTGATGTATGAGATGATCATGTTATTGTAATAGGAATCACGACTTGCATGTCGATGAGTATGACAACCGGCAGGAGCCATAGAAGTTGTGTTAATTTATTTATGACCTGCGTGTCAACATAAACGTCATGTAATTACTTTACTTTATTGCTAAAGCGTTAGCCATAGTAGTAGAAGTAATAGTTGACGTGACAACTTCATGAAGACACGATGATGGAGATCATGATGATGGAGATCATGGTGTCATGCCGGTGATGAAGATGATCATGGCGCCCTGAAGATGGAGATCAAAGGAGCAATATGATATTGGCCATATCATGTCACTATTTAATTGCATGTGATGTTTATCATGTTTTGTTTCTTATTTGCTTAGTACGACGGTAGTAAATAAGATGATCCCTCATAATAATTTCAAGAAAGTGTTCCCCCTAATTGTGCACCGTTGCTAAAGCTCGTTGTCTCGGAGCACCACGTGATGATCGGGTGTGATAGATTCTAACGTTCACATACAACGGGTGTAAGCTAGATTTATACATGCAAAACACTTGGTTAACTTGACGAGCCTAGCATGTACAGAAATGGCCTTGGAACACGGAAGACCGAAAGGTCGAACATGAGTCCTATAGAAGATACGATCAACATGGAGATGTTCACCGATGATGACTAGTCCGTCTCACGTGATGATCGGACACGGTCTAGTCAAGTCGGATCATGTATCACTTAGATGACGAGAGGGATGTCTAATCTGAGTGGGAGTTCATTATATAATTTGATTAGATGAAATTAATTATCATGAACTTAGTCTAAATAAACTTTGCAATATGTCTTGTAGATCAAATGGCCCACGCTAATGTCAACCTCAACTTCAACGCGTTCCTAGAGAAAACCAAGCTGAAAGATGATGACAGCAACTATACGGACTGGGTCCGGAACCTGAGGATCATCCTCATAGCTGCCAGGAAACAATATGTCCTAAAAGCACCGCTAGGTGAAGCACCCATCCCAGAGAACCAAGACATTATGAACGCTTGGCAGCAGCGTGCTGATGATTACTCCCTCGTTCAGTGTGGCATGCTTTACAGCATAGAACCGGGGCTCCAAAAGCATTTTGAGCAACACGAAGCATATGAGATGTTCGAAGAGCTGAAAATGGTTTTCCAAGCTCATGCCCGGGTCGAGAGATATGAAGTCTCTGACAAGTTCTACAGTTGTAAAATGGAGGAAAATAGTTCTGTCAGTGAGCACATAATCAAAATGTCTGGGTTGCACAACCGCTTGTCCCAGCTGGACATTAACCACCCTGACGAGGCGGTCATTGACAGAATCCTTTAGTCGCTCCCACCTAGCTACAAGAGCTTTGTGATGAACTACAATATGCAGGGGATGGAAAAGACCATTTTGAGGTGTATTCAATGCTGAAATCAGCAGAGGTAGAAATCAAAAAGGAACATCAAGTGTTGATGGTGAATAAAACCACTAAGTTCAAGAAAGGCAAGGGTAAGAAGAACTTCAAGAAGGACGGCAAGGCAGTTGCCGCGCCCGGTAAGCCAGTTACCGGGAAGAAGTCAAAGAATGGACCCAAGTCTGAAACTGAGTGTTTTTATTGCAAGGGAAAGGGACACTGGAAGCGGAACTGCCCCAAATACTTAGCAGACAGGAAGGCCGGCAACACTAAAGGTATATATGATATACATGTAATTGATATGTACATTACCAGTACTCGTAGTAGCTCCTGGGTATTTGATACCGGTGCGGTTGCTCATATTTGTAACTCAAAACAGGAGCTGCGGAATAAACGGAGACTGGCGAAGGACGAGGTGATGATGCGCGTCGGGAATGGTTCCAAGGTCGATGTGATCGCCGTCGGCACGCTACCTCTACATTTACCTACGGGATTAGTTTTAAACCACAATAATTGTTATTTAGTGCCAGCTTTGAGCATGAACATTGTATCTGGATCTCGTATAATGCGAGATGGCTACTCATTTAAATCCGAGAATCATGGTTGTTCTATTTATATGAGAGATATGTTTTATGGTCATGCCCCGCTGGTGAATGGTTTATTCTTAATGAATCTCGAACGTAATGTTACACATATTCATAGTGTGAATACCAAAAGATGTAAGGTTGATAATGATAGTCCCACATACTTGTGGCACTACCGCCTTGGTCACATAGGTGTCAAACGCATGAAGAAGCTCCATACAGATGGACTTTTGGAGTCTCTTTATTTCGAATCATTTGACATGTGCGAACCATGCCTCATGGGGAAGATGACCAAGACTTCGTTCTCCGGAACAATGGAGCGAGCAACCAACTTATTGGAAATCATACATACTGATGTGTGCGGTCCAATGAGTGTTGAGGCTCGCGCTGGCTATCGTTATGTTCTCACTCTCACTGATGACTTGAGTAGATATGGGTATGTCTACTTGATGAAACACAAGTCTGAGACCTTTGAAAAGTTCAAGGAATTTCAGAGTGAGGTTGAGAATCAACGTGACAGAAAAATCAAGTTCTTATGATCAGATCACGGGGGAGAATATTTAAGTCACGAATTTGGTACGCACTTAAGGAAATGTGGAATCATTTCACAACTCACGCCGCCTAGAACACCTCAGCGTAACGGTGTGTCCGAATGTCGTAATCGCACTCTATTGGATATGGTGCGATCTATGATGTCACTCACTGATTTACCGCTATCATTTTGGGGATACACTCTAGAGACAGCTACATTCACTTTAAATAGGGCACCGTCTAAATCCGTTGAGACGACACTGTATGAATTATGGTTTGGTAAGAAACCTAAGCTATCGTTTCTAAAAGTTTGGGGATGCGATGCTTATGTCAAGAAACTTCAACCTGAAAAGCTCGAACCCAAATCGGAAAAATGCATCTTCATAGGATACCCTACGGAAACCATTGGTTATACCTTCTACCTAAGATCCAAAGGCAAGATCTTTGTTGCCAAGAACGGTTCCTTTCTAGAGAAAGAGTTTCTCTTGAAAGAAGTAAGTGGGAGGAAAGTGGAACATGACGAAGTATTACCTCTTGAACCGGAGAGTAGCGCAGCTCAAGAAAATGTTTCTGTGGTGCCTCCACCGACTAGAGAGGAGGTTAATGATGATGATCATGAAACTTCAGATCAAGTTGCTACAGAACTTCGTAGGTCCACAAGGACACGTTCCGCACCAGAGTGGTACGGCAACCCTGTCCTAGAAATCATGTTGTTAGACAACGGTGAACCTTCGAACTATGAAGAAGCAATGGCGGGCCCAGATTCCAACAAATGGCTTGAAGCCATGCTATCCGAGATAGGATCCATGTATGAAAACAAAGTATGGACTTTGACAGACTTTCCCGATGATCGGCGAGCGATAGAGAATAAATGGATCTTTAAGAAGAAGACGGACGCGGATGGTAATGTTACCATCTATAAGGCTCGACTTGTCGCTAAGGGTTATCGACAAGTTCAAGGGGTTGACTACGATGAGACCTTCTCACCCGTAGCGAAGCTGAAGTCCATCCGAATCTTGTTAGCAATTGCCGCATACTATGATTATGAGATATGGCAAATGGACGTCAAAACGGCATTCCTAAACGGCTTTCATAAGGAAGAATTGTATATGATGCAGCCGGAAGTCGATCCTCAGAATGCTAATAAGGTATGCAAGCTCCAGCGCTCCATTTATGGGCTGGTGGAAGCATGTCGGAGTTGGAACATTCGCTTTGATGAAATGATCAAAGCGTTTGGGTTTATGCAGACTTATGGAGAAGCCTGCGTTTACAAGAAAGTGAGTGGTAGCTTTGTAGCATTTCTCATATTATATGTGGATGACATACTTTTGATGGGAAATGATATAGAACTTTTGGACAGCATTAAGGCCTATTTGAATAAGTGTTTTTCAATGAAGGACCTTGGAGAAGCTGCTTATATATTAGGCATCAAGATCTATAGAGATAGATCAAGACGCCTCATAAGTCTTTCACAAAGCACATACCTTGAAAAGATATTGAAGAAGTTCAATATGGATCAGTCCAAGAAGGGGTTCTTGCCTGTGTTGCAAGGTGTGAAATTAAGCTCAGCTCAATGTCCGACCACGGCAGAAGATAGAGAAATGATGAGTGTCGTCCCCTATGCCTCAGCCATTGGGTCTATCATGTACGCCATGCTGTGTACCAGACCTGATGTAAACCTTGCCGTAAGTTTGGTAGGAAGATACCAAAGTAATCCCGGCATGGAACACTGGACAACGGTCAAGAATATCCTGAAGTACCTGAAAAGGACTAAGGACATGTTTCTCGTATATGGAGGTGATGAAGAGCGCGTCGTAAAGGGTTACGTCGACGCTAGCTTCGACATAGATCTGGATGACTCCAAGTCACAAACCGGATACGTGTTTATTTTGAATGGTGGGGCAGTAAGCTGGTGCAGTTGCAAGCAAAGCGTCGTGGCGGGATCTACATGTGAAGCGGAGTACATGGCAGCCTCGGAGGTAGCGCATGAAGCAATATGGATGAAGGAGTTCATCACCGACCTAGGAGTCATACCCAATGCGTCGGGGCCAATCGCTCTCTTCTGTGACAACACTGGAGCTATTGCTCTTGCCAAGGAGCCCAGGTTTCACAAGAAGACCAGGCACATCAAGCGTCGCTTCAACTCCATTCGTGAGAATGTTCAGGATGGAGACATAGATATTTGTAAAGTGCACACAGATCTGAATGTAGCAGATCCGTTGACTAAACCTCTTCCGCGAGCAAAACATGATCAACACCAGAACTCTATGGGTGTTCGATTCATCACGATGTAACTAGATTATTGACTCTAGTGCAAGTGGGAGACCGTTGGAAATATGCCCTAGAGGCAATAATAAAAGGATTATTATTATATTTCCTTGTTCATGATAATTGTCTATTGTTCATACTATAATTGTGTTATCCGGAAATCGTAATAAATGTGTGAATACATAGACCACAACATGTCCCTAGTGAGCCTCTAGTTGACTAGCTCATTGATCAACAGATAGTCATGGTTTCCTGACTATGGACATTGGATGTCATTGATAACGGGATCACATCATTAGGAGAATGATGTGATGGACAAGACCCAGTCCTAAGCATAGCACAAGATCGTGTAGTTCGTTTGCTAAAGCTTTTCCAATGTTAAGTATCATTTCCTTAGACCATGAGATCGTGTAACTCCTGGATGTCGTAGGAGTGCTTTGGGTGTTCCAAACGTCACAACGTAACTGGGTGACTATAAAGGTATATTACAGGCATCCCCGAAAGCATCCGTTGGGTTGACATTGATCGAGACTGGGATTTGTCACTCCGTATGACGGAGAGGTATCTCTGGGCCCACTCGGTAATGCATCATCATAATAAGCTCAATGTGACCAAGTGGTTGGTCATGGGATCATGCATCACAGTACGAGTAAAGTGACTTGCCGGTAACGAGATTGAATGAGGTATTGGGATACCGACGATCGAATCTCGGGCAAGTAACGTACCGATTGACAAAGGGAATTGTATACGGGATTACTTGAATCCTCGACATCGTGCTTCATCCGATGAGATCATCGTGGAGCATGTGGGCGCCAACATGGGTATCTAGATCCCGAAGTTGGTTATTGACCGGAGAGTCGTCTCGGTCATGTCTGCATGTCTCTCGAACCCATAGGGTCTACACACTTAAGGTTCGGTGACGCTAGGGTTGTATAGATATGAGTATGCAGTAATGCGAAAGTTGTTCGGAGTCCCGGATGAGACCCTGGACGTCACGAGGAGTTCCGGAATGGTACGGAGGTGAAGAATTATATATAGGAAGTGCAGTTTCGGCCATCGGGAAAGATTCGGGGTCACCGGTATTGTACTGGGACCACCGGATGGGTCCCGGGGGTCGACCGGGTGGGGCCACCCATCCCGGAGGGCTCATGGGCTGAAGTGGGGAGGGGAACCAGCCCCTGGTGGGCTGGTGCGCCCCCCCTTGGGCCCCCCTGCGCCTAGGGTTGGAAACCCTAGGGTGGGGGCGCCTCCACTTGCCTTGGGGGGCAAGCCTCCCCCTTGGCCGACGCCCCCCCCTAGGAGATCCCATCTCCTAGGGCCGGCGCCCCCCCTAGGGGGCCTATATAAAGGGGGGAGGGAGGGCAGCCGCACCCCAAGTCTTGGCGCCTCCCTCTCCCCTGCTACACCTCTCCCTCTCGCAGAAGCTCGGCGAAGCCCTGCTGTGATCACTGGTGCATCCACCACCACGCCGTCGTACTGCTGGATCTTCATCAACCTCTCCTTTCCCCTTGCTGGATCAACAAGGAGGAGACGTCATCCGCTCCGTACGTGTGTTGAACGCGGAGGTGCCGTCCGTTTGGCACTTGGTCATCGGTGATTTGGATCACGGCGAGTGCGACTCCATCATCCCCGTTCTCTTGAACGCTTCCGCTCGCGATCTACAAGGGTATGTAGATGCACTCTCCTCTCGTTGCTAGTTGACTCCATAGATTGATCTTGGTGGAACGTAGGGAAATTTTTTTGTTTTCTGCAATGTTCTCCAACAAAAATGATTGGTCTATTTCTAACCAAATGGTTACAAACACATTTTATTTTACGTCATTATTGATCAGTACAAGGTTACAAGTACAAGCGTTACCCCAGTTACAAGAGTATCAAATTTCCAATGTTAGTTACTCCCTCCGTTCCAAAATTGATGACTCAACTTTGTACTAACTTTATACTAAAGTTAGTAAAAAGCTGAGTCATCTATTTTGAAATGGAGGGAGTAGATTTGATTTAGATCAAGAGATCAGCAATGCAAATGTTGGATGTTGTGGAAACATAAAAACACATAAACGAATAAGAAAATCTCTGCTACTACAAGTTTGACAGCTAACTGAACCAAGAAGTTCAACCTGGCAATGGCGATGTCTTTGTGTCGTTACCTTGTTGAAGGCATTGCTCGGATTTGCTCGGACTTGATCTCCAGGGTGAAAATCCATGATGTAACCTTCGGCGGTTGGACCTAGCGATGGCGGCACTTGAGTGTCGTTTCCTTTCTGAAGGCGTTGCTATTGGAGAACTTTTTCGTTGTACTTGTGATGTCAAGAATGGTTGGTGCGGATATGGTCGCTGTTGTAACTTGTGGATCATTGTTTTGATCACTTCGGAGTTTTTCTTTTTTCTTTGTACTTTTTACTCCACCAAGGCATAGCTTGGGTCTTATATGACTTTGCTATTTGCCGGTGTGATTTTTATGTGTGTGTATTGGTGTTGGTTGTGTGCATCTTAGCTATGCAGAGGCCGGGCGTGTACTCATTGTGTTTGTATCCCTTTGATGCTTCATTTTGAGTTAATAAAATCCACCCTTTATCGAAAAAGAAGTTCAAGCAACTAAACATTATGAGGTACATCGAACGAAAAAGTACCCTTCTAAGGAGAAGTGCAACATCTGCTTGTGAATCTTCAATGGACTGGCTGCCACACTCAGTGCACCGGGCCTTGTGGCTAATATTTCTTGCACGGTCTTCAATAATCTGCCGCTGCTTAACATCCTCTTCACTGGCCATGATGCAGGATAATATGATCTGTGTTAACTCTTAACTGTAACAAAAATAGCTGTATATAAGAACCTGAAGAAATAAAATGTGAAGTACTTACTACTTATATCCTTAGTCCACAAAATGATGCCAACCAGGTTCTAAAATAAAACAGATGACAACTATTAAGATTAAGGCTCCCGGGTGCATTTGCACCCGGATGAATAGTACCCCGAAAAAACAAATTAAATGTTTTCAAAAATTCTGAAATTTTTTGTAGATGATTATGTTGGTGTCGCAAACACGCTTGACAAAATTCATGCGGAACAGAGCAGCGGTGTTTCGTTGGCAAAAAAAAAAAATTGGGTGACATTTTGGGGTGACATTTGGTCTTTGATTTGTTTTTTTTTGCGCAAGCCAAAATGCTTAACCTTTTTGTCTCAAAATTTACAGGTCGCATTTGTATGTGACAAAGATGACAAAAAAAAATTTGTCTCAATTTTTTCGCCATTTGAAAAAATCCAAAATGGCCCCGGGTGCAAATGCACCCCGGAGCCGAATTGATTTTCCGTACTATGGCAAGACTATAGAGTGCCACAGTTCCTGCTGGATAGCTTAGTCTTGCCGTAGTACCTTAAGATGTTCCAGTGAGCCGCAAAAAGCAAAACGAGGCTAGCTAGAGATGACCCGGTGGTCAATTTGTGTATAACCATTATATAGTATTGCTACCTCCGTTTGGAATTAACAGGTGTTTGTTTATTATCCACAATGATTTTTACGTACTAAACATAAAACATTATTCCATAATATGGCATATTTCACCTCTGCATTCGCGCCCCCGTACACACATCACATATACAGATGCCCTCTACCGTACACTACAACTCTCTACTTACTCTACTTGGTAATAGCCTTGCTAAGGGGAACGCTTATAAGCCGTGGAATCGCTTATAAACTGCCACTCATTCTGTAAAAAAAAAATATAAGAGCGTTTAGATCATTGTAACTTATACTGTATTTCTTTATGGGGTACACCCCCTTTTCAAAAAAAAAATACTGTATTTCTTTACAAAGAGGGAGTGCTAACGTGGGACTAAAAATGTGTCGTGGTAGTACAGTCGTACACTTATCGGAGTGGCCACCGGCTGATGACTCCCCCCTTCCGCTCTTCGGGTAGACAGCGCAGGAATACTGGACTTCAACTCCACGTTGAGAGCATCTCCAACAGCCGCGCTAAACTAGCGCCGCACCGCAAAATAGGCCGCTTTTGCGCGCGCTCAATGCGGCGGGTCGCTCCAGCGGGCGCGCAAAAACGGCGCGCGTGCAAAAACGGGTTGGGTGCGCGGGCAAAAACGCTTAGCCGCGCGGTGTATTTGGGGCGCCAGCTGCAGCGCGCGGCACACTCCAGCGCTCGCGCCCGCACATCCTCTCCCACTTCCACCCCCGTCCGGTCGCGCCGCCGCCGCCGCCCGCGCCCCCGGCGACCGTTCAGCCTTCCCCGGCCTATCCCCGCGCGCCCGCGCTTCCGCCCCTTCCCCTCCTAGTCCCGCCGGCCATTGCGCGCCTCCGTCGTCCGAGGAACAGCGCCCGAGCGCTCGCTGCCGCGCCGCGCCCGCAAGGTGTTTGACAAAACGCCTACAAGGTATGTATTGCTCAAACTTCATGAATTTGATGCATGTTTTGAATTGTAGTTTATATAGTATAGTATTGAACATTGTAGATGAGTTCATCGTATGATTCTTCGGAAGAAGAATTTGATATGGAAGAAGAGGAGGATCTTGCAATGATCCTAGCTATGCATATAAAAAAAACCAAAGCACGGTGGTTCGGTTATGGGTCGGCAAAAAATTTGGAGGGACAGGATCGATGCCCACAACAGATTGATCAGGCATTATTTTGCGGAGAATCCCATATACCCCGAGTCGTATTTTCGTCGTCGGTTTAGGATGAGCACCGAGTTGTTCAGGCGCATTGCAGAGAAACTAGCGAGCCATGACCGTTTTTTTCAGCAAAGGAGGAATGCCGCCGGAGAGCTCGGGCATAACACCTTTCAGAAGGTGACAGCCGCTTTGCGTATGTTGGCATACGGTATACCGGCTGATCTTGTTGATGATCACTTGGCTATGGGTGAGAGGCAAGCCATCATGTGTGTCAAGCGCTTTGAAGTGGGAATTGTGCAAGTGTTTGGCGAGGAGTATTTCAGAGCTCCCAATGCTAAAGACGCCGCAAGGCTATTGGCGATGAACAAAGCTCGCGGATTTCCTGGCATGCTTGGCTCAATAGATTGCATGCATTGGAGTTGGAAGAATTGTCCAAAGGCATGGCATGGGCAATTCCACGGCCAAAAAAAGGGTTCCACTATAATCCTTGAAGCGGTGGCTGATCAGGAGACTTGGATTTGGCATGCATTCTTTGGAATGCCTGGATCTCTGAATGACATCAATGTTGTCAACCGGTCACCACTGATGAATAAGATTGCAAACGGTGAGTTGCCACCGGTGCAGTTTGTAGCAAATGGCCGTACGTACAACTATGGCTATTATCTAGCGGATGGCATCTATCCAAAGTGGCAAACCTTCGTGAAGCCGTTGAAAAACCCGGAAGGTAAGAAAAATCTTGACTTCCACAATGCTCATGCGGCAGCTAGAAAAGATGTGGAGAGAGCATTTGGGATTTTGCAAGCCCAATTTGCTATTGTGAGAGGACCAGCTAGATTTTGGGATCAAAAAATGCTTTGGTACATCATGCACGCTTGTGTGATCATGCACAACATGATCATTGAGAATGAGCGTGGCCAAGATTTAGACTACTCACAGTATGAGCTGTTGGGAAATCCCGTGCGAGTGCGACGGAGGGCTGAAAGGGTAGCCCGCTTTGTTGCCTCCTATCATGCCATTCGGCGTCAATCAACGCACAATGAACTTCAGAATGATTTGATTGAAGAGTGGTGGGCATGGCATGGACGACAAAGAGCATGATGATATCTGCATTCGACATTGTATTGTTCATGAAGTATTTGTTGTGTTTATTGCATTTGTTGTACTAAATGATAAACTATTTGTTTGAGTTGTAATGATAACGAAATTGAACTATTTTTTATCGTTGATTTATTTTGTTTGTTTGATCATTTTTGCTATGTATATGTGGTTTGTGCGGCGCCCGCGCGCTGTATTTTTGCGCTCTGCTGGAGCGGTGCACGCGCTGCATTATAGCGCGGCTGCTGGAGCCAGCGCAGGCGGGCGCGCCAAACCAGCCGAAGCGCGCGCGGCAAACAGGTTTTTTGCGCGCGGCGCATAGCGCGGCTGTTGGAGATGCTCTGATGCGCGTGCCTCCTATTGGGGAACGTAATAATTTCAAAAAAATTCCTACGCACACGCAAGATCATGGTGATGCATAGCAACGAGAGGGGAGATTGTTGTCTACGTACCCTCGTAGACCGAAGCGGAAGCGTTGACGCAACGTAGAGGAAGTAGTCGTACGTCTTCCCGATCCGACCGATCCAAGCGCCGTTACTCCGGCGCCTCCGAGTTCTTAACACACGTACAACTCGATGACGTTCCCCGGGCTCCGATCCAGCAAAGCTTCGGGGACGAGCTCCGTCAGCACGACGGCGCGGTGACGATCTTGATGTACTACCGACGCAGGGCTTCGCCTAAGCACTGCAACAATATGACCGAGGTGGAATATGGTGGAGGGGGGCACCGCACACGGCTAAGGAACGATCACGAAGATCAACTTGTGTGTCTATGGGGTGCCCCCTGCCCCCATATATAAAGGAGTGGAGGAGGGGAGGGCCGGCCCTCTCTATGGCGCGCCCTAGGGGAGTCCTACTCCCACCGGGAGTAGGATTCCCCCTTTCCTAGTCCAACTAGGAGTCCTTCCATGTATTAGGAGTAGGAGACAAGGAAGGGGAAGAGGGAAGAGAAGGAAGGAGGGGGCGCCGCCCCTCCCCCTAGTCCAATTCGGACTAGCCAATGGGGGGGCTAGTGGCCTGCCTCTCCCTCTCCCCTAAAGCCCAATAAGGCCCATATACTTCATCCCCCGTATTCCCGTAACTCCCCGGTACTCCCAAAAATACCCGAATCACTCAGAACCTTTCCGATGTCCGAATATAGTCTTCCAATATATCAATCTTTACGTCTCGACCATTTCGAGACTCCTCGTCATGTCCCCGATCTCATCCGGGACTCCGAACTCCTTCGGTACATCAAAACTCATAAACTCATAATATAACTGTCATCGAAACCTTAAGCGTGCGGACCCTACGGTTCGAGAACAATGTAGACATGACCGAGACATGTCTCCGATCAATAACCAATAGCGGGACCTGGATGCCCATATTGGCTCCTACATATACTACGAAGATATTATCGGTCAGACCGCATAACAACATACGTTGTTCCCTTTGTCATCGGTATGTTACTTGCCCGAGATTCGATCGTCGGTATCCAATACCTAGTTCAATCTCGTTACCGGCAAGTCTCTTTACTCGTTCCGTAATACATCATCTCGCAACTAACTCATTAGTTGTAATGCTTGCAAGGCTTAAGTGATGTGCATTACCGAGAGGGCCCAGAGATACCTCTCCGACATTCGGAGTGACAAATCCTAATCTCTAAATACGCCAACCCAACAAGTACCTTTGGAGACACCTGTAGAGCACCTTTATAATCACCCAGTTACGTTGTGACGTTTGGTAGCACACAAAGTGTTCCTCCAGTAAACGGGAGTTGCATAATCTCATAGTCATAGGAACATGTATAAGTCATGAAGAAAGCAATAGCAACATACTAAACGATCGGGTGCTAAGCTAATGGAATGGGTCATGTCAATCAGATCATTCAACTAATGATGTGACCTCGTTAATCAAATAACAACTCTTTGTTCATGGTTAGGAAACATAACCATCTTTGATTAACGAGCTAGTCAAGTAGAGGCATACTAGTGACACTCTGTTTGTCTATGTATTCACACATGTATTATGTTTCCGGTTAATACAATTCTAGCATGAATAATAAACATTTATCATGAAATAAGGAAATAAATAATAACTTTATTATTGCCTCTAGGGCATATTTCCTTCAGTCTCCCACTTGCACTAGAGTCAATAATCTAGTTCACATTGCCATGTGATTTACCAGCAATAGTTCACATCACCATGTGATTAACACCCATAGTTCACATTGATATGTGATCAACACCCAAAGGGTTTACTAGAGTCAGTAATCTAGTTCACATCGCTATGTGATTAACACCCAAAGAGTAGTAAGGTGTGATCATGTTTTGCTTGTGAGAGAAGCTTAGTCAATGGGTCTGCCAAAATTCAGATCCGTATGTATTTTGCAACTTTCTATGTCTACAATGCTCTGCACGGATCTACTTTAGCTAATTGCTCCCACCTTTAATGTGTATCTAGATTGAGACTTAGAGTCATCTAGATTAGTGTCAAAACTTGTATCGACGTAACCTTTTACGACGAACCTTTTTGTCATGTCCATAATCAAGAAACATATCCTTATTTCACTAAGGATAATTTTGACCGCTGTCCAGTGATCTACATCTAGATCACTATTGTACTCTCTTGCTAAACATAGTGTAGGATATACAATAGATCTGGTACACAACATGGCATACTTTATAGAACCTATGGCCAAGGCATAGGGAATGACTTTCATTCTCTTTCTATCTTCTTCCGTGATCGGGTTTTGAGTCTTATTCAATTTCACACCTTGTAACACAGGCAAGAACTCTTTCTTTGACTGTTCCGTTTTGAACTACTTCAAAATCTTGTCAAGGTATGTACTCATTGAAAACTTATCAAGCGTCTTGATCTATCTCTATAGATCTTGATGCTTAATATGTAAGCAGCTTCACCGATGTTCTTCTTCAAAAAACTCCTTTCAAATACTCCTTTATGCTTTGCAGAATAATTCTACATTATTTCCGATCAACAATATGTCATTTACATATACTTGTTAGAAATGCTGTAGTGCTCCCACTCACTTTCTTGTAAATACAGGCTTCACCGCAAGTCTGTATAAAACTATATGCTTTGATCATCTTATCAAAGCGTATATTCCAACTCCGAGATGCTTGCACCAGTCCATAGATGGATCGCTGGAGCTTGCATATTTTGTTAACACCTTTAGGATCGACAAAACCTTCTAGTTGCATCGTATACAACTCTTCTTTAATAAATCCATTAAGGAATGCAGTTTTGTTTATCCATTTGCCGGATTTCATAAAATGTGGTAATTGCTAACATGATTCGGACAGACTTAAGTATAGATACGAGTGAGAAACTCTCATCGTAGTCAACACCTTGAACTTGTCGAAAACCTTTTGCGACAATTCTAGCTTTGTAGATAGTAATACTACTATCAGCGTCCGTCTTCCTCTTGAAGATCCATTTATTTTCTATGGCTTGCCGATCATCGGGCAAATCCATCAAAGTCCATACTTTGTTCTCATACATGGATCATATCTCAGATTTCATGGCCTCAAACCATTTCGCGGAATCTGGGCTCATCATCGCTTCCTCATAGTTCGCAAGTTCGTCATGGTCTAGTAACATGACTTCCAGAACAGGATTACCGTACTACTATGGTGCGGATCTCACTCTGGTTTACCTACGATATTCGGTAGTAACTTGATCTGAAGTTACATGATCATCATCATTAGCTTCCTCACTAATTGGTGTAGAAGTCACAAGAACAGATTTCTGTGATGAACTACTTTCCAATAAGGGAGATGGTACAATTACCTTATCAAGTCTTTCTACTTTCCTCCCACTCACTTCTTTCGAGAGAAACTCCTTCTCTGGAAAGTATCCATTCTCAGCAACGAATGTGTTGCCTTTGGATCTGTGATAGAAGGTGTACCCAACTGTCTCCTTTGGGTATCCTATGAAGACATATTTCTCCGATTTGGGTTTGAGCTTATCAGGATGAAACTTTTCACATAAGCATCACAACCCCAAACTTTAAGAAACGACAACTTTGGTTTCTTGCTAAACCATAGTTCATATAGTGTCGTCTCAACGGATTTAGATGGTGCCCTATTTAACGTGAATGCAGCTGTCTCTAATGCATAACCCCAAAACAATAGTGGTAAATCGGTAAGAAACATCATAGATTGCACTATATCCAATAAAGTACGGTTATGACGTTTAGACACACCATTATGCTGTGGTGTTCCAGGTGGCATGAGTTTGTGAAACTATTCCACATTGTTTTAATTGAAGGCCAAACTCGTAACTCAAATATTTTACCTCTGCGATCATATTGTAGAAACTTTTATTTTTGTTACGATGATTCTCTACTTCACTCTGAAATTCTTTGAACTTTTCAAATGTTTCAGACTAGTGTTTCATTAAGTAGATATACTCATATCTGCTCAAATCATCTGTGAAGGTCAGAAAATAATGATACCCGCCGCGAGCCTTAACACTCATCGGATCGCATACATCAGTATGTATTATTTCCAACAAGTTAGTTTCTCGCTCCATTGTTCCGGAGAACGGAGTTTTAGTCATCTTGCCCATAAGGCATGGTACGCAATCATCAAGTGATTCATAATCAAGTGATTCCAAAATCCCATCAGCATGGAGTTTCTTCATGCGCTTTACACCAATATGACCTAAACGGCAATGCCACAAATAAGTTGCACTATCATTATTAACTTTGCATCTTTTGGCTTCAATATTATGAATATGTGTATCACTACGATCGAGATCCAACGAACTATTTTCATTGGGTGTATGACCATCGAAGGTTCCATTCACGTAAGCAGAACAACAATTGTTCTCTAACTTAAATGAATAACCGTATTGCAATAAACATGATCAAATCATATTTATGCTCAACGCAAATACCAAATAACACTTATTTAGGTTCAACACTAATCCCGAAAGTATAGTGAATGCGCGATGATGATCATATCAATCTTGGAACCACTTCCAACACACATCGTCACTTCATTCTTAACTAGTCTTTGTTCATTCTGCAAATCCCGTTTGGAGTTACTACTCTTAGCAACTGAACCAGTATCAAATACCGAGGGGTTGCTATGAACACTAGTAAAATACACATCAATAATCTGTATATCAAATATAACTTTGTTCACTTTGCCATCCTTCTTATCCGCTAAATACTTGGGGCAGTTCCGCTTCCAGTGACCAGTCCTTTTGCAGTAAACACACTCAGTCTCAAGCTTAGGTCCAGACTTGGGCTTCTTCACTTGAGCAGCAACTTGCTTGCCGTTCTTCTTGAAGTTCCCTTTCTTCCCTTTGCCCTTTTACTTGAAACTAGTGGTCTTGTCTACCATCAACACTTGATGTTTTTCTAGATTTTTACCTTCGTCGATTTTAGCATCACGAAGAGCTTGGGAATTGTTTCCGTTATCCCTTGCATATTATAGTTCATCATGAAGTTCTACTAACTTGGTGATGGTGACTAGAGAATTCTGTCAATCACTATTTTATCTGGAAGATTAACTCCCACTTGATTCAAGCGATTGTAGTACCCAGACAATCTGAGCACATGCTCACTAGTTGAGCGATTCTCCTCCATCTTTTAGCTATAGAACTTGTTGGAGACTTCATATCTCTCAACTCGGGTATTTGCTTGAAATATTAACTTCCTGGAACATCTCATATGGTCCATGACGTTCAAAACGTTTTTGAAGTCCCGATTCTAAGCCGTTAAGCATGGTGCACTAAACTATTAAGTAGTCATCATATTGAGCTAGCCAAACGTTCATAACGTCTGCATCTGCTCCTGCAATAGGTCCGTTACCTAGCGGTGCATCAAGGACATAATTCTTCTGTGCAGCAATGAGGATAAACCTCAGAATACGGATCCAATCCGCATCAATGCTACTAACATCTTTCAACACAATTTTCTCTAGGAACATATCAAAATAAACATATGAAAGCAACAACGCGAGCTATTGATCTACAACATAGATATGCTAATACTACCAGGACTAAGTTCATGATAAATTAAAGTTCAATTAATCATATTACTTAAGAACTCCCACTTAGATAGACATCCCTCTAATCCTCTAAGTGATCACGTGATCCATATCAACTAAACCATAACCGATCATCACGTGAAATGGATTAGTCTTCAATGGTGAACATCATTATGTTGATCATATCTTCTATATGATTCACGCTCGACCTTTCGGTCTCCGTGTTCCGAGGCCATATCTGCATATGCTAGGCTCGTCAAGTATAACCCGAGTATTCTGTGTGTGCAAAACTGGCTTGCACCCGTTGTAGATGGACGTAGAGCTTATCACACCCGATCATCACGTGGTGTCTGGACACGACGAACTTTGGCAACGGTGCATACTCAGGGAGAACACTTCTTGATAATTTAGTGAGAGATCATCTTATAATGCTACCGTCAATCAAAGCAAGATAAGATGCATAAAAAGATAAACATCACATGCAATCAATATAAGTGATATGATATGGCCATCATCATCTTGTGATTGTGATCTCCATCTTCGAAGCACCGTCATGATCACCATCCTCACCGGCGCGACACCTTGATCTCCATTGTAGCATCGTTGTCGGCTCGCCAACCTTATGCTTCTACGACTATCGCTACCGCTTAGTGACAAAGTAAAGCATTACAAGGCGATTGCATTGCATACAATAAAGCGACAACCATATGGCTCCTGCCAGTTGCCGATAACTCAGTTACAAAACATGATCATCTCATACAATAAAATTTAGCATCATCCCTTGACCATATCACATCACAACATGCCCTGCAAAAACAAGTTAGACGTCCTCTACTTTGTTTGTTGCAAGTTTTACGTGGCTGCTACGGGCTTAAGCAAGAACCAATCTCACCTACGCATCAAAACCACAACGATAGTTTGTCAAATAGACTCCGTTTTAACCTTCGCAAGGACCGGGCGTAGCCATACTCGGTTCAACTAAAGTTGGAGAAACTGACACCCGCCAGCCACCTGTGTGCAAAGCACGTCGGTAGAACCAGTCTCGCGTAAGCGTACGCGTAATGTCGGTCCGGGCCGCTTCATCCAACAATACCGCCGAACCAAAGTGTGACATGCCGAGGCAGTATGACTTATATCGTCCACAACTCACTTGTGTTCTACTCGTGCATATAACATCAAACCATAAAAACCTAGGCTCGGATGCCATTGTTGGGGAACGTAGTAATTTCAAAAAAATTCCTACGCACACGCAAGATCATGGTGATGCATAGCAACGAGAGGGGAAAGTGTTGTCTACGTACCCTCGTAGACCGAAGCGGAAGCGTTGACGCAACGTATAGGAAGTAGTCGTACGTCTTCCCGATCCGACCGATCCAAGCGCCGTTACTCCGGCGCCTCCGAGTTCTTAACACACGTACAGCTTGATGACGTTCCCCGGGCTCCGATCCAGCAAAGCTTCGGGGACGAGTTCCGTCAGCACGACGGCGTGGTGACGATCTTGATGTACTACCGACGCAGGGCTTCGCAAGCACTGCAACAATATGACCTAGGTGGAATATGGTGGAGGGGGGCACCGCACACGGCTAAGGAACGATCACGAAGATCAACTTGTGTGTCTATGGGGTGCCCCCTGCCCCCGTATATAAAGGAGTGGAGGAGGGGAGGGCCGGCCCTCTCTATGGCGCGCCCTAGGGGAGTCCTACTCCCACCGGGAGTAGGATTCCCCCTTTCCTAGTCCAACTAGGAGTCCTTCCATGTATTAGGAGTAGGAGACAAGGAAGGGGAAGAGGGAAGAGAAGGAAGGAGGGGGCGCCGCCCCTCCCCCTAGTCCAATTCGGACTAGCCAATGTGGGGGCGCGCGGCCTGCCTCTCCCTCTCCCCTAAAGCCCAATAAGGCCCATATACTTCATCCCCCGTATTCCCGTAACTCCCCGGTACTACCGAAAATACCCGAATCACTCAGAACCTTTCCGATGTCCGAATATAGTCGTCCAATATATCGATCTTTACGTCTCGACCATTTCGAGACTCCTCGTCATGTCCCCGATCCTACGGTTAGAGAACAATGTATACATGACCGAGACATGTCTCCGATCAATAACCAATAGCGGGACCTGGATGCCCATATTGGCTCCTACATATTCTACGAAGATATTATCGGTCAGACCGCATAACAACATACGTTGTTCCCTTTGTCATCGGTATGTTACTTGCCCGAGATTCGATCGTCGGTATCCAATACCTAGTTCAATATCGTTACCGGCAAGTCTCTTTACTCGTTCCGTAATACATCATCTCGCAACTAACTCATTAGTTGTAATGCTTGCAAGGCTTAAGTGATGTGCATTACCGAGAGGGCCCAGAGATACCTCTCCGACATTCGGAGTGACAAATCCTAGTATCTAAATACGCCAACCCAACAAGTACCTTTGGAGACACCTGTAGAGCACCTTTATAATCACCCAGTTACGTTGTGACGTTTGGTAGCACACAAAGTGTTCCTCCAGTAAACGGGAGTTGCATAATCTCATAGTCATAGGAACATGTATAAGTCATGAAGAAAGCAATAGCAACATACTAAACGATCGGGTGCTAAGCTAATGGAATGGGTCATGTCAATCAGATCATTCAACTAATGATGTGACCTCGTTAATCAAATAACAACTCTTTGTTCATGGTTAGGAAACATAACCATCTTTGATTAATGAGCTAGTCAAGTAGAGGCATACTAGTGACACTCTGTTTGTCTATGTATTCACACATGTATTATGTTTCCGGTTAATACAATTCTAGCATGAATAATAAACATTTATCATGAAATAAGAAAATAAATAATAACTTTATTATTGCCTCTAGGGCATATTTCCTTCACCTCCCTCCTCCACTGATGTCGCCGGCGAGGCTCCCCTACCTCCCGTCTCTGGTGCCAAGACAGACTGGTCCCTGGCCGGCCACTTTGCGCTAGTGCGACGGAGGGAAATCCCGGGCGGCTACAGAAGAACCTTATGCCGGTGGGGTATGCTTGCCTGGCGCCGCCTGCGTGGCTCCGATGTGGGGTTCGAGCTAAGAGCATCTCCAGTTGTTGGCCCCCTAGGAGCTCGTAAAATCGCCGCCTGGGGGCGAACCGTCGCTAAAATCGGCTTGGAGGCGTTCGGGTTCCCAGCTGCCGGCCCCAGGTCGCTCCCAGACGCCGTATTTAAAATTTTTTGAACAAAGGTTTGGCTAAAATTCGGCCAAAGGGACAAAAATTCAGCTAAAATTCGGCAAACATGACATTACTTAGGCGACTTAAATAGTTTTTACATAGCAAAGTGAAATACTTGAAATAAAACAAAGGCCGCAACTACAGGCCGAAGAACGCGTTGAGCACGGCGAAGTCGCCGCCATCGTCATTGTTCTCGTCGTCCGTCTCCTCCTTGACGCGGCCGCCCCTGCTGGACCCCTGCCCGGGGTCGCCCTGGCGGACCGGTGGCGGCGAGTCATCGTCGAGAACGATGACGCCTCCCTTGTTGGAACCGAGAACACCGGCGAGGTCTAGCTCACTACCACGCGGAGGAGAGGTAGACGAAGATGCGAGGATTTTGTGTTGCGCACAGTTCTGCAGCTTTTCTCATTGATCTTTCACTTATTTGTACATCAACTAAGGAACGAAAAACCCTCCGCGCCGCCGAGCCTACTGGACGTGCCATCCCATGTCACTCATCATGCACGAGGGCATGCCATCCCATGAGCTCACAACGGCCGCACTAATCTAGCTAGCTACTAACTGAAAACGAAAACAGCCTCTGCGTGTACATGCACACAGAGACAGAGCTGGTTATTCTGCTAACTGAAAAAACAAACTATCCTAGCGGGCAAAAGGATTACAAGCTCAACAATTCACCCCCTAATCCTTGTGCCCACGGATCACCTTCATGATGCCGAGCTTCTGTCGCAGCTCAATGAACTTGATTCTGCCCAGAACCTTAGTGAGAACATCGGCAGGCTGTCTGTCAGTGCCAACATGGTCGACATCCACCTTGCCATCTTCAATGCATTCATGAATAAAGTGATATCGGATATCAATGTGCTTACTTCTTTCGTGATGCACTGGGTTCTTGCTGAGCTCGATCACCGACTTGTTGTCGACGCGCAGCTTCGTCATCCTTGGCGCGTCACCGGTGAGCTCACCAAGGAGCCTGCACAGCCACACGCCCTGGCATGCTGCGGATGCCACCGCCTTGTACTCAGCCTCGCAAGACGAGATGGCAAGGACCTTCTGCTTCTGAGATATCCATGTGATCACGCTGGAGTCGAGGAAGAACACCACACCAGTCGTGCTCCGGCGATCATCAACGTTGTCGGCATGATCGCTGTCGACATAGCCAATCACCTCCAGCGCTGAATTTCCTCCCCGCTTGTAGCAGCAACCGTACTCCAAGGTCCCACTAACATAGCGGAGGATTTGCTTCACTGCAGTCCAATGCGATTCTGCAGACGCCTCCAGATACCTGCTGACGATGCCGACGGCGTAGGTGATGTCGGGTCGAGTGTTGCAGACCTATCGTAGGCTGCCGACGACGCTTTTGTACCATGTGGCATCCACGGCGTCAGACTTGGACAGGTGGAAACAATTTTGCATCAGGGTGTCGCTAGCGTTGCACCCCCTCATCTCGGCCGCATCGAGGAACTTCATGGCGTAGGCGCTCTGACAGAGAGTGATCTTTCCATCCTTTTGACGCACCTCGATCCCAAGGTAATAGCTCGGGAGGCCGAGATCGCTCATGTCAAACACACTGCGCATCTGCTCCTTGAACGCCTTGATGTCGTCGATGCTGCCGCTGGTGATGATCAGGTCTCCACATACACACCGACCAGCAATGTCCCCGCGCTGGAGCTCCGCCTGTACACCGCATGCTCGAGGGGGCTCTGCTCGAACCCGAGCGATGCAAGCGACGGGTCGAGCTTAGCGTACCACGCTCGGGGCGCCTGTTTCAGACCGTGCAGGGCCTTCTAGAGTCGCAGCACCTTCCCTTCCTTACCGGCGATGATGTAACCTGGCGGCTGGTGCACGTAGAAATCCACGGTCAGATCGCCGTTCAAGAACGCCGACTTGATGTCCATATGATGGACTCTCCACCCTTGCCGCGCCGCCAAAGCGAGCAGCAGTAGCACTGTTTCCATGTGAGCCACCGGCACGAACACCTCGTCGTAGTCCATGCCTTGCCGCTGCGAGTACCCCTTTGCCACCAAGCGCGCCTTGTGCTTCACAATGTTGCTGGCGGGATCCCTCTTGACCTTGAAAACCCATTTGAGCCCTATCACTCAGTGCCCGGGCGGGAGCACGACGAGCTCCCAGGTCTTGTTCTCGCGGATCACCACCAGCTCGGCGTCCATGGCATGCAACCAGCACACCTCCTCTAGCGCTTCATCGACACCAGCGGGCTCTTCAGCAGCGATAAGGCAGAGACTAGCTTGGTCTTGCCTCACCGCTCCACCTCTGCAAGGACATGCGTCATCTTGCGATAGCGCGTTGGCGTATGGTCGAGGTCATGCCGCTCCCAGTCATCGCAGGGGGGCGTAGCCCAGCCGTCGTTGTCAGGGACTGGAGAGTGCGCTAGTGTCTCTGGCGTGATTGGCGAGCCCGCCGGTGTGAAGGATGTTGAGTTCGACCCTTCTGAGCTTGACGAAGAGGACGACACGTCGACGCTCTGCTCGTCGCTATAGACGACCACAAAGTGATCGTCCGTGGGGGTCTCAGCAGCACCTGAGGCCGGCATCCAGTCCCACTTCCTCCGTTCTTCAAATACGACATCGCGCGTGACGTGCACCTTGTTCGTGGCCGGATCAAACACTCTGTACGCCTTGGCTCCCTCCGCGTACCCGAGGAAGATCATCGGCGTTGAGCAGTTGACTAATTTGTCGATGTCGGGGCCGACCCGCTTGACATGAGCGACGCACCGAAAGGTGTGCAGGTGGTGGACCGCCGGGTTCCTCTTATGCCATGCTTCGTACTGTTGGGGAACACAGTCATTTCAAAAAAAATCCTACGCACATGCAAGATCCATCTAGGTGATGCATAGCAATGAGAGGGGAGAGTGTTGTATACGTACCCTCGTAGACCGAAAGCGGAAGCATTATGACAACGCGGTTGATGTAGTCATACGTCTTCACGATCCGACCGATCCTAGTACCGAAGGTACGGCACCTCCGTGATCTGCACATGTTCAGCTCGGTGACGTCCGACGAACTCTAGATCCAGCTGAGGTCGAGGGAGAGTTTCGTCAGCACGACGGCGTGATGACGGTGATCATGAAGCTACTGGTGCAGGGCTTCGCCTAAGCACTGCAACGATATGACCGAGGTGGAAATCTATGGATGGGGGCACCGCACACGGCTAAACAATCAACTTGTGTGTCTATGGGGTGCCCCACTCCCCCGTATATAAAGGAGTGGAGGAGGGGAAGGGCCGGCCCTCTCATGGCGGGCCCAAGGGGGGAGTCCTACTCCTGGTGGGAGTAGGATTCCCCCTTCCCTAGTTGGAGTAGGAGAGGAAGGAAGGAGGAGAGAGGGACAAGGAAAGGGGGGCCGCCCCCCCACCCCAATTCGGATTGGGCTTGGGGGGGGCGCCCCCACCTTGGCCGCCTCCTCCTCTTTTCCACTAAGGCCCAATAAGGCCCATACACTCCCCGGGGGGTTCCGGTAACCCTCCGGTACTCCGGTAAATGCCTGAACTCACCCGGAACCATTCCGATGTCCAAACATAGCCTTCCAATATATCGATCTTTATATCTCGACCATTTCGAGACTCCTCGTCATGTCCGTGATCATATCCGGGACTCTGAAATACCTTCGGTACATCAAAACGCATAAACTCATAATACCGATCATCACCGATCGTTAAGCGTGCGGACACTACGGGTTCAAGAACTATGTAGACATGACCGAGACTCATCTCCGGCCAATAACCAATAGCGGAACCTGGATGCTCATATTGGTTCCTACATATTCTATGAAGATCTTTATCGGTCAAACCGCATAACAACATACGATGTTCCCTTTGTCATCGATATGTTACTTGCCCGAGATTCGATCGTCGGTATCTCAATACCTAGTTCAATCTTGTTACCGGCAAGTTTTTTTACTCGTTCCGTAATGCACCATCCCGTAACTAACTCATTAGTCACATTGCTTGCAAGCCTTATAGTGATGAGCATTACCGAGAGGGCCCAGAGATACCTTTCCGACAATCGGAGTGACAAATCCTAATCTCGATCTATGCCAACTCAACAAACACCATCGGAGACACCTATAGAGCATCTTTATAATCACCCAGTTATGTTGTGACGTTTGATAGCACACTAAGTGTTCCTCCGGTATTTGGGAGTTGCATAATCTCCTAGTCATAGGAACATGTATAAGTTGCATAATCTCTAATGTGATCCCGTTAATCAAATGACAACTCATGTCCATGGCTAGGAAACTTAACCATCTTTGATTAACGAGCTAGTCAAGTAGAGGCATACTAGTGACACTTAGTTTGTCTATGTATTCACACATGTACTAAGTTTCCGGTTAATACAATTCTAGCATGAATAATAAACATTTATCATGATATAAGGAAATATAAATAACACCTTTATTATTGCCTCTAGGGCATATTTCCTTCACGTATGGTGTCTGCCCGTCGACGCTGCGCATGGGGGATCGATTGAGCAGGTACACCGCGGTCTTGACCGTGTCGCCCCAGAACGTGGCGGGCACGCCCATGCTCTTGAGCAGGCACCACACCATCTCCACCATGGTCTGGTTTCGCCTCTTGACCACGCCGTTTTGCTGGGGCATGTATGGCGCGGAGGAGCAGTGCTTGTTCCCTCCGTCCCTGCGGTATAGGCGGAATTCGGTGGAGTTGAACTCACCGCCCCGATCGGACCGGAACGCCATGAGCCGGTGTCCAGATTCTGCTTCCGCAAGGGCCTTGATCTTCTTGAAGCGTTTAAAAGCCTCATCTTTGGATTTGATCACCTCCAGCTAGGGTTGCAAACGAGTCGAGCTCGGGCGAGTTGGAGTTGGCTCAGCTCAACTCATATACAAATTCGAGCGAGCTCAAACTGAGTGAAGCTCATGATCGAGCTGTACAACATGACTCGTGCTCAGCTTGTAACGTTCTCGAGTCGATCTCGACCTAGTTTCGAGCTAAATGAGATGGTAAAAATTATAAAACTATGAATGAAAAACAAAAAAAATAAAGTAAATATGCTGGGAACCTTTGCCAAAAATATAGGATCTTTAACATAGTCGACCACGTGCGATAATTAGGCCTAAATCTTCTCTGCATTTAATTAAGTTTCCATGTCGTTGGTAAATAAAATGGAGAAAAATTATGGACAACATATATAATAATAAATTATCTTATTTTCCATTTAATATATGGTATGATCATTTAACATATTGATATTCCTCGAGCTATCGAGCTAAAATCGAGCGAGCCAATATTGGCTCAAGATCGGCTCATTTCTCGGTCGAGCTACATAAAGTGTTCAAACTCGGCTCATTTCTTTTCGAGTCGATCTCGAGTCGAGTCAAAAAACGAGTCGATCTCGAGCGGCTCACGAGCCTCGAGCTTTTCTTGTAGCCCTACCACCAGCCACATGTAACGTGAGTGATCATCAACAACCAGCAGGAAAAACCGATTACCTCCGGCTATCACCGGCTTGATCGAACCATAGAGGTCCGTGTGGATGAACTCGAGCGCGTGCTCCGCACAGTACGCCGAGGCCTGCGGGAACAGGAGCTGGTGCTGCTTCCCCAGGGCGCATCCGTTGCAGTACTGGTCGATGCGGTCGACGAGGGGCACGTCGTTCGCCATCTCCAAGCACGCGTGGTCGTAGCGTGAATGCCACAGCCACGCCGTGTCATCGCCGCTCGCCAGCAGACACACAGGCTTGGTCAGCGCCAGGTGCAGGACACAGAGGTGCCCGGCGTTACGCGCCACCCGGGCAAAGAGCCGCCCGTCCGGATTTCAGAGGTGAAGGACCCCATCGTGGATCATCGTCTCGTAGCCGAGCTCATCCATCTGACGGATGCTCAAGATGTTGCTGCACAAACGGGGTATGTAGTATACCTCAGAGAATGTCAGATGTTCAACGCTGCAGCACTCAAAGAGGATCGTCCCTCTCCCCTCGATCTGCACACTGGACCCGTCGCCGAGCTTCACGGTCCCCCGCGCTCCCACGTCGAGCTCGGAGAAGATCTCACGGCGACCAGACATGTGGTTGCTTGCCCCTGTGTCCAGGTACCAGGAGCTGTCGCGGTTGCTGCCCTCCTGGGCAGCACGCGCCTGGGAGCATTCCTCGTTGAGAAGAACCCGCCCAACCGGGCGCTCTGTGGTTACAGTGAGCGCGGTCAACGTGGCAAGCAGAAGCGTTGCCTCGTCGTCTTGGTTGCCCGCCACCACAAGGTTCGCCTGGTCCTTGCGCTCATGGCGCGGCTCGGTGTAGTGCTTCAAACAATGCCCAGGTTTATTGCAATTATAGAACTTCACCTGAGACATGTCGTGTTCCCCGTTCGGCGCATCGTCGCGGCCGCCATTTCCGCCGCTGCCCTACCCGCCGCCACAACGTGGCTTGCCGCGGCGATGATTCGAGCCGCCGCCTTGTCCGCCGGACCCGCCTGGCCCGCCGGAGCCAGCCTGGCCGCCGCCTTGGCCGTTGCCCTGGCCTTGGGCGTGCTGGTTCTTGCGCGCATACTGATACGTCCATTTTGCATCATGCTTTTATATCGATATTTATCGCATTATGGGCTGTTATTACACGTTATGTCACAATACTTATGCCTATTCTCTCTTATTTTACAAGGTCTACATGAAGAGGGAGAATGCCGGCAGCTCGAATTCTGGGCTAGAAAAGGAGCAAATATTAGAGACCTATTTGATACGTCTCCAACGTATCTATAATTTTTGATTGCTCCATGCTATATTATCTACTGTTTTGGACAATATTGGGCTTTATTATCCACTTTTATATTATTTTTGGGACTAACCTATTAACCGGAGGCCCAGCCGAGAATTGCTGTTTTTTTGCCTATTTCAGAGTTTCGAAGAAACGGAATATCAAACGGAGTCCAAAAGGAATGAAACCTTCGAGAACGTGATTTTCTCACCGAATATGACCCAGGAGACTTGGACCGTATGCCAAGGAAGCTTCGAGGTGGGCACGAGGTAGGGGGCACGCCCTCCCCCCCCAGGCGCACCCCCACCCTCGTGGGGCCCATGAAGCTCCACCGACGTACTTCTTCCTCCTATATATACCTACGTACCCCCAAACGATCAGCCATAGAGCCAAAAACCTAATTCCACCACCTCAACCTTCTGTACCCACAATATCCCATCTTGGGGCATGTTCCGAAGCACCGCCGGAGAGGGCATCCACCACGGAGGGCTTCTACATCATCATAGCCACTCCGATGAAGTGTGAGTAGTTTACCTCAGACATTCGGGTCCATAGTTAGTAGCTAGATGGCTTCTTCTCTCTTTTTTGATCTCAATACAATGTTCTCCCCCTCTCTCGTGGAGATCTATTCGATATAATCTTCTTTTTGCGGTGTGTTTGTTGAGATCGATGAATTGTGGGTTTATGATCAAGATTATCTATGAGCAATATTTGAATCTTCTCTGAATTCTTTTATGTATGATTGGTTATCTTTGCAAGTCTCTTCGAATTATCAGTTTGGTTTGGCCTACTAGATTGATCTTTCTTGCAATGGGAGAAGTGCTTAGCTTTGGTTTTAATCTTGCGGTGTCCTTTCCCAGTGACAGTAGAGGCAGCAAGGCACGTATTGTATTGTTGCCATCGAGGATAACAAGATGGGTTTTTATCATATTGCATGAATTTATCCCTCTACATCATGTCATCTTGCTTAAGGCGTTACTCTGTTTTTAACTTAATACTCTAGATGCATGCTGGATAGCGGTCGATGAGTGGAGTAATAGTAGTAGATACAGGCAAGAGCCGGTCTACTTGTATCAGACGTGATGCCTATATACATGATCATACCTAGATATTCTCATAACTATGCTCAATTATGTCAATGGCTCAATGGTAATTTGTTCACCCACCGTAAAATACTTATGCTCTTGAGAGAAGGCACTAGTGAAATCTATGGCCCCCGGGTCTATCTTCACCATATTAATCTTCCATCACTTTATTATTGCCTTTGCTTTTTACTTTGCTTTTATTTTACTTAGCATCTTATCACAAAAATACCAAAAAATATTATCTATCATCTCTATCAGATCTCACTCTCGTAAGTGACCGTGAAGGGATTGACAACCCCTTATCGCGTTGGTTGCGAGCAGTTATTTGCTTTGTGCAGGTACGAGGGACTCGAGCGTAGCCTCCTACTGGATTGATACCTTGGTTGTCAAAAACTGAGGGAGATACTTACGCTACTTTGCTGCATCATCCTTTCCTCTTCAAGGAAATCCAACGCAGTGCTCAAGAGGTAGCAAGAAGAATTTCTGGCGTCGTTGCCGGGGAGTCTACGCAAAAGTCAACATACCAAGTACCCATCACAAATCCCTTATCTCCCGCATTACATTATTTACCATTTTCCTCTCGTTTTCCTCTCCCCCACTTCACCCTTGTCGTTTTATTCGCCCTTCCTCCGGTCAATCTTGTGTTACCATGTGCCTTTTTTTGCTTGCATCTTCGCTTGCTAAGAGTTTATGGATCCTCGTCCACTTGCTAATGTCTTTAAGAGATCCAATTATGATGAACCTATTGCTAGTGAATTGAGTGCACTAGATTATCTTTATGAGGTTTTGCCTGAAATTCGTGAATCTAAAAATTGTGATGAAGTACTTTATGAAGCGATTCACGATAGATCTTTGAATAAAAAGCATGATTGCAATGATTTTACTATAAATTCTATTGATGTCAACTGTGCTAAAAATATGCAAAACCCTAAGCTTGGGGGTGCTAGTTTTGCTATGTCCTCTACTTGTTGCAATGATCATGATTGGGGTGATAGTTATGATCTTGAAAATTTATTTAAGCCCCATGATGAATATGAGATTGATAATAGTGTTTGCAATATTATGGAAAGTGGGTTTGGAGGAGTGTCAACTTTAGATCCCACATATTTGGAGAATGTTCAATCTTATGAAATTTTTGATAAAAGTGGGTTTGGAGAGGTCATGACTTTAGTTAATGATAATCCCACTATTTTGGAAGAGTGTCAACTTCGCATGCATGTGGATCGTATTGAAAATATTTTATGTGATAGCTATATTGTTGAATTTTCTTATGATCATACATGTAATTATTATGAGAGAGGAAAATATGGTTGTCGAAATTTTCATGTTACTAAATTACCTCTTGTTATGTTGAAATTGCTATTGTTTCATTCCGCTTCCTTGCATATGCTAGTATTTGCTTGCATTGATAATTTGTTTTCCTATAAGATGCCTATGCATAGGAAGTATGTTAGACTTAGATGTGTTTGTCACGTGTTTTATGATGCTCTCCTTGTGCTTCAATTCTTGTCTTTCATGTGAGCATCATCGAAATTATCAATGCCTAGCTAGGGGGGGGGGGTTAAACGATAGTGCTTGTTGGGAGGGAACCCAATTTTATTTTTAGTTTTTTTGCTTTTTGCTTCTGTTTAGGAATAAATATTTGATCTAGCCTCTGCTTAGATGTGTTTTTATATTTTAATTAGTGTTTGTGCCAAGTTAAACCTATAGGATCTTCTTGGATGATGGTTATTTCATCTTGCTGTAATTTCCAAAAACTTTCTGTTCACGGAAACAACTGTTAAAAATCACCAGAACGTGATAAAATACTGATTCCAATTGATTATGATCAATAAACAAATTTTATAGGTCTTCCTATGTTGGTAGATATTTTGGAGTTCCAGAAGTTTGCGTTAGTTATAGATTACTACAGACTGGTCTGTTTTTGACAGATTCTGTTTTTCGTGTGTTGTTTGCTTATTTTGATGAATCTATGGCTAGTAAAATAGTTTATAAACCATAGAGAAGTTGGAATACAGTAGGTTTAACACCCATATAAATAAATAATGAGTTCATTACAGTACCTTGAAGTGGTCTTTTGTTTTCTTTCGCTAACGGAGCTCACAAGATTTTTGTTGAGTTTTGTGTTGTGAAGTTTTCAAGTTTTGGGTGAAATCTTTTGATGGATTATGGAACAAGGAGTGGCAAGAGCCTAAGCTTGGGGATGCCCATGGCACGCCCAAGATAATATAAGGACACCAAAAAGTCAAATTTTGGGGATTCCCCGGAAGGCATCCCCTCTTTCGTCTACTTCCATCGGTAACTTTACTTGGAGCTATATTTTTATTCACCACATGATATGTGTTTTGCTTGGAGCGTCTTGTATTATTTGAGTCTTTGTTTGTTAGTTTGCCACAATCATACTTGCTGTACATACCTTTTGAGAGAGCCATACATGATTTGGAATTTGATAGAATACTCTATGTGCTTCACTTATATCTTTTGAGCTATATAGTTTTGCTCTAGTGCTTCACTTCTATCTTTTAGAGCACGATGGTGGATTTGTTTTATAGAAACTATTGATCTCTCATGCTTCACTTAGATTATTTTGAGAGTATTAAATAGCATGGTAATTTGCTTAAAAATTTAATATGCTTGGTATTCAAGATTTGTAAAACTTTCTTTTGAGTGCGTTGAATAATAAGAAAAGTTTGATGCTTGATAATTGTTTTGAGATATGAAGATGGTGATATTAGAGTCATGCTAGTTGAGTAGTTGTGAATTTGAGAAATACTTGTGTTCAAGTTTGTGATTCCCGTAGCATGCACGTATGGTGAACCGTTATGTGATGAAGTCAGAGCATGATTTATTTATTGATTGTCTTCCTTATGAGTGGCGGTCGGGGACGAGCGATGGTCTTTTCCTACCAATCTATCCCCCTAGGAGCATGCGCGTAATACTTTGCTTTGATAACTTGTAGATTTTTGCAATAAGTATATGAGTTCTTCATGACTAATGTTGAGTCCATGGATTATACGCACTTTTCTTCCGTCCACCATTGCTAGCTTCTCTAATACCGCGCACCTTTCGCCGGTATCATACACCCACCATATATATTCCTCAAAACAGCCACCATACCTACCTATCATGGAATTTCCATGGCCATTCCGAGATATATTGCCATGAAACTTTCCACCGTTCCATTTATTATGACACGCTCCATCATTGTCATATTGCTAGCATGATCATGTAGTTGACATTGTATTTGTGGCAAAGCCACCGTTCATAATTCTTTCATACATGTCACTCTTGATTCATTGCATATCCCGGTACACCGCCGGAGGCATTCATATAGAGTCATATTTTGTTCGAAGTATCGAGTTGTAATTGTTGAGTGGTAAGAAAAATGAAAGTGTGATGATCATCATTTTTAGAGCATTGTCCCAAGTGAGGAAAGGATGATGGAGACTATGATTCCCCCATAAGTCGGGATGAGACTCCGGACGAAAAATAAAAAAAGAGGCCATAAAAAAAGATAAAAGGCCCAAATAAAAAAATAAAAAATGAAAGAAAAAGAGAGAAGGGACAATGTTACTATCCTTTTACCACACTTGTGCTTCAAAGTAGCACCATGATCTTCATGATAGAGAGTCTCTCATTTTGTCAGTTTCATATACTAGTGGGAATTTTTCATTATAGAACTTGGCTTGTATATTCCAATGATGGGCTTCCTCAAAATGCCCTAGGTCTTCGTGAGCAAGCGAGTTGGATCCAGACCCACTTAGTTTCTTTTGTTGAGCTTTCATATACTTATAGCTCTAGTGCATCCGTTGCATGGCAATCCCTACTCACTCACATTTATATCTATTGATGGGCATCTCCATAGCCCGTTGATACGCCTAGTTGATGTGAGACTATCTTCCCCTTTTTTGTCTTCTCCACAACCACCATTCTATTCCACATATAGTGCTATATCCATGGCTCACGCTCATGTATTGCGTGAAGATCGAAAAAGTTTTGAAAATGTCAAAAGTATGAAACAATTGCTTGGCTTGTCATCGGGGTTGTGCATGATTTAAATACTTTGTGTGGTGAAGATAGAGCATAGCCAGACTATATGATTTTGTAGGGATAACTTTGTTTGGCCAGGTTATTTTGAGAAGACATGATTGCTTTGTTAGTATGCTTGAAGTATTATTATTATTATGTCAATATTAAACTTTTGTCTTGAATCTTTCGGATCTGAATATTCATACCACAATTAAGAAGAATTACATTGAAATTATGCCAAGTAGCACTCCGCATCAAAAATTCCTTTTTATCATTTACCTACTCGAGGACGAGCAGGAATTAAGCTTGGGGATGCCCGATACGTCTCCAACGTATCTATAATTTTTGGTTGCTCCATGCTATATTATCTACTGTTTTGGACAATATTGGGCTTTATTATCCACTTCTATATTATTTTTGGGACTAACCTATTAACCGGAGTGTCGGTGTACTAGAGTAGGGGTACCCTAGTATCCCGAACTTGTGCACGGGCAGTCGCAGCGTCCTGCAGCAAGGCTTGTCGGGTGACCGCCGATATCCTCTGTGGTTCCTTTGGAGCCATTCAAGAACAAAGTATTCAAGCCAAGAAGACAAGGCCCCGACAAGACGAGCTTGCCGGGAAGGCCACTCAAGGCACAAGACCCCGGCAAGAGGAGCTTGCCGGGAAGGCCAACCAAGGCATCTCAAGGAACTTGCCGCGACGCGCCACGCGTCCCGGCAAGACCTGGCGAGCGGCAAGCTTCCGGACGCGACAAGACAACAACCGCAGCAAGGCACTTTGCCGCGGAAGGCTAACAACCACTCTGTACCCGTGCTCCAGCACACTCACCAATGTGTCACTCTAGGACCCTTCCAGGCGTACGTGGCGGGAGGCTGTGCAGCCAGGGGTGCACTGTGGCAAGCGGCGCTGACAAGGTCGCCATCGTGGCGAGCGGTGGCGTCCCTGACGGTCCCTTTTCTGCACTGTTTGGGCGACGTAGATAGGCTTTTAATGCCCTTGTCCCCTGTCGTCAGGGTTAGGTATGATACACTATGCAGGTAGCTGTACCAATCGGAGCACTTTTCCATTTTTACCCTTGTCTACGTTGCCACCTGTTGGAGACCCCTTGATCATATAAAAGGAGGCCCATGCACAACGTAGAGAGGGGGGACAATAGAACACTCACGCTCGGTCTCGTTAGCTGCTGGTGCGTACTGTAGCACTCAGCGCTCCCGAGCAAGAACTCAATACAAACCACAAAGCAGCAGTAGGAGTATTATCTCTCCGGAGAGCTCGGAAGCTGGGTAAACTGCTCGTGTGCTCCGCCTCGATCTGCTCTTCGTGCGACCTCCGCCCCCCGCCGAACCGAAAGGGGCTCGGTCCCCATAGGTGCTCGTGCATAAGTTTCCCCGACATCTTTGGCACGCCAGGTAGGGGGCGTCGAGGTTGTGTGAACCTGATCCGGCGTTCACACGAGCTAGATCTTTGTCATCTTCATCAACATGCCGCCGAAGAAGAAGGCTTCGGAGGCGGCTGCTCCGTCCGCAACAGACCCACCGCCGGCGGAGCAAACGGCTGGTGAGGAAGACGCCGACGGAAGAACGGGCATCGACGAGGGAGCCCATGGTGCCGCCAGGTCCAAGGACAAGGCTGCGCTGCCCATCGGCGGTGTAGCCGGCTCCCACGACGACCGAGCGTCCGTAGATGCACCGCGCCCATCTCAGGGGGCGCAGGACCGGCAGCGTCGTGGTACTCACGGTACCATACGCTTGCTGGACCCAGATCGAGCTGGCGGATCTCGAGATGCCCCAGGCCAGCATGCGCGCCAACGTGCTGGCGCGAGCGAAGCACGGTCGCCCGGACGGGATATTGCTCCTTCTAACGCAGTTAGAAGTCCGAGCATATCCCGCTCCTCGCACCGTTCGCCACCGCTACCCGCCACTCCAGCAGAAGCTTTGGCGCGAGCTCAACTGCTCCTAGACTTCCCTCCAACGCCAGACAAGATCGAGGACTGGAGGGCCACCATTCAGAGTCTCATCGGCTTCGCTAATGGCGACACTCCACGGCAGCCGACTACGTCGCAGCCGCGGCAAGTCAGCCAGGCGCGACCCGATGGCGACAAGACCGGTGGGGGTGCAACCACCATGCACTCTCCGCCTCGAAGGCCAAGATCGCCGACTCGCCGGGTCCACCGCGACAGCGACTCCACTGCTTCATCAGATCCACGAGCTCGTCGCGATCAACGCCAAGTTCTTCACGAACGACAGCAAGAAGACGCTCGTACTCGCATCGAGCGCCGAAGAGAAGCGCGGCGCCAGTCAGACCAGCGCGCTAGGCCCACTATCGACATGTGTGCGCCAGGGGAACCAGGCGACCTGCCGTACGTGGTAGGTTGGCCTGCGTTTACCCGTGAGGTGCGGCAAGTCCAGTGGCCCAGCACGAAGAATTTCAAGCCAGACGTACCCGAGAAGTACGACGGCAAGTTGCATCCGTTGGAGTTCCTCAACATCTACACCATCGCGTTGCAAGCTGCTGGGGGCCGCGACGACAAGATCCTTGCCAACTACTTCCCGCTGGTGCTCAAGCCCAACGTGAGGTCCTGGCTCATGCACTTGCCGGACAACTCCATATCTTCCTGGGCAGACCTATGCCATCAGTTTGTCGGCGCCTTTACAGGCGGCCACAAACCTCATGGCCAGGAGAGTGATCTTCATCTGCTCGCCAAGAAGGAAGGAGAGCCCCTGCGCAAGTACATCCAGAGATTCAGCCATGTGCAACGCAACATCCTAGATGTCCACCCTGCCGCAGTCATCAGCGCGTTCCATCAGAACGTGCGTAACCGCAGCATGCGGGAGGAGATGGCAATGTGCAAGATCAGAGACGTCAGTGAGCTGTATGCCCTGGCCGACAGGTGTGCACGTGCTGAGGAAGGGAGGAAACTCCCCGGAGAGAATACAGGAACAGGAGGATCTGACAGCGATGATGCTGCCCCGGCACAGAAAAACCGGCGGCGGAACAACAAGAAGAGGAAAGGCAAAGATGTGCTAGTTGTTGAGCAGTCCGGCAACGAAGGTGGCGCCAAGAAAGCCAAGGCTGGTAGCTCTGGCAAGGAGGTTGCCGCATGCGCCAACTGCCAGGCTGTGGCGGCCGCCGACAAGCAGGACGGCACCAACAAACAGTACTGCAAGATCCACCGCACCAAGGGCCATGACCTCCAGAGCTGCAAGAAGGTCGAGCACCTTGTCGAGCTGCAAAAGGCCGAGTACGAGCGACGCGACAAGGAGAAAGCCCAAGGAGGTGTTGGAGGATCCGGTACGAAGCGCCCCGGCCGGGGAGGACGCCGCGGCAAGGCCAAGCAGCGGCAAGGAGACAGACCTCCCCGCGGCCGCGACAAGGATGAAGATGACGACGACGACGAAGACATGGATGATGATGAAACCAGTGAGCAGGAGTTCCAGAAAGCCACAGAGGTCTTGTGCGTTGACGGCGGTGCTTCTCTGTATACTTCACACCGCCAACTCAAGCAGTGGGTGCGGGAAGTCAATGCGGCAGAACCACCCGTTGAGTCACGCAAGCTTCTGAAATGGTCCAGCACGCCTATCATCTTTGATATTGAGGACCACCCTGATCGCACAACTGCTGTCGGGTGCTTGCCGATGTTGGTTTCACCAACTATCCACAACCTCAAGGTTACTAAGTTGCTAGTTGACGGCGGGGCCGGCTTGAACCTGATCTCCTCCGCTGTGCTCAGGAAACTCCAGGTCCCTGACAGCGAGCTCGAAGAGACCGGCACATTCCAAGGAATCAACCCGGGAAGGAGCAAGCCGAAGGGGAAGATCATGTTGCCGGTGACATTTGGCAGCGAGTTGAACTTCAGAACTGAGAGGGTCACTTTTGACGTCGCCGATTTTCCATTGCCTTACAATGGGATTCTCGGCCGTCCAACACTCGCCAAGTTCATGGCGGCCTCTCACTATGCGTATAACATGCTGAAGATGCCAGGCCCGATAAGTGTCATCTCTGTCCCTGGCGACAAGAAGGATGCTCTTATCTGCACCGACAAGATCTACCGGGAAGCAGCAGCCGCAACAGATCGCAAGCCACTTGCCGCCGAAGCTCCCGGGGGGAAGAAGAAGACCAAGTCCGGCAAGAGTTCTGATGCCCACTCCGGCAAGCGCACCTCTTCGGAGTGCTGCGCTACCGTCGAGGACGCACCATCGAGCTCCACCGGAAAGTGTAAGAAGACAATGGCAGCTCCGCCAGCGACCAAGAAGGTGTCCGCCAAGGAGGACGGCACTGGTGGTACTTTCACCATCAGTGCCACTCTCGACCCTAAATAGGAAAGCGCGCTCATTGCTTTCCTGCGGGCGAATGTCGATGTGTTTGCGTGGCAACCGTCTGACATCCCCGGTGTTCCCAGGAAAGTAATTGAGCACCACCTTGCCGTCTGTCCTCATGCGCGGCCCGTCAAGCAGAAAGTCAGAAAGCAAGCAGTGGAGCGCCAAGAATTCATCGCAGAAGAGATCAAGAAGTTGGAAGCAGCAGGCCTTGTCAGAGGAGTGCTCCATCCTACGTGGTTGGCCAATCTTGTAGTCGTGCGCAAGGCAAACGGGAAATGGAGGCTTTGTATCGACTTTACCGATGTCAATAAAGCTTGTCCCAAAGACCCATTTCCCTTGCCGCGCATCGACCAGATTATTGACTCCACGGCCGGATGTGACTTGCTTTCATTTCTTGACGCATACTCAGGATACCATCAGATCTTCATGGCAGAAGAGGATGAGGAGAAAACCGCATTCATCACTCCCTGTGGCACGTACTGTTTCATACGGATGCCTTTCGGTTTAAAGAATGCTGGTTCAACATTTGCAAGGGTAGTCCATACTACTTTTGAACCGCAAATACACATAAATGTGGAAGCCTACATGGACGACATAGTGGTCAAGAGCAAGGATAAGGCAACTCTGATTCAAGATTTAGACGAGACTTTCGCAAATCTGCGCAAGATCAGTCTCAAGCTCAACCCCGAGAAGTGCGTGTTTGGAGTCCCATCCGGCAAGCTTCTCGGGTTCTTCGTGTCTCAGCGAGGAATAGAAGCCAGTCCCGACAAGATCAAGGCCATTGAGCAGATTGAAGCACCGAAGCGCGTCAAGGATGTGCGGAGACTTGCCGGCTGCGTGGCAACTCTCAGCAGGTTTATCTCTAAGTCTGCTGAGCGCGCCCTGCCGTTTTTCAAAATTTTGAAAAAGGCAGGTCCAATGAAATGGACTCCGGAAGCGGAGGCTGCGCTGCAGGACTTGAAGAGATACCTGTCCTCCACTCCAATACTTGTCGCACCTAAGCCACAAGAGAAGTTGCTGCTGTATCTGGCGGCAACCAATCAAGTGGTTAGTGTTGCGTTAGTAGCGGAGAGGGAGGCAGATGATGAGCCAGCAACCACGGCGAGCGCATCCAGCGACAAGCAGGGGGCTTCCCCGACAAGCTCTGGTCCCGTCAAAGTTGGATCTGCGCAGGCGCCCGAGGAGATACAGAAGAAAATGGTGCAGCGCCCAGTCTACTTTGTCAGTTCCCTTCTGCAGGGGGCTAGGTGAAGGTACTCTGGTGTGCAGAAATTGCTTTTCGGCCTTCTCATGGCCTCGAGAAAGCTGCGCCATTACTTCCAAGCACATGAGATAACAGTTGTCACTCATTTTCCGCTGAAGAGGATACTGCAGAATCCAGAAGCAACAGGCAGGATTGTTGAGTGGGCACTGGAACTGTCAAGCTTTGGCCTCAAGTTTGAGAGCACTTCAACTATCCAAAGCAGAGCATTGGCAGAATTCATAGCAGAATGGACTCCAACGCCGATGAAGAAATTCCAGAAACGAGCATCCCCGTCAAGGAAGCAAGCAAAGAGTGGCTGATGTACTTTGATGGTGCTTTCTCGCTGCAAGGCGCCGGTGCTGGTGTACTGCTTGTCGCACCCACCGGAGAGCACCTTAAGTACGTAGTCCAGATGCACTTTCCCAAGGAGCAAGCAACAAACAATACTGCAGAGTATGAAGGATTGCTTGCCGGTCTCAGGATCGCGGCAGACCTTGGGATCAAGAAGCTCATTGTCAGGGGTGACTCGCAGCTTGTTGTCCGCCAAGTAAATAAGAGTTATCAGAGTCCGTTGATGGAAGCTTACGTTGATGAAGTGAGGAAGCTAGAAGAGCACTTTGTCGGCCTACAGATGGAACATGTTCTAAGAGCTCAGAATGACATTGCCGATGGCTTGTCAAAGTGCGCAGCACTTAAGTTACCTGTGGAACCAGGGATCTTTGTGCTCAAGTTGACTCAACCGTCTGTGACGCCATCAACTGGACAGAGCAAGAAGAGGAAGTTAATTTCTGGTGACTATTTTCCGACAAAGCTTCCCGAAGCCGCCGCCAAGAAGGTCCCCAAGATCAACACCAAGAGTGCTGGGGAACAGTCTGCTCCGTCAAACCCCAGGGTTTTCTCCGTTGAAGCAGACGCTCCCGACAAGTTTTGCTCCGGCAAGCTTGCCAGGGAACGTCAAGCTCCGGCTGAGCCGCAGTTTCTCGCCGTAGAAGCGGATGTTCCCACAGCAGCAGATGTGCCTTTAGTCCTTGTTGTCGAGCCACAAGCTCTAGCATGGGCACAGCAGGTTGTCCGTTTCCTTCAGACAGGAGAACTTCCCGAAGAGCAAGAAGAAGCGGAAAGAGTAGCCCGGCAGTCAAGTATGTACCAGTTTGTCGACAACGCACTGTACAGAAGAAGACTCAACGGTGTGAAATTGAAGTGTATTCACCGGGAAGATGGACAGAAGCTGTTGGCAGAGATACATGGAGGCATATGTGGTCACCACATTGGCGCAAGAGCGCTTGACGGTAAAGCTTTCCGGCAAGGTTTCTTTTGGCCGACAGCCCTCCAGGATGCAACTGCACAAGTAACCAAGTGTGAAGCGTGCCAGTTCCATTCCAAGCAAATACGCCAGCTAGCTCAAGCTCTCCAGACGATCCCTTTATCCTGGCCATTTTCAGTCTGGGGGCTCGACATCCTCGGCCCCTTCCCCCGAGCAGTCGGGGGCTTTAAGTACTTGTACGTCGCAATCGACAAGTTCACAAAGTGGCCGGAAGTGGAAGCAGTGAGGAAGGTGACAGCACAGTCAGCAATCAAGTTCTTTAGGTCGATTGTTTGCCGCTTCGGGATCCCTAACAGGATCATCACCGACAACGGTACGCAATTCACGAGCCGCACCTTCATGCAGTACGTCCAAGATCTTGGCGCCAAGGTCTGCTTCGCTTCTGTTGCTCACCCTAGGAGCAACGGTCAAGCGGAGAGGGCAAATGCTGAAGTGCTGTGTGGACTCAAGACCAGGACTTTCGACAGGCTGCACGGGTGTGGAAGAAACTGTATTGAGGAGCTGCCGGTGGTTCTTTGGTCGATTAGGACGACGCCAAATCGAGCCACTGGCCAGACACCTTTCGCTCTAGTCTATGGAGCAGAGGCAGTTCTCCCCACGGAACTCGTATACGGGTCGCCTTGAGTGCTCGCTTATGATGAGCTTGAGAAAGAGCAGCTGCGACAAGATGACGCGCTGCTCCTTGAGGAAGACCGTCTTCAGGCTGCTCTACGAGCTGCTCGCTACCAGCAAGCTTTGCGCCGCTACCATAGCCGCAAAGTTAACGCCAGAAGTCTCGAGGAAGGCGACCTTGTTCTTCGACGCGTTCAGTCCGCCAAGAATTCCAACAAGTTGACGCCGAAGTGGGAAGGCCCTTACCGGGTGAAACGAGTCACTAGGCCTAGCGTTGTCCACCTTGAGACCAAAGATGGCATTCCGGTGAGCAACTCCTGGAACATTGAACATCTTCGTAAGTTTTACCCGTAAGGCGCGGTTGCCGGACCCTGCTCCGGCAACCATCTTTTGTACAAGTCTTGCCGCTGTTGCATGTAATCCTTTGTACAAAGCCAAGCGCAGACCCTGTGCATAAATAAAGCTCATGTGCTCCGCACATCTTGTCAATTTCATGCTTTTTATTTTTTGCATGAGTTATCTGACACTTTGGGTAGCGAACACCCCCGGTAAGCAATAACGAGCCATAAGGCTCCATATCATTATTTTCTTTACTTTCTTTTTTCTCAAGGAAATGAAGGTTCCTTCGCCCACAAGTTTGCCGGGGGGGAACGGAAGATAATGGTGTGGACCAGGCGTCGTTCAAGAAAGTTTCGCCTTGCCGGGAAGCAAAAGACAGAAAAGCTAAGTTGCCAAAGTTTGAGCAATCAGATGTTTTTAAATTTTTAAGTTATCTTCCTTAAACGACCATGCTTTGTATGGAAAACCTGTGCGCGAAGGAACCGGCTCGTGGCTAGTTGCACCCTTACTTTGTTTCGAGTTCGCTCAACAGTTTAAGTGTGCTGCGACTAGAGTCGCGCCCTTACTTTGTTTCGAGTTTGCTCAACAACTTAAGCGAGCTGTGACTAGTTACGACAAGGTTTCTTGTCGGCAACGGCACTGCCAGCAGGCTGCTGACGTCCCGCACTCAGCGCTCGCGGCGAGGGTGCCTGTGCCGGCAAGTTCCCTAAAAGCGTAGGGCAAAAACATACAAAGGAAGGAGTCAAGTAAAGGAAATAACATTGCAATCACTGCCCAAAATAAGAGTTATATTACAACATAGCTTGTCGCGGCTCTAATAGACTGCTTTCATAACACGATTAGCAGCGACAAGAAAAGAAGGAAACGGGCGGCCTAGTCCACGCGATTGCCCTCAACCCTCTTGATCCCGCTCACCTTGTCCACAATGGGTGCGACAAGGTCCTTGAGCGCCTCCAGATCAGCTTCCGCCGGCAGGGATCTGAGGACGTTGGTGAGGTTGAGGCCCGGGTTGCGGAAGGCTACCTTCACCAACACCTTCTGAAGAGCTCCCGCGCAGATCTTGCGCGACTCGTCGGCCAGCTGCTTTGGGATCCTCTCCCGGAGTCGCTGGAGGGCCGTCGCCACGCCTTTGAAGAACAGAGTGAGCTTGGCGCTGGATGGGAGGCTCTCATCAGAAGGATACCCGAGATCCTCCATCCCCAGCTGCGCCAGCTCCCTGTCCATATCCGCGGCAGCATTCACAAGACCCTCCGTCCACTGCTCCACATTATCCCTGAAGGTGTTTTGGGTGGCAGCAATGCTCTCCAGCAGCGCCTTGTCGGCCTTGATTTCCTTCTTCAAGGCCGCCTCCTGCTCCCTGGCGCCGTCCAGCGTCTTGGTCAAAGCGGTCAGCTTCAACTCAAGATCGGCGTTGGAGTCCTTGGCGGCGCCAAGCTCCTTGATCTTCTCGGCGAGACGACCCTACAGCTCGCCAAAGGTGTAGGCGTCCTTCTCGCGCTCATGCTTGAGCGCGGCAAGATCTTCACCGCTCGCCCTGAGATCGGTTTCCTGCTGCGCCACCTTCGTCTCCAGCTCCTTCTTGGCGGCCTCGGCAGCTGCGGCAGCGTCCTTTGCTTCCTTGAGAGCTCCGCCAAGTGTTCGCTCGCGCGCGGCAAGCTCCTCCTCGTGGCTATCGAGGTTGACCTTCCGCTGCGCCAGTTCACCCTCCTGCGCCGACAGCTTCTCAGCGGCAAGCCGCTGCTGCTCCTCGACGTTAGCCTTCTCGAGTAGGAAGGCCTTCTGCGCCTCCCCGAGCTGCTCCCGCTCCTCCGCCAGGGACCGGAGAGTTGCCTGGTTGATGCCTAGGAGCTCCGCCGCGCGCTTCTCAATGTCGGCTCCCGCCTTCGCGGCAAGCGCTTCGCGGGATTCCAGCTTGGCTTGCCGAGCGCGGTAGAGCGACAACAGCTTCCGCAGTAGCCGCTCCTTCTCAGGCTCGTCGCTGCTGCTGCTTGGCGCGTCGACCAGCGTCAGCCCAAGGGAGGCAAGCACCTCCACGTCAAAGCTTTCTCCTTCGACCGGCGCCCTGGACGTTGACGCCCAGGGGAGGTTGATGAAGACGCCATCGCCGTCCTTCAAGTAGACGCCCGGCTGGGGCCCTTCAGAGCCCGACGCTGCGGCAGCGGCGGAAGGGTCGGCGTCGGCGTAGCGCCTGACGCTCCTGCGGCCTCAGGGCCGTCAGTGCGATCGCCAGACCCCTCGTCAGCTGCTGCGGCGGCAACCTTGGCAGCCTCTTCGCCGGCGGGATCATCAGTGCCGGCCGCTTCTTCGGTGGCAGCGGCATCATCAACAGCAACCTCGGTCTCCATCGGCTCCGCAGTAGATGGATCTGACGGCCGAAAAAGGAAGAAAAGTCAAGCAAATATCCAAAAAGAAGATCAAACGAAGAAGAACCCAAGGGAAGTTTAGAAGCAAGAAGTACCTGTACCAGGCTCGGCAGTTGGGATCTCCGCTGCCGGGGGGTCGCTGGTATTGTCCCTTGCCGGAGACTTCTCCCTTGCCGGAGAGCTCCCCCTTGTCGGAGGATTCTCCCTTGCCGGAGAACTCTCCCTTGGCGGCGTAGTCGAAGTAGATGGCATGTCAGGGGCGGCATCCGGACGCTCCTGGTGGGGCTGCTCTGCTCCTACACAAGCCAACAGTCAGATATCAGCAAACAAAGAGTATCCATGCGCGCCTAACAGCGGGAACCAAACCATATACTTACGCGGGGGGCTACCCTGGGGGCTGCTCTGAAGAACAGCTGCCGGGTCCGACAAGTTTGTCTCGGGTGCACCCCCTGCTGACACAGTGGGATCGTCCTCGATGACAATCACCGGGACCTTGGCTCTCTTTGCCGCTCTCTGGGCCAGAGTCCTAAAAAGGGATAAGTTCAGAGTAAAGCAAATGAGATACAAGACAAGACAGCAAGTATTGAAGACATACAAGTACAACAAGAATCTTACTCTTCTTCTTCCTCGTCGGAGCTAAGCGCGGAGAAGTCAAAGCCTGGCCCACCTCCGGCGCGAGGAGGCGGAGGAGTAGGATCCCTTGGCCGCTTGGCGGGAGCTGGAGCGGCGGACCGGGAGGACCCCGCTCCAGTTGCCGCTGCAGCGTGAGGTGCTTCCGCGGCAACAGAACTTGCCGCGGTGGAGCGTGTCGTGCGGCACGGCGGGGGTTGACTCGTCCGCCGCTCCGCTACGTCCCCGGCCTTGCGAAGACGCCTTCTTGGTGGAGTCGGGGGCTCTGCTTGTGGAGCCGGGGGCTCCGCTTGCAGCAAGCTGCCCGAAGAGGAAGAAGAGCCGATCTCCAACGAGCCGCTCGTATCCTCGGCGGGCCCGCTCGGCCCGACGTCATGCTCGGCGGACTTCTCCTCGCCGGCAAGATCCTCTCGCTCGGCAAGGCTTGCCGCCTCTGCTGCCTCTGCCTCCTCCACGGTGAACCCAAACTCGCCCGCAGCTGCGGCTGCCGCCGCCTCTTCCAGCCTGGTGGCGATGCGCTTGATCTCCTCGTCGGTGGTGTCCCGGGTGAGGCCCCTCTGCTCATCGGCGTCGATCGGCACTTCTACCAAGCCATCAAAGAACGCCTGCACGACATCATCTGCAGGCTCTATCCAGGCTGGGTCAATTCCATGCGAGTCGCACAGCGGCATCATTGCACGGATGCGGTCGAGCGAGGAGTCGTTGCACAGCGGAACGACGCCCCTCGGCAACCTGAACATTTCGGGATGCTGAGGGTCATACTTGAACAGCTCCTGGAGCATCACGTTGAGCTCCAGGACAGTGAAGTTGAAGTTGAGGCCCGTCCGCAGCCTCATGATATCCGCCGCGTTCTGGAACTCCCAGGCGGGTCTCCTCCTCTCCTGCAGGGGGGCGATGCGGTGGCGAAGGAAATCTGCGCCAACCGCTCCTACAGTAAGCCCGGCAAGCCTGAGGCGTTGGATCCGGGCGACGGCAATCTTCAGTCTGTCGTCTTCCGGGGCCAAGCTACTCCAATCACTATCGCGCACTACTGGAGTTTGGCGCAGGGCGGTAAACGGCTGCGGGTTCTCCTCGACAATCAGGCACCAGTCCGCCCTCCACTCGTCCCACTTGCTGCGGAACTCTCCATCCAGATAAGCATCCTTCTTGCCGGCTTTTGAGATCCAGGCGATTCCGCCGGATAAAGGCTCTCCTTTCTCAACTCGAGGCAAAAAGAAGTGGCGGAAAAGGGCTACGTTTGGATGGATTCCGACAAAGTTTTCACAGAGATGTGCAAAAACTGCCATGGTTAGGACAGCATTGGGGGTGAAGTCAAGGAGGCGGAGCCCATAGGTGTTCATGACGTCACAGAAAAATTCAGAAAAGGGCGGGCAGAGCCCGCAGTAGAAGAACAAGGCGAAGAAAGGGTACCCAGTGGGAGCCTTTTCCCAAGCAGCGGCTGGGAGTACCTTCGTGCGCGGATGCGCTCGCGTCCCCGTCGACCAGAAGAGGTACTAGTACTCCTTCAGCTCTTCCGCGGCAAGCTTAGGAGGGAAGATTTCCCGCTCCTTTCGCAACGCCGCGAGCCGCTGCGCCTTGGCCGACTTCACCTTCTCGGCTTTCGGAGCCATGGCGGGAGTGGTGAGGGAGGACAACGGCGTTGGTGGTGCTGGTGGCGATGGGGGCGGGGCGCTGCTCTCCTTCGGCTTTGGGAAGAAGGGGAGTGGTGGAGATTCTCGGGGAAGGAATAGAAACGGGCAGATGGGCGAACTGCCCCTGTTTCCCCTGCTTATAAGGAGGAAGGGAGCGGACGTTCCGCCTTTCCGAATAAAGAAACCACCCACGATCTCTCCCATGACGCCGCAATCAACGCGTGTCGTTCGGGGAGGGCGCGGTGGATACGGAGTAAGATACGGCGTGATCCAGGCCACGCGTGCCCGTGCCCTGTTTTGGGCCTGGCCCAATAGCGCTCGGCATCGTGTATGGCCCAGGCCCGGGGGCTCCTGTCGGTGTACTAGAGTAGGGGTACCCTAGTATCCTGAACTTGTGCACGGGCAGTCGCAGCGTCCCGCGGCAAGGCTTGCCGGGTGACCGCCAATATCCTCTGTGGTTCCTTTGGAGCCATTCAAGAACAAAGTATTCAAGCCAAGAAGACAAGGCCCCAGCAAGAGGAGCTTGCCGGGAAGGCCACTCAAGGCACAAGACCCCGGCAAGAGGAGCTTGCCGGGAAGGCCAACCAAGGTATCTCAAGGAACTTGCCACGACGCGCCACGCGTCCCGGCAAGACCCGGCGAGCGGCAAGCTTCCGGACGCAACAAGACAACGACCGCGGCAGGCTAGCAACCACTCTGTACCCGCGCTCCAGCACACTCACCAACATGTCGCTCTGGGACCCTTCCAGGCGTACGTGGCGGGAGGCTGTGCAGCCAGGGGTGCACTGTGGCAAGCGGCGCTGACAAGGTCTCCATCGTGGCGAGCGGTGGTGTCCCTGACGGTCCCTTTTCTGCACTGTTTGGGCAACGTAGATAGGCATTTAATGCCCTTGTCCCCTGATGTCAGGATTAGGTATGATACACTGTGCAGGTAGCTGTACCAACCGTAGCACTTTTCCATTTTTACCCTTGTCTACGTTGCCACCTATTGGAGACCCCTTGATCATATAAAAGGAGGCACATGCACAACATAGAGAGGGGGGACAATAGAACACTCACGCTCGGTCTCGTTAGCTGCTGGTGCGTACTGTAGCACTCAGCGCTCCCGAGCAAGAACTCAATACAAACCACAAAGCAGCAGTAGGAGTATTATCTCTCCGGAGAGCTCGGAAGCTGGGTAAACTGCTCGTGTGCTCCGCCTCGATCTGCTCTTCGTGCGACCTCTGCCCCCCGCCGAACCGAAAGGGGCTCGGTCCCCATAGGTGCTCGTGGATCAGTTTCGCCGACACGGAGGCCCAGCCCAGAATTGCTGTTTTTTGCCTATTTCAGAGTTTGAAGAAACGGAATATCAAACGGAGTCCAAACGGAATGAGACCTTCGGGAGCGTGATTTTCTCACCGTATATGACCCAGGAGACTTGCACCCTACGCCAAGGAAGCTTCGAGGTGGGAACGAGGTAGGGGGCGCACCCTCCTCCCAAGCGCGCCCCCACCCTCGTGGGGCCCACGAAGCTGCACCGACGTACTTCTTCCTCCTATATATACCTATGTACCCCCAAACGATCAGCCACGAAGCCAAAAACCTAATTCCACCGCCGCAACCTTCTATACCCACGAGATCCCATCTTGGGGCCTGTTCCGGAGCTTCGCCGGAGAGGGCATCCACCACGGAGGGCTTCTACATCATCATAGCCTCTCCGATGAAGTTTGAGTAGTTTACCTCAGACCTTCGGGTCCATAGTTAGTAGCTAGATGGCTTCTTCTCTCTTTTTGGATCTCAATACAATGTTCTCCCCCTCTCTTGTGGAGATCTATTCGATGTAATCTTCTTTTTGCGGTGTGTTTGTTGAGATCGATGAATTGTGGGTTTATGATCAAGATTATCTATGAACAATATTTGAATCTTCTCTGAATTCTTTTATGTATGATTGGTTGTCTTTGCAAGTCTCTTCGAATTATCAGTTTGGTTTGGCCTACTAGATTGATCTTTCTTGCAATGGGAGAAGTGCTTAGCTTTGGGTTCAAACTTGCGGTGTCCTTTCCCAGTGACAGTAGGGGCAACATGGGGTTTTTATCATATTGCATGAATTTATCCCTCTACATCATGTCATCTTGCTTAAGGCGTTACTCTGTTTTTAACTTAATACTCTAGATGCATGTTGGATAGCGGTCGATGAGTGGAGTAATAGTAGTAGATGCAGGTAGGAATCGGTCTACTTGTCTCGGACGTGATGCCTATATACATGATCATACCTAGATATTCTCATAATTGTGCTCAATTCTGTCAATTGCTCAACAGTAATTCGTTCACCCACCGTAAAATACTTATGCTCTTGAGAGAAGCCACTAGTGAAATCTATGGCCCCCGGGTCTATCTTCATCATATTAATCTTCCATCACTTTATTATTGCCTTTGCTTTTTTACTTTGCTTTTATTTTACTTTGCATCTTATCACAAAAATACCAAAAATATTATCTATCATCTCTATCAGATCTCACTCTCATAAGTGACCGTGAAGGGATTGACAACCCCTTATCGCGTTGGTTGCGAGGAGTTATTTGCTTTGTGCAGGTACGAGGGACTCGCGCGTAGCCTCCTACTGGATTGATACCTTGGTTCTCAAAAACTGAGGGAAATACTTACGCTACTTTCCTGCATCATCCTTTCCTCTTCAAGGAAATCCAACATAGTGCTCAAGACGTAGCACTATTCTGCACAGCTCCAAAAGTCCTAAAACTTCAGGAAGTCATTTTTGGAATTAATAAAAAATACTGGCGAAAGAAAGTACCATAGGGGCCCACACCCTAGCCACGAGGGTGGGGGTGCGCCCTACCCCCCTGGGCGCGCCCCCTGCCTCGTGGGCCCCATGGCAGGCCTCCGGTGCCCATCTTCTGCTATATGAAGTCTTTCGCCCGAGAAAAAATCATAAGCAAGCTTTCGGGAAGAAACTCCGCCGCCACGAGGCGGAACCTTGGCGGAACCAATCTAGGGCTCCCGCAGAGCTGTTCTACCGGGAAAACTTCCCTCCAGGAGGGGGAAATCATCGCCATCGCCATCACCAACGATCCTCTCATCGGGAGGGGGTCAATCTCCATCAACATCTTCACCAGCACCATCTCCTCTCAAACCCTAGTTCATCTCTTGTATCCAATCTTTGTCCCAAACCCTCAGATTGGTACCTGTGGGTTGCTAGTAGTGTTGATTACTCCTTGTGGTTGATGCTAGTTGGTTTATTTGGTGGAAGATCATATGTTCAGATCCATTATGCATATTAATACCCCTCTGATTATGAACATGAATATGATTTGTGAGTAGTTACGTTTGTTCCTGAGGTCATGGGAGAAGTCTTGCTATTAGTAGTCATGTGAATTTCGTATTCGTTCGATATTTTGATGAGATGTATGTTGTCTCTCCTCTAGTGGTGTTATGTGAACGTTGACTACATAACTCTTCACCATTATTTGGGCCTAGAGGAAGGCATTGGGAAGTAATAAGTAGATGATGGGTTGCTAGAGTGACAGAAGCTTAAACCCTAGTTTATGCATTGCTTCATAAGGGGCTGATTTGGATCCATATGTTTCATGCTATGGTTAGGTTTACCTTAATACTTTTGTTGTAGTTGCGGAAGCTTGCAATAGGGGTTAATCATAAGTGGGATGCTTGTCCAAGAAAGGACAGCACCCAAGCACCGGTCCACCCACATACCAAATTATCAAAGTAACGAATGTGAATCATATGAGCGTGATGAAAACTAGCTTGACGATAATTCTCATGTGTCCTCGGGAGCGCTTTTCTCTATATAAGAGTTTGTCCAGGCTTGTCCTTTACTACAAAAAGGATTGGGCCATCTTGCTGCACTTTATTTACACTTGTTACTTGTTACCCGTTACAAATTACCTTATCACAAAACTATCTGTTAAGTGCTTGCAGAGAATACCTTACTAAAAACCGCTTGTCATTTCCTTCCGCTCCTTGTTGGGTTCGACACTCTTACTTATCGTAAGGACTACGATAGATCCCCTATACTTGTGGGTCATCAAGACTCTTTTCTGGCGCCGTTGCCAGGGAGTGAAGCACCTTTGGTTGGTGGAATTTGGTAAGGAAAAATTTATATAGTGTGATGAAATTTACTGTTACTTGTTACTATGGAGAACAATCCTTTGAGGGGTTTGTTCGGGGTATCTTCACCTCGTCCGGAACCACAATTAATTACCCCTCAACCTAATGAACCTATTGAAAATTTTAACTTTGAAATTCCTTCGGGTATGATAGAGAAGCTGCTAGCTAATCCTTTTGCGGGAGATGGAACATTGCATCCCGATTTACACCTAATCTATGTGGATGAAGTTTGTGGATTATTTAAGCTTGCATGTATGACCGGTGATGTTATCAAGAAGAAGGTCTTACCTTTATCTTTGAAGGGAGAGGCATTGACATGGTATAGGCTATGTGATGATATGGGATCATGGAACTACAAACGGTTGAAATTGGAATTTCATCAGAAGTTTTATCATATGCATCTTGTTCATTGTGATCGTAATTTTATATATATATATATATATATATATATATATATATATATATATATATATATATATATATATAATTTTTGGCCTCGCGAAGGAGAAAGCATTGCTCAAGCTTGGGGGAGGCTTAAGTCAATGTTATATTCATGCCCCAATCATGAGCTCTCAAGAGTAATGATTATTCAAAAAAATTATGCTCGGCTTTCTCTCAATAATCGCTCCATGCTTGATACTTCTTGTACTGGCTCTTTTATGATGAAGACTATTGAATTCAAATGGTATTTATTGGAAAGAATTAAACGCAACTCTGAAGATTGGGATCTCGAGAAGGTAAGGAGTCAGGTATAACACCTAAGTTTGATTGTGTTAAATCTTTTATGGATATTGATGTTTTCCGTGAATTTAGCACTAAATATGGACTTGACTCTGAGATAGTAGCTTCCTTCTGTGAATCTTTTGCTACTCATCTTGATCTCCCTAAGGAGAAGTGGTTTAAATATAATCCTCCCATTGAAGTAAAAGTAGTTGCACCTATGAAAGTTGAAGAAAAGACTATCACTTATGATGATCCTGTTGTTCCTACTTCTTATGTTGAGAAACCACCTTTCCCTGTTAAAATAAAGGATCATGCTAAAGCTTCAACTGTAGTCAACAAAAGTATTATTAGGACACACAAACCCCCTGAGAAAGTTAAAGTTGAACCTAATATTGCTATGGTCATAGATCTCTTGGTTGATAATATCGATGGGAATGTTATTTACTTCTGTGAAGAGACTGCTAGAATTGCTAAACCCGGTGCTAAAGATAAACATAGACCTGTGGTAGGCATGCCTGTTATTTTGTGTTAAAATAGGAGATCATTGTTATCATGGCTTATGAGATATGGGTGCTAGTGCTAGTGCAATACCTCATTCTTTATACGAAGAAATTATGCATGATATTGTACCTGCTGAGATAGAAGATATCAATGTTACCATTAAGATTGCCAATAGAGATACTATTTCATCGATTGGGATTGTTAGAGACGTTGAAGTCTTGTGTGGGAAGGTTAAATATCCTGCTGATTTTCTTGTTCTCGGTTCCCCACAAGATAGCTTTTGTCCCATCATATTTGGTAGACCCTTCTTGAACACTGTTAATGCTAGGATAGACTACGAAAAGGATACTATTACTAATGGTTTGGGTGATATGTCTCATGAGTTTAATTTTGCTAAATTTCATAGACAACCCCGTGATGAGGAATTGCCTAGTAAAGATGAAATTATTGGTCTTGCTTCTATTGTCGTGCCTCCTAGTGATCCCTTAGAACAGTATTTGCTAGACCATGAAAATGATATGTTCATGAATGAAAGAAGGGAAATAGATGAAGTATTCTTTAAATAGGGACCTATTCTGAAACACAACTTGCCTGTTAAAATCCTAGGGGATCCTCCTCCACCCAAGGGTGATCTCGTGTTTGAGATTAAACCATTACCTGATACTCTTAAATATGCTTATCTTGATGAAACGAAGATATATTCTGTTATTATTAGTGCTAACCTTTCAGAGCATGAAGAAAAGAAACTATTGAAAACTCTAAATAAGCACCATGCCGCTATTGGATATACTCTTGATGATCTTAAGGGCATTAGTCCCACTCTATGTCAACACAGAATAAATTTGGAGAAAGACACCAAACCAATTATTGATCACCACCGACGGCTAAATCCTAAGATGAAAGAAGTGGTAAGAAAGGAAATATTAAAGCTCCTTGAAGCAGGTATAATTTATCCCGTTGCTGATAGTCAGTGGGTAAGTCCTGTCCATTGTGTCCCTAAAAAGGGAGGTATTACTGTCGTTCCTAATGATAAAGATGAATTGGTTCCACAAAGAATTATTACACGTTATAGGATGGTAATTGATTTCCGCAAATTAAATAAAGCTACTAGAAAATATCATTACCCTTTGCCTTTCATTGATCAAATTCTATAAAGATTATCCAAACATACACATTTTTTGCATTCTAGATGGTTACTCTGGTTTCTCTCAAATACATGTGTCAGCTGAGGATCAAGAAAAGACCACTTTTACTTGCCCTTTCAGTACCTTTGCTTATAGACGTATGCCTTTTGGTTTATGTAATGCACCTGCTACCTTTCAAATATGCATGATGGTTATATTCTCTGACTTTTGTGAAAAGATTTGTGAGGTTTTCATGGATGATTTCTCTGTTTATGGATCCTCTTTTGATGATTGCTTGAGCAACCTGGATCGACTTTTGCAGAGATGTGAAGAAAATAATCTTGTCTTGAATTGGGAGAACTGCCACTTTATGGTTAATGAAGGTATTGTCTTGGGGCATAAAATTTCTGAAAGAGGTATTGAAGTTGATAAAGCTAAAGTCGATGCTATTGAAAAGATGTCGTGTCCCAAGGACATCAAAGGTATAAGAAGTTTCCTTGGTCATGCCGGTTTTTATACGAGGTTCATTAAGGACTCCTCAAAAATTTCTCGGCCTCTGACTAACCTATTACAAAAATATATACCTTTTGTCTTTGATGATGATTGTGTGGAAGCATTTGAAAAGCTTAAGAAAGCATTAATTTATGCACCTATTGTTCAGCCACCTGATTGGAATTTACCCTTTGAAATTATGTGTGATGCTAGTGATTATCCTGTAGGTGTTGTTCTAGGATAAAGAGTTGATAAGAAATTAAATGTTATTCAATATGCTAGTAAAAAACCTCTAGACAATGCCCATAGAAATTATGCTACTACTGAAAAAGAATTTTTAGCAGTTGTTTTTGCTTGTGGTAAGTTCAGACATTATATTTTTGATTCTAAAGTAACTGTTCACACGGATCATGCTGCTATTAAATATCTTATGGAAAAATGATGCTAAACCTAGACTTATTAGATGGGTTCTCTTGCTACAAGAATTTATTTTGCATATTATTGATAGAAAGGGACCTGAGAACCTCGTTGCAGACAACTTTTCTAGGTTAGAGAACGTTCTTGATGACCCACTACCTATTGATGATAGCTTTCCTGATGAACAATTAGCTGTCATAAATGCTTCTCGCACTACTCCATTGTATGCTGATTATTCTAATTACATTGTTGCTAAATTTATACCACCTAGTTTCACACACCAGCAAAAGAAAAAGGTTTTCTATGATTTAAGACATTACTTCTGGGATGACCCACATCTTTATAAAGGAGTAGATGGTATTATTAGACGTTGTATACCTGAGCATGAACAGGAATAGATCCTACACAAGTGTCACTCCGAAGCTTATGGAGGACACCACGCTGGAGATGGAACTGCACATAAGGTATTGCAATCCAGTTTTTATTGGCCTACTCTCTTCAAAGATGCACGTAAGTTTTTCTTATCTTGTGATGAATGTCAAAGAATTCGTAATATTAGTAGACGTCAAGAAATGCCCATGAATTATTCACTTGTTAATTAACCATTTGATTTTTGGGGCTTTGATTATATGGGACCGTTTCCTTCCTCTAATGGATATACACATATTTTAGTTGTTGTTGATTACGTTACTAAGTGGGTAGAAGCTATTCCAACTAGTAGTGTTGATCATAACACCTCTATTAAGATACTTAAAGAAGTTATTTTTCTGAGGTTTGGAGTCCCTAGATATTTAATGACTGATGGTGGTTCACATTTTATTCATGGTACTTTTTGTAAGATGCTTGCTAAGTATGATGTTAATCATAGAATTGCATCCCCTTATCATCCGTAGTCTAGTGGTCAAGTAGAATTGAGTAATAGAGAGCTCAAATTAATTTTGCAAAAAACTGTTAATAGATCTAGAAAGAATTGGTCCAAGAAACTTGATGATGCCTTATGGGCCTATAGAACTACATATAAAAATCCTATGGGTATGTCTCCGTATAAAATGGTTTATGGAAAAGCATGTCACCTACCCCTCAAACTAGAACATAAGGCATATTGGGCCATTAAAGAGCTCAACTATGATTTCAAACTTGCCGGTGAGAAGAGGCTATTTGACATTAGCTCACTTGATGAATGGAGAACTCAGGCCTACAAGAATGCCTAACTGTTTAAAGAAAAAGTTAAAAGATGGCATGACAAAAAGGATACAAAAGGGTGAGTTTAATGTAGGTGATTATGTGTTGCTATTCAACTCTCGTTTAAGGTTTTTTGCAGGAAAACTTCTCTCTAAATGGGAAGGTCCTTACGTTATCGAGGAGGTCTATCGTTCCGGTGCCATAAAAATCAACAACTTCGAAGGCACAAATCCGAAGGTGGTGAACGGTCAAAGAATCAAACATTATATCTTGGGTAATCCCATAAATGTTGGAACTAATATTATTGAAACCGTAATCCCGGAGGAATACATAAGGGACACTTCCGAGAACGTTTCAGACTCCGAAAAGGAATAGGTATGTGGTACGGTAAGTAAACCGACTCCAAAACAGTTCTAATGGCAATTTTTCTCCATTTTGGAATATTTAAGAAAATAGGAAAATAAGAAGTAGTCTAGGAAGGACACGAGGCTTCCACAAGGGTGGGAGGCGCGCCCTACCCCCTGGGCGCGCCCCCTGCCTCGTGGGCACCTCGTGTGCCCTACGGACTCCGTTTTCTTGCACGGTACTTCCTTTGGTCGGTAAAAATTTATTATATAATCTCCCGAAGGTTTTGACCACTGAGGGAGTCCTGGATTAGGGGGTATCCGGACAGCCGGACTATTGGACTATGAAGATACAAGATTGAATGCTTCGTCCCGTGTCCGGATGGGACTCTCCTTGGCATGGAAGGCAAGCTTGGCAATACGGATATGTAGATCTCCTTCCTTGTAACCGACTCTGTGTAACCCTAGCCCCCTCCGGTGTCTATATAAACCGAAGGGTTGAGTCCGTAGGACAACAACAATCATACCATAGGCTAGATTCTAAGGTTTAGCCTCTACGATCTCGTGGTAGATCAACTCTTGTAATACCCATATCATCAAGATCAATCAAGCAGGAAGTAGGGTATTACCTCCATCGAGAGGGCCCGAACCTGGGTAAACATCGTGTCCCCCGCCTCCTATTACCATCCGCCTTAGACTCATAGTTTGGGAACCCCTAGCCGAGATCCGCCGGTTTTGACACCGACATTGGTGCTTTCATTGAGAGTTCCACTGTGCCGTCATCATAAGGGAGGATGGCTCGTCTCGTTGTCAGGGACAACATTACCTCTGGGGGAGCCCTGGTTGTAGGCCAAACTCTCCGACTAGGCGGCTTCGTCATGACCGTTGATGTCTACTACACAACCTTCTTCTTGTAGACGTTGTTGGGCCTCCAAGTGCAGAGGTTTGTAGGACAGTAGAAAATTTCCCTCAAGTGGATGACCTAAGGTTTATCAATCCGTGGGAGGCGTAGGATGAATATGGTCTCTCTCAAGCAACCCTGCAACCAAATAACAAAGAGTCTCTTGTGTCCCCAACACACCCAATACAATGGTAAATTGTATAGGTGCACTAGTTCGCCGAAGAGATGGTGATACAAGTGCAATATGGATGGTAGATATAGGCTTTTGTGAACTGAAAATATAAAAACAGCAAGGTAACAAGTGGTAAAAGTGAGCATAAACGGTATTGCAATGCTAGGAAACAAGGCCTGGGGTTCATACTTTCACTTGTGCAAGTTCTCTCAACAATAATAACATAATTGGATCATATAACTATCTCTCACATGCAACAAAGAGTCACTCCAAAGTCACTAATAGTGGAGAACAAACGAAGAGATTATGGTAGGGTACGAAACCACCTCAAAGTTATTCTTTCCAATCAATCCGTTGGGCTATTCCTATAAGTGTCACAAACAGCCCTAGAGTTCGTACTAGAATCACACCTCAAGATACAAATCAACCAAAACCCTAATGTCACCTAGATACTCCAATGTCACCTCAAGTATCCGTGGGTATGATTATACGATATGCATCACACAATCTCAATTCATCTACTCAATCCAACACATAGAACCTCAAAGAGTGCCCCAAAGTTTCTAACGGAGAATCACGACAAAAACGTGTGCCAACCCCTATGCATAGGTTCATGGGCGGAACCCGCAAGCTGATCACCAAAACATACATCAAGTGAATCACGTGATATCCCATTGTCACCACAGATACGCACGGCAAGACATACATCAAGTGTTCTCAAATCTTTAAAGACTCAATCCGATAAGATTACTTCAAGGGGAAAACTCAATCCATTACAAGAGAGAAGAGGGGGAGAAGAAACATAAGATCCAACTATAATAGCAAAGCTTGCGATACATCAAGATCGTGCCAAATCAAGAACACGAGAGAGAGAGAGAGAGAGAGAGAGATCAAACACATAGCTACTGGTACATACCCTCAGCCCCGAGGTGAACTACTCCCTCCTCATCATGGAGAGCGCCGGGATGATGAAGATGGCCATGGGTGAGGGTTCCCCCCCCCCTCCGGCAGGGTGCCGGAACAGGGTCCCAAGAGGTTTTTGGTGGCTACAGAGGCTTGCGGCGGCGGAACTCCCGATCTAATCTCCGTTCTGAATGTTTTACTATACGTAGGTATATATGGGTGAGAGGAGTACGTCGGTGGAGCTGCGGGGGGCCCACGAGGCAGGGTGCGCATCCTAGGGGGGTGGGCGCGCCCCCCACCCTCGTGGCCAGCTCCCGTATCTTCTGACGTAGAGTCCAAGTCTATCCGGTAGGTTTCCTTCCAAAAAATAACTTCTCCAGTTGATTTCGTTCCGTTTCGACTCCATTTGATATTCCTTTTCTTCGAAACACTGAAATAGGCATAAAACAGCAAATCTAGGCTGGGCCTCCGGTTAATAGGTTAGTCCCAAAAATAATACAAAAGTGGATAATAAAGCCCAATATTGCCCAAAACAGTAGATAATATAGCATGGAGCAATAAAAAATTATAGATACGTCGGAGACGTATCAAGCATCCCCAAGCTTAATTCATGCTCGTCCTCGAGTAGGTAAATGATAAAAAAGATAATTTTTGATGTGGAATGCTAGTTGGCATATTTTCAATGTAATTCTTCTTACTCGTGATATGAATATTCAGATCCAAAAGATTCAAGACAAAAGTTCATATTGACATAAAAATGATAATACTTCAAGCATACTAACAAAGCAATTATGTCTTCTCAAAATAACATGTCCGAAGAAAGTTCATCCCTACAAAATCATATAGTTTAGTCATGCTCCATTTTCGTCACACAAGAATGCTCTCATCATGCACAACCCCGATGACAAGACAAGCAATTGTTTCATACTCTAGTAATCTCAAACTTTATAAACCTTCACGCAATACATGAGCGTGAGCCATGGATATAGCACTATGGGTGGAATAGAATATGATGATGGGGGTTATGGGGAGAAGACAAAAAAAGGAGAAGATCTCACATCAACGAGGCTAATCAATGGGCTATGGAGATGCCCATCGATTGATGTTAATGCAAGGAGTAGGGATTGCCATGCAAAGGATGCACTAGAGCTATAAATATATGAAAGCTCAACAAAAGAAACTAAGTGGGTGTGCATCCAACTTGCTTGCTCACGAAGACCTAGGGCACTTGAGGAGGCCCATTGTTGGAATATACAAGCCAAGTTCTATAATGAAAAATTCCCACTAGTATATGAAAGTGACAACATATGAGACTCTCTATATGAAGAACATGGTGCTGCTTTGAAGCACAATATATGAGATTCGCTATATCATGGTGCTACTTTGAAGCACAAGTGTGGAAAAAAAAGGATAGTAGCATTGCCCCTTTTATTTATTTTCTCTTTTTTTGGGCCTTCTTTTTTTTCTTTGGCCTTTTTTTGGGACAATGCTCTATTGAATGATGATCATCACACTATTTATTTACAACTCAATGATTACAACTCGATACTAGAACAAAGGACTCTATATGAATGCCTCCGGCGGTGTACCGGGATATGCAATGAATCAAGAGTGACAAGTATGAAAGAATTATGAACGGTGGCTTTGCCACAAATACTATGTCAACTACATGATCATGCTAAGCAATATGACAATGATGAATGTGTCATGATAAACTGGATGGTGGAAAGTTGCATGGCAATATATCTCGGAATGGCTATGGAAATGCCATAATAGGTAGGTATGGTGGCTGTTTTGAGGAAGATATAAGGAGGTTTATGTGTGAAAGAGCGTATCATATCACGGGCTTTGGATGCACCGGCGAAGTTTGCACCAACTCTCATGTGAGAAAGGGCAATGCACGGTACCGTAGAGGCTAGCAATGAAGGAAGGGTGAGAGTGTGTATAATCCATGGACTCAACATTAGTCATAAAGAACTCATATACTTATTGAAAAAATCTACAAGCCATCAAAAACCAAAGTATTATGCGCATGCTCCTAGGGGGATAGATTGGTAGGAAAATACCATCGCTCGTCCCCGACCACCACTCATAAGGAGGACAATCAAATAACACCTCTTGTTTCAAATTTGTTAGATAATGTTAACCATACGTGCATGCTACGGGACTTGCAAACTTTAAGTCAAGCACTTCTCAAATTCAAAATTACTCTACTAGCATGACTTTGATATTACTACCTCCATATCTCAAAACAGTTATCAAGTATCCAACTTTTCTTAGTATTCAACACACTCATAAGAATTCTTACAAATCTTGTATGCTTAGCATATTATGATTATTTAAGAAAATTACCATGCTATTTAATACTCTCCAAATAATCTAAGTGAAGCATGAGAGTTCATCTATTTCTTCAAAATACAACTACCACCATGCTCTAAAAGATATAAGTGAAGCACTAGAGCAAACAACAAACTACTCCGAAAGATATGAGTGAAGATCAATGAGTAGTCGGATAATTATGCAACTATGTGAAGACTATCCCATTTAATAATTTAAGATCTTGGTATTTTATTCAAACAGCAAGCAAATCTAAATAAAATAAAATGACGCTCCAAGCAAAACACATATCATGTGGTGAATAAAAATATAGCTCCAAGTAAAGTTACCGATGAACGAAGACAAAAGAGGGGATGCCTTCCGGGGCATCCCCAAGCTTAGACGCTTGGTTATCCTTGAATATTACCTTGGGGTGCCTTGGGCATCCCCAATCTTAGGCTCTTGCCACTCCTTATTCCGTAGTCCATCGAATCTTTACCCAAAACTTGAAAACTTCACAACACAAAACTTAACAGAAAACTCGTAAGCTCCGTTAGCGAAAGAAAACAAAACACCACTTCAAGGTACTGTAATTAACTCATTATTTATTTATATTGGTGTTAAACCTACTGTATTCCAACTTCTCTATGGTTTATAAACTATTTTACTAGCCCTAGATTCATCAAAATAAGCAAACAACACACGAAAAACAGAATCTGTCAAAAACAGAACAGTCTGTAGTAATCTGTAACTAACGCAAATTCTGGAACTCCAAAAATTCTAAAATAAATTGATGGACCTGAGGAATTTGTCTAGTAATCATCTGCAAAAAGAATCAACTAAATAGCTCTCTCCAGTAAAAAGTTGAAGCTAATCTCGTGAGCGCTAAAGTTTCTGTTTTTTACAGCATGATCATAAAGACTTCACCCAAGTCTTCCAAAAGGTTCTACTTGGCACAAACACTAATTAAAACATAAAACCACATCTAACCAGAGGCTAGATGGATTATTTATTCCTAAACAGAACCAAAAATCAAGAAACTAAAATAAAGTTGGGTTGCCTCCCAACAAGCGCTATCGTTTAACGCCCCTAGCTAGGCATGATGATTTCAATGATGCTCATAAAAAGATAAAAATTGAAACATAAAGAGAGCATCATGAAGAATATGACTAGCACATTTAAGTCTAACCCTGTCAGGACCCCGATTCCAAGTCTGTCGGGTGGTTGGGGCGACATATGCCAAAGGATGGCTTATCATTGTGGGAGCCAATAAAACGTCGCCGGTGCCTGGAAGCAGGATAAGGCAAAGACATGCATGCCGGCGAATCTTACCCAGCTTCGGGGCTCTCTGTGAAGATAACACTCCTACTGCTGCTCTGGGGGTCTCCGCATAATCACTATGGCAAAGTGTATACAAGGTTGCTCCTTGAGCTGTTCGGAGGGAAGAAGAAGAAGGGCAGGGCTAGGTTTCTTCTCCCCTCGTCATGTTGTATAAAACTCCTAAGGCCTTGTTTGGATGCTGGGTAGGAAAAAACCTGGGCCATAAACCCCTAGGGGAGATTTCCCTGGGCACATGCAACCCCTCCCACCACGTGGGAGATGTTCCCATTGTCCAGGTGCCCAAATAGTAACATGGGAGGGAAGGAAATCCCTTGCATACTACAGACACATATAATATAGCAGATATTACATAAAAATTCTACATATAATTTTGAAAAAAACCAAATCATAGATAAAAATTCCACAAATAATTCTGAGAAACAACAAAAATCACATTCCACAAATAATTCTGAGAAACGACAAAAATCACAGGCACATAACAAAGGTTCATAATTCATGTCAACTAGAATTTTAAAAATATTACTACAACTTATCCATCACTTCATCAAGCTTAAGATATCATTCTGCATTTCACGACGATCGAGCATTGGCCTAAGCCGTTTTCATGTGCGGAAATAAAAGCAATCATTACAAGAGTTATTGATACATCGTCAAGTTTGTGCACTATAAAAAGTTCTGGATTATAAGTTGCCATGTCCAACGCAAGGATACTTTCGAACAAGATGGGCCGCAAAGCAACAATCACATCCTACTCCGGTCTTTTCTCCACTCCTTCCTCGACATCATGTACCACAACTTGATGCTGGCTGAATGACAAAAATAAATAAGTTAGCTAGCATCAGTTCAGAATCTCACAACACTATTTTGTAGTATAAGCAAACTAATGAAATAGTATCAACCAACATATGATTTGTGCACTGTGCATAAAAAAATCAAGACTACAAATATAGTTTAGGAACGCAATCACAAGGCTGTCCAGTAACCCAATTTGTTTACTTGAAAAAGTCTCCAGATGAACAGGGCAATATATTGCTGTGAGGTGAGTTATGAAGCAATAGGAGGTGACACCAATGGGAGGAGGCCACCAAATTAAGTATCACTAACAAGCTTGTACAGGTACACAGAAACTACCAAACAAAAGGCAGTAACATTTCTCCAAATGTGTGGCTCTTCTAGTCAGTTTTAAAAGAATGAAGTGTGTTTTGTCTTTGCTTATCTATCATCGATTAACAGAGAGAAACAAGCTTATACAAAGCTCCAGTCAATAATGCCACAAAGTAAATAAATATAAATGGATGTAGTGCAAAACAAGAAGGTGAACTGGTTACACACCTTATGCTACCTACATCTCAGAAATCTCCTCCTTCAACCAATAAAGCCGAAGATTTGAGTCCTTGGTATTGATGAATATTTCTCGATTCATTGGGCATTTAAAAAGCTGCAATGCCTTTGCTTTTTCTGCAACTGATAGATCTTCCATTGGTTCTAGTGCAGCCACACAGTTTCCAATCGAGAATATGTCATCTGGCTTTGATTCCTTCAACTCGTCAACCAGTTTTGCAGATTGTTTCTTTCGAAAATCCATGTAATCCTCAAGTACAACAGCGATCTGACTTTGCTTCCTCTTTTTCACAGGTAGTGCTCCCTTTTGTTCGGAGTTGGTAGATGTTGTAGCTTCAGGTTCATCTCTTCCTGATGCCCCTTGCCCTTGTAGATCAGACGAGGACATACCATCATTGACATTGGTAGAGGAGATATGGTTGAAATCATTGGTAGAGGAATCCATAGGAGAAATGGCATCGCTTGTGAGATCCACTTGCGGAATTGATACAAAGTTCAAGTCTCCTGAAGCAACACTTCCTGCTCCAAAAAAAAGAACCATATCAGCATGTTCTCGTAGGAACATCAGATTCATCTATAATTGCAAATACATATATTACTGCCACCCATTCCAGAAAGAAAGTATATATACACATAACTTGGTCCATTGTACAACTTTTTAGAAAGAAAAAGAGCACTCAAGCAGGGTCCGATGGAAACACATGAAAAAATACAGGTATCTCAACAATCTCCCAAATACTATATAATTAAAGCAAGAATGAAAAGGATTTAATATGCAAGGTCGACGGAAACACGTGATACAGGAAACACACCTTCATGTAGTAAAGCCAATGACTTGAAGAGCATGAATGGTTTTGAACGGAACTTCTTTATCCTTGCATTATCCTATTGAATGCAACAACATTGTATGGTTGGGATCAATAAAAAAATGTCTTGAAGAGCATGAATGGCAATGAACAAACAATATATCAAGAAAAGAGCTAACCTTGATAAGTTTATCCCATATTACAGGTTCAGCGATGATCATGCAAAGTGTATCATCCCATCCCGTGCCACTCTGTTTCCGAGAGTCTCTCACTGCCTTATAATTTCCTTTTAAATCCTTATCCTTCTCTTGGATTTGTTGCTTGGTGAAATTAGCTAGTGGAAATTTCTGATTGAATGTATTTGTAATTCTAGTCCACCCTTCAACAGTCCAACCATTTTGACCTCGATAGATGGGATTGTTGTGGTCAAGCATTATATCAACAAGACCTTTCTCATATGCATGGTCCCAAGATGCCCTAGGCGCTGCCATTGCTACATTATTGAACCAACAATGGGGTACTAGTTAAATTTCCCTCTACCACTACTTAACCTAAGAAAAGGTGAGAAAAAATTACAAAATAAACTCATGTCCGACTAGTTGTTATAATCAGCCCACATTTGCATCGCGATTTGATCTCTAAGAGTGTTTCCAGTGTTTGCCTCATTGTGATGATGTTGGTTGACATCATCTCCCTCTGGAACATCAACATATGTTTCTGGTGGAATTAACGGTGATTGGTGATCCAACCATGCCTCATCACCACTTTGAGCTCTAATGATGTTATGGAATATAGCACATGCCGCCGGAATCTTGATTTGTGACTCTATTGGGTAGTGATTGCCCACTTTCAAGATAGGGAAACGTTTCTTTAGACCACCAATGCTCCTTTCGATGTGGTTCCGGAGAATTGCATGGGTATGGTTGAACAGCTCCCTATGGTCGGCATAGCCCGTATTAGATGAGTGCCGCCTCCTAAATTCACTCAGGTGATACCGAACTCCTCGATATGGTGCAAGAAAAGAAGGCGTGTTTGCATATCCACCATCTACGAGATAAAATTTTCCATCTGGCACATGAAACCCCTTGCTAATAGCAGAACGAAGAACTCCTGCATCTGATGCAGACCCTTCCCACCCACATGAAATAAATGTGAAATTCAGATCAAAATCACATGCAACCATGACATTCTGTGAGAGGGTTCCTTTCCTATTCCTAAATGGGGGGCCTTATCTTCGGCAATAGTGATGGGGATATGTGTTCCATCTATAGCACCAATGCAGTTCTGCACATTGAAAAAGAAACAAAAAAGTTGGTAGGTTTAGAAATCTATGTGGAGAAGTTTTCAAAAATTCCATTGATATGGAGATGTATGTGTAGTGGTTCACCTGGAAATAAGGCCAATAGCGATTGTTCGAAACAATCTTCGGATGGGGCTGGAGTGAACTTGGAATCTTTATAAATCTTTGGGCTAGAGTTGGAATTAAGTCAAAAATCCTGTTTATCTTCCTATGAATTGTTTCTGCGCTGTGTTGGAAGTATTTTTGTAGATCTTGATTACTAGCATTGTGTGAAATCATGTACATGAACATTGCCAACTGCTCCTCGACAGCAACACGCGACGTGCCCTTCAATAGATTCTCTCTTCTAAGGTAATCCACGATAGACTTAAAAATCTCAGGTTCCATCCGAAACTCAACCTTAGACCAACTCTCGTGGCCTTCTAATATTTCCTTAACCTTTGCAGCCCCGGATAAAGATGATGTGTGAACTGGATGCTTTTCCTCATAAAGGGAAGCATATAAAGCGGGAACCAAAAGGAAAAATAGTTCATCGTCTTCTGCTTGTTCTTGCGAGATAATCTTAATAATTTTATTTCTCCTAGAATCCATCACTATTATACCCAATGAAAACAAAATTAATACAACGATAATAATTATAAATAAAGCAACAATAATATCATCTCTATTATGGCTGCAAAGAACCAATAGCTAGGAGCCTGGGAAGCTCAGGAGTGAATACAAAGATAATACCATTTCTATTGTAACATCTACATGCACAATTTAGAGCATCAGTTTTCTCATATACTAACATAAGACCATTTTCAATACTAGGCAGAGAAAATAACATCACAAGAGTAGTAGTTTTGCATAATTTAAGCTTCCTCAATGACCAGGGATGACTACGTCACATACCTTTCTTACTCTAAGTGCAAACTTCTCAATGACAGATGAATCAAAAGGCACCAAGAAATTGAACACAAAGTCTTTGGATAAAGCCAACTTCTAATGTCAGAGCAGACCCACAAATCAGCACCTACTAGAAATCAATGGTCACTCATCAGTCAGACAAACCAAACAAAATATTTGTTGGTTTCACAACCAGATAAGCTAGGATCAATCAAATGCAGTGTGTGAGTATAGGACATAGGCCATTCTTCCTGTATACCACTCCATTTTTCAACTATAAAACAGAACACAATGAAACTCTGTTACTCTACATGGTAAGCTATTATTCCCAGGTTTCGCGTAACAATTTGGCAAACAATATATGTAACTCTTCTACATGCACTTCCAAAGAGCAAAGCAAGATCGACAAACATTGAGCAAAACATGATCGGCCGCAGTTTAGCAATTCACATGGTGAACCACAAATTGGCGCATGTTGTTTCAGTTTGCAGTCAACATACATATGGTACATGTTAAAGGGTTCTAATTGATTAGCTGGAAACATACATAGCGTAAACAAAGGGGTCAAGCAAAACTAAGAATTGCTTATAAGAATGGGGGAACTAAATAATTCATCATTTCCTATACTGAATTTCTAGTACATGATGATAAGATAATACTCCCAGGTCAAGCACCTCCTTGACTGAACCCACCCATAAACAAATTTGCCTTCTTCACAATATACTAGAACATTGTGCATATAGATTAGCATGATAGGGAGGAAAAGGTGGTTGTGCTCACTTGTGAGTTCAAGACAGTAAGATGCACTGCAAAACGTTCGATGTTCTTCAGTACAGTTGCTAACTTGGGTACAAATCTCAGACAGGAGACGAGGTCCTTCGATCTGTACAGGCGCTCGTCAGTTTGTGTAGCAGAAAAAGAAATCACCATGGCAAAGAAAAATGGTGAGTGGAAGAGGAGGAGGAGGGGATAACCTTGGTGAGAAAGAGGAGGATGACCTCTGGCCGTCGTCTTCGCCGGAGGTGAGTGAAGCTTTGAGGCAGAGACGAGATCCGGGAAGGGGGAGGATGATGCCCCCGGTCGCCGTCACCGTCGCCGTCGCCCCCGTCGGAGGAGCAGGGCGTGGAGGTGTAGGGCGGTGGTGCGTGTTGCCCGGTGGAGCGTTGGACGGAGGAGGGCGGAGCGTGCTGGTGCATCGTTCATGGATCTTGCCGCCGCCGCCGCCTCTTGTTCGGGAGATCGAGCGAGCGAGGGTTTCCTCCCCGACCACTTCAGACGTGGAAGGCCATCCCGGGGAAAAGTCGCGGAATGGGCGGGGCTACCCCTCGGTCATGGGCCTCCAAATGCGCCGGTGGATCACCCTGGGCTAAGTTGGCTCGTGGTTTCCTTGCCCGGGGAACAGGCAGGGATCCCGGGGCGATACCCAGCATCCAAACGAGGCCTAAAAGAGATCTCCCTCTGCATGGGCGCCCTGCGGGGTTTATATAGGCCTACCCCTCAGGGGTACAATGGTAAACCAGCTGGGCATGGGCCCTAGCTGTCTGCGTCTACGCTTGCCGGCTTCTCCGCCGGCCGGTGGGGCCCGCCGACTGGTGGTCCCGCCGGCTGTCGGCTTCCTAGTCGACAGGCCGGCCCCACCGCTTGGGGGTCTTGTCAGGGGCTGGTTACTGTTGCTCCACCCCTGGTGACGTGGGCTTCGTTGTGGTAAGCATGGCCATGGTGCCGCCGCGGGGAGGCACATCACTGTAGCCTTACCATGTCTTGTCTTCTTAATGAGGCGCGTCCCTCGAGGGGGGGACTAGCCGGCTACTGGGAGTCGGATTCACCTCAGGCCGACTACGGGAGGCCTAGCCGCCTTCGGTATCTTCTCGTCTGTTGGGGCCCGCTGCCCTTGGGCCGTTCTGACAGCATGCCGTGGGTGATTTCACGGTCAACATGGCAACAGTGCTGCGCCGGACGGGGATGGCCACCCTGTACGGCACACTGTAGCCATGCGCGTCCCGGGATTCGGGGATGGCGGGCTTTACTGTGGCCACGCCCCATCTCGTTGACGTTATGTGGGTATAGACTTTGAGGGCACGGTCTTGGCCGCTGGTTGGGGGCCGGCTTCTGGGAGGCGGCCCTCTGGTGGCCGGCTACTGGGAGCCAGCCCTCTCGTGGCCGGCTTCTTGGAGCGGCCCTCTCGGGGTTTTTCCTTGGGAGGTCTTGAGGCAGTGCCGCCTTCGTCCAGCCGCTCTGAGAGGTAGCCGGCAGAGGGAAGACGGCCCCACACCTTGGGTCTTGAAGGCTGGAAATGGCTTGTAATTTTTCTGAAGTGCCAGGGGGAGCCGGCTGGGCTACCCGTGGTCATTTACTCCGACAGTAGTCCTCGAAGCTGGTTGGGCTCCGAGGCCGAAGGAAGACGAGAAGCTCAATCAGCTTCCTATCTTGAGGAGCCGGCAGCTAGGAGCCGGCTTGGATTTAGTGCGCCGTCCTTCGGCGGTTTCGAAGTTTCAAGGCGGGAACCAGGCGTTCGCGCAGGCTGGGCTACGAGCTGGGCGCTCGCCGCCTACACACCACATGGCACCCGAAGGCTGGCAGGGTCTGCCAGCCCACGCGCGTGATGGGACGTCGCCGCAGTCCGGGGCCCACCACCGCAGGGCCTCGGCCCACGCGCGGATCCTCCGTGGCCTGAACGGAACGCACGTCTTCCAGCGGCCGTTACCGCACGCCGTTAAGGCGTAATAATCGCGGGACATGGGGGAGTGGGCGCAGTTAATCCCACGCTCCCCCACGCCTCGCCTCCTCGGCTTCGCCGCATGAGGCTATAAGTAGGGGGAAGAAGGAGGAGCGGCAGACGCTCGCACGCTCGCCCTCACTCCGCCCCCTACCTTTCCTTCTTCCTCTCTGTTGCCGCAGTCTCCCGCCGCTACTTGGCTCATCCGCCAATCTTCTTGGTTTGCTGAGGCTCCGCCGCAGCGGGGTTGCGCGCATCTCCGTCGCCGCACCTTGTTCACCGCCGCGCTCCTCCTATGGCGTTGTCGATCTCGTGGGACGGCTCCAATGTCCATGAAGACCACGTCGACTTCCTCCGCCGGACGCGGCGTCTGCCAGGCGCGAACTACGTGCGGGTCCGTCGCACGCCGGCGAGGGAGATCTCACCGGCACCGGAGGAGGGCGAGCGGGTAATCTTCTGCTCGCACTGCCTACGCGGCTTCGGCCTCCCGGCGTGCGGGTTCCTTCGTTCTTTTCTTGAATTTTACCGCCTCCAGCCGCATTACCTCACTCCAAACACGGTGATGCTGCTGTCAGCTTTCTTCACCCTATGCGAGGGCTTTCTCGGCGTTCTCCCCACTCTCGAGCTCTAGGGAGAGTTCTTCCAGTGCAAGCTCGGCACTGTTGTCGCGGGCGTGCCCGCCCCATGCGGAGCCTTCATCGCCATGAGGCGGACGGGCGAGAACAACCCGTTCCCGTCCATCCCGCTGATCCAGTCGGTGAAGATCTGGCAGAAGTCTTATTTTTACGTGAAGAACGTCGCCCCGCAAGGCGACTTCGTCAACTTGCCGGCTTACGTAGCCGGCCTGCTGGCTGGGAGGCTACCCTCACGGAGCTACCGGGCCAGGTCGCTGTCTGAGGCCGGGAATGCCGCCATTGCCCGGCTCCGGGTAATGACCAAGTCAGAGGGTCTGACCGGAGCCGACCTGGTGGCCGCCTTCGTGGAGCGCCGAGTGCTTCCGCTCCAGGGCCGGCCTCATATGATTTGTCAGATGAGCGGTCGCTTCGACCCGTGCCGGCTGAGCACCAGGAAGATGCCCCATGTGGAGGTGTCTTATATGGTGAACTATATCTCTAACTGCAAGCTCGCCGAGGAGTGGCGGTACGGCAAGGAGCCATATTCTTGTGCCAACCCTCCGCCTGTGGTAAGTTTCTCTTCTTTCTTTTTCTTTGGTAGCCGCCCTCATGATGGCCGGCTTCTGATCAGCCGACTTGTTTTCAGCAGAACCCTCTTCTTCCGCCGGCGGCAGGGGCTGCGGGAATAGAGCGCCAGCTCTTCCCTGACCGCACGGTGGACGACGCCGACGACCCGGACCTGGGGGCGGCCACCATGGAGGACGCCGTCGTAGGGGAAGGCGACGAGGCAGGCGGCGTGGCCTCGGGCCCGCCCTCGAGGATTGGGCGGATGATGACGAGGTCGAAGTCCCTCCGCGCCGCCAGCCGGCGCTTGATCATCCAGGCGCGGGCCCATCTACCGCGCCGGCTGCCCATGGCGGCGCGCTGAAACGCCGGGCCGCGTCGACCTACTTCGGCAACCGACCGAAGAAACCCAAGGGCACCGCGGCTGCAACCAAGCGGGATGAAGCCGCCGCGAAGGCGGCCCGCTTCCGCAAGGTGGTGAAGCAGCCACAGGCGATGTTGGCGTAAGTGTTGCTTCTCTTTATGCTTTTCTCTATGTTGAAATTCTTCTAAGTCTTCCTCTTGACTCATTGGACAGGGCCCCGCTTTCTCTCGAGCGGGCCTCCGCCGCCTCCGTTATTGGAACCATGGGAGGGTCTTCGAGCTCCCGCCGTGTGGATCCCCGCGTCGACCTCCTAGAGGCGACGGAGTGGAACTTTCGGGAGGCGCGGGAGGAGCGGGATGCGGAGGAGCAGAGGGCGGTCCGGGAGGTGAGGGAGAAGTCGGCGGAGGCTCGGGCCGAGGCGGCCGCCAAAGCCCCAGCGGAGGCCACGACCGAGGAGACGGAGGCGGAGGCCCTGCAGGATCAACCTCCACAGCTCGTCATCCCCCTCCACACCGCGGCCCCTGATGTTCCCGTGCCTCCATTGGAGGAGGCCGACCGTGACCAGCCGGTGATGGAGAGGGAGGCGGTGTCGTCACCGTCGACCGGAACGGCTCAAGTAAGCCGGCCTGAAGCGCCGCCCGTGCAGCCGGCTGGGGGCGAACCGGCCGTGGGGGAGGATCTTATGGTTTCGTCGCCGTCTCGTCAGCGTGCGGAGAGGTCGACTTCAACGCCACGGCCGCAGAAGTCGGCAGGCGCCGGCACGTCAGCCCAGGACCCGGAGGCAGCCGGCGACAGCTCGTTCGGATGGACGCCAGTCGACGGGACGGGCGTGCTGAACATGGCGGCACAAGACGTCCGGAGCCGGCTTCAGGCCCAGGCCACCGCGCTGAAACAGTTCACCCAAGAGTTTCTTGCGACTCGAACGGCTATCCAGGTGAGTCCTTCTGCGCATCGCTGATTGCTTCTGATTTCATCCATGGGGGCGCATCAGCGCACCCACTGGGTGTAGTCCCCGAGTTCCGAGTCGGCTGCTGAGCAGGCGGCTTGGAACTTCTTGGTAAACTTCGATTTCCATCTTGTTCTTGCTTGCATCTTACGTCTTTTCTGCAGGAGTATCATAACTCCCGCGTAGCTGTTTTCAACTCCCAGGCCCAGGAGTTGAGCCAGAAAACCACTGACCTGACCGAGAGCCGGAGTAAGTGCTTCATCTTGTATTCTCAAGTGGGGGCGCGTCAGCGCACCCACTGGGTGTAGTCCCCAAGATTCGGGCCGACTGCTGAGCAGTCGGGTCGGATCTTTTCCTGACAACTTTTTTCTTATTACTTTTTCCTTTTTCTTCATATCTTCACGGGCCAATGCCGACCTGAGGGAGCAGTTAGGTGGAGCCCAGTACGCCCTCCGTACCAAGGAAAACGAATGCAACGCCCTAGCCCAAGAGCGTGATCGCCTGGCCAAAAAATTGGCCGACCAAGAGGAGAACCACAAGGCGGCCCTGAAGGCGGTGCAAGACGGTGAGGCCTACCTCAAGGCCGAGTATGAGACCGAGGCGGCGGGCTGGGCCAAGGAGAAGCAGGCGCTGAGGCAAGGCTACAGCCGAGTTGAAGATTTGATTGATGGTAGGCCGCCTTCTTCCTTGTTTCTTTGCCTGCCTCTTGTCATCTGGTTTGTCTTTTGATTCTGAGTTACTGCTTTCTTCTTTGCGCAGACTACTTTCCCATCCACGCCGTAACCATTACCCAAGTGATCGAGGCCTACCACACACGCGGCAGCAGGAGGGAGTTGAGATCGCGCCGGCGGCGGGCCGATCTCTTGAGGAGCAGCTCTTGGCGATTCAAGCTCGCCTGCAGCCGGCTCACCGCATGCTCCGCCGTCTTCAGCGCGCCGGGGCACAGGTGCTGGCTGCCCTCTAGCCCGGCGAGGTAATTCCCCGCACCCCAAGTCGGACTGCCGACTGGCTAGAGGTTGCGGTTGGCCGCTTCGAGGCTTCGAAGGCATCGGCAGCCCGGCACGGCGTGGGGCGGGCGCTGGAGTTCGTCCGAGCTTGGTATCCTGGGCTGAACCTGGACCAGCTACGCACCTGGCGGCTGGAAGCCGACGCGGAGATGGAGGAGGTGCTGCCGGCTATTGCTCAGCGCGCCTCGACGATCACCAAGTGTACTGACACCAGCGCCTTTGCCCCTGAGGTGAACGATGACGGCGTTGCTCAGCCGGAGGAGTGGTTCGGGCTGAACCCGGCAGAGGGCGAGGACTCGGTGGAGGAGATTGCCTCCAGCGACGAGGGTGAAGAGGAAGAGGGAGAAGGTGGTGAAGAAGTCATGCCAGATGGCGAAGCGACCAGCCAGCCTCAGCCTGATCGTGCCTCCAGCAACGAGGCGCGCGCGAGCGCGCCGTCTACGGGAGGTGGTGATCATGCCGAGATTCGCCAGCCGGCCACTCCTCCGGCCAGCACTGTTGTCTCCACCGACTTGCCCGACTCGCCAGTTGTTCCCTTGGCTTAATATGCCGTCCTTGCATTTCCTGCTTGTTACTCTTTGAACAACTTTTATTAAATTTGCGCAGCTCCACCCACTGGGGGTGTATTCAAACTATTGTTGAATGCTGGCCTTTCGAAGGTCTTTTGTGTAAATATAATCATGCATGCGTTTGTCTTTAGTTCATGTTTGCTTTTCATCTCTTGGGCTTTTTCCTTTGCCGCCTTCCCTTGGTTGCCGCCTTCCCAGCCGGACAGCTGCTCTGCAGTCTGTGGCTGGAGAAGGACTTGGCCGTTTTCTTTTGGGAAGGCAAGTACTGGAGCTTTCTTAGATTGTAGCAAGGTGAACGGGAAGCCGACCAGCCGGCTTCTCTGGTAGCCGACTGGTGGGACGGGAGGCCGACTTGTGCTATATAAGTTTGTTAGTCCTTAGTCGTTTTTCATGTGGGCGCCCTTTCCTGCCTTTGACTCTTGCCAGCCGGACAGTCAGTTCTTTGAGCTGCGACTTTCGGCAAGAGGGGGCTTGGGTGCCGGCACACTACTTGTCTGACCGCAGGCGAAACTTGAATATAAGTCAAGGCGGCGAGTCCCCGGGCCGACTGGTCGAACCCAATGCCGGACGGAAAGACAAATGTGGTAACATAATCATAGGCGCGATACTCAACATTCATAGATAAAAGAGGGTAGTCCCCGAGTGCTCCTCGGGGCACCTTTTGTTTCGTACTTAGTACAAAATATAGCATGGTACATACTGCTTTTAACTGTAAAATCTTCGGAGGAGATTGGCGTTCCATGGACGTTCCGACTCCTTGCCGGAATCATCTCTCTTTCGTGCCTTCGGCTTCTGCGCGTCGATTAGGTAGTAGGAGTCGTTTCCTAAAGATCCGATGATGACGAAGGGGCCTTCCCAAGGGGCTGAGAGCTTGTGCTGGCCGGCTGTCCGCTGGATCAGCCGGAGCACAAGATCGCCCTATTGGAAAGATCTTGGCTTGACCTTCCGGTTGTGGTAACGGCGAAGGCCCTGCTGGTAGATGGCTGGCTGGCTGAGGGCTAACAGTCGGCCTTCTTCCAGCAGGTCGACGCCATCTTCTCACGCTTCCTTGGCCTCCGTTTCCGTGTACATGGTAACCCGAGGCGAGTCGAACTCGATGTCAGTTGGGATGACAGCCTCGGCACCGTATACAAGGAAGAAGGGGGTGAAGCCGATTGACTTGTTCGGGGTAGTGCGCAAACTCCAGAGGACGGCCGGCAACTCGTCGAGCCAATAGTCGGCCGAACGCTCCAGTGGCACGACCAGTCGGGGCTTGATGCCCGAGAGGATGAGGCCGTTTGCTCGCTCGACCAGGCCGTTTGACTGCGGGTGGGCAACGGACGCTTGGTCCAGTCGGATGCCTTGTGTTGCGCAGAAACGTGACAGTGCTCCTTTGGCAAAATTTGTGCCATTGTCGGTGATGATACTGTGTGGTACGCCATACCGGGTTCTGATATCTGTGATGAACATCATGGCAGTTGGCCCATTCAGCTTCTTGATCGGCTTTGCCTCAATCCATTTGGTGAATTTGTCCACAACGACGAGCAGATGTGTCATGCCGCCGCGTGCTGCTTTGAATGGGCCCACCATGTCCAGCCCCCAGACGGCAAAAGGCCAGGTGAGGGGGATGGTCTTGAGTGCAGAAGCTGGCAGGTGTGTCTCGAAACTGAAGACTTGGCACTCCTTGCAGTGTTTGACTAACTCTTTGGCGTCGACCAAAGCAGTCGGCCAGAAAAATCCGTGGCGGAAAGCTTTGGCGACGAGTGACCTTGAGGCCGCGTGGTGGCCGCATTCTCCTTGGTGGATGTCGTTGAGGATGGCGATGCCCTTCTATGGCTCGACGCAGCATTGGAAGACTCCAGTGACGCTGCGCCTAACGAGCTCTCGGTTTACTATTGTGTATGCTCCAGCTCGGCGTTGAACTTGTCTTGTCGAGATCTCGTCAGGTGGCAACTCTCTGTTTACCAAGATATTGAGGATGGGCTGGGCCCATGATGGAGCTGTGACTTCTTCTATTGTCAAAACTGCTGCTGTGACCAGGGCGGGTGGGCTGGGTGGTGAAGAATTGGAGTCGGCCGCCGCCTGCTGCGTCGGTGTAGTCCCCGGGCCGACTGCAGTAGTCCCCGGGCCAAGTTTTGAAGTTCTTGGGCCGGGTTCGACTATGGCAGTCCCCGGGCCGCCTATCGGAGTCCCCGAGCCGCCTGCCTGGTTCCCTGAGTCGGATCCGACTGTGTAAGGGTTAGGCGGCATGAAGATGGAGTCGGATTCTGGAGACGGCTTGATGGATGGCTTGAGGAGGCGGCGCATGGAGACGCCGACTGGTATAGCTTGCCGGGTAGAGCCTATCCGTGCCAGGGCATCTGCTTGCTCGTTGTCGGCCCGTGGTACGTGGAGGAACTCACATCCTTCAAAATGTCCACTAATTTGTTGTACGAGGAAGCGGTAGCTCGCCATGTTTGCGTCCTTGGCGTCCCAATCGCCAGATGACTGTTGGACCACTAAGTCCGAGTCGCCATAGCACAGGATCCGGCGGATGCCGAGCTCCTTGGCCAGCCGGAGCCCGTGTATGAGCGCCTCGTACTCGGCCACGTTGTTGGAGGCGGCAAAATGAATTTGCAATGTGTACTTGAGCCTGTCGCCCTTTGGAGAGGTGCGAGGCTGGTAGAAGAACGTGTAGGGGGGCAGCTCTATGGCCCATTTTGCCACCCGGTCGGATGCATCCCGGCTGCCTATGATCTCGGCAAGCGGTGCAGTGCACACGACCGTGATGGGGTGCTCTTGAAAGTAGGGCTTGAGCTTCTTGGCGGCGAAGTATACACCATAGCACATCGTATGGTAGTGTGGGTAGTTCTATTTTGAGGTGGACAGTACTTCACTCAAATAGTATACTGGCCTCTGGACTAGCTGAGCTCGGCCTTCTTCTGGCCGCTGGACCACGATGACAGTGCTGACCACCCGGCTGGTGGCGGCAATGTAAAGGAGCATGGGCTCTTTCTCAGCGGGCGCCGCCAAGACAGGCGGCGTGGTCAGTATGTTCTTTAGCTCGCGGAAAGCTTGGTCTGCTTGGTCGTTCCACTCGAAGTGAGTGGACTTCTTCATGAGTCAGTAGAGGGGGAGAGCCTTCTCTCCGATCCGGCTGATGAAGCGGTTCAGGGAAGCTAGGCATCCGGTGAACTTCTAGACGTCTCGTAACTTGGTTGGAATCTCCATTCTCTCTATGGCCTTGATTTTCACTGGGTTGCACTCGATGCCGCGTTCGGAGACCAGGAAGCCTAGGAGCTGGCCAGCTGGTACACCGAACATGCATTTCTCGGGGTTGAGCTTGATCTGAAATCGGCGCAGGTTCTCAAATGTCTCTCTGAGGTCTTCCAGCAAGGTGCCACGCTTCTCCGTCTTTACCACAATGTCGTCTACGTAGACGTGGGCATTTCTGCCGAGCTGCTTGAGGAGGCATTTCTGCATGCAACGCTGAAAAGTGGCACCGGCATTTCTCAAGCCGAATGTCATAGTCAGGTAGCAGAAAGCTCCGAATGGTGTGATGAAGGCGGTTTTCAGGCGGTCAGCTGGATCCAACTTTATCTGGTGGTAGCCTGAGTAAGCATCCAAGAAGCACAACAGCTTGCATCCGGCTGTGGAGTCTATCACTTGGTCAATCCTTGGCAGGGCAAAGGGATCTTTGGGGCAGGCCTTGTTGAGGCTCATGTAGTCTAAACACATACGCCACTTGTTGTTCTTCTTCAGTACGAGGAAAGGGTTGGCAAGCCATTCTAGAAAGAAAACTTCCATAATGAAGCCGGCCGCCAGAAGCCGGGCTATCTCCTCTCCTACGATTCTTCTCTTTTCCTCCGACAGTCGGCGGAGGGGTTGTTTGACTGGTTTTGCACCTTCTCGGACGTGTAGCTTGTGCTCGGTGAATTCCTTCGGAACACCCGGCATGTCCTTAGGGGACCATGCAAAGATATCCCAATTCTCACGAAGGAAATCGACGAGCTCGCCTTCCTATTTGTTGTCCAGGTTTGCCCCAATGGTGGCAAACCTTTCCGAGTGCTCTGGGTCCAGAGGCACCTTCTTCGTTTCTTTGGCCGGCTGGAAAGAACCTTGGCCATCACACTCCTTGGGGTCGGGGGACAGGGCTGGCTGTTTGCCGGCCATGGTGACTCGATCCAACATCTTCTTCTCCTCGGCAATAACGAGGGACTCGGCCAGCCGGCTGCTAGCTACTGCACACTCGGCGGATTTCCTGTAATCTCCGTTTATTGTGATGATGCCCTTGGAGCTTGGTATCTTCATCTTGAGGTAGGCGTAGTGAGGTACAGACATGAACTTGGCCAGGGCAGGGCGGCCAAGCAACGCATGGTAGGGGCTCTCCAGATCCACCACTTCAAACCACACTGCTTCTCGGCGGAAATGATCCTTGTCCCCGAAGAGGACATCTATCTTGATCTTGCCGATTGGGGAACAAGACAGGCCGGGTACGATGCCATGGAACACGGTCCGACTGGGCATGAGCTGCTTTGCCTTGATGCTTAGCTTCTCCATGGTGTCACGGTACAATATGTTGATGCTGCTTCCGCCATCTATCAGTACACGGGAGAACCGGGCAGCCCGCCTTTCTGTGGCGAGGGTGGCGTCTAAGACCAATGCATAAGAGCCGGGAGACGGCATCACCTCTGGGTGATCGGCCCGACTCCAGCTAATCGGCCTTTCCGACCAGTGCATGAACTCAGGGTTGCTGGAGGTGACTGCATTGACTTCTTGGTGTTGTCGGCGCCGGCTACATCGGTCTTCCGGCTCGCTTGTGAAGACGACGTAGGCGGCATGTTCGTCGGGGAACTCGTCTTGAATGGCTCCGACTGCTGGTCGAGCGGCCGGCTGCTGAGGGGCCGGGGGCGGCTGACCAGCAGGTGGAGGCGGTACTATTCCCTCGCCCTGGGAGATTCGCTTGAGCCAGTGGCATTTCCGGGTCGTATGGTTGAAGGGCTTTGCGCCGCTGTGGAACTTGCAGGGGGCGTCGAGTGCTTGCTCGTAGGAGAATGTCGGCTACCAAGCCGGCCTGCCGCCCTTCTACTTCTTGGGCGCGGGCCGCCCTTCGGCCGGTCCGTCTTCGACTGTGGCTACCTGCCGACTGGTAGAAGGCGGCGCGGGACCCTTGCGCTTGTAGTCGTTATGGTGCGGGCGTCGGCTGGAGTCTCTAGCCGGCGTCTTGGGACCCGGGGCGAGCACCTTTTCAGAGGCATCTACTCGAAGCTCGGTCTTCATGGAGGAGTCGGCCGTGGCGTATTTATCTGCTATGACTAGCAGCTCGTCGAGGGTAGTCGGCTCGTCACAGAGGAGCCGATGCTTGAGGAGGGTGCCTTCTCGGCATCCGGCGGTGAAGTACTCTATGGCTTGAACCTCGTGCACCCCTTCGCAGGAGTTGCGGAGCTCGGCCCAACGCGTGAGGTAGTCGCGGGTTGACTCATGGGGCCCTCGGACACACAAGGAGAGCTGTCGGGGCTTGGGAGCCCGCTCGTAGGTGCTGGTGAAGTTGCGAACGAAGGCTTCTGTGAAGTCTAGCCAGCTGTTGATGCTGTAAGGCTTGAGGCTGTTGAATCAGGTGCGCGCCGTGCCCTGGAGCATGAGGGGGACATAATTCATGGCAACGCGCCTGTTGCCATTTGCTATGCGAACCGTTGTGGAGTAGTCGATTAACCAATCTTCCGGCTTCACGGAGCCGTTATACTTGGGCGTGTCTCTTGGGAGCAAGAACAATTTGGGGAAGGGCTCGTCGTGGATGCGGGGGCCGAAGCAAGGTGGGCCGACATCATCTTCTTCTTCCAGGGCCAGGGATCGCGCTAGGCGGTCGATCCGGTGGCGGGCATCATTCTCGCCGACTCCTTCGCGGCGACCCAGTCGGCCGCTGAGAGTCGGATGCGTGACAAGCGGTGGTGTGGGATATCTCTCCCCACGAGGCGGAGGAGGAGGCGGGTTGCCTCGCCGCTCCATAGCTCGAGGACGGCCTTCTGCGTCGCGCTCGATGGAGATTCGAGTCCGGCTGTGACTCACAGCCAACTCCTTTTCTTTCCTTGCATGGGTGTTGCCAGCCGTCGGTGTTCGTGACGTCACACCATGCTCTCGGCACGGGGGGAGACTTTCAGCGCGGACGCCGTCTTCATGCTGCTCCGCGGCCACGTCGATAAGCTGCTGGATGCGTCTGGTCATGTAAGGGAGCTCGTCGGGCCCCAATTTATCCAGCTCGTCTACGGCCGCCTGGGCGGCGCGTAGGTTCTCGAGAGGTGTGGCATAAACCGGGCGATCCGCTCCTAGCATGTCGGTGATGGTCGCGTCATGTTTCTTGATGACGCCAACGCGGCTCGGCCCGTCAGGAGGTGGCGTGCCAAAGGCGGCGCGGTCGACTTCACGTTGGTGAGCCTTGGTGAGGCGTCTCATGGAAGCTAGCTTCTGGCCCTCCGCAGCGAGGGCGAGGCGGCGTGCCTCTAGCGTTTCTGCGTCGGCGTCAGCCGGGATGGGGGCGGACAAGTCGTGCAACGCCGTCTGCAGGGCGTCGTGGGCGTTTCCGCCAGAGGCGGCGCCGTGGCTGATGACCAGTACCTCGGTGATGGTGCTACCGCTGCTGTCGGCTCGAGGAAGAGGGTCGTTGATGATGATTACGTTGATGGGGAAGGCGTCAAGCGATGTTGTGTCTGAGTCTACAAGCATCGGGTCGGTGGAGCCAACCGACTCCAAGTCCGCAGCGGGCTCACTGGAGACGTGGAGTTGGTCGAGGAGGCTGACGAGGTAGCTCTCGTGGCAGCCGGTGCCCGCGTCAGACGCGGGCTCGTCGGAGATGCAAGCCTCACCAAGAAGATCAGCGAGGCAACTCGCCGCGCAGGCGTCAGCAACGCCTTGCAGCGCGTCGGGGCAAGCGCCACTGGGCGAGCCAGGCTGGCTACGCTCATGGGGGAGGAAGAGGGTTCCCGTCCAGAGCAGATCTCCGGACGAGGTGCACCTGGCCCCATGGTGGGCGCCAAATGTCGGGTGGTTGGGGCGACCTATGCCAACGGATGGCTTATCATTGTGGGAGCCAATAAAACTTCGCCGGTGCCTGGAAGCGGGATAAGGCGAAGACATGCACGCCGGCGAATCTTACCCAGCTTCGGGGCTCTCCGTGGAGATAACACCCCTACTGCTGCTCTGCGGGGTCTCCACATGATCACTATGGCAAAGCGTATACAAGGTTGCTCCTTGAGCTGTTCGGAGGGAAGAAGTGTTGGGGAACGTAGTAATTTCAAAATTTTACTACGCACACGCAAGATCATGGTGATGCATAGTAACGAGAGGGGAGAGTGTTGTCTACGTACCCTCGTAGACCGAAGCGGAAGCGTTGACACAACATAGAGGAAGTAGTCGTACGTCTTCCCGATCCGACCGATCCAAGCACCGTTACTTCGGCACCTCCGAGTTCTTAGCACACGTTCAGCTCGATGACGATCCCCGGGCTCCGATCCAGCAAAGCTTCGGGGAGGAGTTCCGTCAGCACGACGGCGTGGTGACGATCTTGATGTATTACCGACGCAGGGCTTCGCCTAAGCACCGCGACAATATGACCGAGGTGGAATATGGTGGAGGGGGGCACCGCACACGGCTAAGGAACGATCACGAAGATCAACTTGTGTGTCTATGGGGTGCCCCCTGCCCCTGTATATAAAGGATGGAGGAGGAGGGGGCCGGCCAAGGCTTGGTGCGGCCAGGATGTGGAGTTCTACTAGGACTCCAAGTCCTAGTAGGAGTCCACCAAGAGGGGAGGAAGGGAGAAGTGGAGGAGAAGGAAAGGTGGCCGGCCCCCTTTTCCCTAGTCCAATTCGGACCAGAGGGAAGGGGGGGCGCAGCAGCCCCTTGGCCCTTTTTTCTCTTCCCACTAAAGCCCATCAAGGCCCATTGCTTCTTCCTCGTATTCCCGTAACTCCCCGGTACCTCCGAAAATACCCGAACCACTCAGAACCCTTCCGATGTCCGAATATAGTCGTCCAATATATCGATTTTTACGTATCGACCATTTCGAGACTCCTCGTCATGTCCCCGATCTCATCCGGGACTCCGAACTCCTTCGGTACATCAAAACTCATAAACTCATAATATAACTGTCATCGAAACCTTAAGAGTGCGGACCCTACGGTTCGAGAACAATGTAGACATGACCGAGACACGTCTCCGGTCAGTAACCAATAGCGGGACCTGGATGCCCATATTGGCTCCTACAGATTCTACGAAGATCTTTAACGGTCAGACCGCATAACAACATACGTTGTTCCCTTTGTCATCGGTATGTTACTTACCCGAGATTCGATCGTCGGTATCCAATACCTAGTTCAATCTCGTTACCGGCAAGTCTCTTTACTCGTTCCGTAATACATCATCCCGCAACTAACTCATTAGTTGCAATGCTTGCAAGGCTTAAGTGATGTGCATTACCGAGAGGGCCCAGAGATACCTCTCCCACAATTGGAGTGACAAATCCTAATCTCGAAATACGCCAACCCAACATCTACCTTTGGAGACACCTGTAGTACTCCTTTATAATCACCCAGTTACGTTGTGACGTTTGGTAGCACCCAAAGTGTTCCTCCGGCAAACGGGAGTTGCATAATCTCATAGTCAAAGGAACATGTATAAGTCATGGATAAAATCAACAGCAACATACTAAACGATCGGGTGCTATGCTAATGGAATGGGTCATGTCAATCCGATCATTCAACTAATGATGTGACCTTGTTAATCAAATGACAACTCCTTTGTCCATGGTTAGGAAACTTAACCATCTTTGATTAACAAGCTAGTCAAGTAGAGGCATACTAGTGACACTCTGTTTGTCTATGTATCCACACATGTATTATGTTTCCAGTTAATACAATTCTAGCATGAATAATAAACATTTATCATGATATGTAAGGAAATAAATAATAACTTTATTATTGCCTCTAGGGCATATTTCCTTCAAGAAGAAGAAGGCCAGGGCTAGGTTTCTTCTCCCCTCGTCGTGTTGTCTAAAACTCCTAAAAGAGATCTCCCTCTGGATGGGCGCCCCGGGGGTTTATATAGGCCTACCCCCCGGGGGTACAATGGTAAACCAGCTGGGCATGGGCCCTAGCTGTCTGCGTCTACGCTTGCCGGCTTCTCCGCCGGCCGGTGGGGCCCGCCGACTGGTGGGCCCGCCGGCTGCCGGCTTCCTAGTCGACAGGCCGGCCCCACCGCTTGGGGGTCTTGTCGGGGGCTGGTTACTGTTGCTCCACCCCTGGTGACGTGGGCTTCGTCGTGGTAAGCATGGCCGTGGTGCCGCTGCGGGGTGGCACATCACTGTAGCATTACCATGTCTTGTCTTCTTAATGAGGTGCGTCCCTCGAGGGGAGGGGACTAGCCGGCTACTGGGAGTCGGATTCACCTCAGGCCGACTACGGGAGGCCTGGGCGCCTTCGGTATCTTCTCGTCTGTTGGGGCCCGCTGCCCTTCGGCCGTTCTGACAACACGCCGTGGGTGATGTCACGGTCAACATGGCAACAGTGTTGCGCCGGACAGGGATGGCTACCATGTACGGCACACTGTAGCCATGCGCGTCGCAGGATTCGGGAATGGCAGGCTTTACTGTGGCCACGCCCCGTCTCGTCGCTGTTATGTGGGTGTAGACTTTGAGGGCACGGTCTTGGCCGCTGGTTGGGGGCCGGCTTCTGGGAGGCGGCCCTCTGGTGGCCGGCTACTGGGAGCCGGCCCTCTCGTGGCCGGCTTCTTGGAGCCGGCCCTCTCGGGGTTTTTCCTTGGGAGATCTTGAGGCAGGGCCGCCTTCGTCCAGCCACTCTGAGAGGTAGCCGGCTGAGGGAAGACGGCCCCACGCCTTGGGTCTTAAAGGCTGGAAATGGCTTGTAATTTTTATGAAGTGCCACGGGGAGCCGGCTGGGCTAGCCGTGGTCATTTACTCCGACAAAGTCACATCGATCTAGCCGGTAACACCTCATATCACTTTGCGGCCTCACGCACGGTATTCCCACGGGTGTCGCCTTACCATGGCCCGGGACCGTTTGCGCCTTTTGGCTCACGTATATGATAGTGTCGCTAGCATCCATATGACAGAGAACCCGGGCCGACATGACTAGTCGTGAACCCAAAGTGGCACTAACTTATGGGGACAGGCATACATGAATCAACATCGAGCATGTCGGTCAGCAGTGTGTGAATCCGGGCTGTAGCACTGGGCTAACAAGACTCCAGGAACCCGGGCTGTAGCAGGCTAGGCAGGACTCCGGATGTCACCGCGTGACATTTCCCCGAAGCGACAGACACATGAACGATGTGAATCACATGCCGGCCAGTCAAGTGTTCTGAAGCAGTAGTGCTGGGCTAGCAGGACTCCGGTGAACCGGGCTGTAGCGGACTACTATGGCTCATGGAAGCACAAGACTACATTTCCCCATAAGAGAGGCTACCAAGGATAAACAACTAGGTTGTCGGATCCCACACATACCAAGCATTTCAATCATACACACAATATGCCCGATATGTGTAAATACAACATGGCATCACAACATAACTCTACGACTCAAGTATTAATTCATTAGTCTCCGAGGAGCGAGATATTACAAACATGGGTCTCATGACCCAACATTCAGAGCATACAAGTCAAAGCACATGCGGAAGCTTAACATGTCTGAGTACAGACATCTACAAATGAAAAAGGCTGAGAAGCCTGACTATCTACCAGATCCTGCTGAGGGCACAAGATCGTAGCTGAGGTAACAAGCTAAACGTCGAAGTCCACACGGAACTACTAGCGAGACTGACGTCTCTCTGCAAAAACATAAAATAGGCAAACGTGAGTACAAATGTACCCAGCAAGACTTACATCAGAACTATCTACATATGCATCGGTATCAACAAAGAGGGTGGTGGAGTTTGACTGCAGCAAGCCAGCTTTGACTCGGTGGCTATCCTGAACTATGACTGCAAGTAACTCTTTTGAGGTGGCGCACACGAGTCCACATATTCACCATATCAATACACCACTATGGATCCGCACCCGTCTCCCTACGAGAACGCCATCCATAGCACTCACGCTTATCTTGCGCATTTTAGAGTATCCACTTTCACTTGTCTATGCACTGTACAGGCAACCCAGAAGTCCTTTACCGCGGACATGGCTATTCGAATAGATCATTTATAACCCTGCAGGGGGTACTTCTTCACACACGCTCTCGCCACTTACCACCATGTACACGTCGTGTATCTCGGCAACCTTCAAGCGGAAGCCTGGCGAGGGAGTCGGCCATGACCTGACTAACCACACAAGTCTCTAGTCCAGGTCTATCGCCTATTCGGGTTCCATCCGCAAGGAGATCCGGCCAGGGTGTCGCTCACGGCCCCAAACGATGTGTGCAGGGTTCCCAAGCACACCTCGACGGATGGATCTACGCTTGGTACACCGTGCCATGGTGCCTAGTCTGTCCCAGGCCCACCTATACCGGGTGCCACTTGGTAGACTACTAACACTACCTACAAACACCAGAAACTAGTTGCAACTCCTGGACAGAGATCGAGTTGGTTAATAAGCCAAGAGGGTCGAGTTACCGGAACCCAATGTGTGGTAGTAACTGTTCATGGATCACAAACACAGAACTCAGTTCCTGAGGACGGTTTCAATGAGACAACCCACCATGTACTCCTACATGGCCTCTCACCGCTACCTTTACCAAATCGTGTTCACACCCTTAGCTCTCAATAGTAGGACATGTTCACCACATTCCAATTAATCCCCGATGAATCAGACCTGACTCAACTCTAAGCAGTAGCAGGAATGAGAACAAGCATGAATGAGTAGGCACATCAGGGCTCAAACAACTCCTACTCATGCTAGTGGGTTCCATCTATTTACTGTGGCAATGACAGGTCATGCAGAGGAAAGGGGTTCAACTACCGCAACATGTAACAGTTGAATCGCTATTGTCCTAATGCAGTAAAAGAGAGCAGGAGCGAGAGAGTGGGATTGTATCGGAATGAACAAGGGGGTTTTGCTTGCCTGGCACTTCTGAAGATAGCATTGGGTCTTCATCAGTGTCAACAATCACATCGTCGGAACAACGTCTACCGAGGGGGAACAACACCGGCAAACAGAGAATAAACACAATCAATGCAATGCACAATATGATGCATGATCATGGCATGTATATGTGATGTTGTTTGTGCTAATGCAAACAGCAGCAAGTTCAATGGAGCTCATTTGAATCAAGGATTCAAATGCAACTCCAAACTTAAGCATTTTAAATGCCCTTTATGTGTTTCATCTATACAGCAGGTTTAGGTTGATTTGTCATGCATGAAACTAGTACAGATGGATAGATTGAATTTTTCTGATAATTTTTCATATATAACTTATTTCATTCTGAGTTATAGATTATTTTCTATGATTTTTTAGAAGTTTAGGACATTTTCTGGAATTTCCAAATCTTTCTGAAACAGAAATAATCCAGAAAGCAATTATGACGTCAGCACTACGTCACTATTGCGTCAGCGGTCAACGGGGCCAGCCCAGGTCAAAACTGACCAATGGGGCCTACTGGCCAGTGACACAAGTGCTAATCCCGCATTGACTGGCGCTTTGACTAGCTGCGTGGCCCGCTGTCAGCGTCTAGGGGTGCTCCAGCTGGCGGGGATTAGTGCTAATGACCAAGCCACGTCGGTTGTCGCTGGAGTTCGGCCGGCGAAGACCAAACCTACGGCGGGAGCTCGCCGGGCTGCGCTACAGGCGGCGGCAGGACGCGTGAAGGCTACCAGAAGATAGCCCGCACACGGCCGCATCTAGCTGAGCACTCAGAAGGCCGCGGGGTCATCGGATAAGACGACGGCGAGCACATCCGCGGTGGCCGGCATTCGGGTGCGGACGGAGTCGATGCTATGGTGCACTAGGGAAGTGGCCGTTGGGTTCTACAAGCTCCCGGTGGTTCACCGAACGCGATGACGCGCTCGGGCCTGAGCTGCGGTGGCCCTGGCCACAACGGTGAGGAACCATGGCGGCAGTGAGCTCTCGGGTCCAGTGGTAGCGTGGCTACGGTATGCTATCGAGGGAAATAGGAGAGGGGAAACAACGAGGTGCCCACGGCGAGTCTTCTGATGCGGTTGTTGAGCTCGGGGAGGCACGGACGACGACGTAACTGCGATGGCGATCCGACGGCCGTGCTCGGTGAAGACGAGTCGATGGCGAGGCAACAGGGCGTCTGGCGATGCGTGGCTCGACGGAGAGGTAGCAGGCGATGAGTCGGAGCCGATGGGCTTGGCGGAGAGGCGAGGCAGTGGCGGTGGGCGCGGCAACGGCACGCGGCAGCGAGGGCAGCGCTCGGGCATGGTGAGAGAGAGCGAGGGAGAGGAGGGAAAGGAACGAGAGAGAGTGAGAGAGGTGCGGGGCGTCTCCGTGGCGCATCCAGAAGAGCCGGGGCGTCGCGGTGGAAGCAGGAGCTGGCGCGCGCACGGCGACCACGCGCCCTGCCTACTGGCATGAGGAGGAAGACGACAGAGGGGCTACGGTGGGCTGGGCTAGTAGTAGTTGGGCCGGGTGGGCTGCCAGCTGAGCGCCAGGTAAGTCTCTCTCTCTTCTGTTTTTTCTGTTTTTGTTTTTGTTTTCTAATTATTTGCCTCTGTTTGTGATTTAGTTCTAAGACCAAATCAATTTCAAAATTCATAAAAATAATTGTGTGAACTAAATGGACTTATCCAAATCCACACAACAATTTTCAGAATTATTGAGCATATATTTATTATATAATAAATATAGATCCAATTCAAATATTTATTGGATTAATTCAAAGGCCCAAAATAATTACTTCTGAGATTCTAAAAATATTGGTTTGAATTTTATCCCTTGTCAATATTTCCAGAGATTCACAGGAACATTTTCTTGGACTTATCTGAAGCAATTTTTATCTTGGTCATTTTCAGAAATGATTTCTGAGGCTTTCACATGTCCCCATTTCCAGTATCTTGAAATTAACAGGATGCATGATGCTCACTAATGCAACTATCTGCAAACAATTATAGGGTTGTGACAAACCCACTTCCTATGCATAGGGATTTTGTGAGCAAATAACTTATGGGAACAATAATCAACTAGCATAAGAAGGCAAAACAAGCATTACTTCAAAACTTTAAGCACATAGAGAGGAAACGTAATATTATTGCAATTCCTACAAGCGTATATTCCTCCCTCATAATAATTTTCAGTAGAATCATGAATGAATTCAACAATATAACCAGCACCTAAAGCATTCTTTTCATGATCTACAAGCATAGAATTTTTATTACTCTCCACATAAGCAAATTTCTTCTCATGAATAATAGTGGGAGCAAACTCAACAAAATAACTATCATGTGATTGAAAATTAAGATCAAGATGACAAGTTTCATGGTTATCATTATTCTTTAAAGCATACATCTCATCACAATAATCAACAAAGATAGGAGGCATGCTTTCATCATAGTAAATTTGCTCATCAAAGCGTGTGGGACAAAAAATATCATCTTCATCAAACATAGCTTCCCCAAGCTTGTGGCTTTGCATATAATTAGCATCATGGATATTCAAGGAATTCATACTAACAACATTGCAAGCATGCTCATCATTCAAATATTTAGTGCCAAACATTCTAATGCATTCTTCTTCTAACACTTTGGCATGATTTTCCTTTCCATCATACTCAGGAAAGATATTAAAAAGGTGAAGCGTATGAGACAAACTCAATTCCATATTTTTTTGTAATTTTCTTTTATAAACTAACTAGTGCTAAAACAAGAAACAAAAAGATTCGATTGCAAGATCTAAAGATATACCTTCACTTACCTAGCCTCCCCGGCAACGGCGCCAGAAAAGAGCTTGATGTCTACAACACAACCTTCTTCTTGTAGACGTTGTTGGGCCTCCAAGTGCAGAGGTTTGTAGGACAGTAGCAAATTTCCCTCAAGTGGATGACCTAAGGTTTATCAATCCGTGGGAGGCGTAGGATGAAGATGGTCTCTCTCAAGCAACCCTGCAACCAAATAACAAAGAGTCTCTTGTGTCCCCAACACACCCAATACAATGCTAAATTGTATAGGTCTACAAGTTCGGTGAAGAGATGGTGATACAAGTGCAATATGGATGGTAGATATAGGTTTTTGTGAATTGAAAATATAAAAACAGCAAGGTAACAAGTGGTAAAAGTGAGTGTAAATGGTATTGCAATGCTAGGAAACAAGGCCTAGGGTTCATACTTTCACTAGTGCAAGTTCTCTCAACAATAATAACATAATTGGATCATATAACTATCCCTCACATGCAACAAAGAGTCACTCCAAAGTCACTAATAGTGGAGAACAAACGAAGAGATTATGGTAGGGTACGAAACCACCTCAAAGTTATTCTTTCCAATCAATCCGTTGGGCTATTCCTATAAGTGTCACAAACAGCCCTAGAGTTTGTACTAGAATAACACCTCAAGATACAAATCAACCAAAACCCTAATGTCACCTAGATACTCCAATGTCACCTCAAGTATCCGTGGGTATGATTATATGATATGCATCACACAATCTCAATTCATCTACTCAATCCAACACATAGAACCTCAAAGAGTGCCCCAAAGTTTCTACCGGAGAATCACGACGAAAATGTGTGCCAACCCCTATGCATAGGTTCATGGGCGGAACCCGCAAGTTGATCACCAAAACATACATCAAGTGAATCACGTGATATCCCATTGTCACCACAGATACGCACGGCAAGACATACATCAAGTGTTCTCAAATCTTTAAAGACTCAACCCGATAAGATTACTTCAAGGGGAAAACTCAATCCATTACAAGAGAGAAAAGGGGGAGAAGAAACATAAGATCCAACTATAATAGCAAAGCTCGCGATACATCAAGATCGTGCCAAATCAAGAACACGAGAGAGAGAGAGAGAGATCAAACACATAGCTACTGGTACATACCCTCAGCCCCGAGGGTGAACTACTCCCTCCTCGTCATGGAGAGCGCCGGGATGATGAACATGGCCACCGGTGAGGGTTCCCCCCTCCTGTAGGGTGCCGGAACAGGGTCCCGAGAGGTTTTTGGTGGCTACAGAGGCTTGCGGCGGCGAAACTCCCGATCTAATCTCCGTTCTGGAAGTTTTACGATATGTAGGTATATATGGGTGAAAGGAGTACGTCGGTGGAGCTGCGGGGGCCCCACGAGGCAGGGGGCGCACCCTAGGGGGTGGGCGCGCCCCCCACCCTCGTGGCTAGCTCCCGTATCTTCTGACGTAGAGTCCAAGTCTATCCGGTAGGCTTCCTTCCAAAAATAACTTCTCCAGTTGATTTCGTTCTGTTTCGACTCCGTTTGATATTCCTTTTCTTCGAAACACTGAAATAGGCATAAAACAGCAAATCTGGGCTGGGCCTCCGGTTCATAGGTTAGTCCCAAAAATAATATAAAAGTGGATAATAAAGCCCAATATTGCCCAAAACAGTAGATAATATAGCATGGAGCAATCAAAAATTATAGATACGTTGGAGACGTATCAACCGCCCGTTCGGCCGCTGCGCCGACGATGACTTCTTGGGTCATCGAAAACAGCCTCCGCATTGGCTCGGAACTTACCGAGCGGATGAATCCAACGGAGCTCTCCTCTTTGAATGAGCTCTTGGATCGCATCGCCGTTTTGGGAGTCGCTACGGACTATGATCGGATTGGGCTTAAACCCGACCAAAGGGAGATTATCTCTCCGCCGGGCACCCATCAGATAGCAGTGGTGGAGGAGCAATGCGGCGAGTCCTCCTCTATCCTGAGGACAAACTATGTTCGGATTCCCGAGCTCTCCGAGCCGAATACTCGTCCACGGGAGGACATCGCCCAATCCCTGAACCTAGAATCAGGCAGCAGGCCAGACCCACTGAGCAACATCCTGGAGCCCGAATTTCCAAGATCGGAAACTCCCCCGCCCCTGGGTCTCAAATCGGGTCTAGGTCCGGACTTAAATCCACCCACCCACCCCGATACAAACGATCTTTCCCACATCAGACAAGAGCCCCAGGAGACAGTACATCACTATTGGGCCAGATTCCTCCTTGTATTGAACAAGGTCAAGGACTGTCGCGAGGAAGATGCAATTTCATTCTTTTGCAATAATTGCACGGACAAGGGAATCCTCAACGCCATAAGTCGCCGTAACATAACACGTCTCATAGACTTGGCGGCCATAGTACGGAAGTATTGTGTGATGGAAAGCGTCTGGAAAACCGAAACAAAATTCTGGGATAATCCGGCTCTGACAGAACCCCCAGTCAGAATTAAAAGGGTTCACTCTCATTTCGCCCGATTCAATCACAAAGAAATAAAAGCCCACTACATGGCATGGATCCGTATTGGAGGGATGGCTCAACGGCCCCTGCAAAATCCACAGTACAGCGGATACCATACCAACACACAACCTGAGAGCATGTTGGGTACTCCGGCAGGTGGCCAAGAGTGGCGAGGATCTCCTCATTCAAAATACCGCAGAGCACCATCCCGTGGGTAACAATACAGTATTGACTGTCTTCGAGACCTTCGCCTCAAATAATAGGCGTAAGTGAGCACTCCGCAGCCTTGCCGAAGTCTGCCACGTGGCAGCAATAAATCCATGGAGCGACACGGCTATCACCTTCAATGCCAGTGACGAACCTAAATTCCGAACAGCCCGAGCACCGGCCGCCTTGGTCCTCAGTCCAATTGTGGACGGCTTCCGGCTTACTAAAGTGCTGATGGACGGCGGCAGCGGATTAAACCTCATTTATGAGGAGACTCTTCAAAAAATGGAAATAGACAGAAACCACATTGAGCAGAGCAGCACGACCTTCAGAGGAATCATCCCCTGTCAGGAGGCACGTTGCGTTGGAAAAATCACACTAGATGTGGTATTCGGCACTCCGGAGAATTACAGGTCCGAAGAAATTACATTCCAAGTGGCCCCGTTTAGTAGCGGATACCACGCCCTCCTAGGGTGGGAAGCATGTTGGGGAACGTAGTAATTTCAAAAAATTTCCTACGCACACGCAAGATCATGGTGATGCATAGCAACGAGAGGGGAGAGTGTTGTCTACGTACCCTCGTAGACCGAAGCGGAAGCGTTGACACAACGTAGAGGAAGTAGTCGTACATTCTCCTCGCGATCCAACCGATCACAGCACCGTTACTCCGGCACCTCCGAGTTCTTGGCACACGTTCAGCTCGATGACGATCCCCGGGCTCCGATCCAGCAAAGCGTCGGGGAAGAGTTCCGTCAGCACGACGGCGTAGTGACGATCTTGATGTGTTACCGGCGCAGGGCTTCGCCTAAGCACTGCAACGATATGACCGAGGTGGAATTTGATGAAAGGGGGCACCGCACACGGCTAAGGAACGATCCGTAGATCAACTTGTGTGTCTATGGGGTGCCCCCTGCCCCTGTATATAAAGGATGGAGGAGGAGGAGGCCGGCCAAGGCAAAGGTGCGGCCAGGATAGGGATTCCTACTAGGACTCCAAGTCCTAGTAGGAGTCCACCAAAAGGGGAGGAAGGGAGAAGGAATAGGAGGAGAAGGAGAGGTGGCCGGCCCCCTTTTCCCTAGTCCAATTCGGACTAGAGGGGAGGGGGGGCGCAGCAGCCTTTTTTCCTCTTCCCACTAAAGCCCATCAAGGCCCATTACTTCTCCCGTAATCCCGTAACTCCCCGTTGCCTCCGAAAATACCCGAACCACTCAGAACCCTTCCGATGTCCGAATATAGTCGTCCAATATATCGATCTTTACGTCTCGACCATTTCGAGACTCCTCGTCATGTCCCCGATCTCATCCGGGACACCGAACTCCTTCGGTACATCAAAACTCATAAACTCATAATATAACTGTCATCGAAACCTTAAGCGTGCGGACCCTACGGTTCGAGAACAATGTAGACATGACCGAGACACGTCTCCGGTCAATAACCAATAGCGGGACCTGGATGCCCATATTGGCTCCTACATATTCTACGAAGATCTTTATCGGTCAGACCGCATAACAACATACGTTGTTCCCTTTGTCATCGGTATGTTACTTGCCCGAGATTCGATCGTCGGTATCCAATACCTAGTTCAATCTCGTTACCGGCAAGTCTCTTTACTCGTTCCGTAATACATCATCTCGCAACTAACTCATTGGTTGCAATGCTTGCAAGGCTTTATGTGATGTGCATTACTGAGAAGGCCCTGAGATACCTCTCCGACAATCGGAGTGACAAATCCTAATCTCGAAATATGCCAACCCAACATGTACCTTCGGAGACACCTGTAGAGCACCTTTATAATCACCCAGTTACGTTGTGACGTTTGGTAGCACACAAAGTGTTCCTATGGTAAACGGGAGTTGCATAATCTCATAGTTTAAAGGAACATGTATAAGTCATGGATAAAAGCAATAGCAACATACTAAACGATCGGGTGCTATGCTAATGGAATGGGTCATGTCAATCAGATCATTCAACTAATGATGTGATCTCGTTAATCAAATAACAACTCTTTGTTCATGGTTAGGAAACATAACCATCTTTGATTAATGAGCTAGTCAAGTAGAGGCATACTAGTGACACTCTGTTTGTCTATGTATTCACACATGTATTATGTTTCCAGTTAATACAATTCTAGCATGAATGATAAACATTTATCATGATATAAGGAAATAAATAATAACTTTATTATTGCCTCTAGGGCATATTTCCTTCAGTCTCCCACTTGCACTAGAGTCAATAATCTAGATCACATCACCATGTGATTAACATCAATAGTTCACATCATCATGTGATTAACACCCATAGTTCACATCGCTATGTGACCGACACCCAAAGGGTTTACTAGATTCAGTAATCTAGTTTACATCGCTATGTAATTAACACCCAAAGAGTACTAAGGTGTGATCATGTTTTGCTTGTGCGAGAATCTTAGTCAACGGGTCTGCTACATTCAGATCCGCATGTACTTTGCAAATTTCTATGTCAACAATGCTCTGCATGGAGCTACTCTAGCTAATTGCTCCCACTTTCAATATGTATCCAGATTGAGACTTAGAGTCATCTGTATCAGTGTCAAAACTTGCATCGACGTAACTCTTTACGATGAACCTTTTTGTCACCTCCATAATCGAGAAACATATCCTTATTCCACTAAGGATAATTTTGACCGCCGTCCAGTGATCTACTCCTAGATCACTATTGTACTCCCGTGCCAATCTCAGGGTAGGGTATACAATAGGTCTGGTACACAGCATGGCATACTTTATAGACCCTATGGCCAAAGCATAGGGAATGACTTTCATTCTCTTTCTATCTTCTGCCGTGGTCGGGCTTTGAGTCTTACTCAATTTCACACCTTGTAACACAGGCAAGAACTCTTTCTTTGACTGTTCCATTTTGAACTATTTCAAAATCTTGTCAAGGTATGTACTCATTGAAAAAAACTTATCAAGCGTCTCGATCTATCTCTATAGATCTTGATGCTCGATATGTAAGTAGCTTCCCCGAGGTCTTTCTTTGAAAAACTCTTTTCAAACACTCCTTTATGCTTTGCAGAATAATTCTACATTATTTCCGATCAACAATATGTCATTCACATATACTTATCAGAAATGCTGTAGTGCTCCCACTCACTTTCTTGTAAATACAGGCTTCACCATAAGTCTGTATAAAACTATATGCTTTGATCAACTTATCAAAGCGTATATTCCAACTCTGAGATGCTTGCACCAGTCCATAGATGGATTGCTGGAGTTTGCTCACTTTATTAGCACCTTTATGGTCGACAAAACCTTCTGGTTGTATCATATACAACTCTCCATTAAGGAATGCAGTTTTGTTTATCCATTTGCCAGATTTCATAAAATGCGGCAATTGCTAACATGATTCGGACAGACTTAAGCATAGATACGAGTGAGAAACTCTCATCGTAGTCAATACTTTGAACTTGTCGAAAACCTTTTGCGACAATTCTAGCTTTGTAGATAGTAACACTACTATCAGTGTCCGTCTTCCTCTTCAAGATCCATTTATTTTCTTTGGCTTGCCGATCATCGGGCAAATCCCTCAAAGTCCATACTTTGTTCTCATACATGGATCATATCTCAGATTTCATGGCCTCAAACCATTTCGCGGAATCTGGGCTCACCATCGCTTCCTCATAGTTTGCAAGTTCATCATGGTCTAGTAACATGACTTCCAGAACAGGATTACCGTACCACTCTGGTGCGGATCTCACTCTGGTTTACTTACGAGATTTGGTAGTAACTTGATCTGAAGTTACATGATCATCATCATTAGCTTCCTCACTAATTGGTGTAGTAGTCACAGGAACAGTTTTCTGTGATGAACTACTTTCCAATAAGGGAGAAGGTACAATTACCTTATCAAGTTCTACTTTCCTCCCACTCACTTCTTTCGAGAGAAACTCCTTCTCTAGAAAGGATCCATTCTTAGCAACAAATGTCTTGCCTTTGGATCTGTGATAGAAGGTGTACCCAACAATTTCCTTTGGGTATCCTATGAAGACATATTTCTCCGATTTGGGTTTGAGCTTATCAGGATGAAACTTTTTCATATAAGCATCACAACCCCAAACTTTAAGAAACGACAACTTTGGTTTCTTGCTAAACCACAGTTCATATTGTGTCGTCTCAACGGACTTAGATGGTGCCCCTTTTTAACGTGAATGCAGCTGTCTTTAATGCATAACCCCAAAAACGATAGTGGTAGATCGGTAAGAGACATCATAGATTGTACTATATCCAATAAAGTACGGTTATGATGTTCGGACACACCATTATGCTGTGGTGTTCCAGGTGGCATGAATTTGTGAAACTATTCCACATTGTTTTAATTAAAGACCAAACTCGTAACTCAAATATTTGTCTCCGCGATCAGATCGTAGAAACCTTATTTTCTTGTCACGATGATTTTCACTTCACTCTAAAATTCTTTGAACTTTTCAAACGTTTCAGACTTATGTTTCATCAAGTAGATATACCCATATCTGCTCAAATCATCTGTGAAGGTTAGAAAATAATGATACTTGTCGCGAGCCTTAATATTCATCGGACCATATACATCAGTATGTATGATTTCCAACAAATCTGTTCCTTGCTCCATTGTTCCGGAGAACGGCGTTTTAGTCATCTTGCCCAAGAGGCATGGTTCGCAAGCATCAAGTGATTCATAATCAAGTGATTCCAAAATCCCATCAGCATGGAGTTTCTTCATGCGCTTTACACCAATGTGACCTAAACGGCAGTGCCACAAATAGGTTGCACTATCATTATTAACTTCGCATCTTTTGGTTTCAATATTATGAATATGTGTATCACTACGATCGAGATCCAATGAACTATTTCATTGGTGTGTATGACCATAGAAGGTTTTATTCATGTAAACAGAACAACAATTGTTCTCTAACTTAAATGAATAACTGTATTGCAATTAACATGATCAAATCATATTCATGCTCAACGCAAACACCAAATAACACTTATTTAGTTTCAACACTAATCCCGAAAGTATAGGGAGTGTGTGATGATGATCATATCAATCTTGGAACCACTTCCAACACACATCGTCACCTTGCCCTTTAACTAGTCTTTGTTCATTCTGCAACTCCCGTTTCGAGTTACTAAATTTTAGCAACAGAACTAGTACCAAATACTAAGGGGTTGCTATGAACACTAGTAAAGTACACATCAATAACATGTATATCAAATATACTTATGTTCACTTTGCCATCCTTCTTATCCGCCAATCACTTGGGGTAGTTCCGCTTCCAGTGACCAGTCCCTTTGCAGTAGAAGCACTTAGTCTCAGGCTTAGGACCAGACTTGGGTTTTTTCACTTGAGCAGCAACTTGCTTGCCGTTCTTCTTGAAGTTCCCCTTCTTTACTTTTGCTCTTTTCTTGAAACTAGTGATCTTGTCAACCATCAACACTTGATGTTTTTCTTTGATTTCTACCTTCGCTGATTTTAGCATCGCGAAGAGCTTGGGAATATTTTCCGTTATCCCTTGCATATTATAGTTCATCACGAAGTTCTACTAACTTGGTGATGGTGACTAGAGAATTCTGTCAATCACTATCTTATCTGGAAGATTAACTCCCACTTGATTCAAGCGATTGTAGTACCCAGACAATCTGAGCACATGCTCACTAGTTGAGCGATTCTCCTCCATCTTTTAGCTATAGAACTTGTTGGAGACTTCATATCTCTCTACTCAGGTATTTGCTTGAAATATTAACTTCAACTCCTGGAACATCTCATATGGTCCATGACGTTCAAAAACATATTTGAAGTCCCGATTCTAAGCCGTTAAGCATGCTGCACTAAACTATCAAGTAGTCATCATATTGAGCTAGCCAAACGTTCATAACGTCTGCATCTGCTCCTGCAATAGGTCCGTCACCTAGCGGTGCATCAAGGACATAATTCTTCTGTGCAGCAATGAGGATAAACCTCAGATCACGGATCCAATCCGCATCATTGCTACTAACATTTTTCAACACAATTTTCTCTAGGAACATATCAAAATAAACATAGGAAAGTAACAACGCGAGCTATTGATCTACAACATAGATATGCTAATACTACCAGGACTAAGTTCATGATAAATTAAAGTTCAATTAATCATATTACTTAAGAACTCCCACTTAGATAGACATCCCTCTAATCCTCTAAGTGATCACATGATCCAAATCAACTAAACCATGTCCGATCATCACGTGAGATGGAGTAGTTTCAATGGTGAACATCACTATGTTGATCATATCTACTATATGATTCACGCTCGACCTTTCAGTCTCCGTGTTCCGAGGCCATATCTGTTATATGCTAGGCTCGTCAAGTTAAACCTGAGTATTCCGCGTGTGCAACTGTTTTGCACCCGTTGTATTTGAACGTAGAGCCTATCACACCCGATCATCACGTGGTGTCTCAGCACGAAGAACTTTCGCAACGGTGCATACTCAGGGAGAACACTTCTTGATAATTAGTGAGAGATCATCTTATAATGCTACCGTTAATCAAAGCAAGATAAGATGCATAAAAAAGATAAACATCACATGCAATCAATATAAGTGATATGATATGGCCATCATCATCTTGTGCTTGTGATCTCCATCTTCGAAGCACCGTCATGATCACCATCGTCACCGGCGCGACACCTTGATCTCCATCGTAGCATCGTTGTCGTCTCACCAATCTTATGCTTCCACGACTATCACTACCGCTTAGTAATAAAGTAAAGCATTACATCGCGATTGCATTGCATACAATAAAGCGACAACCATATGGCTCCTGCCAGTTGCCGATAACTCGGTTACAAAACATGATCATCTCATACAATAAAATTTAGCATCATGTCTTGACCATATCACATCACAACATGCCCTGCAAAAACAAGTTAGACGTCCTCTACTTTGTTGTTGCAAGTTTTACGTGGCTGCTACGGGCTTAAGCAAGAACTCATCTTACCTACGCATCAAAACCACAACGATAGTTTGTCAAATAGACTCCGTTTTAACCTTCTCAAGGACCGGGCGTAGCCACACTCGGTTCAACTAAAGTTGGAGAGACAGTCTTCCGCAAGCCATCTATGTGCAAAGCACGTCGAGGGAACCGGTCTCGCGTAAGCGTATGCGTAAGGTTGGTCCGGATCGTCTCGTCCAACAATACCGCTGAACCAAAGTATGACATGCTGGTAGGCAGTATGACTTGTATCGTCCACAACTCACTTGTGTTCTATTCGTGCAAATAACATCAAACCATAAAAACCTAGGCTCGGATGCCACTGTTGGGGAACGTAGTAATTTCAAAAAATTTCCTACGCACACGCAAGATCATGGTGATGCATAGCAACGAGAGGGGAGAGTGTTGTCTACGTACCCTCGTAGACCGAAGCGGAAGCGTTGACACAACGTAGAGGAAGTAGTCGTACATTCTCCTCGCGATCCAACCGATCACAGCACCGTTACTCCGGCACCTCCGAGTTCTTGGCACACGTTCAGCTCGATGACGATCCCCGGGCTCCGATCCAGCAAAGCGTCGGGGAAGAGTTCCGTCAGCACGACGGCGTAGTGACGATCTTGATGTGTTACCGGCGCAGGGCTTCGCCTAAGCACTGCAACGATATGACCGAGGTGGAATTTGATGAAAGGGGGCACCGCACACGGCTAAGAAACGATCCGTAGATCAACTTGTGTGTCTATGGGGTGCCCCCTGCCCCTGTATATAAAGGATGGAGGAGGAGGAGGCCGGCCAAGGCAAAGGTGCGGCCAGGATATGGATTCCTACTAGGACTCCAAGTCCTAGTAGGAGTCCACCAAAAGGGGAGGAAGGGAGAAGGAATAGGAGGAGAAGGAGAGGTGGCCGGCCCCCTTTTCCCTAGTCCAATTCGGACTAGAGGGGAGGGGGGGCGCAGCAGCCTTTTTTCCTCTTCCCACTAAAGCCCATCAAGGCCCATTACTTCTCCCGTAATCCCGTAACTCCCCGTTGCCTCCGAAAATACCCGAACCACTCAGAACCCTTCCGATGTCCGAATATAGTCGTCCAATATATCGATCTTTACGTCTCGACCATTTCGAGACTCCTCGTCATGTCCCCGATCTCATCCGGGACTCCGAACTCCTTCGGTACATCAAAACTCATAAACTCATAATATAACTGTCATCGAAACCTTAAGCGTGCGGACCCTACGGTTCGAGAACAATGTAGACATGACCGAGACACGTCTCCGGTCAATAACCAATAGCGGGACCTGGATGCCCATATTGGCTCCTACATATTCTACGAAGATCTTTATCGGTCAGACCGCATAACAACATACGTTGTTCCCTTTGTCATCGGTATGTTACTTGCCCGAGATTCGATCGTCGGTATCCAATACCTAGTTCAATCTCGTTACCGGCAAGTCTCTTTACTCGTTCCGTAATACATCATCTCGCAACTAACTCATTGGTTGCAATGCTTGCAAGGCTTTATGTGATGTGCATTACTGAGAAGGCCCTGAGATACCTCTCCGACAATCGGAGTGACAAATCCTAATCTTGAAATATGCCAACCCAACATGTACCTTCGGAGACACCTGTAGAGCACCTTTATAATCACCCAGTTACGTTGTGACGTTTGGTAGCACACAAAGTGTTCCTATGGTAAACGGGAGTTGCATAATCTCATAGTTTAAAGGAACATGTATAAGTCATGGATAAAAGCAATAGCAACATACTAAACGATCGGGTGCTATGCTAATGGAATGGGTCATGTCAATCAGATCATTCAACTAATGATGTGATCTCGTTAATCAAATAACAACTCTTTGTTCATGGTTAGGAAACATAACCATCTTTGATTAATGAGCTAGTCAAGTAGAGGCATACTAGTGACACTCTGTTTGTCTATGTATTCACACATGTATTATGTTTCCAGTTAATACAATTCTAGCATGAATGATAAACATTTATCATGATATAAGGAAATAAATAATAACTTTATTATTGCCTCTAGGGCATATTTCCTTCAAAGCATTCACGATCTTCCAAGTCGTACCCCATTACGGGTACATGAAGCTCAAAATGCCTAGGCCCAATGGAATCATCACTCTAGCCAGTGATCCGGACATAGCACTCCGCGCCGAAAACAAAACAGCCGCATTGGCCCTCGAGGCACTATCCGAAGCCCTTGCGGCGGAGGAATTAACTGCGCTGCGCTCCACAGTAGACAGGCACGACGTGATACTCGACAAAAGATCCAAGTCCACCTATTTTAAACCAGTGGATGAAATAGTCAAATTCCAAGTCCACCCAACGGACCCTACAAAAACAGCTTCCATCGGGGCACAGTTAAACCCCGCTATAGACGCCGCACTACGGGAGTTCCTGCGCGAGAATTGGGACATATTCGCCTGGCATCCCTCAGACATGCCAGGAATCCCACGCAGGCTGGCCGAGCATAGCCTTAACATTCTAAAATGATTCAAGACGGTCAAGCAGACTCTGCGGTGTTTCTCCGAACCTAAGCGACAAGCCATGGGAGAGGAACTAGCCAAGTTACTGCAGGCCGGATTCATTAGAGAAATAAAACATCCGGACTGGCTAGCAAACCTGGTGATGGTACCAAAGAAGGATAAATCCTGGCGCCTATGTGTCGATTTCAAGGACCTTAACCAGGCTTGCCCTAAGGGTCCCTTCCCTCTCCCCCGCATCGATCAAATTATCGATGCTACTGCAGGACATGACTCATTGTGTTTCCTCGACGCATACTCTGGTTACCACCAAATTAAGATGGCGGAGTCCGATCAAGCCGCAACGGCATTTATTACTCCATACGGCCCCTTCTGTTCTAACACAATGCCCTTCGGGCTCAAAAACGCCGACGCAACGTATCGACGCATGATTCAGACATGTCTGGAAAAGCAGATCGGCAAAACAGTGGAGGCATACATAGACGATGTGGTCGTCAAAACCAGACACGTCGAATCCTTAAAAGAAGACTTGAGGCTCACGTTCGACAACCTCCGAACATATGACCTCAAGCTCAATCCGGGAAAATGCGTTTTCGGCGTGCCTGCCGGAAAGCTCCTGGGCTTCATAGTCTCCAATAGAGGAATTGAAGCAAATCCGGCCAAAATCCGAGCTCTGTCACAGTTGGCTATCCCAACCGACCTCAAGCAAATCCAGAAGTTAACTGGATGCGTGGCGGCCTTAAGCCGCTTTATCTCCCGACTAGGGGAGAAGGCACTCCCCCTTTATCGCCTTCTCCGGCGAACCGAACACTTCGAGTGGACGGACGCGGCCACAGTTGGATTGGAAGAAATAAAAGCCATCCTGGCCACCAACCCAATCTTGGCCGCTCCAAATGTCGGCGAACCAATGCTGTTATATATAGCGGCAACCCATCAAGTTGTAAGCGCAGTGCTCGTCGTCGAACGAGAGACGGACGGACATAAATTCCCGCTTCAAAAGCCGGTATACTATGTATCCACTGTCCTCACTCCATGCAAATCACGGTACCCACATTATCAAAAGATAGCATACGCGGTATTCATGGCATCCCGGAAACTACGACACTACTTCCAAGAGTGTTCAATCACGATGGCCTCGGAAGTACCAATCAATGACATAATAAACAACCGTGATGCCACGGGCCGGATTGCCAAATGGGCCATTGAGCTCCTCCCGTTCAACATAACATACAGACCTCGGTGAGCCATTAAGTCGCAAGTACTGGCCGATTTTGTCGCCGAGTGGACAGAAGCCGAACTCCCTAAAGAGTATGGTGCGTACTCCAATTGGATCATGCACTTCGACGGCTCTAAAATGCTGGCTGGTCTGGGGGCTGGCGTCGTCCTGACGTCCCCCACCGGAGATACAATCCAATACGTACTCCAAATACTATACACAGACTCCAACAACGCGGCTGAATACGAAGCCCTATTACATGGTCTCCGGATGGCAGTTTCCATGGGCATTCAACGCCTGGAGGTGCGTGGGGACTCGAACCTCGCAATATCCCAAATAAACGGAGACTTTGATGCCAAGGATCCGAAAATGGCGGCATATCGCAACGCCGTCCTCAAAATGTCAGCTTGGTTCGAGGGCTTGAATTCCACCATGTGGCTCGGGAAAACAATCAGGCGGCAGATATCCTCGACCGCATCGGCGCTAAGCGCGACCCTGTCCCACCTAACATCTTTTTGGAAAGGCTGTTTAAACCATCCGTGGTATGGGAAGGGGACACCGGTAACAATAGCCCGGACCTGGCCGCAACACCAGATACCAAAAAATCTGACACAATCGGAGGCCCTGCCATCAAAATAACACCTTCAGCCCACGTGATAATGACCGTCATCACCCCGTGGACAGAACCATTCCTGGCCTACCTAACTAGGCAGGAACTACCCGAGGACCAAAATGAAGCACGTTGCATAGTGCGGCAATCCAAAGCCTACAAGGTCCACGAGGGAGATCTCTATAAGAAAAGCACTACTGGAGTCCTTCAAAGGTGCATCTCCGAAGAGGAAGCGCGGAAGCTTTTGGCAGAAATCCATGCTGGACTAGGCGGCCACCACGCCGCAGCTAGGGCCCTTGTAAGCAAGGCTTTTCGTACAGGTTTCTATTTGCCGACGGCCCGAGCAGACGCACAGGATCTAGTCCAACGTTCCGTTGGTTACCAGCTTTTTGCAAACCAAAGCCATATGCCGCCTACCGCTCTCCAAACAATCCCCATCACTTGGCCCTTTGCGGTCTGGGGGCTTGATATGGTCGGACCCCTCAAAGGGGGAACCCATAAGAAAAAATACTTGCTGGTCATGGTGGATAAATTCACCAAATGGATAGAAGCCAAACCCGTTAAAACAGATGAATCCGGACCGGTGATAGACTTCATATCTGGGGTCGTACACCGTTATGGCATCCCCCACAGCATCATCACTGACAATGGCACGAACTTTACAGCCGACGAGGTAAAACTCTGGTGCAGCAACATGGGCATTAAGCTCGATTACGCTTCTGTCTATCACCCGCAAACTAACAGTCAAGTCGAGCGAGCAAATGGTCTTATTATGAGTGGCATCAAACCCAGACTAGTGCGGTCCTTAAAGGAATCCAACACGCACTGGGTAGAGGAACTCGACTCCGTGCTATGGGGGTTGCAAACCACGCCGAATCGCACTACCGGATACACACCGTTTTTATGGTGTACGGGGCAGAGGCGGTTCTGCCCTGTGACATAATTCATGACTCACCTCGAGTGCGCATGTACGAAGAAAAAGAGGCCGAGCTCGATCGGCAGGACAGCTTGGACGCTCTGGAGGAGGAGCGAGACGTGGCAAAATCCCGTTCCGCATTCTATCAGCAACAGGCTCGAAGGTATCAAAGCAGAGAAGTACGGGCCAAAACCTATAACATTGGCGAACTAGTTCTATGCCTGCCGGAGAAGAAAAAGAACAAGCTCAAGCCCAAATGGGAAGGTCCCTTCATTATTGACCAGGTTCTGACCGGTGGAGCATACCGTCTGCGAGATGCATCGGACAATCGACTAGAGACAAATCCATGGAATGCGGCCAGACTCCGAAGATTCTACGCCTAGCGTCGGACTATATGTTCGTCTCCTTACCCCCGTCAAATTTTTGCGTATACGATTATCTGTCTTTTCTCTCTTTCTTCCTTCTTTTTTTCCTTATAGCCTTAAAAGGCTAACTTGTGTCTTGACTACACAATCTTGATGCGTCAATCGCGCTCATTATACCCAGGGGCTTCTTACACAAAAGCTTAGTATAATTATTCTTCTGGGCTTTATGCCCCACACATGTGTTATTCTTCCGCATGTACCCTTTTTTCGCCATTATATGCATCGATATGACTTAAGTTTTGGCCAAGCTGGGTTGCCTGGCTCTTGTGTTTATGCCCTACGTTCTCGTTAATTCGGCTAGGGCATAAGGGGAGCACCTCTGCGATTGTTACTGGGTGAAGCCGAAAGCTAGCGTTCTTAAGGGAATATTCGGTCGGTGAACAAAAGATGAATTTTATTTTGATACATGCCCCTAGATGTTTTTTAGCTTGCATCTCTTTTTCGCAGTCCGGACATGCACATTAGGGCATGCGTACCCAGGGAAAGGAACCATTAACGGAACTATTCTCCCTGGAAGATGCTTCTTACTATCCATGTAATATAACATAGCTAGTTGGGTACTTGTCTGTTCAAGCACTTATGACCCCTACGCCTGGTTTCCACGCGTACCCGGTTTTTTCGTAACCGAGCGGGTATTCAGAAACACTCCGGACTATCGGGTCCAGAGGTCGAAGAGAAAAGGTCCGCCATGACAAATGATTTACAATCCGGCTAGGGACAATATATGTCACTTGAAGTACACAGTCACTTAGACTGACTAAATTCTTCCTCTATACCATCCAACAGGTTGTCTAGCCTACAATCCTGTTGGGAATACTTTGCGGCTAATTCTACTTGGTCATACACCAAACTGACGGGGATCTCTTTCCCATCGGGCCCCACAGGTCCGACCTCGGCCATGTGGTTTGGGTCAGCTTTGGTATATCGCGTCTTCACCATGGCCCAGGCTTCCCTTGCACCTTGTCGGCAGGCGGATATCTTCCATAATCGAAAGCGCTGTTGCGCTCCCTTGAGCTTCTCGACAAGCTCCCCCATGCCTCTTGCGGGGAGGAGGATGGCCACAAGGCCCGGGCAATACCCAGCATCACCTGCCAAACTTGTTCGTGCAGTTGGGAGAGCTCTGGTAGAAGATCACCCGCATACCCAGGCATCTTCTCCGCGGGACGACCCGTCAACATACCTACAGACATAACTCTGTTAGCCAGCTTCCTCGCCGAACTCTTTCATAAAGTTCGTTCAAGCACTTACTGAAAATGCCGCGTCGGAGCCACTTATTCTCCTTCACGGAGTCCGCAAGCTGGGCTCGAACATCCTTCAGTTCCACACTCAGCTGGATATTGGCGTCTTGGAGAACAATTTTCTCCCGCCTAACTTTCATAAGCACACGCTCGCCAGCCTTCAGCTGTCGTTTGGCATGTTGCTCAGCTGGACTCACTTCGGGATTATCTGCACCATCTATTATTAGATTTTCACGCATCCTACCTGGTACGTGACATTCTTTGCAATACAAGCAAGTCTTACCCAATGGGCCTTCTCAGACTCCTCCGCTGCGGTACCTGCGGCCTGAAGCTGGGCCCTACATTCCTCCAGCTCTCGAGACAACTGGGCATTCTTCTCCGCAAGAGCCTATGTGAACAAATGATCCTTAAATCAGTTGTGCCAACTATTTCAAGTCTCAGGGGCTACTGATATACATAACAAATAGGTTTTTCTTACCCGTATATCCTTTATATAGTGGTTCGTAGCTCAGGCAAGACTGTTCTGGGCAGCTCGGATGTACGCGTCTCCCGAGTTGAAGGCACCAAACGCCTCCTGGGAGAAACAAGCGTCATGAAGTACGGCCCGGCGACGCCTGTGATTCATGGCGCTCTCCACTTTGGAATTTGTAGCGGATAGCCTATCAGCATCCTCTGTAGGAGGAACACCCGGCGTAGGCCCCATGCGAGCATCCGCTCTATGACCGGCTCGGGAGCCTGACTGGTGGAGGCGTGGCCGGCAACCTCTCTGGATATAGTTCGACGAGTGTTTTTTCTACTAAGAAACATGGTCGTTATTATACTCTTAAAAGATGACTACAACGGAGCGGGGTGATCTTTCGTACCTCTGCGACGGCGTCTCAGTCCTGACCGCCTTGCTTTTCAGCCTACCCGGCTTCGGTGCCCCTTGTTGGCGAGTCACTGCGGGTTCGGCGTGGCGTCCCGAGAGCCTTCCCTGTAGAGCACCATATGTGAGGTAGGTGAAGTGCGGAAAAAAGGATCCTTCTTGGAAGTTAGGACTCCGGTTTTACTTACATGCGATGCAGGGAGCAGTCCTGGATAATCAGCTATGATGGCCACCATGACACTGTCGCAGCTTAATTGATAGAACGTTCTGTCAATAAGCTCCGCAAATGTGTCCGGATCTTCTTTGAGTTCGGGTACGAGGGCCCGGCCAGGGTCCTCTGGTTGTGGAGGCGGGTTGTGGACCTCCCTTACAGCTTTTCGCGGTTCCTGCTATGAAATGGCAGGGTAAATACTCATGACGAAGAATGCGGGAAGGTTGGGAGTAGAAAGTAGCAGCTCACCCAGCTTGGAAGGTTGTACATGGAGAATCCATCCCGTGGCTTGATGCGGAGGAACTCCTCTTCTTCTCCTTTGAACAGATCCGATAGAATCTTTGCTAGAGCAGTGACTAAGTCCGGTCCCTTACAACCGCAGCGGGTGGCGTCATCTTCTCCGTTGAAGTGCCACATGGGTTGCCCTATTGAAGTGGCTGCAACCCCCCACATTATGCATATGGACATAACCTCGGTTATTGTCAATCCTGATTTGGCCAGGGTCTCTATCCGGCCCATCAAGTATAGGACTTCTCCGTTATCTTCCTCCTGAGGGCTCCGTGGGCGCCAGCTGAGGCGTTTCTTCAAAGGGGCATTGTCGAACTCGGGAAGACCCCTCCGTATGGGATCCGGAAGGGGGACGTCCTCCATGTAAAACCACTCCGAAGGCCAGTCTTCGGGTGTCTTCTTCGGGGTACCGGACAGGTATCCGGTCCCGGCGATGCGCCATATTTCGGCTCCGCCTACTTGATATATTGACCCCTTCTGTGTATGGGGCACAAGGCAGAATAGCTTTTTCCACAGCTCGAAATGAGCTTCGCAGCCCAGAAACAGCTCACAGAGGGCAACATAACCAGCGATGTGTAATATGGAAGCGGGGGTGAAGTTATGCAATTGGAGGCCGTAAAACTCCAGGAGCCCGTGGAGGAATGGATGGATTGGAAATCCAAGTCCCCTCAATAAATAAGGGACAAGGCATACCCGGTCCCCCTTGGAAGGATTTGGGAATCTCTCCGCTTGCTCCCCGCCATTATAGGTGGCGAGCCCGGCTCGAATGGGGACCATATACGCTGGAGGGAGAAATCTCTGGGTCTATAACTCTACTAATTGACTGTGTGGGATGGAACACTTTCCCCAATCACCAGGCTTAGGGCTACGAGAGCGAGAGGAGGAGCTGCGATGACCGTCCATGTTGGAATGGGTTTTTCCGAGCGTGCTCCGATGGATACTCGTCGTGGGAGGATGGTGTGAGATGGATCTAAGAATCCCCGTCTCTTTAATGGACAGTTTAATCACATGGCTAGGGTGGCAAATGTAAAAGTGTCCTGGCTTCTCGCATTTGCTCGACACGTGGAAGATAGCCATTATTAGGCGCGGAAGCCAAGAAGTGCAACATTTATGGGGAGTCGGACACTACTCAGCAGGAATTCAGAATTTTGAGGGGAACCCGCCTTGCAATGCCGAAGACAATCTGCGCGCCGGACTCATCGTCATTGAAGCCTGGTTCAGGGGCTACTGAGGGAGTCCTGGATTAGGGGGTATCCGGACAGTCGGACTATATCCTTTGGCCGGACTGTTGGACTATGAAGATACAAGATTGAAGACTTCGTCCCGTGTCCGGATGGGACTCTCCTTGGTGTGGAAGGCAAGCTTGGCAATACGGATATGTAGATCTCCTTCCTTGTAACCGACTCTATGTAACCCTAGCCCCCTCCGGTGTCTATATAAACCGGAGGGTTTTGTCCGTAGGACAACAACAATCATGCCATAGGCTAGCTTCTAGGGTTTAGCCTCTACGATCTCGTGGTAGATCAACTCTTGTAATACTCATATCATCAAGATCAATCAAGCAGGAAGTAGGGTATTACCTCCATCGAGAGGGCCCGAACCTGGGTAAACATCGTGTCCCCCGCCTCCTGTTACCATCCGCCTTAGACGCACAGTTCGGGACCCCCTACCCGAGTCCGCCGGTTTTGACACCGACAACCACCGTATCACGCAGTTTATCCTCTATTCTTGTTTCGAGCTGTTTTTCTGACAGTTCTAGATCACCATGACGTCTCCAAGTGCCCCCAAGGACAAGTTCTTCGAGAAGGTCATCAACCCCTACCTTGCGGAGGTGCTGCAACACCCTCAAACCATTGAGATGCATGAGGGGGTGCAGCACATCCGCGATGTTGAGGGACCAAGGAGGACCGGAAGCATGGAGACAAGGGTTGAGGCAATGGAGCAACAAGTTTTCAAGTGTCAGGAGATGGTGGAACGCGGACTTGACTCCAATCACATAATGATCACGGAGTTCACCAACAACCACAAGCTGGACACCAAGGACATTGGGGAGGCCATCTTCAAGCTTCACGAGAAAATCGAGCACCTCCAAGCCTAGATCTATGACCTGCAAAACCAAAATTGTGAGTATGAATATAGATTCAAGAGGATGAGTTTGGCTGCGGATTTAAGGATCCCGGAGACTCGATCATCCTTCTATGATGGGGAGCCTATGCCTTGGAAGAGGGACGACTATCCATCATCAACAACAACTCCTTCACCAGCAAAAGAGATATAATCACATGGGTATGGGCACTCCCCTTGGCAACTGCCAAGCTTGGGGGAGGTGCCCCGGTACCGTATCACCATCACACTCCTATCTTTACCTTTTTCTTAGTTCAATCCTTTTGGTAATATCTTGATCTAGTAGAATAAAGTTTTAGTATGATTTAGTTTTGAGTTTTGCTTTATGACCCTTCTATGTAATCGAGTCCATGAGCTATATATAATAAATATTAGTGTTGAGTCAAGGGCTTGATTATTTTGCTATGATCGTGAGGGAATTAAAGAAAAAGAAAGAATAAAAAGAAGTAAAGAGATCATATTGATCTTATGGAGAGTAATGACTTCACATATAAAGAGTATGATGATTAAAAGTTGTTGAGAGTTGACAAACATAGTTTTGGTCATAGTTGCAATTAATAGGAAGTAATAAAGAAAGAGAGGTTTTCACATATATAAATATACTATCTTGGACATCTTTTATAATTGTGAGCACTCATTGAAATATGACATGCTAAAGAGTTGATGTTGGACAAGGAAAACAATGTAATGGGTTATATTTTCTTATATCCGAAATAAAGTATATTGTCATGGATCATCCAACATGTTGAGCTTGCCTTTCCCTCTCATGCTAGCCAAATTCTTTTCACCAAGTAGAGATACCACTTGTGCGTCTGAATACCCTTAAAACCAGTTTTGCCATGAGTGTCCACCATATCTACCTATGGATTGAGTAAGATCCTTCAAGTAAGTTTTCATCGGTGCATGCAATAAAAATTGCTCTCTAAATATGTATGATTTATTAGTGTGGAGAAAATAAGCTTTATACGATCTTGTGATGTGGAAGAAATAAAAGAGACGGACTGCATAGATCCATATCACAAGTGGCAATATAAAGTGACGTTCTTTTGCATTAAGATTTCGTGCATCCAACCATGAAAGCGCATGACAACCTCTGCTTCCCTCTACGAAGGGCCTATCTTTTACTTTGGTCTTATTCATTATGCAAGAGTCATGGTGATCTTCACCTTTCCTTTTTACATTTTATCCTTTGGCAAGCACATTGTGTTGGAAAGATCCTGATATATATATATCCAATTGGATGTAAGTTGGCATTAATTATTATTGTTGACATTACCCTTGAGGTAAAAGGTTGGGAGGCAACACTATAAGCCCCTATCTTTCTCTGTGTCCGATTAAAACTCCATACACATAAGTATTGCGTGAGTGTTAGCAATTGTGAAAGACTAAATGATAGTTGAGTATGTGGACTTGCTGAAAAGCTCGTATATTGACTCTTTCCAATGTTATGATAAATTGCAATTGCTTCAGTGACTGAGATTATAGTTTGTTGGTTCTTAATGAAGTTTCTGATTCATACTTGACATTGTGAATAGATTATTACTCAAGCATAAGAAATCATATGACAATATCCATATATGTTGCTGTTATAAGAATGATCATGATGCCCTCATGTCCGTATTTTATTTTATCGACACCTCTACCTTTAAACATGTGGACATATTTAGTGTTATCGGCTTCCGCTTGAGGACAAGCGAGGTCTAAGCTTGGGGGAGTTGATACGTCCATTTTGCATCATGCTTTTATATCAATATTTATCGCATTATGGGTTGTTATTACACGTTATGTCACAATACTTATGCCTATTCTCTCTTATTTTAAAAGGTCTACATGAAGAGGGAGAATGCCGGCAGCTGGAATTCTTGGCTGGAAAAGGAGCAAATATTAGAGACATATTCTGCACAGCTCCAAAAGTCCTGAAACTTCACGGAAGTCATTTTTGGAATTAACAAAAAATACTGGCGAAAGAAAGTACCAGAGGGGGCCCACACCCTGCCCACGAGGGTGGGGGGCGCGCCCTACCTCCTGGGCGCGCCCCCTGCCTCGTGGGCCCCCTGGCAGGCCTTCGGTGCCCATCTTCTGCTATATGAAGTCTTTCGTCCGAGAAAAAAATCATAAGCAAGCTTTCGGGAAGAAACTCCGCCGCCACGAGGCGGAACCAATCTAGGGCTCCGGCAGAGCAGTTCTGCCGGGGAAACTTCCCTCCGAGAGGGGGAAATCATCGCCATCGTCATCACCAACGATCCTCTCATTGGGAGGGGGTCAATCTCCATCAACATCTTCACCAGCACCATCTCCTCTCAAACCCTAGTTCATCTCTTGTATCCAATCTTTGTCCCAAAGCCTCAGATTGGTACCTGTGGGTTGCTAGTAGTGTTGATTACTCCTTGTAGTTGATGCTAGTTGGTTTATTTGGTGGAAGATCATATGTTCAGATCCATTATGCATATTAATACCCCTCTGATTATGAACATGAATATGATTTGTGAGTAGTTACATTTTTTCTGAGGACATGGGAGAAGTCTTGTTATTAGTAGTCATGTGAATTTGGTATTCGTTCGATATTTTGATGAGATGTATGTTGTCTTTCCTCTAGTGGTGTTATGTGAACATCGACTACATGACACTTCACCATTGTTTGGGCCTAGAGGAAGGAATTGGGAAGTAATAAGTAGATGATGGGTTGCTAGAGTGACAGAAGCTTAAACCCTAGTTTATGAGTTGCTTCGTAAGGGGCTGATTTGGATCCATATGTTTCATGCTATGGTTAGGTTTACCTTAATACTTCTTTTGTAGTTGCGGGTGCTTGCAATAGGGGTTAATCATAAGTGGGATGCTTGTCCAAGAAAGGATAGCACCCAAGCACCAGTCCACCCACATACCAAATTATCAAAGTAACGAACGCGAATCATATGAGCGTGATGAAAACTAGCTTGACGATAATTCCCATGTGTCCTCGGGAGCGCTTTTCTCTATATAAGAGTTTTTCCGGGCTTGTCCTTTGTTGATTGGGCCATCTTGCTGCACTTTATTTACACTTGTTACTTGTTACCCGTTACAAATTACCTTATCACAAAACTATGTGTTACCGATAATTTCAGTGCTTGCAGAGAATTCCTTACTAAAAACCGCTTGTCATTTCCTTCTGCTCCTCGTTGGGTTCGACACTCTTACTTATCGAAAGGACTACGATAGATACCCTATACTTGTGGGTCATCACGTACCACTGTGCCTCCGTCATTAGCAGTTGGGCCCCGCTACCTCCACGTTGATCGTTGGTGAGGTAGCGCTCCTCCGCGGAGCACAGACGGCCAACGAGCTCCTCAACTCAGAGCTTGTTGAGGTCGAGCGTCGTCTAGATGGCGAGGGCGATCTGCATGTAGCGAGGCAAGATGACGCGGAGGAATTTCTGAACCACTCTCACCTCGTCCATGGTGTTGCCGAGCGAGCGCAGGTTGTTGACGAGTGAGGTGATCCGCATGCCGAACGCGTCGAGCGTCTCGCCATCGCGGAACGCGGTCGCCTCAAACTCTGAGTGCAGTCATTGTGCCGTGGCCTCGCGCACGCGCGCGACTCCCATGCGCATGGTCTTGATTGTATCCCATGCCTCCTTCGCGGTCTTCTTCACCACGATCGCACCCACCATCTCCGGTGGTATGGATCGAGGGATGGCCGCCAGTGCCGCCTTGTTGTTGGGGACGCTCGACGGGTTTCCTTCCACCGCGTCCCACATCAAGTTGGCCTCCATGTTGATTTGCATCAGCATGGACCACTCGAAGTAGTTCATCGGCGTGAGCAACGGCCACACCATGGTGCCGCTCGGGATGAGGCGCTCCTGGATCGTTCACTCGTGGACGACGATCACCTTGCCGCGCCTACGCCTGCGGCTTCGACCGCGGCCGCGTCCGTCGTCCGGGGTCGGCGAGCGCGCGCCGTCGTCGCCGCTCTTGCCAGCTACCGCACGGGCCGCCACCGCGGCGTCAACGGTCACCGGAGTGCCTCCCGGAGAGGTCGAACCGGCCATGGTCGCCAAGGAACGATGCGGCTCTAATGCCACTTGTTGGAACCGAGAACACCGGCGAGGTCTAGCCCACTATAACGCGGAGGAGGAGAGGTAGACGAAGACGCGAGGGTCTCTTCTGTGGAAAATTTGGTTGCTTCCATCTAAGTTGTAAAACACCTTTTCTTTACTTTCTTTTGTCCTGTCACTCTTTCTTCTGCCACTCCCTATGGTGATGGGGCTCTTCCGTAGTCAGCACCATGTAGACCCAGGGTGAGTGTGTGTTGTAAACTATGGTTGAAGTAATATAAAGTCAGTGGGGGGTTGCCCCCACTGTCCTGAGCTTTCAAAAAAAAACAGTTCTGCAGCTTTTCTCATTGATCTTTCACTTATTTGTACATCAACTAAGGAACGAAAAACCCTCCACGCCACCGAGCCTACCGGACGTGCCATCCCACGTCGATCGTCATGCGCGAGGTGAGTGCGGGCCGAGTCCTACGCTGCATGCCATCCCATGAGGTCACAACGGCCGCACTAATCTAGCTAGCTACTAAATGAAAACGAAAACAGCCTTTGCGTGTACATGCACACGAGACAGAGCCGGTTATTCTGCTAACTGAAAAACAAACTATCCTAGCAGGCAAAAGGATTACAAGCTCAACATCCCTCGTCGCGGCCACGGCGATCTGCTCTAGGGCGCGGCACTGGCGCTCCAGCTCCGTCCGCGCCCAGTCTTCACGCACCCACTTCAAGGCCGTTGCGTCGTCGAGCGGCTCCGTCTTCATGCGGGCGAGCCCTGGCTCCGTCTTCACACCGGCGAGCCCTGGCTCCGTCTTCATGGCGGCAAGATCCGGCTCCGTCCTCGGCTTGACGACGTGGGGAGGAGCCGAGGAGGAGGCACGCCCGCCCTCATTGATGACGATGCCAGCGCTGCGGGTGCGCCGACGAGCGCGTCTCCGCGGGCTCGGCCTTGACGCTGAACAGCGCCGGCGACCCAAAGGAGTGGGAGGAGGAGGAAGAAGAGGACGTCCTCCTCCTCGGCAACCATTGGCTCCGGCGCGAGACCGGGGTGGCAGGGTACGTCAACGGCGGCTCGTTGCTGCCCTCGAGGTGCTAGAGGACAGTGTGGAGCGTGCAGCTGGGGGCGCCCCACCACAGGCGGCGGCCGTCGCTGCTCTTCGTCCCCCGCACGACCGACGTGTTGTTGGTGGAGGCCAGCCACTCCACGTGCTAGTGTTTGAAGTACGCCACCCATGCCTGGTGGTTGCCGGCGGCGTACTCCGGGAGGGCCCGCTGCTCCTCCGTCAGCGACGCCCGCACGCGCTCGACCTCGTCGCCGAAGTAGTCGGGGCGCGTGGTGGTGTCGGGCAGCGGGGGGACGGGGACGCTCCCACCGCTGAGCCTCCACCGCCCCGGCATGAGCATGTCGGGAGGCGCCTGGATGTTCGCTTCGTGCAAGAGGTAGGCCGCCCACTCGTGCAGCGAGCGGCGGCCGAAGCCATTGGCCGCCGCACCATCGCCGGGGAACCTCTCGCCCATCGTCGCGGCTGCGAACGAGAAGAGGGGAATAGGGGAAGAGGAGAGAGGTCGGCGGTGACGACTGCGCACGGGGAGAGAGGAGGCTGCGGGCATGTGCGACCATCTGCGAGGGAGGTGCTACTTTATATAGCGGTCAGGGGGCGGCGTCGTGTGTACGCGTGGCGGGAGGGGGCGCGTCGCCATGCCGCGCCGCCCGTGAGGAATCAATGGAAGGCTGACCGGCGGCAGCCTTGGCATTGATTCCCCGCGGGAAACCAAGGCGTTGAGGACGACGAGGCGGGGTCGCTGACTCGGCGGGCCCGCTGTTTGTTCGTGCCAAAATCAATCGCCTCGGCGCCCCCAGCGCGCCGGGTTCGGCCTGGGTCCGCCGGCACCAGTTTCGGCCCAAACCAACAAAAAACGGGCTACTGGGGACGCGAATGGGCCGTTTTTTGGACGCCGGCGGCAAAAAAAGCTTAGACAGGGCCTGTTGGGCGCGCGGCTGGAGATGCTTTAAGCACACCTACGTAAAAAGGGGAGGAAACGGCGAGCTCCGCCTCAGTTCTGTTTTCTTTTTCTGAAACTAGTTTTCCTTAACACTTTTGCTTTTTTTAACATAAATTGCTGTGCGCTTGCACCGTGACTCCGTGAGCCGTATACTTCATTTGTTTTAAAGCAAAGTAAGTGTCTCAGTTTTGTACTATTTTTAATATATTAAAATCGAGACATTTATTTTGAAACGAAGGATGAGCAGGCTTAGGTAGTACTTCCTTCGTTCGGAAATACTTGTCTTAAAAATGGATAAAATGGATGTATCTATAAACTAAATAAGTCTAGATACAATCATTTTGAAGACAAGTATTTTCTGACGAAGGGAGTAATGTATAAAAACGTCTCATATTTCATATTTTGATACGGTGGCCGAATAGAAATCCATATCCCGCGGCGTGTCCATCGGCACAATGACACGTTTGGACTTTGGAGCGCCCTTGTACAATTGCAGCACTATTTCCTCAAGCCAGCGAACGAACAGAGCGCCTCCCTCCCGACCAACAAGAGAGGCCTTCTTTCCGAGCGTTCCTAGCCGCCGCCACTACTGCCGGCCCTCCGCCGCGGCGCCCCCAGGCGGACGAAGCCTCCGCGCTGCCACGCCACCGGTACAGGATCCCAGCAGCGCCTCCATCCCTGCAGCAGCCGCCGCTCCCACACAGCAACGCCGTCGCCCGGTGCATCGGCAGGTAGCCACCAGTCCTTCGTCCTCCCTCACCCCGGCCCCTCCTTCCTCCCTCCTGTGTCTCTGTTTGTTAAATAATTATCACTATTTCTTGACGAGTTCTTGCTGCATGAGTTCAGGATTTTGCTTGATAGGTGTTTGTGATATTGCTTGTAGGGGCAAATATTTATACATTGTTGTTATGAAATTTCTTGAGATGAGCAAATGTTTTTCTTTAAACATGTAAGCAGTGAAACATACAATGACTGACGATACATGAAAAATTAAGAGATTAAGTTGTTTTATCTGCACCGTCTTGACCTGAAATCAAAGCTTAGGAGTAACATGCAATTTGAGAGAGCAGGAGCTTTGTCTTGGTTATACTGGCCGAAATTGGTTAACACACTAGTACTAGTGGTACTATTGTCATGATAGATGCCCCTAATCTTGTTTATGATTGGTAATATGGTGGTACTATTATGCTGTGTTGTTGATTTTAACAGTCAGACCTAAAATATTACCGTTTAAAGTGATTATATCCCCTTTTGCATGTTAGTTGATTGATCTTCAGGTTCCACCTTCCGTGTTATGCCATGCTGCAAGCCTTTATGTATTTTTGCTCAGATTATGCACACAAGAGAAATTGTTGGTTTCTTGTTTATTCATACAATTTCTCCTGCAATTATGTGTATCCTGTTACAAGTCAATCATTCTTTGGTTTTTTTACCTAGTCAACCTCACTAGCAATGTTACACAAGGCTTCATTTTCTGGTTTTGAAGTTAAAATTAATTTCCGTTTCAATATATACGCTAGGAAGGTACTGAATTACATGTGTACGTACCTCCCAGTGCTATGAAAGTTGGTGTCACCAACACAAGTGGATCACCTTCAAGAGAAGGAGAACAAAGATATCTTCAACAATGTTCGTAGTAGGATAGCCGATGCGTTGTTTTGCAAGAGCAAGATAGGTTAGCTTTGTTGATCCATACAGATAAATCCTCCTTACTCAATATAAATATGCACACAGGCCACGCTAGGTTCAAGAGAAAGCAGAATCAGGGATGGTGGCACTTCGATATGTGGCGAGGACACTTGATCGATTCGCGCTCCGAAGACCACAGGGGTTCGGCATCTCATCAACTGCGGCAGAGGATCAACAGCGGTTCCTGCCACGGCTCATCAACACGAATGTACGTTACATGCTCTGCAAAATTCACAAATTTAATTGTTTTCCTGTCCATTGATCGATTGCCAACTGTAGTAGTTATTGCCCTGTGCTAATAATTTACAAAAACCATTTTAATTACATCTTATTTCTTGTAATCCATGCGTGCAATGCATATGTGTACACAATAAAATACAACCATGCCTTGATGACATACTCGTCAAATAGGCACCTTTTAAGCGTAGGGTCAGGCGACGCCCTAGACACTTCTGAACTTCTATGGGAGCAGAATAGAGTAGTATTTAGTGGACATACGTGGTTACACACCATAAAATCACAGCATAAAAATAACAGTACAATACACATTCACGGCAAGGCATGTGCATAGCACACGGCATAGCGCTACAGATCAGTCACAAATCAAAGCAGAGCACTAGGAATTCCTAAATCAAAGGAGCACAGGTGCACAAGAGAGCAGGGGAGGAGAGACCGAGAATCACATGCTGACTGGAGGTAGAGAAGGCTGCTGTGCTGCTGGGACTGCGGAGCAGCTAGTCGTTAGCCGCTGCCAACGTTCCAAAGAGGAAGAGAGGAGCATGGAGCCTACTTTTCTATTTTCGTTACCCCTTGTCAGTTTCCATGCGACGAACTAGCTTTTCCTGCCTGAGAGATCTGCTCCCCCTGCTTGCTCTGTCTATGACGTCTGATTTAGCCCAAATCGCCGCCATGTATGCCTAGGCGGACGCTGCAGATACTTCAGAGCTCTAAGGGCATGGCCAATGCATAGCCTCATGGTGATGCCCCATGTGTCAATGTAGGATCGGATGTGAGGGAAAGTATGTTTGGATAGGGAAGCAGGACCCTCTGCAAGAGGCAGGCGTTTGGGGAGAAAAAGTGTGGTCCAATGTAAAAAGCTGAAAAAGTTGAAATGAAAAGCAGAGATGCATATGTATTAAAGTTTCTATTTTCTATTTCTTGATGAGGCCCACTAGTAGTAGCTTGCGTTGGGGAGAAAAAATCAATGTAGTTGCCTTAAGCTACTTTTTCGCATGAGGCATCTGTATACATATGCCACCGTTGTACATGCCCTAAGGTGACGCCTTTTGAAGCTGGCAAAGCCGAGCTAGACGCTATGCCATCGGAGGGTGCCCTGCCGCCTAAGCGGCGCCTTAAAAACAATGATAAGGTCAACGCCACACATTAGATAGAAAATAATTCAGAATGAAAATGATTTAAGCTTTAAACCCATTATCATCGCCATGGCTCAGTTCAAAATAAAAACAAAACACTATTAGTTCATTACAGCCAGAATAATTCAACCAAAGAAACTACAGTAGTGGATGTTTTTCAAGTTGCCTTAACATGCAAATCAAGAAGTAGCACTAAAGCACCACAACATCTGGTAAGTTCAAAACTAATTTTATGTTTTACATACAATCCTCTTCTAATAAGTCAAGGAAAAGAAACTGATGCTATCTTCAACACTTTGAACTTCCGAACGCTCTCGCCCTATCACTATTTATGACTGCATTTCTTGGCAGCTTAGATGTATATGTGATAGAGGCGTGCTCTCTGTACTATTCACCTAACAAAATCTTAGAAATTTATTCTGCCTCCCAAATTTATTCTGATGATTCGGACAACATAAAATCAAAATATTAAGTTGGATGCTTCCTTAGAAATCATACAGGTAGATACTTTTGAGGGAAACCTGCATATGTTTAAGATATAAATACAGTCAGATCAGGTCTATGCAAAGAGAAATTCATCATCGCCGTTCCTTAAGATCCAGTGGAAAACCAAAGGGTTTGTGTGGTGACCTCCATTGGACAATAGCAACCTAAGACAATAATGTACAGCTGTTATATATTAGACCTCAATCATATATCCAGTGGCATATGTTTCTATACACCTGAAATAAATTTAGCAAAAGGAGATACTTTGAATTGTTGTGTTGGTGGGAAGGTACCAAGAATTTCTAACCTTTAAAAGTTTCTTAAGATTGAGTTGTCCCTTCAAAAGTTAGCATAGAGGTCACAATATTTGTTTCACTCTTTCAGCTTGCAGTACAAGAGTTAGGCTGAAACTTAGTACTACTTACATAATAATTTCACACAGTGCACAGCCTGCTTTGCAGAGATGCATAAATAATTACAAACGCATAGCATAAATTTATGGATTCCTATTTTTATGACAGTTTCATGAATGTTCGTTTCTCAGCATAATTGGCCATATTAAAATCTTAAGGTCAGCCTCAGTTTGTCACAAACGAGCTTCATTCTTAATATGAAGTTGATATGGTTCAATAGTGCACTTCAATATTTATTATGATCTACCAATCACTTTCATGTACAAAAAAGAGGGTGGTGAAATGAACTTTTATCTGTTCTTGCTTCTAAACCATCAAGATTAGAAGTACAAGAATGCTTTATTCGTTATGCACTGTCATGATTGCCAGTAGCATAAATGAACAGCAAAGTTAGTCGGTAAGAATCACAGTGCAAGACTGGATGTGCAGCAGAGATAAGCTTAGGTGGAAAGAAATGTACCTGGGTTGTCGGTCAAAGGTGTGTTTGGCTTGTAATTGGGATTCTTAATTTTCTGCATACACAAAAAATCTTGTCAGAACTTGCAACAAACATTGCGGCTTGCCTGGAACAATTAGCTATCTACTCGTACAGTCATAGTTATACCTTTGAGTCGACCATGGTCCATGCAGTGGTGTGTCTCTCACGTTTTGTCCCTTGAACTAAACATTAAGAAACATTCCACTTGCTCCTGTAATATAGCCAGCATCACAATCCTATTTGAATGATCCAGTATGCGACACTTTCAATGTTTAACAACAAAAACAAGACTGCACTCACATAAAATACTCTCTGGCAAGTTCTTTGTTATTTGTCTATCTGGATTTATCCCAGAAAAAAGGTACTGTGGCTCAGTGACTGTGTGACCTCCATAAGATATCAGCTCCAATGGCAGATCCTTCGACTCCGACATCCCCCCCGGATGATGACCCCTACACGGTCTTCACCATGTACTACGGCCGTTAAGGGGAAGGGCAAGGCGCCGTGCCGGTGAATCATTTCCTCCTTTAGTTTCATGTATGTATAGTAGTATAGAACTGTCCTGTCTAGTGATGAACTAGCGCCCCTTTTGGTTGACCGACGATGAACTATGCAAAAATCTAGTATGATTTTGTTGTTTGTGATGCAATGTGATGAATCCTCTATGTTTGATGTATGGTCTTTGTTCCTACGTGATCGGCTTTGCATGAATCTGAGGGTTGTGAAATGAGGAGGACGGCTTCGGACGGGGACATATGAAGGGTGAGCCCATGCTGTCCGCGGATGTATAGGGGGGCAAATTTGGCAAGTGTGGTTGTAGATGCTCTTAGGGCGCTTCAACATGGTTGATGCTCAACATTGGGACGATTTGGACCATAGATCGTGTTGTTTGATGGTTGAGATGGTTTGGATCTGCCCCTCTTGTGCTTTTATAGGACTAGTAGATTGTTTAATTTGTTCCCGCATTTTAAGGGTATTTAGGTAGAATGGTCTCTTCTTTTACTTGTGCACTCGATAATATTCTAATTTGACCAACATGTTGACAAGTTAGCTCAACAGAACGCAGTGTAAACAACTAAACCTTTCCTAACTAGTCATCATCCAAGTGTTATTTGTGGTGACACTGTCCAAAGTGTTGTATTCAAATTTAAAAGAAAAAAGTCCATTTTACTACCCTGAAAAAACCTGATGGTTCACAATACCCCCTGATGTTTATTTCGGTTCCCTTACCCCCCTCAACAATCCCAAACCGGTCAAAAATCATCCCTGGCTGGTTTGGCCCGGCTGGTTGCTGACATGGACATGGTCAACGGCGGTATTTGACCAGTGGGGCCCAAGGCCCACACACCACCAAGCCCATCTTCTTCCTCCTCCCGTTTCCTATGTCAGCGCCGCCGGGAGGAACAGGACTGCGCCCATCCACCAGATCTCGCGGCCCCGACCACTGCCGGTGAAGAGGCATCGCCCCTGCGTCCCGGTTCCCCCTCTTCTTCCTCCTTTCCTGTGGGATGCCGACTGTGCCGCCTGCATGTGCCTCGCCCTGCACTCCGCCGCTGGAGCGCCGGCCAACTCTTTTGGCCCGCTATTGAAGCACCGGCCTGCTCCGATGCCCCACCGTCCCTGCCATCCAGCCATCTCCCCATTCCCCCCTTGGCCTCTGTTGCCGCCACCATGCCCATCATTAGCCGACGCCGCCGACCGCCCTGCCTGATGCCGTCGTAGCCCCTGTTGTTCCCAGACTTCATGAAACGGATGGGAGGACGCGCCGGATCGCGGGGGTCACTCCGGTGGTCGTAGCTCCTCCGGGGGTGGCCTGTGTCATCGAGACGAGTGCCCAAGCTCCTTTCTGTCCCGCGGCGAGCGACGGAGGAAGAAGACAAACCTGCCAGGCGGGCCCCGCCTCCTCTAGGCCCCACCTGTCAATCTCACTCGCACCTGACAAGGGAGGCCCACCCGTAGGTCAAAACCACTGTTGACCAATGCCACATCAGCAACAAGTGGAGAAAAACCACCCAGGGTCTTTTATCCGGTATGGGTTTGTTTAGGGGGTGAAAGGAACAGAAAAATAGATGAGGGGGTAATGTGAACCACCAACTTTATTCAGGGTAGTAAAATGGACTTTTTCCAATTTAAAAACATATGTAGGGTTGCATCCATGAATCTGTTACTAGATCCTTTTTATCACGCGATATATATGACTTCAATCTCGTAAATCCCTGCAAAACAAAAAAAATTGTCATTATGTATGTAAATAACGTCGCAGTGCTCTCATCGTCTGATTCTTAATAATAGGATCTCATTTTAAGCTTGTCCAAACCTGTTCAGGGCCTCACAGCTGAGCAACAAAAAGATGTTGCAAGCCGCCTAGTGCAAATCGATGGGAAGAAAGAGGAGCTGTACAATATGATTTCTGGCCTTGAAAGGAGCTACAACGTTAGTGGCAAGATAGTCCGGCAAAATGGTCGGCTGGCGCGTCATCTTGCTGTACTAGTCAAGCCTAAACCCAATGACCCTTACTGGTAAAATCTCACACACAAGCAGATACATATGATCTTCTTTCCTTTTTATGTTTGTATTCATTTTTAATATCACATAACCTGTAGGCGTTTGCATTCAAGATCACAAAGAATTATGGACTGCATACATTTTATGGGGGGCTGTTGTTTAGGCCCTGTGATTGTGAGTGGTTTTGCCTGGTGGATGGCAGAGGCACATGCAGAAGAAAAAGATGATAGTCTTGGATGAACAAGCAAAAACAGTGAAGTACTCATGCTGTTCCTTTTTACTCCACATATTAGGTTTGTCTTAAGTCAAACTTAGTAAAGTTTGACCAAATTTATGTTAAAAACTATCTACATCTACAATATCAAATAAATACAGTACTTATTTGATATTGTGAATGTTGGTATTTTTTAGCATAAACTTTGCCAAACTTTTGAAGGTTTGACTTAAGACAAACCTAATGTGCGGCGTAAAAATAAACAGAGGGAGCATGTCTTATCGAGGAGTAAAGGTTCAAACTCTGGAATTGTATATGAATGCTGACACTTGTATGCACCTATTAATGGATGATTACTTTGATGATCTATCACTTGTTATTTTGTTCTCTCTCTCTTCTGTGCTTGTTGAAGGGACTGAAGTTATGTCATTGTCTATGTATATGATTTTACCACCTAGTATCATCCAAATAAATATGGGTTGATAAATATACTAACTAGATGGTTTCATTCTGTAGCCAACAAATACACAAACACACATATATATATATACCAACTTCTGTCTCTTCTTTTGGACAACCATAGTATTTCACTACTCATAGTAAATCATCTTTGATTTTCCATAAACCGAGAATGTGACCTACGGTGAGATTGTCGCCGCCACCGTGGCGCAGACCGCCATCTACTAGACAATGTTCATTGGGTTGGATGGTCATGTGGGATGATGACACTGGTGACATTCTAGTTGGTCGCCAAATGTCCCGTGGTGGTTAGCTTGCTGGGCAGGCTGCAGCGATGACGGGTTTGGTGAGCTCCGAGCAAAAGCCGACCTCATTCGACGCCGATGCCGGCGGCGTCTTTGGATGTCGTCCCCTCCTTAGAGGTGGTGTCGTGGAGTCCCTTCACCTCGCTTGTCATATCAACCTCGGACTTCGGAATGAAAACCCAAATTCCAACCTTGGTTGGAGCGTGCCGGTGGCATTCCTCATTGCTTTCCTCTTGGAGGTGATGCCTTGGAGGTTTGGTCCTTCGTCAGTGGCTCCCATGGCTTTGTGGCGTCGGCTAGGCCAGGCTAGTGCGCTGCCTCGGGACTGGTGGCTCCAAAAATCTACTACATGTGTAGTGTTGGCTTTGATCGCTCGGGCAACGAGCCCATCGACTCTGGTTTGCGGCCTAAGGTAGTGGAAGTCGGAGCGGCGTCTCCGGAACTCGCCTATGTACTGTTAGCCTTGGTCGCTTGGACAACAGTGTCATTAACTAGTTTGGTGCGCAGCCTCGAGACTGGTTTGAAAGTCGGAGCATGGCTTGGGAGTCCTCGTGTGGCAGAATCGTCGGCTCACCGGATACATGGCTTCGGAGCTTGCATGTGTGTGTCTCACAAATGTATCGATTTTCGATCAGTTTTTCTTATAAATTGGTCAATTCTCTTCTTTTTATTTTAATAAAAAGACAGAGCTCTCATTGATTCCTCAAAAGGAAACGTCTATATACATCCGATTCAGAAAAAAGGTTATATCTGTGAATGGAGGGAGTATGTTACAATTATGAAATATATAAATCTTATTAGTTTTTCTTTTTTGACATCATATGAATCTTATGAGTTGGTTATGACATATGTGCCATGTGCTCTTATGACATGATTAACAAAAAAAAGGAATCATGTATGAGTTTTCAGGACGGATATATCTGCTGCGCCCTGTTCTTTGCTTCGCCCGCATTTGCCTTCGGAGCTAAGTATTACAACAACGCCATCCGTCGCCGTCGCACAGCACCAGCGCTGCTGCGTACCGCGTCCGTCGCGTCGACGCACGGCGATACCGCTGCTGCGTACCGCGTCCGCTCCGTCCGTCGCCCATAGCTGTCGCGTAGACCTGGCCAAACCTCGGGCCGGGCCTAGCCAAGCCCGACCAAAAAAACCCAGGCCCGAGCCTGGCCCGGCCCGGCCATCGGGCCTGTTTTCTAGGCCCGAGCCCGGCCCGAACATGCAAAAGCCCGTCGGGCCTCGGGCTGGCCCGGCCCGACCTTTAGAAAACTACAAAAACGACGGGCCCAGGCCTGGCCCAGCCACTGGGCTCAAAATCTAGGCCCGAGCCCGGCCTGGGGGCAGCGTCGGGCCGGGCCAGGTCGGGCTTTTTGGGCCGGGCCCGGCTGCCCATGGCCAGGTCTACTGTCGCGCCCCCGCAGATCACACATCGCGCACAAAAACGGAATCCCTCTACCGCCCCCCCCCCCCCCCCTCGCTATAAAGTCCCGTCCCCCACTTACCTCGATCAACATCGTCTAGACTCACGGAACAGATCTGTTCTCTCTCCCCTCAAAAAAAAAAAGATCTGTTCTCTCTCAGACTCCCAGCAGCGGCCATCCGTCGTGCACTCCTCTCTCGGCTCAGCGCACCCTCCGGACGCACGGCGGCCATGGCCGAGGCGGCGCAGGGCGGGGGGCTACGCGGCCGCGGCGTGCTGCTGGGCGGCGTCCAGGACGCGCCGGCGGGCCGGGAGAACGACCTCCAGACCATCGAGCTCGCGCGCTTCGCCGTCGCCGAGCACAACACCAAGGCCGTAAGATCATCCCCGCCCGATCCCAAGTCATCTGGCGTCTCACACGATGTGAATTTTCTTGATTAACCTGACGGATCGGTGGTGAATTTTGTTGGGCGTAGAACGCGCTGCTGGAGTTCGAGAGGCTGGTGAAGGTGAGGCAGCAGGTGGTGGCCGGGTGCATGCACTACTTCACCATCGAGGTCAAGGAAGGCGGCGCCAAGAAGCTCTACGAGGCCAAGGTGTGGGAGAAGGCCTGGGAGAACTTCAAGCAGCTCCAGGACTTCAAGCCGGCCGCCTGAAAAGATGTAAATAAATATGTTATGTGAGCTGAACCGCTCAAGCTTGTGGCTGGGGCCTACCGAACATGCCAGCCTCACTGGATACTGGTGTAATATGATGAAATAAACCTGCTTCCTGCCTGATGTCTGTGATTCCCACAAGTATTTTGCTTGTTTGCACTAAACCTCCCACATATCTCCAAAGCTTGATGTCTTGCATCACAAATAACACAAGATTGTTAATCACTAAAGCAAGAGAAAAATCCCACCTGGAAGAGAAAAATTCACACATAACACAAGATTGTTAATCACTTAAGCAAGAGAAAAATATCACTTGTAAGAGAAATATTCACAAATAACAGAATATTGTTGATCACTAAAGCAAGTGAAAAATCCCACCTGGAAGAGAAAAAAATCACAAATAACACAAGATTGTTGATCACCAAAGCAAGTGAAAAATTCCACCTGGAAGAGAAAAATCACAAATAACACGAGATTGCTAATAACTAAAGCAAGAGAAAAAAATCCACCTGGAAGAGTGGAGGAACCTCATAAGAGCTAACATAAGCATTATGACATAGCATTTGATCTAAAAGCAACCATGATTTACAACCGGCGAACCTGTCTAGTTATGTAGTTGCTACACTATATAGTTGCTACACAAAATACTAGCTACTACTGGCTATTGAGCAATCAACATATGTCACATCCTAAATCACTTCTGCAGCATCTGCGGATACACATACTACAAGAGAATTGCTACTACATTGTCAAGCTGGGCCTGCTAGGATGTACATCATGTCATGTCTACCTATCAGCTTCTCAAACTAAATCCACGCTAGAGTCACGTCATTCTTCATTGTCATAGTCTTCGTCCTCCTCTAATCTATGGTTTGACGACAGCGCAAACTGCACCGGGTCCATGGCCATCTTGTTCATCTCAGGCATTTGCCAGCCCAGGAAATCCTTGGTCTCCACTTCTTCTTTCAACTGCGAAACCGACGGTCCTGAAGTCTGGACTTGCGGTGCCACGGTCACCACAGGAGCTGAAGGAGCCGAAGACTGGACTTGCGGCGTATCCTCCTCGTAGTCAGCAAGATCTAAGTTCAAGTCAATGTTCCTTAAGGAGGCCCTGGCATTGCTCAAAGGGGTATGCTCTTTGGTTTCACTTGTGTCCAGAACAACGTCTCCAATCTCTACCTTCAGGTGGCCTGGTTTGCTAAATTGGGCACAACCTAATTCATGGTGTTCAATCTCCCTCTCAGCTCCACGCCCAGCACGGCGACCTCTCCCACGTCCCCTCCCACGCCCTCTGCCGTTGCTTGTGTGGCATGCTGCCTCCTGCATGTGCAAAACTTTTATCAGCAAAAGGAGGTCGAATGGGCGACATAAAATGGGATGATCATATATTTTGTGACATACGAAACAAGCTACAGGCTGAATAGCAGAGAAAATGAAAATCCTGAGCTCATACTAAAAACTGTTCACAAAAATGTACATGTAAGTGTAACATAAAAAGAAAAGGTACAGGTCAGAGAGACTAACATTTCTTGTCCGCTTCGATTCCTCCTCGCTTTCATCTTCACCATGTTTCCTGATTGACATTTCAGCAATTATTAAAGTTCATATAAACTCAAATTAACCAATTATTAAAGCTCATATCAGACTCTAATTAACCACAATTTGAAACCTTACCTTCTTTTGCCAAGTTTATCATCAACACTAGAATCAGGTGCACCCAAATCTGGAACTTTGCTGGCTACGTTCTTCAAAAAATCATACACATCGTAACTATGAATGCACTGTTTCCTGTAATAGCATAATACTGAATGAGATAATGGGACCGTCAGAAAAAAAAACAAATGTTTTGCTCAAGGAAATAATACATATCAGGATCAAGAAAATAAGTCCCATTTCTACCACAAATTGAAATGATGCAACCACGACCCAACTGCATGTCCCTGAGGACCCCACCAAGACGGTAATACCCCAAAATCAGCATAGACCACCACAAGACACATGCTTATCTACCTCTCTTTTAGTTCAAAACATGTATCAGGAAAGGTACTTTTACAGCTTCCATAATCCATATAACACGCTGCTGACTTTGGCACAAAGTAGCACCAGGGCCCAATCAGTTACTAAATAGGATTGACATATAAGCTAACCAACTATGACATTAAATTCAGTTCAAAAGGAGCTAGCCCATATTTGTTGACTCTTCCTGAAAATGTCATTGTGAAAGAGTACTAGAGCAATATCAGTACATCAAAGCTTCTCACTTCTGATGTTTGTTATACAAGTGAATTTGTTTAGTAAAGCTGCAAATTGAAAAATAACAGCCAATGTGACAATGAAAGGTGGGGATCCCGAGGGTATGTCATCAGTGAAACGATGTTATTTTCCCATGTGATATTTGTAGTGTTATTACTGAGCAGCTTGCTCATTGGTATATTTGGACACTACATAAACTACACAAGCGACAGAATATGACAGTAACTTGAGGAAACAATTTATGGATACAAAATTGTAAGAACAATGTATTGCCAAGAAAAATCAAAATGACAAATGGTAGTGCTTCCAAGGTTTTGCCATACTAATCAAGAAGTTTCATATGGTAATATAAGTTATCTATCCAGTCAAACAAAAAGGTGTTTCGATATGATAAAACATCTAAGGTCAAGGAAACTTACAGATGTGATGAACTCACTGTTTTGACCCCTTTTTCAACAGTGATATTATATGTCCTATCACATAAGTCTTGCAAAAATAGCTCCAACGCTTTGGCTGCAAATCATGATATCAGAAAAAGATGTTAGTCGAGAGCACATGCATGATGTGAGTTACAAAAAGAAACTAAGAAAATATAAGCATGTAGGTGCACTATAAGAGGCCGAGTTGCTTTGCTATCGCATATAGCTTGTGTCAATCATATATCAACATTGTACATGCCAACATTAATTAATTATAAAGTTCACATAAGCACATGCAATTAAGCTATACCTTGCTGTTGATGTTATCTATACTGCTTATAAAAGTAGGGGCTTGCTTTCTACCGATGCACCGGCATTTTTGTACATGCCTCTAAAATGGAATGGCTTACATTCGAAGTGTGACCCGCCAGAGTGCCAATCCTCAAGTATCTTTAATTACTGTACTCACTCAATGTATGGTCCTATATTGCAAACAGCAGGTACACATCAACTCTTAACGCGCCTAAACTGTTTCCAGGCCCCCCCCCCCCTCATTTAATGCATGTCCCGCCATAGTCATCGAGTACGGTTAAGTACTCCACTGAATTTTGTGGTCCTTAATACTGTGCAATGTATACACAAGTTCTTCCCATGTCGAGCCCTCTCCAAGATTTCCCTTTCCCTGCACCATGGCTCCCCACCTAACTTGTGCTCCTCTACCAAGTATGACCCACCAGGACATGTAAAATAAATTGACTAGCTACAAATCAGGAGAACAGAGAAAGCCAAATCATCAAGACATGTTGGTAGCATATCGCTGAGCTAACAGGGTAGAGATGAGGTGTCTGGTGGAGGAGCCAGTCAGGGGTCACTCTGGCATGGAAATATGGTGGTGAAGCACCTGTGGGGGAGGTGTAAATGCAACTGTGGATGCGTGGATTAATAGAGGAGAATAGGCTTACATGGTTGACCATTGAGCCTGAACTCAGTTTCCCTGGCCCAAAGGATTCACATTTGCACCTTAGCTCTGCTGACCTCGGTAGCAAGTTCCTCCTCTTAACAAGAAAAATGACTACCGTTGCTCTACATCTTCCCTATATGTTTATGATCAGTATGATTCTCTAGTTTGAAATCAAGATCTAGAATGACCATATATCAAATCATGTCATCTGAATCAAAGTGTAGTGCTGACTGACCGGCAGCTGCAAACGTGTCATGCTCCAAACAATACGAAACACGACTCTGTAAAGATAAATTCAGAGGATCTATCCCTGTCAACTTCCCGAAACCGAAAGGACCAAATAGTTCTACAAATTTGCTTATGTTTTGTTTACACCAAGAAGGAACAATAGATACTAATGTCTGCAATTATTTTTAGCTTCAGTTTGAATATGAGAAAATAAAAAGAAAGATGAAATTGCTATTACAGCGGTCAACACTGCCATTTCTGGAGCCCTTCAATGGAGCTATTTTGCCAACTACATTAAATAAGATAGTACTTATTATGTTTCTAAAGAGGCGCAGCTTAGATAGACAAACGGTGTATGTAGCATATGTCTGGCCTCTTGAAGATATGCTACCGAACTCTCTCGTTAACAACAGATGGCGAAAAAAAGATGATGTATGTAATGAAATAACTCTGGAACTGATAAGAGGCGAGTTGAAGGAAAGTTCTGCAAACAAGAGGCTGTGGAAAACTTACAAACTAGAACAGGTACTGCTAGAGCAATCTTGCCGACATCTTCATCTGCTTGCATGATCTTCTTAATCCGAGGCTGTATAACAAAGTACAAGAGGAAGCTGATATCACATTAAAAGAAGAGTACCATGATACCATCTGAAAAGTAGTAGGAATCTGCCATTTTGAAATTATGACAACATGTCATCAATAAAACACTCATTAATCATAATTATGATTGTTGCATACTACAGTGCAAATGGCCTACGATGCAACTTCGATGGAAAAGGACATGACAGCGATAGTATTCACATGTGGTTATAAGCACAGGTCCTAGCAGATGAAGAAAATGGATTCTGCTAGCCCTTGTGAAAGAAAGGGTAATGAAGAAGGTATCTCTATCCACTGTAGAAAAACTTTAGTATCATGAGGATTCCATTGTACAGCAAACATATGTCATCAAAACACTTGCATCTTCCCCCAAAGATGGACCAAAAACAGATCGGAGGATATACCATGCTCATAATAAGATAAACACTCTACACTACATATTTTTATAGATTGTACACAGCTTTAACCAACACTCATTGCCTGTTGTGGGCCAGATGTCAAATAGTAGAATCCTACTGTCTATTTACCATTTGAAATATACTACAAAATCTGAACAGTACCAACTCTTTCGGGCTAAGAAGCTTCCCTGCCAGGTTGCCACCACAATCTATATCTAAACAATCATGATACCAATGTCAACAGAGCAACAACTATAAAAAGAACTCACATGCTTGATTCTATAGTTAGCACTTTGTACCAACAATCGTGCTCCTCTTTTAATTTAGGAAAAAAGGAAGGAGCACTTGGTGTTCATTATGTGGGAATATTAGTTTAGGTACAATCGGCCCGGTTTGAAGCAAGCTACCGATCAAAATAGGAAACACCGCAGAAGACCTGGAGTTGATCATCTCTTGAGACAATTAAGCCACCTCCGCTGAAGTTAAACTCTCATTCCTAAAAAAAGCTCATATTTATAAAAGAGTTATTTAATATTCAGGTCCATCTATTTTCAGTAAATAGTGAATGCAAGTAATTTCTGTTAACTTCGTTCCTTAAAGAGGCCTAGCAATTGAAGCACAAGGTTGACCCAAGGATTTAATCATAACGAATTATTCAAACATAAAATAAATTGACCCTAACATTAAATAATAAAGTAGATTAACTCGTCCGCGGAAAGCCATATACTAGTGAAACGTTAACAGGGTAGGCAGAATCTACATAATCCAGGATTTTTCACGCATCCACCACCTACATCATATATGCCCATCTATAACCGCAGCTTCATTGCCATCGGGACAGCGAACCATAGCCACCATAAAAACAAACGTACATGAAACAAGCCCAGGATGAGCACACGCGAGAGGCTAAAAATTCCAACCGTGCTGCGAAATCTACATATTATTTAGCGACAGCACACAAAAATTCCCCAAACGTGCATCTATCAAGCCCCGCAATAGAGAGAAACAGACAAACATGCATATCGCAGGTCCATTGGCCGTCAATTTACGAAAACCTAACCGCCGGAAACAAAACCTAGACGAAGCACACACAAAAAATCGCGAAATCGACGGCGCGCACGGCGTAGGGGGGGGAGACCTGAACCGGCAAAAAAAACGCAGGGACATGGGTCATACCGCGGGGAAGCGGGTGTCGAGCTTCTTCCTCATGGCGCGGGGCCGGCGGCGCCGGAGAGAGCGTCCCCGGCGGAGAGAACGCGGCGGCTGGAGGTCGGATCGGCGCGGCGGGCGAAGCGGGGGACATCGGATCGGAGGGGGGAGAAAGCCACAAACATAAATAGCGATTCGGATAGATTTCTGATTTGGGGATTAGGGTTTCCGTTATCGCTATCTTTTCACTTTTTTTACGGGAGAAAATAAAAACAAACTATTTTTTCCCCCATAAACAGCGCGGCCAATGGCCGCACGAAGCGGGCAGAGGTGCGCGAGCGCGTGGACGCTAAGCTCCTGGACCCGGTGCATAGGTACCCTCACGTGCGGCGCTAAGACCGTAGAGGGTTCGTGTGGCGGATGCGACGTACCGGGTCTACGGAGACGTTTCGCGGTGGGTAAAAAAGCTCAGCGCGATGTGGGGGCCCGCGTAGTTAGACCTCCCCCGCGTTTGCGCGTGCGGCCGCACGTCAGCCGTCCGTGTCGCGTTCCCCGGATGAGGTGGGCCCCACGTTTCTGGCCGGTTCGTGGCGCTCCCTGTGTCCGCCGTCCGATTCGGGATCCGGCGGCTGTGGCGCCGTGCCTCGTTCGTGGCCTTGGCTGCCAGAGTCATCGTCCATTCTTGGGCTGTTGCTTTATCTGGGTAGAGAGTATGCTCCGACTTGTCTTTGTGAGATCAGAATAGATTGCCGTGTTTGTTTTGAGGAGTGTTAACGTAAATATAAAGGGACTCATGTTTCAGGGTGTAAGAACAACTCCAACGGGCCGACCCAAGCGAACGGCGATTTCGTCCGCTTTTTGTCCGTTTGGGTTGACCGCCCGCCCGGCGTCCGTCCTGTTTTTCATATGGGTCGGCAGCGCATGTTGGAGTTGTGTCGAATATAGTGTACAAGGTAGGTTACAGTTGGACTTGTAGTTGTATTGTGTTTACGTAGGATATGGAGTCGTGTCCTAATAGGACACTTATATCCTAGGCCTCTCTTATATAGCGGGGGTAGACACACGATGTAACCTATGCCAACATAATAGCACATGCGCGCAAGGGGAGCCGGCGGCGTGTGCCGGCGCCCGGGCGGCCAGGGTGCGGTATTGTGACGGTGTCACGGGGAGGAGCGCCCGTAGTCAGGCCTCGGGGATGTAGCCATATCGCTGAACCTCGTTAACAAATCTCGGTGTCGTGCTCGTGTGATTGCTTGGTCCTCGGATGATCGACGGTATGCCTCGGATTTATTCTAACAAGTGGTATCATGGGCTAGGTTGATCAAAGGCCAGTTGTGTTGATCTAGAGGAGAAAAGCGCTCGTTGTGGATTTAAATTGTTCATATGAACGTCGCAACAAAGCGGCAAGTACGGGCGAGGGCCGATCCGAACAATGGCGGTTTTTGGAATAGCAGTCGGAAGGAGGCAGAGTTCTCGGCGAGATCGAACTAGGCGGTTGCATCGGATTGATGGAAGCAGCGGGGCAGACGCTTGGAGCTGGCGGGCCAGGCGCTGGCTGCCTATAGGTCTAGGCGGCCTAGGCAGCAGCAGCCGGCCGGCCTAGGCAAGGCCCGAGCCAGCGGGGGGGGCATCAAGGCACGACGCTGTGAGCTAATCGATCGCGAGGAGCAGACTGTTGGTATCGATCGGTAAAGAGATTGTGAGGATTTGTTAAATAAAAGGAAGCGGCACAACGACAGAGCCTGGTCGTGATTTGTTTGCTATCAAGAAAGAAAGAAAAAGATCCAGAAGCTACGTACGTGTGGTGAAATAAGAGTTTGTTGATCTCTTTTGGTTCACACGGGAAGGCTATCGGGGAGCTTGCTTTGGTTTTCTTTGTCGGTGCATGTTTTGTGTATGGATGGCAAAGGTCATGGTGACGGCTTGAGTCAGGAGCGTGTCGTGCAGTCGGACAAGTTCGGCCGGGTCGAATTGGACAGTCTGACGGGATCGACGCAAGTCGGTTGGTACAGAAGACGGTGGTGGGATCAGCGACGACATAGGTGCGTGATGCTGATGGTGACCGACTTCTGGGGCGTGGAAACACGTGGCACAAGCACCGAGGGCTTGTGCAGCTTCGACAAGACTATGGCGCGGGGTTGATTCAAGGTGATGTACACATGAAGCTTGATGTCGACGGGGCGCGGGGTGGACTGATCCTCTACCATGGATCATGTTGAAGGTGGAGCTGGATTGAGGGGCTACGATGTAAGGATCCAGGGAATCGAAGCCTATTCAGCAAGCGGGAGAAAGCGAGTGACATGCAGTTCGGACTGGAGCCCAGTGGTCTGATGGAAGCGTGAAACTCGTCATCGGTCGGTGATGATCGGTGGTACTCTGCAGTGGGGGTCGGTCGGTGATGCTCAACCAAATCATTTTGCAGTTGCACATGAGTTTCCCAATCACGCATGTCTTCATGAAACTAAGTGAACTGCTCAAATGTTGCCGCTACTCCATGCTCAGGCACAACATTCTCACCCTGAAACTGAAAGCCTTGATCGTACAAACATTCCGGGCGCTCGTCTTCTACGATCATATTGTGCATGATCACACAAGCAGTCATCACCTCCCATAGTTTCTGCGTGCTCCAAGTATCAGCAGGATACCGAATGATGCCCCGTCGAGATTGCAAAACACCAAAGGCATGCTCGACATCCTTTCTAGCACTCTCTTGCTCTTGGGCAAATCTTTTCCTTTTCTCTCCAACAGGGTTGGGTATTGTCTTTACAACAGTGGTCCACTGAGGATAGATACCGTCCCAAATAGTACCCTTTGTCGTAGTTGTGGCCGTTGACAGTAAAGTTCACAGGTGGGCTATTGCCTTCGGCAAGCCTAGCAAACACCGGCGAGCGCTGAAGCACGTTGATATCATTGTGTGATCCAGCCATGCCAAAGAAAGAGTGCCAGACCCAGAGATCTTGAGACGCCACGACCTCTAGTATGACAGTGCAAGCCCTAACATGTCCCATATACTGCCCTTGCCAAGCAGAAGGGCAGTTCTTCCACTCCCAGTGCATGCAGTCTATGCTGCCAAGCATCCCCGGGAAGCCCCTTCTAGAATTCATCGCCAACAAACGGGTTGTATCTACAGCTGTCGGCTCTCTCAAGTACTATGTATGCAAGCATTCGGATGGCGGCAGTGCATTTCTGATAAGAGGAGAAACCAATCTTGCCGATGGCATCCTCTTTGCGCTCGAAGTAGTCATCATAGCCGACCGGTCCCTCTCTAATACGGTTGAAAACATGCCTACTCATACGGAACCGGCGGCGGAATTTGTGATGTTTGAACAACGGGTTTGTTGTATCAAAGTAGTCCTTCCAGAGAAGGAAATGCCCGCTCTCTCAGTTACGATTCAACGCCGGAAGGTGGCCCGGAATGGAGCCACGGAACAACGGCCGCTGGTTGTTGAGGTGGTGATGGACCAACACGGCAGCCAATATCTCCTCCTCGTCGTCGGACGACGAATCGTCGGAGTTGCAAATGAAATTGTGAAAAAAGAACTCATCGGCGGAGTCCATTTTTGTACCTTGGCAAACTGTCGAACAGCTTGTGGGCGTCGAAGAAGGAGACGGCCGGCGAGGGGAGACGCGGCGCCCATAGACCAGCTAGCTGCCCTGCCCGGCGTCCGACGAGTGTGACGGCGTCCGACGAGCGTGCCGGTCGTATGTGGCTGATGTCTACTACACAACCTTCTTCTTGTAGACGTTGTTGGGCCTCCAAGTGCAGAGGTTTGTAGGACAGTAGCAAATTTCCCTCAAGTGGATGACCTAAGGTTTATCAATCCGTAGGAGGCGTAGGATGAAGATGGTCTTTCTCAAGCAACCCTGCAACCAAATAACAAAGAGTCTCTTGTGTCCCCAACACACCCAATACAATGTTAAATTGTATAGGTGCACTAGTTCGGCGAAGAGATGGTGATACAAGTGCAATATGAATGGTAGATATAGGTTTTTGTAAACTGAAAATATAAAAAATAGCAAGGTAGCGAGCGGTAAAAGTGAGCGTAAATGGTATTGCAATGATAGGAAACAAGGCCTAGGGTTCATACTTTCACTAGTGCAAGTCCTCTCAACAATAATAACATAGTTGGATCATATAACTATCCCTCAACATGCAATAAAGAGTCACTCCAAAGCCACTAATAGCAGAGAACAAACGAAAAGATTATGGTAGGGTATGAAATGAAGGAAATATGCCCTAGAGGCAATAATAAAGTTATTATTTATTTCCTTATATCATGATAAATGTTTATTATTCATGCTAGACTTGTATTAACCAGAAACACAATACATGTGTGAATACATAGACAAACAGAGTGTCACTAGTATGCCTCTACTTGACTAGCTCGTTAATCGAAGATGGTTATGTTTCCTGGCCATGAACAAAAGAGTTGTTATTTAATTAACGGGATCACATCATTAGGAGAATGATGTGATTGACATGACCCATTCCATTAGCTTAGCACCCAATCGTTTAGTATGTTGCTATTGCTTTCTTCATGACTTATACATGTTCCTATGACTATGAGATTATGCAACTCCCGTTTGCCGGAGGAACACTTTGTGTGCTACCAAACGTCACAACGTAACTGGGTGATTATAAAGGTGCTCTACAGGTGTCTCCAAAGGTACATGTTGGGTTGGCGTATTTCGAGATTAGGATTTGTCACTCCGATTGTCGGAGAGGTACCTCTGGGCCCTCTCGGTAATGCACATCACCTAAGCCTTGCAAGCAATGCAACTAATGAGTTAGTTGCGAGATGATGTATTACGGAACGAGTAAAGAGACTTGCCGGTAACGATATTGAACTAGGTATTAAGATACCAACGATCGAATCTCGGGCAAGTAACATACCGATGACAAAGGGAACAACGTATGTTGTTATGCGGTCTGACCGATAAAGATCTTCGTAGAATATGTAGGAGCCAATATGAGCATCCAGGTTCCGCTATTGGTTATTGACCGGAGACGTGTCTCGGTCATGTCTACATTGTTCTCGAACCCGTAGGGTCCGCACGCTTAAGGTTTCGATGACAGTTATATTATGAGTTTATGAGTTTTGATGTACCGAAGGAGTTCGGAGTCCCCGATGAGATCGGGGACATGACGAGGAGTCTCGAAATGGTCGAGACGTAAAGATCGATATATTGGATGACTATATTCAGACATCGGAAAGGTTCTAAGTGGTTCGGGTATTTTTCGGAGTACCGGGGAGTTACGGGAATACGGGGGAAGAAGTATATGGGCCTTATTGGGCTTTAGGTGAGAGGAAGAGGCAGGCCGCATGCCCCCCCCCCATTGACTAGTCTGAATTGGACTAGGGGGAGGGGCGGCGCCCCCTCCTTCCTTCTCTTCCCTCTTCCCCTTCCTTGTCTCCCACTCCTACTACTTGGAAGGACTCCTTGCTGGACTTGGAAAGGGGGAATCCTACTCCCGGTGGGAGTAGGACTCCCCTAGGGCGCGCCATAGAGAGGGCTGGCCCTCCCCTCCTCCACTCCTTTATATACGGGGGGCAAGGGGCACCCCATAGACACACAAGTTGATCTTCGTGATCGTTCTCTTAGCCGTGTGCGGTGCCCCCCTCCACCATAATCCTCGATAATATTGTAGCGGTGCTTAGGCGAAGCCCTGTGACAGTAGAACATCAAGATCGTCACCACGCCGTCGTGCTGACGGAACTCATCCCCGACACTTTGCTGGATTGGAGTCCGGGGATCGTCATCGAGCTGAACGTGTGCTAGAACTCGGAGGTGCCGTGCTTACGGTGCTTGGATCAGTCGGATTGTGAAGACGTACGACTACATCAACCACGTTGATATAACGCTTCCGCTTTCGGTCTACGAGGGTACGTAGACAACTCTCTCCCCTCTTGTTGCTATGCATCACCATGATCTTGCGTGTGCGTAGGATTTTTTTTGAAATTACTACGTTCCCCAACAGTGGCATCAGAGCCTGGTTTTATGCGTTGATATTATATGCACGAGTAGAACACAAGTGAGTTGTGGGCGATATAAGTCATACTGCTTACCAGCATGTCATACTTTGGTTCGGCGGTATTGTTGGATGAAGCGGCCCGGACCGACATTACGCGTACGCTTACGCGAGACTGGTTCTACCGACGTGCTTTGCACACAGGTGGCTGGCGGATGTCAGTTTCTCCAACTTTAGTTGAACCGAGTGTGGCTACGCCCGGTCCTTGCGAAGGTTAAAACAGCACCAACTTGACAAACTATCGTTGTGATTTTGATGCGTAGGTAAGATTGGTTCTTGCTCAGCCCGTAGCAGCCATGTAAAACTTGCAACAAACAAAGTAGAGGACGTCTAACTTGTTTTTGCAGGGCATGTTGTGATGTGATATGGTCAAGGCATGATGCTAAATTTTATTGTATGAGATGATCATGTTTTGTAACCGAGTTATCGGCAACTAGCAGGAGCCATATGGTTGTCGCTTTATTGTATGCAATGCAATCGCCCTGTAATGCTTTACTTTATCACTAAGCGGTAGCGATAGTCGTAGAAGCATAAGATTGGCGAGACGACAACGATGCTACGATGGAGATCAAGGTGTCGCTCCGGTGACGACGGTGATCATGACGATGCTTCGGAGATGGAGATCACAAGCACAAGATGATGATGGCCATACCATATCACTTATATTGATTGCATGTGATGTTTATCTTTTATGCATCTTATCTTGCTTTGATTGACGGTAGCATTATAAGATGATCTCTCACTAAATTTCAAGATAAAAGTGTTCTCCCTGAGTATGCATCGTTGCCAAAGTTCGTCGTGCCCAGACACCACGTGATGATCGGGTGTGATAAGCTCTACGTCCATCTACAACGGGTGCAAGCCAGTTTTGCTCACGCAGAATACTCAGGTTAAACTTGACGAGCCTAGCATATGTAGATATGGCCTCGGACCACTGAGACCGAAAGGTCGAGCGTGAACCATATAGTAGATATGATCAACATAGTGATGTTCACCATTGAAAACTACTCCATTTCACGTGATGATCGATTATGGTTTAGTTGATTTGGATCACGTGATCACTTAGAAGATTAGAGGGATGTATTTCTAAGTGGGAGTTCTTAAGTAATATGATTAATTGAACTTTAATTTATCATGAACTTAGTCCTGGTAGTATTAGCATATCTATGTTGTAGATCAATAGCTCGCGTTGTTGCTTCCCTATGTTTTATGTATGTTCCTAGAGAAAACTAAGTTGAAAGATGTTAGTAGCAAAGACGCGGATTGGATCCGTGATCTGAGGTTTATCCTCATTGCTGCACAGAAGAATTATGTCCTTGATGCACCGCTAGTTGACAGACCTATTGCAGGAGCAGATGCAGACGTTATGAACGTTTGGCTAGCTCAATATGATGACTACTTGATAGTTTAGTGCAGCATGCTTAACGGCTTAGAATCGGGACTTCAAATATGTTTTTGAACGTCATGGACCATATGAGATGTTCCAGGAGTTGAAGTTAATATTTCAAGCAAATACCTGAGTAGAGAGATATGAAGTCTCCAACAAGTTCTATAGCTAAAAGATGGAGGAGAATCGCTCAAGCAGTGAGCATGTGCTCAGATTGTCTGGGTACTGCAATCGCTTGAATCAAGTGGGAGTTGATCTTCCAGATAATATAGTGATTGACAGAATTCTCTAGTCACCATCATCAAGTTAGTAGAACTTCGTGATGAACTATAATATGCAAGGGATGACAAAAGTAATTCCCAAGCTCTTCGTGATGCTGAAATCAACGAAGGTAGAAATCAAGAAAAACATCAAGTGTTGATGGTTAACAAGACCACTAGTTTCAAGAAAAGGGCAAAGGGAAGAAGAAGGGGAACTTCAAAAAGAACGGCAAGCAAGTTGCTGCTCAAGAGAAGAAGCCCAAGTCTGTACCTAAGCCTGAGACTGAGTGCTTCTACTGCAAAGGGACTGGTCACTGGAAGCGGAACTACCCCAAGTGATTGGCGGATAAGAAGGATGGCAAAGTGAACATAAGTATATTTGATATACACGTTATTGGTGTGTACTTTACTAGTGTTTATAGCAACCCCTCAATATTTGATACTAGTTCAGTTGCTAAGATTAGTAACTCGAAACGGGAGTTGCAGAATAAACAGAGACTACTTGAGGGTGAAGTGACGATGTGTGTTGGAAGTAGTTCCAAGATTGATATGATCATCATCGTACACTCCCTATACTTTCGGGATTAGTGTTGAACCTAAATAAGTGGTATTTGGTGTTTGCGTTGAGCATGAATATGATTTGATCATGTTTATTCAATACGATTATTCATTTAAGTAAGAGAATAAATTGTTGTTCTATTTACATGAATAAAACCTTATATGGTTACACACCCAATGAAAATGGTTCGTTGGATCTCGATCATAGTGATACACATATTCATAATATTGAAACCAAAAAGATGCAAAGTTAATAATGATAGTGCAACTTATTTGTGGCACTGCCGTTTAGGTCATATTGGTGTAAAGCGCATGAAGAAACTCCATGCTGATGGGCTTTCGGAATCACTTGATTATGAATCACTTGATGCTTGCGAACCATGTCTCATGGGCAAGATGACTAAGACTCCGTTCTCCGGAACAATGGAGCGACCAACTGACTTACTGGAAATAATACATACTGATGTATGTGATCCGATGAGTGTTAAGGCTCGCGGCAGGTATCGTTATTTTCTGACCTTCATTGATGATTTGAGCAGATATGGGTATATCTACTTGATGAAACATAATTCTGAAACATTTGAAAAGTTCAAAGAATTTCAGAGTGAAGTGGAAAATCATCGTGACAAGACAATAAGATTTCTACGATCTGATCGCGGAGACAAATATTTGAGTTACGAGTTTGGTCTTTAATTAAAACAATGTGGAATAGTTTCACAAACTCATGCCACCTGGAACACCACAGCATAATGGTGTGTCCGAACGTCATAACCGTACTTTATTGGATATAGTGCAATCTATGATGTTTCTTACCGATTTACCACTATCGTTTTTGGGTTATGCATTAGAGACAGCTGCATTCACGTTAAATAGGGCACCATCTAAATCCGTTGAGACGACAGTATATGAACTGTGGTTTAGCAAGAAACCAAAGTTGTCGTTTCTTAAAGTTTGGGGTTGCGATGCTTATAAGAAAAAGTTTCATCATGATAAGCTCAAACCCAAATCGGAGAAATGTGTCTTCATAGGATACCCAAAGGAGACAGTTGGGTACACCTTCTATCACAGATATGAAGGCAAGACATTCATTGCTGAGAATGGATACTTTCTAGAGAAGGAGTTTCTCTCGAAAGAAGTGAGTGGGAGGAAAGTAGAACTTGATGAGGTAACTGTACCTGCTCCCTTATTGGAAAGTAGTTCATCACAGAAAACGGTTTCTGTGACACCTACACCAATTAGTGAGGAAGTTAATGATGATGATCATGAAACTTCAGATCAAGTTATTACTAAACCTCGTAGATCAACCAGAGTAAGATCCGCACTAGAGTGGTACGGTAATCTTGTTCTGGAAATCATGCTACTAGATCATGATGAACCTATGAACTATGAAGAAGCGATGGTGAGCCCAGATTCCGCAAAATGGCTTGAAGCCATGAAATCTAAGATGGGATCCATGTATGAAAACAAAGTATGGACTTTGGTTGACTTGCCCGATGATCGGCAAGCAATTGAAAATAAATGGATCTTCAAGAGGAAGACGGACGCTGATAGTAGTGTTACTATCTACAAAGCTAGAATCGTCGCAAAAGGTTTTCGACAAGTTCAAGATGTTGACTACGATGAGAGTATCTCACTCATATCTATGCTTAAGTCTGTCCGAATCATGTTAGCAATTGCCGCATTTTATGAAATCTGGCAAATGGATAAACAAAGCTGCATTCCTTAATGGATTTCTTAAAGAAGAGTTGTATATGATGCAACCAGAAGGTTTTTTCAATCCTAAAAGTGTTAACAAAATATGCAAGCTCCAGCGATCCATCTGTGGACTGGTGCAAGCATCTCGGAGTTGGAATATGCGCTTTGATGAGATGGTCAAAGTATATAGTTTTATACAGACTTGTGGTGAAGCCTGTATTTACAAGAAAGTGGGTGGAAGCACTACAACATTTCTGACAAGTATATGTGAATGACATATTGTTGATCGGAAATAATGTAGAATTATTCTACAAAGCATAAAGGAGTGTTTGAAAGAAGTTTTTCAGAGAAAGACCTCGGCGAAGCTGCTTACATATTAAGCATCAAGATCTATAGAGATAGATCAAGACGCTTGATAAATTTTTTCAATGAGCACATACCTTGATGGAACAGTCAAAGAAAGAGTTCTTGGCTGTGTTACAAGGTGTGAAATTGAGTAAGACTCAAAGACCGACCACGGCAGAAGATAGAAGGAGAATGAAAGTCATTCCCTATGCCTCAGCCATAGGTTCTATAAAGTATGCCATGCTGTGTACCAGATCTATTGTATACCCTACACTGTGTTAAGCAAGGGAGTACAATAGTGATTTAAGAGTAGATCACTGGACAACGGTCAAAATTATCCTTAGTGGAATAAGGAAATAATTCTCGATTATGGAGGTGACAAAAGGTTCGTCGTAAAAAGTTACGTCGATGCAAGTTTTGACACAGATCTGGATGACTCTAAGTCTCGATCTAGATACATATTGAAAGTGGGAGCAATTAGCTAGAGTAGCTCTGTGCAGAGCATTGTAGACATAGAATTCGCAAAATACTTACGGATCTGTATGTGACAGACCCGTTGACTAAAATTATCTCACAAGCAAAACATGATCACACCTTAGTACTCTTTGGGTGTTAATCACATAAGCTTGAACTAGATTACTGACTCTAGTAAACCCTTTGGGTGTAGTGAGGGAGTCCTGGATTAGGGGGTGTTCGGATAACCGAACTATACCTTCAGCCGGACTCCTGGACTATGAAGATACAAGATTGAAGACTTCGTCCTGTGTCCGGATGGGACTTTACTTGGCGTGGAAGGCAAGCTAGGCGATGCGGATATTCAGATCTCCTACCATTGTAACCGACTTTGTGTAACCCTAACCCTCTCCGGTGTCTATATAAACCGGAGGGTTTTAGTCCGTAGGACAACAACTACGACAACTCCAACATACAACAATCATACCATAGGCTAGCTTCTAGGGTTTAGCCTCCTTGATCTCGTGGTAGATCTACTCTTGTACTACCCATATCATCAATATTAATCAAGCAGGACGTAGGGTTTTACCTCCATCAAGAGGTCCCGAACCTGGGTAAAACATTGTGTCCCTTGCCTCCTGTTACGATCCGCCTAGACGCACAGTTCGGGACCCCCTACCCGAGATCCGCCGGTTTTGACACCGACATTGGTGCTTTCATTGAGAGTTCCTCTGTGTCGTCACTTTTAGGCCCGATGGCTCCTTTGATCATCAACGACGATGCGGTCCAGGGTGAGATTTTTCTCCCTAGACAGATCTTCGTCTTCGGCGGCTTCGCACTGCGGGCCAATTCGGTTGGCCGCCTGGAGCAGATCGAAAGCTACGCCCCTGGCCATCAGGTCAGGTTTGGAAGTTTGAACTGCACGGCTGACATCCGCGGGGACTTGATCTTCGACGGATTCGAGCCACAGCCAAGCGCACCGCACTGTCTCGATGGGCATGATCTAGCTCTGCCGCCGAACAGTGTCCTGGAGGCCGCACGCGCGTTTGTTCTGACCCTTAATTCGGAGCCTGCTGCGCCGATCGAGGATGAGCGGTTGGACGCCACCTCAGGGGCTGCGATCTCAAAGGCGATCGAGCCGAACACCAGCCCCGCACTCTGCATGACCCGTGACTCCGAGGATCCAGATTCCTCTCCGGACTCCGAACCACCCGCGCCCCTGCCGATCGAATCCGATTGGGCGCCGATCATGGAGTTCACCGCCGCGGACATCTTTCAGCACTCGCCCTTCGGCGACATCCTGAACTCACTAAAGTCTCTCTCTTTATCAGGAGAGCCCTGGCCGGACTATGGTCAGCAAGGTTGGGATACGGAAGATGAAGAAATTCAAAGCCCACCCACCACCCACTTTGTAGCCACTGTCGACGATTTAACCGACATGCTCGACTTCGACTGTGAAGACATCGACGGTATGGACGACGATGCAGGAGACGAACAGGAACCAGCACCTGTAGGGCGCTAGAAGGCCACCTCGTCATATGACATATATATGGTGGACACTCCAAAAGACGGAGATGGCGATGGAAAAGCGGGGGATGACACCTCTAAGAAACATCCCAAGCGCCGGCGTCAGCGGCGCCGTTCCAAATCCCGCCAAAGCAAAAACGGTGATTCCGGCACTGGAGATAATACTACTCCGGATAGCGCCGAAGAACACCCCCTCCAGCAAGATTTGGCACAGGAAGATGGAGAATCCATCCCTCATGAGAGAGCGATAGAGGTTGAGGATGATAACTATTCGTCGTACCATCAGACCCCGCCGAACAAGAGCGTTTCAAACGCAGGCTTTTAGCCACGACAAGCAGCCTCAAGAAAAAGCAACAACAGCTTAGAGCTAATCAAGATTTGCTAGCTGACAGATGGACTGAAGTCCTTGCGGCCGAAGAGTATGAACTCGAACGCCCCTCCAAGCGTTACCCAAAGCGCAGGCTGCTACCCCGATTAGAGGAGGAAGCACCTACATCACCAGCGCATGACATGGCAGACCGGCCACCTCATGGCCGCGAGAGAGAGGCCTCTAGGCCCTCCACTCAAGCCATGCCCCGACGCCGCCCAAACATGCTAAGGCACGGGAAAACGCGCCAAACCTGCGAGATATACTGGAGGACAAGGCAAGGGAAACAAGATTGATCTACGGATCGCGCGGGCGCCCCACGGCACGTGACGGTGATCGTCACTCCGGATACAATAAATCCGCCCGGGCCGAACACAATAGACAAAGCTCCTTTGAGCTGCGTCGTGATATAGCCCAGTACAGAGGCGCCGCACACCCACTATGCTTCACAGATGAAGTAATGGATCATAAAATCCCTGAGGGCTTCAAACCCGTAAACATTGAATCATACAATGGCACAACAGATCCTGCGGTATGGATCGAGGATTATCTCCTTCATATCCACATGGCCCACGGCGATGATCTACACGCCATCAAATACCTCCCGCTCAAACTTAAAGGACCGGCCCGGCATTGGCTTAACAGCTTGCCAGCAGATTCAATCGGTTCTTGGGAGGACCTGGAAGCCGCATTCCTCAACAATTTCCAGGGCACCTATGTGCGACCACCGGACGCTGATGACCTAAGCCACATAATTCAGCAGCCAGAAGAATCGGCCAGGCAATTCTGGACACGGTTCCTAACAACGAGAAACCAAATAATCGACTGTCCGAACGCAGAGGCCCTAGCGACCTTCAAGCATAATATCCGTGACGAGTGGCTCGCCCGGCACCTGGGACAGGAAAAGCCGAAATCTATGGCAGCCCTTACGACACTCATGACCCGCTTTTGCGCGGGAGAAGACAGCTGGCTAGCTCGCAGCAACAACTTAACCAAGAACCTTGGTAATTCGGATACCAAGGACAAAAGCGACAGGTCACACCGGAACAAGCAGAAACGCCGTGTTAATAGCGACAACAACGAGGATACGGCAGTAAATGCTGGATTCCGAGGCTACAAATCCGGTCAGCGGAAAAAGGCATTCAAAAGAAACACTCAGGGCCCGTCCAGTTTGGACCAATACTCGACCGCTTGTGCCAGATACACAGCACCCCCGAAAGACCAGCCAATCACACCAACAGGGATTGTTGGGTGTTCAAGCAGGCAGGCAAGTTAAGAGCCGAAAACAAAGACAAGGGGCTGCATAGCGATGACGAGGAGGAGCCCAGGCCGCCGAACAACAGTGGACAGAAGGGTTTTCCCCCACAAGTGCGGGCGGTGAACATGATATACACAACCCACATCCCTAAGAGGGAGCGGAAGCGCGCACTACGGGACGTATATGCGCTGGACCCAATCGCCCCAAAGTTCAACCCATGGTCCTCCTGCCCGATCACTTTTGATCGAAGGGACCACCCCACTAGCATCCGTCATGGCGGGTTCGCCGCATTGGTTCTAATCCCAATTATTGACGGATTTCATCTCACAAGAGTCCTCATGGACGGCGGCAGCAGCCTGAACCTGCTTTACCAGGATACAGGGCGTAAAATGGGCATAGATCCCTCGAGGATCATGTGACACTCCAAAATTTTTCATTTTGGTTTTTAGCAAAATCTTTGTTGGTTTTGAAAAGAGGCCATTTAATTTTTTTTCAGAAAAACCTTCCTCTCAAAAACTTCCTTTTCTTTGGCAAGGATTTTTAATCTTCATCAAACTATGGTGATTGATCATTTAAAACTTTTCTCTGATGACTCCCCTCTTAAAACATGTTTTTGGAAGTTAATTATTTTCCTTTTAAAAAGAAACTCCATGAAAATTGGGATTTTTCATATCTTGAAAACCTCTCCAAAACCTCCCCTCCTCTTTGAAAACAATCTAAGTTCTCTGTCCCAACAAGTCCAAACAAGTTTTGGGTTTTATTTCAATTTGTTTTTCTCTCAATTCTTTTCTGACTATTATTCTTGAGGCTGAGTGATTTTCAAAGCAAGTACCCTATTGCAATTGAGATTTGACCTCAAACCAATTCCTCTGGATTGTCCTTAGCATCCACAACTCAGAACCATCTTGATCCACTCTTCCTCTTTTCAAATTTTTCAAATTTCAGCCTCTGCAAGTTTGGACCAGATTTGCCAAATTTGGTGAGATTCATATTTTCACTTCTCCAAAAATTCTACCAAAAATCAGGCAGCCTACTGGTGCAATGAGAAGCCACTCCACCAAAAACCAGCTCAAGGAAAATCCCTTCATGCCAGAATCATTCTGTCGAACACCTGGCGTGCACTGTTGCTGTTCATATTCAGTAAAATTCAGAGTTCAGTGTCGTTTATTCGTCAGAGTTTCAGTCATGAGGAAACTGTGCATTTGGCTCGTGCTCGTCGCCTCTTCCTCCTGTCTGGAGCACCACACGCGCACTTGGCGCCTTCCTGGCGTCGGTGGCGCCCTGGCCCGCCAGCGCCGGCGTATCCCGCGGCGACAGAGCCACCGTAGCGGCCGACAGGGGGGCAACGCTGCGGCATAACGCCGTTCAGCACCGCCCAAACCTCCTGAGGGCTCCGCGTGGCCACCTCCTTGCCAGCGCACGCATGCAGCACTGCCGTCGTGGCCTGGCGCGCGCAGAGCGCGTTCTCTGCCGCCGGCATGCCGTGCGGCCGTTCCGTCGAGGGCAGGCCGTAACCCTCCCTCCCGTGCTGAGTTGGACACTGGGATGGCACCAGTGCTCCACCTAGTCGATGATCAAGCCCGTAAGCCGGCCGTCCACCCACAGCTCCGTCGTAATCGCCCGCCGGACTTATCCGTTCACGGCAACCGCCTTGGACCGCCTATATATAGCCCCCATGAGCTTGCTCTTGTCCCCGCACAACTCCACCACCTCGCCAGACCCCGCCTAGCCACTGGAAGGGCCTCGAGGGGCCTTTCTTCCTCGACTCCGGCCACCTCCGCACGCCTCGGGCTCCGGCAACGTTCTCTTCGATGAGGCCGTCCCCGGCGCCCAAACTCCGTCAATCACCTCCTCTAGCTACCAGAGGCCTGACCCCCACCTCAATTTGATGCTTGCAGCCCTCTCCGGCGAGCTCCATCCACGCCCGAACCGCCGTCCGCCGGAGCAGGAGCCACCGTCGACGTGGTGCTCACCGGCGACCACCACCACCACCACCCGACGCGGAATGGCGCCCTGAGCACGGAGGTACCCTCCGATCCCCCTGCCTCGCCGTGGATCGCCACGGCCCTCTGGCGCCAAATCTCTGCCTCTGTTTTCAAACCTGACGGGTGGGTCCACCCCGTCAGCGTTTTATTCTTTTTGAACCGTTTTCTGGAAAACGCCTTCGGGCAAAATATGCTTTCTCCTCTGAACTGGCGTATTCGGGACTGAAGCGTTTTCTGTTTTTATAAAAAGAACCCTGGAAAGTTTTTGTTTCATTATAGAAAGGTACATGGACAAAAACCTTTATAACTTTTAAACAGAAGCATATTTTTGAGTGATTCTTTTTCTGTTCTCTTTGAAATTTTGTCTAATTTTGTATCATATTTATTTGAAAAATATTTGGAATAATTTCTGCGCATCTCTCTGTATTCACGATAGCGCGTATATTTTCTTTACCGTAGATACCGAAGGAGGTGACGGGACCGCGAACTTCACCGAGCTAGGCTCCGATTACTCTGAACCAAGTAAGCATGTTTGAACTTTTGATATGATGGGTGTCTTGGCATGTTTTGCATTTAGCAAGATTCATGGCATGTTAATGCGCATACCGATGAACATTATTTTCATGCATGGTTGAGGCAAGTGAGTTCGATGATCCAAACGTTGTTGGATGTGTATATGCATGGCCATGTGTTGGCATGAGGATGGGTAAGACGGCAGTGTTGTAGCATGCCAGTCTTATGCCATACTACTTGACTTCAGTGTCAGCTCATATCGGTTCGGTTCCCGTCCATATTCCCTTCCTGTACTACCACATGTTTTCCGCAAGGAATATGGTTCAGTAAGTTGCAAACCGCTTTCCTGGTACACACCAAGAGGAGAGGTTGGGATGATGGTTCCATGGCCCTGGATTAAAGCCAGTCATCCGGTCAGGGGGCATGGGTGTTTTCGGTTGGGACCGAGAGGGGGGCACCCCTTAGAGTGCGCGTATATAAATTTGATCCCATGCTATTCGAGATTGTGATCTCCCCGTCTCAAAAGTTTTTCTTGGACGATGTCTAGGGTGATTCCTGACATCGAGAGGTAGGATGGGTGTGTACTGGTTAGCTGTGTTTTCTTCCAAAATACCGTAAACGGAACTAGTCCTTCGTGGCTACGGAAATCTGTTGGCTGTGGGAAATTTTTGTACAAACTCTGCAGAGTCATAATTCTTCAAATCATCCTATCCATATCCAAGTTCTGCGCTAACTTATTCTGACAAGTGCCAGTTGTGGTGACAGATACTCCGGTGAATCACAAGAGTGCTGAGTCCGGTTAAATGTTTATTCCTGTGATGGACTAACCCGTATATTACCTTGAGCTGATTAATCTAACATGTGTATTATTTTTCCTTATGAAGAAAGCCCTTTCTGTGATGTCGCTCAGACATCCGACTGCGGCAGTACTGTTATTTACTTTCCTCATAAGCCCTTTATGTGGTGTCGCTAAGACGCCCGACTGTGGCATTTCTTTTAAAGCCCTTTATGTGGTGTCGCTAAGACGCCCGACTGTGGCATTTCTTTAAAGCCCTTTATGTGGTGTCGCTAAGACGCCCGACTGTGGCATTTCTTTTAAAGCCCTTTATGTGGTGTCGCTAAGACGCCCGACTGTGGCATTTCTTTTAAAGCCCTTTATGTGGTGTCGCTAAGACGTCCGACTGTGGCATTTCTTTTAAAGCCCTTTATGTGGTGTCGCTAAGACGCCCGACTGTGGCATTTCTTTTAAAGCCCTTTATGTGGTGTCGCTAAGACGCCCGACTGTGGCATGAATTTTCTTTTATATAGTTGTTCACCTTTCGAGGCGTCGCTTCAGACAGCCGATCGATTCCCATTTATATTTCTGTTGGGATTTCTGGCGGACTACCGCCGATTCCCATTTTTACTCACCTTGCCTGCTAATATTTGAATGTGCTTTGGTAAATTAATCATGACGCATTCATGCATGCATTTGTTATATCTTACGTCCGAACTGTCTTGCGAGTACCTTCAAAGTACTCACTGGCTTGTTGATTTGGCCAGATGCTGACGAAGGTGATCTCATGGATGAAGAGTTCGATAGCGAGTCCGACGCCTAGAGGAATCCCAGTAAGTCTCGTGCGACCCTGTATTTGGTCACTGTATTATATCCGCTTCTGCAATCCGAATAAATTCATCGAGCCTCACCTTGACGCTCGATGAGATGCTAGTTTGAGAGCCATGTTATCCACTCCCCACTGTATTATTCCAACATCGCTTTATTCCCGAGTCAGTAGTATGCCACCACTCCCTTGTGTTATATCCGCCTTTATGTAATTATTGGCGCGCTTGTAATAAATTGTTGAGCACCCTTAGCTCAACCCTGTAATATATTCTATGCTACTGGCTTATTGTATCAAGAGTTTGTCTACCAGTGAGGAAGATTTTCTCTCATACTGGACTCAAAAGATTGGTTTCTCAATAAATATCTTTATTGGAAAACCGGTCGTGACAGATCAAGCCCACCAAAACGACCTTTAAAGGCGTCATACCAGGTGTAGAAGCCAACTGTACAGGCTCAGTTACACTCGAAGTGGTCTTCGGATCCCCGGATAATTTCTGAAGCGAGGAGTTAATCTTCGACATAGTCCCGTTCCGCAGTGGCTATCATGCACTGCTCGGGCGAACCGCATTCGCAAAGTTCAACGCGGTACCGCACTATGCATACCTCAAGCTCAAGATGCCAGGCCCTCGAGGAGTAATCACGGTCAATGGAAACACCGAACGCTCCCTCCGAACGAAGGAGCACACGGCGGCGCTCGCAGCAGAAGTACAAAGCAGCCTCTCTAGGCAGTTCTCCAGTCCAGCCTTCAAAAAGCCGAACACTGTCAAGCGCGCCCGTAGTAACCTACAACAAGACCGCCTGGCACGTTCCGAGCTAGCGTAGCAGTGCGGCCCCAGCCCTAGCCCTCGCAATATAGCAAAACCAATGCCTCGCGTACATAACTACACTCTCAAAATACCATGGGCACAGGGGGGCACCATCACGGCACGCCCGAAATACGGCTTAAACCGCACCAGGGTCTGCCGAATTTTCTTTTAGTTTTCTCTTACTTTCAGGACTCCATACTTCGGACGACCTGTTCGGCAATTCAACTGCCGCACAAACGATGCAAGATCCAGGAAAGCAGATAAGCCATGCCGCATTATGGAACTCCCAGGTGGTCTCTATTACGAGTAGTATACCTGTTTTAAATACAATTCCGCGGCCTGCCCCTGGCCAGGACATGTTAAATAGTCCAATTTCTTTTGCTTATCGCACTATCTGTATCGTTCTGCTTAGATAGCAGCCTTCTTATAAACAATGCATAGCTTTTTGTCTATTTTTTGCATTACACTATTTTTATATATATTCATTAATGACATGTGGCACCCGTACACTGTGGTACGACAAATACGCCAGGGGCTTCAGTACCCCTTAATATGGTGTAAGAAGTCCGAACACTTCATAAGTGCGGCACCCCGAACTTATATCACTATATGCATCGGCTCCGAATCATGATTTGGGTCAATAGTTGGGTTTTCCCGGCTCCTATGTTTTGGTGCCTTACGTTCCGCTATATCGGCTAAGGTAGCACTAGGAGAATTACTGCGATTGTGCCCCAGTTGAGCTGGGTGGAGCACCTCAGTAGAGAAAGCTAAAACTGACTGTCATGATAAGGCGAGAGACCGGTCGCTGTTCGAGAGGTTTTTCAGGTCCTTAAAGACCAATGCCGCTTAGAGCGAGGAACCGGATTCTGTCCAGCCAAGGCGTGGATAGCACCCCGAACTCGGTCTTCCGAATACTAGGGGCTTCACCGAAATTTAAAATTATAAAGTTCTATGGCTAAGTGAGAGTGTTCAAGCATTATAGTCCGATTGCCTTGTTCGTTGTGCTGAGCGCCTCCCTCGAAGGACCCAAACATGGGAAAAAGAGTGCTCAGGTTTATCCCGAACACCCCAGCACTAGTGGCATGGGGGCGGAAGCCGACGACTGGCCATCTCTCAATTTTTTGATAAACGGCCGCACAGAAAATAATATTTTAAATTCAACAAGCATTGCTTAGCGCAAATGAACAAGTTTTCAGCGCACAGGACAACACGAGCGAGTTCATTCAAAAATTACATCTTTTGTACATTCATCCGCCACAAGGCGGGCACCCTTCAGAACATCCTTGTAATAGTTCTCGGGCTTGCGATGCTCCTTCCCCAGCGGCGGCCCGTCCCTCACAAGATTCTCACCGTCCAGCTTACCCCAGTGCACCTTTGCATGGGCAAGGGCCCTACGGGCACCTTCGATGTAGACAGAGCGCTTGATGACCTCGAGCCGTGGACAGGCCTCCACCAGCCGCCGCACCAGTCCGAAGTAGCTCCCAGGCAGGGCCTCTCCAGGCCACAGCCGAACTATGAAGCCCTTCATGGCCTGTTCGGCCGCCTTGTGGAGCTCGACCAGCTGCTTCAGCTGGTCGCTCAAGGGCATAGGGTGTCCGGCCTCAACGTATTGATACCAGAACACCTTCTTCGCCGAGCTGCCCTCTTCGGCTCGGTAGAATGCGGCGGCATCAGATACGCTGCAAGGAAGATCTGCGAACGCCCCTGGAGAGCTCCGGATTCGGGTAAGTAACAAGTAGTTTACTTTTATATGTCTGCTTTGCATAAAAAATGCCTTACCCGCCGCTATCTTTTTCACCACATCCAATTCATCGAGGGCCTTCTGGGCTTCGGCCTTGGCAGACTCGACAGTCTTGACGACCGCGACGAGCTCGGACGCTTGCGTCTTCGAGTCAAGCTCCAAACTCTCATGTTTCTTCATGAAAGCCTGAAGCTCTTGCTGCACCTCGCCGACCTGGGCCTCGAATTTCTCTCGCTCGGTGTGCTCCGTGGCCGCTCTCTTCTCGGCCTCGGACAGCGCCTGCTTGAGGGTCGCCACCTCAGTCATGGCCCCTACAATAAGCAGTACAATCCTGTCATTTTTTGCAATTGCGTCTTTTATATATATATATATATATATATTTCTATAAGGTATCTCTTACCTTCTTTCTCCTCGAGCTGCCGCTTGGCAAGGCCGAGCTCTTGCTCGGTCCGCTCGAGACCCTGCTTCAGGGTACCTACCTCCGCAGTCAGTGCGGCGGTAGCAAGCAGCAAAGCCTGCATATGCATATTGACTCATTTTTTGTTAGACTCGTGCGAAATTATTTGATCCTCTATTCGGCTTTTCTTTCCGAACGCCAAACAGAGCATCAGGGGCTACTGTCTATGCAGTAATATTTTTACATATTTTTACTTACCTCGAAGCCTGTTAGAAGGCTAGCACAAGCTTCAGTCAGTCCGCTCTTGGCAGACTGAACCTTCTGGATCACCGTAGTCATAATAGTACGGTGCTCCTCGTCGATGGAGGCGCCGTTAAGCACCTCCAGCAGATTGTCCGGCACCTCCGGTTGGAGGGAGGCCGCCGGCTCAGAAGGCTTGCTCCTCTTAGAGGGAGTTCGCCTACCGCAGTCCGAAACCGTTGAAGATTCCGGCGCGGTGTCCGGCTCAAAGCCGGACTTGGAGCCCTGGGGGGTCTTGTCCCCTTCACTCCTGGAGTCCGGGAGGTCACCTCGCGGCGCCTCCAAGACCACCTCCTCTTGCCCTAGGGCTTGTCGCGACGCCACTTCGGCGTCGTCCGCAGTGCAGGGGGAGGCAGCGGGCGGAATTGAGTTCACGTCCGACGAATCCAGGGAGCCGCTCGACGACTCGTCGAATCCGGCCCGGGGCGGCCTGCATAATTATGTTCGACATAAGGAAAAGCTGTGCAACAAAGGAAAGCTATGAGTCACTCTAGTATCCGAATACTTACGATCCCGCCGGGCGCCTGGCCCTTTGTGTCCACTCCTCTTCGCCCTCGTCGGCGTCAGGGAGGTAGTCTGGCGGAAGGGTTTTCCCCTTCTTGGACCCTTCAGCCTCCCCAGTTGGGGCGGCCTTCCTCTTCTTTCCTCCCCCCGCTGGAGGGGGAGAGGTTTCTTCTTCCTCCTCCTCGTCTTCATGGGAGGAGTGCGTCTCGGATTCATCAGACGACGAGTCCGACACCACCATATTACGGGAACTCTCTCTTGTCCCCGTGGCCTTCTTCTTCTTGGCCTTCTTCTCCAGCACCACATAAGGCGCCGGAGCCAGCAGCTTCGATAAACGGGCATCTGCTGGGTCTTCGGGCAAAGGGGCCGGACAGTTAACCTGTCCGGACTTCTCCTGCCACGCGTGTCAAAGGTAGGGGAGTTTAGATCCCGCATAAAGTCAATCTATGAGAAACAAATTTCCCGTAAAAGGTAAGGATAACTCATCGCGCTAGCTGGACGCTGCGTGCTGAATCCGCGGTCCTCGGACGCGGACGCGAGGGCCTCGGCGCCCTTGAACAGCACCTTCCAGGCATCTTCGTACGTCGTGTCGAAGAGCCTGCTCAAGGTTTGGTGCTGCGCCGGATCAAACTCCCACAGTGTGAAAGCCTGTTGTTGACACGGAAGGATCCGGCGGACGAGCATGACCTGGACTATATTGACAAGCTTAAGCCGCTTGTTCGCTAGGGATTGGATGCATGTTTGCAGTCCGGTCACCTCTTCCTCGTTGCCCCACGACAAGCCCGTCTCTTTCCAGGACGTGAGCCGCGTGGGGGGTCCGGATCGGAACTCAGGGGCTGCGACCCATTCAGGGTCGCGTGGCTCGGTGATGTAAAACCACCCCGATTGCCACCCCTTCAGGTCTCCACAAAGGAGCCCTCGAGCCATAGGACGTTGGCTATCTTGCCCGCCATGGCGCCTCCGCACTCCGCCTGGCTGCCGCGCACCACCTTCGGCTTGACGTTAAAAGTCTTGAGCCAAAGACCGAAATGGGGGCGGATGCAGAGGAAAGCCTCGCACACGACGATAAACACCGAGATGTTGAGGACAAAGTTTGGGGCCAGATCGTGGAAATCCAGGCCGTAGTAGAACATGAGTCCCCGGACAAATGGGTGGAGTGGAAAACCCAGTCCACAGAGGAAGTGGGGAAGGAATACAACCCTCTCATGGGGCCTAGGGGTGGGGAGAAGCTGCCCCTCTTCAGGAAGCCGGTGCGCAATGTTGTCGGACAAGTATCTGGCCTTCCTTAGTTTTTTGACATGGCCCTCCATAACGGAGGAGACCATCCACTTGCCTCCCGCTCCGGACATTTCTGGAGAAGGTTGAGGTGGGAAGTGCGGGCTTGGGCGCTGGAGCTCGGGTGCGCAGGAGATGGATAGGAAAAGGAGGAAGAAGGCGTAGGTAAAAGGGTGGATCCTTATCCCCTTATATGGGCGGATGCGGCTATGCGTCCCCACCAGCCTAGTAAAACTCGCTTGCCTCCCAAGCGCCGTGATAAATGGCGCGGTTGGGTTACCCACGTCCGTATTGATGAGAATCCCGTAAATGGGGGACACGATCTCTGCTTTGACAAGACGTGCCAAGGAAACCGCCTCGCAAAATATGCTGAGGTGGGGAAGTGAAAACGATTCGAATAAGGGCTTGGCCGTAGTGTGATGTCACGCTATGGAATACGTCAGCAGATTAGATTTGTGTTAATATTATTCTCTCTATGGCAATATGTGGAAACTTATTTTGCAGAGCCGGACACTACTCTTGGTGTTTACAATCTTTTATGAAGAACTTGGAGGAGGAACCCGCCTTGCAATGCCGAAGACAATCTGCGCGCCGGACTCGTCGTCATTGAAGCCTGGTTCAGGGGCTACTGAGGGAGTCCTGGATTAGGGGGTGTTCGGATAACCGAACTATACCTTCAGCCGGACTCCTGGACTATGAAGATACAAGATTGAAGACTTCGTCCCATGTCCGGATGGGACTTTCCTTGGCATGAAAGGCAAGCTAGGCGATGCGGATATTCAGATCTCCTACCATTGTAACCGACTTTGTGTAAGCCTAACCCTCTCCGGTGTCTATATAAACTGGAGGGTTTTAGTCCGTAGGACAACAACTACGACAACTCCAACATACAACAATCATACCATAGGCTAGCTTCTAGGGTTTAGCCTCCTTGATCTCGTGGTAGATCTACTCTTGTACTACCCATATCATCAATATTAATCAAGCAGGACGTAGGGTTTTACCTCCATCAAGAGGGCCTGAACCTGGGTAAAACATTGTGTCCCTTGCCTCCTGTTACCATCCGCCTAGACGCACAGTTCGGGACCCCCAACCCGAGATCCGCCGGTTTGAACACCGACATGTAGGTCACATGACGATGTGAACTATGGGTGTTAATCACATGGTGATGTGAACTATTAGTGTTGAATCACGTGGCGATGTGAACTAGATTATTGACTCTAGTGCAAGTGGGAGACTGAAGGAAATATGCCCTAGAGGCAATAATAAAGTTATTATTTATTTCCTTATATCATGATAAATGTTTGTTATTCATGCTAGAATTGTATTAATCGGAAACATAATACATGTGTGAATACATAGACAAACAGAGTGTCACTAGTATACCTCTACTTGACTAGCTCGTTAATCGAAGATGGTTATGTTTCCTGACCATGAACAAAAGAGTTGTTATTTGATTAACGGGATCACATCATTAGGAGAATGATGTGATTGACATGACCCATTACATTAGCTTAGCACCTGATCGTTTAGTATGTTGCTATTGCTTTCTTCATGACTTATACATGTTCCTATGACTATGAGATTATGCAACTCCCGTTTGCCGGAGGAACACTTTGTGTGCTACCAAACGTCACAACGTAACTGGGTGATTATAAAGGTGCTCTATAGGTGTCTCCAAAGGTACATGTTGGGTTGGCGTATTTCGAGATTATTATTCGTCACTCCGATTGTCGGAGAGGTATCTCTGGGCCCTCTCGGTAATGCACATCACCCAAGCCTTGCAAGCAATGCAACTAATGAGTTAGTTGCGAGATGATGTATTACGGAACAAGTAAAGAGACTTGCCGGTAACGAGATTGAACTAGGTATTAAGATACCGACGATCGAATCTCGGGCAAGTAACATACCGATGACAAAGGGAACAACGTATGTTGTTATGCGGTCTGACCGATAAAGATCTTCGTAGAATATGTAGGAGCCAATATGAGCATCTTGGTTCCGCTATTGGTTATTGACCGGAGACGTGTCTCGGTCATGTCTACATTGTTCTCGAACCCGTAGGGTCCGCACGCTTAAGGTTTCGATGACAGTTATATTATGAGTTTATGAGTTTTGATGTACCGAAGGAGTTTGGAGTCCCGGATGAGATCGGGGACATGACAAGGAGTCTCGAAATGGTCGAGACGTAAAGATCGATATATTGGACGACTATATTCAGACATCGGAAATGTTCTGAGTGGTTCGGGTATTTTTCGGAGTACCGGGGAGTTACGGGAATACAGGGGAAGAAGTATATGGGCCTTATTGGGCTTTAGGGGAGAGGAAGAGGCAGGCCGCGCGCCCCCCCATTAACTAGTCCGAATTGGACTAGGGGGAGGGGCGGCGCCCCCTCCTTCCTTCTCTTCCCTCTTCCCCTTCCTTGTCTCCTACTCCTACTACTTGGAAGGACTCCTAGTTGGACTAGGAAAGGGGGAATCCTACTCCCGGTGGGAGTAGGACTCCCCTAGGGCGCGCCATAGAGAGGGCCGGCCCTCCCCTCCTCCACTCCTTTATATATGGGGACAAGGGGCACCCCATAGACACAAAAGTTGATCTTCGTGATCGTTCTCTTAGCCGTGTGCGGTGCCCCCTCCACCATAATCCTCGATAATATTGTAGCGGTGCTTAGGCGAAGCCCTGCGACGGTAGAACATCAAGATCGTCACCACGCCGTCGTGCTGACGGAACTCATCCCCGACACTTTGCTGGACCGGAGTCTGGGGATCATCATCGAGCTGAACGTGTGCTAGAACTCGGAGGTGCCGTGCTTACGGTGCTTGGATCGGTTGGATCGTGAAGACGTACGACTACATCAACCGCGTTGATATAACGCTTCCGCTTTCGGTCTACGAGGGTACGTAGACAACTCTCTCCCCTCTCGTTGTTATGCACCACCATGATCTTGCGTGTGCGTAGGAATTTTTTTGAAATTACAACGTTCCCCAACACGAAACCACCTCAAAGTTATTCTTTCCAATCAATCTGTTGGGCTATTCCTATAAGTGTCACAAATAGCCCTAGAGTTCGTACTAGAATAACACCTTAAGACACACATCAACCAAAACCCTAATGTCACCTAGATACTCCAATGTCACCTCAAGTATCCGTGGGTATGATTATACGATACACATCACACAATCTCAGATTCATATATTCAATCCAACACAAAGTACTTCAAAGAGTGCCCAAAGTTTCTACCGGAGAATCACGACGAAAACGTGTGCCAACCCCTATGCATAGGTTCATGGGCGGAACCCGCAAGTTGATCACAAAAACTTATATCAAGTGGCACGTGATATCCCATTGTCACCACAGATACGCACGGCAAGACATACATCAAGTGTTCTCAAATATTTAAAGACTCAATCCAATAAGATTGCTTCAAGGGGAAAACTCAATCCATTAAAAGAGAGTAGAGGGGGAGAAGAAACATAAGATCCAACTATAATAGCAAATCTCGCGATACATCAAGATCGTGCCAAATCAAGAACACGAGACAGAGAGAGAGATCAAACACATAGCTACTGGTACATACCCTCAGCCCCGAGGGTGAACTACTCCCTCCTCGCCATGGAGAGCACCGAGATGATGAAGATAGCCAATGGTGAGGGATCCCCCCCTTCGGCAGGGTGCCGGAACAGGGTCCCGAGAGGTTTTTGGTGGCTACAGAGGCTTGCGGCGGCGGAACTCCCGATCTAATCTTCGTTCTGGAAGTTTTACGATACGTAGGTATATATGGGTGCAAGGGGTACGTCGTTGGAGCTGCAGGGGCCCCACGAGGCAGGGGCGCGCCCTAGGGGGGTGGGCACGCCCCCACCCTCGTGGCCAGCTCCCGTATCTTCCGACGTAGAGTCCAAGTCTATCCGGTAGGTTTCCTTCCAAAAATAACTTCTCCAGTTGATTTCGTTCCGTTTTGACTCCGTCTGATATTCCTTTTCCTCGAAACTCTGAAATAGGCATAAAACAGCAAATCTGGGCTGGGCCTCCGGTTAATAGGTTAGTCCCAAAAATAATATAAAAGTGGATAATAAAGCCCAATATTGCCTAAAACAGTAGATAATATAGCATGGAGCAATCAAAAATTATAGATACGTTGGAGACGTATCAAGCATCCCCAAGCTTAATTCCTGCTCGTCCTCGAGTAGGTAAATGATAAAAAAGATAAATTTTTATGTGGAATGCTAGTTGGCATAATTTCATTGTAATTCTTCTCAATTGTGATATGAATATTCAGATCCGAAAGATTCAAGACAAAAGTTCATATTGACATAAAAATAATAATACTTCAAGCATACTAATAAAGCAATTATGTCTTCTCAAAATAACATGACCAAAGAAAGTTATCCCTACAAAATCATATAGTCTGGCTATGCTCCATCTTCACCACACAAAGTATTTAAATCATGCACATCCCCGATGACAAGCCAAGCAATTGTTTCATACTTTAACATTTTCAAAACATTTTCGATCTTCACGCAATACATGAGCGGGAGCCATGGATATAGCACTATATGTGGAATAGAATGGTGGTTGTGGAGAAGACAAAAAGAGGGGAAGATAGTCTCACATCAACTAGGCATATCAACGGGCTATGGAGATGCCCATCAATAGATATCAATGTGAGTGAGTAGGGATTGCCATGCAACGGATGCACTAGAGCTATAAGTGTATGAAAGCTCAACAAAAGAAACTAAGTGGGTGTGCATCCAACTCGCTTGCTCACGAAGACCTAGGGCATTTTGAGGAAGCCCATCATTGGAATATACAAGCCAAGTTATATAATGTAAGATTCCCACTAGTATATGAAAGTGACATAATGAGAGACTCTCTATCATGAAGATTGTCGGTGTCAAAACCGGCGGATCTCGGGTAGGGGGTCCCGAACTGTGTGTCTAGGCAGATGGTAACAGGAGACAGGGAACACAATGTTTTACCCAGGTTCGGGCCCTCTTGATGGAGGTAAAACCCTACGTCCTGCTTGATTAATATTGATGATATGGGTAGTACAAGAGTAGATCTACCACGAGATCAAGGAGGCTAAACCCTAGAAGCTAGCCTATGGTATGATTGTTGTATGTTGGAGTTGTCCTACGGACTAAAACCCTCCGGTTTATATAGACACCGGAGAGGGTTAGGGTTACACAAAGTCGGTTACAATGGTAGGAGATCTGAATATCCGCATCGCCTAGCTTGCCTTCCACGCCAAGGAAAGTCCCATCCGGACACAGGACGAAGTCTTCAATCTTGTATCTTCATAGTCCAGGAGTCCGACAGAAGGTATAGTCCGGCTACCCGAACACCCCCTAATCCAGGACTCCCTCAGTAGCCCCTGAACCAGGCTTCAATGACGACGAGTCCGGCGCGCAGATTGTCTTCGGCATTGCAAGGCGGGTTCCTCCTCCAAGTTCTTCATAAAAGTTGGTAAACACTAAAAGTAGTGTCCCGCTCTGCAAAATAAGTTTCCACATATTGCCATAGAGAAAATAATGTTAACACAAATCTAATCTGCTGACGTATCCCGTATCGTCGAATGGTACGGCCAAGCCTTTATTCGAATCGTTTTTACTTCCCCACCTCAGCACATTTTGCGAGGCGCTTTCCTTGGCACGTCTTGTCAAAGCAGAGATCGTGTCCCCTATTTACGGGATTCTCATCAATACGGACATGGGTAACCCAACCGCGCCATTTATCACGGCGCTTGGGAGATAAGCGAGTTTTACCAGGCTGGTGGGGACGCATAGTCTCATCCGCCCATATGAGGGGATAAGGATCCACCTTTTTACCTACGCCTTCTTCCTCCTTTGCCTATCCATCTCCTGCGTACCCGAGCTCCAGCGCCCAAGTCCGCACTTCCCACCTTGACCTTCTCCAGCCATGTCCGGAGTGGGAGGCAAGTGGATGGTCTCCTCCGTTACGGAGGGCCATGTCAAAAAACTAAGGAAGGCCGGATACTTGTCCAACAACATCGCACACCGGCTTCCTGAAGAGGGGCAGCTCCTCCCCACCCCTAGGCCCCATGAGAGGGTAGTATTCCTTCCCCACTTCCTCCGCGGACTGGGTTTTCCTCTCCACCCATTTGTCCGGGGGCTCATGTTCTACTACGGCCTGGATTTCCACGATTTGGCCCCGAACTTTGTCCTCAACATCTCGGCGTTTATCATCGTGTGCGAGGCTTTCCTTTGCATCCGTCCCCATTTCGGCCTCTGGCTCAAGACTTTCAACGTCAAGCCAATGGTGGTGCGCGGCAACTAGGCGGAGTGCGGAGGCGCCATGGCGGGCAGGATGGCCAACGTCCTATAGCTCGAGGGCGCCTTCGTGGAGACCTTGAAGGGGTGGCAGTCAGGGTGGTTTTACATCACCGAGCCGCGTGATCCAGAATGGATCACCGCCCCTGAATTCCGGTCCGGACCCCCCATGCGGCTCACGTCCTGGAAAGAGACGGGCCTGTCGTGGGGCTACCAAGACGAGGTGACCGGACTGCAAAAATGCATCCAAACCCTGGTGAACAAGCAGCTAAAGCTCGTCAATGTAGTCCAGGTTATGCTCGTCCGCCAGATCCTCCCGTGCCAACAACGGGACTTCAATCTATGGGAGTTCAACCCGGCGCAGCACCCAACCGTCAGCAGGCTTTTCGACATGACGTACAAAGAAGTCTGGAAGGTGCTAACCAAAGGCGCCGAGGCTCCCGCATCCGCTTCCGAGGACCGCGGATTCAGCTCGCAGCGTCACGCTGGCGAGGTAAACTATTTTCACCTTTTACAGGATGTTAGTCTTTCATAGTTTGACTCTATGCGGGATCTAAGCTCCCCCACCTTTGACAGGAGTGGCAGGTGAAGTCCGGACAGATCGACTGTCTGGCTCCTCTGCCCGAAGACCCAGCAGATGCTCGTTTATCGAAGCTGCTGGCTCCGGCACCTTACGTGGTGCCGGAGAAGAAGGCCCAGAAGAAGGCCATGGGGACTCGAAAGGGTTCCCGGCGTATGGTGGTGTCGGACTCATCGTCCGACGAATCCGAGACGCGCTCCTCCCGTGAAAACGAGGAGGAGGAAGAAGAAACCTCTCCCCCTCCAACGGGGGGAGGAAAGAAGAGGAAGGCTGCCCCAACAGGGGAGGCCGAAGGGTCCAAGAAGGGGAAAACCCTTCCGCCGGACTACTCCACCGACGCCGACAAGGGCGAGGAGGAGTGGCCGCAAAGGGCCAGGCGCCCAGCGGGATCGTAAGTATTCGGATACTAGAGTAACTCATAGCATTCCTTTGTCGCACAGCCTTTCCTTATGTCGAATATAATTATGCAGTCCGCCCAAGGCCGGGCTCGACGAGTCGTCGAGCGGCTCCCTGGATTCATCGTATGTGAACTCACTTCCGACGGCTACCTCCCCTCGCCCTACGGACGACGCCGAAGTGTTGTCCCAGCAGGTTCCAAGCCAAGAGGAGGTGGTCTTGGAGGCGCCACAAGGCGACTTCCCTTACTCCAGGAGCAAAGGGGATGAAAACCCTCAGGTCTCCAAGTCCGGCTTTGAGCCGGACACCGTGCCGGAATCTTCAACGGTTCCGGATTGCGGTAGGTGAACCCCTTCTAAGAGGAGCAAGCCTTCTGAGCCGGCAGCCTCCGTCCAACCGGAGGTGCCGGACAATCTGCTGGAGGTGCTTAATGGCACCTCCATCGACGAGGAGCACCGTACTATTATGAGTGCGGTGATCCAGAAGGTTCAGTCCGCTAAGAGCGGGCTGATTGAAGCTTGTGCTAGCCTTCTAACAGGCTTCGAGGTAAGTAAAAATATGTAAAAATATTACCGCATAGACAGTAGCCCCTGATGCTCTGTTTGGCGTTCGGGAAGAAAAGCCGAATAGAGGATCAAATAATTTCGCAGGAGTCTAACAAAAAATGAGTCAATATGCGTATGCAGGCTTCGCTGCTTGCTACCGCCGCACTGACTGCGGAGGTAGGTACCCTGAAGCAGGGTCTCGAGCGGACCGAGCAAGAGCTCGGCCTTGCCAAGCGGCAGCTCGAGGAGAAAGAGGGTAAGAGATACCTTATAGAAAAATATAAAAAAAAGATGCAATTGCAAAAAATTTACAGGATTATGCTACTTGTTGCAGGGGCCACAACTGAGGTGGCAACCCTCAAGCAGGCGCTGTCCGAGGCCGAGAAGAGAGCAGCCTCGGAGCGCAATGAGCGGGAGAAATTTGAGGTGCAGGTCGGCGAGGCGCAGCAAGAGCTTCAGGCTCTCATGAAAAAACATGAGAGTTTGGAGCTTGACTCGAAGACGCGAGCATCCGAGCTCGCGGCGTCCATCGAGACTACTCAGTCTGCCAAGGCCGAGGCCTAGAAGGCCCTCCAGGAATTGGATGCGGTGAAAAAGATAGCGGCGGGTAAGGCATTTTTTATGCAAAGCAGACATATAAAAGTAAGTTACTTGATACTTACCCGAATCCGGAGCTCTCCAGGGGCGTTCGCAGATCTTCCCCGCAGCGTATCTGATGCCGCCGTATTCTATCGAGCCGAAGGAGGCAGCTCGACGGAGAAGGTGTTCTGGTCTCAGAATGCTGAGGCCGGACACCCTGTGCCCTTAAGCGACCAGCTGAAGCAGCTGGTCGAGCTCCACAAGGCGGCAGAACAGGCCATGAAAGGCTTCATAGTTTGGCTGTGGCCTGGAGAGGCCCTGCCTGGGAGCTACTTTGGGCTGGTGCGGTGGCTGGTGGAGGCCTATCCAAGGCTCGAGGCCATCAAGCGCTCCGTCTGCATCGAAGGAGCCCGGAGGGCCCTTGCCCGCGCTAAGGTGCATTGGGGCAAGCTGGACGGCGAGAAGCTTGTGAAGGACGGGCCTCCGCCGGGGAAAGAGCATCGCAAACCTGAGAACTATTATAAGGATGTTCTGAAGGGTGCCCGCCTTGTGGCGGATGAATGTACCAAAGATGTAATTTTTGAATGAACTCGCTCGTGTTATCCTGTGCACTGAAAACTTGTTCATGTGCGCTAAGCAATGCCTGTTGAATTTAAAATATTACTTTCTGTGCGGCCGTTTATCAAAAATTGAGAGATGGCTAGTCGTCGGCTTCTGCCCCCATGCCGCTAGTGCTGGGGTGTTCGGGATAAACCTGAGCGCTCTTTTCCCATGTTTGGGTCCTTTGAGGGAGGCGCTCAGCACAACGAACAAGGCAATCGGACTATAATGCTTGAACACTCTCACTTAGCCATAGAACTCTATAATTTTAAATTTCGGCGAAGCCCCTAGTATTCGGAAGACCGAGTTAGGGGCACTATCCACGCCTTGGCCGGACAAAATCCGGTTCCTCGCTCTAAGCAGCATAGGTCTTTAAGGACCCGAAGAACCTCTCGAACAGCGACCGGTCTCTCGCCTTATCATGACAGTCAGTTTTTGCTTTCTCTACTGAGGTGCTCAGCCCAGCTCAACTGGGGCACAATCGCAGTAGTTCTCCTAGTGCTACCTTAGCCGATATAGCGGAACGTAAGGCACCAAAACATAGGAGCCGGGCAAACCCAACTATTGACCCAAATCATGATTCGGAGCCGATGCATATAATGCTATAAGTTCGGGGTGCCGCACTTGTGAAAGTGTTCGGACTTCTCACACCATATTAACGGGTACTGGAGCCCCTGGCGTGTTTTGCCGTACCATAGTGTACGGGTGCAACATGTCATTAATGAACATATATATAAAAATAGAGTAATGCAAAAAATAGACAAAAAGCTATGCATTGTTTATAAGAAGGCTGCTATCCAAGCAGAACGATACAAATAGTGCGATAAGCGAAAGAAATTGGACTATTTAACATGTCCTGTCCAGGGGCGAGCCGCGGAATTGTATTTAAAATAGGTATACTGCTCGTAATAGAGACCACCTGGGAGTTCCATAATGTGGCATGGCTTGTCTGCTTCCCTGGTTCTTGCATCGTTTGTGAGGCAGTTGAATTGCCGAACAGGTCGTCCGAAGTATGGAGTCCTGAAAGTAAGAGAAAATGAAGAAAGAATTCGGCAGCCCCTAGTGCGGTTTAAGCCGTGTTTTGGGTGTGCCGTGATGATGCCCCTTCCCCAGCGCCCATGGTATTTTGAGAGCGTAGTTATGTACGCGAAGTGCTGGTTTCGCTATTTTGCGTGGGCTGGGGTTGGGGCCGCATTGCTACACCTGCTCGGAACGTGCCAGGCGGTCTTGTTGTAGGTTACTCTGGGCGTGCTTGACAATGTCCGGCTTCTTGAAGGCCGGACTGGAGAATTGCCTGGAGAGGCTGCTTTGTACTTCTGCTGTGAGCGCTGCCGTATGCTCCTCCGTTCGAAGAGAGCGTTCGGTGTTTCGTTGACCGTGATTACTCCTCGAGGGCCTGACATCTTGAGCTTGACGTATGCATAATGCGGTACTGCATTGAATTTTGCGAATGCGGTTCGTCCGAGCAGTGCGTGATAGCCACTGCGGAATGGTACTATGTCGAAGATTAACTCCTTGCTTCGGAAGTTATCCGGAGATCCGAAGACCACTTCAAGTGTGACTGAGCCTGTACAGTTGGCATCTACACCTGGTATGACGCCTTTAAAGTTCGTTTTGGTGGGTTTAATCCTCGAGGGATCTATGCCCATTTTCCGCACTGTATCCTGGTAAAGCAGGTTCAGGCTGCTGCCGCCGTCCATAAGGACTCTTGTGAGATGAAATCCGTCGATAATTGGGTCTAGAACCAATGCGGCAAATCCGCCATGACGGATGCTAGTGGGGTGGTCCCTTCGATCAAAAGTGATCGGGCAGGAGGACCATGGGTTGAACTTTGGGGCGACTGGCTCCAGCGCGTATACGTCCCGTAGTGCACGCTTCCGCTCCCTCTTGGGGATGTGGGTTGCGTATATCATGTTCACCGTCCACACTTGTGGGGCAAAACCCTTCTGTCCACTATTGTTCGGCGGCCTGGGCTCTTCCTCGTCGTCGCTATGCAGCACCTTGTCTCTATTTTCGGCATTTAACTTGCCTGCCTGCTTGAACACCCAACAATCCATGTTGGTGTGATTGGCTGGTCTTTCGGGGGTGCTATGTATTTGGCACAAGCGGTCGAGTATTCGGTCCAAACTGGACGGGCCCTGAGTATTTCTTTTGAACAGCTTTTTCCGTTGACCGGATTTGTAGCCTCGGAATCCGGCATTGACTGCCGTATCCTCGTTGCTGTCGCTATTAACGCGGCGTTTTTGCTTGTTCCAGCGTGACCTGCCACTTTTGTCCTTGGTATCCGAATTACCAAGGTTCTTGGTTAAGTTGTTACTGCGAGCTAGCCAGCTGTCTTCTCCCGCGCAAAAGCGGGTCATGAGTGTCGTGAGGGCTGCCATAGATTTTGGCTTCTCCTGTCCCAGGTGCCTGGCAAGCCACTCGTCGCGGATATTATGCCTGAAGGCTGCTAGGGCCTCTGCATCCGGACAGTCGACTATTCGGTTTTTCTTTGTTAGGAACCGTGTCCAGAATTGCCTGGTTGATTCCTCTGGCTGCTGAATTATGTGTCTTAGGTCATCAGCGTCTGGTGGTCGCACATAGGTACCCTGGAAATTGTCATGGAATGCGGCTTTCAGGTCCTCCCAAGAACCGATCGAATTTGCTGGCAAGCTGTTAAGCCAATGCCGGGCTGGTCCCTTAAGTTTGAGTGGGAGGTATTTGATGGCGTGTAGATCATCGCCGCGGGCCATGTGGATATGAAGGAGATAATCCTCGATCCATACCGCAGGATCTGTTGTGCCATCATATGATTAGATGTTTACGGGTTTGAAACCCTCAGGGATTTTATGATCCATTACTTCATCTGTGAAGCATAGTGGGTGTGCGGCGCCTCTGTATTGGGCTATATCACGACGCAGCTCGAATGAGCTTTGTCTTCTGTGTTCGGCCCGGCCGGATTTATTGTGTCCGGAGTGACGATCCCTGTCACGTGCCGTAGGGCGCCCACGCGATCCGTAGATCGATCTTGTTTGTCTTGCCTTGTCCTCCAGTATCTCTCGCAGGTCTGGCGCGTTTTCCCGTGCCTTAGCATATTTTGGGCGGCGCCGGGGTACGGCTTGGGTGGAGGGCCGAAAGGCCTCTCTGTCACGGCCACGAGGTGGCCGGTCGGCCGTATCATGCGCTGGTGATGTAGGTGCTCCCTCCTCTAATCGGGGTAGCAACCTGCGCTTTGGGTAACTCTTGGAGGGGCGTTCGAGTTCATACTCTTCGGCCGCAAGGACTTCAGTCCATCTGTCAGCTGGCAAATCTTGATCAACTCTTAGTTGTTGCTGCTTTTTCTTGAGGCTGCTTGCCGTGGCCATAAGCCTGCGTTTAAAACGCTCTTGTTCGGCTGGATCCTCTCGCACGACGAATTCGTCGTCGCCGAGGCTTGCCTCGTCTTCGGAGGGAGGCATGTAATTATCATCCTCAACCTACCTGTCTGCCGCTCTCTCGTGAGGGCTGGCTTCTCCATCCTCCTGTGCTGAATCTTGCTGGAGGGGGTGTTCTTTGGCGCTATCCGGAGTATTATTATCTCCCGTGCCGGAAACACCGTTTTTGCTTTGGCGGGATTTAGAGCGGCGCCGCTGACGCCGGCGCTTGGGGTGTTTCTTGGATGTGTCATCCCCCGCTGTTCCATCGCCTCTCCTTCTTTTGGAGTGTCCACCATATATATGTCGTATGACGAGGTGGCCTTCCAGCGCCCTATAGGTGCTAGTTCTTGGTCGTCTCCTGCATCGTCGTCCATACCGTCGATGTCTTCGGAGTCGAAGTCGAGCATGTCGGTTAAGTCATCGACAGCGGCTACGAAGTGGGTGGTGGGTGGGCTTTGAATTTCTTCATCGTCCGTATCCCAACCTTGCTGACCATAGTCCGGCCAGGGCTCTCCTGATAAAGAGAGAGACTTTAGCGATTTCAGAATGTCGCCGAAGGGCGAGTGCTGAAAGATGTCCACGGCGGTGAACTCCATGATCGGCGCCCAATCGGATTCGATCGGTAGGCGCGCGGAGGGCTCGGAGTCCGGAGAGGAATCCGGCCCCTCGGAGTCACAGGCCTTGCGGAGTGCAGGGCTGGTGTTCGGCTCGATCGCCTTTGAGATCGCAGCCCCCGAGGCGGCGTCCAACCACTCGTCCTCGATTGGCGCAGTAGGTTCCGAATTAAGGGTAGGGACCGAAGCGTGCGCGGCCTCCAGGGCACTGTTCGGCGGCAGAGCTAGATCATGCCCACCGGGACAGTGCGGCGCGCTCAGCTGCGGCTCGAAACCGTCTAAGATCAAGTCCCCGCGGATGTCAGCCGTGTAATTTAAGCTTCCAAATCTGACCTGATGGCCAGGGGCATAGCTTTCGATCTGCTCCAGGTGGCCAAGCGAATTGGCCCGCAGTGGGAAGCCGCCGAAGACGAAGATCTGTCCGGGGAGAAAAGTCTCACCCTGGACCGCATCGTCGTTGATGATCAATGGAGCCATCGGGCCTAAAAGCGGCGACACAGAGGAACTCTCAATGAAAGCACCAATGTCGGTGTCAAAACCGGCGGATCTCGGGTAGGGGGTCCCGAACTGTGCGTCTAGGCGGATGGTAACAGGAGACAGGGAACGCAATGTTTTACCCAGGTTCGGGCCCTCTTGATGGAGGTAAAACCCTACGTCCTGCTTGATTAATATTGATGATATGGGTAGTACAAGAGTAGATCTACCACGAGATCAAGGAGGCTAAACCCTAGAAGCTAGCCTATGGTATGATTGTTGTATGTTGGAGTTGTCCTATGGACTAAAACCCTCCGGTTTATATAGACATCGGAGAGGGTTAGGGTTACACAAAGTCGGTTACAATGGTAGGAGATCTGAATATCCGCATCGCCTAGCTTGCCTTCCACGCCAAGGAAAGTCCCATCCGGACACGAGACGAAGTCTTCAATCTTGTATCTTCATAGTCCAGGAGTACGGCAGAAGGTATAGTCTGGCTACCCGAACACGCCATAATCCAGGACTCCCTCAAAGATCATGGTGCTACTTTGAAGCACAAGTGTGGTAAAAGGATAGTAGCATTGTCCCTTCTCTCTTTTTCTCTCATTTTTTATTATTTATTTATTTTGTTTGGGCCTTTTCTCTTTTTATGGCCTCTTTTTTTTCTTTTTTTCTTTTTCGTCCGGAGTCTCATCCCGACTTGTGGGGGAATCATAGTCTCCATCATCCTTTCCTCACTGGGACAATGCTCTAATAATGATGATCATCACACTTTTATTTACTTACAACTCATGAATTACAACTCAATACTTAGAACAAGATATGACTCTATATGAATGCCTCCAGCGGTGTACCGGGATGTGCAATGACTCATGAGTGACATGTATGAAAGAATTATGAACGGTGGCTTTGCCACAAATACAATGTCAACTACATGATCATGCTAGCAATATGACAATGATGGAGCGTGTCATAATAAACGGAACGGTGGAAAGTTGCATGGCAATATATCTCGGAATGGCTATAGAAATGCCATGATAGGTAGGTATGGTGGCTGTTTTGAGGAAGATATATGGTGGGTGTATGATACCGGCGAAAAGTGCGCGGTATTAGAGAGGCTAGCAATGGTGGAAGGAAGGAAAGTGCGTATAATCCATGGACTCAACATTAGTCATAAAGAACTCATATACTTATTGCAAAAATCTACAAGTTATCAAAGCAAAGTATTATGCGCATGCTCCTAGGGGTATAGATTGGTAGGAAAAGACCATCGCTCGTCCCCGACCGCCACTCATAAGGAAGACAATCAATAAATAAATCATGCTCCGACTTCATCACATAACGGTTCACCATACGTGCATGCTACGGGAGTCACAAACTTCAACGCAAGTATTCTTTAAATTCACAACTACTCAACTAGCATGACTCTAGTATTATCACCTCCATATCTCAAAACAATTATCATGCTTCAATCTTTTCTTAGTATTCAACACACTCATAAGAATTTTTCTTTTATTAGTCTTGTATGCCTAGCATATTAGAATTAAGCACATTACCATGCTATTTAAGACTCTCAAAATAATATAAATGAAGCATGAGAGTTCATCTATTTCTTCAAAATAAAACTACCACCATGCTCTAAAAGATATAAGTGAAGCACTAGAGCAAACAACAAAGTACTCCGAAAGATATAAGTGAAGATCAATGAGTAGTCGGATAATTATGCAACTATGTGAAGACTCTCTAACATTTAAGAATTTCAGATCTTGGTATTTTATTCAGACAGCAAGCAAAGCTAAAGAAAATAAAATGACGCTCCAAGAAAAACACATATCATGTGGTGAATAAAAATATAGCTCCAAGTAAAGTTACCGATGAACGAAGACGAAAGAGGGGATGCCTTCCGGGGCATCCCCAAGCTTAGACGCTTGGTTATCCTTGAATATTACCTTGGGGGTGCCTTGGGCATCCCCAATCTTAGGCTCTTGCCACTCCTTATTCCATAGTCCAGTGAATCTTTACCCAAAACTTGAAAATTTCACAACACAAAACTTAACAGAAAACTCGTGAGCTCCGTTAGCGAAAGAAAACAAAACACCACTTCAAGGTACTGCAATGAACTCATTCTTTGTTTATATTGGTGTTAAACCTACTGTATTCCACCTTCTCTATGGTTTATAAACTATTTTACTATCCACAGATTCATCAAAATAAGCAAACAACACACGAAAAACAGAATCTGTCAAAATCAGAACAGTCTGTAGTAATCTGTAACTAACGCAAACTTATGGAACTCCAAAAAATCCAAAATAAATTGGTGTACCTGAGTAATTTGTCTAGTAATCATCTGCAAAAAGAATCAACTAAATAGCACTCTCCAGTAAAAAGTTTTAGCTAATCTCGTAAGCGCTAAAGTTTCTGTTTTTTACAGCATGATCATAAAGACTTCACCCAAGTCTTCCCAAAGGTTCTACTTGGCACAAACACTAATTAAAACGTAAAACCACATCTAAACATAAGCTAGATGGATTATTTATTCCTAAACAGAACCAAAAAGCAACAAACTAAAATAAAATTGGGTTTCCTCCCAACAACGTTTAGTGCCCCTAGCTAGGCATTATGATTTCAATGATGCTCACATAAGAGATAAGAATTGAAACATAAAGAGAGCATCGTGAAGAATATGACTAGAACATTTAAGTCTAACCCACTTCCTATGCATAGGGATTTTGTGAGAAAACAACTTATGGGAACAACAATCAACTTGCATAGGAAGGCAAAACAAGCATAACTTCAAAACTTTAAGCACATAGAGAGGAAACTTCATATTATTGAAATTCCTACAAGCATATGTTCCTCCCTCATAATAATTTTCAGTAGCATCATGAATGAATTCAACAATATAACCAGCACCTAAAACATTCTTTTCATGATCTACTAGCATAGAAATTTTACTACTCTCCACATAAGCAAAATTCTTCTCATTCGGGATAGTGGGAGTAAACTCAACAAAACAACTATCATGTGATTGAAATTTAAGATCAAGATGACAAGTTTCATGGTTATCATTATTCTTTATAGCATAGGTGTCATCACAATAATCATCATAGATAGAAGGCATGCTTTCATCATAGTAAATTTGCTCATCAAAGCTTGGGGGACAAAAAATATCATCTTCATCAAACATAGCTTCCCCAAGCTTGTGGCTTTGCATATCATTAGCATCATGGATATTCAAGGAATTCACACTAACAACATTGCAATCATGCTCATCATTCACATATTTTATGCCAAGAATTTTATGTAATTCTTCTTCTAACACTTTGGCACAATTTTCCTTTCCATCATACTCACGAAAGATATTAAAAAGATGAAGCGTATGAGACAAACTCAATTCCCTTTTTTGGTAGTTTTCTTTTAAAAACTAAACTAGTGATAAAACCAGAAACAAAAAGATTCGATTGCAAGATCTAAAGATATAACTTCACTTACCTAGCCTCCCCGGCAACGGCGCCAGAAAAGAGCTTGATGTCTACTACACAACCTTATTCTTGTAGACGTTGTTGGGCCTCCAAGTGCAGAGGTTTGCAGGACAGTAGCAAATTTCCCTCAAGTGGATGACCTAAGGTTTATCAATCCGTAGGAGGCATAGGATGAAGATGGTCTCTCTCAAGCAACCCTGCAACCAAATAACAAAGAGTCTCTTGTGTCCCCAACACACCTAATACAATGGTAAATTGTATAGGTGCACTAGTTCGTCGAAGAGATGGTGATACAAGTGCAATATGGATGGTAGATATAGGTTTTTGTAAATGGTATTGCAATGATAGGAAACAAGGCCTAGGGTTCATACTTTCACTAGTGCATGTCCTCTCAACAATAATAACATAGTTGGATCATATAACTATCCCTCAACATGCAAGAAAGAGTCACTCCAAAGCCACTAATAGCAGAGAACAAACGAAGAGATTATGGTAGGGTACGAAACCACCTCAAAGTTATTCTTTCCAATCAATCCGTTGGGCTATTCCTATAAGTGTCACAAACAGCCCTAGAGTTCGTACTAGAATAACACCTTAAGACACACATCAACCAAAACCCTAATGTCACCTAGATACTCCAATGTCACCTCAAGTATCCGTGGGTATGATTATACGATATGCATCACACAATCTCAGATTCATCTATTCAATCCAATACAAAGTACTTCAAAGAGTGCCCAAAGTTTCTGCTGGAGAATCACGACGAAAATGTGTGCCAACCCCTATGCATAGGTTCATGGGCGGAACCCGCAAGTTGATCACCAAAACATACATCAAGTGGCACGTGATATCCCATTGTCACCACAGATACGCACGGCAAGACATACATCAAGTGTTCTCAAATATTTAAAGACTCAATCCGATAAGATTACTTCAAGGGGAAAACTCAATCCATTACAAGAGAGTAGAGGGGGAGAAGAAACATAAGATCCAACTATAATAGCAAAGCTCGCGATACATCAAGATCGTGCCAAATCAAGAACACGAGAGAGAGAGAGAGAGATCAAACACATAGCTACTGGTACATACCCTCAGCCCCGAGGGTGAACTACTCCCTTCTCACCATGGAGAGCGCCGGGATGATGAAGATAGCCACCGGTGAGGGATCCCCCCTCCGGCAGGGTGCCGGAACAGGGTCCCGAGAGGTTTTTGGTGGCTACACAGGCTTGCGGCGGCGGAACTCCCGATCTAATCTTCGTTCTGGAAGTTTTGCGATACATAGGTATATATGGGTGCAAGGGGTATGTCGGTGGAGCTGCGGGGTCCCCCACAAGGCAGGGGGCGCGCCCTAGGGGTGGGCGTGCCCCCACCCTCGTGGCCAGCTCCCGTATCTTCTGACATAGAGTCCAAGTCTATCCGGTAGGTTTCCTTCCAAAAATAACTTCTCCAGTTGATTTCGTTCCGTTTTGACTCCATCTGATATTCCTTTTCCTCGAAACACTGAAATGGGCATAAAACAGCAAATCTGGGCTGGGCCTCCGGTTAATAGATTAGTCCCAAAAATAATATAAAAGTGCATAATAAAGCCCAATATTGCCTAAAACAGTAGATAATATAGCATGGAGCAATCAAAAATTATAGATACGTTGGAGACGTATCAGTGGCGGGGGCGGCGAGGCGTCTTGTTGGTCGCGGGCGGTTGTGCGGTGGGGGAAGCGGCGGCAGTAACTGGTTTGCTCCCCGGCGGCGGCGGTCGACTGGAGGCAGGGGCGGCGTTGCGGGGCGGATGTGGAGGCGGCGTCAGCTGGAAGAGTCGCCGCAAAAATGGGCTGCGGCTGTGACGCCCGGATAATCATGCTACAGTAATCTCACGTTAATGGTGACACGTCACCTCTGTCACTGTAGTTTATCTCGGGTTAATTTGAAACCGATTCAAATTTAAATCCTAACTAAGTCAAACGACAAAAGCTTTCAAAATATTAAACAAAAATGTTCGGACGGTGCCATATTTTGCTTAAGTAAATATGGTGTAATAAACACATTTTTATAAAATGCTTAGATAATTTAAAATGATTTAAGAAAGAAAAGAAAATAAATAAAAAGAATAGAAATTACAAAAAAAAATAGAAAGCAAACTAAAAAAAAGAACAACGGTGACCCCCCTGGGCCAACAAACCCAACGGGCCGGCCCAATTCACCCACCAGGCCCAGCCGGCCGGCCACCCCCCTCCCCTTATCCATTACCCCCCGAAACCCTAACCACCCCGTCGCCCCACTCGCCCACTCTCCCCCCACTCCCTCGATTGGATCTGGATCGGGGCAAACCCCCGATCCCATCGGAGGTCGCCGCCCATCGCCGTCGCCCCCTCCCCGCCACTGGACCTCGCCGGAGCCCTCCCCGCCGGCCTGGCTCCTCCTCGTCGACGCCGTCCCCGTCCCCCTCCACCACGGTCCTCCCCGGCCTCCATCGAGCACACTCCCCAGACCCCACTCCCCCGGCGAGCCTCTGCGCCGGACGCGCCCTCCCACGCCCCTCTGCTCCCCCACTCGCGCTCACCGCGGCCCGCGCTCACCCCTGCTTCCCCCCGCTCTGCTCCGGCCTCCCTCGCCGCGGCTCGCATCGCCGCACCCGCACCGGCCACGGCCACAGGCTCCGTTCTCTCCTCCCCCACCTCCCACGCGTGCTCGCTCGCGCGAGACCACGCCCGTAGGCCGGCCACCGCGCCGCCCGCTAGCCCCGCCGTGTGCGTGCCCCGCTCCTCGCGACCATCACCGCGCCACCGTCACCCGCACCTCGCGGCCACGGCCACCTGCACGCGCTCGTTCATGCGCCGCCCCGCGCCACTCCTGCTTCGTCGCGGCCACCCTCCGCCGTGCGATGCCCGACTCCCTCTGTTGCGCCCGCGACCCTCCTCCTTGCCTCGCTCCCGCGCCCGCCGACGCGCACCACAGCCTGCTGCCGTAGTTGCTGCTCCGCGGCGCGTGCTCGCTTGCTCCCTTGCCTGCTGATTGCTGCGGCGCCGCCGCTGCCTTTCCCCACTGCCGCCGCTGGCTGCCCCGCCTCCGCCCGTTGCTGGCGCTGCTGATGCCGTGCTGCGCCCGCCTCCCCACGCGCCTCTACTCGCGGCTCCACCGGCGTCCGCCACCGCTGCCCCTGGCCGCGCCCCTACTCCCCAGCGCGCCCTGGCTTTGCCGGCCCACGCGCCCGCGACCCCCCTCTCGCTCGTGGCGTTACGCTCTCCCAGCACTCTCGCGCGCGCGCAGCCTTCCGCCGGTGCCGCGCCGGCGTTCCCCCTCTCGCCATGGCGCCGACTAGTTGCATCCCGTTTGGGCGCCCGCACCCGCATAGCCCAGCGCCCGTCGCCCGATCCGCTAGCGCCCGCGCCCGTTGACCAGCTAAGGCGTGTGGGCCTATGACACGGGGGCCCCACGGCCCCAAAACATTTTAAAAAAGGAATAAATAAATAAATAAATAATAAAATTAATAAATTAATTAATTAACTAATTAATTAACTTAATTAATTCTGATTAAAATTAATCAATTAAGGTTAATTAACCTAATGATTAATTAACCTAATTAACTAGTATGATAGTGGGGCCCACCCCTAATTCACTCTGATTAGGTTAATTAATATGATTAATTAAAATGTGTCCCTGACGAGTGGGACCCACTAGTCAGGTTGACCAGTCAACCCTGTTGACTGTTGACGTCAGCATGACATCATGCTGATGTCATTAATCTATTTTTGAATTTAAAATAAATAATTAATTAAATTCCAGAAATTAATAAAATCTTTAGAAAATCATATCTTTCAATCCGTAACTCGGATTAAAATATTTTCAACATGAAAGTTGCTCAGAACGACGAGACGAACCCGGACACACAGCCTGTTCGTCCGCCACACATCCCTAACATACCGAACTCGCAACTTTCCCCCTCCGGTTCTTCTGCCCGAAAACGCGAAACACCGGGAATACTTTCCCGGATGTTCCCCCCTTCACCGGTATCACCTCGTACCGCGTTAGAACACGTCTAGCTCTGCCTGTTGTCCTGTTATGCACTTGCTTGCTATGTATTTACTATTTCTTCCCCCTCTTCTCTCCGGTAGACCCCGTGACGATGCTGATGCCCTTTAGTCGACTACGTCACCGACGACCCCTCCTTCTTGTCTGAGCAACCAGGCAAGCCCCCCCTTGATCACCAGATATTGCCCATTCTTCTCTATACTGCTTGCATTAGAGTAGTGTAGCATGTTACTGCTTTCCGTTATTCCTATCCTGATGCATAGCCTGTCCTTGTTACTACTGTTGTTACCTTTACCTGCATTCCTACCTGCTTAGTTTAGGATGCTAGTTTACCATCAGTGGCCCTACATTCTTGTCCGTCTGCTGTGCTATACTATCGGGCCGTGATCACTTGGGAGGTGATCACGGGTATATACTATACTTTAAACATGATACATGTGGTGACCAAAGTCGGGTTGGCTCGAGGAGTACCCGCGAGTGATTCACGGATTGGGGGCTGAAAGGACCTTTGTCCCAACGGCCCTCTGTGTGGATCTTTGTGGCGGAGCGGCAGGGCAGGTTGAGACTACCTGGGTGAGAGGTGGGCCTGGCCCTGTTCGGCGTTCGCGGATACTTAACACGCTTAACGAGATCTTGGTATTTGATCTGAGTCTGGCTACTGGCCTATACACACTAACCAACTATGCGGGAAAGATATGGGCACTCGGCGTCGTGGTATCAGCCGAAGCCTTCGTGACGTCAGCGACTGAGCGGCGCGCGCCAGGTTGGACCGCGTAACGTGACTTCCGTTGTACTGGAGGTTGCTAGGTCTGCTCACCGGCCGCGTTCGCAACGTGCAGGTGTGCTCAGGGCGATGGGCCCAGACCCCTGCGCGCTTAGGTTTAGACCGGCGTGCTGACCTCTCTATTGTGCCTAGGTGGGGCTGCGACGTGTTGATCTTCCGAGGCGGGGCACGACCCAGGAAAGTGTGTCCGACCAAATGGGATCAAGCGTGTTGGGTTATGTGGTGCACCCCTGCAGGGAAGTTAATCTATTCGAATAGCCGTGTCCCTCGGTAAAAGGACGACCCGGAGTTGTACCTTGACCTTATGACAACTAGAACCGGATACTTAATAAAACACACCCTTCCAAGTGCCAGATACAACCCGGTGATCGCTCTCTAACAGGGCATCGAGGAGGGGATTGCCGGGTAGGATTATGCTATGCAATGCTACTTGGAGGACTTCAGTCTACTCTCGTCTACATGCTGCAAGACAGAGGCTGCCAGAAGCGTAGTCTTCGATAGGATTAGATATCCCCCTCTTATTCTGGCATTCTGCAGTTCAGTCCACTGATATGGCCCTTTACACATATACCCATGCATATGTAGTGTATCTCCTTGCTTGCGAGTACTTTGGATGAGTACTCACGGTTGCTTTCTCCTTCTTTTCCCCTATCCCTTCTACCTGGTTGTCGCAACCAGATGTTGGAGCCCAGGATTCAGACGCCACCGTCGACGATGACTCCTACTACACCGGAGGTGCCTACTACTACGTGCAGCCCGCTGGCGACGACTAGGAGTAGTTTAGGAGGATCCCAGGCAGGAGGCCTGCGCCTCTTTCGATCTGTATCCCAGTTTGTGCTAGCCTTCTTAAGGCAAACTTGTTTAACATATGTCTGTACTCAGATATTATTGCTTCCGCTGACTCGTCTACGATCGAGCACTTGTATTCGAGCCCTCGAGGCCCCTGGCTTGTATTATGATGCTTGTATGACTTATTTTATTTGTAGAGTTGTGTTGTGATATCTTCCCGTGAGTCCCTGATCTTGATCGTACACATTTGCGTGCATGATTAGTGTACGATTGAATCAGGGGCGTCACAAGTTGGTATCAGAGCCGACTGCCTATAGGAATCCCCCTTCCATACTCCTTGGCCGAAGTCGAGTCTAGACTTTACAAAAACTTTTACTAACATGGCTGTGCGACCCATGGGCCCACGTCGCCATTGGATGGTATTAGGATCTTTTATCCCTCGACCTATACTCTGGGACTCTGATCTCTCTTCTACTCAGGTTTAATGAATTTTATTAAATCTAACATTAGGATCTCGTGATCACTTTCATCCGGAGAGCACCTTATTACCGATGATCGTCTGCTGCACCAGAAGATTTCGAAGATACTCTCTGATGTTCTCTCGAGACTCTGTGTCCGTCGCTTTTGCAATCCCCTACCACCGATACATCCCTATGGATAAATACTTACACATGTCCTTCTTACTCTCAGTCCCAGCTGCTCTTGTTATTACAAGATGCATCGAATTATTCTTCGACTTTTAAGAATCTCTTGAGCCTTATGCCTTACAGATCTTGCTGCATGAATACTCCTACGGATAATTCCTTGCACTTATCGAGTATCCGCTCATTCCCAGTTGTTCATGTGTTTCGCAAAAGCCTTCGAAATACCATTCGATCGTCCAAAAATCCTGAGCATCCTCTTGCTCTTGAAATTCTTGCTTGCTTGCATTATGGTTAATCTCATAAGTCTTGTAATCTTATTGGCATCTCTTGTCATTATCATTTTGAGTCCGTTGATTCAATTTGTTGCGAATGCTCGCAATCCTCAACCAGATCTTAGAATTCATCCTTCCGGCTCAAACGTCATTTTAAACGTGAGCTGGTTCTCGCCAATCAAATTGTCATCGACTGTGCCCCTATGTCTAATGAATTTATCCATCCTTGATCAGAGCGTCTGCTTCTGATCCTTCGCTTTGTAAATCATAATTCCTTTGCAATTGAGCTCTAAATTACTCAGTTGTTTCTATAATCCAAGTTATTTGCATTGATTCTTCCCATGGTTGTGTGCCAATACTCACATCAGATCCTTTATGGGCCATCAAAACCTTGTTGGATTTTATCCGAAAACGTCCTTCATATTCAATCACTTTGGGAGTTCTTTCCCTGATACATAACGCCTTTGGTAAATCCTATTCCTTGATTTGACCAACCATGCTCTACTTTTGAGCTGGTGATATTTACTATTGAAGCTTGTGGTATATGTTTCCACGATGCCCCGATGGGTTGAACCTATGCCTTGCATAATATGTGTGAACTCGAAAGTTTTCATGAGTCATGCTCTTCTGGTATTTTGCCAGATAAAATTTCAACACTGCAACTTCATCAAACGCGAGCAGTAAATGATAGGTTAGGCATTGAAGAAGTGGGAGTCGACCTTGAACTTTGTGTTCATGCCCATGGACGCGATGTAGATCCTATCATGGTAGCTTCTTGTAATAATAACTATTTCCTTGATATAATATCCTTTGGTATCGGTGATTTGACCCTTTGCAATCGTGGTTCCGACCAAATGTTCTTCTTGGATCCCATTTCTCGGACAAGTTGAAGTACTTGTCTTCTGCAAAGCAATACCCCAGTCCAACCTCTACTTTGATCTGTCTTCGAGTATTACCCCCTGGTATCTCGAGATTATCTTGGAACTGTATAACTTCTTATGAGTTCTTCATCAAGTACTACATTCTCACCGATTACAATTTTTCATGGGCTCTGAGTTATTGAACACTCAAAGACACCGATAACTGAACCGAGTCCGCACTACGGTTCAACAACTCTTAGTGATCTTCTTTAAGTACTAGTTTGTACCCGATCACGCCATTCCTGGCATGTTTGGCTATATCATTGTCTTGATGATTTTAAGTGTGCTACATGGTCCTTAATCCCGGAGCACAACTTCCGATGATGAGCTAAGCTTACGTCGATTTCCTTGTCTTATCGTTCCACCTCAAACAACAAGCTTGATCCTGAGTTGGTGTTATATCCGTGGATCTCTTTCGCTGCAACAGTCCCTTTGCTTGATGCAGTCGATATTCGGTTGCTTCTTCGTGGAGCCGCTCGACAAAATTGTTGTGATCATCATCACCCTTTTGGGCTCTTCCAAGATATCTATTGAATTCTTCATGGGAAATACCATCCTTGTCCCTTGGTAAATTGTGTTGTCATCGACTACTTCCTTGCCTTCTTTCCAACACAAACTTGTTTGTGTTGTGGCTGCACCTTGAGTTCCTGGCTATCCAGCTTGTCCTATGTCCTACCTTGAAGTAATACCATCTTATATATCAAGAATGTTGTGAGAATTTCACCACCTCTTAAGAATTCTTGGTATAGTAATACTTCTCGTCATCGCCGTTAATTCTTGGTCCCCGTGTCGATTCTAATCGGAATATCGGCAATTGAACTTTGAGGTGTGAATTCAAAACTTCTAGCAACCCTATTGCTTGAAGTGAATGATCGATAGTTTCATTCTAATTCTTTTGTTCATTAAGTCACCATTTTAACATTGTTCGTGCGACCTAAGTCCATATTCGGGTGCACCGTCCCCCAATGTTTAATCGTGTATGTTTCTTCGAGCATACCTCATTATATCTTTTGAACCGACAAAAGCTATCTCCTTGTTCACATAATTGAGGAAATCCATCTTTTGGAAATCTCGATGAGTTGTCGCTGAGTTCATCAGCCACCTCCTCATTCTATCCTTGATTTAATAATGAACTCATGATTTGGAACTTGCTTCCATAGTTCAATTCCCGAGAATCTTACATTGTCATCTCGTCAATTGTGTTGCACCTTTTCTTCTCAGGCATCCCGAGTCCGAGGTATCCTGACACCAATCAGATCTGAAATTCGGTCAGATATGATGGCTGGAACATATTCGCAAGAGTTATAACATTGGTCTTTAACCCGATAAGGTGTCATGCCTAGCACACCTGGCCGGAGGACCTAATGTTATAGTTTTCCTTTTTAGCAAGGTTATCTATTCTTCCATGATAAATGGTAAGACTTATTCTACAAGTTGTTCCTGATGGATCCTTTTTGTTCCCAAAGTCTGATTTTCACCTATTGACCATGTCAATGCTATCTCGAAGCACGTCTAAGGTACTCAGTTCTTCAACAAGAACATTTGAAGCCCAATGCTAATTGTTTCTTGCTCAACTATCCAAACACCGTTGTATGGATAATGTCATGAAATTTTTCTCCCCTTACCTAAAGGGTTTTCTACATTATATCCTGTCATGGATATCATGCTCTGCTTATCATTGGGGAGGATATACCCCTGAAATATCTAATAATCATATTTTCCTTTCTGGTGATCATTTTGGTCTAAGCAGTATTAATTCCCTGCTTATGTAGACCCCTCGTGTACAGTTCTGTCAGAAAGACCCTGTTACTTTTGTTGATGACATTCCGGTAACCACCGATGGACGAGAACTTTGCCTATTGGTCCGCTTCGTTACAACGAGCAGGAAAATGGTTCTCTTCGTCCCTCGCCCTTGGTACCAACGTTGTTGGCGACATAACTGACATGGTACTCTCTGACATGCCTTGCTATCATGACCGGGCAAGATGTCACTGCCTATTAAAAAAAACCACATGGTGGGCCCATAACCCATAGTTTCTCAGGATCGAAACCTGACTCTCCTGTACACCCCTTTTTCCCAAAGTTATTCCTCGCGCGTGGCCTTGTATGTAATTCACGGGCCACCGTCCTAGTGATCGATTCTGGTAACAGCCGTAATATTCAATCTCGTTGCTTTGGACCCCTTTTGCATGTTGTTTCAGACATCGAACGATTGCCTATCCGTTTGAAACTTCTCAGGGTACCTTCTTACTTTGTTCTCGATATCTTCTTAACTTTGAATCGAGAGACACTTATGCTTCTTCCCTGAGTTAACCGTCTGGTGCTCCATCTTGTTAGAGTCCATCCATATAGGGGTTTTCCCTTCTTACCCTTTCGTAAGTACGGTGAAGATCCTGAAGGAAGGACGACAACTTCATCATGATGACCTGAAGCAGAGGAATGAAGATATCAGCGCTATGGATCGACCACCTCGAGAAGAGCAACCAAGACCGAGAAGACTCGTTAGAATATCGTAACCAGACCTCTCCCCCTTGCTCTACCTCTTAAATCTTGGGACGAGATTTCTTGTAGTGGAGGAGAATTGTGACGCCCGGATAATCATGCTACAGTAATCTCACGTTAATGGTGACACGTCACCTCTGTCACTGTAGTTTATCTCGGGTTAATTCGAAACCGATTCAAATTTAAATCCTAACTAAGTCAAACGACAAAAGCTTTCAAAATATTAAACAAAAATGTTCGGACGGTGCCATATTTTGCTTAAGTAAATATGGTGTAATAAACACATTTTTATAAAATGCCTAGATAATTTAAAATGATTTAAGAAAGAAAAGAAAATAAATAAAAAGAATAGAAATTACAAAAAAAAATAGAAAGCAAACTAAAAAAAAGAACAACGGTGACCCCCCTGGGCCAACAAACCCAACGGGCCGGCCCAATTCACCCACCAGGCCCAGCCGGCCGGCCACCCCCCTCCCCTTATCCATTACCCCCCGAAACCCTAACCACCCCGTCGCCCCACTCGCCCACTCTCCCCCCACTCCCTCGATTGGATCTGGATCGGGGCAAACCCCCGATCCCATTGGAGGTCGACGCCCATCGCCGTCGCCCCCTCCCCGCCACTGGACCTCGCCGGAGCCCTCCCCGCCGGCCTGCCTCCTCCTCGTCGACGCCGTCCCCGTCCCCCTCCACCACGGTCCTCCCCGACCTCCATCGAGCACACTCCCCAGACCCCACTCCCCCGGTGAGCCTCTGCGCTGGATGCGCCCTCCCACGCCCCTCTGCTCCCCCGCTCGCGCTCACCGCGGCCCGCGCTCACCCCTGCTTCCCTCCCGCTCCGCTCCGGCCTCCCTCGCCGTGGCTCGCATCGCCACGCCCGCACCAGCCACGGCCACAGGCTCCGTTCTCTCCTCCTCCCCCCCACGCGTGCTCGCTCACACGAGACCACGCCCGTAGGCCGGCCACCGCGCCGCCCGCTAGCCCCGCCGTGTGCGTGCCCCGCTCCTCGCGACTATCACTGCGCCACCGTCACCCGCACCTCGCGCCCACGGCCACCTGCACGCGCTCGTTCATGCGCCGCCCCACGCCACTCCTGCTCCGTCGCGGCCACCCTCCGCCGTGCGATGCCCGACTCCCTCTGTTGCGCCCGTGACCCTCATCCTTGCCTCGCTCCCGCGCCCGCCGACGCGCACCACAGCCTGCTGCCGTAGTTGCTGCTCCACGGCGCGCGCTCGCTTGCTCCCTTGCCTGCTGATTGCTGCGGCGCCGCCGCTGCCTTTCCCCACTGCTGTTGCTGGCTGCCCCGCCTCCGCCCGTTGCTGGCGCTGCTGATGCCATGCTGCGCCCGCCTCCCCACGCGCCTCTACTCGCGGCTCCACCGGCGTCCGCCACCGCCGCCCCTGGCCGCGCCCCTGCTCCCTAGCGCGCCCTGGCTTTGCCGGCCCACGCGCCCGCGGCCCCCCTCTCGCTCGTGGTGTTGCGCTCCCCCAGCACTCTCGCGCGCGCAGCCTTCCGCCAGTGCCGCGCCGGCGTTCCCCCCCCTCACCGTGGCGCCGACTGGTTGCATCCAGTTCGGGCGCCCGCACCCTCATAGCCCAGCGCCCGTCGCCCGATCCGCTAGCGCCCGCGCCCGTTGACCCGCTAAGGCCTGTGGGCCTATGACACACGGGCCCCACGGCCCCAAAACGTTAAAATAAAGAATATAAAAATAAATAAATAAATAAATACATAATAAAATTAATTAATTAATTAATTAACTTAATTAATTTTGATTAAAATTAATCAACTAAGGTTAATTAACCTAATGATTAATTAACCTAATTAACTAGTATGACAGTGGGGCCCACCCCTAATTCACTCTGATTAGGTTAATTAATATGATTAATTAAAATGTGTCCCTGACCAGTGGGACCCACTAGTCAGGTTGACCAGTCAACCCTGTTGACTGTTGACGTCAGCATGACATCATGCTGATGTCATTAATCTATTTTTGAATTTAAAATAAATAATTAATTAAATTCCAGAAATTAATAAAATCTTTAGAAAATCATATCTTTTAATCCGTAACTCGGATTAAAATATTTTCAACATGAAAGTTGCTCAGAACGACGAGACGAACCCGGATACACATCCCGTTCGTCCGCCACACATCCCTAACATACCGAACTCGCAACTTTCCCCCTCCGGTTCTTCTGCCCGAAAACGCGAAACACCGGGAATACTTTCCCGGATGTTTCCCCCCTTCACCGGTATCACCTCGTACCGCGTTAGAACACGTCTAGCTCTGCCCGTTGTCCTTTTATGCACTTGTGACGCCCCCGATTCAATCGTACACTAATCATGCACGTAAATGTGTACGATCAAGATCAGGGACTCACAGGAAGATATCACAACACAACTCTACAAATAAAATAAGTCATAAAAGCATCATAATACAAGCCAGGGGCCTCGAGGGCTCGAATACAAGTGCTCGATCATAGACGAGTTAGCGGAAGCAACAATATCTGAGTACAGACATAAGTTAATCAAGTTTGCCTTAAGAAGGCTAGCACAAACGGGGATACAGATCGAACGAGGCGCATGCCTCCTGCCTGGGATCCTCCTAACTACTCCTGGTCGTCGTCAGCGGGCTGCACGTAGTAGTAGGCACCTCCAGTGTAGTAGGAGTCGTCGTCGAAGGTGGCGTCTGGATCCTGGGCTCCATCGTCTGGTTACAGCAATCGGGTAGAGAGATGGGGAAAAGGGGAAACAAGGCAACCGTGAGTACTCATCCAAAGTACTCGTAATCAAGGAGCTACACTACATATGCATGGATATATGTGTAAGGGGCCATATCAGGGGACTGAACTGCAGAATGCCAGAATAAGAGGGGGATAGCTAATCCTGTCGAAGACTACGCTTCTGGCAGCCTCCGTCTTGCAGCATGTAGAAGAGAGTACTGAAGTCCTCCAAGTAACAACACATAGCATAATCCTACCTGGCGATCCCCTCCTGATGCCCTGTTAGAGAGCGATCACCGGGTTGTATCTGGCACTTGGAAGGGTGTGTTTTATTAAGTATCCGGTTCTAGTTGTCATAAGGTCAAGGTTCAACTCCGGGTCGTCCTTTTACCGAGGGACACGGCTATTCGAATAGATTAACTTCCCTGCAGGGGTGCACCACATAGCCCAACACGCTTGATCCCATTTGGCCGGACACACTTTCCTGGGTCATGCCCGGCCTCGGAAGATCAACACGTCGCAGTCCCACCTAGGCACAACAGAGCGGTCAGCACGCCGGTCTAAACCTTAGCGCGCAGGGGTCTGGTCCCATCGCCCTGAGCACACCTGCACGTTGCGAACGCGGCCGGAAGCAGACCTAGCCTAGTGGCGTTCCAGTCCAATCCGGCGCGCGCCACTCAGTCGCTGACGTCACGAAGGCTTCGGCTGATACCACGACGTCAGGATACCCATAACTACTCCCGCGTAGATGGTTAGTGCGTATAGACCAAATGGTCAGACTCAGATCAAATACCCAGATCTCGTTAAGCGTGTTAAGTATCCGCGAACGCCGACCAGGGCCAGGCCCACCTCTCTCCTAGGTGGTCTCAAACCTGCCCTGTCGCTCCGCCACAAAGTAACAGTCAGGGGCCGTCGGGAACCTAGGCCCACCACTACCTGGGTGGAACCACCTGCCCCTTCAGCCCCCAACTCCGAACAGTATCATAGGTAATGTAACAGTGTAAAGTATATAGTATATGTCCGCGATCACTTCCCGAAGTGATCACGGCCCAGTAGTATAGCATGGCAGACGGACAAGAGTGTAGGGCCACTGATGGAACACTAGCATCCTATACTAAGCAAGTAGGATTGCAGGTAAAGGTATCAACAGCAGTATCAAAGACAGGCTATGCATCAGGATAGGAAAAATAAAAGCAGTAACATGCTACACTACTCTAATGCAAGCAGTATAGAGGAGAGTAGGCGATATCTAGTGATGAAGGGGGGGGGGGGCTTGCCTGGTTGCTTAGACAAGAAGGAGGGGTCGTCAACAACGTAGTCGATCGAGGCACCTGCATCGGCGGCAGTCTCGGTGTCTACCGGAAAAAAGTAACGGAGGGGGGAACACAATAAATAACAGAGCAATCAAAGCATCACAAAGTGTAACATGGCAATACGCGGTGCTAGAGGTGACCTAACGCAGTAGGAGGTGATACTGGCAAAGGGGGGGAACGTCCGGGAAAGTATCCCCGGTGTTTCGTGTCTCCGGACAGATGAACCGGAGGGGGAAAGTTGCGTGTTTGCTATGCTAGGGATGTGTGGCGGATAAACGGGCTGCCTATCCGGGTTCGTCTCGTCGTTCTGAGCAACTTTCATGTACAAAGTTTTTCCATCCGAGCTACGGTTTATTTTCTATGATTTTTCAAAGTTTTAAATGATTTTCTAAATTTATTATTAATAAAACCAAAAGGATTTATTGCCTCAGCATGGCGTCATTCTGATGTCAGCAGAGTCAACAGTCATCTCTGACTAGGTTGACTGGTCAATGGAGTCAATGGGGCAGTGGGGCACATCTGTCATTGTCACCTCAGCTAACCTAAAAGTTTAGTTCAGACTAATTATGTAATTAGGTTAATTAAGCAAGGTTAATTAAGTTAATTAATTACATTACTAATTAATTTCTTATTAACTTTAATTATTTATTTTTCTTAAAAAAAATGTTCCAGGGGCGTGGGGCCCCGGTGTCATAGACCCTAGTGGCTTAGCGGGCGACGGGTGCGGGCGTACGGGTGCGGGCGTGCGTGCCCGAGGCCACCAGAGGGCGGGGAGCACTCGGGCGCCCAGGAGGGCGGGCGCCGGCGGCCACGGCGCGGCCGGCTGGAGCCGTGTGGGCTAGGGCGGCGACCATCGAGGGGGCCGCGGGTACTGGGCGTCGAGTGCGGGCGTGCGTGCCCGAGGCCACCAGAGGGCGGGGAGCACTCTGGCGCCCAGGAGGGCGGGCGCCGGCGGCCACGACGCGGCCGGCTGGAGCCGTGTGGGCTAGGGCGGCGACCATCGAGGGGGCCGCGGGTACTGGGCGTCGAGTGCGGGCGCTTGGGCGCCAGCTCGCATGGGCACACGCCCAGGGGCGCGGTAGCGGCCATAGCAGACGCCGACGGCGCTGGCCGGCGACCAGGGGTGAATCGAGGACGGTCGTCGGTGCGGGGCAAACGGCGAAAGGGAGTAGCCAGTGATGAGCACGCGCGCGACGCGGTGTGTGGGGCGGAGCGGCAGGCGGCTCTGCGGTGTGAGAGGGCGTGGGTGGCGCGGCCACGCCGGACCAGGGCGCGGCGACCGCGAGATGGCACGGGGATGCATGGGAGCACGGGCCGGGCAGCATCTGCAACGGGGAGCGGTGGCCACGCTCGACGACTGAGACGAGGGGGAGGGGGAAGCGGGGCGCGTGAGCAGCGACGGGAGCGGGGCCGCGGCGGCGCACGGGTTCCAGGGGCACGGGCTCGCGCGCCCGGGCGCGTGCAAGCCGGTGGACAGAGGGGATTATTGAGGGGCAGCTCACGGTGTGGTGTAGGGTCAGGGGCAATGGGGGGGGGGGGCGAGGGGGAGGACGGAGACGACCAGTCGACGGGGAGGCAGACCGGCGGGGAGGGGCTCCGGCGACGGCGTCGGGGTCGCCGCGGTTGTAGGGGGCGAGCGCCCCCGATCCAGATCCACGCGGGGAAGGGGAGAGAGATCGGGGGAGTGGGGAAAGGTGGGCTGACGGGGGGTGTTAGGGTTTGCGGGTGTGAGGGGGGAGGCCTAAGTAGGCCAGGTGGTAGTGGGGTGGGCCGGCCGGGTAGCGGCCTGGTGGCCGAAGCCCAGTGAGGGGGGGGGGTCTCCCCCTTTTTTTGTTGTTGTTAGTTTTTTTTTTATTTTTTTGTTTTCCTTTTATCTTATTTCCTTTCTATTTTAATTCCTTTTAAATATTTAGGCCTTTTATAAAAGCATGGTCCCTTCACCATAATTACCTAGGCATTTATTTGCACACTCCGAACATTTTTGTTTTAGTGTTTGAAAAGTTTTATTATTTGCCAAATTTTGAATTTGAATAGTAATCTGTTTCGAACTAACTCGAGATTAGCAACAGTAATCGAAGTGACGTGACATCATTAGCAGAGGTTACTGTAGCTTGATTATCCGGGCGTCACAATTCTCCTCTACTACAAGAAATCTCGTCCCGAGATTTAGGAGCGGTTATAAGGGGGAAGGGATCTGGTTACGAAATTCTAACGATTCTTCTCGGTCATAGTTGCTCTTCTCGAAGAGGTTGATCCATTACGTTGATGTCTTCATCCCTATGCTTCAGTGATCATGATGAAGCCGACATCCTTTCTTCGAGAACTCCATTGTACTTACGAGAGAATAAAGGGTAGGTTTTCCGGGAGAACGAACCTCTGCAAGGTTGACTAACTGGTCGACAACATCGAGGAAGGTGGCGGAAAGTAAATCTCGAATTGAAACTTAAGGAAATATCGAGAGCAAAGTAAGGGGGTATCATGAGAAGTTTCAAACGGATAGTCAATCATTCGATGTCTAATCAGAAGGTGAATGGGTTTAGAGCAATGTGAATAAGCATTGCATCTGAAACCTGAAAAGATCAACAAGTAGGTGGCCCGTGAATTACCTACAAAGTCAAGCGCGAGGAATAACTTTGACAACAGGGTGTACAGGAGAGTTAGGTTTTGATCCTGTGGAACTGTGGGTTATGGGCCCACCATGTGGGTTAAAAATAGGAGTGGTGACATCTCGCACGGTCACGATAGCAAGGCATGTCAGAGGGTAGCCTATCGGTTATGTCGGCAACAATGTCGGTACCAAGGGCGAGGGATGAGGAGAACCATTTTCCTGCTCGTTGAACGAGGCGTACCAATAGGTAAAATTCTCGTCCATCGGTGGTGATCGGAATGCTATTGACAATTCCAACAGGGTCTTACTGACACGGTTGTACACCAAGGTGTTTACTTAAGCAGAAGAATGTTACTGCTTAGATTCTATGGATCACAAGGAAGGTTAAACAAATCAATGGAAAGGAAAATGTGATCATCAGATCAGACATAACAATGGTAAGGAAAATGTGTTTGACACCTATACCAGGGGTATACCCTTCCCAAGGACAAGCAGAGCATGATATCCATGACGGGATATAAGGTAGAAAACTTTTTAGGTAGGGGAGAGAAATTTCATGACATTACCCATACAGAGGTGTTTGGATAATTGAGCAGGAAACCTTTAGTATTGGGCTTCAAATGTCCTTGTTGAAAATCGGAGTACCATAGACATGCTTCGAGATAGCATTGACATGGTCTACAAGAAAAGGTCGTACTTTGGATACACGAAGGATTCATCAGGAACAACTTATAGAATAAGTCTTACAGTTTCCTCATGGAAGAATGGATAACATTGCTAAAGGGAACTATAACAATAGGTCCTCCGGCCAGGTGTGCTAGGCATGACATCATCTTACCGGGTCATATATAAAGACCAATGTTATAAGTCTTGGAAATATGTTCAAGCCATCATAGCTGACCGAGTTTCAGATTTGATTGGTGTCAGGATATCTCAGACTCAGGATGCCTGAGAAGAAGAGGTGCAACACAAATTGACAAGATGACAATGTAAGATCCTCGGGAAATGAACGATGGAAGCGAGTTCCGAAACAAGAGTTCATCAGTAAGCCAAGGAGAGGATGAGGAGGTGGCTGATGGACTCAGTAACAATTCATCAAGAATTTCAAAGGATGGATTTCCAGAATTATGTGAACAAGGAGATAGCATTTGTCAAATCAAATGATATAATGAGATATGCTCGAGGAAAACATACCCAATTAAACATCAGTCGAAAGGTGCAGCCGAAATATGGGCTTAAGTAGCATGACCGATGTTAGAATGGTGGTTCGATAACCTATGGTCTAAGAATGAAATGTCGACCATTAACTTCAACACAATAAGGTTACTAGAAGTTTTGAACTCACACCTCATAGTTCAATGGTTGGCAATCCGGTTAGAAACAACACCGGCATCAAGAATTTCCTAAGAGGTGGTGAAACTCTGACAACATTCTTGATATAGAAGACAGTAATACTACAAGGTAGAACATAAGATAAGCTGGTTAGCAAGGAGCTCCATAACATGATCAAGTTTGTGATGAAGGGAAGGTAAGGATGTTGTCGATGGTAACTCAAATTACCAAGGAACGAGGATGGCACTTATCATCAAGAATTCCATTGATTTTCTGGAAGGAGTCAAAATGTTGATGATGAACACGACAATTTGTTGTCGAGAGGATCCACGAAGAAGCAATTGATCAGCGACTGCATCAAGCAAAAGGATTGATGCAGGGAAAGATTATTGGAGCCACGGATACGACACAAACTCGGGGTCAAGTTTGTTGTTCGAGGTGAAACAATAAGACGAGGAAAATCAACGTAAGATTAGCTCACCGTCGAAATTTATGTTCCGGAAATAAGGCCAGGTAGCACAGTTAAAAAGTTGCACGATAAAGATATAGCCGATCAGGCTATGAATGACTTGAAGGATTATTAAACTCATAAGCAACAAAAATTACTTGAGTTATTTAATCGGAGTGCGGATCGATTCACTTATCGGTGTTCTCGAGTGACTATTAACTCAGAACCCGAGGGGGACTGGAATCGGCGAGAATAATATTTGATGAAGAACTCATAAGAAGTTGTGTAGTTCCGTGATGTCCTCGAGGTACCAGAGGGTATACTCGAAGGTAGATCAAACTAAAGGTTGGATTGGGGTATTGATCCATAGAAGGCAAGTGCTTAAACTTGCACGAGAAATGGTATTTAAAGGAGAACATGGTCGGAAACAACGATCATAAATGATCGAACCACGGATATAAGATGAACTTATATCAAGGGGGTAATTATTTTTACGAGCAGCTTCCATGATAAGTTATACATCATGTCCACGGGCATGAACGCAAGGTTCAAGGTCGACTCCCACTTCCTCAATGTATAACCTTCCATTCACTTCTCGCTTTGATAAAGGCATTAGTGTTGAAAGTTTTACCTGGTGAAATACCAGGTGAGTATGACTAGTGAAAACTTCCGAGTTCACACATATTAAGGAAGGCATAGGTTCAACCCGTCAGGGTATCATGGAAACATATACCACAAGCTTCAATAGTAAATACCACCAGCTCGAAAACAGAGCATGATTGAGAAAACAGAGGATACAATTTACCCAGGGCTTTATATATCTGTGGAAAGACTCACAAGGTTATTTCAATATGAAGGACACCATCGGGTAAATCCAACAAAGGACCCGATGGTCCTCAAGGGATCTGATGTGAGCATCGGTACTCAACCAAAGGAATAAACAATGCAAGGAGATCAGACTATAGAAACAACTGACTAATTCAAAGCTCAAATGCAGAAGGATTATGATTCCCGATCAAGGGATCAGAAGCAAACGCTCTTATTAAGGATGGATAAGTTGCGTAGACTTAGGGGTACAATCAATGGCAATCCGACTGGTCGGGAACCAACTCATGTTTAAAAGGATGTCTGAGCCGGAAAGATAATTTAGAAGGGTTGATAGATGATTGTGTGCATTCGCACACATGTTGAATCAATAGGATCAAAATGACGGTGTCAAAAGATACTAGTGAATATTGCTAGTGATATGGGAGCATCCATAATGTAAGCATACAAGTATTTGCAGAGCATTAGTTGCTAAGGATTTTCGGAGGATTGAATAGTATGTCAAAGACTTTTGTGAATCACCTGAACAACTGGGGATGAGCGGATACTCGGAAAGTGCAAGAAATTATCCGTAGGGGTATTCAGGTGGAAAGGAACTGCAAGGCAGTAGAGAGAGAATTTCGGGGTATCTTGTAATAACAAGATCAACTAGGAAACATCGTATGAATGGCGAATATACGTGGTTATCCACAGGGGTTTATCGATGGAAGGGAATTGCAAAAGCGACGCCATGAAGTCTCAAGAGAACATCGGAGAGTATCTTCGGATTCTTCTGGGGCAGCAGGCGATCATCTGTAATAAGGGGCTCTCTGGGTGGATGTGATCACGAGATCCTAGTGTTAGAGTTAGCAAAACCTTTAACCCGAAGAGAAGAGAGATCAGAATCCCAGAGTAAGGACGAGGAATAAAAGATCCTAATACCACCCAATGGCGACGTGGGCCCAGGGGCCGCACAGCCAAGTTAGTAAAACAATTTTCATTAACTAGACTCAACTTCGGCCAAGGAGTTGGAAAGGGGGATTCCTACAGGCAGTCGGCTCTGATACCAACTTGTGACGCCCCCGATTCCATCGTACACTAATCATGCACGCAAATGTGTACGATCAAGATCAGGGACTCACGGGAAGATATCACAACACAACTCTACAAATAAAATAAGTCATACAAGCATCATAATACAAGTCAGGGGCCTCGAGGGCTCGAATACAAGTGCTCGATCATAGACGAGTCAGCGGAAGCAACAATATCTGAGTACAAACATAAGTTAAACAAGTTTGCCTTAAGAAGGCTAGCACAAACGGGGATACAGATCGAACGAGGCGCATGCCTCCTGCCTGGGATCCTCCTAACTACTCCTGGTCGTTGTCAGCGGGCTGCACGTAGTAGTAGGCACCTCCAGTGTAGTAGGAGTCGTCGTCGAAGGTGGCGTCTTGATCCTGGGCTCCATCGTCTGGTTACAACAAACGGGTAGAGAGATGGGGAAAAGGGGAAACAAGGCAACCGTGAGTACTCATCCAAAGTACTCGCAAGCAAGGAGCTACACTACATATGCATGGATATATGTGTAAAGGGCCATATCAGTGGACTGAATTGCAGAATGCCAGAATAAGAGGGGGATAGCTAATCCTGTCGAAGACTACGCTTCTGGCAGCCTCCGTCTTGCAGCATGTAGAAGAGAGTAGACTGAAGTCCTCCAAGTAACAATGCATAGCATAATCCTACCCGGCGATCCCCTCCTCGATGCCCTGTTAGAGAGCGATCACCGGGTTGTATCCAACACTTGGAAGGGTGTGTTTTATTAAGTATCCGGTTCTTGTTGTCATAAGGTCAAGGTACAACTCCGGGTCGTCCTTTTACCGAGGGACACGGCTATTCGAATAGATTAACTTCCCTGCAGGGGTGCACCACATAGCCCAACACGCTTGATCCCATTTGGCCGGACACACTTTCCTGGGCCATGCCCGGCCTCGGAAGATCAACACGTCGCAGCCCCACCTAGGCACAACAGAGCGGTCAGCACGCCGGTCTAAACCTAAGCGCGCAGGGGTCTGGGCCCATCGCCCTGAGCACACCTGCACATTGCGAACGCGGCCGGAAGCAGACCTAGCCTAGTGGCGTTCCAGTCCAATCCGGCGTGCGCCACTCACTCGCTGACGTCACGAAGGCTTCGGCTGATACCACGACGCCGGGATACCCATAACTACTCCCGCGTAGATGGTTAGTGCGTATAGACCAAATGGCCAGACTCAGATCAAATACCCAGATCTCGTTAAGCGTGTTAAGTATCCGCGAACGCCGACCAGGGCCAGGCCCACCTCTCTCCTAGGTGGTCTCAAACCTGCCCTGTCGCTCCAACAGTAACTCGAGATTAGCAACAGTAATCGAGATTTGCCAAATTTTATTATTAGCAGAGGTTACTGTAGCTTGATTATGCGGGCGTCACAACACTTGCTTGCTATGTATTTACTGTTTCTTCCCCCTCTTCTCTCCGGTAGACCCCGTGACGATGCTGATGCCCCTTTGGTCGACTACGTCACCGACGACCCCTCCTTCTTGTCTGAGCAACCAGGCAAGCCCCCCCTTGATCACCAGATATCGCCCATTCTTCTCTATACTGCTTGCATTAGAGTAGTGTAGCATGTTACTGCTTTCCGTTATTCCTATCCTGATGCATAGCCTGTCCTTGTTACTACTGTTGTTACCTTTACCTGCATTCCTACCTACTTAGTTTAGGATGCTAGTTTACCATCAGTGGCCCTACATTCTTGTCCGTCTGCTGTGCTATACTATCGGGCCGTGATCACTTGGGAGGTGATCACGGGTATATACTATACTTTAAACATGATACATGTGGTGACCAAAGTCGGGTTGGCTCGAGGAGTACCCGCGAGTGATTCACGGATTGGGGGTTGAAAGGACCTTTGTCCCAACGACCCTCTGTGTGGATCTTTGTGGCAGAGCGGCAGGGCAGGTTGAGACTACCTGGGTGAGAGGTGGGCCTGGCCCTGTTCGGCGTTCGCGGATACTTAACACGCTTAACGAGATCTTGGTATTTGATCTGAGTCTGGCTACTGGCCTATACGCACTAACCAACTACGCGGGAAAGATATGGGCACTCGGCGTCGTGGTATCAGCCGAAGCCTTCGTGACATCAGCGACTGAGCGACGCGCGCCGGGTTGGACCGCGTAACGTGACTTCCGTTGTAACTGAGGTTGCTAGGTCTGCTCACCGGCCGCGTTCACAACGTGCAGGTGTGCTCAGGGCGATGGGCCCAGACCCCTGCACGCTTAGTTTTAGACCGGCGTGCTGACAGCTCTGTTGTGCCTAGGTGGGGCTGCGACGTGTTGATCTTCCGAGGCCGGGCATGACCCAGGAAAGTGTGTCCGGCCAAATGGGATCAAGCGTGTTGGGTTATGTGGTGCACCCCTACAGGGAATTTAATCTATTCGAATAGTCGTGTCCCTCGGTAAAAGGACGACCCGGAGTTGTACCTTGACCTTATGACAACTAGAACCAGATACTTAATAAAACACACCCTTCCAAGTGCCAGATACAACCCGGTGATCGCTCTCTAACAGGGCATTGAGGAGGGGATTGTCGGGTAGGATTATGCTATGCGATGCTACTTGGAGGACTTCAGTCTACTCTCGTCTACATGCTGCAAGACGGAGGCTGCCAGAAGCGTAGTCTTCGATAGGATTAGATATCCCCCTCTTATTCTGGCATTCTGTAGTTCAGTCCACTGATATGGCCCTTTACACATATACCCATGCATATGTAGTGTATCTCCTTGCTTGCGAGTACTTTGGATGAGTACTCACGGTTGCTTTCTCCTTCTTTTCCCCTATCCCTTCTACCTGGTTGTCGCAACCAGATGTTGGAGCCCAGGATTCAGACGCCACCGTCGACGACGACTCCTACTACACCGGAGGTGCCTACTCGTGCAGCCCGCTGGCGACGACCAGGAGTAGTTTAGGAGGATCCCAGGCAGGAGGCCTGCGCCTCTTTCGATCTGTATCCCAGTTTGTGCTAGCCTTCTTAAGGCAAACTTGTTTAACATATGTCTGTACTCAGATATTATTGCTTCCGCTGACTCGTCTATGATCGAGCACTTGTATTCGAGCCCTCGATGCCCCTGGCTTGTATTATGATGCTTCTATGACTTATTTTATTTGTAGAGTTGTGTTGTGATATCTTCCCGCGAGTCCCTGATCTTGATCGTACACATTTGCGTGCATGATTAGTGTACGATTGAATCGGGGGCGTCACAGCGGCGTCAATGACGGAGGAGGCGGGAGGCGAGGGTTGGTTGTTGGCCAGGGGGAGGGAGGCCAATGTGCCACAGACCAGCGGGCCCGGGTACAGGAGTAGGCGATCGCGTGCGCGGCCGTCTCGTATCCGCGCCGACGCAAATCAAGCTAAAAAATGGGCCAGGAATGGGTCGCCCGCGAACGAAAAACGGACGCGCGTCCGTTTGGGTCAGCGCGTTGGGACGCCTTTTCTGTCCGCGACGACCCAAACGAACCGCCGCGGACGAAATGGGTCGCCCCATTGGAGTTGCTCTAAGAGCACCTCCAAGGCGCCGACCAAACGGACGCACGTTTTGTCCGCTTTTCATCCGTTTGGGTCGGCCAGGCGGACGTGCGCGTCCGCATTTTCATATGGGTCGGCAGGTGCGCCCAACGGGAGACGGACCCAAATTTGCCGGCATAGAAAAAAATAGGTCATAGAAATAAACATAATTAAACATTAAACTGACCGGTTAACTGCCGGTCAAAGTCCACTTAAACCTAATTAAACATTAATTAAAAAAGTCTGCGCCCGCACGCTGCCCTAGACGTCCTCCGCCTTGCCCTTGCCCTTGACGACGCCTGAAGGAAATATGCCCTAGATGCAATAATAAAGTTATTATTTATTTCCTCATATCATGATAAATATTTATTATTCATGCTAGAATTGTATTAACTAGAAACATAATACATGTGTGAATACATAGACAAACATAGTGTCACTAGTATGCCTCTACTTGAATAGCTCGTTGATCAAAGATGGTTGAGTTTCCTATCCATAGACATGAGTTGTCATTTGATTAATGGGATCACATCATTAGGAGAATGATGTGATTGACATGACCCATTCAGTTAGCTTAGCACTTGATCGTTTAGTATGTTGCTATTGCTTTCTTCATGACTTATACATGTTCCTATGACTATGAGATTATGTAACTCCCGAATACCAGAGGAACACTTTGTGTGCTACCAAACGTCACAACGTAACTGGGTGATTATAAAGGTGCTCTACAGGTGTCTCCGATGGTGTTCGTTGAGTTGGCATAGATCTAGAATAGGATTTGTCACTCCGATTGTCAGAGAGGTATCTCCGGGCCCTCTCGGTAATGCACATCACTATAAGCCGTGCAAGCAACGTGACTAATGAGTTAGTTATGGGATGATGCATTACGGAACGAGTAAAGAGACTTGCCAGTAACGAGATTGAACTAGGTATTGAGATACCAACGATCGAATCTCGGGCAAGTAACATACCATGACAAAGTGAACAACGTATGTTGTTATGCGGTTTCACCGAAAAAGATCTTCGTAGAATATGTAGGAACCAATATGAGCATCCAGGTTCCGCTATTGGTTGTTGATCGGAGACGTGTCTCGGTCATGTCTACATAGTTCTCGAACCCGTAGGGTCCGCACGCTTAAAGTTCTATGATGATTGGTATTATGAGTTTTTGTGTTTTGATGTTCCGAAGGTAGTTCGGAGTCCCGGATATGATCATGGACATGACAAGGAGTCTCGAAATGGTCGAGACGTAAAGATTGATATATTGGACGACTATGTTCAGACACCGGAAGTGTTTCGGGAGGTTTCGGACATATACCGGAGTATCGTGGGTTACCAGAACCCCCCGGGGAGTATATTGGGCCTAATGGGCCCTAGTGGGACAAGGAGGGGGGTGGTGAAAGCACAAGTGCTCCCTAGGTGGTTTTGGTAATTGATGTCAACATATCTCTTGTTGGACTAACACTTTTATCTAGTATGTTTCAGATAAGTTCAACAATGGAGTGGCATGGACTAAAGGATGTGGGAACTCCTTCAAGATGCTAAGGACAAAGGATTGGCTAAAGCTTCAAGCTCAAGACTCTTCATTTTACATTTTAGTGATCCAAGATCACATTGAGTCTATAGGAAAAGCCAATACTGTCAAGGAGGGATGAGGTGTTGCTTAATGAGCCTCTTGCTTCATGTGCTTAGGGATATGCTCCAAAACCCTCAGCTACTTTCCCACTTCCACATATAAAACTAAAGTCAAACTCGGCCCTACCGATTCTTTCTATCCGGCGCCACCGAGTTTCACATGTCATAGCCACTGCCAAACCCTAAGCAAATCGGTTCTACCGATAGGTATCTCGGTCTCGCCAAGATGGGATTGTAATCTCTTTGTGTATGTCCATTACCAAAATCGGTCTCACCAAGTTTAGGCAATCGGTACTACCGAGATTAAATGCAAACTCTCTGGTTAACTTATTACCAAAATCAGTCCAACCGAGTTTAGTAATCGGTCCCACCGAGTTTTCCTGACCAACTCTCTGGTTAGCTAATTACCAAAATCGGTCTCACCGAGTTTGTGTAATCAGTCTCACCGAGATTACGTTATGCCCTAACCCTAACCATATCGATCCTACCGAGTTGCATATCGGTCCCACCGAAAACCCTAACGGTCACTAGGTTTACTAAATCGGCCCGACCGAGTTTGTTGATTCGGTCCCACCGAGATTGGTAAATTGTGTGTAACGGTTAGATTTTGTGTGGAGGCTATATATACCCCTCCACCTCCTCTTCATTCATGGAGAGAGCCATTAGACTAAGCCTACACTTCCAGCATCCTATTTCTGAGAGAGAACTACCTACTCATGTGTTGAGGCCAAGATATCCCATTCCTACCATATGAATCTTGATCTCTAGCCTTCCCCAAGTTGCTTTCCACTCAAATCCTCATTCCACCAGATCCAAATCCTATGAGAGAGAGTTGAGTGTTGGGGAGACTATCATTTGAAGCATAAGAGCAAGGAGTTCATCATCAACACACCATTTGTTACTTCTTGGAGAGTGGTGTCTCCTAGACTGGCTAGGTGTCACTTGGGAGCCTCCGACAAGATTGTGGAGTTGAACCAAGGAGTTTGTAAGGGCAAGGAGATCGCCTACTTCGTGAAGATCTACCGCTAGTGAGGCAAGTCCTTCGTGGGCGACGGCCATGGTGGGATAGACAAGGTTGCTTCTTCGTGGACCCTTTGTGGGTGGAGCCCTCCGTGGACTCGCGCAACCGTTACCCTTCGTGGGTTGAAGTCTCCATCAACGTGGATGTAGGATAGCACCACCTATCCGAACCACGCCAAAAACATCAATGTCTCCAATTGTGTTTGAATTCTCCAAACCCTTCCCTTTACATTCTTGCAAGATGCATGCTTTACTTTCCGCTGATCATATACTCTTTGCATGCTTGCTTGATATGTATTATGAATGTTGAAATTGTGCCTAAACTCCACTTAAACCGAAAAAGTTTAAAAACTGCAACTTTAGCACTAAGTGTCTAATCACCCCCCTCTAGACACATCTTCTCAAGATCCTATAGGTGGCGCCCCCTTTCCTTCTCTCCCTTCCTTCTCCTCTCCTACTCCTACTTGGAAGGGGGGAGTCCTACTCCCGGTGGGAGTAGTGGGAGTAGGACTCCTCATGGGGCGTGCCATAGGAGGCCGGCCCCCTCCCCCTCCTCCACTCCTTTATATACGGGGAGGAGGGCACCCCTTGGAGACACAACAATTGATCATTGATCTCTTAGCCGTGTGCGGTGCCCCCCTCCACCACAATCCACCTCGGCCATATCGTAGCAGTGCTTAGGCGAAGTCCTGCGTCGGTAGCTTCATCAACACCGTCACCACGCCTTCGTGCTGATGAAGCTTTTCCCGAAGCTCTACTGGATCGTGAGTTCGCGGGACGTCACCGAGCTCAACGTGTGCTGAACGCGGAGGTGTCGTACGTTCGGTACTGAGGATCGATCGACCGTGAAGACGTACAACTACATCAACTACGACTACATCAGTTGACCATGAAGACATTCGCAGGACACACCAAGATGAAGAAGACGAGGAAATGCATCAAGACAAACGTCAACAACCTCCTTTTCCACCACGACAAGATAACGACAACGCCAACAATGAAGAAGGCCAAGAAGAAGAACAAGATGAAGAAGATGTTCAACGAAGACCCAAGCAAAAGCTCTCACGAGTTCGAGCAAGAATTGCTAAGGACCATCCCGTCGAGCAAATCTACAATGATATTCAAACCGGGAGAATCACTCGCTCAAAAAATCGTTTAGCTAACTTTTGTGAAAACTATTCATTCATCTCTAGCATTGAACCTATGAAGGTTGAAGAAGCATTGTAAGATCCGGACTGGATAAACGCTATGCATGAAGAGCTACACAACTTTGAGAGAAACCAAGTTTGGACATTGGATGAGAAGCCCGACAACAACCACAACATCATTGGTACCAAATGGGTGTTTCGCAACAAGCAAGATGAAGATGGACAAGTGGTTCGCAACAAAGCACGTCTCGTCGCCCAAGGCTACACACAAGTCGAAGGTATGGACTATGGTGAGACATATGCTCCCGTTGCTAGACTTGAGTCCATTCACATCTTACTTGCCTATGCTAATCACCATAATATCACCTTGTACCAAATGGACATTAAAAGTGCTTTTTTAAATGGGGAAATAGAGGAGGAAGTTTATGTCAAACAACCTCCCGGCTTTGTCAATCCTAAGAAACCAAATCATGTTTACAAACTTCACAAAGCCCTTTATGGTCTTAAATAAGCTCCTAGAGCATGGTATAAATGCTTGACCAAGTTCCTTATTGCAAGTGGTTTTGAAATTGGAAAAATTGATTCCACACTTTTTACTAAAAGGGTTAATGGAGAACTATTTGTATGCCAAATTTATGTTGATGATATCATATTTGGTTCAACTAACCCTCTTTTTAGTGAAAAGTTTGGAAAGCTAATGTCGAAGAAGTTTGAGATGTCTATGATGAGTGAACTCAAATTCTTTCTCGGTTTGCAAATCAAGCAAACTAAGGAAGGTACATTTGTCTCTCAAACGAAGTACACCAAAGACTTATTCAAGAAGTTCAATATGCAAGAATGCAAAGGTATGCCTACACCCATGCCTACTAGGACATCTTGATTTGACCAAAGATGGGGAACCGGTTGATCAAAAGGTTTATCGCTCTATGATTGGTTCATTGTTATACCTATGTGCTTCATGTCCCGATATCATGCTAAGTGTATGCATGTGTGCAAGATATCAAGCTGCTCCTAAAGAATGTCATCTTAAGGCCGTGAAAAGGATAGTGAGATACTTAATTCATACACCAAATTTTGGCATTTGGTATCCTAAGAGGGCATCTTTCGATCTTGTTGGCTACTCTGACTCGGACTATGCCAGAGACAAGGTTGATAGAAAGTCCACTTCGGGTACTTGTCAATTTCTTGGTAGATCTCTTGTGTCTTGGTCCTCCAAGAAACAAAACTCGGTATCCTTATCTACCACCGAAGCGGAGTACATCGCTGCTGGTTCATGTTGTGCTCAATTACTTTGGATGACCCAGACTCTTAAAGATTATGGGATATATGTGAAACATGTTCCGTTGCTTTGTGACAATGAAAGTGCTATCAAAATTGGTCATAATCTTGTACAACATTCTCGAACTAAGCATATTGAAGTTCGTCATCATTTCATTTGAGATCATGTTGCTAAGGGTGACATTAATCTTAAGCATGTTCGCACCGATAAGCAATTAGCAGATATATTCACTAAACCACTTGATGATAAAGTGTTTTGCAGGTTGAGAGGTGAATTGAACATTATTGATGCTTCGAACTTGGAGTAGGAACTCCATTGGATACATGCAAGACATGAGCTTATGACTAATCCATGATATATCTCTTATGATGATTATCTTATGTCTTGGACAAATTTGCATCTTGCATGTTATCTTACCCATGTAGGTACTTGGTTGAATCTAATTCTATGAGATTGCAACTCACTCACATCTTGAGCAATCTCTACATCACCAAGTCTCTACACAATGGTGGTTGAAGACAAGGAAGCACAAAACCATTCAAACATATCCTTTGACAAATTCTATGTTGAGCTTCATGATTGTCATTTTTGGATACACAAGTTCTCTTCCTTGCAAGAACTAACCCATATAGGTAGATGGACTCAAATTCCAAGTGGTGCTCCCAATTCTTGATGAGCTACATCAACCTTGAGCACCCACACAAGTTCAACTGCATGAGCAAGATCCATGCCACCACCCAAGGTATGTTATTCCATCTTAGAGAAGCTTTACTCCATGTCATGAGTCAAAGCAACTCAACAAGATGTGAATACATCAAGATGCTTAAACGAAAAATGGTAACCCCATTTTGTGCTTAAACGATGAGTATGACCTATGATCAAATGCTCTCACTTGACTCCTAAGTCAATATACTCTAACATAGGTGACTATGTCACCGCCCAACTCTAGATGAAGTTCTCTTGTGTTCCTTTATGTGTTGTTGCATTTGTCTCATGCATATTTGTTTTCTTTAAAAAAACAAAAAAAACTTCATCTAGATCTTTCAGTTTCTTGTCTTTTCTTTTTGTTTTTGTTCTGCATTTTCTGCATCCAATTCATTGCAAATCTTTCAGATAATTCATTGCAAATCTTTGCGAGATCTTACTTGTCTAGTGAGCTGAGGTGACAAGTGTTTTTCTCTATGATGAACTCGGTTTCACCGACTTGTAGTTTTCGGTCCAACCGAACCTTTTGGTACCACCGAAACATGCAACTCGGTGCCACCGATTTCACAACAGGAAAAATAGTTTGCCACTTGTTCTATATTTCTTCTGATCCAGATCCACTCAATGAATCTTGTCCTCTACAAGCAACACAGTTTTATCCATTGCTTTGTGCTGAGTCTCAAGGACCAAACCCATTCGACAGATTCCAGAAAGCCCTTCTTGGAAATAGATGTCAAGGGGGAGAGAGAGAGATCACATCAAAGCTTATCACCTACAAGGGAGAGAGTATTAAGGGGGAGAAAGAGATCTCCAGGGGGAGAGAATACTCAAGGATCCCAGATGCTTGATGTTCAAGAGGAGAGATGCCACATGTCTTTTTGGGGGAAAGACATGTTCATATGTGCTTATTTGCATTAAGCTCTATCCATTTGTATCTTTCAGCTTTGATTTTCGATTCCCTATCTTCTCCCAATATCCCATGCCAGATTCAGGGGGAGCAAGACATCTAAGGGAAAGAAATCATTCCAATTCATTGCATATCTTTACTCTTGGGGACATGTCTAATCCAATGTGGTACCTTGTACTCACTCTCTACATGTCATCCCAGTCTTGGTATTCTTGTGGTTTCTTTTGTTTGCTCTGGCTAGTGGATGTACCTGTGTTATCTAACCTTGTTTGTGCAGGTTCATTCCATCCTAAGCCAACTCAAGACTACAAGGTAAGTATATGCATCAAAATCATGAGTATGAGGAATTCTTACTTATGTACATACTGTTTGCAAGAAGGACTCATGAGCATGAAGGTATTTTCCTTAATAATTTTTGCTCTGATGCATATGGCCAAGATACATGTAACACATTGCCTACTCTATCATGGTTATGCTCTCACATGCATCTATATTTCATATTCACATGATTGCATACATGTAGGGGGAGCCTATGTTTGTTACATGTCCTTCCAAAGCTTTAATTGCTATTCTTTATATCTTTATATAACGCTTTGATGTATGTTGCCATCAATTACCAAAAAGGGGGAGATTGAAAACACAAGTGCTCCCTATGTGGTTTTGGTAATTGATGTCAACATATCTCTTGTTGCACTAACACTTTTATCTAGTATGTTTCAGATAAGTTCAACAATGGAGTGGCATGGACTAAAGGATGTGGGAACTCCTTCAAGATGGTAAGGACAAAGGATTGGCTAAAGCTTCAAGCTCAAGACTCTTCATTTTTCATTTTAGTGATCCAAGATCACATTGATTCTATAGGAAAAGCCAATACTATCAAGGAGGGATGAGGTGTTGCTTAATGAGCCTCTTGCTTCATGTGCTTAGTGATATGCTCCAAAAACCTCAGCTACTTTCCCACTTCCACATATAAACCTAAAGTCAAACTCGGCCCTACCGATTCTTTCTATCCGGCGCCACCGAGTTTCACATGTCATAGCCACTGCCAAACCCTAAGCAAATCGGTTCTACCGATAGGGATCTCAGTCTCACCGAGATGGGATTGTAATATCTCCGCGTATGTCCATTACCAAAATCGATCTCACTGAGTTTAGGCAATCGGTACTACCGAGATTACAATGCAAACTCTCTGGTTAACTTATTACCAAAATCAGTCCAACCGAGTTTAGTAATCGGTCCCACCGAGTTTTCCTGACCAACTCTCTGGTTAGCTAATTACCAAAATCGGTCTCACTGAGTTTGTGTAATCAGTCTCACCGAGATTACGTTATGCCCTAACCCTAACCATATCGGTCCTACCGAGTTGCATATCGGTCCCAGCGAAAACCCTAACGGTCACTAGGTTTACTAAATCGGTCCGACCGAGTTTGTTGATTCGGTCCCACCGAGATTGGTAAATTGTGTGTAACGGTTAGATTTTGTGTGGAGGCTATATATACCCCTCCACCTCCTCTTCATTCGTGGAGAGAGCCATCAGACTAAGCCTACACTTCCAGCATCCTATTTCTGAGAGAGAACTACTACTCATGTGTTGAGGCCAAGATATTCCATTCCTACCATATGAATCTTGATCTCTAGCCTTCCCCAAGTTGCTTTCCACTCAAATCCTCTTTCCACCAGATCCAAATCCTTTGAGAGAGAGTTGAGTGTTGGGGAGACTATCATTTGAAGCACAAGAGCAAGGAGTTCATCATCAACACACCATTTGTTACTTCTTGGAGAGTGGTGTCTCCTAGATTGGCTAGGTGTCACTTGGGAGCCTCCGACAAGATTGTGGAGTTGAACCAAGGAGTTTGTAAGGGCAAGGAGATCGCCTACTTCGTGAAGATCTACCGCTAGTGAGGCAAGTCCTTCGTGGGCGACGGCCATGGTGGGATAGACAAGGTTGATTCTTCATGGACCCTTCATGGGTGGAGCCCTTCGTGGACTCGCGCAACCGTTACCCTTCATGGGTTGAAGTCTCCATCAACGTGGATGTAGGATAGCACCACCTATTCGAACCACGCCAAAAACATCTGTGTCTCCAATTGCGTTTGGATTCTCCAAACCCTTCCCTTTACATTCTTGCAAGATGCATGCTTTACTTTCCACTGCTCATATACTCTTTGCATGCTTGCTTGATATGTATTATGAATGTTGAAATTGTGCCTAAACTCCACTTAAACTGAAAAAGTTTAAAAACTGCAACTTTAGCACTAAGTGTCTAATCACCCCCCTCTAGACACATCTTCTCAAGATCCTACAGGTGGTGCCCCCTTTCCTTCTCTCCTTCTCTCCCTTCCTTCTCCTCTCCTACTCCTACTTGGAAGGGGGGAGTCCAACTCCCGATGGGAGTAGTGGGAGTAGGACTCCTCATGGGGCGCGCCATAGGAGGCCGGCCCCCTCCCCCTCCTCCACCTCTTTATATACGGGGAGGAGGGCACCCCTTGGAGACACAACAATTGATCATTGATCTCTTAGCCGTGTGCGGTGCCCCCCTCCACCACAATCCACCTCGGCCATATCGTAGCAGTGCTTAGGCAAAACCATGCGTCGGTAGCTTCATCAACAGCGTCACCACGCCGTCGTGCTGATGAAGCTTTTCCCGAAGCTCTACTGGATCGTGAGTTCGCGGGACGTCACCGAGCTGAACGTGTGCTGAACGCGGAGGTGTCGTACGTTCGGTACTGAGGATTGGTCGACCGTGAAGACGTACGAGTACATCAACCGCGTTTTCATAACGCTTCCGCTTACGGTCTACGAGGGTACATAGACAACACTCTCCCCTCTTGTTGTTATGCATCACCATAATCTTGCGTGTGTGTAGGAATTTTTTTAAAATTACTACGTTCACCAACAGTGTCATCCGAGCCAGATTTGTGCGTAGATGTTTTATGCACGAGTAGAACACAAGTGAGTTGTGGGCAATACAAGTCATACTGCTTACCAGCATGTCATACTTTGGTTCGGCGGTATTGTTGGATGAAGCGGCCCAGACCGACATTACACGTATGCTTACGCGAGACTGGTTCTACCGACGTGCTTTGCACACAGGTGGCTGGCGGGTGTCAGTTTCTCCAACTTTAGTTGAACCGAGTGTGACTACACCCGGTCCTTGTTGAAGGTTTAAACAACACTAACTTGACGAACTATCATTGTGGTTTTAATGCGTAGGTAAGAACGTTTCTTGCTCAGCCCGTAGCAGCCACGTAAAACTTGCAACAACAAAGTAGAGGACGTCTAACTTGTTTTTGCAGGGCATGTTGTGATGTGATATGGTCAAGGCATGATGCTATATTTTATTGTATGAGATGATCATGTTTTGTAACGGAGTTATCGGCAACTGGCAGGAGCCATATGGTTGTTGCTTTATTGTACGAAATGCAATCGCCATGTAATTGTTTTACTTTATCACTAAGCGGTAGCGACAGTCGTAGAAGCAATAGTTGGCGAGACGATAACGATGCTGTGATGGAGATCAAGGTGTCGCGCCGGTGACGATGGTGATCATGATGGTGCTTTGGAGATGGAGATCAAATGCACAAGATGATGATGGCCATATCATATCACTTATATTGATTGCATGCGATGTTTATCTTTTATGCATCTTATTCTGCTTTGATTGACGGTAGCATTGTAAGACGGTCTCTCACTAAAAATTTCAAGGTACAAGTGTTCTCTCTGAGTATGCACCGTTGCAAAAGTTTGTCGTGCCGAGACACCACGTGATGATCGGGTGTGATAAGCTCAACGTTCTTGTACAACAGGTGCAAACCAGTTTTGCACACGCAGAATACTCGGGTTAAACTTGACGAGCCTAGCATATACATATATGGCCTCAAAACACTGAGACCGAAAGGTCAAGCGTGAATCATATAGTAGATATGATCAACATAGTGATGTTCACCATTGAAAACTACTCCATTTCACATGATGATCGGTTATGGTTTAGTTGATTTGGATCACGTGATCACTTAGATGATTAGAGGGATGTCTATCTAAGTGGGAGTTCTTAAGTAATATGATTAATTGAACTTAAGTTTATCATGAACTTAGTACCTGATAGTAATTTGCTTGTCTATGTTGTTGTAGATAGATGGCCCGTGCTGTTGTTCCGTTGAATTTTAATGCGTTCCTTGAGAAAGCAAAGTTGAAAGATGATGGTAGCAATTACACGGACTGGGTCCGTAACTTGAGGATTATCCTCATTGCTGCACAAAAGAATTATGTCCTGGAAGCACCGCTGGGTGCCAGGCCTGCTGCACTGGCATAGCAAAGCTGATGACTACTCGATAGTTCAGTGTGCCATGCTTTACGACTTAGAACCAGGACTTCAACGACGTTTTGAACGTCATGGAGCATATGAGATGTTCCAGGAGTTGAAGTTAATATTTCAAGCAAATGCCCGGATTGAGAGATATGAAGTCTCCAATAAGTTCTACAGCTGCAAGATGGAGGAGAATAGTTATGTCAGTGAACATATACTCAAAATGTCTGGGTATAACAATCACTTGATTCAACTGGGAGTTAATCTTCCGGATGATAGTGTCATTGATAGAATTCTTCAATCACTGCCACCAAGCTACAAGAGCTTTGTGATGAACTATAACATGCAAGGGATGGATAAGACAATTCTCGAGCTCTTCGCAATGCTAAAAGCTGTGGAGGTTGAAATCAAGAAGGAGCATCAAGTGTTGATGGTCAACAAGACCACCAGTTTCAAGAAAAAGGTTAAAGGGAAGAAGAAGGGGAACTTCAAAAAGAATGGCAAACAAGTTGCTGCTCAGGAGAAGAAACCCAAGTCTGGACCTAAGTCTAAGACTGAGTGCTTCTACTACAAACAGACTAGTCACTGGAAGCGGAACTGCCCCAAGTATTTGGTGGATAAGAAGGATCGCAAGGTGAACAAAGGTATATGTGATATACATGTTATTGATGTGTACCTTACTAGAGCTCGTAGTAGCACCTGGGTATTTGATACTGGTTCTGTTGCTAATATTTGCAAATCGAAATAGGGACTATGGATTGAGCAAAGATTGGCTAAGGACGAGGTGACGATGCGCGTGGGAAATGGTTCCAAAGTCGATGTGATCGCCGTCGGCATGCTACCTCTACATCTACCTTCGGGATTAATTTTAGGCCTGAATAATTGTTATTTTGTGCCAGCATTAAGCATGAACATTATATCTGGATCTTGTTTGATGCAAGACGGTTATTCATTTAAATATGAGAATAATAGTTGTTCTATTTATATGAGTAATATCTTTTATGGTCATGCACCCTTGAAGAGTGGTCTATTTGTGTTGAATCTTGATAGTAGTAATACACATATTCATAGTGTTGAAGCCAAAAGATGCAGAGTTGATAGTGATAGTGCAACTTATTTGTGGCACTGCCGTTTGGGTCATATTGGTGTAAAGCGCATGAAGAAACTCCATACTGATGGACTTCTGGAATCACTTGATTATGAATCACTTGGTACTTGCGAACCATGCCTCATGGGCAAGATGACTAAAACGCCGTTCTCCGGAACAATGGAGCGAGCAACAGATTTGTTGGAAATCATACATACTGATGTATGTGGTCGAATGAATATTGAGGCTCGCAGTGGGTATCGTTATTTTCTCACCTTCACAGACGATTTGAGCAGATATGGGTATATCTACTTAATGAAACATAAGTCTGAAACATTTGAAAAGTTCAAAGAATTTCAGAGTGAAGTGGAAAATCATCGTAACAAGAAAATAAAGTTTCTACGATCTGATCATGGAGGAGAATATTTGAGTTACGAGTCTGGTCTACATTTGAAACAATGTGGAATAGTTTCGCAACTCACGCCACCCGGAACACCACAACGTAATGGTGTGTCCGAATGTCGTAATCGTACTTTACTAGATATGGTGCGATCTATGATGTCTCTTACTTATTTACCGCTATCGTTTTGGGGTTATACTTTAGAGACGGCTGCATTCACGTTAAATAGGGCACCATCAAAATCCGCTGAGACGGTGCCTTATGAACTGTGGTTTGGCAAGAAACCAAAGTTGTCGTTTCTTAAAGTTTGGGGCTGCGATGCTTATGTGAAAAAGCTTCAACCTAATAAGCTCGAACCCAAATCGGAGAAATGTGTCTTCATAGGATACCCAAAGGAAACTATTGGGTACACCTTCTATCACAGATCCGAAGGCAAGATATTTGTTGCTAAGAATGGATCCTTTCTAGAGAAGGAGTTTCTTTCGAAAGAAATGAGTGGGAGGAAAGTAGAATTTGATGAGTGATACGTCTCCAACGTATCTATAATTTTTGATTGCTCCATGCTATATTATCTACTATTTTGGACAATATTGGGCTTTATTATCCACTTTTATATTATTTTTTGGACTAACCTATTAACTGGAGGCCCAGCCCAGAATTGCTGTTTTTTTGCCTATTTCAGAGTTTTGTAGAAAAGGAATATCAAACGAGTCCAAACGGAATGAAACCTTCGGGAACGTGATTTTCTCACCGAACGTGATCCAGGAGACTTGGACCCTAAGCCAAGGAAGCTTCTAGGAGGGCACGAGGTAGGGGGCGCGCCCACCCCCCAAGGGCACGCCCTCCACCCTCGTGGGCACTCCACCGACGTACTTCTTCCTCCTATATATACCTACGTACCCCCAAACGATCAGATACGGAGCCAAAAACCTAATTCCACCATCGCAACCTTCTGTACCCACGAGATACCATCTTGGGGCCTGTTCCAGAGCTTCGCCGGAGGGGGCATCCACCATGGAGGGCTTCTACATCATCACCATAGCCCCTTCGACGAAGTGTGAGTAGTTTACCTCAGACCTTCGGGTCCATAGTTAGTAGCTAGATGGATTCTTCTCTCTTTTTGTATCTCAATACAATGTTCTCCCCCTCTCTCGTGGAGATCTATTCGATGTAATCTTCTTTTGTGGTGTGTTTGTTGAGACCGATGAATTGTGGGTTTATGATCAAGATTATCTATGAACAATATTTGAATCTTCTATGAATTCTTTTATGTATGATTGGTTATCTTTGCAAGTCTCTTCGTATTATCAGTTTGGTTTGGCCTACTAGATTGGTTTTTCTTGCAATGGGAGAAGTGCTTAGCTTTGGGATCAATCTTGCGGTGTCCTTTCCCAGTGACAGTAGGGGCAGCAAGGCATGTATTGTATTGTTGCCATCAAGGATAACAAGATGGGGTTTTTCTCATATTGCTTGAATTTATCCCTCTACATCATGTCATCTTGCTTAAGGGTTACTCTATTTTCTTGAACTTAATACTCTAGATGCATGTTGGATAGCGGTCGATGAGTGGAGTAATAGTAGTAGATGCAGGCAGGAGTCGGTCTACTTGTCTCGGACGTGATGCCTATATACATGATCATACCTAGATATTCTCATAACTATGCTCAATTCAGTCAATTGCTCAACAGTAATTCGTTCACCCACCGTAAAATACTTATGCTCTTGAGAGAAGCCACTAGTGAAATCTATGGCCCCCGGGTCTATCTTCATCATATTAATCTTCCATCACTTTATTATTGCCTTTGCTTTTTTACTTTGCTTTTATTTTACTTTGCATCTTTATCACAAAAATACCAAAAATATTATCTATCATCTCTATCAGATCTCACTCTCGTAAGTGACCGTGAAGGGATTGACAACCCCTTATCGCGTTGGTTGCGAGGAGTTATTTGTTTTGTGTATGTACGAGGGACTCACGCGTAGCCTCCTACTGGATTGATACCTAGCTTGGTTCTCAAAAACTAAGGGAAATACTTAGCTACTTTGCTGCATCATCCTTTCCTCTTCAAGGAAATCCAACGGAGTGCTCAAGAGGTAGCAAGAAGAATTTCTGGCGCCGTTGCCGGGGAGGTCTACGCAAAAGTCAACATACCAAGTACCCATCATAATCCCTTATCTCCCGCATTACATTATTTGCCATTTGCCTCTCGTTTTCCTCTCCCCCACTTCACCCTTGCCGTTTGATTCGCCATCTCTTTTACATTCGCCTTCTTCTTTTCGCCCCTTTCGCTTTCTTGTCGGCATGGCTAGTCTTATATTTTCTCCATTGTCTCCCGAGAACGAAGTTCTAAATTTTAAGCAAAGGGAGGGAGAAAATCTAAAAGACGCTTGGTATAGAATTTACAATGCTCAAAATAGATCTACCAGGAAGCAATCTACTTCAGTTCTTCTCCGCAATTTTTATGTAGGTGCTAATCCTTGGTATAGATATATCCTTGATACCATTACCGGAGGGAATTTCGTGGGTAGCCACACTTTTGACTCTTATAATGTTATGATAGATTTATTTGGCTCACCACCTCTTTTGGTTAATGGGACTATGTTAACTTTGGAGCATGTAATGCAAAGACTTGAAATTATTGAAAATAAAGTTGCTACCGTTGAGTTAATTGAAAATCTAGATAAAAAGATCCACAATCAAATTACCCAATATGGATCTAAGGTAAGAGTAACTTTGAAAAATATTAAGGAGAAGGAACCCATAGTTAATCAGAGAATAAATCAAGATTCCACTAGAATCGATAAACTTGAGGGTATCATTACCAACTTGGGAACCGCTTTTTCTTCCGTAAAGAATACTCCAAGTCCTCCTACTAAAATTCCCAAGCTTATGTATGTTCTTAAAAATAAGGGTGAATCCTCTAGTAAGGAAACTGTGGATCTTAAATATATAAGTATTCATCCCAATCATTTTGCTATCATTAAGGAACCATTTGCTACGAATGAATTTTTCAATTTTGTGCCTAAAAGTTTGATAATTACTAAAAAGAAAGAAATTTCTAAGGAAGATAGATGTCTCATTGAAGAATTGCCTGCCAAAGATAGCAATACCTAGATCTATCCTTGCTTTTATGCCTAGCTAGGGGCGTTAAACAATAGCGCTTTCTGGGAGGCAACCCAATTTTATTTTTAGTTTTTGTTGTTGTTTTTGCTTCTGTTTAGGAATAAATCTTTGATCTATCCTCTGGTTAGTTGTGTTTTTATGTTTTAATTAGTGTTTGTGCCAAGTTAAACCTATAGGATCTTCTTGGATGATAGTTATTTGATCTTGCTGTAATTTCCAGAAACTTTCTGTTCACGAAAGCAATTGTTAAAAAATCACCAGAACGTGATAGAATAGTGATTCCAATTGCTTCTGATCAATAAACAAATTGCCTAGGTCGTCCTATTTTGGCTGATGTTTTGGAGTTCCATAAGTTTGCGTTAGTTACAGATTACTACAGACTGTTCTGTTTTTGACAGATTCTGTTTTCGGCATGTTGTTTGCTTATTTTGATGAATCTATGGCTAGTAAAATAGTTTATAAACCATAGAGAAGTTTGAATACAGTAGTTTTAACACCAATTTAAATAAAGAATGAGTTCATTACAGTACCTTGAAGTGGTCGTTTGTTTTCTTTCGCTAACGGAGCTCACGAGATTTCTGTTGAGTTTTGTGTTGTGAAGTTTTCATGTTTTGGGTGAAATCTTTTGACGGATTGTGGAACAAGGAGTGGCAAGAGCCTAATCTTGGGGATGCCCATGGCACCCCCAAGATAATCTAAGGACACCAAAAAGTCAAAGCTTGGGGATGCCCCGGAAGGCATCCCCTCTTTCGTCTACTTCCATCGGTAACTTTACTTGAAGCTATATTTTTATTCACCACATGATATGTGTTTTGCTTGGAGCGTTTTGTATGATTTGAATCTTTGCTTTTTAGTTTACCACAATCATCCTTGCTGTACACACCTTTTGAGAGAGCCATACATGAATTGGAATTTGTTAGAATACTCTTTGTGCTTCACTTATATCTTTTGAGCTATATAGTTTTGCTCTAGTACTTCACTTATATCTTTTAGAGCATAGTGGTGGATTTGTTTTAAAGAAACTATTGATCTCTCATGCTTCACTTAGATTATTTTGAGAGTCTTAAATAACATGGTAATTTGCTTGAATAATCTTAATATGCTAGGTATACAAAAATAGTAATAGCTTTCTTATGAGTGTGTTGGATACTAAGAAAAGTTTGATGCTTGATGATTGTTTTGAGATATGGAGGTGATAATATCAAAGTCGTGCTAGTTGAGTAGTTGTGAATTTGAGAAATTCTTGTGTTGAAGTTTGCAAGTCCCGTAGCATGCACGTATGGTAAACATTATGTAACAAATTTGAAACATGAGGTGTTCTTTGATTGTCCTCCTTTATGAGTGGCGGTCGGGGACGAGCGATGGTCTTTTCCTACGAATCTATCCCCCTAGGAGCATGCGCGTAGTGCTTGGTTTTTGATGTCTTGTATGTGAGTTCTTTATGACTAATGTTGAGTCCATGGATTATACGCACTCTCACCCTTCCATCATTGCTAGCTTCTTCGATACCGTGCATTGCCATTTCTCACATTGAGAGTTGGTGCAAACTTCGCCGGTGCATCCAAACCCCGTGATATGATACGCTCTTTTACACATAAACCTCCTTATATCTTCCTCAAAACAGCCACCATACCTACCTATTATGGCATTTCCATAGCCATTCTGAGATATATTGCCATGCAACTTTCCACCATTCCGTTTGTCATGACACCTTCATCATTGTCATATTGCTTAGCATGATCATGTAGTTGACATAGTATTTGTGGCAAAGCCACCGTTCATAATTCTTTCATACATGTCACTCTTGATTCATTGCATATCCCGGTACACCGCCGGAGGCATTCATATAGAGTCATACTTTGTTCTAGTATCGAGTTGTAATCATTGAGTTGTAAATAAATAGAAGTGTGATGATCATCATTTAATAGAGCATTGTCCCCCAAAAAAGAGAAAAGTCCAAAGAAAAATAAGAAGGCCCAAAAAAAGAGAAATAAAAAGGGGCAATGCTACTATCCTTTTTTTCCACACTTGTGCTTCAAAGTAGCACCATAATCTTCATGATAGAGAGTCTCTTGTTTTGTCACTTTCGTATACTAGTGGGAATTCTTCATTATAGAACTTGGCTTGTATATTCCAACAATGGGCCTCCTCAAGTGCCCTAGGTCTTCGTGAGCAAGAAAGTTGGATGCACACCCACTTAGTTTCTTTTGTTGAGCTTTAATACATTTATAGCTCTAGTGCATCTGTTGCATGGCAATCCCTACTCCTTGCATTAACATCAATCGATGGGCATCTCCATAGCCCATTGATTAGCCTCGTTGATGTGAGACCTTCTCCTTTTTTTCTTCTCCACATAACCCCCATCATCATATTCTATTCCACCCATAGTGCTATATCCATGGCTCACGCTCATGTATTGCGTGAAGGTTTATAAGTTTGAGATTACTAAAGTATGAAACAATTGCTTGGCTTGTCATTGGGGTTGTGCATGATGAGAGCATTCTTGTGTGACGAAAATGGAGCATGACTAAACTATATGATTTTTTAGGGATGAACTTTCTTTGGCCATGTTATTTTGAGAGGACATAATTGCTTAGTTAGTATGCTTGAAGTATTATCATTTTTATGTCAATATGAACTTTTATGTTGAATCTTTCGGATCTGAATATTCATACCACAATTAAGAAGAATTACATTGAAATTATGCCAAGTAGCACTCCTCATCAAAAATTCTGTTTTTATCATTTACCTACTCGAGGACGAGCAGGAATTAAGCTTGGGGATGCTTGATACGTCTCCAACGTATCTATAATTTTTGATTGCTCCATGCTATATTATCTACTATTTTGGACAATATTTGGCTTTGTTATCCACTTTTAGATTATTTTTGGGACTAACCTGTTACCCGGAGGCCCAGCCCAGAATTGCTGTTTTTTTGCTTATTTCAAAGTTTTGCAGAAAAGGAATATCAAACGGAGTCAAAACGGAATGAAACCTTCGTGAACGTGATTTTCTCACCGAACATGATCCACGAGACTTGGACCCTAAGCCAAGGAAGCTTCAAGGAGGGCACGAGGTAGGGGGGCGCGCCCACCCCCCAAGGCGCGCCCTCCACCCTCGTAGGCCCCACAATGCTCCACCGATGTACTTCTTCCTCCTATATATACCTACGTACCCCCAAACGATCAGATACGGAGCCAAAAACCTAATCCACCGCCGCAACCTTCTGTACCCATGAGATCCCATCTTGGGGCCTGTTCCGGAGCTCCGCCAGAGGGGGCATCCACCATGGAGGGCTACTACATCATCACCATAGCCCCTCCGATGAAGTGTGAGTAGTTTACCTCAGACCTTTGGGTCCATAGTTAGTAGCTAGATGGCTTCTTCTCTCTTTTTGGATCTCAATACAATGTTCTCCCCTCTCTCGTGGAGATCTATTCGATGTAATCTTCTTTTGCGGTGTGTTTGTTGAGACCGATGAATTGTGGGTTTATGATCAAGATTATCTATGAACAATATTTGAATCTTCTCTGAATTATTTTATGTATCATTGGTTATCTTTGCAAGTCTCTTCGAATTATCAGTTTGGTTTGGCCTACTAGATTAGTTTTTCTTGCATTGGGAGAAGTGCTTAGCTTTGGGTTCAATCTTGCGGTGTCCTTTCCCAGTGACAGTAGGGGCAGCAAGGCACATATTATATTGTTGCCATCGAGGATAACAATATGGGGTTTTTGTCATATTGCATGAATTTATCCCTCTACATCATGTCATCTTGCTTAAGGCATTACTCCGTTTTCTTGAACTTAATACTCTAGATGCATGCTAGATAGCGGTCGATGAGTGGAGTAATAGTAGTAGATGCAGGCAGGAGTCGGTCTACTTGTCTCGGACGTGATGCCTATATACATGATCATACCTAGATATTCTCATAACTATGCTCAATTCTGTCAATTGCTCAGCAGTAATTCGTTCACCCACCGTAAAATACTTATGCTCTTGAGAGAAGCCACTAGTGAAATCTATGGCCCCCGGGTCTATCTTCATCATATTAATCTTCCATCACTTTATTATTGCCTTTGATTTTTTCCTTTGCTTTTATTTTACTGTGCATCTTTATCATAAAAATACCAAAAATATTATCTATCATGTCTATCAGATCTCACTCTCGTAAGTGACCGTGAAGGGATTGACAACCCCTTATCGTGTTGGTTGCCAGGAGTTATTTGTTTTGTGTAGGTACGAGGGACTCGCGCGTAGCCTCCTACTGGATTGATACCTAGCTTGATTCTCAAAAACTGAGGGAAATACTTACGCTACTTTGCTGCATCATCCTTTCCTCTTCAAGGAAATCCAACGCAGTGCTCAAGAGGTAGCAATGAGGTAACTGTACCTGCTCCCTTATTGGAAAGTAGTTCATCACAGAAACCAGTTCCTGTGACACCTACACTAATTAGCGAGGAAGCTAATGATGATGATCATGAAACTTCAGATCAAGTTACTACCAAACCTCGTAGGTCAACCAGAGTAAGATCCGCACCAGAGTGCTACGGTAATCCTGTTCTGGAAGTCATGTTACTTGACCATGGTGAACCTACGAACTATGAAGAAGTGATGGTGAGCCCAGATTCCGCAAAATGGCTTGAGGCCATGAAATCTGAGATGGGATCCATGTATGAGAATAAAGTGTGGACTTTGGTTGACTTGCCCGATGATCGGCAAGCCATCGAGAATAAATGGATCTTCAAGATGAAGACTGACGCTGACGGTAATGTTACTGTCTACAAAGCTCGACTTGTTGCGAAAGGTTTTCAACAAGTTCAAGGGGTTGACTACGATGAGACTTTCTCACCCGTAGCGATGCTTAAGTCTATCCGAATCATGTTAGCAATTGCCGCATTTCATGATTATGAAATTTGGCAAATGGATGTCAAATCTACATTCCTGAATGGATTTCTGGAAGAAGATTTGTATATGATGCAACCAAAAGGTTTTGTCGATCAAAGGGTGCTAACAAAGTGTGCAAGCTCCAGCGATCCATTTATGGACTGGTGCAAGCCTCTCGGAGTTGGAATAAACGTTTTGATAGTGTGATCAAAGCATATGGTTTTATACAGACTTTTGGAGAAGCCTGTATTTACAAGAAAGTGAGTGGGAGCTCTGTAGCATTTCTAATATTATATGTGGATGACATATTGTTGATTGGAAATGATATATAATTTCTGGATAGCATAAAAGGATACTTGAATAAGAGTTTTTCAATGAAAGACCTCGGAGAAGCTGCTTATATATTGGGCATCAAGATCTATAGAGATAGATCAAGACATTTAATTGGACTTTCACAAAGCACATACCTTGATAATGTTTTGAAGAAGTTCAAAATGGATCAAGCAAAGAAAGGGTTCTTGTCTGTGTTACAAGGTGTAAAATTGAGTAAGACTCAATGCCCGACCACTGAAGAAGATAGAGAGAAAATGAAAAGTGTTCCCTATGCTTCAGCCATAGGCTCTATCATGTATGCAATGGCGTGTACCAGACCTGATGTGTGCCTTGCCATTAGTTTAGCAGGGAGGTACCAAAGTAATCCAGGAGTGGATCACTGGACAGCGGTCAAGAACATCCTGAAATACCTGAATAGGACTAAGAATATGTTTCTCGTTTATGGAGGTGACAAAGTGCTCGTCATAAATGGTTACGTCGATGCAAGCTTTGACACTGATCCGGACGATTCTAAATCGCAAACCGGATACGTGTTTATATTGAACGGTGGAGCTATTAGTTGGAGCAGTTCTAAACAAAGCATCATGGTGGGATCTACGTGTGAAGCGGAGTACTTAGCTACTTCGGAAGCAGCAAATGAAGGAGTGTGGATGAAGGAGTTCATATCCGATCTAGGTGTCATAGCTAGTGCATCGGGTCCAATGAAAATCTTTTGTGACAATATTGGTGCAATTCCCTTGGCAAAGGAATCCAGATTTCACAAGAGAACCAAGCACATCAAGAGATGCTTCAATTCCATCCGGGATCAAGTCCAGGTGGGAGACATAGAGATTTGCAAGATACATACGGATCTGAATGTTGCGGACCCATTGACTAAGCCTCTCTGACGAGCAAAACATGATCAACACCAAGACTCCATGGGTGTTAGAATCATTACTGTGTAATCTAGATTATTGACTCTAGTGCAAGTGGGAGACTGAAGGAAATATGCCCTAGAGGCAATAATAAAGTTATTATTTATTTCCTCATATCATGATAAATGTTTATTATTCATGCTAGAATTGTATTAACCGGAAACATAATACATGTGCGAATACATAGACAAACATAGCGTCACTAGTATGCCTCTACTTGACTAGCTCGTTGATCAAAGATGGTTGAGTTTCCTAGCCATAGAAATGAGTTGTCATTTGATTAATGGGATCACATCATTAGGAGAATGATGTGATTGAACCCATCCCGTTAGCTTAGCACTTGATCGTTTAGTATGTTGCTATTGCTTTCTTCATGACTTACACATGTTCCTATGACTATGAGAGTATGTAACTCCCAAATACCGGAGGAACCTTTGTGTGCTACCAAACGTCACAATGTAACTGGGTGATTATAAAGGTGCTCTACAGGTGTCTCCGATGGTGTTCGTTGAGTTGGCATAGATCGAGAATAGGATTTGTCACTCCGATTGTCGGAGAGGTATCTCTGGGCCCTCTCGGTAATGCACATTAATACGTCCATTTTGCATCATGCTTTTATATCGATATTTATTGCATTATGTGTTGTTATTACACATTATGTCACAATAGTTATGCCTATTCTCTCTTATTTTACAAGGTTTACATGAGGAGGGAGAATGCCGGCAGCTGGAATTCTGGGCTGGAAAAGGAGCAAGTATTAGAGACCTATTCTGCACAACTCCAAAAGTCCTGAAACTCCACGGAAGTTATTTTTGGAAATAATAAAAAATATTGAGCGGAAGAAATACCAGAGGGGGCCCACACCCTGGCCACGAGGGTGGGGGGTGCGCCCCCTACCTCGTGGGCCCCCTGGTGGCCCTCCGGTGGCCATCTTCTGCTATATGAAGTCTTTCGTCCGAAGAAAAATAACAAGCAAGCTTTCGGGACGAGACTGTGCCGCCACGAGGCGGAACCTTGGCGGAACCAATCTAGGGCTCTGGCGGAGCTGTTCTGCCGGTGACACTTCCCTCCGGGAGGGGGAAATCATCGCCATCGTCATCACCAACGCTCCTCTCATCGGGAGGGGGCCAATCTCCATCAACATCTTCACCAACACCATTTCCTCTCAAACCCTAGTTCATCTCTTGTATCCAATTCTTGTCTCTAAGTCTGGGATTGGTACTTGTAGGTTGCTAGTAGTGTTGATTACTCCTTGTAGTTGATGCTAGTTGGTTTATTTGGTTGAAGATCATATGTTCAGATCCTTTATGCATATTAATACCCCTCTGATTATGAACATGAATATGCTTTGTGAGTAGTTACGTTTGTTCCTCAGGACATGGGAGAAGTCTTGCTATTAGTAGTCATGTGAATTTGGTATTCGTTCGGTATTTTGATGAGATGTATGTTGTCTCTCCTCTAGTGGTGTTATGTGAACGTCTACTACATGACACTTCACCATTGTTTGGGCCTAGAGGAAGGCATTGGGAAGTAATAAGTAGATGATGGGTTGCTAGAGTGACAGAAGCTTAAACCCTAGTTTATGCGTTGCTTCGTAAGGGGCTGATTTGGATCCATATGTTTCATGCTATAGTTAGGTTTACCTTAATACTTCTTTTGTAGTTGCGGATGCTTGCAATAGGGGTTAATCATAAGTGGGATGCTTGTCCAAGTAAGGACAGCACCCAAGCACCGGTCCAACCACATATCAAATTATCAAAGTACCGAACGCGAATCATATGAACGTGATGAAAACTAGCTTGACGATAATTCCCATCTGTCCTCGGGAGCGCTTTTCTCTATATAAGAGTTTGTCCAGGCTTGTCCTTTGCTACAAAAAGGATTGGGCCACCTTGCTGTGCTTTATTTACTTTTGTTACTTGTTGCTCGTTACAAATTATCTTATCACAAAACTATCTGTTACCTGTAATTTCAGTGCTTGCAGAGAATACCTTGTTCAAAACCGCTTATCATTTCCTTCTGCTCCTCGTTGGGTTTGACACTCTTACTTATCGAAAGGACTACGATAGATCCCCTATACTTGTGGGTCATCACACATCACTATAAGCCTTGCAAGCAACGTGACTAATGAGTTAGTTACAAGATGATGTATTACAGAATGAGTAAAGAGACTTGCCGGTAACGAGATTGAACTAGGTATTGAGATACCGATGATCGCATCTCGGGTAAGTAATATCCCGATGACAAAGAGAACAACGTATGTTGTGATATGGTTTGACCGATAAAGATCTTCGTAGAATACCTAGTTCAGGGATACCTTCCTTCTTTTCGGTGCTTCCACCTCCAAGTCTTCGGATGCAGTTATTTTGCTCCCATGAGGGGAAGGAATATCATCTTCTCCTTCCCCTTCGTATTTTGAAGAGGGAGCTTCAGCCCCTCCGGACATAGTGTTCGGCATACCTGCAGAGTGGAGGACGCTTTCGGCCTCTTCACTTTTTTTCTTGTCCTCTGGCGCTGGTACTTGATACGGCGCCGGGACCAGCATCCTCGTTAACATAGGATCGGCCGAGTCTTCGGGAAGTGGAGCTGAACATCTAATTCGTTCCGCTTTCTTTATCCAGCCCTGGTCGAAGATAGAACTCTCAGTACATTGCAACGGGATAATCAACCAAGTTGCTATCAGAAGTTGGGTGCTTACCGAGGTATCCGGACGGTTGCAGTTGAGACCGACGTCCTCTGACGTGTCCGGCCGCTGCTCTCGAGTTTTGAAGAACAGTTCCCACATCCCTTCGTGCATTGTGCCGAAGAATTGTTGAAGGGTCCGCGGTCCCTCCGGATTGAACTCCCACATACGGAGAGGTCGTCGCTGGCACGGGAGGATCCGGCGGACTAGCATCACTTGGACCACATTGACGAGGCCAACGTCCCTCTCGAGGATATTCCGGATACGACTTTGCAGCATCTGTACTTCATTAATTGATCCCCAGTCTAGCCCCTTATTTATCCACGATGCGAGCTGCAGTGGAGGGCCGGATCGGAACGCAGGTGAAGCTGCCCATTTGGTGCCGCGGGGTTCGGTGATATAGAACCACTCCTGTTGCCATGAGTTGGAGGTTTCCGTGAAGGTGCCTTTTGGCCAGACAGTGCTGACGAGCTTGCTCACCATGGCACCGCCGCACTCCGCTTGTTCCCCGTTAACTAGCTTCGGCTTCACATTGAAAGTTTTGAGCCATAGGCCGAAGTGTGGGGGGACACGGAGAAAGGCTTCACACACGACGACGAACACCGAGATGTGAAGAAAGGATTCCGGAGCCAGATTGTGAAAATCTAGCCCATAATAGAACATGAGGCCGCGAATGAAGGGGTGAAGAGCGAACCCTAACCTGCGCAGGAAGTGGGAGATGAATACAACCCTCTCGCCAGATTTTGGTGTGGGATGACCTGCCCTTTCATAGGGAGCCTGTGGGGGATTTTTGCAGTCAAGTACCTCGCCTTCCGAAGCTTCGCGATATCCTCCTCGGTGACCGAGGAGGCTGCCCACCTACCTTGGGAGATGGATCGGACATAACTAGAGGGCCTGATAACAATGGGAGAAATTGAATCCTAGGCGATGGAGCTCGAGGAAGAGGAAGGACGGGTCTGTGCCCCTTTATAAAGGCAAAGAATATCGAACGCCTCCTCATGGGCCTGAAAGCTCGCCTATTCCCAAGGGATCTCCAACAACACGATTGGATTACTCGCGCAAATATTGATGAGGATCCCGTAATAAGGGGACACGATCTCTGGCCCGAAAAGACGTGCCAATGAAAACCGTGTCTTGAAACATGAAGCGGGAGGCTAAAAAACGGTTTGAAATAATGACTGGGCGGAGACGTGGCGTCTCACTACAAAAGATGTCAGTAGATGGGACTTGTTAAATATTATACTTTCTGCGGTTGTGTGTGGTACTTGTTTTGCAGAGCCGGATACGTCTTCTATGTTAAAAGACCACTTTGGAGTATTCGGAGGAGGAACCCGCCTTGCAATGCCGAAGACAATCTGCCGCCAGACACATCGTCATTGAAGCCTGGTTTAGGGGCTACTGAGGGAGTCCTGGATTAGGGGGTCCTCGGACGTCCGACCTGTGTGACATGGGTCGGACTGTTGGGCCATGAAGATACAAGATAGAAGACTTCCTCCTGTGTCCGGATGGGACTCTCCTTTGCGTGGATGGATGATATGTCTCCAACGTATCTATAATTTTTGATTGCTCCATGCTATATTATCCACTGTTTTGGACAATACTGGGCTTTATTATGCACTTTTATATTATTATTGGGACTAACCTATTAACCGGAGGCCCAGCCCAGAATTGCTGTTTTTTGCCTATTTTAGAGTTTCGAAGAAACAGAATATCAAACAGAGTCCAAACGGAATGAAACCTTTGGGAACGTGATTTTCTCACCGAATATGATCCAGGAGACTTGGACCCTACGTCAAGAAAGAAAGGAGGTGGGCACGAGGTAGGGGGGCGCCCCCCCCAGGGCGCGCCCTCCACCCTCGTGGGCCCCCTGTTGCTCCACCGACATACTCCTTCCTCCTATATATACCTACATACCCCCAAACGATCAGATACGGAGCCTAAAACCTAATTCCTCCGCCGCAACCTTCTGTACCCATGAGATCCCATCTTGGGGCCTATTCCGGAGCTCCGCCGGAGGGGGCATCCATCACGGAGGGCTTCTACATCATCACCATAGCCTCTTCGATGAAGTGTGAGTAGTTTATCTCAGACCTTCGGGTCCATAGTTAGTAGCTAGATTGCTTCTTCTCTCTTATTGGATCTCAATACAATGTTCTCCCCCTCCCTCGTGGAGATCTATTCGATGTAATCTTCTTTTTGCGGTGTGTTTGTTGAGACCGATGAATTGTGGGTTTATGATCAAGATTATCTATGAACAATATTTGAATCTTCTCTGAATTCTTTTATGTATCATTGGTTATCTTTGCAAGTCTCTCCGAATTATCAGTTTGGTTTGGCCTACTAGATTGGTTTTTCTTGCATTGGGAGAAGTGCTTAGCTTTGGGTTCAATCTTGCGGTGTCCTTTCCCAGTGACAGTAGGGGCAGCAAGGCACGTATTGTATTGTTGCCATCGAGGATAAAAAGATGGGTTTTTTATATCATATTGCATGAATTTATCCCTCTACATCATGTCATCTTGCGTAAGGCGTTACTCTGTTTTCTTGAACTTAATACTCTAGATGCATGCTGGATAGCAGCCGATGAGTGGAGTAATAGTAGTATATGCAGGCAAGAGTCAGTCTACTTGTCTCGGACGTGATGCCTATATACATGATCATACCTAGATATTCTCATAACTATGCTCAATTCTGTCAATTGCTCAACAGTAATTCGTTCACCCACCGTAAAATACTTATGCTCTTGAGAGAAGCCACTAGTGAAATCTATAGCCCCCGGGTCTATCTTTATCATATTAATCTTCCTACACTTTATTATTGCCTTTGCTTTTTTACTTTGTTTTTATTTTACTTTGTTTCTTTATCACAAAAATACCAAAAATATTATCTATGATATCTATCAGATCTCACTCTCGTAAGTGACCGTGAAAGGATTGACAACCCCTTATCGCGTTTGGCTGCGAGGAGTTATTTGCTTTGTGTAGGTACGAGGGACTCGCGCGTAGCCTCCTACTGGATTGATACCTTGGTTCTCAAAAACTGAGGGAAATACTTACGCTACTTTGCTGCATCATCCTTTCCTCTTCAAGGAAATCCAACGCAGTGCTCAAGTGGTAGCAAGAAGAATTTCTGGCGCCGTTGCCGGGGAGTCTACGCAAAAGTCAATATACCAAGTACCCATCACAATCCCTTATCTCCCTCATTACATTATTTTACATTTGCCTCTCGTTTTCCTCTCCCCAACTTCACCCTTGCCATTTTATTCGCCTTCTTCTTTTTGCCCCTTTCGCTTTCTTGTCGTCATGGCTAGCCTTATGTCTTCTCCGTTGTCTCCCAGGAAGCAATCTACTTCAGTTCTTCTCCGCAATTTTTATGTAGGTGCTAATCCTTGGTATAGATATATCCTTCATACCATTACCGGAGGGAATTTCTTGGGTAGCCACACTTTTCACTCTTATAATGCTATGATAGATTTATTTGGCTCACCACCTCTTTTGGTTAATGGGACTTTGTTAACTTTGGAACATGTAATGCAAAGACTTGAAATTATTGAAAATAAAGTTGCTACCATTGATTTAATTGAAAATCTATATAAAAAGATCCACAATCAAATTACCCAATATGGATCTAAGGTAGGAGTAACTTTGAAAAATATTAAGGAGAAGGAACCCATAGTTAATGAGAGAATAAATCAAGATTCCACTAGAATCGATAAACTTGAGGGTATCATTAGCAACTTGGGAACCACTTATTTTTCCATAAAGAATACTCCAAGTCCTCCTACTAAATTTTCCAAGCTTATGTATGTTCCTAAAAATAAGGGTGAATCCTCTAGTAAGGAAACTTCGGATCTTAAATCTATAACTATTCATCCCAATCTTTTTGCAATCATTAAGGAACCATTTGCTACAAATGAATTTTTCAATTTTGTGCATAAAATTTTGATAATTACTAAAAATAAAGAAATTTCTAAAGATGATAGATGTCTTATTGAAGAATTGCCTGCCAAAGATGGCAAAACCTAGATCTATCCTTGCTTTTATGCCTAGCTAGGGGCGTTAAACGATAGCGCTTGTTGGGAGGCAACCCAATTTTATTTTTAGTTTTTTTTGCTTTTTGCTTATGTTTAGGAATAAATCTTTGATCTAGCCTCTGGTTAGATGTGTTTTTATGTTTTAATTAGTGTGTGTGCCAGGATCTTCTTGGATTATAGTTATTTGATCTTGCTGTAATTTCCAGAAACTTTCTGTTCACAAAAACAATTGTTGAAAATCGGAAGAACGTGATAAAATAGTGATTCGAATTGCTGCTGATCAATAAACAAATTTCCTAGGTCTTCCTATTTTGACTGATTTATTGGAGTTCCAGAAGTTTGCATTAGTTACAGATTAATACAGACTATTCTGTTTTTGACAGATTCTGTTTTTCGTGTGTTGTTTGCTTATTTTGATGAATCTATGGCTAGTAAAATAGTTTATAAACCATAGAGAAGTTGGAATATAGTAGGTTTAACAACAATTTAAATAAACAATGATTTCATTACAGTACCTTGAAGTGGTCTTTTTTTTCTTTCGCTAACGGAGCTCACGAGATTTCTGTTGAGTTTTGTGTTGTGAAGTTTTCAAGTTTTGGGTGAAATCTTTTGATGGATTATGGAACAAGGAGTGGCAAGAGCCTAAGCTTGGGGATGCCCATGGAACCCCCAAGATAATCTAAGGACACCAAAAAGTCAAAGCTTGGGGATGCCCCGGAAGGCATCCCCTCTTTCGTCTACTTCCATCGGTAACTTTACTTGGAGCTATATTTTTATTCACCACACGATCTGTGTTTTGCTTGGAACGTCTTGTATGATTTGAGTCTTTGATTTTTAGTTTAACACAATCATCCTTGCTGTACACACCTTTTGAGAGAGCCATACATGATTTGGAATTTGTTAGAATACTCTTTGTGCTTCACTTATATCTTTTGAGCTATATAGTTTTGCTCTAGTACTTCACTTATATATTTTAGAGCACGGTGGTGGATTTGTTTTATAGAAACTATTGATCTCCCATGCTTCACTTAGATTATTTTGAGATTCTTAAATAGCATGGTAATTTTCTTAAAAAATCCTAGTATGCTTGGTATTCAAGATTTGTAAAACTTTCTTTTGAGTGTGTTGAATACTAAGAAAAATTTGATGCTTGATAATTGTTTTGAGATATAAAGATGGTGATATTAGAGTCATGCTAGTTGAGTAGTTGTGAATTTGAGAAATACTTGTGTTAAAGTTTGTGATTCCCGTAGCATGCACGTATGGTGAACCGTTATGTGATGAAGGCGGAGCATGATTTATTTATTGATTGTCTTCCTTATGAGTGGCGGTCGGGGACGAGCGATGGTCTTTTCCTACCAATCTATCCCCCTAGGAGCATGCGCATAATACTTTGCTTTGATAACTTGTAGATTTTTGCAATAAGTATATGAATTCTTCATGACTAATGTTGAGTCCATGGATTATACACACTTTTCTTCCTTCCACCATTGCTAGCCTCTCTAATACCGCACACTATTCGCCGGTATCATACACCCACCATATACCTTCCTCAAAACAGCCACCATACCTACCTATCATGGCATTTCCATAGCCATTCCGAGATATATTGCCATGCAACTTTCCACCGTTCCGTTTATTATGACACGCTCCATCATTGTCATATTGCTTAGCATGATCATGTAGTTGACATCGTATTTGTGGCAAAGCCACCATTCATAATTATTTCATACATGTCACTCTTGATTCATTGCATATCCCGGTACACCGCCGGAGGCATTCATACAGAGTCATAGTTTGTTCTAAGTATCGAGTTGTAATTGTTGAGTTGTAAGAAAATAAAAGTGTGATGATCATCATTTTTAGAGCATTGTCCCAAGTGAGGAAAAGGATGATGGAGACTATGATTCCCCCACAAGTCGGGATGAGACTCCGGACGAAAAATAATAAAAGAGGAAAAAAGGAGAAAAGGCCCAAATAAAAAAAAGTGAGAGAAAAGAGAGAAGGGACAATGTTACTATCCTTTTACCACACTTGTGCTTCAAAGTAGCACCACGATCTTCATGATAGAGAGTCTCTCATTTTGTCACTTTCATATACTAGTGGGAATATTTCATTATCGAACTTGGCTTGTATATTCCAATGATGGGCTTCCTCAAAATGCCCTAGGTCTTCATGAGCAAGCAAGTTGGATGCACACCCACTGAGTTTCTTTTGTTGAGCTTTCATACATTTATAGCTCTAGTGCATCCGTTGCATGGCAATCCCTACTCCTTGCATTAACATCAATCGATGAGCATCTCCATAGCCCATTGATTAGCCTTGTTGATGTGAGACCTTCTCCTTTTTGTCTTCTCCACATAACCCCCATCATCATATTCTATTCCACCCATAGTGCTATATCCATGGCTCACGCTCATGTATTGCATGAAGGTTTATAAGTATGAGATTACTAAAGTATGAAACAATTGCTTGGCTTGTCATCGGGGTTGTGCATGATGAGAGCATTCTTGTGTGACGAAAATGGAGCATGACTAAACTATATGATTTTGTAGGGATGAACTTTCTTTGGCCATGTTATTATGAGAGGACATAATTGCTTAGTTAGTATGCTTGAAGTATTATTATTTTTATCTCAATATGAACTTTTATCTTGAATCTTTCGGATCTGAATATCCATACCACAATTAAGAAGAATTACATTGAAATTATGCCAAGTAGCACTCCTCATCAAAAATTCTGTTTTTATCATTTACCTACTCGAGGACGCGCAGGAATTAAGCTTGGGGATGCCTGATACGTCTCCAACGTATGTGTAATTTTTGATTGCTCCATGCTATATTATCTACTGTTTTGGACAACATTGGGCTTTATTATCCACTTTTATATTATTTTTGGGACTAACCTATTAACAGGAGGCCTAGCCCAGAATTGCTGTTTTTTTGCCTATTTCAGAATTTTGCAGAAAAGGAAGATCAAACGGAGTCCAAACGGGATGAAACCTTCGGGAACATGATTTTCTCACCGAACGTGATCCAGGAGACTTGGACCATAAGCCAAGGAAGCTTCAAGGAGGGCACGAGGTAGGGGGCGCGCCCACCCCCCCAAGGCACGCCCTCCACCCTCGTGGGCCCCATGATGCTCCACCAACGTACTTCTTCCTCCTTTATATACCTACGTACCCCCAAACGATCAGATACGGAGCCAAAAACCGAATTCCACCATCGCAACCTTCTGTACCCATGAGATCCCATCTTGGGGCCTGTTCCGGAGCTCCGCCGGAGGGGGCATCCACCATGGAGGGCTACTACATCATCACCATAGCCCCTCCGATGAAGTGTGAGTAGTTTACCTCACACCTTCGGGTCCATAGTTAGTAGCTAGATGGCTTCTTCTCTCTTTTTGGATCTCAATACAATGTTCACCCCCTCTCTCGTGGAGATCTATTCGATGTAATCTTCTTTTGCGGTGTGTTTGTTGAGACCGATGGATTATGGGTTTATGATCAAGATTATCTATGAACAATATTTGAATCTTCTCTGAATTCTTTTATGTATGATTGGTTATCTTTGCAAGTCTCTTCGAATTATTAGTTTGGTTTGGCCTACTAGATTAATTTTTCTTGCAATGGGAGAAGTTCTTAGCTTTGGGTTCAATCTTGCGGTGTCCTTTCCCAGTGACAGTAGGGACAGTAAGGAACATATTGTATTGTTGCCATCGAGGATAACAAGATGGGGTTTTTGTCATATTGCATGAATTTATCCCTCTACATCATGTCATCTTGCTTAAGGCATTACTCTATTTTCTTGAACTTAATACTCTAGATGCATGCTAGATAGCGGTCGATGAGTGGAGTAATAGTAGTAGATGCAGGAAGGAGTCGGTCTACTTGTCTCAGACGTGATGCCTATATACATCATCATACCTAGATATTCTCATAACTATGCTCAATTCTGTCAATTGCTCAACAGTAATTCGTTCACCCACCTTAAAATACTTATGCTCTTGAGAGAAGCCACTAGTGAAATCTATGGCCTCCGGGTCTATCTTCATCATATTAATCTTCCATCACTTTATTGTTGCCTTTGCTTTTTTACTTTGCTTTTATTTTACTTTGCATATTTATCACGAAAATACCAAAAATATTATCTATCATCTGTATCAGATCTCACTCTCGTAAGTGACCGTCAAGGGATTGACAACCCCTTATCGCGTTGGTTGCGTGGAGTTATTTGCTTTGTGTAGGTACGAGGGACTCACGCGTAGCCTCCTACTGGATTGATACCTTGGTTCTCAAAAACTGAGGGAAATACTTACGCTACTTTGCTGGATCATCCTTTCCTCTTCAAGGAAATCCAACGCAGTGCTCAAGAGGTAGCAATGAGGTAACTGTACCTGCTCCCTTATGAAGAAAGTATGCCCTAGAGGCAATAATAAAGTTATTATTTATTTCCTTATATCATGATAAATGTTTATTATTCATGCTAGAATTGTATTAACCGGAAACATAGTACATGTGTGAATACATAGACAAACAGAGTGTCACTAGTATGCCTCTACTTGACTAGCTCGTTGATCAAAGATGGTTATGTTTCCTAACCATAGACATGAGTGTTGTCATTTGATTAACGAGATCACATCATTAGGAGAATGATGTGAGTGACTTGACCCATTCCGTTAGCTTAGCACTTGATCGTTTAGTATGTTGCTATTGCTTTCTTCATGACTTATACATGTTCCTATGACTATGAGATTATGCAACTCCCGTTTACCGGAGGAACACTTTGTGTGCTACCAAACGTCACAACTTAACTGGGTGATTATAAAGGTGCTCTATAGGTGTCTCCGAAGGTACTTGTTGGGTTGGCGTATTTCGAGATTATGATTTGTCACTCAGATTGTCGGAGAGTTATCTCTGGGCCCTCTTGGTAATGCACATCACTTAAGCCTTGCAAGCATTGTAACTAATGAGATAGTTGCGGGATGATGTGTTACAGAACGAGTAAAGAGACTTGCCGGTAACGAGATTGAACTAGGTATTGAGATACCGACGATCGAATCTTGGGCAAGTAACATACCGATGACAAAGGGAACAACGTATGTTGTTATGCGGTCTGACCGATAAAAATCTTCATAGAATATGTAGGAGCCAATATGAGCATCCAGGTTCCGCTATTGGTTATTGACCGGAGACGTGTCTCGATCATGTCTACATAGTTCTCGAACCCGTAGGGTCCGCACGCTTAACGTTACGATGACAGTTATATTATGAGTTTATATGTTTTGATGTACCAAAGGTTGTTCGAAGTCTCGGATGTGATCACGGACATGACGAGGAGTCTCAAAATGGTCGAGACATGAAGATTGATATATTGGAAGCCTATGTTTGGATATCGGAGGTGTTCCGGGTGAAATAGTGATTTTACCGGAGTACCGGCGGGGTTACCGGAACCCCCCGGAGGCTATTGGGCCTTTTGGGCCCAAGTGGAAGAAAAGGAGAGGCGGGCCAAGGGGCAGCCGCACGCCCCTCCCCCCAAGTCTGAATTGGACAAGGAGGGGGGGCGGCGCCCCCCCTTTCCTTTCCCCTCTCTCCTCCTTCCCTTCCAACTCCTATTCCAACTAGGAAAGGGGGGAGTCCTACTCCCTGTAGGAGTAGGACTCCTCCTGGCGCACCCCAAGCCTGGCCGCACCTCTCCCCCCTTGCTCCTTTATATACGGGGGCAGGGGGCACCCTAGACACACAACAATTGATCTGTTTGATCTTTTAGCCGTGTGCGGTGCCCCCCTCCACCAAAGTCCACCTCGATAATACTGTAGCGGTGCTTAGGCAAAGCCCTGCGTCGGTAGAACATCAACATCGTCACCACGCCGTCGTGCTGACGAAACTCTCCCTCGACACTCGGCTGGATCGGAGTTCAAGGGACGTTATCGGGCTGAACGTGTGCTGAACGGGGAGGTGCCGTACGTTCGGTACTTGATCAATCGGATCGTGAAGACGTACGACTACATCAACCGCGTTGTGCTAACGCTTCCGCTTTCGGTCTACGAGGGTACGTGGACAACACTCTCCCCTCTCCTTGCTATGCATCACCATGTGCTTGCGTGTGCGTAGGAATTTTTTTGAAATTACTATGTTCCCCAACAGTGGCATCCGAGCCTGGTTTTATGCGTTGGTGTTATATGCATGAGTAGAACACAAGTGAGTTGTGGGCGATATAAGTCATACTGCTTACTAGCATGTCATACTTTGGTTCGGCAGTATTGTTGGATGAAGCGGCCTGGACCGACATTACGCGTACGCTTACGCGAGACTAGTTCTACCGACGTGCTTTACACACAGGTGGCTGGCGGGTGTCAGTTTCTCCAACTTTAGTTCAACCGAGTGTGGCTATGCCCGGTCCTTGCGAAGGTTAAAACAGCACCAACTTGACAAACTATCGTTGTGGTTTTGATGCGTAGGTAAGAACGGTTCTTGCTAAGCCCGTAGCAGCCACGTAAAACTTGCAACAACAAAGTAGAGGACGTCTAACTTGTTTTTGCAGGGCATGTTGTGATGTGATATGGTCAAGACATGATGCTAAATTTTATTGTATGAGATGATCATGTTTTGTAACCGAGTTATCGGCAACTGGCAGGAGCCATATGGTTGTCGCTTTATTGTATGCAATGCAATCGCCCTGTAATGCTTTACTTTATCACTAAGCGGTAGCGATAGTCGTAGAAGCATAAGATTGGCGAGACGACAATGATGCTATGATGGAGATCAAGATGTCGCGCCGGTGACGATGGTGATCATGACGGTGCTTCGGAGATGGAGATCACAAGCACAAGATGATGATGGCCATATCATATCACTTATATTGATTGCATGTGATGTTTATCTTTTATGCATCTTATCTTGCTTTGATTGACGGTAGCATTATAAGATGATCTCTCACTAAATTTCAAGATAAAAGTGTTCTCCCTGAGTATGCACCGTTGCCAAAGTTTGTCGTGGCCAGACACCACGTGATGATCGGGTGTGATAAGCTCTACGTCCATCTACAATGGGTGCAAGCCAGTTTTGCACACGCAGAATACTCAGGTTAAACTTGACGAGCCTAGCATATGCAGATATGGCCTCGGAACACTGAGACCGAAAGGTCGAGCGTGAATCATATAGTAGATATGATCAACATAGTGATGTTCACCATTGAAACTAGTCCATCTCACGTGATGATCGGACATGGTTTAGTTGATTTGGATCACGTGATCACTTAGAGGATTAGAGGGATGTCTATTTAAGTGGGAGTTCTTAAGTAATTTGATTAATTGAACTTTAATTTATCATGAACTTAGTCCTGGTAGTATTAGCATATCTATGTTGTAGATCAATAGGTCGCGTTTAGCTTCCATGTTTTATTTTTGATATGTTCCTAGAGAAAACTAAGTCGAAAAATGTTAGTAGCAATGATGCAGATTGGATCCGTGATCTGAGGTTTATCCTCATTGCTGCACAGAAGAATTATGTCCTTGATGCACCGCTAGGTGACAGACCTATTGCAGGAGCAGATGCAGACATTATGAACGTTTGGATAGCTCAATATGATGACTACTTCATAGTTTAGTGCACCATGCTTAACGACTTAGAATCGGGACTTCAAAGACGTTTTGAAACATCATGGACCATATGAGATGTTCCAGGAGTTGAACTTAATATTTCAAGAAAATACCCGAGTTGAGAGATATGAAGTCTCCAACAAGTTCTATAGCTAAAAGATGGAGGACAATAGCTCAAGCAGTGAGCATGTGCTCAGATTGTCTGGGTACTACAATCACTTGAATCAAGTGAGAGTTAATCTTCCAGATAAAATAGTGATTGACAGAATTCTCTAGTCACCATCACCAAGTTAGTAGAACTTCGTGATGAACTATAATATGCAAGGGATAATAGAAACAATTCCCAAGCTCTTCGTGATGCTGAAATCGATGAAGGTAGAAATCAAGAAAAACATCAAGTGTTGATGGTTGACGAGACCACTAGTTTCAAGAAAAGGGCAAAGGGAAGAAGGGGAACTTCAAGAAGAAAGACAAGCAAGTTGCTGCTCAAGTGAAGAAGCCCAAGTCTGGTCCTAAGCCTGATACTAAGTGCAAATACTGCAAAGGGACTGGTCACTGGAAGCGGAACTGCCCCAAGTATTTGGCGGATAAGAAGGATGGCAAAGTGAACAAATGTATATTGGATATACATGTTATTGATGTGTATTTTACTAGTGTTTATAGCAACCCCTCGGCATTTGATACTGGTTCAGTTGCTAAGAGTAGTAACTCGAAACAGGAGTTGCAGAATAAACAGAAACTATTAAAAGGCAAGGTGACGATGTGTGTTGGAAGTAGTTCCAAGATTGATATGATCATCATCGCACACTCCCAATACTTTCGGGATTGGTTTTGAAACTAAATAAGTGTTATTTGGTGTTTGCGTTGAGCATGAATATGACTTGATCATTTTTATTGTAATACGGTTATTCATTTAAATTAGAGAATAATTGTTGTTCTGTTTACATGAATAAAACCTTCTATGGTCATACACCCAATAAAAATAGTTTGTTGGATCTCGATCGTAGTGATACACATATTCATAATATTGAAGCCAAAAGATGCAAAGTTAATAATGATAGTGCAACTCATTTGTGGCACTGCCGTTTAGGTCATATTGGTGTAAAGTGCATGAAGAAACTCCATGCTGATGGGATTTTGGAATCACTTGATTATGAATCACTTGATGCTTGCGAACCATGCCTTATGGGCAAGATGACTAAAACCTCCGTTCTCCGGAACAATGGAGCGAGCAACTGACTTATTGGAAATAATACATACTGATGTATGCGATCCGATGAGTGTTGAAACCTCGTGGCGGGTATCGTTATTTGCTGACCTTCACAGATGAGTGATGAAACATAAGTATGAAACATTTGAAAAGTTCAAAGAATTTCAGAGTGAAGTGGAAAATCATCGTGACAAGAAAATAAGGTTTCTACGATCTGATCGCGGAGACAAATATTTGAGTTACGAGTTTGGTCTTCAATTAAAACAATGTGGAATAGTTTCACAAATTCGTGCCACCTGGAGCACCACAACATAATGGTGTGTCCGAACGTCATAACCGTACTTTATTGGATATAGTGCAATCTATGATGTTTCTTACCGATTTACCACTATAGTTTTGGGGTTATGCATTAGAGACAGCTGCATTCACGCTAAAAAGGGCACCATCTAAATCTGCTGAGATGACACCGTATGAACTATGGTTTGGCAAGAAACCAAAGTTGTCGTTTCTTAAAGTTTGGGGTTGGATGCTTATAAGAAAAAATTTCATCCTGATAAGCTCAAACCCAAATCGTAAAAATGTGTCTTCATAGGATACCCAAAGGAGAATGCTGGGTACACCTTCTATCACAGATCCGAAGGCAAGACATTCGTTGCTAAGAATGGATCCTTTCTAGAGAAGGAGTTTCTCTCGGAAGAAGTGAGTGGGAGGAAAGTAGAAATTGATAAGGTAATTGTACCTTCTCCCTTATTGGAAAGTAGTTCGTCACAGAAATCTGTTCCTGTGACTACTACACCAATTAGTGAGGAAGCTAATGATGACGATCATGTAACTTCAGATCAAGTTACTACCGAATCTCGTAGGTAAACCAGAGTGGGATCCGCACCAGAGTGGTACGGTAATCCTGTTCTGGAAGTCATGTTACTAGACCATGACGAACTTGTGAACTATGAGGAAGCGATGATGAGCCCAGATTCCGCGAAATGGTTTGAGGCCATGAAATCTGAGATAGGATCCATGTATGAGAACAAAGTATGGACTTTGGTTGACTTGCCCAATGATCGGGAAGCCATAGAAAATAAATGGATCTTCAAGAGGAAGACGGACGCTGATAGTAGTGTTACTATCTACAAAGATAGACTTGTCGAAAAGGGTTTTTGACAAAGTTCAAAGTGTTGACTACGATGAGATTTTCTCACTCGTATCGATGCTTAAAGTCTGTCCGAATCATGTTAGCAATTGCCGCATTTTATGAAATATGGCAAATGGATAACAAAACTGCAATCCTTAATGGATTTCTTAAAGAAGAGTTGTATATGATGCAACCAGAAGGTTTTGTCAATCCTAGATGTGTTAACAAAATGTGCAAGCTCCAGCGATCCATCTATGGACTGGTGCAAGCATCTCGGAGTTGGAATATACGTTTTGATAAGTTGATCAAAGGATATAGTTTTATACAGACTTGCGGTGAAGCCTGTATTTACAAGAAAGTGAGTGGGAGCACTACAACATTTCTGATAAGTATATGTGAACGACATATTGTTGATCGGAAATAGTGTAGAATTATTCTGCAAAGCATAAAGGAGTGTTTGAAAGGAGTTTTTCAAAAGACCTCGGTGAAGCTGCTTACATATTGAGCATCAAGATCTGTAGAGATAAATCAAGACGCTTGATAAGTTTTTTTCAATGGGTACATACCTTGACAAGATTTTGAAGTAAGTTCAAAATGGAACAGTCAAAGAAAGAGTTCTTGCCTGTGTTACAAGGTGTGAAATTGAGTAAGACTCAAAACCCGACAACGGCAGAAGATAGAAAGAGAATGAAAGTCATTCCCTATGCCTTGACCATAGGTTCCATAAAGTATGCTATGCTGTGTACCAGATCTATTGTATACCCTACACTGATTTTGGCAAGGGAGTACAATAGTGATCTAGGAATAGATCACTGGACAGCGGTCAAAATTATCCTTAGTGGAATAAGGATATGTTTCTCGGTTATGGACATGACAAAAAGGTTCGGCGTAAAGGGTTACGTCGATGCAAATTTTGGCACTGATCCAGATGACTCTAAGTCTCAATCTGGATACATATTGAAAGTGGGAGCAATTAGCTAGAGTAGAACCGTGCAGAGCATTGTAGACATAGAATTCCCAAAATACTTACGGATCTGAATATGGCAGACCCATTGACTAAACTTCTCTCACAGGCAAAACATGATCACACCTTAGTACTACCTTTGGTTGTTGGTCACATGACGATGTGAACTATGGGTGTTAATCACATGGTGATGTGAACTATTGGTATTAAATCACATGGTGATGTGAACTAGATTATTGACTCTAGTGCAAGTGGGAGACTGAAGGAAATATGCCCTAGAGGCAATAATAAAGTTATTATTTATTTCCTTATATCATGATAAATGTTTATTATTCATGCTAGAATTGTATTAACCGGAAACATAATACATGTGTGAATACATAGACAAATAGAGTGTCACTAGTATGCCTCTACTTGACTAGCTCGTTTATCAATGTCATTTGATTAACGAGATCACATCATTAGGAGAATGATGTGATTGACTTGACCCATTCCGTTAGCTTAGCACTTGATCGTTTAGTATGTTGCTATTGCTTTCTTAATGACTTATACATGCTCCTATGACTATGAGATTATGCAACTCCCGTTTATCAGAGGAACACTTTGTGTGCTACCAAACATCACAACGTAACTGGGTGATTATAAAGGTGCTCTACAGGTGTCTCTGAAGGTACTTGTTGGGTTGGCGTATTTCAAGAATAGGATTTGTCACTCCGATTGTCGGAGAGGTATCTCTGGGCCCTCTCGGTAATGCACATCACTTAAGCCTTGCAAGCATTGCAACTAATGAGATGGTTGTAGGATGATGTGTTACAGAACGAGTAAAGAGACTTGCCGGTAACGAGATTGAACTAGGTATTGAGATACCGACGATCGAATCTCGGGCAAGTAACATACTGATGACAAAGGGAACAACGTATGTTGTTATGCAGTCTGACCGATAAAAATCTTCATAGAATATGTAGGAGCCAATATGAGCATCCAGGTTCCGCTATTGGTTATTGACCGAAGACGTGTCTCGGTCATGTTTACATAGTTCTTGTACCCGTAGGGTCCGCACGCTTAACGTTACGATAACAGTTATATTATGAGTTTATATGTTTTGATGTACCGAAGGTTGTTCGGAGTCCCGGATGTGATCACGGACATGACGAGGAGTCTCGAAATGGTTGAGACATGAAGATTGATATATTGGAAGCCTATGTTTGGATATCGGAGGTGTTCTGGGTGAAATAGTGATTTTACGGGAGTACCGAAGGGGTTACCGGAACCCCCCGGAGGCTATTGGGCCTTTTGGGCCCAAGTGGTAGAAGAGGAGAGCCGGGCCAAGAGGCAGCCGCGCGCCCCTCCCCCCCAGTCCAAATTGAACAAGGAGGGGGGCAGCGTCCCCCCTTTCCTTTCCCCTCTCTCCTCATTCCCTCCCAAGTCCTATTCCAACTAGGAAAGGGGGGGAGTCCTACTCCCGGTAGGAGTAGGACTCCTCCTGGCGCGCCCCAAGCCTGGCTGCACCTCTCCCCCTTGCTCCTTTATATACGGGGCAGGGGGGCACCCTAGACACACAACAATTGATCTGTTTGATCTTTTAGCCGTGTGCGGTGCCCCCTCCACCATAGTCCACCTCGATAATACTGTAGCGGTGCTTAGGCGAAGCCCTGCGTCGGTAGAACATCAACATCGTCACCACGTCGTCGTGCTGACGAAACTCTCCCTCGACACTCGGCTGGATCAAAGTTCGAGGGATATCATCGGGCTGAACGTGTGCTGAACTCGGAGGTGTCGTACGTTCGGTACTTGATTGGTCGGATCGTGAAGACGTACGGCTACATCAACCGCATTGTGCTAACGCTTCCGCTTTCGGTCTACGAGGGTACGTGGACAACACTCTCCCCTCTCGTTGCTATGCATCACCATGATCTTGCGTGTGCGTAGGATTTTTTTTTAAATTACTACTTTCCCCAACACCTTATTGGAAAGTAGTTCATCACAGAAACCAGTTCTTGTGACACCTACACCAATTAGTGAGGAAGCTAATGAGGATGATCATGAAACTTCAGATCAAGTTACTATCAAACCTCGTAGGTCAGCCAGAGTAAGATCCGCACCAGAGTGGTACGGTAATCCTATTCTGGAAGTCATGTAACTTGACCATGGTGAACCTACGAACTATGAAGAAGCGATGGTGAGCCCAGATTCCGCAAAATGGCTTGAGGCCATGAAATCTGAGATGGGATCCATGTATGAGAATAATGTGTGGACTTTGGTTGACTTGCCCGATGATCGGCAAGCCATCGAGAATAAATGGATCTTCAAGATGAAGACTGACGCTTATGGTAATGTTACTGTCTACAAAGCTCGACTTGTTGCGAAAGGTTTTCGACAAGTTCAAGGGGTTGACTATGATGAGACTTTCTCACCCGTAGTGATGCTTAAGTTTGTCCGAATCATGTTAGCAATTGCCGCATTTTATGATTATGAAATTTGGCAAATGGATGTCAAAACTGCATTCCTGAATGGATTTCTGGAAGAAGAGTTGTATACGATGCAACCAGAAGGTTTTTTCGATCCAAAGGGTGCTAACAAAGTGTGCAAGCTCTAGCGATCCATTTATGGACTGGTGCAAGCCTCTCGGAGTTGGAATAAATGTTTTGATAGTGTGATCAAATCATATGGTTTTATATAGACTTTTGGAGAAGCCTGTATTTACAAGAAAGTGAGTGGGAGCGTTGTAGCATTTCTAATATTATATGTGGATGACATATTGTTGATTGGAAATGATATATAATTTCTGGATAGCATAAAAGGATACTTGAATAAGAGTTTTTCAATGAAAGACCTCGGAGAAGCTGCTTATATATTGGGCATCAAGATCTATAGAGATAGATCAAGACACTTAATTGGACTTTCACAAAGCACATACCTTGATAAAGTTTTGAAGAAGTTCGAAATGGATCAAGCAAAGAAAGGGTTCTTGTCTGTGTTACAAGGTGTAAAATTGAGTAAGACTCAATGCCCGACCACTCCAGAAGATAGAGAGAAAATGAAAAGTGTTCCCTATGCTTCAGCCATAGGCTCTATCATGTATGCAATGCCGTCTACCAGACCTGATGTGTGCCTTGCCATTAGTTTAGCAGGGAGGTGCCAAAGTAATCCAGGTGTGGATCACTGGACAGCGGTCAAGAACATCCTGAAATACCTGAAAAGGACTAATGTTATGTTTCTCGTTTATGGAGGTGACAAAGAGCTCGTCATAAATGGTTACGTCGATGCAAGCTTTGACACTGATCCAGACGATTCTAAATCGCAAACCGGATACATGTTTATATTGAACGGTGGAGCTATTAGTTGGAGTAGTTCTAAACAAAACGTCGTGGCGGGATCTACGTGTGAAGCGAAGTAAATAGCTGCTTCGGAAGCAGCAAATGAAGGAGTCTAGATAAAGGAGTTCATATCCGATCTAGGTGTCATACCTAGTGCATCGGGTCCAATGAAAATCTTTTGTGACAATACTGGTGCAATTGCCTTCGCAAAGGAATCCAGATTTCACAAGAGAACCAAGCACATCAAGAGACGCTTCAATTCCATCCGGGATCAAGTCCAGGTGGGAGACATAGAGATTTGCAAGATACATACAGATCTCTATTGCAGACCCGTTGACTAAGCCTCTCTCACGAGCAAAACATGATCAACACCAAGACTCCATGGGTGTTAGAATCATTACTGTGTAATCTAGATTATTGACTCTAGTGCAAGTGGAAGACTGAAGGAAATATGCCCTAGAGGCAACAATAAAGTTATTATTTATTTCCTCATATCATGATAAATGTTTATTATTCATGCTAGAATTGTATTAACCGGAAACATAGTGCATGTGTGAATACATAGACAACCATAGTGTCACTAGTATGCCTCTACTTGACTAGCTCGTTGATCAAAGATGGTTGAGTTTCCTAGCCATAGACATGAGTTGTCATTTGATTAACGGGATCACATCATTAGGAGAATGATGTGATTGAACCCATCCCGTTAGCTTAGCACTTGATCATTTAGTATGTTGCTATTGCTTTCTTCATGACTTATACATGTTACTATGACTATGAGAGTATGTAACTCCCAAATACCGGAGGAATACTTTGTGTGCTACCAAACGTCACAACATAATTGGGTGATTATAAAGGTGCTCTACAGGTGTCTCCGATGGTGTTCGTTGAGTTGGCATAGATCGAGAATAGGATTTGTCACTCCGATTGTCGGAGAGGTATCTCTAGGCCCTCCCGGTAATGCACATTGATACGTCCATTTTGCATCATGCTTTTATATCGATATTTATTGCATTATGTGCTGTTATTACACATTATGTGACAATACTTATGCCTATTCTCTCTTATTTTACAAGGTTTACATGAGGTGGGAGAATGCCGACAGCTGGAATTCTGGGCTGGAAAAGGCGCAAGTATTAGAGACCTATTCTGCACAACTCCAAAAGTCCTGAAACTCCACGGAAGTTATTTTTGGAAATAATAAAAAATATTGAGCAGAAGAAATACCAGAGTGGGCCCACACCCTGGCCACGAGGGTGGGGGGCGCGCCCCCTGCCTCGTGGGCCCGCTGGTGGCCCTCCGGTGGCCATCTTCTGCTATATGAAGTCTTTCGTCCGAAGAAAAATAACAAGCAAGCTTTCGGGACGAGACTCCGCCGCCACGAGGCGGAACCTTGGCAGAACCAATCTAGGGCTCTGGCGGAGCTGTTCTGCCGGGGACACTTCCCTCCGGGAGGGGGAAATCATCGCCATCGTCATCACCAATGCTCCTCTCATCGGGAGGGGGCCAATCTCCATCAACATCTTCACCAACACCATCTCCTCTCAAACCCTAGTTCATCTCTTGTGTCCAATTCTTGTCTCTAAGTCTGGGATTGGTACTTGTAGGTTGCTTGTAGTGTTGATTACTCCTTGTAGTTGATGCTAGTTGGTTTATTTGGTTGAAGATCGTATGTTCAGATCCTTTATGCATATTAATACCCCTCTGATTATGAACATGAATATGCTTTGTGAGTAGTTACATTTGTTCCCTAGGATAGGGGAGAAGTCTTGCTATTAGTAGTCATGTGAATTTGGTATTCGTTCGGTATTTTCATGAGATGTATGTTGTCTCTCCTGTAGTGGTGTTATGTGAACATCAACTACATGACACTTCACCATTGTTTGGGCCTAGAGGAAGGCATTAGGAAGTAATAAGTAGATGATGGGTTGCTAGAGTGACAGAAGCTTAAACCCTAGTTTATGCGTTGCTTCGTAAGGGGCTGATTTGGATCCATATGTTTCATGCTATAGTTAGGTTTACCTTAATACTTCTTTTGTAGTTGCGGATGCTTGCAATAGGGGTTAATCATAAGTGGGATGCTTGTCCAAGTAAGGACAGCACCCAAGCACCGGTCCACCCACATATCAAATTATCAAAGTACCGAACGCGAATCATATGAACGTGATGAAAACTAGCTTGACCATAATTCCCATGTGTCCTCGGGAGCGCTTTTCTCTATATAAGAGTTTGTCCAGGCTTGTCCTTTGCTACAAAAAGGATTGGGCCACCTTGCTGCACTTTATTTACTTTTGTTACTCGTTGCTCGTTACAAATTATCTTATCACAAAACTATCTGTTACCTGTAATTTCAGTGCTTGCAGAGAATACCTTGATGAAAACCGCTTATCATTTCCTTCTGCTCCTCGTTGGGTTCTACACTCTTACTTATCTTTCATAGTCCTTTCGATAAGTGTTGTGGTGTTGGGGAACGTTGCAGAAAATAAAAATTTTCTACGCTTCACCAAGATCAATCTATGGAGTCATCTAGCAACGAGAGTGAGGAGTGCATCTACATACCCTTGTAGATCGCGAGCGGAAGCGTTCAAGTGAACGGGGTTGAGGGAGTCGTACTCGTCGTAATCCAAATCACCGATGACCAAGTGTCGAACAGACGGCACCTCCGCGTTCAACACACGTATGGTTGAGGAAGACGTCTCCTCCTTCTTGATCCAGCAAGGGGGAGGGAGAGGTTGATGGAGATCCAGCAGCGCGTGGTGGTGGAAGTAGCGGGGTCCCGGTAGGGCTTCGCCAAGCGCAAGCGGGGAGGAGAGGTGTTACGGAGGGAGAGGGAGGCGCCAGGAGCAAGGGGTGCGGCTGCCCTCCCTCCCCCCTCTTTATATAGGGGCCCTGGGGGGCGCCGGCCCTAGGAGATCCAATCTCCAAGGGGGGCGGCGGCCAAGGGGGTGGTTCCCCTCCCACTTCAGCCCATGGGGCCCTCCGGGATAGGTGGCCCCACCCGGTGGACCCCCGGGACCCTTACGGTGGTCCTGGTACAATACCGATTAACCCCGCAACTTTCCCGATGGCCGAAACTCGACTTCCTATATATAAATCGTTACCTCCGGACAAATCCGGAACTCCTCGTGACGTCCGGGATCTCATCCGGTACTCCGAACAACTTTTGGGTTACCGCATACTCATATCTCTACAACCCTAGCGTCATCGAACCTTAAGTGTGTAGACCCTATGGGTTCGGGAGACATGCAGACATGACCGAGACGACTCTCCGGTCAATAACCAACAGCAGGATCTGGATACCCATATTGGCTCCCACATACTCATCGATGATCTCATCGGATGAACCACGATATCGAGGATTCAAGTAATCCCGTATACAATTCCCTTTGTCAATCGGTACGTTACTTGCCCGAGATTCGATCGTAGGTATCCCAATACCTCGTTCAATCTCGTTACTGGCAAGTCACTTTACTCGTACCGTAATGCATGATCCCGTGACCAAACACTTGGTCACTTTACTCGTAACCTCCTCTCTAGTCGGTGCAGGCACCACAGAAACATTTTCTTGAGCTGCACTACTCTCCGGTTCAAGAGGCAATACTTCATCAAGTTCCAGTTTCTTGGGTAGCCACACTTTTGACTCTTATAATGCTATGATAGATTTATTTGGCTCACCACCTCTTTTGGTTAATGGGACTATGTTAACTTTGGAACATGTAATGCAAAGACTTGAAATTCTTGAAAATAAAGTTGCTACCGTTGAGTTAATTGAAAATCTAGATAAAAAGATCCACAATCAAATTACCCAATATGGATCTAAGGTAGGAGTAACTTTGAAAAATATTAAGGAGAAGGAACCCATAGTTAATGAGAGAATAAATCAAGATTCCACTAGAATCGATAAACTTGAGGGTATCATTACCAACTTGGGAACCGCTTTCTCTTCCATAAAGAATACTCCAAGTCCTCCTACTAAATTTGCCAAGCTTATGTATGTTCCTAAAAATAAGGGTGAATCCTCTAGTAAGGAAACTGTGGATCTTAAATCTATAAGTATTCATCCCAATCTTTTTGCAATCATTAAGGAACCATTTGCTACGAATGACTTTTTCAATTTTGTGCCTAAAAGTTTGATAATTACTAAAAAGAAAGAAATTTCTAAAGATTATAGATGTCTCATTGAAGAATTGCCTGCCAAAGATGGCAAAACCTAGATCTATCCTTGATTTTATGCCTAGCTAGGGGCGTTAGACAATAGCGTTTGTTAGGAGGCAACCCAATTTTATTTTTAGTTTTTTTTGCTTTTTGCTTATGTTTAGGAATAAATCTTTGATCTAGCCTCTGGTTAGATGTGTTTTTATGTTTTAATTAGTGTTTGTGCCAAGTTAAACCTATAGGGTCTTCTTGGATGATAGTTATTTGATCTTGCTGTAATTTCCAGAAACTTTCTGTTCACGAAAACAATTTTTAAAAATCAGAAGAACGTGATGAAATAGTGATTCCAATTGCTGCTGATCAATAAACAAATTGCCTAGGTCGTCCCATTTTTACTGATTTTTTGGAGTTCCAGAAGTTTGCGTTAGTTACAGATTACTACAGATTGTTCTGTTTTTGACAGATTCTGTTTTTCGTGTGTTGTTTGCTTATTTTGATGAATCTATGGCTAGTAAAATAGTTTATAAACCATAGAGAAGTTGGAATAAAGTAGGTTTAACACCAATTTAAATAAAGAATGATTTCATTACAGTACCTTGAAGTGGTCTTCTGTTTTCTTTCACTAACGGAGCTCACAAGATTTCTGTTGAGTTTTATGTTGTGAAGTTTTCAAGTTTTGGGTGAAATCTTTTGATGGATTATGGAACAAGGAGTGGAAAGAGCCTAAGATTGGGGATTCCCATGGCACCCCCAAGATAATCTAAGGGCACCAAAAATTCAAAGCTTGGGGATGCCCCGGAAGGCATCCCCTCTTTCGTCTACTTCCATCCGTAACTTTACTTGGAGCTATATTTTTATTCACCACATGATATGTGTTTTGCTTGGAGCGTCTTGTATGATTTGAGTCTTTGCTTTTTAGTTTACCACAATCATCCTTGCTGTACACACCTTTTGAGAGAGCCATACATGATTTGGAATTTGTTAGAATACTCTTTGTGCTTCACTTATATCTTTTGAGCTATATAGTTTTGCTCTAGTACTTCACTTATATCTTTTAGAGCACGGTGGTGGATTTGTTTTATAGAAACTATTGATCTCTCATGCTTCATGTAGATTATTTTGAGAGTCTTAAATATCATGGTAATTTTCTTAAAAAAATCCTAGTATGCTTGGTATTCAAGATTTGTAAAACTTTCTTTTGAGTGTGTTGAATACTAAGAAAAATTTGATGCTTGATAATTGTTTTGAGATATAAATATGGTGATATTAGAGTCATGCTAGTTGAGTAGTTGTGAATTTGAGAAATACTTGTGTTAAAGTTTGTGATTCCCATAGCATGCACGTATGGTGAACCGTTATGTGATGAAGTCAGAGCATGATTTATTTATTGATTGTCTTCCTTATGAGTGGCAGTCGGGGACGAGCGATGGTCTTTTCCTACCAATCTATCCCCCTAGGATCATGCGCGTAATACTTTGATTTGATAACTTGTAGATTTTTGCAATAAGTATATGAGTTCTTCATGACTAATGTTGAGTCCATGGATTATACGCACTTTTCTTCCTTCCACAATTGCTAGCCTCTCTAATACCGCGCACTATTCGCCGGTATCATACACCCACCATATACCTTCCTCAAAACAGCCACCATACCTAACCTATCATGGAATTTCCATAGCCATTCCGAGATATATTGCCATGCAACTTTCCACCGTTAAGTTTATTATGACACGCTCCATCATTGTCATATTGCTTAGCATGATCATGTAGTTAACGTCGTATTTGTGGCAAAGCCACCGTTCATAATTCTTTCATACATGTCACTCTTGATTCATTGCATATCCCGGTACACCGCCAGTGGCATTCATATAGAGTCATATTTTGTTCTAAGTATCGAGTTGTAATTGTTGAGTTGTAAGAAAATAAAAGTGTGATGATCATCATTTTTAGAGCATTGTCCCAAGTGAGGAAAAGGATGATGGAGACTATGATTCCCCCACAAGTCGGGATGAGACTCCGGACAAAAAATAATAAAAACGAAAAAAATTGGCCATAAAAAAGGAGAAAAGGCCCAAATAAAAAAACGAGAGAAAAGAGAGGAGGGACAATGTTACTATCGTTTTACCACACTTGTGCTTCAAAGTAGCAGCACGATCTTCATGACAGAGAGTCTCTCATTTTGTCACTTTCATATACTAGTGGGAATTTTTCATTATAGGACTTGGCTTGGATATTCCAATGATGGGCTTCCTCAAAATGCCCTAGGTCTTCGTGAGCAAGCAAGTTGGATGCACACCCACTTAGTTTCTTTTGTTTAGCTTTCATATACTTATAGCTCTAGTGCATCCGTTGCATGGCAATCCCTACTCACTCACATTGATATCTATTGATGGGCATCTCCATAGCCTGTTGTTACGCCTAGTTGATGTGAGACTATCTTCTCCCTTTTTGTCTTCTCCACAACCACCATTCTATTCCACATATAGTGCCATATCCATGGCTCACGCTCTTGTATTGCGTGAAGATTGAAAAAGTTTTGAGAATGTCAAAAGTATGAAACACTTGCTTGGCTTGTCATCGGAGTTCTGCATGATTTAAATACTTTGTTTGGTGAAGATAGAGCATAGCCAGACTATATGATTTTGTAGGGATAACTTTCTTTGGCCATGTTATTTTGAGAAGAAATGATTGCTTTGTTAGTATGCTTGAAGTATTATTATTTTTATGTCAATATGAACTTTTGACTTGAATCTTTCGGATCTGAATATTCATACCACAATTAAGAAGAATTACATTGAAATTATGCCAAGTAGCACTCCACATCAAAAATTATCTTTTTTATCATTTACCTACTCGAGGACAAGCACACTACAAAAAAAATACACTTCCGTGATGATACGTGTTTGTCACAGTAGGTCGCGTTTTCTGTCATGCATGTACATCCATGACAAATTTATGACAGGATCAAGATAGTCATACTTGTGCTGTCGTAGAAGTGTTCCATGACATTACCAAAATTATCATCACGGAAGTGTCCACTTCCATGACGACAAATCACGCATCACAGAAGTGCTTTCGTCAAGGGTGACCGACAAGTGGCATCCACCGTAATGGAACACCGTTAAGCTATCGGGTCGGGTTTTGGATCTGATAACCCGTTAATAGCCCCGACCAATGGGGATTTCCACGTTTAAAATCATCATTGGCTGGAGGAAACACGTGTCGGCTCATCATTGGGACAGATGTCAACCACTCATTGGACGGAAGGCGCCTATGATACGTCGACACGTGGCTCGGCCCAACAGAGGCCCATTCCTGTGAAAAGGCCGGCCCGTTTGACTTGGTCAAAAGTTGGCGGGTCGGCCCATGGAAAGCATGTTAACGGCATGTTCGAATATAGCCCATTTACAGCCCGCTAACCCAAGGCCCGTTACACCCTATCCGAATTAGGCCCAGTAGCATCATCTGGGCCATCCAATATGATTCCAGCCCGTTTTCACTTCTGGCCCATGTATGGCCCATGATGTCTTTCGGCCCATATGAGGCCCTATGTAACTCTTGGCCTACTAACGGCCCGTAATGAACAGTGTATCACTTTACACCCATTAACGGCCCGTGGTGAAACTGGCCCGTAATGAACAGTGTATCACTTTATACCCATTAACGGCCCGTTATTCCGTTGGGCCATTTCCAGCCCATGTTATCTTTCGGCCTTCTCAGAGCCCATTTATTCTTGGGCTCATTTCCAGCATTCGTTTACTTACGACCCGTTACTGTCATTTTCTGCTTGTGGGCCAAATTCAGCCCATGGTTACAGTCGGCATGTTTGTGGTCTGTTAATACGTTGGGCCGATTTCATAGCATCAGCAAATACGGCCTATTAAAGATGGCCCATTATGGTCGGCCCATGAACGGACGATTCCAACTCTAGCCCGTTTACGGCCATAATGCGGTCTGTTTGACCCATGTTTGGCCAATTGATTATACGGCCCGTATAAGGCCCATTGATAATACGGCCCGTAGAAGGCCCATTGTTTCTATGGCCCATAGAAGGCCCATTGTTTCTACGGACCTTAGAAGGCCCACTATTTCTACGGCCAGTAGGAGGCCCAGTGTCACTACAGTAAATATTAGCCCATGGTTATTGTGGCCTAGTTTTAAAAAATAGGTTATTGCCGGCACTAGCTAACCGCGGAAAAAGAACTGCAATGACTATAAGCAAACAAATAAACAAGACAACAAGGAAATAAATAAGCAAGCAACTAACGCTAGGCTATCATGGCTTACACATATTACATCCATTGGGCATCAAAGTTCGCCACCAGTGCAAATATAGGGAACAAAGCAGCATATCATATACACTGGTTGTCAAAGTTGGCGACCAGTGAAAATAAACGCCGCAACAAAACAAATCCAGAACTGAAACCACTTCAGAAGATCTCAAGAAACAATATCCTGGGTACCCATAATGCTAGCAAGATGCTTAGCAAGCTTATTAACTTTCTCTTGTTTGGCGCTTAAATCCTCCAGCGCTTGCTGTTGCACCAGAAATATGCATCTGAATTCTGCAGGGACTTCCTCAGTCCTTCAGCTTCCTGTCGTAGCACATCTGATCGATGTCTTTCAACTTGAAGTTGAGACTCAAGAAGAGGAACTGATTCAGGCAGCGAGTTCGAAGAGCTTGTGCCAACAGTAGTGGCCAGTAACTCAAACACTACATCAAGATAGGACTTTTGGGTTCCCTCACTGTCGTCAAGATAGTTTTTATCAGCTTTCTTGGAGACCAACAGGGATGTCTCACTATCTTGAACCTTATCTGCATTACTTCCTTTACCATTGGATAACACGGTACTATTCTCCAATATTTTGTCTGCATTCTAAAAGAGAAACAAGCAAACACATCACATGTTTACCATGTTGTATATGAAACTCATTTTGGTAAATGAGTTCAGTAGTAAAGTGGACAGGATAACAACATGAAACAAACATATATCTATGTACCATGGTCACTTTATGGTCTATATCATTCTAGTTTTTGTTGCCAAATCAAGATAGAGACACATTTCAAATAATATTTGTTCAAGACAAAGCAGAATAGACAGAATATAAGTGTGGGTAACTATAGAGCAATAACAACACTCGTAATGTGCCTGACATGAGAACATAACTGTTTATTCAATTGAAACTGAAATCAACATAGAGCAGGTTACAACAACAAACCAGTTAAAGAAACAGGTTTAAAACATACCTGTTGCGCCATTGGAGTTTCAATTCCATCCTTCAAATTTGAAAATAGTTGGTATGAGTAAATACAGTCATGCAAGAGCAAAGGAGTATGAACCATAGCTACAGAACCTGACCTGAGAACAAATCTTCTTCTCCTTTAAGCGTTGAGCTGGGATTCGGAGTGGTGGTCCTCGTGCTTTGGGCACTGTAGTTCCCTTAATAACTGCTCGTGTTTGGGTGCTCTGTGGTGGAGACGGTGCTGTGTCAACTGGAACTGGGTTACTATCTGCCGGGGTTGGGGTTAGAAGGGGTGTAGCTGGTTCTCTGTCCAACTTGGTAGGGGTAGAATCTGCGAGAGTCTGGGTTATGTGTGGTGGATCTGGTCCTTGGGCAAGTACAACCGTGGTTCTATCTGCATCAACTGGTAGCACTATCTTTTCTGAAGACCGTGTTGTTACTCCCTTAGATACTGCCATCATGCTCTCCAATTCAAATGGCTGATAAACAAGAAAAGTAATTGAAAGTATAGACATCGTTAAAATAAAAAATTTCCACGCTTCACCAAGATCAATCTATGGAGTCATCTAGCAATGAGAGAGAGAGAGGAGTGCATCTACATACCCTTGTAGATCGCGAGCGGAAGCGTTCAAGAGAACGGGGATGATGGAGTCGTACTCGCCGTGATCCAAATCACCGATGAACAAGTGCCGAACCGACGGCACCTCCGCGTTCAACAGACGTACGGCCGGGAAAAATGTCTCCTCCTTCTTGATCTAGCAAGGGGGAAGGAGAGGTTGATGGAGATCCAACAGCACGACGGCGTGGTGGTGGATGCAGCGAGGATCTCGGTAGGGCTTCGCCAAGCACAGCGAGAGGGAGAGGTGTCACGGGAGGGAGAGGGAGGCGCCAAGGCTTAGGTGCGGCTGCCCTCCCTCCCCCCTCTTTATATAGGCCCCTTAGGGGGCGCCAGCCCTAGGAGATGCATCTCCAAGGGGGGCGGCGGCCAAGGGGGGTGGCTTGCCCCCCAAGCCAAGTGGGGCGCCCCCACCCCTAGGGTTTCCCAGCCCTAGGCGCAGGGGAGGCCCAAGGGGGGCGCACCAGCCTACCAGGGGCTGGTTCCCCTCCCACTTCAGCCCATGGGGCCCTCCGGGATAGGTGGCCCCACCCGGTGGACCCCCGGGACCCTTACGGTAGTCCTGGTACAATACCGATTAACCCCGCAACTTTCTCGATGGCCGAAACTCGACTTCCTATATATAAATCTTTACCTCCGGACAAATCCGGAACTCCTCGTGACATCCGGGATCTCATCCGGGACTCCGAACAACTTTCAGGTTACCGCATACTCATATCTCTACAACCCTAGCGTCATCGAACCTTAAGTGTGTAGACCCTACGGGTTCGGGAGACATGCAGACATGACCGAGACGACTCTCCGGTCAATAACCAACAGCAGGATCTGAATACCCATGTTGGCTCCCACATGCTCCTCGATGATCTCATCAGATGAACCACGATGTCGAGGATTCAAGTAATCCCGTATACAATTCCCTTTGTTAATCGGTACGTTACTTGCCTGAGATTCGATCGTCGGTATCCCAATACCTCGTTCAATCTCGTTACCGGCAAGTCACTTTACTCATACCGTAATGCATGATCCCGTGACCAAACACTTGGTCACATTGAGCTCATTATGATGATGCATTACCAAGTGGGCCCAGAGATACCTCTCCGTCATACGGAGTGACAAATCCCAGTCTCGATCCGTGTCAACCCAACAGATACTTTCGGAGATACCCGTAGTGCACCTTTATAGCCACCCAGTTACGTTGTGACGTTTGGCACACCCAAAGCACTCCTACGGTTTGAGCGATTGGCCCCTACGCATTGGGTATGACTCCTAGGTCGGTGATGAACTCCTTCATCCAGATTGCTTCATGCGCTGCCTCCGAGGCTACCATGTACTCCGCTTCACATGTAGATCCCGCCACGACGCTTTGCTTGCAACTGCACCAGCTTACTACCCCACCATTCAAAATAAACACGTATCCGGTTTGTGACTTGGATTCATCGAGATCTGTGTCGAAGCTAGCATCGACGTAACCCTTTACGACGAGCTCTTCGTCACCTCCATATACGAGAAACATGTCCTTAGTCCTTTTCAGGTACTTCAGGATTTTCTTGACCGCTGTCCAGTGTTCCATGCCGGGATTACTTTGGTACCTTCCTACCAAACTTACGGCAAGGTTTGCATCAGGTCTGGTACACAGCATGGCGTACATGATAGACCCTATGGCTGAGGCATAGGGGACGACACTCATCTTTTCTCTATCTTCTGCCGAGGTCGGACATCGAGCTGAGCTCAATTTCACACCTTGCAACACAGGCAAGAACCCTTTCTTGGACTGATCCATATCGAACTTCTTCAATATCTTATCAAGGTATGTGCTTTGTGAAAGACCTATGAGGCGTCTTGATCTATCTCTATAGATCTTGATGCCTAATATGTAAGCAGCTTCCCCAAGGTCCTTCATTGAAAAACACTTATTCAAATAGGCCTTAATGTTGTCCAAAAGTTCTATATCATTTCCCATCAAAAGTATGTCATCCACATATAATATGAGAAATGCTACAGAGCTCCCACTCACTTTCTTGTAAACGCAGGCTTCTCCATAAGTCTGCATAAACCCAAACGCTTTGATCATTTCATCAAAGCGAATGTTCCAACTCCGAGATGCTTGCACCAGCCCATGGATGGAGCGCTGGAGCTTGCATACCTTGTTAGCATTCTTAGGATCGACAAAACCTTCCGGCTGCATCATATACAATTCTTCCTTAAGAAAGCCATTGAGGAATGCCGTTTTGACGCCCATTTGCCATATCTCATAATCATAGTATGCGGCAATTGCTAACAAGATTCGGACGGACTTCAGCTTTGCTACGGGTGAGAAGGTCTCATCGTAGTCAACCCCTTGAACTTGTCGATAACCCTTAGCGACAAGTTGAGCCTTATAGATGGTAACATTACCATCCGTGTCCGTCTTCTTCTTAAAGATCCATTTATTCTCTATCGCTCGCCGATCATCGGGCAAGTCTGTCAAAGTCCATACTTTGTTTTCATACATGGATCCTATCTTGGATTGCATGGCTTCAAGCCATTTCTTGGAATCTAGGCCCGCCATTGCTTCTTCATAGTTCGAAGGTTCACCGTTGTCTAACAACATGATTTCCAGGACAGGGTTGCCGTACCACTCTGGTGCGGAACATGTCCTTGTGGACCTACGAAGTTCAGTAGCAACTTGATCTGAAGTTTCATGATCATCATCATTAACCTCCTCTCTAATCGGTGGAGGCACCACAGAAACATTTTCTTGAGCTGCGCTACTCTCCAGTTCAAGAGGCAATACTTCATCAAGTTCCAGTTTCCTCCCACTTACTTCTTTCGAGAGAAACTCTTTCTCTAGAAAGGACCCGTTCTTGGCAACAAAAATCTTGCCTTCGGATCTGAGGTAGAAGGTATACCCAATTGTTTCCTTAGGGTATCCTATGAAGACGAATTTTTCCGACTTGGGTTCGAGCTTTTCAGGTTGAAGTCTCTTGACATAAGCATCGCATCCCCAAACTTTTAGAAACGACAGCTTAGGTTTCTTCCCAAACCATAATTCATATGGTGTCGTCTCAACGGATTTAGACGGTGCCCTATTTAAAGTGAATGTAGCTGTCTCTAGAGCGTATCCCCAAAATGATAGCAGTAAATCAATGAGTGACATCATAGATCGCACCATATCCAATAGAGTGCGATTACGACGATCGGACACACCGTTACGCTGAGGTGTTCCAGGCGGCATGAGTTGTGAAACGATTCCACATTTCCTTAAGTGCGTACCAAATTCGTGACTTAAATATTCTCCCCCATGATCTGATCGTAAGAATTTTATCTTTCGGTCACGTTGATTCTCTACCTCATTCTGAAATTCCTTGAACTTTTCAAAGGTCTCAGACTTGTGTTTCATCAAATATACATACCCATATCTACTTAAATCATCAGTGAGAGTGAGAACATAACGATAGCCACCGCGAGCCTCAACGCTCATTGGACGGCACACATCAGTATGTATAATTTCCAATAAGTTGGTTGCTCGCTCCATTGTTCCGGAGAACGGAGTCTTGGTTATTTTACCCATGAGGCATGGTTTGCACGTGTCAAATGATTCGAAATCAAGAGACTCCAAAAGTCCATCTGTATGGAGCTTCTTCATGCGTTTGACACCTATGTGACCAAGCGGAAGTGCCACAAGTATGGGACTATCATTATCAACCTTACATCTTTTGGTATTCACACTATGAATATGTGTAACATTACGTTGGAGATTCATTAAGAATAAACCATTCACCAGCGGGGCATGACCATAAAACATATCTCTCATATAAATAGAACAACCATTATTCTTGGATTTAAATGAGTAGCCACCTTGCATTAAACGAGATCCAGATACAATGTTCATGCTCAAAGCTGGCACTAAATAACAATTATTGAGGTTTAAAACTAATCCCGTAGGTAAATGTAGACATAGCGTGCCGACGGCGATCACATCGACCTTGGAACCATTCCCGACGCGCATCGTCACCTCGTCCTTCGCTAGTCTCCGTTTATCCTGCAGCTCCTGTTCTGAGTTACAAATATGAGCAACCGCACCGGTATCAAATACCCAGGAGCTACTATGAGTATTGGTAATGTACACATCAATTACATGTATATCACATATACCTTTAGTGTTGTCGGCCTTCTTGCCCGCTAAGTATTTGGGGCAGTCCCGCTTCCAGTGTCCCTTTCCCTTGCAATAAAAGCACTTAGTCTCAGGTTTGGGTCCATTCTTTGGCTTCTTCCCGGCAACTGGTTTACCGGGCGCGGCAACTCCCTTGCCGTCCTTCTTGAAGTTCTTCTTACCCTTGCCTTTCTTGAAACCAGTGGTTTTATTGACCATCAACACTTGATGTTCCTTTTTGATTTCCACCTCCGCTGATTTCAGCATTGAATATACCTCAGGAATGGTCTTTTCCATCCCCTGCATATTGTAGTTCATCACAAAGCTCTTGTAGCTAGGTGGGAGCGACAGAAGGATTATGTCAATGACCGCCTTGTCCGGGAGGTTAATGTCCAGCTGAGACAAGCGGTTGTGCAACCCAGACATTTTGAGTATGTGCTCACTGACAGAACTATTTTCCTCCATCTTACAACTGTAGAACTTGTCGGAGACTTCATATCTCTCGACCCGGGCATGAGCTTGGAAAACCATTTTCAGCTCTTCGAACATCTCATATGCTCCGTGTTTCTCAAAACGCTTTTGGAGCCCCGGTTCTAAGCTATAAAGCATGCCGCACTGAACGAGGGAGTAATCATCAGCACGCTGCTGCCAAGCGTTCATAACGTCTTGGTTCTCTGGGATGGGTGCTTCACCTAGCGGTGCTTCTAGGACATATTGTTTCCCAGCTATGAGGATGATCCTCAGGTTCCGGACCCAGTCCGTATAGTTGCTGCCATCATCTTTCAGCTTGGTTTTCTCTAGGAATGCGTTGAAGTTGAGGTTGACATTAGCGTGGGCTATTTGATCTACAAGACATATTGCAAAGTTTTTAGACTATGTTCATGATAATTAAGTTCATCTAATCAAATTATTTAATGAACTCCCACTCATATTAGACATCCCTCTAGTCATCTAAGTGATACATGATCCGAGTCAACTAGGCCGTGTCCGACCATCACGTGAGACGGACTAGTCATCATCGGTGAACATCTCCATGTTGATCGTATCTTCCATACGACTCATGTTCGACCATTCGGTCTCTTGTGTTCCGAGTTCATGTCTGTACATGCTAGGCTCGTCAAGTCAACCTAAGTGTGTTGCATGTGTAAATCTGGCTTACACCCGTTGTATGCGAACGTTAGAACCTATCACACCCGATCATCACGTGGTGCTTCGGAACAACGAACCTTCGCAAGGGTGCATAGTTAGGGGGAACACTTTCTTGAAATTGTTATGAGAGATCATCTTATTTACTACCGTCGTTCTAAGCAAATAAGATGCAAAAACATGATAAACATGACATGCTATCAAATAGTGACATGATATGGCCAATATCATATTGCTCCTTTGATCTCCATCTTTGGGGCGCCATGATCATCTTCGTCACCGGCATGACACCGCGATCTCCATCATCATGATCTCCATCATCGTGTCTTCATGAAGTTGTCACTTCAATTACTTCTACTACTATGGCTAACGGTTTAGCAATAAAGTAAAGTAATTACATGATGTTTATGTTGACACGCAGGTCATAAATAAATTAAGACAACTCCTATGGCTCCTGTCGGTTGTCATACTCATCGACATGCAAGTCATGATTCCTATTACAAGAACATGATCAATCTCATACATCACATATATCATTCATCATTCATCACAACCTTCTTTTGGCCATATCACATCACAAGGCATATGCTGCAAAAACAAGTTAGACGTCCTCTAATTGTTGTTGCATGTTTTACGTGGCTGCAATAGGGTTCTAGCAAGAACGTTTCTTACCTACATCAAAACCACAACGTGATATGCCAATTTCTATTTACCCTTCGTAAGGACCCTTTTCATCGAATCCGATCCGACTAAAGTGGGAGAGACAGACACCCGCTAGCCACCTTATGCAACTAGTGCATGTCAGTCGGTGGAACCTGTCTCACGTAAGCGTACGTGTAAGGTCTGTCCGGGCCGCTTCACCCCACGATGCCGCCGAATCAAGATAAGACTAGTAACGGCAAGCAAATTGACAAAATCGACGCCCACAACAACTTGTGTTCTACTCGTGCATAGAAACTATGCACAGACCTAGCTCATGATGCCACTGTTGGGGAACGTTGCAGAAAATAAAATTTTTCTACGCTTCACCAAGATCAATCTATGGAGTCGTCTAGCAACGAGAGAGAGGAGTGCATCTACATACCCTTGTAGATCGCGAGCGGAATCGTTCAAGAGAACGGGGATGATGGAGTCGTAGTCGCCGTGATCCAAATCACCGATGAACAAGTGCCGAACGGAACCTCCGCATTCAACACACGTACGGTTGGGGAAGACGTCTCCTCCTTCTTGATCCAGCAAGGGGGAAGGAGAGGTTGATGGAGATCCAGTAGCACGACGACGTGGTGGTGGATGCAGCAAGGATCTCGGCATGGCTTCGCCAAGCACAGCGAGAGGGAGAGGTGTCACGGGAGGGAGAGGGAAGCGCCAAGGCTTAGGTGCGGCTGCCCTCCCTTCCCCCTATTTATATAGGCCCCTAGGGGGGTGCCGGCCCTAGGATATGCATCTCCAAGGGGGGGCGGCGGCCAAGGGGGTGGCTTGCCCCCCAAGCCAAGTGGGGCGCCCCCACCCCTAGGGTTTCCCAACCCTAGGCGCAGGGGAGGCCCAAGGGGGGCGCACCAGCCCACCAGGGGCTGGTTCCCCTCCCACTTAAGCCCATGGGGCCCTCCGGGATAGGTGGCCCCACCCGGTGGACCCCCGGGACCCTTACGGTGGTCCTGGTACAGTACCGATTAACCTCGCAACTTTCCCGATGGCCGAAACTCGACTTCCTATATATAAATCTTTACCTTCGGACCAATCCGAAACTCCTCGTGACGTCCAGGATCTTATCCGGGACTCCGAACAACTTTCGGGTTACCGCATACTCATATCTCTACAACCCTAACGTCACCGAACCTTAAGTGTGTAGACCCTACGGGTTCGGGAGACATGCAGACATGACCGAGACGACTCTCCGGTCAATAACCAACAGTGGGATATGGATACCCATGTTGTCTCCCACATGCTCCTCGATGATCTCATCGGATGAACCACGGTGTCGAGGATTCAAGTAACCCCGTATACAATTCCCTTTGTCAATCAGTACGTTACTTGCCCGAGATTCGATCGTCGGTATCCCAATACCTCGTTCAATCTCATTACTGGCAAGTCACTTTACTCGTACCATAATGCATGATCCCGTGACCAAACACTTGGTCACATTGAGCTCATTATGATGATGCATTACCGAGTGGGCCCAGAGATACCTCTCCGTCATACGGAGTGACAAATCCCAGTCTCGATCCGTGTCAACCCAACAGATACTTTCGGGGATACCTGTAGTATACCTTTATAGTCACCCAGTTACGTTGTGTCGTTTGGCACACCCAAAGCACTCCTACGGCATCCGGGAGTTACACGATCTCATGGTCTAAGGAAATGATACTTAACATTGGAAAAGCTTTAGCAAACGAACTACACGATCTTGTGCTAGGCTTAGGATTGGGTCTTGTCCATAACATCATTCTCCTAATGATGTGATCCCGTTATCAATGACATCTAATGTCCATAGTCAGGAAACCATGACTATGTGTTGATCAACGAGCTAGTCAACTAGAGGCTCACTAGGGACATGTTGTGGTCTATGTATTCACACATGTATTACGATTTCCAGATAACACAATTATAGCATGAATGATAGACAATTATCATGAACAAGGAAATATAATAATAATCATTTTATTATTGCCTCTAGGGCATATTTCCAACAATCGTATGATAGACAGGTGCAATGGATAGTGGGGAATAAAATAGGGCATGAAATAACTCATATTTATGTTGTCTAACCAAACAGGATAGCATGACACAATTTCACATATATGATGGCAAACTAAACAGGATGGCATGACACAATTTCACATTATGATGGCTAACTAAAAAACATGGAAAGACATAGTTCAAAATATGATACTATGTAAACAGGATGACATGACATAACTATATAATGTGTTTATTAAATAGGTTGGCATGCCATAATTCACATACATTCACGGATAGAATGCCATAATTCAAAATATGATGACTGTAAACACTAAACAGGATGAGATGATATAACTATATGATGTCTTTATTAAATGGGTTGCCATGCCATAATTCAGATAGATGATGTGTATGTACTATGTAAACATGATGGCATGATATAATTGAAATATATGATTTATATAGTAAGCAAGTAAGCAGATGGCAATCCATATATGATGTAAAAACTAAGCAATGCAAGACAACATGCATGACATGGGTAATATAACCCTGCCAAGTTTGAGCATAGACCTCAGGGGGAAAATAGGACTGGTCATCAGTCTCTGAATCCTCCTCTGAGGAGCTCTCTGTAACCAGCAAGATGTCTACTTCAGCAGGTAGCATTGTCTGCTCTGAATACCTTGTTTTCACTCCAGATACTTCCATCACCGCTTCAAATGGCTGATGCACAGGAAGAGTAGTTGAATATACAAACGTTGTCGACAAATGGAACACGTAATACAAAAAAATGATAGCATGATATAATTCACATACATGATGATTGGCTAAACAGCATGGCATTGCATAATTCACATATATAATGCCTTTGCAACAAGATAGCATTGTATAATTCACATATATAATGTCTTGCAACAAGATGGCAATGCATAATTCACATATATGGTAATTAGACACTGAATATGTGGCATTCACACAAAGCATGTCTAAACTAATCCAATGACATAGCAACGCGAGACACCATACGCACGATATGAGCAACATAACCCTGCCAAGTTAGAGCATACACCTTGGGGGGGATAGGACTGGTCATCTGTCTCTGAATCCTCCTCTGGGGAGCTATGCGTAACCAGCAAGATATGTGCTTCGTCAGATAGCATAGTCTGCTCTGAAGACCTTGTTTTCACTCCAGAATTTGCCATCACCGTGTCAAATGGCTGATGCACACGAAGAGCAGTTGAATGTAATAACATTGTTGACAAATGTAATATGCAACGAAAAAAAGGATGGCCTGATATAATTTACATATAAGATGACTGGCTAAGCAGGACGGCATTGCAAAATTCACATATATGATGCCTTGCTAAATAAGATGGCGTAGCATAATTCACATAAACGATGAATAAACTAAACAGATGGCATTCGCACAAAGGATGTCTAAACTAAGCAGATGACATATTTGATGTATAAAGTAAGCAATGCAAGACACCATATGCATGGTATAACCAACATCAGCATGCCAAGTTAGAGCGAAGACCTCAGGGGGTAAATAGGAGTTGTCTTCTCCTTCTGAATCCCCCTCAGAACAGATATCTTCCTCTCGATTACAATCTGAAATGCGTGGAGGGGGGCTGCCTTTGCGCCTATCATGGAGCGACGTCTGCATGAAATTTTATTGCCACGCAAGGCTCGTCTCTTTTGCTCTACATGTTCAGTTCCATTGTTTACAATAACTATCATGCATAGGAATAAAACATAGTGAGATTATGTAAGGAGTGCATGCAGAAATTCAGAGTGATGGTAGCAACCTGTGGATAGACCCAAAACCAATAATAGTAGGCAGATAATGGCTTCAGTTAAAAAATACAGATAATGGCTTCTTTACTGTTTGTTTCCCACCCAACATGAAACTCATAGTAGATACCAGAGATTAACCAGATAGTAGATAGATACTATTGATAGCGGCCCCGATATGTACCCCATAACCATTTAAAAACTCAAGTTTGACCATTAGTTTGGAGCTGACTCAGAGTCTAATCGGTGAACAGGATGATAAAGTAGCATGTAATATTAAGCGATGCATAACATAAGCAGACACGAAAGAGTGCGACCTCTCTTGCGAACCCGTGTAATCCTCGAGGTCATCTGCTCGGTTGATGATGGTAGTGCAGTTTTCATGGCTGCCAGCGGCGGGGAAGAAGATCTAAGGCGGCGAAAGACAGTCTGGAGGTCGGATCCCTGCTGTGCTGGACCCTTCTGTCGTTGGAGCAGCTGAGCTGGGGTGGACGACGGCGCAGCACGAGCGGGACAAACCACGCAAGATTTTCTTTGACAACTATATGTAAGAGAAGTAATTCTGTAAGGGCTCGTTTGAATTGGAGGATTCCAACAATGCAGGGATAGGAAATAGACAGGAATAGGATAGGAATGCATGTGCAAAACAGAGAATTTGAAAACACATGATTTCTGCCAATCTGGGTGTTTGATTCACAGCAATTGGAAGATCACAGGATGCAAAGAAGCATGGTGAGATTAAGTCAAACCACAAGAAAATGTACGGTTATAATGCTATTATGCTACTATCTCTTCTTGTGCTTCATGAATAGGAATTTGAAAAGGAGGAGAAGTGAAAATTAAAATTCCTACTTTTTCCTTTCAAGGAGACACTAAAGGAACAAATCCATGTGCTCAGTGGACAATATATATAACATGTAGAGTAAAAAAGAGATGCAACAAGTGTACAACCTCTTTGGCGAAGCCATGTCGATCTCAGTGTGATAGGGTTGGCCGGTGAGGATGCTCCGGCTGACTTGGCTGTCGTAGGAGGGGAAGAAGATCTTAGGCATCTAGAGATGGAGCCCGAGGTACTGCTCCGCTGTGATGGAGGGTTTCGTCGTTGGAGCAGCTCCGGTGAGTTGTACGACGCCGAGGCTGAAGCAGGACAAGAGAGACAATGAACAACGTTAACCTGAGTGCAATTCTAATAGCATCTCCAATACATGACGTAAAATACATAACCACAAAGTGCTAGATGTAAAATACATCAGCCGCTCATCTCTAACCTTAACTGTTGAAACTGAATTTAACTGTCAAAACTAAACTTAACTGTCGAAACTGAACTTAACTGTTGAAACTGAATTTTGCTATCGAAACTGAATTTTGCTGTCGAAACTGAACACACTACCAAGGTGAGGCTACACGTCGGTTGACTGACTTTTTCATCTCTGGTCAGTCGATTTTGCAGCCGTTGGATACGAAATCAAGGGCATGCGGTTCATCTTCAACCTCCAAACCCCTGAGCCGGCCAAACAGCAGCCCCCCGCCGCCCGCGGCCGGCGGTGCGCCGCCCCGCCCGCCCGAAAACACTCCCCACTGCCAGTCCGCCGCCATCCCGGCCATCCCTCTAGGCCCCCTCGTGCCGAGCTTTTTCTGCGGCGATCCCCACGCCACCGCCCCACCAACGCCTCGCCACCGCCGGCGACCACCGCCCCATCCTGAACCCTAAGATAGATAGTGGGGTACCTCTCCGGCGAGCCCCCCTCCCCGCTGCGGCTGGTTCTTCCTTCACCCCGGCGACATTGGAGTGAAGTGTAGCTAAATCGGAGCAGCATCGCAAGCAAGAGCAAGAGCGAGAGCACCAGCGCGAGCAATAGCAATAGCAAGAGCAAACCAGGCAGGGAACCGCGAGCAAGAGCAGAGTAGCAGCGCGAGCGAGAGCTAAAGCAGCAGCAGGTCCTACTAATGTGGACATCGCCGCCGAGGGAGCGACGCCGTGGAGGAAGTGGCCGGTGACGCCGCCGTGGATGGAGCCGCGCCATGTCGGCTCGGGACCGAGCGCCGACAGCACCGTGAGATCGAATCAAGAAGAAAATGCGGCGATTAGTGTACAACCTCTTTGGTGGCGCCGATTAGGCCGCAACTTCATCCGAGGAAACGGTGGTATGATGCTCTTCCGGTGGTGCAGGTGAAGACGGAGGTGTGGGAATGGAGGTGGCACGAAAGACGAGGGGAATGTCGGGGCAGTTCCTTGGAGGTGGAGGACGGGGTGGCTGAACCGGTGGGACGATGATATCGACGGCGGATCCTCATCCGGTACGATGGATGAGGGACGTTGAGGTGTTGCTGTGGACGACGTCGTCGGGGAAGAGGCTCCGGCTGGGTGGCAGACGGAGCAGAGTGTGGGGTTTCGTCGCGGGTTTTCGCGGCCTCGGTGTATGAATGGGTGGGCGGATGGGATGGCAGTGGGGAACCATGGCTTAGAGACGCGCTTGTCCAAAATGTGGGGTAAGTTACGGAAGTACCCCCACCGATTTGAGGCGGTTCTTTCGGTTCAGGGGTACCACGTGCATTTCGCATGTTGGGATTTCACAGGAGGTGGGAGTTTTCGCGTGCGTTGTAATTTCGGAATAGCAAGGCGCGGGTTGAGATGGAGGGAGTTGTCGGAGCACAACGAGACAAAGATATATCTTAAATATTTCGGGCTAACAAGGCACGGGCTGAAATTTCCGGACAAGCCTAACGTGTACTGTACCAAATCAATGCGCCCTACGAATGTCATTCAAAACTTTGAATTCATGTTATGTTCAATTAAAATATTTCGCTACGTGTATAATGCATGCAACCTACTACTCAAATGAACGTTTTAGTGCATTCCAAACGTATATACTACCGCTTCAATATGAACTAAATTTGAATTTGTTTCTCCATTTAAATAAGATCTACAGTAATGATTGTTCTGAAGTCAAAGCATTTGAATTCGTTTATCTGTTTTAATAAGATCTACAATCATCATTATTGTCAAGTTAAACCATCGTTTGTGTATTATCTTCACAGCACACCACATGATTAGTCTCGGGTTACATATGAACTATGTGTACTATATGAACTCGAACTAGATTTTTTGAATCCACTTTATTTTGATTTCAAATCACATTACATTTCTAGCTCTAGCTAGATCTTCATAATCTAAACCATGTCTCATATGTATAATGTGTTTATCACATTATGTATGGTGCCCCGCCCCCTACGCCTACAAGTATTTAGATGTGAGTTGCAAACACCACACATTACCACAGATTCAAATAAAATGTGAGAAATGTTCGATATATAGTATTGTTTAGATTGTTCGAAAGCTGCAAACGCCACACATTATCACAAATTCAAATAAAATGTGAGATTGTTTGATGTATAGTATGGTTTAGATTGTTCGGCATTTAGCTGTGAGTTGCAAACGCCATGCATTATCACATTATGGTATAACATGTGCACAGCACGTGTATCACCGCTATATTCATGCATGCAATGTTTAAAACACTATGATCTCCTATTCAAATATATGAATCCGCTTTCATATCAAATTATGATCTTTGTTAGTCTCTTACACCCACAAAATCCTCTAACCTTTGTAGCTACCACTAACTTTCTCTCGTGCATGCACACGCCCTCCTCGCCCTCCCCCTCCCTCAGCATTCTATCCACCGGGCACATTCATTTTTTTTCTTTAGGTCGTTCTCCCAGAGTCTCCACAACTCCTTTCCGACACACACCGATCGATAAACCTCTCCAGCGATGCCTGCCTACAACATACAAACACACCTTCAATCTCCTCCTTTATGTGTCCTTGCCTCATGTCTCTCATACGGTCAGACACACGTGTAAACTCTCGCCCCTCTTTTCATCGCTCTCACAACCGCACACTCCTCCCCCTATCTAGCTAGTAGTTGGGCCTCTCGCACCACCTCCTAGCTCCATTCTTTGTCTATCCGTCTCGCTGGGCCTTATTTGCCTCTAACAAATGGACGTACACCGACCGATCTCTCGCTATACATATAGCTAGCTAGGTCCTTATAAATTGTTTTACCCACACGTCAATTGATCTACCTCATTAGTTGTGTCCCTCATTAGTTGTGTCCCTACTACGGTGGGAACGACAACTATGGGATCACAAGAATCCCTACTACGGTAGCGGGGCGCGGGGTCGTGAGAAGAGCGGATCAAACAGATAGCACACGGTTCGTTTATCCAGGTTCGGGCCGCGAGGATGCGTAAAACCCTACTCCTGCTTTGGTGGATTGTATATCTGTGTTCTTAAGCTAGCTATGGGGCGTGAGGAGCTCCAAAAAGCCGAATCCTCTTCCTAGTCGTCTTGGGCCTCCTTTTATAGGGAAAGGGGTTGCCACAGTGGCACACAGGAGGTGGAAAGGGTACAGCGATGCGAGGTTATCCCTCGCATTACATGACAAGGCGCCTTTAATGCGCCTTGCTTAGGCGTCCTTGCTTTATCGGGGACGGGGGAGAGCCCTGTCTCGTCCGTCGCCGCTCCCTCTTGTGTCGACACGCGCCCTGGCCAGCGGTGCCTGCGATGCCATGTAGGCAGGCAGGCAGCTGAGGTGGCGCAGTGGTGGGTCTCTAGGAAGATCTGTATGCCGCCACGCAGGTGCCTGCCCAGCTGGTTGGGTCGGCAGCCGCATGCGAACGGCGGTGGAGGTGTGACTGGCGCGGGCCTGATGGTGGCCCCACGGGTGTTCTTGGCAAGGGCTTTGCCGGGGCGCCAACTGTCATCCCCGGCAAGGCTCTTGCCGGGGGCCTTGTGGTCCTCCTTGGCTGGGATCCCGCCAAGGGTCGTCATCTTCTGATCTTGAATGTCTTCACAAAGACCTGCATGCCACCACGGAGATGTCTCCCGAATCCTTGCCCCCATGGGGGCGGTGGACTCAAAGGTGACTTTCTTCGTAGGTGTGGGGCGAGCTGCCATGGCAAGGGTCTTGCCGGGTTTGCTAAAACCGCCTCCCGGCAAGGATCTTACCAGGGGAGTCCGCTTCGTCCCTTTTGCTCTTTGTGGTCTTGGTCTTGGCGTCGTTCTGCTTCTCTCGAGCTTCGGTCTTACCTTGGCTCACCTCCCTTGCCTTGCTCAGTGTGGTGGTGCCCGCGGCTCGGACTGCCCGTGCACAGTTATAGGGGTACAAAAAGTGTACCCCTCTTTTTGTACACCGACATGAGCCCCCGGGCCAGGGTCGCACGTAAGCGCAATCGCGTCGTTGGGCTAGGCCAAAAACGGTGCGCGGGCAGGCGGGGCGGTTCTTACTGCGGTAAGTTCCTTCGCGCGCTGCGCCTCCCATGATTCCCACGCATGGCGCGGCATGGGGAGGCGTGTGTGACGTGGGCGGCATGCGTGGGGCTGGGCTCCGCACGCATGCGTCACATCATAGTAAAGGGGGCGATTCGCGCCTTCCCCATGAACGGAGGGAGGCGTGGAGGCGCGGCCCATTTACTGAACGGGGCCAAGGCGTAGTCTTCAAGGCGTCCACTCCCCACGACCCACGATCACGGGGTGGGGAGAGGCCGCCTCACTCGTCCCTCAGTCCTGCACGCCTGCCACGTGCCTCCCATGCGCTTGGGGTGGCAAACGGCGGAGGCGGGAAACCGGGCCACCGCGGGCTGGGGCAGCGGGTCGGCCCTGGTTCCCTGCGCCTTCCACGTCTTGATTGGCCGAGCGGGGTAGCCGAGCCCCCACTCCGTTCCTTCATAAAGAGCGGGGGGGACGACGTCCCGCATTCTTTCATCTTCTCCTTCCTTCAGCTTCTGCTCCCCCCTTCCATCTGCCATGGAGAGAGGGAATCCTGGTTCTTCAACGGTGGCGGCGAGGGTCGCTGCTCGACAACGCGTCCCTCCTTCTCCTGCACCTGCGGGGGCAGAGCCAACCGCGAGGGGAAGGGGGAGGGGTCGAGGCCGTGGGCGAGGCCGGGGCGCTCGGGGAAGAGGAGGATGGGGCGACGCGCCGGCCTCGCCTCCGCTAGCAGTCCCTTCCCCCATGGAGGGCCACGTTGGGGATGACCCTTGCGAGTTCTTCGTCAGGCTGCGCCGGCCGCCTCGCCGTCGCCTTCGTCTCCCGACTCCATTCGCGCGGGAGATGGAGCTGGATCCGCCGGAGTCATTGCGGCTGCACATGAGGGGCTGTGGGATCAGCGGCACGCGGGTTCGCGTCGACGTCCCAGCCCCTCACGTGATGTATCTTCATCGGGGATGGAAGACGTTCGCTCATATCCACCGCTTGACGGAGGGGCTCACTCTCCATTTCAAGCTGATGGAGGGCGGCCTCCTCTCCGTCAAGGTCTTCGAGCTCTTCGGGACCCGTGCAAGGTGCTGCATGAAGAGCTCTTCTGATAGCGAAGACTCCTCCTCGAGCGGGAGTGACGAGGAGGACAGCGGCAACGACGACGAGGGTAGTAGGCGGCAGGATGACGGGTCCGACTAGGTGTCGGGCGCCGCTTCGTGCGGCACCGGCGACCCCATCATCTGTGTCGCCGGCTCCCTGAACTTCTCGAGGTTGTCTCCTTGGGCGGCTGGTGTTGGGAGGCTGCAGAAGAGGAAGAGGGCGGGCGGCAAGGCTGTCAAATCGGAGTACGCGGGCACCGACGCCTTCGACGCGTGCTGACGTCCTGCTGCCTCGTCTTCGAGCTCTGCTTCCAGCGCCGCCATCATCATCCAGCCTTCGGACGGCCACCGAGATGTTCTCTTGGTGTCTTCTGCCACCCGTAGCTCGCCTAAGCGCCCCTTTTGCCCTTTTTGCCTCCTTGACTTGTCTCCTGAGGGGAGGGACAAGAAAGGGGTTACGGGCACCTTATCTCTTTTTAGTTTGTAAGCCTTCGGGCCTTAGCTGAATTTAAAACTTGTAATCCCATCATTCATGTTTTTCATTCCCTATGGGCTGTATCTGAGTGGAATGTTTTTAATGAAAAAGGGATGCTTGCCGGGTCATTTGTTTGTGGGTAGAACCAACGACAAGGAATAAATCCTTGATATCTTTAAGATAAACATTTCCTTGCCCGGCAACAGGCCTTGCCGTCTCCCCACTTCGCTCGACCTTTCTCACGCCTTTGGCGGAGGCAGGGATGAGGCGGGTTCAGGCTCCTTGTTTCATCCTTTCGCCGCCACGACTACGACCAAACCTGGCCCCAGGAACGAGCCCTAGGGCCTAGAGTTAGGGGAGCACGGTAGCTTTAGGGAAAAACGAGGTTTCACATACCTCAGTCCATAAGGGAATGCATGATAAGGGATGAAGAACTTATCTGAAGCTGTAGCCCCTGGCAACTCTGGTTTGTCGTGGGTGAATCTTTGCTCTTGCAGCCCCCGGCAATACTGGCTTGCCGGGGTCTAGATGCTGGTCTGCCCTCTTCTCTTTTTCGCCCTCAAGTGATCCGGCAAGGATATCTGTGAATCCTGCGAACCAAAGAAGACAAAAGAATGGCAAAGAGAAGCACACTCGACCTCTAAGCTAGGGGTTAGTCGCCGCTAAGCACTATCAACCCTAACCAAGTACGAGACTCGACCTACCATGCATGCTATAACTTAGGGCGCCAGCACTTCATTTATTTATGCTTAGGGTCTGCGCCTGGCTTTGTACAAAGGGTTACGTGCATCATCGACAATGCTTGTACAAAAGGTGGTTTGCCGGGGGGGCCCGGCAAGCCGCGCCTCACGGGTAAAACTTGCGAAGATGCTCAATGTTCCAGGAGTTACTCATCGGAATGGCATCTTCGGTCTCCAGGCGGACTGCGCCGGGCCTGGTGACTCGTATTACCCGATAAGGGCCTTCCCACTTTGGCGTCAACTTGTTGGAATTCTTGGCCGATTGAACGCGCCGAAGGACAAGGTCGCCTTCCTCAAGGCTTCGGGCATGAACCTTGCGGCTATGGTAGCGGCGCAAGGCTTGCTTGTAGCGTGCTGCTCTCACAGCCGCCCGAAGATGATCTTCCTCAAGGAGCATTGCGTCATCTTGCCGTAGTTGCTCTTGCTCAAGCTCATCATAAGCGAGCACTCGAGGTGACCCGTATATGAGTTCAGTGGGGAGAACTGCTTCTGCCCCGTATACTAGGGCAAAGGGTGTCTGGCCGGTAGCTCAATTTGGCATCGTCCTGATCGACCAAAGAACCATCGGCAACTCATCAATCCAGCGCCTTCCACTCTTGTGCAGCCTATCAAAGGTCTTGGTCCTTAAGCCTCGCGGTACTTCAGCATTTGCCCTCTCAGCTTGACCATTGCTTTGTGGGTGAGCAACGGAAGCGAAACAGACTTTGTTGCCGAGGTCTTGGATATATTGCATGAAGGTGCGGCTTGTGAACTGTGTGCCATTGTCGGTGATGACCCTGTTGGGTACACCATAACGGCACACTAGTCCCTTGAAGAACTTGACGGCTGACTGAGCTGTGACCTTCCTCACTGCCTCCACCTCCGGCCACTTTGTGAACTTGTTGATTGCAACGTACAAGTACTCAAAGCCCCCGACAGCGCGGGGGAAAGGGCCCAGTATGTCGAGCCCCCAGACCGAGAAGGGCCAGGAGAGAGGAATGGTTTGAAGGGCTTGAGCTGGCTGATGAAGCTTCTTTGAATGGAACTGACACGCTTCACACCTGGTGACTAGTGTCATCACATCATGGAGGGCGGTGGGCCAGAAGAAGCCTTGCCGAAATGCCTTGCCGGCAAGGGCCCTTGACCCGATGTGGGATCCACATATGCCTCCGTGTATCTCCACCAACAGCTCCAGTCCTTCCTCTCGAGGGATACACTTCAATTTCACACCGTTCGGTCTCTTTCTGTACAGGACGTCATCGACGAACTGGTACATGGTAGAGCGACGGGCTACTTTTTCCGCTTCTTCCTGCTCCTCGGGAAGTTCCCCTGTTTGGAGGAATCGGACGATATGTTGTTGTAGGATCGAAAGTATGTCTAGAGGGGGGGATTAGACTACTTGACCCAATCAAAACTTAACCTTTTCCCAATTTTAGTTCTTGGCAGATTTTAGCTATTTTAGGACAGGTCAAGCAATCATCACACAATTCAAGCAAGCATGCAAAGAGTATATAGGCAGCGGAAAGTAAAGCATGCAACTTGCAAGAATGTAAGGGGAAGGGTTTGGAGAATTCAAACGCAATTGGAGACACGGATGTTTTTGGCGTGGTTCAGATAGGTGGTGCTATCCTACATCCACGTTGATGGAGACTTCAACCCACGGAGGGTAACGGTTGCGTGAGTCCACGGAGGGCTCCACCCACGAAGGGTCCACGAAGAAGCAACCTTGTCTATTCCATCATGGCCATCGCCCACGAAGGACATGCCTTACTAGCGGTAGATCTTCATGAAGTAGGTGATCTCCTTGCCCTTACAAACTCCTTGGTTCAACTCCACAATCTTGTCGGAGGCTCCCAAGTGACACCCAGCCAATCTAGGAGACACCACTCTCCAAGAAGTAACAAATGGTGTGTTGATGATGAACTCCTTGCTCTTGTGCTTCAAATGATAGTCTCCCTAACACTCAACTCTCTCACATAGGATTTGGATCTGGTGGAAAGAAGATTTAAGTGGAAAGCAACTTGGGGAAGGCTAGAGATCAAGATTCATATGGTAGGAATGGAATATCTTGGCCTCAACACAAGGGTAGGTGGTTCTCTCTTAGAACATATGAGTTGGAAGTGTAGATGTGTTCTGATGGCTCTCTCCATGAATGAAGAGAAGGTGGAGGGGTATATATAGCCTCCACACAAAATCCAACCGTTACACACAATTTACCAATCTCGGTGGGACCGAATCAACAAACTCGGTCGGACCGATTTAGGAAACCTAGTGACAGTTAGAGTTTTCGGTGGGACTGAGATGCAACTCGGTAGGACCGATATGGTTAGGGTTAGGGCATAACGTAATCTCGGTGAGACCGATTACACAAACTCGGTGAGACCGATTTGGTAATAAGCTAACCAGAGAGTTGGTCAGGTAAACTCGGTGGGACCGACTTGCTCTTTCGGTGAGATCGAAAAGTTACAAAAAGGAAACAAAGAGTTTACATTGCAATCTCGGTGGGACCGATCTGCTCTTTCAGTGAGACCGAAAAGTTACGAAAAGGAAACAGAGAAATTGCAATCCCATCTCGGTGAGACCGAGATCCCTATCGGTAGAACCGATTTGCTAGGGTTTGGCAGTGGCTTATGACAAATGAAATTCGGTGGCGCCGGATTGAAAGAATCGGTATGACCGAGTTTGGCTTTGGGTTTAGGTCAAATGTGGATATGGGAAAGTAGTTGAGGGTTTTGGAGCATATCACTAAGCACATAAAGCAAAAGGCTCATTAAGCAACACCTCATCCCTCCTTGATAGTATTGGCTTTTCCTATAGACTCAATGTGATCTTGGATCACTAAAATATAAAATGAAGAGTCTTGAGCTTGAAGCTTTAGCCAATCCTTTGTCCTTAGCATTTTGAGGAATCTACTTTCATCATCCATGCCATGCCAATCATTGAGCTTTCCTGAAATAATCATCTTGGAATAGCATTAGCTCAATGAGCTATATGTTGTTATGAATTACCAAAACCACCTAGGGATAGTTGCACTTTCAATCTCCCCCTTTTTGGTAATTGATGACAACATATAGATCAAAGCTTCGACAAGTGATAATAAGAATGAAATATATCGTCGCTTTGAGAAGTATGTGAAAATTAAGAGCTCCCCCTAAATTTGTGCATGTTTAAAATTTGCTTTGGACTGCAAATGCACAAAGAGTTAGAATCATGGGTTACTCTTCCATGTCACATACATCTTGGTGGAGCGCTCAAAATGATAAGAATTGAATACATGCACTCATCACCAAGAAACATGAATGATCACATAAGATAGATAGGATAATATCAAGCATGCATAAGTGTAGCTTATGATCAAACACATGATCATCAATGTCTCACAAGCATATCATAGTATCTCAACCAAAAGCAAACAAAGTTTGAAAAACCACCAAATAAAGCAAGAGAGAATAAAAGCAACACTCTCTCTCTCTCTCGAAGCCTATGATCTATACATTTTTCTCCCCCTTTGGCAACAAGTTACCAAAAAGTTCCTAGAAAATGCATAGGGCTAGATCGACACTCAGGCTTGATCTTCTGGTGGTGGTGGAGTCCGAATCACTCCAAGGACGAAGGCTTCTGTTGAAGTGGTTGGAGCTGGAGCTGAAGTGGATGCTAGAGCTGGTTGGGCTGGTGCTGTAGCTGGAGCTGAGGAGGTGGCTCTGGTGTCAGGAACTGGCACTGCTGATGACCTCTGAGCTTGTGGCACTCTGGCAAATGCATCAGTGGTAGTCTTCCCTTTCCTCTCCTGCATGTCATCTTGAAGTTGCTCCACTGCAGACTGAATCTCTGTTACTTTGACATCCAAGTCATAGAACTTTTGTTCTACGATTCTCTCTAAGCTCTCCTGATTCTGAGTGAGGGTGGCCAGTCCTTTCTCAATCCTCATTGTGGATGCAATCAAGTAACTAAGATGCTCTTGCTTGGTTTTCAGGAAATACTCAGATGCCTCCTCTTGAGTTGGCATCTTGGCAGTTTTCTCCTTCCTTGCCTTCTCCTTCTGTGCTTGTGCATGAGCTGATGATGGTTCATCCTTGTTCATCACAACTTGATTATCCTCAAAATCTGGATGAATAGGCAAATGTTCCTTGTCCAATAAGTATATGCCTGTGCCCATCTTGGAGTTTATCAGCTCTTGGATCTGAGGGGCATAACCACAGCTCCTCTTCTGATCCGCTGCAATCCTTTTGATAGTTTCTACCATGAGGCTCATGACTTTGAATTTCTGTGGCACATCAAAGATATGAAGAAAATTGATTGCATGGCCTCTGATCATCTTGTGATCACCTGACTTAGGCAATAAAGTGTGCCTCAGAATCCATCTGATGGTTGGTAGCCCTGACAGAAGATAATGTACTGAGCCAAACTTGAAAGTATCAAGTGCCTTGTTTGGGATCTCCTTGTACATGTTGGACATGGAGTTGTGATCCATCTTCTTCTTGGCATATATGTCTAAGTCATCCTCATGCTCCTCTGGGGCATTGATGAGTTGTGCCCACTCAGCAATTGTTGATTGATACCTTGTTCCTTCTGACATCCATACAATCCTTCCATCTGGATAGAAGTGTGATGTGGAGTAGAATTGCATGATCAGCTCTTCATTCCACTTTGTGAGCTTCTGCCCAACAAAGTCAGCTACTCCACAAGCCTTGAAGCTGTCTTGCACTCCAGGAAAGTGTTCTTCATTGTCCTTGATGTATTCCCAGTCTACCCATCTCATGTCACAAACTATAGGCTTCTTGTCAAGCAAGAATGTCTCATAGAAGTCCTGATGTTCCCTTGTGTGGAACCTGTAATCAATAACAGTTCTTCTCCTTGTAGCATAAGGATCTTCTGCTCTCCACTTCCTCAGCCCTGAATCTCTTCTGATTTTCATATCTTCAGCCACAGGATGAGCATCATTGTGGTCTGGGATCTTGGGCTTTAGCTTTCTGAGCACTTGATCTTCTTCCTCTTCTGCAATGTCAGGCACTGGGGCCTTGTTCTTTTCAGCAGCTGGGATGCTCCTTGTATTTCTCTTAGGTTTTGTCTTTGGAGCTGGCTTGGCCTTTGATGCATCTTTGGGTGCTTCCTTGGGCTTTGATGTAGTAGCCCCTGTCCTTATAGCATCACCCATAAGCTTAGGTGCCTTAGGTGCTGGTGCAGCAACCTTTTCTTCTTCATCTTCTTCGTCAGAAGAATGTTGTTCAAACTCAGCCATTGGATCAACTTTCTTGCACCATCTGCCTCTTTTCCTTTCCTTCTTTCCTTCAGTAGCAACTGGCCCTTTGGGTGCAGGCTTTTCAGCAATCTGAGTTGAGGCTCTGGCCTTAGGCATGGGTTGTCTACCTGCTGGCCTTTTGAATTTCAAGCCTGGCTTTGTCCTTTGTGCTGAGCCAGACTCCTTCTTGAGCTCTACTCTCTTGGAAGTAGCTTCTTCTTCTTCTGCCACATAATCATCATCCTCTGATTCTGAGGTTCTTTTCTTCTTTTGTCTGGTGGCAGCTTTTGGCAAATTGCTAGGGGTACTCCTGTTGCCTTCATCTGAAGAACTGGAGGGACTAGTGCCCTCACTCATATGCACTTGCTCTTCTGACACATTCTGGCTGTCACTCTGATCAGACATGATGAAAAAGCTGACTGCTGACCCTGTGAAGAGTTTATAGATGAGGTAGAATAGAAGAGCATCAAAAAATGCAGAGGTTTTTGCAAAAGAATGATTCAAAATCTTAGTTTTAGTTTCCCACAGAAATCATTTTGGATCTACCGATTTTTAAACTCAGTGATACCGAAGCAGTTTTGGAACCTAAACTGGTGAACTCGGTCAGACCGAGTCACAGTTTGGTGGCACCGAGACTGCTAGGGTTTGACAAAGTTCCAAAATCGGTCACACCGATTAGTAATTCTCGGTCAGACCGAGTCTCACTTGTGCAATGGCATGAGCCAAATTGGTGGGACCGAGTTTTCAACTCGATGGGTCCAAGATGGTTTCGGCGGAAACCTAACCCTAAAATTTCAAATCAAACCTATTCTACGAATTGCATTGACTGGATAGGAGTGTTTCAATCGTGGCAAGAATCAATATGATCACAATGTGCTAGGAATCAGATTGGGAATAGCACAAAGATTGAGTCCATACCCTAGTCCGGCGGAGACTCGCTACGGCGGCAACGGCGGGGTTGAATTCCGTTGACGGTGATGAAGACGAGCGACAGGAGGCGGCTGGCGGCGAGGAGATGATCCGGAGACCACGTTGGCAGAGCGAGCTATCGCGCGGGCGAAGGGGTTCGGAGAAATTTCCAAATTTTTGCCCGTGTCTATATATAGCCCGACCCTGTCGGTGTGACCGAGTGGAACAACTCAGTGGCACCGAGAAGCAAAACTGTGTACAGTTACTGCAACTCGGAGTGACCGAATAGTTCAAATCGGTTGCACCGAGATCGAAAACATAGATCGACTTAATGATCTCGGTAGGCCCGAAAAGGAGATATCGGTCAGACCGAGAATCACAAAGAAGTTTTGGAAGTTTAAGTCTATGACGAATCGGGGACTCCGAGTGCTCCTCACATAGAGTGGTTCGAATCTGACTTGATCAAATTTTGTGATGTAGCATGAATAGAGTTTGAGACGAGAAAAGCATAGATAACTAGAGGAGGTTCTTAGGCATTCTTGTCCATCCACTTGGCAAGAGAAAGAAAAACCAATCAAGCAAAACAACAAGTGGATGTCCTAGAATGAGTAAAATATGCAACCAACATGCTCACGCAATAAAATGGCAATTGAAATATGTGACAAAGCATGCACAACCAATTATAGCATCTATCAAGCAATTGGCGATGACTAGGTCATCTATATATGAGTATATTGACTTAGGAGTCAAATGAGAACACTTGATCATAGGTCATACTCATCGTTTAAGCACAAGTGGGGTTGCCACTTTTACATAAAGCATTGTTGTGTTCACATCATTGGAGTTGCTTTAGCTCAAGTCTTAGAGTAAAGCTCCCCCTAGATGTGATATCCCCCCTAAGAGGGATGAACTAACCTTGGGTTTTGTCGATGATGACTTCATGTAGATGTTGAAGATGTTGATGCTCAATGTTGATGTAGAACAATTGGAGCTATCCATTGGAGTGAATTGCACTTTCAATACCTACATGGGTTAGTCCCACAAGGAACAAACAAGGATATCCATAGACATAGAGTGATGCACACACAAGATGATGTCCATGAAAGCTTTTAGGTTACCTTGTCCCTTGACTTACCAACAAGAGGGTTTCTGACTCCTTGAACTAGTGCAAGATGTGGAAGTTGATTGCATTTGTTCTTGCCAAAATGATTAGAGTGAAGTATGTTGGCGGAGTCACCCTCAAGAACTCTCTAGTTCTTCTTCTTTTGGATCCACACCATCTTGATGGGAATCCTTGGAGTTGTAGTCGTACTTGATGAAGTGGAACTTGAAGTAGTCTTGGGAATCCACTTGACTAAGGTCTTAGGAGCTTCTTCAAATGCATCAATTTCCTCTTGAAGCTTGTCCTTGCCTTTTTGTTTGTAGTCTTGTGGTGTAAGATCATCTTGAGTTTGTGTCCCCTTGAAAGAAGTAGGATCATACTTCTCTTGTTGAGGAACAAAATTTGTCTTGGGTATTGATCTTCTTCCCACTCAACTCCATTGGCGTTGAACTTCCGTTCAAAACCAACACCTTGATTCTTCCGGTGTCTTCCTTGCTTGCGTACAATTTCCTTGAATGGCTTACTTCCGGCAAGGCTCTTGTAGACTCCTTTCTCTATAATTCCCTTCAATAAGCTATTTTCTTGCTCAAGTGTAACTTGGCTAAGAGAATCTTTAGTGGAATCAAGAGAACTACTAGAAGCAACAATATTGGATTTAACATTATCATTGTTACTACTAGAGGAAGAATCTTTTTTGTTCTTGTTACTAGACTTGACTTGAGGCATGTAAGTGGATAAGAGTAAACGCTTGGCAATGTAAGAAGAACTTTTCTTGCGGAGATCATCATTGATTGCCTTCAAAAACTCATGCTCTTGCTCAAGATTGAGCTTTTCAAAGCGTAACTTATCATGAGCTCTTAAAAGTTCTCGATGATCTTCGATGATAGTTTCATGAGCTAACTTAAGAGTGTTTAGTTCTTTAGTTAGAGCCTCAATCTTCTCCTTATCATTTTAATTCGTTTTATCTTGATTAGCATGATTAATTGACGTTTCATCATAGTATTCATCACTAGAGTTGTCAACAAGTAAATCATCATCACCTAACAAGTCATCTTCATCACTATTGAAATCGACATACTCAGGATGTGTTACCTTAGGACCTTTGGCCATTAAGCATCTTCCAATTCCTTCATTTGGTGAGTCAAATATGTCGTAGGAGTTGGTTGACACAAGTGCTAGACCGGCAACACCTTCATCTTGAGTATATTCGGAATCGGAGTGATAACTTCTCTCGGAGTGGTTGTCGGAGTCGGAGGCGGATACCCATTCACCAACATGAGCTTGATGTCTTCGTTTTGTGTAGCTCCTTGATGACTTTTCCTTTCTTTCCGAATCCTTGTTTCTCCGTGAGTATCTTCGTTCATAACGATCATCTCTACTCCTTCTCTCCCTTGATGGTGATTCTTCTCTTTTGCTTCTTCTTTTGGGAGAATCTTCTCTTCTTTTGTAGGGAGCCATACACTCATTGGAATAGTGTCTGAGTCTTCCAGAATTGTAGCAGTTTCGCTCTCGACTAGAAGATCTTTTGTCATTGTAGGACCTTGACTTGGAGCTTCTATATTTGCTTCTACTCTTGTAGAACTTGTTGAAGTTCTTCACCATTAAGCTCAATTCTTCATTGAAGGTTTGTTTCTCACTTGATGATGTGGGGGCTTCACATGAGGCTTTGTAAGCTCCACTCGATTTGTTGTGAAGTTCCTCTTTATCCTTGAGTGACATCTCATGAGCAACAATTCTTCCAATGACTTCCGTTGGCTTGATATTTTTGTAATTGGGCATCATTTGGATCAATGTGCACACGGTATCATATTTTCCATCCAAGGCTCTTAGGATCTTCTTGATGATGAATCTATCGGTCATCTCTTCACTCCCTAAGCCGGCAATCTCATTTGTGATGAGAGCAAGCCCAGAGTACATTTCAGCGACACCTTCACCATCCTTCATTTTGAACTTGTCAAGTTGACTTTGAAGCACATCCAATTTGGATTCCTTGACGGAGTCGGTACCTTCATGCATATCAATCAAAGTATCCCAAATTTCCTTTGCATTCTCAAGACGGCTAATTTTGTTGAATTCTTCGGGGCACAATCCATTGAAGAGAATATCACAAGCTTGAGCGTTGTATTGCAGCATCTTCAACTCTTCCGCGGTAGCTTCACGGTTTGGTTCTTTCCCATCAAAGAAGTCAGCTTGCAAACCAACACACACACAATAGCCCAAACGGCGGGGTTATGTCCAAGAATATGCATTTTCATTTTATGCTTCCAACTAGCAAAATTAGTACCATCAAAGTAAGGACCTCTACGGTGATAATTTCCCTCGCTAGACGCCATACTCTCCTAGGTTGTGAAACCAAGGCTATGACCACCAAAAGCTATGGAAATCAAAGCAAATGGAGACCAAAGCTCTGATACCACTTGTAGGATCAAAAGTATGTCTAGAGGGGGGATTAGACTACTTGACCCAATAAAAACTTAACCTTTTCCCAATTTTAGTTCTTGGCAGATTTTAGCTATTTTAGGACAAGTCAAGCAATCATCACACAATTCAAGCAAGCATGCAAAGAGTATATAGGCAGCGGAAAGTAAAGCATGCAACTTGCAAGAATGTAAGGGGAAGGGTTCGGAGAATTCAAACGCAATTGGAGACACGGATGTTTTTGGCGTGGTTCAGATAGGTGGTGCTATCCTACATCCACGTTGATGGAGACTTCAACCCACGGAGGGTAACGGTTGCGTGAGTCCACGAAGGGCTCCACCCACGAAGGGTCCACGAAGAAGCAACCTTGTCTATTCCATCATGGCCATCGCCCACGAAGGACTTGCCTTACTAGCGGTAGATCTTCACGAAGTAGGTGATCTCCTTGCCCTTACAAACTCCTTGGTTCAACTCCACAATCTTGTCGGAGGCTCCCAAGTGACACCTAGCCAATCTAGGAGACACCACTCTCCAAGAAGTAACAAATGGTGTGTTGATGATGAACTCCTTGCTCTTGTGCTTCAAATGATAGTCTCCCTAACACTCAACTCTCTCTCATAGGATTTGGATCTGGTGGAAAGAAGATTTGAGTGGAAAGCAACTTGGGGAAGGCTAGAGATCAAGATTCATATGGTAGGAATGGAATATCTTGGCCTCAACACAAGGGTAGGTGGTTCTCTCTCAGAACATATGAGTTGGAAGTGTAGATGTGTTCTGATGGCTCTCTCCACGAATGAAGAGGAGGTGGAGGGGTATATATAGCATCCACACAAAATCCAACCGTTACACACAATTTACCAATCTCGGTGGGACCGAATCAACAAACTCGGTCGGACCGATTTAGTAAACCTAGTGACAGTTAGAGTTTTTGGTGGGACTGAGATGCAACTCGGTAGGACCGATATGGTTAGGGTTAGGGCATAACGTAATCTCGCTGAGACTGATTACACAAACTCGGTGAGACCGATTTGGTAATAAGCTAACCAGAGAGTTGGTCAGGTAAACTCGGTGGGACCGACTTGCTCTTTCGGTGAGACCGAAAAGTTACAAAAAGGAAACAGAGAGTTTACATTGCAATCTCGGTGGGACCGATCCGCTCTTTCGGTGAGACCGAAAAGTTACGAAAAGGAAACAGAGAAATTGCAATCCCATCTCGGTGAGACCGAGATCCCTATCAGTAGAACCGATTTGCTAGGGTTTGGCAGTGGCTTATGACAAATGAAATTCGGTGGCGCCGGATTGAAAGAATCGGTATGACCGAGTTTGGCTTTGGGTTTAGGTCAAATGTGGATATGGGAAAGTAGTTGAGGGTTTCGGAGCATATCACTAAGCACATAAAGCAAAAGGCTCATTAAGCAACACCTCATCCCTCCTTGATAGTATTGGCTTTTCCTATAGCCTCAATGTGATCTTGGATCACTAAAATATAAAATGAAGAGTCTTGACCTTGAAGCTTTAGCCAATCCTTTGTCCTTAGCATTTTGAGGAATCTACTTTCATCATCCATGCCATGCCAATCATTGAGCTTTCCTGAAATAATCATCTTGGAATAGTATTAGCTCAGTGAGCTATATGTTGTTATGAATTACCAAAACCACCTAGGGATAGTTGCACTTTCAGCTGTGCCCATGATGGAGCCTGGGGCTCGACGGCGAGGACTAAAGGCATTTCCTCCGCTATAGGAGCGGCTGTCTCGACGGCAAGAGCTTGACGCTCCGTCGGAGCTAGTCGTCTCGTGGCGGGCTCAGTGTCCCCGGCAACATCCTTGCCGGCGGCTCCGGGGAGCTCGGCGGGAAAGTACTTGTCGGGCCCTGATTTCCTCCTCTTGGTCTGCTCTGTTGATGGATCAACGGATGGCTGAGTTAGCTGAAGCACAAAGGTACCTGGTTCCACGGGTAGCTTGAGGGCAGCGCGTTTTGACAGGTAATCTGTGATATCGTTCTCCGCTCGGGGAACATATTCAGCCTGTATACCATCGAAACGCTCCTCCAGCTTTCTCACTTTATCGACATAGGCCTTCATCAATGGGCTCTGGTAATCCTTGTTGACTTGCTTGACGACAAGCTGCGAGTCGCCCCTGACGATGAGTTTCTTGATTCCGAGGTCCGCCGCGATCCTAAGACCGGCAAGCAGCCCTTCGTGCTCTCCGTATTGTTTGTTTACACCTCCCTGGGGAAGTGCGTCTGGATCACGTACTTGAGGTGCTCACCGGTGGGCGCGACAAGCAGTACGCCAGCCCCGGCGCCTTGTAAGGAGAAAGCTCCATCAAAGTACATGATCCAATTGCAACTTGCCTCCTTGCCGGGGAGAGCAGTCTCTTGGGCTTCTTCATCAGGCGTTGCGGTCCATTCTGCAATGAACTCCGCTAGGACTCGGCTCTGAATCGTCGAAGTACTTTCAAACTTGAGGCCAAAGTTGGACAGCTCCAGTGCCCATTCCACAATTCTTCCCGTTGCATCGGGATTGTGCAATATCCGTTGCAGAGGGAGGCGAGTGACGACAGTGATCTCGTGTGCCTGGAAGTAGTGACGCAGCTTCCTCGAGGCCATAAGAAGGCCGAAGAGCAGTTTCTGCACGCCGAACTACCTTGATCTAGCTCCCTGCAGGAGGGAACTAACAAAGTAGACCGGGTGCTGCATCATTTTATTCTTCGGCGGCACTTCAACTGGCTATGTCGTCTCTGCATTGGTGGTGTCGGGCTCTGTCGCTGTCGTTACCTCGTCGTCAACCTCTCTCTGCGCCACTAGTGTGGCGCTGACCACCTGGTTCGTTACCGCCAGGTATAGCAGCAACGACTCATGTGGCCTAGGCGCAACTAGTATTGGCGTGGAGGAGAGGTACTTCTTCAAATCTTGCAATGTTGCTTCGGCTTCTCGTGTCCACTCCATCGGGCCCGTCTTTTTCAGGATCTTGAAAAAGGGAAGGGCGCGCTCGGCAGACTTGGAAATGAACCTGCCCATGGCGGCGACGCAACCAGCAAGCCGACGCACATCCTTGATTCGCTTGGGTGCTTCAATCTGCTCTATAGCTTTGATCTTGTCCGGATTGGCCTCTATCACACGCTGTGACACAAAGAACCCGAGAAGCTTGCCGGACGGGACGCCAAAGACGCACTTCTCAGGGTTTAGCTTGAGATTGATCTTGCGCAGGTTTGCAAATGTTTCTTGCAAATCTGGTATGAGGGTTGCCCTGTCCTTGGTTTTGACCACTATGTCATCCATATAAGCTTCCATATTTCTATGGAGCTGGGGTTCAAAACCAATCTGGACCGCCCTTGCAAACGTCGAACCAACACTCTTCAACCCGAAAGGCATCCGCATGAAACAATACGTACCACATGGGGTGATGAATGCTGTTTTCTCTTCGTCATCTCTTGTCATGAAGATCTGGTGGTAGCCGGAGTAGGCATCGAGGAATGACAATAGATCACACCCAGCTGTGGAGTCAACAATCTCGTCGATGCGCGGCAACGGGAAGGGGTCTTTAGGACAAGCCTTATTGATATCTGTGTAATCAATACACAGCCTCCACTTCCCATCTGCCTTGCGCACTACGACCGGATTGGCCAACCACGGTTGATGGAGCACTCCTCTTACCAAACCCGCTGCCTCCAGTTTCCGGATCTATTCTGTGATGAACTCTTGTCGTTCCAAAGCTTGCTTTCTGACCTTCTGCTTGACGGGCCGCACATGAGGACAGACAACAAGGTGGTGCTCAATCACCTCCCTGGGAACGCCGGGGATGTCGGAAGCTTGCCATGCAAACACATCGACATTCGCCCGCAGGAAGGTGACGAGCGCGTATTCCTATTTGTCGTCAAGGGTGGAGCTTATGGTGAAAGCCCCTCCCGTACCGTCCTCATTGACAGAAACCTTCTTGGTTCCCGGCGGTATGGCCCTGGGCTTCTTATTTCCGCCGGTGGAGCTCTCTGGCACATCCTCGACGGAAGCGCTACACTCCGAAGAGGTGCGCTTGCCGGAGTGGGTGTCCGAGGTCTCACCGGTCTTCTTCTTCTTCTTCCCTCCCGGGGTCCCAGCGGCAGGAGTAACTGCTTGCTGGTATAGTTGGTCAGCGCAAATCAGCACATCTTTCTTATCGGAGGGGATGGTGACGATCGTTACAGGTCCTGGCATCTTCAGGGTGTTGTAGGCATAGTGTGACGCCGCCATGAACTTGGCCAGCGCTGGGCGGCCAAGGATCCCGTTGTAGGGCAAGGGGATCTTGGCAACATCAAACACGATCCTCTCCGTCATGTAGTTCAGATTGTTTCCAAAAGTCACGGGCAGCGTGACTTTCCCTTGGGTTGGCTTCTTCCCGGATTGACCCCCTGAAACGTGCCCGTCTCTTCGAGGTCTCCATCAGGAATCTGCAGTTTCTCGATCACGGCAGGCGAGATCAAGTTCACACGGCCCCGCCATCGACTAGCATCTTTGTCACCTTGAGGTTGCGTATTGTTGGTGAAACCAACAATGGCAAGCACCCGACCGCAATAGTGCAATTAGGGTGATCCTCAGTGTCAAGAATGATAGGTGTGCTGGACCACTTCAGCGGCCTTTGGGCATCAAACGACGGCTCTGCCGCTGTAATCTCTCACGCCCACTGTTTAAGCCGGCGGTGAGAAGTATGCAGCGAGGCGCCACAGTCGACGCTCATGGCCTCTGTAGCTTTCTGAAACTCTTGGTCGCCGGATTCGTCGTCCTCTTCGTGATCGTCGTCTTCTGGCTTTCTGTCACGGCCCCGGGCGGGCCTCTCCTGTTGTTTATCCTTGCCGCGACGGCCCGCTTGGCCGTCACGCTTCTTGCCGGACCCCTCAGCACCGTCTTGGCCCATCTCCTTGTGCCGCCTCTCATATTCAGCCCTCTGCTTCTCAGCGAGGAGCTCAACCTGTCGGCAGTCTTGGAGAGCATGGCCTTTGGTGTCATGGATCTTGCAGTATCGCTTGTCGGAGTTTCCAGGCTTCTCGGCAGCCGCCAAGGCCCGGCAGGCGACACATCCGGCAATTTCCTTGCCGGGGTCATCTTCCTTGGTTTTCTTGGTGGAGCCGGTGTCATCAGATCCCTCGACGGCAAGCACGGCTTTACCTTTGCGCTTCCTGTTGCGGCGCCGGCCCTTCTTCGTCGGGGCGGCAGTATCCTCATCTGAGGAGTCGGTTTCCACGCCGGCATCTTCGCCGGGGTACTTCCTTCCCTCTTCAGCTCGGGCACATCTGTCAGCAAGAACATAGAGTTCTGCTACATCTTTCACCTTGTTCAGCCAGCTCTTCGCGCATCTTGCGGTTACGCACGTTCTGGTGGAACGCGCTGATGATGGCGGCAGGGTGAACATCAGGGAAATTGTACTGTATCCGGCTGAACCTTTGTATATACTTGCGGAGACTCTCGCCTCCCTTCTGGGGAATGACGTGCAGGTCGCTCGCTTGGCCATGGGCTTGGTGGCCTCCAGTAAAGGCGCCCACGAACTCATGGCACAAATCCGACCAGGAGGAAATAGAGTCTACCGGCAAGTGCATCAACCATGACATGGCGTTGGGTTTAAGAGACAACGGAAAGTAATTCGCAAGCACCTTATCGTCGCGGGCTCCGGCAGCTTGCATCGCGATGGTGTAGATGCTGAGGAACTCAGATGGGTGGGTCTTGCCGTTGTACTTTTCGCCCACGTCAGGTCTGAAGGTGCGGTAAGTGGGCCACTGGAACTGTCGCAGCTCACGGGTAAAAGCCGGACAGCCTACCTTGTAAGGTAGGCCTCCAGGGCTCTCCGGTGTCGGGTGGTTCACAGCAGGCCCTGCTCGCCTGTCTGACTGGTGGCGCGCTCCACGGGGGCGCTCGATAGTGGTTCGAGCGTCTTCATGTTCTCGTTCCCGAAGGACTTGGTGCTGGTCACAGTGGGTCCGCGGGTCGGACGACGCTATGGAGATTTTGTTGCCTGTAATGACGTGACGGGCTGGCGTCCGCGGTACCGGGCGAGGAGGAGGCGAGTGCACCATGGTCACTGCGCCGCCGGCTTTCCTGCCACTGGTGCGTGGGACTCCGTCGGAGCATCGAACCGGGGGCTCCACCGGACTCGGTTCGTCTTTGTTGGCCATTGCAACAAGGCTTCGGATAGTGGCTCTCCATTCGTCGAGTTTCCCCGTAGTGGGAGGAAAATCGAGGAGCAACTGCGCGCGCCAGGGCTTCTGCTGGCGTTGGTGGCAGTGAAACCTGCACGGATCACGACGCGCTTCGACTTCTGACCATGTCAGAAGGAGCTCTATCATGACCCCGCGGTCGCATGCCATCTTCACCAGCGCCTCGGCGAGCGGGCAGGTCTTCCACATCCCGGGAGTGGCACTCGGGGCTCTTCCCGCGGCGACGCCCGGGGTCTTCGGCGTGATTACGCCGTTTGTCACGCGCCGCTTGAGAGGAGCGCACCGTCGGCGCCGGCGTGGGAGTCTTGGAAGCCCTCGCATCGCCTTCGGGTGGGGTGGCAGCGATCTTGGAAGGCCCTGCGCCACCCGCGGAGGTCCCGGCTCCGTCTTTGGATTTGGCGGCGTGCGGCCCGTTACCAGGCGCACAAACATCGCCGCTTCCCAAACTCCGGCTGCTGGGACGGTCTTGGTGTTCGCGAACGGCACCCGGGTCCTTTCCGCGACCAGTACACTGCTCGCCCGCATCGGGACGGGATGTCCGGCTTTCGACGGGCCAACCGCCACCGTCGTCTTCTTCTTGGGCGCCATGACGATGAAGAAGCGCCGAACTAACTGCTAAAGCCGATTCTCACAACTGCCCCCCTACCTGGCGCGCCAAAGATATCGGTGGGAACAACACCTATGGGATCACAAGAATCCCTACTACGGTTGCGGGGCGCAGGGTCGTGAGAAGAGCGGATCAAACAGATAGCACATGGTTCGTTTATCCAGGTTCGGGCCGCGAGGATGCGTAAAACCCTACTCCAGCTTTGGTGGATTGTATATCTGTGTTCTTGAGCTAGCTATGGGGCGTGAGGAGCTCCAAAAAGCTGAATCCTATTCCTGGTCGCCTTGGGCCTCCTTTTATAGGGAAAGTGGTTGCCACAGTGGCACACAGGAGGTGGAAAGGGTACAGTGATACGAGGTTATCTCTCGCATTACATGACAAGGTGCCTTTAATGCGCCTTGCTTAGGTGTCCTTGCTTTATCGGGGACAGGGGAGAGCCATGTCTCGTCCGTCGCCGCTCCCTCTTGTGTCTACACGCGCCCTGGCCAGCGGTGCCTACGATGCCATGTAGCCAGGCAGGCAGCTGAGGTGGCGCAGTGGTGGGTCTCCACGAAGATCTGCATGCCGCCACGCAGGTGCCTGCCCAGCTGGTTGGGTCGGCAGCCGCATGCGAATGGCGGTGGAGGTGTGACTGGTGCGGGCCTGATGGTGGCCCCACGGGTGTTCTTGGCAAGGGCCTTGCCGGGGCCTCGGCAAGGGCCTTGCCGGGGCGCCAGCTGTCATCCCCGGCAAGGCTCTTGCCGGGGGCCTTGTGGTCCTCCTTGGCTGGGATCCCGCCAAGGGTCGTCATCTTCTGATCTTGAATGTCTTCACAAAGATCTGCATGCCACCACGGAGATGTCTCCCGAATCCTTGCCCCCATGGGGGCGGTGGACTCAAAGGTGACTTTCTTCATAGGTGTGGGGCGATCTGCCATGGCAAGGGTCTTGCCGGGTTTGCTAAAACCGCCTCCCGGCAAGGATCTTACCGGGGGAGTCCGCTTCGTCCCCTTTGCTCTTTGTGGTCTTGGTCTTGGCATCGTTCTGCTTCTCTCGAGCTTCGGTCTTACCTTGGCTCACCTCCCTTGCCTTGCTCAGTGTGGTGGTGCCCGCGGCTCGGACTGCCCGTGCACAGTTATAGGGGTACAAAAAGTGTACCCCTCTGTTTGTACACCGACACATCATATTTCCCGTCCTTCAATTATGTATGGATGTCGACCGATCTCCCTCAAGACATAGCTGGGTCCCTCCTTCTCAACACATATACGAGTCGTTCTACCTCTATAGTTAGGCCTCTGCCTACCCCTCCCACCACCCCCCTCCCTCCCACACACACACCGATACATCGAGCGCTCTAGTCATGTCTCCCTGCCACACACAAACTTGACGTGTACCCTCTAACGTTCCAGTAGGCCAGTCGCCCTATATCTTTGACTTGTACACACACACAATTTCGATGGCTCTCTTCATCGATCTCGCACCCACCCACTTGATCCTTTCTTCGACTTTATCGATAGCTATGACCCGTCCCTCTCTTCTCGTGGATTGCCCGACCCTCTATGTATGTATGGATAGGCCTCCATTTCACACACATTGCATGCAAAATTTTGTTTGAGATGTCATCGACACATATTCCCACAAATAATTCATGAAATCAACCCCCCACCCCACCGCCACCCCAAAACAAAAAACACTCACGAACGCGGTTTGTATCTCTCACACACACCCACGTAGGTGGGGGACGTGCACGAAGAGAAGAGGTGCATGCATGGCGCACGTACTCCCATCTCTTTCCCAACCAAACCCGCGCGGGTACACGGTGGAGCTCATTTCTGTACGAAAAAGGCAGCCCACGTGGTATTTTGGCACGTGTACTGGTTGTCCACTTGGTGGAGGGAGGATCGTCTACCACGGGTGAACAAACAAATTGCGACTTGACGTGTTATGTAAAAAAAGAGGCAAACCATGTGGGGCCTACCTTAGAGGCAAGGCTCTATACAGTGGAGTACTTTTGATGTGTCCCGTCAACTCGCAAAACGAGGAGAAGCTTGCTTAGTACGCCGTCTCCCCCGCCCACGGGCGCAGTGGCTCGCAGGATGAGGTGAAGCTTGCTTACTATACCTTACGCCCGCTCCCTCGCCCATGCGCGTGGTGGCTCGCAGGATGAGGAGAAAAAATTACTACTCCCTCTGTTTACTCCTCGTCCCTACTACCTTGGTTATAGAGATTATACCATATTGTTTGGAATATATATGTCCTTTAGTAAATTTCAATATGAACTACTAGTACATACTCCAAACACTGATGTATATAGACATATTTTAGAGTGTAGATTCACTCATTTTGCTCCGTATGTAGCACTCTCCCTCGCCCCTCGACCCTCGCCCACGTGGTGGACGTGCAGCAATTCATTCGATCTCATATAGCCAGAACGATATATACTGCACTACAATTATTGCTCGAGTTCTCGAAGAGGCGAAGAGCCAATCGCAAGGTTAATATTTTGGAGATGCCAAGCGCAAGGTTATAGGAGAACGAGTAGTAGGTGTCGCGTCATTTATAAATAAAGTTTTTTTCTTCAGTGGCACGTACGCAATATGATAGGTTCATATGGAGAGAAAAGGAAACCGCTCCACTATATACATAGTCAGGACGGGCTAGCCTACATGGTTGCTTGCTGGGGTTGCTCTCTTCACACTCTCTCGCACAAAACGACTGTGGCCACATCTCTAACATCCCGGCGGATCACGTCCGCTTGGGGAAGGGATGGATGCTTAGTGTAGATGCGGTAGCCGTCGCCGACGGCGAAAACCCACTGTCGGCACGTCCCGATCAGGGGTCCCCGTCGTTCTCTCTCACAAAGCCGGTGAGGTTGCCCTCGTCCCTTGCTCACTGCCACGACGTGGTCAGTTGCCGCCTCCCGCCGCCCTCCTCAAGGTTGAGCTACGTCCCTCAGGTACAACTCCCTTTACAGCCGGCTTGCACCACTACTCCAGCTGCCCACATCACTCCCTGTGGATATTTCTCTACTTCTTTGCCCCGCACATACCTCTACTGGCTTCTACGTACTATATTTGTGATGAGTTTATGTCTCATCAACTAGTCCCAGTAATCTTATTCTAATCACGCTTCCTCAATTTCTTTGCCACAGGGATGCTCATCTCGATTTTGGTGAAACTGCACAAAATGATCCGATGGTCAAAAGGTTGCAAACTTCATTTATTAGGAAGCTCGAACGTTGCCAGCAAATTGAAGCCTGGTCAGGGTTCACGGTTCAAGGGCTAGGGACTGCATGGATCGTTTTTTCTTTAGCTGCCTCTGTTCCAAAATAAGTGTCAACTTTAGTAGTAGTACAACTTTCTACTAAAGTTTGCACAAAGTTGAGACACTTATTTTGGAACGAAGGGAGTACATATTTGCTATGATCTGTCAATCATTGAGATGCAATAGCATGCATGTTAGTCTCCTTTGTATTTGATGAAATGTTGCAACGGGCAACCTTGGATGCAAGATACATGTAACAGAAGCTGGAAGCTTCATAGCATTGTACAAATTTATCTTGCTGATAAATTACAGTACGTACTATACTAGTACTTCCTCCGTTCTTAAATATAAGTCTTTGTAGAAATTTCACCATGAACCACATGCGGATGTATATAGATGCATTTTAAGTGTAGATTCATTCATTTTGTTCCATATGTAGTGGAATCTCTACAAAGACTTATCTACTAGTAATAGCTAGCCCCCACTACTAGGAATTCTCTATCCTCTCCTTGAGCCACATCATCAAAATTGATGTAGCCGTTAGATGACGTAAATCAGTCCATAATAGCCGTCTGATCTAGACGTTGAGAGGCTCCGCACTAAGCCACATGCAAGCATGCAGAAATATCGTGGCACATGCATGTGAGTGGGTTTTAAATCACATCAACATGTCTGCATGCAAGCATGCACCGGTAGCATGCATGTAAGTGAGCTTTTAAGTCCCATTAACATGTCAAAAAGAAAAATATAATCCCATTATGCAGTAGGAGTTGGCTGATCTTTTTTCGTCACGTGGGATGATCTAAATGATGATGGGAGTTTATTTAGTTTGGCTACCACATTTGTCATGCGGTTATAGAGTTTTCTTAGTTCTATGAAATCGATAATTTTCACTGCTCCTGTGATAGTGTGAGGTGGGCCATGTAATCACTGAGCCTGCGTGTTTTCACTGCTCTTGCACGCCTCCGTTGTAAGAATGGAGAAAATTGTAATCCAGTAGTAGTACCTCCTTTCGCCGAAAGCGTGGGACATCCAGCAGTCCTACCACCTCAGTAATAAAGACCAATAAGCCGTCAAATCACATAGACCCAGCAGTAAGTTGGACGGGCAAAGCAACCATCACTCTTGCACCAGTGAGAGGTCGCGTCCGCTCTGCCCGGGCATGAATGCTGCACCGATTCTTTGGATCGGCGCTGACCGTTCCAGGCGGGAAGCGCGCGCGGGCGATGAAGGGGCTTTGGGTGGGCCAGGCTGGTAAGGAGCGGGCGTGCCAGCTGTCTGCATGTCCCTACCGGACACGCCTGGAAACGAGAGGATGCACCGACTCTCGCGGCTAAAAATGTACACTACACAACATCTCTCTGTAGGAGTAGGTCGATCTGTCGCTCTCTCTAACACACACACACATGGTGTTAAACACACACACACAGACACACGCGCGCGCGCGCGCACCTTGGTCCCGTTGCACCTTCTAACGTGACTTATTACACCTAGACGGAGGGAGTAGTAAGTATACGAGATACGGTGGCACACTGACTTAAGTCGAATACAAGTGCCCAAAATTTGTGTGCATGTTATAATAAGGATTCACTTAAAATAGTACGTGAGCGAACAGAGGGATCAATTGGACAGTGTTCCCGAGCAGTAGCAAGATGTGTGAGGTAAGATACTTCGCTGGCGCTTTTAATTTTTCTTATTAATTTGTTTGTTTCACCCTCTGACTGGTGGGACCCAACGTACTACGTGGAGAGAGGTAAGGTGACTAAGGCTGCATTATTTCTGCACCACTGTGGATAGTCTTACCACCAAAGCCACATGACACGATTATGACTGAAATCCCAATGACTCCCACACACACAAAAAAAACATGGCATGCTTGTCACACGAATGCAGGAATGTATAAAAGGTTATTTCCCTCTCATTGAACATAACGGGAGGGTTGTGTAGCTGGTTAGCCTGTTCGCTCATTAAACTTGAGGTCTCGGGTTTGATAACTACACTTGAGTATAATTTGTGCCAGGAGGATTCTTTGATTGGTCAAAATGTTTTCTAGGGTTTGCACGCTTCACACTCTCTCTCCAGTATATATATACACGCTGGAGCCACAGCGCTTGTAGTTGCTCTGTTCACACTCTCTCGCCCTCTCCAGATCTAAACAAGACTTCGTTGGCCTCTCTCTCCCCTCACTGCTGCTCAAAGAGTCGGCAGGATCCGTCCGCCGGGAAGGGAAGGAGGATTAACGTTGTCGCCGTTGGCGAGAGACTACCAGCGCAGCTGTTCACTTTCCACCCAGCGGCGGCGCCGGAGGGCCTCCGACCCCTGCTTCTTCGCTGCCGTCCCGTCGCCCACCGAACCACGCCCCAAGAACCTTAAGGTATAATTTACTTACTCCACATGCATTGCTCTAGATGCATGTATACCATGAATCTAGGACGTGGTTCAAAGAGGAAAGGAGTGGGGGAAACTAGTGGGAAAAGTTGTATATAGCATGAATCTAGGACGTGGTTCAAAGAGGAAATGAAGGGGGAAAGTTGTATAGCATTAATCTAGGACGTGGTTCAAAGAGGAAAGGAATGGGGGAAAGTTGTGGGGAAAGTTGTGTCGCATAAATCTAGGACGTGGTTCAAAGAGGAAAGGAAGGGGCAAAAGTACTAGTTCAAAAAGGAAAGGAAGGGACAATGCTGTAGAGTTTGAGCAGGACTAGATTTGTTGCGCTCACATAGGGAAAGGCGTCTAAAGATAACAAAACTGGGACCAACACAAATATGCTCCTTGGTTGTTTGTTCTTTGTTGCAACAGACTGTGCATGACCACAGTACATCGGTAGATGCACATGGTGCTGGTGCGTCTACTGTCCCGTGCAACTCATTAGTTGTTGTTAATCTAAGGCCCTGTTTGGTTAAAAACTCCCTAGTCCCTACCTGCTGGGTTCCAGGGACTAAACATGGACTAGAGGCTATTAAATGACATGTTAAAAGACCATGTTACCCCTAGTAATGAACTAATAGAGACAAAGTGCGATGCGTGGCAGGGGCAACTGTTGGAAAAAGTCCCAAAAAGACTCCCTCGGGGTCTTCTTTCTTTAGTCCCAAATGCCCACTTTTAGTCCCTAAAAGTAAGTCCCTCCTGTTTGGTTTAGATGGGACTGACATGGAGTTTTTTAGTCCCTACACCAAAATGTCCCCGTAAACAAACACCCGCTAATAATGCCGCTGGAAAATTGATGCAATGCCACAGTTAAAAGCAAATTACATGTTTAACGAATTTTATTGTTAATATAATCTCTATGTTAATATTAATCAATGCCACCGTTTGAGAAATGCTATTGTCTTGCTTTCTTTCCCATTTAGATAAGGTAGATGCTTCTTTTTGTTGGCTTCTGTGTCATCCACCATTATTGACCACTAATTGTTTCCTTTGCACCTCTGTGTAAACAGGGTTATCTGCTTCACCTCGTTGCCATTGTGACCTTTTGTTGCACTGCATAAAACACTTTTGTTTTAAGAGTGTTTTGTGCAGTTCAACCAAAATGTCACACCGACAACGTTGCTTGATTGCTTGATCTTAGTGGAACTGCACAAGAGGAGATCTTACTTCCTATCCGTTAAGGCGAATTTGGTTCAGATCTTCTTCTTGTGAGTTGTTTGAATTCCGCATCATGAGAGGTCAGTACTAGCCTTCTTTCACATGACTTTGCAGTGTGCATTCATATGTTGTGCTACTTGTACGATAATGTTGCTTGATTTTAGTGAACTGCACAAATGGAGACAAGACTTCCAATCTGTATGTGCACCATAATATCCCATTGAGGTAAGATAAGGATATTTCACAACTGCTGGCCTGTATTTTGCCACTTTCATCAGAAAATTAAGTTTAGTACTATACTTGTGCTCCCTAATTGACATGCCAAATCTTACATTGAAGGCAAAGCTTGTTTGTTATTGAACCAAGTGATGAAGGGGAAGAACAAGGGGAAGAAAAACAAAAATCAACTCTCGGTGCTGTAATGAAGCACTGGAACTGTGATGACACAAGTAATGATATAGTTTTGCATCTTAATTTATTGCTATGGCTAGAACGAGTAATTGTTTTGCCACTGATTTGATGCCACTCTTAATGTAATATGTAATTATCTCTACTTGTGCAAACAGGGGTCTTCTTTGAAGATACCATATACTTTAGTGGAACTGCACAAGAAAATGTTCGAAACATTAAACTAATCGAGGAGTATATAGTAAGCATGGCCACCACCGTAGATAGCAACAGATGGTTCCGGAGAATTGCTTCATCTGTATGCTCTACACAATAAGCCTCCTGACAAAGGTTGGTACTCGCCCACTGATTTCATCCATATGATTGAGCTTTGTCATCTCTATTGGAGTTGTGCTACTGTTTAGATACTGTCATGAAAAAGTGGTATTGTCCTTGAGAAGTGCTTCATCTGTGCTGTTGTAAATATTTCCTTTCCTTTTTTTCGAGCAAACAGTGATGCTAGCATTTAGTAGTCCTCTTGTCTTTGCACAACAGGATCATCTTCCTCTGAAGAACATTATGGAGTACGTGAAGTGACTAGTTCCGATTATGCCAGGATGAAGAAGCCCTGTCTATCTTATCATCAGAAGGAGCAGTTGAAGGATGGTTACATTACTCCCCATAAGACCAAACTAACTTCAGCTCAGAAGGACTGACAAAATCTCCAAAAAATTTGTTGTGATGCGCGAGTACAATGTTGTTCTAGGATTCTTTCCGGTGAGTTCCATTTTTCTAAAAGTGTGCTCTACATGGACCATGTATGTGCCTATTGAAACTGTAAATTCATAGTACAGTTTGCTCTATACTAATCACTTTTTTGTATTTGTGCAAATAGGGGTGCTCATCTTGATTTCAATGAAAACTGCACAAAATGTTCATGAATACATCGAAGCATTCATTTCCACCACAAGAAAGGAGGTGCTGATAAGTTCAAGGCGTTGCAACATATAAGGGCGAAATCATACAAGCTACGCGCGAATTTGGTTGATTTTGGTGGAACTGCACAAAAAGAACAGCTGGTTTATTTAGCACGAGGTGCCATGTCAATGTCCGAACTGATGGCAAGACCTGCCCATTCCACAATCGTAGGCATTTGATATTTTGGAATGGGACAACCTTGTCAAATTTTGCTCACTGATTTTAGCAAGACATGCGTTTGATATTTTCGAATGGGACGCCCTTTGCTGTCAGCAGCGTCGATCAATTTTTTCTTTATTCTTTAGTTGTGAGGTAAATATTGCCTCTGACATGTGAGTCGCTGAGATGCATAATCATCGATTGTTTTGAATGTTCTCTATGAATTGTCAGGCCTGTGTGTTTGATTGCAATGTACAGAAACGCTAAAAAGCTACTCAAACTCTTTGTACTCCTTCTGTTCCTTTTTACTTTGCACATTGTGAAAGTGCATACTTTTTTGTATAAGATTGGTCAAAGTAGAGATACTTTGACTGCAGACAAAACTTGTATGCAGACTAGAAAGGACCGGAGGGAGTACATGTGAAACTGCTGCAAACGAGGTGATCACCCTGGGAGTAATGCTAGTACGTATTGTTTTGCATGTTCATCCAATGCCAGTGATACAGGAATTCGAACTAATCGAAATAAATTCATTCATACACGGTCAGATTTCATATAAACATGCCAGATTTCATTATATTTCATACATTCTTCAACTAAAAAGGGGTGCGCTAGAGGTATAATTAATTAACCGAAGCTACCCACCTGTGTCCCGCTGAGCCGAACAGAAGCTTCAGTGACTTAACTGCAGGTGCAGTTGCGTAACTGACATGTGGCCTGTTGGGCCCACGTGTCAGTCAGCCAACTGCACCAGCAGTTAAGTAGAAGCAGCGTTGTTCTCCAGCAGAACTCCCCGACTCCACGTCGCCGCCAAGAAGCTAACCGGCCGTCAATGGTCAACCCGCCTAGCTTGGCTTCAACAGGAGGGTAGCAGCGGTGGCCTTACTTGGACCCGAACGGCGGCGACCTACTGTGTTCTACTCTTCCTTGTTTTCTGTGTGGCGCGACCTCGTTGGCAGCGGGGCGGGGCCTCGGCGGAGCCGGAGATGTCCTCTATCTCGTTGCCGGCGGGCGGTGCCTCAGTGGAGCGGTGGAAATCCTCCCCCACATTGCCAGCAGGGTGGGGCCTCGGCTGAGCCGACGATGTCCTCTGCCTCGTTGTTGGCGGGGTGGGGCCTCGGCGGAGCCGGTGGTGTCCTCTGCCTCGTTGTTGGCGCCGCGGGACCTCGGTGGAGCAGGGCCTCGTCGACGCCAGGGGAGCGGGGACTCGTCGGAGCCGGCATTGTCCTCTGCCTCGTCCTCTGTCTCGCCGAACAGCGCCTCGCCCGCTTCATCGCCCTCTTTGCTAGCCTCTTTGTAGTCGGCCGCAGCGTCCGCCACCCGCATGCGGTACCGCCAGCGCTCGAGGCGGCCCTTACGGGTGGAGCGGTACGAGTCGAGCAGCGCCTCCTGCTCCGCCCGCTCCGCGGCGATCTGCTCCTCCGCCTGCAGGTGCTCCTGGAGGAGATGATGGTTTTAGGTGGCATCGGCCTGCGCCTCCCGGAACTGCTCCTGACGCATCTGCCTCACACTGTCCATATATTGGGCACGGGCCTCGCCGATGGTCATGGTGCAATGCACCGGCGAGGATGGCGCGGAGGAGGGGGTTGGCGCCGGATCGTTGACTACCATGTTCTCCATTGCGACGTCGTCGTCCTCCGGCTGCCTGCCGGCCAGCCGGTCGGCAGCAATGGCTGCCATCTCCTTATGGTCCATCGTCCACCCGTCCCGAAGAGCGCTGGAGCGCGAGGAAGCCATGGTGGGCAGTAGTGGTGTGGACAGGAGAAAGGGAACGGATGCGGATGACTGCGGCTAAGGCCGGCGCAGCATTTTATATAGCAATGGTGGGCGGGCGGAGGGACGGACGTGTGGCGCTGGAGTAGCCGCCTAGGCAACCGCGTATCATTAATGTGGGCGGCATATGGACGGACGGATGGCACTTGTGTCGTTTGAAGGCGGAGAAATCACCTGCACCGGGAAGCGGGGCGGGCGGCGCTGACTGTTTCGGGCGAAAAGCTTGCGCGGGCGAGGAGATGACTTTACTTGGAGAGGATGACAATGGGGACCCACCAGGTCCATAGCCTCACGTACGCAAGTGCCTCCTTATTATATATATATATATATATATATATATATATATATATGTGTGTGTGTGTGTGTGTGTGTGTGTGTGTGTGTGTGTGTGTGTGTGTGTGTGTGTATAAAACTATACTCCCTCCGTCTAGGTGAATAAGTCGTATTAGAAGGTGCATCACGACCTAGGTGCAAGCAGATTGGTGGAAAAGAAAAATATTTCTCTCTTCTAAACACAACATTTAATCACAGCAGTTAAGAGGATGCCTTATTAGCTACCCATGCAGGCCATCGTAATTCATAGCATGCAAAGCACTTTTATTTCTTGCCTAATAACTGCATGGACGTGCTGCATGCATTGGTCCTTGCCCGAGCAAAAAAAAAGGGAGGAAAGGGGTTTCCACGGGAGACAACGAGGTAGAGGTGGAAGCGCTCGCTGGAGTAATTTATTTTGCTACCCCCTGGTTTCCTGACATCACGGTCCCACACCATTGTCAACCTATGTAGTAATCAATAAACGAGAGAATTGCACAAGAAGCGGCCGACAGCTGGGACCAAGCAGCTCGAGCAGTATTTGTGTTTTTGAGGTGTGAGCACTGCAGAGTTTTTTGATGTTTAGCCCAGATATTAATTTTTCTCCTCTGAACAACAATGAAAACATTGCTGCGGGTATTAACTGGGCGGGCTGTGGCCCGTCTAGTCCAGGCCAGATATCCAGCTCAGATATTAATTTTTTTTGAAGCTGAAAATGGCTAGCCCGGCTATACTTTTTTTTAGGAATACCCAGCCAAGGTCAAGTTGTTATTCTCCGCCCCGCTGGGCTGCAAATCTTTCCTAGGAGGGATGCATTAGGCTTAACAAGAAAATGGGCTTTAAGAAATAATAAATGGGATGTAATTATAAAAACTGGGCAGTAACTATAAAAAAATGCACCAAACACGTGATTACTTTATAAAATATTATTTTTGGATATTGAAAATTTTAATTTCATTAATTGTCGCGAGCGCAATGTTTTGTTGAATTTTTACGTAATATAAATTTATATTGAAATTGTATTTAATCTGAATAGAAATTTCGGGATAAAAATATTTCGGATCCCATCAAAATGAGGGAAATTTTATTGAATTCTGTTTTGAATGGTTGGTTGAAATGGGTTGTACTTTTAACAAACTGTAAATGGGCTGTAGTAAATTCCATTAGAATTCAAAAATGGGCTACACATTCTTACAAATCTAAAATGGGCAATAAGTTCTCTGTCACACACTTCTAGCCTTACTAAGTTGACGCATCCCCTAAAAAACAGAGTTGACACGTATGCAAGGCTTTGTCAACTTATAGTCAACACACGGTTCTAGCAGCAGTGGCCGTTGGATGTCTATCCAACGGACGCCGTGCTTCTTCTTCAATCTCGGATATTCTAGCTTCGCCCGCCCAAAAAATGATTCCTCCCCCTGACATCTGGGGCGCACGGTTTCGAAATCTGACCTGTGGGCCTACTAAGTTGACGTACCAAGGGCTTTGTCAACTTAGTCAATATAAACGATTCTAGCTGCAGTGACCGTATGATGTCCATCCAACGGCCGTAGTGCTTCTTCAACCTCTGGTCTTCTTGCTCCAGCCGCCCAAAGCAGCGCCGGTCATGCCGCCTGCTCCTGACTCCCGTGGCCGGTTGTGCTGCCACGGAGGCCTCACCGCCCCCTACTATTCCCACCGCTGGCCAGGCCCTGCGGCGACGGCAGCCTCACACCGCAGCCGAACGAGTGAACCCTCATACTCCTCTCCGTGTGGGCATCCACTTCCGCTTCTTCACCGGCTCCGTGTCGTCCCCTTCCTAGGCCTCGCCGTCGTCCATCGCCCTGGTGCTCTCGGCGTGGCATGGTCAATGTGGTCAACGACCGACTTCCATCGGAAGAGTACTGTGCGTGGAGACGCTGACAGTTGGGTCCACGGTCGCAGCAAGGAAGTGCCTCCTTATTACGCACAAAATAATTATTCCTCCACCTGAGAGAGGGGACCCACCGGACGGGCCACCGTATTTCGTGAAAAAAACATTTCCCCCTGACTGCTGGGACCCACCAGCTACACCTTCGCACGCAAGGAAGTGCGTCCGGGCAAAAAACGATTCACCCCCTGACTGCTGGGACCCACCAGATACACCTTCACACGCAAGGAAGTGCCTGACAGTCGAGACCCACCTGGTCGAAGCGTATGTAGCGTTGTCATTCTGGTCGCGAACGTGTACGTACATATATACTGGTGGATGTAGAGGCACACACGTGTCGTAGTAGAGGCGGCCAGGGTGCAAGAAAGAAAATACAGCCACGTATGTGTACATACGGGCGGGGTCTCGAACGCCTACTCGCGCATACGTGCGGCGAGGGCTCGTTGACATGGTTGGGTCGGAACAGAGAAACAGCGTCGTCGTCGTGTTCATGGGGAGGCAATGGAATGCGTCATGTTCATGGGGAGGCAACGGAATGCATCGTGTTCATGGGGAGGCAACGGAATGCGTCGTGTTCATCGGGAGGCAACGAAATGCGTGGGAGCCAACCGGCTGGGTCGGAACGGAATGCGTGGTCGTGTTCATCGGCAGGGCTTGGACGGAATAGGCGATGGAAACGAGGCATGGCGTATCGCACAACGGAGGAAACGGACCTCCTACGTTCGGAACGGGGTCCTGTTGATCGGGAGGGGTCTGGCGTACCGCAAAACGGAGGAAACGGACCTCCTACGGTCGAAACGGGGGTCCTGTTCATCGGGAGGGGTGTGGCGTACCGCAAAACGGGACTCCACGGGATACTGTTCATCTCCACCGTCGACCCCCTCCAGCCTCCACGAGCTACTGTTCATCCACCGTCGACCTCCTCCAGCCTCCACCTGCGACTGTTCATCCACGGGCTCCTGTTCATCCAGCCTCCACCGCACGCTACTCCACCGGCTACTGTTCAACTAGCCCTCTCCACGGGCTCATGTTCAACCACCCCTCCACGGGCTACTGTTCATCCTGCCCTCCACCGTCTACTATTCATCCTGCCCTCCACGGGGTGGTCCTGTTCATCCAGCCCTCCACGGGGTCCTGTTCGTCGAGCCCCAACCGGCTTGATCGATCGGGGTCCTGTTCATCCACCCCCACTGGGAACCGTTCATCCACACCCCCCCCCCCCCCCCGCAACGCTCACTGTTCATCCAGAGGCAGCATCGATCGGCTTCAGTTAGCAGCAGTAGCGAAGGAATCGCTCCATCGGGTTCAGTTAACAGCCATCAATCGATCGCTCTGGTTCAGTAACGTGTAGCCTGCAGTGCAATCGCTCGGGTTCAGTTAGAGCCAACGCCTCGCACACACGCTCGTATGTGTACGAGAGAAACGCGCATCGCTCGGCCCCCGACCTCCCACCGTAACCGGGAACTCCCCGAAATTTTCCTCCCCCTCGCTTCTACCACGGTTTTTTCTGTCATGGACGGCCCAAAGAATGTCATGCAGCTGCGTCTCCGGCCCGCCCAGGACGAAAAGCCCATTTTCTGTCTTGATTGTTTGCCATAGAAGTAGGAGCCCACCACATCTATGATGATACCGGGTTTTGTCACAATTATCGTCATAGAAGTGTCATATGTATGACAGAAAAAAATTCATTCGGCCCAAAATGTCACGGATGTGTCTTTTTTTTGTAGTGGCAGTAATTAATCTTGGGGATGCCTGATACGTCTCCAACGTATCTATAAATTTTTATTGCTCCATGCTATATTATCTACTGTTTTGAACAATATTGGGCTTTATTATCCACTTCCATAGTATTTTTGGGACTAACCTATTAACCGGAGGCCCAGCCCAGAATTGTTGTTTTTTGCCTATTTTAGAGTTTCGAAGAACGGAATATCAAACGGAGTCCAAACGGAATGAAACCTTCAGGAACGTGATTTTCTCACCGAATATGATCCAGGAGACTTGGACCCTACGTAAAGAAATAAAGGAGGTGGGCACGAGGTAGGAGGGCGCGCCCTCCACCCTCGTGGGCCCCCTGTTGCTCCACCGACGTACTCCTTCCTCCTATATATATACCTACGTACCCCCAAACAATCAGATACGGAGCAAAAAACCTAATTCCACCGCCGCAACCTTCTGTACCCACGAGATCCCATCTTGGGGCCTATTCCGGAGCTCCGCCGGAGGGGGCATCCACCATGGAGGGCTTCTACATCATCACCATAGCCTCTCCGATGAAGTGTGAGTAGTTTACCTCATACCTTCGGGTCCATAGTTAGTAGCTAGATGGCTTCTTCTCTCTTTTTGGATCTCAATACAATGTTCTCCCCCTCTCTCGTGGAGACCTATTCGATGTAATCTTCTTTTTGCGGTGTGTTTGTTGAGACCGATGAATTGAGGGTTTATGATTGTCGGTGTCAAAACCGGCGGATCTCGGGTAGGGGGTCCCGAACTGTGCGTCTAGGCGGATGGTAACAGGAGACAAGGGACACGATGTTTTTACCCAGGTTCGGGCCCTCTCGATGGAGGTAAAACCCTACTCCTGCTTGATTAATATTGATGATATGGCTAGTACAAGAGTAGATCTACCACGAGATCAGAGAGGCTAAACCCTAGAAGCTAGCCTATGGTATGATTGTTCTTCTGTCCTAGGGACTAAACCCTCCGGTTTATATAGACACTGGAGGGGGCTAGGGTTACACAGAGTCGGTTACAATGGGAGGAGATATACCTATCCATATTGCCAAGCTTGCCTTCCACACCAAGGAAATTCCCATCCGGATACGGGACGAAGTCTTCAATCTTGTGTCTTCATAGTCAAAGTGTCCAGCCAAAGGTTATAGTCCGGCTGTCCGGACACCCCCTAATCCAGGACTCCCTCAGTAGCCCCTGAACCAGGCTTCAATGACGACGAGTCCGGCGCGCAGATTGTCTTCGTCATTGCAAGGCGGGTTCCTCCTCCGAATACTTCATAGAAGATTTTGAACACGAGGATCGTGTCCAGCTCTGCAAAACAAGTTCCACATACCACCGTAGAGAGAAAGTAATATTTCCACAAATCTAATTTGCTGACGTATTCTGTAGCGCGACATCACACCACAGCCAAGCCCTTATTCGTTTTTTCTTGCTTCCCACCTTAGCGCGTTTTGCGAGGCGGTTACCTTGGCACGTCTTGTCAAAGCAGAGATCGTGTCCCCTTTATTCACGGGATCCTCATCATTACGGACATGGGTAACCTAGTCGTGTCCGTTGGTATCTCCCTTTGATCAAAGGTAAGTCCCAAACGGTCACAGGGAGGGCTCTTGGTATTCAACCTCTTATAAAGAGACCAAGGCTTTACTCCTTTCTTTCGATATCAATCGAATCCGCCTCTCGCCTCGAGTTTCAGCACCCAAGGCTCTAGATTTAGGCGCTTCGGACCTTCGATGATGTCCGGCTCCGACCTTTGAGGTCGATGGATGCCTTCCTCCATCACGGAGGAAGACGTACTAAAGCTGAGAGAGGCCAGGAATTTGACCGGCGAAATCCCGCATAGGCTGCCTGCTCAGGGGTAGGTTATCCCCACTCCCAAGCCTGGTGAGAGTGTTGTGTTTGTATCTCACTTCCTCCAAGGGCTAAGCTTCTCGACGAATCCCTTCGTGAGGGGGCTCATGTTCTATTATGGGCTGGAATTCCACGACCTAGCTCCGGAATCTATCCTCCACATCTCATCGTTCATCGTCGTGTGCGAAGCCTTCCTCCGTATACTCCTCACTTCGGACTTGTGGCTTAAGACCTTCAAAGTAGAGCCGAGGATGAGCGAGGGAGAGCACGCAGAGTGCGGAGGTGCTGTAATAAGCAAGGATGCTAAAGCTCCATGGCCCGAGGGCTCTTTTCAAGAGGAGTTCAGCTTATGGCAACAAGAGTGGTTTTATATCACAGCTCCCAGGGGTACCAAGTGGGTGGCGCCGCCTGCTTTTCGCTCGGGTCCCCCGCCCCGACTAACGTCATGGGTCAATAAGGGGCTGGACTGGGGGCCAGCAAAGGATGTGCCCCTATTGCAGAGCCGCATCCGCGATCTCCTGGAAAGAGACGTCAGTCTGGTCACGGTGACGCAGGTCATGTTGATTTGCTGAGTCCTGCCCTGCAAACGTCGTCCCCTCCGCCTGTGGGAGTTCAATCCAGAGGGACCGCGAGCTCTCCAACATTTTCTTGGCATGACGCCCGTGGAGATGTACAAGTTGTTCTTCGGACCACAAGTAGTGTGTCCGGATTTGACTAAGGACGCAGGCCTAAGCTGCAATCGTCCAGATACTCAAGTAAGTAGCCCTGTGCCCGGACACGCTATCTGTTCATTTATCGCAATATTGCTCTTACAAAGGAGACGCTCTTGAACCAAGAGTGGATAGCCAAGGCGAAGTTGATCAGGCGTCTGGCCCCCCTTCCTGAGACCTCGCCGGATCCCGTGTGTAACCAGGATGCTAGAGATCGTGCCTTCGGAAGGAAACGAAGGGGGGAACAAGGAAGATACTGCCTCCGCGGAGGAGGTTGTCTGGAAGGGAGGGATCGAAAATTCCTCTCCTCAGGGGAAGAAGAGGACCGTCTTTGAAGACCCGAAGACAATGATCTCAAAGCGGGGGAGAAGTCTTCGCCAGAGGGTCCTGCGCCGTGGGATACCCCAGCCGTACTGTGCCCTTAAGGGGATCAGCCCTCCACCGAGCCGTAAGTAAAAGGGGTGTTTAATAACGAGAAAAAAAAATCCTTGCTTCTGAGGAAAATAACCGAAAATTTACCTTGTAGTTCGGATCTTAGCCCATCTCAGCAGAGCTCGTCTTCGGGGGATCTTCTTCCGAAGATGATGGAGAGCGGAACGCCTCCCCCTGCCATACCGCCTCACGAGGCGGGCGACCCCGAGGTGTCGTCGCGGAGGGTTTCTCCTGATCTGGTAAGGCCGGAAGGTAGTAATATGGCCACCCGAAGCCCTCTGTGCCTGGCTCCTGGGAGAGGCAATCGAATGAGTCCGGCACCGCCTGGTGCACGATCGGAGGTACTAAAGGATCTGCTAGGGTGGGCGCCTATCTTAGAAGAGCACCGTGCGTTGATGGGTGAGGTATTTGAAAGGATTTCGTCCGCGGAAAGCGGGTTGCATGACGCGGTCGTGAGTCTACTGGCGGGCTTTGAGGTACGTGGAATGATGCACGTTTTGGATAGTACCGCATACTTTACGATGCGCCCTGTGTAGATAGTAGCCCCTGAGACTCTAGGTGCTGTCGAAGACGACAGCACATAGAGGATCATAGTCCCAGATATAATTTGCCGCCTTCATCTGCAGGTGGCGAAGTGTCCGGTGGCCAGCCGGACTGATGAATTTGCCGAATTAAAGCGGCAACTTGACGTGGCAGATGCCGACATCGCACTTGTCAACAGGCGGCTTGACGAGGCACAAGGTATGTAATTTCTTCGGGGACACCTGGTAAGAGGAGCTTGATGCCAGTATCTTATAATGTGCGTGCTTAACGCAGATGCCAGATGGGGCTGCCGTTGTGGAGAACCTCTGGGCAGAGCTTGCCCGAGCTAAAGAACAAGCCAGGAAAAGCGACGCGGCTGCCTTAAAGGCGGTTGAGGAGCTAAAGGCCGAACAGGCTGCACACTGCCGAAGCAAGGAGGAAATGGCCGATATGGCTGTGAAGTTGAAGAACGTTGCCGACCGCTGGAAGCTTCTTGAAAAGGAAGACCGGGCGGAGTGGACAGACCTGGAGAAGGCCACTACGGCAGCCAAGGATGCTCGTTCTGCGATGAGAGCGATGAAGGAGGAGCTGCGTCAGGCCGGAGATATCGCGGGTGGGAAGCCCTTTATGCTGCGGATGAAGTTCGGAGATCCTAAATATGCTCCGTTGGACTGGATGTGGAGTTTGGCTGACGTGTATCTGGATTTAGCGGCGAGCGCTGCTGATGCGGCCGAACACTTCCGAGATCAGAAGGATCGCGAAGTGGAAAAACTATTCTGGTCGCAGTTCAACAATCCAGAGCGTCCGCTTCCATTGACCGATCATTTGGCTGAATGGGCCGAGCTCAATAGGTTGTCCGGGCTTGCCATGAGGTATGTCATGGATCATCTGTGGCCGGAAAGGCCAAAACCGAACAGTTATTTTAGCTTGGTGCAGCAGTTCCTTGGTGCAGTGCCGTATATCAACGCGATGAAGAGGTCAGCATGCGTGGAGGGTGCGCGGATTGCCCTTGCCCGTGTCAAGACATACTGGGTGGAGATGGAGGCCACCGCCGTTGCAACCCAATATTCAGACGAAAGCCGAGTACCTGCCGAGCACTATTTTCAGGAAGTCCTGGAGGGCGCTCGTTTAACAGAGACGCAGTGCTCGAAGGATATTATGTTCAAATAACATGTATTTGTTTTGGAAACAATATTTCGCTAAAATGTAGAAGCTTTTTATACTTGTGCTTGCAAGAATTATAATACCTCATGTGCGTCCGTTTACGTATATGTATATATAACCTGGAAGATGGAGTCGTCGGCTTCAGCCCCCACGCATATTATGCGGGGGTGTTCGCGGAAGGCGCATCATCACACTTGATCCAACGTCTTGTTCCATTAAGGAGGTGGTAGCGCAGCGAACTAGGAAACCAGACTATAATGCTTTATCACTTTCACTTAGCCATAGGAGTTTGACAGTGGGGCTACTATATAGCCCCCGGTGGCACCGCGCTCGCCAGGATTCGGGGCGCGTGTGTGCCTGGCCGGGAAACGGCCCTTCGTCAATGCGGAGGAATCCCGAAGATTCCGATAGGTCATCGAGTGGTTGACCAGTCTCGCGCTACATCATGACAGTCAGTTTTTGGCTTTCTCTACTGAGGTGCTCGCCTGGCTGAACCGGGGCACAATCGCAATAGTTCTCCTGGTGCCGCTTTAGCCGATAGAGCGGAATGTAAGGCATCAAAACACAGGAGCCGGGCAAACCCAACATTTGACCAAAGACATGATTCGGAGCTGATGCATATAAGGCCAAACTCGCGACGCCGAACACTCCCTAAGGTATTCGGTCTTTATGATTGTAAACGGGCTAAACAGTGCCCTTTGTAATAAGCCCATAGTGTCCAGGTATGTGCAATATTCTGACGTGGCCACATGCCAAGACGTCAGCCCCCTTCTCGGTTGTACGGAGAGTCCGGGGGATATGTATCAACAAGAGACAGTAAAAAAGGTTTACGCATGGTCTTAATCTAAAGAGAATCCTTGGAACGGGTCCCTACTGCACATCTGCGTCTGTGTCTCCGTTGTGCCGTGTCCTGGACGGGTGTAGCACGATGTTTATCTGTAAAAGAGAGGAACTTAGTTGAAAAAGTAGTCGTGCAAAATGCATGTTATAATAAATAAACGAAGTATGATTCAAGGTGGGAGGAATTGAGTTTTGTTGCTGCTTGTTTACGTGTGCAGAGCCCCTTGTATAGTGATGAATTACCATCAAACCGTTAGTAATTGTATGGTTACGCCGGACTCGTCCAGCCGTGTCCGTGGTATTAACGACCCATTATGCGCTCTGGTTGGTGCGGTAGTTTAGTGTGCGGCTGTCAAGGCAGCTGCACAGTCTTCCGCGCGCAAGGAGCGCTCAATATTTCCCTTTACTGAAATGATGCCTATGGACCGGGCATCTTAAGCGTGAGAGACGCATAGTGCGGTATTGCGTTAAAGCGAGCAAAAGCTTCGCGTCCCAGTAGTGCTTGACAACCACTTTTAAATGGAGCGATGTGGAAGGTCAGATTTTCGCTACGGAAGTTATTGGGTGAACCGAACGTAACTTCTAGTAGGAGGGAGCCCGTGCAATGAGCCCCTGGGCCTGGCGTAACTCCTTTAAAGGAAGTATTGCTATGGCTGATTTTTGTTGGGTCTATCCCCATTTTGCGGACTGTGTCCTGATATATCAGGTTTGAACTACTGATGCCTTCCATCGGGACTTGCGTGAAGTGGTATACGTCGATTATCGGGTCTAATACCAAGGCAGCCCAGCCTGCGTGCCGGATACTTCCGGATTAATCCCGATGGTCGAAGGTGATCGGTTTTGACAACCAGTGGCAAACCTCCTTTGTGATAGGCCACATGGCACGTATCTCTGTGGGCGCCACTTCGTTTTTCCCTTTTGTCACGTGTAGTACGTTCACTGTTTTGACTTCTTGTGGGAATTTCTTTTGTTCCCCACTGCTTTGTTTGTAGGGTTCATCGCTGTCTTTACTTGGTGTATCCAGCCCCTTGTGTTCGGCGGTGAGTTTGCCGGATTGCTTAAAGACCCAACATTCTCTGTTTGTATGATTTGCAGGCTTCCCAGGGGTGCTGTGGATAAGTGGATTTGACATATCTTGTCCAGGATTTTGTTTAGGTTAGACAGTTCGTCCCTGTTATCTTTGAGGGGCAGCTTTTGCTGAGCCTGCCGGGAGCTTTTGAATCCGGCGTTAACTACCGTGCTCTTCGGGCTGTTTCCCTTATTCCGGCGCTGGTCTTTGTTGCGTCGTGGCTTCCCGTTTCCATCCCTAACTTCTGATGTACTTGGGTCGCTGGTGCTACATCTTGCCAACCAGCTTTCCTCGCCCGCGCAAAAGCGGGTCATGAGGCTTGTTAATGTGGCCATTGTTCTTGGCTTTTCTTGACCGACGTGTCTGGTGAGCCATTCGTCTCGAACGCTATGTTTGAAAGTTGTTAAGGCTTCGGCGTCCGGACAGTCGACTATTTGGTTCTTTTTAGTAAGAAATCTGTTCCAGAGCTTCCGGGCTGACTCTCCGGGTTGTTGAGTTATGTGACTTAAATCGTCTGCATCCGGTGGTTGGACATAGGTCCCTTGAAAATTTGCCCGAAAAGCGTCCTCTAGCTCTTCCCAACTTTCGATGGTGTTTTCAGGGAGGCCTTTAAGCCAATGCCGGGCTGGCCCTTTGAGCTTGAGGGGTAGGTATTTGATGGCGTGGAGGTCATCTCCTCGAGCCATGTGGATGTGGAGGATATAATCCTCAATCTAGACCCCCGGGTCTGTAGTTCTGTCATATGCCTCTATGTTTACGGGTTTGAATCCCGCTGGGAATTCATGGTCCAGCACCTCATCGGTGAAACATAGGGGGTGTGCAGCACCCCTGTAATTTGGTTGTGTCGTGTTGTTCAGATATTTTTTGTGTTGCATTGCTCGCTAGAGCATGCTTTCTTGGCCCGTAGATAGATCTAGTTGGGCCATCTTTTTTATGCGAGTCCTCGTGTGGACCGCGTGCTGGCTTGTGTGCGGCGCCGTTTGCCGCTCTATGTTGGCCATGAGGTTGTCTATCCGGCCAGATGGCTGATTTGTTTTTTGATTGCGGGGGCTCTAAGGCCTCCTCATCAAATTCCGGCAGTAGCTTTCGCTTTGGGTAGCTCGTTGTGTGGCGGCTGCCGCCATATTTGTCTGTGGTGCTGAATACCTTGCTCCTTCTGATTCTGAGTGCATCTTCTGCCGTCTTGAGCTTCCGCTTCTGCTTTTTAGGCTACGCGCAGTGGCGACTAGCCTTTTATGGAGGTTCTTCTGCTCCATGAACTTGTCCGCGTGAGGTCATCCGGACTGTCATCTTCGCCGGGGATGGGTTGTTTTGTTTGGTTATCCAAGTTTCCTTGTTCGGACGGTTGCTCGATGCCTTGTTCATCGTCCGCCGGCTCGCCCTGCTCTGTGGCTGGGTCTGTATGACCACTGTCTCTGTCGAGGCAGGGTTTGGAGCAACGCTTACGCCGCCGTTTTGACTACTTTTTGGAGGAACTATCCTTCCTTGCATCCTCCCATTTCTCGCCGTCATTTCCTTTGGGTGTGTCCACCATGTATACATCGTGGGATGAGGTGGTTGTCCAGTGCCCTGTGTGCGCTGGTTCCTGTTCGTCTCCTATATCGTCATCCATACCGTCGATGTCTTCGGAGTCTAAGTCGAGCATGTCGGTTAAATCGTCGATAGTGGCTATGAAGTGGGTGGTGGGTGGGCGTCGAATTTCTTCGCCGTCCGCATCCCAATCCTGCCGGTCATAATCCGGCCAGGACTCTCCTGACAAAGAGAGAGACCTTAGTGAATTCAGTGTGTCGCCGAAGGGTGAGTGCTGAAAGATATCTGCGGCGGTGAACTCCATTATCGGAGCCCAATCAGGTTCGATTGGCAGGGGCGCGGAGGGTTCAGAGTCCGAAGAAGAGTCCGGCAATGTGGAGTCACGGGCCTCGCGAAGGATAAGGCCGGTGTTCGACTTGATCGCCATTGAGACTACAGCCTCCGCGGCGGGGTCTAGCCACCCGCCCTCGGTCGGCGCAGTTGGCTCCGAACTAAAGGTCGGAGCGGATGCAGGTGCGGCCTCCAGGGCACTATTCGGCGGCAGAGCTAAATCATGCCCATCGTGACAGTGCGACGCACTTGGCAGGGGCTCGAACCCGTCGAAGATCAAGTCTCCGCAGATATCGGCCGTGTAGTTTAAGCTTCCAAACCTGACCTGATGGCCAGGGGCGTAGCTTACAATCTGCTCTAGGTGGCCAAGCGAATTGGCCCGCAGCGCAAAGCCGCCGAATACAAAGATTTGTCCGGGGAGAAAAGTCTCACCCTGGACTGCATCGCTAACGATGATCGGAGGAGCCATCAAGCCTGATGATGACGACACAGAGGAACTCTCAATGAAAGCACCAATGTCGGTGTCAACACCGGCGGATCTCGGGTAGGGGGTCCCGAACTGTGCGTCTAGGCGGATGGTAACATGAGACAAGGGACACGTTGTTTTTACCCAGGTTCGGGCCCTCTTGATGGAGGTAAAACCCTACTCCTGCTTGATTAATATTGATGATATGGGTAGTACAAGATTAGATCTACCACGAGATCAGAGAGGCTAAACCCTAGAAGCTAGCCTATGGTATGATTGTTCGTCTGTCCTACGGACTAAACCCTCCGGTTTATATAGACACCGGAGGGGGCTAGGGTTACACAGAGTTGATTACAATGGGAGGAGATCTACATATCCGTATTGCCAAGCTTGCCTTCCATGCCAAGGAAAGTCCCATCCGGATACGGGACGAAGTCTTCAATCTTGTGTCTTCATAGTCCAAGAGTCCGGCCAAAGGTTAAAGTCCGGCTGTCCGGACACCCCCTAATCCAGGACTCCCTCAATGATCAAGATTATCTATGAACAATATTTGAATCTTCTCTGAATTCTTCTATGTATGATTGGTTATCTTTGCAAGTCTCTTCGAATTATCAGTTTGGTTTGGCCTACTAGATTGGTTTTTCTTGCATTGGGAGAAGTGCTTAGCTTTGGGTTCAATCTTGTGGTGTCCTTTCCCAGTGACAGTAGGGACAGCAAGGCACGTATTGTATTGTTGCCATCGAGGATAACAAGATGGGGTTTTTATCATATTGCATGAATTTATCCTTCTACATCAGGTCATCTTGCTTAAGGCGTTACTCTGTTTTCTTGAACTTAATACTCTAGATGCATGTTGGATAGCGGTCGATGAGTGGAGTAATAGTAGTAGATGCAGGCAGGAGTCGGTCTACTTGTCTCGGACGTGATGCCTATATACATGATCATACCTAGATACTCTCATAACTATGCTCAATTCTGTCAATTGCTCAACAGTAATTCGTTCACCCACCGTAAAATACTTATGCTCTTGAGAGAAGCCACTAGTGAAATCTATGGCCCCCGGATCTATCTTCATCATATTAATCTTCCTACACTTTATTATTGCCTTTGCTTTTTTACTTTGTTTTTATTTTACTTTGCATCTTTATCACAAAAATACCAAAAATATTATCTATCATATCTATCAGATCTCACTCTCGTAAGTGACCGTGAAGGGATTGACAACCCCTTATCGCGTTGGTTGTGAGGAGTTATTTGCTTTGTGTAGGTACGAGGGACTCGCGTGTAGCCTCCTACTAGATTGATACCTTGGTTCTCAAAAACTAAGGGAAATACTTACGCTACTTTGCTGCATCATCCTTTCCTCTTCAAGGAAATCCAACGCAGTGCTCAAGAGGTAGCAATGGCAAGCCTGGCGTCCGGATGTATTATTTCCTTTCTCTGTAACCGACATTGTATAAATCTAGGCCTCTCCGGTGTCTATATAAACCGGAGGGTTTAGTCCATAGGGACAATCACAATCATACAGGCTAGACCTATAGGGTTTAGCCATTACGATCTCGTGGTAGATCAACTCTTGTAATCCTCATATTCACCAAGATCAATCAAGCAGGAAGTAGGGTATTACCTCCATCAAGAGGTCCCGAACCTGGGTAAACATCGTGTCCCCCCTCTCCTGTTACCATCGACCTTAGACGCACAGTTCGGAACCCCCTACCCGAGATCCGCCGGTTTTGACACTGACAGTTACCAGCACACAACGGCGTGAGGAAGAGCACACACAACAAAAAATAGTAGTACTAAGCAGTTATAAAATATTGTAGCACACATCAACAGATAAGTTCAAACGCAAAGATGTTTGATATTAAACTAAAGCAACTAGAGCATATGAGGGGCTGTCCTAGGCATTCACGGCGAAGGCGTCGTCGTGCCTCCCGCACCTGGTCACCACTTCAATGCCATCGTCATTGAAGACGATGGCTTTCAGCATGTTGGGAGTGAGCAACTTGAAGGTCACCATGAAGCCTATCTTGATCTGATGGATGACGACGAAGGTGGCCCAACCCTGATCGAGGGTGACCCTACCGTTCAATAGCCGCACTGTGACCCTCCAGAAGCAGCCAATGTTCGTCTTCAGCTTGAACTCCTGCGACAGGGACGGGAAGTGCCTCGTGAAGTCCAACGACATAGGTATGGCCTTGAGCTGGGGGGGCCATGGTCATCTTGTAGAAGGTGGTTGGCCCTCCCACCTCATGGTAGTGGCCGTAGTTCCGACGCTTGCTGGTGGGGGCACCTCCGGCACGTCGTCAACCATGCTCGGGCTTTGGACGGGCGTCACCTGCACGGGTGTCACCTCTGAGGGCAGCACCTCGTCCTTGCCCTTGTCATGTTCCTTTGATGGCACGACCTCCTTTCCCTTGTTCTCCGTGTCGATCTGCATTATGAAGAGGTTCAAACGCTGGGTCGACATATGTGCATTATGAACCTTGCAACATCACCATTAAAACCTATGCTCGTGTGCCCCTTTATTAACCCACCTTGCCGGTCACCACTTATCCGTCTCTCACTCTTCCTCCAACCTAATGCCATGAACTCCAACAAGTCCAACCCAAACCCCAACCCCAACCCCAACCCCTTCCCTTGGGGCATTGGATGGAGGGCTTTCTTCCTAGTGTGCTCACTGGGTGACCACACCAAGTTTGAGAACACTATGGAAGTGTGCTCAAACTTCAGCGGCATAGAAGAGTTCCACGAAGAGTCGGACGATGTGGTGAAGAAGGTGACGCCGGAGGAGTTGAAGACACTGATTCTTGACCCAGCGAAGGGCGTTATGTTAGTCGACATACTTCGCTGGGCCATGAATCAGGTTGAATCTGGCGACACTGGATAGAGAGCAAAGTGGGCCAAGTACAGACAGTACTGGCGTCCTGATGACCATCGTGTCGGCGTGTACTTCACCACAAATACTGTGCCTACGAAAGAAGATGTGATGGCGATGATTGTGAGGGTGCCGGAGCCAGGAAATTGAAGCATGCCAATCAAGGTGGACTCCAGCGAGGAAGAAGAGACGGTGGTCCAGGAGAGATCAAGACCAAGACCAAGCCCACCCACCGCTCCAATCGCCTCCAGGGTGCCCGAGGCTAAGATCTGTGCGTACTATGTAAGATGAACCCAAATCCTCATTACAATTGTACTCAATCTGGATCTGGAACCTCATATGTACCAGTAGTCATGACGATGTTATGGTCGCCTCTATGGTGTTTACCCTGATTCCCCGTTCCTCTAACACGGATCGAAATGAAACTCGAATCGAATGTGATGTATTAGGCGAGGAGGGGGGGAATAGCTTACCGCCATTGCCGAAGTGCTGCTGCTGCGGATGCCGGTGAAGGTGGTCGTAGGTCGACTTGCTGTTCTCCGATCTGCTGCACACTGTCGCCGCCGCCGTCAATGAGAGTTGGGAGAGGGCAGAGGGGAGAGAGAGCGGTGAGGGAAGGTGAGGGTAATAACTGTCGGCTCTTCAGGAAGCAGCGCGGCTTCTCGAGGGTGGCTCCTCGCGTGTAGCCCCGTCACCAACGTGCCTGGCTCGTGCCTGGCTCGCGAGAAACTGCCGGTTCGAGCGTAGCTCGCGGGCCTAGCTCGAGGGTGTTTTAAAGTTCGTGCGATGCAGGCTGAACAGTGTATCCAGGCCAACCAAATAACCCAAACTCTTCTCACCCGGCCCTGGTTGGGCCTTATGCGGGCAACCAAAAGCGCCCTACATGATGTTTCCTACTACTTAAATATCAAATATTGTCGCGCCTGAGATATGCCCTCTCTGACTAGTTTATTATAGCTCCATATTCGTCAACAACTATCCGTGGCGAGAATATGCCATCTCAAATTCGTCTATCAGTTCTTTTTTTTTTTTGAACGGTCACCGGGGGAGAGCTTCCCCACCTGAATATATTACCACTCAAAGGAGATGTCGAGAATTACAACAGCAGTTCGGTTACAACATCAGCTTTAGGGGATAGCTAAAGAGAGGAAGTTAAGCCATTGCCTAGCAAAGATATTATCTTCTTTCTTTTTGAACCGGAAAACCCAAAGGGAGAAATCTGCTACAATATTTCATATCGTAGTTCTGTGGAAGTGATCCTCGTTTCTGAACACGAGAGCGTTTCTTGAGTCACATAGCTTCCATGAAACAGTCAAAGCCACGGATGACCAGATGTTGGGGTTGAGGCCCAGAAGCGTTGGGTGTTGGTGCAGAGCAACAAGGGAGGTTGGAGCCGGCAGACCCAAGGAGGACCAAACCTATCAGTTCTTTCTCATCCTTCTTCTTGGGAAATTTTGAAGGACGAGGTGTATAAGGGCATCACACAACTCACGTCTCTCGTCTCCTTTTAGAATTATCGTCTGCAAATTCAGAGCTTGCTCCGGCATGGACCTTATAAACTGAGCAGGGGAAGACTTTATTTTCTTGAGACTAGTAAGCGTGCACGTGCAACGCACGAATGAGCGTAAAAGTAAATTTTCTTGTACATCTTAGTCATAAAACAATTATTAAAATAAACACGGTTGTTAACTGGATCATACCTAGACGCATCTTCTTAACTCATCATTTTAGATAGATTTTGCAATCTTGTGAAGGATATAACAAAAAATGAACAAATATGTATGGAAGTGCATGAATGAACCCGGGTACATATGAATCCATTTAAAAAAACACATTTTGAAATGTCAAAATGTTCAGAAAAAAGATGCGTGTGGACATCTCCATATTCTATGTGTGTGCAGCAAGTTTCACGGGAAGACAATTTTTGTGGCCTGTGCAAAAAAGACAAAACATTGTGTCGCGAAATCCTGTTTAGAAGCACTAAAATTTGTCTTTTTTGCTGGGACAAATAAAAGTCTTTTCTTATAAAACTTCGGCCCCCAGACATATTTTTCGAACATGTATGCACACAATTTTGTTTTAAATTTTTTGACATTACAAAATGTGTTTATAGTACATTTTTGAAAAGCGGGTTCATATTTACCCGTGTTCAAGATGTGCCTATTCGAATGTGCACAAGCTATACAATGGTAAAATAATATATAGTGATGTCAAAAGTTGGTTATAAAACCTGTCAAAAGTTGGTGATGTCAAAAACTGTCAAAAGAAGATCTTCATCAGGTGTTGGACTTATAAAAATATAGTGATGTCAAAGGTGGGAATGTCATAAACACTCGTATGTCGAAATGAAACCTCCATGCTCGATCCTTATGTACAGGGAAAAATAGAAAGAATATATTTTACAATGTTACTGCAAGAGAAAATCAACCATTTGCATGCATAGGTTGAGACAAAGCACCTTCAGGCAAGGGCAGTTGTCACTTCTCCCCTTTCTCTATACAGCAAGGTGTTTTTCCACATAAACAAAATATATATTTTGTTAGGGAAAAACTTCTTTTGCAACATTGAGTTCTAACATGCAACCATCAAGGAAAGCAAATCGACATGAGTGATGAACCCATGACATGGTTGTTCATAAGTAGGTAACTTGTAGTATGGTGTCATTGTGGAGGTACCAGTTCAGTGAGAGATAGTGCAGATGCATAACATGGATGTACATCACGCTATAAGATGAAAACTTCCTAAGATTCACATATAAAAATGAAAATATGGAAACCATAGAGCATTTTCATTTCATAACAGGAACCTATCTATTTTCCTGCTTGGTATCGAAACTAAAAAAATTCGTTTTGTCAAATGTATTGTTCTGTTATTCACTCATGGGGCCCTGGTGTATGATAATTTATTCAATACTTTATTATTTGTAGCTGGATTAACTTCAGTTCAACAGCTACGGTACTCAAACCTCATATTCCACGGCAGGACTTTAAATTACAGAACACAAAGAATTCTAGTGGACAACAACTCTTGTAGTATGGAAGAACAAATACAAGTAAATGAGAACATACCGTATCTTGTTATTATGCAGTAATGACAATACCGTATCAACAACTCAGAGCACCGCTTCTTTTGAAATATGTTCATACAGGAAGTGGTGAGAAGGAAAATGCCATATCTTGCAACAGAAAAGAAGACTGGAAATGAGGTGAAAAATAAGATGCTAGCTGCAGAGCAACGCTGACTTCTCCTTCCATCTCTGCGTCAATGTGAATACGTTGGAGAGCATGACGTACTTGGCCTCATGAGCAGGGTACTCTATCAACCTCACTTTTGGCTGCCCCAATATAATCTGAACTTTGGTTTTATTAGACAAAGTTGAAAAGATGTACATGGACGGTGAAAAACTTTACAAAGTATTGCCTTCAAATAAAAATGCAGATAATACAAATGCACTTCACCATTAGCAATACTCCACTCCATAGTTGTGCAACTGAAACCTGATGGCACTGCTCCGCAGTCAGGAGCCATTTGATTGCTTCGAGGCCGACTTCGTTCCTCAGCACCGCGCTCATGACGTAGCAACAACTACAAAATACAGTAGTGAAGTAGCAGTAGTCGGATGCGCACCTCGTGTTCGTGTGCTTCACGCTGAGCTGGCCTGCGCACGACACACACGCTGTCGCCAAGCTTGCCGCCGGTGCGCGCTGGCCACCGCCCGCACACCGCCACCACTCGTCGGGCAGCCGCTGCTCCACAAGGCACCCTGGCCATGTTAGGCGCTGGTTCGCACGCTGTCCGCCGTCGCCGGCACCGATGTCCGCCGCCGGTCTCTGGTTGAGCGCGCTGTCAGTTACCGCTGCCATGCGCCTGCGCAGGTGATGCGCCGAGCCCGGCCTCCTGGCCACACATATACGCGTTCCCGCCATCGCCCCAGCGTCCCACCCGCTGCCTTCATTGCCATGCCATGCCCGCAGTCCGCAGAGCCCGAGTTCCACCGTGAACCGCCTCGACCACCCTCATAACAGGCCCGCCTCCCCGCGATGCCACACGCACCGCCCGGCCCCGCCGGACGGAGCACGCCACCGTCGCCTGCCACAACCATTAGTCGTCCGTCGTCGCCGCTCGGACGTTTAGGAATAACGCTAATACCGCCGTCGCTGCTTGACAAGGGCCACGCCGTCGCGGATCGAGCGCCGCGCGCTCCGGTTCATCACCAACAGCGTGGCTCCACTCCCGCTCCCCGACGGCCCTCCTGAAGAAATCCATCTCAGCGGCGGTCGAGAACGAAGACTCCTCATCCTGTGGGTTGTTTCGTCGCTTGATGGCCGCTAGTTTCTTTTTCTTGTTGTTGCCTTGTGTGCGTGATTGTAGGGGTCGGACTCGGGCGTGGAGTTTGTTATGCGGTGGATTGAGTGGAGAGGTGAGCGATAATCACGGAGGAGAAGTTGCGGTCGCGGGGTGGAGTACGGTCAGTCAAGATAAATTGTTAAGTGCACACAGAAAACAGATTAGATCAAGGCTAGCGGTTGGATTGAGTTTAATCGGCCTAATCCTGCGGTGGTAATGGGTTCGTGTATATTTGTGAGGTGCGATTGTTTATTAGTAGTAGAGAAAAGATACGGTGAAAACTGATTCCACACCGACTGACAATGGGTCGCAGCGAGTATCCCAGCCTAGAGTCAGAATCAAAATCGGGAGACATCCAAATCGGTTGGCCTCAATTTTTTTTTTTGAGAAATCTTTTTTTTTTAGTCGGTTGGCCTCAATTGACCTAGGGTATGCGGCAGCCCACGATGGCACATGGGCTACTGATTCCACCAAAAACCAAGCTGGGCTATCATTAATCTTGTCTAAAAAAAAAGGCAATAATTATTTTTCGGCCATTAGCACCTGTACAGTACACTAATGTATACCATTCGCTCCAAAAAAAAACTAACGTATACCAGAAAGTCTTCCCCTGCTATCTCATCAAAAGGAAAAAAGTCTTCCCCTGCTCGCCGCCCTCTGTCTCCGCCGCACGCGCTAGCTGACATACAAGGTGGAGGAGAAGAGAGTTTTCAAGTCCCACCCGTACTTCTCCAAGCTGTAGCCAGACTGTTCTAAAACGAAGGAAGAACGCTGTAGCCACACACACCATAGGCCTCTTCTATATAAGAAACTCAAGTTACAAGACCTTCCGGTAGCTAGAGAGGAGCACACAGATTGACCGGCAGAGCCAACCCACGCAAGGTTGTGTTGCTGAGCTGAGACACGCATCGCAATGGGGAGCAACGAAATGGTGGTGGTGCCGGAGATCAAGCACACCAAGCTCTTCATCAACGGCGAGTTCGTCGACGCCGCCTCGGGTACGTCGTCATGATATATTAGTTTGTGCACGTGAAAAGATTCATGTACTGGCTTTTTATGTTTCAATTTGGTCGACAACTAGGCACTAGCTACCTTCCCTTTGTTGTCTTCGCCAACGAAAATACATGTCGTTGAGATTGACATATCGTCTATTCGTTTGAGTTCTAGCAATCAGTACGTCCCAAACAAGCTGATCCAAATGAGGTGCTAAAATCCACACATCAGCTTTCTTTGCCGGTTCGAACTGCTCAACTTGGTATCGATAAAGCATCTCTATATGCTCAATGAAATATCCTCTTTTTGTTCTTTATTGGCCGTGCAAAATCTACATGACTCAGTGTTGTGTGCTCACCTTAAGTTTCATGAATATATTTGCATTCTTGTAACTCCGCGCAAAAGGTAACCATCGTTGACTGTGTAGTTCTTTTTTTTTTTTGCGGGAAGACTAGCTTCTTAATCTTATCTTTAATGCAGACAACATGTCAATATATTTTTCTGACGGAAATTTGTCGATATACAGTTCATGCAAGTATCTACAAGCATACCGGATTCCATAAATGTTTTGTAGCCACTTTTTAGATATTCCCGGCCTGAACCAAGTTAGCCTTCATATGCATCGTGTTTTCGACCAATGGCCCGTGCTTATATTTTTTAAAACGTGCATCAGGGAATAAACGCAAAGAAATTAAAATTAAATTTGATTGTGGCTTGGCTTGGCTCGCCGGTCGTTGTTGCTGAGGACTGAATGACTTGTCATGGAAAAATAAGTATGAATATTCTCTCGGAACTGCAGTAGCTAGAGACATCTTCCGTTGCTACCGCCAAAACAAACAAATAAGAGAATTAATCCCTTGTAAAAGAGAAGACAATAGAAAGGAGAAGAAAAGTTAAGGCATATCATTTTCTCCTTCTCCTGCCTCCCTTGGTACAGTGACCCCACGAGGAGGGACACATGTCTTTCTTGACTTTGCAAATGTATTCTACTCGCTGTCACTGATACGGATCAACTTGCCTAATATCCTTGTCGATGAAGCCCGGAAATCTATGATTTTGCTTGCTCTCTCCATCGATCAGGCCAAAGTTGTCTCTGTCATGTTCACGAGATTCTTTGCTTTAAAAAACGTTCACGAGATTCAACGGAAGCAGATGTAAACATCATCCCATAACTTACAGAATTATTGCGATTCGACACGGTATTCTATCTCTTTGATTTCTAATTGCCGCCACTGGGTGTTTGTATATGGCGCCTACCGGCCGACGCTGGCGGCTGGTGGCCACAGACGACGGAGAAATGCCGACGTGATTTGCTGGTGGGTTTCGTGTTTCAGGCAAGACGTTCGAGACGCGGGACCCACGGACAGGCGACGTGCTGGCCCACATCGCAGAGGCGGACAAAGCCGACGTGGACCTCGCCGTCGGCGCCGCCAGGGAGGCCTTCGAGCACGGCAAGTGGCCCCGCATGTCAGGCTACGTACGTAATCCGGCACTCCCGGCCCTGTCGCCGTAGCTCATCCGATCGACAAATTGCGTGGCAACTCACTCGTCGCCGGCGTCCATGCATGCATGCAGGAGAGGGGCAGGGCCATGAGCAAGCTGGCCGACCTGATGGAGCAGCACACCGAGGAGCTGGCGGCGCTGGACGGCGCCGACGCTGGCAAGCTGCTGCTGCTGGGCAAGATCATCGACATCCCGGCGGCGGTGCACATGCTGCGCTACTACGCCGGCGCCGCGGACAAGATCCACGGCGAGTCGCTGCGCGTGTCCGGCAAGTACCAGGGGTACACCCTCAAGGAGCCCATCGGGGTCGTCGGCATCATCATCCCGTGGAACTTCCCCAGCCTCATGTTCTTCCTCAAGATCAGCCCGGCGCTCGCCGCCGGATGCACCGTCGTCGTCAAGCCCGCCGAGCAGACGCCCCTCTCCGCCCTCTACTATGCGCACCTTGCAAAGCTGGTAATCAATGGATCTCTCTGCAAGTTAACGCCCTTCCGTTCCAAACACTGTCGATGTGAACTCGCAAAACTCAACCTGCCCTCACGTGTGTATACGTGCATGCTTCAGGCTGGCATTCCGGACGGAGTGATCAACGTCGTCCCTGGCTTCGGCCCGACGGCCGGCGCCGCCATTGCCTCCCACATGGACGTTGACAGCGTGAGCACAAATGATCATTATTACTAGTAGAGTACTAGTTGTTCTGTGCCATGCATTTCTGCTCTATTTACACTATCCTAATGAAGGATACTACTTCGATCAGGTTGCCTTCACTGGCTCTGGTGAAGTAGGCCGCCTCATCATGGAGGCATCCGCACGGAGCAACCTGAAGACGGTGTCGCTTGAGCTCGGCGGCAAGTCGCCTCTGATAATCTTCGATGATGCCGACGTCGACATGGCGGTCGAGCTCTCAAGGCTTGCCATCTTCTTCAACAAGGTAGATGGCGTTCCCTTCACAGAGGATAGAATTACCAAGAGTAAACAATTCCACAGAGCAAAAGACAGACACTGACCATATATACTGCTATCTGAATTAATCTGAACTTCCAGGGAGAGGTTTGCGTTGCGGGCTCTCGTGTTTATGTTCAGGAAGGGATCTACGACGAGTTCGTGAAGAAGGCTGTGGTGGCTGCCCAGAACTGGAAAGTTGGTGACCCGTTCGATGTGGCCACTAACATGGGTCCCCAGGTATATTATGCCTTCATTTCATTAGCCATGCTCAAATTCGTGGAAAACGCGCCAAAAAACTACTAGGTTCATACGGAGTATATGATTAATTCAAGCATTGCTTCGCTTGAATCTAGGTTGATAAAGAGCAATTTGAGAGGGTCCTAAGGTACATTGAGCATGGCAAGAGCGAGGGGGCGACTCTGCTCACCGGCGGTAAACCTTTCGGCGACAAAGGATACTACATCGAGCCTACCATATTTGCAGATGTCAAGGTAATTTTAACTTCTAGATGTACATCACGTGCATTTAAACGGATTAACAGTTTGGCACTAACACATGCTTCCACAGGAGGACATGAAGATCGCCCAAGACGAGATCTTCGGCCCTGTGATGTCCCTCATGAAGTTCAAGTACGCGAATTCTTCACAATGTCACCTGACGAAAATCAAACATGTTCTTGAATTATGAACTTCTAGTGTCTGACCAAGTGCCTTTTTGCCCGGCTATGTCTGCACTCTGCAGGACGGTCGATGAGGCGATAGAGAAGGCCAACTGCACCAAGTACGGGCTGGCCGCCGGGATAATCACCAAGAACTTGGACATCGCCAACAAGGTGTCGAGGTCGGTTCGCGCGGGAACCGTGTGGGTGAACTGCTACTTCGCCTTCGACCCCGAGGCGCCCTTCGGCGGGTACAAGATGAGCGGGTTCGGCCGGGACCAGGGGATGATGGCCATCGACAAGTACATGCAGGTCAAGAGCGTCATCACCGCAGTCCCTGACTCGCCTTGGTATTAGATAGTACTGTAGCCAAGACAATGCAAGTTTCTGTATTTTGTGCATTGTACATGCGTGTTGAGTTGGCTGGTGCTTGTGTAGCTGTCCTTCGTTTCTTCCTGATACGATGAGTGAATTAAAAAGAACCACCACTTTTTATGTTCAAATCCAAATTTCGTGTGCTTACTGTGTTTCAACAGAAAATTTGCCCCCGTTTCGCTCCGCACGATGGCCAACTTTTTTCGACCGAAACTTCCGAGTTGTGACATAACCATTTTCTGCAACTTCTCATTCTATGAACTTGAAAGTGCATCTCCATTATAGCCTAGTGTTTTTTAATTAAAAACCATGTGAGAGGACAAATGATTTGAATAAGTTTATTTGAGTACTTTGGACTAATTCTCATATCCAGGTCATGGCTCTATATGGGAGATGGGGAGTGCTTCGGTACACCCCCCCCCTTAAAACGTATAGTGGGTTGTATGGTAATTTCACATTAGGTATAGGAATACCCACCCGACGCCGTACGTCGCGCGCGACGTCGTACGCCCACGTACCCGCACCTGTCGCCGTACGCCCTCATGTCTCGACGTTGGCGTCGACAGTTGTTGGAGAAAAAAAAACATGGTAGCCGCCGACACCCGCCGTCGAAACCCTGAACCCTAAAGCATCCACGCCGTCTCCACGTTGGCCCCCGTCTGCACGAAGTCGCCGTCGCCTGAGTCGCCGCCCAAACAGGCCGCCGCGCGTGCCCCGGCGCCTTTACCGCTGCCGGCACGCGTGCCTGCCGCCCCATTCCGTTCCCGTCGCCCAGATGGCCGCCCACCCGCGATCTACGTCGCCGCCTCCCTCCGCGCACTACGCCTACTACGACCAGCCATCGTCCTCACGCCGTCGACACCTGCCTCCGCCGGCCAGCAATGTCACGCCGTCATCACGTTCGTCATCGGAGGAAATGGATCCGGCTAAAATCCTCGCCGCCGTGCAAGAGGTTGGTTTGAGACATTGTTGTGGTTGATAAGATAGTTGTTTTAGGGATGATGTTACACGGCGTTTGATTCATCGTACATTTTTTTAACTATATATAGTTAGAGGAGGAGGGAGATTATGATGGCGATGATTACGGCGAGGACAACGAAACCTCGTCACGGAATATGGATGAACCTCGTGATGAGAACTACATGAGTTTGGATGAATCTTATAGTGGCAATGTAAGTGTGATCAATGTTGATAAAACAATAAATATGAGGGGGTAAATATGATAGACCGCACGGAAAATTTAATATTTTTTTGCATGATGCAGCGACATGGCGATGATGATGATGATATGGATATAGATAATTCATTTGCTGAAAGTGCACTCCGGGTATGTTATTAATAAAATCAGAGAAGAAATGACATAATAACCATATGAGCGCTTACATGTTTTTTTTTTTGCAATGCGCGCAGATGGACGAGGACGGGGACTTTGTGAGGAATATTGTGGACGATGAAAGTGACAAATCGCACGTTGATGCATCTCATGATGACAACTCCAGCAAAGTAAGTTTTGAAACTTACATCACTACAGTACATTTTAAAATTATAACTGACTGACATAAATGGTTTAATGCATTAATTTACAGGGAGATGTAGATGGTACAAGCGGGAATGATGAGCATGTTGGTGATGATCTGTTTAATTTTGACATCAGATTTGATGAATATCAGCAAGAATCATTGGACATGCATTGGAAGGTCATGAGGCAGACGTTCAAGTCACTAGGAGATGCTTACAATTTCTATAATGAGTATGCGTACGAGCGTGGTTTCAGCGTAAGAAAGGACTCACTGAAATATTCGAAAGGTCCTGAGGCAACTAAGCGTTTGAGAAAGTATGTGTGTGCGAGAGCTGGGAAACGACAGGCAAAACGGACCCGCAGGCTGAGAGGGGAGACTCGTTTCTTCTGCGATGCGCATATAACTTTGAAACTTGATAAAGAGCGTGACGTTTGGTATGTCAGCAGTTTCAATGATGATCACAGTCACGTTCTAGCTAGACCGGATGAAGTCACGTTTCTTCGGTCTCACAATCAGATAAAAGAATATCAGAAGGCCGAGATCTTAACCATGGCAGGTGCTGGAATCAGGAAACATATGATTTATGATCAACTCGTTGCGTGCTCCGGGTCATATGCAAAGGCTGGTTTTGGGAGGAAGAAGCTTTATAACATGTGTTATAGAGAAAAAATGAAGTTGCTTGCACAAGGTGATGCAGACACTGCCATTGGGATCATGATGACCAGAAAAGAGAGAGATCCAGATTTCTTCTTTGAGCACACCGTCGATGATGAAGGAAGGCTGAAAAACATATACTGGTGTGATTCTCAATCACGTCGAGACTATGTTGACTACGGTGATGTGACAGTCTTCGACAGCACATACAGGATGAATAGGTATGGCATGCCATTTATACCTTTTGTCGGTTTGAACAACCACCGTTGCACCACGGTATTCGGTTGTGCTCTTGTGCCTGAAGAGACGGAAGATACATATGTCTGGCTGCTTCAGACGTTTTTGAGGGCTCACTGTCAGAAGAGGCCCAGGCCAGTAATTACTGATGGAGAGATGTAGCTATGATTAAGTGTTGGGGAACGTAGTAATTTCCAAAAAATTCCTACGCACACGCAAGATCATGGTGATGCATAGCAATGAGAGGGGAGAGTGTTGTCTATGTACCCTCGTAGACCGAAGCGGAAGCGTTGACGCAACATAGAGGAAGTAGTCGTACGTCTTCCCGATCCGACCGATCCAAGCACCGTTACTCCGGCACCTCCGAGTTCTTAGCACACGTCCAGCTCGATGACGCTCCCCGGGCTCCGATCCAGCAAAGCTTCGGGGATGAGTTCCGTCAGCACGGCGGCGTGATGACGATGATGATATTCTACCGACGCAGGGCTTCGCCTAAGCACTGCAATGATATGACCGAGGTGGAATATGGTGGAGGGGGGCACCGCACACGGCTAAGGAACGATCACGAAGATCAACTTGTGTGTCCTAGGGTGCCCCCTGCCCCCGTATATAAAGGAGGGGAGGGGAAGGCGCGGTCGGCCCCCAAGGGGTGCGCCAGGAGGAGTCCTACTCCCACCGGGAGTAGGACTCCTCTCCCTTGCCTTGTAGGAGAAGGAAGGAGAGAGGGGGAAAGGAAAAGGGGGGCGCCGCCCCTCCCCCCCCCTTCCTTGTCCTATTCGGACTAGGGGGGGAGGGGGCGCGCGGCCTGCCCTGGCCGCCCCTCCTCTTTTCCCTTAAGGCCCATATGGGCCCATTAACCCCCGGGGGGGTTCCGGTAACCCCCCGGTACTCCAGTAAAATGCCGATTTCACTCGGAACCATTCCAATGTCCAAATATAGGCTTCCAATATATCAATCTTTATGTCTCGACCATTTCGAGACTCCTCGTCATGTCCGTGATCACATCCGGGACTCCGAACTGACTTTGGTACATCAAAATGCATAAACTCATAATAACTGTCATCGTAACTTTAAGCGTGCGGACCCTACGGTTCGAGAACAATGTAGACATGACCGAGATACGTCTCCGGTCAATAACCAATAGCGGGACCTGGATGCCCATATTGGTTCCTACATATTCTATGAAGATCTTTATCGGTCAGACCGCATAACAACATACGTTGTTCCCTTTGTCATCGGTATGTTACTTGCCTGAGATTCGATCGTCGGTATCCAATACCTAGTTCAATCTTGTTGCCGGCAAGTCTCTTTACTCGTTCTGTAATACATCATCTCACAACTAACATATTAGTTGCAATGCTTGCAAGGCTTATGTGATGTGCATTACCGAGAGGGCCCAGAGATACCTCCCTGACTATCGGAGTGACAAATCCTAATCTCGAAATACGCCAACCCAACAAGTACTTTCGGAAACACCTGTCGAGCACCTTTATAATCACCCAGTTACGTTGTGACGTTTGGTGGCACACAAAGTGTTCCTACGGTAAACGGGAGTTGCATAATCTCATAGTCATAGGAACATGTATAAGTCATGAAGAAAGCAATAGCAACATACTAAACGATCGGGTGCTAAGCTAATGGAATGGGTCATGTCAATCAGATCATTCAACTAATGATGTGACCTCGTTAATCAAATAACAACTCTTTGTTCATGGTTAGGAAACATAACCATCTTTGATTAACGAGCTAGTCAAGTAGAGGCATACTAGTGACAATCTGTTTGTTTATATATCCACACATGTATTATGTTTCCGGCTAATACAATTCTAGCATGAATAATAAACATTTATCATGATATATGAGGAAATAGATAATAACTTTATTATTGCCTCTAGGGCATATTTCCTTCAGTCTCCCACTTGCACTAGAGTCAATAATCTAGATTACACAGTAATGATTCTAACACCCATGGAGTTTTGGTGCTGATCATGTTTTGCTCGTGGAAGAGGCTTAGTCAACGGGTCTGCTACATTCAGATCCGTATGTATCTTGCAAATCTCTATGTCTCCCACCTGGACTAGATCCCGGATGGAATTGAAGCATCTCTTGATGTGCTTGGTTCTCTTGTGAAATCTGGATTCCTTTGCTAAGGCAATTGCACCAGTATTGTCACAAAAGATTTTCATTGGACCCGATGCACTAGGCATGACACCTAGATCGGATATGAACTCCTTCATCCAGACTCCTTCATTTGCTGCTTCCGAAGCAGCTATGTACTCCGCTTCACATGTAGATCCCGCCACGACGCTTTGTTTAGAACTACACCAACTGACAGCTCCACCGTTTAATGTAAACACGTATCTGGTTTGTGATTTAGAATCGTCTGGATCAATGTCAAAGCTTGCATCGACGTAACCGTTTACGATGAGCTCTTTGTCACCTCCATATATGAGAAACATATCCTTAGTCCTTTTCAGGTATTTCAGGATGTTCTTCACCGTTGTCCAGTGATCCACTCCTGGATTACTTTGGTACCTCCCTGCTAGACTTATAGCAAGACACACATCAGGTCTGGTACACAGCATTGCATACATGATAGAGCCTATGGCTGAAGCATAGGGAACATCTTTCATTTTCTCTCTATCTTCTTCAGTGGTCGGGCATTGAGTCTTACTCAACTTCACACCTTGTAACACAGGCAAGAACCCTTTCTTTGCTAGATCCATTTTGAACTTTTTCAAAACTTTGTCAAGGTATGTGCTTTGTGAAAGTCCAATTAAGCGTCTTGATCTATCTCTATAGATCTTAATGCCCAATATGTAAGCAGCTTCACCGAGGTCTTTCATTGAAAAACTCTTATTCAAGTATCCCTTTATGCTATCCAGAAATTCTATATCATTTCCGATTAGTAATATGTCATCTACATATAATATCAGAAATGCTACAGAGCTCCCACTCACTTTCTTGTAAATACAGGCTTCTCCAAAAGTCTGTACAAACCCAAATGCTTTGATCACACTATCAAAGCGTTTATTCCAACTCCGAGAGGCTTGCACCAGTCCATAAATGGATCGCTGGAGCTTGCACACTTTGTTAGCTGCTTTTAGATCGACAAAACCTTCAGGTTGCATCATATACAACTCTTCTTCCAGAAATCCATTCAGGAATGCAGTTTTTACATCCATCTGCCAAATTTCATAATCATAAAATGCGGCAATTGCTAACATGATTCGGACAGACTTAAGCATCGCTACGGGTGAGAAGGTCTCATCATAGTCAATTCCTTGAACTTGTCGAAAACCTTTTGCGACAAGTCGAGCTTTGTAGACAGTAACATCACCGCCAGCGTCAGTCTTCTTCTTGAAGATCCATTTATTCTCTATTGGTTGCCAACCATCGGGCAAGTCAACCAAAGTCCATACTTTGTTGTCATACATGGATCCCATCTCAGATTTCATGGCTTCTAGCCATTTTGCGGAATCTGGGCTCACCAACGCTTCTTCATAGTTCGTAGGTTCATCATGATCTAGTAGCATGACTTCCAGAACAGGATTGCCGTACCACTCTAGTGCGGATCTTACTCTGGTTGATCTACGAGGTTCAGTAGTAACTTGATCTGAAGTTTCATGATCATTATCATTAGCTTCCTCACTAATCGGTGTAGGTGTCATAGAAACAGATTTCTCTGATGCACTACTTTCCAATAAGGGAGCAGGTACAGTTACCTCATCAAGTTCTACTTTCCTCCCACTCACTTCTTTCGAGAGAAACTCCTTCTCTAGAAAGGATCCATTCTTAGCAACAAATATCTTGCCTTCGGATCTGTGATAGAAGGTGTACCCAACAGTCTCCTTTGGGTATCCTATGAAGACACATTTCTCCGATTTGGGTTCGAGCTTATCAGGTTGAAGTTTTTTCACATAAGCATCGCAGCCCCAAACTTTAAGAAACGACAACTTTGGTTTCTTGCCAAACCATAGTTCGTAAGGCGTCGTCTCAACGGATTTTGATGGTGCTCTATTTAACGTGAATGCGGCCGTCTCTAAAGCATAACCCCAAAATGATAGCGGTAAATCTGTAAGAGACATCATAGATCGCACCATATCAAGTAAAGAACGATTACGACGTTCAGACACACCATTACGTTGTGGTGTTCCGGGTGGCGTGAGTTGCGAAACTATTCCGCATTGTTTCAAATGTAGACCAAACTCGTAACTCAAATATTCTCCTCCACGATCAGATCGTAGAAACTTTATTTTCTTGTTACGATGATTTTCAACTTCACTCTGAAATTCTTTGAACTTTTCAAATGTTTCAGACTTGTGTTTCATTAAGTATATATACCCATATCTGCTTAAATCATCTGTGAAGGTGAGAAAATAACGATATCCGCCACGAGCTTCAATATTCATCGGACCACATACATCTGTATGTATGGTTTCCAACAAATCTGTTGCTCTCTCCATAGTACCGGAGAACGGTGTTTTAGTCATCTTGCCCATGAGGCACGGTTCGCAAGTACCAAGTGATTCATAATCAAGTGGTTCCAAAAATCCATCAGTATGGAGTTTCTTCATGCGCTTTACACCGATATGACCTAAACGGCAGTGCCACAAATAAGTTGCACTATCATTATCAACTCTGCATCTTTTGGCTTCAACATTATGAATATGTGTATCACTACCATCGAGATTACTCAAAAATAGACCACTCTTCAAGGGTGCATGACCATAAAAGATATTACTCATATAAATAGAACAACCATTCTTCTCTCATTTAAATAAATAACCGTCTCGCATCAAACAAGATCCAGATATAATGTTCATGCTCAACGCTGGCACCAAATAACAATTATTTAGGTCTAATACTAATCCCGAAGGTAGATGTAGAGGTAGCGTGCCGACCGCGATCACATCGACTTTGGAACCATTTCCCACGCGCATCGTCACCTCGTCCTTTGCCAGTGTTCGCTTAATCCATAGTCCATGTTTCGAGTTACAAATATTAGCAACAGAACCAGTATCAAATACCCAGGTGCTACTGCGAGCTCTAGTAAGGTACACATCAATAACATGTATATCACATATACCTTTGTTCACCTTGCCATCCTTCTTATCCGCCAAATATTTGGGGTAGTTCCGCTTCCAGTGACCAGTCTGCTTGCAGTAGAAGCACTTAGTTTCAGGCTTGGGTCCAGACTTGGGTTTCTTCTCTTGAGCAGCAACTTGTTTGCTGTTCTTCTTGAAGTTCCCCTTCTTCTTCCCTTTGCCCTTTTTCTTGAAACTAGTGGTTTTGTTAACCATCAACACTTGATGCTCCTTCTTGATTTCTACCTCCACAGCCTTTAGCATTGCGAAGAGCTCGGGAATCGTCTTATCCATCCCTTGCATATTATAGTTCATCACGAAGCCTTTGTAGCTTGGTGGAAGTGATTGGAGAATTCTGTCAATGACGCAATCATCCGGAAGATTAACCCCCAGTTGAATCAAGTGATTATAATACCCAGACATTTTGAGTATATGCTCACTGACAGAACTATTCTCCTCCATCTTGCAGCTATAGAACTTATTGGAGACTTCATATCTCTCAATCCGGGCATTCTGTTGGAATATTAACTTCAACTCTTGGAACATCTCATATGCCCCATGATGTTCAAAACGTCGTTGAAGTCCCGGTTCTAAGCCGTAAAGCATGGCACATTGAACTATCGAGTAGTCATCAGCTTTGCTCTGCCAGACGTTCTTAACGTCGTCAGTTGCATCAGCAGCAGGCCTGGCACCCAGCGGTGCTTCCAGGACGTAACTCTTCTGTGCAGCAATGAGGATAATCCTCAAGTTACGGACCCAGTCCGTGTAATTGCTACCATCATCTTTCAACTTTGCTTTCTCAAGGAACGCATTAAAATTCAACGGAACAACAGCACGGGCCATCTATCTACAATCAACATAAACAAGCAAGATACCATCAGGGACTAAGTTCATGATAAATTTAAGTTCAATTAATCATATTACTTAAGAACTCCCACTTAGATAGACATCCCTCCAATCTTCTAAGTGATCACGTGATCCAAATCAAACTAAACCATAACCGATCGTCACGTGAAATGGATTAGTTCTCAATGGTGAACATCATTATGTTGATCATATCTACTATATGATTCACGCTCGACCTTTCGGTCTTCGTGTTCCGAGGCCATATCTGCATATGCTAGGCTCGTCAAGTATAACCCGAGTATTCTGCGTGTGCAAAAACTGGCTTGCACCCGTTGTAGATGGACGTAGAGCTTATCACACCCGATCATCACGTGGTGTCTGGGCACGACGAACTTTGGCAACGGTGCATACTCGGGGAGAACACTTCTTGATAATTTTAGTGAGAGATCATCTTATAATGCTACCGTCAATCAAAGCAAGATAAGATGCATAAAAATATAAACATCACATGCAATCAATATAAGTGATATGATATGGCCATCATCATCTTGTGCTTGTGATCTCCATCTTCGCAGCACCGTCATGATCACCATCGTCACCGGCGCGACACCTTGATCTCCATCGAAGCATCGTTGTCGTCTCGCCAATCTTATGCTTCTACGACTATCGCTACCGCTTAGTGATAAAGTAAAGCATTACAGGGCGATTGCATTGCATACAATAAAGCGACAACCATACGGCTCCTGCCGGTTGCCGATAACTCGGTTACAAAACATGATCATCTCATACAATAAAATTTAGCATCATGTCTTGACCATAACACATCACAACATGCCCTGCAAAAACAAGTTAGACGTCCTCTACTTTGTTTGTTGCAAGTTTTACGTGGCTGCTACGGGCTTAAGCAAGAACCAATCTCACCTACGCATCAAAACCACAACGATAGTTTGTCAAGTTGATGCCATTTTAACCTTCGCAAGGACCGGGCGTAGCCACACTCGGTTCAACTAAAGTTGGAGAAACTGACACCCGCCAGCCACCTGTGTGCAAAGCACGGCGGTAGAACCAGTCTCGCGTAAGCGTACGCGTAATGTCGGTCCGGGCAGCTTCATCCAACAATACCGCCGAACCAAAGTATGACATGCTGGTAGGCAGTATGACTTATATCGTCCACAACTCACTTGTGTTCTACTCGTGCATATAACATCAAACCATAAAAACCTAGGCTCGGATGCCACTGTTGGGGAACGTAGTAATTTCAAAAAAGTTCCTACGCACACGCAAGATCATGGTGATGCATAGCAACGAGAGGGGAGAGTGTTGTCTACGTACCCTCGTAGACCGAAGCGGAAGCGTTGATGCAACGTAGAGGAAGTAGTCGTACGTCTTCCCGATCCGACCGATCCAAGCACCGTTACTCCGGCACCTCCGAGTTCTTAGCACACGTCCAGCTCGATGACGCTCCCTGGGCTCCGATCCAGCAAAGCTTTGGGGATGAGTTCCGTCAGCACGACGGCGTGATGACGATGATGATGTTCTATCGACGCAGGGCTTCGCCTAAGCACTGCAACGATATGACCGAGGTGGAATATGGTGGAGGGGGGCACCGCACACGGCTAAGGAACGATCACGAAGATCAACTTGTGTGTCCTAGGGTGCCCCCTGCCCCCGTATATAAAGGAGGGGAGGGGGAGGCGCGGCCGGTCCCCAAGGGGTGCGCCAGGAGGAGTCCTACTCCCACCGGGAGTAGGACTCCTCTCCCTTGCCTTGTAGGAGAAGGAAGGAGAGAGGGGGAAAGGAAAAGGGGGGCGCCGCCCCCCCCCCTTCCTTGTCCTATTCGGACTAGGGGGAGGGGGCACGCGGCCTGCCCTGGCCGCCCCTCCTCTTTTCCCTTAAGGCCCATATGGGCCCATTAACCCCCCGGGGGGGTTCCGGTAACCCCCCGGTACTCCAGTAATATGCCGATTTCACTCGGAACCATTCCGATGTCCAAATATAGGCTTCCAATATATCAATCTTTATGTCTCAACCATTTCGAGACTCCTCGTCATGTCCGTGATCACATCCGGGACTCCAAACTGACTTCGGTACATCAAAATGCATAAACTCATAATAACTGTCATCGTAACTTTAAGCGTGCGGACCCTACGGTTCGAGAACAATGTAGACATGACCGAGATACGTCTCTGGTCAATAACCAATAGCGGGACCTGGATGCCCATATTGGCTCCTACATATTCTACGAAGATCTTTATCGGTTAGACCGCATAACAACATACGTTGTTCCCTTTGTCATCGGTATGTTACTTGCCTGAGATTCGATCGTCGGTATCCAATACCTAGTTCAATCTCGTTGCTGGCAAGTCTCTTTACTCGTTCTGTAATACATCATCTCACAACTAACATATTAGTTGCAATGCTTGCAAGGCTTATGTGATGTGCATTACCGAGAGGGCCCAGAGATACCTCTCCGACTATCGGAGTGACAAATCCTAATCTCGAAATACGCCAACCCAACAAGAACTTTCGGAAACACCTGTCGAGCACCTTTATAATCACCTAGTTACGTTGTGACGTTTGGTGGCACACAAAGTGTTCCTACGGTAAATGGGAGTTGCATAATCTCATAGTCATAGGAACATGTATAAGTCATGAAGAAAGCAATAGCAACATACTAAACGATCGGGTGCTAAGCTAATGGAATGGGTCATGTCAATCAGATCATTCAACTAATGATGTGACCTCGTTAATCAAATAACAACTCTTTGTTCATGGTTAGGAAACATAACCATCTTTGATTAACGAGCTAGTCAAGTAGAGGCATACTAGTGACAATCTGTTTGTTTATATATCCACACATGTATTATGTTTCCGGCTAATACAATTCTAGCATGAATAATAAACATTTTTCATGATATATGAGGAAATAAATAATAACTTTATTATTGCCTCTAGGGCATATTTCCTTCATTAAGGCCATAAGAAAGGTACTTTCGGAGGTTTGGCATCGTCTTTGCTCGTGGCATATTGAGAAGAACATGCAGAAACACCTTCATCATAAGTCTCTAAAGGAGTTCAGGTCTCTACTTTATTATGTCACTTCAAAAAAAGTATTTGAGGAGAGATGGTTAGCGTTTACCGCCAAATGACAGTCGGAGAAAACAAAGACATGGTTACGTAGGATGTACAAGAAGAAAAGGCTTTGGGCTGCATCATATCTGTCAGGTGGGTTTTTCTTAGGTATGCGAAGTAACCAGCGAAGTAAGAGTCTGAATTCATGCCTTCACTTGCATCTAGACTCTGGTATGACTATTGTTGATATGATTGTGCACTATGAGAACTGCATAGTTCGTCTCCGTGAGAATGAGGCCCATGACGATTACACAAACTCACAGACAGTTCCAGTACCAGTATTGGATGAGTGTAAAGATATTGAGAAATCAGCTGCACGTGAGTTCACTACGGCAAACTTTTATATCTTGCAGGAAGATATGAAGAAGGCACGGGAGCTAGAGGTCCTTGAGAGACTGAGAGGAGCAGACACTCACAGATTCATACTGACATGGAAGGAAAATAGAGATATCAGATTCACTGTGGACTACACCCCAGGTAACTTAGAAGAAACTGTGAAGTGCAGTTGCAGAAGCATGTATCGCAAAGGTCTTCCTTGCAAACATATTCTTCATGTTCTGATTCAGCTATGCTTACGTGAGATACCTAAGTGTTTAGTACTGCGGAGGTTGAGCCAAGTTGCAAGGGGTGGACTTCCCGTGAAGCGCACTAGCGATCTGTTTGCATGGGGATGGGCAGGTGCATTGGACAGAGCTAGGTACAGCGAGTTGACTATCTTATCTGCTGAAGCAACTCATAAAGCATGCCATAAACCATTTTTATTCGACAAGTTGAAGGCGGCTCTGAGGGACATAATAGATAATGATTACACTGAGGAGGATGAGCCTGGTGCGGAGGTACAGTTTGTGAACGACGATGCATTCGAGCCTAATCAAGATCATGGTCTTGTTCGTGATCCCGCAAAAGTTAACACCAAAGGCGCACCAAAACAGAATGTTAAAGGCCGCGATAAGGATGGTCCTGATGTCACTAAAAATGGGCGACCAAAAGCTTTTGATGAGAAAAGCAAACGTCAATGTGGACTGTGCGGTGTTATGGGTCATTATAAGTCCACGTGCCCTCAAAATCCTAAGTATGATTTTCTTATGTTATTGTATATGTTATTGTTGAAACCGAATTTATTTGTTCACTGTGCAATTAACACATATCTTATTGTTATGTAGGAACTTTGCTTAACTTGTGGAGTATGGATGGAAGATTGGTTCACCCTTTGATTGAAGACAGTTTTATTATGGATGGCTATGGAACATCGCTCCACCCTTTCATTGAAGACAGTTTTTTAATGTTCTAAATTGTTATAATAAGTTATATGAACTTATTTTACTTTGTTGATGTCAGACTATTTGCTACGATAACGACATAAGTATTTGTTTTGATGACAGACTATGTAATGCAAGAAGGAGTTTTACTTTGTTTATTTTGATGTGCTCATTCTGCACGTAGTGCCGTTGCTGTTTGCTATTAATTTTCTGCACTGTACGGTCGCCGTCATTTATTTTGACGTGCTCATTTTTGCACAGTAGTGCCGTCGCTGTTTAATGTTAATTTTCTGCATTGTACGGTCGCCGTCGCTTAGAACCCCGTCGTTATTATTATTTTTTGAAAAAAAACCCGACAAGTGCGCCGGCGGCACTGTCCCACAGGGCAGCGTTGGACGGCGGCAGCCGTAACAGGTAATCAGAGGAGTTCGACAGCCTATGTGCCGCCGGGTATATAAGCCGGTCGTCGCGCGCTCCATCGGGCGAGGTGGGACTAAACATTTCTCGTCGCCCCGCGTGGAACTTGGGCCGTCGTCGGTTCGCTGCGTGCTACTTGGGCCGTCTTCGCGCCGCGGGCGGAAACAGTGGTATTGGGCCGGCCCACGCGGTCACGCGTGTCGCTGCAGGCACGGCGGCTGCGATAGCTAAGTTTTAGTCCCACCTCGCCCGACGGAGCGCGCAACGACCGGCTTATATACCCGGTGGCACATAGGCTGTCAAGCGTCCTCGATTAGTTATGCTACCCGTCGTTCGACGCTGCCACTGTTGGACAGTGTTGTCTGACGTCAGACTGGCCGGCGCACTTGTTGGCAATTTTTTTTGTAGAAAAAGAAATTAAGAACGTCGTGTTGGGGAACGTAGTAATTTCAAAAAATTCCTACGCACACGCAAGATCATGGTGATGCATAGCAACGAGAGGGGAGAGTGTTGTCTACGTACCCTCGTAGACCGAAGCGGAAGCGTTGACGCAACGTAGAGGAAGTAGTCGTACGTCTTCCCGATCCGACCGATCCAAGCACCGTTACTCCGGCACCTCCGAGTTCTTAGCACACGTCCAGCTCGATGACGCTCCCCGGGCTCCGATCCAGCAAAGCTTCGAGGATGAGTTCCGTCAGCACGACGGCGTGATGACGATGATGATGTTCTACCGACGCAGGGCTTCGCCTAAGCACTGCAACAATATGACCGAGGTGGAATATGGTGGAGGGGGGCACCACACACGGCTAAGGAACGATCACGAAGATCAACTTGTGTGTCCTAGGGTGCCCCCTGCCCCCGTATATAAAGGAGGGGAGGGGGAGGCGCGGCCGGCCCCCAAGGGGTGCGCCAGGAGTCCTACTCCCACCGGGAGTAGGACTCCTCTCCCTTGCCTTGTAGGAGAAGGAAGGAGAGAGGGGGAAAGGAAAAGGGGGGCGCCCCCCCCCCTTCCTTGTCCTATTCGGACTAGGGGGGAGGGGGCGCGTGGCCTGCCCTGGCCGCCCCTCCTCTTTTCCCTTAAGGCCCATATGGGCCCATTAACCCCCGGGGGGTTCCGGTAACCCCTCGGTACTCCAGTAAAATGCCGATTTCACTCGGAACCATTCCGATGTCCAAATATAGGCTTCCAATATATCAATCTTTATGTCTCGGCCATTTCGAGACTCTTCGTCATGTCCGTGATCACATACGGGACTCCGAACTGACTTCGGTACATCAAGATGCATAAACTCATAATAACTGTCATCATAACTTTAAGCGTGCGGACCCTACGGTTCGAGAACAATGTAGACATGACCGAGATACGTCTCCGGTCAATAACCAATAGCGGGACCTGGATGCCCATATTGCCTCCTACATATCCTACGAAGATCTTTATCGGTCAGACCGCATAACAACATACGTTGTTCCCTTTGTCATCGGTATGTTACTTGCCTGAGATTCGATCGTCGGTATCCAATACCTAGTTCAATCTCGTTGCCGGCAAGTCTCTTTACTCGTTCTGTAATACATCATCTCACAACTAACATATTAGTTGCAATGCTTGCAAGGCTTATGTGATGTGCATTACCGAGAGGGCCCAGAGATACCTCTCCGACTATCGGAGTGACAAATCCTAATCTCGAAATACGCCAACCCAACAAGTACTTTCGGAAACACCTGTCGAGCACCTTTATAATCACCCAGTTACGTTGTGACATTTGGTGGCACACAAAGTGTTCCTACGGTAAACGGGAGTTGCATAATCTCATAGTCATAGGAACATGTATAAGTCATGAAGAAAGCAATAGCAACATACTAAACGATCGAGTGCTAAGATAATGGAATGGGTCATGTCAATCAGATCATTCAACTAATGATGTGACCTCGTTAATCAAATAACAACTCGTTCATGGTTAGAAAACATAACCATCTTTGATTAACGAGCTAGTCAAGTAGAGGCATACTAGTGACAATTTGTTTGTTTATATATCCACACATGTATTATGTTTCTGGCTAATACAATTCTAGCATGAATAATAAACATTTATCATGATATATGAGGAAATAAATAATAACTTTATTATTGCCTCTAGGGCATATTTCCTTCAGTCTCCCACTTGCACTAGAGTCAATAATCTAGATTACACAGTAATGATTCAAACACCCATGGAGTTTTGGTGCTGATCATGTTTTGCTCGTGGAAGAGGCTTAGTCAACGGGTCTGCTACATTCAGATCCGTATGTATCTTGCAAATCTCTATATCTCCCACCTGGACTAGATCCCGGATGGAATTGAAGCGTCTCTTGATGTGCTTGGTTCTCTTGTGAAATCTGGATTCCTTTGCCAAGGCAATTGCACCAGTATTGTCACAAAAGATTTTCATTGGACCCGATGCACTAGGCATGACACCTAGATCGGATATGAACTCCTTCATCCAGACTCCTTCATTTGCTGCTTCCGAAGCAGCTATGTACTCCGCTTCACATGTAGATCCCGCCACGACGCTTTGTTTAGAACTGCACCAACTGACAGCTCCACCGTTTAATGTAAGCACGTATCCGGTTTGCGATTTAGAATCGTCCGGATCAGTGTCAAAGCTTGCATCAACGTAACCGTTTACGATGAGCTCTTTGTCACCTCCATATATGAGAAACATATCCTTAGTCCTTTTCAGGTATTTCAGGATGTTCTTGACCGCTGTCCAGTGATCCACTCCTGGATTACTTTGGTACCTCCCTGCTAGACTTATAGCAAGACACACATCAGGTCTGGTACACAGCATTGCATACATGATAGAGCCTATGGCTGAAGCATAGGGAACATCTTTCATTTTCTCTCTATCTTCTGCAGTGGTCGGGCATTGAGTCTTACTCAACTTCACACCTTGTAACACAGGCAAGAACCCTTTCTTTGCTTGATCCATTTTGAACTTTTTCAAAACTTTGTCAAGGTATGTGCTTTATGAAAGTCCAATTAAGCGTCTTGATCTATCTCTATAGATCTTAATGCCCAATATGTAAGCAGCTTCACCGAGGTCTTTCATTGAAAAACTCTTATTCAAGTATCCCTTTATGCTATCCAGAAATTCTATATCATTTCCGATTAGTAATATGTCATCTACATATAATATCAGAAATGCTACAGAGCTCCCACTCACTTTCTTGTAAATACAGGCTTCTCCATAAGTCTGTACAAACCCAAATGCTTTGATCACACTATCAAAGCGTTTATTCCAACTCCGAGAGGCTTGCACCAGTCCATAAATGGATCGCTGGAGCTTGCACACTTTGTTAGCTCCTTTTGGATCGACAAAACCTTCAGGTTGCATCATATACAACTCTTCTTCCAGAAATCCATTCAGGAATCCAGTTTTTACATCCATCTGCCAAATTTCATAATCATAAAATGCGGCAATTGCTAACATGATTCGGACAGACTTAAGCATCGCTACGGGTGAGAAGGTCTCATCGTAGTCAATTCCTTGAACTTGTCGAAAACCTTTTGCGACAAGTCGAGCTTTGTAGACAGTAACATTACCGTCAGCATCAGTCTTCTTCTTGAAGATCCATTTATTCTCTATTGCTTGTCGACCATCGGGCAAGTCAACCAAAGTCCATACTTTGTTGTCATACATGGATCCCATCTCAGATTTCATGGCTTCTAGCCATTTTGCGGAATCTGGGCTCACCATCTCTTCTTCATAGTTCGTAGGTTCATCATGATCTAGTAGCATGACTTCCAGAACAGGATTGCCGTGCCACTCTGGTGCGGATCTTACTCTGGTTGATCTACGAGGTTCAGTAGTAACTTGATCTGAAGTTTCATGATCATTATCATTAGCTTCCTCACTAATTGGTGTAGGTGTCATAGAAATAGATTTCTGTGATGCACTACTTTCCAATAAGGGAGCAGGTACAGTTATGTAACGCCCCGAGACCGATGTGCCAGTTGTCCTCCCGTTATTCGCTGTTGTTGCTTTGTCATTTGCTTGCATGTCGCATCTTGCCATGTCATCATCCGCATTGCATCATCATGTTTTCGAAACTTGCACCCGTCCCGGTCTCTTTGTTCTCTCCGTTGTCCGTTCTGAGCTTTCGGTGCTAGGATCTCCGGTGATTTGGATCACGGTGTGTACGATTACTTCATCCCCGTTCGTTGAACGCTTCTGCTCGCGATCTACAAAGTCGTATGTAGATGCAATCTCTCTCTCCCATGACTTGTTGCTAGATGAACTCATAGATGGATCTTGGTGAAACCGTAGGAAAAAATTTAATTTTCTACAACGTTCCCCATCAGTGGTATCAGAGCCAGGTTTATGCGTAGTTCTCTATTGCACGAGTAGAACACAATTTGTTGTGGACGTAGATGTTGTCAACTCTTCTTGCCGCTACTAGTCTTATCTTGCTTCAGCGGTATTGTGGGATGAAGCGGCCCGGACCAACCTTACACGTACGCTTACGTGAGACCGGTTCTATCGACTAACATGCACTAGTTGCATAAGGTGGCTGGCGGGTGTCTGTCTCTCTCACTTTAGTTGGAGCGGATTCGATGAAAAGGGTCCTTATGAAGGGTAAATAGAAGTTGACAAATCATGTTGTGGTTTTCACGTAGGTAAGAAAACGTTCTTGCTAGAACCCTAATTCAGCCACGTAAAACTTGCAACAACAATTAGAGGACGTCTAACTTGTTTTTGCAGCAAGTGCTTTGTGATATGATATGGCCAAAGTTGTGATGAATGATGAATGATCTATATGTGATGTATGATATGTTCATGCTATTGTAATAGGAATCACGACTTGCATGTCGATGAGTATGACAACCGGCAGGAGCCATAGGAGTTGTCTTTATTTTTTGTATGACCTGCGTGTCATTGAGAATCGCCATGTAAATTACTTTACTTTATTGCTAAACGCGTTAGCCATAGTAGTAGAAGTAATAGTTGGCGAGCAACTTCATGGAGACACGATGATGAAGATCATGATGATGAAGATCATGGTGTCAAGCCGGTGACAAGATGATCATGGAGCCCCAAGATGGAGATCGAAGGAGCTATGTGATATTGGCCATATCATGTCACGTTTATTATTTGATTGCATGTGATGTTTATCATGTTTTGCATCTTGTTTACTTAGAACGACGGTAGTAAATAAGATGATCCCTCATAATAATTTCAAGAAAGTGTTCCCCCTAACTGTGCACCGTTGCGACAGTTCGTTGTTTCGAAGCACCACGTGATGATCGGGTGTGATAGATTCTAACGTTCACATACAACGGGTGTAAGACAGATTTACACACACAAAACACTTAGGTTGACTTGACGAGCCTAGCATGTACAGACATGGCCTCGGAACACAGAAGACCGAAAGGTCGAGCATGAGTCGTATAGAAGATACGATCAACATGAAGATGTTCACCGATGTTGACTAGTCCATCTCACGTGATGATCGGACACGGCCTAGTTGACTCGGATCATGTAATACTTAGATGACTAGAAGAGGGATGTCTATCTAAGTGGGAGTTCATTAAATAATTTGATTAAATGAACTTTATTATCATGAACTTAGTCTAAAATTTTACAATATGTCTTGTAGATTAAATGGCCAACGTAGTCCTCAACTTCAACGCGTTCCTAGAGAAAACCAAGCTGAAAGACGATGGTAGCAACTATACGGACTGGGTCCGGAACCTGAGGATCATCCTCATAGCTGCCAAGAAAGATTATGTCCTACGAGCACCGCTGGGTGACGCACCTATTCTCCCTGCAGAACAAGACGTTATGAACGCTTGGCAGTCACGCTGCAATGATTACTCCCTCGTTCAGTGCGGCATGCTTTACAGCTTAGAGACGGGGCTCCAAAAGCGTTTTGAGAGACATGGAGCATATGAGATGTTCGAAGAGCTGAAAATGGTTTTCCAAGCTCATGCCCGGGTCGAGAGATATGAAGTCTCCGAAAAATTCTTTAGCTGTAAGATGGAGGAAAATGGCTCTGTCAGTGAACACATACTCAAAATATCTGGGTTGCACAACCGCTTGACTCAACTGGAAGTTAATCTCCCGGATGAAGCGGTCATTGACATAATCCTCCAGTCGCTTCCACCTAGCTACAAGAGCTTTGTGATGAACTACAATATGCAGGGGATGGTAAAGACCATTCCTGAGGTATATGCTATGCTGAAATCAGCAGAGGTAGAAATCAAGAAGGAGCATCAAGTGTTGATGGTGAATAAAACCACTAAGTTCAAGAAGGGCAAGGGTAAAAAGAACTTCAAGAAGGACGGCAAGGAAGTTGCCGCGCCCGGTAAGCAAGTTGCCGGGAAGAAGCCAAAGAATGGACCCAAGCCCAAGACTGAGTGTTTTTATTGCAAGGGAAGTGGTCACTGGAAGTGGAACTGCCCCAAATACTTAGCGGACAAGAAGGCCGGCAAAACCAAAGGTATATGTGATATACATGTAATTGATGTGTACCTTACCAGTACTCGTAGTAGCTCTTGGGTATTTGATACCGGTGCAGTTGCTCACATTTGTAACTCAAAGCAGGAGCTGCGGAATAAACGGAGACTGGCGAAGGACGAGGTGACGATGCGCGTCGGGAATGGTTCCAAGGTCGATGTGATCGCCGTCGGCACGCTGCCTCTACATTTACCTACGGGATTAGTTTTAAACCTCAATAATTGTTATTTAGTGCCAAGTTTGAGCATGAACATTGTGTCTGGATCTCGTTTAATACGAGATGGCTACTCATTTAAATCCGAGAATAATGGTTGTTCTATTTATATGAGAGATATGTTTTATGGTCATGCTCCGATGGTTAATGGTTTATTCTTAATGAATCTCGTACGTGATGATACACATATTCATAGTGTGAATACCAAAAGAGTTAAAGTTGATAACAATAGTCCCACATATTTGTGGCACTGCCGCCTTGGTCACATAGGTGTCAAACGCATGAAGAAGCTCCATGCAGATGGACTTTTAGAGTCTCTTGATTATGAATCATTTGACACGTGCGAACCATGCCTCATGGGTAAAATGACCAAGACTCCGTTCTCAGGAACAATGGAGCGAGCAACCAACTTATTGGAAATCATACATACCGATGTGTGCGGTCCAATGAGTGTTGAGGCTCGCGGTGGCTATCGTTATGTTCTCACCCTCACTGATGACTTGAGTAGATATGGGTATGTCTACTTAATGAAACACAAGTCTGAGACCTTTGAAAGTTCAAGGAATTTCAGAGTGAGGTTGAAAATCAACGTGAGAGAAAGATCAAGTTTCTACGATCAGATCGTGGAGGAGAATACTTGAGTCATGAATTTGGCACACACTTGAGAAAATGTGGAATAGTTTCACAACTCACGACGCCTGGAACACCTCAGCGTAATGGTGTGTCCGAACGTCGTAATCGCACTCTATTAGATATGGTGCGATCTATGATGTCTCTTACCGACTTACCGCTATCTTTTTGGGGCTATGCTTTAGAGACTGCCGCATTCACTTTAAATAGGGCTCCGTCGAAATCCATTGAGACGACACCGTATGAATTATGGTTTGGGAAGAAACCTAAGCTGTCGTTTCTAAAAGTTTGGGGATGCGATGCTTATGTCAAGAAACTTCAACCTGAAAAGCTCGAACCCAAGTCGGAAAAAATGCGTCTTCATAGGATACCCTAAAGAAACTGTTGGGTATACCTTCTACCTCAGATCCGAAGGCAAGATCTTTGTTGCCAAGAATGGATCCTTTCTAGAGAAAGAGTTTCTCTCGAAAGAAGTAAGTGGGAGGAAAGTAGAACTTGATGAAGTGTTACCTCTTGAACCGAAAAATGGCGAAACTCAAGAAAACGTTTCTGAGGTGCCTGCACCGACTAGAGAGGAAATTAATGATGATGATCAAGATACTTCTAATCAAGCTCCTACTGAAATTCGAAGGTCCACAAGGACACGTTCCGCACCAGAGTGGTACGGTAACCCTGTCTTGGAAATCATGTTGTTAGACAACGGTGAGCCTTCGAACTATGAGGAAGCAATGGCGGGCCTGGATTCCGACAAATGGCTAGAAGCCATGAAATCCGAGATAGGATCCATGTATGAAAACGAAGTACGGACTTTAACTGACTTGCCCGTTGAACGGCGAGCCATAGAAAATAAATGGATCTTTAAGAAGAAGACAGACGCGGATGGTAATGTGACCATCTATAAAGCTCGACTTGTTGCTAAGGGTTATCGACAAGTTCAAGGGGTTGACTATGATGAGACTTTCTCACCGGTAGCGAAGCTGAAGTCCGTGCGAATCATGTTAGCAATTGCCGCATTTTATGATTATGAAATATGGCAAATGGACGTCAAAACGGCATTCCTTAATGGTTTCCTTAAGGAAGAATTGTATATGATGCAGCCGGAAGGTTTTGACGATCCTAAGAACGCTGACAAGGTGTGCAAGCTCCAACGCTCGATTTATGGGCTGGTGCAAGCATCTCGGAGTTGGAACATTCGCTTTGATGAGATGATCAAAGCGTTTGGGTTTACATAGACTTATGGAGAAGCCTGTGTTTACAAGAAAGTGAGTGGGAGCTCTGTAGCATTTCTCATATTATATGTAGACGACATACTTTTGATGGGAAATGATATAGAACTCTTGGATAGCATTAAGGCCTACTTGAATAAAAGTTTTTCAATGAAGGACCTTGGAGAAGCTGCTTATATATTAGGCATCAAGATCTATAGAGATAGATCGGGACGCCTCATAGGTCTTTCACAAAGCACATACCTTGATAAGATATTGAAGAAGTTCAATATGGATCAATCTGAGAAGGGGTTCTTACCTGTGTTACAAGGTGTGAAATTGAGCTCAGCTCAATGTCCGACCACGGCAGAAGATATAGAAGAGATGAGTGTCATCCCCTATGCCTCAGCCATAGGTTCTATTATGTATGCCATGCTGTGTACCAGACCTAATGTAAACCTTGCCGTAAGTTTGGTAGGAAGGTACCAAAGTAATCCCGGCAAGGAACACTGGACAGCGGTCAAGAATATCCTGAAGTACCTGAAAAGGACTAAGGAAATGTTTCTCGTTTATGGAGGTGACGAAGAGCTCGTTGTAAAAGGTTACGTCGATGCTAGCTTCGACACAGATCTGGATGACTCTAAGTCACAAACCGGATACGTGTATATTTTGAATGGTGGGGCAGTAAGCTGGTGCAGTTGCAAGCAAAGCGTCGTGGCGGGATCTACATGTGAAGCGGAGTACATGGCAGCCTCGGAGGCAGCACATGAAGCAATTTGGGTGAAGGAGTTCATCACCGACCTCGGAGTCATACCCAATGCGTCGGGGCCAATCAAACTCTTCTGTGACAACACTGGAGCTATTGCACTTGCCAAGGAGCCCAGGTTTCACAAGAAGACCAGGCACATCAAGCGTCGCTTCAACTCCATTCGTGAAAATGTTCAAGATGGAGACATAGAAATTTGTAAAGTGCACACGGATCTGAATGTCGCAGATCCATTGACTAAACCTCTCCCTAAGGCAAAACATGATCAGCACCAGAACTCTATGGGTGTTCGATTCATCACAATGTAACTAGATTATTGACTCTAGTGCAAGTGGGAGACTGTTGGAAATATGCCCTAGAGGCAATAATAAAAGCATTATTATTATATTTCCTTATTCATGATAATTGTCTTTATTCGTGCTATAATTGTGTTATCCGGAAATCGTAATACATGTGTGAATAACAGACAACAAACATGTCCCTAGTGAGCCTCTAGTTGACTAGCTCGTTGATCGACAGATAGTCATGGTTTCCTGACTATGGACATTGGATGTCATCGATAACGGGATCACATCATTAGGAGAATGATGTGATGGACAAGACCCAATCCTAAACATAGCATAAGATCGCTTAGTTCGTTTGCTAGAGTTTTCCAATGTCAAGTATCCTTTCCTTAGACCATGAGATCGTGTAACTCCCGGATACCGTAGGAGTGCTTTGGGTGTGCCAAACGTCACAACGTAACTGGGTGACTATAAAGGTATACTATGGGTATCTCTGAAAGTGTCTGTTGGGTTGACATGGATCAAGACTGGGATTTGTCACTCCGCTTGACGGAGAGGTATCACCGGGCCCTCTCGGTAATGCATCATCATAATGAGCTCAGTGTGATCAAAGTGTTTGATCACGGGATCATACATTACGGTACGAGAAAAGTAACTTGCCGGTAACGAGATTGAACGAGGTATTGGGATACCGACGATCGAATCTCGGGCAAGTAAAATACCGATTGACAAAGGGAATCGTATGCGGGATTAATTGAATCCTCGACATCGTGGTTCATCCGATGAGATTATCGTGGAGCATGTGGGAGCCAACATGGGTATCCAGATCCCGCTGTTGGTTATTGCCCGAGAGCCGTCTCGGTCATGTCTGCATGTCTCCCGAACCCGTAGGGTCTACACACTTAAGGTTCGGTGACGCTAGGGTTGTGAAGATATGTATATGCAGTAACCCGAATGTTGTTCGGAGTCCCGGATAAGATCCCGGACGTCACGAGGAGTTCCGTAATGGTCCGGAGGTAAAGAATTATATATAGGAAGTGCTATTTCGGCCATCAGGACAAGTTTCGGTGTTATCGGTATTGTACCGGGACCACCGGAGGGGTCCCGGGGGTCCACCAGGTGGGGCCACCTGCCCCGGTGGGCTACATGGGCCTTAGGGGGTGCGCCTTGGCCTGCATGGGCCAAGGGGAACCAGCCCCAAAGGGGCCCATGCGCCTAGGGTTCCAAAAGGGAGGAGTCCTAGTGGTGGAAGGCACCTCCTAGATGGCTTGGGGGGAGGGAAACCTCCCTGGCCGCCGCCCCCCTTGGGAGATCAGATCTCCCAAGGCCGGCGCCCCCCCCCCCAGAGGCCTATATAAAGGGGGGAGGGGGGCTGCGCACCCTTTGCCCTGGCGCCTCCCTCTCCCTCTCCAACACATCCTCCTCCTCCGTAGAGCTCGGCGAAGCCCTGTCGGAGTACTGCAGCTCCACCATCACCACGCCGTCGTGCTGCTGCTGGAGTCTTCTTCCCCAACCTCTCCTTTGCCTTGCTGGATCAATAAGAAGGAGACGTTACGCTGACCGTACGTGTGTTGAACGCGGAGGTGCCGTGCTTTCGGTGCTAGGATCTCCGGTGATTTGGATCACGGTGTGTACGATTACTTCATCCCCGTTCGTTGAACGCTTCTGCTCGCGATCTACAAAGTGGTATGTAGATGCAATCTCTCTCTCCCATGACTCGTTGCTAGATGAAATCATAGATGGATCTTGGTGAAACCGTAGGAAAAATTTTAATTTTCTGCAACGTTCCCCATCAATCTAATATATGCTTATGAGGTTCTTCCGGAATTGTTGTTCGTTGTTTCCGGCCTCATTTGAACTTGCCTAGATAGGTAGTTTTGTTGTGTTTCACCCCTTGCCATGTTAATCAACATTTAATATTGTTGGGTACATAAACGAGATCGAACTAAATAACTTGTCGTGGTGTTTTGTCAATATGCAACTCGTTGCATATTGAGCTCCACTTAATTTGTAGTGTTGTTTGTTGCACTTTGCGATGCCATGCTATTTAAACCGGACATGCATCATACTCGCTTGTGCATCATGCCATGTTTATGTGATGATTGTTTTACTATGTTGCTTTCTTCTTTCCGGTTTGCTTCTCTCGTTAGCTTCGGTTTTGTTCCGGAGTTGTGAGGATTCGTTCGACTACATCCGTTTGTCTTCTTCATGGACTCGTTCTTCTTCCTTGCTGGATCTCAGGCAAGATGACCATACCCTCGAAATCACTTCTATCTTTGCTTGCTAGTTGCTCGCTCTTTTGCTATGCCTATGCTGCGATACCTACCACTTGCTTATCATGCCTCCCATATTGTTAAACCAAGCCTCTAACCCACCTTGTCCTAGCAAACCGTTGTTTGGCTATGTTACCGCTTTTCTCAGCCCCTCTTATAGCGTTGTTAGTTGCAGGTGAAGATGAAGTTTGTTCCTTGTTGGAACATGGAGATGTTGTTCCTTGTTGGAACATGTTTACTTGTTGGGATATCACAATATATCTTATTTAATTAATGCATCTATATACTTGGTAAAGGGTGGAAAGCTCGGCCTTATGCCTGGTGTTTTGTTCCACTCTTGCCTCCCTAGTTTCCGTCATATCGGTGTTATGTTCCCGGATTTTGCGTCCCTAACGCGGTCGGGTGATTTATGGGACCCCCTTGACAGTTTGCTTTGAATAAGACTTTTCCAGCAAGGCCCAACATTGGTTTTACCATTTGTCTACCACCTATACCTTTCCCTTGGGAGTAGCTAACCCGAGGGTCATCTTTATTTAGCCCCCCCCCCCCGGGCCAATGCTTGTCTAAGTGTTGGTCCGAACCGAGCAGCCTGCGGGGCCCCCTCGTGGAAACTTGAGGCCTGGTTTTACTCGTAGCTTGTCTTATCCGGTGTTGCCCTAAGAACGAGATATGTGCAGCTCCTATCAGGATGTCGGCGCATCGGGCGGCTTTGCTGGACTTGTTTTATTACTGTCGAAATGTCTTGTAGCCGGGATTTCGAGACTGATCGGGTCTTCCCGGGGAGAAGGAATATCCTTCGTTGATCGCGAGAGCTTATCATGGGCTAAGTTGGGACACCCCTGCAGGGTTTGAACTTTCGAAAGACGTGCCCGCGGTTATGTGGCAGATGGGAATTTGTTAATGTCCGGTTGTAGAAAACCCGAAGTTGATCTTAATTAAAATACACCAACCGCGTGTGTAACCGTGATGGTCTCTTCTCAGCGGGGTCCGGGAAGTGAACACGGTTGTTGGAGTTATGCTTGACGTAAGTAGTTTCAGGATCACTTCTTGATCATAGTTGTTCAACCGTGCTTTTGCCTTCTCTTCTCGCTCTCATTTGCGTATGTTAGCCACCATATATTCTAGTCGCTTGCTGCAGCTCCACCTCATACCTTTTACCCTACCTATAAGCTTAAATAGTCTTGATCTCGCGGGTGTGAGATTGCTGAGTCCCCGTGACTCACAGATACTTCCAAAACCAGTTTGCAGGTGCCGATGAAACCGTGCAGGTGACGCACCCGAGCTCAAGGAGGAGTTCGACGAAGATCTTGTTCATTGTGTTGTTTCGTTTCAGTTGATCAGTAGTGGAGCCCAGTCAGGACGATCGGGGATCTGTGTACATTTGGGGTAGTCTTCTTTTATTTTGGTTCCGTAGTCGGACCTTGTTTGTATCTGTATGATGTAATGTTTTACTCATGTATTGTGTGAAGTGGCGATTGTAAGCCAACTATGTATCTCTTTCCCTTATGTATTACATGGGTTGTGTGAAGATTACCTCATTTGCGACATTGCTTTCAATGCGGTTATGCCTCTAAGTCGTGCTTCGACACGTGGGAGATATAGCCGCATCGAGGGCGTGACAAGTTGGTAATCAGAGCCTTCCCCGACCTTAGGAGCCCGCACTGATTGATCGTTTTTAGCGGCCGAGTTGTGTCTAGAAAAAAAATGTTTTGAGTCATTTAGGAATTATATATCTGAGAGTTTAGGAATTCTTTTTACTTTCCAGTCTCCTCATCGCTCTGGTAAGGCATCCTGACGTAGAGTTTTGACTCTTCTCTTCTCAAATTTCACTAAAAAAAATTTAGGATCACGCGGGTATCTTAGAATCGTTCCGATGGTTTTATGATGACAACATTGTCTTGGTGCCTCCTGTCAGCAGGGGTTTAGTGGAGGTGTCCCGGGGAGTTGAGCTCCGAGGTGTTGTCGTCATAATTTTATCATTGCAGTTCTGGAATACCTGAGTTTATACACCGACATCGAAAATCTCTTTTGTACAGTTGTTGGTGAGATAACCCTGATAGCCCAGTACTGAGGCGAGTGCGGGAGTATTGCCATAACTCGTATAACGGATGCTTTTCGAAGGTTGAGGTAGATGATTTCCGAAGGTTTCTTGGTTATGTGTTGAAGGATGGATACAGCTGGATCTAGGTATTGTTAGTTTGGGTGATATATTTTGTGTCCCCTGTATCCCCAACACCTGATTGCATAACCAGAAAGTTTCGGGAGTTTATAAGTGGGAATTCAAGTAGCTCCTATAATATCTTTCCAACAGACACATGATACGATATGGGATCTATCATATGTTTGTTCCGGCTTATTCTGTAAGCCAATCCTTTGTTTTTGTTTTGTTTTGTGGTATTCGAGTTGCTTCAATGTCAAGTGTTGATTCCATACCTTATTCTAAGCGGTGTTATCATATTTCTATGGAAATACCAATCCTTCTTGATCATCGAGGTTGTCATGTTAATTCTTTTTCAACCGGTGTGCTTCTCTTCAAGTGGATCCGATCATGTCAACATTCACAAGATCACCTCTCAGTTTTTTCCAATGTTGCTTGTTTCATCCGTCCCAAATTGTCTTTGTTTTTCCCGCCCTCCCACCCTTATTTCTTCAAGGACGCAGATTTCTTGATCAAGTATCCATCTTATTGATGTGAAGCCTCTCCATTCTTCTCCTTCATGTTCTTATTCGGTGATTTCCATGAAGATGTTAACGGAGCCTCAAGTTTATAATTATTTGTTCTTTTATCTTCCCCGGTGTGTTCATTGCAATCTTTCGATGGTGATCACATCTTTTCCTCGTTTCAATACCTTCTCATGTCGGTGCACCTCTTAATCATTCACCTCTCACTATTCATTTATTCCGGAGTGATGAAGATATCTCAGAAGATTCAACTTTCCATTCTCAATTCACTCAAGTTCTTTTGAGGATGCTATTTCATTCAAGCCATTTATATCAACCGGTGTAATCTCTCTTTTCAAGCAATCGTTCAACGGTGTTTTCTTTTGAGTGGGCCCATAACCCACAGGTCTTTTCCCAGGATCTTACCTGACTCTTCTAATTTTCCCGGAGCGATTCCCAAATTCATTTCAAAGTTTGACGTAAGAATGAAGTATCATCAGTCAAATGTCTTTCTCCAAGATCCTTCAATTCTTTTCATCATTGGTTCAACATTTCCAATTCTCATTCCGGTTTGCCTCAACAATTCATGGTGGTGTTTCTCGTCATCATTCTCAACATGTGAAGACCGAAGAAGAGTTTCTCTAAATCTTGCCCCATTCTCTTCAAGATTCATGGTTCTAGCTTGATGCCATCCTCTCATAATTGTTTTCGATTGTGAGAATTCTTTTCACCCATCCGGAGCATTTCAGGAGTCTTTTCAGTTTGATTCTCCGGAGCCTTAAATCTCAGAATTATTCATTCTCAGCTTCGTCTATCGTTCTCCAAATCTTACCGGTGCATCATTCAATATTCTCTAATCAGTTCATGATCTCTTCATAATCTTGTATCTAAATTCTCTCAAGCATCTTCGTTCATTTGCTAATTCTTCCCGGTGTTTCCTTATATTTTCTTCGTTCATTTTCAGTTCTTACGGTGGTTCGTTCAAGAGTTCGCTTCCTTCGTTATCATATAGATTCATTCGTTCTTTCCAATCCTACCGGTGATTCGTTGAAGACCTTCTCAAGTTTGTGTTATATCTCTCTTGATCCTTTCTATGAGAATAAGTGGTATGCCAAGTCCGTTTCTTGTCATCAATTTAAATTGGTGAGGGATAAGCATAACGTAATTCTTGTTCTTGTTTCATCCAAGTGATTAATTCCTTCTTCCGGAGTTCGTAATGGTATCAATTTCTCAGTTTTATGTTGTTCATCTTCGTCCGGAGTTCCATGTTCTCCGCATTATCTCGTCGCGAAGCTCCATCTAAATCATCGCAAGGCTTCACCTTGTGTTTTCAACTTCTATTTCTTCCTATCATCCTTTTATTACCGGAGTTCTTCATGGAGTTTCTTCATGGTGGTTCATCAAGGATTTAATTCATTCTCGAAGTGTTCTTCAAGATTCTTGTTGGAGGAGCTCAAGTATTCCTCTTCTTGCATTTTAAAGTGCAAATCTTTCAACCGTATCATTCAAGGTGGTATTATGTAATTCTTGATAATTTGAGTTCATGTCTCATGATTCACATGGTGTTAAGAATGAGATATTTAAATCCATCATTTTCTCTTCGTTCAAGAGATCTTTTCAACCAATCTATCTCTCCATTGGAGTCATCTTGTGTCATATTTCACCTAAAGCCTTCTCTAAGGGTTGTTGCTATTATGGTGCTTATCAATGACCCAAGTTTTCTCCTATCCTTTCGGCGAGAGAAGTTTTCATCTCTTGGTTGATCTCAAGCAAGCAATTGTTCCCGTGAGTGGCAGGTTGTCACCTCATAATTTGAGATGCATCCCATAAGTCCACATCAAGCTTAAGCTTTCGTTGTTGATAATCCAACAACTCCGTTCAACCTTTTCTTTGTAAGCTTTCTCTTTCAATTTTATTTGCGAGAGTTGTCATTCATCTTCTCCGTTCTTTTCTTTCCAACCATCTAGTTTTCCATTCTTTCATTCCGGAGGCATTGTGATGTTGCTTTCTTCACTCATTATCTCGGATTGCCAGGACCATGTTCTTTTCATGCTCATCCATTTAACCGGAGTGTTGTGCCCTCCGCTCAAGTTCTTTTCATTTTATCAAGTTTCGTATCACTTTTCAACCTGAGTGATGTCGGAAATCCATCTTACCTATTGTGCCATTCTTTCAATAGTTCTGGAGGCAGTGTGTTGTTGATCTCATCAAGTATCCTCTCATCTTGTCAAGTTCATGTTCTATTCCTTCCATTTTCAGTCGGAGTGCTGCCCAAATTAGATCATTCTTATTCCTTCTCTACCTTGTTTAACCGGACTGTTGGCCTATCATTCTTCTTCTAGCCGGAGTCTCATCAAAGTGTGTTCATTTTGCCAAGTTCATGATTCTATTCCTCCATTTCCAACCGGAGTGTTGTATCATCTCTTCAATATCATCTCATTTATCAAGTTTTCTTCTCTTTTCTACCGGAGTGCTGTCCAAATTCTGTCATTCTTGTTCCTTGACTATCTCATTATACCAAGGTGGTCATATTCTTTTCGCTCGTGGTGCTCTTGTTCCATGTTTCAACCTACAAGGTTCTTGTAATGTTCCTTGTCCCTCTTGATAATGGAGTGTTTGCAATCTCGTCATCTTCTTTGTATTCTTTCCTTCACTTTGTTCAACCTCTTAAGGTCCCTTGGTTTCACTCTTTTGTCAAGAAGCAACTTTGTTTTACCTCTTCCTCTTCCGTTTCTCTCCGGTGCCATCCTAGATCTCGGGACGAGATCCTCTCGTAGTGGTGGAGTGTTGTAACGCCCCGAGACCGATGTGCCTGTTGTCCTCCCGTTATTCGCTGTTGTTGCTTTGTCATTTGCTTGCGTGTTGCATCTTGCCATGTCATCATCCGCATTGCATCATCATGTTTTCGAAACTTGCACCCGTCCCGGTCTCTTTGTTCTCTCCGTTGTCCGTTCTGAGCCCACACACACTTGCACGCGCCCGTGGCACGTCCGAAATATTATTTTAAAAGTGGCCGGAAAATGTTCTCAGAATGGGATGAAAGTTGGCGTGCGGTGTTGTTTTGTTGTCAGTAGACCGCCTGCCAAGTTTCATCGCATTCGGAGTCCATTTGTTGCCCCAACGGATAACTATAGCGGCAGTATAGCCGGTCTAACGTCGGACGTTTTCGGTCTCCGGAAACCGTGCCGGGCTGCATCTCTCCCCTCTTCTCTCAGACCAACCCGCTCTTCACAATCCGCCAGGCCCAACCTAACCTCTCTCGTCAGCCCGCAACCCTCCTCGCGCGCGTCCGAAAACTGTCCCGAACCCGACCCGGATAGTCGTCACCGTTGTGTCCAGATCATCCCCTAACGTCTACAAAACATCACCGTTTTCTTATTTGGACTCCCTAGCCTATTTTTTTCGTCCGCTCGATTTCGATCGGAGGGACGAAATACCCCTACCCAAAAATTCCACTTGCTATATAAACAGCCCAACCCTAATTCGTAGGGGATATGTCTCATCCTTCCGTGTCCGCCGCCGCCACTGTTCTCTCGGGATCCCTCCCGATTCACCTCGTCTTCAGTCACCCACCAACCAGAGCATCACCCGATCCTCTCTGTCCCATCCATCTCAGATCCCCACTCCAACCGCAACCTCCACCTCTCCTGCAGCCCCGTACGCTCCTCTGCCCGTCCTCCGCGCCGATAGCCGGCGAGCCACCGGCGAGCAACAGCCCAAGACCGAGCAGCCCTGCGCCTATGGCCTCTCGCTCCTGCAACCGATGCCCGAGGCATCTGTTTTCCCCTGCACCACCTCATCCCTGGAGCCGCCCCTGCCGGATCCGCGTCCTCGCCATGCCTCGGGTCCGCCCGTCGTTCCTCACCCGCCAAAGGGCGCCGTCGTCCCCCATTCCAGCGCGGCCGATGCTGGCCTTGTCTCTCTGCGAGGGAGACGAGCCCCTCGCTCGTTGACCTCGGCCTCCTCAAGTCCGCCGCCGCTGCCTCTGCTTCACGAACGACACCTTGCCGCCCTGGCAAGCATGGCGTCGCCTTCGCGCCTCCGACGACCGGCCTCGTCGTGGCCGGCAACCCGCAGGTTGCCGTGCCCTGCCATCTCCGTCTTCCTCTTCTTCCTCTCCCTGTTTTCCCCTCTGAATGTTATGTCTTCTTCTTTTCGTCAGACAACAGCCCCGTCGCCGCCCCTCCTGCAGCTCTCGTTCGCGCCATGGTCCCTGCCTTGCCGGATCCGAGGTGGATCCATCCATCCCCGCCGATTCCCGCTACCCGGATCCGCCACCCCTCGCCGGAGTTCCTTGCCGGCTCACGCGCCGACCTGCAAGACCCAGCGCCGCCGGCCTCTGCTCGCTCTGCATCGAGCGGAGAGGCTCTGCTCGTCCCGCTCGCCCGCGCCGTTGACCCGTCACCCTGCTGCGTGGGCCAGCGCCTCCCCAAGGCCCAGCGTCCCGGCCTGCCTCCTCCTCTCCATGGTTCTGGGCTTGGCCCATGGTGAGAAACCCCCAAGCCGCACCCAGTACTCCTGTCGGGCCAGCCAATTCAGGCCATATCATGTTTTTCCAGCGTCTGCGAATTTATCTATTTCCCAGGATTTACCAGTTTTACAGAAAAACCCCCATACTTCATGCATTTAAAAACTCACAAATGGTGCATCGGATTAAAATAATTTATATATGTAAAATGCTTAAAATTGTGTCTAGTTTCATAATATGCCACTTTCATCCATGTTGAAAATGTTTAAACTAATGTTTGCATTAATTTGCTCCTATGCCATGCTAAAATGTTTTAATTCATAACTAAATAACCGTAGCTCGGTTTTAAATACACTTTATATGTAATTGGGGTGGAAAAATGCCTAGTTTAACACGGTGCACTTGCTTTGCATGTTTAACAACTCTAAAATTACGTTTAGGGCAGAACAGTACCAAATCTAATATATGCTTATGAGGTTCTTCCGGAATTGTTGTTCGTTGTTTCTGGCCTCATTTAAACTTGCCTAGATAGGTAGTTTTGTTGTGCTTCACCCCTTGCCATGTTAATCAACATTTAATATTGTTGGGTACATAAACGAGATCGAACTAAATAACTTGTCGTGGTGTTTTGTCAATATGCAACTCGTTGCATATTGAGCTCCAGTTAATTTGTAGTGTTGTTTGTTGCACTTTGCCATGCCATGCTATTTAAACCGGACATGCATCATACTCGCTTGTGCATCATGCCATGTTTATGTGATGATTGTTTTACTATGTTGCTTGCTTCTTTCCGGTTTGCTTCTCTCGTTAGCTTCGGTTTCGTTCCGGAGTTGTGAGGATTCGTTCGACTACATCCGTTTGTCTTCTTCATGGACTCGTTCTTCTTCCTTGCTGGATCTCAGGCAAGATGACCATACCCTCGAAATCACTTCTATCTTTGCTTGCTAGTTGCTTGCTCTTTTGCTATGCCTATGCTGCGATACCTACCACTTGCTTATCATGCCTCCCATATTGTTAAACCAAGCCTCTAACCCACCTTGTCCTAGCAAACCGTTGTTTGGCTATGTTACCGCTTTGCTCAGCCCCTCTTATAGCGTTGTTAGTTGCAGGTGAAGATGAAGTTTGTTCCTTGTTGGAACATGGAGATGTTGTTCCTTGTTGGAACATGTTTACTTGTTGGGATATCACAATATATCTTATTTAATTAATGCATCTATATACTTGGTAAAGGGTGGAAGGCTCGGCCTTATGCCTGGTGTTTTGTTCCACTCTTGCCGCCCTAGTTTCCGTCATATCGGTGTTATGTTCCCGGATTTTGCGTCCCTAATGCGGTCGGGTGATTTATGGGACCCCCTTGACAGTTCGCTTTGAATAAGACTTTTCCAGCAAGGCCCAACATTGGTTTTACCATTTGTCTACCACCTATACCTTTCCCTTGGGAGTAGCTAACCCGAGGGTCATCTTTATTTAGCCCCCCCGGGCCAATGCTTGTCTAAGTGTTGGTCCGAACCGAGCAGCCTGCGGGGCCCCCTCGTGGAAACTCGAGGCCTGGTTTTACTCGTAGCTTGTCTTATCCGGTGTTGCCCTGAGAACGAGATATGTGCAGCTCCTATCAGGATGTTGGCGCATCGGGCGACTTTGCTGGACTTGTTTTATTACTGTCGAAATGTCTTGTAGCCGGGATTCCGAGACTGATCGGGTCTTCCCGGGGAGAAGGAATATCCTTCGTTGATCGCGAGAGCTTATCATGGGCTAAGTTGGGACACCCCTGCAGGGTTTGAACTCTCGAAAGCCGGGCCCGCGGTTATGTGGCAGATGGGAATTTGTTAATGTCCGGTTGTAGAAAACCCGAAGTTGATCTTAATTAAAATACACCAACCGCGTGTGTAACCGTGATGGTATCTTCTCGGCGGGGTCCGGGAAGTGAACACGGTTGTTGGAGTTATGCTTGACGTAAGTAGTTTCAGGATCACTTCTTGATCATAGTTGTTCAACCGTGCTTTTGCCTTCTCTTCTCGCTCTCATTTGCGTATGTTAGCCACCATATATGCTAGTCGCTTGCTGCAGCTCCACCTCATACCTTTTACCCTACCTATAAGCTTAAATAGTCTTGATCTCGCGGGTGTGAGATTGCTGAGTCCCCGTGACTCACAGATACTTCCAAAACCAGTTTGCAGGTGCCGATGAAACCGTGCAGGTGACGCACCCGAGCTCAAGGAGGAGTTCGACGAAGATCTTGTTCATTGTGTTGTTTCGTTTCAGTTGATCAGTAGTGGAGCCCAGTCGGGACGATCGGGGATCTGTGTAGCATTTGGGGTAGTCTTCTTTTATTTTGGTTCCGTAGTCGGACCTTGTTTGTATCTGTATGATGTAATGTTTTACTCATGTATTGTGTGAAGTGGCGATTGTAAGCCAACTATGTATCTCTTTCCCTTATGTATTACATGGGTTGTGTGAAGATTACCTCATTTGCGACATTGCTTTCAATGCGGTTATGCCTCTAAGTCGTGCTTCGACACGTGGGAGATATAGCCGCATCGAGGGCGTGACAAGTTACCTCATCAAGTTCTACTTTCCTCCCACTCACTTCTTTCGAGAGAAACTCCTTCTCTAGAAAGGATCCATTCTTAGCAAAAAATATCTTGCCTTCGGATCTGTGATAGAAGGTGTACCCAACAGTCTCCTTTGGGTATCCTATGAAGACACATTTCTCCGATTTGGGTTCGAGCTTATCAGGTTGAAGTTTTTTCATATAAGCATCGCAGCCCCAAACTTTAAGAAACGACAACTTTGGTTTCTTGCCAAACCATAGTTCATAAGGCGTCGTCTCAACGGATTTTGATGGTGCTCTATTTAACGTGAATGCGGCCGTCTCTAAAGCATATCCCCAAAACGATAGCGGTAAATCTGTAAGAGACATCATAGATCGCACCATATCAAGTAAAGTACGATTACGACGTTCAGACACACCATTACGTTGTGGTGTTCCGGGTGGCGTGAGTTGCGAAACTACTCCGCATTGTTTCAAATGTAGACCAAACTCGTAACTCAAATATTCTCCTCCACGATCAGATCGTAGAAACTTTATTTTCTTGTTACGATGATTTTCAACTTCACTCTGAAATTCTTTGAACTTTTCAAATGTTTCAGACTTGTGTTTCATTAAGTAGATATACCCATATCTGCTTAAATCATCTGTGAAGGTGAGAAAATAACGATATCCGCCACGAGCTTCAATATTCATCGGACCACATACATCTGTATGTATGATTTCCAACAAATATGTTGCTCTCTCCATAGTATCGGAGAACGGTGTTTTAGTCATCTTGCCCATGAGGCACGGTTCGCAATTACCAAGTGATTCATAATCAAGTGGTTCCAAAAGTCCATCAGTATGGAGTTTCTTCATGCGCTTTACACCGATATGACCTAAACGGCAGTGCCACAAATAAGTTGCACTATCATTATCAACTCTGCATCTTTTGGCTTCAACATTATGAATATGTGTATCACTACTATCGAGATTCATCAAAAATAGACCACTCTTCAAGGGTGCATGACCATAAAAGATATTACTCATATAAATAGAACAACCATTATTCTCTGATTTAAATGAATAACCGTCTCGCATCAAACAAGATCCAGATATAATGTTCATGCTCAACGCTGGCACCAAATAACAATTATTTAGGTCTAATACTAATACCGAAGGTAGATGTAGAGGTAGCGTGCCGACCGCGATCACATCGACTTTGGAACCATTTCCCACGCGCATCGTCACCTCGTCCTTTGCCAGTGTTCGCTTAATCCGTAGTCCCTGTTTCGAGTTGCAAATATTAGCAACAGAACCAGTATCAAATACCCAGGTGCTACTGCGAGCTCTAGTAAGGTACACATCAATAACATGTATATCACATATACCTTTGTTCACCTTGCCATCCTTCTTATCCGCCAAATATTTGGGGCAGTTCCGCTTCCAGTGACCAGTCTGCTTGCAGTAGAAGCACTCAGTTTCAGGCTTGGGTCCAGACTTGGGTTTCTTCTCTTGAGCAGCAACTTGTTTGTTGTTCTTCTTGAAGTTCCCCTTCTTCTTCCCTTTGCCCTTTTTCTTGAAACTAGTGGTTTTGTTAACCATCAACACTTGATGCTCCTTCTTGATTTCTACCTCCGCAGCCTTTAGCATTGCGAAGAGCTCGGGAATCGTCTTATCCATCCCTTGCATATTATAGTTCATCACGAAGCCTTTGTAGCTTGGTGGAAGTGATTGGAGAATTCTGTCAATGACGCAATCCTCCGGAAGATTAACCCCCAGTTGAATCCAGTGATTATAATACCCAGACATTTTGAGTATATGCTCACTGACAGAACTATTCTCCTCCATCTAGCAGCTATAGAACTTATTGGAGACTTCATATCTCTCAATCCGGGCATTCTTTTGGAATATTAACTTCAACTCTTGGAACATCTCATATGCCCCATGATGTTCAAAACGTCGTTGAAGTCCCGGTTCTAAGCCGTAAAGCATGGCACATTGAACTATCGAGTAGTCATCAGCTTTGCTTTGCCAGACGTTCTTAACGTCGTCAGTTGCATCAGCAGCAGGCCTGGCACCCAGCGGTGCTTCCAGGACGTAACTCTTCTGTGCAGCAAGGATGATAATCCTCAAGTTACGGACCCAGTCCGTGTAATTGCTACCATCATCTTTCAACTTTGCTTTCTCAAGGAACGCATTAAAATTCAACGGAACAACAGCACGGGCCATCTATCTACAATCAACATAAACAAGCAAGATACTATCAGGGACTAAGTTCATGATAAATTTAAGTTCAATTAATCATATTACTTAAGAAATCCCACTTAGATAGACATCCCTCCAATCTTCTAAGTGATCACGTGATCCAAATCAAACTAAACCATAACCGATCGTCATGTGAAATGGATTAGTTCTCAATGGTGAACATCATTATGTTGATCATATCTACTATACGATTCACGCTCGACCTTTCGGTCTCCGTGTTCCGAGGCCATATCTGCATATGCTAGGCTCGTCAAGTATAACCCGAGTATTCTGCGTGTGCAAAAACTGGCTTGCACCCGTTGTAGATGGACGTAGAGCTTATCACACCCGATCATCACATGGTGTCTGGGCACGACGAACTTTGGCAACGGTGCATACTCGGGGAGAACACTTCTTGATAATTTTAGTGAGAGATCATCTTATAATGCTACCGTCAATCAAAGCAAGATAAGATGCATAAAAAGATAAACATCACATGCAATCAATATAAGTGATATGATATGGCCATCATCATCTTGTGCTTGTGATCTCCATCTTTGCAGCATCGTCATGATCACCATCGTCACCGGCGCGACACCTTGATATCCATCGTAGCATCGTTGTCGTCTCGCCAATCTTATGCTTCTACGACTATCGCTACCGCTTAGTGATAAAGTAAAGCATTACAGGGCGATTGCATTGCATACAATAAAGCGACAACCATACGGCTCCTGCCGGTTGCCGATAACTCGGTTACAAAACATGATCATCTCATACAATAAAATTTAGCATCATGTCTTGACCATATCACATCACAACATGCCCTGCAAAAACAAGTTAGACGTCCTCTACTTTGTTTGTTGCAAGTTTTACATGGCTGCTACGGGCTTAAGCAAGAACCAATCTCACCTACGCATCAAAACTACAATGATAGTTTGTCAAGTTGATGTCGTTTTAACCTTCGCAAGGACCGGGCATAGCCACACTCGGTTCAACTAAAGTTGGAGAAACTGACACCCGCCAGCCACCTGTGTGCAAAGCACGGCGGTAGAACCAGTCTCGCGTAAGCGTACGCGTAATGTCGGTCCGGGCCGCTTCATCCAAGAATACCGCCGAACCAAAGTATGACATGCTGGTAGGCAGTATGACTTATATCGCCCACAACTCACTTGTGTTCTACTCGTGCATAACATCAAATCATAAAAAACCTAGGCTGGGATGCCACTGTTGGGGAACGTAGTAATTTCAAAAAAATTCCTACGCACACGCAAGATCATGGTGATGCATAGCAACGAGAGGGGAGAGTGTTGTCTACGTACCCTCGTAGACCGAAGCGGAAGCATTGACGCAACATAGAGGAAGTAGTCGTACGTCTTCCCGATCCGACCGATCCAAGCACCGTTACTCCGGCACCTCCGAGTTCTTAGCACACATCCAGCTCGATGACGCTCCCCGGGCTCCGATCCAGCAAAGCTTCGGGAATGAGTTCCGTCAGCACGACGGCGTGATGACGATGATGATGTTCTACCGACGCAGGGCTTCGCCTAAGCACTGCAACAATATGACCGAGGTGGAATATGGTGGAGGGGGGCACCGCACACGGCTAAGGAACAATCACGAAGATCAACTTGTGTGTCCTAGGGTGCCCCCTGCCCCCGTATATAAAGGAGGGGAGGGGGAGGCGCGGCCGGCCCCCAAGGGGTGCGCCAGGAGGAGTCCTACTCCCACCGGGAGTAGGGCTCCTCTCCCTTGCCTTGTAGGAGAAGGAAGGAGAGAGGGGGGGAAGGAAAAGGGGGGCGCCGCCCCCCCCTTCCTTGTCCTATTCGGACTAGGGGGGAGGGGGCGCGCGGCCTGCCCTGGCCGCCCCTCCTCTTTTCCCTTAAGGCCCATATGGGCCCATTAACCCCCGGGGGGGTTCCGGTAACCCCCCGGTACTCCAGTAAAATGCCGATTTCACTCGGAACCATTCCGATGTCCAAATATAGGCTTCCAATATATCAATCTTTATGTATCGACCATTTCGAGACTCCTAGTCATGTCCGTGATCACATCCGAGACTCCGAACTGACTTCGGTACATCAAAATGCATAAACTCACAATAACTGTCATCGTAACTTTAAGCGTGCGGACCCTACGGTTCGAGAACAATGTAGACATGACCGAGATACGTCTCTGGTCAATAACCAATAGCGGGACCTGGATGCCCATATTGGCTCCTACATATTCTATGAAGATCTTTATCGGTCAGACCGCATAACAACATACGTTGTTCCCTTTGTCATCGGTATGTTACTTGCCTGAGATTCGATCGTCGGTATCCAATACCTAGTTCAATCTCGTTGCCGGCAAGTCTCTTTACTCGTTCTGTAATACATCATCTCACAACTAACATATTAGTTGCAATGCTTGCAAGGCTTATGTGATGTGCATTACCGAGAGGGCCCAGAGATACCTCTCCGACTATCGGAGTGACAAATCCTAATCTCGAAATACGCCAACCCAACAAGTACTTTCGGAAACACCTGTAGAGCACCTTTATAATCACCCAGTTACGTTGTAACGTTTGGTGGCACACAAAGTGTTCCTACGGCAAACGGGAGTTGCATAATCTCATAGTCATAGGAACATGTATAAGTCATGAAGAAAGCAATAGCAACATACTAAACGATCGGGTGCTAAGCGAAATAAATGTAAACATTATTTGAGCCTACAAATTTTTCTTGTATAAAATTTTTGCCACATTTATTTCTTCTTTGCAAGCCGGGTAACTTTGTCCTTCACATCGTTGAGCGTATTTCTCTCCGAAAAAATAAGCTGCGCAATCATTAAGTCCCTCGATTTATCAATTGACCCCTGTTAGAACTTCATATTAGTACAATTCAAATAGTATTACATAATGAATTTAATTGAATATAAGCATTTGAAATAAAACCAGACCTGAGAAAAATGGCTCGTCCATTTTTCACCGTTCCAATATTGAAAGCATCGAAGAACAAATATTCCACATGAATTGCTGGTCCGTACAAACAACGATTCATAAGTTCGCATTTGAGGTAAGATAGTAAAACAATATGAAAGTATTTACTCACCCGTCTTCTTGTTGTGGGATGTTATACGTTTTGATAGGCCAGGTAGACACATCCGGAAAATTCACAGCGCCGCTCGCATTCGCATCACGTATGTCATATCCAAGTTGATTTTTCTGTTCATATACATGATAGCACGAAAAGAATTTAACATAGTTCAGATACTAAATGATAATTTCAATATGCTCATGTAAATTTATGCCGTACCAGCTCCTCAACTTTTTCTATAATTTCACTGTCAAGTTCGGGTCCCATCAAAGAATCAAGAACCTGGAACTCTTCCTTCGGGCGATGCATGACAACCGAAACCCAGTGGGTATTTCCCTTATTAAGAGGAATATAAATCTGCATCACAACGAAAATATGATGCAATCAACACATACTATCTTATTATTTATATCCCATATATGCGTACTTTAAGGCAGTTGAACTTACCTTATCTTTTTTAAAATACTCATCGGTGCATCTATTCAAGGGTCCATTCTTCTTCGCCACAACTTCGTTGTCATTTTTTCCTCCCTGGGTGTCCGGTCTAAATTTAAGTAACCAATTGACCAACCAGGGCGACATTATATGACGATCTTCACCAACAACTCCCAACAGATACGACGAATAAGCATTGATAACCTGAAAATAATTTAAATGATGTATAACAATTCTAATTTGCATTGAATGCTAATAGAAAACAGAACAATAACTTACATCACCGGTTAGCCATTCATGGTCAAGAATCTTACAAGCCCTCTCTGCACTCAGACCTTCGTGCATGCCATCATTGAATATTTCCTTCTTTCTATGTTTTGCTGACCGCTGATAAGCACGAACAAACTTAACACTAGCTTTAATCACATCGTATTCTACTTCAAAGACTTCTTTCTCGAATAGTTCTGCAATACATGACGGTAATATGTTAATAATTCAACGATAAGTAGTAATTTTATCTCGAAAATAATATGATAAAACTCACTTGCTTTCGCTGAACGCTTTGCATGCTTTGTAGGTATAACTGGAATATAAGGATACTTTATAAGGTTTGATCGTCTCCGCTTCCGTTTCCCTACACCCTTCTCCTGTACCTCATCTTCTCCAATACAATCTACCGATCCACGTGATGCGATTTCATCTGTTCCTAAAGATGTAACGGATTTCTCATCAGATACCTCAGGAACTTCGATAGGATCTTCTTCATCACCCTTGAAACTATCGAAATATTCAGGTGTGCAATAATAAGGTGTCTTCTCTTCAGAATCATTAATATCATCTTCATCATCCTCTTGCACATTCTTTTTTCCCGGTGTTTTGAAATTATCCACGTCAGGATTATATACAAATTCCTTTTGAGGTTTTCCACCATAGTTTCTACTTTCACTATTTTCACCATACTCATTCTCTTCTTCTTTTTCACTATCACCGGCTTTGTAAAATACAGCGCTTTTGTTCAATTTCTCTATGACCCTCTGTGATTAAAAATTAGTTGTAATTAGTTATGTGACACATCGAAAACCATTGTGAACGGCAAAATCAGAAAACTTATACCTGTGCGCAGAGCTCCGGCATACGAAGCATATCCTTACGAATGTGCTTCAGCTCAGTCAAAATCCGATCCATAATAGGGTTCTGGGTAGCTGAAGCCTCAGATGTACTCACGCCTGTTCTCCTTCCAGTAATGTTAGACTTTCTCGTACTGGATTTCTTGTTCTTTTCAGCCTGTTCCATTCTTATTTTGTTTAAGCAGTACTCTTCAGTAATGGTGTCATCGATCTACAACATAAAGAATCATACAATCATATTTAATTAATAATTAATTGCAGACTTTGAATGGAAAAATAAATATTTAACGTATTACCATTCCAACACCACGACCATTTTGAAAGTCGTACTTGTCTCTTTTCTCCGCTGCCGCTTCTGTCCAATTCCTCATCAAGGGGCTCAACAACGCTAAAGGATCATACTTTGGACCGGTGCTTGGCTGCACCTTCTCCCAATATAGATACTGCAAAACAAACAAACAACCAATTAGCATGTGTTACACTATTATTACATAATACAACTATTCAATTTAAAAAATATATCATACCCACAGAAGTGCAAGGTTGCCACGTGGCCATTCCCTAACACGACCGGGCTGCAAGACCGTACCAATCTCCGACAAACAAAACCGCAAAGTGAATGCGTTCCAGTTGAACTTTTTTATCTGCCTGACATCTTGCACTAGTGCATAATAATTCTTCGGAATGTACTCATCAGACACTGGTGCAATTATAGTCCCTAACAGGACGAGAAACGCCATCCGAACAAATTCATCGTCCGCGTTTTTATTTCTCACAATCTTCTCAATAAGATCATCAATCAATATTTTACCATTCTTCTTGTTAACAAAACTAGCTGGAATTTTTTTTATTGCTTTGCCTTGGTCCATACTCAAAAAACTAGAAACATCAACTCCTTCATTCTTCAAACCAAATATAGCAAACACATCATCAGGCTTCAGTGAAATCAACCCTTTTTTCCGGCTGCCTCTTGCACCATGAATTTTTTACTACTAGGATTGTAACCTTGAATCATAAGCGCAAGCAAATTATCACGCATCTTAACCGAAGGTATTCGTAACATGTCCTCCATCTCCGTTTCGTAAAACATAAATCGCTGACTTGATGTTAACTTATTAACAAGAATAACCCATTTTTCTACAGAACATGCAATCACACCATCGATGTCCATACTGCATATAAAAATATCTATGTGACGTTGCATGCAGCTAATGTGTTATATAATGTTCAAAATTTTAAAATATATACCTGCCCGACGGCGACTACAGCGGGCGACGGCGATCACAGCGGCTGACGGCGACGTCAGACGGCGTGTTCACAGCCGGCGCTGACGGCGAGTGGTGACGTCGGCCGTTGACGACCGGCGCTGACGGAGGGTGGTGACATCAGCTATTGCTGGGTGACGACGGGCGTTGACGGCGGGCGTTGGCGACCGGCACTGACGGCGGGTGGTGACGTCCACTAGTGTGGGCTGACGCGGCGTGACGCTGTCGGGCGGGGAACGACACTGCGGGCGGCAGCGGGCGACGGGATCAGATCGGGCATGCGCGACGTGATTGGACGACGTGATTGGGCGACGTGCGCGTTTGTCGGGAATATTCCCTCGGATAGCGACGACTCGTGCTGCGTCGGGCCCGCGGCGATTATTAAGTGGGCGACGGCGATATGTATTTATTTATTTGTATAATTTTATCATTTATTGTATTAACTTTGCACGAAAAACAAACATGTTTTGTGGCCTTTTTTTTCACGGGGCACAGTGACCATGCAGGGCACGCACGCAAAAAATTGCGGCGTTTCGAGTCCGTATGGATTTTCCACGATTTTCCGGGCCGAAAACCCCTAAAATACTGCCCGGACGTGACGCAACTTGCGTTCGTTGTCGGATTTCGTTCATTTTGGCCGTGGGGTGTCCGGGTGGGGCCCCACACGCGCTGGCAAAATTTGGGCGCATTCCGTGAAACCGCTCAGGTACTTGCTATGGAAGGGGGTGGTTTCGGTATGGCCGGAGGGGACCCTCGGTCGCGCGTCTCCGTTTCGCATCCGCCAAACTAGCCCAATTTTTTTCACGGGCCACAGTGACCATGCAGGGCATGCATGCAAAAATTTGCCGCGTTTCGAGTCCGTATGGATTTTCTACGATTTTCCGGGCCGAAAACCCCTAAAATACTACCCGGACGTGACGCAACTTGCGTTCGTTGTCGGATTTCTTTCATTTTGGCCGTGGGGTGTCCGGGTGGGGCCCCACACGCGCTGGCAAAAGATGGGCGCATTCCGTGAAACCGCTCAGGTACTTGCTGTGGAAGGGGGTGGTTTCGGTATGGCCGGAGGGGACCCTCGGTCGCGCGTCTCCGCTTCGCATCCGCCAAACTAGCCCAATTTTTTTCACGGGCCACAGTGACCATGCAGGGCACGCACGCAAAAATTTGCCGCGTTTCAAGTCCGTATGGATTTTCTATGATTTTCCGGGCCGAAAACCCCTACAATACTGCCCGGGCGTGACGCAACTTGCGTTCGTTGTCAGATTTCGTTCATTTTGGCCGTGGGGTGTCCGGGTGGGGCCCCACACGCGCTGGCAAAAGTTGGGCGCATTCCGTGAAACCGCTCAGGTACTTGTTGTGGAAGGGGGTGGTTTCGGTATGGCCGGAGGGGACCCTCGGTCGCACGTCTCCGCTTCGCATCCGCCAAACTTTCCCAATTTTTTTTCACGGGCCACAGTGACCATGCAGGGCATGCACGCAAAAATTTGCCGCGTTTCGAGTCCGTATGGATTTTATACGATTTTCCGGGCCGAAAACCCCTAAAATACTGCCCGGACGTGACGCAACTTGCGTTCGTTGTCGGATTTCGTTCATTTTGGCCGTGGGGTGTCCGGGTGGGGCCCCACACGCGCTGGCAAAAGTTGGGCACATTCCGTGAAACCGCTCAGGTACTTGCTGTGGAAGAGGGTGGTTTCGGTATGGCCGGAGGGGACCCTCGGTCGCGCGTCTCCGCTTCGCATCCGCCAAACTTGCCCAGTTTTTTTTAACGGGCCATAGTGACCATGCAGGGCACGCACGCAAAAGTTTGCCGTATTTCGAGTCCGTATGGATTTTCTACGATTTTCCGGGCCGAAAACCCCTAAAATACTGCCCGGACGTGACGCAACTTGCGTTCGTTGTAGGATTTCGTTCATTTTGGCCGTGGGGTGTCCGGGTGGGGCCCCACACGTGCTGGCAAAAATTGGGCGCATTCCGTGAAACCGCTCAGGTACTTGCTGTGGAAGGGGGTGGTTTCGGTATGGCCGGAGGGGACCCTCGGTCGCGCGTCTCCGCTTCGCATCCGCCAAACTTGCCCAATTTTTTTTCACGGGCCACAGTGACCATGCAGGGCACGCACGCAAAAATTTGCCGCATTTCGAGTCCGTATGGATTTTCTACGATTTTCCGGGCCGAAAACCCCTAAAATACTGCCCGGACGTGACGCAACTTGCGTTCGTTGTCGGATTTCGTTCATTTTGGCCGTGGGGTGTCCGGGTGGGGCCCCACACACGCTGGCAAAAGTTGGGCGCATTCCGTGAAACCGCTCAGGTACTTGCTGTGGAAGGGGGTGGTTTCGGTATGGCCGGAGGGGACCCTCGGTCGCGCGTCTCCGCTTCGCATTCGCCAAACTTGCCCAATTTTTTTTTCACGGGCCACAGTGACCATAAAGGGCACGCACGCAAAAATTTGCCTCGTTTCGAGTCCGTATGGATTTTCTACGATTTTCCTGGCCGAAAACCCCTAAAATACTGCCCGGACGTGACGCAACTTGCGTTCGTTGTCGGATTTTGTTCATTTTGGCCGTGGGGTGTCCAGGTGGGGCCCTACACGCGCTGGCAAAAGTTGGGCGCATTCCGTGAAACCGCTCAGGTACTTGCTGTCGAAGGGGGTGGTTTCGGTATGGCCGGAGGGGACCCTCGGTCGCGCGTCTCCGCTTCGCATCCGCCAAACTTGCCCAAATTTTTTTCACGGGCCACAGTGACCATGCAGGGCACGCACGCAAAATTTTGCCGCGTTTCGAGTCCGTATGGATTTTCTACGATTTTCCGGGCCGAAAACCCCTAAAATACTGCCCGGACGTGACGCAACTTGCGTTCGTTGTCGGATTTTGTTCATTTTGGCCGTGGGGTGTTCGGGTAGGGCCCCACACGCGCTGGCAAAAGTTGGGCGCATTCCGTGAAACCGCTCAGGTACTTGGTGTGGAAGGGGGTGGTTTCTGTATGGCCGGAGGGGACCCTCGGTCGCGCGTCTCCGCTTCGCATCCACCAAACTTGCCCAATTTTTTTCACGGGCCACAGTGACCATGCAGGGCACGCACGCAAAAATTTGCCGCGTTTCGAGTCCGTATGGATTTTCTATGATTTTCCGGGCCGAAAACCCCTAAAATACTGCCCGGACGTGACGCAACTTGCGTTCGTTGTCGGATTTCGTTCATTTTGGCCGTGGGGTGTCCGGGTGGGGCTCCACACGCGCTGGCAGAAGTTGGGCGCATTCCGTGAAACCGCTCAGGTACTTGCTGTGGAAGGGGGTGGTTTCGGTATGGCCGGAGGGGACCCTCGGTCGCGCGTCTCCGCTTCGCATCCGCCAAACTTGCTCAATTTTTTTTCACGGGCCACAGTGACCATGCAGGGCACGCACGCAAAAATTTGCCGCGTTTCGAGTAAGAAGGCCAGTCCGGGTGGGGCCCCACACGCGCTGCAAATCGTTGGGCCCATTCTGTTTTTAATTCAAAATTATTTCAAACTAATTTTCTTAAAAAAATTGACAAATTCCTTCTTCGAATTTCATTTTATACTTTTTCGTTTCTTCCTCTCTTCATCTTTTTTCAATTATACTGGTAAACTATTTAATTTTAATTTCTTTCGGGCTACTTTTATTTTATAAAATGATTCACTTTTTGTCCGTAATATTTCATACTAATTTTCATTCCAACATAACGATAAACGATAGTTCATTCAACATAACGACGGTTCATTTTACATTAAAATATAAAAAACTTCATTAAACAGGACTTAACTAAACTTATTTAAAATAACGACTTAATCCTAATCTACTCGTCGTCGTCGGAGTCGGTGAGGTCCACGATCTCCCCCGCACCGACGTCACCGTCATCGTCGTCGCCGTCGTCGCTGCTCTTGCCGCCGTCGTCCCAGTAGCCGCCGTCCACCTCCTCCGGAGCCACCTGCGACTGCACCGCTTCGATGGCCGTCGCAGCATCCACTGCGGCCTGCAGCTCGGCGGCCTCTTCTGCCGCCGCCATAGCCGCCGCCGCGTCGAGTGCGGCCTGCAGCTCGGCGGCCTCTCTCGCCTCCGCGGCCGCCGCAGCGGCCGTCGCTTCTGCCTGCGACGCCCGCAGCGCGATGAGATAGCCAGGGCAGTCGTCGGGGTCGCCATCCTCGCGTAGTGCAAACTGCTCCGGCGGAATCTCGACGACGGGAGGGGAGGCGGGCCGGGCGATAGTGGGAACCGGACGGCGGGACGAGCTCGGAGACGGCGCGGCCGCCGGAGGGGGACGGCGGGGCCGGCGCAGGGCGAAAGACGAGCTCGGAGACGGGGCGGCCGTCGCAGGGGGCCGGCGCGGGGCGGACGACGAGCCGCCCGTTCGCAACTCCCGACGAGCCTGCGCGACGACGGCCCAGTAGTTCTTGCCCTCCCAAAATCTCGCGCGGCCGACGATGTTCCACCGGCCGGCCACGTGCTGGCGGAGCTCGTCCGGGTTCGCCCCGGGCCCCCTCGTCGGGTACCCGTCGGCGCTGATGTGGAACGCATGAGGCAGACGGCAGCCCGGCGGCACTATCAATCCGACACTGATGAGCTCTTCTGTCTCCGGCGTGCCCAGGCTCGTCGGCCACGATCTGCCGCCACCGCCACCGCCGTCGGACGCCATGGAGGCCGCCGGGAAAGGGAGCTCGGCGGTGGGTGTGGTGAGTGGGTCGAGGCGCGTCGAGTGCACTGGATGGAGGCAGACGGGGCGACGAGCGGCGTTTTAAAGGCAGACGTCGATGGGTGGGGGAGGCCGTCTGGTAGGTGACCGACGCCCGGCTTAACGCCGGCATTAATGGCGCATCGGGTCGGCGGCCGCGTCGGGAACCGCCCTTGACCGACGCTTATACGGCACGCAACCGCCCGTCGTGTCGTCTCGTCCCCACACGTCGCATCGTCTCGTCCCCACACGTCGCATCGTCTTTTTTTTTCGTCCAGTCGACGCCACGTCGCCACGAGTACGTCGCTCGACAGCTCGCGTCGTTTTTTTTCTTTGGTCGTCGTTGTACGTACGCGGACGGACGCGTGTACGGGTAGTCGGCGTAGAGCCCCGTCGTCGGGTACAGCCCCGTCGCGCGGGCGGCGGCTTTTTATGTGCTGGGACGATCCTACCCTTTTTAATAAAGGGGTACGATGCGATCTCGGCGGTTGAAGTGTTTAGGGGGGTTGTACCGAAGAAGTGATGGGAGATATGGGCATCTCGAACGTATATTTGAGTCCTTTGTTTGTGCCTGGTAAGGAGGAGGAGACAGGAAGGCCAGCGAGGAGATTTTGTTCCTGTGTTCGTTTGAATTGGGAATCTGGGAAAATACCAAATCCAATTCGGGACCTCAATACAGACATCCAAACGCAGCATAGAGAATAAGAACGTTTCAGTACACTTGGTTCCCAAACCAAACACACCCTGAAAGGATAACGATAAACATTGCCGTGGCAGAAGAGAACAAAACTGAAATGGAAGGGGCCCATGAACAACAGAACAAACCTCAGGTTTCCAAAGCTTCTTACCAGGGCCTAAAACGTGCGATCAGTGCCGAATTTCAGTCCAGAACAAGATATATTATGTGGAGAAATACATTGTCTAGAATAACTTGCTGTGTTAAACTGTTATCAACAGAAAACAAAACTATATCGAACGAAAACCTAAGGAAGGGAGAAACGATCTGCGATCTGCCGTCGTCGCTTTATGAGATCCATTCAAAAGGCAGTCAAACACCTCACGATTTACAACAACACGAGCTCCACCCAGCACCTAGCTGAAAGCAGCGAGCGGGGCAAGGCAACACCCCAAGCAGAGCAGCACAGGCCGCCGCTCAGATCTCCACCGGGACCCTCTTGTACAGCTCCTCGTTCTCCAGGCGCGGCGTGGCGACGGCCTGCAGCGGCGTGCCCATGAAGGTGACGAGCCCGGGGGACTCCATCATGCTGATGTCCTCCGGCCTGGCGCCCTCCGGCAGAGACCACTCGAAGTGGTGCAGCATGTGGCCGATCATGGAGGCGACGAGGTTGATGCCGAGCTGCGCGCCGGGGCACACCCTCCGGCCCGCGCCGAAGGGCAGCACCCTGAAGTCGCTGCCCTTGATGTCGATGCTCTCCTCCAGGAACCGCTCCGGCCGGAACTCCAGCGGGCTGCTCCACACCTTGGGGTCCCGGGCCACCGCCCACACGTTCACCATCACGTTGGCGCCCTTGGGGATGCTGTAGCCGCCCACCTTGACGCTCGCGCTGGCCTTGTGGGGCAGCATGAGCGGCGTCGGCGGGTGCAGGCGGAGGGACTCCTTGACGACGGCCATCAGGTAGGGCAGGTTCTGGAAGTCGGTCTCGGACATGACGCGGTCGCGGCCGACGACGCTGTCCAGCTCCTCTTGCAGCTTCTTCTGCACCCTGGGGTTCCTCACCAGCTCTGCCATGGCCCACTCGACTGATATGACCGTTGTATCCATTCCGGCCGTGATCATGTCCTGAACATAAGAAAGGGATGGTATTTGGTTAGAGCTAAGAACGTATAAAAAGCCAAATGAGATCATCAGGCTTGAAGTTCAGTAAATAGCATATATTGCGTACTTCTATCAGGACTTCTATGATATTGATTTGCCGGTATGAACAAGTTTATTAAGTTTGGCATGTGCAAGATAGAAATATGAAGAGGCATCCAATGACAAAAAATAATAAATAGCTGAGTAGCCTACAAACTCTTGCAAAGCATTTTTGGTAGTTGAATAATTGAAACAATAAAGCACTACCTAATTTACAACTCGAAAGTAAACATACATTTTCCAATCCCAGAATCTTACACCAACCTTGAGATAGTGGCATCTCACCTAAATTTACCTACTGGATTTAACTAAACTTAATGTGATTTCTCTTGATCCATAAACAATCAATTTTAAAAAAAGCTATGTAGCATTTGTGCGAAGAATGGAAGAACTACGAAGGCATTGCTATCTCATTCCATATTAAAAATTAGCAGGGCATCTCATTGGAAACCAAAAGGAGAATGGAATATAAGAAGATAAATTACTTAGTTATAAAGGGTCATCCTACATACCCATAGAAGTCCGAAAACTGTGTCATCACTAAGGTCATACTTCTCTCTGAGAGTGAACAGTGCATCCACAAAGTGCTGTTTGGCACCTCTCTCCTGGAGGGCCTGTGCATGCTCTTCAATGATCTTCTTGGTCAGACGATCTCTCCTCTCATTATGGGTCTTGTAAAGCTCCTCATTAAGTGGACACAGCCATCTCAAGTACCAAATGTATTCAGCAACAGAGAGAGATGCACCAATTTTGATTCCGTTGTTCACAATAATCTTGAATTCCTGCCCTTCTTCGTCAATGTCACCATTTGCATTCATGAACCGCTTCCCAAAAGCTAGCCTTGTTATATTGTTGAAGGACACCATAGCAAGGTGATTCCTCACTACCAATGGCTTTCCTTCATTACCTGAAAAAATATATTAATAGTTAATTTAAAACTCAATAGTCAATACTGTTGGGAAAGAGCCCAAGCTAGTTCAGGGTTTAAAGTGATTAGGTAATATAAACTGTTACATTGTGTATGTCATGCGGGATATGCCATATTTCCGTTTTGTGAGGCCGGCTCATGAATTAACAGCAAGAGCAAACAATAGAACAATAAATGTTCTTCTAAGTTATACCAAAAACCTAACATAACGTAAAAGTAAGGGGCATAAACCAATTAGTGTTTTCCACAACAACAGCAAAAACCTAAACATTGGCGCAAAGGATCCATGTGGATATCCAATTGAACACAAGCAAACCCACACACCAGGCACAAACGTTTGCGTTCACTGGCAAAGAATGTCCTGAGAAAATAAAGCTAAACTTGTATTTTTCGTCTTCTTCTGGATATCTGCTAGCTTATATTCCTAGAGTAAACTAATATGTTATCAGAGAGAAGGCTATGCTTATATGCTCCATTAATACTGAAACACACATTGAATATGAAATTAACACGATGCCAGATGTATTTGGAAGAAAGAGAAGGGTGAAAATATGTTGAAATATTCCTAAAAAGGTTGAAATAACAGGGTTGAGGCAGAGGGAAGCATCGAATGACGTTTAATAGTCTAGCATATTCCTGATGAGACACCATGCATTTGGAGCATAATGCACAGTACAATAAGTGAAAGCAAGTTGTAATTTGTGTGCGTGCCACTGACCATCAATGAGATGTAATAGGAAGGATGTGTTGCCACTTCTTTATGTCTAATGCACACCAAGCATTCCACTTTGCGTACTGAACAAAGATTCCTTGCCATGTCGTCGTGTTAGTACCATGATAAATCATTTCACATACTTGCACGCCCACTTTTTGGACTTGTGATACCAGTTAACTCAATGAAATAACGGTCAGGACTAACTGCTCTCAATCAAATACCAATAACCCAAATGCTATAGTAAGACTGCCTAAGGACTAAAGCCTATATATCATCAATCTGATCCGTTCTAGTACGTCTACCAGTATACGTCCATTAATATTAATAAAAGCTCCGTCTGTCGGACATCAAGATAAGATTTTTGGGCAGATAAAACATGGTTATTGTTGCCAAGCAGTACAAGGTAAGCTGCTCCTAAACTCACAGCATATAGATTTATCCCAAATTGTACACCAAAACTACACCAGTTCTGTACCAATATAGAGCTACAACCGTTGAATGGGTGAAATTCCAAGATAAAATAAAAATAGCACTCTATAATTCTATATATGATTTGTGTGGCCATGATAGTCAAGTCAAGATTTCCGGCTTGGCAAAACAGGTATTATGCTACAAGACAATGCTTGAGCCTCAAAAAGCATAGCGTCATTAAAAATGGCTCATTACCACAAGGAGTGTGCTTATCATAACACTGACTTACTGGAAGGCCAAAATGTCATACAGTTCTTCAAGTACCAGATCCTCCGCTCGGCGCTAGTACACAATAAGACAAACTGTTCTACCGATAAAGTGATCGAGTACTGTCATGGTCTATTTGTGGCATCGAATTATCTGAACTTACAGTAATGCAGAAAGCAGCAAGCTGTCTTAACCTGAAGGTTAAATCATGCCGAGTCAAGAATACAACCAAACTGGCCCTAAGCCTCATGTGAAGCACGGTCTACTTGTATAACTTGCAACCAGCATGATCGTGTTGAGAGAGTCTGCGGAAAGCGGAATAATAAAATAAACTCAAGACCCCTCATTGTCACATAAGAGCTGACCAATGATGATTTATTGGTGTCACTAAATTTTACGTTTATTTAATCTATACCTCAATTAACGATTCAGTACTCTAGCAACGTGCTTGACATGTGGCCACCCAACAGGAATGCACCCCATGGAGGCATTTCAACAGATCGACCCTGTTTACCATACCACCAAATCGGTCAAGAGTACGACATTGTTCCTGCGATCCATTGCGAATTTGGTACGAAGACAATCAAGATTGGTTGCAAGACTACGCATGTTCGGCACCGTTTTGCCTGGTCAACACGACAGAGCAGAGCAATCCGTCACCAAACTCACCAAACACGAGGACACCACCTCCACTCGCCTAACGATTCTTCAGACAGAAGATACCTCCCTCCCTGTATTTTGCAGCAACCACCCCCGCTTTCTCCGAAATGGCACGCACGCACGCTGTCTGTCTCCGAAATGTGCGGTGGAGGAAAAACAGAAAAAAGGAAAAGAAAGGAAGAGGGGGCGTGCGATCTGGGATGGCAGCTTACCGGGGCCGGCGGCGGCGCGGTGGACGGACTCGACCATGGCGGTGACCTCGTCCTCGCGGATGGGGCGCAGCGCCTCGAGGCGCTTCTGGGTGAAGAGCTCGAGGTTGCAGAGCTTGCGCACCTTGATGTAGTGCGGGCCGTAGTCGGCCCAGATGAGGTCCTGGCCGTTGCGGCTGAAGCGCTGGGTGGAGCGGTTGCGGGGCCGGTCGGCGAGCTGCTGGTCGTGCTCCTTGAGCACCTCCTTGGCCAGCTCGGAGGTGGAGACAACGACGGTGAGCGAGGAGCCGAACCAGACGGAGATGATGGGCCCGTACCGCTCCGCCCACTCCTGGAAGCAGCGGCAGCGCACCGGCTTGATCTGCCGCAGGTTGCCCACCACCGGCCACGGGCGCGGGCCCGGCGGCAGCCGCCCCAGCCGCAGCCGGTCCAGCAGCGCCAGCGAGATCGGGATCGCCACCAGCGCGATGGCGAACGGGAGCAGCGACGCCACGTCCATTGTGGCTGCCGCGACTCTGCCTCTGGTCTGCTCTGCTCTGGGGTTGGTGGAGACGGTGGTGGAGCTGGTGGTGCTGGTGGCGCTCGGCGACTTTATACGGTGGTGGAAGGGAAGGAGGCGACGGGGGCGGTTGGTGGTAGGTGAGTGGGGTCGGAGACGCAGGGGGCAGACAGACTGAACTTCTTCGGTTGCTTCTTCTGAATTCTAAATTGCACTGCTGCTACTGGTGTAGGGGATCGGTAGTGGTGGCATCCATGGGATTATCACCATGTTGATGTTCATTTGCGCTAACCTTCTTACTCCCGTCATTTTCTTATACGAGACCACTTCATATTTCCATGTCTAACTTTGATCACTAATTATATACCCAAAAAAAGGTTATATGCCATAAAAAAGCATTTCATTAGATGCATATTTTAAAGAACTTTTCGATGATATATTTTTATGACATATAATCCATATTTTGCTGACCAAAATTATAAGTTAAAGTTTGACATGAAAAACCGAAGTGGCTTTGTATAAAGGAATGTAGGGACTGCCAAATCATTTGACACAGTTGAACCAACCTATAGATGGCATGAGGTTGGCCATAGCATCCCCCGCCCGCGCTCTCCTAGGGTTCCTCCGCCGCCGCTAGCCCTCTCCCTGTTCCCCTACTCCCTCCCCTCCTCCCTCCCCCGTAGCGCTCCCGTCGCCCCCCGAGGCGGCGGAGCGCCTCCACCACGCCGCCTAGCCCCGTCACCCTCTCCTCGTCCCTCCCCTTCGTCGCCGTCAGCAGAGGCCACCGGTGTCGCCCGGTTGGCGCCGGCGGCGGCGGACGTCCCTTCCCCGCTCGCTAGGAGGTGGAGTCGGGGCTCCCTCCTCCCGGCGGCGGTGCTGCTCGGCGGACGACGGTGTGGCTCGACGGCGGCGTCTGCGTGGCCTCGAACGCCCTTGACGCGACGGCGTGGCCGTTGGCTGCGGGGCTGCGTGGCGTGCTGCTGGCCCGCGGCGCCCGCTCGGCCCAGATCTGGGCCCTTTCGGGCCCATCTGGGCTGGGGCGGGCCGACGGTTCGGGGCTCGGCGGCGCGGCTTCCTGGTGGTGGTGACGAGACGGCTGTGGCTGCAGGTGGTGATGGCTCCGGCGGCCGGCGTGCTGCAGCGTGGCTGCAGGGATTGTCCGGATCCATTGGGGTCCGGCCGGGCCTGTGGAGGCCTGGTAAGTCCCTGTCGCACGTCCGATCGGCTCTGCGGCGCGGTGGAGGTTGTCCCCTCCTGTCGGCTGCGTTGCGGTTGCCCCCGAGCCCGGTGTCCCCTCGTCATCCCTCCAGGCCTCGTGTTGGTGGCCTCAGTGAGACGGTGAAGTTGGTGCGGTATCCGTGGTGGCACAGGTTGGTGGGCGGCATGTTCGGCGGTGCACTCTCGATTGTCTGTGTTGGTATTGGTGTTGGTTTCGGGACGGGAGAAATCCCTGGCGGCTCGTCCGCCACCGGCATGGCTGCGCCCGTGGGCGGTGCCGGACCTTCTTGAGGGGCGTCTGTGATACCCCTTCCTATCTACCAACCGCGTACCGGGGGAAACCCTAGGACCGGTTCGGGCAGCAGCGACGTCGTTGTCGCATTCCTTCCTGAAGGTGTTGCTTGGTACGCGAGACTTCAGAGTGCTAGGCGTGTGGTGGTACTTCTCCGGAGGGTGCGGCGGATATCGGCCATCTTCGCTTAGTTGACTTGCCGGCATTGGCATTTGTTTCTCTTTCTTTCTCTCGTTTTTCTTCTTTTTTTGGTTTATTTGTGTTGCGGCCCCAGCGAGTTGGTTGCATCGGTTTGTCGTTGCTTTATAATATAAAGCGGGTGGAAACCCTTTTTTATATGAGGCTGGCCATAGTGGTGGTATCTTAACCGGTATCATACACACACTCGGCAATAGCAAACACGCTGATGTGACGGAGAGGGTTAGAGTAACATATGTAAATACCACGTCATGTTAAACTCTATACTACTTTGTGTCATGCATGACAATAAATATGACCATCTATAATACTCATCCAGTATGAGTAGCCTGAAAGAGGATACAGAGACAGAGTTGTGATGTTCATTTCATTTCACGGACAGCAGAAAAACAGGTGGTGTCTGATTACTCTGTTTTTGCAGAGGGCTCACCAACCGCCGGGACATACCGGGTGCCGCTGTGCCGCTGATTTCATTCCAAGGCACCCCCTGCAAACCTTTGGACTGCGGTGGCCTGGTTGACTAGAATTTCCAAGCATTGCCAAACCACTGACCTCTAGCTTGTCCTACTGTGATTCGGGTCGTATCCACACTGTGCAAAGTGCAGCCCACATGACACATGTTCAGATCGTATACGGACTAGTACCTACCACGGCGTGCACAGATTGTACCAGAACTTTTGTTTCCCCTGATCCAGTGTTTAGATGGCTATTTTCTCGTGCCTCCCTGATCCACGGAACATTTGTTAACCTCTGTGGGAAACAAAAGTTGGTGTTTGGTGGGAGAGCGACGGATGTGTGTTACCGTGGGCTTGATTTTCTGTGGGACGCGCGGCTGGATCAGGGGCACTGACTGGTATCGTTTGGCTTTGCGGTTCGGTACGTGGTCTGCCCCGAGCCGAGGTGCACGTCCGTTTCGTCCACCAAATTCCCTTTTTTTTCTTTTGCGGGAAGTCCACCAAAGTCCTTGCGCGTGCACGAATTCTCTTATCGGTGCCCCTATATCCCACCTCTACTACTCCCTTCGTCTGAATTGTCGGAGAAATGGATGTTCCGGACGAAGGGAGTACTTAGAGCATCTCCAACATGCACGTAAGGACTGCTCCACGCGCTAAAATTTGGGTTTTTTGAACCCAAACAGCTGCAACAGAATCTGTAAAATAATGCACGCGTGAAAAAGATTGGACACGCATGAACACACACTGAAAAGCGTTATCAGAAGCTGCGAATTTGGGACGCTGGATTACACGCGCTTCACAATTTGCATTGCGTGTTTTTTGGGCGCGTGTTTTTGGGCATCTGCTAAACCAATGTTGGGTCCGGCGCTCTAAAAATGCTACAGTGGCGCGCTAAAACTATTTTAGCGCGCGAAACTTTTGTGCACTTGTTGGAGATGCTCTTACTAGTAGAGACGCGAGCGTTGCTACAGGTTACAATACATATAAATAAATCAAACAAATAATGAAAATCGCAACCAAGGTCGGAACTCATTTCTCCCTTATACGTATGGACGTGTTCGGACATCAAACATACTTTTAACAGGCTCCTCAAAATCCAACCTTTTGGATAGTCCGGGCTCCCCTAAATCCAACCCATGTGTCGGGGAGAATTATATTTGTCCGGACTATCCGCGATGTTATCCCCAACATGCAGTCCCAACACAGAACCCCCACCCTACGACGCACCCTTCTCTTTTTCGATCGGACCCTCCCCTTCACCATATCGAGACATTTCTCATATTCGCCAAAAAAACGACACATTTCTCACCGGAGCCCTCTCTTCTAAAACCGGTTGACACCCAACTCACTTTTGCCATGGTGCCCTCTCTCCTTCGTACCGCACTTTCGCACGGACCGCCAAGGAGGAGCCCCCCGTCAATCGCCCCGCTCTCAGCCCTAAATCCCCTCTCCCTGTGTTTGTGTCGATCCACCACCGCCATGAAAGGGATGATAGGGCGAACATGGGGAGGAGAAATTTGCGGCGGCGGCGCAAACTCCACAGTAGAGGAACCCTACGCGCGAGGGGAGTCCAAGACATAACAACAAGAGGCCGGGACATGAGCAGCTTGTGAGGATGGATCGAACCGGAATAGAAAAAAATCAACGGTGCATGCGAGGTGGGAAGGTGGAGATGAAACAAACCAAATGATTGGAAGTAAGGGAAGAGAACGAAACAACCTGCATACTCCTCTTTAATAGTAGAGATAATGATATATCGATTATATATAATTGAATTAAATTCTAATCGCGCATACCCTTTTTTGGAGGGACTTTATCTTGCACAAGTACTGGTTACTTTGTCTTACTACAGACTTGATTGAAGAGTTTAAGGGGGCGCTCCCGATAGAAACCAGCTTCATGCTTTGAGTAAGCTGATGAATCATGCATAGATGATGTTTGGTTTAATTGGTACGATTCATTTGTGTCGCCATCGTGTAGTTTTGCGAGCCAAGCGTTGTGCTGCGTGCATCCCTACTGGGGACGCATCCCTAGAAGCGATTGCATGTAGGGAAGTTTGTGCCTTGCATATGATCTTCTTCTCCACAGTATATTGATTGCTATAGGCCCTGTTTGGTTCAGCTTTTATCTACGGATTCCGCTGCCGCGCAGCAGAATCTAAACCAAAGGGTGAACCCAGCAGAATCCGATTCCAGAAATCCGCTGCCAAAATGTGAACCAAAAGCGGAAGCAGTCTAGAACGTGCTTTCCAAAATCTGATTCTACTGCGGGCCAAAATCTGAAAAAGCTGTATGAGCTGGTTTACCAAATGACCTACATCTTTTTCACATCAGATTTTCCACAACAGATTTTTCGCAGCTGCTTTTAGAAATCCACAGCCGAACCAAACAGGGCCATAGACTTGAAACAAGCTTCGGATGACATTCTCAAGGGGAGTTGTGGGAACTATGACCAAATCATAGCTAAGATCAAGCAAAGAGCATAGAGCACAATTGCATGTTCCATTTTGAGGGAAGAGCACCAAATTATGAAGCACATTTGCTAGCAAAAATCTCTCATTCATTAGGTCAGGGACGCCATATTTGGCTGGCCAGCCCCATGACCCATTATGTTTCCAATTTTTGTAAATTTTGAATAATAAAGTGTGGCCTTTCTAAAAAACAAACAAAAAAGTTCTCGTAAACTCTCGTGTGGAATCTCTAATTCTTCGCCGGGCCACTAGACACGAGCTGAAGAACAATTTTATTATGTTTTTTGGGCGTTTTTCTCTAGGTATTGGGGGTTTCTACTTTATATTTTTCTTACTTTTTTCTTTTTTTTCTTTTAAAAATTCATGAGCATTTTCAAAATACCACGAACATTTTCTTAAAAATAATAAAAATTATTAATATATGGATATCTCAAAATTCCTAAACTGTGTTAAATATTTTTTCATTAAATATAATATTTTTCGGAAATAAAAGAAACGGAACCAGAAAGCCATTTTCCCAACCACCTTCGCTATGTGGGCCGGCCGCCGGCCCACCGCGCGTTTTGGGGCCTTCCCGTTCGTGGTGCGCACTCTGTCTGCCTTCCCGGAAAGAAGTCCACATAACCCCCTAGGATTTCACAAACCGTCTAGTTTACCCCCTAAGGTTTAAAACCGGGTATCTAACCCCCCGTTCATTTCTAAACCAGGTGAATTACCCCCTAGCACCGATCAGAGTGGTTTTGTAGGCGGTTTTGTTGACGTATCAAGGTGCAGCTCGTTTCTGATGTGCACCCGGCCTCGTTCATCCTCTTCCGGGCACGATCAGCATCGTGCCACTCGTGGCGCTCACCAAGTCCCATTCTTGTAACCGTGTGCATCTCGACGTCTCACCATCCACCTCCACGTCTTCAGGTTTCCATGCACACTCGGAAGGCACGGCTCACCGCATGCCACCGGGGTTCGAGGAATCCTTCTGGACATCTACATCGCCGCGTCCGTGCTGCGCAGCCGCAGGCCCGTGGCTGCCGCGCTGGGGTGCACCCAACGGTTCAACCCGCCAACTGACGCAAGTTCTGGCAAGAGATCGTCTGTGTACTACCATCGATCAGTGGCTCTTGTACTCAAGCTCTCTGAGGCGGACGGTGGTGGAGCGGTCGAGGCCGTTGACGCTGCTGACAAGCAGGACATGGGCGCGGGAAGCAGCGAGGAGCTGGAGCGAGGAGCCGGCAAGGCGAACATACTTGTGGATGTTGTCACAAGGTCGCGTGGATGCAAGCTCTGCCCAAGACAATACACAAGTACTTATATACCTGCTTGATCGATTCCCTCCTAGACAATCACACACATACACACAAGAAGTACGCGCGTGCCACCAAGTCTGAGACGGACATGATCACATGACTAATCTAATCGTGTTTAACTCAAATAAGTAATAACCAATAGTGGATGTCGACAGCTGCCTGCGCCAGCTCGGTTGGCGTCGCAGTGTTGTCCATGGAGGACGAAGCGGATGCTCGCCGGCAATAGGTTGCCGAGGCGACTAGGGCGACGATAGCGTACGAGAAACTTGGTCGCAAGTCGAGATTGCATGCGAGCCAAACCACAGTCGCGTGTGCTTTCTTTCTGGAGCCCGATGCCTAACGAGGAGCTGGTGCTTCCCAAGGAACCGGGAGCCTTGCCAATTTGCCATCTCATTGACACGCCATTTTTTCAACCAGAGGCGGAGGTCGATGTAAGACGATTCGTGAACCACGCCGGGCTGAGGTTCCTCATGGCCGGCTGCTGGCTGCCTACTTGTACCTCAATGACGTGAGTGGTTTGGGTGCGAGGACCTGAGCAAACGTGCGATGGGAAAAAGCTGGGTGGAGGAACCGTATCGACGACCTCGCCCGCACAACCTTTCCACGTCACCAAAACTGCCTGAAAAAACACTTTAATCGGTGCTAGGGGGTGATTCACCTGGTTTAGAAAAGTACAGAGGGTTAAATACCCCGTTTTAGACTTTAGGGGGTAAACTGGCCGGTTTGTGAAATTCTAGGGGGTTAAGTGGACTTCTTTCGCCTCCCCGTGCTCCTCACCGCCGCCCGGCGCACGGACGCCATCGGCCATTGGGCATGCCGCGACCTCCAGCAGCGCGCACTCCGCCTCCGCCTCCACCTCCACCTCCACCAGCGGCGGAAGCGCTTTGACTCACCTGGCACTTCCCATAAAAAAAAAACAACCGGAGCGAGATGAGCCTCTGTCTCTTCCAGCTTGGTTTCAACCTGAACCCGTTTCAATCTGATGCCATACACTGTCTCGCTGTTCATTCTTCACTGATTTGGCGACCGCCGTGCCCTAGGGTTTATCGGCGATGCCGAACAGGGCAAGAAAAGCGCCTCCCCATGCCGCGCGCGGTTCCAATCTGCTGGTAAATCCAAGCTCTGTTTTCTCCTCGTGCTATAAATTTCACGTTTGGACCAATATTTACTACGACCGGTCTCTTCTTGTACCAAAGTTCTGACCATTTCCTCTGATGATTGGATCCAAATGCCCTGTTGGGTTCGAGATCTGATCTGATGTGCTTCCCAGATAACAATCTGCAAGATCAGGTAGCTACTTTGGAGTATGTGGTTGATGTCATCCTGCTTGTTAGTTGCAAGCATACTGCACTATTCTGACCCTGAAATCCGTGCTAACATTGTCTTGACTTTAACCTAAACTTTATATCTTAGGAAGAATGTACATGAACATTGACCAATGCAAGAGTACTACTTGCTGGCTTATAGTCCAAGTGTTTTTTTCTGGCCTGTTATTCCAACATTGAACATTGATTAGCAGCTATAACAATTAATCGCCCATATATTTGTATTATTCCTTTCTCAGTATATCGAATCCACTTTTTTTTCGGATAAAGATATTGAATCTATCTACTTACGCGGTCTATCTTCAGAAACTTTGGAGTTTTTGACACACCCCTCTTTTTCATGCTTAGATTTCTAGTGGGGTATCTGTTGAATCTAGTGCTGCCATTGCTGTTGACGTTGCTAGTAGAACTGCCACAATTGCTCATTATGTGAATTTAGATGATCATGTGTGGATGCTCAATTGCCCATTTGACAGGTACATGCTGCTGCAAAAGGTCTATCTAAAGTGTGACGGTTCTTTCCTCCGCCTCCCGTCTTTCCTACCATATATGGTACCCAACTCGTTCAGTTGCCTACCTTCATAGTCCATAATTTTCTCTCATCGTCTTTTTAATGTTTTCCTTATCTTCCTCCAATCTTATGGAATCTGCAAAAGGATTTGTAAATCTCCTGCAAGCTGACTTACACAAAGATACTTGACTGCTATTTGAACTTTGAAGTGCCCCCTTCTATAAGCGGTATTCTAAATAGTACTGTATATTGTAGTGCATGGTACGAACTGAGACAGCATAAATTAAATTATTCATATTTTCACATATACTTATATATTAATCTTTTACCCTCTAATCTTTTCTGTTCCAAATTTCTACGCAAAAATGTGTGCCCCCACCCCCTCCATCTCCCAAAAAGTATTTTGTCAGTTGGCATTAAGGAATGCTGCCTTGCCAAGTTGCCAGATTTTAATTACTGAAAACAACGTTCTCATTCAGTGATCAGACATGTTATGCGCCAATTACTGTGGTGAAGTTTCCATAGACCATCTTCACTGCAGATTTTATTAAGTATATACAAAATGTTGGAATTGGTCGGTCTGGGGTCCAGTTGGTGCCACAGTTTATAGCAGCATACACGGAAGTGCAGACATGCATGATTAGAGCAAGAAAATTTCGCACATGTCAATCAGCTGCAGAAACCATCTCGAAGTACCTTTCCAGCATCATGTCCTTGGACAGGTCGGTGTAGTAGCCCTTGTCGACCTCAAGCCCTTGCTCTTCTGCAATCTGCTCCACCAGCCACTGAACCTGACCAGCACCGACATGATCTGGGTCCAGCAGGCACGCGATCTCCATGCAATTGTCTCCATGGAAGAGAGCAAGCGCCTGCACCGTCGGGAACCCTCCGCTCCGTCCGGTGACTCTTCGGGTGATCCTTCTCACGGTCGGGGCATCCTTGCAGAATATCGGCACATTGTAGCTCTCGACGAAAGGTTTAGCTCCGACCATGGTGGCTCCTCTCTCACGAGAAACATGAGCTGGGCCCACATCCGGCTTCACTGGTAGAGTATCAGGGAGCACCTGGCCTGCCCATTGGACACCCTTGTGATTTGGCCGGTAGTAGCCGAGCTCACGCCGTATTGCACTGACGCTCTTGCTAGTGGGGTGTGCTGCCGCGTAGAGGAACACCGGAACTGCATACAGAACAGGGAGGGAAGAGGATCAGAATATTTATACCGTGTATCATCTCATTTGTACTGACAGAAGAAAATCTTGCTGAAGAACACTACCTTGCAAACCATTGCCAATGTCAGAGGCGACCAGCTTAGCCAGCTGAGCAGCATCCTCCATTGTGGCCGCTTGGCTCAAGGGGTGGAACGACATGTCATCGACGACGCCAATCCTTGGATGAGTTCCACTGTGCACTTCGAGATTTATGGCTGAAAATGCAGCCTCGATCATCGCCAGCAACACCTTCCTGATTGGGCTAAATACAGCTTCACCGGTTGAGCTTTCGCTGGTGATGTAGGAGACGAGCGTGTAGCGCACACGGTTGTAGTACTCGTCCTCGAACTTGCTGATCAAAACCACCTCAGGGTCTTTCTGGCCTATGCGGCTGATGGCATCGACAACAGCCGCATTTTGGCTTTCAGAGATGTAGAGCTTGCAGCAGATAACCTTTGGGTGCATCGTGCTGAGCTTTGCCTTTGGAGCAGATGAACAGGACAGGGATTCAGGTGAGTATAAATTGAAATTTCTGGTTCTTGTTACTTTGAAATAGTACTGGATGGCTTAATTCCTACTCCCTCTGTCCCATAATAAAAGAGCGTTTTTGAGACGCTCTTTTATTATGAGACGGAGGGAGTAGTATCTAGAGCATGTATCTGATTGCGCAATCGATCCAGAGACAGCAGAAATCATCTAGCTTTAGCATCTGTATGAGAATCTCAGCAGATTTTCTTTTCATGTGACCACAAGAAACAGGAATTAGAATTTAGAAAGTTCATATATGGCTGAATAACTCAAGTTTTTCGCACTCTGTCTGTTCTAGCTTCTATCTAAACTAAAAATCCTGGTTCAAATCTTGAGGAACTTGGGGGGGGGGGGGGGTCTGGGTACCAAAACATACCTGGTCGGTGCGCTTGCCCTCCATGCCTTCAGCTCTACCTCAATCTCTCTCTCTCTCTCTGAGTCTCTCTCGCCGGTGGGGAATGGAGTGGAGTGGTAGAGCAATGCCTTCTTATGAATCAAAAAGTTGCTTGCAAGAAACCTTTTTGTCCTTGTCTTGTTCGTCTCCGAGTGAGCCCCAACCATGAGAGCAAGGACGGAGCATGTGCTCTTCGATCAGCTTTATGACTCAGCAGCCCCCTACATATACTTGCATAGTTATCTTTGGTTCCACCACAGCAGCATGCCACCGGCCTCTGGAAAACCATTTTTCTTATGCACACGGAACCTTGTCAGTTGTCACCGTTGAATCTCTTGATTCATCACTCACAAACCTTGTCTCTCACTCTACTTCGTTACTTTTGGTTTTGGATAATGAAATCTTGTCTGTTAACCACATCTAGTTGGCCAGTGCAATGTCATTGTCCACGTTGTTCGTAGAAAACCGTCACTAGAAGGGACTGGAATTAATGGCATGATGGCTCTATGCATCTTGAAATGTCCATATATTTTGCCAAATAACTGAACCTTGGTGGACCTGAGTGTGTGTGGTGTGCTCATGGCCGTCCTGCACTATCCCTCTTAAGATAAAGGAGATCGGGCCTCCTACAGTCGAATAGCTGGACTGATACCAGACTTTTGCATGGAGGTTTCTTCGCAACGCACTAGCTACAGGTAAAAGGGCAGGTAAGTATTCTAAGTATATCAGTGAAAGTTGTTGTACTTGTGGAAATCTTGAAAATGAAATGCATCTCTTCCTTTTATGTCCTTTTGCTAAAGCAGCTTGCTATAGTTTTCCATGGTTCATCAAAACTGAATTATTAGCTCATCACAATCACTCAGTTCCACATATGATCGAAGCTTTGATTACTTCCAATCACCCACAAATAAATATAACATCACTTTATACTTTTCTGTGGTGCATTTGGAAATGTCGGAACGACGCACGTTTTTGCAGGAAATTCCACACTCCTCCTCAGGTACATGCAGCGGCAATCATGCAAGGTGCAAATTTGGAGGCAACAAATACGTCTCAGGCTAGCAGCGCAACTAGCTGGCCAAACTTGAAGGAGAACAAGGCCGTGGACGCATCTGGGCAAAGAGGAGCTGTTCTTACTCACAGTGTGCTGCCATCTCCAGGAAAAACAATCATGGATCTAGCCAACATTACAGGTCCATAGTATTTTCAGATGCTTCCTGGACTCCAGGACCTAAAGGGGGAACGGCAATTGCAGGAATAGGAGTTTTTATCCCGTTTGCAGGTGATGGAAGCTGCTCTCAGCTGTGCATATCAGCCACTTGGCCACCACTGGCGTCGGCCATCCAGGCTGAAGCATTCAGCATGATGCTTGCTTCCCAGATTGCGCAGCTACTCCATCTTCAACATGCCACTTTCCTAACAGACTGTGCGACATTGGCGTCAGCTGTAGTTTCTCAAGACCTCATCTCAGATCCTGGTCACTGGACAATCAGACCTCAGCTCGCACATATTACAGGTTCCTCGGCGTTTGATATCACAAGGCTCTACCACATTAACAGAGGCTATACTACCACATTAACAGAGGCTATAATTTTCGTGCTCGTCATCATGCCAAGGTTGCTCTCAAAATTCAGAATACACCTTACAGGCTCTAATGCTTAGGAGTAGGCAATGAAGCCTGCCTCAATGCAGTTGTAGCTGCTCTTTCTACTGTGCTTAACTGCACAATTGTACATGTACGCTGTTGCTAAGTAAATGAAATTTCTCTGTTCAGAAAAAGAAAGATATATATGGTCGAATTGCTCGTTTGCAGGTTGCATTCTGTGTATCAATTTCGTAATCGATCCAAGATATTTCGTCCGGAGGTCTCTGCATGCTCTGACGTCTCGAGAAGAGCAATCGGTGACTCTGATCAGCGGCGTACGTCGTCCTGATCATGAGGAGGCAAAGTGAGATGGGTCGCTGACGGGGAACGGGACAAAGATCTGGCCTGTATCGATGGGTACACTGCTCTCTCTCTGGATAGGACTGTGCAGCCGTACGCGGCGATCACGTGGATCTTAGAAAAGCATTTGTGATCGGAAATGAGCCATCGTTTTCCACGTTGATATGCTCATGTGGCCATCTGCTCTGCCGCTGGTTTTTCTTTTCGGTTACTAGAGCTCGTTCGTGATGATTTGATGATCGGTCATGTGAACCGAGGTGACTAAAGATATATACAAAATGTCAACGGTCACTTTTGACAGTGTCTTGCTGACGTGGACAAATAAGTTTTTCTTCCCTTGTGCTAATTCCTTGAAGATTACTGAGAACAATTACTTTTGATCTAGTCTCTTGTCTGGTAATAAAATTTCTGTAGAGCGGTCTCTATGCTCCTTTTCTTGACCTCCAATGCTAGATTCTGTTAGGAGATTGGGCGGTTTTCGTTTAACCTTGATCCTGATTAGCATCATCATCATAAGATGTTGGACCTTCACGGCTAGATGAGGCAATGTTGTTGGGTGTGCGTTGTATTCTTGTTGAAGGTGTTGGCACAAAGCTCGTCTTTGGGTGTGGAGATCCTATGTTTGACTTTTGGTTGGATCTCAACATCGACGCACGTGTGACGAGGGGCCTTTGTGTAGGAGTACCATTTTGTTCGGCTAGAGGGACCCAAGTCTTAGGTTTTGGGGAGATTCTTTACGAGGTCATTCCTTTTTGGATAGCCTTGAGTTTTCCTTTTATTTTTTGTATGTCGATCTGTCCGACATCAATGTTTGCTTTAGCTAACATTATTGAATATCAATAATATATGGTTGTGTGCATCAACCGATGTAGAGGCCAGGGGTTAATCCTCCTTTCAGAAAAAGCTATCATCATAAGATAACTAATGATGTTAATCCTCCTTTCAGAAAAAGCTATCATCATAAGATAACTAATGACGGTGTATTATACCATAGGTGGCCCGTGGCTGGGAAGCTGGTCGATGAGCTGGCCTTAGGGCCAAATAGGCCAAAGGTATGGCCAGGGCCGCTCGTTTCACAACAAGCCCTGCTTCTGAAGGTTCTCATCTTGGTGTGTAAGTCAAGAACCCCTCATCGGATCTATACCTTAGGTCGATTAAGAAACTTGTAATCATAGGTCATGTCCCCCTTTATAACGCAGACCAGGGATGTCTTGATCCATGAAATATCATAATCATATTCTGATAGAAACATCTCTATGCATATTGTAACCCCTGCATACCAGGCGTTTCCCCCATCAATAAAAAAACCAAAGCAAGGGTAGGGCGTTACCTCGATGATGAGAGCCTGAACCTGGGTAAACCTCACGTGTGCGATCCCTTCTGGTACTTCCGGACTTGCGCACCACCCTACCGAGACTACTGATGGTTTTCGGTACCATTAGTTGGTGTCCCAGGCACTCGCTACGCTGACCAGAGATCTAACACAGACTGGATCACAACTTTCAGCCGACGTCTTCTCATTGGGCCAAAGTTTCATCTTTGTCTCCCACACCTTCGTTGCCCGCCCCTGTATGATCCCTCTTCTTTGGAACCCTCGAGTTGATCATCGAACGCTATGGCGAAAGAGGCAACAAAGTGCTCGATGGTGCAAGGTAAGAGGTGTGCTCGTACCCCATGCCTATGTCTTCACATCGGGCCATAGTTTTTTCTTTGTCTCCCTAGCCCGCCTGTCGGGGATATACCCCGCGGCGTAAACCGGCCGGAAGGATAAACCAGCCGAACTTGGCGATTCACCGGCAACCCGCACAGACCAGACGGTTTACAGGACCTGACTGAACATTATGATTCACTAGTAACCCGGCGGGCGGGACAGACGGTGACAAGGCCCAAGGCCCAGAAGGCCGGTTAATGTTATGGTGGGCCGGTTTAAGAGGAAAGGCATGACGAATATTTACCTTAGAAGGAGTTAAGACCAGGACTTGTATCCGGTTTGTATTATAGATAGACTAGTCCTAATCCTAATAGGACTCCACATGTAACCCGCCCCTTCAACTTATATAAGGAGGGGCAGGGCTCCCAAAGAGGGAGAAGAAACAAGGGATAAGCTACGAGCAAGAAGAAACAATCTTAGGGCTAGACACAAAGAGGAGAGCCGGTTTACGGCGATTCCCTCATGATGATAATGAGACCTAGCCTCAAATAGCATGTAGGGTTATTACTGGATGATGTTTCCCGGGGCCAAAAGCTGTCTAAATCCCTGTCTTGTGTTGCGTCTCTCGATTCCGCTCAACCCCTCTCAAGCTACCACACAGATGTGTTGGCCTCAAAATTAAGTCCTCACCCTAGGACATCTACCGTGACAATTCCACGACAGTTGGCGCCCACCGTGGGACTAACACACGGTGGTGTTAAGTTCTTGGAGGGAACTCTCTAGGAATCGAGAAGCTGGCAATTAACCGGATCAAGAAGAACCGGCATGAAACAATCACGCAGGAAGTCTGCCGTCAGCCGGATTAATAAATTCCGCTCATCAACTTTGGAAGGATACAAGATTGAGATCGGGAGTTAGGGCTGCGTCTGTACACGGCCGCAAGTCGCCGAGATCAACCGGAGTTTTTACCGCAGTATACGTCAACTGGTCCGATTTAGTGACCAGGTCTGATTGCTACCATCTGGCGTGAAGATTGAATCCTGCTGCATGTTGATTGACACGTACTTTTACGTACAGAAACAACCCTATAGCAATGAGCAAGTACTACTTCTATTATTACTCGCACCCTTGAAGTCATCTCCAAATCAGTTTTTTCTTTCAGAAAGGCTCTGTTTGCTATGCGGAGAAGCAAATCCCTCAAGGGCACAGATTCCTAGGCCAATCATTACCTTACAATTGATCTCACATAGTAAAGCTTTTCAAGTGGTTGCTCACGTGAGTTTCTGATTTTCAACTGTGTTAGAATAAATCCGAGGCCACCTTCGATCATCCGAAAACCAAGCAATCACACGAGCACGACACCGAATTTTTTTAACGAGGTTCACCGATATGGCTACATCCCTTGGACCTGACTATAGGCGCTCCTCCCCATGACACCGCTACAATACCGCATCCGGTCACCCTGGACACCGGCACATGCCGCCGGCTTTCCCTGCGTTCCGGTGCTATTATGTTGGCATAGGTTACATCGTGTGTCTACCCCCGCTATATAAGAGAGGACTAGGATACAAGTGTCCTACTAGGACACGACTCCATATCCTGTAAACACAATACAACAACAAGTCCAACTGTAACCTACCTTGTACACAATATTCGACACAACTCTAACAAACTCCACCTTGGCGAATATTCTCCATCACCTTGAATTCGTCAATGCATCAAACTTCCATGTACATTGAACTTGAGCTTATCCCATGAGCACCGCTGCTACTCCAAATACTCCATGTGACTCCACCTGCAACTTGTAGTCCCTTCTTTTCTTGACCACAGTCAACACTCGAGCAAAATTAAGTTCCTTGTTACTCTAGTTTGTGCTCCCAACTTCCAGAGTATCAGTTCAACGCCATCACACACCGATCACTGACCTGCGTGAAAGTGAACAACTCACATATTGGGTGTCACACATAAGAGTTACCTGAACTCAACATCACTGCTCCTTTCTTGACTGCCTGTCTGAAACTTGAAGGAATTTCACCATTGCTTGTAGTCATCCCAAGTCAAATTCGCAGTTGTCTCACCACATGTATGACCACCAGAGCCCTGGCCTGTCTCCATGTCCCGTGCATACCGCACGCCTCGCCGCTATTATCGCGTCGAGCCTCCGCTGTCCCGGTCGAGTCTCAAGGGTCGCAAAACCACACCACTCAACCCCCACTGCAGAGTACCACCGATCATCACCGACCGATGACGAGTTTCACGCTTCCATCAGACCACTGGGCTCCAGTCCGAACTACGTGTCCCTCGCTTTTTCCCGCTGAATAGGCTTCGATTCCCTGGATCATTACACCGTAGCCCCTCAATCCAGCTTCACCTTCAACATGACTCCATGGTAGATGATCAGTCCACCCTCGCCTCATCGACTTCAAGCTCCGTGTATACACCACCTTGAATCAATCCCGCGCCATAGTCTTGTCGAAGCCACACAAGCCCTCGGGGCCTGCACCACGTGTTTCCACGCCCAGAAGTCGGTCACCATCGACATCACGGTCCTATGTCGTCGTCGCCGATCCCGCCACCTTCTTCTGTACCAACCGACTCACGTCGAACCGTCAGACTATTCAGTCCAACCCAGCCGAAGTCATTCGACTGTACGACATGCCCCAGACTCCTCCGAGCCTTATGCGCACGTCGTCCTGCGTGCCTCTGCAGCTTGTCCGCGTCTGTAGCCTGTCCAAGCACCTAGTAGCCATCCTGTGCACATGCTGACTTTTTCCGCACGATCTTCCGAGCAAGAAAATAGCCCAAAGAATCTAATATATTCCTCGCTAGCCTTCCTGCATGCATGTACTAGACCATGATGACGCGTGTTGCTGCGCCCGCCCATGTTACGATAGAATGATAAAATATCATGTAAACTTTCGAAAATGTAGAAGATATGAATTAAATTTGCATGACCTAACATGCATATTTTATATGACAAAGTAATGATGTCACCCGGAATAGAATTAGCCAGATGACTGCTCAGGGTTTTTTGAAATAAATAGTGCATATGAAAGATGTGACGAAACAAATACACGAATAGCTTTTTTAGCACCGAATACAAGAATAACTGGGTGGCGCTGCTATGCGGACACACGCATCTACGTTTTTTAGGCTACGCACGTAGCTATGTTTTACGCTTCGCTCGCTAAAACCAGTTTGCAGGCCCAATAAACAATCGAGGCCCAACTAACCACAGGTGGCGTAGATGGTTCTGTGGAGCAGCAGCCCAAACAAACGTCATGTGATCGCGATCCTACGGCTGGCAACGCCGAAGCGCTATGGAGCCTCGTAGGTCTCTCAGTTTTACTGTTTTGTAATATCATGGAACACAAACTCCATCTGCTACACGGCATGTGACTAGGTTCACATAATTTTTCTTCATACTTTCCAGCTCTTGATCACGTAGTACCAGCAACACATCAATGCCACAATTTGTCCTGTACCACGCTGCCTCCACAGTGTACGTGTCCTGGTCCAGGACCACACGCGAGTTGGGCTCCGTCCAACACATGCGAGCAGCCGTCTCGAGCACGGACTGCACTCAACCTGCAGCTTCCACGCACGCACGATTCGCTAGGTTTTACCAGCCGCCGCCGCCTCCGATCGAACCAATCAATCTCGTCAAGAAGCTCCATGACATGATTACCATTGAATCCAACGACCCCAGCCACTTCACACGCTATTCTTTTGGTCCAACAAATCTGGATCCTCTCCCGTTTGCTATTCCGCGTAGAATTTCCTCAGCAAGCATCCACAAACGTCCCTGACGGACGATCCAACTTATGAATTCTGCCTCACGTCCAGATCAACAATCATAACCTCTGAACAACCTAGCTCATGATACCACTTGTTAGAATAAATCCGAGGCCATCTTCGATCATCCAAGGACCAAGCAATCACACGAGCACGACACCGAGATTTGTTAACGAGGTTCACCGATATGGCTACATCCCCAGGGCCTGACTATGGGCGCTCCTCCCCATGACACCGCTAAATACCGCACCCGGTCGCCCTGGACACCGGCACATGTCGCCGGCTTCCCCTGCGTTCCGGTGCTATTATGTTGGCATAGGTTACATCGTGTGTCTACCCCCGCTATATAGAAGAGGCCTAGGATACAAGTGTCCTACTAGGACACGACTCCATACCCTATAAACACAATACAACTACAAGTCCAACTGTAACCTACCTTGTACACAATATTCGACACAAATCTAACAAACTGGGCTTGATGCGTCGATCTGTTGCTCGAAAGTTACTGCTGTTGTTTCCTGTGTTCGCGGCTGTACTACCCTCAGAAAAAAATGCCACGACCCAGATACGGATACGGCTGCAACCCGGTTTCGCCACGGTGGTTTTTCTCAAGCCGGCCTCACCTTCTATTGTGACATGCCTGGGAATATTAAACGGTGGTCACTCTGGACTGCGGTCGCGTCAGCAGTCAGCTACGTCAGTATGCGCAAGGAAAATAAAGCATTGAGTCGGCCGGAAGAAGTCACAAGCTCTTATTTGTTCAGTCTACAAAATCTGATTGATCCGGTCCGGTCTGTTACTTCTACAGGCAAGATCACTGCCGTTCCATGTGAATCCGCTGCTAAGTTGCTACAGTCAAACTGCTTCCATCTTGCACTGCATCGGAGCCTCCGTCTCCGCTGGCGGGTCTTGCTACTACGACTGTGTGGTTACAGCCTCTGCCGGGTCACTACGGGCTGGAGGAAAATCCGGTCGACCCCACAACAACTTGCCGGCATGCCACCTCCGCCTTGGGGTACTTGCTTGGTGGGAGGACAGGCGGATTAATCCTGCGCTGTTAAGAAGAATAGAGGTTATCTATGGACATCGCGTACGGATCATCTGTCGTACCAATGCACCAAGTGATATCCATCCAGTTTACTTTTTATCAGTAAATACTTGTTAATTTTTTTGAAAACAACCACTCTGCCCTATAGTGTTGTTATATACAGGTAAATTATTCAATACAAAAGTGGTGTTATACCGCGGATGCACGTTCGGCTGTGCCGCGTGGCTCTACGGGCACGTGTGTCTCGGTCCAGTTTACATCAAGCGCGCCAGCTGACTCGCCGGTCCGCACCACCTTACAACGCCACCGACGACTCGCCCGTCCACCCTCGCGGCCGGTTCACGCGTCCGCGCCAGCTTACAACGCGGAGGACAACTTGCTCGTCCGCACCGGTTTACAACACTGGGCCGACTCATCTGTTAGCTCCTGCGGCCGACTCACCCGTGAGTGATTTCAGTTTCACCTAGTGATCCAACTTCATGGCGGGTTATTTCCGGCCTAAACGAATCAGGTGCTATCCATCTAAAGTCTATTTTATTAGCACATGTTACTTTTTGTCAAAGAACAAATTACTTTGATTTGTATATTCTTATATACAGGATCATTATTCATTACAAATGTGGTTTATACCACGGGTATGGAGCACGGGAGGATAATATTCCGCCTGGCGATAGTCTGAGACATATTACATGATGAATGGACGCACACGAGTCGCCGCCCTTGCGGCCCGGTCTACATCGACTTGCCGGGGTCGCGTTTGATTGATGTTCAATGGACGTGCACAAAGCCGCCGCCTCTGCGGACCCGGTCTACATTAACTCGTCCGTCCGTGCCGGTTTAAAACACCGGTGCCAATTTTCCCCGTCTGCACCAGCTTGCAATGCCGTGACATGCGGCCGACTTATCTGTCCGAGCTACTTATGATGTTGCGGTCATCTTTATTGTCCGTCTCTCGCAGCCTGGTCTACATCAACACACCGGGCCGCACATGTCTGCATGAGCTGTTTATTGAGAATGAGCAAGTCATAACTTGGGTAACCCGGTTTTCTTTCAACAAATTGGAGGCAAATTGTCATATACTATCAACCGCCGTCTGCACTGGGTGGTTCAATAGGCAGGCGTACAAGTCGCCGCCACTACAGCTTGGTTAACTTCAAATCGCCAGTTGGAAGGAACCAGTGGCCGAGTTGCTGACACGGCTCATATGGGATCATTTATAACCCGCTGCAGTCACCTCAACCTTCTGTGGATTCACATCGTGCTATCAACATCAATGATATACAAGTTATGCCGGTTTATATCACGGTCAAATATGGAGAGTCTCAAGCCAACTCCTCGAGTCACCTTTGAGACTCGGGGGCTACGATGACATGACTCAACAAATCTTGCTAGTTTCAGCAAATTTAAGAACCCTAGGACGATGGAGGGAAGGATAACCCGGTCCCGGAGGCTACTGTTATGTTGATGAAAGTTTAAAGGCCGTCAGAAAATTTCCGTCTTAGAAAGTATATCACAATTATAAAATCCCGGCTCAATGAAGAAGTTCCGGGTCATCAGAAATGACTCCGGTTTAAAATCCGGTTTAAGGGAAATCCCGTCTCCCACATAGCGCTGAAGCCCTTAGTATCTGGTTCAAATCCGGTTTAAAAGGAAATCTATTTCTCCCACAAAGCTCTGAAGCGCTCAAATCCGGTTTAACAATGTCCGGTTCAAAAAGGAATTAACTTCTCGCAAGTTCGAGTTTAAAGGCCATCAGAAAATTGCCGGCTAAAAATGAAGATTCCAGTTTAAACTCCGGTTCAAGGGAAAGATGTCTCCCAAAAAGCTTTGAAGCTCTCAAATCTGGTTCAAAATCCCGGTTCAAGAAGAATTTATCTCTTGCAAAAAGTTAAAAGCTGCCGAAGAGGACCTGCTGCCATGATGCGCGGTTCAAACATGGGTATCCTGCCTTATTGGCTTATCATATTATTGATCACTTGGGGGCTTGGTCGTATCCGAACCATAGCTACACCTCTTGATCGGTGCAATGCCACAACATCACTTGGGGGCTTGGTCGTGTTCGAACCATAGCAACACCTTTTGATAGGCGCAAAGCCACAGCATCACTTGGGGACTTGGTCACGTCTGAACCATAGTCAAGCCTCTTGATCGGCCTAGTGCCACAGCATCACTTGGGGGCTTGGTCGAACCCGAACCATAGCTACACCTCTTGATCGGCGTAATGCCAAAGCATCATTTGGGGACCTGGCTGACTTGAACCATAGCTACGCCTTTTGGGGGCTTGGTCGTGTCAGACCATGGTAATGCCTCTTGATCGGCTCAAAGCCTTATTTGCAATGGTTTTATCTTTGCCTTTGCTTGAATTCTGTTTTTCTTTTTTGATAAATGTTTCTTTTGTTGCATTTTCAAACCGACATTGTTAATCCGGTTTGACTGACAATTACAAATTGACGGAACACGGTCAAATCATGATCTAGAGACTATCTGCTCGGTCTGATTTTCTATTAAAATCCTGTTATGGAGTAAACCGGCATTTATCAACCCGGCTCGGCTTTCAACTACAAGTTGTCAGTACACGATCAAGTTATAATCCGGAGACTATCAGCCCGGTCTGGTTTGACTATGAGTCGCCAGTATTACATATGTGTAGGATCGGAAGTATGTCTAGAGGGGGGGGGGTGATTAGACTACTTGACCAAATAAAAATGTATCCTTTTCCCAATTTTAGTTCTTGGCAGATTTTAGCTATCTTAGCACAAGTCACGAACAATGCTAGCAAGCATGCAAAGAGTATATGAGCAGCGGAAAGTAAAGCATGCAACTTGCAAGAATGTAAAGGGAAGGGTTTGGAGGATTCAAACGCAATTGGAGACACGAATGTTTTTGGCGTGGTTCCGATAGGTGGTGCTATCGTACATCCACGTTGATGGAGACTTCAACCCACGGAGGGTAACGGTTGCGTGAGTCCACGGAGGGCTCCACCCATGAAGGGTCCACGAAGAAGCAACCTTGTCTATTCCATCACGGCCGTCGCCCACGAAGGACTTGCCTCACTAGCGGTAGATCTTCACGAAGTAGGCGATCTCCTTGCCCTTACAAACTCCTTGGTTCAACTCCACAATTTTGTCGGAGGCTCCCAAGTAACACCTAGCCAATCTAGGAGACACCACTCTCCAAGAAGTAACAAATGGTGTGTTGATGATGAACTCCTTGCTCTTGTGCTTAAAATGATAGTCTCCCCAACACTCAACCCTCTCTCACATGATTTGGATTTGGTGGAAAGAAGATTTTAGTGGAAAGCAACTTGGGGAAGGCTAGAGATCAAGATTCATATGGTAGGAATGGAATATCTTGAGCTCAACACAAGGGTAGGTGGTTCTCTCTCAGAAAATGTGTATTGGAAGTGAAGATCTGTTCTGATGGCTTTCTTCACGAATGAAGAGTGGGTGGAGGGGTATATATAGCCTCCACACAAAATCTAACCGTTACACACAATTTGCCAAACTCGGTGGGACCGAATCGTTAAACTCGGTCGGACCGATTTAGCAAACCTAGTGACCGTTAGGATTTTCGGTGGGACTGAGATGCAACTCGGTAGGACCGATATGGTTAGGGTTAGGGCATAACATAATCTCGGTGTGACCGATTACACAAACTCGGTGGGACCGATTTTGGTAATAAGCTAACCAAGGATTGGTCAGGTAAACTCGGTGGGACCGATCCGCTCTTTTCGGTGAGACCGAAATGTTACGAAAGGGAAACAGTGAGTTTACATTGCAATCTCGGTGGGACCGATCGCTCACTTTGGTTGGACCGAAACGTTACGAAGGGAAACAGGGAAATTGCAATCCCATCCCGGTGAGACCGAGATCCCTATCGGTGAAACCGATTTGCTAGGGTTTGTGGCAGTGGCTATGACAAATGAAACTCGGTGGCTCCGGATAGAAAGAATCGGTGGGGCCGAGTTTGACTTTTGGTTTAGATCATATGTGGATATGGAAAGGTAGTTGAGGATTTTGGAGCATATCACTAAGCACATGAAGCAAGAGGCTCATTAAGCAACACCTCATCCCTCCTTAATAGTATTGGCTTTTCCTATGGACTCAATGTGATCTTGGATCACTAAAACATAAAATGTAGAGTCTTGTCCTTGAAGTTTGAGCCAATCCTTTGTCCTTATAATTTTGAGGGATCCACTTTCCTCATCCATGCCATGCCATCCATTGAGCTTTTCCTGAAATATTCATCTTGGAATAATGTTAGCTCAATGAGCTATATGTTGTTAGGAATTACCAAAGCCACCCAGGGATAGTTGCACTTTCAATCTCCCCCTTTTTGGTAATTGATGACAACATATAGATCAAAGCTTCGAAAAAAGATAATAAGAATGAAATATATCGTCGCTTTGAGAAGTATGTGATAAGTAAGAGCTCCCCCCCCCCTAAATTTGTGCATGTTTTAAGATTTGCTTTGGACTGCAAATGTACAAAGAGTTAGAATCATGGGTTACTCTTCCATGTCACATACATCTTGGTGGGGCGCTCGCTCAAAATGATAAGAATTAAATACATGCACTCATCACCAAGCAAAGTGAATGATCAAAGTAAGGATAAACTGATAATAACATCCAACAAGCATTAAGTGTAGCTTATGATCAAACACATGATCATCAATGTCTCACAGATTACGGCATAGTATCTTAAGCACTCAAAAGCAAATAAAGTTCAACCAAGAAGACAAGAGAGAATAAATGCAAACTCTCTCTCTCTCTCTAAGCCTATGATCTATACATTTTTCTCCCCCTTTGGCAACAAGTTACCAAAAAGTTCATAGAAAATGCATAGTACTAAATGACTCTCAGGCTTGGTCTTCAGTTGGTGGAGCCCGGATAACGCCAAGGACGAAGGCTTCAGTAGAAGTGGTTGGAGCTGCTGGAGTAGGTGCTGGAGCTGGTGAAACTGAAGCTGTAGCTGGTGCAGAAGTGGTGGCTCTGGTGTCAGGAACTGGCACTGCAGATGATCTCTAAGCTCTAGGCACTCTGCCAAATGCATCGGTTGTGGTCTTGCCCTTCCTCTCCTGCATATCATCTTGTAGTTGTTCCACGGCAGACTGAACCTCTGTTACTTTCACATCCAGGTCACAGAACTTTTGTTCCATGATTCTTTCCAGGCTCTCTTGGTTTCGAGTCAGGGTGGCCAGTCCTTTCTCAATCCTCAGAGTGGATGCTATCAAATAACTAAGCTGCTCCTGCTTGTTCTTCAAGAAGTACTCAGATGCCTCCTCTTGAGTTGGCATCCTGGCAACTTTGTCCATCTTTGCCTTCTCCTTCTTTGCTTGAGCATGTGCAGATGATGGTTCATTCTCATTCATGACAACCTGATTGTCTTCAAAGTCTGGATGGATGGGCAGGTGTTCCTTGTCCAGCAGGTATGTGCCTGTGCCCATCTTTGAGTTGATCAGCTCTAGAATTTGTAGGGAATATCCACAGCTCCTCTTCTGATCAGCTGCTGTCCTCTTAATGGTTTCTACCATGAGGCTCATCACCTTGAATTTCTGTGGCACATCAAATATGTGAAGCAAGTTTATTGCATGGCCTCGGATCATCTTGTGATCACCTGACTTGGGCAAGAGAGTGTGCCTTAGAATCCAGTTGATAGTGGGCAGCCCTGACAGAAGGAAGTGCACCGAGCCAAACTTGAAGGTATCAAGTGCTTTGTTTGGGATCTCCTTGTACATATTTGACATGGAATTGTGATCCATCTTCTTCTTGGCATAGATGTCCAAGTCATCTTCCTGCTCTTCTGGGCATTGATCAGCTGTGCCCATTCAGCAACTGTAGACTGATATCTAGTTCCTTCTGACATCCACAGTATCCTGCCATCTGGATAGAAGTGTGCTGTGGAGTAGAATTGCATGATGAGCTCCTCATTCCACTTTGTGAGCTTCTGCCCAACAAAGTCTGCAACTCCACAAGCACTGAAGCTGTCATATACTCCAGGATAGTGTTCTTTGTTCTCCTTGATGTATTCCCAGTCAACCCATCTCATGTCACATACTATGGGCTTCTTATCCAGCAGCACTGTCTCATAGAAGTCTTGCTGTTCATTGGTGTGAAACCTGTAATACACAACAGTTCTTCTCCTTGAAGCATATGGATCTGCTTCTCTCCACTTCCTCAGCCCTGAATCTCTTCTAATTTTCATGTCCTCAGCCACATGATGAGCATCATTGTAGTCTGGGATCTTGGGCTTGAGCTTCCTGAGCACTTGTCCTTCTTCTTCTTCAGCAATGTCAGGCACTGGGGCCTTGTTCTTTTCAGCAGCATATATGTTCCTGGTGTTTCTCTTTGGTGAACTCTTGGGCTTAGATGCAGCTTTGGGTGCTTCCTTGGGCTTGGATGCAGTAGCCCCTGTCCTTATGGCATCACCCATAAGCTTCTGTGCCTTGGGTGCTGGTGCAGCAACCTCTTCTTCCTCTTCTTCATCTGAGTCTCTCCTCATGGAGGGTTTGCCAAGAACTCTGGCAGTGGTAGTTCTGACTCTCTTCTTCTTCTTGTCTTGGCCACTTGCTTCCTCTTCAGATTCCATGATAAGCTTCATGGTTTCTTCAGTTACAGCCTTCCTAGGCTTAGAAGTGGGAACTCTCCTTGCAGGTGCCTTTTTGTGCATTCCAGGCTTGATGGCTACAGCTGACCCATACTCTTTCTTGAGCACCTTCTTCTTAGATGTGGCTTCCTCTTCTGCCACATAATCCTCATCCTCTGAGTCAGAAGTTCTCTTCTTGCTAGCTCTTGTGGCAGCCTTAGGCAAGTTGCTTGGGGTGCTCCTGCTACCCTCATCAGAGCTGCTAGAGGGACTAGTGCCCTCACTCGTATGAACCTGCTCCTCAGATTTGTTCTGGCTGTCACTCTGATCAGACATGTTGCAAACGCTGACTGCTGACCCTGTGAATAGATTATAGATGAGATAGAGTGGATGAGCATCACAAAATGCAGAGATTTTTGCAAAAGAATGAGTCAAAAACTTAGTTTTAGTTTTCCACAGAAAGCATTTCGGATCAACCGATTTGCAAACTCGGTGATACCGAAGCAGCTTTTGGGACCAAAACTAATGAACTCGGTCAGACCGAGTCACAGTTTGGTGGCACCAAGACTACTAGGGTTTCACAAAGTCCTGAACTCGGTCTCATCGATTTGTAATTCTCGGTCAGACCGAGAACCACATGTGCAATGGTCGTGGCCGAATCGGTGGAACCGAGTTCCGCAACCCGGTGGGTGCGAGATGGTTTCGGCGAAAGCCTAAACCTAAATTTTCGAATCTCAACTATTCTACGGATGGTTTTGACTGGATAGGAGTGTTTCAATCATAGCAAGAATCATAAAGAACACAATGTGCTAGGAATTGGACGGGGATTAGCACTGTCATCGAGTCCATACCCTAGTTCGGCGGCGGACTCGCTACGGCGGCAACGGCGGAGACGAATTCCGTTGACGGTGGCGGAGACCAGCGACAGGAGGCGGCTGACGACGAGGAGGATGATCCGGAGCCCAGGAGGCAGAGCAAGCTATGCGCGGGCGAAGAGGTTTCGGAGAAATTTCCAAAATTTTGCCCGTGAGCATATATAGCCCGACCCTGTCGGTGTGACCGAGTGGAACAACTAGGTGGCACCGAGATGCATAACTGTTGACAGTTATGGCAACTCGGTGTGACCGAACAGTTCAAATCGGTTGCACCGAGGTGAAAACCTAGATGGACTTAGTGATCTCGGTATGACCGAAATGGGGAAATCGGTCAGACCGAAAAGAACAAAGAAGTTTTGGAAGTTTAAGTCTATGACAAATCGGGGACTCCGAGTGCTCCTCACGCAGAGTGGTTTGAATCTGACTTGATCAAATTTTGTGATGTAGCATGAATAGAGTTTGAGATGAGAAAAGCATAGATAGCTAGAGAAGGTTCTTAGGCATTCTTTTCCATCCACTTGGCAAGAAAGCCAATCAATCAAAACAACAAGTGGATGTCCTCGAATGAGTAAAATATGCACTCAACATGCTCACACAATAAAATGGCAATTGAAATATGTGGCAAAGCATGCACAACCAATTCTAGCATCTATCAAGCAATTGGCGATGACTAGGTCATCTATATATGAGTATATTGACTTAGGAGTCAAATGAGAACATTTGATCATAGGTCATACTCATCGTTTAAGCACAAGTGGGGTTACCACTTTTACATAAAGCATTGTTGTGTTCACATCATTAGAGTTGCTTTAGCTCAATTCTTATAGTAAAGCTCCACCTAGATGCGATATCCCCCCTAAGAGGGATGAACTAACCTTGGGTTTTGTCGATGATGACTTCATGTAGATGTTGAAGATGTGGATGCTCAATGTTGATGTAGATCAATTGGAGCTATCCATTGGAGTGAATTGCACTTTCAATACCTACATGGGTTAGTCCCACAAGGAACAAACAAGGATATCCATAGACATAGAGTGATGCACACATAAGATGATGTCTATGAAAGCTTTTAGGTTACCTTCTCCCTTGACTTACCAACAAGAGGGTTTGTGACTCCTTGAACTAGTGCAAGATGTGGAAGTTGATTGCACTTGTTCTTGCCAAAATGATAAGAGTGAAGTATGTTGGCGGAGTCACCCTCAAGAACTCTCTGTTCTTCTTCTTCTGGATCCACATCATCTTAATGGGAATCCTTGAAGTTGTAGTCGTACTTGATGAAGTGGAACTTGAAGTAGTCTTGGGAATCCACTTGACTAAGGTCTTAGGAGCTTCTTCAAATGCATCAATTTCCTCTTGAAACTTGTCCCTGCCTTTTTGCTTGTAGTCTTGTGGTGGAAGATCATCTTGAGCTTGTGTCCCTTTGAAAGAAGTAGGATCATACTTCTCTTGTTGAGGAACAAACTTTGTCTTGGGGTATTGATCTTCTTCCCACTCAACTCCATTGGCATTGAACTTTCGTTCAAAACCAACACCTTGATTCTTCCGGTGCCTTCCTTGCTTGCGTACAATTTCCTCGAATTGCTTACTCCCGGCAAGGCTCTTGTACACTCCTTTCTCTATAATTCCCTCCAATAGGATATTTTCTTGCTCAAGTGTAACTTGGCTAAGAGAATCATTAGTGGAATCAAGAGAGCTACTAGAAGCAACAATATTGGATTTAACATGATCATTGTTACTACTAGAGGAAGAATCTTTCTTGTTCTTGTTACTAGACTTGACTTGAGGCATGTAAGTGGATAAGAGTAAACTCTTGTCTATGTAAGAAGAACTTTTCTTACGAAGATCATCATTGATTGCTTTTAAGAACTCATGCTCTTGCTCAAGGTTGAGCTTTTCAAAGCGTAATTTCTCATGTGTTCTTAAAAGTTCTCGATGATCTTCTAAGATAGTTTCATGAGCTAACTTAAGAGTGTTTAGTTCTTAGTTAGAGCCTTAATCTTCTCCTTATCATTTTCATTTGTTTTAGCATGATTCATCGACGTTTCATCATAGTATTCATCACTAGAGTTGTCAATAAGTAAATCATCATCACCTAACAAGTCATCTTCATCGCTATTGAAATCAACATACTCGGGGTGTGATACCTTTGGGCCTTTAGCCATGAAGAATGTTCCAACTCCTTCATTTGGTGAGTCAAATATGTCGTACGAGTTGGTTGACACAAGTTCTAGACCGGCAACACCTTCATCTTGAGTATATTCGGAATCGGAGTGATAACTTCTCTCGGAGTGGTTGTCGGAGTCAGAGCCGGATACCCATTCACCAACATGAGCTTGATGTCTTCGTTTTGTGTAGCTCCTTGATGACTTTTCTTTTCTTTCCGAATCCTTGCTTCTCTGTGAGTGTCTTCGTTCATAACGATCATCTCTACTCCTTCTTTCTCTAGATGGCGATTCTTCTCTTCTACTTCTTCTTTTGGGAGAGTCTTCTCTTCTCTTGTAGGGAGCCGTACACTCATTGGAATAGTGTCCGGGTCTTCCAAAGTTATAGCAGTTTCGCTCTCGACTAGAAGATCTTTTGTCATTGTAGGACCTTGACTTGGAGCTTCTATCTTTGCTTCTACTTTTGTAGAACTTGTTGAAGTTCTTCACCATTAAGCTCAATTCTTCATTGAAGGTTTGCTTCTCACTTGATGATGTGAGGGCTTCACATGAGGCTTTGTAAGCTCCACTTGATTTGTTGTGAAGTTCCTCTTTATCCTTGAGTGACATCTCATGAGCAACAATTCTTCCAATGACTTCCGTTGGCTTGAGATCTTTGTAATTGGGCATCATTTGGATCAATGTGCACACGGTATCATATTTTCCATCCAAGGCTCTTAGGATCTTCTTGATGATGAATCTATCGGTCATCTCTTCACTCCCTAAGCCGGCAATCTCATTTGTGATAAGAGTAAGCCTAGAGTACATTTCAGCGACACCTTCACCATCCTTCATTTTGAACTTGTCAAGTTGACTTTGAAGCACATCCAATTTGGATTCCTTGACGGAGTCGGTACCTTCGTGCATATCAATCAAAGTATCCCAAATTTCCTTTGCATTCTCAAGACGACTGATTTTGTTGAATTCTTTGGGGCACAATCCGTTGAAGAGAATATCACAAGCTTGAGCGTTGTATTGCAGCATCTTCAACTCTTCCACGGTAGCTTCACGGTTTGGTTCTTTCCCATCAAAGAAGTCACCTTGCAAGCCAACACACACAATAGCCCAAACGACGGGGTTATGTCCAAGAATATGCATTTTCATTTTATGCTTCCAACTAGCAAAATTAGTACCATCAAAGTAAGGACCTCTACGGTGATAATTTCCCTCGCTAGACGCCATACTCTCCTAGGTTGTGAAACCAAGGCTATGACCACCAAAAGCTATGGAAATCAAAGCAAATGGAGACCAAAGCTCTGATACCACTTGTAGGATCGGAAGTATGTCTAGAGGGGGGGGGGGTGTGATTAGACTACTTGACCAAATAAAAATCTATCCTTTTCCCAATTTTAGTTCTTGGCAGATTTTAGCTATCTTAGCACAAATCAAGCACAATGCAAGCAAGCATGCAAAGAGTATATGAGCAGCGGAAAGTAAAGCATGCAACTTGCAAGAATGTAAAGGGAAGGGTTTGGAGGATTCAAACGCAATTGGAGACACAGATGTTTTTGGCGTGGTTTTGATAGGTGGTGCTATCGTACATCCACGTTGATGGAGACTTCACCCCACGGAGGGTAACAGTTGCGCGAGTCCACGGAGGGCTCCACCCACGAAGGGTCCACGAAGAAGCAACCTTGTCTATTCCATCATGGTCGTCGCCCACGAAGGACTTGCCTCACTAGCGGTAGATCTTCACGAAGTAGGCGATCTCCTTGCCCTTACAAACTCCTTGGTTCAACTCCACAATTTTGTCGGAGGCTCCCAAGTAACACCTAGCCAATCTAGGAGACACCACTCTCCAAGAAGTAACGAATGGTGTGTTGATGATGAACTCCTTGCTCTTGTGCTTCAAATGATAGTCTCCCCAACACTCAACTCTCTCTCACATGATTTGGATTTGGTGGAAAGAAGATTTGAGTGGAAAGCAACTTGGGGAAGGCTAGATATCAAGATTCATATGGTAGGAATGGAATATCTTGAGCTCAACACAAGGGTAGGTGGTTCTCTCTCAGAAAATGTGTATTGGGAGTGAAGATCTGTTTTGATGGCTTTCTTCACGAATGAAGAGTGGGTGGAGGGGTATATATAGCCTCCACACAAAATCTAACCGTTACACACAATTTGCCAAACTTGGTGGGACCGAATCATTAAACTCGGTCGGACCGATTTAGCAAACCTGGTGACCGTTAGGATTTTCGGTGGGACTGAGATGCAACTCGGTAGGACCGATATGGTTAGGGTTAGGGCATAATGTAATCTCGGTGTGACCGATTACACAAACTCGGTGGGACCGATTTTGCTAATAAGCTAACCAAGGGTTGGTCAGGTAAACTCGGTGGGACCGATCCGCTCTTTTCCGTGAGACCGAAACGTTACGAAAGGGAAACAGTGAGTTTACATTGCAATCTCGGTGGGACCGATCGCTCACTTCGGTTGGACCGAAACGTTACGAAGGGAAACAGAGAAATTGCAATCCCATCCTGGTGAGACCGAGATCCCTATCGGTGAAACCGATTTGCTAGGGTTTGTGGCAGTGGCTATGACAAATGAAACTCGGTGGCTCCGGATAGAAAGAATCGGTGGGGCTGAGTTTGACTTTTGGTTTAGATCATATGTGGATATGGAAAGGTAGTTGAGGATATTGGAGCATATCACTAAGCACATGAAGCAAGAGGCTCATTAAGCAACACCTCATCCCTCCTTAATAGTATTGGCCTTTCCTATGGACTCAATGTGATCTTGGATCACTAAAACATAAAATGTAGAGTCTTGTCCTTGAAGTTTGAGCCAATCCTTTGTCCTTTAAATTTTGAGGGATCCACTTTCCTCATCCATGCCATGCCATCCATTGAGCTTTTTCTGAAATATTCATCTTGGAATAATGTTAGCTTAATGAGCTATATGTTGTTAGGAATTACCAAAACCACACAGGGATAGTTGCACTTTCAATATGGTTAAACCGATGTTTATCACAACCCGACACGGTTTTGTCATAAGCCGGCACAGTATGAACGGAGTTATCATTACTCAAGATTGGGGTTATCATTCTTACTACAAAAAGTTGATAAACCAACGATGTGGTTCAAGGTCACAGAGATAGGTTGAATAAAGCATGATTATAAATCACCGGTGTTTATTAACCCGGCCTGGCTTTTGATTATAAGTCGCCAGTATGATGATAAATTATCTGGTGTTTGTTAAACCGGCCTGGCTTTTGACTATAGGTCGCCAGTATGATGATAAATTATCCGGTGTTTGTTAAACCAGCCTGGCTTTTGACTATAAGTCGCCAGTATATTTGTATTGCGCCATTGGAATCATGCGCTTATAAATCATTGGGTTATATTATTCAAATAGCCAAACTTGGCTGAATTTTCATTATGATATTGAATGAATAAGGCTTTCATACCGAATTATATTATCTTGAATAGCCAACATGGCTGGATTTTTATTATGGTTATTAATAACCGGTATTATTGAGGTTTTCAAAGTCGCTTTAGTGCAATGGCTATTATTTTATCAAAGGATATGATTTATTCTACAATGGAAGGAATAGTCCCGAGTCGCTACAGGCTTACAACCCGGCACTTGGGGGCTACATTATTCAAATTGAGATTACATGCAAGTCTCATGTCGCTGTAAGCATGCACCATGACACTTGGGGGCTAATGCAAAGTCATGTTTATTGGCCTTATTAAAGACCCAACTCATCACATCATAATGAGCCGGCCCTTGGGGGCTACCAATTGCTCCTGTCAACAATTCAAGCCCTATGATGGGGGTTACATTATATGATGTTCTTTTCAAAGAAGTATACATAAAGTACCAGCTCAATATTATCTTACTGAGCCGACCCTTGGGAGCTACATGTTGCTGTTCAAATCTAGATGATCATATTTATAAAGTCCCTGCTCATTATTGCATAATGACCCAGCCCTTGGAGGCTACACTGGTTGAAGTTTTTTGAACATCAGGCAATTACAAAGTCCCAGGTTGCTGCAAGCATGACAACCCGACACTTGGGGGCTACATATATGGAGTATTCAATTTTTACTAGTGACTGAGATGAACAACATGGATTTCTTCAAAGTGGCAGTAATTATATGGAAATAAGTCTCAAGCCATCACTTTGTTCTGTCAAAGACTTGGGGGCTACAGGTAATATGGATATAAGGGAGAAAAATCTTCAAATTCTCAATTCTGAGCAAACCAGATTAACCCGGTGTCTGCAACAATTATGACCCGACATTGGTGACAATTATGAATCGGTGCCATCCATATTTACAATCCGGCAATTTTGGTAATATTAATCCGGCAAGTTTTACATCTTCAAACCGGCTGAATATCAGATGAGTATTTCAAGACCCATATTTCTTAAACCAGTGTTTAGAAGCCGACTCAAGTGGATTATTCTTCACAATATTTTTCTATGAGAAACCAACGTCAGCAATTTGAGTATGAAGCTGGTTATTGACCTGGATTTTCTAGAAGAAGGAAATGACAAAGAATTAAGGATGATCAGGTGCTGGTTTACAAGAATTCTTAACCCGGAGCACAACCTGTCAAATTTGTTCTTGTGTTTATTTTGCAGCATAAGTTTACCATGGATAAATCCAAGCTAAACTTGGGGGCTAATGTCGGGGATATACCCCGCGGCGTAAACCGGCCGGAAGGATAAACTGGCCGGACTTGGCGGTTCACCGGCAACCCGCACAGACCAGACGGTTTACAAGACCTGACTGAACATTATGATTCACTAGTAACCCGGCGGGCGGGACAGACGGTGACAAGGCCCAAGGCCCAGAAGGCCGGTTCATGTTATGGTGGGCCAGTTTAAGAGGAAAGGCATGACGAATATTTACCTTACAAGGAGTTAAGACCAGGACTTGTATCCGGTTTGTATTAGAGATAGACTAGTCCTAATCCTAATAGGACTCCACATGTAACCCGCCCTTCAACTTATATAAGGAGGGGCAGGGCTCCCCAAAGAGGGAGAAGAAACAAGGGATAAGCTACGAGCAAGAAGAAACAATCTTAGGGCTAGACACAAAGAGGAGAGCCGGTTTATGGAGACTCCCTCATGATGATAATGAGACCTAGCCTCAAACAGCATGTAGGGTTATTACCGAATGATGTTTCCCGGGGCCCGAAGCTGTCTAAATCCCTGTCTTGTGTTGCGTCTCTCGATTCCGCTCAACCCCTCTCAAGCTACCACACAGATGCATTGGCCTCACGACTAAGTCCTCACCCTAGGACATCTGCCGTGACAATTCCACGACACCGCCCTTGTCTGATCCCTCTTCTTCGGAACTCTCAAGTTGATCATTGAACGCTATGGAAAAAGAGGCAACAAAGTGCTCGATGGTGCAAGGTAAGAGCTATGCTCGCACCTCGTGCCTATGTCTTCACATCAGGCCATAGTTTTTTCTTTGTCTCCCTAGCCCGCCCCTGTCTGAACCCTCTTCTTTAGAACCCTCGAGTTTGTCATCAAGCACTATGGCGGAAGAGGCAATAGAGCACTCGACGGTGGAAGGTACATCGTGCCGCCGCCACTGCTTGGTCAACTACTTCAACCCCGTGTGGTTGGATCATGATTCAGATGCCCGGAGACTTGAAAAACTCATCCAAAACAAAGAACCCTAGCCTCTGGAAGGCATCCGAAGGGGGAATCAGCAAGGAGGAAATCGCCACCATCACCACCTTGTGCAAGGGGGTGTCAGCAAAAGCCTAAACAAACAGTGCCGTAGAGCTAGTGGATTGACATATCTTAATTTATTGCACTCCTTGTAGACTCAAATTATGAAAGCATGTATAGCTATTTCTTTATGTGCATAAATATTTAAGTGATTGCCAACATCTATCAGGAATTAAAAGGCATGACCGGTTAGATTAGTTTATGTGGAAAGTTAGAAGTGTTGTGTCCGGAGTAACTCGTGGCAATAGGCAATTTATGTTATTTGTAGTGGGAAAACCTGTTTAACTACTTCTTTCATCACTCTATCCATGTTTGTGATTGCTGAATTTGGTGCTTTCCCTGACATGCACATAAAAAAAATTCTCAAACAACCACTTGAATGTTCTTATGTTTTCATTCTGCATCAAACCTCACGCAAATAGGCAATTGTCTCCATGTCCATTAATGCCTACAAGTGAAGCAAATTTCAACTTATATTTGTTTGTCTTGTAGGTTGTATCAAAGCTCACACAATCTCCATATTTCTGGTAATATCTGATTCTAGTTCTATCTGCACAAAATATGTTTCTTGCCTTGACATTTTCATCCATATCAATTGTATAATACTCCCCGAACACATCTTCTGCTTGTTTATGTTCAAAGTACTGCTGAACCTGCATCATTTCATTTAGGCCTGATTCCCTTATTATCTTTGTCCTTTTATTCCTGACATGTTTATATGTGTATGGTAGATCTTTAAGTTGTCCCCTCATGAACAGACAGTATCGCCATAATCTTCCCATTTGAAATATTGACTGAGTTGCATGTCCTTAGCATTAATTTCTCATTTAATGTCATAAACTTGCGCGGCCTTAGAAATCTCCTTTCACAAGGTGGACTCAACTCATGGTTATGGTCTAGTATTATCTATGTTAGGGCCATGTTATGGTCAACGCCCCATTTATTTTTGTAGCAATCATCTCAGCTCTGCAGTTTTTCCTTGTTATTAAGTTTCTTCTTCTTCCTTTTATCATTTCTTTGTTTTCGGGCTCTTTTCTGTCTTTATTGTATTTCCTTCTTTTAACTCCAACCTTTGGTTTGTTCTCACTCCTATTCTGATCATTTTTCTCTCGTGGTTTCCCTGATTTGTTGAATTTGGAGTATGGGGTGGTTCATGCTAGATTGTTAATCATGTTGCTTGTTAGTTGCAAGCATACTGCATTATTCTTTCCGATGAAATTGGTGCTAATCTTGTCTCCATTTTTTTCTTCCGAGAATGACTTGTCAGCAATTTTAACTAAAATGTAAATCTTAGGAATAGTGTACGAACAATGCAAGAGTACTCCTGGTTTATAGTCCAAGTTTTTTTATGGCCCGCTGTTTCTTCCACTTAGTTGCCGGTCTGTACTATGGTCCAAGTTTTTTTATGGCTTGGCTTATGGTCCAAGTTTATTATGGCCTGCAAGAGTACTCCTGGCTTATGTATGACACCAATGAAAGTGCTCTAAATGACAGCCTCTCACAACATGAAGGTACTAAACTACTAATCTATCTATTTTGACTGAGTAAATTGCACAAAACCACCACTTTGAAGGCTAGGTTTGCGAAAACCACTACAATACATTTTTTTTTGCAGAAAACACCATGTCTTCGGTAATCTTTTTGCAGAAAGCACTGATCGGCGGATCGGGCTCAGTTAAGCTTGTTTATGACAGGTGGGGCCCTTTTTTTGCGTACGTGGCACCGTCGTCCGTCCCGACAGCCGTTAGATGGTGTTTGACGGTGCCATGTGCCTCCATCTCCCATCTGTTCGTTTCCCCCCTCGTCTCCTACCTCATCGCGTCTGCATTCTTCCCCACTCTCCTGCCGCTCTCTCCCCTCCTCGCGTCGCATAGGCAGATGGCTACTCCGGCGAAAGCAAACGGTGTTGGCGGCGGCGGTCCTCCTGGCAGTGGCGCAGGCGATGCGGATCCCGACCCAGGCGGTGAGCTCTGCGGGAGCTCGAACCCTAGCAAGGCGACGTGAGATGCGGAGGTGCAATATTCGGTGGAATACACGACGGCTAGATCTTTCGCCGCGGCGGTCAAGACGACTCCGAATGGAAGCCACCACATCGCCTCATCCTTCGGCGGTGTATAGTGAGATTCCCTTCCCTTATCCATTACATTCTGTGAAATTATCAGGTCCATTTCTAGGGCTAGGGTTAGCGTGTAGTGATATCCCCTTCCCCATCTCCATTGCATTGTTGGGCCTATGCTTGTTATTGCGATGATTTCTTTCTGAAATTAACTCATTATGTTTAAATTAGGTGTTGTGTGTGTCTTATTTAGTTGAAATAATCTATGGTTATATAGTTGGAATTAGGTGATGTGTTGATCTGTATTGCAGCAGTTCTTAATGAACCAAAGCTAGGGTTATTGCAGTGTTTTGGTTTGTACTACATTGGTTACTTAAGCAACCCAAAGCTTTGTATTGTTGCTGTCCTGCTTTTTCATAAGTGTTATAATTGAAAACTTATACAACACTATGTTTCTTTATAAATTTGCAGTATGGATGATGAGGTTTTGGAATTGAGGATGCATTTTCATGACAGAGATAATCTTGAGAGAACTATGATGCTGTCAGACATCACATTTTACGATCTAGTTGCACTGATAGAGACTGAAGGATATGGGGTGAGGGATTACATGTACTATGTGAAGGATCCTGGCCTACGGATAGAATGAATGCAATAAATAGAGGATGATGACATGCTGGAGGAAATTCTAGACCACATAGTACAACAAAAGCAGAAGATCTTCGATGTGACAGTTGTTAGGGCCAGTTCCCCCAAACCTGCACATATAAATTGCAGTGCTAATGTTATTGAGCAGAAGATCCCTCTGCAGGAAATTGCAGAGCCCCAACTGTATCAGGTAGATGAAGAAGGAGTGTTGTTCAATGCACATCCTAGTTCAGTTTCAAACACAACAGCAGAAGTAGCAGAAGAAGAACCATTACCAATACAGTTTCAAACACAACAGAGCCTAAACAATTCAGAGGAGCAACTGCAAATATAAAAAGTTATGGAGGAGACAAGGAGAAAGGAAATTGCAATGTTTAGGAAGAATGAGAAGGAAAAAGAGAAGGCCACTCCTTTGAAAAGGAAAGCTGTAGTTATGGACAATGAAGAGGACAGTGATGATGATAATTTGTCAGAATATGGGGATATCCTTGCTATGCTTGAGGAAATGAAAAAACAGAGGGATGATCCATTACTGCATTCTGAAGGGGACACAGATGTTGAGGATATGTAGGATACAGATGAGGAGGAGGAACTGTATGACCCATCAGGTGAAGAAGAGGATGGTGATGATCAAGAGGAGGTGGAATTGGAGGAATTGGAGGAAGAGGTGCAAGAGGAGCAACACAATGAAGAGGAGCAAGAGAGTGGGCAACATATTGAGAAGAAGAATAAGGCCAAGAGACACAGAAAAGGGCCAACTAGCAGATCACATGGAAGTGTAGAGCAAATGTTTGACGATGACTGGATAGCATCAGATGATGAGGACAAAAAACCATTAGACCTGGGTTTGGAAGATGATGATGGTGCTGATGAAGGAAATATGCCCTAGAGGCAATAATAAAGTTATTATTTATTTCCTTATATCATGATAAATGTTTATTATTCATGCTAGAACTGTATTAACCGGAAACACAATACTTGTGTGAATACATAGACAAACAGAGTGTCACTAGTATGCATCTACTTGACTAGCTCGTTAATCAAAGATGGTTATGTTTACTAACCATTGACATGAGTTGTCATTTGATTAATGGGATCACATCATTAGAAGAATGATGTGATTGACTTGACCCATTCCGTTAGTTTAGCACTCGATCGTTTTGTATTCTGCTATTGCTTTCTTCAGGACTTATACATGTTCCTATGACTATGAGATTATGCAACTCCCGTTTACCGAAGCAACACTTTGTGTGCTACCAAACGTCACAACATAACTGGGTGATTATAAAGGTGCTCTACAGGTGTCTCCGAAGGTACTTGTTGGGTTGGCGTATTTCGAGATTAGGATTTGTCACTCTGATTTTCGGAGAGGTATCTCTGGGCCCACTCGGTAATGTACATCACTATAAGCCTTGCAAGCATTGCAACTAATAAGTTAGTTGCGGGATGATGTATTACAGAACGAGTAAAGAGACTTACCGGTAACTAGATTGAACTAGATATTGAGATACCGACGATCGAATCTCGGGCAAGTAACACACCGATGACAAAGGGAACAACGTATGTTGTTATGCGGTTTGACAAATAAAGATCTTCGTAGAATATGTGGGAGCCAATATGAGCATCCAGGTTCCGCTATTGGTTATTGACCGGAGACGTGTCTCGGTCATGTCTACATAGTTCTCGAACCCGTAGGGTTCGCACGCTTAAAGTTAGATGGTAGTTATATTATGAGTTTATGTGTTTTGATGTACCGAAGATAGTTCGGAGTCTCGGATGTGATCACGGACATGACGAGGAGTCTCAAAATGGTCGAGACATAAAGATTGATATATTGGAAGCCTATATTTGGATATTGGAAGTGTTCCAGGTGGGATTTTACCGGAGTATCGGGGGTTACCGGACCCCCCGGGGGGTTTAATGGGCCTACATGGGCCTTAGTGGAAAAGAGGAGGGGCGGCCAGGGCAGGCCGCGCGCCCCTGCCCCTCTAGTCCGAATTGGACAATGAGGGGGGGGGGGCTTTCCTTCCTATCTCCCTCCTCCTTCCCCCTTCTCCTACTCCAACTAGGAAGGGAGGGAGCCCTACTCCCGATGGGAGTAGGACTCCTCCTGGCGCGCCTCCTCCTGGCCGGCCGCCTCTCCCCCCTTGCTCCTTTATATACGGGGGCATGGGGCACCCCATAGACACAACAATTGATCATTGATCTTTTAGCCGTGTGCGGTGCCCCCCTCCACCATAGCGCACCAAGATAATATCGTAGCGGTGCTTAGGCGAAGCCCTGCGTCGATAGAACATCATCATCTTCACCATGCCGTCGTGCTGACGGAACTTTCCCTCAAAGCTCGGCTGGATCAGAGTTCGAGGGACGTCATCGAGCTGAACGTGTGCTGAACTCGGAGGTGTTGTACGTTCGGTACTTGATCGGTCGGATCGTGAAGACGTATGACTACATCAATGGTGTTGTGCTAACGCTTCCGCTTTCGGTCTATGAGGGTACGTGGACAACACTCTCCCCTCTCGTTGCTATGCATCACCATGATCCTGTGTGTGTGTAGGAATTTTTTTGAAATTACTACGTTCCCCAACAATGGCATCCAAGCCTGGTTTTATGCGTAGATGTTATATGCACAAGTAGAACACAAGTGAGTTGTGGGCGATACAAGTCATACTGCTTACCAGCATGTCACACTTTGGTTCAACGGTATTGTTGGATGAAGCGGCCCGGACCGAAATTACGCGTACGCTTAGGCGAGACTGGTTCTACCGACGTGCTTTGCACACATGTGGCTGGCGGGTGTCAGTTTCTCCAACTTTAGTTGAATCGAGTATGGCTACGCCCGGTCCTTGAGAAGGTTAAAACAACACTAACTTGACGAACTATCGTTGTGGTTTTGATGCGTAGGTAAGAACGGTTCTTGCTAAGCCCGTAGCAGCCGCGTAAAACTTGCAACAACAAAGTAGAGGACGTCTAACTTGTTTTTGCAGGGCATGTTGTGATGTGATATGGTCAAGGCACGATGCTAAATTTTATTATATGAGATGATCATGTTTTGTAACCGAGTTATCGGCAACTGGCAGGAGCCATATGGTTGTCGCTTTATTGTATGCAATGCAATCGCCCTGTAATGCTTTACTTTATCACTAAGCGGTAGCGATAGTCGTAGAAGCATAAGTTGGCGAGACGACAACGGTGCTACAATGGAGATCAAGGTGTCGCGCCGGTGACAATGGTGATCATGACGGTGCTTCGAAGATGGAGATCACAAGCACAAGATGATGATGGCCATATCATACCACTTATATTGATTGCATGTGATGTTTATCTTTTATGCATCTTATCTTGCTTTGATTGACTGTAGCATTATAAGATGATCTCTCACTAAATTATCAAGGTATAAGTGTTCTCCCTGAGTATGCACCGTTGCGAAAGTTCTTCGTGCAGAGACACCACGTGATGATCGGGTGTGATAGGCTCTACGTTCAAATACAACGGGTGCAAAACAGTTGCACACGCGGAATACTCGGGTTAAACTTGACAATCCTAGCATATGCAGATATGGCCTCGGAACACTGAGACCAAAAGGTCGAGCGTGAATCATATAGTAGATATGATCAACATAGTGATGTTCACCATTGAAACTACTCCATCTCACGTGATGATCGGACATGGTTTAGTTGATTCGGATCACGTGATCACTTAGAGGATTAGACGGATGTCTATATAAGTGGGAGTACTTAAGTAATATGATTAATTGAACTTAAATTTATCATGAACTTAGTACCTGGTAGTATTTTGCTTATCTATGTTGATTGTAGATAGATGGCCCGTGCTGTTGTTCCGTTGAATTTTAATGCGTTCCTTCAGAAAGCAAAGTTGAAAGATGATGGTAGCAATTACACGAACTGGGTCCATAACTTGAGGATTATACTCATTGCTGCACAGAAGAATTACGTCCTGGAAGCTCCGCTAGGTGCCAGACCTGCTGCAGGAGCAACATCAGATGTTATGAACGTCTGGCAGAGCAAAGATGATGACTACTCGATAGTTCAGTGTGCCATGCTTTACGGCTTAGAACCGGGACTTCAACGACGTTTTGAACGTCATGGAGCATATGAGATGTTCCAGGAGTTGAAGTTAATATTTCAAGCAAATGCCTGGATTGAGAGATATGAAGTCTCCAATAAGTTCTATAGCTGTAAGATTGAGGAGAATAGTCCTGTCAGTGAGCATATATTCAGAATGTCTGGGTATAACAATCACTTGATTCAACTGGGAGTTAATCTTCCGGATGATAGCGTCATTGACAGAATTCTTCAATCACTGCCACCAAGCTACAAGAGCTTCGTGGTGAACTATAACATGAAAGGGATGGATAAGACGATTCCCGAGCTCTTCGCAATGCTAAAGGTTGCGGAGGTAGAAATCAAGAAGGAGCATCAAGTGTTGATGGTTAACAAGGCCACCAGTTTCAAGAAAAGGGGCAAAGGGAAGAAGAAGGGGAACTTCAAGAAGAATAGCAAACAAGTTGCCGCTCAGGAGATGAAACCCAAGTCTGGACCTAAACCTGAGACTGAGTGCTTCTACTGCAAACAGACTAGTCACTGGAAACGGAACTGCCCCAAGTATTTGGCGGATAAGAAGGATGGCAAGGTGAACAAAGGTATATGTGATATACATGTTATTGATGTGTACCTTACTAATGCTCGCAGTAGCGCCTAGGTTTTTGATACTAGTTCTGTTGCTAATATTTGCAACTCGAAACAGGGACTACGGATTAAGCGAAGATTGGCTAAGGACGAGGTGACAATGCGCGTGGGAAATGGTTCCAAAGTCGATGTGATCGCGGTCGGCACGCTACTTCTACATCTACCTTCGGGATTAGTTTTAGACCTGAATAATTGTTATTTGGTGCCAGCGTTGAGCATGAACATTATATTTGGATCTTGTTTGATGCGAGATGGTTATTCATTTAAATCCGAGAATAATGGTTGTTCTATTTATATGAGTAATATCTTTTATGGTCATGCACCCTTGAAGAGTGGTCTGTTTTTGTTGAATCTCGATAGTAGTGATACACATATTCATAATATTGAAGCCAAAAGATGCGGAGTTGATAATGATAGTGCAACTTATTTGTGGCACTGCCGTTTAGGTCATATTGGTGTAAAGCGCATGAAGAAACTCCATACTGATGGACTTTTGGAACCACTTGATTATGAATCACTTGGTACTTGCGAACCGTGCCTCATGGGCAAGATGACTAAAACGCCGTTCTCCGGAACTATGGAGCGAGCAACAAATTTGTTGGAAATCATACACACAGATGTATGTGGTCCGATGAATGTTGAGGCTCGCAGCGGGTATCATTATTTTCTCACCTTCACAGATGATTTGAGCAGATATGGGTATATCTACTTAATGAAACATAAGTCTGAAACATTTGAAAAGTTCAAAGAATTTCAGAGTGAAGTTGAAAATCATCGTAACAAGAAAATAAAGTTTCTACAATCTGATCATGGAGGAGAATATTTGAGTTACGAGTTTGGTCTTCATTTGAAACAATGCGGAATAGTTTCGCAACTCACACCACCCGGAACACCACAACATAATGGTGTGTCCGAACAGCGTAATCGTACTTTACTAGATATGGTGCGATCTATGATGTCTCTTACTGGTTTACCGCTATAATTTTGGGGTTATGCTTTAGAGACGGCTGCATTCACATTAAATAGGGCACCATCGAAATCCGTTGAGACGACGCCTTATGAACTGTGGTTTGGCAAGAACCAAAGTTGTCGTTTCTTAAAGTTTGGGGCTGCGATGCTTATATGAAAAAGCTTTAACCTGATAAGCTCGAACCCAAATCGGAGAAATGTGTCTTCATAGGATACTCAAAGGAAACTGTTGGGTACACCTTCTCTCACAGATCTGAAGGCAAGACTTTTGTTGCTAAATTTGGATCCTTTCTAGAGAAGGAGTTTCTCTCGAAAGAAGTGAGTGGGAGGAAAGTAGAACTTGATGAGGTAACTATACATGCTCCCTTATTGGAAAGTAGTTCATCACAGAAACCGGTTCCTATGACACCTACACCAATTAGTGAGGAAGTTAATGATGATGATCATGAAACTTCGGATCAAGTTATTACTGAACCTCGTAGATCAACCAAAGTGAGATCCGCACCAGAGTGGTGCGGTAATCCTGTTCTGGAGGTTATGTTACTAGACCATGGCGAACCTACGAAGTATGAAGAAGCGATGGTGAGCCCAGATTCCGCAAAATGGCTTGAGGCCATGAAATCTGAGATGGGATCCATGTATGAGAACAAAGTGTGGACTTTGGTTGACTTGCCCGATGATCGGCAAGCCATTGAGAATAAATGGATCTTCAAGAAGAAGACTGACGCTGACCTTAATGTTACTGTCTATAAAGCTCGACTTGTTGCAAAAGGTTTTCGACAAGTTCAAGGGGTTGACTATGATGAGACTTTCTCACCCGTAGCGATGCTTAAGTCTGTCCGAATCATGTTCGCACTTGCCGCATTTTATGATTATGAAATTTGGCAAATGGATGTCAAAACTGCATTCCTGAATGGATTTCTAGAAGAAGAGTTATATATGATGCAACCGGAAGGTTTTGTCGATCCAAAGGGAGCTAACAAAGTGTGCAAGCTCCAGCGATCCATTTATGGACTGGTGCAAGCCTCTCGGAGTTGGAATAAACGCTTTGATAGTGTGATCAAAGCATTTGGTTTTATACAGACTTTTGGAGAAGCCTGTATTTACAAGAAAGTGAGTGGGAGCTCTGTAGCATTTCTGATATTATATGTGGATGACATATTGCTGATTGGAAATGATATAGAATTTCTGGATAGCATAAAGGGATACTTGAATAAGAGTTTTTCAATGAAGGACCTTGGTGAAGCTACTTACATATTGGGCATCAAGATCTATAGAGATAGACTAAGACGCTTAATTGGACTTTCACAAAGCACATACCTTGACAAAGTTTTGAAGAAGTTCAAAATGGATCAAGCAAAGAAAGGATTCTTGCCTGTGTTACAAGGTGTAAAGTTGAGTAAGACTCAATGCCCGACCACTGCAGAAGATAGAGAGAAGATGAAAGATGTTCCCTATGCTTCAGCCATAGGCTCTATCATGTATGCAATGCTGTGTACCAGACCTGATGTGTTCCTTGCTATAAGTTTAGCAGGGAGGTACCAAAGTAATCCAAGAGTGGATCACTGGACATCGGTCAAGATCATCTTGAAATACCTGAAAAGGACTAAGGATATGTTTCTCTTTTATGGAGGTGACAAAGAGCTAGTCGTAAATGGTTACGTCGATGCAAGCTTTGACACTGATCCGGACGATTCTAAATCGCAAACCGGATACGTGTGTACATCGAACGGTGGAGCTGTCAGTTGGTGCAGTTCTAAACAAAGCGTTGTGGCAGGATCTACGTGTGAAGCGGAGTACATACTGCTTTAGAAGCAACAAATGAAGGAGTCTAGATGAAGGAGATCATATCCGATCTAGGTGTCATACCTAGTGCATCGGGTCCAATGAAAATCTTTTGTGACAATACTGGTGCACTTGCCTTGGCAAAGGAATCCAGATTTCACAAGAGAACCAAGCACATCAAGAGACGCTTCAACTCCATCCGGGATCTAGTCTAGGTGGGAGACATAGAAATTTGCAAGATACATACGAATCTGAATGTTGCAGACCCGTTGACTAAGCCTCTTCCACGAGAAAAACATGATCAGCACCAAGGCTCCATGGGTGTTAGAATCATTACTGTATAATCTAGATTATTGACTCCAGTGCAAGGGGGAGACTGAAGGAAATATGCCCTAGAGGCAATAATAAAGTTATTATTTATTTCCTTATATCATGATAAATGTTTATTATTCATGCTAGAATTGTATTAACCGGAAACATAATACTTGTGTGAATACATAGACAAACAGAGTGTCACTAGTATGCCTCTACTTGACTAGCTCGTTAATCAAAGATGGTTATGTTTCCTAACCATTGATATGAGTTGTCATTTGATTAACGGGATCACATCATTAGAAGAATGATGTGATTGACTTGACCCATTCCGTTAGCTTAGCACTCGATCGTTTTGTATTCTTCTATTGCTTTCTTCATGACTTATACATGTTCCTATGACTATGAGATTATGCAACTCTCATTTACCGGAGGAACACTTTGTGTGCTACCAAACATCACAACGTAACTGGGTGAGTATATAGGTGCTCTACAGGTGTCTCTGAAGGTACTTGTTGGGTTGGCGTATTTCGAGATTAGGATTTGTCACTCCGATTGTCAGAGAGGTATCTCTGGTCCCACTCGGTAATGCACATCACTATAAGCCTTGCAAGCATTGCAATTAATAAGTTAGTTGTAGGATGATGTATTACAGAACGAGTAAAGAGACTCGTCGGTAACGAGATTGAACTATGTATTGAGATACTGACGATCGAATCTCGGGCAAGTAACATACCGATGACAAAGGGAACAACATATGTTTTTATGCGGTTTGACCGATAAAGATCTTCGTAGAATATGTGGGAGCCAATATGAGCATCCAGGTTCCACTATTGGTTATTGACCGAAGACGTGTCTCGATCATGTCTACATAGTTCTCGAACCTGTAGGGTCCGCACGCTTAAAGTTAGATGACGGTTATATTATGAATTTATGTGTTTTGATGTACCGAAGATAGTTTGGAGTCCCGGATGTGATCACAGACACGACGAGGAGTCTCAAAATGGTCGAGACATAAAGATTGATATATTGGAAGCCTATATTTGGATATCGGAAGTGTTCCAGGTGAAATCAGGATTTTACCGGAGTACAGGGGGTTACCGGAACCCCCCGGGGGTTTAATGGGCCTACATGGGCCTTAGTGGAGAAGAGGAGGGGTGGCCAGGGCAGGCCGCACCCCCTCCCCCTCTAGTCCGAATGGGACAAGGAGGGGGGGCGCCCCCCTTTCCTTCCTCTCCCCCTCCTCCTTCCCCCCTTCTCTTACTCCAACTAGGAAGGGAGGAAGTCCTACTCCCGGTGGGAGTAGGACTCCTCCTGGCGCACCTCCTCCTGGCCGACCGCCTCTCCCCCTTGCTCCTTTATATATGGGGCAGGGGACACCCCATAGATACAACAATTGATCATTGATCTTTTAGCCGTGTGCGGTGCCCCCTCCACCATAGTCCTCCTCGATAATATTGTAGCGGTGCTTAGGCGAAGCCCTGCGTCGGTAGAACATCATCATTGTCACCACGCCGTCATGCTGACGGAACTCTCCCTCAAAGCTCGGCTGGATCGGAGTTCGAGGGACGTCATCGAGCTGAACGTGTGCTGAACTCGGAGGTGCCGTACGTTCGGTACTTGATCGGTCGGATCGTGAAGATGTACGACTACATCAACCATGTTGTGCTAAGGCTTCCGCTTTCGGTCTACGAGGGTACATGGGCAACACTCTCCCCTCTCGTTGCTATGCATCACCATGATCATGTGTGTGCGTAGGAATTTTTTTGGAATTACTACGTTCCCCAACAGCTGAGGCTGGTTTATGTGTTGCCCAATGGTAGGAAGAGCAGAGCAAACAAGATGAAGCCAAGGTTATGGTATGCTGAGGACAGAGCTGACCCACAAGACCAATTTGTGAAGCATCTTTGCTTCATTGGTGTGTACCAGTTCAGAACTGCACTCCAAACCCTGCACATGTCATAGAACAGGAACTATGAGTACCACAGAAACTGCAGTGACAGGGTTATAGCACAGTGCATAGATGAGCAATGCTCTTTTTATATAGCAGCTTCTCATATTGCAAATGAGAAGACATTTACCATTTGAAAGCTATATTTGGTGCACACATGCCCTTCTGTGTCAGAGAGCACCAAAGTCACTGCCAAGTGGGTTGCAAAACATTGTGAGGAGGCAGTGAGGAATGACCCTAACACAACAATAACAACAACAATTAACACGGCAAAGAGCAAATATGGAGTGGATATTTCAACCCACATGGCCTACATGGCTAGGAAGGCAACAAAGAATGTTGTTTTAGGAGATCAAAAGGCCAAATACACCAGGATTAGGGATTATTTACAGGCTGTCCTAGACACCAATCCAGGTTCTAGATGTATTGTGACAACAAAATATATTAGGGAGCATCCTAGCAAGAACCCTAGGTTTGATGGACTGTTCATCTGCCTGAATGGATGCAAAGAAGGGTTCCTCAATGGCTGCAGACCATTCATAGGTAATTGCCTTGTATTGTTGTTTATGCCACTTGTATGTTCTTTCAAGTACTAATCATTTGTGCTAATATTGTAGGTTTAGATGAATGCTTCATAAAGCTCACTACTGGTCAACAAATCCTACCTGCTACTGGAAGAGATGGGAACAACAACATTTTTCCCATTGCTTTTGGAATTGTAGACAAGGGGAACACTGATTCCTGGACCTGGTTTCTATACCAGCTGAGGGTAGCAATAGGTGGGCAATCTGGCCAGTTTGGACAATACACAATCATTTCAGATAGGCAAAAGGTAATATATTTAGTTGTAGTTACTTTCATGTAGTTTCTTTCATGTAGTTGTAGTTACTTTCATGTAGTTGTAGTTACTTAGTTGTACTTGTTTCATACAAGGTCTTTTGAAAGCCATAAATAGAGTCTTCCCCAATTGCCCACAAAGGTTTTGCCTTAGGCATATCTACCAGAACTTTCATATTGCTGGGTTTAGAGGGCCAAAATTAATAAAATACATGGATGCAGCAAGTTACTCATATACTGAACATGGTTTTCAAGTTGCAATGGATGAGTTAAAGAGAGAGTGTGAAGCAACTTGGGTGTGGCTTAGCAAAATACCCAAACACACTTGGGCCAGACATGCCATGGATATGAACTGCAAGACAGACTTAGTTGTTAACAATCTAAGTGAGGTTTTCAATAGGTGGGTCCTAGATGTTAGGGCTAAGCCAATAAGGACCATGGTTGATGGAATTAGGACAAAGTTGATGGTCAAGTTCAATGCAAATCGAACAAAAACTAATACTATCAAATGGGAGATTTGTCCTACATATGCAGAGAAACTGGAAGAAGCAAAGAAGTGGTCTAGGAACTGCCAATCTTTGATGGCTGGACCACATCTTTACCAAGTGACAAGTGGAGAGAAAACATATGTTGTTAACCTGCAGGAAAACACTTGTGGGTGTAGGAAGTGGGATATGACAGCAGTGCCTTGCCATCATGCTGTCTCTGCCATACACAAATCTAAGCTATAGCCAGAGGATTTTGTTCATGATTTTTTTTTCAAAAAACCAATGTACTGCTGCTTACAGTCCCATAATCTATCCAGTACCTGGCCCTGACAAGTGGCAAAGGACAGACAGTAGGGACATTGAGCCTCCAGTCTTCAAAGAACACAAAGGCAGAGCACAAACTAAGAGAAGAAAGGCAGACATGAGAAGCCAGCTCCAAAAGACACTTCAAGGATGGCCTCAATCACTTGTTCTAATTGCAGCAAAGTTGGCCATAGGTACACCAACTGCCATGTTGCTTTGAAGCCTGCACTAGCCATGAGAAAGAACAAGCATGAGGTAAGAAACAATGCAAAACATGCTAAATTACTTGTGTTCTCTATGCATGTAACCAAAATGTTGAATTACTTGTGTTCTCTTTGTAGCCAAGCAGCTCTTGTTACCCACCTGATGCTGCTACTGCTGCCTCATCTGCTGCACCAGCAAGAAGGGTTGCATCTACTGCCACTGCACCAGCACCAGCAAGGAGGACTCCATCTTCTGCCACTGCACCAACACCAGCAAGAACTCCATCTTCTGCCACTGCACCAGCACCAGCAAAGAGAACTCCATCTACTGCCACTGCACCAGCACCAGGAAGGAGTCTCCATCTTCTGCCACTCACCATCAACAAGATCTGCTACTGCTGCTGGAAAGGGTAAGGCTCCAGCCACTAGGGCTTCAACTGCTGCAAAGGGAGCAAGGGCAACTTTCTTGCCTCCAAGACCAAACAGTGGTTCCCAGATAGTCTGAAAGCCAACCCAGAAGATCAAGGACTACCTGACTGCTTCTGGTGCAACATGGGATTGATGTTGTGATCCAAAATATGTTTTACCATGTTGTGCCACTGCTACTATTTTTATGACCAAGTGATCATCAAGTTATGTTCTGGTACTATAATGACCAACTTAGGTTCTGGTACTGTAATGATCAAGTGATGATCAATTAATGTAGTGCTACTCCAGTTATGATCCTTCTGTCAAACTATGGCATTCTAGTAGTCCTGTGATGATGAATTAATCTAGTGCTACTCTAGTTATGATGATGGTGCTACTCTTGTGATGATAATGTTGTGCCTCGACGTCGATAAAAAGACAAAAAAACCCTACTTGATGCCTCGACGTTGATAAAAAGCCAAAAACCCCTACTAGAGCCTACTTGATGCCTCGGGGTCGATAAAAAGCCAAAAAAACCCTAGTTCAACCTACCTGATGCCTCGGCGTCGACAAAAAGCCAAAAACCCTACTTGACCCTACTTGATGCCTCGACGTCGATAAAAAGCCAAAAACCCTAGTTGAGCCTACTTGATGCCTCGGGGTCAATAAAAAGCCAAAAAAGGCCTAGTTCAACCTACCTGATGCTTCGGCATCGACAAAAAGCCAAAAACCCTACTTGACCATACTTGATGCCTCGGCGTCAATAAAAAGCCAAAAGCCCTAGTTGAACCTACCTGATGCCTCGGCGTCGATAAAAAGCGAAAAACCCTAGTTGAGCCTACTTGATGCCTCGACGTCGATAAAAATCCAAAAACCCTAGTTGAACCTACTTGATGCCTCGTCGTCGACAAAAAGCCAAAAACCCTACTTGACCCTACTTGGTGCCTCGGGGTCGATAAAAAGCCAAAAACCCTAGTTCATCCTACTTGATGCCTCGTCGTCGATAAAAAGCCAAAAAAACCTAGTTGACCCTATTTGATGCCTCGGCGTCGACAAAAAGCAAAAAACCACTAATTGACATAACTTGATGCTCACAATCATCAGTTGAGCATAAACATACTTAAGATCAAATTCAACAACTATAAATAGCTTACTAAGCTAAAAAACACCAGTTGCACAGAAACATACTTAAGATCACAATCATCAATTGCAAGCATCTTACTTAAGATCACATTCAGCACCTCCAAATACCACCACATTCAGCATTAGTTCAAATCCATACATAATCATAGTTGAATATTACTACATTACATCACCATAGTTCAGAAGTACTCATAGTTAATAGAATTTAAACTACTATCATTACAACAAATGCCAAACCACACTCTTCAAAAGGTCAGCAAATGCCAAATGATATTGCCCATTCTTCTCTTCCACAACCACCTGCTTATCCATTTATGATGGCCTTGACCCCCTAAAGCTTCACATTGATCTCTTGAACTGTCTTCTTGAGCTCATCAATGTGGTTCTGCAAGTTCTTCCTGTCTTCAGCTAGCTTGAGCTTCATTTTCCTAATGACATCTGCTTGAGCAACTGCTAGGTTCTTAACCATGTCATACTTCTCCTGAAGCTTGTTGGTTTCAAGATCTTTCCTTTCTACCTCTGCCCTCCTTTACTGAGCATCCAAAAGTCCATTGACATCTTCCACCAACTTCTCATAGCTCTCCCGCAGCTTCTTCTTCTCTTGTGTCAAGTCATGAACTACAAATGAATGCATCAGATTTTCCTCATTCCTGTCTCTCTTACTTTCTTCATACATAAACCATAACTTTGCTAATGCATTATCAAGGGTGTTGGGCCAAGCTAGATAAATCCATTCAACTAATCCACAGTTTTTACCTTCCTGAACAAAATCAGAATTAACATAAACAAATACATTAGAATGCTTCCAAGCAACACTATTTAAATACTATCCTCAAATTCAGAGCTTGGGCTTGCTAGCTGAAGAGAGGACTACTTAAACCTGTCCTCATGCTACTTAAACAATGTTGTCCTGCTCTAAAGTAAACAAAATCAATCAAATGACCTAACATGTCAGACTAAACAAGTTGCATCCTCTGTCCTGCTCCAGTAACCCATGCATATTCAGTCTTAAATTATTAATAGCATGCTACACTAAACAAAAGTGACCTAACTTAACAATGTTGCCAGACCAAGGGGAAAAGATGCTGCCAGAGTAGACAATTGCTTCTGATCCACTTTCCTAACTTAAAAATACAACTAAACTTAACAATAAACTGCAATGCCTGCCTCCCCAGTACAGATCCAGAGAAAACTAATCACAATATACCTTCTCAGCATAGCAAAGAAACCTCCTGCCAGTGTGGATTCCTTCGAAAGCAACACGCCTTTTTGCGGCCTTCCCATGTTCATTGCAGAGAACAAGCAACTCCATTTCAGGTCCTACGAAATCGGAGTCTTTAGTGGTAGCAGGGATCTGTAGTGCATAGGAATACCAGACATTTGATCCACATGTCAGCAAACAAGCTCATTCAAGAAGATCCCCCAAATCACTAACCCTAACCCTAAAAATCTGAACTTACCTTAATGATGCCGTCGTCAGAAGCTGAGTTGACGTACTCCACGGTGTGCTCGCTGCTATTGGACCCATCGCTCCAGGACACCATGGCGACGCGGCGGGGGCGCGGCGAGCAAGACAGAGGAGCAAGACAGAGGAGGAGTGAGCGAGAGAGCAGCAAGACAGAGTGGGGAGTGGGGAGTGGGGGCAGCACCGACCGGTCTTTTGACCGGTCCATCAAACAGAGGCACACAGCGCCGTCAAACGTCGTCTAATGACTACTGGGACGGCCGATGGTGCCACGTTGATACGTCTCCAATGTATCTATAATTTATGAAGTATTCATACTATGATATTATCAACCTTGGATGTCTTATATGCATTTATATGCTATTTTATATGGTTTTTGGGACTAACCTATTAACCTAGAGCCCAGTGCCAGCTTCTGTTTTTCCTTGTTTTTGAGTTTTACAGAAAAGGAATATCAAACGGAGTCCAATTGATGTGCCAATTTTTGACGATTTTTATGGACCAAAAGAAGACCCCGGAGTAAAAGAGTTGGGCCAGGAGAGTCCCGGGTCGTCCACGAGGGTGGGGGGTGCCCCCCAGGTGCGTGGGCCTGCCTCGTGGATGCCTCGGGCACCTCCTTGACGTGAGACCGACGCCAAAAATTCCTACAAATACAGAAACCTCGGAAAATTAACCTAGATCGGAAGTTCCTCTACCGCAAGCCTCTATAGCCACGAGAAATCAATCTAGGCCCTCTCCGGCACCCTGCCGGAGGGGGCCATCATCACTGGTGGCCATGGAGGAGTATCCCGGAGAGGCCATCATCGCCATGAAGGCCAAGGACCAGAGGGAGAACCTATCCCCATCCAGGGGGAGGCCATGGAGGAGGAAGCACAAGGGGGAGAACCTCTCTTCCTCTCTCTTGGTGGCACTGGAGTGCCATCAAGAGGGGAATCATCGCCGCGGTGATCGTGTTCATCAAAATCACCATCATCATCACCATCCTCATCTCTTTTACATGGTCCACTCTCCTGCACCCCGCTGTAATCCCTACTTGAACATGGTGCTTTATGCCACATATTATGATCCAATGATGTGTTGCCATCCTATGATGTTTTGAGTAGATATCCTTTGTCTTTGGGTTGATTGATGATCTATATTGGTATGAGTTGTATGTTTTACTTTGGTGTTGTCCTATGGTACCCTCCGTGTCGCGCAAGCGTGAGGGATTCCCCGCTGTAGGGTGTTGCAATACGTTTATGATTCGCTTATAGTGGGTTGCATGAGTGACTGAAACACAAATCGGAGTAAGGGGTTGTTGCGTATGGGATAAAGAGGACTTGATGCTTTAATGCTATGGTTGGGTTTTACCTTAATGATCTTTAGTAGTTGCGGATGCTTGCTAGAGATCCAATCATAAGTGCATATGATCCAAGTAGAGAAAGTATGTTAGCTTATGCCTCTCCCTCATATGAAACTGCAATAGTGATTACCGGTCTTGTTAACGATTGCCTAGGACAATTCCGCACACCAATCCACCATTATTCCACACTTGCTATTTATAATATTTAGTAATATATTCTAACTTCACGATAACAACACCTTATATTTTGGCTCTCCGTTTTCATACAAATTTATCCTCTTCATACCCACAACATAGTTTTATTTCTCGTTGCTAGTTGGAAGCAAACATTCGGTGTACGTAGAGTCGTATCAGTGGCAGATAGGGCTTGAGAGAATATTGATCTTACCTTTAGCTCATTATGGGTTCGACACTCCATACTTATCACTTCCACCTTTGGAAATTGCTATGATGATTCCTTGCACTTGGGGATTATCACACGTACGCAAAAAAGGGCCCCACCTATCATAAACAAGCTTAACTGAGCCCGATCCGCCGATCAGTGCTTTCTGCAAAAAGATTACCAAAGACATGGTGTTTTCTGCTAAAAAATGTATTGTAGTGGTTTTCACAAACCTAGCCTTCAAAGTGGTGGTTTTGTGCAATTTACTCATTTTGACTGCTCGGTGTTGGTGTTTTGGATCTTGGTTTTGATTAGAGACTGTCCTCTGAATGATGGATGTGTTCATACAGTGAAAGTATGCTAGAAGGAGGGCGCGAGTACATCTCCTCCCTTTATATAAAGAGGTTCACTTGAATCCCCAACAAGGCTTACTTGACCCCTAAGCAAGCAACCCTTATCTCTAATTAACCCTAAGACTAATGGGCTAAACCGCCAGCCCATGCCCATTAGACCCATTACGTACTCTAACACTACACCCCACCTCGACATGCAGCTTGACCTCGAGGTGCAACCTAAGCAACTTATAACCATGACTCGACGCAACACAAACCTAACACCTAAAAACAAGCCTTTTGCATCTCGGCTTGTTTTATTACTCTCAACCTGAAATGGACTGGGACACTTTATTTTGGACCCCGGAACATAAAGTGAACACCATCCGCACGTCGGACGTGCACGTGTACAGCCACCTGGATCCCATGGACACCATCTGGACAAAAAGGAGTGCATGTGTATGGCCACCTGAAAGTGGTCGCAAGAGCGACCAGCAGAGGCGCCCTCGCGGAGGCCGGTGGTGGAATGCAATGGTGCTACGCGGTGCGCTCTTGTCGGTGACACCATGCCTTCTCCCAGCCGGACTGCTGTTGGTCTGCACCGCACAGAGAAGAGTGGAGGGCTTTCCATGGATAATGGCGAGGAGGGGTGCACCCTCCCAACCGCCGATGTCCGTGGGGAAAATAGCATGCCCGCCGCCCATGGGGAAAATCGCATGCCCAAGATCCCCGACGGAGCGGACGAGATCGAGGTCCTTTGCGCAACGAAGCACAACTAGGAGGAGCGGCAGCTGCAGACCATGCATCTCCCGCACTGCCGACGCCGTCGCCCTCGCTGTTCTGCGTGGATGACACGTACCCGCCTGTCGTCCACACCCAGCCACCACCGAGATTCTCCAAGCTAGATTTCGCAACCTACGACATCATATACTACAACCCAGAGAGTTAGGGGCTTGGCCCAGTTATCTTATCATTATTAGGGGCTTGGCCCAGTTATCATATTTGAAGATTATTATAAACTCATGTAAGGACCCGTTTTGGGATTGAAGCAATCATATTTGCTCGGCTTCCTGAAGGGAGCCAGGAGACCTAACCCTAGCCGCCGCCTCCTGCGGCCTCTCTCTCTCTCTCTCGCGCGCGACGGCGCCTCAGTGCCGGCGGCCTTGTCTTCCTCCATGCCAAGCCCCCTTCCACCCTAAAACCTACAAGCTAGACCTGGTAGGATCCCTCCTATCAATCTGGTATCAGGTGGCTCAGGCTCGATCATGTCCGCGCCATCGCCCACTGATACGTCTCCAACGTATCTATAATTTTTTATTGTTCCATGCTATATTATATTCTGTTTTGGACATTAATGGGCTTTATTATACACTTTTATATTATTTTTGGGACTAACCTATTAACCGGAGGCCCAGCCCATAATTGCTGTTTTTTTGCCTATTTCACAGAAAAAGAATATCAAACGGAGTCCAAACAGAATGAAACATTCGGGAACGTGATTTTTGGAACGAGCGTGATCCAGAGGACTTGGACCCTATGTCAAGACATCAACTAGGAAGGCACGAGGTAGGGGGTGCGCCTACCCTCCCTCGGCGCGCCCTCCACCCTCGTGGGCCCCATGTTGCTCCACCGATGTACTTCTTCCTCCTATATATACCTACGTACCCCCAAACTACCAGATACGGAGCCAAAAACCTAATTCCACCGCCGCAACCTTCTGCACTCATGAGATCCCATCTTGGGGCCTTTTCCGGAGCTCCGCTGGAGGGGGAATCAATCACAGAGGGCTTCTACATCAACACCATAGCCTCTCTGATGATGTGTGAGTAGTTTACCTCAGACCTTCGGGTCCATACTTATTAGCTAGATGGCTTCTTCTCTCTCTTTGGATCTCAATACAAAGTTATCCACGATTCTCGTGGAGATCTATTCGATGTAATCTTCTTTTGCGGTGTGTTTGTTGAGATCGATGAATTGTGTGTTTATGATCAAGTTTATCTATGAACAATATTTGAATCTTCTCTGAATTCTTTTATGTATGATTGGTTATCTTTGCAAGTCTCTTCGAATTATCAGTTTGGTTTGGCCTACTAGATTGATCTTTCTTGCAATGGGAGAAGTGCTTAGCTTTGGATTCAATCTTGTGGTGTCCTTTCCCAGTGACAGTAGGGGCAGCAAGACACGTATTCTATTGTTTCCATCGAGGATAACAAGATGGGGTTTATATCATATTGCATGAGTTTATCCCTCTACATCATGTCATCTTACTTAAAGCGTTACTCTGTTTTTATGAACTTAATACTCTAGATGCATGCTGGATAGCGGTCGATGTGTGTAGTAATAGTAGTAGATGCAGGCAGGAGTCGGTCTACTTGTCTCGGACGTGATGCCTATATACATGATCATACCCAGATATTCTCATAACTATGCTCAATTCTATCAATTGGTCAACAGTAATTTGTTTACCCACCGTAATATTTATGCTCTCGAGAGAAGCCACTAGTGAAACCTATGGCCCCCGGGTCTATTTTCCATCATATTAATCTTCCAACACTTAGCTATTTTTATTGCCTTTTATTTTACTTTGCATCTTTATCATAAAAATACCAAAAATATTATCTTATCATATCTATCAGATCTCACTTTCGTAAGTGACCGTGAAGGGATTGCCAACCCCTTTCTCGCGTTGGTTGCACGGAATTTATTTGTTTGTGTAGGTGCGAGGGACTCGTGCGTGGCCTCCTAACGGATTGATACCTTGGTTCTCAAAAACTGAGGGAAATACTGATGCTGCTTTACTGCATCACCCTTTCCTCTTCAAGGGAAAACCAACGCAATGCTCAAGAGGTAGCAAGAAGGATTTTTGGCGCCGTTGCTGGGGAGGCTTACGCCAAGTCAAGTCAAGATTTGCTCTCCGACAACGAGCCATTTTTGGCGCCGTTGCCGGGGAGTCTACGCAAAAGTCAACATACCAAGTCCCCATCACAAACCCTTATCTCCCGCATTACATTATTTGCCATTTGCCTCTTGTTTTCCTCTCCCCCACTTCACCCTTGCCGTTTTATTCGCCCTCTCTTTTCCGTTCGCCTCTTTTTCTCTTGCTTCTTGTTTGCTCGTGTGTTGGATTGCTTGCTTGTCACGATGGCTCAAGATAATACTAAATTGTGTGACTTTACCAATACCAACAACAATGATTTTCTTAGCACTCTGATTGCTCCTCTTACCGATACTGAATCTTGTGAAACCAATACTGCTTTATTGAATCTTTTCATGAAAGATCAATTCGCCGGCCTTCCTAGTGAAGATGCCGCTACCCATCTAAATAGCTTCGTTGATTTGTGTGATATGCAAAAGAAGAAAGATGTGGATAATGATATTGTTAAATTGAAGCTATTTCCTTTTTCGCTTAGATATCGTGCTAAGGCTTGGTTTTCATCTCTGCCTAAAAATAGTATTGATTCTTGGAATAAGTGCAAAGATGCTTTTATCTCTAAGTATTTTCCTCCCGCTAAGATCATCGCTCTTAGAAACGATATTATGAATTTTAAGCAACTTGATCATGAACATGTTGCACAAGCTTGGGAGAGGATGAAATTAATGATACGTAATTGCCCTACACATGGTTTGAATTTGTGGATGATTATACAAAAAATTTATGCCGGATTGAATTTTGCTTCTAGAAACCCTTTAGATTCGGCCACGGGAGGCACTTTTATGGAAATCACTTTAGGAGAATCTACTAAACTCCTAGATAATATTATGCTTAATTATTCTCAATGGCACACTGAAAGATCTACTAATAAGAAGATGCATGTGATAGAAGAAATTAATATTTTGAATGGAAAGATGGATGAACTTATGAAATTATTTGCTACTAAAAGTGTTTCTTCTGATCCTAATGATATGCCTTTGTCTACTTTGATTGAGAATAATAATGAATCTATGGATGTGAATTTTGTTGGTAGGAATAATTTTGGTAACAACGCGTATAGAGGAAACTTTAATCCTAGGCCGTACCCTAGTAATTCCTCTAATAATTATGGTAATGCCTACAACAATCCTTATGGAAACTTTAATAAGATGCCTTCTGAATTTGAGACTAGTGTTAAAGAATTTATGAATTCGCAAAAGAATTTCAATGCTTTGCTTGAAGAAAAATTGCCTAGGATTGATGAATTGGCTAGGAACATTGATAGAATTGTTGATTCTTTGAAACTTAGATCTATTCCACCTAAGCATGATATAAATGAGTCTCTCAAAGCCATGAGAATTTCCATTGATGAGTGCAAAGAAAGAACCGCTAGGATGCGTGCTAAGAAAGATTGCTTTGTGAAAGCGTGTTCTTCTAATTTCTATGAAAATAAGGATGAAGATCTAAAAGTTATTGATGTGTTCCCTATTAAATCTTTGTTTTGCAATTTGAATCTTGATAATGATGGGACTGAATATGATCCACCTTTACCTGGAAGGCGTTCCAAAAATTCGGAGTTTTTAGATCTTGATGCAAAAATTGGTAAAAGTGGGATTGAAGAGATCAAAACTCTAGATATTAATGAACCCACTATTTGGATTTCAAGGAATTTAATTATGATAATTTCTCTTTGATAGATTTTATTTCCTTGTTACAATCCGTGCTAAATTCTCCACATGCTTATAGTCAACATAAAGCTTTTACTAAACATACCGTTGATGCTTTGATGCAATCTTATGAAGAAAAACTTGAGTTGGAAGTTTCTATCCCTAGAAACCTTTATGATGAGTGGGAACCTACAACCAAAATTAAAATTAAAGATCATGAATGCTATGCTTTATGTGATTTGGGTGCTAGTTTTTGCACGATCCCAAAAACTTTGTGCGATTTGCTAGGTTTCCGTGATTTTGATGATTCTTCTCTAAACTTGCACCTTGCGGATTCCACCATTAAGAAACCTACGGGAAGAATTAATGGTGTTCTTATTGTTGCAAATAGGAATTATGTGCCCGTAGATTTTATTGTTCTTGATATAGATTGCAATCCTTCATGTCCTATTATTCTTGGTAGACCTTTCCTTAGAACGATTGGTGCAATTATTGATATGAAGTAAGGAAATATTAGATTCCAATTTCCGTTAAGGAAAGGCATGTAACACTTCCCTAGAAAGAAAATAAAATTACCTTATGAATCTATTATGAGAGCCACTTATGGATTGCCTACCAAAGATGGCAATACCTAGATCTATCCTTGCTATTTTGCCTAGCTAGGGGCGTTAAACGATAGTGCTTGTTGGGAGGCAACCCAATTTTATTTTTAGTTTTTTGCTTTTAGCTTCTGTTTAGGAATAAATATTTGATCTAGCCTCTGGTTAGATGTGTTTTTATGTTTTAATTAGTGTTTGTGCCAAGTTAAATCTAAAGGATCTTCTTGGATGTTAGTTATTTGATCTTGCTGAAAATTCCAGAAACTTTCTGTTCACGAAAAATTTGTTAAAAATCACCAGAACGTGATAAAATATTTATTCCAATTTCTTCTGATCAATAAACAATTTGTCTAGGTCATCCTATTTTGGCTTAAATTTTGGAGTTCCAGAAGTTTGCGTTAGTTACAGATTACTACAGACTGTTCTGTTTTTGACAGATTCTGTTTTTCGTGTGTTGTTTGCTTATTTTTATGAATCTATGGCTAGTAAAATAGTTTATAAACCATAGAGAAGTTGGAATACAGTAGGTTTAACACACATATAAATAAAGAATGAGTTCATTACAGTACCTTGAAGTGCTTTTTTGTTTTCTTTCGCTAATGGAGCTCACGAGATTTTCTGTTAAGTTTTGTGTTGTGAAGTTTTCAAGTTTTGGGTAAAAGATTTGATGGATTATGGAACAAGGAGTGGCAAGAGCCTAAGCTTGGGGATTCCCATGGAACCCCAAGATAATCTAAGGACACCAAAAATCCAAAGCTTGGGGATGCCCCGGAAGGCATCCCCTCTTTCGTCTACTTCCATTGGTAACTTTACTTGGAGCTATATTTCTAGTCACCACATGATATGTGTTTTGCTTGGAGCGTCTTGTATGATTTGAGTCTTTGCTTTTTAGTTTACCACAATCATCTTTTCTGTACACACCTTTTGAGCGAGACACACATGATTCAGAATTTATTAGAATACTCTATGCGCTTCACTTATATCTTTTGAGCTATATAGTTTTTGCTCTAGTGCTTCACTTATATATTTTAGAGCACGACGGTGGTTTTGTTTTATAGATTCTATTATTCTCTCATGCTTCACTTATATTATTTTGAGAGTCGTAAATAGCATGGTAATTTGCTTAAATTGGGAAATTAATCTTAATATGTTAGGTATTCAAGACTAGTAAAAACTTTCTTATGAGTGTGCTGAATGCTAAGAGAAGTTTGATGCTTGATGATTGTTTTGAGATATGGAGGTAGTGATATTAAAGTTGTGCTAGTTGATTAGTTGTGAATTTGAGATACTTGTGTTGAAGTTTGCAAGTCCCATAGCATGCACATATGGTAAAGGTTATGTAACAAATTTGAAACATGACGTGTTCTTTGATTGTCCTCCTTATGAGTGGCGGTGGGGGACGAGCGATGGTCTTTTCCTACCAATATATCCCCCCTAGGAGCATGCGCGTAGTGCTTGGTTTTTGATGACTTGTAGATTTTTGCAATAAGTATGTGAGTTCTTTATGACTAATGTTGAGTCCATGGATTATACACACCCATACCCTTCCATCATTGCTAGCCTCTTCGGTACCGTGCATTGCCCTTTCTCACATTGAGAGTTGGTGCAAACTTCGCCGGTGCATCCAAACCCCATGATATGATACGCTCTTTCACATATAAACCTCCTTATATCTTCCTCAAAACAGCCACCATACCTACCTATTATGGCATTTCCATAGCCATTCTGAGATATATTGCCATGCAACTTTCCACCATTCCGTTTATCATGACACGTTTATCATTGTCATATTGCTTTGCATGATCATGTAGTTGACATCGTATTTGTGGCAAAGCCACCGTTCATAATTTTTCATACATGTCACTCTTGATTCATTGCTATCCCGGTATACCGCCGGAGGCATTCATATAGAGTCATACTTTGTTCTAGTATCGAGTTGTAATCATTGGGTTGTAAATAAATAGAAGTGTGATGATCATCATTCATAGAGAATTGTACCAATAAAAAAGAGATAAAGGGCAAAAAAAGAAGGCCCAAAAAAAGGGGACAATTCTACTATCCTTTTTTTCCACACTTGTGCTTCAAAGTAGCACCACGATCTTCATGGTAGAGAGTCTCTTGTTTTGTCACTTTCATATACTAGTGGGAATTTTTCATTATATAACTTGGCTTGTATATTCCAACAATGGGCTTCCTCAAATGCCCTAGGTCTTCGTGAGCAAGAAAGTTGGATGCACACCCACTTAGTTTCTTTTGTTGAGCTTTCATGCATTTATAGCTCTAGTGCATCCGTTGCATGGCAATCCCTACTCCTTGCATTAACATCAATCAATGGGCATCTCCATAGCTCATTGATTAGCCGCGTTGATGTGAGACTTTCTCCTTTTTTGTCTTCTCCACATAACCCCCATCATTATATTCTATTCCACCCATAGTGCTATATCCATGGCTCACGCTCATGTATTGCGTGAAGGTTGAAAAAGTTTGAGATTAATAAAGTATGAAACAATTTCTTGGCTTGTCATCGGGGTTGTGCATGATGAGAGCATTCTTGTGTGACGAAAATGGAGCATGACTAAACTATATGATTTTGTAGGGATGAACTTTCTTTGGCAATGTTATTTTGAGAAGACATAATTGCTTAGTTAGTATGCTTGAAATATTATTTTGTTTATGTCAATATTAAACTTTTATCTTGAATCTTTCGGATCTGAATATTCATACCAGAATTAAGAAGAATTACATTGAAATTATGCCAAGTGGCCTTCCACATTAAAAATTATGTTTTTATAATTTACCTACTCGAGGACGAGCAGGAATTAAGCTTGGGGATGCTTGATACTTCTCCAACGTATCTATAATTTTTTATTGTTCCATGCTATATTATATTCTGTTTTGGACATTAATGGGTTTTATTATACACTTTTATATTATTTTTTGGACTAACCTATTAACCGAAGGCCCAGCCCAGAGTTGTTGTTTTTTGCCTATTTCGCAGAAAAAGAATATCAAACGGAGTCCAAACGGAATGAAACCTTCGGGAATGTGATTTTCGAAACGAACGTGATCCAGAGGACTTGGACCCTACGTCAAGACATGAACCAGGAAGGCACGAGGTAGGGGGCGCGCCTACCCCCCTAGGCGTGCCCTCCACCCTCATGGTCCCCACGTTGCTCCACCGACGTACTTCTTCCTCCTATATATACCTATGTACCCCCAAACTACCAGATACGGAGCCAAAAACCTAATTCCACCGCCGCAACCTTCTGTACCCATGAGATCCCATCTTGGGGCCTTTTCCGGAGCTCCGCCGGAGGGGGCATCGATCATGGAGGGTTTCTACATCAACACCATAGCCTCTCCGATGATGTGTGAGTAGTTTACCTCAGACCTTCGGGTCCATAGTTATTAGCTAGATGGCTTCTTCTCTCTCTTTGGATCTCAATACAAAGTTCTCCATGATTCTCGTGGAGATCTATTCGATGTAATCTTCTTTTCCGGTGTGTTTGTTGAGACCGATGAATTGATCAAGTTTATCTATGAACAATATTTGAATCTTCTCTGAATTCTTTTATGTATGATTGTTTATCTTTGCAAGTCTCTTCGAATTATCAGTTTGGTTTGGCCTACTAGATTGATCTTTCTTGCAATGGGAGAAGTGCTTAGCTTTGGGTTCAATCTTGTGGTGTCCTTTCCCAGTGACAGTAGGGGCAGCAAGGCACGTATTGTATTGTTGCCATCGAGGTTAACAAGATGGGGGTTATATCATATTGCATGGGTTTATCCCTCTACATCATGTCATCTTACTTAAAGTGTTACTCTGTTCTTATGAACTTAATACTCTAGATGCATGCTAGATAGCGGTCGATGTGTGGAGTAATAATAGTAGATGCAGGCAGGAGTCGGTCTACTTGTCTCGGACGTGATGCCTATATACACGATCATACCTAGATATTCTCATAACTATGCTCAATTCTATCAATTGGTCAACAGTAATTTGTTTACCCACTGTAATATTTATGCTCTTGAGATAAGCCACTAGTGAAACCTATGGCCCCCGAGTCTATTTTCCATCATATTAATCTTCCAACACTTAGCTATTTTTATTGCCTTTTATTTTACTTTGCATCTTTATCATAAAAATACCAAAAATATTATCTTATCAGATCTCACTTTCGTAAGTGACCATGAAGGGATTGACAACCCCTTTATTGCGTTGGTTGCAAGGATTTAATTTGTTCGTGTAGGTGCGAGGGACTCGTGCGTGGCCTCCTACTGGATTGATACCTTGGTTCTCAAAAACTGAGGGAAATACTTACGCTGCTTTTACTGCATCACCCTTTCCTCTTCAAGGAGAAACCAACGCAGTGCTCAAGAGGTAGCACCCACCCCCTCCCTCCCGCTGTCGATCGCCTCTTTGTCGCTGATGACCACTGCTACCTCTTGAGCATGCGTTGGTTTTCCCTTGAAGACGAAAGGGTTATGTAGCAAAGTAGCGTAAGTATTTCCCTCAGTTCTTGAGAACCAATGTATCAATCCAGTAGGAGGCCACACGCAAGTCCCTCGTACCTACACAAACAAATAAGTACCTTGCATCCAACGCGATAAAGGGGTTGTCAATCCCTTCACGACCACTTGAAAAAGTGAGATCTGATAGAGATGATAATATTTTTGGTATTTTTATGATAAAGATTGAAAGTAAATATTGCAAAGTAAAAAATAGATTGGAAACTTATATGATGGAAAATAGACCCGGGGCCATAGGTTTAACTAGTGGCTTCTCTCAAGATAGCATAAGTATTACGGTGGGTGAACAAATTACTATCGAGCAATTGATAGAATTGAGCATAGTTATGAGAATATCTAGGCATGATCATGTATATAGGTATCACGTCTGCAACAAGCAGACCGACTCCTACCCGCATCTACTACTATTACTCCACACATCGACCGCTATCCAGTATGCATCTAGAGTATTAAGTTCATAAGAACAGAGTAACGCATTAGGCAAGATGACATGATGTAGAGGGATAAACTCAAGCAATATGATATAAACCCATATTTTTATCCTCGATGGCAACAATACAATACGTGTCGTTTCCCCTTCTGTCACTAGGATCGAGCAACGCAAGATTGAACCCAAAGCTAATCACTTCTCCCATTGCAAGAAAGATCAATCTAGTAGGCCAAACCAAACTGATAATTCGAGGAGACTTGCAAAGATAACCAATCATACATAAAAGAATGTAGAGAAGATTCAAATATTGTTCATAGATAATCTTGATGATAAACCCACAATTCATTGGATCTCAACAAACACACCACAAAAAGAGTTACATCGAATAGATCTCCAAGAAGATCAAAGAGAACTTTGTATTGAGATCCAAAGAGAGAGAAGAAGCCATCTAGCTAATAACTATGGACCCGAAGGTCTGTGGTAAACTACTCACACATCATCGGAGAGGCTATGGTGTTGTTGTAAAAGCCCTCCGTGATCGATGCCCCCTCGGGCGGAGCGCCGCAAAAGGCCCCAATATGGGATCTCAGGGGTACAAAAGGTTGCGGCGGTGGAAATAGGGTTTCGTGGTGCTCCTTGATGGTTTCAGGGTACGTAGGTATATATAGGAGGAAGAAGTAGGTCGGTGGAGCCACGAGGGGCCCATGAGGGTGGGGGCATGCCCAGGGGGGCAAGCGCGCCTCCCTGCCTCGTGGCCTCCTTGGTTGTTTCTTGACGTCCACTCCAAGTCCTCTGGACCATGTTTGTTCCAAAAATCATGTTCCCGAATGTTTCATTCCGTTTGGATTCCGTTTGATATTTGTTTTCTGTGAAACACTGAAATAGGAAAAAAACATCAATTTGCACTAGGCCTTGGGTTAGTAGGTTAGTCCCAAAAATAATATAAAAGTGTATAATAAAGCCCATTAAACATCCAAAACAGAATATATAATAGCATGGAACAATAAAAAATTATAGATACGTTGGAGACGTGTCAAGCATCCCCAAGCTTAATTCCTGCTCGTCCTCGAGTAGGTAAATGATAAAAAAACAGAATTTTTGATGTGGAATGCTTTCTAGCATATTCTTCAATGTAATTTTCTTTATTGTGGCATGAATGTTCAGATCCGAAAGATTCAAGATAAAAGTTTAATGTTGACATAAAAATAATAATACTTCAAGCATGCTAACCAAGCAATATGTCTTATCAAAATAACATAGCCAAAGAAAGCTTATCCCTACAAAATCATATAGTTTGGCCATGCTTCATTTTCGTCACACAAAATGCTCTCATCATGCACAACCCCGATGGCAAGCCAAGCAATTGTTTCATACTTAGCCTTTTCAAACTCTTTCAACTTTTACGCAATATATGAGTGTGAACCATGGACATAGCACTATGGGTGGAATAGAATATAATGATTGAGGTTGTGTGAGAAGACAAAAAGGAGAAAGTATCACATTGGCGTGGCTAATCAACGGGCTATGGAGATGCCCACCGATTGATGTCAATGCAAGGAGTAGGGATTGTCATGCAACAGATGCACTAGAGCTATAAATTTATGAAAGCTCAACAAAAGAAACTAAGTGGGTGTGCATCCAACTTGCTTGCTCACGAAGACCTAGGGCATTTTAGGAAGCCTATCATTGGAATATACAAGCCAAGTTCTATAATGAAAAATTCCCACTAGTATATGAAGGTGACAAAATAAGAGACTCTCTATCATGAAGATCATGGTGCTACTTTGAAGCACAGGTGTGGAAAAAGGATAGTAACATTGTCCCTTCTCTATTTTTCTCTCTTTTTTATTTGGGCCTTCTTCTTTTTTTCTTTTCTTTTGGCCTCTTTTTTTCTTCTTCTTTCATCCGGAGTCTCATCCCGACTTATGGGGGAATCATAGTCTCCATTATCCTTTCCTCACATGGGACAATGCTCTAATAATGATAATCATCACACTTTTATTTACTTACAACTCAGGAATTACAACTCGATACTTAGAACAAAATATGACTCTATGTGAATGCCTCCGGCGGTGTACCGGGATATGCAATGAATCAAGAGTAACATGTATGAAAAATTAAGCATGGTGGCTTTGCCACAAATACGATGTCAACTACATGATCATGCAAGGTAATATGACAATGATGATGCGTGTCATAATAAACGCAACGGTGGAAAATTGCATGGCAATATATCTCGGAATGGCTATGGAAATGCCATAATAGGTGGGTATGGTGGCTGTTTTGAGGAAGAAATAATGAGGCTTATGTGTGATAGAGCGTATCATATCACGGGGTTTGGATGTACCGCCGAAGTTTGCACCAACTCTCAAGGTGAGGAAGGGCAATGCACGGTACCGAAGAGGCTAGCAATGATGGAAGGGTGAGAGTGCGTATAATCCATGGAATCAACCTTAGTCATAAAGAACTCACATACTTATTGCAAAAATCTAAAAGTCATCAAAACCAAGCACTACGTGCATGCTCCTAGGGGGATAGATTGGTAGGAAAAGACCATCGCTCGTCCCCAACCGCCACTCATAAGGAAAGCAATCAAAGAACACCTCCTGCTTAAAATTTGTCACACAACATTTACCATACGTGCATGCTACGGGACTTGCAAACTTCAACACAAGTATTTCTCAATTTCACAATTACTCAACTAGCACACCTCTAATATTACCACCTTTATATCTCAAAACGACTATCAAGTATCAAACTTCTCTTAGTATTCGATGCACTTTAAAGTTTTTATCTTGGATGCCTATCATATTAAGACTAAATTTATAACCAAAGCAAATTACCATGCTGTTCTAAAGGACTCTCAAAATAATATAAGTTAAGCATGAGAGATCAATTATTTCTATAAAATAAAACCACCGCCGTGCTCTAAAAAGATATAAGCGAAGCACTAGAGCAAAATTATCTAACTCAAAAGATATAAGTGAAGCACATAGAGTATTCTTAATGAATTCAGATTCATGTGTCTCTCTCTCAAAAGGTGTGTACAGCATGATGATTGTGGTAAACTAAAAAGCAAAGACTCAAATCATACAAGACGCTCCAAGCAAAACACATATCATGTGGTGAATAAAAGTATAGCTCCAAGTAAAGTTACCGATGGACGAAGACAAAAGAGGGGATGCCTTCCGGGGCATCCCCAAGCTTAGGCTTTTTTGTTGTCCTTGGATTTTACCTTGGTGTGCCTTGAGAATCCCCAAGCTTAGGCTCTTGCCACTCCTTGTTCCATATTCCATCAAATCTTTACCCAAAACTTGAAAACTTCACAACACAAAACTTAACAGAAAATCTCATGAGCTCCGTTAGCGAAAGAAAACAAAACACCACTTTAAGGTACTTTAATGAACTCATTATTTATTTATATTGGTGTTAAACCTACTGTATTCCAACTTCTATATGGTTCATAAACTCCATTACTAGCAATAGATTCATCAAAATAAGCAAACAACACACAAAAGACAGAATCTGTCAAAAACAGAACAGTCTGTAGTAATCTGCATCTAACGCAAACTTCTGGAACTCCAAAAATTCTAAAATAAATTTATGGACGTGATGGATTTATCTATTAATCATCTGCAAAAGTAATAAACTAAATATCACTCTCCAGCAAAAAGTTGTAGCTAATCTCGTGAGCGCTAAAGTTTCTGTTTTTTTACAGCAAGATCAAAAAGACTTCACCCAAGTCTTCCCAAAGGTTCTACTTGGCAAAAACACTAATTAAAACACAAAGACACATCTAACCAGAGGCTAGATCAAAGAATTATTCCTAAACAGAACCAAAAAGCAAGAAACAAAAATAAAATTGGGTTGCCTCCCAACAAGCGCTAACGTTTAACGCCCCTAGCTAGCCATTGATAATTTCGATGATGCTCACATAAAAGAGAAGAATTGAAGCGCAAAGAGAGCATCATGAATCACGTGACAAACACATCTAATTATAACATACTTCCTATGCATAGGCATCTTATAGGCAAACAAATTATCATAGCAAGCAAAAACTAGCATATGCAAGGAAGTGGAAAGAAACAATAGCAATCTCAACATGACGAGAGGTAATTTAGTAACATGAAAATTTCTACAACCATATTTTCCTATCTCATAATAATTACATGTAGGATCATAAGAAAATTCAACAATATAGCTATCACAAAACATATTCTTAACATGATCCACATGTATGCAAAGTTGACACTCTTCCAAAATAGTGGGATTAACATTAACTAAAGTCATGACCTCTCCAAACCCACTTTTATCAAAAATTTCATAAGACTGAACATTCTCCAAATATGTGTGATCTAAAGTTGACACTCTTCCAAACCCACTTTCAATAATATTGTAAACACTATTATCAATCTCATATTCATCATGGGGCTTAAATAAATTTTCAAGATCAAAAGAAGAATCACCCCAATCATGATCATTGCAACAAATAGTAGTCATAACAAAGTTAGCATCCCTAAGCTTGAGGTTTTGCATATCATTAACACAATTGACATTAATAGAATTTATAATAACATCATTGCAATCATGCTTTTCATCAAAGGAACTATCAAGTATGGGCGCAATAGCAACGGTCTCATGTTTAACATAGGGAACTATAGCAAATTCATCTTCATAAATATTGGCATCATGGCCACAAGAATAGCAAGCATCATGTTCGTCAAGGGAAGTTCCAATCAAATCATTGGAATCATAATTACCTATAGATTCATGCATATCATTATTTTCTTCAGAAGCAACGATCATTTTTTCAATAAATTCTTTGACATAGACATTATGAGCATAGTTTTCATAGCAATATTTAAGTATGTCAAAATTTCAGATTCGTAGAGAGTAACATCATACTTTTCAATCAAAGAAGCAACTTCATAAGCACCCTTAAAAGCAACAAATTCTTCAATTTGTTCGATATCGTAGTAACTATAAACACCCTTTGCATAAGAAGATAAAATTTCATTATCATTAAACTCACATAGGTAGGGAATGTGTTTTTTAGGATTCTTAGAGCAACAAGTAAAACCATAAATTTCACAAAGATTCCAAGCATATCACATCAATCTATTTATTTGGTCCCATAAGAGTCTCCCTTTTTCAGACAAACGGTGACGCACAAAATTAGCATGCTCATCTAAAGATTTCCCATCAACTAGGCTAGTTGGGGTTTCAGCACGAGCGCATAAGGATCGAAGATGATCCAAGTAGAACACTTTAAGTGGATCCATATCAATAGATTTTTAGCAACCAACGATGCAAGCACATAGAAGACACATGGCAACACAAGCAAACGAAAAAGACAAACGGAAGAGGGGCAAATAAAACGGCAAGGGTGAAGTGGGGGAGAGGAAAACGAGAGGCAAATGACAAACAATGTAATGCGAGGGATAAGAGTTTGTGATGGGTACTTGGTATGTCTTTACTTGTGCGTAGACTCCCCGGCAACGGCGCCCAAAATCCTTCTTGCTACCTCTTGAGCATGCGTTGGTTTTCCCTTGAAGAGGAAAGGGTGATGCAACAAAGTAGCATAAGTATTTCCCTCATTTTTTGAGAACCAAGGTATCAATCCAGTAGGAGGCCACACGCAAGTCCCTCGTACCTACTCAAACAAATGAGAACCTTGCAACCAACGCGATAAAGGGGTTGTCAATCCCTTCACGGCCACTTGCAAAAGTGAGATCTGATAGAAATGATAATGTTTTTGGTATTTTTATGACAAAGATTGAAAGTAAATATTTCAAAGTAAAAATAGATTGAAAACTTATATGATGGAAAATACACCCCGGGGCCATAGGTTTCACTAGTGTCTTCTCTCAAGATAGCATAAGTATTACGGTCGGTGAACAAATTACTGTCGAGCAATTGATAGAATTGAGCATAGTTATGAGAATATCTAGGCATGATCATGTATATAGGCATCACGTCCGCAACAAGTAGACCGACTCCTGCCTGCATCTACTACTATTACTCCACACATCGACCGCTATCTAGCATGCATCTAGAGTATTAAGTTCATAAGAACAGAGTAACGCATTAGGCAAGATGACATCATGTAGAGGGATAAACTCAAGCAATATGATATAAACCCCATCTTTTTATCCTCGATGGAAACAATTCAATACGTGTCGTTTCCCCTTCTGTCACTAGGATCAAGCAACGCAAGATTGAACCCAAAGCTAAGCACTTCTCCCATTGCAAGAAAGATCAATCTAGTAGGCCAAACCAAACTGATAATTCGAAGAGACTTGCAAAGATAACCAATCATACATAAAAGAATTCAGAGAAGATTCAAATATTGTTCATAGATAATCTTGATCATAAACCCACAATTCATTGGATCTCGACAAACACACCGCAAAAAGAGTTACATCGAATAGATCTCCAAGAAGATCGAGGAGAACTTTGTATTGAGATCCAAAGAGAGAGAAGAAGCCATCTAGCTAATAACTATGGACCCGAAGGTTTGTGGTAAACTACTCACACATCATCGGAGAGGCTATGGTGTTGATGTAGAAGCCCTCCATGATCGATGCCCCCTTCGGCGGAGCGCCGGAAAAGGCCCCAAGATGGGATCTCACGGGTAAAGAAGGTTGCGGCGGTGGAAATAAGGTTTCGTGGTGCTCCTCGAAGGTTTCGGGGTACGTAGGTATATATAGGAGGAAGAAGTAGGTCGGTGGAGCCACGAAGGTCCCACGAGGGTGGGGGCGCGCCCAGGGGGCAGGCGCGCCTCCCTGCCTCGTGGCCTCCTCGGTTGTTTCTTGACGTCCACTCCAAGTCCTCTGGATCACGTTTGTTCCAAAAATCACGTTCCCGAAGGTTTCATTCCGTTTGGATTCCGTTTGATATTCCTTTTTTGCGAAACACTGAAATAGGCAAAAAAAACAGCAATTTGCACTGGGCCTTGGGTTAGTAGGTTAGTCCCAAAAATAAAATAAAAAGTGTATAATAAAGCCCATTAAACATCCAAAATAGAATATATATAATAGCATGGAACAATAAAAAATTATAGATACGTTGGAGACGTATCAACCACCGCAGCCAGCGCGCCATCCCTGACCAGGCCGGTCTCCTCCACCGCCTGGACGCCACCCGCGCCCGCCCCCGCCGTGCTCACCCCGGAGGAGATGACGGCGACTCTCCGGGACCTGACTCAGGCGGTCCAGGGCATCCGCACCTTCCTCGTGGGGCAATATGGGCTGCAGCCGCCTGCCCCCGTCACCACCATCATGGGGCTGCAACAGCTTCCGTGGCAGCTCCCACCACCGGCGACCTCCGTCGCATCCATCATGCCGCTGCCGCAGCAGCAGCCGCCACCGGCGATCTCGGGGCCAAGCCTTCCGTCGAAGGCGCCCGGGGTGCCCATCCACCAGGTACGTTTCCCCCCATCGCCATCTCCGCTACCGGCCTGGCTCGCCGGGTCCATCGAGCCAGTCTACACGATGGCCTAAGGACAGCCGCACGTGCTGTCACCGCCGGCGCCGCCCCCAACCATGTAGTTCGGCGGGTCCTCGGGTGCCGCGGGTCCCTACGATGGTGTGGACAGGCCCCTTTTCTATGGCGGTACTCTGCAGCCCGTACACTCGTCACCGTCGTAGTCTTAGGGTTAATTAGAGATAAGGGTCATTTTCTTAGGGGCCAAGTAAGCCTTGCCGGGGAGTCAAGTAAACCTTGTTGGAAATATGCCCTAGAGGCAATAATAAATAGGTTATTATTATATTTCCTTGTTCATGATAATCGTTTATTATCCATGCTAGAATTGTATTGATAGGAAACTCAGATACATGTGTGGATATATAGACAACACCATGTCCCTAGTAAGCCTCCAATTGTCTAGCTCGTTGATCAAAAGATGGTTACGGTTTCCTGACCATGGACATTGGATGTCATTGATAACGAGATCACATCATTAGAAGAATGATGTGATGGACAAGACCCAATCCTAAGCATAGCACAAGATCGTGTAGTTCGTATGCTAAAGCTTTTCTAATGTCAAGTATCATTTCCTTAGACCATGAGATTGTGCAACTCCCGGATACTGTAGGAATACTTTGGGTGTGCCAAACGTCACAACGTAACTGGGTGGCTATAAAGGTGCACTACGGGTATCTCTGAAAGTGTCTGTTGGGTTGGCACGAATCGAGACTGGGATTTGTCACTCCGTGTGACGGAGAGGTATCTCTGGGCCCACTCGGTAGGACATCATCATAATGTGCACAATGTGATCAAGAGTTGATCAAGGGATTATGTGTTACGGAACGAGTAAAGAGAGTTGCCGGTAACGAGATTGAACAAGGTATCGGGATAACGATGATCGAATCTCGGGGAAGTACAATACCGCTAGACAAAGGGAATTGTATACGTGATTGATCGAATCCTCGACATCGTGGTTCATCCGATGAGATTATCGTGGAACATGTGGGAACCAACATGGGTATCCAGCTCCCGCTGTTGGTTATTGACTGGAGAACGTCTCGGTCATGTCTGCATGGTTCCCGAACCCGTAGGGTCTACACACTTAAGGTTCGATGACGCTAGGGTTATAAAGGAAGTTTGTATGTGGTTACCGAATGTTGTTCGGAGTCCCGGATGAGATCCCGGATGTCACGAGGAGTTCCAGAATGGTCCGGAGGTAAAGATTTATATATAGGAAGTATGGTTTTGGCCACCGGAAGTGTTCTGGGCATCACCGGTAGTGTACCGGGACCACCGGATGTGTCCGGGGGTCCACCAAGTGGGGCCACCGACCCCGGAGGGCTGCATGGGCTAAGTGTGGGAGGGGACCAGCCCCAGGTGGGCTGGTGCGCCCCCCAAAAGGGCCCAAGGCGCCTAGGGTTTGGAGAGGGGGCGCCCCACCTAGCTTGGGGGGCAAGTTTCCCCTCTCCCCCCCTTGGTCGCCACCCTAGATGGGTTTGGGGCTGCCGCACCCCTTGGGGTGGAAATCCTAAAGGGGGCGCACCCCCTCCCTCTCCCCTATATATACTTGAGGGTTTTGGGGCTGCTAACACATGAGTTCTGACCTCTCCATGGCGCAGCCCTGCTTCTCTCCCTACTCCTCTCCCGCGGTGCTTGGCGAAGCCCTGCAGGATTGCCACGCTCCTCCATCACCACCACGCTGTTGTGCTGCTGCTGGACAGAGTCTTCCTCAACCTCTCCCTCTCTCCTTGCTGGATCAAGGCATGGGAGACGTCACCGGGCTGTACGTGTGTTGAACGCGGAGGTGCCGTCCGTTCGGCACTTGGTCATCGGTGATTTGGATCACGACGAGTACGACTCCATCAACCCCGTTCACTTGAACGCTTCAGCTTAGCGATCTGCAAGGGTATGTAGATGCACTCTTCTTCCCCTCGTTGCTGGTTTCTCCTTAGATAGATCTTGGTGACACGTAGGAAAATTTTGAATTTCTGCTACGTTCCCCAACAGTGGCATCATGAGCTAGGTCTATTGCGTAGATTCTTTGCACGAGTAGAACACAAAGTAGTTGTGGGCATTGATTTTGTTCAATATGATTACCCTTACTAGTCCAATCTTGATTCGGCGGCATTGTGGGATGAAGCAGCCCAGACCGACCTTACACGTACACTTACGTGAGACAGGTTCCACCGACTGACATGCACTAGTTGCATAAGGTGGCTAGCGGGTGCAAGTATCTCCCACTTTAGTCGGATCGGATTCGATGAAAAGGGTCCTTATGAAGGGTAAATAGCAATTGACATATCACGTTGTGGTTTTGCGTAGGTAAGAAACGTTCTTGCTAGAAACCCATAGCAGCCACGTAAAACATGCAAATAACAATTAGAGGACGTCTAACTTGTTTTTGCAGGGTATGCCATGTGATGTGATATGGCCAAAAGGATGTGATGAATGATATATGTGATGTATGAGATGATCATGTTCTTGTAATAGGAATCACGACTTGCATGTCGATGAATATGACAACCGACAGGAGCCATAGGAGTTGTCTTAATTTATTTATGATCTGCGTGTCAAACGTAAACGTCATGTAATCACTTTACTTTATTGCTAACCGTTAGCTGTAGTAGTAGAAGTAATAGTTTGCGAGAAAACTTCATGAAGACACGATGATGGAGATCATGATGATGGAGATCATGGTGTCATGCTGGTGACGATGATGATCATGGAGCCCCGAAGATGGAGATCAAAAGGAGCAAAGTGATGATGGCCATATCATGTCACTATTTGATTGCATGTGATGTTTATCATGTTTTTGCATCTTATTTGCTTAGAACGACGGTAGTAAATAAGATGATCCCTCATTAAAATTTCAAGAAAGTGTTCTCCCTAACTGTGCACCGTTGCGAAGGTTCGTCGTTTCGAAGCACCACGTGATGATCGGGTGTGATAGATTCTTTCGTTCGAATACAACGGGTGTTGACGAGCCTAGCATGTACAGACATGGCCTCGGAACACATGCGAAACACTTAGGTTAACTTGACAAGCCCAGCATGTACAGACATGGCCTCGGAACACGGAGGACCGAAAGGTCGAACATGAGTCGTATAGAAGATGCGATCAACATGAGATGTTCACCGATGATGACTAGTCCGTCTCACATGATGATCAGACACGGACTAGTTGACTCGGATCATGTAATCACTTAGATGACGAGAGGGATGTCTATCTGAGTGGGAGTTCATAAGATGAACTTAATTATCCTGAACATAGTCAAAAGATCTTTGCAAATTATGTCGTAAGCTCGCGCTTTAGTTCCACTATTTTAGATATGTTCCTAGAGAAAATATAGTTGAAAGTTGATAGTAGCAATTATGCGGACAATAGAAGGCTTATGTCCTTAATGCAACGCTCGGTGTGCTGGACCTCGAACGTGGTCTGTGGATGTTGCGAACATCTGACATACACGTTTTGATGACTACATGATAGTTCGGTAATGTTAAATGGTTTAGAATTGAGGCACCGAAGACATTTTAAAATGTCGCGGAACATATGAGATGTTTCGAGGGCTGAAATTGGGATTTCAGGCTCGTGCCCACGTCAAGAGGTATAAGACCTCCGACGAATTTTCTTAGCCTGCAAACTAAGGGAGAAAAGCTCAATCGTTGAGCTTGTGCTCAGATTGTCTGAGTACAACAATCACTTGAATCGAGTGGGAGTTGATCTTCCAGATAAGCTAGTGATGTTTCTCCAAAGTCATTGCTACCAAGATCCTAGAGCTTCGTAATGAACTATAACATATCAGGGATAGATATGATGATCCTTGAAATATTCACGATGTTTGACACCGCGAAAGTAGAAATCAAGAAGGAGAATCAATTGTTGATGGTTAGTGAAACCACTAGTTTCAAGAAGGGCAAGGGCAAGAAGGGATACTTCATGAAATGGCAAATCAGCTGCTGCTCTAGTGGAGAAACCCAAGGTTGAACCCAAACCCGAGACTAAGTGCTTCTGTAATAAGGGGAACAACCACTGGAGCAGAATTACCCTAGATACTTGGTAGATGAGAAGGCTGTCGATAGAAGTATATTGGATATACATTATGTGAATGTGTACTTTACTAGTACTCCTAGTAGCATCAGGGTATTAGATACCAGTTCGGTTGCTAAGTGTTAGTAACTTGAAATAAAAGCTACGGAATAAACGGAGACTAGCTAAAGGTGAGCTGACGAGATGTGTTGGAAATGTTCCCAAGGTTGATATGATCAAGCATCGCACGCTCCCTCTACCATCGAGATTGGTGTTAAACATAAATAATTGTTAATTGGTGTTTGCGTTGAGCATAGACATGATTGGATTATGTCTATCGCAATACGGTTATTCATTTAAGGAGAATAATGGTTACTCTATTTATTTGAATAATACCTTCAATGGTCTTGCACCTAAAATGAATGGTTTATTGAATCTCGATCATAGTGATACACATGTTCATGCCAAAAGATATAAGATAGTAATGATAGTACCACCTACTTGTGGCACTGCCGTGTAAGTCATATTGGTATAAAACGCATGAAGAAGCTCCCTGTTGATGGATCTTTGGACTCACTCATTTTTGAAAAGGATTGAGACATGTGAACCATGTCTATTGGTATATACGCATGAAGAAACTCCATGCAGATGGACCGTTTGGACTCACTTGATTTTGAATCGCTTGAGACATGCAAATCATACCACATGGGCAAGATGACTGAAAGCTTCGGTTTCAGTAAAATAGAACAAGAAAGCAACTTGTTGGAAGTAACACATTTTGATGTGTGCAGTCCAATGAGTGCTGAGGCACGCAGTGAATATCATTATGCTCTTACTTCACAGATGATTTGAGTAGATACTGAGCATATTTACTTGATGAAACACAAGTCTGAATTATTGAATGGTTCAAGTAATTTCAGAATGAAGTTGAAGATCGTCGTGACAAGAGGATAAAATATCTATGATATGATCATAGAGATGAATATCTGAGTTGCGAGTTTGGTACACAATTGAGACATTGTGGGAATTGTTTCACGACTAGTACCGCCTGGAACACCATAGTGTGATGGTGTGTCCGAACATCATAACTGCACCTATTGGATATGATGCATACCATGATGTCTCTTATCAAATTACCACTATCGTTCATGGGTTAGGCATTAGATACAACCGCATTCACTTTAAATAGGGCACCACGTAATTCCGATGAGATGACATCGTATGAACTATGGTTTAGAGAAACCTAAGCTGTCATTTCTTAAAAGTTTGGGGCTGCGACGCTTAAGTGAAAAGTTTCAGGCTGATAAGATCAAACCCAAAGCGGATAAATGCATCTTCATAGGACACCCAAAACAATTGGGTATACCTCCTGTCTCAGATCCAAAAGCAATAGGGATTGTTTCTAAAATCGGGTCCTTTCTCGAGGAAAAGTTTCTCTCGAAAGAATTGAGTGGGAGGATGGTGGAGACTTGATGAGGTTGTTGAACCGTCACTTCAACTAGTGTGTAGCAGGGCACAGGAAGTTGTTCCTGTGGCACCTACACCAATTGAAGTAGAAGCTTATGATAGTGATCATGAAACTTCGGATCAAGTCACTACCAAACCTCGTAGGACGACAAGGATGCGTGCTATTTCAAAGTGGCACGTAATCCTGTCTTGGAAGTCATGTTGCTAGACAACAATGAACCTACGAGCTATGGAGAAGCGATGGTGGGCCCGGATTCCAAAAATGGCTCGCGGCCATAAAATCCGAGAGAGGATCCATGTATGAAAACAAAGTGTAGACTTTGACAGAACGGCTCGATGGTCGCGAGGCTGTTGAGTGCAGATGGATTTTAAAAGGAAGACGGAAAATGATGGTAAATGTCACCATTAAAAAAGCTCGACTTGTCGTTAAGATGTTTGATGCGACCTTCAAAAGAAAAACGATGGTGCGGATGCTTTCCCAATCTTTCACGGTACGGTGTCACCAGGAACGATGTGGCGCTCGCGATCGGGTAGATGCAATCACCACAGAAACAACACGCACACCCAAGAGAGGAAGTACGTGGACGATCCTCCACGGGTCAGCAACAAACTAGAGACGGCGTCTCTAATCCCTCGCCAAAAACACAAAGCAATAATTTTAAGCTCCTCGACAGAAACACACGAATTAACTCGCTACGGGAGATACCCCGGCTTGCCAGCCTTTGTTCGACAACCAAAAATAAAACTGCCCCCTAACGATCCTACGTGATAGCTATAAATACTAGTCCAGCCGGCCGGACCGATCGGAACCGACTTGTACTACCTTCTTCTAAAAATCCTAACCGAACCTATTCTTGCTTAATTACAACCGGCCAATTAGGCACAGCAATTAGGCACGTAGGCCAATTAACCTTTCCTAATAAAAACGTGTACATGCTGGGTTTCTCTCGGTAGAAATTAACATACAGGCTTTTGGACCCAGCAAACGTACGGAGGCCAGGTAATCCCTTCTGCAGTTTACCTGTCCATGATGTATAGTCTGACAATCTCGTCATTTTAACTTGTGGACGCAGTGCAGGCACAATATACTTCTTCTGTCTTCCTGGCTTATTAACAAGATCAGTACTGACAACACAAGGGGTCACATCATCCTCCCTACCTTGAAAGAAAACCGTCCTCGGTTTCGTCCTATACTTTGCAGATTTTTTCTTGAAAACCTCGACAGTGCACTTTATATCCTTTGCATCCTTAGGAAGAATAGTGCAAAACTCACCTTTATGCATAAAAGTGTACCCGTTTGTTCGCCCGTGATGAAGAGCATTAACATCATGCTGCCACGGACGCCCCAAAATAAGGTGACAAACATGTAGTGGCATGACGTCGCATTCCACCTTATCAACATAGCCATCAACAGAAAAAGGAAACTTCACCCTGTGAGTTACCTTCACTTTGCCCACATCATTGATCCACTTCATATAGTATGGTTTTGGGTGCTCCCATGTTGGCAAAGAAAGAGACTCCACCACATCCTTGCTAATCATGTTGCTAGCACTGCCGCCATCAATTATTAGTTTGCACACTTCTCCCTTGATGGTACATGCAGTTTGAAAAATACTTCGCCGTTGTCCTTGTTCAACAATGGTCTTGTCATCTCGCTGGACCTTATGTGCTAGCAAACTCTCCATATCAGGATCATCTTGAGGATAACATAGTATGGTATCACCATGACCTCTTTCAATTTCATCCTCTAACTTAGGCATCTCATCTTTAGATTCTGAAATATATTCCGCATCAACAAGTAGAACCCTGCGTTGATTGGAACATTCATGCTTCATGTGTCCACGTCCTCCACACTTGTGGCAAATAATATTACGGTGATGCGATGACGTCGCACTAGATGAAACCTGAGAAACCTCCTTTGGCGCAGCCGCCACTTTGCTTTGTTCAATGCTCCCCGACTTATAAGAAGGAATCGGTTTAGCACTAAACCCACCATCAATAGGAGAAGAACCACGTCGCCCACTGTTGTAAGTTGGACGAGTCTCTGAAGCTTGCTTCTCCAATACCCAACGTTCAGCACGCTCCGCTTGATGAAGCAACTCATGGATATCATTATATTGCATTAAATCAACACGGTCGCGAATCTTTTCTTCTAACCCCTCAAAGAAACGTACCATGGTCGCCTCCGCAGACTCACGCACAGCTGTACGGATCATCAAAACTTGCATCTCCTTATAGTACTCATCAACTGATTTTGTACCTTGCACTAGACGACGCAGTCTACTATGAAGCTGGCGAGTGTAATAAGCAGGCACAAAACGTTCCCTCATGATTCGCTTCATGTCAGTCCATGTCGCTGGTCGCTCGTGAGTACGGTTCTTATTATCCCACCATACAAGAGCATACTCTGTAAATTCCATTGACGCAACACGAACCTTCTTCTCTTCGGAGTAGTTGTGACCATCAAAAATCTGATTTACGCGCATCTCCCACTCCAAATATTTCTCTGGGTCAGCACAACGTCCTGAGAATTCAGGTATGGTTATCTTGATTTGACCCAAACCATCATCCTCATGAACACCATTGCCGCCACAGTCACGGCGCCGCCCAGCATGGCGGTGAGCCCCAGCATCATGACGTGGTCGGTGAGGTAAGCCTCCACGGGCATCAGAATCCTCAGAAAAATCACCATCATCATCGTTGTCGCGGTCACGACGTCGTCGTGGTGAGCGGGACTGTCGGGGTGCCACATCTCTCGCCTGAAGGCGCTGAACTGCTGCGGTGAGCCGATTAAGACTCGCAGTCACCACCTGTAGACTATCAGTGCGCTGTCTGTCGCTGGCAGTCAAACGCTCGTTTAACCTGTCCTCGACGCCAACAATATTTGCAGACAACTCCTCAACCCTTTTCCCAAGCTTCTTGTTCTCTCCCTTGATCGACATCAGATGGATACGTAAATCATCACTTATATTCAGATCCTCCGGAAGTTCATCGCCCTCCTCATGATCAGATTTCTCATGCTGCGAGTTCACCATCTTTCAAACAATTGAATCAAATAGCCAAGGAAAAAAAATTGTACCGTGATCAACCTTGCTCTGAATACCACTTGATGCGACCTTCAACAGAAAAACGATGGTGTGAATGCTTTCCCAATCTTTCACGGTACGGTGTCACCAGGAACGATGTGGCGCTCGCGATCGGGTAGATGCAAACACCACAGAAACAACACGCACACCCAAGAGAGGAAGTACGTGGACGATCCTCCACGGATCAGCAACAAACTAGAGACGGCGTCTCTAATCCCTCGCCAAAAACACAAAGCAATAATTTTAAGCTCCTCGACAGAAACACACGAGTTAACTCGCTACGGGAGATACCCCGGCTTGCCAGCCTTTGTTCGACAACCAAAAATAAAACTGCCCCCTAACGATCCGACGTGATAGCTATAAATACTAGTCCAGCCGGCCCGGAACCGACTTGTACTACCTTCTTCTAAAAATCCTAACCGAACCTATTCTTGCTTAATTACAACCGGCCAATTAGGCAGGGCAATTAGGCAGGTAGGCCAATTAACCTTTCCTAAGAAAAACGTGTACATGCTGGAGTCCTTTGCTTGGACGCACACGTTACCTGCATGTAGGTTTCTCTCGGTGGAAATTAACATACAGGCTTTTGGACCCAGCAAGCGTACGGAGGCCAGGTAATCCCTTCTGCAGTTTACCTGTCCATGATGTACAGTCTGACAATCTCGTCATTTTAACTTGTGGACGCAGTGCAGACACAATATACTTTTCCTGTCTTCCTGGCTTATTAACAAGATCAGTACTGACAACACAAGGGGTCACATCAATGTTTCCCGACAAGTTCAAGGAGTTGACTACGATGAGACTTTCTCACTCATAGCGATGCTAAGAGTCTGTTGGAATTAGCAGGTACTGCATTATTTATGAAATCTTGCAGATAGGATGTCAAAATATTGTTTCCTTGTTCTTGAGGAAAGGTTGTATGTGATACGACCAGAAGATTTTGTCGATCCTGAAAGATGCTAACAAGTATGCAAAGCCCCAGCAATCCTTCTAAGGACTGGAGTAAGCATCTTGGAGTTGGAATGTACACTTTGATGAGATGATCAAAGATTTTGGGTTTTTACAAAGTTTATGAGAAACTTGTATTTCCAATGAAGTGAGTGGGAGCACTATAGAATTTCTGATAAGTATATGTTGTTGACATATTGTTGATCAGAAATGATGTAGAATTTCTGGAAAGCATATAGGGTTATTTGAAAAGTGTTTTTCAATGAAAAACCTGGATTAAGCTACTTGAACATTGAGCATCAAGATCTATAAGGATAGATCAAAACGCTTAATGGTATTTTTCAAATGAGCACATACCTTAACATGATCTTGAAGGTGTTCAAGATGGATCAGTCAAAGAAGGAGTTCTTGCCTGAATTGTAAGGTATGAAGTTAAGACTTAAAGCTCGACCACGGCAGAAGAAAGAGGAAGGATGAAGGTCGTCCCCTATGCTTTCGTCATAGGCTCTATACAGTATGCCATGCTGAGTACCGCACCTGATGTGTGCCTTGCTGCATGTCTGGCAAGAGGGTACAAAGGTGATCTAGGAGTAGGTCACCAGATAGCGGTCAAATATATCTTTAGAGGAATAAGGATATGTTTCTCGGTTATGGAGGTGATAAAGAGTTCGACGTAAAGAGTTACATCGATGCAAGCTTAACACCTATCCGGATAGCTCTGCGTAGAGTAAACCGGATTCGTATAGTAGAACAGTTGTTTGAAATATAGCGTAGTAGCGACATCTACAAGATGACATAGAGATTTGCAAAGTACATACGGATCTGAATGTTGCAGACCCGTTGACTAAAACCTCTCTCACAGACATAACATGATCAAACCAAGAACTCATTGAGTGTTAATCACATAGTGATGTGAACTAGATTATTGACTCTAGTAAACTCTTTGGCTGTTGGTCACATGGCGATGTGACCTGTGAGTGTTAATCACATGGCGATGTGAACTAGATTATTGACTCTAGTGCAAGTGGGAGACTGTTGGAAATATGCCCTAGAGGCAATAATAAATAGGTTATTATTATATTTCCTTGTTCATGATAATCGTTTATTATCCATGCTAGAATTGTATTGATAGGAAACTCAGATACATGTGTGGATACATAGACAACACCATGTCCCTAGTAAGCCTCCAGTTGACTAGCTCGTTGATCAATAGATGGTTACGGTTTCCTGACCATGGACATTGGATGTCATTGATAACGATTTCACATCATTAGAAGAATGATGTGATGGACAAGACCCAATCCTAAGCATAGCACAAGATCGTGTAGTTCGTATGCTAAAGCTTTTCTAATGTCAAGTATCATTTTCTTAGACCATGAGATTGTGCAACTCCCGGATACCATAGGAATACTTTGGGTGTGCCAAACGTCACAACGTAACTGGGTGGCTATAAAGGTGCACTACGGGAATCTTCGAAAGTGTCTGTTGGGTTGGCACGAATCGAGACTGGGATTTGTCACTCCGTGTGACGGAGAGGTATCTCTGGGCCCACTCGGTAGGACATCATCATAATGTGCACAATGTGATCAAGAGTTGATCAAGGGATGATGTGTTACGGAACGAGTAAAGAGAGTTGCCGGTAACGAGATTGAACAAGGTATCGGGATATCGACGATCGAATCTCGGGCAAGTACAATACCGCTAGACAAAGGGAATTGTATACGGGATTGATCGAATCCTCGACATCGTGGTTCATCCGATGAGATCATCATGGAACATGTGGGAACCAACATGGGTATCCAGATCCCGCTGTCGGTTATTGATTGGAGAACGTCTCGGTCATGTCTGCATGGTTCCCGAACCCGTAGGGTCTACACACTTAAGGTTCGATGACGCTAGGGTTATAAAGGAAGTTCGTATGTAGTTACCGAATGTTGTTCGGAGTCCCGGATGAGATCGCGGACGTCACGAGGAGTTTTGGAATGGTCCGGAGGTAAAGATTTATATATAGGAAGTATGGTTTTGGCCACCGGAAGTGTTTTAGGCATCACCGGTAGTGTACCGGGACCACCGGAGGTGTCCGAGGGTCCACCAAGTGGGGCCACCGGCCCCGGAGGGCTGCATGGGCTAAGTGTGGGAGGGGACCAGCCCCAGGTTGGCTGGTGCGCCCCCCACAAGGGCCCAAGGTGCCTAGGGTTTGGAGAGGGGGCGCCCCGCCTAGCTTGGGGGGAAAGTGTCCCCTCTCCCCCCCTTGGCCGCCACCCTAGATGGGTTTGGGGCTGCCGCACCCCTTGGGGTGGAAACCCTAAAGGGGGCGCACCCCCTCCCTCTCCCCTATATATACTTGAGGGTTTTGGGGCTGCTAACACATGAGTTCTGACTTCTCCATGGCGCAGCCTGCTTCTCTCCCTACTCCTCTCCCACGGTGCTTGGCGAAGCCCTGCAGGATTGCCACGCTCCTCCATCACCACCACGCCGTTGTGTTGCTGCTGGACGGAGTCTTCCTCAACCTCTCCCTCTCTCCTTGCTGGATCAAGGCATGGGAGACGTCACCGGGCTGTACGTGTGTTGAACGCGGAGGTGCCGTCCATTCGGCACTTGGTCATCAGTGATTTGGATCACGACGAGTATGACTCCATCAACCCCGTTCACTTGAACGCTTCCGCTTAGCGATCTACAAGGGTATGTAGATGCACTCTTCTTCCCCTCGTTGCTGGTTTCTCCTTAGATAGATCTTGGTGACACGTAGGAAAATTGTGAATTTCTGCTACGTTCCCCAACAAACCTCTCTATATAAAGGGAGGAGATGTATCAATCTAATCAAGCAAGTATTAAGAAGGAAATCCTAAGCCCCAACCGAAACATCAACATGAACTTGCTTAGATGATGAATCTTGCTTAGATGATGTTTGCTTTAATTGGTATAGTTTTTTTGGCCATGTTTGTGTCGTCATCGTGTAGTTTTGCGAGTCAAGCGGCATGCTCCACAGATCCCTGCTGGGGACACATCCCTAGAAGCGATTGCATGTAGGGAAAGTTTGTGCCTTGCAGATGATCTTCTCCTGCACAATATTTTGATTGCTACAGACTCTAAGCAAGTTTCAGATGACATTCTCAAGGGGGGCTGTGGAAGCTATGGTCAAATCATAGCTTTATTTTTTAGAACTGGTCAAATCATAGCTAAGATCAAGCAAAGAGCACAAATTGCATGTTCCATTTTGAGGTAAGAGCAGCAAATTATGAAGCACATTTGGTAGCAAAAATCTCTCATTCATTAGGTTTTTAAAAAGTAAAATGAATTAATATATGGATATATCAAAATTCCTAAGAAAGTAAAATGTTATTTACATTAAATATAATATTTATAGGAAATAAAAGAAACGGAACCAGAAAACCATTCGTGGGCTGGCTGCCGGCCCACCGCGCGTTTTGGGGCCTTCCCTTTCGCGGTGCCACTCTGTCTGCCTTCCCGTGCTCCTCAACGCCGTTCGGCGCACGGACGCCATCGGCCATTGGGCATGCCGCTGACCTCCATCGGCGCGCACTCCACCTCCACCGCCACCTCCACCAGCGGCGGAAGCACTCTGGCTCACCAGGTTCTTCCCATAAAAAAGCAACCGGGACCTCTTCCAGCTTGGTTTCAACCTGAGCCCCGTTTCAATCTGATGCCATACACTGCCTCGCTGTTCATTCTACAACTGATTTGGCGACCGCCGTGTCCTAGGGTTTGTCGGCGATGCCGAACAGGGGAAGAAAGGCGCCTCCCCATGCCGCGCGCGGTTCTAATCTGCTGGTAAATCCAAGCGATTATTTTCTCCCCCTGCTGTAAATTTCAAGTTTTGACCAAGATTTGTTACATTGTCTCGAATTTAACCTAAAATTTGTATCTTAGGAAGAATGTACATGAACATTGACCAATGCAAGAGTACTATAACAACATTGAACATTTTTTTTATGCCTGCTATTTGAACATTGAACATTGATTTGTACTATAACAATTGATCGCCCATTAATTTGTACTCCCTCCGTTCCTAAATATATGTCTTTTTAGGGATTTCAAATAGACTATAACATATGGATGCATATAGACATATTTTAAAGTGCAGATTCACTCATTTTTCTCCGTATGTAGTCACTTGATGGAATCTTTAAAAAGACATATATTTAGGAACGGAGGGAGTATTATTCTTTTCTCAGTAATTGAATCTACAATTTTTTTCCCGATAAAGACATTGAATCTACTTACGTGGTCTATCTTTAAGAAACTTTGGAGTTTTCGATATGCCCTTCCTTTTCATCCTTAGTGCGGTTTTTGGCCATTGCTGTTGATGTTGCTAGTACAACTGCCACAATTGCTCATTATGTGAATTTAGATGACCATGTGAGGATGCTCGATTACATGATGGTTCTTTCCTCCGCCTCCGGTCTTTCGTACCATATGGTACCCAAGATTATAGATTATGCTACTGTCCAAATGCTGAATCCAGTACTCGCTCATTTCCCTACTTTGCTTCATTGTAATACATAATTTTTACTCATCATCTTTTTAATGTTTTCCTTATCTTCCTTCAATATTATGGAATCTGCAAAAGGATTTGTAAATCTCCTGCAAGCTGACTTACACAAAGATATTTGATGGCTATTTGAACTTTGAAGTGCCCCCTCCTATAGCGGCATTCTAAATATATTGCAGTGCATGGTACAAACTGAGACAAAATAACTTAAATTATTCATATTTTCACATATATTTATATATTAATCTTTACCCTCTAATCTTTTCTGTTCCAAAATTCTACACAAAAATGTGTGCCCCCTACCCCCTCCACCCCCCAAAGAGCATTTTGTCAGTTGGCATTAAGGAATGCTGCCTTGCCAAGTTGCCAGACTTTAATTACTGAACAACATTCTCATTCAGACCTGTTATGTGCCAATTACTGTGGCGAAGTTTCCAGAGACCACCTCTAGTGCAGATATAACTAAGTATATACAAAATTTTGGAATTGGTCGGTCCGTAGTCCAAGTTGGTGCCACAGTTTAAACAGCAGCATACATGGAAGTGCAGACATGCATGATTACAAGAGTGTCGATCAGTGGCATGAAATGCAATTACATGCATGATAATCTGCCAAGAAAACTGCTGACATGTCAATCAGCTGCAGAAACCATCTCAGAGTACCTTTCTAGCATCATATGCTTTGACAGGTCGGTGAAATAGCCCTTGTCAACTTCAAGCCCTTGCTCTTCTGCAATCTGCTCCACCAGCCATTGAACCCGATCGGCGCCGACGTGGTCTGGATCCAGCAAAAAGCATGCGATCTCCGTGCAATTGTCGCCATGGAAAAGCGCAAGTGCCTGTACTGACGGGAGCCCTCCGCTCCGTCCAGTCACCCTCCGGGTGATTCTTCTCACAGTTGGGACATCCTTGCAGAATATCGGCACATTGTAGCTCTCGACCAAAGGTTGAGCTCCGACCATGGTGGCGCCTCTTTCACGAGGAACGTGAACTGGGCCCACATCCGGCTTCATCGGTAGAGTATCAGGGAGCACCGGGCCTGCCCATTGGACGCCCTTGTGGTTTGGCCGGAAGTAGCCAAGCTCACGCCGGACTGCACTGACGCTCTTGCCGGTGGGGTGTGCTGCAGCATACAGGAACACCGGAACTGCATATACAGAATCAAAACATTTACATAACGTATCATCTCATTTGCTAATTATAGAAGATCTTGTCGGAGGACACACCTTGCAAGCCATTGCCAATGTCGGAGGCTACCAGCTTAGCCAGCTGAGCAGCATCCTCCATTGTGGCCGCTTGAGTCAAGGGGTGGAATGAAATGTCATCGACGACACCGATCCTTGGATGAGTTCCACAGTGCACTTCGAGGTTTATGGCTGAAAATGCAGCCTCGATCATCGCCAGCAGCACCTTCCTGATTGGGCTAAATACAGCTTCACCAGTTGCGCTTTCACTGTTAATATAGGAGACGAGCGTGTAGCGGACACGGTTGTAGTACTCATCCTCGAACTTGTTGAGTAGAACCACCTCAGGGTCTTTCTGGCCTATGCGGCTGATGGCATCGACGACAGCCGCATTTTGGCTTTCAGAGATGTAGAGCTTGCAGCAGATAACCTTTGAGTGCATCGTGCTGGGCTTTGCCTTTGGAGCAGCGGATGAACAAGACAGGAATTCAGGTGAGGATAAGTTGAAATTTCTTGTTCTTTTTACTTTGAAATAGTACTGGGTGGCTTAGTTCCTAGTATCTAGTACACGTATCTGATTGCATAATCGATCCAGAGACAGCAAAAACCAGTTGGTTTTATGTGATTGCAGATTTCTTTGGATGTGACCACAAGAAAGTGGAATTAGGAAGTAAATACATGGCTGAATAACTCAAGTTTTTCACACTCTGCCTGTTCTAGCTTCTATCTAGAAAAATTCTAAATCCTGGTTCAAATCTTGAGGAACTGGAGGGGGCGGGGTACCAGAACGTACCTGCTCGGTGCGCTTGCCCTCCATGCCTTCAGCTCTATCTCAATCTCTCTCTCTCTCTCTCTCGCCTGTGGGGAATGGAGTGGAGTGGTGGAGTTGCTTGCCTTCTTGTCCTTGTCTTCTTCGTCTCCGAGTAATAAGCCCCAACCATGAGAGGAAGGACGCAGCATGTGCTGTTCAGCTTTATGACTCGGCACTCGGCAGTCCCCAAAATGTTATCCTTGGTTCAACAGCAGCATGCCACCGGCCTCTGGGAAACATTATTCTTATGCACATGGTAACATGCCATTGCCCTCTTAAACCGCATCACCCGTTGAATCCCTTGATTCATTACTCATAAATCTTGTCTCTTACTCTACTTGATTACTTTTGGATAATGAAATCTGGTCTGTCAGCCACATCTAGTTGGCCGGTACAATGTCATTGTCCACGTTGAAGCGCACGGTTTTGTCGAAAACCGTCGCTACAAGGGGCTGGAATTAATGGGTGATAGGCTGATAGGTCTCAGCATCTTGAAGTATCCATATATTTTGAAGCTGAAACTAGTTGGCCCTGAGTGTGTGTGGTGTGCTCGTGGGCTATCCTAAGATAAGGAGATCAGACCAGAGCAGACCTCCTGTGGTCGAATTGCTTGGCTGATAGTCGAATTGCTTCTCTTGCAGGTTGCATTCTGCACTCTGTGTATCAATTTGGTAACCGATCAAAGATATTTCGTTTCATTTGGAGGGCTCTGCTCTGACGCCTTGGGAAGAGCAATCGGTGACTCTGATCAGCGGCGTACCTCATCCTACCATAGAGGGGCCGAACGCCGAAGTGAGATGGATAGGCGTGGGCAATGTGATTGGGTAGGGGACAAATATCTGACCTGTATCGATGGGTACACTGCTCTCTCTGTGGATAGGACTGTGCAGTGCAGCCGTACGTGGCGATCACGTGCATGTTAGAAAAGCAATTTGTGATCTGAAACGAGCGGTCGTTTTCCACGTTGGTATGCTCATGTGGTCCTCTGCTCTGCCGCTGATTTTTCTTTCGGTTACTAGAGCTCGTTCATGATGATTGGATTCATGTAAGCTTGAGATCGGTCATGTGAACTGAGGTGACTTTGTATTTGGCGGCCGTGGATGCACACTCCGGTGGCGTCTCACTTTACGGGTTTGCCGTCCCACAAAACAATCACCTTTTTAAGTTAGCAACAGATCCGCATGACTCCCGCTACATCGATCTTTTGATCCCTAGTGATTCTCCCCATATCGCAGCTTTTTTACGCGTCCATCCCCAGCTCAACAACCACCTGAGCTAACACCTCATTGCAATTAAGTCATGCGTTAGTTTATATTTCACTACCATCTATAACGTCAGACAAGCTTCAAAAATATCTGACTCCTTATAGAATTCGAGTACATATTTGAAAGAGAAATTCGCCTCACAACTAAATTGAACGGTCGGACCAAATCAAATAATAAACTAATCAATTTTTGGACATTTGTTTACTATGTATAAGTAGTACAGGAAACATGCTTTCCCAGTTTTTTTTCTTGGATTTTTGTATTGAACAATTTTCGCGAACGGATATATGGTGTCTCCATGACCCTCATGTTATACTAGTTATCTAGAACTTATCGGGGGGATGTTACTACACTTATTTTAACTGAAACAAAAGTTATCAGGGTGTTCATATGTAAGTTATCAGATATGTGAGGTGTAAAATATCCTGCAATTTACACAAGTGTTATCGGGGTACATTTTTAATTAAAAAATCCCCGATTCAAAATTATCAGGGGGCTTGTGCATAAGTTATCAGGTCTGTGATGCGTAAAGAAAACCATGCTTTTTATACAAAACTTGTCGGGATATATTTTCAACAACTTTTTTCCGAGGGTCAAAAAGGTTACCATGGTATTCGTACATGAGTTATCGGCTCCGCGCTATGTAATTTACCGTGCTATTTACACATATGTTATCCAGGGTATCTTTTCAATGATTTTTTCTCTGGTTCAAAGTTATCATGTTGTTTGTACCTAATTTAGCAGGTCTATAGTTTGTAACTTACCACGCTACTTACACAGAACTTATCATATGTATGTTTCTACAATTTTTATCCACTAGATCAAAAGTTACCACGGTGTTTGTCCATAATTTATCAGGTATGCGGTGCGTACTACAATGCTAATTACATAGAAATTAGCGGGGTTTTGTTTTGAACAATTTTCACCAGGTCAAAAAGTTATCACGATGTCCATACATTAGTTATCAACTCTACGATGTGTAATTTATTATGCTATTTTACATACATGGTCATGGTGGGGGGGGGGGGGTGTTGAACAACTGGCCCCTTCATGGTGCAAAATTTACCATGGTATTTGTTCCTAATTTAGCAGGTATGTGGTACGTAAGTTACCACGCTACTTAAACAAAACTTAATAGGGGTATGTTTAAAAAATCCATTGTCTTAAAAGTTATCATGATATTTAGACGTAAGCTATCAGGTATGCGACATGTGTATTACCATGTTATTTACACATAAATTACCGAGGATATATTTTCAATAAAAAAATTGGTCAAAAGCTACTGATGTTTGTATGCAAGCTATCAGGTTTGTGGTTCATAAAAAATCAAACTAATTACAAAAAGTTTATCGGATGATATATCAAAACAAACATTGATTTACGTACGTGTGTGCACACAATGATCAAAAGTTATCATTGTATCTGTACTTAGCTTATCAGGTCTGCAGTGATTATCACTTTATTTCCGCGTAATTTACTGAGGGTATGTTTTTCAACAACTTTAACTCGAGGGTCAAAAAGTTAGTATTGTGTTTGTACATAGATTATCAGGTCTGCGGTGTATATATTACCATGTTATTTACACATAATTAATTGGGGACACATTTTTTAACATATTTTTCTCTTGACTCAAAAGTTACCATAGTGTTCGTACATGGGTTATCAGCTTTGCGGTACGTGTACTACCATACTATCTACACATAAATTACCATGTCGCATGTTTTCAACAACTTTTTTTCTCCGGTCAAAAGTTATCATAGTATTTGTGCGTAAGTTATTGGGTCTGCTGTGTTATATTATTGCGTTATTTACACATAATTTACTGGGTATGTTTTCAACCAAAAAAATCCCAAGACAAAACTTATCATGATGTTTTTATATAGGTTATCAGGTATGCAGTGTTTATATTACCATGCTATTAGAAAAAATAAGCTACCGGGTATATTTATGTTGGCCCATACTAGATTGTATGTATATTCGTTGCATTGCACCATGTCGAATCACTAGGAACGAGTGCAGCTCAGCAGCAAAATCACGGTCAACAAGAGTCCAGCACAAAAATTCTTGATTGGAATGGTAGAATAGAGAAGAAATAGTTTAGTGTGGTATAGAAAAAATAACTAAGCATAACCTGACAGCAATACTAGCCTAGGCCAGGTGGTTCCCTCACTTGCTTGTGTAACCTAGGGGCATGAGTTCGAGTCCCCCATTTGATGGTTTATTTTTGCCTAAAAGAGAAGGAGCGCGACCAGAAAAGATCCCGCCTGGGTGGAGCTGACCGTGGCGGAAAAAACTCTGACCGCGCACGAGGAGAAAAATCCCGCCCGAGAGAAGTGGATGGTGGGAGAAAAAAATCTGCCCGGTAGAAGCGGATCGCGAGACGCTCGGTGCGAGACAAACTGTAACCGCGCGATTCATATCCAACGGCATCTGAGTCGTTCGGATCTGTCGTAAACCACCAGTCGGCAGGAAATTAGCTTCGCCTTTTAAAATTGACCAAAAACTATTGAAATTTTCTAATTTCATGACTAAAAACTATAAAGTTTGGTTGATGACTGTTTCAAGGGTTTTAAACTAGTTTTTGACAGGAGTGGCCCACATGTCTGGCCGACAGGTTGCCTAACGGCTAACGGCGCCGTCTGGCGGGCGGCCGTTAGTGGTGCCACTCCGTAGGACCAGGTCAAACCGTCCTGACCGGCTCCCTCGTTCCCCATCTCTCACTCTTCCCCAAGCTCCTCCCTAGCCCTAGCTGGCGACTCTCATGGCGTCCGTGGATGCAAAGTCCGGTGGCGTCCACTTTACGGGTTGCCCTCCCACAAAACTATCATTTTTTAAAAATTGACCGAAACCTATTGAAATATTCTAATTTGGTGACTAAAACTATCAAGTTTGGCTGATGACCGTTTCAAGGGTTTTTAACTAGTTTTTGACAGGAGTGGCCCACCTGTCTGGCCGCCGGGCTGCCTAACGGCTAACGGCGCCGCCTCGCGGGCAGCCGTTAGTGGTGCCGCTCGGTAGGACCAGGTCAAACCGTCCTGATCGGCTCCCTCGTTCCCCATCTCTCACTCTCCCCCAAGCTCCTCCCTAGCCCTAGCCGGCAACTCTCATGGCGGCCGTGGATGGAAAGTCCGGTGGCGTCCAACTTTACGGGTTGCCGTCCCACAAAACTATCACTTTTTAAAAAATGACCAAAAACTATTGAAATTTTCTAATTTCATGACTAAAAACTATCAAGTTTGGCTGATGACCGTTTCAAGGGTTTTAAACTAGTTTTTAACAGGAGTGGCCCACCTGTCTGGCCGACGGGCTGCCTAACGGCTAACGGTGCCGCCTGGCGGGCGGCCGTTAGTGGTGCCGCTCGGTAGGACCAGGTCAAACCGTCCTGACCGGCTCCCTTGTTCCCCATCTCTCACTCTCCCCCAAGCTCCTCCCTAGCCCTAGCCAGTGACTCTCATGGCGGCCGTGGATGCAAACTCCGGCGGCGAATCATTTGGCGGCATATCTCGAGACGTGGTCGGTGGCGGGGTTGGCGACTTCTCCCAGGTGGATAACTAGCTAGGCAGCACGAGCTCCATGGCGTACCAGCCTTCCCAGGAGTTGGCTTGGTTGGCGCTGGCACAACCACCGTCGACGACAAGGAGTACACTTCGAGGACGGCGCAAGTTTCCTCGTCCTGCGGCCGACAGCAGTTACGACAGCTCATCTGTCTGGAAGTCTATGTAATATTGCCATTCTTGTCAAATTAGGTGGAAATTTAGACTAGTTTTTGCACATGTAGATTCAGTTATCCAGCATTTATGATAACATTGGTGCTTTTGCAAATTGTAAAAAACTTCAACTTTGTGGTGTAAGAAACTGAAAAATGTAATCCGTCAAAATCTAAATATTCTACACACTTAGATTCAGTTGTCCATTTTTTAGTTAATATTTGTAATTCATTCAATATGTGCAGTATTGATGACCCAAAGTGCGCAATTTGGTTCCATTTCCAAGCCAGAGAATCAGTGGTTAGAAATTTGTACCAGTCAGACATATCATATTTGACTATGGTTTCTCTTATTGAGAGTGAGGGATGTGGGCTGTGATTATATGTACTATGTATTTGATGAGGAGAAAGGAATAGAAGGTCTAGATGTGATGCCCTCGATTCAATCATACACTAATCATACACGCAAATGTGTACGATCAAGATCAAGGACTCACGGGAAGATATCAGAACACAACTCTAGACACAAATTAAAATAATACAAGCTTTATATTACAAGCCGAGGGCTCGAATACATAAGCTCGAATACACAAGAGTCAGCGGAAGCAACAATATCTGAGTACAGACATGAGTTAGACAAGTTTGCCTTAAGAAGGCTAGCACAAAAGCAACATTGATCGAAAAGGCAAGGCCTCCTACCTGGGAGCCTCCTAACTACTCCTGGTCGTCGGCGGTCTCCACGTAGTAGTATGCATCGGTGGTGGCATCTGGCTCCTGGGCTCCGACATCTGGTTGCATCAACCGGAAAGAAGAAGAAAGGGGGAAAAAGGGGAAGCAAAGCAACCGTGAGTACTCATCCAAAGTACTCGCAAGCAAGGATCTACACTACATATGCAACATTATCAAAGGAAGGCTGTATATGTGGACTGGGCTGTAGAAATGCCAGAATAGAGAGAAAGCCTAGTCCTATCGAAGACTAGCATCTTCTGGAAACCACCATCTTGCAGCAATAGGAGGGAGTAGAGTAGCATAAAGTAAAGTAGTAGTAGTGTTATCAACCTTGGCCAGAGATCCTTTCTCGACTCCCTGTGAGAAAGCAATCCCAGAGCCATACTATCCATTTCTCATATCCATGTCTCATCTCAAGTATCCAGTTCTAGTTGTATCGATCGGGATACAACTCCAAGTGTCCGCTACCGTAGGACATGCCATCGATAGATGTTTTCCTCCCTGCAGGGGTGCACCAACTTACCACCACGCTCGATTAACTTCGGCCGGACACACTTTCCTGGGTCATGCTCGGCCTCGGCCAAACAATACGCCGCAACCTGGCCTAGGCTTAATAGAGAGGTCAAGCACGCCGGACTAAACCTATGCCCAAGGGGTCATGGGCCATCTCCCCGGGAACTCCTGCACGTTGCGTGGGCGGCCGGTGAGCAGACCTAGCTACCTCCTTAAAAAAGGCATGTGCTTTACCAGTCCAACCCGACGCGCGCCGCTCAGTCGCTGACGTCTATTAAGCTTCGGCTGATGTATACGACACAGAACGCCCATACTACGCCCACGTGATGGTTAGTGCTATCAGGACAGAGGCCCCTCGGATCAAATATCCAAATCGTAGTGGATTAGGAACGCGCGGTAACAAGCAGAGACTCACGAAAGATGTGACCCCGTTGCCCCGTCTCGAGGACTTGCGGCAAGGGCTAGGAATGCCCGGCCATGCCTCGTAATTATCTCACGGGCACCCTCCAGGTCAACCCGTCTCCACATCACTCGCGGGTACCCCTCAGGGTCGACCCGCCTTTCCAAGTAAAAGTGGTAAAGTCCAAGTATCCATGTGTCCAAACATCAAGGGGAAAACCTGAGGAATCACCCCCGGTGAATTCCATTCGATGTAATCATCAAGGTGAACGTAAGAGGAACCACCCCCGAGGTTCACACTTGAGGGGTTGCACGATAGAGTCGTATCGGAAGTGGTTAAGGCGGAATCACCCCCGATGACCATGACCGAATAGCTACACTACAGGGTTAACATCAGAAGTGTTGTAGAGGTCTCACCCTCGACACTCGATAGTAACCCAGTAGTGTCGAGCAACTAAGGGGAAAGTGATGTGCGGTGCCGGGGCCTGGTCTTCGATCCTATTGATCGGGTCTTCAATGATGAAGCAGGGGAAACAAGGACAAGGTGGGGGTCACTGATGGATCACTAACCAACCTATACTAAGCAGTTTAGGATAAGCGGGTAGGTAACAATGAGCAGGTTACAAAAGCAGGCTATGCATCAGAATAGGAGCAAACAATAACAATAGCAAAATCTAATGCAAGCATGAGAGAATGGAATGGGCGACATCGGGATGATCAAAGGGGGGGGGGGCTTGCCTGGTTGCTCTGGCAAGGAGGGGTCGTCGTCGACGTAGTCGATCACAGGGGCATCAACATCGTCACGGGGTCTACCGAAGAGAAGAGGGGGGGGGGGATAAACAGTAAATACATAGCAAGCAAGTGCATAACAGGACAACAGGCAGAGCTAGACGTGTTCTAACGCGGTGCTACACGATACCGACGAAGGGGGAAGTCAACCGGGAATGTTTTCCCGGTTCGGAACCTGTGTCAAACACATGACCGGAGGGGGAAAGTTCCATGTTCAAATAGTTAGAGGCATCTGGCAGGTAAATGAACCGCGTGTTCGGATTCGTCTCGTCGTTCTGAGCAACTTTCATGTAGAAAACATTTTCATTCGAGCTACGGATTATTTTATATGTTTTTTCAAAGTTTTATTCAATTACTAGAATTATCATATTTTAATTTATTTCCAAAAACAGGATTAATGCAACAGCACGACGTCATCACGACATCAGCATTCAAAGGAGTTGACCAGGGTCAACCCTGACATGTGGGGCCATTCTGTCATAGACTAACAGCTAAACAAGTTAATTAGGTATACTAAACAGAGTTAATTAAGCTAATTAATTGGTTAATCAATCAATTAATTAATTAACTTTACTTATTAATTTTATTATTTCATTTTTTTGTTTAGGAAAATGGGCGTGGGCCCCCGTTGACATAGGCCCAGGCCACAAACGGGCGCAGGGCATGGTTGTAACGGGCGGCGAATGCGGGCATGGGTGTCGGGCGCCTGTGCCTGGGCGCGGCTAGGCCGACAGGGAGCGGGGGGCGCCGGCGCAGGGGCTAGCGGTGGGAGGCGGGCGACTCGGAGCAAGGGGCGTGGCTCGTCGAGCGGTGGCTAGTGCAGGCGAGCACGCGCGGCGCGAAGTGGCAGTGGCGTTGCGAGGGACGTGGCGCAAGGGGCGTGCAGAAGCAGCGGGCAGGGTATGCGACAAGGGCGGCTGGGGGTGCAGTGGCCAACAGCAAAATGGCAGCAGTAGCGTAGTAGGAGGGCAGTCGAGTAGCAATGCAAGTAGCAGGCAAAGCCACGAGGGTGAGGGGTGGGCGCGGTGACCGCGGGCGACGAGCTTATCGGGTGGTGGTGGTGCCGGTGCTAAACACGAATAGAGGGAGAGGGGAAGGATGCATCTCGCATGGTGGCTCACATCGAGGTGTGTAGGGGGCTCAGGGGAGCCGGAGGGACCCTGCCGGCGAGGTCCCGCGACCGGACGGGCTGGCAGGCGCGAGGGCAAAGCAAAGGTGCGGGTTGAGGGAGCTCGAGGAAGACGGGAACGGTGCAGCATGGAGAGGAAGGAGACTGGGAGGGGCGGCCCTCGAGGGGGGTCGGCGGGGAAGAGGCGGTGACGGGGCGGGATAGCGCCAGGAACGGGCGTCGGCGGCGGGCTCGCGGGGCTGTTGCCCCCACTCGATCCAGATGCGGGAGGGAGAGGAGCAAGTGGTGGAAGGGGGATCGTGGGGGGGGGGTGTGGGTGATTAGGTCACAGGGAGTGGGGGTGATGGAGGAGAGGTGGGCCGGCCTGTGGTTCGCCAGCTGGGCCGGTTGGCCTAGTGGGGGGAGGCCTTTTCTCTTTTCTGATTTTCTGCTTTTCTCTTTTTATTCAAAACAGAGACGGCTAGGGGAAGGTTTGGGCTACCAAAAGACTTTGAAAAAAATGTGGGACTAGGCCACTTAAATTCCTTGTAGTATTTGGCACTGCCACAAAGAGTTTGAGGGACAACTGAACCCATTTGGATTTTGCCCCAATAAAATAGCATTTTAAAATGCTGAAATGACACTGTTTTAATTGCTATAGTCCATCTTGGCTTGGAGGTGATGTTGTTTTCCTTAACAATCATTTGTTATGGAATTTTAGCCAAATGATGAACTATTTTGTAGCAACTTTTGTGCAACTTCAAAAATTCACTTGCAAATTGAATTTTGATTTCAAAGTGGAATCTCAACTGATATTTGAATCGAAGTTGATCAAGCACAGTTTAGCAAAACGATTAGCTTTAATCATGGAGGGTTACTGTAGCATGACACCGGGGTGTTACACTAGAGGAAATATGTTCTGAAGATGATGTGCAGAAGATGTTGTTCCACTCTAATAATGAAAAGATTTTGAGCATAAGAGCTGTTAGAGCAGATGAGCCATATAATGCAAATGAAAATAGAGATAGTTATTTTGCTGAAAATTACATTAACACACAACAAAGTTGCACTAAGGTGTTGGATACAAACATAGGCAGAAAGGAGGAGCTTAAGAAAAAGCATTATGCAGAGAGAAGCTGACATTAACCATTTTAAAGGTGACACTGATGTGTCTGAATTTCTTTCTGTTGATGTGCAATCAGATTTAGATCACGATAATGTGGAATTTTAGGCAGATTATTCATCTGAAGATGAAGCTGCAGAACAAGATACACTAGTGCTACAGAAACTAAGCTAGTGAGAAATCATGAGCTTAAGAAACTCATTGGAACACAATTAAAGATGACTTGGTACCGACAATTCTAGAATTCCTGCATGGTGGTGAGCTACCTTTGGGTTTCAATGATACTTCCATCACTCTTATACCCAAGGTGAGACACCCGCAACATATATCTCAGTATCGTCTGACCGCTCTTTGTCATGTCCCGTATAAAATTGCTACCAAGATGGTTACAAATAGGCTAAAGGAGTGGATGAATATGATGATGGGAGAAGAACAAAGTGCTTTTGTACCCCGGACGTATCATCACTGATAATATTCTAGTGGCGTTCGAGAGTGTACATACAATGAGGAGACGGAAAAATGGGAAAATTACTCATGTGCGGTGAAACTAGATATGATGAAAGACTACGACCGCGTGGAGTGGCATTACTTAGAAGCGGTTATGCAGCGATTGGGTTTTTGCAAAAATTTTATTCAATTGATTATGAAGTGTGTAACTTCAGTCAGATTTTCAGTATGGGTGAATGGGGAACTCTCGCTGTACTTCACTCCTTCTAGGGGCTTGCGGCAAGGAGATCCGACATCACCCTTCTTGTTCTTATCATGTGCTGAAGGCCTAACCTCTCTATTGAACTACTATGGCTCTTTTATTGACAAGGGTGTAAGGGCTTCAGTAAGATCACCATGGATAAATCATCTTCTTTTCATTGATGACTGCCTTATCTTTATCAGCGCAAAGGAAAACAGTGCTGACTGGCTCAATGAGATTCTGAATATTTGTGTAACATGTCCTGGGCAGTGTGTTAACAAGGAAGAAATGCACTGTACTTTACACCCAATACTCCGGCTGAGAGAAGGAAACAACTAAAACAATGCCTAGGTATCTTTGTTGAGGCTTTTAGCGATAGGTACCTCGGACTACCGATGGCCGTAGTGAAGGAAATATGTCCTAGAGGCAATAATAAAGTTGTTATTTTATATTTTCTTATTCATGATAAAGGTTTATTATTCATGCTAGAATTGTATTGATCGGAAACTTAAATACATGTGTGAATACATAAACAAATACCGTGTCCCTAGTATGCCTCTACTAGACTAGCTCATTGATCAAAGATGGTTAAAGTTTCCTGACCATGGGCATGTGTTGTCATTTTATAATGAGATCACATCATTAGGAGAATGATGTGATAGACAAGACCCATCCGTTAGCTTAGCATAATAATCGTTCAGTTTTATTGCTATTGATTTCTTCATGTCAAACACATATTCCTTTGACTATGAGATTATGCAACTCCCGGATATCGGAGGAATGCCATGTGTGCTATCAAACGTCACAACGTAACTGGTTGATTATAAAGATGCTCTACAGGTATCTCCGAAGGTGTTTGTTGAGTTGGCATAGATCGAGATTATGATTTGTCACTCCGAGTATCGGAGAGGTATCTCTGGGCCCTCTCAGTAATACACATCATATGCTTGCAAGCAAAAGACTAAGGAGTTAGTCACTAGGTGATGTATTACGGAACGAGTAGAGAGACTTGCCGGTAACGAGATTGAAATAGGTATGAAGATACCGATGATCGAATCTCGGGCACGTAACATACCGATGGACAAAGGGAATTACCTATGTTGTCATAACGGTTCGACCGATAAAGATCTTCGTAGAATGTGTAGGAGCCAATATGGGCATCAAGGCTCCGTTATTGGTTATTGACCGGAGAGGTGTCTCGGTCATGTCTACAAAGTTCTCAAACCCGTAGGGTCCGCACGCTTAACGTTTGATGACGATATAGTATTATATGAGTTATGTGATTTGGTGACCGAATGTTGTTCGGAGTCTCGGATGAGATCACGGACATGACGAGGAGTCTCAAAATGGTCGGGAGGTAAAGATTCATATATAAGATGATAGTATTCGGACAACAGAAGTGTTTCGAGGGTTACCGGGTACTTATCGTGTCACAGGAAGGGGTTCCGGGCACCCCCGGCAAAAGTTATGGGCCTTATGGGCCAAGGGAGGAAACGCACCAGCCACAAGGGGCTGGTGCGCCCCCATAGCAGGTCGACGAAGGCGGAGAAGGAAAGGGGGAGGGAAAGGAAAGTGTGGATTAGGATACCCACTTCCTTCCGTCTTTCCCCCCTCTTTCCTCCCCCCTTGGGAATACATGGCAGGGGGCGCGACAAGGGCAGGAGCCCTAGGGCCGGCCGGCCACCTATCTGGTGCGCCAGGATGCCCCCTCCCCTCCCACACACACACACACACACACACACACACACACACACACACACACACACACACACACACACACACACACACACATATATATATATATATGTGGGAGGGGGGCGCCTAACAGACACGAGATCAATTGTTAGCCGTGTGCGGCGCCCCCCTCTACTGTTTACACCCCCGGTCATATTTTCGTAGTGCTTAGGCGAAGCCCTGCGGAGATCACTTCACCATCACCGTCACCATACCGTCGTGCTGACGGAACTCATCTACTATCTCGACGTCTTGCTGGATCAAGAAGGCGAGGGACGTCACCGAGCTGAATGTGTGCTAAACGCGGAGGTGTTGTACCTTCGGTACTAGATCGGTTGGATCACGAAGAAAGTTCGACTACATCAACCGCGTTGTGACACGCTTCCGCTTACGGTCTACGAGGGTACATAGACACACTCTCCCCTTGTTGCTATGCATCTCCATGGATAGAACATTGCATGTGCCTAGAATTTTTTTTGTTTTCCAAGCAATGTTTCCCAACACGTTGGACGTATCACGAGTGGCACCTTTGAGCACATTTGTGATCGGGCAAGGAGTAAATTATTTGGCTATTCAGAAAGAGATCTAGCATGTGCGGGTCGTGAAGTGCTGTTGAAATCTATCATCCAAGCTATTCCAATGTTCAGCATGACATGTTTCCACCTGACGAAGAAGGTGTGCAAGAAGATAACGTCTTGCATGGCCAGGTATTTTTGGAGCAGTAACATCGACCGGAAATCGATGCATTGGCTCTCCTGGAAGAAATTGGCGTCTCCAGACGAAGCAGGAGGGATGGGATTCCGTGACCTTGAGGCATTCAATATCGCTTTGTTGGGGAAGCACAGGTGGAGGTTTATGCTGCATCCCAATACATTATGTTCTCGGGTTATGAAGAGCAGATATTTTCCTAACTCAGAGTTCATGGCTGCAACATTTCCAAAAACGGCGTCACCTATTTGGAGAGCAATTGTGGCCGGTCGAGAGGCTATGAAGTTAGGCTTGATTAAGCGGATTGGGGATGGAACCACGATCTCCATCTAGCAAGACAAGTGGATCCCGAACACTATCTCGATGACCCCAATATTCAAACTAGAGAAACGACATTACAACTTGTGAACGAGTTGATTGATTAGGAGAGCTGGACGCGGTGACATGATTTGGTTCGTGGAACTTTTCTGGCACCAGATGCTAAAGCAATGATGCGGCTTGAAGCTACGTCGGGTTTTCCCCAAAGAGGAAGGGATGATGCAGCACAACAGCGGTAGGTATTTCCCTCAGATGAGACCAAGGTTATCGAACCAGTAGGAGAACCAAGCAACGCAACGTAAACAACCCCTGCACACAGATAACAAATCCTTGCAACCCCACGTGTTAAAGTGGTTGTCAATCCCTTTCGGGTACGGCATCTCCGGTAGGCAAACAGACGTGAGATAAATTTATAGTAGATTGATAGATCGAACGCCAAATAAAGTAAATAAAAAATAATTGCAGCAAGGTATTTTGTATTTTTGGTTTAATAGATCTGAAAATAAATGCAAGGAAAAACTAGATCGCAAAGGCAAATAATATAAGGAAGAAGATCCGGGGGCCGTAGGTTTCACTAGTGGCTTCTCTCGAGAAAAATAGCAAATGGTGGGTGAACAAATTACTGTTGGGCAATTGACAAAACTTCAAATACTCATGACGATATCCAGGCAATGATCATTACATAGGCATCACATCCAATATTAAAAGACCGACTCCTGCCTGCATCTACTACTATTACTTCACATATCGATCGCTATCCAGCATGCATCTAGTGTATTAAGTTCATGGAGAAACGGAGTAATGCAATAAGAATTATGACATGATGTAGACAAGATCTATCTATGTAGAGATAGACCCATCGTTTTCTCCTTAGTAGCAATGATACATACGTGTCAGTTCCTTTTCTATCACTGGAATTGTGACGCCCCGATTCAATGATACACTAATCATACAGGCAAACATGTACAATCGAGATCAGGGACTCATGGGAAGATATCACAACACAACTCTAAAAATAAAAATAAGTCATACAAGCATCATATTACAAGACAGGGGCCTTGACGGCTCGAATACAATAGCTCGATCATCGATGAGTAAGCGGAAGCAACAATATCTGACTACATACATAAGTTAGACAAGTTGCCATAAGATGGCTAGCACAAATTGGGATACATATCGAAAGAGGCGCAGGCCTCCTGCCTGGGATCCTCCTAAACTACTCCTGGCCGTTGTCAGCGGCCTGCACATAGTAGTAGGCACCTCCGATGTAGTAGGAGTCGTCGTCGACGGTGGCGTCTGGTTCCTGGGCTCCAGCATCTGGCTGCGACAACCAGGTAGAATAGAAAGTGGGAAAAGAGGGAGAAAAACAACTGTGAGTACTCATTCAAAGTACTCGCAAGCAAGGATCTACACTACATATGCATGGGTATCTGTGTAAATGGGCAATATCGGTGGACTGAACTGCAGAACGCCAGAATAAGAGGGGGATAGCTAATCATGTCGAAGACTACGCTTCTGGCAGCCTCCATCTTGCAGCATGTAGAAGAGAGTAGATGGTAAGTTCACCAAGTATGATCGCATAGCATAATCCTACCCGGCGATCCTCTCCTCGTCACCCTGTTAGTGAGCGATCACCTAGTTGTATCTGGCACTTGGAAGGGTCTGTTTTATTAATTATCCGGTTCAAGTTGTCATGAGGTCAAGGTACAACTCTGGCTCGTCCTGTTATCTAAGATCACGGCTATTCGAATAGATTAACTTCCCTGTAGGGGTGCACCACATTACCCAACACGCTCGATCCCATTTGGCTGGACACACTTTCCTGGGTCATGCCCGGCCTCGGAAGATCAACACGTCGCAGCCCCACCTAGGCACAACAGAGAGGTCAGCACGCCGGTCTATATCCTATGCGTGTAGGGGTCTGGGCCCATCGCCCATTGCACACCTGCACGTTGCGAACGTGGCCGGTGAGCAGACCTAGAAACCTCCATTTCAAAGGAAGTTGTGTTACGCGGTCCAACCCGGGGCGCGCCGCTCAGTCGCTGACGTCCCGAAGGCTTCGGCTGATACCACGATGTCGAGTGCCCATAACTGTTCCTCCGTAGTTGGTTAGTGCGTATAGGCCAGTGGCCCGACTCAGATCAAATTCCAAGAACTCGTTAAGCGTGTTATTTTAAAGTAACTGCGAACGCCGACCAGGGCCAGGCCCACCTCTCACCCAGGCGGTCTCAACCTGCCTTGTTGCTTTGCCACAGAGATCCACCCAGAGGGCCGTCGGGACAAAGGTCCTTTCATCCCCCAATCCGTGAATCACTCGCGGGTACTCTACGAGCTGACCGACTTTAGTCACCACCTGAATAGTATATATGTATGTATAGTATATACCCGTGATCACCTCCCGAGTATCACGGCCCGATAGTATAGCATGGCAGACGAACAAGAATGTAGGGCCATTGATGGAATACTAGCATCCTATACTAAGCATGTAGGATTGCAGGTAAAGGTAACAACATTAGTAGCAAGGACAGGCTATGCATCAGGATAGGATTAACGAAAAGTAGTAACATGCTACACTACTTCTAATGCAAGCAGTAGAGAGAAGGAATAGGCAACATCTGGTGATCAAGGGGGGGGGGGGCTTGCCTGGTTGCTCTGGCAAGGAGGGTTCATCAACACAGTAGTCGATCGGGGCACCAGCAGCGACGTCAGTCTCATAGTCTACCTGAGAGAAGAGGGGGAAGAAACAATGAATACAATTCAAACATATGCATATCGATGCATGACATGACAAGTAACGGTGCTAGGAGTGCCCTAGCGCAGTAGTAGGTGATACCGGTGAAGGGGGGAAACATCCGGGAAAGTATCCCCGGTGTTTCGCGTTTTCGGACAGATGAACCGGAGGGGGAAAGTTGTGTGTTCGCTATGCTTGGGATGTGTGGCGGACAAATGGGCTGCGTATCCGGATTCGCCTCGTCGTTCTGGGCAACTTTCACGTACAAAGTTTTTCCATCCGAGGTACGGTTTATTTTATACTAATTTTAAAAGATTTAATCATTTTTAGAATTTATTTAATTATTTTAAATCAACATTATCTAGAATAGTGTATGCTGACGTCATCATGATGTCAGCATAACGTCAGCAGTCAACATGGCGTTGACTGGGTCAAAGTGACGTATGGGTCCGCATGTCATAGGCTGTTTAATTAGCAGGTTAATTAAATAGAGTTAATTAGTTTACCTAATGATTAGGTTAATCTAAACAGAATTAATTAACTTAACTAATTAATTAAATTATTTATTAGTATTTTAATATTTATTTTTAATATTTTTTTATAAAACGTTCTGTGGCGCGGGGCCCCACTTGTCATAGGTACATGGGTCCTTAGCGGGCACGCGGTTAGCGAGCGTAGCGGACGGGCGAACGGGTGAAGCCGGTGACGGGCGCCAGCCCGCCCCCGTCAGGGTGTTGCGGTGCGAGGCACCCACCGGGGTAGCACGGGCGCCAGCCCGCACCCGTCAGGGCGCTGCGGGGCGAGGCACCCATCGGGGTAGCGGCGAGGCGCGCGCAGCCACCGGCGAGTGGCGATGGGGTGCTGCAGAGGTAGCAGGGCGGCCCTGCGGAGGACAGCGTCGCGGGAGGGGGAAGCGGCCGGGGTGGCACGACAGCAGCGGAACGGGAGCCGCAGCGGCGTGTGAGTGGCGGAGCAAGGCGGCTGCGGGGCGCCGCGTGGCCCGGGCGGTGCGTGCACGCGTGGCGAGGCGGAGGCGAGGCCAGGAGGGCGCGGGGGCGCGCGCGAGCAGTGGCGAGGATGAGCTGCCGGCGGCAGTAGAGAGCGGGGGGAAGAGGCGCGGCGGGGCGCGGTGACCACATGCGCGGGCGGGCGCGGTGCGGGGCCTAGGGCGGCGCGGGCATGTCAGTGGACAGAGGGGATAGGAGGAGAGGCTGGGGGCCTCACCACGGGGTCATAGGGCAAATGGCAGCGGGGCTCGGGAGGAGGACGGGGACGCGCGACGAGGTGGCGGTGACGACGGGCGAGGGCTTCGGGTCGGCGACATAGCGTGGCCGCGACTTCATGCGGGCGTCGCGTGAGGGAGAGGAGGGGCGAGGAGGCAACGACGACGTCAGGCGACGGCGATCCGGGGCGGTGGCGTCAACGTCGACGGGGTCGGGGGCGTGGTCGCCTCGATCCCGATCTGGATCGGGGGAGTGAGGGGAGAGTGGGGGAAGTGGGGATCGAGTGTGGATTAGGGTTCGGGGAGGTGGCCTTGTAGGCCAGAGAGGGGTGTGGCCGGTTGGCTAGCTGGGCCGGTTGGCCCAGCGGGGGGAGGGGGGTTGTTTCTCTTTCTTTTTTGCTTTCTGTTTTATTCTTTTCTTCTTACTTATTCTTCCTTTACTATTTCTATTATTTACAATATACCTTAGTTTTAGTAAAATATAAAATTAGTTCCTAAAATAGTGTTACTACATATCCTAATGCCACAAAAACTTGGGCAACTAGATAAAATAGTTTAGTATTTTATTAATCGTAAAAGGCATTTAATTAGTTGTTTTGCTATTGTTTTATTTACTTTGGGACAATCAAACACTTCCAAAGAGGTTGGTTTCTCCAGCATAATTACATATGCATTATTTGGCTCACTCCAAACATTTTAGTTTGAACATTTGAAAACATTTGTTGTTTGCTTGATATTTGAATCTGAATTTGAATCGGTTTCGAACTAACGTGAGATTAGCAATAGTAATCGAAGTGACGTGGCACCATTAGCAAAGAATTACTGTAGCTTAATTATCCGGGCGTCACAATTCTCCTCCACTACAAGAAATCTCGTCCCGAGATTTTAAGAGGTGGAGTAAGGGGGAAAGTTCTGGTTACGAAATTCTAACAAATCTTCTCAGTCTTGGTTGCTCTTCTTGAAGAAGTTGACCGCTTCTGTTGATGTCTTCATTCCTTTGCTTCAGGTTATCAGGATAAGTCATCAGCCTTTCTTGGTGTACTCCATCATACTTACGAATAGGAAAGGGGGCAGCCCGACAACAATAGAATGCTATCAAGGGAAATCATCTGGGGTTATCCCATGAATGATCACATGAGTAACTCTCGAATTGGTCAAATGAAACGCATCGAGAGCCAAGAAAGAGGGTACGGTAAGAGGTTTCAAGCAGTTAGTCAATCGTTCGATGTCTTAATCAGGGCATGAATGGGGTTCAGAGCAGCGGGAATAGGTATCGTATCTGATACCAAAATAGATCATCTCTAGGAAGGTGACACGTGAACTACATACAAGGTCAAACATGAGGAATACTTTGGCAACAGGGGTGTACAGGAGAGTTAGGTTTCGATCCTGTGGAACTGTGGGTTATGGGCCCATCATGTGGGTTAAAAGCAGGGAGGGCATTGTCATCTTGCACGATCATGAGAGCAAGGCATGTCAGAGAAGAGACTGTTAGTTATGTCGGCAACAGTATCGGTACCAAGGGCGAGGGATGAAGAGAACCATTTTCCTGCTCGTTGAACGAGGCGGACCAATAGGCGAAGTTCTCGTCCATCGGTGGTTACCGGAATGTCCTTACAATAGTAACTGGTTCTTACTGACAGAGTTGTACACCGAGATGCTTACAAAAGCAGTGACTTATTACTGCTTAACCTCAAGAAGGTTAAACAAAACAATGAAAAGGAAAATGTGATTATCAGATTAAATAGAACAATGGAAAGGAAAAATGTGTTTAAACACATAATTCAGGGGTATATCCTTCCCAAGGACAAGCAGGGCATGATATCCACGACGGGATATAATGTAGAAAACCCTTTAGGAAGGGGGGGGGAGAAATTTCATGACATTACCCATACAACGGTGTTTGGATAATTTGATAAAGAAAATTTAGCATTGTGCTTCAAATGTTCTTATTGAAAATCGGAGTACCACCGACATTCTCCGAGATAGCATTGACATGGTCTTCAATCAAAGGTCAGACTCTGGATACACAAAGGGTTCATCAGGAACAACTTATAGAATAAGTCTTACAATTTCCTCATGGAAAAATGGTTAACCTTGCTACAAAGGAAACCATAACAATAGGTCCTCCGGTCAGGTGTGTTAGGCATGTCATCACCTTGCCGGGACATATAAAGACCAACATTATAGTTCTTGGGAATATGTTCCAACCATCATATCTGACCGAGATTCAGATCTGATTGGTGTCAGGATAACTCAGACTCAGGATGCCTGAGAAGAAAGGTGCAACACAAACTCGAAATCAAGTTTGTTGTTCAAGGAGAAATGATATGACAAGGAAGATCGATGTAAGATTAGCTCACCATCGAAATTTGTGCTCCGGGAAGAAGGACCAGGTAGCACAGTTAAAATTAGCACGATAATGATGTATTCGTTCAGGCTAGGAAAGACATGATGGAGTATTAAACTTGTAAGCATTGAAGATCTCTAATCCTTGTTGAATCATAGTGCGGACTCGATTCCGTTATCGGTGTCCTTGAGTGTCTAACAACTCAGAACCTGAGGAAAAATGGAATCGGTGAGAATACTAGTATATGAAGAACTCATAAGGAGTTATGTAGTTCCGTGACATTCTTGAGATACCAGAGGGGTAATACTCGACGGCAAACCAAAGTGGAGGTTAGACTGGGGTATTTCTTTGCAGAAGACAAGTACTTCAACTTGTCCGAGAAATGGGATCAAAGAAGAAAAATATGGTCGGAACCACAATTGCAAAGGACCAAATCCCGGATGTAAGATGAACTTATACCAAGGGGACAATTTATTTCTAAGAGAATCTTTCATGATAAGATCTACATCGTGTCTATGCACTAGTAGAAAAAGGGTCAAACGTGAAGCACATTAGTGCCGGTTTGTATTTGAGCCAGTACTAATGTATACATTAGTGCCGGTTCCAATGGCTAGCCGAGCCGCTCTCATTAGTACCGGTTCGTGGAGAACCTTTAGCATCGGTTCGTGCCATGAACCGGTACTAATGAGTGTGGTGGCAGGATGTTGTCAGACTGGGTACCCTCCAGCCCCTTTAGTACCGGTTCGTGGCACGAACCGGTACTAAAGGTCACCCTACATAAACCCTTCGTCCACCCGAGCTCGCTTTGTTCTTCCCCTTTCCCCTCTCCTCTCTGTTCTTCCCCTCTCCTCTCGAGCTCATCACACATTTTGCCCAAAATTTGTCAAGATTTGAAGGCTCCCATCCATTCAAATGATCACAAAGGTTAGCAACTTTGTCCTTTCATCTCTCATTGCTAGATTAGCTCTTGCAATGCTTTATATAGTGATTAATTTGTGAGTTTAGTAATTTGGGAGGAAATATATATATGTGCTAGTATTTGATTTATATGCAATCTGAGGTCAAAAATAACACTTAGTTTGCATATGTAGGTGTGGTTTACTTAGTGCCTTCTAAATCTCCGTCGTAACCACCGTCGATCGCCCACACCGTCCCGTCGCCGGCACCACCTTGTGGTGAGCCTCTTTGTTCATGAAATTTTATATAAAAATTGATGTTTGTGTGATTTGGATATATAGCTAGTTACTCGTATAATTATCTTACCCGTACGTTCTTTGTTATACATATAGTGCCATGGTTTTGATATCCGTCCCCGTCGGCCCTCGTCCTTGTTATGATTCGGATGTGGTATATATATTCTCTTTTAAAACTAGTTGCATTTCGTGTTTATGACAAATTATGCCCATCAAGTTGACATAGGAATTTTTTCTAGGAGGTATGTGAATCGGAAATTCCAACCGACCCTATTGTCGAGAGGTTAAATTTAGTTGAAAGAGAAAACGAGAATTTGAAAGAAAAATTGAAAAGAATTGAGGGGGAGAAGATGCAATTGGAGTTGCATGTTGCCGATGTCGTCGATGATCACAAGATCAAGATGGAGAAAATGCGCTTGAAGATTAGAAAGATTAGAAAGTATGCCATCGATAGTGAGGCTTGGTATCATTATGCTGTTGGATCCATTGTTACCTTAGTTGCGATCTTGATCGCATTTGTTGTTGCATTTAAATGCTTTAGCTAGAGAGTTATTTGTTTGTTGCATTTAAGTGTTGTATGAACTTTATGTATGAACTTGTATTAATTTGGTCTATTCGGTGTTGTGTAATGAAGATGAGCTGGCAATGGATGTACGATGACCGATGCTCTCCCGAGTTCATTAATGGCGTGCAAACTTTTCTGCTTGCGGCTGAGGCAAACAAGCGGGCGGATGGTTTTATGCCTTGTCCATGTGCTATCTGTAAGAATGGTCAAAATTACTCTAAGTCAAGAACCATTCACTTCCACCTGTTTAAGTCCGGTTTCATGCCCCACTATAATGTTTGGACCAAGCACGGAGAAAGAGGGGTTATGATGGAAGACAATGAAGAAGAAGAGGACGACGACAGCTATCCTGGCCATGGGTTCCCTGAATACGATGATACAACAATGGGGGAAGAAGCTGAGCCGGTAATGCGGGAAGAAGCTGAGCCGTCAATGCGGGAAGAAGCTAAAGAAGAGGCATCAGATGAGCCCGTTGATGATCTAGGTCGGGCCATTGCCGATGCAAAGAGAAAATGCGCAAGTGATTTGGAGAAGAAGAAGTTGCAGCGCATGTTAGAGGATCACAAAAAATTGTTGTACCCGAATTGCGTAGGTGACAAGAAAAAGCTGGGCACCACACTGGAATTGCTGCAATGGAAGGCAGAGAATGGTGTATCTGACAAGGGATTTGGAAAGTTGCTGGTAATGATAAAGGATATGCTTCCAAAGGACAACGAATTGCCCGAGAGTACGTACGAAGCAAAGATGGCTATCTGCCCTATAGGGTTAGAGGTGCAAAAGATACATGCATGCCCTAATGATTGCATCCTCTACCGCGGTGAGTACGAGGATTTGAACGCTTGCCCGGTATGTGGTGCATTGCGCTATAAGATCAGCCGCGATGACCCTGGTGATGTCGAGGGCGAGCGCCCCAGGAAGAAGATTCCTGCCAAGGTGATGTGGTATGCTCCTATAATACCACGATTGAAACGTTTGTTCCAAAACAAAGAGCATGCCAAGGCGATGCGATGGCACAAAGAAGACCGTAAGAAAGACGGAAAGTTGAGAGTACCCGCTGACGGGTCGCAGTGGAGAAAAATCGTAAGAAAGTACGGGAAGGAGTTTGCAGATGACCCAAGGAGCGTATGGTTTGGTCTAAGCGCAGATGGCATTAATCCTTTTGGGGAGCAGAGCAGCAACCATAGCACCTGGCATGTGACTCTATGTTTGTATAACCTTCCTCCTTGGTTGTGCATGAAGCGGAAGTTCATTATGATGCCAGTGCTCATCCAAGGCCCTAAGCAACCCGGCAACGACATTGATGTGTACCTAAGGCCATTAGTTGAAGAACTCTTACAACTGTGGAATGGAACAGGTGTACGTGCGTGGGATGAGCACATGGGGGAAGAATGCTCTCAGTAACATTTCAGGACAGACAAACAAGGGATACCGCGCATGCACGCACTGTTTGGACGATACCGACAGCATATATTTGGCTAATAAGAATGTGTACCTGGGACATCGTCGATTTCTTCCGAGCAGGCATCCCGTAAGAAAGAAAGGCAAGCATTTCAAAGGTGAGGCGGATCACCGGACGAAGCCTCGCCACCGTACTGGTGCTGATGTACATGATATGGTCAAGGATTTGAAGGTGGTCTTTGGAAAGGGTCCTGGTGGACAACCTGTTCCGAATGACGTTGACGGACGTGCACCCATGTGGAAGAAGAAATCTATATTTTGGGACCTGCCCTATTGGAAAGACCTCGAGGTCCGCTCCGTAATCGACGTGATGCACGTGACGAAGAATCTTTGTGTGACCCTGCTTGGCTTCTTGGGCGTGTATGGGAAGACAAAAGATACACCTGAGGCACGGGAGGACCAGCAACGTATGCACGGAAGAGACGGCATACATCAGGGTCATGAAAGCTACGCTCTTACCAAAGAAGAGAAGGAAATCTTCTTTGAATGCCTGCTCAGTATTAAGGTACCGTCTGGCTTCTCGTCGAATATAAAGGGAATAATAAACATGGCAGAGAAAAAGTTCCAGAACCTACAGTCTCATGACTGCCACGTGATTATGACGCAACTACTTCCGGTTGCATTGAGGGGGCTTCTACCGGAAAACGTTCGATTAGCCATTGTGAAGCTATGTGCATTTCTCAATGCAATCTCTCAGAAGGTAATCGATCGAGAAATCATACCAAGGTTACAGAATGATTTGGTGCAATGTCTTGTCAGTTTCGAGTTGGTGTTCCCACCATCCTTCTTCAACATCATGACGCACGTCCTAGTTCACCTATGCGAAGAGATTAACGTTTTGGGTCCTGTATTTCTACACAATATGTTCCCCTTTGAGAGGTTCATGGGAGTCTTAAAGAAATATGTTCATAACCATGCTAGGCCAGAAGGAAGCATCTCCAAGGGCCGTCAAAATGAGGAGGTCATTGAGTTTTGTATTGACTTTATTCCTGACCTTAAGCCGATTGGTGTTCCTGAATCGCGGCATAAGGGCAGACTGGATGGAAAAGGCACGCTAGGAGGGGAACAAATAATATGTATGGACGGACATTCTCTCACTGAAGCACACTACACAGTTCTACAGAATTCCGCCTTGGTGGCTCCGTATATGGATGAACACAAGAATTTGCTACGCTCCAAACACCCGGAGCGGTCTGATGACTGGATTACACGTGAACAAACCAGGAGTTTCGCCAGCTAGTTGCAAGCACGTACCATGCATGACACCTCTATTGAAGATGACCTGTACTTGCTGTCCCAGTTACCATCTTCGAATATAATGACTTTCAAAGGGTACCAGATAAATGGTAATACATTTTACACGATTGCCCAAGATAAGAAGAGCACCAACCAAAACAGTGGTGTCTGCTTTGATGCAGAAACCAAGACGGGAAAGGAAACATATTATGGTTATATACAGGACATATGGGAACTTGACTATCGACGTGGTTTGAAGGTCCCTTTGTTTCGGTGCAAATGGGTCAATATGACACGAGGCGGGGTAACGGAAGACCCGCAGTACGGAATGACAACAGTGGATCTCAACAATCTTGCGTATGCAGACGAACCATTCGTCCTAGCCAATGATGTGGCACATGTTTTCTATGTGAAGGACATGTCTACCAAGCCAAGAAAAAGAAAAGATAAGGAAGCGAATGCATCGTACGATGAGCCAAAGCGGCACATAGTTCTTTCTGGGAAGAGAAACATCATGGGAGTGGATGACAAGACAGACAAGTCAGAAGATTATGAAAAGTTTGATGAAATTGCTCCATTCACAGTGAATATTGACCTGAGCATCCCGTTAAATGATGAAGATTTTCCATGGCTACGACGCAAAGGGACACACGCGAAGAAAAATTTTCACACCCAAAGATCTGGGATGTGATCGGCTTAACTATATATCATCACTTTCTTCTGTGTTTCACACCCAGGAGGGATCTCTGTAATAGTTAGGGTAGCTAGTTATGTGTTTTGGCATTTGAAACGCGGAGAAACTTTCAACCTTTTATGTGCAAGCAAATTCTTTCATGCATTTACTGATTTTTTCAGCTAAATGACCCTGAAATTGAAAAGCATTTCAAATGAACTCAAAAAAGGTTGAAAGTTGGCATGGTATCATAATTTCACCCACATAGCATGTGCAAAAAAGTAGAGAGGGTTACCGCAAAAACTGGATGCACTTCGTGTACAAAATGGACAATCTGTTTCGAAGTATCAGGGTTTCGGACGAAAACTCATCCGTTACAAAGGCATTTCATTTTTTAAATAACCTAAGCATTACCAAATTGAATATAATGATAAAACACACTAATATTAAACATAAGAAAAAAGAATCACTGAAAAATCTATTTTCAAAGTTAAGTTATTCACAAAAATAAATAAAGCAAAAAAATAATAAGAAAAAAAGCCCACCTACTGGGCCACAACGGCCTGCATATGACTAGAATCCCAAATTCAAGTTGGGCCAGGATGCAGGCCCGCTAGCCCAGTAGGCCCAACAGGGCATCGCAGAACAGGTAGGCCCAGAAGGCCTGCTTAAGAGAGGAGCTCGAGACAACAGCGACGGCGGGGCTTATAAGCAGGTGCGAGTGCCCCTCGGCTAGCAAGGTGGGACTAAACTTTTGTGCCCCTCGCCTGGCAGCGGACCCCCCTTTAGTACCGGTTCATGGCACCAACCGGAACTAAAGGGGGGGCCTTTAGTACCGGTTGGAGCCACCAGCCGGTACTAAAGGGGGTCGCTTCCCGCCGCTTGGGCTAGCCAAAACAGACCTTTAGTACCGGTTGGTGGCTCCAACCGGTACTAAAGGTCCATCCTATATATACAACACTTGGAAAAATTTCAGTTTCCCTCTGTTTCTTGCCTCTGTTTCCTCCCTCCGTCGTGCCTGCCCCGATCGACGTCGACGCCGCCGCCACCGCCCCTCGTCGCTGACCCCGGCCGTGCGCGCCCCCGCCCCTCGTCGCCGCCCCCGTTGTCCCCGCCGTCCCTGTCGCAGCGCCCCGGCCGCCCCGTCGTACGTCGCCGCCCCGCCCCGTCGTCGCCGCCCCGCGCCGTCGCCCCGTCGTCGCCGCCCCGCGCCGTCGCCCCGTCATCGCCGCCCCGTCCCTTCGCCCCGTCGTCGCCGCCACGTCCCGTCGCCGCCCCGTCGTCGCCTCGCCGGTGAGCTCGCCCCGGCCGCCATGTCCAGTAGTTCCACACACACACACTACACACACACACACATGCACTACACACACACACATTTTAGCAATTTTTCTGTTTTGTAGTTATATAAATATTAGAATTGTTATAGAAATGTTAGTTATATAATCAGGAAATTTTAGAATTAGTTTTAGTTATAGAAATAGTTATAAAAAAGTTAGAATTGTTAGAAATTTTTCTGTTTTTTAGTTATAGAAATATTAGAAATGTTATAGAAATGTTAGTTATATATAGCATTGTTAGAAATGTTATATAAATGTTAGAAATTTTAGTTATCAAAATCCAATCATTAAAAAAATGTTACTTTTTGCGGGCATGCATATAGCTACTATTTGTTGTCGACGATGCCCGGCCCGCATCCTCGCCATCGACACGTCCGCGACGACGTCCAGCTGACCCATGTCCGGGACTGGGCTCCGCCGGGCTGGCACTGGGAGGTGCTGCCTGGAGGGGCGCGCCGCTTGATGAGGAACCCGGGCCCGGGTCCCGTCGTCGACCCTGAGCTCGTTTGGTGGCGTTCGCGTGGGCCAGTTTCGGTGCGGAGGGAGCCGGCCCCGCCGGAGGTGGTACGTCGTCGTGTCAGGGAGGAGGACGAGCACGTCCATCGCTACATGGTTGCGTTAGAGGGCGGCAGGTTCTCCAATACCTGGCAGTTTCTTCAGGGATCTCACTTCAGCTATGATCCTGTGAGGGTTCCTTCTCTTTGGGTGTCCACCGCCCACGCCGCAGGAACCGTGAGTGTCCTAGATTCTTCTGTAGTATTCGATCTTTATTAGCTACCTAGCCAGTGATGTATTCGAGATCATATATTCGAGACGATGTATTCGAGATTATATATTATTTGAGATGATGTATTCGAGATTATATCTGTTATTCGAGACGATGTATTCGAGATTATATCTATTATTCGAGATTATACTAAATTGTTTTATATTTCTTTTGGCATAGTTAAATAAAAGCTATGGCGGACAATACCGACAGAGAGAGAGAACAGACCATGTTCGATATGATACGCGGGCCAGATGATGATCGGAATGAAGAAGATTTTGACGGCTCCGAATTTCTAAACAACACCGGAGAGGGTGATATGATATTTGATCGCGATGACCGAATTGATGAAGTCATGAACTACGATTATGACGATGACGAAGAACATGTTGATCCTGAAACAACAAACACCGGCGAGGTATATATATTTATATAAGCAGGAATCTGGTGATCATCACATGTTTTAATAAATGAGTTGAAGATATATTAACGAATCGATATTTCTTCTTTCAGCCATCCGGATCGAGCAAATCTTCAGGCAAAAGGACGAAACGAGACCCAAACAAAAATTTGAAGGAGGGCGTAAAGTACAATATCGAGGCATTCAGACCTAATGGCGAACCATTAGCGCCTAAGAAGATTGCGGACAAGTTCGTTCGTCAGTGCGGAGTTCTTGTGAAGGACCTACTCCCGATCTCCCTTCAAGAATGGAGAAAGCCAGCAAAGCCACGTCCAGATGTTACTTTTGTCGACGAGAATCAAAAAAACCTGCTTTGGGATACTCTCATGGAACATTTCACCCTACCAGATCATTTCACAAAAGCAGATGTGCAGAAAGTCAAGGACGCTGCTTTGAGGAAGATGGCGGTTGCATTCAAGAACTACAAGAGAACGACGTGGGAGAAGTACGTCAAGGATGGAAGGAAGACTCCAGTATTCGAGGGAATACTAGAGAATCAAAGTGCTCATTGGGACGATTTCGTGAAATTCAAGGATTCAGAATTAGCTAAGGAACGGTCGAGAATAAACAAGAAGAATGCCGAAAAAAAGGATAAGTTCCATAAGCTGGGGCCAGGTGGCTACGCGGTGGCAATGCCTAAGTGGGATAAGTCTGAGAAAGAGATGGAGGATGCAGGTGTCACTCCGGTTACTAAGAGCTGGCCCCCCCAGGTGCAGGACTTGGTTCTATGCGCATGGGGGGGAGTTGGACCCGAAGACAGGCAATGTTTCGACGAAGGCATGTCTGAACGGAGCCGACGATGCGATACTTGTTGCAATAGAAGAGGCTCGATCGGGGGTGTTCCAGCCCAACAGAGAGAACGACGAGCTTACGCGTGCCCTGGGAAATCCTGAACACCCGGGAAGAACACGAGGCAAGGGTGCTATTCCGTGGTATGAGGGGTTTTCGGACTGGAACGCCGACTACAGAACCCGTGCGAGAAAGAAGATTGCGGAGGAGAAGAAGAGGAAGATGGAGGAGGAGCAGAGGAAGCGGGACTATGAACGCCTTCAAGGCCTTGAAGCAAGTCAAGCGGAATTGGCAGTTAAATTCCAGCGGCAGCAGGAGCAGATCGACTCACTTAGCCAGCAAAGGGGGTCTCAGCAGCTGCAGCAGCTAGCGGATGATCCAGCATTGGATAGCACCGCCCCATCCATGCCGAGAAGCAGCGTGGGTTCCGCCCCGGGCGACGCATTGCTGGATAGATACCCCGTGGAGGACATCACGGAGAACAGTAACTGCAAGCTACACTTCAAGATGAAGAACATATCCATGAAGGTGGCGGACGCCGTTGCTTTTCCAAATTCCCCCGAGGCAACCTTCCATTGCAACCCGATTCCAGCGGGCTATGCTCGTGTCTTGGTTGATGAGGTGGTGGACCCATATTCGGAGCTTCAGCTTGACATTCCTGGAGGTGACGACGAGCACACATTGGGAGAGGCCATACATCATGTCATCCTATGGAGAAAGGATTGCATCATCTTTCGAAGGCCATCGACACCGCGTCACCCGATTCGTCGTCGAAGTCCGCCACCGATTCAGCAGACTCCCGCTCCTTCAAGTCCACCAACGCGTGAGGCCACTCCTCCTCCTCCAAGTCCAGCAAAGTGTCAGGCCACTCCTCCTCCAAGTCCGACACAGCGTCAGACGTTCACTCCTCCTCCAAGTCCGGCAAAGTGTCAGGCCACTCCTCCTCCAAGTCCGGCACAGCTTCAGGCCACTCCTCCTCGTCCAACACAGCCCCATCAGCCGTCTCCGCCGCCTCAGCAATCGCAGAAGAGACACCCCGCACATATGGTGCGTAGCGGTACTAGTCGAGGTCATAGTACAGGAAGTACAGGCGGAGGCAAGCGATATAAATATGGTCCAAACCTCGATACTCCTCTTCCTGAGAGGGCTTACGACAGGACCAAGGAGCAAACCAATGCCATAGTGCGGGCAGAAGTCGACGCCCATTTTGGACCGAAACCGACACCGCTGCCAAGGGAGAAAGTGCATGTGGAAGTTATTGACCACTTCATTCGTATGGCTGAACCACCAGCTCCTAAGCCTGTTGACTCAGACTATGAGCGCCACATCAGGAAGTTAAATCGACAACGTCTACAGAAGGAGGCGAGCTCGAGCAAACAACAAGCAGCTGTCAAAAAATGCGGGAGAACCGTTGCCCAGCTGGGAGAACAGTGGGCGCAACCGATCCCCCCGCTTGTTGTGCCGCCAACAACACGTGACAGTATGCGCGGCCAATATTATTGTGGGCAAACAGTTTACGTTCCCCAGGTGGGCGATCTGGTAATAACCCAGGAGCATATAAAGCAGGCTGAAGAACTCAAGATCACTGTTGGACAACTCCTCGAGATCGAGGACATGCCTGTGCTTACAGAGGAGGAAATAAAAGGGAAATATGTCCGGGGCCAACCTTTGGTCAAGCCAGAAGATGTCAAGAAGCTCCCAACGAGAATGTATGAATTGCATCAATGGTACATGGACATTACCAAGAGATCCAATCGACAGTCCCTCATGGTGCAAATCAACAAGGAACATTTCTACCATGAGAAACCTGGGACCGTTGAGTATTCTGAACTGTTTCAGTTATACAATCAAGACGCACTCGACAAATCTATCGTCAGTTGCTATTGTCTGTAAGTGATTTCTTTCTGTAATTTAAGTCTGAAGCTAGTTGTATTGATCCTTTTGATCCATCATTACCTGTAATTATCCTCACTATATTCTTTTTTGTGGTACTATGCAGGATGAAGATGTATGAAATGAAAAAAGGTGGACGCTATGGCATTGGGTTCATTGACCCAAACACCGTTAATGAATTCACATGGAATATAAGCGACTATTATAAAAAGCAGGTAGAGGATAGCATGTTCGAGTTCTTGAAGGACCTCAAATACAATGAAGATATACTACTTCCTTACAACTTCAATTGAGTCACACTTTCTTGTACTACAAATTCTCTGTTTTTGCCTACTAGCTAGCTAGCTACATGTTTTTGCTTACATATATATGCCCGCTTAATTAAGACATGCAAACGTGTGTGCATGCAGATTTCACTGGATCTTGTGTATCATTAAAGTTGACGAAGGAACAGTTGAAATACTGGACTCACTACTCTCAGAAAATAAAGACTATAACATCTTGTTTGGGATAGTCAGCAGGTAATTTCAATCATTATTAACTATATATCTCGGCCTATTTAGTTCGTCATTTCATGATATGAACTATTTAATAACCCCTTTATTCATTTTCTTTGTCGGCGGGCAGGGCTTGGGCAAGGTTCATCAGCGTCACAGAAGGCGAATGGAAAGGACAGCTAAGATGGCTTCGACCCAGGGTAAGTAATTAAGTAGTGTGGTAGCTAGCTGCCATCTTTTTAATATTATCATGCTTGATTAATTATTATCTAATTAAATTCCATTCTCGTAAAGGCCATAAAGCAGGCGCAGGGGACTGATCTATGTGCATACTGCGTTTGCGAGAACATTCGCATGATGGCGTCCGAAAGGAGCAGATCTCAAAGACAGGAATGGGTACGCTTGTTAGAACACTATTCACAATTTGTGCACCATTATCGATATCTAGTCACACAACTAATACACATGCATATTGATCTCCTTCTTAACAGTTCATAGAGGTGCGGGACAAGCTCCTAGATATGGAGCGCGTAGAAGCACTTCAAGAGGAAATAGCGGGATTTTTGCTCGACCAGGTCATAAATCCAAAGGAAGAATACTATTACCCGCTACCGCCCCCATCGACCAATTAAGTCATGAACCACTTCCAATTTGTCATCGTGCTCCGAAGGCACCAATTAGGCTAATGCAAACTGGCTCCGAAGGCAACATGCATATGTACGAGAAATTGTATATAGCTATATACATGCATGTGTGTATGTGTGAATTAATATGGTGTGGTTTGTGTGAGACATTGATGATCTATATATATATATATATATATATATATATATATATATATATATGATTGGTTCTACTAGCTACCATATATATGCATAACGTGTACAATGTGTAGTATCGTAAAATACCAGCAAACGAAAAAGAATTAAAATGGAAAACACAAAATTAAATGAAAAAGAAATCATAAAACCAAAAAAACCCCAAATATTTTAGTACCGGTTGGTGTTACCAACCGGTACTAAAGGGCTCCCGGCCCCTGTAGCTGGCTCGTGCCACGTGGTTGCCCTTTAGCACCGGTTCGTGCTGGACCGGTGCTAAAGGGGGGGGGGGGCTTTAGTGCCCAAACTTTAGTGCCGGTTATGGAACCGGCACTAAAGGGCCTTACGAACCGGTGCTATTGCCCGGTTCTGCACTAGTGATGGGCATGAACACAAAGGTCAAGGTCGACTCCCACTTCTCCAATGCATAACCTTTCGTTCACTGCTCTGTTAAAATTAACTGAAGATGAAGAACTACGTAGTGAATTACCAGAGGAGTATGACCCATGAAATCTTTTGGGTTCCCATAGATTAGGAAAGGCATTGATTCAACCCATCGGGGCATCTTAGGAACTGTTGGGGAACGTTGCAGAAAATTAAAATTTTTCCTACGGTTTCACCAAGATCCATCTATGAGTTCATCTAAGCAACGAGTCATGGGAGAGAGATTGCATCTACATACCACTTTGTAGATCGCGAGCGGAAGCGTTCAATGAACGGGGATGAGGTAGTCGTACACGACGTGATCCAAATCACTGGAGATCCTAGCACCGAACGGACGGCACCTCCGCGTTCAACACACGTACGGTCAGCGTAACGTCTCCTTCTTCTTGATCCAGCAAGGCAAAGGAGAGGTTGGGGAAGAAGGCACCAGCAGCAGCACGACGGCGTGGTGATGGTGGAGCCGCAGTACTCCGATAGGGCTTCGCCGAGCTCTACGGAGGAGGAGGAGGTGTTGGAGAGGGAGAGGGAGGCGCCAGGAGCAAGGGTGCGCTGCCCCCCTTCCCCTCCCCCCTTTATATAGCCCCCTGGGGGGGCGCCGGCCCTAGGAGATGGAATCTCCTAGGGGGGCGGCGGCCAAGGGTGGGGCTTGCCCCCCAAGCAAGGGGGCGCCCCCCCTTTTAGGCGCATGGGCCTCTAGGGGCTGGTTCCCCTTGGCCCATGCAGGCCAAGGCGCACCCCCTAGAGCCCATGTGGCCCCCCGGGGCAGGTGGCCCCACCCGGTGGACCCCCCCGGGACCCTCCGGTGGTCCCGGTACAATACCGATAACCCCGAAACTTGTCCTGATGGCCAAAACAACACTTTCTATATATAATTCTTTACCTCCGGACCATTCCGAAACTCCTCGTGACGTCCGGGATCTCATCCGGGACTCCGAACAACATTCGGGTTACTGCATATACATATCTTCACAACCCTAGCGTTACCGAACCTTAAGTGTGTAGACCCTATGGGTTCGGGAGACATGCAGACATGACCGAGATGGCTCTCGGGCAATAACCAACAGCGGGATCTGTATACCCATGTTGGCTCCCACATGCTCCACGATGATCTCATCGGATGAACCACGATGTCGAGGATTCAATTAATCCCGTATATGATTCCCTTTGTCAATCGGTATTTTACTTGCCCGAGATTCGATCGTCGGTATCCCAATACCTCGTTCAATCTCGTTACCAGCAAGTCACTTTTCTCGTACCGTAATGCATGATCCTGTGATCAAACACTTTGATCACACTGAGCTCATTATGATGATGCATTACCGAGAGGGCCCGGTGATACCTCTCCGTCAAGCGGAGTGACAAATCCCAGTCTCGATCCGTGTCAACCCAACAGACACTTTCAGAGATACCCGTAGTATACCTTTATAGTCACCCAGTTACGTTGTGACGTTTGGCACACCCAAAGCACTCCTACGGTATCCGGGAGTTACACGATCTCATGGTCTAAGGAAAGGATACTTGACATTGGAAAACTCTAGCAAACGAACTATGCGATCTTATGCTATGTTTAGGATTGGGTCTCTCGTCCATCACATCATTCTCCTAATGATGTGATCTCGTTATCATTGACATCCAATGCCCATAGTCAGGAAACCATGACTATCTATTGATCAACGAGCTAGTCAACTAGAGGCTTACTAGGGACACGTTGTTGTCTGTTATTCACACATGTATTACGATTTCCGGATAACACAATTATGGCACGAATAAAGACAATTATCATGAATAAGGAAATATAATAATGCTTTTATTGTTGCCTCTAGGGCATATTTCCAACAGGAACATATACCACGAGCTTCAGGAGTAATGAACAATAGCTCGAAAGCAGAGCATGGTTGACAAAGGGAGAGGATACAGTTTACCAAAGGCATTATGTATCAGGGAAAGAACTCACAAGGTGATCAAATGTGAAGGAAACTGTCGGATAACAATCCAACAAGGGACTTGATGGTCAACAAAGGATCTGATGTGAGTATCAGTACTCACCTAGAAGGAGAAAGAATGCAAGGAGATCTTATTATAGAAACAACTGACTAATTCAAAGCTCAATGGAAAGGAATTATGATTTCCAAATTAAGGAATCAGAAGCAAACACTCTGATTAAGGATGGATAAGTTGAGTAGGCTTAGGGGTACAATCGACGACAATTTGATTGGTCGAGATCCAGATCATGTTTAAAATGATGTCTGAGCCAAAAGGATGAAATCTAGGATCTGGTTGAGGATTGCGAGCATTCGCAACATTGTGTATCAATGGACTCAAAATGATAATGACAAAGGATGACAATAAGATTACTAGACTTATGGTATTAACCATAATGAAAGCAAGCAAGAAATTCAAGAACAATAGGTTGTTGACGATTTTCAGAAGAACGACTGGTACTATGAAGACTCTTGTGAAGTACAAGAATCAACTGAGGATGAGCGGATACTTGATAGGTGCACAATATTACCCGTAGGGGTATTCAGGTGACAAGGAACTGCAAGGCAGTAAGCTCAAATGATTCTCGGAACAACGGAGACAGTTCGGGGCATCTTGTAATAACAAGATCAATGGGATTGAATGTAAGAATGGCAGGTGTATGCAGTTATCAATAGGGATATAATAGTGGTAGGGAATTTGCAAAGGCGGTGGGTACAAGTGTCTCGGGAGAACATCATAGAGTAACCACGGAATCCTCTGGTGCCGTCTTCATAACCCACAAGTATAGGGGATCGCAACAGTTTTCGATAAGTAAGAGTGTCGAACCCAACGAGGAGCTAAAGGTAGAACAAATATTCCCTCAAGTTCTATCGACCACCGATAGAACTCTAGCACGCTTGATGTTCGCTTTACCTAGAACAAGTATGAAACTAGAAGTACTTTGTAGGTGTTGTTGGATAGGTTTGCAAGAAAATAAAGAGAGCGTAAATAAAAGCTAGGGGCTGTTGTAAGTAAAGAAGCAATAAAGTAAATATAGCGAGTGTGGAAAAGTGGTGGTAGTAGTTGCGAAATTGTCCCTAAGCAATTGACTACTTTACTAGACCGATAGCAAGTTTTATGTGGGAGAGGCCACTGCTAGCATGTCATCCCTGACTTGGAATTCTATGCACTTATGGTTGGAGCTATTAGCAAGCGTCCGCAACTACTAACGTTCATTAAGGTAAAACCCAACCATAGCATTAAGATATATTGGTCCCCCTTCAATCTCGTATGCATCAATTTCTATGCTAGGTTGAAGCTTCTGTCACTCTTGCCCTCCAATACATAGTCCTATCAACATACAACTAACCCTATGGTGTGATCCACGCGCACACTCATATGATGGGCACCAAAGGACAACAACATAACCACAAGCAAATTAAACCAATCGTAGCAATTCCTCATCCACCGATAGGACAACGAAAATCTACTCAGACATCATAGGATGGCAACACATCATTGGATAATAATATGAAGCATAAAGCACCATTTTCAAGTAGAGGGTACAGCGGTTTGCGGGAGAGTGGACCTCTGTAGATAGAGGGGGGAAGGTGATGGAGATGTTGGTGAAGATGGCGGAGCTGTTGGTGAAGATTGCGGTGATGACGATGGTGGCCAGGGTAGCGTTCCGGCACCATCTGAAGAGAAGGGGAGAGGGGCCCCTTCGTCTTCTTCTTCCTTGACCTCCTCCCTAGATGGGAGAAGGGTTTCCCCTCCAGTCCTTGGCCTCCATGGTATGGGAGGGGCAAGAGCCCCTCCGAGATTGGATTTGTCTCTCTGCTCTCTCTGTTTCTGTGTTCTGTTTTCTAGCCCTTCACCGTTTCTTTTATAACCGGAGATCCGTAACTCCGATTGGGGTGAATCTTTCGCCCAGATCTTTCTCATAAAATTAGCTTTCTTGCGGCAAAAGAAGAGCGTCATCTGCCTTACGGGGTGCCCACGAGGGTCCAGGGCGCGCCCCCTGCCTCGTGGCCCCCTCAGGCACCGTCTCGCATTGATTTTACTTCCCAAAAATCATAAATATTCCAAAATAATTCTCCGTCCGTTTTTATCCTGTTTGGACTCCGTTTGATATTGGGTTTCTGCGAAACATAAAACATGCAACAAACAGGAACTGGCACTGGGCACTGGATCAATATGTTAGTCCCAAAAATAGTATAAAAAGTTGCCAAAAAGTATATGAAAGTTCTAGAATATTGGCATGGAACAATAAAAAATTATAGATACGACGTAGACGTATCAGCATCCCCAAGCTTAATTCCTGCTCGTCCTCAAGTAGGTAAATGATTAAAATATAATTTTTGATAAGGAATGCTACCTAGCATAATCTTGATCATGTATCTAATCATGGCATGAATATTAAGACACGAGTGATTCAAAGCAATAGTCTATCATTTGACATAAAACAATAATACTTCAAGCCTACTAATAAAGCAATCATGTCTTTTCAAAATAACAGGGCCAAAGAAAGTTATCCGTACAAAATCATATAGTCTGGCTATGCTCCATCTTCACCACACAAAATATTCACATCATGCACAACCCCGATCACAAGCCAAGCAATTGTTTCATACTTTTGACATTCTCAAACCTTTTCAACTTTCACGCAATACATGAGCGTGAGCCATGGACATAGCACTATAGGTGGAATAGAATATGATGGTGGAGGTTGTGTGGAGAAGACAAAAAGGAGAAGATAGTCTCACATCAACTAGGCGTATGACCGGGCTATGGAGAGGCCCATCAATAGATATCAATGTGAGGAGTAGGGATTGCCATGCAACGGATGCACTAGAGCTATAAGTATATGAAAGCTCAAACTAAAACTAAGTGGATGTGCATCCAACTTGCTTGCTCATGAAGACCTAGGGCATTTGAGGAAGCCCATCGTTGGAATATACAAGGCAGGTTCTATAATGAAAATTCCCAGTTGTATATGAAAGTGATAACTCAAGAGACTCTCTATATGAAGAACATGGTGCTACTCTGAAGCACAAGTGTGCTAAAAGGATAGTAACATTGCCCCTTCTCTCTTTTTCTCTCATTTTTTTGTAGGCTTCTTTGGCCTCTCTCTCTCTTTTTGAATGGGCTTCTTTGGCCACTTTTATTTTGATAACCTCACATGGGACAATGTTCTAATAATGATGATAATCACACTTTTATTTACTTACAACTCAATATTACAACTCGATACTAGAACAAAGATACGACCCTATATGAATGCCTCCGGCGGTGTACCGGGATGTGCAATGATCTAGCGTAGCAATGACATCAAAAAACGGACAAGCCATGGAAACATCATGCTAGCTATCTTACGATCATGCAAAGCAATATGACAATAAATGCTCAAGTCATGTATATGATGATGATGGAAGTTGCATGACAATATATCTCGGAATGGCTATGGAAATGCCATGATAGGTAGGTATGGTGGCTATTTTGAGGAAGATATAATGAGGCTAATGTGTGACAGAGTGTATCGTGTCACGGGGTTTGGATGCACCGGCGAAGTTTGCACCAACTCTCGAGGTGAGAAAGGGCAATGCACGGTATCGAAGAGGCTAGCAATGATGGAAGTGTGAGAGTGCGTATAATCCATGGACTCAACATTAGTCATAAAGAACTCACATACTTATTGCAAAAATCTATTAGTCATCGAAACAAAGTACTACGCGCATGCTCCTAGGGGGATAGATTGGTAGGAAAAGACCATCGCTCGTCCCCGACCGCCACTCATAAGGAAGACAATCAATAAATACCTCATGCTCCAACTTCGTTACATAACGGTTCACCATACGTGCATGCTACGGGAATCACAAACCTCAACACAAGTATTTCTACAATCCACAAATAGCCACTAGCATGACTCTAATATCACCATCTTTATATCGCAAAACTATTGCAAGGAATCAAACATATCATATTCAGTGATCTACAAGTTTTATGTAGGATTTTATGACTAACCATGTGAATGACTAGTTCCTGTCATCTCTCTAAATAGATATAAGTGAAGCAAGAGAGTTTAATTCTTTCTACAAAAGATATGCCCACGCTCTAACAAGTATAAGTGAAGCAAAAGAGCATTCTACAAATGGCGGTTGTCTATGTAAAGAGAAACAAGCAATCCAAACTTCAAATGATATAAGTGAAGCACATGAAGCATTCTATAAAACCATACTCAAAAGATAAGAGCATTCTATAAATCAACCAAGGACCATCTCATACCAGCATGGTGCATAAAAGAAAAAAGAAAACTAAATGCAAAAGACGCTCCAAGATTGCACATATCGCATGAACGAAACGAATCCGAAAACATACCGATACTTGTTGAAGAAAGAGGGGATGCCTTCCGGGGCATCCCCAAGCTTAGACGCTTGAGTCTCCTTGAATATTTACTTGGGGTGCCTCGGGCATACCCAAGCTTGAGCTCTTGCCTCTCTTCCTTCTTCTCACATCGAAACCTTCTCGATCATCGAACACTTCATCCACACAAAACTTCAACAGAAAACTCGACAAGATCCGTTAGTATAATAAAGCAAATCACTACTCTAAGTACTGTTGTAAACCAATTCATATTTTTTTGCATTGTGTCTACTGTAATATAACTTTTTCATGGCTTAATCCACTGATATAAATCGATAGTTTCATCAAAACAAGCAAACTTTGCATCAAAAACAGAATCTGTCTAAAACAGAACAGTCTGTAATAATCTGAACATTCGCCATAATTATGATACTTGAAAAATTCTACCAAAATTATGCAAAATAAACAATTTGTATAGAAATATAGTGCAAAAAGAATCACAACCATTTGACGTTCCAGTAAAAAATGTAAAATCGCGCACTACAGCCAAAGTTTCTGTCCTGCACCGCACAAACCAACAAGCATTGTAAACATCCTAAAGGCAAACCTTGGCATATTATTTTTATTTCTAAACTTTATAAAAGCACACAACAGAAATAAATGACTCTCTAAAACTTCCGGGTTGTCTCCCTGGCAGCGCTTTCTTTAAAGCCATTAAGCTAGGCATATAGTGCTCAAGTAATGGATCCACCCGGATCCCAAGGTATATCAAAGCCAATATTAATTAGCAATGATTTGTAATTTAGTAGTGAGCACAAGGAAACATATATCAAGCAACAACGAAGTCTAACTCTCTTCCTATGCCTCGGCATGTCATAAAAGAATAATTCATGCACACAAAATAAAGGCCAATGCATAGTATAAACAGTTTCTTGCAATTTTATCATGTGGGAAACATAGAGAGGTGGAGATATAGTTTCTCTCTCATAATAATTGCAAGTAGGAGCAGAAAGCACATGCATATTATATCTATCAAAATCATCATGTGCAACGGTAAAAGGCAACCCATCAATATAATCCTTAATAAGGGAAAACTTCTCCGATATGGTGTAGTTGGGAGAATTCAAAAAGATAATAGGACTATCATGCGTGGGTGCAATAGCAACAACCTCATGTTTAACATAAGGAACTATAGCAAGGTCATTTCCATAAGCATCATTCATATTGGCATCTTGGCCACAAGCATAGCAAGCATCATCAAAAGGGATATTTCAAGAGAATCAACGGGATCATAACAATTATCATAGCAATCATCCTTCGGTAAGCATGAAGGGAAATTAAACAATGTATGAGTTAAAGAGTTACTTTCATTAGAAGGTGGGCACGGGTGATCAATCCGCTCTTCCTCCTTTTGTTCTTCGCTCTCCTCCTCATCTTTTTCATCCAATGAGCTCACAGTTTCATCAATTTCTTCTTCCATAGACTCCTGCAAAATATTAGTCTCTTCTTGGACAGCGGGGTAATCCTCAATATATAGTTCAACATAGGCATTAGAAGCATAATTATCATAGCAATATTTAAGTATGGTAGAATTTTCAGATTTGTAAAGAGTAGCATCATATGTTTCAATCAAAGAACCAATTTCATAAGCACCCATAAAAGCAACAAATTCTTCAATTTGTTGAACATCATAGTAATTATAAACACCTTTAGCATAAGAAGATAAGATTCCATTATCAATAAACTCACATTGGTAGGGAAGGTGTTTCTTAGGGTTTTCAGAACAACAAGTAACATCATACATATAACATAAATTCCAAGCATAGCATTGCAAATGATGAATTTGACCCAGTAAAATTTCCCCTTTTTCAGATATACGGTGTCGCACATAACAAGCATGCTCATCTAAAGATTTGACCTCAACTAAGCTAGTTGGGGTTTCAGCACGAGCACATAGGGATCGAAGATGATCCAAGTAATAAGCTTCAGAAGTGTGATAGCTTTTGAGTGGTTCTTCAACCATTGGTTCAGTAGGTACAACTAATTTTTTTGGTATTTTGCATTTCCTACCCATAACTAAAGATAGAAAACAACTAAGAACAACAAATAAAATTACTTAGTGATAAATCAAACAAGCACACACGAGAATATTCACCCCACGCTATAACTCCCCGGGAGCAGCGCCAGAAAAAGGTCTTGATAACCCACAAGTATAGGGGATCGCAACAGTTTTCGATAAGTAAGAGTGTCAAACCCAACGAGGAGCTAATGGTAGAACAAATATTCCCTCAAGTTCTATCGACCACATATACAACTCTACGCACGCTTGATGTTCGCTTTACCTAGAACAAGTATGAAACTAGAAGTACTTTGTAGGTGTTGTTGGATAGGTTTTTGCAAGAAAATAAAGTGAGCGTAAATAAAAGCTAGGGGCTGTTGTAAGTAAAGAAGCAATAAAGTAAATATAGAGAGTGTGGAAAAGTGGTGGTAGTAGTTGCAAATTGTCCCTAAGCAATTGACTACTTTACTAGACCGATAGCAAGTTTTATGTGGGACAGGCCACTGCTAGCATGTCATCCCTGAGTTGGAATTCTATGCACTTATGATTGGAACTATTAGCAAGCGTCCGCAACTAATAACGTTCATTAAGGTAAAACCCAACCATAGCATTAAGATATATTGGTCCCCCTTCAATCCCGTATGCATCAATTTCTATGCTAGGTTGAAGCTTCTGTCACTCTTTCCCTCCAATACATAGTCCTATCAACATACAACTAACCCTATGGTGTGATCTACGCGCGCACTCATATGATGGGCATCAAAGGACAACAAGATAACCACAAGCAAATTTAATCAACCATAGCAATTCATCAACCACCGATAGGACAACGAAAATCTACTCAGACATCATAGGATGGCAACACATCATTGGATAGTAATATGAAGCATAAAGCACCATGTTCAAGTAGAGGGTACATCAGATTGCGGGAGAGTGGACCGCTGTAGATAGAGGGGGGAAGGTGATGGAGATGTTGGTGAAAATGGCGGAGGTGTAGGTGAAGATCGCGGTGATGATGATGGTGGCCATGGCAGCGTTCCGGCGCCACCGGAAGAGAAGGGGAGAGGGGGCCCCTTCGTTTTCTTCTTCCTTGACCTCCTCCCTAGATGGGAGAAGGGTTTCTCCTCTGGTCCTTGGCCTCCATGGCATGGGAGGGGCGAGAGCCCCTCCGAGATTGGATCTGTCTATCTGTCTCTCTCTGTTTCTGCGTTATGTTTTCTGGCCCTTCACCGTTTCTTTTATAACCAGAGATCCGTAACTCCGATTGGGGTGAATATTTCGCCTCGATCTTTCTCATAAAATTAGCTTTCTTACGGCAAAAGAAGAGCGTCAACCGCCTTACGGGGTGCCCACGAGGGTCCAGGGCGCGCCCCCTGCCTCGTGGCCCCCTCGGGCACCGTCTCGCGTTGATTTTACTTCCCAAAAATCATAAATATTACAAAATAATTCTCCGTCCGTTTTTATCCCGTTTGGACTCCGTTTGATATTGGGTTTCTGTGAAACATAAAATATGCAACAAACAGGAACTGGCACTGGGCACTGGAGCAATATGTTAGTCCCAAAAATAGTATAAAAAGTTGCCAAAAAGTATATGAAAGTTGTAGAATATTGGCATGGAACAATAAAAAATTATAGATACGACGGAGACGTATCATGCAGTAGGCGGTCATCGGTAACAAGGGGCTCTCCGGGTGGAAGTGATCACGAGATCCTAATGTTAGAGTTAGCAAAATTCATTTAACCCGAATTTAAGAGAGATCAGAGTCCCAGAGTATAGACGAGGAGTAAAAGATCCTAGTACCACCCAATGGCGACGTGGGCCCATAAGCCCCACAACCATGTTAGAAAAACTTTTTCAATGACTAGACTCAACTTCGGCCAAGGAGTGGGGAAGGGGGATTCCTACAGGCAGTCGGCTTTGATACCAACTTGTGACGCCCCGATTCAATCATACACTAATCATATATGCAAACATGTATGATCAAGATCAGGGACTCACGGGAAGATATCACAACACAACTCTAAAAATAAAAAATAAGTCATACAAGCATCATATTACAAGCCATCACTACAAAAAATACACTTACGTGATGATACGTGTTTGTCACAGTAGGTCGGGTTTTTTGTCATGCATGTACATCCATGACAAATTTATGACAGAATCAAGATAGTCATACCTATGCTGTCGTAGAAGTGTTCCATGACATTACCAAAATTATCATCACGGAAGTGTCCACTTACATGACGATAAATCGCGCGTCACAGAAGTGCTTTCGTCAAGGGTGACCGACACGTGGCATCCACCATAACGGAACGCCGTTAAGCTATTGGGTCGGGTTTTGGATCCGATAACCCGTTAATAGCCCCGACCAATGGGGATTTTCCACATGTAAAATCATCATTGGCTGGAGGAAACACGTGTCGGCTCATCGTTGGGACAGATGCCATCCACACATTGGACAGAAGGCGCCTATGATACGTCGACACGTGGCACGGCCCAACCGAGGCCCATTCCTGTGAAAAGGCCGGCCCGTTTGACTTGGTCAAAAGGTGGCGGGCCGGCCCATGGAAAGCCTGTTAACGTCCTGTTCGCATATAGCCCATTTACAGCCCGCTAACCTAAGGCCCGTTATGCCCTATCCGAATTAGGCTCAGTAGCTTCATCTGGGCCATCCAATATGATTCCAGCCTGTTTTCACTTCTGGCCCATGTATGGCCCATGACGTCTTTCGGCCCACATGAGTCCCTATGTAGCTCTTGGCCTATTAACGGCCCGTGGTGAAACTGGATCGTAATGAATAGTGTATCACTTTACACCCATTAACGGCAGTGAAACTGGCCCATAATGAACAGAGTTTCACTTTATACCCATTAACGGCCCATTATTCCGTTGGGCCGTTTCCAGCCCATGATATCTTTCGGCCTTCTCAGAGCCCATTTATTCTTGGGCTCATTTCCAGCATTCGTTTACTTACAACCTGTTACTGTCATTTTCTGCTTGTGGGCCAAATTCAGCCCGTGGTTACAGTCGGCCCGTTTGTGGTCCGTTAATTCGTTGGGCCGTTTTCATAGCGTCATCAAATACGGCCTATTAATGATGGCCCGTTATGGTCGGCCCATGAACGGACGATTCCAACTCTAGCCCGTTTACGGCCATAATGCGGCTTGTTATTGGCCCATGTTTGGCCAATCGATCATACGACCCGTATAAGGCCATTGATGACACGGCCCGTAGAAGGCCCATTGTTTCTACATCCCGTAGATGTCCCATTGTTTCTATGGCCCGTAGAAGGCCCACTGTTTCTACGGCCCGTAGGAGGCCTAGTGTCACTACAGTAAATATTAGCCCATGGTTATTGTGGCCTAGTTTTAAAAAATAGGTTATTGCAGCCATTAGCAAACCGCGGAAAAAGAACTGCACTGACTACAAGCAAACAAATAAACAAGACAACAAGGAAATAAATAAGCAAGAAACTTATGCTAGGCTATCACGGCTATTACACATATTACATCCACTCGGCATCAAAGTTCGCCACCAGTGCAAATATAGGGAACAAAGCAGCATATAAACATCGCAGCAAAACAAGTCCAGAATTGAAACCACTTCAGAAGAGTACAAGAAACAATATCCTGGGTACCCATAATGTTGGCAAGATGCTTAGCAAGCTTATTAACTTTCTCTTGTTTGGCGCTTAAATCCTCCAGCGCTTGCTGTTGCACAAGAAAGTACACATTTGAATTCTACAGGACTTCCTCAGTCCTTCGGCTTCTTGCTGCAGCACAGCTGACTGATGCCTTTCAGCTTGTAGCTGAGACTGAAGAAGCCGAAGTGATTCAGGCAGCGAGTTCGAAGAGCTTCTGCCAGCGGTACTGTCCAGTAACTCGAACACTACATCAATGCAGGACTATGGGGTTTTCTCTCTGTCTACAAGATCGTTTTTATCACCTTTCTTGGAGACCAACATGGTTGTCTCACTATCTTGAACCTTATCTGCATTACTTTCTCTACCATTGCATAGTGGGGTGCTCTTCTCCAATATTCTGTTTGCATACTACAAGAGAAACAAGTAGACACATCACAGGTTTAGCTTGTAGTATACGAAACTCATTTTGGTAATCCGGTTCAGTAGTAAGGTGGACAGGATAACAGCATGAAACAAACATATATCTATGTACTATGGTCACTGTATTGTCCATATCATTCTAGTTTATGTTCCCTAATCAAGATAGAGACACAGTTCAACTCATATATTTTTAAGGCACAACAGCATAGACAGAATATAAGTGTGAGAAACTACACAGCATTGGCAGCACTTGTAATGTGCATCACATGAGAACATAACTGTTTATACAACTTAAACTGAAATCAACATAGAGCAAGAAGTTAGAACAGCAATCCAGTTAAAGAAATAGGTTTAAAACATACCTGTTGCGCCATTGGAGTTTCAATTGGATCCTTCAAATTCGAAAGTAGTTGGTATGAGTAAATACAGTGATGCAACAGCAAAGGAGTATGGACCATAGCTACGGAATCTGACCTGAGAATAGTTGCTCTTCTGCTTTAAACGTGGAGTTTGGGTTAGCTGTGGTGGTCTTCGTGCTTTGGGCACTGCAGTAGCTTTACAAACTGCTCGTGTGGGGGTACTCTGTGGTGGACATGGTGCTTTGTGAACTATAAGTGGGTTACTATCCGCTGGGGTTGCGGTTAGATGGGTTGTAGCTGGTTCTCTGCCCAACGGTGTAAGTGTGCAATCTGGAAGAGTCTCGATTATGTGTGGTGGGGCTAGTTTGTGGGCCAGTACAACCATGGTTCTATCTACATCGACGGGTAGCACTGTCTTTTGTGAAAAAACGGGTTTTTGCTCCCTTAGATACTGCCATCACCCCCTCCAATTCAAATGGCTGATAAACAAGAAAAGAAATTGAACGTACAGACATTGTATGATAGACAGATGTGGTAATTCACATATATGGTGTCTAACCAAACAGGACAGCATGACACAATTTCACATATATGATGCCTAACTAAACAGGATAGCATGACATAATTTCAGATATATGGTGGATAACTTAACAGGATATAATGGCATAATTCAACATATGATGAGTACCTAAATAGGATGACATGACAAAACTATATGATGTCTTTCTAAAATAGGTTGGGATGAAATAATTCACATACATGTTGTCTAAGTATATAGGATGTCATGATATAATTGACATAATTGATTCATATACTAAGCAGCTGGCACTCGCATGTATGATCTCTAAACTAAGCAGATAGAATTCAATATTGTGCATATGATGTCTAAACTAAGCAATGCAAGACACCATATGCATCATATGAGAAATATAAACATTGCAACTTAGAGCATACACCTCAGATGGGATATAGGACTGGTCATCTGTCTCTGAATCCTCCTCTGAGGAGCTCCCTGTAACCATCGAGATATATGCTTCAACAGGTACCATTGCCTGCTCTGAAGACCTTGTTTTCACTCCAGATTTTTCCATAACCGGCTCAAATGGCTGATACACATGAAGAGTAGTTCAATATACACAGATTGTCGACAAATGGAATACGTAATGAAAAAAAGATGGCATGAGATAATTCACATATATGATGCCTGGCTCCATGGAGGTGCATAATTCACATATATGATAACTGGCTGAAAAACATGGCATTGCATAATTCACATATCTGATATAGAAGGCAAAAAGGAGGCATTCACACAAAGCATGTCTAATCTAAGCAGATGGCATGGCAATGCAAGACACCATATGCATGATATTAGCAATATAACCCAGCCAAGTTAGAGCATGCACCTCGCGCGGGGGGGGGGGGGATACGACTGATCATCTCTCTCTGAATCCTCCTCCAAGGAACTATCTGTAACCAGCAAGAAATCTGCATCGACAGGTAGCACCGACTGCTCATAAGACCTTGTTTTCACTCCAGATTTTCCCATGACCGACTCAAATGGCTGATGCACAGGAAGAGTAGATGAATGTATAAACATTGTTGACAAATGGAATACATTATGGAAAAAATATGGCACGATACAATTCACATATACGATGACTGGCTAAACAGGATGGCATTGCATGATTCACATACATGATGCCTGGCTAAAGAAGATGGCATTGCATAATTCCCATATACTCCCCGATGACATATAAGATGTATAATATAAGCAATGCAAGGCGCCATATGCATGATATGACCAACATCAGCATGCCATGTTAGAGCAAACACCTCAGGTGGTAAACCGGCGTGGTCGGCTCCTTCTGAATCTCCATCTGAATAGTTATCTTCCTCTGGAATACAATCTGGAAATGCAGGAGGGGGGGGGCACTTCGCCCACCATGGAGCGGCGTTTGCATGACATTATATTCGCACGCAACGGTCTTCTCTTTTTCTCTACATGTTCAGTACGATTGTGTACAATATCTGACATGCATAATAAAAAAATAGTTAGATTTTGTAAGGCCTAAGTGCATGCAAAAATCAAGACTGATGGTAGCAAACGAGTGGATGGATCCAAAACAAATGATAGCAGGTAGATTATAGCTTCAGTTTAAAAAGATAGACAATGGATCATCTATTGTTTGTTGCCCACCCAACATGAACCACATAGAAGACCCCAGATGAACCAGATAGTAGACAGATACTATTCATTGATGGCTCGATATGAGACCCATGGGCAATTCAAAGATTGAACGATAAAGTAGCAGGTAATAATAACCGATGTATAATGTAAGCAAACACGAAAGACTGCGACCTCTCTTCCGAAATTGTGTAGTGCTCAGGTTCATCTGCTTAGTCGATGATGGTAATGCAGTTGGCGTGGCTGCCGGCAACGGGGAAGATGATCTGAGGCTGCGAAAGGAATTCTGCAGGGGGGATCTCTGCTGCAGTGAACGCTTCTGTCGATGGTGCACCTCAGGTGGGGTGGATGACGGCACGACAGTAGCAGGACATAACACACAGAGTTTTCTTTGACGCCTATCTGAAAATGAAGTAAATCTGTAGGGGCTCCTTAGAATTGGAGGATTCTATAAACGCAGGGACAGGAAAAACACAGGAATAGGATAGGAATGCACGTGCAAAACAGAGCATTTGGAAACATAGGATTTCAGTCAACCTGGGTGTTTGGCTCACATAAATTGGAAGAACAGAGGAATGGAGAAACAAAGTGATGCGATGAGTGTACAACCATTTTGGCATAGCCTTGTGGACCTCAGCATCATTGGGTTGGACGTGGAGGATGGTGATGATGCTGGTGTGACTGTCGGAGGCGGGGAAGAAGATCCACGGCCTCTGGAAATAGCGCCAAGGGTACTGCTCCGCTGTGATGGACGGTTCCGTCGTTGGAGCAGCTCCGCTAAGGTGTACGGCGACGAGGCTGAAGCATGATAAGACAAACAACGTTAATCTGAAGTGGGATCCTAATATCATCTGCAATAGATGATGTAAAATACATCACCAAAAAGTGCTAGATGTAAAACGCATCAGCCGTGCCACGGCCGGTCCGACAGATGCTGTAAGTACTGTTCACTCTGAACTTAACTGAAGAAAATGAACTTCACAGTCGAAACTGAATTTTACTGTCGAGACTTATTGAACTAGTAACAGAGCATTGCAATAGATGTTTAGGGTGTTCGAGCACTAGTAGCAGAGAAGCAGTGGCCTAAATCAGCAGACGCTCGAGCAGGGAACGCACTAGCAGAGAGTAAGTCGTGCAGTAGCACCGCGAGCGAGTGCTAAAGCAGCAACTCCTGTAGCTTCCAGCGGTCGTGCATCAGCAGCAGCAGCGCAAGCGAGAGCAAGAGCAGAGCAGCAGCACGAACGAAAGCAGGAGCAGTGTAGCAGTGAGACCAACAGCAAGAACAGAGCCACAGGACGAGTGAGAGCCGGAGCAGTTGCAGCTAGTGCCGTTGTGGAAGTCGCCGCCGAGGAAGCAATGACATGGGGGAGAGATGTCGTGGATGATGTGGCCGGCGATGGTGCCGTCGATGGAGACACGCCATGTCTGCTCGGTATCGAGCACCGATAGCCCCGTGAGATCGAATAAAATATAAAATGCAGCAGTGAGTGCAGAACCTCCTTGGTGACGCCGAGTTGGCCTCGGCTTCATCAGAGGAATTGGTGAGGGTGCTGCGGTTCCTGTGGGGCAGGTCAAGACAACGCTGTGGGGATTGAGGTGGCGCGATAGATGAGGCGAACATCGGGGCAGCTCCTTGGAGGTGGAGGACGGGGCGGCTGATCCGGCGGGACGACGAGATTGACAACGGATCCTCATCCGGTGCGGTGGATGAGGGACGTCGAGCTGTTGCGGTGGAAAGACGTAGTCGAGGAAGAGTCTCCGGCTGGGCGGCGGTCGGGAGGCCGACGGAGGAGCGTGGGGTTTCGCGGGTTTTGGCGGCCTCGGTGTACGAATGGGGGGGCAAAGGGGGAGGGGGGAGCCAAGCTTAGGGACGCGCTTGTTCGAAATGTAAGGTAAGTTACCAGCGTACCCCCACCGGTTTTGACACCGCGACGTGGAGCCTCATTTCTGGCTGAGGGGTAGAAGGGGGATTTCGCGTGTCTGGGCTGTGGGAGTGATTTCGGATGAGGAGGGAGTTCTCGCGCGCGTCCAAATTTTGGGATAACAAGGCGCGGCGCGGGTTGAAGAAGCGGGAGTTTCAAAGCAGGTGAGACAAAAGATACTCGAGCTTGAAAATTTCAGATAACATGGTGCAGATTCCTTGTTCGGCAGAACAAACTTAACGTGTAAAAAAAATTCATACAAGACACAAGAGAGTCATGTCCCCTTTTACTATATTGCTATAGATGCCATTGAAAAAACTACAAGAAAAATGTAAAAAAAACGGGAGAACAAGATTACCCTGCACAGTACCAAATCGATTCGCACTTCCCTCAACAACAACAAAAAACAAATCAATTCCCACCAAAGAAAAAGTAATGTCCCTTTTTATATGATTACAGATGACATGATCTCGAATTTCAATTTTTGAATCCACGTTATGTTGAATTCGAATATATCGTTTAGGTGACCTTGCGGTTTATAATTGATGTAGTCGTACATTTTGATCTTCCATCATATATGAACATTTTACTCCACCATGTGAACATATATATTGTCGTCTACCATATGGACTAAATTTGAATCAATTTTCCTTATTTGAATACGATTGTTGTCAAGTTATACAATAATTTAAATATTATCTTGATAACAAAAAACATACATATAGCAGTAATCACATTTCACTATGAACTACATGTACCATACGCTCTCCAATTCAAATATTTGTATCCATTTTATGTTGAATTCAAATCATAGTACATTATTGGTCTAGGTAGCGAGATGTTTGGGATAATCTAAACCCTGTTTTCATACATATAATTTTTGGCTGAATTGGGACAAGTTTTGGTATAATCCACTTGCAAAACCGGAGATTCTCTCAACAAGCCTTGTGGTTCCGAGAGGGAATGTGCCACCTTTGTGTGCGAAATGATATACGCTGCCCGCCCCTTGATTTTATTTACAAAGGCAACATAGAACTATATGAGTGCCCTGTTAAATTTTAGAATTATTTCGGGTTCATTTGGCCTTTTTATACATTAATTGAGTTTCTGGACTTTTAATGTGCATAATCTAAATATGAATTGCATGTACATGCTCCGGTGCACCAAAGTGGGTTGAAAAATCACATGTGGTCCTTGGTTGAATTTCTAGGTCCCATGGAAGAAATGAGAATGAAATTCAAACATCTGGGCGACATGACTCGGCCGAGAACATCGAGAAACTTTGATTTCAAATTCATGTAAATCCAAAACTCGCCTGGAAATCATGAAACTTGGCATGGTGTCATGTCATGGCACTAACATGTTGTGGTAAAAAATTGGGCCGATTTGGAAGCTCGTGGTTCTAAGAGGGAACGTGCCACCTCTGAGTGTGAAACGATATACGCTGCCCCCTTGAGTTTCTTAACAAAGGCAACATAGAACTACATTATTGCCCTATTAAATTTTGGAATTATTCCGGGTTCATTTGTCGTTTTTATACATTAATTGAGTTTCTGGTCATTTAATGTGCATAAGTCAAATTTGAACTATAAGCACATGCTCTCGTGCACCAAAGTTGGTTGAAAAATCACATTTGTATCCTCGGGTGAATTTATATGTCCCATGCAAGAAATGAGAATAAAATTAAAAGATCTGGGCATCGTGGCTCGGCCGAGAACATTGAGAAACTTGGTTTTAAAATTCTTGTAAATCCAAAACACGTCTGAAATTCATGAAACTTGGCATGAATGTCATGTCATGGTACTACCATGTTGTGGTAAAAAAATATGCCGAATAGGAATAGATTTTGGTATAAGCTTCTTGCAAACCGAAGCTTCTCTCAAGAAGGCTCGTGGTTCTGAGAGGGAACGTGCCACTTTGAGTGTGAAACAATATACGTTGTCCCCCTTGAGTTTATTTACAAAGGCAACATAGAACTACATGAGTGCCCTGTTAAATTGTGGAATTATTCCGATTTTGTTTTGCCTTATTTACACATCAATTGAGTTTTTGGTCATTTAATGTGCATAATTCAAATTTGAACTACAAGCACATGCTCCCGTGCACCAAAGTTGGTTGAAAAATCACATTTGTGTCCTCGGGTGAATTTCTACTCCCTCCTTCCATCTATATAGGTTCTAATGCGTTTTTCGAGGCTAACTTTGACCAAACGTTAGAGAAATAATATATGACATGCAACTTACACAAAGCATACCTTCAAATTTGTATGTCAAAGGAGCTTCCAATAATATAATTTTCATAGTATACATCTCATGTGCTATTAATCTTGTCAATAGTCAAAGGCTGTTTTGAAAAACACATTAGGCCCTATATAGATGGAAGGAGGGAGTAGGTCCCATGCAAAAAATGAGAATAAAATTCAAACATCTGGGCATCGTGGCTCGGTCGATAACATTGAGAAACTTGGTTTTAAAATCATGAGACTTGGCATGGTGTCATGTCATGGTAGTACCATGCCGTGGTTAAAAAATTTGGCTGAATAGGAACAAATTTTGGTATAAGCTTCTTGCAAATCGGACCTTCTCTCAAGAAGGCTCATGGTTCTGGGCGGGAACATGTCACCTTTGTGTGCATAATTCAAATTTGAAATACAAGCACATGTTCCAATGCACCAAAGTTGGTTGAAAAATCACATGTGTGTCCTCGGGTAAATTTCTAGGTTCCATGCAAGAAATGGGAATGAAATTCAAAATTCTGGGCGTCGTGGCTGGGTTGGAAACATTGATAAACTTAGTTTTTTAATTCCAGTAAATCCAAAACACGCATGAAAATAATGAAACTTGGCTTGGTGCCATGACATGGCACCAACATGCTGTGGTAAATTTGCAGTCCGATTTGCGAAGGCGCACACATTAACAATCAATAAAGTCATTTTGGAACAAGTGTTGTCACGTTAAAATCGGAAACACAAGTATTATTGAAACCGTGGGCGTTGTATTTACTAGTACCACTTACATGCCGCCACGCGTCCCCATTTTTTATTAGCTAGGAGGCGCCATGCAGGGTAGCTATTTGAGTACGAGAGGCGTGCGATCAGACCCCTGCGCGTGCTTATCGGGAGGAGAGCCCTTTGACCTCCATCTGACGTCCACCTCTCTCCCAAGGTCTCCATAATGGCGCCCGAGCCTCTATTTAATGGCGTGGCTATGTCTCACTCGACTGGGATTTAAGAGAGAAAAAAGAAAATCTGAAAGCACGGATCTTGATGTAAGATCCGACGGACCTATATAGCATCTACTGCGACTTATAGCAAGACTGATGAATATATAAGGATGGTTCATTTTTTTTTATCAAAGAAGGGCTTGCCCCTTCCGATTTTCATTACTGAAAACCACCACAATTCACAAGAAGTTCAGCACAACTCCAGCCTAACACGAAGGACTAAAAGCTACCAGATTGAAATTGGAACATCCCAAGAGGCCAACAAAGGCCAAACATCTGCGCTAGAACCCAACATTTCACAACCGACGACACAATCCACATCATAAACCGATTATTACATCAAAAGAAACCAGGAAACTGAAGGACACGCGCTCTAGTGATCGGCGAGCTTGTGGTAAGTGACGTAGAGCGCACAGCCTTCGTGCGAGCACTCCACCCTCACCGACGAAAGGACGGAGTCCACCACCGTGTTTCGCACGTTGAAGCCACCGCCGCGCTCGCACTTCTGGCACTGCCGCTGGTTCCCGGGGTGCTCGACGCGGCAGTCCACGCAGGCCAGGTGCCCTCCCTTGAACTGCAGAAATCAATCGAACATCACATCAATCAAGAAACTAGCACCTTGCTCAATCAGCCGAACGGACGAGGTGTATTCGAACCTCATACACTGGAGGCGTCAAGGGGCGGAGTCACAAGGGGCAGTGGAGCACGGTGAGGTCCATTGAGACCTTAGAGAGCTCCATCGTCGGGTCCTGTTCGGTCTGCATGATCTCGCCCTCCTCGTGCACAACCATCTCTCGACTTGGGCCGGGGTATTACAAAGCTTTATCGTCACATATTTTATACTACTTCAAGGTGCATTAAATCAACACATGCAAGTATCAAAAGGAGAGTCACGGCATGCATGCATGCGTTGTAATTAATGCATCGGTAAACGCAAATTATTGAAATATATTGAGTACAGTGCTTTGATGTGTCGCGTCAAGTCGTACATCAACGAGAAGTTTGATTACCCTCTCCCTCGCGGACTTAACTGCACCTGCCTTTGGCTGTATGACAGGTTGGCCACACACCTGTCGGGCCCACCTGTCATACACGCAAAGGCAGGAGCGTCCCTCCCTCGCCCATGAGCGTGGTGGCTGGCAAGACTAGGAGAAGCTTTCGCTACACACTCTCCCTCCCACACGCGGTGGACATGCAGCAGTTCAATCTGGATCACCTACTTTGCTCCGGTGCCAAATTAACTCACGCAATGAAAAACTCTGCATGGGAGAGAGATAAAGGACTGAGGCAATAAAAAACACTTGTTTGGGAGAGTGAGAGGCTGGTGTAGTTGGTTTGATTGATTTGTTTATACATGTGGGTCTGTGTGCACAGCGGTGCCAACTCTCTCACATCGCGAGAGCGGTGCCAAAATCTTTTGATTTGACATCGATGCGTATTATGTGGCATACTTTTGCGAAATATGGCATCGGCCACATAGTGGAAGGCAACAAATGCCCAAGCTCTTCACGTGCTCCTAGTTAAATGAGAGGAAACAGAAAGAGAGAGAGAGATAGGGAGAGAGAGAGAGAGAGAGAGAGAGAGAGTGAAAAAATATCACTAGCCAGCCAACCCTATCGTATGAGCAAATGATATTGGTACCTCTTGATGACACGGCAATCTTATGCAGCCAGCTGCTCTAATATGTTCTCTTCTTTTGCAGATAAAAAAAGACCCGAAAGTGAAAAATGTGCTGCACTATAACAATCTCATCGAATGCCTTGATCTCCATCTTACAGAAATTGATTTGATCGACTACCGAGGCAGCACATCTGAGATTAAATTGGCCAGGTTCTTTGTTCTGGAGGCAAGTGTGCTCAAGGTAATGAGGTTTGGTGTTCTCTGGCGCAACAATGAATGGCGTGTTGATCACCGCAAGCGTCTAAGCCTAAATGACAAAGTCTCCGCAGAAGCTGAATTTGTTTTTGAAACATGAAGTGTCCAGAGACTCGAAAACTTATTTGCCCATTAGTGACTTGTTAGGGTGGTGGATTTTAGTTTGGACGACAATGCTGCATCCACCTAAAGTAACGAAAGTTCTTACGTAAACCTCCTAGTAAATCCCTCTTCGTAGGTGCAGCATTACTCCTAACATTTGTAATATCAGTTTAAAACTTGTAATATTGCCGTGCCCCAAAAATCCTGCGAATCAAACAGGTCCTGAGTTGGTGATGATGTTGTGCCTCCCATCTTTCACCAATAGCCGTCGGATCTAGATCTGACGCATACAAACCAAGCTTCTCCATTTTTTCAAAAATATGCCCGCACTTGTTCCCTATTTACAAAAAACTCCTTGTCTCTCACAATCAGCCTTATCTCGTCCACACCACATCTAGAAGGCCGTGGAAAAATCTGGCGCGATGGCCGCTGCCGGAGCCGTCTACCCCCAATCTTGGTGTTCCGTGCAATGCACGGGCATCTACACACGGGAAGTTATGTCGAACAGGGCTAGTTGTAGGCATGCTAGCTCTACAGCCATGATGATAGTGACTGCAGACACGTGAGCACGGCGCCGAACATGATGATAGAGGCTAACTATGGTATGCCGAACACGGCGCCTATACTCAGGTGTCATCTCCGGCGCAGGGTCTTGTCACTTCACTGTGAGGAGCAGCACGTAATAATTTGACCAACGACATTGTTCAGAAGCACGTTGAGCTCGCCGCCAACACCGCTGCTCCTCACACGTCGGTTGGTGACCCGGTGCACTAGGGCATGAGGATGTCGTTGACCGTTGATGGATCCGTATGTATTTTTATCTTTCCGTCAAATCCATGTAGTAGTATATGATACTACAGTAATTATCTTACCTTTCGCATCAACTTCATAATTTTCGTACGTACTCCATGCATGAAAGGCGCCAGAACCAAACTTCTCATTACTCTAGGCAAAATCGTTATTTTCTATCTATCGGTCGCGCCATGGAGCAGAACCAAATTTTACAAGTTACGAGTTCAAAAGGAAAAGCGTGCCATGTTCGTGTCGCAACCCCACACGATTGGTCCGGCACGCCGCTCAAGCGGGAATGCGCGCGGTGTTGCATTTTCACTTACAAGTGGGACCACAGTTGAGCAAACCGACTATCGGCAAACCGCTACCCCGCCCACCACGCGATGGCTGAGAAAACAGGAGGGAGAAGAGATGGTTGTAGCACGGACTCCAAGAAAATTGGTGTCGGATGGGACTCGTGTGGGTGGCGTGTGCCGTACTGCTAGACGTGAATGCTAGTTATGGCCCATGCCACCCCACTATATTGAGCCTATATCGAGGTACGTAGAACAAATTTCCTGCAGTCCGTGCTCAGCCCTCCTCTATCTCTCTTCTCAGCCAGCCAGCGGACGCACGGAGCCCATCGTCTGTTTGCTCACATGCGGCCCCACACGTCAGTGAAAATGCAAGAGGACCCACTGAACCTGCACATCTTTCACCTCAACGTCCTGGTGATGAAAAACAAATCCAATAAAGATCTTCGGTGGCCGCTTTTGGAGTTACTCAAGAGTAGTAAGATTCTATTTATAGTTTAACCCAAGATGCACATCTCGTGGCTTCAACTACCACTCTATTTTCTTTCATGACACGACCTGGATGCTGGATGTCCCACGTGTCAGCAAAAGGAGGAAGAACCCGACCAAATCTTCGGTTGTGCTCTCGAATTAGACTAGTTGTGCTAACTTAAAAAAATTATTGTGTACTCCCTCCGTTCCAAAATACTGGACTTCCATTTGTCCAAAAATGGATGTACCTATATACTAAAACATGTCTAGATACATATATATTTTGACAAATAGAAGGCATGTATTGTGCAACAGAGGGAGTAGACTGGATGCAAGTTTTTGTATTGGGAAGAAGAGTACATCAATATATTGATAGAGCGCAATTTAGTTGATGTTCTATCACTTTTAGCTAGTAGCACAAAGGCTAGAGATGATATTAGTGCACTTGTTGATACTCCTACTAGAATAGAGGCTAGACATGAGACTAGATGCGAGGAAGCAACGTCTACTTCTTTACACTCGAAGAAGAAAGAAGCACGCAAGATCGAGCCTCCGCAGATCAACAATGAATGCATCGAGAAGGCACCAATCCAACTTATAGGAGTAGTAAAATGTATTCTTGTGGTTCTTGTTTTCTTTGGTCTTGCTTTTCTAGTCAAAATTATCATTGGAGTTCATGCAAAACGGAGGTCCGTTTGGGGTCGTGCGTTGGAGTTGGCCTTACAAGTGGGACTGCAGTTAAGGAAACCGACTATCGGCAAACCCCCACCTTGCCCGCCATGCGATGGCTAAAGTTAGAGAAACGACGAGGTTGAAGAGATTGCTCTAGCACGGACTCCAAGAAATAATATGGTGTCAGATGGATGTCGTGGTGGTGGCGTGTGCCGTACTCTTGGACGTGAATGCTTGTTCTGGCCCATGCCACCCTACTACTCCTACTACTTACTCCTACTATATAGTACTAGTATCGAGGATTCGAGGTGCTGGTTACGTACAACGAACACATTAACATATGGCTACAGTAAAAACACCCGCCCGACGCGCGAAGCATGTGAAGCTAGTACAAATAGTTTACTACTATTGTTGATTGGCCTCATCCGATAACCTGTTGCAATGCACGTACAATTATGTATTCGGAAAATATTTTTTTGCCTCGTCGCACCACTCACTCAGAGAAGCGACTCGAAAGCCATTCATAAATTTAGTAAGTTTATCACAGGCATATCATTTTATTACATACAATAGGTCATCAACCCACATCGACAACGAGGATACATTATAAATACTAAAGTTTTCACCATACAACAAATAACAAGCCATGAAATGAACTTCAACTCAACCATTCCGCGGCGTTGGAAACGCTTGCTTTGAACCACAAGTGATTCTCTTGGACGGGCCATCCATTGTCAATCTGGAGACCAACGCAGGACTGATCATCCAGGCTGAAGCGGCCTACTATATCAGTACCAGGGTAGGGAACCACCCAAATGTCCGAGGTATAGACACAGTTGCTTCTCATAAATGGTACTAGTAACATTGTGTCAACAGCAGTTGGATCGCCTTTCACCATCATCGGATAGTTTTGTCCAAGGAAGAGCGAGTTTTCTCCAAGACTATCAATTCTGTGCCAGGGAGAAGGAGTTGGCGCTAGCACACTAGTATCCATCCCTAATACCATGCAACGGGTGTTGGAATAGGTCCGGAGAGTGCGACCATGGGAGACATCTGCTTCCTTAGCAGTAACATCATCAGTGGGATCTATACACACAAGAAGAGGTGATCCATCGGAATTAGTTGCCAGGCGCCACAGAGTATATGGGCGCTGCTCGTGATCATCACCATCGGCATCTCCCCCTTGGTTATAAATTTTTTCAAGTATAGGTAGTGGGATGTTCACAGGACCTTGGAAACACAAGAAGAAGGTTAATTAGTAAAGGGAAACTTGCTAACCCGCATGCATGTGGAAGAAACAATTATAATTACGGTGGAAGACACGTACCGAAACTAAGAGGATCCCATGCAAAAACAGTGCCACGAGTGGTGGCAGCAAACACAAGGCCCTCATATTGAATTGCATCATAGTACTCATCCGTGTACAGAAACTGATTTTCGAGCAATATCCATCGAGTCAAACCATCAAGGACGGCAACAAGCTTGTCGAAGATAGCAATAACTTCATAGTTGCTGTAATTCCAAGAGCGGTTGGGAACTCGGCAAATTGCTATCTTCCATAGAAGACAGTCACCATGATCGTATTTGAACGTGCGTACATTACCGGTGTGCTCAACCTCTGGGCAGTGTGCTGAGATTTTTGGAAGTGGAACCCGGTCACGAGTGTACACATTCACAAGTTCCCACTCGCAGTTGGACCCAATGTAAACAACCCAATCTCCATTTGCGCCCGCCCAAGCCTTGCCCTCAAGCGATGGCATCTTAACATCATACGTATCATTATCAAGAGGCATCAACTTGCATAGGGCGAGGCCTCCGTCGTGCCTGCGCCAGTCATCAGGATCACGGCGAAGAAGATAGGGGAGATCAAACCGCTCCTTGACTCTTGGGTTCCTTGTAATGATGTTATTAGTTGAGTCGAGAATGGTCTTGAACGAACCTGCCATGATAGCCGAGGTGATGACGTCGCACCGATTAATGAGTTCCTGCACCACATCATCTTTCAGATCGGGGCAAGAATAACGGGGTTGTTTCCGGCCTGTTTCCTCCATGGAGAAGACGATCGAACAATGGTAGAAGAATGGGTGAAGGGCTGAAGGAAAATGGAGGAGGGAGAGGAAGAGCGTGCGACAGCAGTTCCAAATCGAGAGGGAAAGGCGAAGAGTCGGTGGATGGTTGCGAGTTTGCCACGGTTCACGAAGAGGCACCCCGTCCTACACGTCCGTTCGGAAATACTCCTACTACTCGCTGTCGTCTCACTGATATGTCGGAATGGGACCACATGTCAACAAAACATGGTGTGTAATTTCTCGTGCAAAATGCGATCTGGCCGCGTTGGCCCGAGGTGCCGCATTAGTTATCGACCTTTATTTTTTTAATGGCGTGCCGATCCGTTTTGAAGCACGACAAACTGGTACTGTACGCAGAGAAAATATAAACTACTCTACCACTACTCCACCTCCAGTACTAGTAGTATAAAAAAGATATATAGGATGGAGCTTGAGCGCTTTCTTGCTAAGGGCTGCCCACTTGCTTCTCACACTACCAACCTCTCTCCAGATCTAAAGAAGACGACCCCTCTCTCCCTCCTCACCGGTGGTCACAGATCCGCCGGGGAAGAAAAGGACGTGCAGTGTTGACGCACTTGTCGTCGGCGAGCGAGGTCACGCACTGACGACAAGGCCGTCCTCTCAGACCTAGCGCCCACGCGGGATGGCCTCCGTCCCCAAGCTCACTGCCGTAGTGTGTGCGGAGGACGACGACCACGAGCGAAGCCACTTCCCGCCGACCCTCAGGTATGCTACCTCTTTTCAAACCATAACCTTGTTCTATTGCCCTATCTGCCACGTTGTTGCATGTGGATCTTTTTCCACGCCACCATCTTCCCAATTTGCTATCCTCTGCTCTGCTGGCCACGCAGTCGAAAACCATAATTTGCACTATTAAAGGAAACCCTACTTCATGCAGACTAATCCATGTCTGGGTTGAATAAGGAAAGGAAGGGAGACTGTACTGTCCAAGAGAGTAGGCATCGAACCCGCATCTAGGTTGAAAAGGGGAAAATTAGTAGCTAAGGAACGAGTCTCGTGTCTCTTGGTAGAAGAAGGGTAGAAAGGCATGACAACGCAATAGAGAATGACCAGGTCGATCGGTTTGTTGTCCTCGCATAGGAAAAAGGTGGCTAAAGAGAACAAAAATGGAACAAAAATTGTGGATGTATTAAAGATTTTTCAGCTAAGGCATTCTAATGTTGTTGCATAGCTAGTATACCAACAATGAAACTTGTTACTACCTTCAGATTTTTGCACAGTTAATGCTTATAGATTACATACCTCACTTTCATGAGATAAGTTAATTTTTTTGTACAGTGTCACCAAAATGCCAAGGTGCTGATGTCATTTTATTTTGGTTAAACTGCACACACAATTATGAAGACAAGAGGAAAGGTCAAGAGTGGACACCTCCTCCTTCGGCTGTTCTCTTGATTCGTTCGATCAAGTTTTTATGTTTGATCGATTATCAAGATTGGGATAGCAATTTTTAAGGTCCCCCTGAGTTCGAAATGATATTTACCTTGGAGGTACATGGTTTGTAATTTTTTATACTGTCATTAGTTAATAATGCTAGTTACCTTCAGACTTTTGTATTTGGTTTAATGCTCATGCACAGCTAGTATACCAACGCTGAAACTTGTTACCTTTGCATTTTGTATTGTTAATTCTTATAGAAACCTTCCAGTGCTAGAGTTTATTGAAATCTGTTCAGTAAGACCATTGTACTGTACCCTGTAATAAACTAACTACTCTACTGTTGCACTAGCCACTGGATTAGTGTATATTTGTAGTATTCGAATGGTGTTGCATTAGCGTATGGACATAAATAAAATGTGGCAAGCTTTCCCAGATATGTGCTCAAGAAAACTACTACCTGTTTTTCTAAATACTAGACGTTTGGGTACTTTAAATTGAACCGCGAAGACGTCTTATATTAAGGAACAAAGGATGTAAAGTTCACTCAAATTATCCCGGTAAATCTAGTCACACCTTTGTTAAAATTAATGTTCATTATGTTATCGGAGGAGGTATGTATGTTTGTCTCTAATGCCTGTCGACTACATCCATAATGTTAAGTCATTTCCTTTTGTATAGTGTCACTGAATTGTCAAGGCGGTGATGGCATTTTATTTTAGTAGAACTGCACAAAATTTGCTTAAAAGAAGAGGAAAGGTCAGGAATGGCTCACTTTTCTAGAAAAAACTATGTATGCCTTCCTGACATCAGCCGCTGTTGCTTTATTTATTCCTTCAAACAGGTGGTTAGAAACAGTCTTGCTACCTTTTCCCATTAAGTAATTGGAATGCTTATATTTGTGAGTCTATGCTTCAACTAGTGCCACTTTTAGAGTAATCACACTTTCAATATCTATGCAAACAGGGATGCTCGATTTTAGTGGAACTACACAAAAAGTCCAACTGGTTCAACATTAGGAGCATGTTTTTTTTTCAAACCTTTATATCCAATTGGTGGCACTATGAGCTGTTCATTACGAAGGTACATGGTTTGCTACTATCTTGCTACTCTTTTTGTACTGTCATTAGATAGTAATACTAGTGGTTTGCATGTGAATTTATTGGCAGGGTGGACCTACATTGGAGGTGCAGGATAGGATTCAATGATTGGATGCTCAATTTCGGTTGTATCGATTTCACCTCTTCCATCACTGCGAACATGGATATCCTTGGTATGATGAAGAATAGCGCTATATTTCTGCTCTGAACCAGCAAATCAATTCAGTATGAAATTGTCCAGGGCAAAACATAACTGTATCAGATTGTCCAATGCAGAACATGACAGATGCTAAGCGGAAGAGACATGTTTAAACCAAAAATACAAGGTGTGGTATATGTTTACTAGCTGCTTGATATTTGTGCAGATAGAGATGTCTGCCCATTGCTATTTGGCAAACAAACAAAGTGTCCGCAATTTTGGTTGAACTGCACAAGAGAATAGTATAGTCACTGCATGCAGTGCCATTTGAAAAAAGACACAGAAAGATTGGATAGTCACTTCATGGACTGCAGAAAAGTAGTACTGTACTATTTATTGGCCAACACTAGGTGCTTCATTGCTGTGGTCTGATTATACAATGGGCACCATTTTGCCTAAGTTAAAGTTTGTATTCCGAAAATAGTCTTGCGGTGTGATCGAGAGAAGACCAAATCATATTGCAGTGGATGTTCCTCCATCATGTGTGGTTCATTCTCACGGTTCTAGCTGTTGGTGAAACCACTTACGTTTGCAAGAGGAATTGTAGACTTCAAAAACAAATTTGTCTTTCGGTCTGTACTGAATGTTGGCCAAGAGAAGCATCCATGTTAGTAGGAAGAACATATGTTTTTCTAGATCTTTGCTTTTGGAGCTACATATTTGTATATGATCTGTGAATCATTGAGATGCATTAACATGTTGATCTTATGTATGGGAATCGTACTAGTTAGTTTTAGTTGCGACGCAAGATCTGAAGTGGCTGATCTTTGCTTTTGGAGCTACATATTTGTATATGATCTGTGAATCATTGAGATGCATTAACAGTTACTTATTTCTATTCGCTCAGTGTTTACAAGTTACTGATCGATCACTAGCTAGCCTACAAATGCGCTCCCGGCAGTTTTATTTGCGACGCAAGATGCAAAGTGGCAGTTTTTTGAATAAAAATGCCTACCTATGAAGAAACTGACAAGCTACACTATCGATCCTACACGGATAGAAATGCCTACCTCTGAAGAAACTGACAAGCTACACTATCGATCCTACACGGATAAATAGCGGATCACACACGTACTAGTACCTCCTTTCCGGTTTGCAGGGCTTAATTCAAACCTCTCACCAACCAACGTACTCCCTCTGTCCGGGATTTATTAGTCCCGTGAGCAAAGCAGCAAGACCAAGGCATGGCAATAATTAACGACATGCAGAAGTTTAAGCCTAATTAATTCCAGCGATTTAAGTGGCTGCATGCGTGCCCTCGGCTGCGACTCATTGCATGCTGCTTCGTGTACTGCGTGCGAGCGATTCTGAGTGCCTGCATGCAGCCGGCCGTAATTAAGGCAGCTAATTGATGCGAAAAAAATACGCTTTAATTGGTGCGGGCTTTTAAAATCCGTGGAATCATTATTGACAAGGAGGGAAATGATTCGAGTGCACTCGTTTGACCGCCATGCCGGCGTGCGACCCAGACAGGATGGGACGGCACAGTCATAATTTCAGTTTCTCTAGTTTTCCACGGCAAGCTGGCGCGCTAAGCCATTATGCATTGAATTCCGATGACTGTCGCGCTACCTTCTGCCTATAAGTACTGTTTCCCGGCCTTCTCCGGTGCCACCGTGACCCAACTCGCCATATCCTCATAAGCCCCCACCGGCCCAACATCGCTCGCCACGTCCGCCATGCCCCCGCCCGTCCGCGGTAGGTGACGCCGGAGGCGGTCACCGCCGGAACTAGTGTTCGGGTTTTCACCGGAAGGCAGACAGAGGGAGGAGGCATTCTATATCTGTCTTTAGATGGCAATGCGGAGATCGAGGAGTTGTTGGAGCGCGACCGCATGGCGGAGGAGCAGGAGTTGTTGGAGCGCGACCGCTTGGCGGAGGAGCAGCGTATCGCCGATTTGCGCCGCTAGCGGAACATGGAGCAGCAGCGCACCGACGCTCTGAGTCGCGAGCAGAGCGCCCGCAACTGGGACGACTACATGGAGGCCGGCGCCCGGCAAATAGCCCTGGAGGCTGTCGGGCACGCACGCGTTCGCAACGCTGATTTTTACTACCAGCTCGTCAAGTGGGTTTCCCGCTTGGAAGCCGAAGCTTCGGTGGACCATGCCGGCATGGAAAGGGCCAACGCGAGCGAGCAACGAACCCTATCGCACCTCTTGCAACTCCGAGGCGAGGCGCACGACGCCGGTACCGGCGTTTAGCGTGTACCACATATGGCGGCCGACATCGTCTAGTTAGCTAAGAGTAAGTTAGTACTTGTACGCTACTAGAGTATTAGTGGGAGTAGATAGTTAACTTGGCTATGATGGTTGTCAACGTGGAAGTTCGGTACTCTATATGTGGATGAGACTTCTTACTTTGCTCTGAATGTTGAACTTTCCGTTTGAACGTATGGAATGGGCTGTTATTTTTTTAAATGGGTTGTATTTGTCCTCGACGGGTTTAGAGGCTGACTTGTGGGCCTAGCAAGTTGATGCGTACACAATCAGGAGATGATTGTACGTGGAGAGGATGACAGCAGGGACCCGCCAAGGTCATGGCAGTATGCAAGCAAGTGCCTCCTTATTTCAAGCCAATAAAAATGTCTCCTCCTAGTGGATATCTAACATCTTGGTCCCATGCCATTGTTAATGTACTCAATAAATGAGAGAATTGCACGACGAGCGGCTGGCACTAGGGACCCAGCAGCTCGCCCAATTATTTTTATTTTGGGTTAATTTGATAAATGTCACTCCAAATCTCGTGTATCCGAGAAATGCCACTGCAATTTCCAAACTTTGAAAAATGCCATTTCATGCCATTTCTAGTGGCATTTTTCGAAGTGTGGAGTGGCATTTTTCAAAGTTTGCAAACTACAGTGGCTTTTTTCAAAGTTTGCAAACATTGCAGTGGCATTTTTCAAAGTTTGGAAATTGCAGTGGCATTTTTATGAATCGCCATAATTGGAGTGGCATTTATCTAATTTGTTTTTTAGACGGAAGCAGGGTCAACTGGGCTATGTGGGACACTCTGTCCTGTCTAGACAGCCTTTTCTTTTATGTTTACCACAGACCAGCCCAGTAGTTTTTTTCTTTCTGAAAATGGCTAGCCCAGTTTTTTTGTGATTTGTCAAGTAAGTCGTATTATCAGGCATGTTGGGTTGCAAATCTTTCAAGACGAGGAGAGCTTCATTCGGCTGGCCGAGAAAGTGGCCTATCAGTAATGAGAAATGGGTTGTACATTTTTTAAACACATCAAACCGACAATTAGTTTCAAATATCTATTTTTCATGTCGAGATTTTAAATTGCATTGATTTTTATGCATGGACAATTTATTGGATTTTATATTGATATACATTTATTTTTAAAATCAGTCTGAATGTGACTCGAAATTTTGGGATTAAAAACATTTTAGACCGCACCGACATATGCAAAATTTCGTATAATTTTTTAACCGTGGCCACAATATGGGATGTAATGCTAACATAAAGAATATGGGCTCAAAAAAACCTGTAAGAATTAGCAAATGGGCTTTAAATTATTTGAAATAATGGTAGATGGGTTGTATGCTGTTTTCCACAGATTTGAGGCTTTCCACAGATGGCTTGTATACTGTTGGATGTCCATCCAACGGTCGTCGTGCTTCTTTAATCTCTGCTCTTCCTGCTCCAGCCGCTCAAACAATCGCCGGCGGGACTGCCTGCTCCCTCCTCCCCGCGGCCGTCTGTGCTGCCGCGCAGGCCTCACCGCCCCATCGTACTCCCATCGCTGGCCTAGCCATCCCTCTACTCACCCACACCTGTTGTTATTCTCCGGCGACGGCAGACGAACCAGTAAACCCTCGTACAGTCGTACTCCCCTCCACGTGGGAAACAAAAACAACTGCCGAGTCTTCCCTGCCTCCGTGTCGTTCCTCACCGTCGTCCACCGCCCTGGTGCTCTCGGCGTGGCGTGGTCAACGTGGTCAACGACCGACATGCATCTGAAGTGGATTGTACATGGAGAGGCTGACAGCTGGGTCCACGGTCGCACACAAGGAAATGCCTCCTTATTGCGTGCAAAATAATGATTCCTCCATCTGACATCTAGGACCCACCGAAAGGGCCTCTGTATTTCGCGAAAAAACGTTACCGCTGCTGACAGCTCGGACCCACCAGCTATATCTTCGCATGCAAGGAAGTGCCTCCTTATTACGCACAAAAAAATGAATACTCCCCCTACTAGCTGGGACCCAGTATAGTGGGCCTACTAAGTTGACGGGGACGAAGGGCTTTGTTAACTTAGTCAATATGCATGATTCTAGCTTGACTGACCGTACGATGTCCATCCAACGGCCGTAGTGCTTCTTCAACCTCTGGACTTCTTGCTCCAGCCGCCCAAAGCAGCGCCGGTCGTGCCGCCTGCTCCTGCCTTCCATGGCCGGCTATGCTACCGCGCAATCCTCACCCCCCCATACTACTCCCACCGCTGGCCAGGCCATCCCTCCACTCCACTCACCCACACCCCCTGTTATTCTGAGGCGACGGCGGCGCAGCCGAACCAGTGAACCCTCGTACTCCTCTCCGCGTGGGCATCCACTGCCGCGTCTTCCCCGGCTCCGCGTCGTCCCCTTCCTAGGCCTCGCCATCGTCCACCGCCGTGGTGCTCTCGGCGCGGCGTGGTCAATGTGGTCAACGACCAAATTCCATCGGAAGAATACTGTACGTGGAGAGGCTGATAGCTGGGCCACAGCAGCCGCAAGGAAGTGCCTCCTTATTATGCGGAAAATAATTATTCCTCCACCTGACAGCAGGGACCCATCGGACGCCCACCAGTATTTCGCGAAAAAACGTTTGCCCCTGACTGTTGGACCCACCCGACGAGCCACCGTATTTCATGAAAAAAACGTTCCCCCTGCTGTCAGCTTGGACCCACCGGAAGTGCCTCCTTATTACGTACAAAAAAATGAATACCCCCCGCTAGCTGAGATCCACCTTGGTGGGAGGCTGACTTGTGGGCCTACTAAGTTGAAGGGGACGGAGGGCTTTGTCAACTTAGTCAGTATAAACGATTCTAGTTCCAGTGACCGTACGATGTCCATCCAACGGCCATAGTGCTTCTTCACCCTCTGGTCTTCTTGCTCCAGCCGCCCAAAGCAGCACCGGTCGTGCCGCATGCTCCTGCCTCCCGTGGCCGGATGTGCTGCCGCGGAGGCCTCACCGCCTCCTACTATTCCTACCGCTGGCAGGCCCTGCTGCGACGGCAGCCTCACACCACAGTCGAACCAGTGAACCCTCGTACTCCTTTTCGCGCGGGCTTCCACTGCCGCGTCTTCCTCGGCTCCGCGTCGTCCCCTTCCTAGGCCTCGCCGTCGTCCACCGCCCTGGTGCTCTCGGCGCGGCATGGTCAACATGGTCAAGGAATGGCTTCCATCGGACGTGGACTGTACGTGGAGAGGCTGACAGCTGAGTCCACGGCCGCAGCAAGGAAGTGCCTCCTTATTACGTGCAAAATAATTATTCCTCCACCTGACAGCGGGGACCCACCGGACGGGCCACCGTATTTCATGAAAAAAACATTTGCCCCTGACTGCTGGGACCCACCAGCTACATCTTTGCACACAAGGAAGTGCGTCCGGGCAAAAAAATGATTCGCCCCCCTGACGGCTGGGACCCACCAGCTACATCTTCGCATGCAAGGAAGTGCGTCTGGGCAAAAAAATGATTCGCCCCCCTGATTGCTGGGACCCACCAGCTACATCTTCGCAGGCAAGGAAGTGTCTGACAGTCAGGACCCACCTGGTCGAAGCGTACGTAGCGTTGTCATTCTGGTCGCGAACGTGTACGTACATATATACTGGTGGATGTAGAGGCGCGCACGTGTCATAGTAGAGGCGCGCATGTAGCATGTACACGTACGTACAGCGGCCAGGGTGCAAGAAAGAAAATACGGCCACGTACGTACATACGGGCAGGGTCTCGAACGCCTACTCACGCATACGTACGGCGAGGGCTCATGTACATGGCTGGGTCGGAACGGAGAAACAACGTCGTCGTGTTCATGGGGAGGCAACGGAATGCGTCGTGTTCATGGGGAGGCAACGGAATGCGTAGTGTTCATGGGGAGGCAACAGAATGCGTCGTGTTCATCGGGAGGCAACGAAACGCGTGGGAGCCAACCGGCTGGGTCGGAACGGAATGCGTGGTCGTGTTCATCGGGAGGGCTTGGACGGAACAGGAGATGGAAACGAGGCCCGGCGTACCACAGAACGGAGGAAACGGCCTTGTGTTCGACCGGCCACGTTCGAAACGGGATCCTTTTCATCGGGAGGGGTCTGGCGTACCGCAAAACGGAGGAAACTGACCTCCTACGGTCGAAACGGGGGTCCTGTTGATCGGGAGGGGTGTGGCATACCACAAAACGGAGGAAACGGACTTGTGTTGGAGCGCTACGGTCGAAACGGGGCTCCTGTTCATCGGGAGGGGTGTGGCGTACAAAAAAGGGGACTCCACGGGATACTGTTCATCTCCACCGTCGACCTCCTCTAGCCTCCACGGGCTACCGTTGACCTCCTCCAGCCTCCACGGGCTCCTGTTCATCCAGCCTCCACCGCGCGCTACTCCACCGACTACTGTTCAACCACCCCTCCACCGTCTACTGTTCATTCATCCCTCCACACCATGGGGTCCTGTTCAACGACCTCGCCACGGGCACCCCTCCACCGTCTACTGTTCATCCATCCCTCCACACCACGGGGTCCTGTTCAACCACCCCTCCACGGGCACCCCTCCACCGTCTACTGTTCATCCAGCCCTCCACCACACCACGGGGTCCTATTCATCCAGAGGCAACGCCACCACTCACTTTTCATCCAAACACCCCCCCCCCCCCGCAACACTCACTGTTCATCCCATTGATCGGCTTCAGTTAGCAGAAGTAGCGAAGGAATCACTCGATAGGGTTCAGTTAACAGCCATCGATCGATCGCTCGGGTTCAGTAACACATAGCCTGCAGTGCAATCGCTCGGGTTCAGTTAGAGCCCAACGCCTCGCTCGGGTTCAGTTAGAGCCAAAGCCTCACACACACGCGCGTACATGTACGAGAGAAACGCGCATCGCTCGACCCCCGACCTCCCACCGTAACCGGGAACTCCCCGAAATTTTCCTCGCCCTCGGTTCTACCACGGTTTTTTCCGTCATGGACGGACCAAAGAATGTCATGCAGCTGCGTCTCCAGCCCGCCCATGACGAAAAGCCCATTTCCTGTCATGATTTTTTGTCATAGAAGTAGGAGCCCACCACATCTATGATGATACCGGGTTTTGTCACAAATATCGTCATAAAAGTGTCATATGTATGACAGAAAAAAATTCGTTCGGCCCAAAATGTCACGGATGTGTCTTTTTTGTAGTGCATGGGCCTCGAGGGCTCGAATACAATAGCTCGATCATAGATGAGTCAGCGGAAGCAACAATATCTGAGTACAAACATAAGTTAGACAAGTTGCCATAAGATGGCTAGCACAAACTAGGATACAGATCGAAAGAGGCACAGGCCTCCTGCCTGGGATCCTCCTAAACTACTCCTGGTCATCGTCAGCAGCCTGCACGCAGTAGTAGGCACCTCCGGTGTAGTAAGAGTCGTCGTCGACGGTGGCGTCTGGCTCCTGGGCTCCAACACCTGGTTGCGACAACTAGGTAGAATGGAAAGGGGAAAAGAGGGAGAAAAGCAACCTGAATACTCATCCAAAGTACTCGCAAGCAAGGATCTACACTACATATGCATGGGTATCTGTGTAAATGGGCAATATCGGTGGACTGAACTGCAGAATGCCAGAATAAGAGGGGGATAGCTAATCCTATCTAAGACTGTGCTTCTGGCAGCCTCCATCTTGCAACATGTAGAAGAGAGTAGATGGTAAGTTCACCAAGTATCATCGCGTAGCATAATCCTACCCGGTGATCCTCTCCTCTTCGCCCAGTTAGTGAGCGATTGCCGGGTTGTATCTGGCACTTGGAAGGGTGTGTTTTATTAAGTATCCAGTTCTAGTTGTCATAAGGTCAAGGTACAACTCCGGGTCGTCCTATTCCCGAAGATCACAGTTATTCGAATAGATTAACTTCCCTGCAGGGGTGCACCACATTACGCAACACGCTCGATCCCATTTGGCCGGACACACTTTCCTGGGTCATGCCCGGCCTCAGAATATCAACACGTCGCAGCCCCACCTAGGCACAACAGAGAGGTCAGCACGCCAGTATAAATCCTATGCGCACATGGGTCTGGGCCCATCGCCCATTGCACACCTGCAAGTTGCGAATGCGGCCGGTGAGCAGACCTAGCAACCTCCATTTCAAAGGAAGTTGTGTTACGTGGTCCAACCTGGCGCGCGCCGCTCAGTCGCTGACGTCACGAAGGCTTCGGCTGGTACCACGTCGTCGAGTGCCCATAACTGTTCCTGCGTAGTTGGTTAGTGCGTATAGGCCAGTGGCCAGACTCAGATTAAATTCCAAGAACTCGTTAAGTGTGTTATTTTAAAGTAACCGCGAATGCCGACGAGGGCCAGGCCCACCTCTCACCCAGGTGGTCTCAACCTGTCCTGTCGCTTTGCCACAAAGATCCACCCAGAGGGCCGTCGGGACAAAGGTCCTTTCAGCCCCCAATCCGTGAATCACTCGCGGGTACTCTACGAGCCGAGCCGACTTTAGTCACCACCTGAATAGTATATATGTATGTATAGTGTATACCCGTGATCACCTCCCAAGTGATCACGGCCAGATAGTATAGCATGGCAGACGGACAAGAATGTAGGGCCACTGATGGAATACTAACATCCTATACTAAGCATGTAGGATTGCAGGTAAAGGTAACAACAGTAGTAGCAAGGAGATTCTATGCATCAGGATAGGATTAACGGAAAGCAGTAACATGCTACACTACTTCTAATGCAAGTAGTAGAGAGAAGGAATAGGCGATATCTGGTGATCAGGGGGGCTTGCCTGGTTGCTCTGGCAAGAAGGAGGGGTCGTCAACACAGTAGTCAATCGGGGCACCAGCAGTGACGTCAGTCTCGTAGTCTACCGGAGAGAAGAGGGGGAAGAAACAATGAATACAATGCAAACAGATGCATATCGATGCATGACATGACAAGTAAGGGTGCTAGTAGTGCCCTAGCGCAGTAGTTGGTGATACCGGTGAAGGGGGGAAACATCCGGGAAATTATCCCCGGTGTTTCATGTTTTCGGACAGATGAACCGGAGGGAGAAAGTTGCGTGTTCGCTATGCTAGGGATGAGTGGCGGACTGATAACCCACAAGTATAGGGGATCGCAACAGTTGTCGAGGGTAGAGTATTCAACCCAAATTTATTGATTCGACACAAGGGGTGCCAAGGAATATTCTCAAGTATTAGCAGTTGAGTTGTCAATTCAACCACACCTGGATAACTTAGTATCTGCAGCAAAGTATTTAGTAGCAAAGTAATATGGAAGTAATGGTAACGGTGGCAAAAGTAGCAGTGATAGTTTTGTAGTTATTGTAACAGTGGCAACGGAAAAGTAAATAAGCGAAGAACAATATGTGAAAAGCTCGTAGGCATTGGATCGGTGATGGAGAATTATGCCGGATGCGATTATTCATGCAACAGTTATAACATAGAGTGACACAGAACTAGCTCCAATTCATCAATGTAATGTAGGCATGTATTCCGAATATAGTCATACGTGCTTATGGAAAAGAACTTGCATGCTATCTTTTGTCCTACCCTCCCGTGGCAGCGGGGTCCTATTGGAAACTAAGGGATATTAAGGCCTCCTTTTAATAGAGTACCGGACCAAAGCATTAACACATAGTGAATACATGAACTCCTCAAACTAAGGTCATCACCGGGAGTGGTCCCGATTATTGTCACTTCGGGGTTGCCAGATCATAACACATAATAGGTGACTATAGACTTGCAAGATAGGATCAAGAACTCACATATATTCATGAAAACATAATAGGTTCAGATCTGAAATCATGGCACTCGGGCCGTAGTGACAAGCATTAAGCATAGCAAAGTCATAGCAACATCAATCTCAGAACATAGTTGATACTAGGGATCAAACCCTAACAAAACTAACTCGATTACATGATAAATCTCATCCAACCCATCACCCTACAGCAAGCCTACGATGGAATTACTCATGCACGGCGGTGAGAAGGACAAAATTGTTGATGGAGGATGGTTGATGATGACGATGGCGACAGATTCCCCTCTCCGGAGCCCCGAACGGACTCCAGATCAGCCCCCCCCCCAGAGAGATTAGGGCTTGGCGGCGGCTCCGTATTGTAAAACGCGGTGAATCCTTCTCTCTGGTTTTTTTCTCCCCGAACATGAATATATAGAGTCTGAGTTGAGGTCGGTGGAGCTCCAGGGGGCCCACGAGGCAGGGGGCGCGCCCCTCGTGGACAGGGTGTGGGCCCCCTGGCCTTGATTCTTTCGCCAGTATTTTTATTAATTCCAAAATAATTCTCCGTTGATTTTCAGGTCATTCTGAGAACTTTTATTTCTGCACAAAAACAACACCATGGCAATTTTGCTGAAAATAACGTCAGTCCGGGTTAGTTCCATTCAAATCATGCAAGTTAGAGTCCAATACAAAGGGCAAAAGTGTTTGGAAAAGTAGATACAACGGAGATGTATCAACTCCCCCAAGCTTAAACCTTTGCTTGTCCTCAAGCAATTCAGTTGATAAACTGAAAGTGATAAAGAAAAACTTTTGCAAACTCCGTTTGCTCTTGTTGTTGTAAATATGTAAAGCCAGCATTCAAGTTTTCAGCAAAGATTATGAGCTAACCATATTCACAATAACACTTAGGTCTCATGTTTACTCATGTCAATGGCATAATCAACTATCGAGCAATAACAATAAATCTCGGATGACAACACTTTCTCAAAACAATCATGATATGATATAACAATATGGTATCTCGCTAGCCCTTTCTGAGACTGCAAAACATAAATGCAGAGCACCTTTAAAGCTCAAGTACTGACTAAACATTGTACTTCATGGTAAAAGAGATCCAGTCATAGTCATACCCAATATAAATTAATAGTAATGAATGCAAATGACAGCGGTCCTCTCCAGCTGATGCTTTTTAATAAGAGGGTGATGAATCAACATAAAAGTAAATAGATAGGCCCTTCGCAGAGGGAAGCACTGATTTGTAGAGGTGCCAGAGCTCGATTTTAAAGCAGAGATAAATAATATTTTGAGCGGCATACTTTCATTGTCAACATAACAACCGAGAGATCTCGATATCTTCCATGCTACTCACATTATGGGCGGTTCCCCAACAGAATGGTCAAGTTTATACTCCCACTCCACCAACAAGCATCAATCCATGGCTTGGTCGAAACAATGAGTGCCTCCAACTAAGAAGAGTCCCGGGGGAGTTTTGTTTGCAATTATTTTGATTTGATTTGCATAAAGCATGGGACTGGGCATCCCGGTGACCAGCCATTTTCTCGTGAGTGAGGAGCGGAGTCCACTCCTCTTGAGAATAACCCGCCTAGCATGGAAGATACAGACAGCCCTAGTTGATACATGAGCTATTCGAGCATACAAAACAAAATTTCATTTGAAGGTTAGAGTTTGGCACATACAAATTTACTTGGAATGGCAGGTAGATACCGCATATATAGGAAGGTATAGTGGACTCATATGAAATAACTTTGGGGTTTATGGAAGTGGATGCACAAGCAGTATTCCTGCTTAGTACAAGTGAAGGCTAGAAAAAGACTGGGAAGCGACCAACTAGAGAGCGACAACAGTCATGAACATGCATTAAAATTAATAAACATTGAGTGCAAGCATGAGTAGGATATAATCCACCATGAACATAAATATCGTGAAGGCTATGTTGATTTTGTTTCAACTACATGCGTGAACATGTGCCAAGTCAAGCCACTCGAATCATTCAAAGAAGGATACCACCCTATTATACAACATCACAACCATTTTAATGGCATGTTGGCACGCAAGGTAAACCATTATAAGCTCCTAGCTAATTAAGCATGGCATAAGCAACTATAATCTCTAATTGTCATTGCAAACATGTTTATTGATAATAGGCTGAATCAGGAACGATGAACTAATCATATTTACAAAAAGAAGAGAGGTCGAGTTCACCAGCCTTTCTCATCTCAATCGGTCCATCATATATCGTCATTATTGCCTTTCACTTGCAAGACCGAACGATGTGAATAATAATAATAATAGTGCACGTGCATTGGACTAAGCTGGAATCTGCAGGCATTCAATAAAAAGGAGAAGACAAGGTAATATGGGCACTTGGTTAAATCAACAATAATGCATATAAGAGCTGCTTCGGCATTTTCATTATGGTCTTCTCCTCTCGGCCCCAAATAAAAGAAAAAGAAACAAAACTATTTACACGGGAAATCTCCCAACAAGCAAAAGAAGAACGAGAAATATTTTTGGGTTTTCTTTTAATTATTACTACTACAAGCATGGAAAGTAAACTAGCTAAAAGCTACAACTAATTTTTTTCTTAAGATTTATCAAACACACAAGAAGAAAGCATAAAAAGGAAATAAACTAACATGGATATTACAATGAAAAATTGTGAGCACCGACAACTAGCATGAGTGTGTGAACACGAATGTAATGTCGGTGAGAAACACATACTTCCCAAGCTTAGGATTTTGGCCTAAGTTGGTCTATTGCCACGGCTGGCCTGGCGGATATCCAAAGTTGTAGTTGGGGTTGTACTGTGATGCAGCGACTATTGCATCATGGGCTGCAGCTTGGAGGCGAGCTACCCTCATCCTCCTCTCGTACTCATTTGCCTCCTCCCTGGTTATAACATGTCTCCCTTTTGCCTAAAATTCAAAGAAAGTAGGAGCAGGGAGAGCGACGTGATAGGTGCATCGTCTGTCAAAGATTAGTCGATACTGGAGGAACTGATCGTTCCTCTCAACGAACTGATGACGAACCATAGTATCATAATCTAAATAGACAGGAGGCAACTCAATATCATACTCACATATGGGTATATCAAGAAAATTAGCTAGACAGGTTGCATAAATTCCACCAAAGAAATCTCCATTAATTCTATTATTATGCAACCTACGTGCAACAATGGCTCCCAAATTATAATGTTTATCTCCTAATACAGCACTCCAGAGAACACTGAGGTCAGGGACACACATGTGACATGCTTCATCCTTACCATTTATGCACCTATCTATGAAGAGAGCAAAATAATGTATAGCAGGAAAATGAATGCTCCCTATGGTAGCTTGTGTTATATCTCTAGACCCCCCCCCCCCAGTTATACTAGCAAGAAAATCTCTAAACTCAGATTTGCGAGGCTCACTAGTGCTACCCCATTATGGAAGTTTGCAAGCAGTGTTAAAATCCTCTAAGTCCATAGTATAAGAATTTTCATAAAGATCAAATAGGACAGTATGAGAATTACGTGATGATGAAAATTTAAACCTTCTCACAAAGAAATCAGTGAGATAGTGGTACTGACGGCACTTATCTGCCTCGAAGCTCCCAAGATCAGCGTTACGCACATATGCGTCAAATTTCTCCTTGATTCCTGCTCGAACCATAAAGTCCTCTGACGGCCATTCACAAGCCCGCACTTGAGCTTCCCTCGATGGTTCATCGTCTGCATCGCGTATTGCGAGCCTGGGTCCTTGCTTCCTTGAAGGACCACCTTGGTACATTTTCCTAAACATATTTCTTCCTCTGAAAAATTTCTGAAAATTTTAATAACTCAAAATAAAAGTGAACCAAACTCAACAAAATTGATAGCAACTAATCACACAAGTGCCTAGAGACTATATCATGCATTGGAACTACTTGGTACCATATAAATTTGGCATGCAAGCTCAAGAACAGGGTCACCTAGGCAGTAAAAAATTTCTATGAATAAAGCACTAGAATAAAAACTAATTGGACCATTGGAGGAGTGACATACCGAAGAACAATCCCCCAAAGCAGTTTTGTGAGAGGAGCTTTGAGCAAGGAGATCGAAAATCGCAGCAAAATGAGCTAGAACTCGTGCTTGAGCTGGTTGGTGATTTTTTTGGGAGGAAGAAGGAGTGTGTGGTTGCTGGAATAAGTGGAGGGGAGCCACCATGGGCCCACGAGGCAGGGGCGCGCCCAAGGGGTGGGCGCGCCCTGGACCCTCGTGGCCAGGTGCCAGCTCCCCCTGATGTGTTCTCAGTGCCAAATATTCTCAAATATTCTAGAAAAAAATCACATTTCATTTTCAGGGTATTTGGAGAACTTTTATTTTCGAGGTATTTCTTTATTGCATGGATAATTCAGGAAATAGACAGAAAATACTATTTTTGCTTTATTTAATCTAAATAACAGAAAGTAAAAGGAGGGTACAGAAGGTTGTGCTTTCTAACTTCATCCATCTGATGCTCATCAAAAGGAATCCACTAACAAGGTTGATCAACTCTTGTTAACAAACTCATTCTAAATAACATGGAACCGGAGAAATTTCGAATAACACAATGTCACCTCAACGGGAATATGTACATCCCCGACAATAAGAATATCATATCTCTTTTTGACAGTAGGAAGAGGAAATTCAAAACCTCCAATAATAATCGATGGGATTTTTCCAATAGAATTGATATTGTGAACTTGAGGTTGCTTCCTCGGAAAGTGTACCGTATGCTCATTACCATTAACATGAAAAGTGGCATTGCCTTTGTTGCAATCAATAACATCCCCTGCACTATTCAAAAAGGTTCTTCCAAGAATAATAGACATACTATCGTCCTCGGGAATATCAAGAATAACAAAGTCTGTTAAAATAGTAACGTTTGCAACCACAACAGGCACATCCTCACAAATACCGACAGGTATAGCAGTTGATTTATCAGCCATTTGCAAAGGTATTTCAGTAGGTGTCAACTTATTCAAACCAAGTCCACGATATAAAGAGAGAGGCATAACACTAACACTGGCTCCAAGATCACATAAAGAAGTTCTAACATAGTTTCTTTTAATGGAGCATGGTATAGTTGGTACTCCTGAATCTCCAAGTTTCTTAGGTATTCCACCCTTAAAAGTATAATTAGCAAGCATGGTGGAAATTTCAGCTTTCGGTATCTTTCTTTTATTTGTAACAATATCTTTCATATACTTAGCATAAGGATTCATTTTAAGCATATCACTCAAACGCATACGCAAGAAGATAGGTCTAATCATTTCAGCAAAGCGCTCGTAATCCTCATCATCCTTTTTCTTGGATGGTTTGGGAGGAAAAGGCATGGGTTTCTGAACCCATGGTTCTCTATCTTTACCGTGCTTCCTAGCAACAAATTCTCTCTTATCATAACGTTGTTTCTTTGATTGTGGGTTATCAAGATCAACAGCGGGTTCAATCTCTACATCATTGTCATTACTAGGTTGAACATCAACATGAACATCATCATTAACATTATCACTAGGTTCATGTTCATTACCAGATTGTGTTTCAGCATCAGAAATAGAAATATCATTGGGATTCTCAGGTGTGTCAAGAACAGGTTCACTAGAAGCATGCAAAGTCCTATCATTTTTCTTTTTCTTCTTTTTAGAAGGACTAGGTGCTGTATTAAGTTCATGGGGAAACAGAGTAATGCAATAATATCTATGACATGATGTAGACAAGATCTATCTATGTAGAGATAGACCCCATCGTTTTTTCTCCTTAGTAGCAACGATACATACGTGTCGGTTCCCTTTCTGTCACTAGGATCAAGCACCGTAAGATCGAACCCACTACAAAGCACCTCTTCCCATTACAAGATAAATAGATCAAGTTGGCCAAACAAAACCCAAATATCGCAGAAGAAATACGAGGCTATAAGTAATCACGCATAAAAGAGATCAAAGAAACTCAAATACTTTCATGGATATAAAAAGATAGATCTGATCATAAACTCAAAGTTCATCGATCCCAACAAACACACCGCAAAAGTATTACATCATACGGATCTCCAAGAGACCATTGTATTGAGAATCCAGCGAGAGAGAGAGAGGAAGCCATCTAGCTACTAACTACGGAACCGAAGGTCTACAAAGAGCTAATCACGCATCATCGAAGAGGCACCAATGGAGGTGGTGAACCCCATCCGAGATGGTGTCTAGATTGGATCTGGTGGTTCTGGACTCTGCGGCGTCTGGATGAATAATTCGTCGACTCCCCTAGGGTTCTGGAAATATTGAGGTATTTATAGAGCAAAGAGGCGGTCCGGGGGGCACCCGAGGTGGGCACAACCCACCAGGGCATGCCTGGGCCTCCTAGCGCGCCCTGGTAGGTTGTGCCCTCCTCGAGGCACCCCCCAGGCGCAACCAGGGCCCATTACGTTCCTTCTGGTCCAAAAAAATCTCCGTGGAGTTTCGTTGTGTTTGGACTCCGTATGATATTGATTTCCTGTGATGTAAAAAATATGCAGAAAACAGCAACTGACACTTGGCACTATGTCAATAGGTTAGTACCAAAAATGATATAAAATGACTATAAAATGATTATAAAACATCCAAGATTGATAATATAAAAGCATGGAACAAGCCAAAATTATAGATACGTTGGAGACGTATCAAGCAATACTGAACATTCTGTTACACAACAGTGGAGGAGAGGATTTTTTAGGCTTGGGCTTTCGGTTCAACAGGGAATTATTCTATCAAATCAGCGTACCGTGCTCTCGTGACTCATAAAGAGCGGTTGGCTCGAGAGGAAGGGACGGATACCGGAACCTCACAGACCGAACGACAGCTATGGGATTCTCTATGGAAGCTCAAGGTTATACCAAAAGTACGAGTTTTTTTGGTGGCATGCTCTTAACAAGATACTTTCAGATCAAGAAACTTTGAAAAGATGGCACATCAAAGAGTTGGTTCACTGCAATGTATGCCTCGCAATGAGTGAGGATTGGATGCACACATTGATCCATTGTTCACATGCAAAACGCTTCTAGACAGAAGCTGAAGCTTTGTTCGACTTTCATCTACCATACCTGCACCCGGATACTTGGTCTCAGGACATCATATGTGATAACAGGTTTTCGATGATGACGTAGCGAAAATCATAACAATGATGTGGGCCATCTGGCACTCTCGAAACAAATGGATCCATGATCAACAGCAGCTTGACCCTAGGAGTGCTGTGAGGAAGATCAGGGAAGACTTAGCGCTGCTTGAGCTGCCCAGACAACATGCTTCTATATTACCAGGTTATGGGTGGCGTCCTCCTGAGCATGGAATGACAAAGATCAACTGTGACAGAGCCATCTATGTTATGTGTGGTAAAGGAGGTGCAGGAGGTGTTGCGCTCGGCTACTCGTCAGCTGGGCTCGTGGTGTAAACCACATGACGGGGTGACATACCCATTCATTATGGAAACGCTAGCTCTCCGGGAAGGAGTCATATTCACCAAATTAAGAGGTCTAACACATGTGATCTTGGACACAGACTGCATGGTGTTGGTGAACTTATGGAATTCTCGTCACACAGATCGTTCTGTCGTGGCACCGATCCTTGATGAAATTGGAGAGCTATCCCTAGCTTTTGATTTTTTTTATTCAACATGTAATAAGAACAACCAACTTGTCGGCCCATCCGTGTGTTAAACGTGCTTGCTCACTTTTGGTGACCGGCAATTGCCTAGACTCTACACCATCATTCTTGGTGAGTAGTCTTCTTGCAGATTGCCCCAAGAATGCTTTTGTTGAATAAAGCTCACATAATTTTCCCTCAAAAGAATATGTATAATTGAAAGAAAATATTAATCATGTATTTGAAAAATGGTAGACGCGAGTGAAAAATGTTTCTAAGGCATACAAAAAATATACAATATGTACCGAAGATGTATAAATATGCTGAGAAAAAGAAAAATAAAGAAAAAACCGAGGAATTAAAATCTAAAGGAAAATAAATAAAAATCGAAAGAAAATCTGATAAATAAGGCGCAAACAGTAAAAAGGAAGAAGTTTTTTTTTGAGAAATGTAAAAAGGAACAAGATGAAAACCACATAAAAAAACACCCGAATCACTACTATAGTCATGGGCTGGCCTAGTAGCGTGCTCGGCACCGGCGAGACGGATCTCCATCTCGCACAGCGCAATACATAAATCGCTTGCGCCGTAAGGGGCTTCCGGCAGGTTTGTTCGTTTTCCTTCACTGCTTCTTCATTTCTTTGATTTTGTCGTTGTTTAAATTACTGGAGTAGTTTACTCTATATTTTTGAAAATATTATAAATCTATATTTCAAAATTTAATTTACTTATATAATTAATTGTTTACCATGCATTAAAAAAATGGCAAGACTGTGTAAATGTTTTGTTTGCATAACTTCCAAAAATATTGATAGCATTCAGTAAAAACGTTTATGACATTCTCAAATATTATAGCATTTAGAAAAAATGTTAGAGGCAATTTATAGGTAAAACTGTGTCTATCATATCTTGCCACATAACTAGTTAAGGGCTTCAAATATTTGTTTGTGAAATTTGCAATTTTTATAAACTGAAACAATGTTCGCATAGATTATTATTTTATATCATTTAAAAAATGTTTAATATGTATTTAAAAATTAGTTAACACATATTTGGAAAGCTATCAAAATAGGTATTTGGAAAATGTTCATCATATATTTGAAAAATGTTCACGGTCTAAAAATATTCGAGATGTATACGCAAAATGTACAAAGTGTATTGAAAAGTAGACATTTATCAAAAAAAGAAACAAAGAAAAACCAATAAAGAAACATAAAAAAACCAAAAGACGAAAGAAAAACCGATGAAAACCTATACGGGAAACAACGGAAAAGGAGAAAAAACATGCCAAAGGTTCTAAACCCGGCTTGAACCAATTATCGAAGGTTCCTAAAACTCGCTCCCCAGGAACCCATATTGCGCCGGCATCTAGCCAGCGTGTACTGTGGAGAGGGAGTACCGTCTCGCAATAGACAAGATATATTTCCTCCGCGCGAATTTCCTATGGATCTCCTAGTCACCTCCATAGGCCGGCGCCCACGCACAGCTCCTCATGGGCCGGCCCACAGATAGAGCCGAGCGTAGGAAACCGAGAGCGCCCCGATCCGGCGCTGCCTTTTTCAGTTTGCTAGTCGCGGTTGACCAGTTGACCGGTCAGATGCCTCAAAAAAAAAAAGATGACCGGTCAGTTGTTAACTTTTGTAAAAAAACTAAAAAAAACGCTAAAAATAGGAAAATTGTGAATTCACAATTTTCATGGAATTTGAAAGAAAATTCACAAAGTTAAAAAATGTTCATGGATTTTGAAAAAAAATTATTACATCTGGAAAAAAATATCAACTTACAAAAATTACTTGAATTTTAAAAGTTCATCGATGGGAAAAATTCATCGAATTTGAAATTTTCATTAAATATGAGAATAGTTTATTTAATTTGAAAAAATATCAAACATTAAAAAAGTTCTCTAACTTTGCAAAAAAGTTCATTAAATTTGAAGAAGTTCATCAAATTTTAAAAGGTTTTCGAATTTTGAAAAAAAATTACATTCAAGAAAAATAAAAAAATCAGTCCATTGAAAAACCACAATGAAAAAAGTACAAAAAACTCGGTTTCCAAAATTGATAGTTTCCACGAACAGCAGAAATTATAAAAGAAAAGAAGAGGAAGTACATTATCAGAACATGTGGAGTGGCTGGGTGGTTAGTGCGAGTTATACTTAACGTTGAGGTTGCTAGTTTGAGTCTGCCGTGCACACATTTTTAGTGGTTTTACCAGAGAAAAAGGTGAAATGGGGCGGCCTAGCGCGCGCGGGGGGGGGGGGGGGTGCGCCGGTTTGCAGATAACAATAATAGGCTCCAAATTGGAAATCGCAATTTCCTTTTCCTATGTGACACTCAATGCTTTGTGTTGTCGTCGTTTCGCACAAAGACGACCAAGCGAGTCCAACTAGGCCAGCCCATCCAGTCAGGTTTATGTTATTCTAATTTTCCTGGTTTTAGGAACTTTGTACTCCCTCTGATCCAAAATAAGTGTCAGAGTTTTGAATTGGGCTTAGTTCAAAAATGTGAAACCACACTTGTTATGGATCAGTTCCATTCTTTTTTCTATCTGAAGAAAATTCTCAAAATTTATGAAAAATGTCCATGTTTCAAAAATATTTGAGATTTCCAAAAAAACTGTTCTTGTTTTAAAATTTCAAACAGATATTTTAAAATGTTCCCTTTTTCATAATTTATTTAAAAAATTCAAATACTTGTCTGGATTTCATTTTTATGGAATTTCAAAAAAATGGTTTTCAAACTATGTTCAGAATTCGAAAAAAATCTGCTTTTAAAAATTGTTCACAAATTCAACAAAATCTCTTTCAACATTTATTTGGGAATTTTAGAAAAAAAATTTCCTGTTTCCAATTCATAAAATGTTTAAAATTTTCGATTTTAAAAAAATCGAAAAATGGTTGCTTTTTAAAAGTTCCCGTTCTCGAATATGGTTCACATATTCATAGAAAATTCGCATTTTCTAAAAAAGTTCTGGGTTTTGAAAAGATATGTGGGTTTTTAAAAAAATGTTTGAAACAAGAAGAAGGCAAAAAAGGAGCTACAGTGTCCATCTCGTTACTAGGAACCAAGGTGCTACTGTTAAGCGTATCGCTACAGCAGCGGCCGCTACAGTTCTTCGGTTACTACTACAGTTGAACCGCTATAGTTGTCATCTTGATACAGTGCGGCTTGGCGCTCGCTGCTCCACTTGGGCGGCCCAATCAGGCGGAGCCCCCCTGTGCATACGCGTGTCTATTGGACACAAAGCGCGGCACATATGAGCTCCCTCCCGCTGGTTTCCAGTTCCTCGGAGGCTCGGAGTGAGGGGTACCTTTGCTCTACGCCGCGTGTAATGGAGTGGGCTAGCAGGGGTTTGCAATATCGGTAAAAAATATCGCTCTAGAATTTTATTTTTTCTTAAAAACAACATATTATTTATTTTGTACTCAGAGCCCAGTAACACATATGTCTCGACTTGTCGAGGCACTTATTTTGAGACGGAAGGAGTAGTACACAGACTAGTCTGCCATGTGTAGCAGAATACCGCCACCCAAAGCCCACTACCAAAGATGCAAGTAGCACATTTTTAAACTGAAGTAGCTCTTCTTTGGAACATAAGGTTTAAAAATGTAGGATTGAGATGTCATGATCACTTCTTTGAAACACAGGGTTTAAAAAGTTCAAGACTGAGATGTCATAATTTTATTCACCAAAAAATGCCATGACTTTTTAAGCCCTGTGACAAAGGAAAAAACCACAGTAATCATCTTTGATACCCAATAAGAATTTTGCTCTTATGGAGTTGGGGTGTAAGAAAGCAACACAAACAAATTAGTCCCTCTTAAAAGTTGTGAGTTTACTCCTATGAAGATTGAGCGTAGTCACAATAGGGTTGCCCATTGCCTGGCTAATCATGGTAGAACTGGAGATAGCGCCGGCTGCTGGTTGCATCAGATTCCAAGTTGTATCTCAGAGCTAGTTTTAGCTGACTATAACCCTATTTCTTTGGAATAAAACTTGATTATTCTCCACAAAAAAAAGGAAACCTATGTGTTAAAGGTTGTCACGCACTAAAATCATAAAAAAAAACAGTTTAACAAAAAAAGGTCGCTGAACAAAGACTCTATGAGAGCACATGAAGAGGCAAGAATCAATACATGTTCACATCCTTTCGGCTATTGATCGACTTACGTCCAAAAACTGTCACTCGTGTGAAGCTTCCAGATCCAACGAGATCAACCCGTGGCGTCTGAGTCCGATAATTCAGACCTTCTCGCTCATCGCGTCAGACGTTTGGAGATGCAACGGAATCGATCAATCAATCATACATGCAGCAGCATGCCCTTATCTCGTTTGACATCACCATCCCTCCCCCTTTACAGATTCCATGTCAAATAAGTAATCATCATGCACGCTCCATGTAGCTAGGTCACTGCATGTTCTCTCCCAACCATTGGCCTCCGCCGACGTCAATGGCAAAGTTGCAAACCCCCCAACTCCCTCTCTCTCTCTCTCCCACGTATCGGCCAAAGCGGAGAGCAGATCGATCCGGCTCCTGCTTGCATTGTCGTACCGGCATCTCATTCCCGCACTCGCCCGCTTATTTTTATGCACGCCAACTCGTGCGTGGATGGTGCGTGCACTTGAGTGGCTCAGTGGCCCTCGGTGCTGTCCGAGTAAGGAGGGACGGAGAGAGGGAGAATAAGCAGCAACTTGCCGTCGTCTAGAGCAGGCCAGCAGCAATGGCGACTTGCCCCGTAGCGAAAGCGTCGGAGCTTCTTTCCCGTAGCGTAGCACGATCGGTCGATAATGGGGTGTGGGCTAGCTCATTTGTTCCGGCGCCGCGCGCGCGTGAAGTGGGCGACGTTTTTCCGCGTCTGGCTGGCCACCTTTTGCAGATTGGTTAGGCCGGCCATGTGAAAAGCTATGCTCTCCGTGCATGTAAGCTTGTGGATTCACCGAATGAATGGAAGGGGTTTTAAGTCTGGTGGGTGGCATTTTTTAATCAGTTTTGCTAAAGCATATCTTCTTTTATATCTATTCATCAATTGTCATGGCAATACAAAGAATAGAAGTACAAAATACATCTAGATCCGTCAATCATCTAGCGACGACTATAAGCACTTGAGCGAGCCAAAGACGCACCGCCGTCATTACCCGTCCCTCACTGAAGCCGGGCAAACCTTGTTCTAGTAGAGAGTCGAAAAATCGGTCTACTACAACAAGGTAGGTGGAGAATTGCTAGAGTGCTGCGTGCACAATATTTGTTGATTTCCTCTTGATTTAAAACTCCGACTTGTGGACAGCGGTTCCCCGTAAGAAGTTTTTTGATTCATAGGATTCGTAAAATGCAGAAATAGAAAGAAAGTGCAAGATCAGAATGCCATTTCCTCTTGAATAGTATAGATTAAAAATTTACAGAAATTTAGATGGAAGGGTGTTTGGTAGGAAAGAAATAATGAACAAATTCTACTAATATGTTTTAGTGGGTGAAAATTTCTATAGAATATAGTATAATTAAATAACAAGAAATACTCATATGGAATCATGTGAGTCAACAACCAACACAGTAAAATTCATAAGAATCCAAATCCTATAAAATGTGAAATTCCCTTGAATCAAAGAAGCTCTGAGCATAGTTGCTTCGTCAGGCCACTGGTAATGGGAGCTCATAAATTTATTTCATAAGCTAATTATCGGAATGCAAGATGCTCACATTTTATTGCCAAATGCAAAATGCAAGATTCTCTCCGCGATAGACCTTCACAGTTTGCTCGCACGTTTGGAGGCGGCTAGCCTTGAACCTGGTAAGACGATTCTGGAGAGGCTCTCAGGAGCAAAAGAAAGAAGAGATGTGACATAGGAAAGGCGTCTGCAACTGCTTGATGGATGGTTATCAGTGTCTTGGGTTGTCCTTAATTATGGCTTGGCTTGTTTTTCATGGCTTTTCGTGGTGCCCGTGGTCTTCGGCCGAGGTACTCTTGTTGGGGTTTCTTTGCGATGTACTAGTGTGGGGGTTGATGGTCGTTGCGTGTTAGCTATGATTGTTAGGCTGATCATGCTCTTATGGGGTTGCATGCTCATTGAGTAGTCTACTTGTGGTTGATTTGTATTGGTTTTTGCCCGGTTCTTCATTAATTAACTATGCAATTCTCTTCAGCTTAATTAATCGATGAGGCAAATCTTTTGCCATCATTTCAAAAAAAGATGCTCACATTTCTTGCCAACTCTTGTTTCAGGATAATTAGACATGACTTGATTTTAATTCTCTGTTTTTCTTCTTCATCTTACCCCTTCCACAGGCTTTAGCATGTTTGTTCAGAGCATCTCTAGCGGCCCCCTTTAAAAACTCCAAACCTGTGAAATTCCGGCGGGTTTACGGTTTCAAATCAATTTTGTGTCCAGAAGAGACCCTGTAAAAGTTCGCGGAGCCGTAAACATTTTACAGGCCACCGAAAACGCGAGCCTCAAACCTATATTTACACCGTTTGGAGGGCAGTATCCAGGCCACAGACTGGCAGGAACTGGCCGGAATTCTCCGCTCTCCACGCGCGCCGCCGTTCGTACCAGAGGGCTCCAGCCATCGATTTCTTGCGGCTCCTGCGAAGTCCGACCTTCTCTTACGTTTCTTCGCCTGAATCCCAACCAACTCGAGAGCGCCCCGTCCAATTTCTCACGACAGCGCGCGCCGAGCGGCGGGGCGCGTGTGGCCGGAGGCCGGAGGGGGCGGGCGAGCAGTGTGCGACGCCAAAGGGCGAGCTGCAGCTGCGCAAGCGAGTGCGCGCGAGCAATCTGAGCGGCTCGGCGCAGGCGAGCAGGCGGACGAGCTGCGCGGCGAGGATCTCGGGGGGCATTCTCTTTTACCTCTCGGGTTTGTGGGCTCTGTTCCACCGTAACCGATTTCGGCCTTTAAACTGCGGCTTTCTTGGCCCTTATCCGGGGTTTAAGCACTAGTGCAGAACCGGGCAATAGCACCGGTTTGTAAGGCCCTTTAGTGCAGGTTCGGTAGCCGGTACTAAAGTGTGGGCACTAAAGCCCCCCCCCCCTTTAGTACCGGTTCAGCACGAACCGGTGCTAAAGGGCAACTACGTGGCACGAGCCAGCTCCGGGGGCAGGGAGCCCTTTAGTACCGGTTGGTGAAACCAACCGGTATTAAAAGGTTGTGGGGGTTATGGGTTTATGATTTCTTTTTCATTTAATTTTGTGTTTTCCATTTAATTCTTTTTCATTTGCTGGTATTTTACGATACTACACATTGTACACGTTATATATATATATATATATATATATATATATATATATATATATATATATATATATATATATATATATATATATATATATATATAGGGATTGACTATTCTTCACCCCCCTCTATTTTACCATCAATACACCGTAATTTTACGTTCTGTAAGTTTTGTCTTATTTCCGACATAAAAAGAGACCGTAAGAAAATATACCATCGTCGTAAAAAATATTTTATGTTATGTAAAATTACAAACATAAAAACATAGTGTAAAATACACATAAATTGCAAATTTTGTTATCTTATGACCTATATTTTGATTTTCTTATGCGAAATTTTACGTAGTGAATCAATATGAATGTAACTATTTGAATTTCAAACGTAATTTAATTATGAAATGATCGTAAGATTACCTCGGGTGAAGAATAACTTATTCTGCATCCTGGGTGATGAATAACATCACTATATATATAGGAGTAGGATTTTCTACAAGTGCTTGCCACAGAACTAGTTAAGGGTTTCAACGGTGCAAAAGTTCTCAAAAATTCTGAAAAAAATACTGAACCAACACTGATTGAGTTGCAGGGGCTGTGGAGCAAGCACTGTGGCAGCACACAAATATGGAAATAATGCGGGCATGTGTGTCTGTGGATTCGGAAAATTTGATGGAAAAGTTAAATTTTGTGAAGTTTAGAGGACGGTACGATGCTCTCCAGCTGCGGGCACGTCGCCGAGTGGAAGCCAGCAATGTCCAGAGAGAGGGACAGCGCCGGGGAGAAAAGCACGACGACGATGACGAAGGCCGGAACGTACAGGCGGCGCTCCGGCAAGAGGCCGCGCTCGCCGCCGGCCTCCTCCGCATCTTCTTCCACGAGTGTTTCCAGTAGGGCTGGATGTTTATTAAAACAAGAGTAAGACATTTACACTTTTCTTCGGGAAGACATTAGTAAGTCTGAACATGGTGTTCCTTTTGACGACATTTGATTTAAAAAGAACTATATCTCATCAGTCAACTTGTATTCTTCTTCAGTAAAAAAAGATGAAGTGCACCAACATCTGTAGGCCTGGGATGCATCCATGTGTAATTGTATGAAAAAGGGAAGGAACAGTATGGGTGGATGAGAAGTTCAAGTTGAACTCTCCTCTACACACACTTTGATTTTTATTTCCAAGTATTCAGTTTTTAGACGTTCAACAGTCTTTGAACAAAATCTGATCTTGTTTCATCCAGTGATCCTGTTTACGGTCCTTGATCAGCAATCACAGTTTAATTTTTACTATTACTGCATTACAAAAAAATAGAGCATAGATGTTCAAAATTAACAGCAAAAAACAAGCGAGCATTTCTTGTAGAAAAAAAAAGGTTGATGCGAAGTTCATATTCTCTGCCGATATGTTGGCTTACGGCAAAAACACACACATTGGGTATCCAAAAATAAAGAGGTGAACATACAAAAAATCCATGAAGTTCAAATTTTAAAAATAGAGAAGTATGAAGTTTATTAAAAAAAGAAAAAAAGTATTTGTTTCTAAAAAATAAAATAAAACGTTCAAGTTCAAATACCACAACAGTTGGATGTTTATTAAAAAACTCCTAGCAAAAATAAAAACTAGGAAGTTCAATTTTAAATAATAGAATGGTTTGATGTATATTAAAACCTCAGATTTTTCTCGTTATTAAAAGAATAAAACCAAGAAGTTCAAACTAAATTAACGGAGTAGTTCAATGTATATTAAAAAACTGAGGTTTGTTGCAAGAAGTTCACGTGCATCTCCGTGCATGATTCAGAATTTATATTGCGGGACGTCCGACCTTCAATTACATGTTTTAAAATGGCAAAAAATGACGTTCAATCTTTAATTGCGTGTAATTCCACATATACACAAAAATGTGATAGAAGTTCAAGGTGAAAACAGCGGAAAGTTCAACTACTGCAAGGAATGCATTTCAAATGAGAATAAAAGTATAGAAAATTAAAAGCTTAAAAGGTTTGTTGAAAGAAGTTCAAGTGCTTTGTCCGGGGAAATTCAAAAATTCTTACGAGTGAGGTTCATCTTGTATTTCCATGTTTGATTTTTTCTGTATAAAAATCGAATACAATTCTTTACTCAAAAATATAAAAAGTTGAAGTTCAAATTGAAATAACAAAGAAGTTCTTAGTTTATTAAAACCTAGGATTTACCCATTCAAAAAATAAAAACACAACGCCATTTTTTGCACTTTTAAAAACAACCTCATAAACGAAAAAATGGTTGCTAGAAGTTCAAGTGCTCGACGAGGAAAAGTTCGAAAAATTCTTGTGAGAGAGGTTCACCGTGTATTTATATGCCCAAAATACATAAAAAATATGTTGTTTTTTGTGTTTAAAAATAACTCTCTCAAAGCAGAGAGAAGTTCAACGTGATAACAACCGGAAGTTCACGTACTACATGGTGTGTGTTTCATATAAGAAAAATACAATAAAGTGAAACAGAGTGAAGTTCAAACAGACATGCCCCAGAAGTTCAACTACTTCATGCAGTGCAAAAAACAACACGTAAAAAACAAAGTGAAGTTCAAACAGACATGCCCCAGAAGTTCTAGTACTTCACGCAGTGCATTTTCGTTCGCGGTGAACGCAGAAATTATGATCTCGCCATTTTCTAATTTACCTCAAAACGGCAGCAATATTATTTGTGTAAATTCAAGTCCTCGGTTAGAGAAAGTTAAAAAAAATATTGTGAGAGAGGTTTGTAAAAAATAATATCATTTGTGTAACACTGACGAAATGGATGAGAAAATTACAAACGAAAATACATCACAGAAGTTCAACGTGAAAACAGCAGGAAGTTCACCTACTACACTGAATGAATTTCAGATGAAAAACTTTTAAAATCGTCGTGAGTATGAAAAATTGATCAACATGAGAAAGTTGCGTGTTTACAGCAGCTTTTCATCAGTATATCACCCGCTCAATTCCCGTGAGTGGGATGGAGAGGTACAAGCAGTGGATGAAGATCTACGAGCAAAAAAATCATGTGAAAAACAGAGTGAAGTTCAGGTACACGCACCGAGAAGTTCATGTTCTTCACGCGGTGCATTTTTGAAGAATTTGTTTCGCGATAGAGGCAGAACGAATGATCCTGTCGTTTTCGGAATTACTTGAAAAAGACTAGGAATCAGAGAAAACCATCAACATGAAAAAGTTTCACATTTTCCGTAGCTTTTCAGCGGTATATTATTTGCCCCATTTCGATAAAGTTTGTAAAAATTACTGGGAAAATACTTTTTTAGCCATTTTCAAAACTGACATAAAACAGTAATGAATTAGGAGAAACAATATATACAAAAGAGTTTCGCATTTCTTCAGGCTTTCCAACGCCATATCATTTGCTGCATTTGGATGTACGGTTCAAAAATTAGCTCGAAAATATGAACACAGTGGAACTTGTACCGTTTTCTAAATTACTTTTAAACCGTTCAAAATTGGAAAAAGGTTTTAACATGAAAAAGTAGCGCATTTTCATAAGCTTTCCAAGGCCATATTATTTGCCTCAATTGGATTTGCCGTTTAGAAATGACATCGAAAATACCAACTCGGGTGTTCCGTTTGCGAAATTCTACGATTTTCCAAATTACGCTTTAACCATAGGGAATTAGAGAAAACTTTCAACATGTGGAAGGAGCGGTTTTGCAGCAGCTTTCCAACGCCATATTATTTGCCTCATTCCGATAAATGGTTTAAAAATGCGATCGAAAATACGATTCACGTTTTTTTAACGAAGAAAAAACGGTTTTCAAAACTGCTCTTAAACCGCCTACATTTTGCCAAAAAATTAACTTGGGTCATGATACTGGTGTTCATAGCTTTCTAACGGTATATCGCAAGCCCCATTTGGACACCTTTTAGCTGAAGTTCAACCTAGTACTCGCGGAAGGTCAGGCGCGTTACTCGGGAAGTTCGGGTTGTGATCAGAATATTATTCTAATCCCTTGATCAGAATAGTGTTTATGTGTGTGTGTGTGTGTATATATATATATATAGAATTTCTAGTAGAACCGATCACATATATATCATTAAATGTCTCACAAACCACCATATTAATTCACACATACACACACACACATGTGTGTGTGTGTGTGTATATATATATATACACACACACACACACACACAATTAGCTAGCTATATACAATTTTTCCTACATGTTGTCTTCGAAGCCAGTGGCATTAGCCTAATTGGTGCCTTCGGAGCACGATGACAATTGGAAGTGGTTCATGGGGGTGGTAGCGGGTAACGGTATTCTCCATTCGGATCTATGACCTGGTCGAGCAAAAATCCCGCTATTTCCTCTTGAAGTGCTTGTACGCGCTCCGTTGGTAGGAGCTTCTCCCGCACCTCTGTGAACTGTTAAGAAGGAGATCAATATGCATGTGTATTAGTTGTGTGACTAGATATCGATAATGGTGTAAAAATTGTGAATAGTGTTCTGACAAACGTACCCATTCCTATCTTTGAGATCTGCTCCTTTCTTACGCATCATGCGAATGTTCTCGCAAATGCAGTATGCACACAAATCAGTCCCCTACGCCTGCTCAAGGGCCTTTACGAGAATGGAATTTGATCAAATAATAATTAATCAAGCATGATAATTAAAGAGATGGCAGCTAGCTAGCTAGCTACTACTACTTAATTACTTACCTTGGGTCGAAACCATTTCAGCTTTCGTTTCCATTGGCCTGGAGTGACGCTGATGAACCTTGCCCAAGCCCTGCCCGCCGACAAAGAAAATGAATAAAGGGGTTATTAAATAGTTCATATCAGGAAATGATGAACTAAATAGGCCGAGATATATAGTTAATAATGATTGAAATTACCTGTTGACTATCCCATACAAGATGTTGTAGTCAGTTTTTTTTAGTAGTGAGTCCAGTATTTCAACTGTTCCAGCGTCAACTTTAATGATACACAAGATCCAGTGAAATCTGCATGCACACACGTTTGCATGTCTTAATTAAGCGGGCATATGTAAGCAAAAACATGTAGCTAGCTAGTAGGCAAAAACAGAGAATTTGTAGTACAAGACAGTGTGACTCACTGGAAGTTGTAAGGAAGTAGTATATCTTCATTGGTATTGAGGCGCTTCAAGAACTCTAGCATGCTGTCCTCTACACTTTTTTCATGATATGCATCTAATTTCCATGTGTATTCATTAACGGTGTTTGGGTCAATGAACCCAATGCCATAGCGTCCACCTTTTTTCATTTCATACATCTTCATCCTGCATAATACCACAAAAAAGAATATAGTGAGGATAATTACAGGTAATGATTGATCAAAAGGATCACTACAGCTAGCTTGAGACTTAAATTACAGAAAGAAATCACTTACAGAGAATAGCAACTGACGATAGATTTGTCGAGTGCGTCTTGATTGTATAACTGAAACAGTTCAGAATACTCAACGGCCACAGCTTTCTCATGGTAGTAATGATCCTTCTTGACATCCACCATGAGGGACTCTCGATTGGAAATCTTGGTAATGTTCATGTACCATTCATGCAATTCATACATTCTCGTTGGGAGCTTCTTGACCTCGTCTGGCTCGACCAAAGGTTGGCCCCGGACATATTTCCGTTTTATTTCCTCCTCTGTAAGCAGAGGCATGGGCTCGATCTCGAGGAGTTGTCCAACAGTGATCTTGAGAATTTCAGCCTGCCTTATATGCTCCTCGGTTATTACCACATCGCCCAGTTGGGGAATGTTAATGGTTTGCCCACAATAATATTAGGCGCGTGTACTCTTATATGTTGTTGGCACAACAAGCGGGGGGATTGATTGCGCCGCCTGTTCTCCCAGCTGGGGAATGGTTTTACCGCATTTTTTGCCAGCTGATTTGCTCGAGCTCGAGCTCGCCTCTTTCTGTAGACGTGCTCGATTTAACTTCCTGAAGTGGCGCTCATAGTCTGTGTCAACAGACTTGGGTGCTAGTGGTGTAGCCATACGAATGAAGTGGTCAATCTTTTCCTCAGGCACTTTCTCCCTTGGCGGCGGGTGCGGTTTTGGTGCAAAATGGGCTTCCACCTCGTCCTTCGATATGGGTGCGTTTTCCTCCTCGGACTTGTCGTAAGGCCTCTGCGGAAGAGGCGCGAGGCTGCTTGGACCATATTGAAATCGCTTGCCTCTGCCTGTACCTCCCGTACTACCTCAACTTGTACCGCTACGCACCATAGTGTCCGATTTCGGGTTCCGGCTGACCCTTAAGGTTCGAACTCTACGGTGCGGGCGGAGATTCTACCCTCTACCTCTCCGTCTCGCAAGGATCTAACTACTAGAGGAACAACACAAGGGACACAGAGTTTATACTAGTTCGGGCCACCATTGTGGTGTAATACCCTACTCTAGTTTGTGGTGGGTGGATTGCCTCTTGGGCTGATGATGATGAACAGTACAAGGGAGAACAGCCTCGCGTTGGCGTGTTCTAGCTGGGACGATGAACTGCTGAGGGAGTTCAGCCGCCCTTCTCTCTCTCACTCACTCTCTCCTTGCTCGGATTCTGGATACCAGATGCCTCTACCCTGGGGGTGGCTAGTCCTATTTATAGGCAAGGGCCCTGGGCCTCTTCCCAAATATTGAGCGGGAAGGGCGCCAACAATTGGCCAATTTGAAGGGGAACATCCAGTACACTTATCCTGACTAAAGTTGGTCCTCGCCTGCCAAAGGCCCTGTAGTGACGCTGTTCTGGGCTCCACAATGACCTCCTTCCCACCGTTGGACCGGTCTTGGTCTTGTTGCACCGAAATGGATCCCTTTGCTTGATCCTCTCGCCTGCGCTTGCCCCCTTTGCACCAAAGAGGAAAGGAAGGACACTGCGCGGGCTGGCGCCCTTGGTCGTCATGGCCTGCGTCATGGGCACCTCGTGAGGTACCCTGCCTTGATCTCTCCGCCTCCTCGTGAACCAGCCTGACGAGGCCGCGCCTGAGGAAGCACCGTGTCGTCCGCCCCGCGAGGCTTGGCTCCTCGCGAGGGTCTTGGGTCTTGTGTTGATGAAGATGGGCCGTGCTGGGCCTCCTTTGAGCCACGCCGCAGGCCGCAGGCAGGCAAGTCTGGGGACCCCCGTTCCCAGAACGCCGACAGTAGCCCCCGGGCCCAAGGCATGCCCGGACTTGGCCGTGCCGAGAGGCGAAGGGGCAAGGGCGAAGCGCCGCGGGCCCTAACAGCCTGTGGCCTTGGGCGCCGCGTGGCGGTTGATTGGACGTGAGCGCCTCCGCTTCCCCATGATGCCTCGATGGTCGCGCGGATTGGACAAGTCCCTACATGCAAATCGTGTCATGATTACCTGTGATCATGGTGGCCGACGGTTAGCCTTCGCCGGCTATAAGTATGGCACCGCGCGTGCCCTTCCAGTCCATCCCTCCTTGCTTTCTCCTTTGCCTTGATTCTTGCTCCGCCTCGCTGTGATGGCTCCGATCCGCCGGCTTTCTGCAGCGGAGAAGGGAAAGGCCCTTCAAGAGGGATCAGACCCGCTCCCGCCGAAGAAGCGACCTGCCCTTCGCAGCCGAGACAAAGGAGACTGCCAGGTGGTGGCAAGGCCTTGGTACGAGCGGCCTCCGCCGGGGTTTCTGCTTCCCTTGTTTGCTCACGTTGAGGGCCTCAGAGGGGGCGATGTCGGTCCTCGCGGCTGGCGCCGTCGTCGGCGCCGTCGGGTCACGAAGGTGTGGGCCGTTCCTCCTGGAGTCCACGCTGAGGGCTCCTCCCGCGAGCTCGTGCTCCACGCCGCCATGCCTCCGCGAACTTGGATTCGCTTTCCTCCCTTCTTCGCCTCCGTCTTCCCACAGGGAAGACTCCTGGAGTTATGGCTGCAGCACGCCGACTGCAGCACCCCTGCGACCGAGGCAGAGGTCGCGATTCTTGCCTCGGGTGAGGTCTTCATGACTCGCGGCTGGGGCGAGATCGCTTGGGGTTGCAGAGCAAGGGGCGCCCTCACGATCCACCTGGAGTACAATGGCGCTTCGGTGATGTTCTTCAAGGTCTTCGACGCGAACGGGCGCCGGCTGGAGTGCTGCCCCAGGAGAGATGGCCAGGACCCTGCCGCGGTGAGGGCTAGACCTGCCGATCGCTCCCTGGACAGCTCCACGAGCGACGGGAGCGCCGGAGGATCCAGCGATCCCAGCGAGATCTTCGCGACCCCAGAGACGAGCGACGACAACTACGAGCCCGCGAGCCAGCGCCGCTCCCAGAGCAGGGCGGGCTCGCTCGGCCGTCGCCGACTCTGATCTGGATGGGGTTGGCGCCAGTGCTTGACGGCCCACTGTTGATGATGGCATCGTCTGCAGGGGCGCATGTAGATAGCATCCCTTAGGATCCGTTTCCTGCAAGGAATCATACTATGCCTAATGGGGGCTTGTAAGGTGTCCGTGATCCTTTTTGTTAATATGTGACTTTTGCTATGGAATTGTGCGAGTCGTTAATTCCGTCATAGCTTAGTCTTCCCTTTCGAACCTCGTGAGGGCTTGGTGCTATGCGTCGACAGGTCCCAGTCCCAAGGCGGCGTCAGCCGTCGCTGGTATGCCAGGTCGCGATGCCGCGGTCAAGGCCAGGAGGTGAGCGACCCGAGGTCCGGTAAGAGCCCCTGAGTCGCGATGATCAGGAGGTCCCCTTTGGCGCCCAAGCAGCCGTCGCTCGGTGAGAAAGGGGGGTGACGTCGCTAGTACGGAATTGCGTTAGGTGCGGGGGTGATGCTACGGTAGCCGGTGTTTTCGGGCGGTGACTTATCTTGTTAATCAGGGGTTACTGTTGGTGTATCGCCGGGTCCGCGCGGCAGCTGGAGCGGAGTTGCTTGACGAGGTCCCCGCGTGCCCCTTCCCCCTCACCTTTGCTCCCCTTTCTGCTCTACGTCCTCGGGTCCCGGCCCTCGAGCTGGTCTCAGCCGTCGCTGGTATGCCAGGTCGCGATGCCGTGGACAAGGCCAGAGGGTGAGGGCTGGAGTGCCGATAAGAGCCCTGATTCGCGATGCTCAGGCGTCCGCCCTTTAACGCGCAAGCGGTCCGCGTGGACAAGGATGAAGAGAGCTCCGCGAGGGCCTCGGCTTGCGCAATTCCCTCAGGGGATCCTGCAAGCTCATCACAGAAGGAGAAAAAGGGTTGCCACGATGGCTATCAATCGGCCGTTAGTCGCTCTAGTTGGTGCGGGTGAGGTGTACTTGGGCACCCATGAGCCAGCACGGGACTCATGGGGCCCTACCTCTAGGCGGGTTGCGCCTAGCACTGGGCCGTATCTTGAGATGTGTTCCTGCAGATTTGGTGTCAGGACCCCGATCCTAAGCCACATCGATCTAGCATGTAACACATCATATCACTTTGCGGCCTCACGCACGGTATTCCCACGGGTGCCACCTTACCTGGCCCGGGACCGTTTGCGCCTTTTGGCTCACGTATATGATAGTGTCGCTAGCATCAATATGACAGAGAACCCGGGCCGACATGGCTAGTCGTGAACCCAAAGCGGCGCTAACCTATGAGGACAGGCATACATGAATCACATCGAGCATGTCGGTCATCAACGTGTGAATCCGGGCTGTAGCACTGGGCTAACAGGACTCCGGTAACCCGGGCTGTAGCAGGCTAGGCAGGACTCCGGATGTCACCGCGTGACATTTCCCCGAAGGGACAGACATAGGGACGACGTGAAACACATGCCGGCCAGTCAAGTGTTCCGAGCAGTAATGCTGGGCTAGCAGGACTCCGGTGAACCGGGCTGTAGCGGACTACTATCGCTCAGAAGCACTAGACTTACATTTCCTCATATGAAAGGCTGCCAAGGATAAACAACTAGATAGTCGGATCCCACACATAGCAAGCATTTCAATCATACACACAATATGCTCGATATGTGTAGATACAACATGGCATCACAACAAGACTCCACGACTCCAGTAGTAATTCATTAGGCTCCGAGGAGCGAGATATTACAAACATGGGTCTCATGACCCAACATTCAGAGCACACAAGTCAAACACATACGGAAGCTTAACATGTCTGAGTACAGACATCTACAAATGAAAAAGGCTGAGAAGCCTGACTATCTACCAGATCCTGCCAAGGGCACAAGATCGTAGCTGAGGTATCAAGCTAAACGTCGAAGTCCAAGCGGTACTACTAGCGAGACTGACGTCTCTCTGCAAAACATAAAAATAGGCAAACGTGAGTACAAATGTACTCAGCAAGACTTACATCAGAACTAACTACATATGCATCAGTATCAATAAAGGGGGTGGTGGAGTTTGACTGCAGCAAGCCAGCTTTGACTCAGTGGCTAACCTGAACTACGACTGCAAGTAACTCTTTTGAGGTGGCGCACACGAGTCCACATATTCACCATATCAATACACCACTATGGATCCACTTCCGTCTCCCTACGAGAAGGCCATCCATAGCACTCACGCTTATCTTGCGTATTTTAGAGTATCCACTTTCACTTGTCTATGAACTGTTATAGGCAACCCAGAAGTCCATTACCGCGGACACGGCTATTCGAATAGATGATGTTAACCCTGCAGGGGTGTACTTCTTCACACACGCTCTCACCACTTACCGCCGTTTACACGACATGTACTCGGCAACCTTCAAGCGGAAGCCCAGCGAGGGTGTCGGCCACAGCCTACCTAAACACTCAAGTCTCTAGTCCAGGTTTATCGCCTATTCGGGTTCCATCCGCAGGGAGTCCGGCCGAGGTTTCCACTAACGGCCCCGAACGATGTGTGCAGGGTTCCCGAGACACCAAACGGGCGAATCGGTACACCGTGCCACGTGCCTACCGCAACACAGCCCACCCCTATGGTCAGCGCTGCGTGCGGCCCCCAGCATACTACAAACACCAGAAACTACTTGCAACTCCTGGACAGAGGACAAGGGTGATTAAGAAGCCGAGAGAGTCAATTAAGGATCCCAATGTGTGGTAGTAACTGTTTCATGGATCACAAACACAGAACTCAGTTCCTGAGGACGGCTTCAATGAGACAACCCACCATGTACTCCTACATGGCCTCTCACCAATACCTTTACCAAATCGTGTTCACACACTTAGCTCACACACAGTAGGGCATGTTCATCACCATTCTAATTCATTCCCGATGAATCAGACCCGACTCAACTCTAAGCAGTAGCAGGCATGACAGACAAGCATGAATGAGTAGGCACATCAGGGCTCAAACAACTCCTACTCATGCTAGTGGGTTTCATCTATTTACTGTGGAATGACAGGTCATGCAAAGGATAAAGGGGTTCAACTACCGCAGCAAGTAACACATGAATCGCTGTTGCCCTAATGCAATAAAAGAAAGCAGGAGCGAGAGAGTGGGACTTTATCGGAATGAACAAGGGGGTTTTGCTTGCCTGGCACTTCTGAAGATAATATAGTTCTTCATCGGTGTCATCGAACTCATCGTCGGTATCACGTCTATCGAGAGGGGACAAACACCGGCAAACAAAGAGGAACACAATCAATGCAATGCAACAGTTATGATGCATGATAATGTCATGGCAATATGCTGTTGATTGGGCTAATGCAACTAGCAACATGTTACATGGAGTTGATTTGAACCCTAGGTTCAAATTCAAACTCCACATATGGTTATTTAAATGCCATTCAATTGATTTGAACTAAACAGTGAACAAAAGTTGCTCTAACATGCATGAAAATGATACAGATGGATAGATTGAATTTTTCTGATTATTTTTCATATATAAATTATTTCATTCTGAGCTACGGTTGATTTTATATGAATTTTAGAAGTTTTAGGCATTTTCTAAAATTTCCTGAATATTAATAAATCCAGAAAATGGTTAATTGCGTCAGCATGACGTCGTGGTGACGTCAGCAGGTCAACAACGCCAGTCCAGGTCAAACCTGACGGCTGGGACCCATACGTCAGCGTCTCAGGCCGGTGTGGGTGGATGACAGGTGGGGCCAGTCAACGTTGACTTGACCAAGTCAAAGCTGACACGTGGGGTCCAGTCGGGTTGGATTAGTTCTAACTAATTTCGTTAGCTGACTAATTAAATCGGTGGGGCCCGTGTGTAAGTGGGTCAGTGGGGGTTAATTAGTGGGCGATTAGTGCTAACTAGGTGGCCACGTCGGCTCTCGACGGAGTCTCGCCGACGGTGACCTCGAACCGCGACGGAGTTCGCTCGGAACTCGCCAGAGGCGATGAATCGACGCGCCAGGCGCACCGGACGATAGCCCGTGCCCGTGCGCATCTAGGGAGACCAACGGGAGGTGCGGGGGTGGCCAGAGTTCGCCGGAGTGGAACCCGCGGCGGCTGCCGGAGTTCGGGGCTGGTGCGGGTTAGCGCTGCGGTGTGCTAACGAGCGAGGCGATGGGCTAGCGGAGCGCTACGCGATGCGAGGAGCAGGTTAGGCGCGCCGGGGTGACCTAATGGTCACCGGAGCTACGCCGGCGACGAGCTCAGGCGGCGGCGTGCTACGGCCAGCTATGAAATGACGGCTACGGCGAGCGGCAAGTCACGGGGTTAGGGCCAAAACGTGCAGGAGCTCACAGTGGTTCGGAGGAGGTAGACGACGAGCTCGGGGAGGCGGAGACGGCGGCGAATCGGCGCATGTGGCTTCCGGCGACCGAGGAGGAAGAAGACGAGGTAGCCGGCGATGCAGGCCGTCCCAGCGCTTGGGGCCAGGGTGGGGCGGAGCGGCGGACGATGGCGGAGGCCGTGGACAGCACGGAGAGGCGAGGGGAACATGGTGGCCGTGGCAAAGGGCGCTGGCGACGACGAGCTTTGCTCGGGTGTGCCCGGGAGAGGAAGCAGAGAAGGGGGAAGGGGTCGGGAGAGAGCAGAGAGCGACGAGAGAGACAGAGGGGGCCGCGGGGCGTGTCCAGACGCATCGGGGGCGCCTCGGTGGCAAGCAGGAGGTGGCAAGGGTGGCGTCGGCGCTCGCCACCGAGCTGCTTCGGGGGGAAGGGGAGGAAGACGACAGAGAGGAGGAGGTGGGCTGGGCCGGCCAGCTCAGATGGGCCGCCAGGTGGGTTAGAGCTCCAGGTAAGTGCCCAGGTGAGCCCCTCTCTCTCTCTCTCTTTTATTTCTTGTTTTCTATTATTCTGTAGACTTTAGGGCTTTATTAAAAATACTAGAACTAACTCAAAAATCATGAAACTGCTCAAAGCTACTGTTTGGAATATTTCCAACAGTAAAGATTTTAGTTCATGATTATCTGAGCATTTAAAATATTTTATAGCATTTAAATGCCCAAATTCAAATAGCATATGATTTAATTAAAAAAATCCAGAATGGCCTAGAAATATGTGCATGACTTTTGGCAGAGGTTTTTACCTTTAACAAAAATCATGAGCTTTTCTAAAGGGCATTTGGGATTATTGAAAATATTTTTATTTGATCCTAATTGCATTCCATTTGGTGCTAGGGTTTGTCATCCCCATTTCAAATTTAAATGGAATTTAAATCATGATGCAAGATGATGATGCAATGACAAGCAAAGCCAAAGCTAGGGCTGTGACAACTCACCCCCACTAAACAAGAATCTCGTCCCGAGATTCAGGACGTGGAGTAGGAAGACAGAGGGGACACAAACTAGCACGGTCTTCACGATCCAGGTTGCACTTCAAGAACGTTGATTCGATCATCATCTTGATCTTGATATCTTTGCCTTCGAGACCTTCATCCGGTTATGACAATGGAAGAGAGGAAAACTCTGTAGGATTTGATCTTCACAAGATCATCGAGTCATGACCAACTCATGGAATGAGATGTTGGAGCATCTCTTGAGCCGAGACACAACACATACATCCAAGTGATGGAGGGGATTAGAAGACGAGGTTTTCAATTTGGCAGGCAACAAAACCACGCTTGAGTAAGATGGCACATAGGTTTCAAAGTAGCGAGGAGTGAATTGCCATGATTCCATAACAGGGCACCTCAGGGAAGGTGACTCGAAGAACTATTCCCTTAAGTGGCAAAAAGAATTACTTTTGATACAAGATCATTGAAATTCTTTATTCCAGCCTAAGGCAATCACAACGATCCTTTGAAATAGCTCGAAGAAATGGCATACTCAGACTAGGATGGACAATGTGGACTACCTTGTTGAAGACAATGCAATGGATGACTTTTGCTTATCACCGGAAATGGATGGGACCATGACAGGACCACTTTTGAAAATGATCCTAAACAGAAATTGCTGAGGTGCAAGCTGGGAACAAAATGCAAATGCTGGGAATGATTCTGGTAACTGGGAATAACTCAACGAGGGTGATTCCACCGTTTGAATGGTTATAGCTTAATCGAGGAACCCAAGAGCACAAGAATCCCTAGGAAGCAACTTCTATAATAAGTCGCGCGAGATCCTCATGGAGAAAATGGTTAAATAGTTTAATCAAGATACTACAATGATAGATCTTCCGGCTAGGTGTGTCGGCCAGACATCAACCTTGTCGGGACCTACATAATAGATCTTGGAAAACTTCCAACCATCATATCTGCCTGAGATTCAGACCTGGTTGGTAACAGGATATTTCAGACAGCATGTCCGGAAAAGGAAATTTGCAACACAAACCGACGAGATGACGTTGCGAGATTCTCAGGAAATGAACTACGATAGCAAGCTCCAAAACATGAGCTGGTTCTGCTACAAACCTGTGAACACACTATCTTAGACAAGCATGACCACATGGTAGTCTTATAATAAAACACTACCGAGTTCTGGTTGGGAACCATCATCGAGGATATCGAAGTCTTTTCATAAGTCCGGATTAGCTCTTATGAAGGGACTCCTTCTCCTTGAGCCAATCAATCAGTGGCTTGGTGTGCTAGGGATAATATAGAATGAAGGTTGCAAGTCTTCAATCCACAGAATACTTTGCACGTATGCATGACTGATTTGGGATGATTCCAGGAAACAAAACAAACCTTTCTCAAATTCATGGCGGCAACTTACACCAAATGCACAAGAATTCGAGGAAGTCACTTCTTTCATCCAACATATGCTTCATGAACGGAACACGAAGGCATTGCTTACAAAGTTTCCAACACTAGGTTGATGTTCAACATGAATCATGGGGGGGGTGACAAAATGCTGTTGATGGGCTCAATAGCAACTCATCGGAATTTCCATAACACTGGACTTCCACCATCACGTGAACACGGCAACAGCATTGGTCAGACCAAAAGATATAATGGTGTATGCTCGAGGGATCAACCACGGGTAAGACAACATTACGAACATCGTTGGTTCTGAATTGACTTGACGATAGCCCATACTCAAGTCAAAGTTTTGACAAGTCAATAGATCCAACAACTGATCACAAGGACCAATCGATGAAGATATAATCTTTCTTCAACACACACACACAAAAAGGATATTCCTTAACATGAACTAAGTCGGACAAGCTTTTATCTTCCAACTCTCCAAGTTGTTGTTTAGCTTAACCAACCAGCTCAGGGATATCCAATACGGATTCTTGGAGAAGGGGTGGTTTACAGGAAAACCAACTGATCACGAACTCAACATAGCGGTCAGGTGACAACCAGGTAATACTTCCGGGAAGATCTTCGGAAAATCACGAACCACCGATATGTTTCTAAGCTCGAGAACAATCTTGCCTTTCAGAGCAAGACGATATGATCAAATAAGCAAGGGATTGAATAATCCTAACTCATTGATCGAAGAGTGCACCAAAAATAAGGACTAGGTAGCACAATCTATCTTAGAATGATGAGTCAAAACCCAACACGCTAAGAATGAGAATATTGTCCATTTACTACCAAGCAACGAATTGCTAGGAGTATTGATTTCACACATCATAACTCATTTGTCGATATTCCGGTTGCAACAACACGGAACCGAGGAATGAAGAACGATGGCAAGAAGTATCACTTCGTCAAGAATTCATAAGACACGGTGCAATTCTCATGACATTCTTGATAAGAAAGAAGGTGACACTCCACGGTGGAACAGAACAAAAGCTTGATTGCACTTGATCTGCGGGATACAACTACTTTGACCCAATCCTAGAAATGGATGAGGTACTGGAGTTTGTTTCTCCTAGTCATTCTGGAATAGAATGGCTTGACGGACCACAAGAATAATAGGCATCGATTACACGGATGCACAATTACTCCTGACTATCAATTGATAGTCGGTGGTCGGAATACAAATGAAGAGGGACAACTCAAGGAACATATAACTTTCTGAGTTGTGGATGCATAGATTAGTATGTTAAACGAGTTCAACAAAGTTCTTCCGGATAACCCATGCAGAAAGGGGAGAACTGGCAGAATCAAAATATGAATGGAGTACTCCTCAAGAACACCCTGGTTGTGATCTTTTGATTCAAAACGAATTTCTTCCAAGGATGGTTCATGGCATTTGGAAGAAGGAAATACCACGGACCTCGGGGGCTATCACAAAGGTTACTAATATTCTAAAGGTACGAGCAACACTATCAACATGAGGTAAGTAGAGTGAATTTTGGGTTCAAAACCCAGGAATAGAATACCTAAATACTAAATGGCATCACGGGATGCTTTCGAGAATGTTGGCCAGATTCATCACACTGGGAACACAAAACATGGACAGATTACTAGATGGTTTCATAAGACACCTAGGGTCATAATAGTAGCTCCAACATAGATGTCGAGGCAATAGAGTACCTCAACTCACCGATTAGTATGCTTATTCTGACCAAGAGGACATCAGGAACGGAAAGAAAGGATTTGCTAATGCATCAGACTAGTTAGAAACCTGGGATGACTCGGACAGCATAACGGCTGTAAATGCTCAATTTTTTTGAGACATCCTGCAAAAATGGTGGCATATCCACTCAACATTACAATATCAAGGTTCTGAGGCCAGCTATGAACATATGGAAGTAGTAGGAACTGAACTGAGGCTTGAACTCAACAATCCTAGGCAACTATGGTTTAGTAACACGTCATCCTAAGAGATAGATGAGAAGCCTATTTCTTAATCCCCGTAGAAGAGAAGAGGTTGACTCAGATCAGAAGGCCATGAGGTATAAGGAGTAAAAAGAGCCTTACGTTCCCTTCCACAATCAATTCCCTTATATAACTAAAGCATTTCTAGACTCAACTTCGACCAGTTTGGCTTGGTAATCCTACAGGCAGTCAGGCTCTGATACCAACGCTGTCAGGACCCCGATCCTAAGCCACATCGATCTAGCATGTAACACATCATATCACTTTGCGGCCTCACGCACGGTATTCCCACGGGTGCCACCTTACCTGGCCCGGGACCGTTTGCGCCTTTTGGCTCACGTATATGATAGTGTCGCTAGCATCAATATGACAGAGAACCCGGGCCGACATGGCTAGTCGTGAACCCAAAGCGGCGCTAACCTATGAGGACAGGCATACATGAATCACATCGAGCATGTCGGTCATCAACGTGTGAATCCGGGCTGTAGCACTGGGCTAACAGGACTCCGGTAACCCGGGCTGTAGCAGGCTAGGCAGGACTCCGGATGTCACCGCGTGACATTTCCCCGAAGGGACAGACATAGGGACGACGTGAAACACATGCCGGCCAGTCAAGTGTTCCGAGCAGTAATGCTGGGCTAGCAGGACTCCGGTGAACCGGGCTGTAGCGGACTACTATCGCTCAGAAGCACTAGACTTACATTTCCTCATATGAAAGGCTGCCAAGGATAAACAACTAGATAGTCGGATCCCACACATAGCAAGCATTTCAATCATACACACAATATGCTCGATATGTGTAGATACAACATGGCATCACAACAAGACTCTACGACTCCAGTAGTAATTCATTAGGCTCCGAGGAGCGAGATATTACAAACATGGGTCTCATGACCCAACATTCAGAGCACACAAGTCAAACACATACGAAAGCTTAACATGTCTGAGTACAGACATCTACAAATGAAAAAGGCTGAGAAGCCTGACTATCTACCAGATCCTGCCAAGGGCACAAGATCGTAGCTGAGGTATCAAGCTAAACGTCGAAGTCCAAGCGGTACTACTAGCGAGACTGACGTCTCTCTGCAAAACATAAAAATAGGCAAACGTGAGTACAAATGTACTCAGCAAGACTTACATCAGAACTAACTACATATGCATCAGTATCAATAAAGGGGGTGGTGGAGTTTGACTGCAGCAAGCCAGCTTTGACTCAGTGGCTAACCGGAACTACGACTGCAAGTAACTCTTTTGAGGTGGCGCACACGAGTCCACATATTCACCATATCAATACACCACTATGGATCCACTTCCGTCTCCCTACGAGAAGGCCATCCATAGCACTCACGCTTATCTTGCGTATTTTAGAGTATCCACTTTCACTTGTCTATGAACTGTTATAGGCAACCCAGAAGTCCATTACCGCGGACACGGCTATTCGAATAGATGATGTTAACCCTGCAGGGGTGTACTTCTTCACACACGCTCTCACCACTTACCGCCGTTTACACGACATGTACTCGGCAACCTTCAAGCGGAAGCCCAGCGAGGGTGTCGGCCACAGCCTACCTAAACACTCAAGTCTCTAGTCCAGGTTTATCGCCTATTCGGGTTCCATCCGCAGGGAGTCCGGCCGAGGTTTCCACTAACGGCCCCGAACGATGTGTGCAGGGTTCCCGAGACACCAAACGGGCGAATCGGTACACCGTGCCACGTGCCTACCGCAACACAGCCCACCCCTACGGTCAGCGCTGCGTGCGGCCCCCAGCATACTACAAACACCAGAAACTACTTGCAACTCCTGGACAGAGGACAAGGGTGATTAAGAAGCCGAGAGAGTCAATTAAGGATCCCAATGTGTGGTAGTAACTGTTTCATGGATCACAAACACAGAACTCAGTTCCTGAGGACGGCTTCAATGAGACAACCCACCATGTACTCCTACATGGCCTCTCACCAATACCTTTACCAAATCGTGTTCACACACTTAGCTCACACACAGTAGGGCATGTTCATCACCATTCTAATTCATTCCCGATGAATCAGACCCGACTCAACTCTAAGCAGTAGCAGGCATGACAGACAAGCATGAATGAGTAGGCACATCAGGGCTCAAACAACTCCTACTCATGCTAGTGGGTTTCATCTATTTACTGTGGAATGACAGGTCATGCAAAGGATAAAGGGGTTCAACTACCGCAGCAAGTAACACATGAATCGCTGTTGCCCTAATGCAATAAAAGAAAGCAGGAGCGAGAGAGTGGGACTTTATCGGAATGAACAAGGGGGTTTTGCTTGCCTGGCACTTCTGAAGATAATATAGTTCTTCATCGGTGTCATCGAACTCATCGTCGGTATCACGTCTATCGAGAGGGGACAAACACCGGCAAACAAAGAGGAACACAATCAATGCAATGCAACAGTTATGATGCATGATAATGTCATGGCAATATGTTGTTGATTGGGCTAATGCAACTAGCAACATGTTACATGGAGTTGATTTGAACCCTAGGTTCAAATTCAAACTCCACATATGGTTATTTAAATGCCATTCAATTGATTTGAACTAAACAGTGAACAAAAGTTGCTCTAACATGCATGAAAATGATACAGATGGATAGATTGAATTTTTCTGATTATTTTTCATATATAAATTATTTCATTCTGAGCTACGGTTGATTTTATATGAATTTTAGAAGTTTTAGGCATTTTCTAAAATTTCCTGAATATTAATAAATCCAGAAAATGGTTAATTGCGTCAGCATGACGTCGTGGTGACGTCAGCAGGTCAACAACGCCAGTCCAGGTCAAACCTGACGGCTGGGACCCATACGTCAGCGTCTCAGGCCGGTGTGGGTGGATGACAGGTGGGGCCAGTCAACGTTGACTTGACCAAGTCAAAGCTGACACGGGGGGTCCAGTCGGGTTGGATTAGTTCTAACTAATTTCGTTAGCTGACTAATTAAATCGGTGGGGCCCGTGTGTAAGTGGGTCAGTGGGGGTTAATTAGTGGGCGATTAGTGCTAACTAGGTGGCCACGTCGGCTCTCGACGGAGTCTCGCCGACGGTGACCTCGAACCGCGACGGAGTTCGCTCGGAACTCGCCAGAGGCGATGAATCGACGCGCCAGGCGCACCGGACGATAGCCCGTGCCCGTGCGCATCTAGGGAGACCAACGGGAGGTGCGGGGGTGGCCAGAGTTCGCCGGAGTGGAACCCGCGGCGGCTGCCGGAGTTCGGGGCTGGTGCGGGTTAGCGCTGCGGTGTGCTAACGAGCGAGGCGATGGGCTAGCGGAGCGCTACGCGATGCGAGGAGCAGGTTAGGCGCGCCGGGGTGACCTAATGGTCACCGGAGCTACGCCGGCGACGAGCTCAGGCGGCGGCGTGCTACGGCCAGCTATGAAATGACGGCTACGGCGAGCGGCAAGTCACGGGGTTAGGGCCAAAACGTGCAGGAGCTCACAGTGGTTCGGAGGAGGTAGACGACGAGCTCGGGGAGGCGGAGACGGCGGCGAATCGGCGCATGTGGCTTCCGGCGACCGAGGAGGAAGAAGACGAGGTAGCCGGAGATGCAGGCCGTCCCAGCGCTTGGGGCCAGGGTGGGGCGGAGCGGCGGACGATGGCGGAGGCCGTGGACAGCGCGGAGAGGCGAGGGCAGCATGGTGGCCGTGGCAAAGGGCGCTGGCGACGACGAGCTTCGCTCGGGTGTGCCCGGGAGAGGAAGCAGAGAAGGGGGAAGGGGTCGGGAGAGAGCAGAGAGCGACGAGAGAGACAGAGGGGGCCGCGGGGCGTGTCCAGACGCATCGGGGGCGCCTCGGTGGCAAGCAGGAGGTGGCAAGGGTGGCGTCGGCGCTCGCCACCGAGCTGCTTCGGGGGGAAGGGGAGGAAGACGACAGAGAGGAGGAGGTGGGCTGGGCCGGCCAGCTCAGATGGGCCGCCAGGTGGGTTAGAGCTCCAGGTAAGTGCCCAGGTGAGCCCCTCTCTCTCTCTCTTTTATTTCTTGTTTTCTATTATTCTGTAGACTTTAGGGCTTTATTAAAAATACTAGAACTAACTCAAAAATCATGAAACTGCTCAAAGCTACTGTTTGGAATATTTCCAACAGTAAAGATTTTAGTTCATGATTATCTGAGCATTTAAAATATTTTATAGCATTTAAATGCCCAAATTCAAATAGCATATGATTTAATTAAAAAAATCCAGAATGGCCTAGAAATATGTGCATGACTTTTGGCAGAGGTTTTTACCTTTAACAAAAATCATGAGCTTTTCTAAAGGGCATTTGGGATTATTGAAAATATTTTTATTTGATCCTAATTGCATTCCATTTGGTGCTAGGGTTTGTCATCCCCATTTCAAATTTAAATGGAATTTAAATCATGATGCAAGATGATGATGCAATGACAAGCAAAGCCAAAGCTAGGGCTGTGACATTTGGTTAGATGCCGGCACTCGACGTCCTCGGGTCCCGGCCCTCGAGCTTGTCTCAGCCGTCGCTGGTATGCCAGGTCGCGATGCCGTGGACAAGGCCAGAGGGTGAGGGCTGGAGAGCCACTAAGAGCCCTGAGTCGCGATGCTTAGGTACCCCCCCCTTTAACGTGCAAGTGGTCGACATTGAGAAGAAGAGGTGCCGTGAACAGGCATCAAGTAATCAAGCATGATAGGCGAATGCATAGTTGGAAATAAACGCAAGGAAGATACACGCCACTGGGCCTGGCCTGAGCGGCCTGGGGATGATGCAGCCCGAGGGGCGCCCCCAACAAAGCAAGCTAATGATCGAGAATTAAAAAGGGATACATGCCACAGGGACAGACCCACGCGGCCTGGGAATGAAGCAGCCCTGGGAGGGCGTTCCCATCCGGAAATGAAGCTTGAAGGATGTCACCTGGAGTTGTTGCGGACGAAGTGGTGTTGGTGTAGCAGACTCGATGGGCTACGGGAGCCGATCCTCACGAGCCCCCAGGCCCAGGGGCCTAAGGAGGCTCCGGAGGCACTGGTGGCTCCTCGTGAATCATCTCCATCTCCGCCAGGACTGCGGAACGCCTGTCTTCCTGAGTCTCCATGATGCCCCTCATGAGGCGCTGGTATGTAGCAGCCACGCTCGGCAAGCCGTAAGGCATGTAAACATAGCTGTGGGGTGGACCTCCACAACACCCCACTTGTGAGGGCCAGAGGCGCTCCGTCGTGGCGACCTGGTTGAGCCCTGGTACGTTGATGCAGACACGCGGCCCACCATCCTCGCCTTGATGGGGAGCCACGGCCGGTAGGCGGCGGCAACCTCTCATGATTCTTGACTCCTGTAGTTCTTGAACGGCCTGGTTAACGAACTCCTGCTGGTCTGACTCTCCTTGCCCCGCTCCTTCTTGAGGGAAACGTGCTTCGAAGCACGCCTCCACGTGGTGCCCAAGCGCCTCCCTCGTGACCCTGGCCAGGTCGGTGGCCCTCCAGGTGAGAGCCCCCGAGCCCTGCCTGAGGAGGGCGCCGGGCGCGCTTTCCTATGTGATGGAAGGGGGTCCCCCTGGGTAGACGCGGGCCCTGAGGGGCCTGCCTCCTAAGGGGCCGGTCCGGATGACGCCTTCTTCTTCTTGGGGGTGGTTTCGGGAAGCCTCCTGCCTCCGCGATCTGGGTCTTCTAGTGACGCGGCCTAAAAGGCTCGCTCCAGGGAGCACACTGCATCCCTCTCTTCACACGGCACCGTGATGACTCCGCCACTTCCTGGCATCTTGAGGACGTTGTAGCCATGATGAGTTACGGCCATGAACTTGGCCAGCGCTGGGTACCCGAGGATGGCGTTGTACGGCAGGCGGATATGAGCGACGTTGAAGTCGATGAGCTCGGTGCGGTAGTTGCTGCGGGCCCCGAAGGTGACAGGGAGGCGGACTTGCCCGATCGGGATCGTGGAACCGTGGGTGACTCCGGAGAAAGGCTTGGTTGGCTGAAGCTGGTCATAGGGCACTTGGAGATTGTTGAATGGTTCCACGGACAGGACGTTGAGCCCTGCTCCACCGTCGATGAGGGTCCTGGTGACCAGTACGTTGCTGATGACTGGGGAACAGAGCATCGGGAGGACCCCGGCTGTGGCCGTGCACTTGAGTTGATCCGCTGAGCTAAACATGATGGTGCACGCCGACCACCTGAGAGGGCGCGTCGCTTCGAGCCTGGGGAGGACTGCATTCACTTCGCGGGAAAACTACTTGAAGATGCGTTGGGAGGCTAGGGCTTGAGCTCCGCTCAGGATGCAGGCGATTGCGCGCGGCTCCTGGAAGCCCCCATCTCCCTCGTCTTGGTGGCGGTCCTCGTTCCTCCTTGGCTGAGGTGGCAGCGGGGGAAGGCCTGCGTTGCCCTGCAGGCGATCCTCACGAGGCTGATCCCGCCAATCCCCCTCGCGAGGCAGGTCTCGCCAGCGGTCCTCGCGAGGTTGATCACGCCACCCTTGGCGCGGGCCGCGGTCTTCCCAGCGTCCTGGGTTTCTTCCTCCTCCTCGGTCGTAGCCCCGGTCAGCGCGGTCAGGGCGTCGGCCGATCCTTCCTTCTCGCACGGCGCGGAGCTCTTGGCATTCATTGGTGTTGTGGGTGTGGAGATCGTGGTACACGCAGTATCGGCTGCCCCTGGAGGATTCGGGCAGATCCTTGCCCCGCTTGGTATCAGGCTCTGCCGCGAGCACGGCAGCCCCCTTGCGCTTCACGTCCTTGGCCTTGGGTTTCTTCTCTTCTGGGTTCGTGGCAGGCAGCTCGAGGAGGGAGAGACGCCCCTCCTTAGCGCTAGCGCACTTGGTCGCCAAGTTGAACAGCTCCAGGGAGGTGCACAGGTCTTCATGCATCGCCAGCTCCTCCTTCATCTTGACGTCGCGCACACCGCCGGAGAAGGCTGAGATGATGGCTTCCTCGGACACCTTGGGGATCTTGAGACGCGCGCTGTTGAAGCGCTGGATGTACTTTTGCAGGGTCTCTCCGGGTTGTTGCTTGATGCGGCGCATGTCGCTCATGGCTGGCGGCCGGTCGCGAGTACCTTGGAAGTTGGCGATGAAGCGGGTGCGCATCTGGTTCAAGGAAGAGATCGTGCCTGGGGCCAGGTTCAGGAGCCAGGTACGAGCTCCTTCCTTGAGCGCCATGGGGAACCAGTTCGCCATGACCTTTTCATCCCCGCTGGCAGCTTCGATGCCTAGCTTGTAAAGCTGGAGGAACTCGGCGGGGTCAGTCGTGCCGTCGTAGCGAGGAGGCAGGTCTGGCTTGAACTTGCCGGGCGACGCAACGCTGCGCAGCTCGGTGGTGTAGGCACGGCAGCCTGCAGTGGCCACGGGAGGCTTCGGTCGAGGGAGAGCTTGGCCTTGAGGGTCCCCATGCGCTGCAGCTGGAAGCAGCGCGGGGTCTTGACGTGCCGGAGCTGGAGCAGGGTCACGGCGAGCCGGAGCAGGAAGCGCTCGGGCAGCCTCTTGCGGTCGAGGGACTTCTTGGCAGCTCCGTTCTTGCTGGGTTGTCGCCTGACGGAGCGGGTTCCGCCCAGGGGCCACGCGCCTTGGAGCCATGGCGTTTTCTTGGAGTGGAGGTGGCTGGTACGCCCCCGGAGCTTCATGGCCTGCGCGGGGCGGGGGGCGGCGCAGCGGAGCGAACGGTGCAGGAGAGCCCCCTGCGGCGCGGACGATCTCGGCGACGCGGTCGAGCCACTCTTCCTAGACGTCGTCGACGGGACGGTAGCGCAGGAGCTCGTTTGCCACGATGAGTGCGGCTCGAGCCTCCAAGGGCGCGCGGAGCGCGTGGGACGAAGTGCCAGCTGGCGTGAGCGACAGAGTAGCGGCGCGGCCGTCTCGCCGCATGGACGGGTGCTGAGACGACGCTTGCTGCTCGTTCCCCGCCGGGCCGGTGGCGGCGTTGACGGCGGGCGACAGGGAACGACGAGGACGCCCACCGACGGGAGCCGTCTGGGCGACACGGGAGGCGATGGCGGCCCGGCACTCGGCGCGGGCCTGACGAGCGTCAGACATGGACGCGACGGTCGGAGGAGAACGAAGCGGTGGAAGGCAAATTCCGGTGCACCCCTACCTGGCGCGCCAAATGTCGGATTTCGGGTTCCGGCAGACCCTTAAGGTTCGAACTCTGGGGTGCGGGCGGAGATTCTGCCCTCTACCTCTCCGTCTCGCAAGGATCTAACTACTGGAGGAACAACACAAGGGACACAGAGTTTATACTAATTCGGGCCACCATTGTGGTGTAATACCCTACTCTAGTTTGTGGTGGGTGGATTGCCTCTTGGGCTGATGCTGATGAACGGTACAAGGGAGAACAGCCTCGTGAGGGCGTGTTCTAGCTGGGACGATGAACTGCTGAGGGAGTTCAACCGCCCTTCTCTCTCTCTCTCACTCTCTCCTTGCTCGGATTCTGGATACCAGATGCCTCTACCCTGGGGGTGGCTAGTCCTATTTATAGGCAAGGGCCATGGGCCTCTTCCCAAATATTGAGCGGGAAGGGCGCCAACAATTGGCCAATTTGAAGGGGAACATCCAGTACACTTATCCTGACTAAAGTTGGTCCTCGCCTGCCAAAGGCCCTGTAGTGACGCCGTTCTGGGCTCCACGATGACCTCCTTCCCACCGTTGGACCGGTCTTGGTCTTGTTGCACCGAAATGGATGCCTTTGCTTGATCCTCTCGCCTGCGCTTGCCCCCTTTGCACCAAAGAGGAAAGGGAGGACACTGCGCGGGCTGGCACCCTTGGTCGTCATGGCTTGCGTCATGGGCACCTCGTGAGGTACCCTGCCTTGATCTCTCCGCCTCCTCGTGAACCAGCCTGCCGAGGCCGCGCCTGAGGAAGCACCGTGTCGTCCGCCCCGTGAGGCTTGGCTCCTCGCGAGGGTCTTGGGTCTTGTGTTGATGAAGATGGGCCGTGCTGGGCCTCCTTCGAGCCATGCCGCAGGACGCAGGCAGGCAAGTCTGGGACCCCCGTTCCCAGAACGCCGACACATAGCTGCGGCGGCTCTCTTCCGTGATTGCTGAGGCGGCGGAGACGGCTGACGTGGCCGAGTTGGACGACGAGGAGTGGCCTGAAGCTGTGCCGGACTTGGAGGAGGAGTGGCCTGAAGTTGTGCTGGACTTGGAGGAGGAGTGTACGTCTGACGCTGTGTCGGACTTGGAGGAGGAGTGGCCTGACACTTTGCCGGACTTGGAGGAGGAGGAGTGGCCTCACGCGTTGGTGGACTTGGAGGAGCGGGAGTCTGCTGACTCGGTGGCGGACTTCGACGAGGAGTCGGGTGACGCGGTGTCGGTGGCCTTTGAAAGACGATGCAATCCTTTCTCCATAGGATGATACGATGTATGGCCTCTCCCAATGCGTGCTCGTCGTCACCTCCAGGAATGTCAAGCTGTAGCCCCGAATATGGGTCCACCACCTCATCAACCAAGACACGAGCATAGCCCGCTGGAATCGGGTTGCAATGGAAGGTTGCCTCGGGGGGATTTGTAAAAGCAACGGCGTCCGCCACCTTCATGGATATGTTCTTCATTTTAAAGTGTAGCTCGCAGTTAGTGTTCTCCATGATGTCATCCATGGGGTATCTATCCAGCATTGCGTCGCCCGGGGCGGAACCCACGCTACTTCTCGGCATGGATGGGGCGGTGCTATCCAATGCTGGATGATCCGCTAGCTGCTGCAGCTGCTGAGACCCCCTTTGATTGCTAAGTGAGTCGATCTGCTCCTGATGCCGCTGGAATTTGACCGCCAAGTCCACATGCGCTGATTCTAGGCCTTGAAGGCGGTCATAGTCCAGCTTCCTCTGCTCCTCCTCCATCTTGCTCTTCTTCTCCTCCGCAATCTTCTTTCTCGCACAGGTTCTGTAGTCGGCGTTCCAGTCCGAAAACCCCTCATACCACGGAATAGAGCCCTTGCCTCGTGTTCTTCCCGGGTGTTCAGGATTTCCCAGGGCACGCGTAAGCTCGTCGTTCTCTCTGTTGGGCTGGAACACCCCCGATCGAGCCTCTTCTATTGCAACAAGTAGCTTATCGTCGGCTCCGTTCAGATATGCCTTCGTCGAAACTTTGCCTGTCTTCGGGTCCAACTCCCCCCCATGCGCATAGAACCAAGTCCTGCACCTGGTGGGCCAGCTCCTAGTAACCGGAGTGACACCTGCATCCTCCATCTCTTTCTCAGACTTATCCCACTTAGGCATTGCCACCACGTAGCCACCTGGCCCCAGCTTATGGAACTTATCCTTTTTTCGGCATTCTTCTTGTTTATTCTCGACCGTTCCTTAGCTAATTCCGAATCCTTGAATTTCACGAAATTGTCCCAATGAGCACTTTGCTTCTCTAGTGTTCCCTCAAATACTGGAGTCTTCCTTCCTCCCTTGACATACTTGTCCCATACACGATTCTTGTGGTTGTTGAATGCAACCGCCATCTTCCTAAGAGCAGCGTCCTTGACTTTCTCCACATCTGCAACTGTGAAATGATCTGGTAGGGTGAAATGTTCCATGAGAGTTTCCCAAAGCAGACCTTTTTATCTGTCGTCGACAAAAGTAACATCTGGACGTGGCTTTGCTGGCTCTCTCCATGCTTGAAGGGAGATCGGGAGTTGGTCCTTCACAAGAACTCCGCACTGACGAATGAACATGTCCGCAATCTTCTTAGGAGCTAATGGTTCGCCATTAGATTTGATGGCCTCGATATTGTACTTTACTCCCTCCTTCAACTTTTTGTTCGGGCCTCGTTTCTTGTTGCCTGAAGATTTGCTCGATCCGGATGGCTGAAAGAAGAAAGATCGATTCGTTAATATATCTTCAAGTTATTTAAAACATGTGATGATCACCAGATGCCTGCTTATATAAATATATATACCTCGCCGGTCTTTGTTGTTTCAAGATCAACATTTTCTTCATCATCATCATAATCATAGTTCATGACTTCATCAATTCGGTCATCGCGATCGAATATCATATCACCCTCCCCGGTGTTCTTTAGAAATTCAGAGCCGTCATAATCTTCTTCATTCTGATCATCATCTGGCCCGCGAGGATGGCGTATGATATCGAACAGGGTCTCTTCTCCCTCTCTGCCGGTATTGCCCGCCGTAGCTTTTATTTAACTAATCCAAAAGAAATATAAAACAATTTAGTATTCAAATTACAATGCATGGATGCAATCAATTAACAAGGAAAAACTGAATCAATCATAGTACATAATAAGCATAAACGAATATAATCTTGAATACATCATCTCGAATAATAGATATAATCTCGAATACATCGTCTCGAATAAATCATCTCGAATATTATATATCGAATACATCACTAGCTAGCTATAGCTATCTAGCAGCTAATAAAGATCGAATACTAAAGAGTAATCTAGGCCACTCGCGGTTCCTGAGGCGTGGGCGGTGGACAACCAAAGTGAAGGAACCATCACTGGATCATAGCTCGGGTGATCTCCCCAAAGAACCTGCCAGGTATTGGAGAACCTGACGTCCATAGCAGCCATGTAGCGATGGACGTGCTCGTCCTCCTCCCTGACACGACGACGTACCACCTCCGGCGGGGGCGGCTCCCTCCGTACCGAAAGTGGCACACGCAAACGCCACCAAAGGAAATGAGGGTCGACGACGGGACCCGGGGCCGGGTTCCTCACCAAGCGTCGCGCCCCCGAAGGTAGCACCTCCCAGTGCCAGCCCGGGGGAGCCCAGTCCCGGACATGGGTCCTCTGAAGCAGGACGTCGTCGCGAACGGGTCGACGGCGAGGATGCGGGCCGGGCATCGTCGACAACAAATACTATATGCAAATGTGACACTAATTATGCTATCATTGCATATGTCAAAATTCTATATGCTATTTCATACTAATTAAGCATCTAACACTAAAAACAACTTCTATACATCCATTAAAAAACAGAAAAACAACATTATATAAAAAATCCATACTAATTAAACACTAATTATATCCATCTAACATGCATTCATACATATATACTAGTGAAAAAATAATAATCTAAAAAATCTAAACTAATTAAACATACAAAATACGTATATGCATTCATACATATATACGTGTGTGTGTGTGTGTGTGTGTGTGTTCATCATGCTTGTGTGTGTGTATGGGCTCGGGGAGGGGCGGCGCCCATGGTGGCCGCCGGGGGCGAGGGAGAGGGGTTAGAGGGGGAGAGCTCACAGCGGGGCGACGGCGACGGCGAGGCGACAGCCGGGCGTGGCGACGGGCTGGGGCGTGACGCGGGGGCGGCGATGCGGGGACGGGCCCGGGGCGGCGACGGAGACAAGGGCGGCGATGGTGATGGGGGCGGCGACGGGGATGAGGGCGGCGACGGGGACGGGGTCGGCGACGGCGTCGATCGATCGGGGTGGGCGGTGCTTCAATGGGGAAACAGAGGAAGAAACAGAGGGAGAATGAAATTTTTCGAAGTGTTGTATATATAGAAGGCACCTTTAGTACCGGTTGGAGCCACCAACCGGTACTAAAGGCCTGTTTTGGCCAGGCCAAGCGGCGGGAAGGGCAGGCCTTTAGTACCGGGTGGTGGCTCCAACCGGTACTAAAGACCCCCCCTCTTTAGTACCGGTTGATGCCATAACCTGGTACTAAAGGGGGTGCACTGCCAGGCGAGGGGCGCAGAAGTTTAGTCCCACCTCGCTAGCCGAAGGGCACTCGCACCTGCTTATAAGCCCCGTCGTCGCTGCTGTCTCGAGCTCCTCTCCAAAGCAGGCCTTCTGGGCCTACCTGTGCTACTCTGCCCTGTGGGGCCTATTGGGCTTGCGGGCCTGCATCCTGGCCCAACAACAGGTTGGGTTTCTAGTCGTATGCAGGCCGCTGTGGCCCGATAGGTGGGCTTTTTTCATTTAGTTTTTTCTTTTCTGCTTTATTTATTTTGTTTTTTATTTTTAGTTTTTTTTGTGCATATTTTTGATAGTTTTTAAAAACTTTCAGTTAGTGCCGGTAGTTTTTAAATTTGAATAGTTTAAATTTTGAATTATTTGAAATTTGTATGAATCACTAGTTTGTGAATAACTTAACTTTAAAAATACATTTTTCAGTGATTCTTTTTTATTATGTTTAATATTAGTGTGTTTTATCATTATATTCAATTTGGTAATGCTTAGGTTATTTTAAAAAAATGAAATGCCTTTTTAGCTGAAAAAATTAGTAAAGGCATGAAAGAATTTGTTTGCACATAAAATTTCTTCGCGTTTCAAATGCCAAAACACATAACTACCCTAACTATTACAGAGATTCCCTCCTGGGTGTGAAACACAGAAGAAAGTGATGATAGTGAAGCCGATCACATCCCAGATCTTTGGGTGTGAAACTTTTTCTTCGCGTGTGTCCCTTTGCGCCGTAACCATGGAAAATTTTCATCATTTAACGGGATGCTCGGGTCAATATTCACTGTGAATGGAGCAATTTCATCAAACTTTTCATAATCTCCTGACATGTCTGTCTTGTCATCCACTCCCACGATGTTTCTCTTCCCAGAAAGAACTACGTGCCGCTTTGGCTCATCGTACGATGCATTCGTTTCCTTATCTTTTCTTTTTCTCGGCTTGGTAGACATGTCCTTTACATAGAAAACCTGTGCCACATCATTGGCTAGGACGAATGGTTCGTCTGCATACGCAAGATTGTTGAGATCCACTGTTGTCATTCCGTACTGCGGGTCTTCCGTTACCCGCCTCGTGTCATATTGACCCATTTGCATCGAAACAAAGGGACCTTCAAACCATGTCGATAGTCAAGTTCCCATATGTCCTGTATATAACCATAATATGTTTCCTTTCCCGTCTTGGTTTCTGCATCAAAGCGGACACCACTGTTTTGGTTGGTGCTCTTCTTATCTTGGGTGATCGTGTAAAATGTATTACCATTTATCTCGTACCCTTTGAAAGTCATTATATTCGAAGATGGTAACTAGGAAAGCAAGTACAGGTCATCTTCAATAGAGGCGTCATGCATGGTACGTGTCTGCAACCAGCTGGCGAAACTCCTGGTTTGTTCACATGTAATCCAGTCATCAGACTGCTCCGGGTGTTTGGAGCGTAGCAAATTCTTGTGTTCATCCATATACTGAGCCACCAAGGTGGAATTATGTAGAACTGTGTAGTGTGCTTTAGTGAGAGAATGTCTGTCCATACATATTATTTGTTCCCCTCCTAGCGTGCCTTTTCCATCCAGTCTGCCCTTATGCCGCGATTCAGGAACACCAATCGGCTTAAGGTCAGGAATAAAGTCAATACAAAACTCAATGACCTCCTCATTTTCATGGCCCTTGGAGATGCTTCCTTCTGGCCTAGCACGGTTATGAACATATTTCTTTAAGACTCCCATGAACCTCTCAAAGGGGAACATATTGTGTAGAAATACAGGACCCAAAACGTTAATCTCTTTGCATAGGTGAACTAGGACGTGTGTCATGATGTTGAAGAAGGATGGTGGGAACACCAACTCGAAACTGACAAGACATTGCAGCAAATCATTCTCTAACCTTGGTATGATTTCTCGATCGATTACCTTCTGAGAGATTGCATTGAGAAATGCACATAGCTTCACAATGAATAATCGAACGTTTTCCAGTAGAAGCCCCTTCAATGCAACCGGAAGCAGTTGCGTCATAATCACGTGGCAGTCATGAGACTTTAGGTTCTGGAACTTTTTCTTTGCCATGTTTATTATTCCCTTTATATTCGACGAGAAGCCAGACGGTACCTTAATACTGAGCAGGCATTCAAAGAAGATTTCCTTCTCTTCTTTGGTATGCCGTCTTTTCCGTGCATACGTTGCTGGTCCTCCCGTGCCTCAGGTGTATCTTTTGTCTTCCCATACACGCCCAAGAAGCCAAGCAGGGTCACACAAAGATTCTTCGTCACGTGCATCACGTCGATTGCGGAGCGGACCTCTAGGTCTTTCCAATAGGGCAGGTCCCAAAATATAGATTTCTTCTTCCACATGGGTGCGCGTCCGTCAGCATTATTCGGAACAGGTTGTCCACCAGGACCCTTTCCAAAGACCATCTTCAAATCCTTGACCATATCATGTACATCAGCACCAGTACGGTGGCGAGGCATCGTCCGGTGATCCGCCTCACCTTTGAAATGCTTGCCTTTCTTTCTTACGGGATGTCTGCTCGGAAGAAATCGACGATGTCCCAGGTACACATTCTTCTTACAATTAGCCAAATATATACTGTCGGTATCGTCCAAACAGTGCGTGCATGCGCGGTATCCCTTGTTTGTCTGTCCTGAAAGGTTACTGAGAGCAGGCCAATCATTGATGGTCACGAACAGCAACGCCTTTAGGTCAAATTCTTCCCCCATGTGCTCATCCCACGCACGTACACCTGTTCCATTCCACAGTTGTAAGAGTTCTTCAACTAACGACCTTAGGTACACATCAATGTCGTTGCCGGGTTGCTTAGGGCCTTGGATGAGCACTGGCAACATAATGAACTTCCGCTTCATGCACAACCAAGGATGAAGGTTATACAAACATAGAGTCACATGCCAGGTGCTATGGTTGCTGCTCTGCTCCCCAAAAGGATTAATGCCATCTGCGCTTAGACCAAACCATACGTTCCTTGCGTCATCTGCAAACTCCTTCCCGCACTTTCTTTCGATTTTGCTCCACTGCGACCCGTCAGTGGGTACTCTCAACTTTTCGTCTTTCTTACGGTCTTCTCTGTGCCATCGCATCGCCTTGGCATGCTCTTTGTTTTGGAACAAACATTTCAACCATGGTATTATAAGAGCATACCACATCACCTTGGCAGGAATCTTCTTCCTGGGGTGCTAGCCCTCGACATCACCAGGGTCATTGCGGCTGATCTTATAGCATAATGCACCGCATACCAGGCAAGCGTTCAAATCCTCGTACTCACCGCGGTAGAGGATGCAATCATTAGGGCATGCATGCATCTTCTGCACCTCTAACCCTAGAGGGTAGACAGCCTCTTTGCTTCGTACGTACTCCCGGGCAATTCGTTGTCCTTTGGAAGCATATTCTTTATCATTACCAGCAACTTTCTAAATCCCTTGTCATATACACCATTCTCTGCCTTCCATTGCAGCAATTCCAGTGTGGTGCCCAACTTTTTCTAGTCACCTACGCAATTCGGGTACAACAATTTTTTGTGATCCTCTAACATGCGCTGCAACTTCTTCTTCTCCAAATCACTAGTGCAGTTTCTCTTTGCATCGGCAATGGTCCGACCTAGATCATCAACGGGCTCATCTGATGCCTCTTCTTCAGCTTCTTCCCGCATTGCCGGCTCAGCTTCTTCCCGCATTACCGGCTCAGCTTCTTCCCCCATTGTTGTATCATCGTATTCTGGGAACCCATGGCCAGGATAGTTGTCGTCGTCCTCTTCTTCTTCATTGTCTTACATCATAACCCCTCTTTCTCCGTGCTTGGTCCAAACATTATAGTGGGGCATGAAACCGGACTCAAACAGGTGGACGTGAATGGTTCTTGACGTAGAGTAATTGTGACCATTCTTACAGCCAGCACATGAACAAGGCATAAAACCATCCGTCCGCTTGTTTGCCTCAGCCGCAAGCAGAAAAAGTATGCACGCCATTAATGAACTCGGGAGAGCATCGGTCATCGTACATCCATTGCCGGCTCATCTTCAATACACAGCACCGAAAGCACCAAATTAATACAATACATAAAGTTCATACAACACTTAAATGCAACAAACAAATAACTCTCTAGCTAAAGCATTTAAATGCAACAACAAATGCAATCAAGATAGAAACTAAGGTAACAATTGATCCAACAGCATAATGATACCAACTATCAACGACATATTTTCTAATCTTTCTAATCTTCAAGCGCATTTTCTCCATCTTGATCTTGTGATCATCGACGACATCGGCAACATGCAACTCCAATTCCATCTTCTCCCCCTCAATTCTTTTCAATTTTTCTTTCAAATACTCGTTTTCTCTTTCAACTAAATTTAACCTCTCGACAATAGGGTCAGTTGGAATTTCCGGTTCACATACCTCCTAGATAAAAATATCTATGTCAACTTGATGGGCATAATTTGTCATAAACACGAAATGCAACAAATAATTTTAAAAGAGAATATACCACATCCGAATCATAACAAGGACGAGGGCCGACGGGGACGGATATCAAAACCATGGCACTATGTATAACAAACAACGTACTGGTAAGATAATTATACGAGTAACTATATATCCAAATCACACAAACATCAATTTTTTATATAAAATTTCATGAACAAGAGGCTCACCACAAGGTGGTGCCGGCGACGGGACGGTGCGGGCGATCGACGGTGGTTACGATGGAGATATAGAAGGCACTAAGTAAACCACACCAACGTATGCAAACTAAGTGTTATTTTGACCTCAATTTGTTGGAGAACGTAGTAATTTCAAAAAATTTCCTACGCACACGCAAGATCATGGTGATGCATAGCAACGAGAGGGGAGAGTGTTGTCTACGTACCCTCGTAGACCGAAGCGGAAGCGTTGACACAACGTAGAGGAAGTAGTCGTACGTTCTCCTCGCGGTCCAACCGATCACATCACCGTTACTCCGGCACCTCCGAGTTCTTAGCACACGTTCAGCTCGATGACGATCCCCGGGCTCCGATCCAGCAAAGCGTTGGGGAAGAGTTCCGTCAGCACGACGGTGTGGTGACGATCTTGATGTGTTACCGGCGCAGGGCTTCGCCTAAGCACTACAACGATATGACCGAGGTGGAATTTGGTGGAAGGGGGCACCGCACACGGCTAAGGAACGATCCGTAGATCAACTTGTGTGTCTTTGGGGTGCCCCTGCCCCCGTATATAAAGGAGCAAGGGAGGGGGTGGCCGGCCTAGGGTTAGGCGCGCCAGGGTGTGGAGTCCTACTAGGTTTCCAAATCCTAGTAGGAGTCCACCAAGAGGAGAGGAAGGGAGAAGGAATAGGAGGAGAAGGAGAGGTGGTCGGCCCCCTTTTCCCTAGTCCAATTCGGACTAGAGGGGAGGGGGGGCGCAGCAGCCCTTTTTTTTTCCTTTTCCCACTAAAGCCCATCAAGGCCCATTACTTCTCCCGTAATCCCGTAACTCCCCGGTACCTCCGAAAATACCCGAACCACTCAAAACCCTTCCGATGTCCGAATATAGTCGTCCAATATATCGATCTTTACGTCTCGACCATTTCGAGACTCCTCGTCATGTCCCCGATCTCATCCGGGACTCCGAACTCCTTCGGTACATCAAAACTCATAAACTCATAATATAACTGTCATCGAAACCTTAAGCGTGCGGACCCTACGGTTCGAGAACAATGTAGACATGACCGAGACACGTCTCCAGTCAATAACCAATAGCGGGACCTGGATGCCCATATTGGCTCCTACATATTCTACGAAGATCTTTATCGGTCAGACCGCATAACAACATACGTTGTTCCCTTTGTCATCGGTATGTTACTTGCCCGAGATTCGATCGTCGGTATCCAATACCTAGTTCAATCTCGTTACCGGCAAGTCTCTTTACTCGTTCCGTAATACATCATCTCGCAACTAACTCATTGGTTGCAATGCTTGCAAGGCTTTATGTGATGTGCATTACCGAGAAGGCCCTGAGATACCTCTCCGACAATCGGAGTGACAAATCCTCATCTTGAAATATGCCAACCCAATATGTACCTTCGGAGACACTCGTAGAGCACCTTTATAATCACCCAGTTACGTTGTGACGTTTGGTAGCACACAAAGTGTTCCTACGGCAAATGGGAGTTGCATAATCTCATAGTTAAAGGAACATGTATAAGTCATGGATAAAAGCAACAGCAACATACTAAACGATCGGGTGCTATGCTAATGGAATGGGTCATGTCAATCAGATCATTCAACTAATGATGTGATCTCGTTAATCAAATAACAACTCTTTGTTCATGGTTAGGAAACATAACCATCTTTGATTAATGAGCTAGTCAAGTAGAGGCATACTAGTGACACTCTGTTTGTCTATGTATTCACACATGTATTATGTTTCCAGTTAATACAATTCTAGCATGAATAATAAACATTTATCATGATATAAGGAAATAAATAATAACTTTATTATTGCCTCTAGGGCATATTTCTTTCAGTCTCCCACTTGCACTAGAGTCAATAATCTAGATCACATCACCATGTGATTAACATCAATAGTTCACATCATCATGTGATTAACACCCATAGTTCACATCGATATGTGACCAACACCCAAAGGGTTTACTAGATTCAGTAATCTAGTTCACATCGCTATGTGATTAACACCCAAAGAGTACTACGGTGTGATCATGTTTTGCTTGTGAGAGAAATTTATTCAACGGGTCTGCCACATTCAGATCCGTTATGTATTTTGCAATTTTCTATGTCTACAATGCTCTGCACGGATCTACTTTAGCTAATTGCTCCCACTTTCAATATGTATCTAGATTGAGACTTAGAGTCATCTAGATTAGTGTCAAAACTTGCATCGACGTAACCTTTTACGACGAACCTTTTTGTCACCTCCATAATCTTGAAACATATCCTTATTCCACTAACGATAATTTTGACCGCCGTCCAGTGATCTACTCCTAGATCACTATTGTACTCCCGTGCCAATCTCAGGGTAGGGTATACAATAGGTCTGGTACACAGCATGGCATACTTTATAGAACCTATGGCCAAAGCATAGGGAATGACTTTCATTCTCTTTCTATCTTCTGCCGTGGTCGGGCTTTGAGTCTTACTCAATTTCACACTTTGTAACACAGGCAAGAACTCTTTCTTTGACTGTTCCATTTTGAACTACTTTAAAATCTTGTCAAGGTATGTACTCATTGAAAAAACTTATCAAGCGTCTCGATCTATCTCTATAGATCTTGATGCTCAATATGTAAGCAGCATCACCGAGGTCCTTCTTCGAAAAAACTCCTTTCAAATACTCCTTTATGCTTTACAGAATAATTCTACATTATTTCCGATCAATAATATGTCATTTACATATACTTATCAGAAATGCTGTAGTGCTCCCACTCACTTTTCTTGTAAATACAGGCTTCACCGCAAGTCTGTATAAAACTATATGCTTTGATCAACTTATCAAAGCGTATATTCCAACTCTGAGATGCTTGCACCAGTCCATAGATGGATCGCTGGAGCTTGCATATTTTGTTAACACCTTCAGGATCGACAAAACCTTCTAGTTGCATCGTATACAACTCTTCTTTAATAAATCCATTAAGGAATGTAGTTTTGTTTATCCATTTGCCGGATTTCATAAAATGCGGCAATTGCTAACATGATTCGGACAGACTTAAGTATAGATACGAGTGAGAAACTCTCATCGTAGTCAACACCTTGAACTTGTCGAAAACCTTTTGCGACAATTCTAGCTTTGTAGATAGTAACACTACTATCAGTGTCCGTCTTCCTCTTCAAGATCCATTTATTTTCTTTGGCTTGCCGATCATCGGGCAAATCCATCAAAGTCCATACTTTGTTCTCATACATGGATCATATCTCAGATTTCATGGCCTCTAACCATTTCGCGGAATCTGGGCTCATCATCGCTTCCTCATAGTTCGCAAGTTCGTCATGGTCTAGTAACATGACTTCCAGAACAGGATTACCGTACCACTCTGGTGCGGATCTCACTCTAGTTTACTTACGAGATTTGGTAGTAACTTGATCTGAAGTTACATGATCATCATCATTAGCTTCCTCACTAATTGGTGTAGTAGTCACAGGAACAGATTTCTGTGATGAACTACTTTCCAATAAGGGAGAAGGTACAATTACCTTATCAAGTTCTACTTTCCTCCCACTCACTTCTTTCGAAAGAAACTCTTTCTCTAGAAAGTTTCCGAACTTAGCAACAAAAAGTCTTGCCTTCGGATCTGTGATAGAAGGTGTATCCAACAGTTTCCTTTGGATATCCTATGAAGACACATTTCTCCGATTTGGGTTCGAGCTTATCAGGTTGAAGCTTTTTCACATAAGCATCGCAGCCCCAAACTTTAAGAAACGACAGCTTAGGTTTATTGCTAAACCATAGTTCATACGGTGTCGTCTCAACGGATTTAGATGATGCCCTATTTAATGTGAATGCAGCTGTCTCTAATGCATAATCCCAAAAACGATAGTGGTAGATCGGTAAGATACATCATAGATTGTACTATATCCAATAAAGTATGGTTATGACGTTCGGACACACCATTATGCTGTGGTGTTCCAGGTGGCATGAATTTGTGAAACTATTCCACACGGTTTTAACTGAAGGCCAAAACTCGTAACTCAAATATTTTACCTCTGCGATCATATCGTAGAACCTTTTTATTTTCTTGTTACGATGATTATCCACTTCACTCTGAAATTCTTTGAACTTTTCAAACGTTTCAGACTTATGTTTCATTAAGTAGATATACCCATATCTGCTTAAATCATCTGTGAAGTTCTGAAAATAATGATACTTGTCGCGAGCCTTAATATTCATCGGACCACATACATCAGTATGTATGATTTCCAACAAATCTGTTGCTTGCTCCATTGTTCCGGAGAACGGCGTTTTAGTCATCTTGCCCAAGAGGCATGGTTCGCAAGCATCAAGTGATTCATAATCAAGTGATTCCAAAATCCCATCAGCATGGAGTTTCTTCATGCGCTTTACACCAATATGACCTAAACGGCAGTGCCACAAATAGGTTGCACTATCATTATTAACTTCGCATCTTTTTGGTTTCAATATTATGAATATGTGTATCACTACGATCGAGATCCAATGAACTATTTTCATTGGTGTGTATGACCATAGAAGGTTTTATTCATGTAAACAGAACAACAATTGTTCTCTAACTTTAAATGAATAACCGTATTGCAATTAACATGATCAAATCATATTCATGCTCAACGCAAACACCAAATAACACTTATTTAGTTTCAACACTAATCCCGAAAGTATAGGTAGTGTGTGATGATGATCATATCAATCTTGGAACCACTTCCAACACACATCGTCACCTTGCCCTTTAACTAGTCTTTGTTCATTCTGCAACTCCCGTTTCGAGTTACTAAATTTTAGCAACTGAACTAGTACCAAATACTGAGGGGTTGCTATGATCACTAGTAAAGTACACATCAATAACATGTATATCAAATATACTTATGTTCACTTTGCCATCCTTCTTATCCGCCAATCACTTGGGGTAGTTCCGCTTCCAGTGACCAGTCCCTTTGCAGTAGAAGCACTTAGTCTCAGGCTTAGGACTAGACTTGGGCTTTTTCACTTGAGCAGCAACTTGCTTGCCGTTCTTCTTGAAGTTCCCCTTCTTTCCTTTTGCCCTTTTCTTGAAACTAGTGATCTTGTCAACCATCAACACTTGATGTTTTTCTTTGATTTCTACCTTCGCCGATTTTAGCATCGCGAAGAGCTTGGGAATATTTTCCGTTATCCCTTGCATATTATAGTTCATCACGAAGTTCTACTAACTTGGTGATGGTGACTAGAGAATTCTGTCAATCACTATCTTATCTGGAAGATTAACTCCCACTTGATTCAAGCGATTGTAGTACTCAGACTATCTGAGCACATGCTCACTAGTTGAGCGATTCTCCTCCATCTTTTAGCTATAGAACTTGTTGGAGACTTCATATCTCTCAACTCGGGTATTTGCTTGAAATATTAACTTCAACTCCTGGAACATCTCATATGCTCCATGACGTTCAAAACGTCTTTGAAGTCCCGATTCTAAGCAGTTAAGCATGGTGCACTAAACTATTTAAGTAGTCATCATATTGAGCTAGCAAAACGTTCATAACGTCTGCATCTGCTCCTGCAAAAGGTCCGTCACCTAGCGGTGCATCAAGGACAAAATTCTTCTGTGCAGCAATGAGGATAAACCTCAGATTACGGATCCAATCCGCATCATTGCTACTAACATTTTTCAACACAATTTTCTCTAGGAACATATCAAAATAAACACAGGGAAGCAACAATGCGAGCTATTGATCTACAACATAGATATGCTAATACTACCAGGACTAAGTTCATGATAAATTAAAGTTCAATTAATCATATTACTTAAGAACTCCCACTTAGAGAGACATCCCTCTAATCTTCTAAGTGATCACGTGATCCAAATCAACTAAACCATGTCCGATCATCACGTGAGATGGAGTAGTTTCAATGGTGAACATCACTATGTTGATCATATCTACTATATGATTCACGCTCAACCTTTCGGTCTCTGTGTTCCGAGGCCATATCTGTATATGCTAGGCTCGTCAAGTTAAACCTGAGTATTCCGCGTGTGCAACTGTTTTGCACCCGTTGTATTTGAACGTAGAGCCTATCACACCCGATCATCACGTGGTGTCTCAGCACGAAGAACTTTCGCAACGGTGCATACTCAGGGAGAACACTTCTTGTAATTTAGTGAGAGATCATCTTATAATGCTACCGTCAACCAAAGCAAGATAAGATGCATAAAAGGATAAACATCACATGCAATCAATATAAGTGATATGATATGGCCATCATCATCTTGTGCTTGTGATCTCCATCTTCGAAGCACCGTCATGATCACCATCGTCACCGGCGCGACACCTTGATCTCCATCATAGCATCGTTGTCGTCTCGCCAATCTTATGCTTCCACGACTATCACTACCGCTTAGTAATAAAGTAAAACATTACATCGCGATTGCATTGCATACAATAAAGCGACAACCATATGGCTCCTGCCAGTTGCCGATAACTCGGTTACAAAACATGATCATCTCATACAATAAAATTTAGCATCATGTCTTGACCATATCACATCACAACATGCCCTGCAAAAACAAGTTAGACGTCCTCTACTTTGTTGTTGCAAGTTTTACGTGGCTGCTACGGGCTTAAGCAAGAACTCATCTTACCTACGCATCAAAACCACAACGATAGTTTGTCAAATAGACTCCGTTTTAACCTTCTCAAGGACCGGGCGTAGCCACACTCGGTTCAACTAAAGTTGGAGAGACAGTCTTCCGCAAGCCATCTATGTGCAAAGCACGTCGAGGGAACCGGTCTCGCGTAAGCGTACGCGTAAGGTTGGTCCGGATCGTCTCGTTCAACAATACCGCTGAACCAAAGTATGACATGCTGGTAGGCAGTATGACTTGTATCGTCCACAACTCACTTGTGTTCTACTCGTGCAAATAACATCATAACCATAAAACCTAGGCTCGGATGCCACTGTTGGAGAACGTAGTAATTTCAAAAAAAATTCCTACGCACACGCAAGATCATGGTGATGCATAGCAACGAGAGGGGAGAGTGTTGTCTACGTACCCTCGTAGACCGAAGCGGAAGCGTTGACACAACGTAGAGGAAGTAGTCGTACGTTCTCCTCGCGGTCCAACCGATCACAGCACCGTTACTCCGGCACCTCCGAGTTCTTAGCACACGTTCAGCTCGATGACGATCCCCGGGCTCCGATCCAGCAAAGCGTCGGGGAAGAGTTCCGTCAGCACGACGGCGTGGTGACGATCTTGATGTGTTACCGGCGCAGGGCTTCGCCTAAGCACTACAACGATATGACCGAGGTGGAATTTGGTGGAAGGGGGCACCGCACACGGCTAAGGAACGATCCGTAGATCAACTTGTGTGTCTTTGGGGTGCCCCCTGCCCCCGTATATAAAGGAGCAAGGGAGGGGGTGGCCGGCCTAGGGTTAGGCGCGCCAGGGTGTGGAGTCCTACTAGGTTTCCAAATCCTAGTAGGAGTCCACCAAGAGGGGAGGAAGGGAGAAGGAATAGGAGGAGAAGGAGAGGTGGCCGGCCCCCTTTTCCCTAGTCCAATTCGGACTAGAGGGGAGGGGGGGCGCAGCAGCCCTTTTTTTTTCCTTTTCCCACTAAAGCCCATCAAGGCCCATTACTTCTCCCGTAATCCCGTAACTCCCCGGTACCTCCGAAAATACCCGAACCACTCAGAACCCTTCCGATGTCCGAATATAGTCGTCCAATATATCGATCTTTACGTCTCGACCATTTCGAGACTCCTCGTCATGTCCCCGGTCTCATCCGGGACTCCGAACTCCTTCAGTACATCAAAACTCATAAACTCATAATATAACTGTCATCGAAACCTTAAGCGTGCGGACCCTACGGTTCGAGAACAATGTAGACATGACCGAGACACATCTCCAGTCAATAACCAATAGCGGGACCTGGATGCCCATATTGGCTCCTACATATTCTACGAAGATCTTTATCGGTCAGACCGCATAACAACATACGTTGTTCCCTTTGTCATCGGTATGTTACTTGCCCGAGATTCGATCGTCGGTATCCAATACCTAGTTCAATCTCGTTACCGGCAAGTCTCTTTACTCGTTCCGTAATACATCATCTCGCAACTAACTCATTGGTTGCAATGCTTGCAAGGCTTTATGTGATGTGCATTACCGAGAAGGCCCTGAGATACCTCTCCGACAATCGGAGTGACAAATCCTCATCTTGAAATATGCCAACCCAATATGTACCTTCGGAGACACTCGTAGAGCACCTTTATAATCACCCAGTTACGTTGTGACGTTTGGTAGCACACAAAGTGTTCCTACGGCAAATGGGAGTTGCATAATCTCATAGTTAAAGGAACATGTATAAGTCATGGATAAAAGCAACAGCAACATACTAAACGATCGGGTGCTATGCTAATGGAATGGGTCATGTCAATCAGATCATTCAACTAATGATGTGATCTCGTTAATCAAATAACAACTCTTTGTTCATGGTTAGGAAACATAACCATCTTTGATTAATGAGCTAGTCAAGTAGAGGCATACTAGTGACACTCTGTTTGTCTATGTATTCACACATGTATTATGTTTCCAGTTAATACAATTCTAGCATGAATAATAAACATTTATCATGATATAAGGAAATAAATAATAACTTTATTATTGCCTCTAGGGCATATTTCCTTCACAATTTGCATATAAATCAAATACTACCACATATAATTCCTCCCAAATTACTAAAACCCACAATTAATCACTATATAAACCAATGCAAGAGCTAATCTAGCAATGAGAGATGAAAGGACAAAGTTGTTAACCTTTGTGATCATTTGAATGGATGGGGGCCTGCAAATCTTGATAAATTTGGGGCAAATTTTGTTATGAACTCGAGAGGAAGAAGGAAAGAACAGAGGAGAGGGAGAGGGGAAAGGGGGAAGAGCAGAGTGCTGGTGGACGAAGGGTTTATATAGGACGACCTTTAGTACCGGTTCGTGCCACGAACCGGTACTATAGGTGTTGGAGGGGCCCCACTCTGACAACATCCTGCCGCCACTTTCATTAGTATCGGTTTGTGGCACGATCCGATACTAAAGAGCTCCTCCCGCCTAGCCGTTGGAACCGGCACTAATGGACACATTAGTGCCGGTTCTGTTACAAACCGGGACTAATGTGTCTCACATTTGACCCTTTTCTACTAGTGAAGGGTCACGGTTTTAAGGGTTTGCTAGAGATGCTCTTAATGCTTCTTATACATAGTCTGCTGGTTGGATCCAATCCAATCCAATCCAACCATCATTTTTCAATAAATTGTTTACTGCTGCTGTTTTGTAGTAAGAAGACAATTATTGCTAGCTATTATATTCAGGTTTGGTCCCTTAATTTCACCATCAATCATTCGCGCGCACACACAAAATTCAATATCAACCCAGTCAAGTTCTTTTTTTCCAGATATACTCCCTCCGTTCCTAAATATTTGTTTTTTTAGACATTTCAAATGACTATTACATATGGATGTATGTAGACATATTTGAGAATGTAGATTCACTCATTTTGCTCCTTATGTAGTCACTTGTTGAAATGCCTAGAAAGACAAGTATTTAGGAACGGAGGGAGTACATACAGCCAAGTCTGTATGTCACTGCACGAGTTTAATAATGCACAACATAACCTCTCTATTTCCTGCTCATTTTATTTTCTTTACTTTTAAAGATGTGCTAAGTGAATATGAGCCGTAATATTGATGATCCAATGTGAGTGGCGGAACAAATTTTGTGCTTTGCAAAAATACTCAATTAGTGTGCTCATTTTCCAGGAAAAATTATGTTTACCATTGCATTAATTGCAATGCATACATGTATGACCATCAAATGACCAAGGACTTTTAATGCACTTAAGAGCATCTACAGGTGAAGACACCAAATCCGGCCCCTCAAGCACTACCGAGCACTCCTTATTTTGGTGTGTCAGCACCCGTGTATCTCAAATCCGACCCCTCATATTCATGCAACACACGCACGTATGAAAATAAACGTACGTAGATCAACTAACTAGCACCAAATCTACTTAAATCAGCATAATTTTAGCATAAACGATTATCGGACAACCAAAATATGCAGTTTCAGCCAGACAGTACATAAACATACGATAATAAAACTAAATTAAATGGGGAAGGGTGGAGAAAATCACCGTTTTCTCGCCGCCCCCTTCCCCTTGCGGTCGGCAGTGCTGCTTTGGCCGTCGGTGTAGGATTCAGCCGGCAGAGGGTCGTCGTCGAAGCTTGATCCATTGTCGGAGTCGTCTGATAGCTCTATATGCACCCCAGCAAGCCTCCGGAGCAAGCGCTCCTGCTCCTGGGCGTGCCTCCTCGCCTTCGCCTTCGCTGACGCCTCACGCTCCGACAACTCGATAGCGAGTCGGAGCGCTTTGGCGTTCTTCCGCCGGAGCCGCCGCGCATCTGACTCCGCCGTTGTCGGGGAGCGCTGGAGGACAATCGCGATGAGCGCGTCCTCGGGATCGACTGGCGCGCGCAATTGCCAGGCACCTCGTTGACGCGTCGCCCGTCGCCAGGGCCTCCCTCACACGTTGCCGCTCGTGCCATGCGGCCCACCCCTACGGATCGGGTGTCCTCGACCGGCTCGGTGCCGACGAGGGTACAAGCACTAAAGGTGCCCGTGGACGCCCTCCAGAGATACAATGGATGTGGTGGCGGGAGGGGGGACCTGGAGTGGGGCGGAGCGGGCGGCTCTCCCACTGGTGCTGCGCGTCGGACGGGGGGGGGGGGCAGCAACATCGCCCTCACTACGACAGTGGGAGAAGGGGGCGACGTGTCACTCCGTGAGCTGGCACCGCTGCTGCCACCCTGATCTAGACGGGAGTGGCGCAAAGCAATACTGAGAGCGACCACGTCAACGTCGCCGCCGGAGCAGGAGCCGCTACGGTCATCTGCCATGGATCAGAAGCGGAGAGGAAACGGCGGATTGAGAAGAGGAGAGCACGGAGAGAGTGGAGTGGACTGAGCGAACTGCGATCTAGGGTTTGTTGGAGGGGATATTTATGGGTCGGGGTTGGCTAGGCGGAACCCATATCCGCCCTATATTTGGCAGGATATGAGGGGTGCTGGGCAGCCCGGGCGTTTGAGACTGGTTTGAGGCATCCGCGTGGGTCATTTTTTTGTGACCGAGCCGTCCGCCCGGGCGCTTGACGCGGATTTGGGGTGCCTGGTTGTAGATGGTCTAACATCTCACCTAAGCGAGTAAATTGCACAAAACCACCACTTTGAAGGCAAGGTTTGCGAAAACCACTACAATACATTTTTTTTTGCAGAAAACATCATGTCTTCGGTAATCTTTTTGCAAAAGACACTGATCGGCGGATCGGGCTCAGTTAAGTGAGTTTATGACAGGTGGGGCCCGTTTTTTGCCTACGTGGCATGACTTTTTGTGCCAGATAGATTTTAATCTAAAATTACAAACTAGACCCTAGAATTTTACATAGACGCCCCTAAATCAAAAACAAAAAAGCAATTAGCCCCCGCTTCGACCACCTGGGGCCGGGATGCGGCCAGGGCAAAGCAGAGGGGCGCGGCGACCTGGCGGCCAGGCGCTGGTGAAGCCGGCCGCGCGGACAGAGCCGGGCCGACGCGGGGGGGGGGGGGAGCCGGCAGCCGGCGGTGGAGCAGGCGGCCACGGGCGCACCCGGCGGGCGCGACGAGCGGAGGCGGAGCCGGGCTGGCCGGGGAACCGACCACGCAGGCAGGCGGACGCCTGCGAAGGGCGCGGACAAGGGGCCCGGCCCGGGTGGAGCCGGCGTGCAGGAGGCGGCAGCGGCAAGCCGGGCGGCGCGGGACGAGGAGCCGGCGCGGAGCAGAGGCGACGCTCGCGGGCCGGGATGCGGGCACGAGCTGGTCTGGGGTCGTTGGAGGCCGATTTGACCGGATCCGGTGACGGGCGACGACGGCGGCGACCTGCATCCTGGGGAGGGAGCGGCGGCGGCCTGCATCCTGTGGAAGGAGGTGGCAACGTCTTGCGTCCTGCGGCGGGAGGCGACGGCTGCGGCCGTGGAGGTAGAGGCGGCGGCCCGCGTCTTGCGTAGGGAGCGTCGACGGCCGTGGAGGGAGCAGTGGCGGAGACCTGCGTCGCGCGGAGGGAGGGGCGGCGGTGGCCCGTGGAGGGAGCAGCGGCGGGCATGCTAGTCGGCTGCGGAGCCCATGGGGAGGGTCTGGGCTGCATGGGGAAAAAAGTTGAGGAACTTTTTTGCTTTAAACCCAAACCGTTACGCCACGTAAGCAAAAACAGGGACCCATATGTCATAAGCGCGCTAAAACGACTCTAATCCGCCGATCAGTGGTTTTTGCAAAAAGATTACTGAAGACATGGTGTTTTCTGTAAAAAAAAATGTATTGTAGTGGTTTTCGCAAACCTTGCCTTGAAAGTGGTGGTTTTGTGCAATTTACTTCACCTAAGCACCAATGAATTGAAAGAGGCCTTAACGCTATAATGACCACTAAATATATTTCTTGTAAGTGGGAGCATCATAAAATTTCTCATGAAGATAAACCTTGAGACTTTGATCAGTAACCATGAGGCCATGATGATAAGCCTTCAGACCTTTATCAGTAACCCCTATAAGGGTACACCACCATAAATCAAGAGTACTATCCTCTCTTTCCTTTCTTTGAGCAAACCAACCGCGGTAGGAACTAGCTTGGCGGGCCTGAACAAATTTGAGGTGCACCGAAGGTTCTTTCACACCGATCTTTCTTATCTACCCTTAACTAGAAGCACTTATGCATCTACGGTTCTCTGCATAGTTACCAAAGTGATAGCTCAAGTTACCAGAAAGCAACAAGTGTCAAGTGTCATATCAGTGGAGTCTGAACCCAACTCCACGCACCAGACACAACATTCTTGGGTGACGGCATACCCATGCATTTTGTTGCACAGGCAGTATGTTCGCCAAAAGAAACTTTCCGAATGAATCTTTCGTGACGACTGTGCTTTTGTAGTGTGTACTTGCGTAACCATAGCACTCAGGAGCCTGCCACAACGTGCAACTTGATTCATGCCTATCCAGCTGCAGGCCATTTACTTGGTTGCCGCAAGGAAACCACCAACTCGTGTCTGTCAGCCAACATCTGGGAGTCCAAAATCATTGATCTTGTAATATTGTTGGGACCGCCTATAGATCAGGCGTGAAAAATAATACTCCCTCCGTTCCTAAATACTCCGTATGTAGTCCAATAACATCTGGGAGTAGAAGTCATTTTAAAGATTTCAATAAGCGACTACATACAGAGCAAAGTGAATGAATCTACGCTCTAAAATATGTCTATATATATATTCATATGTAGTTTGTATTGAAATCTTCAAAAAAGACTTATATTTAAAAATAGAGGGAGTAATTTCATCGATTCTGTTTGAACCGTTGGATCTCGATCAAACGTCATCCCATCTCGGCCCCGGGGTTACATGCAGGCTAAATGGCAAAGCTGCTTGGAATCTCATAACATTGGGAGTCTTACCTACTCTATGTGACAACTCTCTCGTCAAGTCGCCGTATGGTCATCTGATCAATCAATGAGATAAAGAGGCTTAAGGCTGGGCAGGAGTTTGTTCCGCCTAGCTAGATCCCAGAATAGGGTTTCACTATCCAACTAAGGCCTTGTTTGGTTGGGCTGTGGATTCTAAAAGCAGCTGTGGAAAAACAGCTGTGGAAAATCTGATGTGAAAAATATGTAGATTATTTGACAAACCAGTTGATACAACTTTTTCAGATTTTGGCCTGCAGCGGAATCAGATTTTAGAAAAGCACATCCTGGGCTGCTTTCGCTTTTGGTTCAGATTTTGGCAGCGGATTTTTGAGATCAGATTCTGCTGGGTTCGCCCTTCGGTATAGATTCTGCTGCGCGGCAGCGGAATCCGTCGATAAAAGTTGAACCAAACAGAGCCTAAATATGCTCATATGGCTTGCAGCATCACTTGTTGGTTCCAGTGAGGGCCCCTTTCATTCACGATCTTGTATTAGCAGACTATAAGAACAACTCCAACGGGCCGACCCAAACGGACGGCGCATTTGTCCGTTTTTTGTCCATTTGTGTCGGCCGCCCGGCCGGCGTTCGTCCAGTTTTGCATTTGTGTCGGCAGTGCGCCCAACGCGCCAACACATATGTGCCGGTGTGGCCGGCTGGCCGCCCAATTGTACATTGACTTGCATTCAACATATTATCAAATGAAAATGTTTAGTCTGACCGCCCAAATAAATAGTATAGTTTTACAAGCCAAATACAAATAAAAATGTTTCACATAGTTTTGCAAACGAATAAAAGAAGATACATCTGTTGGTTGCCAACATGAACCCACATATGCTCAACCAAATCATTTTACAGTTGCACGTGAGTTTCCCAATCACGCATGTCTTCATGAAATTGAGTGAACTGCTCAAATGTTGCCGCTGCTCCATGCTCAGGCACAACATTCTCACCCTGAAACTGAAAGCCTTGATCGTACAGACGTCCGGGACGCTCGTTTTCTATGATCATATTGTGCATGATCACACAAGCAGTCATCACCTCCCACAATTTTTGCGTGCTCCAAGTATTAGCAGGATACCGAATGATGCCCCATCGAGATTGCAAAACGCTAAAGGCACACTCGACATCCTTTCTAGCACTCTCTTGCTCTTGGGCAAATCTTTTCCTTTTCTCTTCGACGGGGTTGGGTATTGTCTTGACAATAGTGGTCCACTGAGGATAGATACCGTCACCGAGATAGTACCCTTTGTCGTAGTTGTGGCCGTTGACAGTAAAGTTCACCGGTGGGTTGTTGCCTTCGACAAGCCTAGCAAACACCGGCGAGCGCTGAAGCACGTTGATATCATTGTGTGATCCAGCCATGCCAAAGAAAAAGTGTCAGATCTAGAGATCTTGAGACGCCACGGCCTCTAGTATGACAGTGCAAGCCCTGACATGTCCCTTATACTGCCCTTGCCAAGCAGAAGGGCTCCCAGTGCATGCAGTCTATGTTGCCAAGCATCCCCAGGAATCCCCTGTTGGCATTCATCACCAACAAACGGGCTGTATCTTCAGCTGTCGGCTCTCTCAAATACCCAGGGCCAAACACATCAATAACAGCCTTGCAGAACTTATACATGGACTCTAGGCACGTAGACTCGCTCATACGGATGTACTCGTCAATAAGATCACCGCGCACTCCGTATGCAAGCATTCAGATGGCGGCAGTGCATTTCTGATAAGAGGAGAAACCAATCTTGCCGAAGGCATCCTCTTTGCACTCGAAGTAGTCATCATAGCCGACCACTCCCTCTCTAATACAGTTGAAAACATGCCTACTCATACGGAGTCGGTGCCGGAATTTGTGATGTTTGAACAACGGGTTTGTTGTATCAAAGTAGTCCTTCCAGAGAAGGAAATGCCCGCTCTCTCGGTTGCGACTCAACGCCGGAAGGTGGCCCGAAATGGAGCCACGGAACAGCGGCCGCTGGCTGTTGAGGTGGTGATGGACCAACACGGCAGCCAATATCTCCTCCTCGTCGTCGGACGATGAATCGTCGGAGTCGCAAAGGAAATTGTGGAAAAAGAACTCGTCGGCGGAGTCCATTTCGTACCTTGGCAAACTGTCGAACAGCTTACGGGCGTCGACGAAGGAGACGGCTGGCGAGGGGAGTCGCGGCGCCCACAGACCAGCTAGCTGCCCTGCCGGCGTCCGACGAGCGTGTCGGTCGGATGTGGCAGGGGCTGCGAGGCAGCTTCTTGGTCGCGGGCGGCTATGCGGTGGGGGAAGCGGCGGTGGGAAGCAATTTGCTCCCCAGCGGCAAAACGGCGACGGAGGGCGACGGGGGGGGGGGGGGGGGGGAGGGGCGGCGTTGCTGGGCGGATGTGGAGGCGGCGGCAGCTGGAAGATTCGTCGGAAAAAATGGGCGGCGGCGGCGGCAACAGAGGAGGCGGAAGGGTTGCTTGTTGGCCGCAGGATAAGACAGGAGGCCAATGTGCCACAGACCAGCGGGTCCGGGGACAGGAGTAGGCGAGTGCGCGCGTCCGTCGCGTGTCCACGCCGACGCAAATCCGGCTCAAAATTGGGCCGAAAATGGGTCGCCCGCGGACGAAAAACGGACGCGCATCCGTTTGGGTCGACGCGTTGGGCCACCTTTTGTGTCCGCGCCGACCCAAACGGACGGCCGCGGACGAAATGGGTGACCCCATTGGAGTTGCTCTAACTCTCGCTTGAAAATAACAAGGGCGCAAGGGAAGTGTGGCATCTTGGAGGGTCGTTTTAAAGCAAGATCAAGCCAAGTGTGGCATCTTGGAGGGTCCTTTTGAAGCAAGATCTTAACAATGTGTGCAACCGAATAAAGGATACCAAGGTTCAGATTCTACAAGAGTGGATTCTTAATAATCTTTTAAAAAATTATGATGTTGCCAAAACAGGGTATTTGGTAGTGTTTTTAGCTTTGTTCTCGCTTTGTAATTAACCATATGTATATATATTTTGATAATGAGCAGAAAATCACAATAGAACAAGCGAACAAAATAGCAAGGCCGCTTGGAATCTCATAACATTGATACACTTAAAATTATAGACAAGTGGAAAGGCAAATCACATCACTCTCCGAGATGGACAGACATGTAGCAGTACTAGTGACAAATAAGTGTAGCATATCGATCAATCACACATCGTAAAACAAAAATGCGAGCCACTAGCCCTTCTGGCGGCTAATGCTGGTGGGTCGTGTGCTTGGAAAGCAGAAATTTCACGGACAACAGCACGAGATTCCTAGCAGAAAACCTCCATTCCGACGGGGCCGTAGTGCGTGCGTCGTGGACGACGACGACCTACGTCTTCTCATGACAAGGCCTCAAGGGCACAGATTATTTGAGTTCCCAGTCCATCAAACTGCACTAGCCGATCCAGCTCCACGTCCGTTGGAGGCCGACCTCATCCCATCATCATATCCGGCGGCGGTAGCAGCTCCTTGCAGGACGCTCGCGCCGTCTGGTCCCTTGGAGGCCACCGGCAGCGCCGCCTTGGCGTCCGCCTCCTGCTCCTGCGTCTCCTTGTGCTTGCCCCAGAGCACGGCGTAGAGCCCGACCACGATCACCACGGCGCCCAGCACGGCCCCGAGGTATATCTTCTCGGACAGGATGAAGGACCCCATGACGGCCACGATGATCATCATCAGCGGGCTGAACGCCGACGCGAACACCGGCCCCGTCTTCTGGATCACCAGCCCCTGCACGTAGTACGCGATGCTCGACGTCACGATGCCCTGCAAAATATCAGCAAATTAAAACTGGTCAAGAAATGGTAATGGAACTGCAGAGATCATGGCGAAGAAATGGACAATGGTAAGTGATCGTACCGCGTAGGCGGCGGCGAGGAGGTTCATGTCGAAGCCGATGGTCCAGACGGAGACGCGGCGCTCCATGACGAAGGTGACGGCGATGGCCTGGAGGGTGCCGATGAAGCAGATGAGCGTGGTCAGGGAGAGCTGCGCGGTGTACTTCCTGATGGTGTGGGTCTGCAGGATGAAGAGCGAAGCCCAGGCGAGGGTGGCGATGATGATGAAGAGGGAGCCCAGAAACCATTCCCTCGCGGTGGGGTCGACGCCGGCGGCACCCGGGGCCTCGCCGCCGCTGGGCTGCGCGTGGCCGTTGGTCCATGGCAGGTGCATGAGCGGGCCCTTGTAGAGCGTCATGAGCATCGCGCCGGCCACAGTCACCACCGTCCCGAAGACCTTGGCCTGGCACCGCACCTTCTTCAACTCTATCTTCTCCATCCTATGTACCGAACATCATGCAAAACGTTAGCAATGGTTTCTCGTTCCACGTGCGCATGTATATGCATATGATGCACGGCATGCAAAGTAAGCTGGTAGTGAAATTGCACCTGAAGATCACCGCCATGACGAAGGTCATCGCCGGCAGGATGTTGCTCATCGCGCAGGCGAACGTCGGGCCGGTGTACTTCAGCCCCACGTAGTAGAAATTCTGATCGATCACCGGTCTGCAGTAAAGAAATCGAGAACGGGGGTAAGATGGGCGTGTCATTTCAGACATGCATCTCAGGTGATTTTTGCAGGTAGCTAGCTTGGCATGCACTAACCCGAGTAGCGCAAGGACGAAGATTTGGAAGAAGATGGACCACGTCATCTTCGGCCTCACCTTCCTGCCATTTCATGTCAAGTTTCACAAGTTAGATAAAAATACCACTAATACATGCGTACACTAGTAATTGAGTAGCTAGGTAGCCACCGTACCTCTCGATGAAGAGAGCGAAGGGTGCAATGGCGAGTGTGGCGAAGGCGTGCCGGTACACGACGAGCACGTAGTGGCTCATCCCGCCGTTGAGGGAGACCTTGGTAAGGACGTTCATGCCGGCGTAGCCAAACTGTAGGGAGATCATGGCGATGTATGGCTTGGCCCTGTCCATGAAACCGCCGCAGAAAGCCATGGCGATCGACCAAACTGTTCCTTGTTTCAACTTTCCCTAGCTAGATATACAGCAGCTGCTTGTTTTCTTGAAAGGTGGCAATGGCAGGGTGTGTTCAGAACTCAAAGATCGAGTGAAGCAAGGGAGTGTGAGCTGAAATGGAAGAGGCTTGGCCACTATATATAGGGGTTAGGGGTGGGGATGGGGATATAACTTGCACCATTATTTGGGTGATATGGGTCCAAGGTGACGAGACGGCATCGTATATTCCAGAAGTGTAGCATGCAGGAGCACAGCGGATCCGATTCGAAATAAAACACAAGCACAGCTGATCCGCTTAATTAGTGGCTGCCGAGTGGAATTCCTCCGGCCATTTTTTACGTTAAAAAGGAGCACAAGAATCTTTTTATTGCTAATGGGCGCAACGTACGTGGAGCAGTGAAAACGTTTGTATAAGATTCTGAATGTGACGGCCTACTGCCTGAGCTTAGCTGAACTAACAGTGCATCCTCTCTCCCGTTCAAAAAAAAACAGTGCATCCTCTCTCGTTTTTTTTTCCGGGAAAGTAACAGTGCATCTGGTGCTTAATTAACTATGCAAAGCTTTAAGCTGCGTGATGATGATCAGCGTCATTTGTGTGGAATATGTATGGTGCTGCGTGGAGATACTGGCACCGGCACGTGGCCTATGGTTAGTGGGCCTAGGCAGACCTCCAATACTTCCATATTTACAAAAGTTGCGGTTTTTTCAGATTACATTGAAGGTATGGATCCAATGGACTTGAGGGGGCCAAAAACTATTGTTGTTTCACCTCTGTTGTGGTATGCCACACTTCCTTAACATACATAATATGGCTCATCTGTCATAAACTTGTATTTTTGCTAAATCCTGTAATAGTCATGGCTATTGTTGTTTCACCTCTGTTGTGATATGCCACACTTCCTTAACATACATAATATGGCTCATCTGTCATAAACTTGTATTTTTGCTAAATCCTGTAATAGTCATGGCTATTGTTGTTTCACCTCTGTTGTGATATGCCACACTTCCTTAACATACATAATATGGCTCATCTGTCATAAACTTGTATTTTTGCTAAATCCTGTAATAGTCTAGGCTATCCTATTTTTTGCACAACACTTTTTTTTCAGTACAAATTTTGTACTCTCTTGAAACAACCAGTGTCGGTGCCCTTTGTACAAAACCCACACACCTGGCGCTCGAGAACATCAAAGTTTGTTGAAAAGTAATATTAATGACTTATTACTTAGTTATTGGACCATTTTCAGTATTTTTTTTAGCTTGCTACTAAGAAATGAGAGAAAAAATTGCCAAAAAAAGGAAATGAGCGAAAAAAAAGGCATTCCTAACAACATTTTCCTCCTTTAAATAACAATGTTTTTTCTTCGCCTTGGTACTTGACAATAATTAACTATTGTATGTGTGCAATGTGCTCGATGGTGATTGGAAATCTCGAACAAGGTTTGTACTTATTTCTTATATCAAAGGTTGTTATTTCTTCTTTGATAAACAACCTTGATGCGGGTTGAGGGAAGCTCTGGCGCCGCCTGGTAACAACAGCATAGGGTAAGTCAATTGGTAGATGATCGCGAGTAGTTTTTTTTATGATGGTTATGTTTATGTTTTTTTAGGATAGTTATGTTATGTTTTTGTAGCGTCATGTTGTTAGCTTTGTAATCATGCACTGCTCTACTTTGTACTATTCTCTCCCTTCTGTTCTTAATGAAGCGGCACACACAACGCTTGCATGTTCTGGAAAAATAATGGTAAACGCTGTTCTGGAAAAACAATGGTAAACGTTTGGTATTTGTAGTCCTCCCCCCCCCCCCCCCCCCTCGCGCACACACAGACACACACTTTTTGTTCTCATATCATGAAAACTCTATTCATCAACGTCTCATAAATTGTAGACGTGGACTATTGAAGGTGCTATGAGGATCTTGGATTGTTAGGAGGTTTCCTTTTGTAGGAGGCAATAAAGCATACTAGAATTTGATTGTTTTATGGGGAATTTGAGTTTTCAAGTAGGAGTGTGTAGAAATGCATAGTCACCTGTTGACTCTTTTGCACACTCCATGTTATCAAGAGTTCACACAAAAACTAGGGTTGTGTTTGGTGTTGTATCTGCACGAAGAGCCAACTTTTAAGAAAAACTTGGTCAAACAATGGCACTGATAGATGTTGACTATAGCTCCGACTCACCAATAGTTATTTTTATTAACTCTCCATTGCTTGAACATTTGTATTATTAACTCTCCTCTCTATCAGACGAAGATGACATCTTCGTGTATACCCCATTGAAGGCATCATCTTGGAGCCACTGATCATTGTTTGTCCATTGACATCTCGTCCGGAGTGTGGATGGCCGGTTCGAGATACAATTGCTATATCGTTGTTCCTCCTAGAGCAAGAGGAGCACTTTCTCTTTGCTTTTCCTGATCTCTACCAAAATAAAAACTGACGTGGCGGTAACTCTTTAACGGCGAGGAATGCATGCATGCATGTTGCTGGAAATGCTGACTTTGTTGGCTACTACCTAATGAACACAGCTAGCTCCCATTTTACATGGAAAAGAAAGCACATGCACGGCTTCAAGTGAGAGCAAATTATGGAACTGTCTGATGCTAAAGAACGACGCACAATGCTAGCGGAACTAATTCATGGACCTGAGTGATGTACTTGCAGCTAGCTGTGTTCATATACATCTCTAATCAAGATAGAACTACAACTTGATGGTCGACCTTTCTTCAGGAGTGCATGGACGCTAGTGGCAGTGTCACGTACGCACAAGCACAACCCTCTTAGAGAAATGCACTGTAGGAGTACATTATATGGCGAGCGCGCGGCTGCGGAAAGCCACGTCCATATCGAAGCAGAGACAAAAGGGAGGAAGCTTCAAGTGGTGTCCATGGCGGAAAGCGAAGGAGATGGCATCTCCCGACCAGTTGTTGCTTAACAATTGATAGATCCCGCTTCAATTACATCCAATAAGTTCTCTTGCAGGAGTTCTCAACAATAATTTCTACTTTCGCTTTGGCACTCGCGTTTGTATCTTGACACGCCCCAAATATCTTGACATGTCTAGGGCTCTTGCTCAGTGCACATTATATATGTACAGTAGGACATCAAAACCGATTCAACTTGCTGCGTGCCTTGCTCAACTTTCTGTGCACTACCACCAGTATGTACAAAGACACTCTTATGATATACTCCCTCCGTTCCGAAATATTTGTCTTTGTAGCCATCTCAAATGGACTACAATATACGGATGTACGTAGACATGTTTTAAAGTGTAGATTCACTCATTTTGCTTTGTATGTAGTCACTTGTTGAAATCTCTAGAAAGACAATTATTTAGGAACGGAGGGAGTATATCGCATTAACTAATCTTTGGCTTAATTACATAGGGAAATGAATCATGAGTCCATTCTCAATTTCATAGGGAAATGTTTTCTCTAGCTAGACCAGAATTTTTCTTCCGCCCCGCAAGCATCTTCGAGATGTGAAAGAAAACAAGCTTGACAGCCAAAACGATTTCTAGTCAACCAGGGAACGACACGCAACGCGAGTATCCTCATCCCTCGACCATGTTGTCTATTGCATGTCATCTTTATATAAGGTTTCATTTCCTGTATTTTTTCTTTAGATATTTACAAAACTCAATTATTATTATTTTAACTAATTAAAAAATAATTCAAAGATTAAAATAATCATTTAGTGACCATTTAAAAATCAATCCGACACATATATTACCTATTCTAATATTTTCATTACAAACGTATTTCACTAACATATAATTCTATAATTTCATCAACTTACAACTAGCATATATTTCAATATCAACTATTCCAGAAAAATCTTTATTATATATTTTAATATTTAATTAACATATATTTTAAAACTTTGAGAGAACGCATATTTCAATAATCTGAAAACATAGGAACATATATTTCAATAATGTTAATATTTCAAAAAATTGAACTACTTTTAGAACACATATTTGATTATTTTTTTAAATAGAGACATATTTCAGTAATTTTTGTAACATTTCAAAAAGGTCAATAACTTATATTTTACATAATTTTAGTGACTACTTCAATAATTTCATATATTTCACTGTTTTCATACACAAAAAAGCAGTTATTGCACTAATTAAAAACTATTTTAGTTATTTCACTAATTTTAGAAACACTAATTTCATTTATTTTCATATATTTATGGAAAATAAAATCACATTTCACATATCGCAATCCATTTTTCAGAAATTGCACATATAATAAACCATATTTCACATACCGGAACCATATGTTGGCAGCAGCAATAATTTTATATGCATATTACAATATTTCACATTCTCTGTTTGCTCTAGCTGCTAGAGCGAGAAACCATATTTCACATACTGGAACCATATTTCAGTGCCATATAGTTTTTTTTTTAATTTGTAGTTTTCATCTACTTCTATTCCCATTATCTAGATCACCACCTAAATAATGCCTCATAACTCAACTGCATAATTTCAAATATGAAATTGCTTACCACACATAGCATGTGGTTTTAGTGCCATATAGCTGTTACTAGCTGCTAGAGCGAGAGGAGCACTCTCTGTTTGCTCTTCCTGTCTACGAAGTACGAACTAATAGGAAATTAAAAACAAGACGTGACGGCAACTCTTTAACGGTGAGGGATGCATGCATGTTGCTGCAAATGATGACTTTTTTGCTCCTACCTAATGAACACAGCTAGCTCTCATTTTCCATGGAAAAGAAAAGCACATGCACGGCTTCAAGCGAGAGCAAATTATGGAACTGTCTGACGTTCCTTTCTGATCGCTAAAGAACGACGCACCATGCTTGCGGAACTAATTCAAGGACGACTTGAGTGATGTACTAGCAAGCTAGCTGTGTACTCCCTCCGTTCCACAATACATGCCTTTCATTTATCAAAATCTAGATGTATCTAGACATGTGTTAGTATATAGGTACATCCATTTTTGGACAAATGAAAGTCAAGTATTTTGGAACGGAGGGAGTACATATCAATTTGATGAGAGCAACAACTTGATGATGGATCGATCGCGATGGCGTCTCTGCCGGGTACGGTGAGGGTAACCTTTCTTGTTTCTTCAGGAGTGCATGGACGGTAGTGGCAGGGTCAGGTACGCACCAGCACAACCCTCTTAGAGACATGTACTTATGTACTCCCTCTGTCTAGTACATTATTGTGGCGAGCGCACGGCTGCGGAAAGCCACGTCCGTCTAGAAACAGAGACAAAATCCAAGTGGTCTCCATGGCGGAAAGGAAAGCGAAGGAGATGGCATCTCCGAACCAGTTGTTTTGCCTAACAATTGATAGATCCAGCTTCACTGCCCTAGCAGAGCTAGCAAAAGTCATGCATCGATCCAAAAGTTCTTAGCAGAGTCGTCCACAAGGAGTGCTCAACTCTTATGCCTGATCGCACTGCATGCACCTGGACATCTCCGTCCCCGGCGCCGACAGCCGCGGTGGCAGCAGATGATAAAGGCAAAACAGCTCCGACCAATAATTTCTACTTTCCCTTTAGCTATAGGTGTCACTCAGTCATTCACGCACTCACGCGTGTATCTCGACACACCCCAAGTATCTGGACATGTCTAGGGTTCTTGGTCAGTGCATATTGGATGTACGAGTACATTAGAACACCAAAACCAATTCAACTTGCTGCGTACACTATCAGTATCTACTCAGACAGCATGCAGGTCTACACGTTTGCAAATGGATCGCATCATCTAATCGTCAGCTTACAAAAGTATCATTACATAATCATGAAAACTTATGACTCCATTCTCAATTTCATAGAGAAATTTTTGTTGAACCTGGGTTCAGTTAGACCAGAAAATTTTCGCGCCGTGAGCATCTTCAGATGTGAGAGAAACAAGCTGAATAGCCAAAGTGATTTAGACAACCAGGGAACGACATGGCAAGGAGTATCCTCATCACTCGACCATATTGACTATTATTGTATTTTCATCTATATATGCAGTTTCATTTCTGGTATTTTTTCTGCATGGAATTAAAAAAACACAAATAATATTATTTTAACTAATTAACAAACTAAAATAATTCAAAGATTTATAAAATCAAAATAATCATATAGTGACCGTTTCAAAAAAACTGTAAGTATTTCAATGACTATTTTCAAAATAATTTTTTCAATGACTATTCCATAATAAATACTCCAGTTACAACTTAAAATATAATACAACAACATTTCATCATAAATTCTGAAAGATCATCTATATAATTTTATTAACACACATTCCAAAAAATTGATTGCAAATGTATTTCACTAACATATATTTCAATAATTCCATGAACATATAGTTAACTAACATATATTTCAATAGCAACTACTTTAGAAAAATCATATATTTTAACAATTTAACTAACATATATGTTAAAAATTCAGAATGCATACTTCAATAATCTAAAAAAATAAAAACATATATTTCTATAATTTTAACATTTCATTAACTAAAAATATTTTTATAACACATATTTCAACAATTCAAATAAACAATTAGCGACATATTTTAAGTATTTTTTAGCATTTTAAAAAGTTAACATAACTTATATTTTAAATAATTCTACTGACTATTTTCAATTATTTCATAGTTTTGTACCCAAAATATTTCTGCTTTTTAACACAATATAGACGCAGGCGCTCATATATACGCGCATATACTCATCCCTATGAACACGCATGCACACCCTACCCCTATGAGCAACTTCAAGAGACTGAGCCGAAGTCACCAAATGTGCCTCGTAGTCGACGGGAACGTCTACTCCTACTGAACGCGCATCGCCAGGAATTCTAAAATAAATGCGAGTACCAGGATTTGAACTCTGGTGGCTGTAGATACCACTCTCCACTAACCATTCAACTATAGGTTGGTTCGCCCTAATTTTTTTTTGTTGGGGAACGTAGTAATTTCAAAAATTTCCTACGCACACGCAAGATCATGGTGATGCATAGCAACGAGAGGGGAGAGTGTTGTCTACGTACCCTCGTAGACCGAAGCGGAAGCGTTGACACAACGTAGAGGAAGTAGTCGTACGTCTTCCCGATCCGACCGATCCAAGCACCGAACGGAGGGCACCTCCGAGTTCTGCACACGTTCAGCTTGATGGCGCACCCCGGGCTCCGATCCAGCAAAGCTTCGGGGGGAGTTCCGTCAGCGTGGTGACGATCTTGATGTTCAACTGTTGCAGGGCTTCGCCTAAGCACCGCTACAATATGACCGGGGTGTAATATCGTGGAGGGGGGCACCGCACACGGCTAAGGAACGATCACGAGGATCAACTTGTGTGTCTATGGGGTGCCCCTGCCCCCGTATATAAAGGAGTGGAGGAGGGGAGGGCCGGCCCTCTCTATGGCGCGCCCTAGGGAAGTCCTACTCCCACCGGGAGTAGGATTCCCCTTTTCCTAGTCCAACTAGGAGTCCTTCCAAGTATTAGGAGTAGGAGACAAGGAAGGGGAAGAGGGAAGAGAAGGAAGGAGGGGGCGCCGCCCCTCCCCTTAGTCCAATTCGGACTAGTCAATGGGGGGGCGCGCGGCCTGCCTCTCCCTCTCCCCTAAAGCCCAATAAGGCCCATATACTTCTTCCCCCGTATTCCCGTAACTCCCCGGTACTCCCGAAAATACCCGAATCACTCAGAACCTTTCCGATGTCCGAATATAGTCGTCCAATATATCGATCTTTACGTCTCGACCATTTCGAGACTCCTCGTCATGTCCCCGATCTCATCCGGGACTCCGAACTCCTTCGGTACATCAAAACTCATAAACTCATAATATAACTGTCATCGAAACCTTAAACGTGCGGACCCTACGGGTTCGAGAACAATGTAGACATGACCGAGACACGTCTCCGGTCAATAACCAATAGCGGAACCTGGATGCTCATATTGGCTCCCACATATTCTACGAAGATCTTTATCGGTCAGACCGCATAACGACATACGTTGTTCCCTTTGTCATCGGTATGTTACTTGCCCGAGATTCGATCGTCGGTATCTCAATACCTAGTTCAATCTCATTACCGGCAAGTCTCTTTACTCGTCCTGTAATACATCATCCCGCAACTAACTCATTAGTTGCAATGCTTGCAAGGCTTAAGTGATGTGCATTACCGAGAGGGCCCAGAGATACCTCTCCGACATTCGGAGTGACAAATCCTAATCTCGAAATACGCCAACCCAACAAGTACCTTCGGAGACACCTGTAGAGCACCTTTATAATCACCCAGTTACATTGTGACGTTTGGTAGCACACAAAGTGTTCCTCCGGTAAACGGGAGTTGCATAATCTCATAGTCATAGGAACATGTATAAATCATGAAGAAAGCAATAGCAACATACTTAAACGATCGAGTGCTAAGCTAACAGAATGGGTCATGTCAATCACATCATTCTCCTAATTATGTGATCCCGTTAATCAAATGACAACTCATGTCTATGGCTAGTAAACTTAACCATCTTTGATCAACGAGCTAGTCAAGTAGAGGCATACTAGTGACACTCTGTTTGTCTATGTATTCACACATGTATTATGTTTCCGGTTAATACAATTCTAGCATGAATAATAAATATTTGTCATGAAATAAGGAAATAAATAATAACTTTATTATTGCCTCTAGGGCATATTTCCTTCAGTCTCCCACTTGCACTAGAGTCAATAATCTAGTTCACATCGCCATGTGATTTAACACCAATAGTTCACATCACCATGTGACCAACACCCAAAAGGGTCTACTAGAGTCAATAATCTAGTTCACATCGCTATGTGATTAACACCCAAAGAGTACTAAGGTGTGATCATGTTTTGTTTATGAGAGAAGTTTAGTCAACGGGTCTGCCACATTCAGATCCGTATGTATTTTGCAAATTTCTATGTCAACAATGCTCTCACGGAGCTACTCTAGCTAATTGCTCCCACTTTCAATATGTATCCAGATTGAGACTTAGAGTCATCTAGATCAGTGTCAAAACTTGCATCGACGTAACCCTTTACGACGAACCTTTTGTCACCTCCATTATCGAGAAAGATATCCTTATTCCACTAAGGATAATTTTGACCGCTGTCCAGTGATCTACTCCTAGATCACTATTGTACTCCCTTGCCAAAATCAGTGTAGGGTATACAATAGATCTGGTACACAGCATGGCATACTTTATAGAACCTATGGCCAAGGCATAGGGAATAACTTTCATTCTCTTTCTATCTTCTGCCGTGGTTGAGTTTTGAGTCTTACTCAATTTCACACCTTGTAACACAGGCAAGAACTCTTTCTTTGACTGTTCCATTTTGAACTACTTCAAAATCTTGTCAAGGTATGTATTCATTGAAAAAACTTATCAAGCGTCTTGATCTATCTCTATAGATCTTGATGCTCAATATGTAAGCAGCTTCATCGAGGTTTCTCTTTGAAAAACTCCTTTCAAACACTCATTTATGCTTTGCAGAATAATTCTACATTATTTCCAATCAACAATATGTCATTCACATATACTTATCAGAAATGTTGTAGTGCTCCCACTCACTTTCTTGTAAATACAGGCTTCACCGCAAGTCTGTATAAAACTATATGCTTTGATCAACTTATCAAAGCGTATATTCCAACTCCGAGATGCTTGCACCAGTCCATAGATGGATCGCTGGAGCTTTCATATTTTGTTAGCACCTTTAGGATTGACAAAACCTTCTGGTTGCGTCATATACAACTCTTCTTTTAATAAATCCATTAAGGAATGCAGTTTTGATTATCCATTTGCCAGATTTCATAAAATGCAGCAATTGCTAACATGATTCGGATAGACTTAAGCATAGATACGAGTGAGAAACTCTCATCGTAGTCAACACCTTGAACTTGTCGAAAACCTTTTGCGACAATTCTAGCTTTGTAGATAGTAACACTACTATCAACGTTCGTCTTCCTCTTGAAGATCCATTTAATCTCAATGGCTCGCCGATCATTGGACAAGTCAATCAAAGTCCATACTTTGTTCTCATACATGGATCTCATCTCAGATTTCATGGCCTCAAACCATTTCGCGGAATCTGGGCTCATCATCGCTTCCTCATAGTTCGTAGGTTCGTCATGGTCAAGTAACATGACCTCCAGAATAGGATTATCGTACCACTCTGGTGCGGATCTCACTCTGGTTGACCTACGAGGTTCGGTAGTAACTTGATCCGAAGTTACATGATCATCATCATTATCTTCCGCACTAATTGGTGTAGTAGTCACAAGAACAGATTTCTGTGATGAACTACTTTCCAATAAGGGAGATGGTACAATTACCTTATCAAGTTTTCTACTTTCCTCCCACTCACTTCTTTCGAGAGAAACTCCCTTCTCTAGAAAGGATCCATTCTTGGAAACGATTGTCTTGCCTTTGGATCTGTGATAGAAGGTGTACCCAACATTTTGGGTCTCCTATGAAGACGCACTTCTCCGATTTGGGTTTGAGCTTATCAGGATGAAACTTTTTCACATAAGCATCGCAACCCCAAACTTAAAGAAACGACAACTTTGGTTTCTTGCCAAACCACAGTTCAGATTGTGTCATCTCAACGGACTTAGATGGTGCCCTTTTTTAATGTGAATGCAGCTGTCTTTAATGCATAACCTCAAATCGATAGTGGTAAATCGGTAAGAAACATCATAGATTGCACCATATCTAATAAAGTACGGCTACGATGTTCGGACACACCATTACACTGTGGTGTTCCTGGTGGCGTGAGTAGTGAAACTATTTCACATTGTTTTAATTGAAGACCAAACTTGTAACTCAAATATTCATCTCCGCGATCAGATCGTAGAAACTTTATTTTCTTGTCCCGATGATTTCCCACTTCACTCTGAAATTCTTTGAACTTTTCAAATGTTTCAGACTTATGTTTCATCAAGTACATATACCCATATATGCTCAAATCATCTGTGAAGTTAGAAAATAATGATACCCGCCGCGAGCCTTAACACTCATCGGACCGCATACATCAGTATGTATTATTTCCAATAAGTTAGTTGCTCGCTCCATTGTTCCGGAGAACGGAGTTTTAGTCATCTTGCCCATAAGGCATTGTTCGCATGTTGGGGAACGTAGTAATTTCAAAAAATTTCCTACGCACACGCAAGATCATGGTGGTGCATAGCAACGAGAGGGGAGAGTGTTGTCTACATACCCTCGTAGACCAAAGCGGAAGCGTTGACGCAACGTAGAGGAAGTAGTCGTACGTCTTCCCGATCCGACCGATCCAAGCACCGTTACTCCGGCACCTCCGAGTTCTTAGCACACGTTCAGCTCGATGACGCTCCCCGGGCTCCGATCCAGCAAAGCTTCGGGGAGGAGTTCCGTCAGCACGACGGCGTGGTGACGATCTTGATGTTCAACCGTCGCAGGGCTTCGCCTAAGCACCGCTACAATATGACCGAGGTGTAATATCGTGGAGGGGGGCACCGCACACGGCTAAGGAACGATCACGAAGATCAACTTGTGTGTCATGGGGTGCCCCCTGCCCCCGTATATAAAGGAGCAAGGGGAGGGGGCGGCCGGCCTAGGAGGAGGCGCGCCAAGGGGAGTCCTACTCCCACCGGGAGTAGGACTCCCTCCTTCCTTGTTGGAGTAGGAGAAGGGGGAAAGAGGAGGAGAGGAGGAAGGAAAGGGGGCCGCATCCCTTGTCCAATTTGGACCAGAGGGGGGCTGCGCGCCTCCTTCCTTTCTGCCTTTTTCCTCTATTCCCGTATGGCCCAATAAGGCCCATATATTTCTTCCCCCGTATTCCCGTAACTCCCCGGTACTCCCGAAAATACCCGAATCACTCAGAACCTTTCCGATGTCCGAATATAGTCGTCCAATATATCGATCTTTACATCTCGACCATTTCTAGACTCCTCGTCATGTCCCCGATCTCATCCGGGACTCCGAACTCCTTCGATACATCAAAACTCATAAACTCATAATATAACTGTCATCGAAACCTTAAGCGTGCGGACCCTACGGTTCGAGAACAATGTAGACATGACCGAGACACGTCTCCGGTCAATAACCAATAGCGGGACCTGGATGCCCATATTGGCTCCTACATATTCTACGAAGATCTTTATCGGTCAGACCGCATAACAACATACGTTGTTCCCTTTGTCATCGGTATGTTACTTGCCCGAGATTCGATCGTCGGTATCCAATACCTAGTTCAATCTCGTTACCGGCAAGTCTCTTTACACGTTCCGTAATACATCATCTCGCAACTAACTCATTAGTTGCAATGTTTGCAAGGCTTAAGTGATGTGCATTACCGAGAGGGCCCAGAGATACCTCTCCGACAATCGAAGTGACAAATCCTAATCTCGAAATACGTCAACCCAACATCTACCTTTGGAGACACCTGTAGAGCTCCTTTATAATCACCCAGTTACGTTGTGACGCTTGGTAGCACACAAAGTGTTCCTCCGGCAAACGGGAGTTGCATAATCTCATAGTCATAGGAACATGTATAAGTCATGAAGAAAGCAATAGCAACATACTAAACGATCGGGTGCTAAGCTAATGAAATGGGTCATGTCAATCACATCATTCTCCTAATGATGTGATCCCGTTAATCAAATGACAACTCATGTCTATGGCTAGGAAACTTAACCATCTTTGATTAACGAGCTAGTCAAGTAGAGGCATACTAGTGACACTCTGTTTGTCTATGTATTCACACATGTATTATGTTTCCGGTTAATACAATTCTAGCATGAATAATAAACATTTATCATGAAATAAGGAAATAAATAATAACTTTATTATTGCCTCTAGGGCATATTTCCTTCATCGCAAGCATCAAGTGATTCATAATCAAGTGATTCCAAAATCCCATCAGCATGGAGTTTCTTCATGCGCTTTACACCAATATGACCTAAACGGCAGTGCCACAAATGAGTTGCACTATCATTATTAACTTTGCATCTTTTGGTTTCAATATTATGAATATGTGTCACTACGATCGAGATCCAATGAACCATTTTCATTGGGTGTGTAACGATATAAGGTTTTATTCATGTAAACAGAACAACAATTTATTCTCTTACTTAAATGAATAACTGTATTGCAATAAACATGATCAAATCATATTCATGCTCAACGCAAACACTAAATAACACTTATTTAGGTTCAACACTAATCCCGAAAGTATAGGGAGTGTGCGATGATGATCATATCAATCTTGGAACTACTTCCAACACACATCGTCACCTCGCCCTTTACTAGTTTCTGTTTATTCTACAACTCCCGTTTCGAGTTACTACTCTTAGCAACTGAACCAGTATAAAATACCAAGGGGTTGCTACGAACACTAGTAAAATACTCATCAATAATCTGTATATCAAATATACCTTTGTTCATTTTGTCATCCTTCTTATCCGCCAAATACTTGGGGCAGTTCAGCTTCCAGTGACCAGTTCCTTTGCAGTAGAAGCACTTAGTCTCAGGCTTAGAACCAGACTTGAGCTTCTTCACTTGAGCAGCAACTCACTTGTCGTTCTTCTTGAAGTTCCTCTTCTTCCCTTTGCCCTTTTCTTGAAACTAGTGGTCTCGTCAACAATCAACACTTGATGTTTTTCTTGATTTCTACCTTCGTCGATTTCAGCATCACGAAGAGCTTGGGAATTGTTTCAGTTATCCCTTGCATATTATAGTTCATCACGAAGTTCTACTAACTTGGTGATGGTGACTAGAGAATTCTGTCAATCACTATTTTATCTGGAAGATTAACTCCCACTTGATTCAAGCGATTGTAGTACCCAGACAATCTGAGCACATGCTCACTGCTTGAGCTATTCTTCTCCATCTTTTAGCTATAGAACTTGTTGGAGACTTCATATCTCTCAACTCGGGTATTTTCTTGAAATATTAACTTCAACTCCTGGAACATCTCATATGGTCCATGACGTTCAAAACGTCTTTGAAGTCCCGATTCTAAGCTGTTAAGCATGGTGCACTTAATATCAAGTAGTCATCATATTGAGCTAGCCAAACGTTCATAACGTCTGCATCTGCTCCTGCAATAGGTCTGTCACCTAGCGGTGCATCAAGGACATAATTCTTCTGTGCAGCAATGAGGATAAACCTCAGATCACGGATCCAATCCGCATCATTGCTACTAACATCTTTCAACACAATTTTCTCTAGGAACATATCAAAATAAACATATGAAAGCAACAATGCGAGCTATTGATCTACAACATATATATGCTAATACTACCAGGACTAAGTTCATGATAAATTAAAGTTCAGTTAATCATATTACTTAAGAATTCCCACTTAGAAAGACATCCCTCTAATCCTCTAAGTGATCACGTGATCCAAATCAACTAAACCATGTCCGATCATCACGTGAGATGGAGTAGTTTCATTGGTGAACATCACTATGTTGATCATATCTACTATATGATTCACGCTCGACCTTTCGGTCTCCGTGTTCCGAGGCCATATCTGTATATGCTTGGCTCGTCAAGTATAACCTGAGTATTCCGCGTGTGCAACTGTTTTGCACCCGTTGTATTTGAACGTAGAGCCTATCACACCCGATCATCACGTGGTGTCTCAGCACGAAGAACTTTTGCAACGGTGCATACTAAGGGAGAACACTTCTTGATAATTAGTGAGAGATCATCTTAAAATGTTAGCGTCAATCAAAGCAAGATAAGATGCATAAAAGATAAACATCACATGCAATCAATATAAGTGATATGATATGGCCATCATCATCTTGTGCTTGTGATCTCCATCTCTGAAGCATCGTCATGATCACCATTGTCACCGGCGCGACACCTTGATCTCCATCGTAGCATCGTTGTCGTCTCGCCAATCTTATGCTTCTACGACTATTGCTACCGCTTAGTGAGAAAGTAAAGCATTACAGGGCGATTGCATTGCATACAATAAAGGGATAACCATATGGCTCCTGCCAGTTGCCGATAACTCGGTTACAAAACATGGTCATCTCATACAATAAAATTTAGCATCATGCCTTGACCATATCACATCACAGCATGCCCTGCAAAAACAAGTTAGACGTCTTCTACTTTGTTTGTTGCAAGTTTTAAGTGGCTGCTACGGGCTTAAGCAAGAACCAATCTTACCTATGCATCAAAACCACAACGATAGTTTGTCAAGTTGGTGTTGTTTTAACCTTCGCAAGGACCGGGCGTAGCCACACTCGGTTCAACTAAAGTTGGAGAAACTGACACACGCCAGCCACCTGTGTGCAAAGCACGTTGGTAGAACCAGTCTCGCGTAAGCGTACGCGTAATGTCGGTCCGGGCCGGTTCATCCAACAATACCGCCGAACCAAAGTATGACATGCTGGTAAGCAGTATGACTTATATCGCCCACAACTCACTTGTGTTCTACTCGTGCAAATAACATCAACATATAAAACCTAGGCTCTGATACCACTGTTGGGGAACGTAGTAATTTCAAAAATTTCCTACGCACACGCAAGATCATGGTGATGCATAGCAACGAGAGGGGAGAGTGTTGTCTACGTACCCTCGTAGACCGAAGCGGAAGCGTTGACACAACGTAGAGGAAGTAGTCGTACGTCTTCCCAATCCGACCGATCCAGGCACCGAACGGAGGGCACCTCCGAGTTCTGCACACGTTCAGCTCGATGACACACCCCGGGCTCCGATCCAGCAAAGCTTCGGGGGGAGTTCCGTCAGCACGACGGCGTGGTGACGATCTTGATGTTCAACTGTCGCAGGGCTTCGCCTAAGCACCGCTACAATATGACCGAGGTGTAATATCATGGAGGGGGGCACCGCACACGGCTAAGGAACGATTATGAGGATCAACTTGTGTGTCTATGGGGTGCCCCTGTTGGGGAACGTAGTAATTTCAAAAAAATTCCTACGCACACACAAGATCATGGTGATGCATAGCAACGAGAGGGGAGAGTGTTGTCTACGTACCCTCGTAGACCGAAGCGGAAGCGTTGACGCAACGTAGAGGAAGTAGTCGTACTCTTCCCGATCCGACCGATCCAAGCACCGTTACTTCGGCACCTCCGAGTTCTTGGCACACGTTCAGCTCGATGACGCACCCCTAGCTCCGATCCAGCAAAGCTTCGGGGAGGAGTTCCGTCAGCACGACGGCGTGGTGACAATCTTGATGTTCTACCGGCGCAGGGCTTCGCCTAAGCACTGCAACGATATATTCGAGGTGGAATATGGTGGAGGGGGGCACCGCACACGGCTAAGGAACGATCACGAAGATCAACTTGTGTGTCCATGGGGTGCCCCCTGCCCCCGTATATAAAGGAGCAAGGGAGGTAGGAGGCCGTCCCTATGTTTGGCGCGCCAAGGGGAGTCCTACTCCCACCGGGAGTAGGATTCCCCCTTTCCTAGTCTAACTAGGAGTTCTTCCTTGTAGGGGGAGTAGGAGAGAAGGAAAGGGAAGAGAGAAGGAGAAGGAAGGAGGGGGGCGCCCCCCTCCCTAGTCCAATTCGGACTAGTCCAAGGGGAGGGGTGCGGCCACCCTTTTGTCCCTTTCTCTCCTTTCCCGTATGGCCCAATAAGGCCCAATACGAATTCCCGTAACTCTCCGGTACTCCGATAAATACCCGAACCACTCAGAACATTTCCGATGTCCGAATATAGTCGTCCAATATATTGATCTTTACGTCTCGACCATTTCGAGACTCCTCGTCATGTCCCCGATCTCATCCGGGACTCCGAACTCCTTCGGTACATCAAAACTCATAAACTCATAATAACTGTCATCGTAACCTTAAGCGTGCGGACCCTACGGTTCGAGAACAATGTAGACATGAGCGAGACACTTCTCCGGTCATTAACCAATAGCGGGACCTGGATGCCCATATTGGCTCCTACATATTCTACGAAGATCTTTATCGGTCAGACCGCATAACAACATACGTTGTTCCCTTTGTCCATCGGTATGTTACTTGCCCGAGATTCGATCGTCGGTATCCAATACCTAGTTCAATCTCGTTACCGGCAAGTCTCTTTACTCGTTCCGTAATACATCATCCCGCAACTAACTCATTAGTTGCAATGCTTGCAAGGCTTAAGTGATGTGCATTACCGAGAGGGCCCAGAGATACCTCTCCCACAATTGGAGTGACAAATCCTAATCTCGAAATACGCCAACCCAACATCTACCTTTTGTGACACCTATAGTACTCCTTTATAATCACCCAGTTACGTTGTGACGTTTGGTAGCACCCAAAGTGTTCCTCCGGCAAACTGGGAGTTGCATAATCTCATAGTCAAAGGAACATGTATAAGTCATGGATAAAAGCAACAGCAACATACTAAACGATCGGGTGCTATGCTAATGGAATGGGTCATGTCAATTAGATCATTCAACTAATGATGTGACCTTGTTAATCAAATGACAACTCCTTTGTCCATGGTTAGGAAACTTAACCATCTTTGATTAACAAGCTAGTCAAGTAGAGGCATACTAGTGACACTCTGTTTGTCTATGTATCCACACATGTATTATGTTTCCAGTTAATACAATTCTAGCATGAATAATAAACATTTATCATGATATGTAAGGAAATAAATAATAACTTTATTATTGCCTCTAGGGCATATTTCCTTCAGTCTCCCACTTGCACTAGAGTCAATAATCTAGGTCACATCACCATGTGATTAACTCACATCACCATGTGATTAACTCGATAGTTCACATCATCATGTGATTAACACCCATAGTTCACATCGCCATGTGACCAACACCCAAAGGGTTTGCTAGATTCAGTAATCTAGTTCACATCGCTATGTGATTAACACCCAAAGAGTACTACGGTGTGATCATGTTTTGCTTGTGAGAGAAGTTTAGTCAATGGGTCTGCCACATTCAGATCCGTTATGTATTTTGCAATTTTCTATGTCTACAATGCTCTGCACGGAGCTACTCTAGCTAATTGCTCCCACTTTCAATATGTATCTAGATCGAGACTTAGAGTCATCCAGATCGGTGTCAAAACTTGCATCGACGTAACCCTTTACGACGAACCTTTTGTCACTTCCATAATCGAGAAACATATCCTTATTCCACTAAGGATAATTTTGACCGCTGTCCAGTGATCTACTCCTAGATCACTATTGTACTCCCTTGCCAAACTTAGTGTAGGGTATACAATAGATCTGGTACACAGCATGGCATACTTTATAGAACCTATGGCCAAGGCATAGGGAATGACTTTCATTCTCTTTCTATCTTCTGCCATGGTCGAGTTTTGAGTCTTTACTCAACTTCATACCTTGTAACACAGGAAAGAACTCTTTCTTTGACTATTCCATTTTGAACTACTTCAAAATCTTGTCAAGGTATGCACTCATTGAAAACTTATCAAACGTCTTGATCTATCTCTATAGATCATGATGCTCAATATGTAAGCAGCTTTACCGAGGTCCTTCTTCGAAAAACTTCTTTCAAACACTCCTTTATGCTTTGCAGAATAATTCTACATTATTTCCGATCAACAATATGTCATTTACATATACTTATCAGAAATGCTGTAGTGCTCCCACTCACTTTCTTGTAAATACAGGCTTCACCGCAAGTCTGTATAAAACTATATGCTTTGATCAACTCATCAAAGCGTATATTCCAACTCCGAGATGCTAGCACCAGTCCATAGATGGATCGCTGGAGCTTGCACATTTTGTTAGCACCTTTAGGATTGACAAAACCTTCTGGTTGCATCATATACAACTCTTCTTTAATAAATCCATTAATGAATGCAGTTTTGTTTTATCCGTTTGCCAGATTTCATAAAATGCGGCAATGGCTAACATGATTCGGACAGACTTAAGCATGGATACGAGTGAGAAACTCTCATCGTAGTCAACACCTTGAACTTGTCGAAAACCTTTTGCGACAATTCTAGCTTTGTAGATAGTAACACTACTATCAGCTTCTGTCTTCCTCTTGAAGATCCATTTATTTTCTATGGCTTGCCGATCATCGGGCAAATCCATCAAAGTCCATACTTTGTTCTCATACATGGATCCCATCTCAGATTTCATGGCTTTAAGCCATTTTGCGGAATCTGGGCTCACCATCGCTTCTTCATAGTTCGTAGGTTCATCATGATCTAGTAGCATGACTTCTAGAACAGGATTGCCGTACCACTCTGGTGCGGATCTTACTCTGGTTGATCTACGAGGTTCTGTAGTAACTTGTTCTGTAGTTCTATGATCATCATCATCAACCTCCTCACTAGTTGGTTTTGACGTCACAGAAACTGGTTCCTGTGATGTACTGGTTTCCAACAAGGGAATAGGTACAGTTACCTCATCAAGTTCTACTTTCCTCCCACTCACTTCTTTCGAGAGAAACTCCTTCTCTAGAAAGGATCCATTCTTAGCAACGAATGTCTTGCCTTCGGATCTGTGATAGAAGGTGTACCCAACTGTCTCCTTTGGGTATCCTATGAAGACATATTTCTCCGATTTGGGTTTGAGCTTATCAGGATGAAACTTTTTTCACATAAGCATCACAACCCCAAACTTTAAGAAACGACAACTTTGGTTTCTTGCTAAACCACAGTTCATATAGTGTCGTCTCAATGGATTTAGATGGTGCCCTATTTAACGTGAATGCAGCTGTCTCTAATGCATAACCCCAAAACGATAGTGGTAAATCGGTAAGAAACATCATAGATTGCACTATATCAATAAAGTACGGTTATGACGTTCGGACACACCATTATGCTGTGGTGTTCCAGGTGGCGTGAGTAGTGAAACTATTTCACTTTGTTTAACTGAAGGCCAAACTCGTAACTCAAATGTTTTACCTCTGCGATCATATCGTAGTAACTTTTATTTTCTTGTTACGATGATTCTCTACTTCACTCTGAAATTTTTGAACTTTTCAAACGTTTCAGACTTATGTTTTATCAAGTAGATATACCCATATCTGCTCAAATCATCTGTGAAGGTTAGAAAATAATGATACTTGTCGCGAGCCTTAATATTCATCGGACCACATACATCAGTATGTATGATTTCCAACAAATCTGTTGCTTGCTTCATTGTTCCGGAGAACGGCGTTTTAGTCATCTTGCCCGAGAGGCATGGTTCGCAAGCATCAAGTGATTCATAATCAAGTGATTCCAAAATCCCATCAGCATGGAGTTTCTTCATGCGCTTTACACCAATATGACCTAAACGGCAGTGCCACAAATAGGTTGCACTATCATTATTAACTTCGCATCTTTTGGTTTCAATATTATGAATATGTGTATCACTACGATCGAGATCCAATGAACTATTTTCATTGGGTGTGTATGTCCATAAAAGGTTCTATTCATGTAAACAGAACAACAATTGTTCTCTAACTTAAATGAATAATCATATTGCAATAAACATGATCAAATCATATTTATGCTCAACGCAAACACCAAATAACACTTATTTAGGTTCATCACTAATCCCGAAAGTATAGGGAGTGTGCGATGATGATCATATCAATCTTGGAACTACTTCCAACTTTCATCGTCACTTCACCCTTAACTAGTCTTTGTTCATTCTGCAACTCCCGTTTCGAGTTACTACTCTTAGCAACTGAACCAGTATCAAATACCGAGGGGTTGCTATGAACACTAGTAAAATACATATCAATAATCTGTATATCAAATATACCTTTGTTCACTTCGCCATCCTTCTTATCCGCCAAATACTTGGGGCAGTTCCGCTTCCAGTGACCAGTCCCTTTGCAGTAAACGCACTCAGTCTCAGGCTTAGGTCCAGACTTGGGCTTCTTCACTTGAGCAGCAACTTGCTTGCCGTTTCTTCTTGAAGTTCCCCTTCTTCCCTTTGCCCTTTACTTGAAACTAGTGATCTTGTCAACCATCAACGCTTGATGCTCTTTCTTGATTTCTACCTCCATCGATTTCATCATTATGAAAAAGTTCGGGAGTCGTTTTCGTCATCCCTTGCATACTATAGTTCATCACGAAGTTCTACTAACTTGGTGATGGTGACTAGAGAATTCTGTCAATCACTATCTTATCTGGAAGATTAACTCCCACTTGATTCAAGCGATTGTAGTACCCAGACAATCTGAGCACATGCTCACTAGTTGAGCGATTCTCCTCCATCTTTTAGCTATAGAACTTGTTGGAGACTTCATATCCCTCAACTCGGGTAGTTGATTGAAATATTAACTTCAACTACTGGAACATCTCATATGGTCCATGACGTTCAAAACGTCTTTGAAGTCCCGATTCTAAACCGTTAAGCATAGTGCACTAAACTATCAAGTAGTCATCATATTGAGCTAGCCAAACGTTCATAACGTCTGCATCTACTCCTGCAATAGGTCTGTCACCTAGCGGTGCATTAAGGACATAATTCTTCTGTGCAGCAATGAGGATAAACCTCAGATCACGGATCCAATCCGCATCATTGCTACTAATATTTTTCAACACAATTTTCTCTAGGAACATATCAAAATAAACATAGGGAAGCAACAACGCGAGCTATTGATCTACAACACAGATATGCTAATACTACTAGGACTAAGTTCATGATAAATTAAAGTTCAGTTAATCATATTACTTAAGAACTCCCACTTAGATAGACATCCCTCTAATCCTCTGAGTGATCACGTGATCCAAATCAAACTAAACCATAACCGATCATCACGTGAAATGGATTAGTTTTCAATGGTGAACATCATCATGTTGATCATATCTACTATATGATTCACGCTCGACCTTTCGGTCTCCGTGTTCCGAGGTCATATCTTATATGCATAGCTCGTCAAGTATAACCTGAGTATTCCGCGTGTGCAACTGTTTTGCACCCGTTGTATTTGAACGTAGAGCCTATCACACCCGATCATCACGTGGTGTATCAGCACGAAGAACTTTCGCAACGGTGCATACTCAGGGAGAACACTTCTTGATAATTAGTGAGAGATCATCTTATAATGCTACCGTCAATCAAAGCAAGATAAGATGCATAAAAGATAAACATCACATGCAATCAATATAAGTGATATGATATGGCCATCACCATCTTGTGCTTGTGATCTCCATCTCCGCAGCACTGTCATGATCACCATCGTCACCGGCGCGACACCTTGATCTCCATCGTAGCATCGTTGTCGTCTCGCCAATCTTATGCTTCTACGACTATCGCTACCGCTTAGTGATAAAGTAAAGCATTACAGGGCGATTGCATTGCATACAATAAAGCGACAACCATACGGCTCCTGCCGGTTGCCGATAGCTCGGTTACAAAACATGATCATCTCATACAATAAAATTTAGCATCATGTCTTGACCATATCACATCACAACATGCCCTACAAAAACAAGTTAGACGTCCTCTACTTTGTTTGTTGCAAATTTTACGTGGCTGCTACGGGTGAAGCAAGAACCAATCTCACCTACGCATCAAAACCACAACGATACTTCGTCAAATAGACTCCGTTTTAACCTTCTCAAGGACCAGGCGTAGCCATACTCGGTTCAACTAAAGTTGGTGAGACAGTCTCCCGCAAGCCATCTGTGTGCAAAGCACGTCGAGGGAACCGGTCTCGCATAAGCGTACGCGTAAGGTTGGTCCGGGTCGTCTCATCCAACAATACCGCTGACCCAAAGTATGACATGCTGGTAGGCAGTATGACTTGTATCGTCCACAACTCACTTGTGTTCTACTCATGCAAATAACATCAAACCATAAAAACCTAGGCTCGGATGCCACTGTGGGGGAACGTAGTAATTTCAAAAAAATTCCTACGCACACACAAGATCATGGTGATGCATAGCAACGAGAGGGGAGAGTGTTGTCTACATACCCTCGTAGACCGAAGCGGAAGCGTTGACGCAACGTAGAGGAAGTAGTCGTACGTCTTCCCGATCCGACCGATCCAAGCACCGTTACTCCGGCACCTCCGAGTTCTTGGCACACGTTCAGCTCGATGGCGCACCCCTAGCTCCGATCCAGCAAAGCTTCGGGGAGGAGTTCCGTCAGCACGACGGCGTGGTGACAATCTTGATGTTCTACCGGCGCAGGGCTTCGCCTAAGCACTGCAACGATATATTCGAGGTGGAATATGGTGGAGGGGGGCACCGCACACGGCTAAGGAACGATCACGAAGATCAACTTGTGTGTCCATGGGGTGCCCCCTGCCCCCGTATATAAAGGAGCAAGGGAGGGAGGAGGCCGGCCCTATGTTTGGCGCGCCAAGGGGAGTCCTACTCCCACCGGGAGTAGGATTCCCCCTTTCCTAGTCTAACTAGGAGTTCTTCCTTGTAGGGGGAGTAGGAGAGAAGGAAAGGGAAGAGAGAAGGAGAAGGAAGGAGGGGGGCGCCCCCCCTCCCTAGTCCAATTTGGACTAGTCCAAGGGGAGGGGTGCGGCCACCCTTTTGGCCCTTTCTCTCCTTTCCCGTATGGCCCAATAAGGCCCAATACGAATTCTCGTAACTCTCCGGTACTCCGATAAATACCCGAACCACTCAGAACATTTCCGATGTCCGAATATAGTCGTCCAATATATTGATCTTTACGTCTCGACCATTTCGAGACTCCTCGTCATGTCCCCGATCTCATCCGGGACTCCGAACTCCTTCGGTACATCAAAACTCATAAACTCATAATAACTGTCATCGTAACCTTAAGCGTGCGGACCCTACGGTTCGAGAACAATGTAGACATGACCGAGACACATCTCCGGTCAATAACCAATAGCGGGACCTGGATGCCCATATTGGCTCCTACATATTCTACGAAGATCTTTATCGGTCAGACCGCATAACAACATACGTTGTTCCCTTTGTCCATCGGTATGTTACTTGCCCGAGATTCGATCGTCGGTATCCAATACCTAGTTCAATCTCGTTACCGGCAAGTCTCTTTACTCGTTCGGTAATACATCATCCCGCAACTAACTCATTAGTTGCAATGCTTGCAAGGCTTAAGTGATGTGCATTACCGAGAGGGCCCAGAGATACCTCTCCCACAATTGGAGTGACAAATCCTAATCTCGAAATACGCCAACCCAACATCTACCTTTGGTGACACCTGTAGTACTCCTTTATAATCACCCAGTTACGTTGTGACGTTTGGTAGCACCCAAAGTGTTCCTCCGGCAAACTGGGAGTTGCATAATCTCATAGTCAAAGGAACATGTATAAGTCATGGATAAAAGCAACAGCAACATACTAAACGATCGGGTGCTATGCTAATGGAATGGGTCATGTCAATTAGATCATTCAACTAATGATGTGACCTTGTTAATCAAATGACAACTCCTTTGTCCATGGTTAGGAAACTTAACCATCTTTGATTAACAAGCTAGTCAAGTAGAGGCATACTAGTGACACTCTGTTTGTCTATGTATCCACACATGTATTATGTTTCCAGTTAATACAATTCTAGCATGAATAATAAATATTTATCATGATATGTAAGGAAATAAATAATAACTTTATTATTGCCTCTAGGGCATATTTCCTTCAGCCCCTGCCCCCGTATATAAAGGAGTGGAGGAGGGGAGGGCCGGCCCTCTCTATGGCGCGCCCTAGGGGAGTCCTACTCCCACCGGGAGTAGGATTTCCCTTTTCCTAGTCCAACTAGGAGTCCTTCCAAGTATTAGGAGTAGGAGACAAGGAAGGGGAAGAGGTAAGAGAAGGAAGGAGGGGGCGCCGCCCCTCCCCTTAGTCCAATTCGGACTAGTCAATGGGGGGCGCTTGGCCTGCCTCTCCCTCTCCCATAAAGCCCAATAAGGCCCATATACTTCTTCCCCCGTATTCCCGTAACTCCCCGGTACTCCCGAAAATACCCGAATCACTCAGAACCTTTCCGATGTCCGAATATAGTCGTCCAATATATCGATCTTTACGTCTCGACCATTTCGAGACTCCTCGTCATGTCCCCGATCTCATCCGGGACTCCGAACTCCTTCGGTACATCAAAACTCATAAACTTATAATATAATTGTCATCGAAACCTTAAGCGTGCGGACCCTACGGGTTTGAGAACAATGTAGACATGACCGAGACACGTCTCTGGTCAATAACCAATAGCGGAACCTGGATGCTCATATTGGCTCCCACATATTCTACGAAGATCTTTATCGGTCAGACCGCATAACGACATACGTTGTTCCCTTTGTCATCGGTATGTTACTTGCCCGAGATTCGATCGTCGGTATCTCAATACCTAGTTCAATCTCATTACCGGCAAGTCTCTTTACTCGTTCGGTAATACATCATCCCGCAACTAACTCATTAGTTGCAATGCTTGCAAGGCTTAAGTGATGTGCATTACCGAGAGGGCCCAGAGATACCTCTCCGACATTCGGAGTGACAAATCCTAATCTCGAAATACGCCAACCCAACAAGTACCTTCGGAGACACCTGTAGAGCACCTTTATAATCACCCAGTTACGTTGTGACGTTTGGGCACACAAAGTGTTCCTCCGGTAAACGGGAGTTGTATAATCTCATAGTTATAGGAACATGTATAAGTCATGAAGAAAGCAATAGCAACATTCTTAAATGATCGAGTGCTAAGCTAACGAAATGGGTCATGTCAATCACATCATTCTCCTAATGATGTGATCCCGTTAATCAAATGACAACTCATGTCTATGGCTAGGAAACTTAACCATCTTTGATCAACGAGCTAGTCAAGTAGAGGCATACTAGTGACACTCTGTTTGTCTATGTATTCACACATGTATTATGTTTCCGGTTAATACAATTCTAGCATGAATAATAAACATTTATCATGAAATAAGGAAATAAATAATAACTTTATTATTGCCTCTAGAGCATATTTCCTTCATTTTTATGTACTAAAATCAAAGAAACCTATTTCAGTTATTTAGCTAATTTTAGAAACAATAATCTCAATTATTGATGGGACACAAAATCACATTTCACATATCACAAACTATATTTAAGAAAGTGCATATATAACATGTCTCACGCAAATTTAAAAACTTGAAATATGCTTTCACAAATTGATTGAACCAACGTTCGAAAATAGACAGCTAAAACAAAACTTTCAAATATGGAGACCAATTCTTCAGAGGAAAATGGCAAGAACTAACGACACCACCATGTCGGTAGAGGGGAAGAAGCATGGAAGAGGAGAAGCTCGGGGAGCAGGAGAAGGACATCACACAGTGGTCGATGCAACAACAGCTCTTGCTCGGCAAGATCCACTGGTTGCGCGGTCCTCGGTATCCTGCTCGTTGAGCAAGAAAGGACACGGGGCGTTGCTGGGCAGCAGAGGTGATGCCGGGGGCAGAAAGGAGCTCGCAGTATTGCAAACAAGCTAAATTACCGCACAAATCTAGGTGCCCCCATCAACGGTGGGTTCTTCTCCATGTGTAACGCGTCTACGTGTAATTTTTTTTGTGAGGAACATCTACGTGTAATTAAATCATGTTGGGTCCTCTTCTCCCCTGGCGGCGACGTCTAGGGTCTTAGGGTTTTTGCTGGTACTTCTCGAGCGAAACTCGTCACAGTTTTGATTTTCGGCCGAATTTCGTCCATCTCGCCTCGGCCCGGTACATGTCTGTATCGGCCTAATATTTTCGGCCCAGTTTGAAATTTTTAGGGCCCAATTTAACTTCTGAAGCCTCCCACGGCCTGCCTAACTTAAAACCAACGAAGCGAACGACCTAACCCTAAAAAACTCACGTTCCCCTGCTCCTCCTCCTCTGTGAGCGGCGGCGCCACTGCGCCCGGACGCCCCACCACCACTCGTCGCTGCCTGCCTCCAGCTCGAGCCTCCAGCGCCTTCCCGACCGCCCAGCCCCTGCGGCCGACCTCTGCCGGCTGCGCCTAAATAGATCGGCAATTCCGCCTCACCTCTACAGCACATCTCCCTGTCCATGCTTAACTCGTTTACTTCTGGATCTGATGGTGATGTTTGGCTGCTGCAGAGTTTTTAATTCCCAAAGCTAGTTCGGTAAACATTTATATTCGTACTCCTCAGCGTTGTTTGACTGCTATACTTTTCCTCTGCATGTTTTCAAAATTTTCGGCCGAATTTCGGCTCAATTTCAGTCAAATTTTATTTAAAATTCAAACTTTAGTTTTATTTTTTCGTCCGAGATTTTGCCGAAATTTTTGAAATGGCCGAAATTCGGCCATCTCGTTCAGGGGCAAGAAAAATCGCAAAACGAAAACCAAAACCGTGAACTCGTGTGATCCTCCCTGGCTGGTTCGGACCTTGTTCCTGGCTGGGCGTAGGGAGTGGAATTTCGTGATGGCGAGATCTGGTTCCCAGTCATCGACAAACAGCGCCATGGCGGCGGGAGGAGTGTCGGGTGTGGAAGCCCTGATAGGAAAACTAAATCTTCAGGAGAGGGAGGAGGATGATCTGAACTTCGACGAGGAGTTCCCAGACGAGGTTGATGAGGCGGAGTTCATGGTGATCGCTAGGGTTCACACAACTAGGCCCTTTAGTCGCGGTGCGTTCTATGACTCCATGCGGATGGCTTGGAGCCTAGCACAAGGAGCGACCTTCAGCGCCCTTGGAAGCAACTTGTTCGTGATCACTGTCAATTGCTTGGGTGACTGGAGAAAGGTCACCGAAGGTGGTCCATGGTTATTCTGGGATCAAGGTGTGCTGATTGAGAGGTATGATGGATTCACAAAACAGGATGATGTCGTTCTGGACAAACTGTCAGTGTGGATTCAGATTGTTGATCTCCCCCCCTTGTACCGGAAGGATCACATCATTAAGTCCCTGACCAAGAAAGTAGGGAAGGTGGAGAACGTGATGCTTAATCCTAGATGGGGAAACGGCAGGATTGTGCGTGTTCGAGTGAAATTAGATGTTAATGAGCCTTTGATGCGTTTCGTATCCATAACTAAAAATCAGAAGAAGGTCTATTTCTCAATACTTTAAGAGAAAATTCCTGTTTTTTGCTATGTATGTGGGTACATGGGTCATACACATCTGGAACATGGCAACGGCAAACACACGCCTGAGAGTATGGATTGGGGCGAGTGGATGCTAGCCCCTAGACCTGGTTCTCAACAACAAGGACAGGGAGGTATTCCAGTTCAGAGGGGAGACCCAGGTGGGGGTGTACAACGTGGCAAAAGCACTAATGATAATCTGCAGGATGACGTCAATAGCCCTGTGGAAAATCTGAGAGATGAGATTCTGGACAAGGCAAATAGCAGAAAGAGGCTTAATTATGATGCAGCTGTGTCTGACCCGAATTCCATGCAACTGGTGATTAAGGAGAACGGAGTGCTTGTAGCAGATAACAACGCAATGGTTGTGGAAAAAAAGAATGATCCTGCGTTGACGGGTGACGTACAGGAAGATGATGATACTAATTCCCAGGGTTCGAAAAGGTCTAAGAAGGATAACACGGCTGTGATGGATGCCAGCCACAATTTATCGGCGAGTCCCGAGGAGGGGCTCGACCGGTCGCAATGAAAATCCTATGTTGGAACTGCCGTGGGATGAGGAAGCCCGCGGCAGTTCGTGCGCTCTTGGGGATCCAAGGGCGGGTAAGAGCAGATGTGATTTTTCTGTCTGAAGCACATCTGAACAAAGCTAAGGCAGAAAAGCTCAGGAGGCGTTTGAGTTTTGAGGCAATGGCGATTTCAGAAAGCGATGGTAGAAGTGGTGGTCTAGTTATGTTTTGGTACAATAAGTTGGGAGTAACGTCATCAGAAGTACATAACAACTACATTGACATCCGAATAAATGAAGGTTCCAACAATGCATGGCGGTTCACAGGCCTTTATGGTGAGCCAAGTGGAGAACGGAAACATTTGACGTGGGATTACATAAGGGAATTACATGCTATGTCAGACATGTCGTGGTTACTAGCTGGAGATTTCAATGAAATTTTACATACCCATGAAAAAGAAGGGGGTGCTGCACGTCCCCAACGCTCCATGCAAGCTTTCAGCGATGCCCTCTCTGACTTTGGTCTGGACGACCTTGGTTATATTGGCGACATATTCTCATGGCGACGAGGAAACACACGAGAGAGTCTAGATCGTGCAACCAGTAACATTCGATGGGCGGACATGTTCCCTGGTTACGATGTGTCGAATGAGGATTTCGATAAATCCGATCATCGCCCGGTTCTTATTGATACAGAATACCAGCTCGGAGTACAGATTAGAGGACCTTGCGGCCCTCGCAAATTCGAGGCACGCTGGCTGGCTGAGGAGGACGTCGAGACGATTGTTCAAGTGGCATGGGACAGACGCAAGGCATCCGGGATAGCATCATTTGCAGAAAATACAGCGGAAGTTCATGGCGCACTACATCGTTGGGATAGAGAAGTATTAAAGGGCCCACGGCATAGGCTCAGAGAGCTGCAGAAACAACTAAACGTAGTGTTGTCGGGTCCGCTGAGTGATGCTTCTGCTATTAGGCAGCACGAACTGCACCTGCAAATTGAGAAGTTACTTGAACAGGAAGAGATCTATTGGCTCCAACGTGGCCGGGCTGATTGGCTAACCCGGGGAGACCAAAATACAGATTTCTTTCACCGAGCTGCTAATGGACGACGAAAAAAGAATTTTATCAAGCGGATTCAGAAGGAGAATGGTGAATGGATAGAAGAAGAGACGCTCATCAAAGCTCACGCTGCAGCTTACTTTTCAGGGCTCTTTACATCTGGTGTTCTGGAACCGAATGCTCATGTCATAGAGAAATTCAAACCACGTGTTGCTGAGGAGATGAATGCTGAACTAAACAGGGCCTATTCACGCGAGGAAGTGAAGAAAGCAATGTACAATATCGGCGACTTAAAAGCGCCTGGCCCGGACGGGTTACATGCTGTTTTTTATAAACGATTCTGGCATATAATTGGTGAGGACTTGATTGATGAGGTGTTGCTGGCCATTAACACAAGGAAGATCCCTGAGGGGTGGAATAACACCACCATTGTTCTAATCCCGAAGGTTGAAAATCCGAATGTGATTACACAATTCCGTCCTATCAGCCTATGTAACGTGGTATACAAGGTGATTTCTAAACTTTTAGCGAGCCGGCTTAAGTTTCTCTTGACAGATATTATTTCACCAAACCAAAGCGCCTTTGTTCCGGGGCGGCTCATCACGGATAATTTTCTTGTGGCTTTTGAATCATATCATGCAATTAAGAGGAAAACAGTTGGTAAATATGGTACTTGTGCGGTGAAACTTGATATGCACAAGGCTTACGACCGGGTCGAGTGGTGTTTTCTGGAGAAGGTTTTACTAAGACTGGGGTTTAGGCCCAGCTGGGTGGCATTGATTATGGAGTGTGTAAAATCTGTAAGGTACCAAGTCCGAGTTAATAATGATTTATCTGACTATTTTGTTCCGTCCAGGGGTCTTAGACAGGGGGATCCGCTCTCGCCATACTTATTCTTGCTTTGTGCTGAAGGCCTTTCTAGCTTGATTATGCATGAAGAGGAGGCGGGTAATTTGCTTGGAGTTCGGGTTTGCCGGGACGCCCCACCGGTTTCACATCTATTGTTTGCCGATGACTCTCTTATCCTTATGAGGGCCGATGCAGCAAATGCTAATAGTCTTCGGAGAGCATTGGATAATTATTGTGCTGCCTCGGGACAACTGGTGAGTGAAGCTAAATCGAGTATTTTCTTTAGCCCCTGTACCCCTGTTGAAACTCGAGTGGAGGTGTGCACAACTCTAAATATTATGGCGGAGGCGATCACGGACAAATATTTGGGACTACCCCCAATTGTGGGAATTGACAGGTCAGATTGTTTTCAACATCTTATTGACAGAGTTTTGTGCAGAATAAGGGGATGGAAAGAAAAATTGTTATCTGTGGGAGGTAGGGAGGTCTTGCTGAAGGCAGTGATACAGGCTATCCCGTCGTATGCTATGTCAGTTTTTAAATTGCCCAAACAGGTGTGCAATAGCATTACAACGGCCATGTCTAAATATTGGTGGGGCGATGATGATATAAAAAAAACATATGCATTGGTTTGCATGGTGGAAGATGTGTGTTCCAAAAGAGAGAGGAGGCATGGGATTCAGAGACTTGCACTGTTTTAATATGGCACTTTTGGCTAAGCAGTGTTGGAGGTTGTTGTCTGAACCAGAATCACTTTGTGCGAGAGTGTTGAAGGCTAAATATTTTCCTGAGGGCGACCTTCTGAATTGTAGTCTTAAGAAGGGTAGTTCTTATACATGGCAGAGCCTATGGATTGGGATACAAACTTTCAAGAGAGGGCATATATGGAGAGTAGGGGATGGCTCTCAAATTAACATATGGGAGGATCCATGGATCCCAACCAGCCCTACACGGGGAGTAATGACCCCGAGGGGTAATATTGTTATCACACGTGTCTCTGAGTTGATAGATGAAGAGAATAGAGTTTGGGATGAGCAGTTGCTTAATGAATTATTTTGGCCAGTCGATGTACATCGTATTCTGAATATACCTCTGGCTATAGGTATGATGAATGATTTTGTCTCTTGGCACTGCAATAAGAACGGTATTTTTTCTGTACGGTCAGCTTATCATGAAGAGTGGGAACACCAACATGGACAAAAGTTGAGAATGACAAACTCAGTTCAATCCTCAAGTACTAGTCATATTTGGAGTACCATTTGGAAATTAAGTGTACCAGCCAAGATAAAGATTCATGTGTGGAGAGCCTTACTTGGAGCCATCCCTTGTCTGGGGGTTCTAGCAAATAGACATATGATCACGAGTTCGCAATGTCCTATGTGTAGTATCGATTGTGAGAGTATTAAACATGCCCTATTCTTATGCCCACGAGTACAAGATGTGTGGCGCATCCTGGGTCTAGGACAATTGGTGGCTGAGGTATGTACTGCACAACGTGAGGGAGAATCAGTACTAGCTGACATGTTTCTGTCCAAGAGCAGCCTACAGGCAACGGTGGCGGGAGTCCAACGTAATGCACTGGTGGCAACCACTGTATGGTATGTGTGGTGGGAGCGTCGCCGCTACACCCACGAGGAGTTTCTACAGGACCCGTCCAGATCGGCGCAGGCTATTGCGGCTCTAGCTAAAAATTTCACGAGAGCTAGAAATAAGAACACAAAAATCAGGAGGCACGGCTGGGAGAGGCCACCTGAGGGAATTATAAAATTGAACGTCGACGCGGGATTTGAGATGGACAGCGGCTCTGGGAGTACAGGAGCTATCCTGCGAGATGTCATGGGAAATTTTATAGCTGCTTCGTGCGGGGACATTCCCTTTGTGGAGGATGCGACGACGGCAGAAGCAAGGGCTCTGAGAAATGGGTAGTTACTTGCTAATGATATGGGTTGCAACAAACTTTATGTCGAAGCGGACTGCATGGAGGTGATTGATGTTATGCAGAACGGCGGGAACTTCCTCGGACATGCGGCGGCAATCTATGAAGAATGTACTTTCTTAGCTCGTAATTTTAGTTTTATTGTTTTTAATCACTGTCCTAGAGAAGCCAATATGGCGGCCGATATGTTGGCTAGGAATTCGGAGTCCTCTCGAACTATTGTTTGGAAGTCGGAGCCTCCGGGTTTTCTAGTGGACGTCCTATCAAATGATGTATCCATATTTTCACATGAAATATAAACCGCCATGATGGCTTTTCCTCAAAAAAAATCATGTTGGGTTTCATATCTAACCTGTTTAGTGTTTTCGATACCGAGTAGAACACTATATCTAGAAGCAAGAAAAAATAGGTTCCGACATAACCGGGACAGGCTAATCTGGTGATCGATCGATCTTCATCGGAATGCATGTCACGTCGGAGCTCGACAGCAACGGGCGTACGCGTGCACACTGCACCGGCGATTCGACTTGCAACACGATCGAAAGCATCGGCAAAAGGAAGGGGCAGATTAAAAAATCGTTGGCATCTGTCTGTTCTGCGTGCGTCACGGCGCAAGTCGAGTCCAGCAGAAACCACTCACGATTTAACTAGTGATTCGACCCTGACGATCGACGACGTGCCGGCTGGGAGATCGGTAGGAAGTCGTCGCGGTTCGGCGATACGGTTGCGGCAGTGGCGGGTGACTCTCCCCTCCCTCCCTGATGGTCCGGATCTTGGGTTCGGCAGCTTTTTTTTTCGGGACAGGTTTGTTTATGCGGCCGCATGATGATATATCGTGTTGGATTTGCATCGTCGGTGCAACGATGCTTAATGGTTTTTTCGGCTCGATGGTGCTTGAGTTTGCCCAGGCAAATATTATTCCGTGGTGGCCAGGGTCTAGTTGTGTTTTTTTACTTATAGGAGTATTAGGGAACCAAGGTCTAGTCATGTTTTTTACTTAGGGAACCAGGGTCTAGTGGTGTTTAAACAAGTACTGGACGGCAAAAGGAGAAAATGATGCTGATCATGCGATCAAATTGGATACTCCTGTAATGAAAACTAGGACATGTACAATGGTGCTATCTTAAAAGTGCCACGTACGATAAATGACGAGGTGGAGGAAAGAGAACTCATAAAAAAAAAGGTTTGTCCTCTCTTATTTAAGAGAAGACAAGAGATGATCTCTTGGCACAATATGTCTCACCACATTTATAGGAATGACTAATTATTGAAGATAAGGCTAAGAGATGACCCATTATAGACTCTCTTTTTTGCCATCTCCAAATTAAATGCAAGACTTAAGATAAGACTACCTTATTAACCATTGTACATGCCCTAAATTGCTTCAAAGCCACGTTTATTAGTTTTCAAACACACAAAAAAATGTTTTGGCAGGGTGACAATGATTTAAATTTCCATGGGTTGACATTTTATATGTTTTATCACGGGTCCCGATAACGCCCACACGTATGGACGTTAAGGGGTCTGGCCACACATTTCGTGTGGTATCTAAAGAACCAGTCCATACGTCTACGTGTGGGCAAAACAAGTAATGCCCACACGCCTGATCTTTTGCCTCGCGGTCTCTCTCACACGCCTATGTGTGGGAAAAATAGATAACGCCAACACGCCCGTACTCACGGTCCCGCATGCTCCACGTGACAGTCACCACGCGTCCCCGCAGTTGCCATGGTCCGGACCCTCTACCATGTTTGTTTAACTGCAGTTGCCATGTTGCTAAATTACAGTTGCCACGTCTGCAAACTACAGTTGCCATGGTTGCTCAACTGCAGTTGTCATCTCAGGTCAAGTGTCGGATGTTATTTTTGGACAACTGTAGTTGTTGCCATGTATGGTCTGTTCTACTATAGTTGCCATGATTTAAAAACTTTAGGAGTTGCCACCTACTAACACTAGGCAATTGTCATGTACGTAGCATTACAAAAAAGGCATGGCAAAATAACATGTTCGGGTAAAGAGAGAGTTGCCATCTGCTTACAAGCACGTTAGGGCAGTTGCCATGTACCCTGCAAAAACACATGTCAACTAGGGTAAAAGAGAGTTGCCATCTTCTTACAAGCACGCTAGGGCAGTTGCCATGTACCCTGCAAAACACATGGCAACTGATGTTGGGGAACGTAGTAATTTCAAAAAAAATCCTACGTGCACGCAAGATTATGGTGATGCATAGCAACGAGAGGGGAGAGTATTGTCCACATACCCCATAGACCGAAAGCGGAAGCGTTATGACAACGCGGTTGATGTAGTCGTACGTCTTCATGATCGATCGATCCTAGTACCAAACGTACGGCACCTCCGCGATCTGCACACGTTCAGCTCGGTGACGTCCCACGAACTCACGATCCAGTAGAGCTTCGAGGGAGAGCTTCGTCAGCACGACGGCGTGATGACGGTGATGATGAAGCTACCGACGCAGGGCTTCGCCTAAGCACCGCTACGATATGACCGAGATGGATTATGGTGAAAGAGGGCACTGCATACGGCTAAGAGATCAATGATCAACTTGTGTGCCTATGGGGTGCCCCCCTCCCCCGTATATAAAGGAGTGGAGGAGGGGGGAAGGCCAGCCTCCTAGGCGCGCCCCAAGGGGAGTCCTACTCCCACCGGGAGTAGGATTCCACCTGTTCCAAGTGTAGGAGTAGGAGGGAAGGAAGGAGGGGAGAGGGGGAAGGAAAAAGGGGGGCGCCGCCCCCCTTCCTTGTCCAATTCGGACTAGAGGGGGAGGGGGCGCGCGGCTTGCCCTGGCCGCCCCTTCCTCTCTCCACCAAGGCCCATGAGGCCCATTACACTCCCCGGGTGGTTCCGGTAACCCCCCGGTACTCCAGTATTTGTCCAAACTCACTTGGAACCCTTTCGAAGTCCATATATAGTCATCCAATATATCGATCTTTATTTCTCGACCATTTCGATACTCCTCGTCATGTCCGTGATCATATCCGGGACTCCGAACTACCTTCGATACATCAAAACACATAAACTCATATTACGGACCTGTTGGGGAACGTAGTAATTTCAAAAAAATTCCTACGCACACGCAAGATCATGGTGATGCATAGCAACGAGAGGGGAGAGTGTTGTCTACGTACCCTCGTAGACCGAAGCGGAAGCGTTGACGCAACGTAGAGGAAGTAGTCGTACGTCTTCCCGATCCGACCGATCCAAGCACCGTTACTCCGGCACCTCCGAGTTCTTGACACACGTACAACTCGATGACGCACCCCGGGCTCGATGACACACGTACGGACTAGGCCTTGGGGGGCGTGCAGCCTGCCCTAGGCAGCCCCTCTCTCTTTCCCGTATGGCCCAATAAGGCCCAATACTTCTTCCCCGTATTCCCGTAACTCCCCGGTACTCCGAAAATACCCGAACCACTCAGAACCTTTCCGATGTCCGAATATAGTCGTCCAATATATCGATCTTTACGTCTCGACCATTTCGAGACTCCTCGTCATGTCCCCGATCTCATCCGGGACTCCGAACTCCTTCGGTACATCAAAACTCATAAACTCATTATATAACTGTCATCAAAACCTTAAGCATGCGGACCCTATGATTCGAGAACAATGTAGACATGACCGAGACACGTCTCCAGTCAATAACCAACAGCGGGACCTGGATGCCCATATTGGCTCCTACATATTCTACGAAGATCTTTATCGGTCAGACCGCATAACAATATACGTTGTTCGCTTTGTCATCGGTATGTTACTTGCCCGAGATTTGATCGTCGGTATCCAATACCTAGTTCAATCTCGTTGCCGGCAAGTCTCTTTACTCGTTCCGTAATACATCATCTCACAACTAACATATTAGTTGTAATGTTTGCAAGGCTTATGTGATGTGCATTACCGAGAGGGCCCAGAGATACCTCTCCGACTATCGGAGTGACAAATCATAATCTCGAAATACGCCAACCCAACAAGTACCTTTGGAGACACCTGTAGAGCACCTTTATAATAACCCAGTTACGTTGTGACGTTTGGTATCACACAAAGTGTTCCTCCGGTAAACGGGAGTTGCATAATCTCATAGTCATAGGAACATGTATAAGTCATGAAGAAAGCAATAGCAACATACTAAACGATCGGGTGCTAAGCTAACGGAATGGGTCATGTCAATCACATCATTCTCCTAATGATGTGATCCCGTTAATCAAATGACAACTCATGTCTATGGGTAGGAAACATAACCATCTTTGATCAACGAGCTAGTCAAGTAGAGGCATACTAGTGACACTCTGTTTGTCTATGTATTCACACATGTATCATGTTTCCGGTTGATACAATTCTAGCATGAATAATAAACATTTATCATGAAATAAGGAAATAAATAATAACTTTATTATTGCCTCTAGGGCATATTTCCTTCACGATCGTCATCGAACGTTAAGCGTGTGGACCCTACGGGTTCGAGAACTATGTAGACATGACCGAGACACGTCTCCGGTCAATAACCAATAGCGGAACTTGGATGCTCATATTGTCTCCCACATATTCTACGAAGATCTTTATCGGTCAAACCGCATAACAACATACGTTGTTCCCTTTGTCATCGGTATGTTACTTGCCCGAGATTCGATCGTCGGTATCTCAATACCTTGTTCAATCTCGTTACCCGCAAGTCTCTTTACTCGTTTCGTAATGCATCATCCCGCAACTAACTCATTACTTACATTGCTTGCAAGGCATATAGTGATGTGCATTACCGAGAGGGCCCAGAGATACCTCTCTGACAATCGGAGTGACAAATCATAATCTTGATCTATGCCAACTCAACAAGTACCATCGGAGACACCTGTAGAGCAACTTTATATCACCCAGTTACGTTGTGACGTTTGGTAGCACACAAAGTGTTCCTCCGATATTCCGGAGTTGCATAATCTCATAGTCATAGGGACATGTATAAGTCATGAAGAAAGCAATAGCAATACACTAAACGATCGAATGCTAAGCTAACGGAATGGGTCAAGCCAATCACATTATTCTCTAATGATGTGATGTCGTTAATCAAATGACAACTCATGTCTATGGTTAGGAAACTTAACCATCTTTGATTCAACGAGCTTGTCAAGTAGAGGCATACTAGTGACACTCTGTTTGTCTATATATTCACTCATGTACTAAGTTTCCGGTTAATACAATTCTAGCATGAATAATAAACATTTATCATGATATAAGGAAATATAAATAATAACTTTATTATTGTCTCTAGGACATATTTCCTTCAACTGACAACTTTGGGTATGGGAGAGGAGACGGGCGTGTGGACGAACTGATAAACGCCCACACATCAGCCCCTCTGTGTGCGTGAAAATTGGCGTGTGGGCGAACTGCTAAACGCCCACACAACAGCCTCTCCGCGTGGTGAAACGGACGTGTGGGCGACCCGATGAATGCCCGCACACCAGCCCAGTCCTACGTGGCATAAAAAATCTGGCAAAACATGCCAAGATTCGTGCAAACATAAACGGACGTTGATCCATGCATGTGGGCGAGATTCAAACGCCCACACGTGTGGGCGTTAATATTTTCGTTTATCACATAGTTCTCTCTTTTATTATTTTGAAAATCTTAAAAATATGTGATTTCCATGTTGATTTTAAGCAAATATTATTCCATGGTAGCCAGGGTCTCGTTGTTTTAAGATAAGTATACGATCTACATATCGGTTGGAAAAATCATAGAAAAATTCCTATCGGCCATATTAGTTGGAAAAGGAAGAAGAAAATTCCTACAGGCCAAAATCTGGAGAAACAAAAGTTTTTCCCTCGCATCTAGGTCACTTTTACTTTTTTCATTATTTCGTAATCCCAAGGGTATGATACCCTTTAGCTTTAGAGTGACAAGTCATTTTCTCATTACTTTGGCTCTTTCATTTTCCATTTTTATAGGCATTACGATAGTTAGATTTCAAAGACGTGGGCTTCATCTTTTTAGCTTGTTATTACCTGCGGGAGTCCCACTGCTGTTAGCACTTTTCTTAGTACTACTTGAGCTAATCTCTTATTGTTCTCATGCACTAAGCTTAGGAATATGCTTATTTGCTAATATGATGGCCGGGCATAGTAAATGTGCAAGATTTGGACCACTCCAATTTCCTTAAACCATCAATCAACAAATTGAATAAAGATATCAGTATCTTCCAATCTGCCACAAGGATCTAGTCGCTAGTATGTTTGCCTTCTTCCCAACTTATCCTAGCATTCCCTGTAAGCGTTGCTATCACTATTTCTCCCTCTGGTGGCCTTGAGGCGTCTCGATCAATCGGTGTATCCACCACAGGACACACCTCCTTCTCTCAACCATCCGAACAAGAAGATTTTAGCACTAACCCTCCTCCAGCTTTCTTACCGACCGAAGGTTGTCTTTTTACATTTTTTTTGTTTTGATCCAACATCAAATCTAAATTATTGTTCACTAACTATATCTTAAACCATTGCGATCTCTTTCTTTCACTTGGTTTTTCTTCCTTTCCTACGGTACTCCTTAACTCGGAGATACTCCTTCGGTACTACTTGGCTAGGGAAAGTAAGATCAATAGTTGGCCTTATTGTCTATGCTCTGTTCTGTTAAGGATTTCTGTATTGGAAACATAGGCGTTCTGCTATTCCCTGCTCTAGTTTCAGTTCAGTCATAAACCTATTGCCCGGGTCCTTTGATACTTGATTTCCTGGGTCAACGGTACCTAGATTCCCATTTGGCTTGATCTTACCTTGGATTTATGATTGGAATACATATTGGATAAACAAGAGGAATTTGAAAAAGATGGTTGGCACAAAATGACAAATGGTACTCGTGAGATGCCAACTTTAATTTATCGAATAGGAAAATGATCATGTACTCCGACTTCACATATACCCCTTAGATAAGTTTGTTCCTCAGGAAGTTGTGCCCGCATTGAAGCAGCGGCTCCCGGGCCGTGTCGGTCAGCGCCACCCTCACTCCCTCCGACCACATCGTGGCATCAATGCCGACCGCTGTGTGCTCTGTGTCGGCATGCATGCAGCGCTGTAAGCAGCGTGTGCATTAGAAGGAAAACGCGGGAGGGACAAGTCACTAGTAGAAAAGGGGGCTATGGTCCAGGCCGGGGCAGCCCATTAGTCCCGGTTCAGTCTAGAACCGGGACCAATGGGGGCATTGGTCCCGGTTCGTGAGCCCAGGGGTCCGTCCGGGCCACGTGGGCCATTGGTCCCGGTTGGTGGGACGAACCGGGATCAATGGGCCTGGCTCCTGGCCCACCACCATTGGTCCCGGTTGGCGGCCTGAACCGGGACCAAAGGGTCACCTTTAGTCCCGGCTCATGCCACCAACCGGGACTAAATGGTCTCCTCATTGCGATTCACAGTTTAGTCCTACCTCGCCAACCGAAGGGCGCCCACACTGGTTTATAAGCCCGTCCCTCTATGCATTGTTGAGCTCCTCTCAAAATGAAAATAGATGCCCCTATACAGGAAATTTGACCTGAATTCATAATGAATTTCTATGAAATTCATGGAAATTGATTATGAATTTAGGTTGAATTTTCTCTATAGGCGCATCTATGTTCATTTTTTTAGTAATTTTAATCACAAACATGAGATTCACACAAATTTCAAAGAATTCAAATTATAACTATTCTAATTTGAAAACTAGAATCACTAACAGAAAGTTTATAATTTTTGGTATCTCTGTGCAGAAAGATTGTACATAGTAAATATAATACAGAAAGTGTTTTCACACAAATTTAGTAAACTAGTGATTCATAAACTAGTGATTCACACAAATTTTAAAAATTCAAATTTAAACTATTCAAATTTTAAAGCTAATGGCACTAACAGAAAGTTTATAATTTTTGTGACCTAAAAGAAAAAAGAAATCACTAAAAAACTATAAGTATTTAGTTCTAAGTAGAAACGAAAAATTAATGGCACTAGTAAAGTTAATCACAAACTTGAGATTCACACAAATTTCAAAGAATTCAAATTTTAACTATTCTAATTTGAAAACTAGAATCACTAACAGAAAGTTTATAATTTTTGGTATCTCTCTGCAGAAAGATTGTACATAGTAAATATAATACACAAAGTGTTTTCACACAAATTTAGTAAACTAGTGATTCATAAACTATTGATTCACACAAATTTTAAAAAATTCAAATTTAAACTATTCAAATTTTAAAGCTAATGGCACTAACAGAAAGTTTATAATTTTTGTGACCTAAAAGAAAAAAGAAATCACTAAAAAACTATAAGTATTTAGTTCTAAGTAGAAACGAAAAACTAATGGCACTAGTAAAGTTAATCACAAACTTGAGATTCACACAAATTTCAAAGAATTCAAATTTTAACTATTCTAATTTGAAAACTAATGGCATTAGTAATTTTAATCACAAACTAGAGATTCACACAAATTTCAAAGAATTCAAATTATAACTATTCAAATTATAAGTATTTAGTTCTTAGTAGAAATGAAAAAGTAAATAGAAAAAAAGAAAAAAATGCCACCTACTAGGCTTGCACGGCCTGAATACGACTAGAAACCCAACCATGGGCCAGGATTCAGGCCCGCAGCAGGCCCAGTAGGCCCACAGGCATTGCAGTGTCCAATTAGGCCCATAAGCCTGCATTTCAGAGGAGTTCGAGAGGGAAGAGGCAGCGGAGCTTATAAACAGGTGCCGGCCACTCTCAACTAGCGAGGTGGGACTAAACTCCCACCACCGCGCCAGCGCAAGGCCATTGGTCCCGGTTGGTGGCTCCAACCGGGTCTAAATGGGGGAATTGGTCCCGGTTCATGACAGAAACCAGGACAAATGCACCCTTTAGTCCCGGTTGGTTCCACCAACCGGGACGAAAGGCCTCCGCTTCCCGCCCTTTGGGCTGCCGAAAAGTGGCCTTTGGTCCCGGTTGGTGGCACCAACCGGGACTAAAGGGGGCATTAGTCCCGGTTTCTATCACGAACCGGGACCAATTCTTCGTCTATATAAGTAGCACTTGTGAAATTTTCGATTCAGTTCGTTCTTCGCCCTGCCTGACGAAGCCGCCAGGCTGCGCCTCGCCGTCGCCCCTGCCTCCGACGCCGTCCCGCGCGGCCGCAGACGCTGTCACCGCCCCGTGCCCCCTGCCTCCTCGCCGCCGACGCCGTGCCCCTCACCGTCGTTGTCGCCGCCCCTGCCTTCCTCATCCGCCCGTCGTGCCGCGCCCCTCACCGTCGCCGTCTCCGCGCCCCTCACCGTCGCCGTCGCCGCGCCCCTCACCGTCGCCGGCCTCCTCGTCGATCGTCGCCGGCCTCACTAAATTGCGTAATTTCCTAATTTAGTGTTTAGGTTAATTTAGATGCGTAATTTATAGGATGTAGAGTTAATTGAGTTGTTAATTTAGTGTGTAGTTAATTTAGATGCGTAGTTTAGATGTATAGTTAATTGAATTGTTGTAGTTAATTTAGATGTATAGTTTAGATGCAAAAGTTAGAACTTTTTACTGTTGGTAATATTATTGTTGCATATGCAAAAGTTTGTGTGTTCATATATATGCAAAGAATATGTCAATTTTTTCATAGAATTTTTATGAATTTTTTTGTTGTAGTTTTGTTCATAGAATTTTTATTATGTTCATATTTAGAAGAAAAAGAAGGAGAGAAAAAAGGAAAATAAGAAGAGCAAGAAGGAGGAGAAGAAGAAGAATAAGAAGAAGAGGAGAGGAATAACAGAAGAAATAAATAAGAAGATGAAAAAGAAGAAAAATAGAGGAGAAGAAGAAGGAATAATAGAGGAGGAGCCTCTTTTTTTCTTCTTTTTCATCTTCTTATTTATTTTTTCTTCTCCTATTTTTTTTCTTCTTCCTCTTCTTATTTTTGTTATCGGGTATGTCGTTGTCGATATACCCCCCTCCCCGATAACTTTTAGTAATTAGTAATACTTAGAAAGTGTCTAATGGACTTAGTTAGAGGGAAACTTGTTTATTTTGAGTAAGTACTACATTATTCTATTTATAGTAAGTGCTTAGTAGTTGAACTAGTTGAAGTAGTTTATTTTTAGCAAGAAAATTAATAGAACTAGTTTATTTTTTTAGGTAAATCAATTATTCCCGCATCGACGTGGACGATGCCTATCCCGCATCCTCGTCGTCGAGTCGGCGGAGGACGACACCTGCTTGACCAGATGGGCCATGTCCGGGACTGGGCTCCGCCGGGGTGGTACTGGGAGGCGCTACCTTCTGGGGGGCGTAGCTTGGTGAGGAGACAACCCGTCGTTGACCCGATCCTTGTTTGGTGGCGGTCGTGTGGGCCAGTCACGGTGCCGAGGCTTCCGGACACCGCAGAGGTGGTACGTCACCGTGTCAGCGAGGAGGACGAGCACGTCCGTCGCTACATGGTTGCGTTGGAGGGCAGGTTCGAGAATACCTGGCAGGTTCTTTAGGGATCTCCCTGGAGCTATGATCCTGTGATGGTTCCTTCCCTTTGGGTGTCCACCGCCCGCGCCGATACCCATCGGGCGCTACGGTTCTAGCTGTACTGGCGATATGTATGATATATAGTATATATTCGACGTGTATGAGTGATAATATTCGATGTACGGACACATGGAGATGATGTAGTTTTTCTTATAATTGAAGGCATCCTAATTTGAATACTACTTAATTTTGTGATTTGATTTTTCTTATTGAATGCTCAAATTGGAGAGCACTATGCAAGGCATATGCATATGATTAGTTGAATAATAATGATCTAATTTAGTCTTTGAATTATGAACATATAGGAAATGTCATCATCGGACGACGAAAGTCTCCCGGGGGAGTGCGACTGGTGCCACGACGATCGAGGTGAGTGCGACAGGCCTCACCTAGACGATGGTCGGCGCTTCAGCATTAAGCTCGAGGAGACCTTCGAAGTTGAAACGGTACGCAACGATGACAAAGTGTTTTTTTTCATAATTAAGCATGACTTCAACTATTTCAACGTGTAATTTTCATCTTTTACAATTCGATTATAGTTTATCCCATGCCATGCAAGACGCTATGTCTTGGAGAAGATGGATTTTGAAGACCATGAAAATTTTGAAACGAAGAAAATTCACCTAAGGACCCATCATGATGTGGATTTTGAAGTAAAGTTGTATAATGCTGAGAGCGTAACCCATTTTGGTTGCAAAAATTGGGAATCATTTTGCAAATTGTATGGTTTTGATGAGGGTATGCTTGTCACCATGGATCTTGGTGATCCTGAAATCGAGCAAGACAATATGGACATTTGGGTCCTTGTTGATACTCCTCCAGTTCTACCGCTATGTGAGTTTCTCAAACATAGTGAATTATTAATAGAACTTATATTGTTCATTTCAAAATAGTTGACAGCTTATTTCCATTGACAGCTTATTTTGAAGTATCAAAGAATGTGCAGAAGATGGTAGATAGAACTTACTACACCGATGGCTCTGAGTTAACTTACAAGGAGAAAACTCATCTGGTTGGATTTTGTAATGATATTGAGAATTACAATATCTACAATCGAACTCCTCAACATTATGGTCAATACGTGCCACTAGTGCACGTGTTGAACTACGGTAACTACCATGGAGATACCCTGGTAAGTTTTTTTACTATTACAACATCCGTGCATCTTTTTGCATACTTCTAAAACTAGTACATCGTCATTGCTAACTACGAAGTTATTACTATGTTTTTCAACAGAGAATCCCAGAGGATTGTGTGCCTCATTTGATGTATCAGAATGGCGGCAGCCTTCGTGTTTTGAACATATATCTAGGTCATCCTACGAATCTCAACTGTCCATACCGGATTTCTAAAACAAGTGGAGACATGACAATCAAAGGATGGAAAAAATGTATGGACAGTCGTAAGGAGCTTCTTGGAAGCAAAAGGAAGCGAGGCGCAAGAATTGGAGACATGATGATCTTCATTCTTCATAATGGAGAGTCAGGGTCTATATTCTTTTATGCTATTTTACCTTAAGTGTGTTTAGGTCCGATCCTACCTGATACTGATGATCATGTGCTAAGAACAATTATGTAGGGTTGGGTTCGATGACTATGAGGATGATGATCGTATGACTTATTATTAATAACGAGTAGAAGTTGTATGATGATGCTTGATTAATTAATAGGAATTGTTATTATATATGATGATGTATGATGCGAGCATGCATGAGTTATTATATATATATCTGCGGGTGAAATGAACATAGCAATAGCATAGGTAAACCAAGGACTACATATAAGAGAGGACACTTCTCTCTATTAGCTAGCTAATAACAACCTAAAAATAACCACCTAAACCCCTAAAACAACCACTTTTTTTAAAAAAAAAAGAAAAACCTCCTGCTGACGCGTGGAACCCTTTTGGTCCCGGTTTATGTCATCAACCGGGACCAAAGGCCCCCCTGCCTGGGCTGCCGGCAGCGGCCATGTGGAGGCCCATCTGTCCCGGTTCTGGTTTGAACCGGGACTAAAGGGTGAGGGTATTAGTAACGACCCTTTAGTCCCGGTTCAGGAACCGGGACTAAAGGTCCTTATGAACCGGGACAAAAAACCGGTTTTCTACTAGTGAGTGGGTGATTTTGGGTGGGCCAGGGTGGTCAGAAGCTGGCGTAGCAGCGGTTTGTACTCCCGCACCCCCCCCCCCACATTTGTCAAAGGTTTGTGGGAGAAAACACGTCCAGACCTGGCTTCCCGGTCCAGACAGTGCGGTCCGGACGAACGTGGGAGATTTGCGGATCTGCCCTAATAAGAATTTAAAAACTGACATGGCGGCAACTCTGTAACGATGAGGGATGCATGCATGCATGTTGCTGCAAATGATGACTTTGTTGCTAGTTTGCTACTACTACATAATGACACAGATAGCTCTCATTTTCCATGGAAAAGAAAGCACATGCACAATGCTTGCGGAACTAATTCATGGACTTGAGTGATGTATGAACTAGCAAGCTAGTTGTGTACGTACATATCTCTAATCAAGATGAGAACGACAACTTGATGATGGATCGCCCCTGCCGGCCGGGTGAGGGTGAGCGTGAGAAAAGACATTATCCCATGCATGGTATATACCGTGCATGCATCAGCCACTGGTTATCTTTGAGATTCGAATCCATACATGCATCTGATCATTGTGTTGCTTAGTTAACTTCAATTTATGACCCCTTGTTCTATTAGTTTATGCCATATGAATCAGTCACTATTTCTTCTGACAACTTTTCCCCGTAGTTATTACCTGCAATATCTCTCCTCTCATTCATAAAGTAGAGACAAGTAGGGAAATACCCTTTGGTTCCTGGTTGTATACACACCCTATATGAGGATTTTTTTTTAATAATTAAACAAAAAGTCAAAATAGTTCAGAAGTTTTTTTAGAATAAACATGACTTACTTTTGCACTAGTATAGTATATAAATTTCCAAGAAAAAAGACCAACATTGACTTCACAGCGAAAAAGACAAAATTTATTTGCTATTATAGATCACTATTCACACTATTTTGGCCAAAATTTTGTTTTTTTTAAACAAGTCAAAGGGAGATTTTCTTTTTGTAAAATTGTTCTCACAAGTACAATGTAAGGTCAAGTTTATTTCAAAAATATTTTCAGGATTTTTTGAGTTTTTGTTCAATTACTAATTTCTTTTTTCATATAGGGTGTATATGTCCCCATAGTCCAAAAGTTCCCCTCCGAGACGAGTAGTACTACACTCACTCAGGTTTTTTTTTCATATGATTCTAAAATTTAGATTTATTTTATCTTTTGAACCGTAAGATTGATTTATGATACATTTGCATATTTATGTTCCTTGTGAAGTGAACACTGAAACAAGATCACTCTTGAATATATTTCCATAAATTTTAAAATTCAAATATGAAACATGGAGAGACCTTACGAAACTGTAAAAAACTACTGTATGTACCAAGTTTCATCGAGTTTTCTATAGATCAGTTTTCTATAGGTCTTGTCTAAAATATCTAGTCTGTATAGACACATTTGTCCAAATAGAATATAACACAAAAAATTATTTCAGAAGATATCAAGCATCAAAACCGTTAAACAGAAAGAGAAAATATATGTTTGGGATAGAGTTGCAACGAGGGGGAGGCATCCAAATAGAAGGACACTATTTAAAAAAAAAAGCTGACACACACAAACTGACCATGTGATAGAAAGGAGGAGAAAAGTGAGACGTACAATAGGTTAGTACATTGTGATTTCTTTAGGACCCTGAAATTATTAAGCGGCAGATCAATGCACCGTATATACCGTGCATGATAGAAAATGCACTCTCGGGTGAGGGTGACCTTTCTTCATAAGTGCATGGACGGTAGTGGCAGTGTCACGTACGCACCAGCACAACCCTCTCAGAGAAATGTACGTACGTACATTATTGTGGCGAGCGCGCGGCTGCGGAAAGCCACGTCCGTCTCGAAGCAGAGACAAAATCCAAGTGGTCTCCATGGCGGAAAGGAAAGCGAAGGAGATGGCATCTCCGAACTAGCTGTTGCCTAACAATTGATAGATCCCGCTTCATTTACATGCCCTAGCAGAGTCATGCATCGATCCAAAAAAGTTCTCTAGCAGGAGTCGTCCAAAAGGAGTTCTCAACCCTTATGCCTGATGATCGCACTGCCGGCCGGGGCCAGCTGCACCTGGACGCCGACAGCGGGAGCAGTAGTGGATCCTCGTGCGCGCAGTTCGATCGATCGGTGGCAAGAGAGGAGATGATGGTGTGGTAAAGGCTAAAGGGCTCCCAACAATAATTTCTGCTTTCCCTTTGGCCATAGGTGTCACTCGGTCAGTCACGCACTCAAGTTTGCATCTCGACACGCCCCAAATATCTGGACATGTCTAGGGTACTTGGTCAGTGCATATTATATGTACAGTAGAACACCAAAACCAACTCAACTTGCTGCGTGTTGTGCCTTGCTCAATCTCACTTTTTAAATATGCTATTATCAGTCTCAGCTGAGGCTCCAGGTCTACTCTTGTGCAATATAGTATATCAGATTAATCTTCAGCCTAGCTACAAAGGCGTCACATGCATGATCATGAACTTACGAGTTCCATTCTCAATTTCATCAGGAAAATGCTTTGCTGAACCTGGCTTTTCTTTAGGCCCTGAACCGTAGAACAATTTACTGAACCTGGGTCCTTCACCTAGACCAGAAATTTTCAACCCTATAAGAGATGTCAAAGGACACGCAAGTTTGACAAGTCACGAAGGAATGCTTAAAACCTCTCCCGGTCTTGGAACACGACTATAGATACTTATACGCCGAGTAGAAGACCATATCTAGAAGCAAGCCAGTTAGATTCCGACATGCATCAGATAGCACGGTCGCCGACCCCATCACCGGAATGCATGTCACGTCGTCGGAGCTCGACAGCATGGTAAGAGAAGAGAAGGTACGTACGCCGCGTGCACACTGCACCAGCGATTCGACATGCAGCATCAGGAAAAGGTGGCGAAAATTTGAATAATCGTTGGCATCTGCGTGCGTCACGCCGCAAGTCGAATCCAGCAGAAACCACTGACGATTTAACTAGTGATTCACCGCCGGCGACGATGTCCCGGGAGATCGATAGTAAGTCGTCGTGCTCCGGCGATACGGTTGGCAGTGGCGGGTGAACACTCCCTGTCTGTCTGGGATCTTGGGTTTGTCAGCTTTTCTTTTCTGGACAGGTTTGTTTATACGGCCGCATGATGATATATTATGTTGGGTTTGCATCGCCGGTACAACGATGCTTAACTTTTTTACGGCTCGATGATGCTTTGTTTTGCGCAGGCAAATATTCTTCCGTGGTGGCCAGCCAGGGTGCTCTACACAACAAGAGATGATGATTCTTGTGAGACGCGAGTTTTAAATTTGGGAGCTGCTATGCGTCCGCCGGTGGATGTCTATTAAACATCCACCACCTCGACAACCGTCAGATCTCCGAGCGCGAGCCGTCCGATCTAACTCCTCGCACACGCGCGCCGCCTTCCCGACACATTAATTCCCGAAATAACAAACCAGTTGCCGAAACAACAGTTGTGTTACAGAAACAATTCCTGAAACAACGATCGCGTTGCAGAAAACAATTCCTGAAACAATGACTGTGTTGCAGAAACAACTACCATGTTGCAAAAATTTGAAGATTCCAGGAACAATTCCTGAAACAACGGCCGGGTTGCTGCAGAAACAACTACCATGTTGCAAAATTTTGAAGATTGCAGGAACAATTCCTGAAACAACGGCCGGGTTGCAAAAACAATTCCTGAAATAACGGCTGCGTGGCAGAAATAACTACCATGTTGCTTGCGTCAAAGCACGTCGCCGCCGACCGCAACAGATCAGCAGCGCCGCCGCTTCTGCTGCTGCAGAAGCACGCCGACGAGTCGTTCGCCTAAAAAGTGAGTTGAGGTGAGCGAGCCTGCGGTTCCGCGTCGGAGCCTCGCCCTGCACCGATTTGGAACCTGGATGCTCCGCCACCTACTTGCTCCCTTACAACGACCACTAGTCCGGCAACGCATATGAGGCTCGGTGATGGGCGTTGATGAGATATGAGAGGAAGGAGAGATGGAGAGATGGAGATGGTGCTAGAAAGGAAAGGATAAGATGTGTGGATGTGGCTGTGAGCAATCGAACGCATCGAACGAGATGATAAGCTAGCACGCGAAGTGGTGCGCGGGCACATTGAGACACGCGTCGTCCTGTGCGAGGCGGCGGATGCGGGAGAGAAAATCCACCGGTTGATCCTAAGCTTTTTCCTTTAAATTTCTTATAAATATAGAAAATATCCGGACAAATATATATATGCCACAGTTGGTTTTGTGCAAAGAAAAAAGTTTTACCCTACTTCTAAAGCAAACACAAAATATGATAGATTCGGAACAATACAGTTCATTGATCTAACTTTTTCTTAGCAAAGTCCAATGATTTACTTTTCCTTTTCGAGTAAATGGTCGAACTCCATAACTGTCCTTGCTAAATTTATTTTTATGAGGCAAATATTAAATGTACATTGCTTTGGATCGAAGATTCAAGAAAAGATAAAGTAACTCATACAGTCAAGAATGGCACCGAAATTTCCCGGATGCACCTTCTCTGTGGCAACAATTTTTGCAAGATGGAATTCTACCAAGGCTTCAACTAGGACAAGGCAAGACTGGCGCAGCCACACTTGAATAAATTTACCATCCAGAGAGCCCCTTGAGCCACCTATCTAAAAAAGATGGAAAACCTTGAGTAATAAACATACTTAGGGTGGAAACCATCCTTTACAAGTGTGGGCTATCAAATCAATGGATATTCACTATAGTGGCGACAAAAGATTCCAACTCGAAAAAAGGAACCACTAAAATCAACATGACACACTAAAAAACTCAATAGATCCACAAGATCGGTGATGTGATAACACGGGGGGCAAGCTTTGTGGTGCCGCCTGATAAAAAGTACCACCGTAGTAGAGAAAGAACCATATGGCATTTATTTTACGGCAACGCTCTGGCAGACGTGGTTAGCAAACATCATTTAACGAACAAATGGCACTTATTTTTAATGGAATCACATCCGTCTTAAAAAACGTTAACTTTAAGGACCACAAACTCATCCTAAAAAAATCTTGAACACGCGTACAAGGAGCCGAGGTCTCTCTAACTCACAGCACCAAGCCGACGGTTGGAGGCGAGGGAACCGGGCAGATTTCCACTGGGAGCTTCAATCCTTCGGTTGCCTTCAAAACCCTAACTGTCAAAGCAAAATTCATCTCCCCATCAATCCCCTCACCACATGGACATGCTTTCGGCCCGTCCAGCCCCATCACACCCAAGAAAGTCTAAACTAGCCCAAACCCATCAAATCGAACTGATCCAAATGGCCTGTTAGGCCTGTGTTATTCAAAGATTGGGAGCTATGTCACGCTTGTTGCAAGGCGTAGCTCCAGCTCGCCTATGACGCGTGGCTATTGGGTCAAACCAGTTCTGTAGCTGCCTCATTTTTTTTTCTTCTCAATGATTTTCTTATCGGTTATCACTATTTTGCATTGGTTTTCTTTTGTTTCTTTCCTTTACTTTTTTTTTATTTTCTTTGTTCTTTCTTCGATTTTCATCGATTTTATTTATTTCCCTTTTCTTCAACATATGTCTACATTTTCATACACATTGTACATATAAATCAGGAACATTTATTTTTTATTTTTTTCAAATACAAGATTACCATTATTTCAAATATATGTTTTGATGTGTATTTTTTCATACACATTATACATTTTTGGTATACTTCTAAAAGATATACATGTTTAATTTTTTTTAAATACAATGTTAACATTTTTTAAAATACATGTTTTCGAGCATGATTTTGAATATGTGTTGGAAAATTTTCAAACACCCATTCAAACATTTTTTAATGATAAAAAACTTTCTTTCTTAAATTATGCGAACATTTTTAAATTGTATAAAAATTTAAAAAAGTAAAAATTTCCATTTTACTACCCTGAAGAAACTTGCAAGTTCACATAACCACCTGATGTTTTTTCTGCTCACTCCCCCCCCCCCTCAACTATCTTATACCGGTCAAGAAAAAATCCCAGGCTGGTTTGCCCTGATTGAATGCTGACATGGAAACGGTCAAAAGAGGTATTTGACCTACAGATGGGTCCCACTAGATTATAGGGTCCACTGGATTAAAACTAATCCTAACAAAACTAGTTAACCTAACTAATTAACCTAAACGGGGCACGTGTTAGGGACCTAACTAACCCTAAACTAATCTTGCAACATTGGCTACACCGACGATTAGCCGCCGGTGGCCCAAACCACCATGTAGGGGCTCAGGTTTGATATTACGACAACCATTTAATGCGGGAATGGGGTCTACAAAGAGTTGGGACCAAGCTGCGTCTGTTGGTGGTAATGTGTCTGCGGAGGATGGGCCAGAATCGTTGCCGGCGATTAGGCTTGCGGCGATAGTGGCGCACGTAGGTGTCACGACGGGGCATGGGGGAGCTAGTTAAGGAGCGCACATGCATCCTAGGAGAGGGCAGGGAAGAAGGTGTCGCGAAGGGGCATAGGGGAGCTAGCTAAGGTGTCGCTACAGCCACGTGAACGATGAACGGCGGCTACAAGGTGCTCTGACCTAATCGCGAGAGAGGGAAGGGAAGAAGGGGGAAAAGGCAGGGGAGCAAGAGGGAAGCTAGCAGACAGCTTTGGGAGGCCTTATCCCCTCCTCGGCTAGTCGCCAGCAAGTAGGAGGCGGGGCTCTGCGCGTGCATTGACCGCACACACATCCTTCTGTGCAAAGGTAGAAGACGGGAGGGGCTCTAGGTTGTGCTGGCTATTCGACCCCAGTGGTCAAATACCGTTGTGACCTTGTCCACGTCAGCAAACCACCCGAGGAAACCCACATATGATGAATTCTAAAGGCATTGGATAGATCAGGGGGTTAAGAGAGCAACAAAAATGGTCAAGGGGTTATTGAACCACCAAATTTCTTCAGGGTAGTAAAATGGACATTTTTCTATTTAAATGTACCGAGCATATTTTTGAAACTCGTGAAGATTTTTTAAATGTAATGTTCACTTTTTTAATGGTACGAAATATTTCTTCTGAATTACATGAACATTTAATTTAAATTGTATAAAGATTTACAAAAATGCATGTATATTTTGTTTGGAATGCGTGAACATTTTGTAATATCAGAAACATTTTTTTGAATGGTCTATCACCATTTGTTAAAATTATGCTAATATTTTTTTTACACTGTGTTAAAATTTTCATATACAAAGTGAATGTGTTTTTTAGAAAATTATGTAAATTAAGTAATTTTGGAATATATGTATTTATAATATGCCGAAATATAAATAAAAAATAAAGGTAAAAAGACCGGAACTGGCGAACTATGCCCATTTAGGGTGCTCATAAGGCGAGGAGACAAAGACGCGCCCACTGATCATTTTATAGGGCCTCTCTGGACACACACACACACACACACAGTCCCAAAAATGCCAACTGCCCCCTAAAAAAACTCCAACTGGATTTGCGGCGGATCTCGAGGCAGAAGCCGCCACCCCCGCACGATGCTTGGCGCACGGACAGAGGCGGAATCCCGTCACGACGCACACAGCCGCCCAGTTGGTCTCTCGCTTCGAGAGGTTCGAGCCAACGAGCTACAATTGGCTCCATGGCCGTAGCGATGAGCAGATCAAAAAGACATGTCCGTGGACAGATCTCGCCGGAGATGAACCGTCGAGGAGTGGAGAGAGAGAAAGAGACGCAGAGGCACAGCCGGCGTGTGGCGACGAGTGGCCAGGGAAGAGAGATGCTCTGTGTCATGTGTAGTACTAACTCACGTGGAGTACTGTATTTCGAAAACAAAGCGACTGAAACAAGACAGCCCATGCAGGACCCAACGCATAGATTGCAACTCATGTGCTAGGTTGTACTATTCCAGCCCGTAGTCTTACAGATCACGAGGCCCATACGGCCGCCGAAAGCCCATCCAATCACGATACCTTGGCGCCAATGAAAAAAATAGCACGCTACAGTAAAATAGCGGCAACCTCAGAATATGCTATTAGCGAGACGTTGTACGCTAATATATTTAGCGAGGCAATTCTCAATACGCTATAGCGTGCTATTAGCGACGCTATAGCGCGCTATTTTTTTCAGTGCTTGGCGCACGGACAGAAGCACGGTTCACAGTTCACACAGCCGCCCCGTTCGTCTCTCGCTCTCGCTTCAAGGTCCCAGCCAACGAGCTGCAATGGGCTCCGTGGCGGCGCCGCCGTGCCACGTCGTGGCCGTGCCGTTCCCTGGCCGCGGCCACGTCAACGCCATGCTGAACCTGTGCCGCCTCCTCGCCGCCCGCGACGGCGTCTCGGCCACCGTCGTCGTCACCGAGGAGTGGCTCGGCCTGCTCGGCGGTCCCGCGCTCGCGCCGGGCGTCCGCCTCGAGGCCATCCCCAACGTCATCCCCTCCGAGCACGGCCGCGCCGCCGACTGGGCCGGGTTCGTGGACGCCGTGTACAACAAAATGGAGGCGCCGTTCGAGCGCCTCCTCGACCGTCTCGGGGCCGCGCCCGCGGCCATCGTGACCGACACGTTCGTGCCGGGGGCGGTGCGCGTCGGCAACCGGAGGGGCGTCCCCGTGTGCATCCTCTCGGCGCTCGGCGCCACCATGTTCTCCGTGCAGTACCGCTTCGACCGGTTGCCCACGGCTGCCGGCGGTAGCGCTGACATGGCCGGTACCAGTTCTACGCCCCAACTCGTCCCTCGTAGTTCTTCTTTGTCTACTCTGCAGCACGCCAGTGCATTAATGGTGCTGTACATGATCAGTCTTAAATTTCATGCAGATGTCACTGATCCTTGTCTGATGGAAAACTACATTCCTGGACTCAAGTCGATCCGGCTTGCCGATCTTGAGCCCACGCACTCCGACAAGATTAGGCTGGACAAAATTCTTGAAGCATACCCTTACGTGAGGAAAGCGCAATGTGTCATCTTCACCTCCTTCTACGAGCTCGAGAGCAACGCCATTGACTTTCTAAGGCAAGAGCTCCCCTGCCCTGTGTTTGCCGTTGGTCCTTGCATCCCCTTCTTGGCACTCCAAGAAAACCAGGCCGATTCAGAGGAAGAACAAGGCTACATGGCTTGGCTGGACACACAGCCGGCGAGCTCAGTGCTCTACGTCTCGCTCGGCAGCTTCCTATCGGTGTCGTCGACCCAGCTCGAGGAGATCGCCATTGGCCTGGCCCAGAGCAAGGTCAGGTTCCTCTGGGTGCTCCGCGATGCGTGCTCCCGAGTGCAGGATTTGATCTGTGGAAGCGAAGGCGTGGTCGTTCCGTGGTGTGACCAGCTCAAAGTCCTGTGCCATCCCTCCATTAGTGGGTTCTTCACCCACTGCGGCATGAACTCGACGCTGGAGGCGCTGTACGCCGGCGTGCCGATGCTGACTCTGCCGATAGCCTTCGACCAGCCGATCAACAGCCGGCTTATCGTCGATGAGTGGAAGGTCGGGTACAGCCTGAAGGAGAAGGCCCGGGCCGACGGCGTCATTGGCAGAGAGGAAATCGCTGGAGCGGCGAAGAGGCTGATGGATTGTGGCGATGGCGAGGGCACGAGGAGGAGAGCGTCGCTCCTGAAGGAGGCTTCCCGCACTGCAGCTGAAGTGGGTGGTTCCTCGTACAAAGATATCACGTCGTTCATCCGGTACATTTCACAGTTCAAGAACTGAATTGTTCTTACGGACAACATTGTTCCCGAAATAAACTTAGTATGGTCTTCACTACATTTTTGTAATGCACTGTATTCGAATTCGATTGGTTGCTACTGCTAGTACTCCTCCATTTCGAGATGAGCTCATTTTCTCATGGAGCGTGGAAGATTTCTAGTGGAGTAATATAATAAATTCAGAATCCTCTCTTAATCTGGTGTAATTTTCTTCGGAAACTTGAACAAGATTCAAGGCAGATTGTTCATGATTCAAATCAGTTTCGCGTATGTGTGCACAACTAGACTCGGTAGACTCCATCCCGCAAAAAAAAAAAAAAAAACTCGGTAGACTCCAAGGCCCTCTTCTCCCGATAGCTGTTCCTATATGTGTGCATTTAATTTGTCGTTTTAACATTCCCCAAAAATGAACTTCTCCTTACTACGACTAGTACCTCCATATAGGACGTTCTTTTGCTTTACATACAATTGTTAAGAATGTCTTACTACCTCTCTCTCAGTTTACAGGGCGTGCGCGTACTCCTAAGTCGTCAATTTGACCAACGTAATACAAGTCATATATTACAAAAAATATACCAACATAAACTTCGTTGTTTCTATTTTCAAAAGGTATAATTTTTATGTTATATAGTTTATATTAGGGTGCTAAAATTGACAACCTAGGTATACGCGCAGGACTTGTAAACTGAAACGGAGGTAGTACATTTTGTTACAAAGGGAGTATTAAAGAAAAGATGATATCCCGAGTGTTGCTGTGAAAAAATAAATAAAATTATTGATTACTTATTCACTGAATATGACATGTATTTTTTAAAGAAACCAATATTCCCTCCATTCCATAATGTAGTGCGCTCACGTTTTTTGAGATTTAACTTTGACCATAAATTTAACCAACACGGGCGACTGCGGCGGGAGCATGACATATACCTTTGAATTCGTATTCGAAAGAAGTTTTCAAAGGTATATTTTTCCAGTAAAATAATTTATGTATTATTGGTCTAATTTATGGTCAAAACTGGATTTCAAAAAGCGTGAATGCACTGCATGCATTATGGAATGGAGAGAGTATATATATGAAGGAAATATGCCCTAGAGGCAATAATAAAGTTATTATTTATTTTCTTATTTCATGATAAATGTTTATTATTCATGCTAGAATTGTATTAACCGGAAACATAATACATGTGTGAATACATAGACAAACAGAGTGTCACTAGTATGCATCTACTTGACTAGCTCGTTAATCAAAGATGGTTATGTTTCCTAACCATGGACAAAGAGTTGTTATTTGATTAATGGGATCACATCATTAGATGAATGATCTGATTGACATGACACATTCCGTTAGCTTAGCACTCGATCGTTTAGTATGTTGCTATTGCTTTCCTCATGACTTATACATGTTCCTATGACTATGAGATTATGCAACTCCCGTTTATCGGAGGAACACTTTGTGTGCTACCAAACGTCACAACGTAACTGGGTGATTATAAAGGAGCTCTACAGGTGTCTCCAAAGGTACATGTTGGGTTGGCGTATTTCGAGATTAGGATTTGTCACTCCGATTGTCGGAGAGGTATCTCTGGGCCCTCTCGGTAATGCACATCACATAAGCCTTGCAAGCATTGCAACTAATAAGTTAGTTGTGAGATGATGTATTATGGAACGAGTAAAGAGACTTGCCGGTAACGAGATTGAACTAGGTATTGAGATACCGACGATCGAATCTTGGGCAAGTAACATACCGATGACAAAGGGAACAACGTATGTTGTTATGCAGTCTGACCGATAAAGATCTTCGTAGAATATGTAGGAGCCAATATGAGCATCCAGGTTCCGCTATTGGTTATTGACCGGAGACATGTCTCGGTCATGTCTACATTGTTCTCGAACTGTAGGGTCCGCACGCTTAAGGTTTCGATGATAGTTATATAATGAGTTTATGAGTTTGCTGTACCGAAGGAGTTCGGAGTCCCGGATGAGATCGGGGACATGACGAGGAGTCTCGAAATGGTCGAGACGTAAAGATCGATATATTGGACGACTATATTCGGACATCGGAAAGGTTCTGAGTGGTTCGGGTATTTTTCGGAGTACCGGAGAGTTACGGGAATACGGGGGAAAAGTATTGGGCCTTATTGGGCCATACGGGAAAGAGAGAGGGGCTGCCTAGGGCAGGCCGCGCGCCCCCCCAGGCCTAGCCCGAATTGGACTAGGGGGAGGGGCTGCGCCCCCTCCTTCCTTCCCTTATCCTTTCCCCTTCCTTGTCTCCTACTCCTACTAAATGGAAGGACTCCTAGTTGGACTAGCACTACAAGAAATATGTCAACTTGTGACCACCACTATTGGTCACTGAAAGGTCATAAATTTCCATTTACGACCTTTTTGTGACCAAAAACAGAAGGTCAAAAGCTGGCGGTCGTAAACTGACTATAGCGACCTTTAACAAAAGGTCGTTGATCCTATGACCTTCTGTTTTGGTCGCTAGCTCTCTCCCCAGGCCATGTCGGATCCGACGTGGCAATCTAACGTGGCAAAATTGCGACGAGTTGAAAAGGTCACTGACAAGATTCAGCCCGGTCCGATTCGGTGTTTTACATGGGCCGAGCCCATTAATTCTGCCTATTTGTGTTTTTTTTCATCAATTTTTTGTTGGTTTCATGGGCCTGGCCCATTTTATTTTTCAGGACGTAGCCTTCTATAATTCATTTCTTTTATTTATTTTTCATTTTAAAGTAGGTTGCCAGGATCACTCTTTCCGTACCACACGTTAGTTCTATATTTGTGCATAATATTTGATTCAAAAATAGCCAATAAGGCATAATATTTCATACAACAGCCAAGCAAAGAAATTACAATGATACAGATATACAGATAACTAGTCCAGTGAGCTAAAATGCATTGCTGGTTTTCAGGTAAAATACAAATCTAGTAACAGTGAGATAATAGTACAAATCTAGTATTTAGCTAAAATACAACTAGATAAACAGATAACTAGTCCAGTGAGCTAAAACGCATTGCTGGGTGTGGGTTTTCTTCAGGATTCTTCTTCCTAGAGCTCCAACTTCTGAAGACTGAAGGCCAGCATCTGCAAACAATAAATTATGATAAGTTAGGAACATAATCAAGTGAATCCATGATTATAAAATTCTCATAACGATGAAAAATTGCTGCAAAACTTTAGATTTAACAGGAAACAATGCATATGACATTCTCATAATAGCGAAAACACAGATATATTTTGCAAATGATAAGTACCAGCATAGTGCAAGTTAACACAACAGATGGACAGTACAAGCTACAAGCAAATGATTTTCCACTTTAGAACAGGGCATATGCATCAATGTTTATAGTCAGGAACAAAGAAGACAATGCTGGAAGAGGCCAAAGAGATGAAATACCCTGAGGGGGCCGAAGATGGTGAAATGATGGTCTGCTTGTTCTTAAACAGCTCAAGGAGCACCTGATATCAAAAAATAGGCGTTTAAAGGGAAAAAATAGCCTGATTGTAGGCTCCAATCAGCCTGCATACAACAAGTAATAAAACTGTTAGGAGAGAGTATACAGTTACCAGCAGCATGCATAAAACAACTTTGATGTTGTAATATTTATTAAAAATGATAGGCCAGGTTTCAAGTATAAACGACTAATGGAGCATGCAACAAATGTATTTGATACCAACTTAACTAATTCCACATGAATATTGTACGCTCCAATGTACACAATCACTCCAAGATTAAGCTTATTCAGCTAATAAGATAAAGAGGATCACCACCATAATGGACCAATGGGTACAAATCGACCCAAAAAAATCCCAGAGAAGCTAAAGCACAAAAATAATCAACACTCACGAGAAGCATGCTAAATTAATCATTTAATCCCAACATCTAGGTACCACAGTACATAACATCACATAATTAAAGAGGAATTTTCGACAGTTCAAGACATTCAGGAAAATAAATAAGAACGGGATTGCACAGGCGAACTTGTACTATGCATAAATGGCAATCTAACTCGAAACAAGGAACAAATTTTCCCCATGCATGTCCCTGTACAGCCTATACATCAATTCTACATATGCTTCAAGAGGGCGGACAAACCGAGCTTGATTTGGTACATCAACCCATATAAACACATATCATGTTGAATAAGAAAAGCATGCATGGTACACTCATCCTAATCAAGGTGGTAGTAGCACATTCTCATATGAATGGAACAAGCAGTCGCACAGCTTGATGAATGGATTAAAACTGAGACGTTTAATTATTTGCAGAATTGAAATTGTTCAAAACATGCAGTTATTATGCAGCATCTAAAATTAGCCAACTCTACAAAACAGTGGAGGAAGCATAGGTTCACATAGGTCTGAACCCAAACAAATTTACATCATCTAATACACTATATTCCTCCCATAAAAAAACACTAATATTCCAGTAGAGAGTTAAATCAGTTCATCATGAACTAGCTTCCAACAACATAATATAGGTGAACCCACTAAACTGATGCAAACTTTATGGAAAGTTCCCAGAATTCTGAAGTTGCAACATTTCAAACAGAACTCAAACTGAAACAACTCTTCTGCATTTGATTAGTTTCCGTGTTCTATCAATGCACATAATTTCCAGGTTCAGTGATTAGTTTACATAGCTGATAAGATGATTAATGGAGCTGGTTACTAAAGTATGTGTGTGAACAGATCTAGTGGATAGTACCTCAACATCTTAATTAATGAGTTAACTGTTCCCTGAAGTATAGCACAAAACAACATCAAAACTATTGGCATACAGATGCTTTTGACCTAAACTCAACCAATGATTCAGGCCCAAAATATTCTACACAGTGAGAGTATAATTTTTGGAGAAATATATATGAACTCCCACTCTCGCCCGTTATAAAAGCTCTAGACCTGATGCATGGTTTGGTTTGGACCCAATTCAGATATTTTGGAGCCATGCATGCAAGTACAAAAACGAACAGTGCACCCTTTCATTTAATTTACTTTAAATTGAGACTACTAAAAAGGAGTACTCCTCTCTTGAGAAGTTGATGTAAATGAAATCCAAGAGTATGTGAGAACATGGCTATCTTTATTTCTTTCTGTAAGCTTTATCTTCAGTGCCCTGTAATCACCAAAAGGCAATATCAGAAATTATCTGGTAGACTAACAATATCAGAAAGCTTGGCGGCGACTACACATACCTGCAGTGTTTGGTCTTCCAAGCCTTCTTGTTGTCGCCGATACTGCACGAACATTAAGTGACAAACTGATCAGCATATAGAAAGTATAAATTTGACCTTGTAAATGAAATGTTCTGACATCAAATAGCTCCATTCTACAACTACACAGACCATGGACTAACAGTCTTAAACACAACACTGTCTAGATTAAACAAAACCAGCGCCAGTCTACACTGTTATATTGGATTTCACATTCAGCAAGCTTGTTCTTTCAGATAATCTGAATACCGCAAAATCATGCGCTAACATGTTAACTACAGTTCCAAACATGTAACCCACCTCTTCACTAGGAAAAACAACAATCGTTCAAATTCCCAACAGAAGTTCCAGCCTAAACAAGTACAGTTTGAAATTTAGGGTGCTATGCACCAAAGAGTGGCAGGGATGGGAGTCACCTTGGTGTTTGCGAAGCTTGGGAGCCGGGTGAGGAAGGGAAGCCCAAGCATCCCCGTGGCAGACGACACGAGCATGACATCCACGCCACCTGCTTTGGCGGCGGCCGCCGCCGCCGGCGACCAGTAGTGGGGCACCGCGTGGATGAGGTCTCCCGCGTCACCAGAGTCCGGGCCGAGTGGCACCGGGGCGAATGCTGCGAGGGACGAGAGGTCGACGGGGCAGTCGAGGAGGAGGCGGACGCCCTCCACCTCCAGTAAGTGGCTCGCCGGCGAGTGGTAGCCGCCGCCGCTGCCGGGGGTGGCCACGCAGGTCAGTTTCATGGCAGCAGTGGCGGATCTTGCCGGATAGGGAGGCGGCAAACGAAGCCCTCGCCGGATCTCACCGGACAGGAGGGTGGAGCGGAGCGTGGGGGTCCTGTTGGTGTGCTGGGCGCCGTCGATTCCCGCCTGAGGTCGCCGGGATCGGGCGATGGAGGTGGCGGCGGCAGGGAGGAGCTGATAGCTAGGGTTCGCGCAAGAGGGAGAGAGGCGGGCTGGATCGATGGACGGATGGGTTTTGCGCGAGAGAGAAGGGTTGGGTGGGGTTCGCGAGAGAGAGAGGGGGGTTTGCTGCCGTCGGATGGGATGGATCGATGGATGGATGGATGGACTGATGTTTGCCAGGTCATCGATCCAAGCCACTAGTGATTCCACCAATCAGAATTAAGCTTCGGTGGTTTTGTTTTTTCTTTTATTTCTCTTATAATTTTCACCCTCTAATTCAGGGTAAACACTCAACATATTAACCACTTATAGTTTTCTAAAATGAACCAATATTGTGCACATTTCTGTATCTTGGGATGACAAACAATGTTGATTTGGGAGGTTTTCATTTTCTTTGATCAAAAGAACCATTTTTCATTTTCTGAGTGACCAAAATGTGTTTTTTTGTGAAGGACCTATCATATGTTTCTTGCAAAATTGTACCAAATCATTTTTCTAAAATACTAGGCCATATTTAATGCACATTTGACCAAATGGTTGGGTGTAAAAAGTTTTGATCCACCTCTCGTGAAAAAGAAAAATTCCCACCGATTCAGCTGGAAGCGGGTCAAGTTTGAACTGTAGCTACCTTATAGTTTACTCTTTATTTTTTCCAAAAATCATTTCTAGGTACATAAGTATCTATTTAATCAGAGAAACACCAAAAAAAATACAAGATTCAACCACTAGCTAGGAACGGTCATTCCCGCCGTTTTGACCGCATTTTGAAACGGGCATAAAAAATTCAAAAAAATCAAAAAATTGGAAAACCTTCGCATTGTGTCATTATATGTGACCAAGTTTTCAGGAAAAATAATAAACTTGTAATACGGTAATTATTTTAAAAAAGTGTTCTCAGAAATGAGCTATCAAGTGTGGCTTTCAAGCCAAATGATCAATCTTATGGCCACATTCATGGCATAGTTTGTTCAAATGATCTCATATTGTGCACAAGGGTGCATATTGGAATGGCAAACAATGTTGCCTAAGGAAGTTTTCATTTTCTTTGGACGAAAAAACCATTTTCCATTTTCTGAGTGCCTGAAATGAGATTTTTTTGTGAAGGACCTACCATATATTTGTTGCAAAATTGTACCAAATCATTTTTATAAAATATTAGGACATATTTAATGCACAATTGACAAAATGGTTGGGTGTCAAAAGTTTTGATCCACCTCTGGTGAAAAAGACAAATTCCCGCCGATTCAGTTGGAAGCGGGTCAAATTTGAACTGCAACTGCCTCATAGTTTGCTATTTATTTTTTCCAAAAATCATTTCTAGGTACATAAGTATCTATTTAATCAGAGAAACATAAAAAATGTTCCAAGATTCAACCACTAGCTAGGAACGGTCAAGCCCGCCGTTTTGAGCGCATTTTGAAACAGGCATAAAAAATTCAAAAAAAATCAAAAAATTGGAAAACCTTCGCATTGTGTCATTATATGTGACCAAGTTTTCAGGAAAAATAATAAACTTGTAATACGGTAATTATTTTTAAAAAGTGTTCTTAGAAATGAGCTATCAAATGTGAAGATTCATGGCTTTCAAGTCAAATGATCAATCTATGGCCACATTCATGGCATAGTTTGTTCAAATGATCTCATATTGTGCACAAGGGTGCATATTGGAATGGAAAACAATGTTGCCTAAGGAAGTTTTCATTTTCGTTGGACGAAAAAACCATTTTCCATTTTCCGAGTGCCCGAAAGGAGGTTTTTTGTGAAGGAACTACCAAATAATTGTTGGAAAATTGGACCAGATCATTTTTATAAAATACTAGGCCATATTTAATGCACAATTGACAAAATGGTTGGGTGTAAATTGTTTTGATCCACCGCTCGTGAAAAAGACAAATTTCCGCCGATTCAGCTGGAAGCGGGGCAAATTTGAACTGCAGCTGCCTCATAGTTTGCTCTTTATTTTTTTCAAAAATCATTTCTAGGTAAATAAGTATCTATTTAATCATAAATACATGGTTTGATGGAGAGACATCGAGGTTTGGACGGTGGCCGAGGGCCCGAACTCTAGAGTGCGTAAGCTCGCATGCCCGCCGCGTGGTCACCGCGTGACCGTGGCGTTGCCATGTGTTCTGGGTGGACTAGACATGTCTAGTGGGTTGGGAACTCCCCATGTAGGTTCTAGGAACAAAATTACAACATAAGATTCTCACGAGGAGACCGATCGGTGCTCAAACATGAATTAGCAGCCAAGTGTTTGATTAGCGGTACGGGAAATGTACATGGCTAATGGGCGTGAGTTTTGGCTGAGGATGATCAGTTACTAAGAAGACCGTCTTCACAAATTTTCAGCTCAAAAGGAGGAGCCTAGCTGGTACTTGCTTTGCAAACCACCACACTGGACATAAATACGAATGTTGAAGCTCGGCTCAAAATAATGAATGGATTGAGCTGGCATTTGGTGGAGGATGGTTATTTGGGCATAGGAAAGCACTGTAGAAAATGGATACTATTTGGACATGCCAAAGTGGTACTTCCTTCACAAACTGTTACTTTGAACAGAATAGGAAAATGAATATTTTTGAATTATTTTTGAACTAGGCAAGGAAGGTTTTTACATATTTAACGAAGATATGGCCCAAAGAATTTATGAGATTTTTTTGGGAATTTTGGGAATGACAGAAATATAGGTTGCTTCACAACCTAGGGCAAAAACTGCCACATGGACATGCCACATAGGCAAAACTGATGAGGTGGCGCCTAGTCATAGCAATAAGTACCAATGCATCCACGTTCACAACCTCATGACTATTTATATTGGTCGTAATCAGGTAGAAATAAGGCCATTGGCGCCTCTTGTCTACTTTATGACCATTTGGTGTAAGCAATTTCAGGGTTTGAGCCCTTCCAAGCGAAATGGCCGTGAATTTACGACCAATTCAGCTGGGGTCACTAAGAGAAGGTCATAAGTTGACATATTTCTTGAAGTGAGGAAAAGGGGAATCCTACTCCCGGTGGGAGTAGGACTCCCTAGGGCGCGCCATAGAGAGGGCCGGCCCTCCCCTCCTCCACTCCTTTATATACGGGGGCAGGGGGCACCCCATAGACACACAAGTTGATCTTCATGATCGTTCCTTAGCCGTGTGCGGTGCCCCCCTCCACCATATTCCACCTCGGTCATATCGTTGCGGTGCTTAGGCGAAGCCCTGCGTCGGTAGAACATCATCATCGTCATCACGCTGTCGTGCTGACGGAACTCATCCCCGAAGATTTGCTGGATCGGAGCCCGGGGAGCGTCATCGAGCTGAACGTGTGCTAAGAACTCAGAGGTGCCGGGAGTAACGGTGCTTGGATCGGTTGGACCGGGAAGACGTACGACTACTTCCTCTACGTTTCGTCAACGCTTCCGCTTCGGTCTACGAGGGTACATAGACAACACTCTCTCCCTCTCGTTGCTATGCATCACCATGATCTTGCGTGTGCGTAGGAATTTTTTTGAAATTACTACGTTCCCCAACAGTGGTATCAGAGCCAGGTTTTATGGTTTGATGTTATATGCACGAGTAGAATACAAGTGAGTTGTGGGCGATATAAGTCATACTGCTTACCAGCATGTCATACTTTGGTTCGGCGGTATTGTTGGATGAAGCGGCCCGGACCGACATTACGTGTACGCTTACGCGAGACTGGTTTTACCGCCGTGCTATGCACACAGGTGACTAGCGAGTGTCAGTTTCTCCAACTTTAGTTGAACCGAGTGTGGCTATGCCCGGTCCTTGCGAATGTTAAAACAGCACCAACTTGACAAACTATCGTTGTGGTTTTGATGCGTAGGTAAGAACGGTTCTTGCTAAGCCCGTAGCAGCCACGTAAAACTTGCAACAACAAAGTAGAGGACGTCTAACTTGTTTTTGCAGGGCATGTTGTGATGTGATATGGTCAAGACGTGATGAGATATAAGTTGTTGTATAAGATGATCATGTTTTGTTGTAGTTATCGGCAACTGGCAAAAGCCTTATGGTTGTCTCTCTATTGCATAAGATGCAAGCGCCAAATAATTGATTTACTTTATCGCTATGCGATAGCAATAGTTGCAAGAGCAATAGTTGGCGAGACGGCCATGTGACGACACATTGATATAGATCAAGATGATGGAGATCATGGTGTCATGCCGGTGACAATGGAGATCATGACGATGCTTTGAAGATGGAGATCAAAAGCACAAGATGATGATGACCATATCATGTCACATATTTTGATTGCATATGATGTTTATCTTTCATACATCTTATTTTGCTTAGTTCGACGGTAGCTTTATAAGATGACCTCTCACTAAATTTCAAGGTATAAGTGTTCTCCCTGAGTATGCACCGTTGCCAAAGTTCGTCGTGCCCAGACACCACATGATGATCGGGTGTGATAAGCTCTACGTCCATCTACAACGGGTGCAAGCCAGTTTTGCACACGCAGAATACTCAGGTTAAACTTGACGAGCCTAGCATATGCAGATATGGCCTCGGAACACTGAGACCGAAAGGTCGAGCGTGAATCATATAGTAGATATGATCAACATAGTAATGTTCACCATTGAAAGCTACTTCATTTCACGTGATGATCGGTTATGGTTTAGTTGATTTGGATCACGTGATCACTTAGAGGATTAGAGGGATGTCTATATAAGTGGGAGTTCTTAAGTAATATGATTAATTGAACTTTAATTTATCATGAACTTAGTCCTGGTAGTATTAGCATATCTATGTTGTAGATCAATAGCTCGCGTTGTTGCTTCCCTGTGTTTATTTTGATATGTTCCTAGAGAAAATTGTGTTGAAAAATGTTAGCAGCAATGATGCGGATTGGATCCGTGATCTAAGGTTTATCCTCATTGCTGCACAGAAGAATTATGTCCTTGATGCACCGCTAGGTGTGACAGACCTATTGCAGGAGCAGATGCAGACGTTATGAACGTTTGGCTAGCTCAATATGATGACTACTTGATAGTTTAGTGCACCATACTTAACGGCTTAGAATCGGGACTTCAAAGACGTTTTGAACGTCATGGACCATATGAGATGTTTCAGGAGTTGAAGTTAATATTTCAAGCAAATACCCGAGTTGAGAGATATGAAGTCTCCAACAAGTTCTATAGCTAAAAGATGGAGGAGAATCGCTCAACTAGTGAGCATGTGCTCAGATTGTCTGGGTACTACAATCGCTTGAATCAAGTGGGAGTTAATCTTCCAGATAAGATAGTGATTGACAGAATTCTCTAGTCACCATCACCAAGTTAGTAGAACTTCGTGATGAACTATAGTATGCAAGGGATGACGAAAATAATTCCCAAGCTCTTCGTGATGCTGAAATCGACGAAGGTAGAAATCGAGAAAAACATCAAGTGTTGATGGTTGACAAGATCACTAGTTTCAAGAGAAGGGCAAAGGGAAAAAGGGGAACTTCAAAAAGGAACACCAAGGAAGTTGCTGCTCAAGTGAAGAAGCCCAAGTCTGGTCCTAAGCCTGAGACTAAGTGCTTCTACTGCAAAGGGACTAGTCACTGGAAGCGGAACTACCCCAAGCGATTGGCGGATAAGAAGGATGGCAAAGTGAACATAAGTATATTTGATATACATGTTATTGATGTGTACTTTACTAGTGTTTATAGCAACCCCTCAGTATTTGATACTAGTTTAGTTGCTAAGATTAGTAACTCGAAACGGGAGTTGCAGAATAAACAGAGACTAGTTAAGGGTGAAGTGACGATGTGTGTTGGAAGTGGTTCCAAGATTGATATGATCATCATCGCACACTCCCTATACTTTCGGAATTAGTGTTAAACCTAAATAAGTGTTATTTGGTGTTTGCGTTGAGCATGAATATGATTTGATCATGTTTATTGTAATACGGTTATTCATTTAAGTAAGGAAATAAATTGTTGTTCTGTTTACATGAATAAAACCTTCTATGGTCATACACACCAACGAAAATGGTTTGTTGGATCTCGATCGTAGTGATACACATATTCATAATATTGAAACCAAAAGATGCAAAGCTAATAATGATAGTGCAACTTATTTGTAGCACTGCCGTTTAGGTCATATTGGTGTAAAGCGCATGAAGAAACTCCATGCTGATGGGATTTTGGAATCACTTGATGCTTGCGAACCATGCCTTATGGGCAAGATGACTAAAGACTCCGTTCTCCGGAACAATAGAGCGAGCAACTGACTTATTGGAAATAATACATACTGATGTATGCGATCCGATAAGTGTTGAGGCTCGCAGCAAGTATCATTATTTTCTGACCTTCATAGATGATTTGAGCAGATATGGGCATATCTACTTGATGAAACATAAGTCTGAAACATTTGAAAAAGTTTATAGAATTTCAGAGTGAAGTGAAAAATCATCGTGACAAGAAAATAAAGTTTCTACAATCTGATCGCGGAGATGAATATTTGAGTTACGAGTTTGGTCTTCAATTAAAACAATGTGAAATAGTTTCACTACTCACGCCACCTGGAACACCACAGCATAATGGTGTGTCCAAACGTCATAACCGTACTTTATTGGATATAGTACAATCTATGATGTTTCTTACCGATTTACCACTATCGTTTTTGGGGTTATGCATTAAAGACAACTGCATTCACGTTAAAAAGGGGCACCATCTAAGTACGTTGAGACGACACAATCTGATCTGTGGTTTGGCAAGAAACCAAAGTTGTCGTTTGTTAAAGTTTGGGGTTGCGATGCTTATAAGAAAAAGTTTCATCCTGATAAGCTCAAACCCAAATCGGAGAAATATGTCTTCATAGGATACCCAAAGGAGACAGTTGGGTGCACCTTCTATCACAGATCCGAAAGCAAGATATTTGTTGCTAAGAATGGATCCTTTCTAGAGAAGGAGTTTCCCTCGAAAGAAGTGAGTGGGAGGAAAGTAGAACTTGATAAGGTAATTGTACCTTCTTCCTTATTGGAAAGTAGTTCATCACAAAAATCTGTTCACTACACCAATTAGTGAGGAAGCTAATGATGATGATCATGTAACTTCAGATCAAGTTACTACCGAATCTCGTAGGTAAACCAGAGTGAGATCCGCACCAGAGTGGTACGGTAATCCTGTTCTGGAGGTCATGTTACTTGACCATGATGAACTTACGAACTATGAAGAAGCGATGGTGAGCCCAGATTCCGCAAAATGGCTTGAAACCATGAAATCTGAGATGGGATCCATGTATGAGAACAAAGTGTGGACTTTGGTTGACTTGCCCAATGATCGGCAAGCAATTGAGAATAAATGGATCTTCAAGAAGAAGACTGACGCTGACTGTAATGTTACTGTCTACAACAGCTAGAATTGTCGCAAAAGGTTTTCGACAAGTTCAAGGTGTTGACTACGATGAGAGTTTCTCACTCGTATCTATGCTTAAGTCTGTCCGAATCATGTTAGCAATTGCCGCATTTTATGAAATCTGGCAAATGGATAAACAAAACTGCATTCCTTAATGGACTTATTAAAGAAGAGTTGTATACAATGCAACTAGAAGGTTTTGTCGATCCTAAAGGTGTTAACAAAATATGCAAGCTCCAGCGATCCATCTATGGACCGGTGCAACCATCCCGGAGTTGGAATACACGCTTTAATAAGTTGATCAAATCATATAGTTTTATACAGACTTGCGATGAAGCCTGTATTTACAAGAAAGTGAGTGGGAGCACTACAACATTTCTGATAAGTATATGTAAATGACATATTGTTGATCGGAAATAATGTAGAATTATTCTGCAAAGCATAAAGGAGTATTTGAAAGGAGTTTTTCGAAGAAGGACCTCGGTGAAGCTGCTTACATATTGAGCATCAAGATCTATAGAGATAGATCAAAACGCTTGATAAGTTTTTTCAATGAGTACATACCTTGACAAGATTTTGAAGTAGTTCAAAATGGAACAATCAAAGAAAGAGTTCTTGCCTGTGTTACAAGGTGTGAAATTGAGTAAGACTCAAAGCCCGACCATGGCAGAAGATAGAAAGAGAATGAAAGTTATTCCCTATGCCTCAGCCATAGATTCTATAAAGTATGCCATGCTGTGTACCAGATCTATTGTATACCCTACACTGTGTTAAGCGAGGGAGTACAATAGTGATCTAGGAAGTAGATCACTGGACATCGGTCAAAATTATCCTTAGTGGAATAAGGATATGTTTCTCGATTATGGACGTGACAAAAAGGTTCGTCGTAAAGGGTTACGTCGATGCAAATTTTTGACACTGATCCAGATGACTCTAAGTCTCAATCTGGATACATATTGAAAGTGGGAGCAATTAGCTAGAGTAGCTCCATGCAGAGCATTGTTGACATAGAAATTTGCAAAGTACATGCGGATCTGAATGTGACAGACCCGTTGACTAAGATTCTCTCACAAGCAAAAAATGATCACACCTTAGTACTCTTTGGGTGTTAATCATATAGCGATGTGAACTAGATTACTGACTCTAGTAAACCCTTTGGGTGTTGATCACATATCGATGTGAACTATGGGTGTTAATCACATGGTGATGTGAACTATTGCTGTTAAATCACATGGCGATGTGAACTAGATTATTGACTCTAGTGCAAGTGGGAGACTGAAGGAAATATGCCCTAGAGGCAATAATAAAGTTATTATTTATTTCCTTATTTCATGATAAATGTTTATTATTCATGCTAGAATTGTATTAACCGGAAACATAATACATGTGTGAATACATAGACAAAGAGAGTGTCACTAGTATGCCTCTACTTGACTAGCTCGTTAATCAAAGATGGTTATATTTCCTAACCATGGACAAAGAGTTGTTATTTGATTAACGGGATCACATCATTAGATGAATGATCTGATTGACATGACCCATTCCGTTAGCTTAGCACTCGATCGTTTAGTATGTTGCTATTGCTTTCTTCATGACTTATACATGTTCCTATGACTATGAGATTATGCAACTCCCGTTTACCGGAGGAACACTTTGTGTGCTACCAAACGTCACAACGTAACTGGGTGATTATAAAGGAGCTCTACAGGTGTCTCTAAAGGTACATGTTGGGTTGGCGTATTTCGAGATTAGGATTTGTCACTCCGATTATCGGAGAGGTATCTCTGGGCCCTCTCGGTAATGCACATCACATAAGCATTGCAACTAATAAGTTAGTTGTGAGATGATGTATTACGGAACGAGTAAAGAGACTTGCCGTTAACGAGATTGAACTAGGTATTGAGATACCGACGATCGAATCTCGGGCAAGTAACATACCGATGACAAAGGGAACAACGTATGTTGTTATGCGGTCTGACCGATAAAGATCTTCGTAGAATATGTAGGAGCCAATATGAGCATCCAGGTTCCGCTATTGGTTATTGACCGGAGACATGTCTCGGTCATGTCTACATTGTTCTCGAACCGTAGGGTCCGCACGCTTAAGGTTTCAATGACAGTTATATAATGAGTTTATGAGTTTTGATGTACCGAAGGAGTTCGGAGTCCCGGATGAGATCGGGGACATGACGAGGAGTCTCGAAATGGTCGAGACGTAAAGATCGATATATTGGACGACTATATTCGGACATCGGAAAGGTTCTGAGTGGTTCGGGTATTTTTCGGAGTACTGGAGAGTTACGGGAATACGGGGAAAAATTATTGGGCCTTATTGGGCCATACGGGAAAGAGAGAGGGGCTGCCTAGGGCAGGCCGCGCCCCCCCAAGGCCTAGTCTGAATTGGACTAGGGGGAGGGGCTGCGCCCCCTCCTTCCTTCCCTTCTCCTTCCTTTCCCCTTCCTTGTCTCCTACTCCTACTACATGGAAGGACTCCTAGTTGGACTAGGAAAAGGGGAATCCTACTCCCGGTGGGAGTAGGACTCCCTAGGGCGCGCCATAGAGAGGGCCGGCCCTCCCCTCCTCCACTCCTTTATATACGGGGGCAGGGGGCACCCCATAGACACACAAGTTGATCTTCGTGATCGTTCCTTAGCCGTGTGCGGTGCCCCCCTCCATCATATTCCACCTCGGTCATATCGTTGCGGTGCTTAGGCGAAGCCCTGCGTCGGTAGAACATCATCATCGTCATCACGCCGTCATGCTGACGGAACTCATCTCCGAAGCTTTGCTAGATCGGAGCCCGGGGAGCGTCATCGAGCTGAACATGTGCTAAGAACTCGGAGGTGCCGGAGTAACGGTGCTTGGATCGGTTGGACCAGGAAGATGTACGACTACTTCCTCTACGCTTCGTCAACGCTTCCGCTTCGGTCTACGAGGGTACGTAGACAACACTCTCCCCTCTCGTTGCTATGCATCACCATGATCTTGCATGTGCGTAGGAATTTTTTTGAAATTACTACGTTCCACAACAATATATACATCTTGCAAAAGCAGAGGCTCAACTGATTGTAATGAATTGAAATTTTTTATCTCCTTGAATATACTGCCAAAACTTGGTGTCTTGTGTATTTTACCGAACATTTTCACACAATTCATTCTTGTTATGTAGCATAATCCAAAATGCTAGGTAAAAGATCAGTGAAAGTGATATGGAAAATTCCAAATTCCTCGTCGGGCCAATAGTAAATTAGAAAACAAATGCTGCAATCTTTAGGGAGACGAGAATCTACTAACGAAAGTTATTTAGAACTGTAGGGAAAATTAAGATTGAACATCAATCGACACAAGCGAATAAAAGATATGTTTCAATACTGTGTGAGGATGCGCGATGCATGTCGGAGTTGTAGACATACCCCACACGAATGTTGTCAAATAATTTCAGATTTTCTTAAAATGACTAAATATGAAATTTTGTGGTTGATATCATTGATCTCACCTAATGTGAGATTTCATACAAGTATCTCCCCTGCATACGACATGCATTCCTATACGTGCACACTAGATAGATGCATCCCATAAAAACGATAGAGATTGATGGACGAGTACAAATGTAGTGCTAATCAGTGAGGGTGTCCAAACACATGTGGGTAACAAGAACATTTTCTCGTTCGAACTTGCATGGTTTGAAAGAGAAGGGTTCCTCGAGTTGCTAGCTCGGGAGTGGGCTAAAGACTCAGGAGGAAGGTCGCCTACTGAGCGCTGGCAATGCAAGATTCGTCATCTCCGAAGGTTCCTTCGTGGATGGGCTAAGCATACGCATGGGATTTATAAGGCGGAGAAGGAAAGACTTCTTCTACTTATTCAAAACCTTGAAGTTAAAGCTGAAACCTCTATCTTGGATTCCAGAGAGTTGGAAACTAAGATAGAGGCGGAGTTCAGGCTAAAAAAGCTTCTCCACGAGGAGGAATTGAAGTGGGCGTTGCGAGCTAAGGTTCGCAAAATCGTCCAAGGCGAGGATAATACTCAATTCTTTCATATGATTGCTAATGGGAAGCATCGTAAAAAGAGAATTTTTCAACTAGAACAAGACGAAGGGACGATAGTTGGTCAAGAAAATCTGAAAGTCTACATTACCAATTATTATAAGCAGTTGTTTGGTCCTCCGGAAGAGAATTTCGTGTCGTTAGATGAGTCTAGGGTTGAGGATATTCCTCAACTTGAGACTGATGAGAATGAGATCTTGACTGCTCCTTTTACGGAGAAAGAGGTGTTTGAGGCCATTGCACAAATCGAAAATAATAAGGCTCCAGGACCGGATGGGTTTCCGGCGGAGTTCTATAAAAAGTGCTGGCATTTCATTAAGGGAGACTTGATGCCGATGTTTCAGGATTTTTTTGAGGGACAGCTTCATTTGTTTAAGCTGAATTTTGGAACGATAACTCTTCTTCCTAAGAAGACAGAGGCTATTCGCATTGAGCAGTTCAGGCCTATTTGTCTGCTTAATGTTAGTTTCAAAATCTTCACCAAGGTCGGGACGAACAGACTTACGCAGATTGTGCACTCTGTAGTTCATCCGTCCCAGACCGCTTTCATGCCTGATAGAAATATCCTTGAAGGGGTTGTTGTCTTGCATAAAACGCTCCATGAGATTCACTAAAAAAACTAGATGGCATCGTTTTTAAAGTGGATTTTGAAAAAGCATACGATAAAGTTAAATGGCCTTTCCTTCAACAAGATTTGCGTATGAAAGGATTTGATCCGGCCTGGAGAAACCAGATTGATTCCTTTACGCAAAAAGGGAGTGTAGGGATTAAAGTGAATGACGACATAGGACACTATTTCCAGACACACAAAGGGTTAAGGCAAGGAGACCCTATGTCACCGATCCTATTCAACATAGTGGCCGATATGCCGACTATTTTAATAGGACGGGCAAAGGATGCGGGGTAGGTAGGTGGCCTTGTTCCACATCTAGTTGACGGAGGGATTTCCATTCTTCAGTATGCTGATGATACTATCATCTTTATGGAGCACGACTTGGCGAAAGCAAGAAACATGAAGCTTCTGTTATGCTTATTTGAACAATTGTCCGGGCTCAAAATTAACTTCCACAAGAGCGAATTATTTTGCTTTGGAAGAGCTAATGATGACCAGGAGGCCTATAAACAATTGTTCGGTTGTGAATTGGGCTCATTACCGTTTACGTACTTAGGTATACCCATTCATCATCGTAAGCTAACTAACAAAGAGTGGAAATGCATCGAGGATCGTTTTGAAAAGAAACCGAGCTGTTGGAAAGGGAAGCTCATGTCATACGGAGGACGATTAATTTTGATTCATCCGGTCCTTACCAGTATGCCTATGTTTCTCCTATCCTTTTTCCAGGTCCCGGTGGGTGTCAGGAAAAGGTTAGACTTCTATCGATCTCGATTCTTTTGGCAGAGTGATGAGCTTAAACGAAAGTACAGGCTTGCTAAGTGGGATATAATCTGTAGGACGAAGGACCAAGGGGGTCTAGGTATTGAAAATCTAGAAGTCAAAAACATATGTCTCCTTAGCAAGTGGCTATTTAAACTTTCGTCTGAGACGGAGGCTACTTGGGCACAGATTCTGCGTAATAAGTATCTTCATTCTAAAACCCTGGCCCAGGTGACTGTGAGGCCTTCTGACTCACATTTTTGGAAAGGTTTGATGAGAGTTAAACAACTCTTTTTCAACAAGACAAGATTCATAGTCGGGAATGGAGCTACTACGAGGTTCTGGGAGGATACGTGGCTTGGGGAGACCCCCATTGCACTTCAATATCCTACTTTGTACAACATTGTTCGACGTAGAGAAGCCTACGTTGCAACTGCTCTACAATCCAATCCCCTCAATATTAGTTTTCGGAGGACGCTAGTTGGAAATCGTTGGGAGGCCTGGCTTCATCTTGTAAGATGTTTAGTGGATGTACAGCTCTCCCAGCAGCCAGATCAGCTGTCGTGGTTTTGTCACGGCAGATGTCCTCGTGAAAGGACTTAGTCGTGGAGCCATCGGAACGGGTTAGCTTGAAGGGGTTAAAGCGGACACATGGATGCAAGTGGGTTTTATACTAGTTCGGCCCCTTCGATGAAGGTAAAAGCCTATGTCTAGTTGTGATGGAATTGATGGGGTTTCGATGACTAGGGAGCAAACAAGCTTCACCAAAGCCTTGAGTTGTTGTCTGTTGTCCTTGAACCGCCGCCGGGTCGTCCCCTTATATACATGGATGACATCCGTCGGTTTACAGAGTCCCAACGCCAGCTCATACTCGTGTCCGGTTTGGTCTCTACTTATTCCTAACTTACAACACAAGTTTACATACCGACGCCGGTTTACGGCTACAAGCCTTAAACCGATAATGGGCTTTTAAGCCCTTATCTACCTTCATGGGCTTTTACATACTCAACTACTGATGAAGTTAACCCGGCCCAGATAGGCCGGATTAAGCCCAGTAGTAATATCCCCGACATTAGGCCCCAGATTAATTTGAACAGGTTCATGTCAATCCTTATCAAAAACTTCATCTTCAACATCTTCTTGTAATTTGGTGAACCGTCGTGACGTCATCTTCTCTGATTGCTATAAACCGGAGCGACGTCATCTGTAATAAAGAAGTTATCAATGATGCCTCCTTGTTTTAATAGATCTGCGATAATCGAGGCGACAACTCCATTTCCAAACCCGCGGCCCCTTGATTTTCGCGCCTGACACATGTTCCTTTATTTATAAATAGGACCGAAGGGTCATTTCTTTTTCTCCCCTTTGTGCTCCTCTTCTTCGTCTTCCTCGCGTCGCCTAGCTTCGGAGCTCCGCCGCCGCCGTCGACTTCTGCATCAACTCGGGCCGCTGCATCACCCTGATTGTACCAGAGCATCGCGGCGATCTCCCGCGTCGTCCTCAGCTCCGGTAAGTCTTCTATCTTCTCGTTACATATCTGTTCTAGGGTTTCCATGTTCTCTAGTGTTCTTCGCCTGCTTCTTGTTCATACGCTAGATCCAACGCTGTAATATTTTTTCTTGCGTAACAGTAGTGCTATCTTTTGTTTTTACTTTCGCCTATTAAGACCATAGATCTTATCTGTAGAACTGGCTTATTGATCCAGCACTGCTCCTGTTGGGCCTTTGAAATTTTTATCCCTTTTACGAACATGTTCCAGATCCAACGCTGTAGTACAATCTTGTGAAAACTGTTTTTGCATATTTACTCATCTGCAATCTCGACTGCTTCAATGTGTAGACCAGGCGGTTTAACTTTGTAGAAAAATTAACAAACCGGTATATGTACCATTAGTCCCCTGGTTGAACCGCCGAAATTCCTTATCCAGATCATGCCGCTTTGTAAAACTCCGGCTTAGAAAATAACTGTGTCCGGTTTAGCAATATACGCATCAGGGTATATCTTTCCAATATCTTCTTGAACCGGCAATTGCTACTTTGCAGACTGCACTATGGCCAAACAAGTGTACGAGTGTAGCTGGGTTCCTTCTCGTGTGACTGAGACTCAACTGACCAATTTAGTCAAAACTGGCGCTTTAAGCAGACATGATGTTATTCATTGGAGGGTCCCAGGCACAGAATGTCCTCCCCAACCTAAGGAGGGAGAAGTGGTTGTTTTTGCTGATCACTTGGCCCGGGGCTTCAATCCTGCCGGTTCAAAATTTTACCGGGACGTCCTAGCCAATTTCCAACTCCGTCCACAAGATACAGGCCCAAACTCTGTAACCAACATCTATCACTTTCAAGTGCTTTGTGAGGTGTTCTTCCAAGAGGAACCCACAGTTGAATTATTCAGAGATTGTTTCCATTTAAACCGCCGTACTGAATTTACTGACGGTGCCAACACAGAGTTAGGCGATATGGCGATTCAAAAGAGGAAAGAGGTCACTTACCCTCACGCCAAACTGCACAGTCATCCCAAAGAGTGGAATCAAACACGGTTCTACTGCAAAGATACCTCTCCTTCTGACGAAAATCCTTTACCGGGTTACCGTCCAGAACGGCTTAGCAAGACACATCCTTTCCCCCAAAGGCTGACTGCTAAGGAGAGAAGTAAATATGCTCCTCAATTATCCAAACTCAGGGCCATCATGGCTAATGGGCTGACAGGGGTTGATCTTGCCCGCTGCTGGATATCGTGGAGTATACTGCCCTTAAGTCAGCGCTCCGGTTTGATGTGCGAATACACAGGAAGTGAAAAAGACCCTCTTCGACACATTGACATCCAGCTCTCAGACGACGAAGTCACAGAAGCTGTGAAGAAAATACTGAATGAACCGGAAGCTGTCTGCGCCAAAACCGGCCTGGCTCCCTTCTGTGCCATCGACAAACCGCCAGCTGTAAGACTTATACCTTGTACTTTTCATTAAACCTGCCTGCTCAAACTATCAATTTGCTAATATCAACATTTTTCAAACAGGGCGATGATCCGTTTTGGAGCAAGAAACCTCCGCAAGAGAAACTAGAGAAGCCAGAGAAACCGGAGAGACCAACCCGGCCCAAGACCAGAGTTGTTAAGAGGCCAGCTAACAGGAAGAGAACCACCGCGTCTTCTGATCCGGTAGTTGATGATGATGTGGGTAATCCGGACCTAGAAGTAGAGCTTGATTCACTTGGATTATTTTTCACACGTCTTATTGATAATGACCATTGTCAGGATGATGCGGAAGGCAGTCAGGCTGATGATGTAGAGGTATTCACTCTGTCCTCTGATTCAAGCCCTTTACCTTCACTAAAAATCCGTCGGGCAAACCGTAAAATTAAATTTTCTCATCCTCTTGCTTATTTGGATCCAAACTTTCTTATGAAGACACAACAACATGAAGCCCGTCGCACAACCCGGCACAACAGCCAGGTAGTTACCTCCGCTGGTTTACCGAACAGTCCGGTTCGTAAACGCCGTTCAGAGGTCTCTAACTCTCTTGTAAATGCTTGTCCTAAAGTGGGTTGTTTTCGTCAACCTCTTAATCCATCTGACTCCGATTATCAGGGCACTTCTCATTCATCTTCTGGCGAGTCATCAGCTACTCAACTTCCCCCACTCAAGACGGTGCTTGGGTGAGCTATACTTCTTAGAATATTTCTGATGTATGACTTTGCAACATATGCCTTATTGATCTGTCTTATTCCTTTTCAGGGCCATGCCTAGGCCAAGCAAGAAGGCTCGTCTGGACAAAGCGGCAGAAGAAAATGCCGTTCCTGAACCGGACAAAATACCAGATCCTGAAGCGGCTATTCTTGAGGATGTGCCAAACGACCAACCACCGCAAGATGATAACTTTGTTGCTGAAGAGACTCATATTGATACCTCAGGTCCTGTTGATCAGCCTGCAAGCCCTGTCCGGTTTGATAGACCCACTAGTCCATCAAAGTCTACTGACAAGCCGATGGCCCCAGTGCAAACCGGCGAAGCAAAAGACGATGAAGTTATTATTACCGGCTTTGCCCGAGCCAAGCAATCCCATCGCTTTGTCCAGACATACTGCCAAAGAAGAATTTGTTGCCATTGGCAAAGGCAAATGGAATGCTGATCTGGCGAGTTATGCTGCTCTGAACACCCAAGAACTCCATTCCGGCTATCTGAACCGGCTATATACCAGCCGTGACTATGAAGCCAGTTTGGTTAATATAATGAAAGACAAATATGAGGTAACTTCCATATGCTTCTCTGTTAGTACGTTTCAATCTGTCAACTCCCCTAGCCCCCAAGGGCTGGTTTAATATCTTCGACTTAAACCGGGACTTGCCAATAGAAACTTCAATGTATCTGAATTTGCTGATGTAGCCCCCAAGGGCCGGTTCAACTTAATGTAGTTGAACCGGTACTTTAGGAAAAAAGATTGTAGCATCAGTACTGATTGAGCAAATAGTCATTAGCCCCCAAGTGCCAAGTTGAATACTTGTATTGAGCTTGGGACTTTATGAACAATTATAGGATGAAGAGAAAATATACATTAGCCCCCAAGTACCAAGGGCATAACTTGTTACGTGGTTGGTACTTCAACTCTTGTACCGCCATCTGAATCATATTCACTGCCTGTATGCAGGCTGAGCTGAACAAAAGAGAAAACCAAATCACCGATCTGCAAGAAAATCTAAAGTCCCAACAAGCTGAAACTTCCAAGGCGAAAGAGGAATTAACCAGCGCTTTAAGCGTCATGGAACAGCTTAAGGAGGGCTTCAAGAAAGAACGGGCAGATTGGGCTACTGAGAAGTCCGCTTTAACTCAGCGAGCAGAGAATGCCGAAGCCGCACTCAAACCGGTAGTGGATGAATTGACCAGCATAAAGCGGCAAGTGCATGCTATGACCGCTGCTGTCTTTGGTAAACCTTCTTGATTTCTAAATTAATGAAGCCTTCTTATGTAACTGCCGGTTTACTAACCCAATGTATGATACAGGGACGCGGATTGGGCACTTGGGATCAGATGTGCGGAAGAAACTGAAAGCCGCCTATACCTTGATAGAGCAATTGTATAGCGGTGCACAGCGGATCATCTCTACTGCTTCGCGCAACAACCCGGCGCCCACCTTGATCCAGGCTGTGGAGGGCAGCTGTTGATATCCTTCACTTCCTGTCGTAGCTCCTGCATTGGAATTGTCAGATTACGTATCTAGTCATGGGAGCATTGAAAAAACAGGCAAGTGCAATTGTTCACTTACCCAACTTGGAGGTTCGTACATAGTAAATCCGGCTCGCGGGTTGACGCGGAGGAAGTCCTCCTTTTCTCCCTTGTACAAAGATGTTAAAATCTTTACTAGAGCGGCAGCTGTGGCTGGCCCCTTACGGCCGTAACGGGTGGCGTCATCCTCCCCGTTGAAATCCCACATGGGGTGGCCTCTATATTGAAGCGGTTGCACCCCCGCATAATGCATGTGGCCATGACTCCAATCATGGTTAGTCCGGAATGAGCCAACAGTCTTATCCGGCCCATCAAATAAAGGACGTCTCTGTCGTTTTCTTTCCGAGAGCTCCGCGGACGCCAGCTCAAGCGTTTCTTCAATGGAGCATTGTTAAACTCGGGGAGACCGACCCGGATAGGGTCCGGCAGCGGGACATCATCTATGTAAAACCATTCCGAAGGCCAGTCCTCGGACGCCTCTTTTGGGGTTCCGGATGGGTATCCGGTCCCGGCGATGCGCCATACCTCGGCTCCGCCTACTTGATATATGGACCCCTTCTGAGAACGGGGCACCAAGCAGAACAACCTCTTCCACAGTGCAAAATGAGCCTCGACGCCTAGAAATAGCTCGCAAAGGGCAACGAAGCCCGCAATATGTAGCACGGAGCCGGGCCTGAGATTGTGCAGCTGGAGACCGTAGAACTCCAGAAGCCCACGGAGGAATGGATGAATTGGAAATCCCAGTCCCCTTAATAAATAAGGGATGAGGCACACCCTCTCTCCTTTAGAAGGATTGGGGATGCTCTCCGCTTGCTTTCCGCCATTATAGGTGGCGAGTCCGGCTCGGACCGGGACCATACATGCCTGGGGAAGGAATCCCTTGGCCTGCAGCGGCACTAACTCGCTGTGTGGGATGGTGCAACTCTTCCAGTCTCCGGATTTAGGACTGGAGGGGCGAGAGGAGGAGCTGCGACGGCTGGCCATGTTGGAATGTGCCTTTGCTGGAGACGCTCTGATGATAACTCACGAAGGGGAGAAGATGTGGTCTGGATCTAAATCCCCATCCCGTTAAATAGGCGGCTCGTTTATGTGACTAAGGGTGTGGATGTAAAAACACCCCGGGCTTTTCGCATTCGTTCAACATGTGGAAGACGGCCATTATTGGGCACTGAAGCCGAGGAGCGCTAAATTACAAAAATCGGACATTATTCGGACAGGTACACAAGACTCGGAGGAGGAACCCGCCTTGCAATGCCGAAGACAACTTTGCGCGCCGGACTCGTCGTCATTGAAGCCTGGTTCGGGGGCTACTGAGGGAGTCCTGGATTAGGGGGTGTTCGGATAGCCGAACTATACCTTCGGCCGGACTCCAGGATTATGAAGATACCAAGTTGAAGACTTCGTCCCGTGTCCAGAAGGATCTTTTCTTGGCGTGGAAGGCAAGCTAGGTGTGCGGATATTCAAGATCTCCTACCAATGTAACCGACTCTGTGTAACCCTAACCCTATTCGGTGTCTATATAAACCGGAGGGTTGTAGTCCTTGAAGGCGCTCGCGTAATAGAGACGGAGTGCTCGAAGGATGCTATATTATGATAGCATATGTAATCATAACTCAGTATTTTGATAAATTTTAGTGGCATTTTTTAGACTTGTGCCTTCAAGTATTAAGAACACCTCCTGTGCGGCCGTTTGAATATATGAATTCTGAATGATTGCAGTCGTTGGCTTCAGCCTCCACGCACATAGTGCGGGGGTGCGCGCAGAAGACGCATTTTCACACTTAACCCAACATCTTGGTCCTACAAAGGAGGTGATAGCGCAGCGGGCTAGGCAACCGGACTATAATGCTTTAACACTTTCACTTAGCCATAGGAGCTTGACAGTGGGACTCTTTAGGTAGCCCTTTGGTGGCGACTGCGCTTTGCCCGAGTTCGGAGTGCGTACGTGCCTGACCGAGAAACAGCCCTTCGTCAAAGCGGAGGGATTCGACAAATTCCTATGAGTCATCGAGTGGCGACCAGTCTCACGCTACATCATGACAGTCGGTTTTCGGCTTTCTCTACTGAGGTGCTCACCCGGCCGAACCGGGGCACAATCGCAGTAGTTCTCCTGGTGCTACCTTAGCCGATAGAGCGGAACGTAAGGTAGCCGAACTCAGGAGCCGGGCAACCCAACATGTGACCAAAATCATGATTCGGAGCTGATGCATATAGTGCCAAAACTCGCGACGCCGAACACTCCCGAAGGTGTTCGGTCTTTGTGAGTGCGTGTGAAACAACACCCTTAAACAAAATAAAAGAGCCCTTAGTGTCCAGGTACGAGCAAGATTTCTGGCGTGGCCACATGCCAAAACGCCAGCCTCCTCCTTGGTTATAGCAGAAAAAGAAAAAACCAGGGGATGTATAGCAGCAAGAGACAGTAAAAAAGGTTTACGCAGGGTCTTAATCTAAAAAGAATCCTTTAGGACGGGTCCCTACTGCACGTCTGCGCCTGTGTCTCTGATGTACCGTATCCTGGACGGGCGCCGCACGACGTTCATGTGTAAAAGAGAGGAACTAAATTGAAAAATGGGTCGTGCGGAACAAAAAGAATAATAAACAGAATACAAAGTAAAGGATATATAAGGTAGAGTTCTGCGTATAGCCCCTGGTATGGGGGTATATGGCGTGCTAAGCCCGCGTTAACGATCAACTTGTGCCGAACTCATTGAGTCCGGGTCCGTGGACTGTAATGAATTAGAAAAAAGTCATTTGGCTGGCGAGGCCACTTTATTGTGCGGCTGTTTAAGCGGCCGCGCAATCCTCCGTTTGGAGGAGGCCTATTTTAGTGCGTTCCCTTTAAAGAGATGATGCCTCGAGGACCGGGCATCTTTAGCGTGAGGGATGCATAATGCGGTATTGCGTTAAAGCGAGCGAAAGCTCCGTGTCCCATTAGTGCTTGATAGCGACTTGAAAACGGGACTACATGGAAGGTCAGCTTTTCGCGACGAAAGTTATTGGCAGAGCCAAAGATGACTGTGAGCCGGAGAAAGCCCATGCAATGGGTGTCCGGGCCTGGTGCTACCCCTTGAAAGGAGGTTTTGCTGTGGCGGATTCTTGCTGGGTTTATGCCCATGCTGTGGATTGTATCCTGATATATCAGGTTTAGTCCACTGCCGCCGTCCATAAGTACATTGGTAAACTGGAATCCATCGATTATTGGATCCAGTATCAGGGCAGTCCGGCCTGCGTTTTTGATATTTCTAGAATAATCTAGCTGATAAAAAATGATTGGCTTTAGTGACCAGTGGCAGGACTCCTGAGGGGTAGGTTTGACTGTGCGTACCTTTATGGGTGCCACACGTTCTGTTACGTGAAGTGAGTTCACTGTTTTGACTTCTTGAGGGAAGTTCTTTTGTTTCCTGGTGTTCTGCCTTTGGGGTACGTCCTCTTCTTCGCTTGGTGTATCGAGCCCCTTGTGTTCGGCGTTAAGCTGTCCGGATTGTTTAAAAACCCCAACAGTCTCTGTGGGTGTGATTGGCAGGCTTCCCAGGAGTACTGTGTATCTGACATATTCTGTCCATGATTCTGTTTAAGCTGGACGGATCATCCCTATTATCTTGGAGGGGTGGTTTTGTATGATTTTGCCGTGAGCTTTTGAATCCGGCATTGACTGCCGTGCTCTTCGGATTTTTGCCTTTGATTCGGCGGCGGTCCTTATTTCGCCGCGGTTTTCCGTTTCCATCTCTGATTCTGATGTACTTGGGTCGCTGGGGCTGCATCGTGCCAACCAGCTGTCCTCTCCTGCGCAAAAGCGGGTCATGAGGCTTGTGAGTGCAGCCATTGTTCTTGGCTTTTCCTGGCCGAGGTGTCTGGCGAGCCATTCATCTCGGACATTATGCCTGAAAGCCGCTAGGGCTTCGGCGTCCGGACAATCCACTATTTGATTCTTTTTAGTGAGGAATCTGTTCCAGAACTGCCGAGCTGATTCTCCGGGCTGCTGAGTTATGTGACTGAGATCGTCTGCATCCGGGGGACGGACATAGGTCCCTTGAAAATTTGCTCGGAAAGCATCCTCGAGCTCTTCCCAGCTTCCAATTGTGTTTTTGGGAAGGCTTTTAAGCCAGTGCCTGGCTGGCCCTTTAAGCTTAAGGGGTAAATATTTTATGGCGTGGAGATCGTCTCCTCAGCCATATGTATGTGGAGGATATAATCCTCGATCCAGACTCCCGGGTCTGTTGTTCCATCGTATGCCTCTATGTTGACGGGTTTAAATCCCTCTGGAAATTCGTATTCCAGTACCTCATCGATGAATCATAGGGGGTGTGCGGCGCCCCTGTATTTGGGTGTGCCGGATTCTCATGGTGGAATTTTTGCATTGCTTGTGAAAGTTTGCTTTCTTCGCCCGTAAATGGACCTGGCTGGGCCCTGGTGCGAGTCTTTGATTGGGTCGCATGCCGCATTAAGTGCGGCGCTGCTTGACTTTTTATAGTGGCCGTGGGGTCGTCTATCCGACCGTGCGGCCTCCTGGTCGAATTCGGGCAGTAGTTTTCCTGTCGGATAGCTTTTGGTGCGGCGGCTGTCGCCGTATTTGTCTGCGGTCTTGATTACTTTGCTCCATCTTGTTTTGAGTGCATCTTCCGCCGTCTTCAGCTTCCGCTTCTGCTTTTTCAGGCTACATGCCGTGGCAACGAGCCTTTCGTGGAGATTCTTCTGCTCCATGGTTTTGTCCGGTGTGAGATCGTCCGGAGCTCTGTTATGGCCGGGAGAGGGCAGTCCGTCCTCTCTATCCGTGTTGCCCTGTTCGGACGGCTGTTCTGAGGCAAGCTCGTTATCTACCGGCTCATCCTGCTCTAGGGCTAGGTTTTGATCGAGGCGGGTTTTGGCTCGGCATTTACGTCGCCGTTTTGACTGCTTTTCAGAGGTTTTACCTCTTTTTTCGCCCCCTTTTTCCTTGTTGTCGTTTCCTTTAGGGGTATCCACCATGAATACATCGTTAGGTGGGGTGGAGGCCCAGTGCCCTATAGGTGCTGGTTCCAATTCGTCTCCACCTTCGTCGTCTATACCGTCGAAGTATTTGGATCCGAAGTCGAGCATGTCGGTTAAATCTTTGACAGTGGCTATTAAGTGGGTGGGGGGTGGGCTTTGAATTTCCGTCGTCTGAATCCCATCCTCGTAGGCCATAGTCCGGCCTGGGCTCTCCTGATAAAGAGAGAGACTTGAGAGAATTCAGAATATCACCAAAAGGTGAGCACTGAAAGATGTCCGCGGCGGTGAACTCCATTACAGGTGCCCAATCAGACTCGATCGACAGGGGCACGGAAGGCCCGGAGTTCAGAGAGGAGTCCGGCTCCTTGGAGTCGTGAGCCATGCGGAGTGCGGGGCTGGCGTTCGGCTCGATTGCCTTTGAGATCGCAGCCCCTGAGGTGACGTCCAACTGTTCATCCTCGGAGAACGCGGCGGGCTCCGAGTCAGGGATCGGGGCCGGAGCGTGTGCGGCCTCCAGGGCACTGTTCGGAGGCAGAGCTATATCATGCCCCTCGAGATAGTGCGGCATGCTTGGCTGTGGCTCGAATCCGTCGAAGATCAAGTCTTCGCGGATATCCTCCGTGTAGTTTAAGCTTCCAAACCTGACTTGATGGCTAGGGGCGTAGCTTTCGATCTGCTCCAAATGACCAAGCAAATTGGCCCGCAGAGCGAAGCTGCCGAAGGCGAAGATCTGTCCGGGGAGGAAAGTCTCACCCTGGACCTCATCGTTGTTGATGATCAAAGGAGCCATCGGGCCTAAAAGCGACGACACAGAGGAACTCTCAATGAAAGCACCAATGTCGGTGTTAAAACCGGCGGATCTCGGGTAGGGGTCCCGAACTGTGCGTCAAGGTCGGATGGTAACAGGAGACAAGGGACACTTTATTTTACCCACGTTCGGGCCCTCTCGATGGAGGTAAAACCCTACTCCTGCTAGATTAATATTGATGATATGGGTGGTACAAGAGTAGATCTACCACGAGATCAAGGAGGCTAAACCCTAGAAGCTAGCCTATGATATGATTGTGTATGATGATGATTGTCCTACGGACTACAACCCTCCGGTTTATATAGACACCGGATAGGGTTAGGGTTACACAGAGTCGGTTACAATGGTAGGAGATCTCGAATATCCGCACACCTAGCTTGCCTTCTACACCAAGAAAAGATCCTTCCGGACACGGGACGAAGTCTTCAACTTTATATCTTGATAGTCCTGGAGTCCGGCTGAAGGTATAGTCCGGCTATCCGAACACCCCCTAATCCAGGACTCCCTCAAAGGTAGTCTATGCTTCCTGCCCGGGTTGAAGAGCTGAAGAAATCTGCTGCTCGAACTGGTGCTATAAACGCCTTGATCCGGGCAAAAGCATGGGTGTCGGATTTCGACCCTGTTGAAGCGGCTCAGGGCTATCCCAGCTTGAAGGAAGACGGGTCACAGTTTAGTGAAGCGGATCTACGAGCAATAAACCGGGAGGTGCGTCCTCTATCTTGTAAATTGGTTGAAGAGGCAGACTTGTCTCATTATCAAGCCCAATATGATGACCAAAACAAGCGAGTAGCTGCACCAACTCCTGAAGCGGAGAATCTTATCCCTCCAATCCGTAAGCATACTTACGCTCCTGACATTGAACCGTCGTTGCTGGTCCATGATGAAGCTGTCTTTCAAGCATTAGTGGGAATCGACTGGACAACTGTTGATTTCCAGCCGCTGGGTAGAGAAGCAGAAGTTGAAGCGGCGCGAGATTACCCGCAACCATCAGGCCAGGCTGGTGACCAAGCTTGAACCGGAAGCCGGTTTAAATTACTGTTCCTTTGTGTGACGCGGAAAAACAATGATCGTATCTGGGCACCATGCTGCTTTGTAATAGATTAGCCGATACATTTGATTTTGATATGCCTGCGTGCATGGTTATTGCAACTTGTGCTTCCTTTGGATGATCAATCTCCAAACCCCTTTTTTTCTGCAATCAAAAAATCTTAAAGCACCACCGCGGTTGTACCGCCAGGCGGGTTATGATATGAAATATGATATCTTATATTTAAGCATATGATCAAACATTGTGATACATAATACATGTCGTCGTTGGGCATGAAGTTTGGCTTTGCCAATCTTGAAGCGGAGTTTTATAAACCTGTACTGGTTGGAGGAGAAAATGTAGCTCCTGTGTATATCATGCCGGTTTACCATGTAAACCGCTCCAGGTTACAATGAACGCCGGTGTTACTCCATAATAGGATGTTAACAAAATTAATCAAACTGGACAAATAATCTCCGGATTAATAGCTGACCGTGTTCTATCAATTGACAGTCGAACCGGTTTAAAAATTGTCGGTTTAAAAATGCAACCAAAGAAATATTTATCAAAACAAAATTTCATGCAAAGGCAATGATAAAACCAGTTGCAAAAAAGAGGCTATTGAGCCGATCAAGTGGCATTACCATGGTCGGACACGACCAAGCCCCCAATAGGCGTAGCTATGGTTCAAGTCAGCCAAGTCCCCAAATGATGCAGTGGCATTATGCCGATCAAGAGGTGTAGCGATGGTTCGGGTTCGACCAGAGCCCCCAAGTGATTCTGTGGCCTTAGGCCGACCAAGAGGTGTGAGTGGTTCAGACGTGACCAAGTCCCCAAGTGATCTTATGGCTTTCGCCTATCAAAAGGTGTTGCATTGGTTCAGATACGACCAAGCCCCCAAGTGATATAACATCAAGCTTAAAAAAGCTAACTCAAGGGGTAAACCGGAGGCCGCTTTAAGACAGAAAAACTCTGTGTAACCACACATGATGTAAAAAGAATAGAGACCCCGCTTTAGCGGAGGCTCCGGTTTATTATATTGATCAAAATATATACATTTTCATAATATGTACATAAGTAGAGCCGGTGGCTCAGGTATAGTAAGGCCGAAGATGAGCTATGTTCCACGGCCTGTTGGTCTCCTCTTCTAATGTACGTGAGTCTTTATGCTCTCGAATATCGATCAGATAGTATGACCCGTTGTGCAGATTTTTGCTGACCACGAAAGGCCCCTCCCAAGGCAGGGATAACTTGTGCATATCAGTATGGTCCTGGATAAGTCGAAGCACCAAATCTCCTTCTTGAAAGGTTCTGGTTCTGACCCGGCGACTGTGATAGCGACGAAGATCCTGTTGGTAAATCGCCGAGCGGGCAACTGCTATGTCACGCTCTTCATCCAACAGGTCCAAAGCATCTTGCCGTGCTACCTCGTTGTCCGCTTCAACATAAGCTGCTACACGAGGTGAATCATGACGGATATCACTCGGAAGAACCGCCTCCGCTCCATAGACCATGAAGAACGGTGTGTATCCTGTTGATCTATTGGGTGTAGTATTGATACTCCATAACACAGATGGTAACTCTTCCACCCAACAACTCGGCGTTCTCTGCAAAGGAACCATAAGCCGGGGTTTTATGCCTCGCAAGATCTCTTGATTAGCCCTCTTTGCTTGGCCATTGGACTGTGGGTGAGCCACTGATGAAACGTCAAGCCGGATGTGTTCACGTTCACAGAACTCCCTCATAGAACCCTTGGATAAATTGGTACCATTATCCGTGATGATGCTATGTGGAAAACCAAACCGGAAAATCACCTTTTTGATGAATTGAACCGCCGTGGCCGCATCACACTTGCTAACGGGTTCTGCCTCCACCCACTTTGTAAACTTGTCAACCGCTACCAAAAGGTGGGTCTTCTTGTCTTTGGACCTTTTGAAAGGCCCAACCATATCCAGCCCCCAAGTCGCAAATGGCCAAGTGATTGGAATCATCCTCAATTCTTGAGCCGGCACATGAGCGCGTCTTGAGAACTTTTGGCAACCGTCACATCGTCTGACCAGATCCTCCGCATCAGCATGAGCAGTCAACCAATAGAAGCCGTGGCGAAACGCTTTAGCCACCAAAGACTTTGAACCAGCGTGGTGACCACAATATCCTTCATGGATCTCACGTAAGATTTCACAGCCTTCCTCAGGAGATACACAACGTTGAAACGCCCCTGACACACTGCAATGATGCAACTCGCCATTGACAATAGTCATGGATTTGGATCGCCGGATTATCTGTCTGGCCAGAGTCTCATCCTCTGGTAACTCTCCCCGGTTCATATACGCAAGATAAGGAATCGTCCAATCCGGAATGACATGAAGAGCTGCCACCAATTGAGCCTCCGGATCAGGAATAGCCAAATCCTCTTCACCAGGGAGCTTGACAGACGGATGATGCAGAATATCCAAGAAAATATTAGGCGGGACCAGTTTACGCTGAGAACCCAACCGGCTTAAAGCGTCCGCCACTTCATTCTTTCGCCGGTCCACGTGTTCCACGTGATAACCTTTGAAGTGACCTGCAACAGTATCCACCTCACGACGATATGCTGCCATGAGCGGGTCCTTGGAATCCCAAGTGCCAGACACCTGTTGAGCCACCAGGTCCGAGTCACCGAAGCACTTAACTCGACTTAGATTCATCTCCTTAGCCATCCGGAGACCATGGAGTAAGGCTTCATACTCAGCTGCATTGTTAGTGCAAGGGAACAATAAACGGAGAACGTAGCAGAACTTATCACCTCGTGGGGAAGTTAACACGACTCCAGCCCTCGAGCCCTCCAGTTGCCTGGACCCATCAAAATGGATAGTCCAATATGTGTGATCTGGCTTTTCTTCAGGTGCTTGCAGCTCTGTCCAATCATTGATGAAATCCACAAGTGCTTGAGACTTGACTGCCGTCCGAGGCACGTATTTTAATTTGTGCGGCCCAAGCTCTATAGCCCACTTGGCAATCCGGCCGGTTGCCTCCCTGTTCTGGATTATGTCTCCCAAGGGAGCAGAACTGACCACTGTGATGGGGTGTCCCTGGAAGTACTGCTTAAGCTTCCGGCTTGCCATAAAAACTCCGTATACCAGCTTCTGCCAATGCGGGTAGCTTTGCTTGGACTCAATAAGTACCTCGCTGATATAGTAAACCGGACGCTGAGCCGGATACTCCTTGCCTGCCTCCTTGCGCTCCACCACAATAGCCACGCTGACTGCACGAGCATTAGCTGCAACATATAGTAGCAACAGCTCCTTGTCAATTGGAGCGGCGAGAACAGGCGGATTGGCTAACTGCCGCTTCAAATCCTCAAATGCTTTATCAGCAGCAAAACTCCAGATGAATTGATCCGTCTTCTTCAACATTTGGTACAAAGGGATCGCTTTTTCACCAAGGCGGCTGATAAACCGGCTCAACACGGCAATTCGTCCTGCCAAACGCTGAACGTCATTGATACACTTCGGTTTAGCCAGGGAGGTGATAGATGTGATCTTTTCTGGATTAGCCTCAATTCCCCTGTTGGACACCAGAAAACCCAATAACTTGCCTGCCGGTACGCCAAAGACACATTTGGCCGGGTTGAGCATCATCTTGTATGTCCGTAGGTTATCGAAGGTTTCCCTCAAGTCGTTAACCAGAGTCTCCTTCTCCCTTGACTTAACCACAATATCATCCACATAGGCATGTACATTACGGCCAATCTGTTTATGAAGGCAGTTTTGCACACACCGTTGATAAGTTGCCTGGGCACTTTTGAGCCCAAAGGGCATCGACACATAGTAGAAGGCTCCAAAGGGAGTTATGAACGCCGTCTTCTCCTGGTCCTTAACTGCCATCTTGATCTGATGATAACCAGAATATGCATCCAAAAAACTCAGACGCTCGCAACCCGCCGTAGCATCAATAATCTGATCAATACGGGGGAGGGCAAAAGGATCTGCTGGACAAGCCTTGTTAAGATCTGTGTAATCCACACACATGCGCCAGGTGCCGTTTTTCTTAAGGACCAGCACCGGATTAGCCAGCCACTCAGGATGGAACACTTCAATGATGAAGCCAGCCACTAAAAGCCTGGCTACCTCTTCGTTAAACCGGCAGAGAAACTGTTTCACCGGTTTGTATTTGGGATCAATATTAAGGGTGTGCTCAGCGAGTTGCCTCGATACTCCTGGCATGTCAGAAGGCTTCCATGCAAAGATGTCCCGATTCTCACGGATGAACTCGATGAGCGCGCTTTACTATTTTGGATCCAAGTTGGCACTAATATTGAACTGCTTGGACGAATCGCCAGGCACGAAGTCAACAAGCTTAGTCTCAGCTGCCGATTTGAACTTCAGGGCCGGACCGTGCTGTTGGCGAACGTAGTAATTTCAAAAAAATTCCTACGCACACACAAGATCATGGTGATGCATAGCAACGGGAGGGGAGAGTGTTGTCTACGTACCCTCGTAGACCGAAGCGGAAGCGTTGACGCAACGTAGAGGAAGTAGTCGTACGTCTTCCCGGTCCAACCGATCCAAGCACCGTTACTCCGGCACCTACGAGTTCTTGGCACACGTTCAGCTCAATGACGCTCCCCTGGCTCCGATCCAGCAAAGCTTCGGGAAGGAGTTCCGTCAGCACGACGGCGTGGTGACGATCTTGATGTTCAACTGTCGTAGGGCTTCGCCTAAGCACCGCTATAATATGACCGAGGTGTAATATCGTGGAGGGGGCACCGCACACGGCTAAGGAACGAACACGAAGATCAACTTGTGTGTCTATGGGGTGCCCCCTGCCCCCGTATATAAAGGAGTGGAGGAGGGGAGGGCCGGCCCTCTCTATGGCGCGCCCTAGGGGAGTCCTACTCCCACCGGGAGTAGGATTCCCCTTTTCCTAGTCCAACTAGGAGTCCTTCCATGTAGTAGGAGTAGGAGAGAAGGAAGGGGAAGGGAGAAGGGAAGGAATGAGGGGGCGCAGCCCCTTCCCCTAGTCCAATTCGAACTAGGCCTTGGGGGGCGCGCGGCCTTCCCTAGGCAGCCCCTCTCTCTTTCCCGTATGGCCCAATAAGGCCCAATACTTTTCCCCTGTATTCCCGTAACTCCCCGGTACTCCGAAAAATACCCGAACCACTCAGAACCTTTCCGATGTCCGAATATAGTCGTCTAATATATCGATCTTTACGTCTCGACCATTTCGAGACTCCTCGTCGTGTCCCCGATCTCATCCGGGACTCCGAACTCCTTCGGTACATCAAAACTCATAAACTCATAATATAACTGTCATCGGAACCTTAAGCGTGCGGACCCTACGGTTCGAGAACAATGTAGACATGACCGAGACACGTCTCCGGTCAATAACCAATAGCGGAACCTGGATGCTCATATTGGCTCCTACACATTCTACAAAGATCTTTATCAGTCAGACCGCATAACAACATATGTTGTTCCCTTTGTCATCGGTATGTTACTTGCCCGAGATTCGATCGTCGGTATCTCAATACCTAGTTCAATCTCGTTACCGGCAAGTCTCTTTACTCGTTCCGTAATACATCATCTTGCAACTAACTCATTAGTTGCAATCCTTGCAAGGCTTAAGTGATGTGCATTACCGAGAGGGCCCAGAGATACCTCTCCGACATTCGAAGTGACAAATCCTAATCTCAAAATACGCCAACCCAACAAGTACCTTCGGAAACACCTGTAGAGCACCTTTATAATCACCCAGTTACGTTGTGACGTTTGGTAGCACACAAAGTGTTCCTCCGGTAAACGGGAGTTGCATAATCTCATAGTCATAGGAACATGTATAAGTCATGAAGAAAGCAATAGCAACATACTAAACGATCGAGTGCTAAGCTAACGGAATGGGTCATGTCAATCACATCATTCTCCTAATGATGTGATCCCGTTAATCAAATGACAACTTATGTCTATGGCTAGGAAACTTAACCATCTTTGATCAACGAGCTAGTCAAGTAGAGGCACACTAGTGACACTCTGTTTGTCTATGTATTCACACATGTATTATGTTTCCGGTTAATACAATTCTAGCATGAATAATAAACATTTATCATGATATAAGGAAATAAATAATAACTTTATTATTGCCTCTAGGGCATATTTCCTTCAGTCTCCACTTGCACTAGAGTCAATAATCTAGTTCACATCGCCATGTGATTTAACAGCAATAGTTCACATCACCATGTGATTAACACCCATAGTTCACATCGATATGTGATCAACACCCAAAGGGTTTACTAGAGTCACTAATCTAGTTCACATCGCTATGCGATTAACACCCAAAGAGTACTAAGGTGTGATCATGTTTTGCTTGTGAGATAATTTTAGTCAACGGGTCTGTCACATTCAGATCCGTAAGTATTTTGCAAATTTCTATGTCAACAATGCTCTGCAAGGAGCTACTTTAGCTATTTTCTCCCACTTTTCAATATGTATCTGGATCGAGACTTAGAGTCATCCAGATCGGTGTCAAAAACTTGCATCGACGTAACCCTTTACGACGAACCTTTTTGTCACGTCCATAATCGAGAAACATATCCTTATTCCACTAAGGATAATTTTGACCGCTGTCCAGTGATCTACTCCTAGATCACTATTGTACTCCCTTGCCAAAATCAGTGTAGGGTATACAATAGATCTGGTACACAGCATGGCATACTTTATAGAACCTATGGCCAAGGCATAGGGAATGACTTTTATTTTCTTTCTATCTTCTGCCGTGGTCGGGTTTTGAGTCTTACTCAACTTCACACCTTGTAACACAGGCAAGAACCCTTTCTTTGACTGTTCCATTTTGAACTACTTCAAAATCTTGGCAAGGTATGTACTCATTGCAAAAACTTATCAAGCGTTTTGATCTATCTCTATAGATCTTGATGCTCAATATGTAAGCAGCTTCACTGAGGTCTTTATTTGAAAAACTCCTTTCAAACACTCCTTTATGCTTTGCAGAATAATTCTACATTATTTCCGATCAACAATATGTCACTCACATATACTTATCAGCAATGTTGTAGTGCTCCCACTCACTTTCTTGTAAATACAGGCTTCACCGCAAGTATGTATAAAACTATATGCTTTGATCAATTTATCAAAGCGTATATTCCAACTCCGAGATGCTTGCACCAGTCCATAGATGGATCGTTGGAGCTTGCACATTTTGTTAACACCTTTAGGATCGATAAAACCTTCTGGTTGCATCATATACAACTCTTCTTTAATAACTCATTAAGGAATGCAGTTTTGTTTTATCCATTTGCCAGACTTCATAAAATGCAGCAATTGTTAACATGATTCGGACAGACTTAAGCATAGATACGAGTGAGAAACTCTCATCGTATTCAACACCTTGAACTTGTCGAAAACCTTTTTACGACAATTCTAGCTTTGTAGATAGTAATACTACTATCAGGATCCATCTTCCTCTTGAAGATCCATTTACTCTCAATTGCTTGCCGATCATCGGGCAAGTCAAACAAAGTCCACACTTTGTTCTTATACATGGATCCCATCTCCGATTTCATGGCTTCAAGCCATTTTGCGGAATCTGGGCTCACCATCGCTTCTTCATAGTTCGTAGGTTCATCATGATCTACTAGCATGATTTCTAGAACAGGATTACCGTACCACTCTGGCGCGGATCTTACTCTGGTTGATCTACGAGGTTCAGTAGTAACTTGTTCTGAAGTTTCATGATCATCATCATCAGCTTCCTCACTAATTGGTGTAGGTGTCACAGAAACCATTTTCTGTGATGTACTACTTTCCAATAAGGGAGCAGGTACAGTTACCTCATCAAGTTCTACTTTCCTCCCACTCACTTCTTTCGAGAGAAACTCCTTCTCTAGAAAGGATCCATTCTTAGCAATGAATGTCTTGCCTTCGGATCTGTGATAGAAGGTGTACCCACAGTCTCCTTTGGGTATCCTATGAAGACACATTTCTCCGATTTGGGTTCGAGCTTATCAAGTTGAAGCTTTTTCACATAAGCATCGCAGCCCCAAACTTTAAGAAACGACAACTTTGGTTTCTTGCCAAACCACAGTTCATAAGGCGTCGTCTCAACGGATTTTGATGATGCCCTTTTTAACGTGAATGCAGCTGTCTTTAATGCATAACCCCAAAAGCGATAGTGGTAAATCGGTAAGAAACATCATATATTGCACTATATCCAATAAAGTACGGTTATGACATTCGGACACACCATTATGCTGTGGTGTTCCAGGTGGCGTGAGTTGTGAAACTATTTCACTTTGTTTTAACTGAAGACCAAACTCGTAACTCAAATATTCTTCTCCACGATAAGATCGTAGAAACTTTATTTTCTTGTTACGATGATTTTTCACTTCACTCTGAAATTATATGAACTTTTCAAATGTTTTAGACTTCTATTTCATTAAGTAGATATACCCATATCTTCTCAAATCATCTGTGAAGGTCAGAAAATAATGATACCCGCCGCAAACCTTAATATTCATCGGACCACATACATCAGTATGTATGATTTCCAACAAATCTGTTGCTTGCTCTATTGTTCCGGAGAACGGCGTTTTAGTCATCTTGCCCAAGAGAGATGGTTCGCAAGCATCAAGTGATTCATAATCAAGTGATTCCAAAATCCCATATCAACATGGAGTTTCTTCATGCGCTTTACACCAATATGACTTAAACGGCAGTGCCACAAACAAGTTGCACTATCATTATTAACTTTGCATCTTTTGGCTTCAATATTATGAATATGTGTATCACTACGATCGAGATCCAACAAACTATTTTCGTTGGTGTATATGACCATAGAAGGTTTTATTCATGTAAACAGAACAACAATTGTTCTCTAACTTAAATGAATAACCGTATTGCAATAAACATGATAAAATCATATTCATGCTCAACGCAAACACCAAATAACACTTATTTAGGTTCAACACTAATCCCGAAAGTGTAGGGAGCGTGCGATGATGATCATATCAATCTTGGAACTATTTCCAACACACATCGTCACCTCGCCCATAACTAGTTTCTGTTTATTCTGCAACTCCCGTTTCGAGTTACTACTCTTAGCAACTGAACCAGTATCAAATGCCGAGGGGTTGCTATAAACACTAGTAAAGCACACATCAATAACATGTATATCCAATATACCTTTGTTCACTTTGCCATCCTTCTTATCCGCCAAATACTTGGGGCAGTTCCACTTCCAGTGACCAGTCCCTTTGCAGTAGAAGCACTTAGTCTCAGGCGACCAGACTTGGGCTTCTTCACTTGAGCAGCAACTTGCTTGCCGTTCTTCTTGAAGTTCCCCTTCTTCCCTTTGCCGTTTTCTTGAAACTAGTGGTCTTGTCAACCATCAACACTTGATGTTTTTCTTGATTTCTACCTTCGTCGATTTTAGCATCACGAAGTGCTTGGGAATCGTTTCCGTTATCCCTTGCATATTATAGTTCATCACGAAGTTCTACTAACTTGGTGATGGTGACTAGAGAATTCTGTCAATCACTATTTTATCTGGAAGATTAACTCCCACTTGATTCGAGTGATTGTAGTACCCAGACAATTTGAGCACACGCTCACTGCTTGAGCGATTCTCCTCCATCTTTTAGCTATAGAACTTGTTGGAGACTTCATATCTCTCAACTCGGGTATTTGCTTGAAATATTAACTTCAACTTCTGGAACATCTCATATGGTCCATGACGTTCAAAACGTCTTTGAAGCCCCGATTCTAAGCAGTTAAGCATGGTGCACTAAACTATCAAGTAGTCATCATATTGAGCTAGCCAAACGTTCATATCGTCTGCATCTGCTCCTGCAATAGGTCTGTCACCTAGCGGTGCATCAAGGACATAATTCTTCTGTGCAGCAATGAGGATAATCCTCAGATCATGGATCCAATCCGCATCTTTGCTACTAACATCTTTCAACTTAGTTTTCTCTAGGAACATATCAGAATAAACACAGGGAAGCAACACCGCGAGCTATTGATCTACAACATAGATATGCTAATACTACCAGGACTAAGTTCATGATAAATTAAAGTTCAATTTAATCATATTACTTAAGAACTCCCACTTAGATAGACATCCCTCTAATCCTCTAAGTGATCACGTGATCCAAATCAACTAAACCATAACCGATCATCACGTGAAATGGAGTAGCTTTCAATGGTGAACATCACTATGTTGATCAATCTACTATATGATTCACGCTCGACCTTTCAGCCTCCATGTTCCGAGGCCATATCTGCATATGCTAGGCTCGTCAAGTTTAACCTGAGTATTCTGCGTGTGCAAAACTGGCTTGCACCCGTTGTAGATGGACGTAGAGCTTATCACACCCGATCATCATGTGGTGTCTGGGCACGACAAACTTTAGCAACGGTGCATACTCAGGGAGAACACTTTTATCTTGAAATTTAGTGATAGATCATCTTATAATGCTACCGTCAATCAAAGCAAGATAAGATGCATAAAAGATAAACATCACATGCAATCAATATAAGTGATATGATATGGCCATCATCATCTTGTGCTTGTGATCTCCATCTCCGAAGCACCTCCATGATTGCCATCATCACCGGCGCGACACCTTGATCTCCATCGTAGCATCGTTGTCGTTTCGCCAATCTTATGCTTCTACGACTATCGCTACCGCTTAGTGATAAAGTAAAGCATTACAGGGCGATTGCATTGCATACAATAAAGCGACAACCATATGGCTCCTGCCAGTTGCCGATAACTCGGTTACAAAACATGATCATCTCATACAATAGAATTTAGCATCATGTCTTGACCATATCACATCACATCATGCCCTGCAAAAACAAGTTAGATGTCCTCTACTTTGTTGTTGCAAGTTTTACGTGGCTGCTACGGGCTTAAGCAAGAACCAATCTCACCTACGCATCAAAACCACAACGATAGTTTGTCAAGTTGGTGCTGTTTTAACCTTCGCAAGGACCGGGCGTAGCCACACTCGGTTCAACTAAAGTTGGAGAAACTGACACCCGCCAGCCATCTGTGTGCAAAGCACGGCGGTAGAACCAGTCTCGCATAAGCGTACGCGTAATGTCGGTCCAGGCCGCTTCATCCAACAATACCGCCGAACCAAAGTATGACATGCTGGTAAGCAGTATGACTTATATCGCCCACAACTCACTTGTGTTCTACTCGTGCATATAACATCAAACCATAAAACCTAGGCTCGGATGCCACTGTTGGGGAACGTAGTAATTTCAAAAAAATTCCTACGCACACACAAGATCATGGTGATGCATAGCAACGGGAGGGGAGAGTGTTGTCTACGTACCCTCGTAGACCGAAGCGGAAGCGTTGACGCAACGTAGAGGAAGTAGTCGTGCGTCTTCCCGGTCCAACCGATCCAAGCACCGTTACTCCGGCACCTCCGAGTTCTTGGCACACGTTCAGCTCGATGACGCTCCCCGGGCTCCAATCTAGCAAAGCTTCGGGAAGGAGTTCCGTCAGCACGACGGCGTGGTGACGATCTTGATGTTCAACTATCGCAGGGCTTCGCCTAAGCACCGCTACAATATGACCGAGGTGTAATATCGTGGAGGGGGGCACCGCACACGGCTAAGGAACGATCACGAAGATCAACTTGTGTGTCTATGGGGTGCCCCCTGCCCCCGTATATAAAGGAGTGGAGGAGGGGAGGGCCGGCCCTCTCTATGGCGCGCCCTAGGGGAGCCCTACTCCCACCGGGAGTAGGATTCCCCTTTTCCTAGTCCAACTAGGAGTCCTTCCATGTAGTAGGAGTAGGAGAGAAGGAAGGGGAAGGGAGAAGGGAAGGAAGGAGGGGGCGCAACCCCTCCCCCTAGTCCAATTCGAACTAGGCCTTGGGGGGCGCGCGGCCTGCCCTAGGCAGCCCCTCTCTCTTTCCCGTATGGCCCAATAAGGCCCAATACTTTTCCCCTGTATTCCCGTAACTCCCCGGTACTCCGACAAATACCCGAACCACTCAGAACCTTTCCGATGTCCGAATATAGTCGTCTAATATATCGATCTTTACGTCTCGACCATTTCGAGACTCCTCGTCGTGTCCCCGATCTCATCCAGGACTCCGAACTCCTTCGGTACATCAAAACTCGTAAACTCATAATATAACTGTCATCGAAACCTTAAGCGTGCGGACCCTACGGTTCGAGAACAATGTAGACATGACCGAGACACGTCTCCGGTCAATAACCAATAGCGGAACCTGGATGATCATATTAGCTCCTACATATTCTACGAAGATCTTTATCGGTCAGACCGCATAACAACATACGTTGTTCCCTTTGTCATCGGTATGTTACTTGCCCGAGATTCGATCGTCGGTATCTCAATACCTAGTTCAATCTCGTTACCGGCAAGTCTCTTTACTTGTTCCGTAATACATCATCTCGCAACTAACTCATTAGTTGCAATGCTTGCAAGGCTTAAGTGATGTGCATTACCGAGAGGGCCCAGAGATACCTCTCCGACATTCGGAGTGACAAATCCTAATCTCCAAATACGCCAACCCAACAAGTACCTTCGGAGACACCTGTAGAGCACCTTTATAATCACCCAGTTACGTTGTGACGTTTGGTAGCACACAAAGTGTTCCTCCGGTAAACGGGAGTTGCATAATCTCATAGTCATAGGAACATGTATAAGTCATGAAGAAAGCAATAGCAACATACTAAATAATCGAGTGCTAAGCTAACGGAATGGGTCATGTCAATCACATCATTCTCCTAATGATGTGATCCCATTAATCAAATGACAACTTATGTCTATGGCTAGGAAACTTAACCATCTTTGATCAACTAGCTAGTCAAGTAGAGGCATACTAGTGACACTCTGTTTGTCTATGTATTCACACATGTATTATGTTTCCGGTTAATACAATTCTAGCATGAATAATAAACATTGATCATGATATAAGAAAATAAATAATAACTTTATTATTGCCTCTAGGGCATATTTCCTTCACGTGTTCCGTAGTTGGCTTCTTCAACGGAGTCATGTCTGCCGGATCAACATTGTGCTTATAATATTTCAGCTCCTCTGTGGCACAAACCGACTCTGCATAGGCCGCATCACTTTCTTCAAACTCCAAAGCGATCTTACGGCTTCCGTGAACCGTAATTGTTCCCTTGTGACCCGGCATCTTGAGCTGCAAATATACATAACAGGGACGTGCCATAAATTTGGCGTAAGCCGGCCGCCCAAACAGGGCGTGATACGGACTTTGAATTTTCACCACCTCAAAGGTCAATGTCTCCGACCTGGAATCATGATCATCTCCAAAGGCCACTTCCAGAGCTATTTTGCCAACAGGATATGCTGACTTACCAGGTACCACACCATGGAACACCGTATTGGACGGTTTAAGATTCTTATCTGTTAGTCCCATACGGCGGAAGGTCTCATAGTATAGGATGTTAATGCTGCTCCCTCCATCCATGAGCACCTTTGTGAATTTATAGCCTCCCACCTGAGGTGCCACCACCAACGCTAGTTGACCCAGATTGTCAACCCGGGGAGGGTGATCTTCTCTGCTCCATACGATTGGCTGCTCAAACCAACGTAAATAACGGGGCACAGCCGGTTCAACAGAATGTACCGCCCGCTTATGAAGCTTCTGGTCCCGCTTGTCCAAGCTAGTGGTGAATACATGATATTGCCCACTATTTAACTGCTTCGGGTGACTCTGATAACCCGACTGCTGCTGCTGCTGGTTGTAACCGTCTTGATTACCTTGGTTGTTCTGTCCGCCCGGATTACCATTAAAGCCTGAATCAGAGTTTCCTCCGTCGTGACCTGGCCCTTGAGACCCCGATGCTGAACCGCCACCTGACCCATGATCATATCGGAAATTGTTAGAATTTTTGAACTCCTGCATAATGTAACAATCTTTCCAAAGGTGATTGGCCGGCATCTCCTTCGTCCCATGCTTTGGACAAGGCTGGTTTAACAGGTAATTCAAGTGGTCCGGGTTGGGATTAGGCGCACCGCCACGATTCGGCGGTTTACCCTTGCGTCGCTGGCCCTTGTCCTGTGCGTTGGTATTGGCCACAAAATCCATGCTGCTATCCGCTTTACACTTGCCTCCATTTCCATGACCTGTCGGGTTATGTTGCTGCCCTTTGGAGTTGTTGTTCTCCCTTCCCTTCCCTGTCTTGTCATCATCAGACTCGGGATCCTTGGTACTATCAGAATCAGCATACTTCACTAACGCAGCCATGAGGGTCCCTATATCGTTGCAATGGCACTTCATCCGTCCTAATTTCAACTTTAGAGGCCCAAACCGGCAGTTGCCTTCCAAGGTTATAACCGCGGTATCAGCATTGATACGGTCTAATGAATGTAAGATTTGCGAGACCCGGCGCACCCAACGGGTCGTCGATTCTCCTTCCTCCTGGACACAGGCCGCCAAGTCCACTACCGACATAGGCTATTTGCATGTATCCTTGAAATTCTGGATAAACCGGGCTCGCAATTGGGCCCATGAACTAATAGAGTGGGCCGGCAAGCTTTTTAACCAAGTGCGAGCCATCCCTTCGAGCATCATGGTGAAGTACTTTGCACACGCCGCATCATCCACATCAAGAATCTCCATGGCCATCTCATAGCTCTCCACCCATGTCTCTGGAGGCTGATCAGCTGTGTAATTTGGCACTTTTCATGGGCCCTTGAAATCCTTGGGTAGGCGCACATTGCATAAAGCGGGGACAAGACAAGGTACCCCCAAAGAACTAGAAGTAACGCCAGGTTCAACTGAGGTAGTTGGACGAATCAGCGTGAGCTGACGAGCCTCATACTGTGCCACTAACTCAGCCTCCCTGCGTGCTCGGGCCCGGTCCACCACTTCCTGGGCATCACCAACACCACATGCCGGATTGTTGCCACGGGGCGCTTCACGATTTCGGGCGTTACTTGACACGGCCGGTTCATCCATGCGCCTGCTGTAACTCCGGCTTGGGCGAGGGGTAGAGTGAATCCGGTCGCGGCTGTATGAATATGCTTCCTGTTGAATCAAAGCTGTTTAAAGAAGCTCCTTAACCCCACGCGTCTCCACCGCCTGCGGAGAATCACCTTCAATCGGGATGGCCTCCAGTCGTGAAGCGACAGCCACGAGGTTGTCCATTGGATTGGAATAATGACCCGGAGGCGTCGGGACAGGCTATGGTATGACGCTATTCTGACGTGGCGGGTCCACCAAGCGTGGCTGAATCGGCGCATCAGCTCCGGGAGCTTCCGCCCGGTTTAACACCGGCGGGTTACTGGCCCCTGCTCCTGGAGTGTTGAAGAGGCACCTTGCGTCGTAAATCGGAGGCAGGCGAGACCGATGCTTCCTTTTCAAGACTTCGTGCGATGCATTCTGATCCAGCATAAGCCGGTAAGCCTGTGCATCCAAAGCGGCCCACTCTGCAGTCATCCTGGCATTCTTAGCTGTTAGGTCGGCCTTGGCTTGAGTGATCTGATCCTTCACCTTCGCAATTTCCGCATCGTGGGCATTCTGATCCGCCGGATTAGCTTCCGCCATGAGCATAGCCAACGTATCAAACAGAGTAGATAAAACTTGAGCCGGCGGGTGCACAGGGCCTCCTGCCCCGGCTGCCACCGCCGTCCCTGACCCGGAGATCATTGCTGCCGCAGTCGAAGAGTGGATCGCTGCTTGTGTACCGGCCATGAATATTCCAACCCAGTTGGGCAGATCGGAGGCGTCCGGAATACTGTCGCCATCGGAACTGCCCCCAATCCGGCCATCTTGTAGCTAATACAACGATTCGGTTTTTCCGGTTGATGACTCGTTGCCGGAATAAACGACGGTCTCGCCACCAGACTCCGATCCATCCTCATAGTCTCCTCCGTGGATGACTCCCACGAAGGCACGCTTCACGGCCGGTTTAACCTGGGCGGATCGTGCACGCTGAGCCGTTTCGACGAGGTCGGTGCAGATGTCCGGCTCAGGGCCCAGTTCACCGATCTTGCCAATGAAGACGTGTATGCCACCAAAGGGGACCCGGTACCCATACTCAATTGAGCCGGCCTCGGGGCCCCATCCTGCATCATCGATGTAGAGCTTGCCGCGACGACTCTTGGTCATCCGGCCCACAGCGTAACCCTTGAGTCCTTCGAAGCTGCCCTCCAAGAACTTGAAACCATCGTGCGATAGCCCCACGGTGGGCGCCAACTGTCGTGGTTTTGTCACGGCAGATGTCCTCGTGAAAGGACTTAGTCGTGGAGCCATTGGAACGGGTTAGCTTGAAGGGGTTAAAGCGGACATAGAATGCAAGAGGGTTTTATACTAGTTCGGCCCCTTCGATGAAGGTAAAAGCCTACATCTAGTTGTGATGGAATTGATGGGGTTTCGATGACTAGGGAGCAAACAAGCTTCACCTAAGCCTCGAGTTGTTGTCTGTTGTCCTTGAACCGCCGCCGGGTCGTCCCCTTATATACATGGGTGACACCCGTTGGTTTACAGAGTCCCAACGCCGGCTCATACTCGTGTCCGGTTTGGTCTCTACTTATTCCTAACTTACAACACAAGTTTACATACCGACGCCGGTTTACGACTACAGGCCTTAAACCGATCATGGGCTTTTAAGCCCTTATCTACCTTCATGGGCTTTTACATACTCAACTACTGATGAAGTTAACCCGGCCCAGATAGGCCGGTTTACGCCCAGTAGTAATATCCCCGACATCAGCTGTATTGGAAACTTACTAAGAACGGTGTGTTCTCGGTCAGATCCATGTATCTGGATGTCATTAACTCTAGCATCATTCCCTCCTCGATGCACGTTTGGAAAGTAAAGGTACCCTTACGAATCAAGGTGTTTATGTGGTTTGTGCATAAACAAGTCATTTTGACTAAGGATAACCTGGCAAAACGCAATTGGGTGGGTTCTTCTAGGTGTAGTTTTTGCGACCATAACGAAAATATAAAACACCTCTTTCTTGATTGTCCGTTGGCTAAGATTCTGTGGCGGTCGATTCATATTGCATTTAATATTAATCAGCCCACCTCTATCAACATGTTATTTGGAACATGGCTTGATGGGATTGATTCCGATACTGCGAGGCACGTTCGTGTTGGCGTTTGTGCTTTATTTTGGGCAGTCTGGAACTGCAGAAATGATTTAGTTTTTAACAGATCAACGAACATTCACTTTTTGCAGGTTATCTTCAGGGCCACGGCGTTCATCCGTATGTGGTCGCTACTCAGTCCGACGGAGGCCAGGGAGCGTTTGGTTACTGCGTCTACCCAATGGGAGATGGTAGGTCGGGATATTTTCAACCGGTTTGGATGGCGGTCATGTAATAGGATATGCATGTAGTGCTCCTATTTTATTTGCCAGCCGGTTGTGGCTTTTGGTTTTAGCTCTCATGAGCTTCTGTTTATTTTTGCACTTCGAGATTTGGAGACTTGTTGTTGGATTACCGTTTTAATAATATGAGCCGTATGCATTTATCTGATGCAGAGGCTGGGGTAAAACCCCTTTTCGAACAAAATCAGTGAGGGTGTCAATACGGTGAAAGAGACATCCATCCTACCAGTGGCATACCCAGCGATGAAAAATTAGTCTGTTTCAATTGGCTTAGATGGCTTTGGAAATCAGCAATTTTTTACATGATAAAAAAATGTTTCCCAAAATTCTAGGTGTGGTGCGACCGCGATTCCCCATGGTCGGTGTTAGTTTTTATTTTTATTTTTAATGAAAAACAACTTCCGACTAGAGGGTATCCTTAGTAGCATGGTCGCAACCGAGGTTAGAGGGGTGCTTGAAACCGCCTTGTAGATAATGTTGACGTAAACCTACAAATGGAGTAATGGGATCACTCTCTTAACCGTCAAGTCTTTTTGGATTTCATTTATACCTTCCAGATGTGTAATCAACTTTCTAGTTATTCGAAACCCAATCAATAATCTTTATGATATTTCTTGGACTGATTTCCTTCCTCCCTCCAGAACAAAATTTAATGAAGGCACCAGCCCTTTGGAATAGCTAATTAATGGATTTTAGCGTAAAGCGTATATTGAGGATTATAGCTGGTGCATTTCAGAATTATTAACCTGTCTTCAGTATGTATATCCCCGGATGGCTGAATTTCCATGTAGTATTAATAAAAAAAAGATGCAATTGTTTTTATTTTTGCTTCATATGCTCTTACCTAGTCATATGTTTGGTGGATCTTACAATTCAACACATGTTTCTGCATCATGCATTCTTACTGATTCGGATGTTTATTTGGATCTTACGGTTTCACACGTGTTTCCGTAGCAACACGGGGTATCTTCATCAGATCAGGCAAACAGAAACACACATAAACAACAAAGATCATCAATAAGGCTAAATGTTATTCCCTCTGCATTTATTTACTCTGTATATTAGTTTTGTCTTAAGTCAAACTGTATAAACTTTGATCAAGTTTATATAAAAAATTATTGACATCCACAATAACAAATTAATATCATTAGAATCATCATTGAATATATTTTCGCATCATATACTCCCTCCATTTCATATTAATTGACGCTCAAACATATGTATCTAGACGGAGGGAGTATTTCTTATTGTGAAAGTTTATATGTTTTTCTAAAACTATGGCAACTTTACAAAGTTGGGTTTTTATTATGTATGCCATTGGTTGTGTCTCACTACTCAATTTTGCCACTAGGAATTTCAACTGCTCAAAAATGACATCGCTTCATTAGATGCATGCTCAAAAATGCCACTCGACACCATGACTGTCAGCTCAAATCTCGCTTGCCATGTCATAATGACCAAAATACGTATAGAGCAACATGTCAGCTCTCCCTCTATCTCACTACAATAAAGTGTGGGTCCCACTTGATCCCAAGAGCGTTCTTATTTTCTCTAAAATTATTCGCTTGCTTACTCCAAAACAAGTGGGGTCCACACTTATCATTGTGAGATAGAGAGAGTTGACATGTGGGTATAGGGATATTTTTGTCATAGAACATGGTCAATGAGTTTGATCTGACAATAATGATGTCTAATGGCATTTCTAAGCAAACATCTAATGAAACGATGGCATTTTTGAGCAGATGTAATTTCTAATGGTAAAACTGAGTAGTGAGACAGAACTAGTGGCATAAATAACAAAAATCCAAAGTTTGACTTTCGTCAAAAAATAATATGCAAAGTAAATAAAGCACAATTTTCCAAGTTGTCATCTCTAACTCTTCTTCATCTGACCTTTATAATCTTGCAAACACCGAGAAAAAAATGCAAGAGGCCAAATCTACACAAATTGGAATAAACTAAAAAGTTTTTGAAGAGCTGCTTTGGTAATAGACCCAATAGGTGAGAACATAAGATCACCGAAGGTGCTTTGGCATAGGACACATCGGTTGCAAGAAAGGCTATTTTTTAATCAGTGATACCTCGCACTGTAGGAATCTTTAGGAAGAACTTCACAATTTGGCCGCCGCCATCAAAGATGGCCGAAGCATCAAATGACAAACCGCCAAAACTAGATATGATGATGCCTCCTAGTGTTAGCCTCTGTCACAATAGTCATAGTGTGGACAGAGCCGGAAAACTCTTATTTTGTGTGATGCCGGCTCCACAGTCGTGACGTCACTAGAAACACACAAACTAGAATACAAATGTTTGCCATTAGATCAGCCGTCGGAAATGAGAGAAACCGATGGCAATAAAGGGTCTAACTCTAGCCGCAGCTAAGTTTTTCTTGAGAGAACTAACAAACCAAACCGCTCGTTAATTATTTATGATTATTATTAGGGCTTGGAAACCACGCAAAACAAATGGCATATGAGCTTTATTGCAACCCAAAAAATGACTAGAGAAGAGGAAATGTGTTTGCTCGAAGTACCTAGGAAAGTACAATGGTCCCCCCTCTCAACCCTCACTGCTACATCTTACTGTTGTGTTAACATAAGACTTTGGTTGGACCTCCTAACTCTAGCCCCCACGCTATGCTGTCTGTCCCCCGCTTCTCTTCCGTCTGACAACCTCTTCGATGGCAAGAGGAGTGGGGACCCTTCCCTTTGGTTCATCTTAGTTCTGGTAGGATATTTTTTCCTCCTAGGTTTTGGTTTTTTTGGTGGCATTGGCGAGGTGGTGGTATCGATGACACATTGGATTAAGGTTTGTCCGGCCTCTCCCTACCTCGACGATGTCTGATCCGCGTCGCCAAAGGGCCTATGATGGCAGGTGTTGCTAGATCCATTGGTTCTCTTTGGATCTTAACCGTTGGTGTGTTTATCAAGAGCATTTGGTTGGGTTTTTGTGTGGCGACTTCAGCATCTTCTTTCAAATTGTTTGATGACATGGTCTGGTTTTGCTAACCCTCTGAATAGGTGGTGAAGAATTGTAAGCCCGTGCTGTGTGGGCTGATGTCGCAACCAATGTTCCTTCGGCAATTTCTAGATTTGTTTCAAGCGGCGAGTGGTTATTGCTTTCTAAAGCATGGTATGGCGAGGGCGTTTGCAACTGTCCCTTTCCCTTGTCATCGGTTCAGTGCAAATTTTCATCTCCGGCGGATGAAGGAAGAAGATGGTCACTATGATTTTTATTATAATTTTATATTTTATTGGTCTTTTTGTATCTGGTTGTCTTTGTATTGTATTATAGGTATTGTTTTATTCCTCCTGAAAATAAAGGTATTGTTTTATTTGATAATTATTATTAGACATAAGATGCATTTTGGGTGTCTTTTCTAAAAAAATATCTCTCCTAGACAAAACCTAGGAAGGAAGGTAGGTCGCGAGGCTGCACATTCTGAAAAAGAAATGCACACTACTAACGTAATAACAATGCCCACCTCCGCGAATCAACCTGCCGTTGGATGGTTAGAGGGGCTGGGGAATCCACAGCCCATCGGGGTCCAAGTCCTGATACTCGCATTTACTTCTGAATTTATTTCAGAATTTTCGGTGATGCACGTTCAGTGAGAGGAGACGTTCCCGTCAACGACGAGGTGCCTACGGTGACTTCGTAAATTTTAAGATGATACGCCGGCTCAGTCTTTCGGAGGTGCTCATAGGGTAGGGTGTGTGTGGGTTCATAGGGATAAGTGTATGCGCATATATATGACCGTTTGCGTCTGTACTGTGTTAAAAAAAAATGCCCACCTCCTTATAAACTCTCGTCCAAACCCTGGACGCAGCGTGACTGCCCACGGCTAGCCGCCAGCGAACTTCCCCTAAAGATCGATCCTCCCTTTGTAGGCGGCGGCGGTGGTGGCGGCGGCGGCTAGGACACCCGGTAAATTCCCCTATTACCTTAACACATGGCGACGGCCTGCTGCTGACTGCTCGCCTCCTTCCGCACAGATTCGTCACGACGTCAGACGTGGCCACGCCTAGATCACCTGGACATCACCATTGAGGCTTCCTTTCCTGTCGCCGCCTAGATCGTTGGAAAACCGGTGAAAAAGAAGTGCAGTAAGTTGTCTGAATTCGCACTTGCCAAATTTTATGGCTATGTCATCCAATTTTAAGGATGTCACAACTGGGAATTGGAGGAAAAAAGTGCCGCAAGTTGCTGATCTCATGCGTACCTGCTGAATTTTTAAACAGTACTGTCTTCTGTTTTTTATGGTCAAACTCTGCATTTTTTATGGTCAAACTGTACTTCTTTTGTTTCTGAATTTATTCACATGTTTTATTTTGTTTCTGAACTGTACTTCTTTATGGTCAAACAGAAAACAGTACTTCTTTTTATTAATCGTCAAACTGTACTTCTTTTGTTGCCGAGGATTTAATTTTTCACATGTTTTAAACATGTTGTTTTATGCGTACCGCAGGTTTCACCATGCCTTAGCTGAACCTGCTGAATTTTGTTATGGCCAAACTCAAATTACATGTTTTCTGATGTTCATAGTATTATACTCTGTTCCTAACACTAAAATGTTAAGGTATACTTTTTTCAGTTTGCTGCTCGGTGTTCAAGAGTTTATTCGTTCATCATGAAGCAACCACTGTTGGACCAGGCAACTGTTTCCTCATCTGAGGCAACCGGCACTAAATCACTCTTCACAGATGCTGGATGGTTCAACATCATCACTTTTTCTTGGATGGGCCCCTTACTTGATCTCGGCAGAAAGAAAACGCTAGATCTCGACGACGTGCCCTTCTTGGATGACAGCGACAGTGTCCATGGGGTCCTCCCTAATTTCAAGGCAAAGATTGTGTCAAACTCTGGCCAGTTCACCGGGGTTACGGCGATCAAGCTGGCCAAGGCTATTGTGCTTACAACATGGAAACCGATCCTCGTCACTGCCGTCTACGCCTTACTCAGCAGCGTTGCTTCATATGTCGGTCCCTACCTGGTCGAGTACTTTGTCGACTATCTAAACAAAAGTTCAAGATCCACCAAAGAGGGCTACATTCTAGTGGTGACGTTTGTTGTCGCGCAGCTGATCGAAGCCCTCTCGACGAGGCATTTGCAGTTTAGATCAAAACAAGTAGGGGTGCGTGCACGTTCGTCGCTTGTCGCTGCTATATACCAGAAAGGCCTTGCCCTCTCCAGTCAGTCCAGGCAAAGCAACTCGAGCGGAGAGATGATCAATGCCGTGAGCCTCGATGCCGAGACTGTAGGAGATTTCAGTCGATCCATGCACGATCTTTGGCGGCTTCCTGTGCAAATTGTTCTAGCAATGCTCATTTTATACTCGACACTTGGTTTTTTCCCTGCATTTGCTGCCCTTCTTGCCACTGCTTTGACAATTGGGGGTAATAAGCCTTTAGGGAGAATGGAGCAAAATTATCAAGAGAAAATGATGAGCGCCAAGGACGTGAGAATGAGGGCTATGTCTGAGATCTTACAGAGCATGCGCATTCTCAAGCTTCAAGGATGGGAAATGATCTTCTTGTCCAAGATCATAGAGTTGAGGAAGGTAGAGATGAATTGGCTAAAGAAGAACGTATACACCTCGGCGATGCTCCTATCCATCTTCTTTTCTGCTCCTGCTTTTGTTGCTATGGTCACTTTCGGCGTTTGCGTGCTTATGGGCATTCCATTAGAAACAGGTAAAGTGCTATGTGCCCTGGCAACATTTAGACAGCTGCAAACACCTATCCATGGTCTCCCAGACGCATACTCTATGATCATTCAGACAAAAGTATCGCTTGACAGGATATGCTCATTTCTCTGTCTTGAGGAACTCCCTAGTGATGTTGTAACTAAGCTTCCTACAGGTACCACCGATGTATCGATTGAGGTGGCGAGCGGTCAGTTCTCTTGGAATACATCTTCTCAAGTGCCTACTCTCCAAGACGTGAACTTCCGTATACGACAGGGAATGAGGGTTGCTGTCTGTGGAACAGTTGGATCCGGCAAATCAAGTTTATTGTCTTGCATACTCGGTGAGATACCAAAGTTATCAGGAGAGGTTAAAACTTGTGGCAGGATCTCCTATGTTAGCCAAACACCTTGGATACAGAGTGGGAAAATCGAAGATAACATACTTTTCGGCACAGAAATGAATAGGGAGAGGTATGAAAAGGTCCTTGAAGCATGCTCTCTGATCAAGGACCTGGATATATTACCATTCGGTGACCAGACGATTATAGGAGAGAGAGGCATTAACCTCAGTGGTGGACAAAAACAGAGGATACAAATAGCCCGTGCTTTGTACCATGATGCTGATATCTATCTATTTGATGATCCGTTTAGTGCAGTTGATGCTCATACTGGATTGCACTTGTTCAAGGTATGTCTTAATGTTTTGTATTTCATTGTTCTTTATGCATGTGAAATAACTGAATGCTAAAACTAATATCTTATCTGGCGACAGATCTTATACACATTAATTTTGGGATTTTATATAAATTTATACTATATTCCCATGTGCTGCAGTGTACGCCTTCCAGTTTTCGCACAATATCTGAGTCTAGTACTGATACGCATTTAAAGTTTTCCCTTAGGAAGTGTCTGTCTATATATCTGAGTACAAGTACTGGTATGCATTTAATGGGGGCATTTGGTGGAAAACATTGGTTGGACTACAAATATTGCCGAAACTAACTTGGAAGAATGAGTATTCTTTCGAAAATATTTTTTACCGAGGGTAGTAACATATTTCAAAATACTTATGCGTGAGAGTGGTAATTAATCTCTTGCTTCTGTGTCCATCCTATAACGAATGTTCTTCATATTGCATTTGTAGGAAAATTGGTTTCATAGTTCTTTTAGTCAAGTTAAACAACTCCTTGGATTTTGTGATTGATCCAGTTTAGCCAAGCAATTTTGAGTTTATATATCCTTGAGAGAGATTCTAGGGTGCTATTCAGTGAACTTATTGACCATAATTTGTATTTTGCAGGAGTGCTTGCTTGGATTTTTAGCTTCAAAAACAGTTGTGTATGTTACACATCATGTCGAATTTTTACCTTCAGCCGACGTTATCATGGTATGCTGGAAACAAATGTATAATGTCTTCTCTATGCTATGTGCAAAAAATCCTTTTCAATTCCTTTGTCATATTTCAGGTCTTGAAAGATGGGAAAATAATTCAAGCAGGGGATTACACTGAAATTCTTAATTCTGGAAAAGAATTCACTGATTTAATTGTGTCCCACAAGGATGCATTATCTACCATGGACATGTTGGAGCTCCCAAGTAGCAATTATGAAAGTAGTTGCCATCTTGATGGCAATGGAAGCACCCTACCCATAGCAGATGAGCAAACACATGATAACAATGAAGAAGTACTTGTTCAAAATGGTCAACTTGTACAAGAAGAAGATAGGGAGAAAGGCCGGGTTGGGTTTATTGTCTACTGGAGATATATTACAATGGCACACAAAGGAGCATTTGTGCCACTTATTTTGCTAGCTCAGATCATTTTTCAATCTCTTCAAATTGGAAGCAATTTATGGATGGCTTGGGCAGCTCCGGTATCTAAAGATGTGATTCCTCCAGTCAATAGCTCGATGATGATAAATGTATATGTTGCATTAGCTCTTGTTACCTCATTGTGTGTCTTCATACGATCCTATCTTCTAGTCATGGCTGGATGTAAGACTGCAACCATGCTATTTGACAAGATGCACCGATGCATATTCCGAGCACCGATGTCTTTCTTTGATTCCACTCCTAGCGGCCGTATCTTGAATAGAGTAAGTAATTACCTTCAGAAAGTTATTTACAATGATAAATTGAAGCCACATGTCCTTGGAGTGCTGTTAAACTTTTTATTCGACTATTAACGCTGAAAGTCGACACAAATTGCAGGCCTCCACCGATCAGAGCGCAGTGGATACTCAAATATATGATCTGATGGGCTACCTTCTATTTCCTGCCATCGAAATTCTTGGAACAATTATTCTAATGTCGCGGGTTGCATGGCCAGTCTTTGTAATTTTTGTCCCTGTTATTATTGCATCTCTATCATATCAGGTAATGTTTCTCATATAGTTTTGTTTGATGTGACTTTTTTGTTGGCATCCATTTTGAAAACATAGGAAAAGTATAAATACATTAATTCATAGCTAGTGAATTCTGCATGGGAGTTCCACACCTTGAACAACAACAACAAATCTTTTAGTCCCAAACAAGTTAGGGTAGGCTAGAGCTGAAACCCATAAGATCTCGCAACCAACTCATGGTTATGGAACATGGATATGCTAGCTTCCACACACCCCTGTCCATGACTAGTTCTTTGATGAAAATATAGAATATCAACAAATTTAGTTTGTAGAGTACAGGAGGTAATCATATATTTTGGCAATTATTTTCTTCATGCCAATGTTCATATAGATAGACTTACTGGTTGGAGTAGTGTTGTGAAAAGTCTGTTCAGATATCACTATATATATAATGTGCAGTGCTACTAATTCTAGAAGCTGTCTTTCTGTTTCCTTAATGAGGTGTCCCGAGATTTCCATGGTTTCTCATATAGGTCACTGAGTATAACTACATTGACTCAAACTTGTGTAAGTGACTCAGAGCAGGTCCAGTACAATCTAAATTAGCAGTTGTAGAGGGCATGGCACTTTAACCTTACTGAAGCACAACTGACCTTATTGACAGGTGGCTACGCAAAACTCTAATAATTTTATAGTTGAAGAAAACACCAATAATTTTGTTCAATGAACTTTGAATACCAAGTAAGGTTGGTTTGAACCTCTATATTAACTATTTTATACTCCCTCCGTCCCAAAATAAGTGTGGCGGATTTAGTACAAATTTGTACTAACTTTGTACTAAATCTGCGACCCTTATTTAAGGATGGAGGGAGTACGATTTAAAGAACCTAAAAAGGTGCCCTTTGCATGTTCAGAACCAAGTGTCACAACTGCAAATTTAGGACCAATGGTGAATTTTTGGTTAGGCAGATTAAGACAAATTTTAATCCATGGCAGTCTTTTAATGTATAATATGTAGCATATTATATCAGAAATTTATATTTATGTCTATCTATGAAATTAATTGGTACTTCTTGTTTCTTCTTTTAATCATAATACCATCCCTTCTCTTCCAGCAATACTACATAAGTGCTGCTAGGGAGTTGCAGAGGTTAACTGGAGTTTGCAGAGCTCCTGTGATGCAGCATTTCGCCGAATCAATAGCTGGCACAACTATAATTAGATGCTTTGATAAGAAAAGAGAGTTCATCAGTTGGACTGGCCAGTTGATGGATAATTTATCTCGGGCAACGTTATATAATGCTGCTGCGATGGAATGGTTGTGCTTTCGCTTGGACTTTCTTTCTTCTTTTATTTTTGGATTTGCCTTGATACTTCTGGTCACCTTGCCAACTGATCTAATTGACTCAAGTAAGTAAACATGCTTTTTCCAATCAACTAAAATTAGAAAATAATGTATTAGCATCCCTAATTAGTATTAACTTATTATGTCCTTACACTTCACAGAGACAGCTGGTCTTGCAGTCACTTATGGACTAAGCCTGAATATGCTAATAGGGTGGGCTATTATGGTCCTCTGTGCTTTGGAAAACAGAATGATATGCGTGGAAAGAATATTGCAATACATGACCATTCCTTCTGAACCGCCCCTTACGATATCAGAAAGTAGACCGGATTGCCATTGGCCAACAAAGGGTGAAATTGAGCTTCGCAACCTTCATGTTCGTTTCTTCAACTTTAAATATTTCATTTTTTTTTCTTTTGCAAATTCATATTGATGAAACTTCTGAAGTTCTATGAGATAGTTTTAATGGCACATAGTATTTTTTTCGTCAGTTAGTAATAGCAGTTCTGAGTTTCTTTTAATATAATGTTGCAGTTAGTAGTACCCTAAGTGCTTGTATGGCATGCAGGTAAAATATGCGCCACATCTGCCTTTAGTTTTGAAAGGCGTGACGTGCACCTTCTCAGGAGGTATGAAGACTGGTATTGTTGGAAGAACAGGTGGTGGGAAGTCAACCTTGATTCAAACGCTATTCCGCATTGTCGATCCGTGTATCGGGCAAATATTGATAGATGGCGTCGACATCTCCACCATTGGACTGCATGACCTACGGACAAGACTGAGCATCATTCCGCAAGATCCTGTTATGTTTGAGGGGACTCTCCGGAGCAACATCGACCCTCTGGATGAATATAGCGATGAGCAAATCTGGGAGGTACTGTATTTTCAAATTGACTCCATTCATTTCAAAAATTGATTTGAGCCCATAACTTCAAAAAAAAATCAGCATCTGTATTTTTTTGGTTGATGGCTAATGTAGTTTTTGCGTGATCTATGTTGTCTAGGCATTGGACTGCTGTCATCTTGGAGATGAAGTGAGGAAGAACGAGCTTAAGCTCGACTCTACAGGTTTGATCGATATCTATAAAAAAAATCCCCATAGATATTTTCTTTTCTTTATGATGGCGAGCCAATAATTCGATCCATTGAACTGAAATGCAGTCACAGAGAATGGCGAAAACTGGAGCGCGGGTCAGCGGCAGCTTGTTTGCTTGGGAAGGGTGATTCTAAAGAGGAGACGGATCCTAGTTCTGGACGAGGCAACTTCTTCAGTGGATCCGATAACCGACAGTTTGATCCAGAAAACCTTGAAACAGCAATTTGCCGAATGCACCGTGATCACGATAGCGCATCGTATCACATCGGTTCTCGATAGCGAGAGGGTTATTCTTCTGGACAACGGTTAGTGCCCTCCACTGCGTTACAGATTTTTAACTGACAAATCCTATGTACGCTGTTCTCATCTGTTAGTTTGTTTTAACTGTTGTGATGTTGTGTAAAACAGGTGAAATTGCAGAGCACGACTCGCCGGCGAAGTTGCTAGAGGACAGTTCGTCATTGTTCTCCAAACTTGTGTCGGAGTACACGATGGGATCGAACTTATAAGCAGAGGATGGAAAGGAGAGCCAAGTCATGGAGCCGATATCGCCCGCGTTGGATTGATCTCACGTTTCCGGCTTGAAATTAGACGGTTACTCAGAACTCCACATATATTTCTCCAAATTCGTGCATGCAGTTCTTACAGTATAAAGATGTAGTGACCATTAGTTTAAGCTAGCCTGGTCGGATCATATTACGGTGGAGATTGATACCTCACCCCTCTTAGCTCGAGATTCATACTTCACCGATCATAAGCTAGTGGATTTCACCGCCGGCCACCCACACCACATACTTGTCCGGCATGTAGTGGCAGATCGGCTCGCCGCGGGACCCGTTGAGCGTCGCGAAATACTCGGCGTCCCAGCCGGAGGTGTCCTCGTGGCAGACGGCGATCGCCGTCGCGCCCAGCGAAGGGTCGTCCTGCCCGACCAGCTCCACGCGCACTGCCCGCACGTTGCCTGGCCGGTGGCAGTACAGCACGTCCGCCGGGTACGGCAGCGGGTGGCACGGCACGACCGCGCCGGCAATGCTGGCGACGCCGCCGGGCGCCACCCTGTACCTGCGGGGCTCCTCGCGCCCGTGCACGACCGTCCTGAGCGGCTCCGCCGTCGCCGCCCCCAGGGCCGCCGCGGCGAACTCCATGGCCACCTGCTCTGTGGTGGCGCAGACGTGTGGTTTTTCCGGTTGGACGTCGCCGCCTCGTGCCTCGCTGCGGCTGCAGAACCGGAGCGTGCTGGCGACCTGCCGGGCCTGCTCCGAGCCCGGCGTTATGCTGTAGTAGGCCAGTATGTCTCCGAGATTGCCGTAGGCGAACGGCGGCGGCACGGGGTCTGTGCCGGTGACCGTGCTGGGGGTGCCTGTCCCCCTGACGTGGCCCAGCTTGGTGCCTACGGGCAGCACCGCGCCGTCGAACAGGTTGCGCCTGAGAAAGAGGATCCCTTTCTCGGCCTTGAGGTGCTGTGGGCGGGGGTTGCACCACTGTGTCGGGAATACGCCGTCCGACGCTGCAGTTGAAGACAGAAATGATCGCTCCGTAATATAAATCGGCAGACTCTTGACTTAAATTAGGCGGAAGCAAGAATGAGATTACGTACCATGAAGAGGTGGGATCGTTGACGAAGGACCGCGCGGTGACCACGTGACATCGTACGCGGCTGAACCAAGGCATTCACACACAAAATAATCAATCTATGTTACCAGATTCATAATCAATCTAGTGGTGGCATAACCACCAGACGGCACGTACTCCCTCCGTCCGAAAAAGATTGTCCGTGCTAGATACATATATTCATTTAAGAGACAAGCTTTTTCAGACGAAGGGAGTACATGGATGATGCTAACAATAGGCTATAAAATAGTGATTCGTAAATTTTACCAGAATGAGGATGACCATCAGTTTGTTGCGCTCCTGCGACGAACCCAAGGACTAACAGGGCTATGAGGATCCTCATCGTCACAAATCCTTTCGCAATGCTCTCTCCGTTTTTCATTTTCTATTCGGCAAGTGTATCTTTATACTAGCATTAGCATCAGGTTTGCATTTCTAAACGACACGAAGCCAGAAAAAGCGCGAATGTTGTGATTTCTGTTTCGCAACCGAAATCCGGTGCACACTATGGGTATGCTTGCTACGCCACTATCTATTCTACCTGGGTGGAATCTGTTGGAAGTTAAGATGAAAATAATGCTACATAACAAATACTTGTCTTGCCTAGCGAACTCACTTTCATCTTTGTACGCATAAAGTGTTGATATATTCCTCTCAACATCTCTGGATGACTCACTTTTGTACTGAACCTATAAATCAGATAAAATAAAGCCGGCGTGACACTTGCAGAAGAACAATGACCTCATGAGACGCGGGAGTCCATGATGGTAAAAGGGGAGCCTACGAGCGCACGAGAATCAACAGTACAGGTGGTGGAAGCAATGAATTCACAGCTACGTTGGTGATCTTTGTTGAACGGACGTGGGATTGCGAGCAGGTGCTTCAAGAATTGGGAAATTGGGAAAGACTAGTAATATGCAGGGTAAATTATTCTTTTTACAATATAGTTGTGACCTTGTGATATCAAAAGTAATTCATAGTGCTCTTTAGTGTTAAACTTCGACCTCTTGATAAGCACACATCAATCAGTGCACTTCAACAAGGTGATCGCTTGTCCCTGTTTTTATTTCTCTTTGTTGCTGATACTCTGTCTGCCTTGATAAATAAATCAGTGACAACAGAAGGATTAGAAGGGGTGAAGATATGTCGTAGTGCTCCGGTTATCTCACATCTTTTATTCACGGACGACTCATTACTATTTTTTAGAGCTTCTGTACAACAGGCGGAGTTGGTAAAAGATTTGTTGAACACCTACGCCTCTTTTACCGGACATCTTATAAATCCTTTGAAGTGTTTCATCCTTTTCTTTGAGAACTGTCCAGAAGCCATTGCAGTGGATGTGAAGAATGTCCTTGAGATTACACAACAGGTGTTTGATCCTAAGTACTTGGGCTTGCCTGTTCCGGATGGTAGAATGCACAAAGGAAGGTTTGAGGCCATCCAGGCAAAGGTTAGGAAAGAGGCTTGTTGATTGGAGTGAACAATATACGTCTAGTGGGAACAAAGAAATTTTAATAAAGTCTGTCGCTCAGGCTATCCCCACATATGTTATGAGCCTTTTCAAACTTCCTGCCTCGGTTTCTAATGACTTGACTTGCATGATGAGACGGTACTGATGGAGTGTTGAGAGAGGCAGAAGGAAGATGGTGTGGTTGAGTTGGGACAAATTAATGTTACAAAAACAAAGGGAGGCATGGACTTCCGGGATATGCGTTCTTTTAATCAGGCATTGTTGATGAAACAGACTTGGCGACTCATTGATACTCCAGGAATTTTATGTGTGAGGTTGCTCAATGCAAAATATTTTCCAAATGGGAACTTGTTGGACGCAGTCTTTTCTGGTAATGCATGTGCTTTGGAAGGGTATTGAGTATAGATTAGAGCTTGTTAAGAAGGGGATGATATGGAGGGTGGGAGATGGGAATTATATCCGAGCTTGGAGGGATCCATGGATCCCTAGGGGGCCATCTCTTCGCCCAATCACACCGAAAAGGAACTGCTGGTATAATCGTGTGACTGATTTCATAGATGAGAATGGTGCGTGGATCAAGGAGCAACTAGACAAGTTTTTTTTGCAACCGGATGTGATACAAATTCTCAAGATCAGAACCTCACCACGGTGCCGAGACGATTTTCTGGCTTGGCCGGAGCGGTCAGGGTTGTTCATGGTTCGTGCATACCGGCAGGCCACACTACAACATGATGAGGAGTTTACTGATGGTGCAACCGGTGCCCATCCGGAAGGCGAGCGGCCATTATGGAACTTGATATGGCAAGCTAGTGTACCACAAAAGGTGAAGATCATGGCGTGAAAAGTCTTGGCTGGTGCATTAGCTACGGCAAAGAACAAGGCACACCATCACATAAACACACGTGCTATGTGTTCTATATGCGGGAGAGAAGAGGAAGGGACACATCATGTGTTAGTTACACGCATGTATGCGGCTGCGCTATGGGATGCAATGGGTAGGTGTTAGCCTATTCCACGCAAAGGGGAGGTACTAGACACTGGTAATGGTTGGCTACTACTACTGTTAGCAAACTTTTCTGATTCAGTACGTTGCATGATTTTATGCTAATATGGCGTATATGGCAAGTACGGTCCGATGTAACACACGAAAAGGAGGCTACGCCGGCTGCTTTATCCGCAGACTTTCTTGGCAGTTATATGAATTCGATTCAGCTAGCAAAAAAGTTTTCAACAAAAGATATGATCAAAGGGAAGATGTTAGTGATGGAGTATATATGGGGATCGTCCGTCGCATCAACCGCTGACTAGGGTGCTACAGTGGCCTACACCTCACGACGACACTCTTGGTGGATGGGTCTTTCATGGATGAGGATGGTACGGCGGCAGCTGGGATGATTCTACGGAGACATGATGGTACAGTGATCTTCTCAGCATACCGCTACTTGTTTAACTTCAATGATGCTCCGGAGGCGGAGATCCATGTTTTGATGCCCTCTACAAATTGTCTGGTTACTTGCAGCTTTGGCGGCCGCTTAGCCGCCCTCGGGACCGGGACGCCATCTCCGCCTTCATCGCCGACCTCCGCTCGATGGCCGTCCGTCTGTCGCCGCCCCCTCCGCCGCCTCCTCCTGAGCCTGATTAGGCGTGTGTTGCTTCCAGCTCCGGCTTCGACCTTGGTCCTGGCTGAGCGGTCTTTTTTTGTTGTGTTGCGTTTTTGGGCTTGTTGAGCTGTGCCCTCAGCAGTACCTCTGGACCTTTGTTGGGTGACTTGTGTGTGTGTGTTGGTCTCGTCTTGTATGTGCTCTTCGTGGTTTGCTTTATTTATAAAGCGGGGCAAAAGCCTTTTTGGGTATAGCGCTTGCACGACAATATACGCAGCAACCGGTCTGGGTGCAGTCTGATTAGTTTACTGCACTTTCTTGTTTATCTAATACTAGCTTAGATCCCTCGATTTATAGTCATTTAGTTGCTGAGGTTATGTCCTTGATGATCGATAGGGTGTTTATTCCTTAGAAACTTTATAGGTCTCAGAATAGTGTTGCAGATTGTCTGGCAAGATATAGTCGCTCTGAGCGGCTATGGTTTTGTGGCTCGGCAAAGGAACCCCGTGTATTGAGGAATCCTTGCCGTTAGATTGTAGCCCTACCCTTTTGAAATAAACTACTATTGATCTCGCAAGAAAATCTATGCAACTCTTTTTTTTTTGCGGGTGATCTATGCAACTCTTTGATATATTGTTCTAATTCATAGCGTCTAATTTCCTGCCGCATAAAGTAAAAAAGCGCCCGACTAAAATACTCGGTGCTTTAGACAAAGATACCACTTTTTCTGTTGAGGTAATAAAAATAATAGTATTTCTCTTTGTATCCCACGTATATGAACAATGAATATTGGCTAATCCGCAGTGAAACGTTGAAAAAATGGTGGTAGGAGTGGAGTTGGAGCCTCACTTCTAAGGAAAAGCTTATAGGTAGATGCTTACTAGTAGCGATGGGTTTATACCCCTCGCTGCTGCTACTTACTTGTAGCGCGGGTTTATACCCCCTCGCTACTGCTACTTACTTGTAGCGTGGGTTTATACCCCCTCGCTACTGCTACTTACTTGTAGCGCGGATTTATACCCCCTCACTACTACTAAGTGGTCTCTACCGTGCCTTTTCGAGACATGCTGTAATAGTAGCGAGGGGTATAAACCCGCGCTACTACTAAGTACGAGGTAGGTGAAGTCCCCATATCATCGGCCGAATCCCGCCTCTCTCCCTCACTCTCCCTCCTCTCTCCATAGGCTCTCCCATGGTGCTCCTGCCCAAGCACATCTCCTCCTCCATGGCGCCCCACGAGCCCGCCTCCTCGCGTCGCTGGCGTCCAGGAGCTCGCCCATCTTCCCTCTCGCCTCCATGCCACCACGACGGATCACCTCACCACCGGTTACCAACCCCGATGCACCCTCCATCTCCTTCCTTTCTCCCTTGTTTCTCTTTTTCCCTCTCCCTCTCTCTCCGGTTTTACTCACCGCACATGCCTATGCCTGCGCAGGTCGTCGACATGGCCAACCAGGAGCTCTCCGCCTTAGCCGCGAAGAGGATTCTCACACCGTCGTCTTGCTCTACACTGGATCTGGTCCCTCTCCAAATGGTATGCCGCTGCCCGTCCGCACCTCCGCGACCCATGTCGTCGCTGGATTGAACCATTAACACCATGCACGGGGTCAAGATTTTTTTTGTTTTTGAAATTAATAGTAGTAGTGCGGGTCATAGTCACGCGCTACAGATAGTTCGTAGTAGCGCGTGTGGAATCCCCGCTACTACAAACACATGTAGTAGTAGCGTGGGGTGCACCGCGCTACTACTACAAGTTAATTGTAGTGCCGTAGCATGTGACGCCCGGATACTTAAGCTACAGTAAACCTCTGCTAATGATGCCACGTCACCTCAATTACTGTTGCTGATCTCGTGTTAGTTCGAAACCGATTACAATCCAAATTAAAAATCAGGCAAACAACAAAAGTTTTCAAACAATGAAACTAAAATGTTCGGGTCATGCCAGATAATGCATAGGTGATTATGGTGGTGAAACCAAAAATTTATGAAATGCTTAACTGCACTAAAATGATTTAAATAATAGCAAACCTAATTAATTAAATGACTTTACTAATTAATAAAATATCAAACTAAAGTATTTGGGGACTAGACTTCTTGTGACGGTGGACTAAATTAAAATACTAAATTAGATGTCTAAGTATATATTTTACAAAAACTAAAACAATTGAAAACAAAGATAAAACAGAAAAGAAAATAAAGAAAAAGGAAAAGAACAAAAACTAAAAACTAAACAAATAAAATAAAATAAAGAAAAGGGGCAAACCCCCCTCCCCTCTGCCTGGACCGAATGGCCCATCTAGCCATCTAGGCCACCAGGAGGCCCACCCCATCCCACCTTAACCTCCCGAAACCCTAACCCCCTCCCCCAATCGCTCCCACTCCCCCCCGATCTCTCTCTCTCACCCGCCCCTCCGATCCAGATCGTATCGGGCGCATCGCCCCTGCCCCCCTCGTCGGTGCTCCGTCGCTTGTCGGTGACCATCGCCACTTGGAACCTCCCCACCGGCCGCCGTCATCGGCGCCGCCTCCCTGTCTGCGTCGCTCGTCCTCGACCTCCTCCCCGACGGCCCGCATCAAGCCACGCCGCCCCGACCTCAACGTCACCCTCCGCCTCGACCTCGTCGCGCCGTCCTCAACCTCCTCCTCGTCGGACTCCGTCGAGCCTCGCCGGCGAACCCCTACAACGGGGGTGAGGACCCCGACCCACTCCGCCTACCCCCTTTTCCCCCCTATCTCCGTCGCTAGCGCCGCCCCCGCCCGATGTCCGCCGTGACCGCGCTCCGGTCGCGTCCTGCCTGGCCGCTCGCATGCTCGCACCCGCCCGCGCAGACCCACGTCGTGCTCGGCTCGCGCATCGTGTGCGCCCTGCTTTCCTCGGCACGTTGTGCGTGCACCGCACCTGCCCCTCGCCGCATGCCTTCGCATGGCACCGTCGTGCCCGTGCCCACTGCCTAGCTCGCCCCGCTGCGTGCTCGCTGCCGCTCGCCCACGGCCGCCTGGGGCCACCCCCACCCGGCTCATCCATCGCCCCCGTCGGTCGCTCTGTGGCTGTGCCCAGCGCCCGCGCCCGGATCCGCCGCCAGTCCGGCGCCCGCGCCCGCTTAACACCCGATTGGCCTCATGTGCCACTGAACCGTGGGGCCTAGCCCATGTAAACGAAATTAAAAGAAATAGTAAAAATGAAATGAATTAATTAATTAACTTAATTATTTTAGCTTAATTAACTTAACTTAATTAACCTGTCTAATAACCTAGTTAGACTAAATTAATTAGTTAGTTAATGTAACAGTCAATGACAGGGGGCCCCACCCCCTGTTGACCAGTCAAATGTTGACTGGTCAACAGGGACCCTCTGGCCCACCTGTCAGCCACTGGGTACACTTTTGTGTACACTATGCTGGGTGCCCCTAGCATTTTAGCATTTATTTTCGAATTAAATTAATTTCAGAATATTAATAAAACTTGGAAAAATCATAGAAAATTAACCGTAACTCGGATGAAAAAGTTTTATACATGAAACTTGCTCAGAACGACGAGACGAACCCGGATACGCAGCCCGTTCGTCCGCCACACATTCCTAACATATCAAAATCGCAACTTTTCTCCCTCCGGCTCCTCTGCTCGAAAACACGAAACCCCGGGAAAACTTTCCCGGATGTTTCCCCCCTTCACCGGTATCATCCCATACCGCGTTAGGGCACCTCTAACGCCGTTACTTGTCATGTCATGCATCACTATGCATCTGCTTGCTTAAATATTTATTGTTTCTCCCTCCTCTTCTCTCGATAGACACCGAGACCGACGCTGCTGCTGCCCCGTTCGACTACGGAGTTGACGATCCCTCTCTCTTGCCAGAGCAACCAGGCAAGGCCCCCCCCCCTTGATCACCAGATATCGCCTACTCTATTCTATACTGCTTACATTAGAGTAGTGTAGCATGTTACTGCTTTCGTTATTCCTATCCTGATGCATAGCCTGTCTTTGATACTGCTGTTGATACCTTTACCTGCAATCCTACTTGCTTAGTATAGGATGCTAGTTTATCATCAGTGGCCCTACATTCTTGTCCGTCGGCTGTGCTATACTATCGGGCCATGATCACTTGGGAGGTGATCACGGGTATATACTATACTTTATACATGATACATGTGGTGAACAAAGACGGGTCGGCTCGTAGGAGTACCCGCGAGTGGATCTTTTAGGCGAAGCGACAGGGCAGGTTCAGACCACCTAGGAGAGAGGTGGGCCTGGCCCTGTCGGCGTTCGCGGACACTTAACACGCTTAACGAGATCTGGGAATTTGATCTGAGTCTGGCTACTGGCCTATACGCACTAACCAACTACGCGGGAAAGATATGGGCACTCGGCGTCGTGGTATCAGCCGAAGCCTTCGTGACGTCAGCGACTGAGTAGCGTGCGCCGGATTGGAACGTAAGCCTGCTCTTGTATTAAGGGGGCTAGTTCTGCTTCCGTCCGCGTTCGCAACATGCAGGTGTCCTATGGGCGATGGGCCCAGACCCCTGTGCGCTTAGGATTACACCGGCGTGCTGACCGCTCTGGTGTGCCTAGGTGGGGCTGCGACGTGTTGATCTTCCGAGGCCGGGCATGACCCAGGAAAGTGTGTCCGGCCAAATGGGATCAAGCGTGTTGGGTTATGTGGTGCACCCCTGCAGGGAAGTTAATCTATTCGAATAGCCGTGTCCCTCGGTAAAAGGACGACCCGGAGTTGTACCTTGACCTTATGACAACTAGAACCGGATACTTAATAAAACACACCCTTCCAAGTGCCAGATACAACCCGGTGATCGCTCTCTAACAGGGCATCGAGGAGGGGATTGCCGGGTAGGATTATGCTATGCGATGCTACTTGGAGGACTTCAGTCTACTCTCTTCTAGATGCTGCAAGACGGAGGCTGCCAGAAGCGTAGTCTTCGACAGGATTAGATATCCCCCTCTTATTCTGGCATTTTGCAGTTCAGTCCACTGATATGGCCCTTTACACATATACCCATGCATATGTAGTGTAGCTCCTTGCTTGCGAGTTCTTTGGATGAGTACTCACGGTTGCTTTGTTTCCCCCTTTCCCCCATCCCTCTACCCGATTGCTGCAACCAGACGTTGGAGCCCAGGATCCAGACGCCACCTTCGACGACGACTCCTACTACTCTGGAGGTGCCTACTACTACGTGCATCCCGCTGACGACGACCAGGAGTAGTTAGGAGGATCCCAGGCAGGAGGCCTGCGCCTCGTTCGATCTGTATCCCTGTTTATGCTAGCCTTCTTAAGGCAAACTTAATTAACTTATGTCTGTACTCAGATATTGTTGCTTCCGCTGACTCGTCTATGATCGAGCACTTATATTCGAGCCCTCGAGGCCCCTGGCTTGTATTATGATGCTTGTATGACTTATTTTATTTGTAGAGTTGTGTTGTGATATCTTCCCGTGAGTCCCTGATCTTGATCGTGCACATTTGCATGCATGATTAGTGTACGATTGAATCGGGGGCGTCACAAGTTGGTATGAGAGCCAACTGCCTGTAGGAATCCCCCTTTCCAACTCCTTGGCCGAAGTTGAGTCTAGTCGATGAAAACTATTTTACTAACATGGCTGTGTGGCCCATGGGCCCACGTCGCCATTAGGTGGTAGTAGTATCTTTTATTCCTCGACCTATACTCTGGGACTCTGACCTCTCTTCTATTCGGGTTTAAATGATTTTGCTAAATCTAACATTAGGATCTCGTTATCACTTTCACCCGGAGAGCCCCTTGTTATTGATGATCGTCTGCTGCACCAGAAGACCCTGAAGATACTCTCCGCTATTAACCCGAGAACTTGTGTTCATCGCATTTACAATTTCCCTTCTACCGTCAACCCTTATGATAACTACTTGCAGTTGTCATTCTTACATTCATCCCCAGTTGGTCTTGTTATTACAAGATACCCTGAAATACTCGTCGTTGTTTCGATAATCCTTTGAGCTTAGTGCCTTGTTGTTCATTGTCACTTGAATACCCATATGGATAATTCTCGCACTTATCGAGTATCCGCTCATCCCCCAGTTATTCATGTGTTTCACAAAAGTCTTTGAAATACTATTAAATCCTCCGAAAATCCTTGCAGCCTTATTGCTCTACAAATACTTGTCTGCTTGCATTATGGATGCTTTCCATATGTCTGGCAAAATTCGTTAGTATCCTTAGGCACCGTCATTTTGATCCCTTTGATTCAACATGAGTGCGAAAGCATGCAATCATCAGTTGATCCTTTTAAATTATCTTTCCGGCTCAGACGTCATTTTAAACATGAGCTGGTTCTCAACAAATCCAAATGTCGTCGCTTGTACCCCTAAGGCTATTCTACTTATCCATCCCTAATCAGAACATTGCTTCTGATCCCTTGATTTGAAAATCATAAATTCCTTTGCATTTGAGCTCTGGGTTAGTTAGTTGTTTCCATAATCCAATGCCTTTGCATTGTTACTTCCTCTGGTTGTGTGCCGATGCTCCATCAGCTCTGTTATGGACCGGCAGATCCTTTGTTGGATTTTATCCGATAGCGTCCTTCATATTCAATTCCTTTGGAAGTTTTTGCTCCATTGGTAAATCCTATCCTCTGATTGACCAACCATGCTCTGATTTCGAGCTTGTGGTATTTACTATTGTAGCTTGTGGTATATGTTTCCACGATACCCTGACGGGTTGAACCTATGCCTTCCTTAATATGTGTGAACTCAAAAGTTTTCACGAGTCATACTCTTCTGTTGTTTTGCAAGGTAAAATTTCTACACTATAGCTTCATCAAAAGCGAGAAGTAAAATGAAAGGTTATGCATTGAAGAAGTGGGAGTCGACCTTGAACTTTGTGTTCATGCCCATGGACACGATGTAGATCTTATCATCAAAGCTCCTCTTCAAATAAATATTTCCTTGGTATAAGTTTATCTTATATCTGGGATCTGGCATTTTGCAATCGTTGATCCGGTCATGTCCTCCTTTTAAATACCATTTCTCGGACAAGTTGAAGTACTTGTCTTCTGCAGATCATTGCACCTGTCCAACCCTTACTTTGATCTACCGTCGAGCATTACACTCTGGTATCTCAAGAATACCACAGAACTACATAACTTCTTATGAGTTCTTCATCAACTATTATTCTCGCCGATTCCATGTTTCCAACGGGTTCTGAGTTGTTAGAACCCCTCAAGGACACCGACAACTGAATCGAGTCCACACTGCGATTCAACAACTCCTAGTAACCTTCATTGCTTACGAGTTTGAACTCGACCACGTCATTCCTAGCCTGCTCGGCTATATCATGATAGTGCTAATTTTAACTGTACTATCTGGTCCTTCTTCCGGGAGCACAATTCGCGACGGTAGCTAAGCTTACGTCGATCTTCCTCGTCATACCCTTTCACCTTAAACAACAAGCTTGATTTCGAGTTTATGTCGTACCCTTGGTTCAAATAACCTTTCGCTTCACCATTCCCTTGACTTGATGTCATCGCCGACCGATTACATCTTGAAATCTCTCGACTGCTATGTCGTGATCATCATCAGCATTCTGAGCTCTTCCAGGATATCAATTGAAATTATGTTGAGAAAGACCATCCTTGCCCTCGATGACCGGTGTTATCATCGACCACTCTACTGCCTTCCCTCCAACACAAACTTGTTTTGTGTTTTGTGTTATACCTTGAGTTCCTTGCTATCCAGCAATTGTTCTTCTTTACCCGGAACATTACCGCCTCTTATGTCATCAATATTGTGAGAATTACACCACCTCTTAAGACTTTGTGATACAGTGATGCTTCTCACCATCACCATTCTTTTCTTGGTCCCCGTGATGAGTGAACTCTGTTGTGCAAATTTAATATCTCTAGCAACCCTATTGCTTCAGAGTTATTGGACAATAATTCCCATTTAGTGTGTTGGTTGCTCAATCGCCATTCCGATGTTGGGTGTGCAACCCAACCCATATTTCGAGTGCACCTTTCAACCCTTGTTTAATTGTGTATGTTCTCCTCCAGCATACATCATTAAGTCATTTGGTCTGGCTAATGTTATCTCCTTGTTCACATAGTTGTGGAAATCCATCCTTTTTGGAAATGTCAATGGATTGTCGCTGAGTCAATCAGTCACCTCCTCACCACTCCTTGATTTAATGATGAACTCTTGTTTCGGAACTCGCTACCATAGTACATTTCCCGAGAATCTTACAATGTCGTCTCGTCAATTGTGTTGCACCTTTTCTTCTCAGGCATCCTGAGTCTGAGGTATCCTGACACCCATCAGATCTAAATCTCGGTCAGATATGATGGTTGAAACATATTTCCAAGAGTTATAAATGTTGGTCTTTATATGGCCCGGTAAGGTGAAGTCATGCCTAGCACACCTGGCCGAATGAACTAGTTTCCTTTTTAGCAAGGTTAGCGATTCTTCCATGAGGAAATCATAAGACTTATTCTATAAGATGTTCCTGATGGATCCTTTGTGTGTCCAAAAATCTGACCCTTATTTGATGACCATGTCAATGCTATCTCGAAGCATGTATGTGGTACTCCGATTTTCAATAAGAGCATTTGAAGAACAATGCTAAATTTTCTTTGCCCATTTTCCCAATACTGTTGTTTGGGTTATGTCATGAGATTCCTCTCCCCTTACCTAAACGGTTATCTACTTTCTATCCTGTCAAGGATATCATGCTCTGCTTGACCTTGGGAAGGATATATCCCTGAAACATGTATTTAAACACATTTACCTTTCCATTGTTCTGTTTAATCTGATGGTCACCTTTTCCTTTCCATTGATTTGTTTAACCTTTCTGGTGATATATATGATCTAAGCAGTAATTTTATCCTGCTTATGCAAACACCTCGGTGTACAACTCTATCAGTAAGACCTTGTTACTATTGATTGATGATATTCCGGTAGCCACCGATGGACGAGAACGTTGCCTAATGGTCCGCCTCGTTCAACGAGCAGGAAAATGGTTCTCTTCGTCCCTCGCCCTTGGTACCAACGATGCAATCAACAAAACTGACCGGTTATTCTCTGACATCCCTTGCTATCATGACCGTGCCAGATGTCAGCGCCCTTCCTACTTTTAACCCACATGGTGGGCCCATAACCCACAGTTCCACAGGATCGAAACCTGACTCCCCTGTACACCTTGTTGACACAGTTATCCCTTGCTCTTGGTTTTGTAGGTAATTCGCGAGCCACCTTCTTAGTGATCTATTCTGGTATCAAACACAATACTTATTCTCGTTGCTCTGAACCCCTTTTCACACTCCGTTTCAGGCATCGAACGATTGCCTACCCGTTTGAAACTTTGGTACCATTGTATATTGCACTCAGCGAATTCACTGAAATACAACTCGTGGGGTACCTTATGTATTTCCCATTGAGTTCACCGTCAGATGCCCAGCTTTGTGGAGATGCGTTCTTCCGCAGTTTTTCCCCTCGGTCGCGTTCGTAGGGCGATGGAGATCCCGAAGAAAGGATGACGACTTGATCATGATGACCTGGAGCAGAGAAAAAAAGACTGCAACGTAATGGATCGACCTCTTCGAGAAGAGCAACCAAGACCGAGAAGATCCGTTAGAATTTCGTAACTAGACCTTTCCCCCCTTCTCTACCTCTTAAATCTCGGGACGAGATTTCTTGTAGTGGAGGAGAATTGTGACGCCCGGATACTTAAGCTACAGTAAACCTCTGCTAATGATGCCACGTCACCTCAATTACTGTTGCTGATCTCGCGTTAGTTCGAAACCGATTACAATCCAAATTAAAAATCAGGCAAACAACAAAAGTTTTCAAACAATGAAACTAAAATGTTCGGGTCATGCCAGATAATGCATAGGTGATTATGGTGGTGAAACCAAACTTTTATGAAATGCTTAACTGCACTAAAATGATTTAAATAATAGCAAACCTAATTAATTAAATGACTTTACTAATTAATAAAATATCAAACTAAAGTATTTGGGGACTAGACTTCTCGTGACGGTGGACTAAATTAAAATACTAAATTAGATGTCAAGTATATATTTTACAAAAACTAAAACAATTGAAAACAAAGATAAAACAGAAAAGAAAATAAAGAAAAAGGAAAAGAACAAAAACTAAAAACTAAACAAATAAAATAAAATAAAGAAAAGGGGCAAACCCCCCTCCCCTCTGCCTGGACCGAATGGCCCATCTAGGCCACCAGGAGGCCCACCCCATCCCACCTTAACCTCCCGAAACCCTAACCCCCTCCCCCACTCGCTCCCACTCCCCCCCGATCTCTCTCTCTCTCTCTCTCACCCGCCCCTCCGATCCAGATCGTATCGGGCGCATCGCCCCTGCCCCCCTCGTCGGTGCCCCATCGCTTGTCGGTGACCATCGCCGCTTGGAACGTCCCCACCGGCCGCCGTCATCGGCGCCGCCTCCCTGTCTGCGTCACTCGTCCTCGACCTCCTCCCTGACGGCCCGCATCAAGCCACGCCACCCGACCTCAACATCACCCTCCGCCTCGACCTCGCCGCGCCGTCCTCAACCTCCTCCTTGTCGGACTCCGTCGAGCCTCGCCGGCGAACCCCTGCAACGGGGGTGAGGACCCCGACCCACTCCGCCTACCCCCTTTTTCCCCGTGTCTTCATCGCTAGCGCCGCCCCCGCCCGATGTTCGCCGTGACCGCGCTCCGGTCGCGTCCTGCCTGGCCGCTCGCATGCTCGCACCCGCCCGCGCAGACCCACGCCGTGCTCGGCTCGTGCATCGTGTGCGCCCTGCTTTCCTCGGCACGCTGTGCGTGCGCCGCACCTGCCCCTCGCCGCACGCCTTCGCATCGCACCGTCGTGCCCGTGCCCACTGCCTAGCTCGCCCCACTGCATGCTCGCTGCCGCTCGCCCACGGCCGCGTGGGGCCACCCCCACCCGGCTCATCCATCGCCCCCGTCGGTCGCTCTGTGGCTGTGCCCAGCGCCCGCGCCCAGATCCGCCGCCAGTCCGGCGCCCGCACCCGCTTAACACCCGATTGGCCTCATGTGCCACTGAACCGTGGGGCCTAGCCCCGTAAACGAAATTAAAAGAGTAGTGTAGCATGTTACTGCTTTCGTTATTCCTATCCTAATGCATAGCCTGTCTTTGATACTGCTGTTGATACCTTTACCTGCAATCCTACTTGCTTAGTATAGGATGCTAGTTTATCATCAGTGGCCCTACATTCTTGTCCGTCGGCTGTGCTATACTATCGGGCCATGATCACTTGGGAGGTGATCACGGGTATATACTATACTTTATACATGATACATGTGGTGAACAAAGACGGGTCGGCTCGTAGGAGTACTCGCGAGTGGATCTTTGAGGCGAAGCGACAGGGCAGGTTCAGACCACCTAGGAGAGAGGTGGGCCTGGCCCTGTCGGCGTTCGCGGACACTTAACATGCTTAACGAGATCTGGGTATTTGATCTGAGTCTGGCTACTGGCCTATACGCACTAACCAACTACGCGGGAAAGATATGGGCACTCGGCGTCGTGGTATCAGCCGAAGCCTTCGTGACGTCAACGACTGAGTGGCGCGCGCCGGATTGGAACGTAAGCCTGCTCTTGTATTAAGGGGGCTAGTTCTGCTTCCGGCCGCGTTCGCAACGTGCAGGTGTGCTATGGGCGATGGGCCCAGACCCCTGTGCGCTTAGGATTAGACCGGCGTGCTGACCGCTCTGGTGTGCCTAGGTGGGGCTGCGACGTGTTGATCTTCCGAGGCCGGGCATGACCCAGGAAAGTGTGTCCGGCCAAATGGGATCAAGCGTGTTGGGTTATGTGGTGCACCCCTGCAGGGAAGTTAATCTATTCGAATAGCCGTGTCCCTTGGTAAAAGGACGACCCGGAGTTGTACCTTGACCTTATGACAACTAGAACCGGATACTTAATAAAACACACCCTTCCAAGTGCCAGATACAACCCGGTGATCGCTCTCTAACAGGGCATCGAGGAGGGGATTGCCGGGTAGGATTATGCTATGCGATGCTACTTGGAGGACTTCAGTCTACTCCCTGCTATATGCTGCAAGACGGAGGCTGCCAGAAGCGTAGTCTTCGACAGGATTAGATATCCCCCTCTTATTCTGGCATTCTGCAGTTCGGTCCACTGATATGGCCCTTTACACATATACCCATGCATATGTAGTGTAGCTCCTTGCTTGCGAGTACTTTGGATGAGTAATCACGGTTGCTTTGTTTCCCCCTTTCCCCCATCCCTCTACCCGATTGCTGCAACCAGACGTTGGAGCCCAGGATCCAGACGCCACCTTCGACGATGACTCCTACTACTCTGGAGGTGCCTACTACTACGTGCAGCCCGCTGACGACGACCAGGAGTAGTTAGGAGGATCCCAGGCAGGAGGCCTGCGCCTCGTTCGATCTGTATCCCTGTTTATGCTAGCCTTCTTAAGGCAAACTTGTTTAACTTATGCCTGTACTCAGATATTGTTGCTTCCGCTGACTCGTCTATGATCGAGCACTTATATTCGAGCCCTCGAGGCCCCTGGCTTGTATTATGATGCTTGTATGACTTATTTTATTTGTAGAGTTGTGTTGTGATATCTTCCCGTGAGTCTCTGATCTTGATCGTACACATTTGCGTGCATGATTAGTGTACGATTGAATCAGGGGCGTCATATAGTAGTAGCGCGGGCACCCGCGCTACTACTAAATGTTTAACCCATGCTATTACTAGGCTTTTCGCTAGTAGTGCCTAGTCACGTAGGGCAACATGGCGGTGATAATGCCTCACAAACGATGGTTTCGGTGCATGGTGATCTCAACGGTCATGATGGGATTTGTCGATTCAAGGTTTGCAACTTTAGTTCTAAAAAAAAGTTTGCAACTTTCCCCTACTAGGCTTGGCACTAAAGATGGGGCTACTAGTCTTTCATGCATTGGGCCAGTCCTGCCCGAAATCCCTACCACGCGTGGAGAGCTTGGTCAGATGAGATCCGGCGGGGCGGCGCTGTTCGGATCGACGGCGAGCTTCGTTCATGTTCACCAATAGAGAGAGAAATGAGACCAAGAGGGAGCTCGAGAGGAGAGGAAAGGAAGGAGAAGGTAGAGGGGCACTGGTGCTCCGGCGAGCCAGCGACGGAGCTCCGGCAAGGGGAGGCCGGCGAGGTCGGCATGGCTTTGAGTGATTAAATTTGTAAAGAAGGGGTTTTATGCAAAAAAATGCCAAGTTGGCTCCTGACAGGTGGGGCCGCGGTCAGATACACCGTCAATACATGTTTATACGGCTGTCAGACCGGTTTGCAACGCTTAGGCTTCAAGATGGTACCGGCTTGCAAAAAAAGACCAATGGTATCAATCCGTTAAAACGTGTCGAAGTGTGGTAGTTCCATGCAATTAAGAGCATCTCCAGCCGCACCCCCAACAGGCCCTCGCCAGGCGTTTTTGCCGCGCCGGCGCCGAAAAAACGGCCCAGTCGCCCCCCCCCCCCAGAAGCCCGTTTTTCGCCGGCTCGGGCCGAAACTGGTGTCGGCGGACCCGGGCAGAAACCGGCGCCCTGGGGGCGCCGACACAAGCGAAAAGGGCGCGTGGGTCCGCACTGTTGGCGAGTCGAGCGCCTCTTCCCGCCGTTTCTTCCCGCTTTTCTCCACTTTCCTTCCATTTTCTCATTTCCTCCCGCCAATCTCCCTCCGCTCGCCTCCCAGCCGGCCGCCATGCCACCCAAGAAGTACGTCGTCCCCCGCGCCGCGGCAACTGCGACCGCCGCCGTCGCGCAGCCGAAGCAGAGGAAGCCGAGGGCGCCGCCGTCCAAGCCACCGGGCATGATGAACGCCGATTGGAGGGCGGAAGTTCAGCGGCGGGAGGCTGTCAGCACCGACCGGTGGAACAGGGCCATCGCCAAGAAGGCCCGTGACAACACGGCACGCGCGGCTGCGGCTGCCGCTTCGGCGGACCAAGCCGAGGCCGAGGCGACTCGCGCGGGGTTGATGAATCCACTCGGCAGCCACGCCAAGTACACGCCCTGGGGCCAGCAAGGCGTCGGCTCTCCGTCGCCGCAGCCATGGGGATCGCCCTCGCCGGGCTACGCCGACGGGGACGCGCACGGTGGGTTCAACCCAAACGTCACCTTCCCCCATGGACACCTGGCCCAGCGCACGCCCTCTCCCGCCTGTCCTCGCCGCGCGCGCCCGCCAACTGTTTGTTCCTTGTTGTTGCGCATGTTCGCCCTGTATCGGCAGAGCAACAACGACGCCGAATTCAAGTACCTCCACGTTTACAAGCGCATTGACAAGTGCGAGAAGTGGGCGGAAGTCCGGCGCACCCTCGACAAGGCCAAGGAGACATACAAGCCGGACGCGCCGACTCCGGATGCGTCAAAGGGGCGGCCGGACGGCAACAAATGTGCCAAGAAAGGGAAACACGCCGACGCGGCGACCGCTCGAGTACAGGAGTCCATCGAGCATTGCCTCGCCGACGCACAGGCCCGGGCCGCCCTGCGTGAAGAGACTTGTGATCGCCGGACTTGCCGATCGCCGAACTGTGACTTGTGATCACCGGACTTGTGGCGTCTTTTGTGAGAGCGGGAACGACCAAGTTCGAATTTTCCGCGTCCTGGGGCCGGCGCCTGGGGGCGTGACTGGGAGCTAGGTGGCCCCAGGGGCCGAACTAGCGCCGGTTCGCCCCCTGCCGCTCTTTTTAGGCGCCCTGGGGTCCGAACGGCTGGAGATGCTCTAACTCGGTCATTTGCCATGAAGTCGACATTGCTAGTATGGCACAATGGTGTAGTGGTTGAATTTCTAGGGGTGTGTGTCAAGTCGGCTAGGTTCCCTTCACATGTAGTTATCCTAATTTTCAGTTAGGAAATTTACCATTAATACAAGTAATTTTTTGATACCATGAAATTTTTAGCTGGTGTCGAAATCCCCAAAATACTCATATATTTATGAATTTTGCAATTAGTTTGATCAAATGTAAATAAGTTTGATTTAGGACAAATTAAAACTTTAAATATTCTGAATAGAGGAAGTAAAACGTGAGCACAAATATATGAGTATTTTCTCTGTATAATCTCATAAAAATAATGTATTTTGCACCCGAAAAAAAATGTATTTTGAATGGAGGACCTAAAAACGAAGCACGACAAACGGTGCAATTCGTTGGTGGATATCCCTATGCATTTTCTCTGTAAAAATAATGTATTTTCTGTCCCGCCGCCCCGCCGCCGCAAGAAAGATGGCAGCCGGAATCTCCATGGTCACAGTTCGCAGGGTCTCTGCTTCGAGCCTTCGATCCCCGCCTAGCAAGCTACTACCTTGAGAGAGCAGGACGCCGCCGCGCGGAGCCACCGACTAATGGACTCCGTGGCCGCGCCGCCATACCACGTCCTGGCCGTGCTGTACCCTGGCCGCGGCCACATCAACGCGATGCTGAACCTGTGCCGCCTCCTCGCCGCCCGGGGCGGCCTCTCCGCCACCGTCGTCGTCACCGAGGAGTGGCTCGGCCTGCTCGGCGGCGGGCCCGCGCCGTCGGGCGTCCCGCTGGAGGCCATCCCCAACGTCTCCCCTCCTAGCACGGCCGCGGTCGAAGTGGGTGGTTCATCGGACAGCGATATCACGTCTTCCATCAGTTACATTTCACGGCTCAATAACTGAAATGTTGTTAGAGACTGCGAAATAAACTTATTGAACAATGTATTTGAATTCAATAAGTATGTTGTTCATTTGAGCAGTGTATTTGAATTCGATTGGCTGTAGCTGGGAATGAACTTATTTTTTTGCTGGGAAGATGGAGGGAAAAGAATTCCAGTCCCTTTAAATGAATTTCAAATCACTTCCATTTTTCCTGTAATTCTAGTCCCTCTTTGTTTTTTTTCCTGAGCTTCCTTTTCTGCACTCTCTGGTATATTTGTGCTTCTCCTTTCATCTGTGTAGAAGGACAAGATATGGGCTGTGCAATCTCGATGTATTGATCGGTGCACCAGGCATGTATATATAAGTACAGAGGTGGGCCATAACCTCAACTATACAAAGGAAACATGAGGTGGGCCCTACACACAAATATACACGTACACAATATACTCAACACCCCCGCAGTCGAAGCGGCCAATGACGCAAAGACTGGAACGAAACTCCTCGAAAGTAGAAGTCGGCAGTCCCTTCGTCATCACATCGGCGAATTGCTGAGCGGTCGGCACATGGAGAACCCCCATGCGTCCAAGAGCCACCTGCTCGCGCACAAAGTGAATGTCCAGCTCGATGTGTTTAGTCCGGCGATGATGAACAGGGTTGGCGGAGAGGTACACCGCAGAGACGTTGTCACAGTAGACAACCGTAGCCTGGGACACGTCGTGATGCAGCTCCTGCAGTAACTGTCGTAGCCAGGTGCACTCGGCAACGGCGTTGGCCACAGCTCGGTACTCAGCCTCCGCGCTGGAGCGCGAAACTGTGGGTTGTCGCTTAGACGACCACGAGACGAGTGAAGGACCGAGGTAGACGCAGTAGCCAGAGGTGGACCGACGAGTGTCAGGGCAGCCAGCCCAGTCAGCATCGGAGTAGGCCACCATCTCCAGAGAAGTAGACGCCGTGAGTGTCAGCCCGAGGGTCATCGTGCCGCGGATGTAGCGAAGGATCCGCTTCACGAGAGTTCAATGAGAGTCACGAGGGGCGTGCATGTGGAGACACACCTGCTGAACAGCATACTGAAGATCCGGTCGAGTGAGAGTCAAGTACTGAAGAGCGCCGACAATAGACCGGTAGAAAGGAGCATCCGACGCAGGCAAGCCCGCAAGAGCAGAGACCTTGGCCTTCGTGTCAACAGGAGTAGCAGCAGGATGACAGTTGAGCATACCGGCACGCTCAAGAAGCTCATGTGCATACTTCTGCTGATGAAGAAAGAAACCGTCCGGACGCCGAACGACCTCAATGCCAAGGAAATAATGTAGAGCACCCAGGTCCTTAATAGCAAACTCGTCACGCAGCCGGAGAGTAATCTGCTGAAGAACAGCTGTGGAGGAGGCCGTCAGGATGATGTCGTCGACGTAAAGCAGCAAATAAGCAGTCGTGTCACCGTGGCGATAGACAAACAGTGAGGCGTCCGAGCGAGTAATGCTGAAGCCCAGTGTCTGAAGAAACCCGGCGATCCGCTGGTACCAGGCGCGGGGTGCCTGCTTGAGCCCATAAAGAGAGCGGGACAGCAGACACACATGGTCGGGAAGTGAGGCGTCGACAAAACCGGTGGGTTGCTCACAATACACCTGCTCCTCAAGATGGCCATGGAGAAAGGCGTTGGAGACATCCATCTGATGAACGGGTCAGCCGCGGGACACGGCGAGCTGGAGGACGGTGCGGATCGTGCCCGGTTTTACAACCGGGGCGAACGTCTCGGTGAAGTCCACTCCAGCGCGTTGGCGGAAACCACGGACCACCCAGCGAGCCTTGTAGCGCTCGAGAGTGCCATCCGAGCGGGTCTTATGGCGAAAGACCCACTTGCCGGTGATGACGTTGGCGCGAGGAGGCCGGGGAACCAGTGTCCAAGTACGGTTCCGTTGGAGCGCATCGAACTCTTCCTGCATCGCCGCAAGCCAGTGAGGATCACGTAGGGCGGCGCGGGCGGACACGGGAAGAGGCGATGGCTCCGCAGTGGAAGCGGCGAGGACGTACTCGTCACTCGTGTACCGGAGGCTCGAACGATGAACGCCGATACGAGCGCGAGTGACGGGGCCAGAGGGCACCAGCGGAGCCACCGGCGAGATGGCCGGCGAGGCAGCCGGCGAGTGAGCCGGCGTCAGGCCGGCGAGGCGGCCAGCGAGGCGACCGGCGAGGCGACCGGCGCCGGGTCCGGCGAGTGAGCCGGCGAGGCGGCCGGCGTCCGGACCGGCGAGGCGACCGGCGTCGGGGCCGGCGAGTGAGCCGATGAGGCGGCCGGCGAGGCGACCGGCGTCGGGGCCGGCGAGTGAGCCGGCGAGGCGGCCGGCGTAAGGGCCGGCGAGGGAGCCGGCGTCGGGGCCGGCGAGGCGGCGGGCGTCGTGGCGGCTGAGGAAGCGGCCGAGCCCGCCGCGCCCGATCCCGCGCCAGGGGCGCCGTCAGAGCCGGCCGGGGAGGCCGAGGGGGCGGGCGCCGGCGTGAGGGGGCGAGGACCGCCAAAGCCTGGAGGCGGTCCGCGGGCCGAACGGGACCGTCCGCCTGACGGAGTCGTCGAGGGGCCGCTGGTGGCCGGCGGTGACGAGACGACCAGGGGTACCTGCTGCTGAAACAGAAACACCATCTCATCAAAGTAAACGTGTCGGGAGGTGAAAACACGATGGGAGACGGGGTCATAACAACAATAGCCCTTAGTGTTGGGTGGGTAGCCGATAAAGATGCAGGCGACGGAGCGAGGTGCAAGCTTATGAGGCACAGTAGCGGCGATGCTAGGGTAGCGAAGGCAGCCGAAGATGCGAAGCCCATCATAAGAGGGGGGTGCACCGAAGAGAAGATGATGAGGTGTAAAGTTACCGCGAGTACGACATGGGCGGATGTTGATGAGGAGAGAAGCGGTGGCAAGAGCGTCAGGCCAAAAGCGCGGAGGCACATTGGCATGAAAGAGAAGAGTCCTAACGCAGTCATTGAGAGTGCGAAGGATGCGCTCAGCACGACCGTTCTGTTGCGAGGTGTACGGGCAAGTGAGACGAAAAATCGTGCCATGTGTGGTAAGAAGATTACGAACGGCGAGGTTGTCAAACTCCTTCCCGTTGTCTGTCTGCAACGCGAGAATGGGACGACCAAACTGCGTGAGAACATAGGAGTAGAATGCGGCGAGAGTGGATATAACATCCGACTTGCGGCGCAACGGGAAGGTCCACACATAATGCGAAAAATCATCAAGTATGACAAGATAATAAATAAAGCCCGTGTTACTGACAACAGGAGAGGTCCAAACATCACTATGAATTAACTCAAACGGGTACGATGCAACAAAAGTAGAAGCCCTAAACGGAAGACGAGCATGTTTGCCGAGGCGACATGCATGACACGAGTGATCCTCGTTCTTATTACACGTGAAAGAAAAACTCCAAAGTATGTGGCGAAGGGTGGCAGGATTAGGATGACCCAAGCGAGCATGCCAAAGATCCACTCCAGTGGCGAGGACGATGGGGGCGGCGGAAGTGGTGGAGGTGGCGGAGTGAACCGGGTAGAGCTCGTCGGGGCTGTCACATCGGTGGAGCACCATCCGCGTGCGAGCATCCTTAACAGAAAAACCACATTCGTCAAATTCAACGGTAACCGGATTTTCACGTGTAAGAGAACGAACGGAAACAAGATTTTTAATAAGCTCAGGAGAAACGAGAATATTGGACATGGATATAGGAGTGGAGTTAGACGGAAAATATGTATGACCAATATGAGTTATAGGAAGGGAAGAGCCGTCACCGACGGTGATGCGGTTGGAGGTGTGGACAGGATGGGCGGTATGGAGGTTACCGGGGTACGCCGCCATGTGAGCGGTGGCGCCGCTGTCCATGTACCAGTCGCCGCCGCCGGTGTAGCTGGACGGGGAAGGAGCATTGTGGAGAGCCGCCAATAGGGCCGGGTCCCACGGTGCCGGCGGGAGAGGTGGCGCGGCCGTCAGGGGCAGCAGCGGCGGCCCACCTGGCGGCGGCTGCTGACCATAGGGCGCCGCGTAAGGCTGTGGCGCGGCGTAGTACGCCTGGTGCGGCTGTGGCCGGGTGCCGAGAATGCCCGAGGCAGGGGCCCGAGGAACCGGCATGGAGTAGGCGTGTACAACGCCAGTCCATGGGTTCTGGCCGGCGTACCACGGGGCCGGCTGAGAAGCCTGCTGCGGCGGGCGGGGCGCTCCTCCCTGAGCACCGCCGCCGCCCTGCTTGCGGCCTCCACGACGGCCGCCGCGGTGACCCCCCCCCCCATTGGCCGCCGGCTGGGGCGGCGGGAAGGGGGCGGCCGGTGCGGGCGGGAACCCGAGCGGGAAGGCGGGCGCCGCCGGATGGGGCGGCGTCGGGCGTGGCAGTGGCAGGGCCGAACCCCCGCGGGTGCCTGCGACGAGGGCGGTGTGGGTCGCGCGAGTCCGGGCCACCCGCATCCGGCGCTCCTCCAACTTGAGGTATGCGACCACCTTGGCGAAGGTGGGCTCCGGGATGAGGGTGAGGTTGGAGGCGGCGTTCCCGAAGTCCTCGTTGAGGCCGCCGGAGAGGGTGCTGATGAGGAGCTCGTCGTCAATCTTTTCCCCGAGATCACGGAGCTCATCGGCGAGCTTCTTGAGGCGCATGCAAAAATCATCGATAGATGAGTCAAGTTGCTGGCACCCGTAAAACTCACCATAGAGGAGGACCTTGCGCTGCAGCCGATTGTCGGTGAAGAGGCCGTTGAGTTTGGTCCAGACTGCATAGGCGTCGTCCTCGTCGTTCACCACGGTGTGGAAGAGGTCACTGGAGATGGTGAGGTAGAACCAGCGGATGATGGCGGCGTCGAGGATCATCCACTCCTCGTCGTTGATCATGAGCGCCGAGTCGACGGTGCCGTCCACGTGGCCGTGCAGGAGGTACTCACGGAACACAAGCGAAAAATACCGCTTTCAAGCAGAGTAGGACGCGGTGGTGTGATCAAGCTTGACCGGGACACGCTCATGGATGTTGAGGTCGCGGACGAGGGTGACATCGGGACCGGCGAACGGGTTGGGGACGGTGGACGAGGAGGAACTCATGGCGAGGGTTAGGGTTTGGGAGGTGCGGCGGCGTGAGGGAAGGCGCGGGTGGAAGGCGCGGGTGGAGGGTGCGGCGCGGGCAGGAGGGAGAGACGGGGCGCGGGCGGAAGCGAAGGTCGCGGCGGCGGCGGCGGCGTGCGAGGAGGTGGGGAGAGGCGGCGGCGGTTAGCGGCGGCAGCGGCGACCGGGGAGGTGGCAGCGACGGCGGCTAGTGGCGGCGGCGGCGCGTAGGGGCGCGGCGACGGCGGCAGCTTAGGGTTAGGATCGTGCTGCGATAGATACCATGTAGAAGGACAAGATATGGGCTGTGCAATCTCGATGTATTGATCGGTGCACCAGGCACGTATATATAAGTACAGAGGTGGGCCACAACCTCAACTATACAAAGGAAACAGGAGGTGGGCCCTACACACAAATATACACGTACACAATATACTCAACAATCTGAATTAGCTCCCTGTTGTTTCTTATTGCCCAACACAGTTGCAAGTACATTATTGTTTTGTTCAGCAATAAAGAACTGAGATTGACCAATACCAAGGAAACTTTCAGTGCAACGAGGATAAAATTTCAGCTATGATTTTTACAAGTAGGTGGTGACAAGTGTAAACCAAAATGTTTTTTCAAGCTTTCAAGATATATTCAGATGGCTGTTGAGATGGGGAAATAGTCTTTTTCTTGATTTGAATTTTAAGTTTCTGCAGTCAGCTAATGTTTCTTCAAACTGAAACAAAGAAGAACTGGATAACAACTGTAATTTGAAGTTTTTTCTTGCTTTCAAATTTAAGTTTCTGCACTTGCTTATTCAGCAACGAAAAGCTCCTGATCCGAAGAGAAAAAGAGAACTGGATAACTGTAACAAACACAAACTGAAACAAAGACCACTTGTGAGAACAGGAAAACTTATTCAGTAACACAGCTCTGAATTCGATTCAAACTAGTATGAACTGTTGTAGTGCACTCTGGTGTGCCGTAAAGCAACACCCAGCTCTCTTGATTCGAAAGCCAAGGAAATCGCTAAAGCATTACTTTGAATGAAATCTATTCAAACACAACTATGAATGAATATAGTTGTTGTTTACACCCTGGTGTATCATATCAGATAGTAGCAGAACAGACAGACAGTAACAGTAAGTAAGCCAAGCTTTCAAGATCGAAAGCCGAGCAGCAATTCCTAAAGCAGACTAGGCCTGGCGCTGAGGAGCGGCCACTGCCGGAGGGCGCAGAGACACGCGCCCGTACTGCTCACAGGAGTACTTCTTGTATATGGCCTTGAGCTTGCACTCCGGAGCAGCCGCGTGCGCCATGACGAGCACCTTGGCAGGCTCCCTGAAACCAACAAACAGATATATTTCCCATGAATTTCAGCTCATTCAGACAAGTTCATCTTCATCAGGTAGGTAGTACAGACTGCAGACAGACAAGTGAATGTATGGCTTACAGGAGCTGGGGTTCAGTGAATCCTGTATGGTGCTTCAGGGTTTCAGTCCAGACGGGGCTTCTTTTCAGCGTGCACCGGGCAGCGTACACGGCCGACGCCGCCACCAGCGAGGGGCGCGCCGTCACCAGGCCGTACTCCATGAGCGCCATCTCGGCGAAGAAGAAGATCATATGTTCAAGCTGCGTTCAACAACAAGAACAGGCGGAAACGAAATTCAGCAAATGTTCAAGCTGCGTTCAACAACAGGATCAGATATGCAACTTCAGATATCTGAATCAAAGTCCAATGCGTTTTTACCTCCTTGTCGCTCCCGGCGGCCTTGGCGAACCGCACCAGGAAGACGTACGGGGTGGGCACGGTGAGGTTCCACGCCATGTTGTTGAGTATGTTCTTCTCCATGGACAGGATCTGCTGCCTCGAGTACGAGTAGTCGGCTATGGATATGAAATCGTCCACCTGCAAACACAAAGCAAACTCCACTTCAGATTCAGAGTTCCTTCACAGGCAGAGAGACAGACACGAGCAGGTGATCTATGGATGCAAAGGGGATGAGAGAAAGTGCTTGGGCCATATATACCTCGGGCGCCCAGATCTCCTCGTACTTGCAGGAGATGAGCATGGCCGCCATGCCGACGAGCTGCAGCTCCCGCCGAGGCACCGCCTGTAAGGAGAGGAACCTGTCGATGACGTACATTGTCAAGAACATGCTCTCGGGCATGAGCTCGAACTTGTGGGTCACTTCCACTAGCCAGTCTATCAGGATTGCCCTCATCTTGGGGTTGATCTCGGGCTGGCTGCCCATGTAATCTATCGGCCGGCACTCGTGCTGCAACACAGATTGGTGAACATCGTCAGAACAGTTGCTTGCGGTGTGTCACTTGAGCAGATAATTGCTGAAGAGGGAGGTTTGTGGTTACCTGTGCCTCCTTGTAGTATCTGTAGATGTCGTCGATGTAGTCGACGACGGCGAGCTCGTTGTCGCCGTCGAGCTTGTCGATATCATCGATTGAGGCCTCCTGTCATTCACAAGAACACGCGAGCAGAGTTAAGGCACTACTGGGATGGGCAGTAAGAACAGAGACAGAGATAGGTGTTGGTTTGATGGGCCGGGTCGCTCACCTTGGACCGATGGTTGAGCACGGTCGTGAGGGTGTGGACGACCTTCCTCCTGGGGGCAGAGCCGCCGGCGGCGACCTCTGATAGCTTCCTGTTTTCGTCGGAGCCGGTGACGATCTTGGCGGCCGGCTCAGGGCGAGGAGCGGCGGGCTTGAGCTTGACAGGGACCTTCTTGGCCACCGGCTTCGGGGCGGCCCGCGCTGCTGGAGGAACAGCTACGCCGTTCTGTGCAAACCACAACAGCGATTTAGATTTGAAATCCATCATCAAGAAATTGCTTTCGAACATCGGAAAGGGGCTCGTGTCTGTCTGTACCTTGGATGGATCGGCCTGGGCCTTCTTCAAGAGTTGAGCGCCGAAGCTCCTCGTGATTGGGCGATTGATCCCCGCCGGCACCTGGATCTTGCTGTTGCAGCGAACAAGACAGGATTCAGATCAGGACAAAGAAGGGAAGAAAGAAAAGCAGGACGGGATTCAATCTTTGCGCTGATTGATTTTCTTACCCGCCGAGGACGTGGGCGTGGACGACGTTGCCGATGTCCCCGAGCACCCGCCTGTTTCCTTCCGCGCCGGGGCGGCCGGCGGCGGCGTCCTTCTGCTTCCCTGCCGGTACTGCGGCACCTGGACATGACGAAAGAGAAACATGAGTAAAGATCAAGGAATCGCTTCTTTGACGCTCGCATCAGACTAGAAATCAAGAATTCGAGAAGTAAAAACCCGATCTTGGCGAATCAGACTCGTAAGACGAACAGATCAAGAAGTCAACAGAAACAAGCCGCGAGAAACCCAAAGGCGCAGGCAGGACCAAATCGAGAAATCAAGAACCCCTAGCGCGGTCGTCCCCCACGCGGCACGGCGAGAAAGAGAGATTCGGCGGGCGGGCGGCTCACCTCTGTTGGCCGGCTGCGGAGCGGCAGCCGCGTGCTGGTTATGCCTGGTCGCCATGGGGACTTCTTGCTGTTCCAGCTCCGTTCGAAGATCTCGAGAACCGGCGAGGTGCTACTCCTCCGGCGAGCTCTTGAACAGAAGAACAGGGCAGAGCGGGGAGCGCGCCTCTCGCTCCGATCCCTCTCTCCTCCTATCGCTGTGAGCCGTTGGGGCGGACGGAAGAGACCTGAAGCTTTATAGAAGCGGGCGGCCGTGGTTGAGGCGGCGGGGGCACAAAGTAGCCGTTGGGGTTCTTTGGTTCTTGGAAAGGAAAGTTTCCGGCTGCGCGTTTACGGTACCGGTCTCGGAAGCTGGGATTGTCACGTCTCCTGTGTGTGGAACCCTGGAACGCAATAACGGAAATGCCACATGGCCAACCCTACCATAAACCTGGGCATGGGCAGCCCGGCCCGAAGCCCGACGTCCGAGCCAGGCACGGGCCTCACTTTCCGGCCCGAAGCCCGCAAAAGCCCGACAAAACGTGTTTTTTAAAGATATTTTTAGCAAAATGGGTATATAAGGTAGGCTACCAACGCTTTCATCGTCGTTGCACGTATCTTGACGCATGCGAGGGCGCTTGCCACCCTGCTGCAGAGGAGGGTTGTGAACATTTTGTGTTAGATTGCTATGTGTATTACAATGTAAATCTAAATTTGTTGTAAATTTGCTTTTTCATCTAAAAAAAATCAGAAAATCCCCACAAAAAATATTTTTTTGAAAGAAAAAAAGGCCCTATTGCTAGAGAGGGGATTTTTTCAAACTTGCCATGTGCATTTTTTAGTTATATTTAGCATGGTGATTTCTAGGTCTTTTTTGCAATGCCCCATGGCAATTTTTATTAAGTGCATGTCATTTTAATAATTAGCAAGACACCATTTTTATTATTAAGAGGATGATAGTCTTATTATGAGAGAAATTCATTTTTATTATTAGTAAAAATACATTTATTATTGTCAAAAGGGTGGCAGTTTTATGATTAAGAACATGTCATTTTTTTAATCATCAATAACATGGCATTTTTATTATTAGGAGGATGAAAGTTTTATTATTAACAGGTTTGATGTTTTATTACCGAGAGCCTGGCATTCTTATTATTGTTGGCATGGCATTTTTGTTATCACGAGGATGGGCATTTATTATTAGTAGGAGGATGCCATTTTTATTTTTATTATCATGGCAATTTTATTTTTTCCACTCACATCGCCATCTTTATGAATTTTTGTACGATGGACCAAATAAAAGCAAAAAAAATACAATCTGGCATTTTTGTTTCTGGTCCTTGGCAAAAATAAAGAGAAAAATGTTGTCCAAACATGATTTTCTTTTCACAGTGAAAACATATCCATGGAAGAATTCATAATTTTTTAAGATCACACGACATGTTTGTTTAATTATACCATTTTTATAAATTTATAAATTAACAAGGCATTTTATAAAGTAACCTGGCAATTCTCAATTTTTTCCATATTCATGGCAAATATTCATTTATGGTTTTCTCTGTTTTTATAAGAAAAATATGTATTTTTTGTTCATGGCACTTTTTAAAAAGAAAAGAGTAAATTGTGCATCTCGACCAATGGGGTTCGCCATGGCCCTCCCCCTTGGCAAACGATCGAGGGGTGGGTGATTCGTTCGCTGGGAGCAGCTCCTCCTAGACACTCAATTCGTTCGGCCGCCCCTCCTTCTCGGCCATTGATCCCCAGTTATATGGGTCCTAGTAATAATAGAAGGGGGATGTTATCTGGCTGACGTCACATTTTTTAGGTTTCCCGACAAACGCCATTGTCACCGTCAGATCAATTTATACAAATCTTAAAGCAAAGGAAGAGACACATCAGTGAGGGTGACATTGGAGTATCTAGGTGACATTAGGGTTGATTGATGTGTGTCATATGGTGTTATTTTACTACGAACTCTAGGGCTGTTTGTGACACTTATAGGAATAGCTCAATGGATTGATCGAAAAGAATAACTTTGAGGTGGTTTCGTACCCTACAAGCAATTATCTTATGTTCTCCGCGATAGGAACTTTGGAGTGACTTTTGTCGCACGTTGAGGGATTGCCATATGATCTAAGTATGTTATCATTGTTGAGAGAACTTGTACTAGTGAAAGTATGAACCCTAGGCCTTGTTTTCAAGCATTGCAATACCGTTTTTGCTCACTTTCATTACTAGTTACCTTGATGTTTTTATATTTTAAGATTACAAAAATACATATCTACTATCCATATTACACTTGTATCACCATCTCTTCGTCGAACTAGTGCACCTATACAATTTACCATTGTATTGGGTGTGTTGGAGACACAAGAGACTCTTTGTTATTTGGTTGCAGGGTTGTTTGAGAGAGATCATAGTCATCCTACGCCTCCCACGGATTGATAAACCTTAGGTCATCCACTTGAGGGAAATTTGCTACTGTCCTACAAAACTCTGCGCTTGGAGGCCCAACACGAGTCTACAAGAAGAAGTTTGCGTATTAGACATCAATTGACATATAGGACTATGATATTCGAACACCGGAAGAGTTTCAGAGTGCACCGGATAGTCATCGGGTCACCGGAAGGGGTTCCGGACACCCCCGGGAGGTCTATGGTCCCAATGGGCCAAGAGGAGAGACACACCAGCCCACAAGGGGGCTAGCGTGTCCCTCTCCCTGGCTGCCGGCCCTATGGAAGGAAAGGGGGAGGGCTAGCTCCTCCTGCCTTCCCCTCCACAAGGGAGAAAGGAAGGGGGGAGCCACCCTCCCCTGCCTTTCCCCACTCTCCTAGAAAGGAAAGGGGGTGCGGCTAGGGCAGTAGCCCAAGGAGGATTCAACCTCCTTAGGGCGCCTCCTTGGCTGCTCCTCCCTCCCCCCACCTATATATATGTGGGAGGGGGTGCCACACATAGCGACGACAATCTCTTAGCCCTGTGCGGCGCCCCCTCCACCGTTTACACCCTCGGTCATATTTTCGTAGTGCTTAGGCGAAGCCCTACGGAGATAGCATAACCATTGCTGTCACCACGCCATCGTGCTGCCGGAACTCATCCGGTACTTCGCCCGTCTTGCTGGATTAAGAATGTGAGGACGTCACCGAGCTGAACGTGTGTTGAACGCGGAGGTGTCGTACGTTCGGTACTCGATCGGTTGGATCGCGAAGAAGTTCGACTACATCAACCGCATTACTAAACTCTTCCGCTTACGATCTATAAGGGTACGTAGACACACTCTCCCCCCTCATTGCTATGCATCTCCATGGATAGATCTTGTGTGTGCGTAGAAATTTTTTTGTTTTCCATGCAATGTTTCCCAACAACTTCACCCCAAGAAAAGAAGTGGACAATCAATACAATCACCCCGCTTTGTTCATCCTTCAAGATGCGGTCCCTCCCGAAGATCTATCCCACTTACGTCCCTTTACTCGTGCGAAGGATTGTTGGGAACACATCGTATCTTTGTACAAGGGGAGCTCAAGTATCCAACGGTCCAACTTTGAAGTGGTCCTTGATGAGGCCGATGAATTCGTGATGGTAGAAGATGAGGATCTGTGTGATCTCTACCGGAGGGTGAAAACTCTTGTGGTTGCTCTCCAAGACCATGGAAGCAAGGATACAGATGACAATTGGATCAAGCGCAAGTTTCTCAAGGCCATCATGCCTTTCAACAAGGCCATGTCTTCTGTGATTCGTTAAAGGCTGGACTTTCACACCTTAACCTCAAGTGAAGTGTTGGATGAGTTTATTGCCATGAACATCATGAACAAGACCGCCGACAATGCTCTTGCTCGTGTTTGGTCAAAGAAAAGCTCAACCACCCTTGCTTTGAAGGCCAAGGCCATTCTGGAGGAAGAAGAGGTGTTGCCCCGAGGACACCAAATATGCTTACCATGAGCACATGGCTCTTGCGTCAAGGCAATTTTGGGGCAACAAGAGGAAATCAAGGCCCAACTTCACCAAGACCAACTCAAGTGGCTCAAAGAACAAGCAACGAGTAAGGACTTGCTACAATTGCGGAAATGTGAGTCACTTTGTGGCGGAGTGCCCTTACGAGAAGAGGGATGACAATGGTGGCAAACTCATTCGCAAAGACAAAGCCAAGTCTTTCCCAAGCAAGAAAAACTTCACCAAGAAGACACCTCCAAAGGTCTTGGTGGCACATGAAGAGTACGCCTCTGATGATGATGACACAAGTGGAGAAGGAATGGAACCGGTGACCATTGCCGTTGCCACATATTCCCCCCTCAAAGGTGTCTCTCTTCGGCGCCCCCAACGAAAACACCATTTGAAATATCGTGGATGTCGCCTAGAGGGGGGGGGGTTAATAGGCGCTTTAATATAATTAAGGTTTAGGCTTGAAGAAATGCGGAATAAACCTAGCGGTTAATTTGTCAAGCACAAAACCTAAAACAACTAGGCTCACCTATGTGCACCAACAACTTATGCTAAGCAAGATAAACTACTAGGTGATAGCAAGATATATGACAAGAAACAATATGGCTATCACAAAGTAAAGTGCATAAGTAAAGAGCTCGAGTAAGAGATAACCGAGGCACGCGGAGACGGTGATGTATCCCGAAGTTCACACCCTTGCGGATGCTAATCTCCGTTTGAAGCGCTGTGAAGGCAAAATGCTCCCCAAGAAGCCACTAGGGCCACCGTAATCTCCTCACGCCCTCGCACAATGCAAGATGTCGTGATTCCACTAAGGGACCCTTGAGGGCGGTCGCCGAACCAGTACAAATGGCAACCCTTGGGGGCGGTCACCGAACCCGTACACTTTGGCAACCCTTGGGGGCGGTCACCGGTACCAGTCAAATTTCTAGGGGCGATCTCCACAACCTAATTGGAGACCCCGACACTTGCCTAGAGCTTTACACCACAATGATTGAGCTCCGAACACCACCAACCGTCTAGGGCGCTCAAGCACCCAAGAGGAACAAGCTCAAGGGTACCAAGCACCCAAGAGTAATAAGCTTCTCAACTTGTAACTTCCACATATCACCGTGAAGAACTCAAACCGATGCACCAAATGCAATGGCAAGGGCACACGGAGTTCCCAAGTCCTTCTCTCTCAAATCCCACCGAAGCAACTAATGCTAGGGAGGAAAATGAGAGGAAGAAAAAGAAGGAGAACACCAAGAACTCCAAGATCTAGATCCACGGTGTTCCCCTCGCATAGAGGAGGAAGTGATTGGTGGAAATGTGGATCTAGATCTCCTCTCTCTTTTCCCTCAAAAATTAGCAAGAATCCATGGAGGGAATGAGAGTTAGCAAGCTCGAAGAAGGTCAACAATGGGGGAAGAACACGAGCTCGAAGGATAAGGTTCATTGGGAAGAAGACCCCCTTTTATAGGAGGGGGAAAATCCAACCGTTATGCTCACAGCCCGCAAAGAGCGGTACTACCGCTCCTACGGGCGGTACTACCGCTAGGGCGACAGAAGCCCAATGAAACAACACTGCAAAGGGGCAACAGGGCCGTACTACTGCAGGAGCGGTACTACTGCCTGCCCTTGCGGTGCTACCGTGCGACCGCGGATGTAAAAAATAACTGCCGCGCATACAACCCCTGGAGCTAGCTACGAAAATAAGTCGGCACGGTACTACCGCTCACAGGGAGTGGTAATACCGCGTAAGGGCGGATGTAAAAAATTACATCCGCGCCTACTACCGCACGCAACAGCGCCAGGACACGAGGCAGCGGTACTACCGCTCACCAGGAGCGGTACTACTGCGTAGGGCGTGGAAGTAAAAAGTTACTTTCACGCCTACTTCTGTGCGCGCCAGCGTTCTGGGCTAGAGGCAGCGGTACTACCGCTCACCAGGAGCAGTACTACCGCTGGCCCCTGCGGTACTACCGCTCCCTTGAGCAGTAGTACCACATGCCACAGAGGCTTTAGCACTTGGATGCCTTCAAAACGCAGCTAAAGACCACAGACGGGTCCAATAAAACCAGAACTGCCATAACTTCTGCAAATGAGCTCTGAATTGAGCAAACTCAAGCTTATTGGATACAAGACAACGAGTAGCATCAAAGCAGCGACAGAGGAGAGAAACCTCCAACAGAGAAGAACCGGCAGAACCTCCAACATCGAAAACATCATAGAAGATGCATGTGAATTCCGTTTTTGATGAACTCGAGCTTGTCAACAAGATGACCATAAGCTCCAAATATCACAAAGAGAACCAAACAAGAACCAAGAAAGATGATACAAGGATGCAATGGTTTGAGCTCTCTACGAACAATACGATCAAGCTACTCATCGAGAGCCCCCCTTGATAGTACGGCAATCGATACTATAACCCGGTCTCCCAACTACCACCATGAGACCGGTAAAATAGAAAACCTATCAAGGGCAAACCTTTGCCTTGCACATGGTCCACTTGAGCTAGATTATGACGATCTTGACTCCCTCAAGTTGGATTACCTTTCTTGATTGCGTTGGCTCGATGAATACTAGTTCATTGCTCCCCCATACTCCACTATGGGTGAGCCACTCTTCCGCACATCTCCACAAATCCATTGTTACCACAATGGACGGCAAGCTTCAAGCATTTGATCTCTTCGTGATGCTCCACTTGAACTTGCACACCACAACCTAACCCCATAAAGAACTCTCACGAATACCATGGGTTAGCATACAAAGTGTAATGGACAATGCTTACCATACCATGGGATCACTTGATCCCTTGGTACATCTTGTATGCTTTGTGTGTTAATCACTTTGATTTACTCTTTGACTTGGTCTTGATCAACCTCTCACATGACCAATCTTTAGGTAATTCCTTGAATAGCACCTTGGTCATCACAAACTCTCCTTGAAACCAACAAATGGACCCCAAGAAAATCCTATGGACAAATCTTTCAAATATAACTCAAGGCAACCATTAGTCCATAGAGAATGTCATCAATTACCAAAACCACACATGGGGGCACCGCATGTCCTTTCACCATTGCCAAGTGTCTCATGGACAAAGTTATCAACAAGGTAACCTCATACATCAAAACCACCATCACTACCACTCCTTCATTGTTAAATTGTGTTGATGATAGTGAGGTGGTAATGTTGATGAGAATGAGTCTACCAAGTTCGTGAGTAAGCTCAAGGGTGAATCCAAGAAGCACTTTGTTTCTCTCTTGGAACAACTTGGTGAGGGCAAATGATATCATTGAATCTCATGAGGATACTATCTCCAAGTTCGAGGGGCATAGTCATGACTATGCCGATGAGATTGCGGATCTTTCCATTGCTCTTGAGGAAGAGCGAGGTCTTTATTTGACTCTTGAGGAGTCACACAATGTTGATCATGCTAAATTGCAAAAAGATCTTGATCATGCTATTGTTCTTACCGTGTGCGTAATTCTGAGAAAGTTGCACTTGGGGTTGGCCATGATAGACTCAAGGAAGATTTTGATACACTTGACAAGGCTCACAAGGTCTTGAAGGGTGTTCATGCTTCTCTCAAAGAGTCGCATGATCAACTCCAAGTGAAGCTAACCAATGATATTTCCACGTGTCCTCCTTTCGTTCTAATTGATAATGCCCATGCTACTAACCCTTGTTGTGAGCATGTGCATCTTGTGGAGGAAAATGCCAAGTTTAAGGAGCAAATTGAGAAGGGCGTTGTGACATGCATACAAGGCGAAAAGAACCTAAATGACCTTTTGAGTAACCAAAAGGAAACTGTGGGAAAGGAAGGACTTGGGTTTGTACCCAAGTCAAAGAAGAAGAAGAAGAAGAACAAGAACAAGCAACCTCTCCCACTCAAGGAAACTTTTGCCAAGGAGGGTGAGGGTACTCATGAGAATAAGAAGAAGAAGAAGAAGAAGAAGAAGAAGAAGAAGAAGAAGAAGAAGAAGAAGAAGAAGAAGAAGAAGAAGAAGAAGAAGAAGAAGAAGAAGAAGAAGAAGAAGAAGAAGAAGAAGAAGAAGAAGAAGAAGAAGAAGAAGAAGAAGAAGAAGAAGAAGAAGAAGAAGAAGAAGAAGAAGAAGAAGAAGAAGAAGAAGAAGAAGAAGAAGAAGAAGAAGAAGAAGAAGAAGAAGAAGAAGAAGAAGAAGAAGGAAGTGGGTGGTAATGCCAAGAAAGGCAAAACCGTCCCTACCAACAAAGCCGCCGACTTTAACCCCTCTTATGTCTTATGCCGTACTAGTGATGGGCATGTTTATGCTAAATTCATTGGTTCTTGTTATGAGTACATTGAATGGTCTATTTGGTTTCCTAAGACCCTTGTTACTAACCTCAAAGGACCCATTCAAGAATGGGTACCTAAATCCAAGCATTGACCTCTTGTAGGAGTTTGCTTCTGGTGGGGTGTCATGGTTGCTTGATAGTGGAGCAACAAATCATATGACCGGGAGCAAGGACTTGGTGGTGGATGTGAATCCAATTCCTTCTATGCCCACTCATGTCCAACTCGGTGATGCAATCGACAACTAAGGTATTGGGACTTGGCAAGGTGGTCATCTCTCAAGATTTATCTATTGAGAAGGTCATGCTTGTTGAGTCCCTTGCATACAATTTGCTTTATATTCGTCAACTTGCACTTATGGGCTTTGCAACATTCTTTGATCTTGATACCGTGGCCCTTTTGTGGAGCAAGACTCTTAAAGTAGCTTTTGTTGGGCATGTCGAGAACGGTCTATATGTGGTGAAATTTTTGGAGCGACCGACTAAGACCGCGACTTATCTAATGGCTAAGGTTGATGTGGGTTGGCTTTGGCATCGCGGACTAGCCCATGTCATTATAAGATCTTTGCAAAGTCTCCTCGAAGGGGATCACGTCCGTGGACTAACAAATGTGAGTTTTGCCAAAGACCATGCTTGCAGTGCTTGTATCGAAGGAAAGCTTCATGTAACTGCGCACCGACCCTCAACTATCATCTACTCGAAGAGGCCTTTGGAGCTCCTTCACATGAATCTCTTTGGTCCTCCATCCTTTGATAGCCTTGGTGGAAGAAAGTATTGCTTGGTAATTGTGGATGACTACTCAAGATATACATGGGTATACTTCTTCAAGAGGAAGAGTGAGGCTCAACAAACCGTCATCAACTTTGCAAATGAAGCTCAACGTCAACATGAAGCAAAGATTTTGATGATTAGAAGTGACAATGGCACCGAGTTCAAGAACTACACCTTGGATGAGTTTCTTAGTGACGAGGGGATCAAGAACCAATATGCTGCACACTATACCCCTCAACAAAATGGTGTGGCAGAGAGGAAGAACCGGACGTTGATGGACGCGACAAGGACCATGATGGCAGAGTTCCCGTACAACTTTTGGGCCGAAGCCATCAACACCGCATGTCATGCATCCAATAGGCTCTACCTCCGGAAAGGCTTGAACAAGACTCCATATGAGATACTTAACTGCAACAAGCCCAACCTCAAGTACTTCTGGATGTTCAGTTGTAAGTGTTTCATTCTCAAAAAGGGTGTTCGTTTGTTTAAATTCAAACCTAGAGCTCAAGAGGGCATATTTGTTGGTTATGCGATAAACTCTCATGCTTACCGTGTCCTCAGCAAGTTCACCGGACTCATTGAGGAGACGTGTAACATGGAGTTTGATGAAAATAACGGCTCCTAAGTGGAGCAAAGTGGTATTTGTGATGTAGGTGATGTAATTCCTCCCCAAGCCATAAGAAGAATGGGGATTGGTCAAATACTCACCATTGAGGAACCCCTTATGGCCGAAGGAGAAGGAAAATTCTCTACTCAAGTGGAGCCATCACCGACGCTAGACCCACGCGCTTCCGAAGAACAAAGTGAAGGCCTTCAACCCAATGAACAAGATTAAGGGCAAGATCAACCTCGTGAAGATGGTGATGCACCAAATGATGCCCAAGATCAAGTTCATGCCTTAGAGAAGGCTCAAGATCAAGAGCAAGCTCAAGATGGTGCTCAAGATCAAGAGCAAGCTCAAGACGGTGCTCAAGATCAAGAGCAAGCTCAAGATCAAGAACAAACTCAAGACGGTGCTCAAGATGAGCAAGATGATCCTCAAATGCCCATCGAGGAACTTCTGGAGCATCGTCCCGCTAAGGTAGCTTCCAAGCTCGAGCGTCAACTTTTGGGGAACGTAGTAATTCAAAAAAAATCCTACGATCAGGCAAGATATATCTAGGAGAATGATAACCCACAAGTATAGGAGATCAATTGTAGCCTCTTTCGATAAGTAAGAGTGTCGAACCCAACGAGGAGCTAAAGGTAGAACAAATATTCCCTCAAGTTCAATCGACCACCGATACAACTCTACGCACGCTTAATGTTCGCTTTACCTAGAACAAGTATGAAACTAGAAGTACTTTGTAGGTGTTTTTGGATAGGTTTGCAAGATATAAAGAGCGCGTAATTAAAAAGTAGGGGCTGTTTAGATAAAGACACAATAAAGTAAATATAACGAGTGTGGAAAAGTGGTGGTAGGAGTTGCGAAATTGTCCCTAAGCAATTGAATACGTTACTAGACCAATAGCAAGTTTTATGTGGGAGAGGCCACTGCTAGCATGTCATCCCTGACTTAGAATTCTATGCACTTATGATTGGAACTATTAGCAAGCGTCCGCAACTACTAACATTCATTAAGGTAAAACCCCAACCATAGCATTAAGATATATTGGTCCCCCTTCAATCCCGTATGCATCAATTTCTATGCTAGGTAGAAGCTTCTGTCACTCTTGCCCTCCAATACATAGTCCTATCAACATACAAGTAACACTATGGTATGATCCACACGCACGCTCATATGAGGGGCACCAAAGGACAACAACATAACCACAAGCAATTTAAATCAATCATAGCAATTCATCAACCACCGATAGGACAACGAAAATCTACTCAGACATCATAGGATGGCAACACATCATTGGATAATAATATGAAGCATAAAGCACCTTGTTCAAGTAGAGGGTACAACGGGTTGCAGGAGAGTGGACCGCTATAGATAGAGGGGGGAAGGTGATGGAGATGTTGGTGAAGATGGCTTAGGTGTTGGTGTAGATCGCGGTGATGATGATGGACCCGGTGGCGTTCCAGCGCCACCGGAAGTGAGGGGGAGAGAGCCCCCCTCCTTCTTCTTTTCCTTGACCTTCTCCCTAGATGGGAGAAGGGTTTCCCCTCTGGTCCATGGTCTCCATGGCGTGGGAGGGGCGAGAGCCCCTCCGAGATTGGATATGTCTCTCTCTGTTTCTGCGCTCTAGTAATCTGCCCTTTCACCGTTTCTTATATATCCGTAGATCCGTAACTCCGATTAGATTGAAACCTTCGCCAAGATTTTTTTCCGAAAATTAGCTTTCTTGCAGCCGAAGAAGAGCAGAAACCGCCTTACGAGGGGCCCACGAGGGTCAGGAGCGCGCCCAGGGGGGCAGGCACGCCCCCTGCCTCGTGGCCACCTCGGGCACAGTCTCGCGTTGATTCTTCTTCCCATATTTTCCAAATATTCCAAAAATATTCTCCGTCCGTTTTTATTCCATTTGATATGGGGTTTCTACGAAACATAAAACATGCAACAAACAGGGACTGGCACTGGGCATTGGATCAATATGTTAGTCCCAAAAATAGTATAAAAAGTTGCCAAAAGTATATGAAAGTTGTATAATATTGGCATGGAACAATCAAAATTTATAGATACAACAGAGACGTATCAGCATCCCCAAGCTTAATTCCTGCTCATCCTCGAGTAGGTAAATGATAAAAAAATTGACGTGGAATGCTACCTAGCATAATCTTGATCATGTATCTAATCATGGAATGAATATTAAGACACGAGTGATTCAAAGCAATAGTCTATCTTTTGACATTAATACTTCAAGCATACCAACCAAGCAATTATGTCCTATCGAAATAACATAGCCAAAGAAAGCTCATCCCTATAAAATCATATTGTCTGGCTATGCTCCATCTTCACCACACAAAGCATTTAAATCATGCACAACCACGATGACAAGCCGAGCAATTGGTTCATACTTTTTAACGCGCTTCAGCCTTTTCAACCCTCATGCAATACATGAGCGCAAGCCATGGACATAACACTATAGGTGGAATAGCATATGATGATGGAGGTTGTGTGGAGAAGACAAAAAGGAGAAAGTCTCACATTGACGCGGCTAATCAATGAGCTATGGAGATGCCCATCAATTGATGTGTAACATCCCAAATTTTCAATTTGGAATGTTATACATTAGATCATCATGCATATCATATTTTCTTGCATTTTGGTTGATCCGAGAAATTTCACGCAACTCAAGGACCCTCGGAGAGAGTTGGAGATTTCGTTATTTTCATATTTGAGTTTTCCTCAAATTTTGAAAAGAGGATCATTTGATTTTATTTATTTCATCTTCAATTATTTTTCCAATAACAAAAATATGAGAAGGCAATAATATGACTTTCCCAATTTTAGGAAAAATAAAGATTTAATAAATAAATCGAATTTTGGATTTTTCTGGAGTTTATTTGTATTTAATTTGGATTAGGGAAAATGCGTGTTTTTAAAATATTGCATTTAGGCCCCGAATAAAAGTTCATTTTGTTCGACTCATTTTTAGGAGTCGGGGAAAATTTACTTCAGAAATTTTGGAGTCCGATTAGATTTTTTTTATTTAATTTTTCTGCGCGCATATTTATATATATATAAAAAAACTGCGCAGCGCCCGACTGGGCCAAAGGCCCAGCCGAGCCGGCCCACGTCGCCGCCCTCCCGCGCGCGCGCGCGCCCGCGTGTAGCCGCGCCGCCGCCGGCCGACTCCGAGGAGGACTCCTCCTCCTCCTCCTTTTGCTTACCCCTCCCACAAGTCTCCACCCCCCTCTTTATATACCCCCTCTCCTCCTCCTCCCCACACCAGCCGCCGCCGCCCGCAGCAGCAGCAGCAGCCAGCGCCCGCAGCAGCAGCAGCAGCAGCCAGCGCCCGCCGCCGCCGCAGCCAGCCGCCGCCGCCAGCGCCCCGCCGCCGCCGCTCGCCACCGCCGCCCGCGCCAGCCCCGCCGCCCCGCCGGAGCCCTGCGCCGACGAGGTAGCCCCGCGCCGCGCCGCCCCTCGCCCGGTTCGGTTTTTTTAAATCGTTCCGGTTTATTTTTTTTGAAGTTTCGGTTTTTTTTCAAAACCCTAGATCGGTTTTCGTTTTTTTCGGTTTTCTTATTTAGCGAGCGTTCGCCAGACCGTTCGTCTTAATGAACGCGATCACCGGTTAGTCTCGGTTAACGAACGTCCGTTCGTATAACCATTCGTCGTTTTTCTTTTTTGTCGGATTTATTCCGCGATTTTCTGATCGCGATTTCAGATCCGATCTTCTTTCTAGTTTATCTTCTCGCTCGTTTATCGGAAGCAGGTGATTCAAGCGCCTGGAGTTTTGTTTCGAAACCGCCGTTCCGACTAATCAACTTAAATAAGATTTTGCTACTGTAAAATTTGACCTAGTTTCAAATTGCTAGAACCGAGTTGTTTTCTTCCGCAGTTTGTTTTCCGTTGCTTTGTTCGGTTCGCTTTCTCTTTGCAACTGGAGTTCTTAAGTTGAACTTTCTGGTTCGATCTTTTGTTCGAGTTTTACCTGTGCATTAGATGAGTACTTATTGTATGCTTGTTGTTTGTCTGCGATAGATCACCCGGAGTGCACCGCCTGTTATTTCGAAGCTCTAGGTTTCACGGATCCTCAGCAAGGCAAGTAACACTTTGATCATACCTTCTCATTGCCTAGTTTTTATTGCATTAGACCAATCCTCACACATGGCATGATCAGGATCTAATTAAACTGTGGGATGGGAAGTAGTTGAGGTAGTACCTATTACCTGTTTTACTTATGAAACCTTTGGGAGTTACCTCTACGTTTGCTTATTACGCCATGCTATGCTAGTAGACGTGGATTGGGTGAGTGATATCCATGACAGATGTGAGTATTTGTTAATTAATGGTTTTATCTAAGGTGGCAACTTAAATACACATCTGGGTGGTTTGAGGCACCTGGTTTCTATCAGGACTTGCCTGTTTTTCTTTAGACCGCCACCCAGGCTCAAAGGGATCATAAGATCATTCATGCTAGTAACTTCCGTGTGCAGCCACAAGCCATTATGGGCTCTGGCATAGCTGACTAAGTCGTGCGAACTCTTACAGTGGTAGACTAGCTGATGTAGGGGTTGTAGGTTGGTACGGTCTATCACAACGTAAGGTGTGAGTGCTTCTGAAAGACCATGTCTCGGTCATCCGTCTCTCAAACATCATGCAGTGCGAGAAACCAACGGAGGCGATCGAGTCTTGTGGGGAAAAGTGCGCAAACCTCTGCAGAGTGTACAATCTGATCATGATTAGCCGTGTCCTCGGTTATGGACATCTTGAGTATCTAGTACTTGAATATCATGTGAATCTCATCATGTTACTTCTAATTAATATTGTTGGGTTTTAATTGTTCACTTAATTGGGATCGGAATGCTGTCAACCATTCTCGATGTTTCAACCACCATGATAGTTAAATAAAATCTATTCCTTTGCAGTAGGGAAAAGTTGGCTTTATGCAAAACTGTAACCATAGAGCTTTTCCACCAGCCATATATGCATGTAGTATAGGCTTATCATTCATTACTCTCTATGTGTTACATTGCCAGCATATTCCATGTGCTGACCCGTTTTCGGGCTGCAACTTTCATGTTGCAGACTTTTCAGACGACGAGTAAGGTGCCTTTAGGTCGTGGTTCTATACTCAGTGATGCCGTTGGAGTTGATGGACTCACTTATCTTCCAAGTCTTCCGCTGCTATCATTATTAGATGGCCTTAAGCCATATTTATTGTAATAAGATCTCTTTGAGATACCGATGTAATAAGTGTGTGATTGCTACTCTGTTATAAATCCTTCGAAGTATTGTGTGGTGTCAGCATTACTGATCCAGGGATGACACCGGAGCACAGAGACTTGACCATCTGAGGTCGGGTCGCTACAGAGATGGTATCAGAGCACACGCTGACTGTAGGACACGACCACTAAGTTAAAGCCATAGATCACTATTCTCCTCTCAATTTCTAACTCCTCATCTTTTCTACTCTTTTAGGATGACGGACGCGAAGATCAAGTACGCTCAACCGGATGAAGGCACACCTTTTGGATTTCACTTGAAGGAAGTCACTAAGTACCTAAACATTGGACTACCAAGTTTCACCGGGACCTTCAACGCCACTCTGCCTGAAGAGGAGTGCTGGAAGATTCCAGCTCACGTTCCGGGAAGGACATTCGCGCCAATCACGAAGCCCATAGATAGTGTTTTCAGTGCACCAACCTAGAGTCTGGGAAAGAGCATGGCAGCTCATATCACCATGGGACGCATTGGAGAAGTTTATCAAGAAGACTTCAAGGACACTATCTACCAGATTTGCGGACGCCGCGATGAACAATGGGAGATAGTCAGCACCAAGAAGGATAGATCCATTGCAGCTTTCATCTAGGAGTTAAACCAGCACATTCGACGCCAAGAGAACCAGATGTGCAATGATATGATAGAGTTGAAGAATGCGAAGGCAAGGATCATCGAGCTAGAAGGAGAACTGAAGGGTACACGCAAGGACTACATGGACGAGATCGTAGCTCTAGCAAGGCACAATGTCGATCTTAAGCAGGAGATTGAAGAACTCAAGGAGAGGTTAGCATCCAAGAAGGAAGACAAGTACGTCGCATGTCCGGACAACTACATCATCATCGACGACACTGATTCGGATCCAAGTGAACCCGACTTTGAAGACGAAGCTGGAGCAGACATCATGGAGTCTTCCACCGATTCAAATTTCTAGATGACCACCCAATATTAGTAGTATTTCCCCCATGTATACATTATAGTTCGAGCACTTTTGCGATAGTTCTAGACCGTTTGTATGCCCTTGTTTGAATTGAATGAAGTGATTTTGTGTGCATTTGTCTCATGAGCATTTGGGTAGTGTTTTCTCCTTAGACCCCACTCTATTCTTAATTCTCATCTTTTCTAAACCCTCAGATGCCTCCGAGACGTGACAATGGATTCCCACCGGAGCTCACCCAGTTGATCCAGCAGCAGAACCAATTGATGCAGTTGTTAGTCCAGAATCAGCAGAGCAACAACAACAACAACAACAACAACAACAACCCTCCGCCGCCGCCACCAGTTGATCACCTAGCCCGTTTCCTTAGGCTAAATCCACCGGTGTTTTCCAGTAGCACCGAGCCGATAGTAGCAGACGATTGGCTCCGCAAGATAGGAAGGGAGTTGACCACTGCAGGATGCACAGATGTTGAGAAAGTGAAGTCTGCCGCACATCAGCTTGACGGACCCGCGGCAGCATGGTGGGAGAATTTCACAGCCACTTACCCAGTTGACACTGTCACATGGGATCAGTTTCAGCAAGCTTTCCGCACTGCCCATGTTTCAGCAGGAGCTATGGCCATGAAGAAGCATGAGTTTCTCAACTTACGCCAAGGAGGAAGGACAGTTGGCCAGTACGTTGACGACTTCAGCAAGTTAGCACGTTATGCCCCAGATGACGTTGCTATGGATGCCGCTAAGCAGGAGAAGTTTCTAGAAGGACTGAATGATGAGCTAAGCATGCAGTTGATGGTAGCAAGTTTCAACAACTACCAAGAGTTGGTAGATCGTGCCATCATGATTGAAGGGAAGCAACAGCAGATTGAGAACCGTAAGAGGAAGTATGGACAGGGGAAGTATAACTCTGGAGCCCAGCAGAAGCCCCGTTTTGCCCCTAAACCGGGAGTTCAGTTTCAGCATACCCATGGAGGAGGTAGTTCGCACAACAATAATGGCCACAAGAATGGTAATGGGAATGGAGGAAGCAACGGCCAGAACCGTACCACCCCATCAACCCCAGCCAAGAGAGATCTGAGTCAAGTCACCTGTTTCAAGTGTTCCAAGACCGGACATTACGCCAATGAATGTCCCGAAGGCCAAAATGGCAATGGAAGCTCTGGAAAGAAGCCGAACCCTTTCAACAGGGGACAGGTGAACCACGTTAATGTGGAGGAGGTTGAAGCTCAGCCTGATGCAGTAATCGGTAAGTTTTTGGTTAAGTCATTTACTGCACTCGTTCTTTTCGATATTGGTGCATCACATTCATACATATCAAGGGGATTTGTGGAAAAGTATAACCTGCCCACTAAGATTCTTAAAACACCTATGCTAGTAAGCTCGCCAGGAGCAGAGTACATGGCCAGACAAGGATGTTTTCAAGTGCCATTAAGTATAGGAAGACATGTTTTCCCAACGGATTTAATCGTTCTGGAATCCCAAGGTTTGGATGTAATTCTCGGTATGGATTGGTTGTCGATGTATGGAGGAAACATCGATTGCGCCAGTAAGACAATTTTGCTTACAACGCCCGAAGGAAGAAGGATCAAGTATGTATCCCGACATACGCCAAACAGGACACAAGTAAATTCTTTATCAGGAGTTGTGCAGGAAGAAGTACCAGTAGTAAAGGATTTTCCTGACATATTTCCAGAAGAGTTGCCAGGCATGCCACCGGATAGAGACATTGAGTTTTTGATTGAGCTTTTGCCAGGCACTGGGCCAATATCGAAGAGACCATACAGGATGCCAGCACAGGATTTGGTAGAAATTAAGAAGCAGATTAAGGAGTTATTGGATAAAGTTACATTCGCCCAAGTTCTTCGCCTTGGGGATCACCAGTACTTCTAGTGGAGAAGAAGGATGGATCGTTAAGGATGGTTGTTGATTACCGAGGATTGAATGCAGTAACCATCAAGAACAAGTACCCACTGCCAATGATAAATGATCTGTTTGATCGTTTGCAAGGAGCTAAAGTGTTTTCCAAGATCGATTTGCGATCAGGGTACCATCAGTTGAAGATTCGAGAGCAGGACATACCCAAGACAGCTTTTACCACGAGATACGGATTGTATGAGTATACCATTATGTCATTTGGACTGACTAACGCACCTGCCTATTTTATGAACCTGATGAACAAAGTATTTATGGAGTTTTTGGATAAGTTCATCGTAGTGTTCATTGATGACATTCTGATTTTCTCAAAGAATGAAGAAGAGCATAAGGAACATTTGCGTTTGGTTTTGGAGAAACTAAGGGAACATCAGTTATATGCCAAGTTCAGCAAATGTGAGTTTTGGTTAAAGGAAGTTGGATTTCTTGGACATGTTATATCCGGAGAAGGGATAGCAGTTGACCCCACCAAGGTTGAGACCGTAACCGAATGGGAAGCACCAACGACAGTTGGAGAGATCCGGAGTTTTCTTGTACTCGCAGGATACTACCGAAGATTCATTGAGAATTTCTCAAAGATTGCAAAGCCTATGACTGAATTGTTGAAGAAGGATACCAAGTTCAATTGGACTGAGGAATGTGAGGCTAGTTTTCAGGAGTTGAAGAAACGATTGGTTTCCTCACCAGTGTTGATTCTGCCAGATCAGACCAAGGATTATGAGGTGTATTGCGACGCTTCACGTCGAGGACTTGGAGCAGTGCTTATGCAGGAAGGAAGAGTTGTTTCGTATGCCTCACGACAACTGAAACCTTATGAACTAAATTATGCTACGCATGATTTAGAGTTAGCAGCCGTAGTGCATGCATTGAAGACATGGAGACATTTCCTCATTGGAAATCATTGTGAAGTATATACGGATCACAAGAGTTTGAAATATATCTTCACGCAGAAGGAGTTGAACCTCAGACAAAGGAGATGGTTGGAGCTCATCAAGGATTATGATATGAGATTGCATTACCATCCAGGAAAGGCTAATGTAGTAGCTGACGCATTGAGCCGTAAGAGCCATGTCAATACACTAATGACGGGAGAAATACCAAGGGAGTTAGCAAAAGATCTTCGTGAGCTATGTTTGGAAATAGTTCCGAAAGGCTATGTAGCAGCATTGGAAATTCAATCTACCTTGATGGATAAAATCAGAGAAGCTCAGAAAAATGACAAGGAGATTGCAGGTATAAAGAAGAAAATGAGCGAAGGAAAAGCAAAAGGATTTCGTGAGGATGAACACGATACCCTATGGTTTGAGGACCGTGTTTATGTGCCCAATGACCCGGAGATCAGGAAGTTGATTCTGCAAGAGGCACATGATTCACCCTATTCGATTCACCCAGGAAATACCAAGATGTATTTGGATTCGAAGGAAACATTCTGGTGGACCGGAATGAAGAAGGATATTGCCGCTTATGTAGCAGTTTGTGATGTGTGTCAAAGAGTGAAGGCAGAACATTAGAAGCCAGCCGGATTGTTACAACCATTGCCGATACCCGAATGGAAGTGGGATACGATAGGCATGGATTTTATCACAGGACTACCCAGGACAAAGGCAGGCTATGACTCGATATGGGTAGTAGTTGATCGTTTGACGAAGGTAGCACATTTCATCCCAGTTAAGACCACTTACACCAATGCTAAGTTGGCAAAGATATACATGACCAGGATCATTTGTTTGCATGGAGTTCCGAGGAGTATCGTATCAGATAGAGGAACCCAATTTACCTCAAAGTTTGGGAATCAGTTGCATGAAACTTTAGGAACCAGACTAGAGTTCAGCACAGCTTTTCACCCACAGACGGATGGACAGACTGAGAGAGTTAATCAAATTTTGGAGGATATGCTGAGAGCCTGTGCACTAGATTATGGATCTAGTTGGGACGATAACTTGCCATATGCGGAGTTTTCTTATAACAACAGTGATCAAACCAGTTTGAAGATGGCACCTTCCGAAGCTTTATACGGAAGCAGGTGCAGGACACCGTTGTCATGGGACGAAGTTGGAGACCGTCAGTTCTTTGGACCAGATCTGATTAAGGAGTCTGAACGGAAAGTTAAGTTGATTCGCGATAGGCTCAAGGTAGCCCAATCCAGGCAAAAGAGCTACGCAGATTCTAAATGTAAGGAGACAGTTTACGAAACAGGAGGCAGAGTTTATCTTCGAGTATCCCCACTTCGAGGAGTTAAGCGCTTTGGAGTTAAGGGAAAATTAGCACCGCGTTTCGTTGGACCGTATAAGATTTTGCAACGTATGGGAGAAGTTGCTTATAAGTTGGAATTACCAGAGGGACTGTCAGGAGTTCATGATGTATTCCATGTATCCCAGCTGAAGAAATGTCACGCCGAAATGGCGGAGGTACCGCTAAGAGATACAGTACCGCTTGAAGCGATTCAGTTGAAGGATGACTTAACATATGAAGAGAAGCCAGTCAAGATTCTCGAATATGCCAGCAGAGTTACCCGCAGCAAGGTTATCAAGTTTTGCAAAGTTTAGTGGAACCACCACTCAGAGGATGAAGCCACCTGGGAGAGAGAAGAAGATTTGCTCAAGGACCACCCTCACCTATTTTCTAGCCAACCCGAATCTCGAGGACGAGATTCATCTTAAGGGGGGTAGGTTTGTAACATCCCAAATTTTCAATTTGGAATGTTATACATTAGATCATCATGCATATCATATTTTCTTGCATTTTGGTTGATCCGAGAAATTTCACGCAACTCAAGGACCCTCGGAGAGAGTTGGAGATTTCGTTATTTTCATATTTGAGTTTTTCTTAAATTTTGAAAAGAGGATCATTTGATTTTATTTATTTCATCTTCAATTATTTTTCCAATAACAAAAATATGAGAAGGGAATAATATGACTTTCCTAATTTTAGGAAAAATAAAGATTTAATAAATAAATCAAATTTTGGATTTTTCCGGAGTTTATTTGTATTTTATTTGGATTAGGGAAAATTCGTGTTTTTAAAATATTGCATTTAGGCCCCGAATAAAAGTTCATTTTGTTCGACTCATTTTTAGGAGTCGGGGAAAATTTACTTCGGAAATTTGGGAGTCCGATTAGATTTTTTTATTTAATTTTTTTGCGCGCATATTTATAAAAAAAACTGAGCAGCGCCCGACTGGGCCAAAGGCCCAGCCGAGCCGGCCCATGCCGCCGCACTCCTGCGCGCAGCCGCCGGCCGACTCCGAGGACTCCTCCTCCTCCTCCTTTTGCTTGCCCCCTCCCCCAAGTTCCCACCCCCCCTCTTTATATACCCCCCCTCTCCTCCTCCTCCCCACACCAGCAGCCGCCGCCGCCCGCCGCCACCACTGCCACTCGCTGCCGCCGCCCGCGCCAGCCCCGCCGCCCCGCCGGAGCCCCGCGCCAACGAGGTAGCCCCGCGCCGCGCCGCCCCTTGCCCGGTTCGGTTTTTTTAAAATCGTTCCGGTTTATTTTTTTTGAAGTTTCGATTTTTTTTTCAAAACCCTAGATCGGTTTTCGTTTTTTTCCGATTTTGTTATTTAGCGAGCGTTCGCCGGACCGTTCGTCTTAACGAACGCGATCACCGGTTATTCTCGGTTAACGAACGTCCGTTCGTATAACCGTTCGTCGTTTTTCTTTTTCGTCGGATTTATTCCGCGATTTTCTGATCGCGATATAGATTCGATCTTCTTTCTAGTTTATCTTCTCGCTCGTTTATCGGAATCAGGTGATTCAAGCGCCTGGAGTTTCGTTTCGAAACCGCCGTTCCGACTAATCAACTTAAACAAGATTTTGCTACTGTAAAATTTGACCTAGTTTCAAATTGCTAGAACCGAGTTGTTTTCTTCCGCAGTTTGTTTTTCGTTGCTTTGTTCGGTTCGCTTTCTCTTTGCAACCGGAGTTCTTAAGTTGAACTTTCTGGTTCGATCTTTTGTTCGAGTTTTACCTGTGCATTAGATGAGTACTTATTGTATGCTTGTTGTTTGTCTGCGATAGATCACCCGGAGTGCGCCGCCTGTTATTTCGAAGCTCTAGGTTTCGCGGATCCTCAGCAAGGCAAGTAACACTTTGATCATACCTTCTCATTGCCTAGTTTTTATTGCATTAGACCAATCCTCACACATGGCATGATCAGGATCTAATTAAACTGTGGGATGGGAAGTAGTTGAGGTAGTACCTATTACCCGTTTTACTTATGAAACCTTTGGGAGTTACCTCTACGTTTGCTTATTACGCCATGCTATGCTAGTAGACGTGGATTGGGTGAGTGATATCCATGACAGATGTGAGTATTTGTTAATTAATGGTTTTATCTAAGGTGGCAACTTAAATACACATCTGGGTGGATTGAGGCACCTAGTTTCTATCAGGACTTGCCTGTTTTTCTTTGGACCGCCACCCAGGCTCAAAGGGATCATAAGATCATTCATGCTAGTAACTTCCGTGTGCAGCCACAAGCCATTATGGGCTCTGGCATAGCTAACTAAGTCATGCGAACTCTTACAGTGGTAGACTAGCTGATGTAGGGGTTGTAGGTTGGTACGGTCTATCACAACGTAAGGTGTGAGTGCTTCTGAAAGACTATGTCTCGGTCATCCGTCTCTCAAACATCATGCAGTGCGAGAAACCAACGGAGGCGATCGAGTCTTGTGGGGAAAAGTGCGCAAACCTCTGCAGAGTGTACAATCTGATCATGATTAGCCGTGTCCCCGGTTATGGACATCTTGAGTATCTAGTACTTGAATATCATGTGAATCTCATCATGTTACTTCTAATTAATATTGTTGGGTTTTAATTGTTCACTTAATTGGGATCGGAATGCTGTCAACCATTCTCGATGTTTCAACCACCATGATAGTTAAATAAAATCTATTCCTTTGCAGTAGGGAAAAGTTGGCTTTATGCAAAACTGTAACCATAGAGCTTTTCCACCAGCCATATATGCATGTAGTATAGGCTTATCATTCATTACTCTCTATGTGTTACATTGCCAGCATATTCCATGTGCTGACCCATTTTCGGGCTGCAACTTTCATGTTGCAGACTTTTCAGACGACGAGTAAGGTGCCTTTAGGTCGTGGTTCTATACTCAGTGATGCCGTTGGAGTTGATGGACTCACTTATCTTCCAAGTCTTCCGCTGCTATCATTATTAGATGGCCTTAAGCCATATTTATTGTAATAAGATCTCTTTGAGATACCGATGTAATAAGTGTGTGATTGCTACTCTGTTATAAATCCTTCGAAGTATTGTGTGGTGTCAGCATTACTGATCCAGGGATGACACCGGAGCACAGAGACTTGACCATCTGAGGTCGGGTCGCTACAGAGATGGTATCAGAGCACACGCTGACTGTAGGACACGACCACTAAGTTAAAGCCATAGATCACTATTCTCCTCTCAATTTCTAACTCCTCATCTTTTCTACTCTTTTAGGATGACGGACGCGAAGATCAAGTACGCTCAACCGGATGAAGGCACACCTTTTGGATTTCACTTGAAGGAAGTCACTAAGTACCTAAACATTGGACTACCAAGTTTCACCGGGACCTTCAACGCCACTCTGCCTGAAGAGGAGTGCTGGAAGATTCCAGCTCACGTTCCGGGAAGGACATTCGCGCCAATCACGAAGCCCATAGATAGTGTTTTCAGTGCACCAACCTAGAGTCTGGGAAAGAGCATGGCAGCTCATATCACCATGGGACGCATTGGAGAAGTTTATCAAGAAGACTTCAAGGACACTATCTACCAGATTTGCGGACGCCGCGATGAACAATGGGAGATAGTCAGCACCAAGAAGGATAGATCCATTGCAGCTTTCATCTAGGAGTTAAACCAGCACATTCGACGCCAAGAGAACCAGATGTGCAATGATATGATAGAGTTGAAGAATGCGAAGGCAAGGATCATCGAGCTAGAAGGAGAACTGAAGGGTACACGCAAGGACTACATGGACGAGATCGTAGCTCTAGCAAGGCACAATGTCGATCTTAAGCAGGAGATTGAAGAACTCAAGGAGAGGTTAGCATCCAAGAAGGAAGACAAGTACGTCGCATGTCCGGACAACTACATCATCATCGACGACACTGATTCGGATCCAAGTGAACCCGACTTTGAAGACGAAGCTGGAGCAGACATCATGGAGTCTTCCACCGATTCAAATTTCTAGATGACCACCCAATATTAGTAGTATTTCCCCCATGTATACATTATAGTTCGAGCACTTTTGCGATAGTTCTAGACCGTTTGTATGCCCTTGTTTGAATTGAATGAAGTGATTTTGTGTGCATTTGTCTCATGAGCATTTGGGTAGTGTTTTCTCCTTAGACCCCACTCTATTCTTAATTCTCATCTTTTCTAAACCCTCAGATGCCTCCGAGACGTGACAATGGATTCCCACCGGAGCTCACCCAGTTGCTCCAACTTCGTTACATAACTGTTCACCATACGTGCATGCTACGAGACTTGCAAACCTCAACACAAGTATTTCTCAATTTCACAATTACTCAACTAGCACGACTCTAATATCACCACCTTTATATCGCAAAACTATTGCAAGGAATCAAACATATCATATTCAGTGATCTACAAGTTTTATGTAGGATTTTATGACTAACCATGTGAATGACCAATTCCTGTCATCTCTCTAAACAGATATAAGTGAAGCAAGAGAGTTTAATTCTTTCTACAAAATATATGCCCACGCTCTAACAAATATAAGTGAATCAAAAGAGCATTCTACAAATGGCGGTTTTTCTATGTGAAGAGAAACAGGCAATCCAAACTTCAATTGATATAAGCGAAGCAGATGAAGCATTCTATAAAGCCATACTCAAAAGATTTAAGTGAAGTGCAATGAGTATTCTATAAATCAACCAAGGACTATCTCATACCAGCATGGTGCATAAAAGAAAAATGAAAACTAAATGCAAAAGACGCTCCAAGATTTGCACATATCGCATGAACGAAACGAATCCGAAAACATACTGATACTTGTTGAAGAAAGAGGGGATGCCTTCCGGGGCATCCCCAAGCTTAGACGCTTGAGTCTCCTTGAATATTTACTTGGGGTGCCTTGGTCATCCCCAATCTTGAGCTCTTGCCTCTCCTCCTTTTCCTCATATCGAGACCTTCTCGATCATTGAACACTTCATCCACACAAAACTTCAACAGAAAACTCGGTAAGATCCGTTAGTATAATAAAGCAAATCACTACTCTAAGTACTGTTGCAAACCGATTCATATTTTGTATTTGCATTATGTCTACTGTAATATAACTTTTCCATGGCTTAATCCACTGATAGAAATTGATAGTTTCATCAAAACAAGCAAATTATGCATCAAAAACGGAATCTGTCTAAAATAGAACAGTCTGTAACAATCTGAACATTAACCATACTTCTGGTACTTGAAAAATTCTGCCAAAAAAATAAAAAATTCATATATAAAGACAGTTCAAAAAGAATCAGTACTGTTTGACGTTCCAGTAAAAAAATTAAAATTCGCGCACTACAGCCAAAGTTTCTGTCCTGCACCGTACAAACCAACAAGCATTGTAAACATCCTAAAGGCAAACCTTGGCACATTATTTTTTATAATACAATGGAGTTGTACAAGGGTAATTATTTTTGTTGAAAAGTTTCTGTAATCAAGATTCACAAAGTTTCCGTGAGCATGAACAAAGCTCAACGCTAGCTCCTACTTCAACAATCCTTGTCTCTCTCACTTTCACTTTCCTTTTTGAAAAGTTTTAGGTTCCCCTCTTTATTTTTTTGTTTTTAAACTATAAGAAAGCACTCAACAGAAATAAATGACTCTCTAAAACTTCCGGGTTGTCTCCCTGGCAGCGCTGTCTTTAAAGCCATTAAGCTAGGCATATAGTGCTCAAGTAATGGATACCCCCGGATCCCAAGGTATATCAAAGCCAATTTTAATTAGAAATAATTTGCATTTAGTAGTGAGCACAAAGCAACATATATCAAGCAATGACGAAGTCTAACTCTCTTCCTATGCATCGGCATGTCAGACAAGAACAATTCATGCACATCAAGTAAAGGCCAATACATAGCATAAGCAGTTTCTTGCAATTTTATCGTGTGGGAAACATAGAGAGGTGGAGATATAGTTCCTCTCTCATAATAATTGCAAGTAGGAGCAGCAAGCACATGCCTATTATATTCATCAAAATCATCATGTGCAACGGTAAAAGGCAACCCATCAATATAATCCTTAATAAGTGCAAACTTCTCCGATATAGTGTAGTCGGGAGAATTCAAAAAGATAATAGGACTATCATGCGTGGATGCAATAGCAACAATTTCATGTTTAACATAAGGAACTATAGCAAGTTCATCTCCATAAGCATAATTCATATTGGCATCTTGGCCACAAGCATAGCTAGCATCATCAAAAAGGGATATTTCAAGAGAATCAACGGGATCATAACAGACATCATAGCAATCATCCTTCGGTAAGCACGAACGGAAATTAAACAATGTATGAGTTGAAGAGTTACTCTCATTAGTAGGTGGGCACGGGTAGCTAATCCGCTATTCCTCCTTTTGCTCTTCGCTCTCCTCATCATCTTTTTCATCCAATGATCTCACAGTTTCATCAATTTATTCTTCCATAGACTCCTGCAAAATATTAGTCTCTTCTTGGACAGTGGAGGAGTCCTCAATATATGGTTTAACATAGGCATTAGAAGCATAATTATCATAATAGTATTCAAGTATGGCAAAATTATCAGATTTGTAAAAGAGTAGCATCATACTTTTCAATCAAAGAAGCAATTTCATAAGCACCCTTAAAAGCAACAAATTCTTCAATTTGTTGAACATCATAGTAATTATAAACACCCTTAGCATACGAAGATACGATTCCATTATCACTAAACAAACATTGGTAGGTAAGGTGTTTCTTAGGGTCTTCAGAACAACAAGTAAAATCATATATTTCACATAAATTTCAAGCATAACATTGCAAACGATGAATTTGATCCAGTAAAAGCTTCCCTTTTTGAGATATGCGGTGTCGCACATAAAAAGCATGCTCATCTAAAGATTTTCCATCAAGTAAGATAGTTGGGGTTTCAGCACGAGCACATAGGGATCAAAGATGATCCAAGTAAAAAGCTTCAGGAGTGTGATAGATTTTGAGTGGTTCTTCAACCATTGGTATAATAGGTACAACTATTTTTTTGGTATTTTGCGTTTCCTACCCATAACTAAAGATAGAAAACAAGAGCACAAAATAAAAACTACTTAGTGATAAAGCAAACAAGCACACGCAAGAATATTCACCCCACGTTATTGCTCCCTGGAAACGGCTCCAGAAAAAGGTCTTGATAACCCACAAGTATAGGGGATCAATTGTAGCCTCTTTCGATAAGTAAGAGTGTTGAACCCAACAAGGATCTAAAGGTAGAACAAATATTCCCTCAAGTTCTATCGACCACCGATACAACTCTACGCACGCTTAACGTTCGCTTTACCTAGAATAAGTATGAAACTAGAAGTACTTTGTAGGTGTTGTTGGATAGGTTTGCAAGATAATAAAGAGCGTGTAAATAAAAAGTAGGGGCTGTTTAGATAAATACGCAATAAAGTAAATATAGCGAGTGTGGAAAAGTGGTGGTAGGAGTTGTGAAATTGTCCCTAAGCAATTGACTACGTTACTAGACCAATAACAAGTTTTATGTGGGAGAGGCCACTGCTAGCATGTCATCCATGACTTGGAATTCTATGCACTTATGATTGGAACTATTAGCAAGAATCCACAACTACTAACGTTCATTAAGGTAAAACCCCAACCATAGCATTAAGATATATTGGTCCCCCTTCAATCCCGTATGCATCAATTTCTATGTTCGTAGAAGCTTCTGTCACTCTTGCCATCCAATACATAGTCCTGTCAACATACAACTAACCCTATGGTGTGATCCACACGCGCGCTCATATGATGGGCACCAATGGACAGCAACATAACCACAAGAAAATTAAATCAATCATAGAAATTCATCAACCACCGATAGGACAACGAAAATCTACTCAGACATCATAGGATGGCAACACATCATTGGATAATAATATGAAGCATAAAGCACCATGTTCAAGTAGAGGGTACAGCGGGTTGCGGGAGAGTGGACTGCTGTAGATAGAGGGGGGAAGGTGATGGAGATGTTGGTGAAGATGGCGTAGGTGTTGGTGTAGATCGCGGTGATGATGATGGCCCCGACGGCGTTCCGGCGCCACCGGAAGCGAGGGGGAGAGAGCCCCCCTCCTTCTTCTTCTTCCTTGAATCCCTAGATGGGAGAAGGGTTTCCCCTCTAGTCCATGGTCTCCATGGCGTGGGAGGGGCGAGAGCCCCTCCGAGATTGGATATGTCTCTCTGTCTCTCTCTTTTTCTGCATTCTGGTAATTTGCCCTTTTACCGTTTCTTATATATCCGGAGATCCGTAACTCCGATTGGATTGAAACCTTCGCCAAGATTTCTTTTTCTGAAAATTAGCTTTCTTGCGCCCAGAGAAGAGCAGCAACTGCCTTACGAGGGGCCCACGAGGGTCAGGGGCGCGCCCCCTGCCTCGTGGCCACCTCGGGCACCGTCTCGCGTTGATTCTTCTTCCCATATTTTCCAAATATTCAAAAAATATTCTCCGTCCGTTTTTATTCCGTTTGGATTCTGTTTGATATGGGGTTTCTGCGAAACATAAAATATGCAACAAACAGGGACTGGCACTGGGCACTGGATCAATATGTTAGTCCCAAAATTAGTATAAAAAGTTGCCAAAAGTATATGAAAGTTGTATAATATTGGCATGGAACAATAAAAAATTATAGATACGACGAAGACGTATCAGAGAAGCATAGCAACGAGCGGGGAGAGTGTGTCCACGTACCCTCGTAGACCGAAAGTGAAAGCATTTAGTAACACGGTTGATGTAGTAGAACGTCTTCATGATCCAACCGATCTAAGTACCGAACGTACGGCACCTCCGTGTTCAGCACACGTTCAGCACGATGACATCCCTTGAGCTCTTGATCCAGTAGAAGGTCGAGGGAGAGTTCTGTTAGCACGACGGCATGGCGACGGTGTTGGTGATGTGATCCGCGCAGGGCTTCACCTAAGCACTGCGACAATATGACCAAGGTGGTAAACTGTGGAGGGGGGCACCGCACACAGCTAAGAAATAACTGTTGTGTATTTGGGGTGCCCCCTCCCCACGTATATAAAGGAGGGAGGAGGAGGAGGCCGGCCCAAGGGGGGGCACCAAGAGGGGGGAGTCCTACTAGGACTCCGTTCCTAGTAGGATTCGGCCCCCCTCCTTCCATCTAACGGAGAGTGAAAGGGGAAGGGAGAGAGAGGGAGAAGGAAAGAGGGGGTCTGCGCCCCCTCCTCTTGTCCAATTCGGATTGGGGCAAAGGGAGGCGCGCGCCACCTATGTGGCCTGCCTCCTCTCCTCCACTATGGCCCAATAGGCCCAATAACTTTCCCGGGGGGTTCCGGTACTAAGGAAAATCCCTGATCTTCTTCGGAACCATTCCGGTGTCCGTATATAACCTTCCAATATATCAATCTTTACCTCTCGACCATTTCGAGACTCCTCGTCATGTCTGTGATCTCATCCGGGACTCCGAACAAACTTCAGTCACCAAAACACATAACTCATAATACAAATCGTCATTGAACGTTAAGCGTGCGGACCCTACGGGGTCGAGAACTATGTAGACATGACCGAGACACATCTCCGGTCAATAACCAATAGCGGAACCTGGATGCTCATATTGGCTCCTGCATATTCTACGAAGATCTTTATCGGTCAAACCGCATAACAACATACACCATTCCCTTTGTCATCAGTATGTTACTTGCTCGAGATTTGATCATCGGTATCACCATACCTAGTTCAATCTCGTTACCGGCAAGTCTCTTTACTCGTTCCATAATGCATCATACCAAAACTAACTCATTAATCACATTGCTTGCAAGGCTTATAGTGATGTGCATTGCCGAGAGGGCGAAAAGATACCTCTCTGATACACGGAGTGACAAATCCTAATCTCGATCTATGCCAACTCAACAAACACCTTCGGAGACACCTGTAGAGCATCCTTATAATCACCCAGTTATGTTGTCACGTTTGATAGCACACAAGGTGTTCCTCTGGTATTTGGGAGTTGCATAATCTCATAGTCAGAGGAACATGTATAAGTCATGAAGAAAGCAATAGCAATAAAACTAAACGATCATAATGCTGATCTAACGGATGGGTCTTGTCCGTCACATCATTCTCTAATGATGTGATCCCGTTGATCAAATGACAACACATGTCTATGGTCAGGAAACTTAACCATCTTTGATTGACGAGCTAGTCAAGTAGAGGCATACTAGGGATACTCTGTTTGTCTATGTATTCACACATGTACTAAGTTTCCGGTTAATACAATTCTAGCATGAATAATAAACATTTATCATGATATAAGGAAATATAAATAACAACTTTATTTGTGCCTCTAGAGCATATTTCCTTCAGCTCCCACTTGCACTAGAGTCAATAACCTAGTTCACATCGTCATGTGATTTAACACCAATAGTTCACATCTTTATGTGATTAGTTCACATCGCCATGTGACTAACACCAAAAGGGTTTACTAGAGTCAATAATATAGTTCACATCGCTATCTGATTAATACCCAAAGAGTACTAAGGTGTGATCATGGTTTGCTTGTGAGAGAAGTTTAGTCAATGGGTCTGTCACATACAGAGCCGTATGTATTTTGCAAATATTCTATGTCTACAATGCTCTGCATGGAGCTACTCTAGATAATTGCTCCCACTTTCAATATGTATCCAGATTGTGACTCAGGGTCATCCGGATCGGTGTAAAAGCTTGCATCACCGTAACTCGTTACGACGAACTCTTTATCACCTCCATAAATGAGAATTATTTCCATAGTCTTCTAAGGATAATTTTGACCACTGTCCAGTGATCTACTCCTGGATCACTATTGTACCCCTTTGCCAAACTCATGGAAAGGTACACAATAGGTCTGGTATATAACATGTCATACTTTATAGAACCTATGGCTGAGGCATAGGGAATGACTTTCATTCTCTCTCTATCTTCTGTCGTGGTCGAGTTTTGAGTCTTACACAACTTCATACCTTACAACTCATGCAAGAACTCGTTCTTTGACTGATCCATTTTGAACTCCTTTGAAATCTTATCAAGGTATGTACTCATCAAAAGTCTTACCAAGCGTCTTGATCTATCTCTATAGATCTCGATGCCCAATATGTAAGCAGCTTCACCGAGGTCTTTCTTTGAAAAACTCCTTTCAAACACTCCTTTATGCTTTCCAGAAAATTCTACATCATTTCCGATCAACAATATGTCATTCACATATACTTATTAGAAAGGCTATAGTGCTCCCACTCACTTTCTTGTAAATACAGGCTTCACCACAAGTCTGTATAAAACCATATGCTTTGATCACCTTATCAAAGCGTATATTCCAACTCCGAGATGCTTGCACCAGTCCATAGATGGATCGCTGGAGTTTGCACACTTTGTTAGCACCTTTAGGATCGACAAAACCTTTTGGTTGCATCATATACAACTCTTCTTTAAGAAATCCATTAAGGAATGCAGTTTTGACATCCATTTGCCAGATTTCATAAATGTGGCAATCGCTAACATGATTCGGACAGACTTAAGCATCACTACGAGTGAGAAAATCTCATCGTAGTCAACACCTTGAACTTGTCAAAAACCTTTTGCGACAATTCAAGCTTTGTAGATAGTAATACTACTATCAGCGTCCGTCTTACTCTTGAAGATGCATTTATTCTCAATGGCTCGTCGATCATCGGGCAAGTCAATCAAAGTCCATACTTTGTTCTCATATATGGATCCTATCTCAGATTTCATGGCCTCAAGCTATTTATCAGAATCTGGGCTCATCATCGCTTCGTCATAGTTCGTAGGTTCGTCATGGTCTAGTAACATGACCTCCAGAACAGGATTACCGTACCAATCTGATGCAGAATGTGCTCTGGTTGACCTACGAGGTTCGGTAGTAACTTGATCTCAAGTTTTATGATCATCATCATTAGCTTCCTCTCTAGTTGGTGTAGGCATCACCGGAACTGATTTCTGTGATGAACTACTTTCCAATTTGGGAGAAGGTACAACTACCTCATCAAGTTCTACTTTCCTCCCACTCACTTCTTTCGAGAGAAACTCCTTCTCTAGAAAGGATCCATTCTTAGCAACAAAGATCTTGCCTTCGGATCTGTGATTGTAAGTGCATCTAGTGCCCCTTAGTAATTTTGGTGTATTGAAGACTTATAGGTTAAGGGACTGATGCGTTAGTGAGTGTACACAGGTCTATAAGTCAATGAGGAGTTTGATATTTACAGAGAAAGTCGACCCCTAAAAATGAAGTTCTTTGACTGAAGACTTTGGATTTCTGAAGACTTTCTGAAGACTTAGAAAGTGAAGAAATTGGTGTGACCTTGAAGACTTGGTATTCATTTGAGGAACATGAAGCGTGAAGAATTTTGTTTTCATAGTTTCATTTTCTCTTTCTTGAGTCATAGGAAACACCGTACTGTTAAAGGGGGTCGAGGAAATACTAAGGAAAAAATTCCAAGTGATGCTCAACTCAAAATCCTACACCTACCAGTCCCTTCGAGTGAAGCCATTGGAAATCTCATACAGTTCAGTCAATTTCTTCAGTGAAAGAGTCGAAGTTCTTCTGGTCTCTGAGGAATTTGTTCTGACTGAGGAGTTCGGAATTCGCCAGTGCGGATTGCCTACAAGTGAGGAACATGATAGCCCTGAGGAATCTGAGCCTCAAATATTCGAGCGTTGCTGTGCTGCATGCCAGCTGTCCCAAAATATCTACCCACCTAACGGTCATATCATTGAATGGCATTTATGTATTATCATGTCGGGCTATTCCCTAGGCTATAAATAGCCGCCCTCTACAACCACTAGCTGGTTGGATGCTCCGAGAGAACTGACACTTGTCATTTGAGAGCATCCCATCCTCCGAGGACTTTGAGCGAAAATCATCAAGTGAGGAAAACCCAAACCCAAACACCTACAAACCCAAAGTGATTGAGCATCACTGTAGAGATTGATCCTGCGTGGATCTGACGCTTGTTACCTTTGAAGACTGTGCATCTTCCAGACGGTTAGGCGTCATGGTCTAGAGCATCCAAGAGGAAATTGTGGATCGTCGAGTGACCGAGTTTGTGAAGGTTTGGAAGTCACCTGAAGACTTACGATGAGTTATTGGGCGATGCCTGTGTGACCTTAGCTCAAGGAGAATACGGTGAGGACTGTGTGTCCGGGACTGTGTGTCCTCAGGTTTAAATACCTAGCTGCTCCAACCTGACATACAACTATCACAGCAGTTGGAACTGGTCTACCAAATCATTGTCTTCACCAAGCCTACTCGTTCTATTTCCTCAACTCTTTCATTTTCTCATTACTGTGTTGTTTGCTTGTTCATATCTGTTTGAATACTTTGACTGAAGACTTTCTCAATTTCCCCAGTTCAATTTCTTCAGTCTGTTTGTCTTCATCCTGTGCTTACACTTCCTGTACTCTCTATCTATTTTCATTTCATCATGATGTCCATGTTTATGTTATGTCATGTATGCATCCGAGTACTTATTCTGCTGCAAGTAGTTCTTCACTTAGGAATTTCCACACCCTGAAATTCCTCAGTGAAGAGTTCATAAAAATCACCTATTCACCCCCCTCTAGTCGACTTAACGCACTTTCAATTGGTATCAGAGCAAGTTACTCCCTTGTTCTGTGTGATTTTGGTTTAACCGCCTGGAGTTTTAGTTATGTCGACCGCAGGTATGATCAAGGTCTCTGCAGGGTGTCCTACCTTCGATGGTACGGACTACCCCTACTCGAAGAATAAGATGTGAATGCATCTTGAGGCAATTGATAACGATCTCTGGTATGTTGCGGAAAATGGTGTTCCCTCGGTCAGACCTTTTGCGAATGCTGCTGATGTGATGAGATTCAAGCAACTCGATTCGCAAGCGAAGAACATCATATGTGGCCATCTGAGTAAAGGGCAGTATGGCAGAGTGAGTGCTTTGGAAACTGCTAAGTTTATCTGGGATAGGCTGTCCAAAGTGAATGAAGTAGTCTCGACACAGCGTGACTCTTGTGTTGACGTTCTTCGCAATCTCTTCAACCACTTCAAAAGACTCGGCAATGAAAATGTTCAACAAACCTTCGATCGCTTCACTGACATCTCAAATGAGCTTCAAGCACTTGGTGCTATAGACATCACCGATCATGAGGTGGTGAAGAAATTGCTGTGATCGCTTGATTCCTCATTTGATACTCTGGCACTGATGATACAAGAACGTGGAGATTACAAGTCACTTGATCCCTCTGATATCCTCGAGAGGCTAAACACTCATGAGTTCCAGCTTGCTGAAAAGAGAGATCTCTATGGTTCGAGCTATGGCAGATCACGTTCCCTGAAGGCCAAGGCAGTCTCTGAATCTGAAGGTGAAGATTCTGGTAGTAGCCTTGGTGATCCTGAAGAACTGAGCTAGGAGCTAGCATTGCTCGTGAAGAAATTTTAGAAGTTCTCAAGACGTGGTCGTTTTGGAAAAACCTCAAGGAGTAATGATTCCTCATCCAGTGATTACAAGAAGAGGATATGCCACAAATGCAAGAAACCCGGTCACTACATTCAAGATTGTCCTCGGTGGGAAAAGGAATCAAAGAAGAAGAAATACAAGTATTACAATTCTGATGACTCAAAGAAGAAGAAGAAATCTTCAAAGTATTCATCGTCAAAATCCTCGAAGTCTTCGTCTCAAAAGAAGAGCATCTCTAAGAAGGCTCGAACATTCATTGGCAAGGAAATGGACTCTGAAGCTGAATCTGAGGAACATGAGGAAGAGGAGGCATCTGAGGAATCAGAATCTGGTGTGGCGAGCCTAGCCCTCGCTACTGCGTTCGTCAGGAAGTCCATCTTCAACACAGAAGAAAATGGCTTCTACAACAAGGCTGATGACAACGATGATGACTACGCTCCCACCTATTTCTTCATGGCAAAGGGTGCCAAGGTACTCAAATATCCCTCCTCCGAATCAAGTGAGGATGAATCTGATGAAAACCTCAAGCCTAGCTACTCTAAACTTGCTAAGATTGCTCTGGAACAACAAAAGGCTTTTGAAAAGGTTCAAAACATGCTAGACAGAAGTGATGATATGTTGGGTGAAGAAATGGATCGCACTAAAACCTTGACTGAAAATCTTCAGAGACTTCAGTCTAACTTTGACAACCTTCAAAGTCATCATAACACTCTCTTATCTGATCATGAGAAGCTTTCTTATGAACTTCTTTAAAGAAAGCAAGATCTTGAAAAGCTAAGGGTGAGTTATGAAGATCTTCAGAAGGAGCGTGATTCATTACTTGCTCAACAAATCAGTGCTGCCCAGGAAGAATTTATTACTCCATGTTTGAAGTGCATTGAACGTGAAACTGCTAATTCTTCACCTGAATGTTCAAATGCTTCTATGTTACAAATTCTTCAACTATCTCTGCTATTACTAGTTCCTCATCTGAGGACATTGCTAGTATCACTGATGATGTAGGGCTGAAGGAATTGTACATGACAGGCATGTACAAAAGCCTCAAAGGGCATCAAGCTCTTTGTGATGTGCTTAAAAAGCAGATCCTCAACAGGAACAATAGGAAAGAGGGTATTGCCTTTCAGAGGAATATCAATGCCGTGGGACATACTAGAAGCCTGAGCAGTATCCCAAAACCTCATGGGTTGCTGCAAAGGGACCTCCAGTAGATCCATCTACTTTATCTGGCTTTACATGTGAATCTCCTCATTCTTCTGATGAGACATTTGACTCCAACTATAAACTGTTCAAAAATCAGAATGGTGAAGAATTTGCTAGATATGTTGGCACTAACTGCAGGAATGGTTCCCCTATGAAGAAAATCTGGGTTCCCAAAAGGTGTCTTGTAAGTCTTGAGGTCAATGTCATCATGACACCACCTGTGAAGGATAGGAACCCCAGATCAAATTCTTCATATGGATCCAAGTCCTCATACGGACCAAATTCCTCACGCGGATCAAAATACTCAAAAGGATCAAAGTCCTCATATGAACATCATTGTGCTAACCCTTCTGTTTCACAGGGAAGATTTAAGGGCTATGAATATGAGCATTATTCTTCTAACCATTATGTTCATAAAACCTCGAAGAATTTCTCTGCTTATTCATATGCTTACCCTAACTCCTATTATGTGAAACGAAGTGGACTGGCTTCTATGCCACCGTTCTCTTATGGAACTCGCAGAATGATGAACTCTTTGCCACCCCTTCAGATGTGGGTGGTGAAGAAAAAGGACTAATCTCTTATGCAGGGTCAGGTCTCCAGACGTGCTTAAAATGTCTAAAGAATTTGTTGGAGACCTAAAAATGCCTAAAAGGATGCAGGCCAATCATGAAGAAATGAATTCTCATTTATCACATCCTCATACTGCTTTATCTGTTTTATTGCTTGATGAAATTGATCTGATGAATTGATGTCATATTCTTCGCTGAGGAAGTATATGATTTCATAAGTTGCACTAATTCATCTGCAATATTATCTACCCAAAGCCACTGAGTGTGTTCTTGATAGTGGATGTACGAATTACATGACTGGTGACAAGAATCTCTTGATGGACATTCCCTTATCTCCATCGCATCTGAAGCATATCATCTTCACTGACAAAGGCAAAAGCAAGGTATTGGGTCTTGGTAAGGTTGCGATCACAAAGGATCGACACATGGACAAAGTCATGCTTGCCGAGTCCTTAGGATACAACCTCATGTCAATCTCAATGCTTTGTGATCTTGATATGGTTGTTATCTTTGGCAAGTATCGTTGTGTTGTGATCATGGAAGCTGACAATTCCAAAGTCTTCGAAGGCTTTAGGAGAGGAGATCTGTATATTGTTGATTTCTCTATAGGACCGCAACCAGCTATATGTCTACTTGCAAAAGCTTTAGAAGGCTGGCTATGGCATCGACGACTAGGTCATGCTAGCATGATGAATCTGCACACGCTCGCGAAGAAGAAGCATGTCATTGGCATTGAGAATGTCAAATTCCTCAAGGATCACTTGTGCGGAGCCTGTGAAGCTGGAAAGATGACAAAGGCCAGGCATTCAGCGAAGACTATCATGACTACCACTCGATCATTCGAATTGCTTCACATGGATCTCTTTGGTCCTAACCATTATTCTGCACCCACTAATGAAGCATCTCTATATGGCTTTGTTATTGTTGATGATTACTCTCGATACACATGGGTGCATATAGTCACTTACAAACATGAGGTGCAGGAAGTCTTCAAACGATTTTTCTCGAGGGCTTCAACCAACTTTGGTGTGAAGATCAAGCACATCAGAAGTGACAGTGGAACTGAGTTCAAGAATTCTGGTCTTGATGACTATCTTGATGAACTTGGTATTACTCATGAGTTATCTGCTCCTTATACTCCTCAGCAGAATGGCGTCGTGGAGCGCAAAAACAGGACTCTTGTTGAGATGGCTCGCACTATGCTTGATGAATACAAGACGCCTCGTCATTTCTAGATTGAGGCAATTAACACTGTGTGCCACATCATCAACAGGGTATATCTTCACAAATTCTTCCAGAAGACTGCATATGAATTCCTCACTGACAAGAAACCAAATGTGAGTTATTTCAAAGTCCTTGGTGCTAAATGTTGGATTAGAGATCCTCATCACAATTCTAAATTTGCACCGAAAGCACATGAAGGTTTTATGCTTGGTTACGGAAAGGACTCGCACACCTACAGAGTCTTCAACACCGTTCACCACAAGGTTGTTGAAACTGTAGATGTGCGGTTCGATGAAACCAATGGCTTGGAAAGAGAGCACCTACCTCCTGTGCTAGATGAAAAATCACCTAAGGAATCCATCAAGTTCAAGGCTACTGAGGATGTCACTCCTATTGAAGAATCTGCTGAAGAAGTCATTCCAGATCGTGAAGAACGTCATGCTGATGCACCTGAGGAAAATGATGCTGAAGCAAATGCTGATCAAATTCCTCAATGACAACCAGCTCATCCTCGCGTTGCAAATGAAGTGTAGATTGAGAAAATCATCAGCGACATCAACATTCCAGGTCCTCTCACACGCTCAAGAGCTTCACATTTATCTAACTTTTTTGGGTACTTTGCTTTTGTCTCTATCTCAGAGCACACTAAGGTATATGAAGCATTTCTGGAGCCTAAATGGATTCAAGCTATGCAAGAGGACTTACACCAATTCGAGCTCAGCAACGTCTAGGAACTGGTCAAACGTACAGATCCTCGCAAGCACAATATCATTGGCACAAAGTGGATTTACCGCAACAAGCAAGATGAAAATGGCCTTGTGGTGAGGAATAAGGCACGACTTGTAGCTCAAGGCTACACACAGGCTGAAGGAATTGATTTCAATGAAACTTTTGCACCTGTTGCTAGACTTGAGGCTATTCGCATATTACTTGCTTATGCTAACCATCATGATATCAATTTATATCAAATGGATGTGAAAAGTGCATTCCTCAATGGTAAGCTTGAGGAAGAAGTATATGTTGCTCAACCCCCAGGTTTTGAAGATCCAAAGCATCCCGACAAAGTCTTCAGACTCAATAAGGCCCTCTATGGCCTCAAGCAGGCCCCTTGGGCGTGGTATGATACTTTGAAGGAATTCCTCATGGATGATGAATTTGCCTATATGATGAGTGAAGAATATCAAATGTCTATGATGGGAGAATTGAAATTCTTCTTGGGTCTTCAAATTCATCAACAACGCAATGGCATATTCATATCTCAGGAGAAATACCTCAAGGATGTACTGAGGAAATTCGGCATGCAAGATTGCAAAGGGGTCAAAATTCCTATGCCCAAAAATGGCCATCTATGCACTGATGAAAATGGTATTGACTTCGATCAAAAGGTATACCACTCCATGATTGGTTCTTTATTGTATTTATGTGCATCTAGGCCAGATATTATGCTTAGTGTTTGCATGTGTGCCCGATTTCAAGCTACACTAAAGGAATCACACCATAAGGTTGTGAAACATATTTTTTGATATCTAGCTCACACACCAACACTTGGATTATGGTATCCCAAGGGATCAGCTTTTGATCTCATTGGATATTTAGACTTTGACTATGTTGGTGATCGTGTGGACTGCAAGTCATAATCAGGCACATGCCATTTCCTCGGACGATCTTTGGTCTATTGGTCCTCGAAGAAACAGAACTGCGTATCACTGTCTACTGCTGGAGCTGAGTACATTGCTGCTGGTTCTTGTTGTGCTCAATTGTTGTGGATGAAGCAAACTCTCAAGGACTACGGTGTCAACATGAAGAATGTGCCTCTCTACTGTGACAATGAGAGTGCCATCAAAATTGCTCATAACCCAGTTCAGCACTCGAAGACAAAACACATACAGATTCATCATCATTTTCTTTGTGATCATGTGTGAAAGGGCGACATCTCTATTGAGACTGAAGATCAGCTAGCCGATATCTTCACAAAGCCCTTGGATGAGAAGAGATTTAGCAAGTTGAGGTGTGAGCTAAATATCCTAGAATCTTTGAATGTTCTTTGAAAAGAACACACACCCTAACACTTATGCAAAATTGATGACTTAGATGTGCAACACGTGAAGAAACATTTTTTTTCAATAAATGAAGACTAACACTCTAAGTGTGAAGAAATTAACGAAGAATTTGATTCTCAGAGCCCTACGACAATTATACGCGGTGTCTGAAATCATCATTCTTATACGGTGGGTCACGCCACCACCAAAAGTTGAAAATCTTCAATTTGAGTTTTTCCTCGTTTTTGAGATTCCTCAGTTGTTCAATTTCTTCAACTTTGCAATGTCTTCACTCTTTACGTTGTTGTTCTTCATTGGCTATATATATGGGAGCATCTCTATAATGTAATAAGATGATCCAACGGAGGGATTGTCAAAATATGCATCTATGTGCCCTCGGCAAAAATAATAAGCATTTTAGCTCAATGCGACATAAATATATGCTGAACTATTTGTTTTTTGTCCAGGACACATATAGTCGTACTTTTTTAATCCCTCGGCTGGATCATGTTATATTATAGGTGTGTTGGTTCAGTATTGTTTTGAGAATTTTTGAGAACTTTTGCACCGTTGAAACCGTTAACTAGTTCTGTGGCAACCACTTGTAGAAAATCCTACTCCTATATATTAAAATAGTTATCTGCATCACGATTAGCCTATATAAGGGCGATGAGGTGTTCCCGAACCGGTGCGTCCCGATAAAAAAAGCAGTCCACCCATCAACCCACGCCCACGATCTTGTCCCGCACGACCGGCCTCCATCCATGCTCGATACCCACGCACCGCCGCCGCCCTGGGTCCCACGGCGCCGCCGCCGGTCCGCGGATCCCACGGCGCCGCCGCCGGCGTGGATCTCTGCGCGACGCCGCGAACCACCACATACAGCGCGTCCGTCCCTAACCTCCCGTTTCTCCCCATCTCTCCCCACCACCACCTTCCTGCGCCACCGGCTGCGCATCACCGCCGCCACGGTCCACCCGCACCAACCACCCAGGAGCTCCTGCCGACGACCACGACCCATCGTTGCGCCTCACCCAGCTACCCCCTGCGGTCGTGGTCCGTCCCAACATCAAGCCGGCGAGATCCCTGCAACCAACCCCCTTCTCCCCTGCTCCAGCAGGTGGAGAAGTTCACGACGACCTTGCGAGGAGGCGGCAAGAACGACGGCCATGAGCAAAGCTCCTCCCGGCAGCTGTGGCTCGTCCACGAGCGTACTCTCAAACCCCGGAGGCGGCAGATTGTCCATGGTCACCATGGTTTCCGCTGGGCAATGCTATGCGCCGTCAACGCCGTTCGTTGCCTGCCGAGGCACTAGCAATCACGCACCGGCTGCTTCTGGGTACCGCCATGCGTGACTTGAGCACGATCTTGCACGGTGGTACGGTGGTGCGTTGCTGCCATTGAAGGCCGGCTAGATTGCCTGCGCGTGGATATTAGAGAACTAAAAGCAAGCGGTAGCATTCAGTATTGGTTTGTACGCCTGCAACTTGTAAGTTGTAACTAGCTAATGCTTTTTCAGGGAATGCTCAAATTTTTCTAGCAGTGTCTTTTTCTATATAAAAACCACTAGTAGTCAAATCGCTACTCATTGTGTATGTATGTTAGATGATCGCACTTGCTCTCTTGTATTACTAAAGAACAGAACCCTCCTAGAAGTTCAGATAGTGAGCCGAGTGAAATACAGACAACAACAAAAAAATAGTGCCTGCTCTCATTCTTTATGTTTCCAGTGGGGTTCCTACGAGTGTGTGGACCACCAATATTTTGTTAAAAATAATAACTTGACAGTGCAGATGCTAGGAAGTTCAATTTTTTTGCCAAAAATTAACTCGACAAGTTCAGTAGACAAAAAAACTTAGGGGAACTCTCTAGCGATATACATTTTCCTGTAGAAAGTTCGATGTTTAAAAACACATAAGTTTTTTTAAGAAGAAAAGGGCAGCGCCCCTGTTCCATTTCATTGCAGAAACGAAACAAAGTGTCCAGAACCAGACACAGTTATTACATGTGAAAGCGCGCACGACAGCCAGCAGGCATGCTGCCACAGTATTTCCAGCTACGTCGCAAAAGCTACGGCGACGCACAACTAACTTACTAGAAACAGAAAACAAATCCCCAAGGAACTACGAAACTGACTACTAACAAATCTGCATTACACTCTGCTGGAAAAGGATAAAAAAAACACCAAGAACTCGGAATCCACTTTATGAAATCTCTATAAAAAAATTGTGCACTTCAAAAAGTTTATAAAAAATGAAATTTCCTTCTTTAAAAAATCCTAAAAGTTCAAATTTAAATAGCAGAGCGGTTTAATATATATTACAAAACTAGGACTTCCCCTATTACTAATGAATAACACCAAGAACTCTGAATTAAAAAATAGAGTGTGGCGCTCTCTCTCTCTCTCTCTCTCTCTCTCTCTCTCTTAACATTTTTATCGTAAAGAACAATCTAGATTCAAACTATAGTATCACTAGAGAGTTCAAATTCTATCATTCTTTCTCTGCGAAGTTCAAATTAAAACAACACAGAAAGTCAAAGGATATTAAAACCTAGGATTTAGAAGCTCAAAAAAACAAAAAAACAAAAAACAAAAACAATGTCATTTTTGGCACCAATACTAAAGATTAAAACTAGGAAGTTCAATTTCAAAAAATAGAGTAGCTAAATGTATATAAAAAACTCATGATTTCTCGTTACTAGAGAATAAAACCAAGAAGTTCAATTGGAAAAAGCGGAGAAGTTTCATATTTATTTAAAAAAACACATTTTCCTAGTTACTAAAGAATTAAACCAATAAGTTCAATTTCAAATAACGAAGAAGTTCGATGTTTCTAAAAACTCTCCAATTTTCACATTTATAGAAATACACAATAAAGTTCAAATAAAAAGGCTAGGGTGGTTCAATGTTTATAAAAAACTAAGATATTTTCGCGTAACCGGGAGAAGTTTAGATTGATAACTGTGAGAAGTCCACGTCTACACGGTGTGCATTTTGTGTGAAAAAATAGAGTGGAAAAGCAAAGGCTAAAAGGTTTTTTTTTTTGCAAGAAGTTCAAGTGCTCGGCCCGAGAAAGTTCAAAAATTCTTGTGAGAGAGGTTGAACAAAAATACGTGACAGAAGTTCAAGGTGAAAACAACGAGAAGTTCAATACTGAAAGGAATGCATTTCAGGTGAGGATAAAAGTATAGAAAAATAAAAGCTTAAAAGTTTTGTTGAAAGAAGTTCAAGTGCACTGTCCGGGGGAGTTCAAAAATTCTTGCGAGAGAGGTTCACCTTGTATCTCCATGTTCAAAACACAAAAAAGAATTTGTTTTTTTTTGTGTTTGAAAATAATTCTCTTAGATTTAAAAACGGAGCGGCTCGGTGTCTCTCAAAAAGTAGGATTGTTTCCATTACTAAAAGAAACAAAACATGAAGTCCAAATGAAAAACATGGAGAAGTTCGATGATTATAGAAAACCTAGATTTTCCTCGTTATTAAAGAATGGAAACAAAAAGTTCAAAAATTAAATAATAAGAAGTTCAACTTTTAATAATAGAACGCTTCAAAATTTCATAAAAAGATTAAGAAATAAAAGCAGGAAGTCCAAATGAAAAAGATGTAGAAGTCGATGATTATATAAAACTCAAATTTTCCTCGTTATTAAAGAATAGAAACAAGAAGTTCAAAAATTAAATAACAAGAAGTTCAACTTTTAATAATAGAGCGCTTCTAAATTTCATAAAAAGATTAAGAAATAAACCAGGAAGTCCATATTGAAAAGATGGAGAAGTTCGATGATTATAGAAAACTCAGAGTTTCCTCGTTATTAAAGAATGGAAACAAAAAGTTCAGCTTTTAAAAATAGAGCGCTTCAAAATTCGTAAAAAAGTATTAAGAAATTCATATTAATATTTATTAAAAACTCAGATATTTTCATGTAACTGAGAGAAGTTCACATTGATAACTTCCAGAAGTTCGCGTACTACACGGTGTGCATTTTGTATGAAAAAAAATTAAAAAAACAAAGGCTAAAGTTTTGTTGTTATAAGTTCAAGTTCTCCGTTGAAGAAAGTTAAAAAAATTATTGTGAGAGAGGTTTGTACAAAAGGAATATCATTTGTGTAACACGGACGAACGGATGAGAAAAATTACAAACGAAAATACGCCACAGAAGTTCAATGTGAAAACAGCAAGAAGTTCGACTACTATAGTGAATGAATTTTAGATGGAAAACTTTTAAATCGTCGCGAGTATGAAAACAACGATCAACACGGGTAAGTTATGTGCTTACAACAGCTTTCCACCGGTATATCACTTGCTCAATTCCGGTGAGTAGATGGAGAGCTATGAGCAGTGGATGGAGAGCTACGAGCAAAAAAATCACGTGAAAAACAGAGTGAAGTTCAGGTACACGCGCCGAGAAGTTCAGGTTCTTCACGCTGTGCATTTTCAAAGAATCTGTTTCGCGATAAAGGCAGAACGAATGATCTCGCCGTTTTCGAAATTACATGAAAACGACTAGGAATCAGGGAAAACCATCAACATGAAAATGTTTCGCATTTTCGGTAGCTTTTCAATGGTATATTATTTGCCTCATTCCGATAAAGTTTGTAGAAATTATGGAGAAAATATGTTTTTATCCATTTTCAAAATTGACTTAAAACAGTAAGGAATTGGGAGAAACAATACATACAAAAAAAATCGCATTTGTTCAAGCTTTCCAGTGCCATATCATTTGCTGCATTCGGACGTACGGTTAAAAAACTAGCTTGAGAATACGAACTCGGTGAAACTTGTATCGTTTTCTAAATTACTTTTAAACCGTTCATAATTAGAAAAACTTTTAACATGAAAAGGTAGCGCATTTTCATATGTGTAACACTGACGAAATGGATGAGAAAATTACAAACGAAAATATGTCACAGAAGTTCAACGTGAAAACAGCAGGAAGTTCACTAACTACACTGAATGAATTTCAGATGAAAAACTTTTAAAACTGTCGCGTGTATGAAAAAAATGATCAAAACGGGAAAGTTGCGTGTTTACGGCAGCTTTCCATCGGTATATCACTTGCTCAATTCCGGTGAGTGTTCCAGTGAGTGGATGGAGAGCTGAGAGCAAAAACTCCCGTGAAAAACAGAGTGAAGTTCAAGCACACACGCTGAGAAGTTCAAGTTCTTCACGTGGTGCATTTTTGAAGAATCTGTTTCGCGATAAAGGCAGAATGCATGATCTCGTCGTTTTCAAAATTACTTGAAAACGGCCTGGATTCAGAGAAAACCATCAACATGAAAAAGTTTCAAATTTTCCATAGCTTTTCAGCGGTATATTATTTGCCCCATTCCGATAAAGTTTGTAGAAATTACGGCAAAAATACGTTCTTAGCCATTTTCAAAACACACATAAAACTGTAATGAATTAGGAGAAACAATACATACAAAAAAAAGTTTCGCATTTCTTCAAACTTTCCAACGCCATATCATTTGCTGCATTTGTACGTATGTTTAAAAAAGAGAGAAGTGCATATTACACCCCTCAACTCTAGGCCTAGTCTAATATACACCCCCAACTTCAATACCATCTACTTTACACCCCCAACTCTCAAAACCGTCTAGAATTCAACCCTCCTCTCACTGTTGACCGGTTTTGACCCAGTTGACCGGTTTTGACCTGTTGACTGGGTGAACGGTATCTAAAAAATAATTTCTTTTTTAACAGGAAAACAGTAAATTAAAAAAAAAGTTAGAGATAAAATTCAACAAATAGTTTTGATTTTTTACCAGGTGAACAATAATTTTTTTTATTTTTTTTCAAAAAATCCAAGTTATTTTTGCATGGAAGAACTTTCAATGTATGATGTCCGTGCCAATTTTCAGCTTGTTTGGACATTTGAGTGGTCTCTCAACAAAAAAAGATCAACCTGAACAGTGCACGAACAGTTAACTGTTTCACAGACATCACATTTGTCTTTTTTGCTGAGAGCTACTCAGATCTCTGAACAAGCTAAAAATTGGAACGGACATCACGCACTCAAACACCGTCCATGCAAAAATAATTAAGTTTTTTTTGCTATATATATATATATATATATATATATATATATATATATATATATATTGGAATTACTGTTCATTCGGTAAAAATATCTAAATTGAAAAAATGAAATTTATTTCTAGAATTTGTATTTCAATTTTTTTGAATTTACTGTTCACCCAGTGAAAAAATAATTTTTTTATTTTTGCTTTTTTCCAATTTATTTTAAATTTACTGTTCACCCAATCAAAGGTCAAAACCGGTTAACGGGGAGAGGAGGGTTGGATTCTGGCCAGTTTTGAGAATTGGGGGGGGGGTGTAAACTAGACGGTATTGAAGTTGGAGGGTGTATATTAGACTAGGGCTAGAGTTGAGGGGTGTAATACACACTTCTCTCTTTAAAAAATTAGCTCGAAAATACGAACTCGGTGGAACTTGTATCATTTTCTAAATTACTTTTAAATCGTTCAAAATTAGAAAGCTCTTTTAACATGAAAAAGTAGCGCATTTTCATATGCTTTCCAACGCAATATTATTTGCCTCAATTGGATTAGCCGTTTAGAAATGACATCGAAAATACGAACTCGGGTGTTCCGTTTGCGAAATTCTACGATTTTCCGAATTACTCTTTAACCGTAGGGAATTAGAGAAAACTTTCAACATGTGGAAGGAGCGGTTTTGCAGCAGCTTTCCAATGCCATATTATTTGCCTCATTCCGATAAATGGTTTAAAAATGCGATTGAAAATACGATTCACGCTTTTTGTATGAAGAAAAAACGGTTTTCAAAACTGCTCTTAAACCGCTTACATTTTGCCAAAAATTTAACTTGGTTCATGGTACTGATGTCCATAGCTTTCCAACAGTATATCACAGGCCCCGTTTGGGCGATGTTGGCGGAAGTTCAACCTAGCACTGGAAGAAGTTCAGGTCGAACAACTGAGGTAGTAAAATTGCAAAAAACGCAATTTCATCATGAGTGGAGAGCAAAATCCGCCAACGAGTGAGATTCCTATTTAAAACCGGTGTTTAGTTGCTAAAAAACGTTCCTAGATTACACTAACATCATATAGAACACAACTAAACAGAATAATTCGCGGGGGAAGCCACGGTTGCGAAGATAGCCCGAAGGTCGGGTTCGTACAAAGGGAAGTCCAGGCGCGTTACCGAGGCAGTTCAGGTTGTGATCAGAATATTATTCTGATCCCGTGATCAGAATAGTGTTTGTTTGTGTGTGTGTGTGTGTGTGTGTGTGTGTGTGTGTGTGTGTGTATGAGTTTATGTCCTCTACAGCATTCACTTATTGCTATTTCTTCAAGTTGCTTTTTCTGCTAAGTGAATGTGATCAGACCCTTCCCCCTCTATGCTAAACTCAACCCAGTCTATTCACAAATTCTTCATATGCGTTCTATTTGAAACTCGTTTAAAATCTTCACTGTGTCCTTGTCAGCTAAAGAATTTGTGAACGAAACTTTAAAAATATCTTATCTGAATTGTCGGCTTTTGCCGCTCAAACCGTTCCACGATACATTATTCTATTCACCCACGATCTTACACGATCACCACCTCTCAGTACGTGGGTGACACTTGTCATGCGAATGAAAAGGGTCAGGGGCACGTTCGTCCAATTTCCTCAAACGAGTAGTTTTTCACTTCAGCTATAAATACCCCCTTCCCTTCCTCACTTTGTTTTTACTCCGCCCGATCTCACTCTCTGACTCGAGCTCTCAAACCCTAGCGCCGCCGCTACTTACATCGTCGCCGGTGAGGAAGAGCTTCACTGCCTCGACCTCGTTGCCGTCGTACTCGCGTCGGCCGCGGATTTCTTCACTCCGCCGCCGCCGTAGCTGTCTTCCTCTGCCAAGTTAGGGCGTGGAAGATCTGAACCGATGAGCTTCAAATCTACACTTCCCAGTTCGTCGTGTTCTTCGTCAAGGGTAATTAAAAGTTACTTTTACTGCCCTTGTTGATTCTGATGTTTTCTACAAAATCTTCAAAAGGTGTTTATTCTTCAAATCTTCACACACTAAACACCTCACATATCATCTGTTCTTGATCTGTTTCCCTAAGCAACATTTTTCTTCAAGATTCCTCAATTGTGTTGATTTTTAATTTGTACAACTCTGGAACCTAAGACAAAAATGCTTAGTGAAATTCCTCAAGACTCATCTGGTCAAATTCCTCAAACTTGTTCTTTTTGGAAAAACTTCTGAGAATGCATATGACCTCTCCAAAATTCCTCGCAACTATATTCCGTTCACAGGTACACATGTCCGCTGCTGAATCTCTAGGTTCTCATCAACTTAACTCATTTGCAGTGTTCCTCAAAGAAAAGTTGCACACCTCTTCAAAGAATTTTGTTGTTCATATTCCTCAGTTGAAGAAAATGGCTGATGATAACCCACAAGTATAGGGGATCGCAACAGTTTTTGAGGGTAGAGTATTCAACCCAAATTTATTGATTCGACACAAGGGGAGCCAAAGAATATTCTCAAGTATTGGCAGTTGAGCCGTCAATTCAACCACACCTGGATAACTTAGTATCTGCAGCAAAGTATTTAGTAGCAAAGTAATATGGAAGTAACGGTAACGGTAGGAAAAGTAATATTTTTGGGTTTTGTAGTGATTTCAATGGTAGCAACGGAAAAGTAAATAAGCGAAGAACAATATGTGAAAAGCTCGTAGGCATTGGATCGGTGATGGAGAATTATGCCGGATGTGGTTCATCATGTAACAGTCATAACATAGGGTGACAGAGAACTAGCTCCAATTCATCAATGTAATGTAGGCATGTATTTCGAATATAGTCACACGTGCTTACGGAAAAGAACTTGCATGACATCTTTTGTCCTACCCTCCCGTGGCAGCGGGGTCCTAATGGAAACTAAGGGATATTAAGGCCTCCTTTTAATAGAGTATCGGAACAAAGCATTAGCACATAGTGAATACATGAACTCCTCAAACTATGGTCATCACCGGGAGTGGTCCCGGTTATTATCACTTCAGGGTTGCCGGATCATAACACATAGTAGGTGACTATAGACTTGCAGGATAGGATCAAGAACTCACATATATTCATGAAAACATAATAGGTTCAGATCTAAAATCATGGCACTCGGGCCCTAGTGACAAGCATTAAGCATAGCAAAGTCATAGCAACATCAATCTCAAAACATAGTGGATACTAGGGATCAAACCCTAACAAAACTAACCCGATTACATGATAGATCTCATCCAACCCATCACTGTCCAGCAATCCTATGATGGAATTACTCACGCACGGCGGTGAGCATCATGAAATTGGTGATGGAGGATGGTTAATGATGACGACAACGACGAATCCCCCTCTCCGGAGCCCCAAACGGACTCCAGATCAGCCTCCTGAGAGGTTTTACGGCTTGGCGGCGGCTACGTATCGTAAAACGCGATGAATCCTTCTCTCTGATTTTTTTCTCCCCAAAAGTGAATATATGGAGTTGAAGTTGAGGTCGGTGGAGCGTCAGGGGGCCCACGAGATAGGGGGTGCGTCCTAGGGAGGCAGGTGCGCCCCCACCCTTGTGGGTAGGGTGTGGGCCCCCTGATGTGGGCTTTTCTTCTGGTATTTTTCTTATTTTCCAAATGGATGTTCCGTGGAGTTTCAGGTCATTCCGAGAACTTTTGTTTCTACACATAAATAACACCATGGAAAGTCTGCTGAAAACAGCGTCAGTCCGGGTTAGTTCCATTCAAATCATGCAAGTTAGAGTCCAAAACAAGGGCAAAGGTGTTTGGAAAATTAGATACGACGGAGACGTATCAACTCCCCCAAGCTTAAACCTTTGCTTGTCCTCAAGCAATTCAGTTGATAAACTGAAAGTGATAAAGAAAAACTTTCACAAACTCTGTTTGTTCTTGTTGTTGTAAATATGTAAAGCCAGCATTCAAGTTTTCAGCAAAGATTATGACTAACCACATTCACAATAACTCTTAGGTCTCATGTTTACTCATATCAATGGCATAATCAACTAGCGAGCAATAATAATAAATCTCGGATGACAACACTTTCTCAAAACAGTCATGATATGATATAACAAGATGGTATCTTGCTAGCCCTTTCTGAGACCGCAAAACATAAGTGCAGAGCACCTTTAAAGATCAAGGACTGACTAGACATTATTATGCATGGTAAAAGAGATCCAATCATAGTCATACCCAATATAAATTAATAGTAATGGATGCAAATGACAGCTCACTCTCCAGCTAATGCTTTTTAATAAGAGGGTGATGACTCAACATAAAAGTAAATAGATGGGCCCTTCGCAGAGGGAAGCAGGGATCTGTAGAGGTGCCAGAGCTCGGTTTTGAAATAGAGATAAATAATATTTTGAGCGGCATACTTTTATTGTCAACATAACAACCAAGAAATGGCGATATCTTCCATGCTACACACATTATAGGCGGTTCCCAAACAGAATGGCAAAGTTTATACTCCCCCTCCACCAACAAGCATCAATCCATGGCTGGCTCGAAACAACGAGTGCCTCCAACAAGCAACAGTCCCAGGGGGAGTTTTGTTTGCAATTATTTTTGATTTAGTTTGCATAAAGCATGAGACTGGGCATCCCGGTGACCATCCATTTTCTCGTGAGTGAGAAGCGGAGTCCACTCCTCTTGAGAATAACCCGCCTAGCATGGAAGATAAGGGCAACCCTAGTTGATACATGAGCTATTCGAGCATACAAAACAGAATGTTTATTTGAAGGTTTAGAGTTTGGCACATACAAATTTACTTGGAACGGCAGGTAGATACCGCATATAGGAAGGTATAGACTCATATGGAATAACTTTGGGGTTTAAGGGATTGGATGCACAAGCAGTATTCCTGCTTAGTACAAGTGAAGGCTAGCAAAAGACTGGGAAGCGACCAACTAGAGAGCGACAACAGTCATGAACATGCATTAAAATTAATAAACATTGAGTACAAGCATGAGTAGGATATAATCCACCATGAACATAAATATCATGAAGGCTATGTTGATTTGTTTTTAACTACATGTGTGAACATGTGCCAAGTCGAGTCACTTAAATCATTCAAAGGAGGATACCACCCCACTATACCACATCACAACCATTTTAATAGCATGTTGGCACGCAAGGTAAAACATTATAACTCATAGCTAATCAATCATGGCGCAATCAACTATGATCTCTAATTGTCATTGCAAACATGTCCATTCACAATAGGCTGAATTAGGAACGATGAACTAATCATATTTACAAAAACAAGAGAGGTAGAGTTCATACCAGCTTTTCTCATCTCAGTCAGTCCATCATATATCGTCATAATTGCCTTTCACTTGCACGACCGAACGATGTGAATAATAATAGGAGTGTATGTGCATTGGACTAAGCTGGAATCTGCGAGCATTCAATAAACAAGAGAAGACAAGGCAATATGGGCTCTTGGTTAAATCAACAATAATGCATATAAGAGCCACTTCAACAATTTAATCATGATCTTCTCCTATCGACCCCCAAAGAAAAGAAAAGAAATAAAACTATTTACACGGGAAAGCTCCCAACAAGCAAAAAGAAGAACGGGAAATCTTTTTGGAGTTTTCTTTTTAATTACTACTACTACAGCAAGAAAGTAAACTAGCTAGAAGCTATTACTATTTTTTTGTTTTTCTTAAGATTTATCAAACACACAAGAAGAAAGCAGGAAAAGGAAAATAAACTAGCATGTATATTACAGTGAAAAAGTATGAGCACCGACATCTAGCAATGAGTGTGTGAACATGAATGTAATGTCGGTGGGAAATACGTACTCCCCCAAGCTTACGCTTTTGGCCTAAGTTTGTTCATTGCCACGGATGGCCTGGTGGATATCCGTAGTTGTAGCCGGGGTCGTACTGAGATGCAGCGGCTATCGCCTGGCTCCGCCCTCCTCTCGTACTCATCTGCCTCCTCTCTGGTAATAACATATCTTCCTTTTGCCTGATAATCACAGAAGGCAGGAGCAGGGAGAGTAATACGGACAACACGACGTTTGTCAAAGATTAAGCGATACCGGAGAGGTGATTCATTCCTCTCGACAAACTGGTGGTGGACCATAGCATTATACTCTAAATAAGTAGGAGGCAACTCAATATCATCCTCACGAACGTCCACACCAAGAAAATCAGCTAAGCGGGTTGCATAAATTCCACCAAAGAAATCTCCATTAAATATATTATGATGCAACCTACGTGCAACAATGGCTCCCAAATTATAAGATTTGTCTCCTAACATGGCACTCCTAAGAATACTAAGGTCAGGGACACACATATGACATGCTTCATCTTTACCATTTATGCACCTACCTATGAAGAGAGAAAAATAATGTATAGAAGGAAAATGAATGCTCCCTATAGTAGCTTGTGCTATATCTCTAGATTCCCCCATAGTTATACTAGCAAGAAAATTTCTAAATTCAGATTTGCGAGGTTCACTAGCACTACCCCATTGTGGAAGTTTGAAAGCAGCGGTAAAATCCTCTAAGTCCATAGTATAAGATTTTTCATAAAGGTCAAACAGGACACTTGGAGAATTACGTGAAGATGAAAATTCAAACCTCCTCACAAAGGAACTAGTGAGATAGTGGTACTGGCGGCATTTGTCTGCCTCAAAGCTCACAAGATCAGTGTTACGCAAATATGCGTTAAATTCTTCCTTGATTCCCGCTCGATCCATAAAGTTCTATGAAGGCCATTCACAAGGCCGCACTGGAGCGTCCCTTGGTGGCTCATCGTCCGCATCACGCATTGCAAGCCTGGGTCCTTGCTTCCTTCAAGAACCACCTTGGAACATTTTCCTAAGCATATTTCTTCCTCTGAAAAATTTCTAAAATTTTTAGTAACTTCAAACAAAAGTGAACCAAGCTCAACAAAATTGATAGCAACTACTCCTACAAGTGCCTAGATCCTATATCATGCATTAGAACTACTTGGAACCATATAAATTTGACATGCAAGCTCAAGAACATGGTCACCTAGGCAACACAAATTTGCAATGAATAGAGCACTAGAACAAAAACTAATTGGATCAATGGAGGAGTCACATACCAAGGAACAATCTCCCCAAGTAGTTTTGTGAGAGGTGCTTTGAGCAAGGAGATCGAAAATCGCAGCAAAATGAGCTAGAACTCGTGCTTGAGCTGGATATTGGTGTTTGTGGGAGAAAGAAGAAGTGTGTGGGTGTAGGAATAAGTGGAGGGGGGCCACCATGGGCCCACAAGGCAGGGGCATGCCCGGGGGGGGGGGGGGGGGGTAGGGCGCGCCCTCCACCCTCGTGGCCAGGTGCCAGCTCCCCCTGTTGTGTTCTCAGTGCCAGATATTCTCAAATATTCCAGAAAAAATCATATTTCAATTTCAGGGCATTTGGAGAACTTTTATTTTCGGGGTATTTTTATATTGCACGGATAAATCAGAAAACAGACAGAAAATACTATTTTTTACTTTATTTCAACTAAATAACAGAAAGTAGAGAGAGGGTACAGAAGGTTGTGCCTTCTAGTTTCATCCATCTCATGTTCATCAAAAGGAATCCACTAACAAGGTTGATCAAGTCTTGTTAACAAACTCATTCCGAATAACATGGAACCGGAGAAATTTCGAATAACACTATGTTACCTCAACGGGGATATGCACATCCCCTATAATAAGAATATCATATTTCTTCTTGACAGTTGGAAGAGGAAATTCAAAAACCTCCTAATATAATCGATGGAATTTTTCCAATAGACTTGATACTATGGACTTGAGGTTGTTTCCTCGGAAAGTGTACCGTATGCTCATTACCATTAACATGAAAAGTGACATTGTCTTTGTTGCAATCAATAACAGCTCCTGCAGTATTCAGAAAAGGTCTTCCAAGAATAATAGACATACTATCGTCCTAGGGAATATCAAGACTAACAAAGTTCGTTAAAATAGTAACGTTTGCAACCACAATAGGCACATCCTCACAAATACCGACAGGTATAGCAGTTGATTTATCAGCCATTTGCAAAGATATTTCAGTAGGTGTCAAGTTATTCAAATCAAGTCTACGATATAAAGAGAGAGGCATAACACTAACACCGGCTCCAAGATCACATAAAGCAGTTTTAACATAGTTTCTTTTAATGGAGCATGGTATAGTGGGTACTCCTGGATCTCCAAGTTTCTTTGGTATTCCACCCTTAAAAGTATAATTAGCAAGCATGGTGGAAATTTCAGCTTCTGGTATTGTTCTTTTATTTGTAACAATATCTTTCATACACTTAGCATAAGGATTCATTTTGAGCATATCAGGCAATCGCATACGCAAAAAGATAGGTCTAATCATTTCAGCAAAGCGCTCAAAATCCTCATCATCCTTTTTCTTGGATGGTTTGGGAGGAAAAGGCATGGGTTTCTGAACCCAAGGTTCCTTTTCTTTACCATGTTTCCTAGCAACAAAGTTTCTCTTATCATAACGTTGATTCTTTGATTGTGGGTTATCAAGATCAACAGCAGGTTCAATTTCTACATCATTATCATTACTAGGTTGAGCATCATCATTAGCATTTTCATTAGGTTCATGTTCATTACCAGATTGTGTTTCAGCATTAGAAATAGAAATATCATATGGATTCTCAGGAGGTTCAGCAATAGGTTCACTAGAAGCATGCAAAGTCCTATCATTTTCCTTTTTCTTCTTTTTAGAAGGACTTGGTGCATCTATATTATTTCTCTGAGAATCTTGCTCAATTCTCTTAGGGCGGCCTTCAGGATACAAAGGTTCCTGAGTCATTCTACCAGTTCTAGTAGCCACTCTAACCGCATAATCATTTTTCTTACTATTCATTTCATTGATCAAATCATTCTGAGCTTTAAGTACTTGTTCTACTTGAGTGGTAACCATAGAAGCATGTTTAGTAATGAGTTTAAGTTCACCTTTAACTCTAGACATATAATCACCCAAGTGTTCAAGCATATCGGAATTGTATTTCAATTGTCTACCAAAATAAGCATTGAAGTTTTCTTGTTTGACAATAAAATTATCAAACTCTTCTAAGCATTGTCTAGCAGACTTATAGTGAGGAATATCACCTTCATCAAATCTATAGAGAGAATTTACCTTTACTACCTGTGTCGGGTTATCAAGACCATGAGGTTCTTCAATAGGTAATGGATTAAGATCATATGTTTCTTCAACAGGCGGTAGATTAAGACCGTGTATTTCTTCAATAGGAGGTAAATTCTTAACATCTTCAGCTTTAATACCTTTTTCTTTCATAGATTTCTTTGCCTCTTGCATGTCTTCAGGACTGAGAAATAGAACACCTCTCTTCTTCGGAGTTGGTTTAGGAATAGGCTCAGGAATTGGCTCAGGAGTTGGCTCAGGAAGTGTCCAATTATTTTCATTTGTCAACATATTATTCAATAGAATTTCAGCTTCATCCGGTGTTCTTTCCCTGAAAATAGAACCAGCACAACTATCCAAGTAATCTCTGGAAGCATCGGTTAGTCCATTGTAAAAGATATCAAGTATTTCATTTTTCTTAAGAGGATGATCAGGCAAAGCATTAAGTAACTTGAGAAGCCTCCCCCAAGCTTGTGGGAGACTCTCTTCTTCAATTTGCACAAAATTATATATATCCCTCAAAGCAGCTTGTTTCTTATGAACAGGGAAATATTTAGCAGAGAAGTAATAAATCATATCCTGGGGACTACGCACACAACCAGGATCAAGAGAATTAAACCATATCTTAGCATCACCCTTTAATGAGAACGGAAATATTTTAAGGATATAAAGATAGCGAGATCCCTCATCATTAGTGAATAGGGTGGCTGTCGGATCACGGGTTCCGGCAGACCCTTAAGGTTCGAACTCTGGGGTGCGCGCGGAGATCGTGCCCTCTACCTCTCCGTCTCGCAAGCATCTTAACTACTAGAAGAACAACACAAGAGACACAGGGTTTATACTAGTTCGGGCCACCATTGTGGTGTAATACCCTACTCCAGTGTGGTGGGTGGATTGCCTCTTGAGCTGATGAGGAAGAACAGTACAAGGAAGAACAGCCTCGCGAGGGTCTGTTCTTGGCTAGGGGATGAACTGCTAGGGGAGTTCGATCGCCCTTCTCTCTCTCTCTAGATGCTGGATTGGATCAGATTCCCTCTACTGGTTGCTAGCCCATTCCAATCTGCCTCTACCCTGGGGGTGGCTACTCCTATTTATAGGCAAAGGCCCTGGGCCTCTTCCCAAATATTGAGTGGGAAGGGCGCCAACAATTGGCCAATTTGAAGAGGAACATCTAGTACACTTATCCTGACTAAAGTTGGTCTTCGCCTGCCAAAGGCCCTGTGGTGACGCTGTCCTGGGCTCCATGGTGACCTCCTTCCCACCGTTGGACTGGTCTTGGTCTCGTTCCACCGAAATGGGTGCCTTTGCTTGATCCTCTTGCCTGCGCTTGCCCCCTTTGAACCAAAGAGGAAAGGGAGACGCTGCGCGGGCTGGCGCCCGCCTGGCACCCTTGGTCATCATGGCTTGCATCATGGGCACCTCGTGAGGTACCCGCCTTGATCTCTCCGCCTCCTCGCGAGCCAGCCTAAGGAGGCCGCGCCTGAGGTAGCGCCATGTCGCCCGCCTCGCGAGGCTTGGCCCCTCGCGAGGGTCCTGAGCCTTGTGTTGATGAAGATGGGACACGCTGGGCCCCCATTTGAGCCACGCCGCAGGTCGCGGGCAGGCAAGTCTGGGGACCCCCGTTCCCAGAACACCGACAGTAGCCCCCGGGCCCAAGGTGCGCACGGACTTGGCCGTGCCGAGAGGCGAAAGGGCAAGGGCGAAGCGCCGCGGGCCCTAACAGCCTGCGGCCTCGGGCGCTGCATGGCGGTTGATTGGACGTGGGCGGCACTGTTTACCCACGCTCCCTTATTCTGCGCCGCGCTAGGTTGCCCCACAGTTGTACACAGCCGCCCCCTTTTCCTGTTGCTTGACTGTCTCCTGCTCTTCCTCCCCCCGAACTCTGACCCTTGCTTCCAATCCCATCTCGCATCTCCTCTCTTCCGCCCGCCGCTATGGCTCCAAAGAAAGAGAAGGGAAAGAAGCCTGTGGATCCATCTTGCCCGCCGCCGCCGGTGGCGCCTGCTGTCGGCCGCTCAATCATACTCAACCTGGAATGCCTGGGCAAGCTCAGTCCGGCTCTGGCCACCGCCTTCAACGACTGTGGGAGGACGACGGCTTGGCCCACGTGTCACTTCCCCACCGATAGGATAATCACCAAGGTCCATTACTTCGCCGACGCCTTGTGGGCGGGTTTGGTGCCTCCCTTCTCCGATTTCTTCAACGCCATCCTCAATCATTATCAGATCCACATGATGCATCTGGGTCCTGAGTCCATTGCCCTCCTTTCAGTCTTCGCTTTTGTTTGTGAGGCGATGGTAGGCATCCCTCCTTCTGTTGCCTCGCTGCGCCACTTCTTCTCCCTGCATCTTACTGACCCCACGCAATGCTCGGCATGCGTGAGCTTTGTAGCTTCGCTCGAGACCGCAGCCTCTGGTATCGACTTCAACCTCCCTCTGCCTTCAGCCGGGTTCCGCGAGCGGTGGTTGTATGTTGATGTCGGGGTGCCCAGCCCCCGGCTCGTGAAGCCGACATCGCCTGCTGTGCCCAACTCGGGCTGGGGTCAGGAGACGCTCGTGAGCCCCCGGCTCGCCTTCGTCTGGCACCGCTTTATGTCCTTGAAAAAGCTTGGCGTAACAGCACCCAAGGTGGTGAAGGAGTTCCTATTGCGCCGCATTGCCCCTCTCCAGCGCCATTCTCGTCGAATGTGGGCCTTCAGCGGCTGTGGCGACCGCATGAGGCTTCAGGAAGGAGACTTGACGCCCGAGGCGCTGAGGAAGGTGCTCTTGCTCCTGACAGGCAATCCCAACCCCGGCGGCATCCGGCAGGGCGGAACTCTGTTGTACCTCTGCCAGAACAGGGATGACTTTGTGAGGCAGATGCCCCCCTTTGATGAGTGGGGGTTGCGCCCTGCTGGCTTCCGAGGGCCTCGCGAGAACCCTGTGGCGGTGATTACCTCTCCGGTCGGCCCAGGCGAATCCTCCTCGAGTGATGATGCAGGGAGGCGGGAGACAGCGGGGGCCGAGAGGGCCGCTGATGATGTGATCGCATCTGGCGATGCTCTTGATGGGGCAGCTCATGAGGCCCGTGCTGTCGAGGCTGCGGGTGAGGCGCCGCCGCTTCCGATGCTTGAGGCCGAGGCTCCTGAGCCCCCGGCCGTGATCTCTGGCGAGGCAGCTGCCCGTGCGCATCAGGCATGTGTCCTCGACGCAAGTGGCCTTGGTACTCCGTCCTCTTCGCAGGCTGATTCCTGTGCATCTCTCCTGGGCCGTTTCCGTGTGGACTTCGAGGCCCTGGGCGACGACTTCCCCTGCCGCTTGCTGAAGCGCCGGAAGTACTTTGCTGTCGATGAGTAAGTCCTCTCCTTTTCTGTTCTCTATCCTGCTTGCCGCATCCGCTGATCCTTGCTCTGCAGGCCTCTCCCTACTGAGCTCAATGAAGCCGCCGAGTTGACGCCTTCCTTGACTTCGTCTCCTCCGCCACCCCTTGGTGCCTCAAGCTGCACTGCCCTTGTGGTTTGGGCGAGCGGCGCGGACCGTCACACAGCGCGTGGTGACTCTTCTGTTCCCGCGATCTCCTTCCGCGGGCCTTCCCTCGACATAGGCAGCCTGCCGTGGGCTTCCCATTTGGTCGCGGGCTGCGATTGGCAGAGGCTCCCCTCGGGCCCTCCTCCTGAGGGCAGGCCGGACTCAGGCCGGTCTTCTGATGCGGTGCGGCCAGCCGTCGTGCGGGCGCCAGCCCCCAGCCCCCTGCCCGGGGCTGGAGCAATGGTCCGAGGTCCTCGACGCCTGCTTGGAGCAGATGATGGCGTGGCAGATGTGCTTGAGCATGCTCGGGGGCGTCGTGCTCGTCGCCATGAGTTCCTCCGAAGGGCGAGTGGCGCCGTAGACCTGCTTGGGCAGGAGCTCGCTGAGGAAGACACGCACCTGGAAGCCGAGGGCTTGCGCCTGGCCGCAGAGCGGCGTGAGCTGGAGGCCGCCGCTACCCTCGCGCATTGTCGGCGCGACCTTGACGACGAAGGAGCGAAGGCGTCGCTGGAGGCTTCTCTGGCGGCTCAGTCTCAGGCCATTGAGGAAGCCTGAGGAGCAGACCGACGGCGAGAAGCAGCAGAAGAACGGGCTCGGGAGCTCTTGGCCCGGTGTCGCTCGTTGGAGGAGCAAGCGGAGCTGCGCGAGGCAGCCCTTGCAGCAATGGGGGTGGCTTCTGGCGACCCGGCTGAGCTTCAGAAGCGCGAGGAAGCATTGGTGCTGGAGGCCGCTGAACGCGCTCGCGAGCACGAGCATATGGAGACGAGGGAGCGCCTAGTGACGCAGGCGGAAGATGATGTCGCCGCGCGGGAAACGCGCGTCCTGGAGGAGGTTAGCCGTCGGGTGGCGACAGCGCGCCGAGGCCTCGAGCGTGAGTTCGAGGGGAAGCTGGGGATGATCCGAGTCAAAGCTGAGGGTAGAACCGCCGCCTTGAGGGCCCAACGGGACGAGGCGACGCGACGAGCGGACGCCTCCTGGGTCGCTCTTGAGGCAGCGCAGAAGGAGCTGGCCACCTCCCAGGCCGAGGTGCTCCGCCTTCGCCAACGTGTGGAAGAGGCTGTGGCCGTTGAGCGTCAGAATGCCGATGAGATACGCCAGCGGCAAGTCCTGGAGCACGAGCACGACCCCATGCTCACCAAGCTCAGGGAGAGGGCTAACATCGCCCTGGGCAACATCTGTGAGGCTGCCGTGGGCGAGCCGCACACAATTAACTATGCCGGCAACCTGCAGTTCTTCACCACCGTGGTGACACAGCTGGAGGCACGGTCGGTGAAAGCCGATAGGTTGGTGGAGGAGAGGAGCCACGCCCTGCTCGGGCGCGCCTTTTCCCACGTCTTCAGCCATCTTCGAAACATGGATCCCCACTTCGACTTCGACGCCGCCATCGCCCCAGTTCCCCAAGCCGTTCGAGGTGACCTGGCTGAATGGGTGGAGAGCAACGTAGATGCTCTCGTCCGGGCCTTCACTTCGGATGATGATGATGTGGTCGTGGCCGCCGACGAAGGTGGCGTGGTGGATGACCCCAACGCCGTCGATGGTGGCGCAGACGACGAAGGCGAGTCCAGCGATAGCTCGGGAGGCGCCCCCGAGGATGCATTGGGGGATTTGTCAGATTGACCATGTACTATCCTCGTCTTTTCACCCTGCATAGATAGAACTCAGGCGTTTGGCCTGACGGTTGTGAGAGCATTTTGGGAGGGGAAGCCCCTCATGTATGAACTCGTATCTAATGTATCTGCGGTGATTAAATCGTACGCGTGTCCAACGGTAGGCTGGTTCACCCTTGTTCCTCCTTGGCTCCAAAGCCGCCTGCTGGATGGCGTCGCGCCTCGGGTGCTTTCCAGTTGAAACCTCGGGAGGCGGGGTCGTTGCCGACAGGAAACCCCACAGGTGTGAGCTGTCTTCGCATGCTTAGGGCCTTTTCTCGAGCGAGACGTCTTCACAGGTATTCGCCCTCTTCACAGTCTCCGGGCCTTTTTCCGAGCGGGACGTCTTCACAGGCGTTTGCCTTCCTCACAGGCTCTGGGCCTTTTTCGAGCGAGACGTCTTCACAGGCGTTTGCCTTCTTCATAGGCTCCGAGCCTTCTCCCGAGCAAGATGGCTTCACAGGCGTTTGCCTCCTTCACAGGCTCAGGGCCTTCTCCCGAGCGAGACGGCTTCACAGGCGTTCGCCTTCTTCACAGGCTCAGGGCCTTCTCCCGAGCGAGATGGCTTCACAGGCATTCGCCTTCTTCACAGGCTCAGGGCCTTCTCCCGAGCGGGACGGCTTCACAGGCGTTCGCCTTCTTCACAGGCTCAGGCCCTTCTCCCGAGTGAGATGGCTTCACAGGCGTTCGCCTTCTTCACAGGCTCAGGGCCTTCTCCCGAGCGGGATGGCTTCACAGGCGTTCGCCTTCTTCACAGGCTCCGGGCCTTTCATGAGAAAACGGTCTCCGCAAGAACCAAAGGTCACCTCGCGAGGGAGCGACAGCGGCAGTCTGGGCCGTGCTCAAGCTAGGCCTGACCCGGCTCGCGAGGGGCTCGCGAGGGGAGGTAGCTGTGGTGAGGTGGTGACCAGAACACGGGAAACGATTCAAACAAGACCAAGCACCCCTTCCCCGAACGCACGCAAAGCTCAAATTCGAATTCAACTTAAATCGAGCGGGGGAAAAGGTTACAACCAAAGGAAGAAGGCAATGAAAGCAAACAAAAAGGCCGCGTCCGGCGCCTAATCTAGTCTTCGACGTCTTCTCACCAGCGCGGAGCTAAGTGCTGTCCACTGGGCGTGGGAGGGAGCCTCAGGGCCTGAGGCCGACACCCCTGAGACTCCGGGGCATGTACAACCCCACTCATTATTACGTGAGAGTGTCACGGGGCGGCAAGCTTCACAGGCACTGGGCATTCTTCATAGGAACCGGCCTTGCTTCATATCGCCAGACGAGGACCCCGCCTTGCGCCACACTCTAGTGCCACCAACGACGACCGGAAACCAGGACGCCGCTGGTGGGGTTGTCACATCCCTAGCTTTACCCTGGCCTTGGACTAGCTTGGTTGCTGCATCATGTTTAAATTCAATTGAAATTTGAATTGAGGAATTTTCCAAGCCTCAGAAAACCTCTAAAAATAACCAACATTTAAATCTCATCAAAGAAGCCCAAGAAAATGTTCCTGTTAAACCTTGAAAAATATTGGCAAGAATAAAATTCAAACAAATATTTTTGGAGGCTTTAAAATATTTATTTTGGGCCTTTGAATTAAATTAATAACATATTTGAGCTGGACTTATTCTTGTTATATAAGAGATAAAGTTCAAATATTTTTTGTAAGTTTGCATGTGGCCTTGGGCAAGTTTCCTGAGCTCACATAAAAATTTACAGAAAGTTCTAAATGATTTGATGCTTCAAATCAAATCAAACAAATTACAGAAAAAAGAAAACAGACAAGAAATAAAAGAGAGAGAGGAACCTCACCTGGGCTTACCTGGCAGCCCAGCAGAGGCCCAGCCCACCCCCACCTTGCCAGTCATCCCTCTCCTCGGGACAGAAGGACGTTGCGCGTGTGGCCGGCGCACGCGAGCATGCGCCCGGACACCTCCTCTCCGCCTGCTTGCCCCGGCCTCCCCTGAGATGCCACGCAACCCCTGGAGCCGTCTGGACCCCCTCGCTCTCTCCCTCTCCCCCGTTCCCCTTCTCTGTCTCACTCTCTCACGCCCACCGAGCACGCCCGTCACCACCGTCACCACCGTCGCCGTCCACCGTGGCTACCGAGATCCCCTCGTCCAACCACCGTATCCCCGAGCTCCGCCGTACCGCTCTTCCTCTCCTCGTCGACGCACACAACTCCAGGAGCAGCAGAGCGCCGCCCCGTCGTCCCCATCGCCGCCTCTGCTTCGTCACCGCCGCCATCGATTCGCGGGCTCCAGTGCGTCCCCGCCCTTGCCGCTGGCTCCTTCCGAAGCGCTGTGAGCTTCTGCTCCTCCCTATATGCTTGCCCCCTCCGTTCCCGTCCACTAGCTGCCATCCCCGCCGTTCCCGTAGCTCCGGCCACCGCCATGGTTGCCGTGGCCATCGTCTCCGGCCACCCCGCAGCCTCCCGCGTGATCCCCTGGATGCGCGCGAGGATGGGCATCCCTCTGGTGCCTCCAGCGCGTCGAGCCGACCCCTGTAGCGTCGTCCCGAGCAACTCAGGCGATCCTCCGCCGTCGGGTTTGGTCGCCGGCGCCTAACTCCGGTGCGCTGACGTGGTGTCATTAGCCTGAGGCTAATTACCGCGTTAACCTCGCCCTATGTCACTGACAGGCAGGCCCCACCAGTCTAATTAACCACGGGGTAACCCCTGTTTACTTTTAACCTAACCACAGTGGGCCCACGTGTCAGCTTTGACCAAGCTGACGTGGCTGTTGACTTGGCCCACATGTCTGTGACACAAACCAGCCTGAGACACTGACGTATGGGACCCACAGGTCAGGTTTGACCTGGCCGACCCAGTTGACTTGCTGACGTCACACCTGTGTCATGCTGACGTAGTAAAGCATTTTCTGGATTTATTTTTATATAGGAAATTCCAAAAAATAGTGTAAACTTCAAAAAATCATAGAAATTAATCTATAGCTCAGAATGAAATAATTTATATATGAAAAATTATCAGAAAAATCCAATCTATCCATCTGTACTGGTTTCATGCATGTTAGAGCACAATAACATTGCTGTTTAGGTGAAACAAATTAATGCACTAATATGACTTCATAAAATGGGTTTGCATTTGAATCTTTGGTTCAAATGGACCCATTTCAATCTGTTCTAGCTTGCATTAGCCCAAAACACACTCATTTTGCCATGTCATATTCATGCATCATATTGTTGCATTGCAATGATTGTGTTTTCTCTGTGTTGCCGGTATTTGTCCCCTCTTAGTAGACGTTGCTTCGACGCCGTGATCGATGACACCGATGAAGAACTATATTATCTTCAGAAGCGCCAGGCACGTAAAAACCCCTTGTTCATTCCGATACAATCCCACTCTCTTGCTCCTGCTCTCTTGTACTGCATTAGGACAACAACGATTCAACTGTTACATGCTGCGGTAGTTGAACCCCTTATCCTCTGCATGACCTGTCATTGCCACAGTAAATAGATGAAACCCACTAGCATGAGTAGGAGTTGTTTGAGCCCTGATGTGCCTACTCATCCATGCTTGTTTGTCATGCCTGCTATTGCTTAGAGTTGAGTCAGGTCTGATTCATCGGGAATGTATTGGAATGTGGTGAACATGTCCTACTGCTGAGAGCTAAGTGTGTGAACACGATTTGGTAAAGGTAGCGATGAGAGGCCATGTAGGAGTACATGGTGGGTTGTCTCATTGCGGACGTCCTCAGGAACTGAGTTCTGTGTTTGTGATCCATGAACAGTTACTACCACACATTGGGCTCCGGGCACTCCAAGCTCTCTCGACTTATTAATCAACTTGATCTCTGTCCAGGAGTTGCAACTAGTTTTTGGTGTTTGTAGGTAGTGTTAGTAGTCTACCAAGTGGCACCCGGTACAGGTGGGCTTGGGACAGACTAGGCACCATGGCACGGTGTACCAAGCGTAGATCCATCCGTCGAGGTGGGCTTGGGAAACCTGCACACATCGTTTGGGCCCGTGAGCGACACCCCGGCCGGATCTCCTTGCGGATGGAACCCGAATAGGCGATAAACCTGGACTAGAGACTTGTGTGGTTAGTCAGGTCATGGCCGACTCCCTCGCCCGGCTTCCGCTTGAAGGTTGCCGAGGTACATGACGTGTACAGGGCGATAAGTGGCGAGAGCGTGTGTGAAGAAGTACACCCCTGCAGGGTTATCATTATCTATTCGAATAGCCGGATTCCTTGGATATGGAAACTTGGACCCCTTGCATAGTTCATAGACAAGTGAAAGTGGATACTCTAAAATGCGCAAGATAAGCGTGAGTGCTATGGATGGCGTTCTCGTAGGAAGACGGGAGCGGATCCATAGTGGTGTATTGATATGGTGAATATGTGGACTCGTGTGCGCCACCTCAAAAGAGTTACTTGCAGTCGTAGTTCAGGTTAGCCACTGAGTCAAAGCTGGCTTGCTGCAGTTAAACTCCACCACCCCCTTTATTGATACCGATGCATATGTAGATAGTTCTGATGTAAGTCTTGCTGGGTACATTTGTACTCACGTTTGCCTATTTTATGTTTTTGCAGAGAGACTTCAGTCTCGCTAGTAGTACCGCTTGGACTTCGACGTTTAGCTTGATACCTCAGCTACGATCTTGTGCCCTCGGCAGGATCTGGTAGATAGTCAGGCTTCTCAGCCTTTTCCATTTGTAGATGTCTGTACTCAGACATGTTTAGCTTCCGCATGTGCTTTGACTTGTATGCTCTGAATGTTGGGTCATGAGACCCATGTTTGTAATATCTCGCTCCTCGGAGCCTAATGAATAAATACTTGAGTCATAGAGTTATGTTGTGATGCCATGTTGTATTTACACATATCGGGCATATTGTGTGTATGATTGAAATGCTTGGCATGTGTGGGATCCGACATTCTAGTTGTTTATCCTTGGCAGCCTCTCTTATGGGGAAATGTAGTCTAGTGCTTCCTTGAGCCATAATAGTCCGCTACAGCCCGGTTCACCGGAGTCCTGCTAGCCCAGCACTACTGCTCAGGACACTTGACTGGCCGGCATGTGTTTCACTTCGTTCCTGTGTCTGTCCCTTCGGGGAAATGTCACGCGGTGACATCCGGAGTCCTGCCTAGCCTACTACAGCCCGGATTACCGGAGTCCTGTTAGCCCAGTGCTACAGCCCGGATTCACACGCTGTTGACCGACATGCTCGAGGTTGATTCATGTATGCCTGTCCCCATGGGTTAGTGCCGCTATGGGTTCACGACTAGCCATGTCGGCCCGGGTTCTTTGTCATATGGATGCTAGCGACACTATCATATACGTGAGCCAAAAGGCGCAAACGGTCCCGGGCCAGGTAAGGTGGCACCCGTGGAAGTACCGTGCGTGAGGCCGCAAAGTGATATGATGTGTTACATGCTAGATCGGTGTGACTTAGGATCGGGGTCCTGACAGGGGTAGAGCGGTCGCCAGCGGTTCCCCCGACGACCACGGGTTCTCCGCCAGCGGCAGGCCCTCGGGCGCCTCCCCAGCGGAGGGCCTATCTTCTAAGAACGCCTTGCTCCGAACGCCGCGGTGGTGATGTAGGATCTCTGCCCCTTTCCTGCAGCCCCCTGCGTCCTCCTCCCGAGGGGTAGGAGACCGCAGGAGCGGGGCAGCTGCTTGTTGCGGCGACCTGCATCTCCTGTGACCCATGATTACCGTATGCCTTCTCTTGAGGAATTAACGGTACCCGATAGTCGTTGCCTCCAGTGTGACCGACGGAGCCGTCCTGGGGTTCCTGGAAGGGCTCGGCCTCTGGCGTCTCGTCCCCCCAGCTGGGGCTGAAGAGTGAGCCCTGTTCGCCCTCGTGAGCGTGCCCTTGGTCCATCATGTGGGGCACGTATTCCTCTGGCGCCGCCACCCCGAATGCTGTGCTGCAGTGCTCCATGCGCCACACGGTGTTGCTCGCCGTGCCCACCGTGGGGTGGTAGCGTGGTTGCCCGCACGCGCCGCGGGCCGCGCTGATCCCTTCTCCTTCTCGCGCCGGGGGCGGGGGTAGCGCCACCGCCAGTCCATCGCCGACGGATTCGCTGGTGCCGGGGTAGTCCTGAGGCCCGCGGGTGCGCGCGGGGCCTCCTCGTGCGTCGCCCTGAGCTGGAGGCGGAAGCCGAGTGCAGAAGGGGTGAGCCCCCGAAGCGGCGAAGCCCAGGAGCTCGGCGACCCGCTCCAGTAGCACGTCGCGGCCGCCCTCCAGTAGCCTGCACTACAGCAGCTCTCGTGCTACTGTGAGCGCGGCCCTCGAGTTCGCCTGTTCCCGGCGGGTGTACGGTGTCGTAGCTGCGGCGTGATTGGAGGCCCTCACTGCCGACCGCACCTGTCGCGGTTTGAGGGTCGCAGAAGCTTGCCCGCGTCGCCCGCGGCCCGCAGCACCCTGCGGACCGCGAGCTGCCTGTGGCGCGGGGTCGCCCGGAGCGAGAGGCTCCGCGCAGATGGGCCACGCCGCCCATGAGCCTTGGTTGCCCGCCTGTTTGCCGGACATGGTGACGACGACGCAACGGGAGACGGAGCGATGGGAAGGAAGATTCCGGCGCACCCCTACCTGGCGCGCCAAATGTCGGATCACGGGTTTCGGCAGACCTTTAAGGTTCGAACTCTGGGGTGCATGCAGAGATCGTGCCCTCTACATCTCCGTCTCGCAAGGATCTAAACTACTAGAAGAACAACACAAGAGACACAGGGTTTATATTGGTTCGGGCCACCATTGTGGTGTAATACCCAACTCCAGTGTGGTGGGTGGATTGCCTCTTGGGCTGATGAGGAAGAACAGTACAAGGAAGAACAACCTCGCGAGGGTCTGTTCTTGGCTAGGGGATGAACTGCTAGGGGAGTTCGATCGCCCTTCTCTCTCTCTCTCTCTCTCTCTAGATGCTAGATTGGATCAGATTCCCTCTACTGGTTGCTAGCCCATTCCAATCTGCCTCTACCCTGGGGGTGGCTAGTCCTATTTATAGGCAAAGGCCCTGGGCCTCTTCCCAAATATTGAGCGGGAAGGGCGCCAACAATTGGCCAATTTGAAGGGGAACATCTAGTACACTTATCCTGACTAAAGTTGGTCTTCGCCTGCCAAAGGCCCTGTGGTGACGTCGTCCTGGGCTCCATGGTGACCTCCTTCCCACCGTTGGACTGGTCTTGGTCTCGTTGCACCGAAATGGGTGCCTTTGCTTGATCCTCTCGCCTGCGCTTGCCCCCTTTGCACCAAAGAGGAAAGGGAGATGCTGCGGGCTGGCGCCCGCCTGGCACCCTTGGTCGTCATGGCTTGCGTCATGGGCACCTCGTGAGGTACCCGCCTTGATCTCTCCGACTCCTCGCGAGCCAGCCTAAGGAGGCCGCGCCTGAGGTAGCGCCATGTCGTCCGCCTCGCGAGGCTTGGCCCCTCGCGAGGGTCTTGAGCCTTGTGTTGATGAAGATGGGCCACGCTGGGCCCCCATTTGAGCCACGCCGCAGGCCGCAGGCAGGCAAGTCTGGGGACCCCCGTTCCCAGAACGCCGCCAGTGGCTATATCATTTAATTTAGTAAGATGTGCCACAACAGTTTTAGATTCATAGCCATGAAAAGGATCAGATTCAACCAAAGTAATTATATCAGGATCAACAGAGAATTCATAATCCTTATCGGTAACACAGATAGGTGAAGTAGCAAAAGTAGGGTCAGGTTTCATTCTAGCATTAAGAGATTGATGTTTCCATTTAGCTAATAACCTCTTGAGCTCATATCTATCTTTGGAAGCTAAAATAGCTAAAGCAGCTTCTTTTTCAAAACCCTCCGGAATAACAAGCAAGTCTTCATCATCACTTTCATCAATAAAATCAGTTTCAATAATTTCTTTCTCTCTAACCCTAGCAATTTGTTCATCAAGATATTTACTAAGTGGCACAGTAGTATCAAGCAAAGAAGTAGTTTCATCATAAGTATCATGCATATTAGAAGTGGCATCATCAATAACATCCGACATATCAGAATGAATAGCAGAAGCAGGTTTAGGTGTCGCAAGCTTACTCAAAACAGAAGGTGAATCAAGTGCAGAGCTAGAAGGCAGTTCCTTACCTCCCCTCGTAGTTGAGGGATAAATTATTGTCTTAGCGTCTTTCAAGTTCTTCATAGTGACCAGAAGATATAAATCCCAAGTGACTCAAAGAATAGAGCTATGCTCCCCGGCAACGGCGCCAGAAAATAGTCTTTATAACCCACAAGTATAGGGGATCGCAATAGTTTTCGAGGGTAGAGTATTCAACCCAAATTTATTGATTCGACACAAGGGGAGCCAAAGAATATTCTCAAGTATTGGCAGTTGAGTTGTCAATTCAACCACACGTGGATAACTTAGTATCTGCAGCAAAGTATTTAGTAGCAAAGTAATATGGAAGTAGCGGTAAAGTAGGAAAAGTAACATTTTTGGGTTTTGTAGTGATTTCAATGGTAGCAACGGAAAAGTAAATAAGCGAAGAACAATATGTGAAAAGCTCGTAGGCATTGGATCGGTGATGGAGAATTATGCCGGATGTGGTTCATCATGTAATAGTCATAACATAGGGTGACATAGAACTAGCTCCAATTCATCAATGTACTGTAGGCATGTATTTCGAATATAGTCACACGTGCTTATGGAAAAGAACTTGCATGACATCTTTTGTCCTACCCTCCCGTGGCAGCGGGGTCCTAATGGAAACTAAGGGATATTAAGGCCTCCTTTTAATAGAGTATCGGCACAAAGCATTAGCACATAGTGAATACATGAACTCTTCAAACTATGGTCATCACCGGGAGTGGTCCCGATTATTATCACTTCAGGGTTGCCGGATCATAACACATAGTAGGTGACTATAGACTTGCAGGATAGGATCAAGAACTCACATATATTCATGAAAACATAATAGGTTCAGATCTGAAATCATGGCACTCGGGCCCTAGTGACAAGCATTAAGCATAGCAAAGTCATAGCAACATCAATCTCAGAACATAGTGGATACTAGGGATCAAACCCTAACAAAACTAACTCTATTGCATGATAGATCTCATCCAACCCATCACCGTCCAGCAAGCCTACGATGGAATTACTCATGCACGGCGGTGAGCATCATGAAATTGGTGATGGAGGATGGTTGATGATGATGACGACGACGAATCCCCCTCTCCGGAGCCCCGAACGGACTCCAGATCAGCCCTCCCGAGAGGTTTTAGGGCTTGGCGGCAGCTCCATATCATAAAACGCGATGAATCCTTCTCTCTGATTTTTTTCTCCCCGAAAGTGAATATATGGAGTTGGAGTTGAGGTCGGTGGAGCGTCAGGGGGCCCACAAGATAGGGGGCGCGCCCCCACCCTCGTGGGCAGGGAGTGGGCCCCCTGACGTGGATTTTTCTTCTGGTATTTTTCTTATTTTCCAAATTGATGTTCCGTGGAGTTTCAAGTCATTCCGAGAACTTTTGTTTCTGCACATAAATAACACCATGGAAAGTCTGCTGAAAACAACGTCAGTCCGTGTTAGTTCCATTCAAATTGTGCAAGTTAGAGTCCAAAACAAGGGCAAAAGTGTTTGGAAAAGTAGATACGACGGAGACGTATGAGCTGACGGCAAGAAACCTTAGAAGGGAGGAAAGAGACCTGAGGTCAACACTGCGTTTGAAATCCCTGATGACATCTATGCAGGATACTGCACACCTCGTGGGGAAACAAAGAATGAGCGCAAGGTGCGCATACAAAAGATAGAGAGGAGATGGCCACGGGAGTGGAGGGAATATCGTTATGTTACACCTAAGTACATGAAGAAATTTGTTGTACACCCTCCAAGCTCAAGACCTCCATGGGCACCTGGCCAAGAAGCTGATCCCTCAAGCATCAGAAGAGGTGAAGAATTTCGCAAGGAATGGGCTAAGCGCCAGGCCAAGCTAGCCAAAATGGCTAAGGAAGCAATGAGGAAATTCAATGAAGACTCTACCGCTGCTCCTACCACTGCTGAGGCCTCTCCAAGCAAGCCTAAAAAGGCCATGCCCAAGAAGCCTGCTCACAAGCCTAGTGCTTCAACTTATAAGCCCTCACGGCCAAGCTCCTCAGTAATGCCCTCACGGCCAAGTTCTTCAAAGCCCTCACGACCAATTCCTCAAGCTGCACCAACTCCTCAAAAGTCCTCAGCTCCTCCTTCAAAATCCTCAGCACCTGTGCATCTCGCCTCGTGCCAAAGGACAACAGGCATTGTAAGTGCATCTAGTGCCCCTTAGTGATTTTGGTGTATTGAAGACTTATAGGTTAAGGATCTAATGTGTTTATGAGTGTACACAGGTCTATAAGTCTATGAGGAGTTTGATATTTATAGAGAAAGTCGACCCCTAAAAATGAAGTTCTTCGCTTGAAGATTTTGATATTCTAAAGACTTTCTGAAGACTTTGAAAGTGAAAAAATTGGTGTGACCTTGAAGACTTGGTATTCATTTGAGGAACATGAAGCGTGAAGACTTTTGTTTTCGTAGTTTCGTTTTCTCTTTCTTGAGTCATAGGAAACACCGTACTGTTAAAGGGGGTAGAGGAAATACTAAGGAAAATTTCCATGTGATGCTCAACTCAAAATCCTACACCTACCAATCCCTTCGAGTGAAGCCATTGGAAATCTCATACAGTTCAGTCAATTTCTTCAGTGACAGAGACACAGCTCTTCTGGTCGCTGAGGAATTTGTTCTGAATGAGGAGTTAGGAATTCGCCAGTGCAGATTGCCTACACTGTGAGGAACATGATAGCCTTGAGGAATTTGAACCTCAAATTTCCGACCATTGCTGTTCTACGCGCCAGCTGTCCCAAAATATCTTATCCACCTAATGGTCATATCATTGAAGGGTATTTATGTCTTATCATGTCGGGCTGCTCCCTAGGCTACAAATAGCCACCCCCTACAACCACTAGCTGGTTGGCTGCTCCGAGAGAAACTGACACTTGTCATTTGAGAGCATCCCATCCTCCGATGACTTTGAACGAAAATCATCAAGTGAGGAAAATCCAAAACCCAAACCCAAACACCTACAAACCCAAAGTGATTGAGCATCACTGAAGAGATTGATCCTGCGTGGATCCGATGCTTGTTACCTTTGAAGACTGTGCTTCTTCCAGACAGTTAGGCGTCATGGTCTAGAGCATCCAAGAGGAATTGTTGATCGCCGAGTGACCGAGTTTGTGAAGGTTCGGAAGTCACCTGAAGACTTACCACGAGTGATTGGACGAGGTCTGTGTGACCTTAGTTCAACGAGAATACAGTGAGGACTGTGTGTCCGGGACTGTGTGTCCTCAGGTTTAAATACCTAGCCGCTCCAACCAGATGTACAACTGAGACAGCAGTTGGAACTGGTCTACCAAATCATTGTCTTCACCAAGCCAACTGGTTCTATTTCCTCAACTCTTTCATTCCTCAGTATTGTGTTGTGTGCTTGTCATATCTGTGTTTGAAGACTTTGACTGAAGACTTTCTCAATTTCCTCAGTTCAATTTCTTCAGTCTGTTTTGCCTTCATCTTGTGTTATCTTGTGATTACGCTTTCTGTACTCTGTGCTTGTCTTCATTTCATCATGGTGACTATGCTTGTCTTCTGTTATGTTTACTTCGGAGTACTTATTCCGCTGCAAGTAGTTCTTCGCTAAGGAATTTCCTCACTAGCAAATTCCTCAGTGAAGAATTCATAAAAATCTCCTATTCACCCCCCTCTAGTCGATATAACGCGCTTTCAATTGGTATCAGAGCAAGGTACTCCCTTATTCTGTGTGATTTTGGTTTAACCGCCTAGAGTTTTAGTTATGTCGACCGCATATATGAAGAAAGTGACATGCCCTATCTTTGACGGTCACGAGTATCCCAAGTGGAAGGCCATGATGAAGAAGCGCCTCATGGCGATGAACAGCGAACTGTGGACCGTCACTGAGATTGGTCTTACCGATCTGTGCAAGACGGCGGGAGCTGATGACATTCGCAAGTACACTCTTCTCAACCTCACGGCGAAGGACGTCACCTGCTCCTGTCTGTCTCAAAATCAGTTCAGGAACATCATGCATCTCGATCATGCGAAGCTTATCTGGGACCGTCTCTCTGAGGTCTATGAAGGTCATCGAACCCGTCATGATCCTTGGTTTGAGGACTTCAAGGAATCTCTCAAAGCGATGACATTCGAACCAGAATCATCATCCTCTTCATCATGCCTTATGGCAAAAAGTACTGAGGTAACTGAATGCTACCTATCTGAGTCAAGTGATGATGAATCTGGTGATGAATTTGGACCAAGCTATGTCAAACTTACTTCCCTTGCCACTAAACAACAAATAGCCTTGGAAAAGGTTCAACACATGCTAAATAAAAGCGATGATATGTTGGGTGAATAAATGGATCAGTCAAAAGCTTTGGCTGAAAGTCTTCAGAGACTTCATACTAAGTATGACTCCCTTCAAGATCAACATAACTCTCTCTTATCCGATCATGAGAAGCTTTCTTATGAATTTCTTCAAAGAAAGCAAGATCTATAGAAGCTAAGAGTAAGTTATGAAGATCTTCAGAAGGAGCGCGATTCATTACTTGTTCAACAAATCAGCGCTGCTCAGGAAGAATTTGTTCCTCCATGTTTGAAATGCATTGAACGTGAATCTGCTAATTCCTCACCTGAATGTTCAAATGCTTCTAATGTTACAAATTCTTCACCTGCCTCTGCTATCTCTAATTCCTCATCTGAGGACATTGCTAGTATCACTGACGATGCAGGGCTGAAGGAATTGTACATGACAGGCATGTACAAAAGCCTCAAAGGGCATCAGACTCTTTGTGATGTGCTTAAAAAGCAGATCCTCAACAGGAACCCCAGGAAAGAGGGTATTGCCTTTGAAAGGAAACTCAATGCTGATGGTACATATTGGAAGCCTGAGCAGTACCCTAAAACCTCATGGGTTGCTGCAAAGGGACCTCCAGTTGATCCATCTAATTTATCTGGCTATACATGTGAATCTTCTCATTCTTTTGATGAGTCATTTGACTCCAACTATAAACTGTTCAAAAATCAGAATGGTGGAGTATTTGCTAGATATGTTGGCACTAACTGCAGGAACGGTTCCCCTATGAAGAAAATCTAGGTTCCCAAAAGGTGCCTTGAAAGTCTTCAGGTGAATGTCCTCATGACACCACCTGTGAAGAATAGGAACCCCAGATCAAATTCTTCATATGGACCAAATTCTTCATATGGATCCAAGTCCTCATATAGACCAAATTCCTCACGTGGATCATATTCCTCAAAGGGATCAAAGTCCTCATTTGAACATCATCACGCTAACAACTCTGTTTCGCAGGGAAGAGCCAAGGGCTATGAATATGAGCATTTTTCTTCTAATTATTATGTTCATAAGTCCTCGAAGAATTTCTCTGCTTATTCATATGCTTACCCTAACCACTCTTATGTGAAACGAAATGGATTGGCTCTATGCCACCATTCTCATATGGAGCTCATAGAGTGATGAATTCTTTGCCACCCCTTCAGATGTGGGTGGTGAAGAAAAAGAACTAATCTCTTCTGCAGGGTCAGGTCTCCAGATGTGCATGAACGTCTGAAGAATTTGCTGGAGACCTGAAAAGTGCCTGAAAGGATGCAGGCTAATCATGAAGAAATGAACTTTCATTTCACACGTCCTCGTACTGCTTTATTTGTCTTACTGCTTGATGAAATTGATCTGATGAATTGTGATATGATATTATTCACTGATGAAGTATATGAAGTTCGTAAGCTGCACTAATTCATCTAGAGGATGATCAACCCAAAGCCACTGAGTGGGTCCTCGATAGTGCATGTACAAATCACATGACTGGTGACAAGAATCTATTGATGGATGCTCCCTTATCACCATCGCATCTGAAGCATATCATCTTCGCTGACAAAGGCAAAAGTCAGGTATTGGGTCTAGGTAAGGTTGCAATCACAAAGGATCAACACATGGACAAAGTCATGCTTGTTGAGTCCTTAGGATACAACCTTATGTCTGTCTCAATGTTTTGTGATCTTGATATGGTTGTTGTCTTTGGCAAGTATTGTTGTGTTGTGATTATGGAAGCTGACAATTCCAAAGTCTTCGAAGGCTTTAGGAGAGGAGACTTGTATATTGTTGATTTCTCTACAGGTTCACAACCAGCCGTGTGCCTACTTGCAAAAGCTTCAGAAGGATGGCTATGGCATCGACGACTTGGTCATGCAGGCATGAGGGATTTGCACACGCTTGCAAAGAAGAAGCATGTCATTGGCATTGAGAATGTCAAATTCCTCAAGGATAATGCGGTGCCTGTGAAGCTGGAAAGATGACGAAGGCCAAGCATCCAGCAAAGACTATCATGACCACTACTCGTCCATTTGAATTGCTTCACATGGATCTCTTCGGTCCTAATCATTATTCTGCCGTTTCAAATGAAGCATCTCAATATGGCTTTGTTATTGTTTATGATTACTCTTGTTACACATGGGTACACCTTGTTACTTACAAACATGAAGTGCAGGAAGTCTTCGAACGATTTTCCTCGAGGGCTTCAACCAACTTTGGTGTGAAGATCAAGCACATCAGAAGTGACAATGGCACTGAGTTCAAGAATTCGGGTCTCGATGACTATCTTGATGAACTTGGTATTACTCATGAGTTATCTGCTCCTTATACTCCTCAACAGAATGGCGTCGTGGAGCGCAAGAACAGGACTCTTGCTGAGATGGCTCACACTATGCTCGATGAGTACAAAACGCCTCGCCGTTTCTGGGTTGATGCAATTGATACTGCGTGCCACATCATCAACAGAGTATATCTTCACAAATTCTTCAAGAAGACTGCCTATGAACTCCTCACTGACAAGAAACCCAATGTGAGTTATTTCAAAGTCTTCGGTGCTAAATCCTAGAATAGAGATCCTCATCACAACTCAAAATTTGCACCAAAAGCACATGAAGGTTTTATGCTTGGTTACGGAAAGGACTCGCACACCTACAGAGTTTTCAACAACGTTCTTCACAAGGTTGTTGAAACTGTAGATGTGCGGTTCGATGAAACTAATGGCTCGCAAAGAGAGCACCTACCTTCTGTGATAGATGAACCAGCACCTGAGGATTCTATCAAGTTCAAGGCTACTGAGGATGTCATTCCTACTGAAGAATCTGCCGAAGAATTCATTCCAGAACGTGAAGAACGTCGAACTGATGCACCTAAGGAAAATGCTGAAGAAATTGGTGCTGAAGAAAATGCTGATCAAATTCCTCAACGACAACCAACTCACCCTCGCGTTGCAAAAGAAGTGCAAGTGGAGAAGATCATTGATGACATTAGAGCACCAGGTCCTCTCACCCGCTCAAAAGCTTCACATCTATCTAACTTTTGTGGGCACTATGCCTTTGTTTCAATCACAGAGCCTGCAAAGGTAGATGAAGCATTTCTGGAGCCTGAGTGGATTCAGGACATGCAAGACGAATTACATCAATTCAAGATCAACAACGTCTGGGAACTGGTCAAACGTCCAGATCCTTGCAAGCACAATATCATTGGCACAAAATGGATCTACCGCAACAAGCAAGATGAAAATGGCCTTGTGGTGAGGAATAAGGCACGACTAGTAGCTCAAGGCTACACACAGGTTGAAGGAATTGATTTCGATGAAACTTTTGTACTTGTTGCTAGACTTGAGCCTATTTGCATATTACTTGCTTATGCTAACCATCATGATCTCATCTTATATCAAATGGATGTGAAAAGTGCATTCCTCAATGGTAAGCTTGAGGAAGAAGTATATGTTGCTCAACCCCCAGGTTTTGAAGATCCAAAGAATCCTGACAAAGTCTTCAGACTCAATAAGGCCCTCTATGGCCTCAAGTAGGCCCCTCGGGCGTGGTATGATACTTTGAAGGAATTCCTCATGAAGAATGGCTTGACACCCGGTTCACTCGGTCCTACTCTCTTTACTAAATCTTATGATGGTGAACTATTTGTGTGCCAAATATATGTTGATGATATTATCTTTGGCTGTACTAACCAATGTTATAGTGACGAATTTGGTTATATGATGAGAGAGGAATATGAAATATCTATGATGGGAGAGTTGAAATTCTTCTTAGGTCTTCAAATTCGTCAACAAAGCAATAGCATATTCATATGTCAGGAGAAATACCTCAAGGATGTACTGAGGAAATTCGGCATGCAAGATTGCAAAGGCATCAAAATTCCTATGCCCACAAATGGTCATCTGTGCACTGATGAAAATGGTATTGACTTCGACCATAAGGTATACCGCTCCATGATTGGTTCTTTATTGTACTTATGTGCATCTAGGCCAGATATAATGCTTAGTGTATGCATGTGTGCCCGATTTCAAGCTGCACCGAAGGAATCACACCATAAGGCTGTGAAGCATATTCTTCGATATCTAGCTCACACACCAACACTAGGATTATGTATCCCAAGGGCTCGGATTTTGATCTCATTGGATATTCTGACTCTGACTATGCTAGTGATCGTGTGGACCGCAAGTCAACATCTGGTACATGTCATTTCCTCAGACGATCTTTGGTCTGTTGGTCCTCGAAGAAATAGAACTACGTATCACTGTCTACTGCTGAAGATGAGTACATTGCTGCTGGTTCTTGCTGTGGTCAACTGCTATGGATGAAGCAAACTCTCAAGGACTATGGCGTCAACGTGAAGAATGTGCCTCTCCTCTGTGACAATGAGAGTGCCATCAAGATTTCTCACAACCCAGCTCAGCACTCGAAGACAAAGCACATTCAGATTCGTCATCATTTTCTTCGTGATCATGTGTTGAAGGGCGACATTTCTATTGAGCATGTGAAGATTGAAGAACAGCTAGCCGATATCTTCACAAAGCCCTTGGATGAGAAGAGATTTAGCAAGTTGTGGTGTGAGCTAAATATCTTAGAGTCTTCGAATGTACCTTGAAAAAGGCACTCATCCTAACACTTATGCAAAGTTCATGACTTAGATGTGCAACACATGAAGAAACGTTTTTCTTCAAACAATGAAGAATAACACTCTATGTGTGAAAAAATTAATGAAGAATTTGATTCTCAGAACCCTACGACAATTGGACGCAGTGTCTGAAATCATCATTCCTATACGGTGGGTCACGACACCACAAAAGTTGAAAATCTTCAATTTGAGTTTTTCCTCAGCTTTGTGAAATTACTCAGTTGTTCAAATTCTTCAACCTTTCAAAATCTTCACTTGTTTCGTCGTTTTTCTTCATTGGCTATGTATGTATATATATATATATATATATATATATATATATATATATATATATATATATATATATATGAGTTTGTCCTCTACAGCATTCACTTATGGTTATTTCTTCAAGTTGGTTTTTCCGCAAAGTGAATGTGATCGGACCCTTCCCCCTCTATGCTATACTCAACCCAATCTATTCACAAGTTCTTCATGTGCGTTCTATTTGAAACTCGTTCAAAATCTTCAATGTGTCCTTGTCAGCTGAAGAAATTGCGAACGGAACATTAAAACTAATCTTATCCAAATTTTCGGTTTCGCCGCTCAAACCGTTCCGCATCTCACGATACATTATTCTATTCACCCACGATCTTACGCGATCTCCACTTCACAGTACGTGGGTGACACATGTCGTGCGAAGGAGAAGGGTCATGGGCACGTTCGTCCCAAATCTTCAGGCGGACAGTTTTTCACCGAGGCTATAAATACCCCCGTCCCCTTCCTCGCTTCTTTTACTCCCGCTCGAACTCTCTCTCCTGCTCGAGCTTCCAAAACCCTAGTGCCGCCGCTACTCCATCATCGCCGGTGAGGAAGAGCTTCACTGCCTCGACCTCGTCGTCGTCGTACTCGCGCCGACCGCGGAAATCTTTACTCCGCAGCTGCCGTAGACGTCTTTGCTACCTCTTGAGCTTGCGTTGGTCTTCCCCGAAGAGGAGAGGATGATGCAGCAGAGTAGCGTAAGTATTTCCCTCAGTTTTTGAGAACCAAGGTATCAATCCAGTAGGAGGCCACGCTCAAGTCCCTCGTACCTGCACAAAACGATAGCAACTCGCAACCAACGCGATTAGGGGTTGTCAATCCCTTCACGGTCACTTACGAGAGTGAGAACTGATAGATAATGTTTTTGGTATTTTTGATATAGAGATGCAAAGTGAAAAGTAAAAGGCAGAGTAAAAAGCAAATCAAGATTAAAGTGATGGAGATTGATATGATGAGAATAGACCCGGGGGCCATAGGTTTCACTAGTGGCTTCTCTCAAGAGCATAAGTATTCTACGGTGGGTGAACAAATTACTGTTGAGCAACTGACAGAATTGAGCATAGTTATGAGAATATCTAAGGTATGATCATGTATATAGGCATCACGTCCATGACAAGTAGACCGACTCCTGCCTGCATCTACGACTATTACTCCACTCATCGACCGCTATCCAGCATGCATCTAGAGTATTAAGTTAGAAACAGAGTAACGCTTTAAGCAAGATGACATGATGTAGAGAGATAAATTCATGCAATATGAAATAAACCCCATCTTGTTATCCTCGATGGCAACGATGCAATACGTGCCTTGCTGCCCCTTCTGTCACTGGGAAAGGACACCGCAAGATCGAACCCAAAGCTAAGCACTTCTCCCATGGCAAGAAAAACCAATCTAGTAGGCCAAACCAAACTGATAATTCGAAGAGACTTGCAAAGATAACCAATCATACATAAAAGAACTCAGAGAGGATTGAAATATTATTCAAAGATAAACTTGATCATAAACCCAGAATTCATCGATCTCAACAAACACACCGCAAAAAGAAGATTACATCGAATAGATCTCCACAAGAGAGGGGGAGAACTTTGTATTGAGATCCAAAAAGAGAGAAGAAGCCATCTAGCTACTAACTATGGACCCGAAGGTCTGAGATAAACTACTCACACTTCATCGGAGAGACTATGATGATGTAGAAGCCCTCCATGATGACGTCCCTCTCCGGCGAAGCTCCGGAACAGGCCCCAAGATGGGATCTCGTGGATACAAAAGGTTGCGGCAGTGGAATTAGGTTTTTGGCTCCTATTTTGATCGTTTGGGGGTATGTAGGTATATATAGGAGGAAGGAGTACATCGGTGGAGCTTCGAGGGGCCCACAAGGTAGGTGGCGCACCCTAGGGGGGGCGCGCCCCCCACCCTCATGACCGCCTCTTCAATGCCTTGGCGTAGGGTCCAAGTCCTCTGGATCACGTTCGGTGAGAAAATCACGTTCTCGAAGATTTTATTCCGTTTGGACTCCGTTTGATATTTTGTTTCTCCGAAACACTGAAATAGGCAAAAAAACAGCGATTCTGGGCTGGGCCTCCGGTTAATAGGTTAGTCCCAAAAATAATATAAAAGTGGAAAATAAAGCCCAATATAGTCCAAAATAGTAGATAATATAGCATGGAGCAATAAAAAATTATAGATACGTTGGAGACGTATCAGGCATCCCCAAGCTTAATTCCTGCTCGTCCTCGAGTAGGTAACTGATAAAAAGAGAATTTTTTATGCGGAGTGCTACTTGGCATAATTTCAATGTAAAACTTCTTAATTGTGGTATGAATATTCAGATTCAAAAGATTCAAGACAAAAGTTCATATTGACATAAAAAAATAATAATACTTCAAGCATACTAATAAAGCAATTATGTCTTCTCAAAATAACATGGCCAAAGAAAGTTATCCCTACAAATTCATATAGTCTGGCTATGCTCCATCTTCACCACACAAAGTATTTAAATCATGCACAACCCCGATGACAAGCCAAGCAATTGTTTCATACTTTAATATTTTCAAAACGTTTTCAACCTTCACGCAATACATGAGCGTGAGCCATGGATATAGCACTATATGTGGAATAGAACGGTGGTTGTGGAGAAGACAAAAAGAGGGGAAGATAGTCTCACATCAACTAGGCGTATCAACGGGCTATGGAGATGCCCATTAATAGATATCAATGTGAATGAGTAGGGATTGCCATGCAACGGATGCACTAGAGCTATAAGTATATGAAAGCTCAACAAAATAAACTAAGTGGGTGTGCATCCAACTCGCTTGCTCACGAAGACCTAGGGCATTTTGAGGAAGCCCATCATTGGAATATACAAGCCAAGTTCTATAATGAAAAATTCCCACTAGTATATGAAAGTGACAACATAGGAGACTCTCTATCATGAAGATCTTGGTGCTACTTTGAAGTACAAGTGTGGTAAAAGGATAGTAGCATTGTCCCTTCTCTCTTTTTCTCTCATTTTTTTATTTGGGCCTTTTTTTATGGCCTCTTTTTTTCGTCCGGAGTCTCATCCCAACTTGTGGGGGAATCATAGTCTCCATCATTCTTTCCTCACTTGGCACAATGCTCTAAAAATGATGATCATCACACTTTTATTTTTCTTACAACTCAACAATTACAACTCGAAACATAGAACAAGATATGACTCTATATGAATGCCTCCGGCGGGGTACCGGGATATGCAATGAATCAAGAGTGACATGTATAAAAGAATTATGAATGGTGGCTTTGCCACAAATATGATGTCAACTACATGATCATGCTAGCAATATGACAATGATGGAGCGTGTCATAATAAACGGAACGGTGGAAAAGTTGCATGGCAATATATCTCGGAATGGCTATGGAAATTCCATGATAGGTAGGTATGGTGGCTGTTTTGAGGAAGATATATGGTGGGTGTATGACACTGGCGAAAAGTGCGCGGCATTAGAGAGGCTAGCAATGGTGGAAGGATGGGAAAAAGTGCGTATAATCCATGGACTCAACATTAGTCATAAAGAACTCACATACTTATTGCAAAAATCTAGAAGTTATCAAAGCAAAGTATTACGCGCATGCTCCTAGGGGCATAGATTGGTAGGAAAAGACCATCGCTCGTCCCCGACCACCACTCATAAGGAGGACAATCAATAAACACTTCATGCTCTGTCTTCGTTACATAACGGTTCACCATACGTGCATGCTACGGGAATCACAAACTTCAACGCAAGTATTCTTTAAATTCACAACTACTTCCACTAGCATGACTCTAATATTATCACCTCCATATCTCAAAACAATTATCATGCTTCAATTTATTCTTAGTATTCAACACACTCAAAAGAAAATTTCACAAATCATGAATACCAAGCATAATAATATTAAGCAATTTACCATGCTATTAAGACTCTCAAAATGATCTAAGTGAAGCATGAGAGATCAATAGTTTATTTAAAACAAGTCCACCACCGTGCTCTAAAAAAAATCTAAGTGAAGCACATAGAGCAAAATTATCACGCTCAAAAGATATAGGTGAAGCACATAGAGCAAAACTGCCTAGCTCAAAAGATATAAGTGAAGCACAAAGAGTATTCTAACAAATTTTAATTCATAGATGGCTCTCTCAAAGGTGTATACAGAAAGGATGATTGTGGCACACTAACAAACAAATACACAAATAATACAAGACGCTCCAAGCAAAACACATATCATGTTGGTGAATAAAAATATAGCTCCAAGTAAAATACCGATGGAAGTAGACGAGGGAGGGGATGCCTTCCGGGGCATCCCCAAGCTTTGACTTTTTGGTGTCCTTGGATTCTTGGGGGTGCCATGGGCATCCCCAAGCTTAGGCTCTTGCCACTCCTTGTTCCATAATCCATCAAAAGATTTCACCAAAAACTTGAAAACTTCACAACACAAAACTCAATAGAAATCTTGTGAGCTCCGTTAGAGAAAGAAAACATAAAACCACTTCAAGGTACTGTAATGAACTCATTCTTTATTTATATTGGTGTTAAACCTACTTTATTCCAAGTTCTATATGGTTCATACCCTCCAATACTAGCCATAGATTCATCAAAATAAGCAAACAACACGCGAAAAACAGAATCTGTCAAAAACAGAACAGTCTGTAGTAATCTGTAACTAACGCAAACTTCTGGAACTCCAAAAAATCTACCAAAATTAGAAGAACTAGACAATTTGCTTATTGATCAGAAGCAATTGTAATCAGAATTTTATCACGTCCTGGTGATTTTAATAATTCGGGCACTAAGCACAAAGTTTCTGGAAATTACAGCAAGATCAAATAACTATCATCCAAGAAGATCCAATAGGTCTAGCTTGGCACAAACACTAATTAAAACAGAAAACGACATCTAAACAGAAGGTGGATGGATTATTTATTCCTAAACAGAAGCAAAAACTGTTGGAAATATGCCCTAGAGGCAATAATAAATAGGTTATTATTATATTTCCTTGTTCATGATAATCGTTTATTATCCATGCTAGAATTGTATTGATAGGAAACTCAGATACATGTGTGGATACATAGACAACACCATGTCCCTAGTAAGCCTCTAGTTGACTAGCTCGTTGATCAATAGATGGTTACGGTTTCCTGACCATGGACATTGGATGTCATTGATAACGGGATCACATCATTAGAAGAATGATGATGTGATGGACAAGACCCAATCCTAAGCCTAGCACAATATCGTGTAGTTCGTATGCTAAAGCTTTTCTAATGTCAAGTATCATTTCCTTAGACCATGAGATTGTGCAACTCCCGAATACCGTAGGAATACTTTGGGTGTGCCAAACGTCACAACGTAACTGGGTGGCTATAAAGGTGCACTACGGGTATCTCCGAAAGTGTCTGTTGGGTTGGCACGAATCGAGACTGGGATTTGTCACTCCGTGTGACGGAGAGGTATCTCTGGGACCACTCGGTAGGACATCATCATAATGTGCACAATGTGATAAAGGAGTTGATCACGGGATGATGTGTTATGGAACGAGTAAAGAGACTTGCCGGTAACGAGATTGAACAAGGTATCGAGATACCGACGATCGAATCTCGGGCAAGTACTATACCGCTAGACAAAGGGAATTGTATACGGGATTGATCGAATCCTCGACATTGTGGTTCATCCGATGAGATCATCGTGGAACATGTGGGAACCAACATGGGTATCCAGATCCCGCTGTTGGTTATTGACCGGAGAACGTCTCGGTCATGTCTCCATGGTTCCCGAACCCGTAGGGTCTACACACTTAAGGTTCGATGATGCTAGGGTTATTAAGGAAGTTCGTATGTGGTTACCGAATGTTGTTCGGAGTCCCGTATGAGATCCCGGACGTCACGAGGAGTTCTGGAATGGTCCGGAGGTAAAGATTTATATATGGGAAGTCCTGTTTTGGTCACCGAAAGAGTTTCGGGTTTTATCGGTAACGTACCGGGACCACCAGGAGGGTCCCGGGGGTCCACCAAGTGGGAACACCGGCCCTAGAGGGCTGCATGGGCCACATGTGGGAGGTGACCAGCCCCAGGTGGGCTGGTGCGCCCCCCACAAGGGCCCAAGGCGCCTAGGGTTTGGGGAAGGGGGCGCACCCACCTAACTTGGGGGGCAAGTCTCCCCTCTTCCCCCCTTGGCCGCACCCTAGATGGGTTTTGGGGCTGGTTGCCACCCTTAGGGTGGAACCCTAGGTGGGGGCGCAGCCTCCCCTCTCCCCCTATATATACTTGAGGGTTTGGGGCAGCCAACAGATGAGTTTTGGACCTCTCTATGGCGCAGCCCTGCATCTCTCCTTCCTCCTCTCCCGCGGTGCTTGGCGAAGCCCTGCAGGATTGCCATGCTCCTCCACCACCACCACGCCGTTGTGCTTCTGCTGGATGGAGTCTTCCTCAATCTCTCCCTCTCTCCTTGCTGGATCAAGGCATGGGAGACGTCACCGGGCTGTACGTGTGTTGAACGCGGAGGTGCCGTCCGTTCGGCACTTGGTCATCGGTGATTTGGATCACGGCGAGTATGACTCCATCAACCCCGTTCACTTGAATGCTTCCGCTTAGTGATCTACAAGGGTATGTAGATGCACTCTCCTTCCCCTCGTTGCTGGTTTCTCCATAGATAGATCTTGGTGACACGTAGGAAAATTTTGAATTTCTGCTACGTTTCCCAACAGTGGCATCATGAGCTAGGTCTATTGCGTAGATTCCATGCACGAGTAGAACACAAAGTAGTTGTGGGCGTTGATTTTGTTCAATATGCTTACCTTTACTAGTCAATCTTGATTCGGCGGCATTGTGGGATGAAGCGGCCCGGACCGACCTTACACGTACACTTACGTGAGACAGGTTCCACCGACTGACATGCAATAGTTGCATAAGGTGGCTAGCGGGTGCCAGTCTCTCCCACTTTAGTCAGATCGGATTCGATGAAAAGGGTCCTTATGAAGGGTAAATAGCAATTGGCATAGCACGTTGTGGTTTTGCGTAGGTAAGAAACGTTCTTGCTAGAAACCCATAGCAGCCACGTAAAACATGCAAACAACAAGTAGAGGACGTCTAACTTGTTTTTGCAGGGTATGCCATGTGATGTGATATGGCCAAAAGGATGTGATGAATGATATATGTGATGTATGAGATGATCATGTTCTTGTAATAGGAATCACGACTTGCATGTCGATGAGTATGACAACCGGCAGGAGCCATAGGAGTTGTCTTAATTTATTTATGACCTGCGTGTCAACATAAACGTCATGTAATTACTTTACTTTATTGCTAACCGTTAGCCGTAGTAGTAGAAGTAATAGTTGGCGTGACAACTTCATGAAGACACGATGATGGAGATCATGATGATGGAGATCATGGTGTCATGCCAGTGACGACGATGATCATGGAGCCCCGAAGATGGAGATCAAAAGGAGCAAAGTGATGATGGCCATATCATGTCACTATTTGATTGCATGTGATGTTTATCATGTTTATACATCTTATTCGCTTAGAACGACGGTAGTAAATAAGATGACCCCTCATTAAAATTTCAAGAAAGTGTTCCCCCTAACTGTGCACCATTGCGAAAGTTCGTCGTTTCGAAGCACCACGTGATGATCGGGTGTGATAGATTCTTACGTTCACATACAACGGGTGTAAGCCAGATTTACACACGCGAAACACTTAGGTTGACTTGACGAGCCTAGCATGTACAGACATGGCCTAGGAACACAAGAGATCGAAAGGTCGAGCATGAGTCGTATGGTAGATACGATCAACATGAAGATGTTCACCGATGATGACTAGTCCGTCTCACGTGATGATCGGACACGACCTAGTTGACTCGGATCATGTAATCACTTGGATGACTTGAGGGATGTCTATCTGAGTGGGAGTTCATAAGATGAACTTAATTATCCTGAACATAGTCAAAAAGATCTTTGCAAATTATGTCGTAAGCTCGCACTTTAGTTCTACTGTTTTAGATATGTTCCTAGAGAAAATATAGTTGAAAGTTGATAGTAGCAATTATGCGGACAATAGAAGGCTTATGTCCTTAATGCACCGCTCGGTGTGCTGGACCTCGAACATGGTCTGTGGATGTTGCGAACATCTGACATACACGTTTTGATGACTACATGATAGTTCGGTAATGATAAATGGTTTAGAATTGAGGCACCGAAGAAATTTTGAAATGTCGTGGAACATATGAGATGTTTCGAGGGCTGAAATTGGGATTTTAGGCTCGTGCCCACGTCAAGAGGTATAAGACCTCCGACGATTTTCTTGGCCTGCAAACTAAGGGAGAAAAGCTCAATCGTTGAGCTTGTGCTCAGATTGTCTGAGTACAACAATCACTTGAATCGAGTGGGAGTTGATCTTCCAGATAAGATAGTGATGTTTCTCCAAAGTCGTTGCCACCAAGCTGCTAGAGCTTCGTAATGAACTATAACATATCAGGGATAGATATGATGATCCTTGAAATATTCGCGATGTTTGACACCGCGAAAGTAGAAATCAAGAAGGAACATCAATTGTTGGTGGTCAGTGAAACCACTAGTTTCAAGAAGGGCAAGGGCAAGAAGGGATACTTCATGAAACGGCAAATCAGCTGCTGCTCTAGTGGAGAAACCCAAGGTTGAACCCAAACCCGAGACTGAGTGCTTCTGTAATAAGGGGAACAACCACTGGAGCAGAATTACCTTAGATACTTGGTAGATGAGAAGGCTGTCGATAGAAGTATATTGGATATACATTATGTGAATGTGTACTTTCCTAGTACTCCTAGTAGCATCAGGGTATTAGATACCGGTTTGGTTGCTAAGTGTTAGTAACTCGAAATAAAAGCTACGGAATAAACGGAGACTAGCTAAAGGTGAGCTGACGAGATGTGTTGGAAGTGTTTCCAAGGTTGATGTGATCAAGCATCGCACGCTCCCTGTACCATCGAGATTGGTGTTAAACCTAAATAATTGTTATTTGGTGTTTGCGTTGAGCATAGACATGATTGGATTATGTCTATCGCAATACGGTTATTCATTTAAGGAGAATAATGGTTACTCTATTTATTTGAATAATACCTTCAATGGTCTTGCACCTAAAATGAATGGTTTATTGAATCTCTATCATAGTGATACACATGTTCATGCCAAAAGATATAAGATAGTAATGATAGTACCACCTACTGGTGGCACTGCCATGTAAGTCATATTGGTATAAAACGCATGAAGAAGCTCCATGTTGATGGATCTTTGGACTCACTCATTTTTGAAAAAGGATTGAGTGATGTGAACCATGTCTATTGGTATATACGCATGAAGAAACTCCATGCAGATGGACTGTTTGGACTCACTTGATTTTGAATCACTTGAGATATGCAAATCATACCACATGGGCAAGATGACTGAAAGCTTCGGTTTCAGTAAAATGGAACAAGAAAGCAGCTTGTTGGAAGTAACACATTTTGATGTGTGCAGTCCAATGAGTGCTGAGGCATGCAGTGGATATCATTATGCTCTTACTTCACAGATGATTTGAGTAGATACTGAGTATATTTACTTGATGAAACACAGGTCTGAATTATTGAATGGTTCAAGTAATTTCAGAATGAAGTTGAATATCGTCGTGACAAGAGGATAAAATATCTATGATATGATCATAGAGATGAATATCTGAGTTGCGAGTTTGGTACACAATTGAGACATTGTGGAAATTGTTTCACGACTAGTACCGCCTGGAACACCATAGTGTGATGGTGTGTCCGAACATCATAACTGCACCCTATTGGATATGATGCATACCATGATGTCTCTTATCGAATTACCACTATCGTTCATGGGTTAGGCATTAGAGACAACCGCACTCACTTTAAATAGGGCACCACGTAATTCCGATAAGATGACACCGTATGAACTATGGTTTAGAGAAACCTAAGCTGTCATTTCTTATAAGTTTGGGGCTGCGACGCTTATGTGAAAAAGTTTCAGGCTGATAAGCTCGAACCCAAAGCGAATAAATGCATCTTCATAGGATACCCAAAACAGTTGGGTATACCTCCTGTCTCAGATCCGAAAGCAATAGGGATTGTTACTCAAATTGGGTCCTTTCTTGAGGAAAAATTTCTCTCGAAAGACTTGAGTGGGAGGATGGTGGAGACTTGATGAGGTTATTGAACCGTCACTTCAACTAGTGTGTAGCAGGGCACAAGAGTTGTTCCTATGGCACCTACACCAATTGAAGTGGAAGCTTATGACAGTGATCATGAGACTTCAGATCAAGTCACTCCCAAACCTCGTAGGATGACAAGGATGCGTACTACTTCAGAGTGGTACGTAATCCTGTCTTGGACGTCATGTTGCTAGACAACAATGAACCTACGAGCTATGGAGAAGCGATGGTGGGCCCGGATTCCGATGAATGGCTCGAGGCCATAAAATCCGAGAGAGGATCCATGTATGAAAACAAAGTGTAGACTTTGGCAGAACGTCTCGATGGTCGTGAGGCTGTTGAGTACAGATGGATTTTAAAAGGAAGACGGACAATGATGGTAAATGTCACCATTAAGAAAGCTTGACTTGTCGTTAAGATGTTTCCCGACAAGTTCAAGGAGTTGACTACGATGAGACTTTCTCACTCGTAGCGATGCTAAGAGTGTGTTAGAATTAGCAGGTACTGCATTATTTATGAAATCTTGCAGATAGGATGTCAAAATATTGTTTCCTTGTTCTTGAGGAAAGTTTGTATGTGATACAACCAGAAGTTTTTGTCGATCCTGAAAGATGCTAACAAGTATGCAAAGCCCCAGCAATCCTTCTAAGGACTGGAGTAAGCATCTCGGAGTTGGAATGTACACTTTGATGAGATGATCAAATATTTTGGGTTTATACAAAGTTTATGAGAAACTTGTATTTCCAAAGAAGTGAGTGGGAGCACTATAGAATTTCTGATGAGTATATGTTGTTGACATATTGTTGATCAGAAATGATGTAGAATTTCTGGAAAGCATATAGGGTTATTTGAAAAGTGTTTTTCAATGGAAAACCTGGATTAAGCTACTTGAACATTGAGCATCAAGATCTATAAGGATAGATCAAAATCGCTTAATAGTACTTTCAAACGAACACATACCATGACAAGATTTTGAAGGAGTTCAAAATAGATCAGCAAAGAAGGAGTTCTCGGTTGTGTTACAAGGTGTGAGTATTGAGCAAGACTCAAGACATGACCACGGCAGAATAGAGAGAAAGGACGAAGGTCGTCCCCTATGATAAAGTCGTAGGCTCTAAAGTATGCTATGTTGTGTACCGCACCTGAAGTGTGCCAAACCATGAGTCAGTCAAGGGGTACAAGTGTGATCTAGAAATGGATCACAGGACAACGGTCAAGGTTATCCTTAGTAACTAGTGGACTAAGGAATTTTCTCGATTATGGAGGTGGAAAAAGAGTTCGTCGTAAAGGGTTACGCCGATGCAAACTTTGACACTAATCCAGATTATTCTAAGTAGTAAATTGGATTCGTATAGTAGAACAGTTATTTGGAATAGCTCCAAATAGAGCGTGGTAACTGCATCTAGGAGATGACATAGATATTTGTAAAGCACACACGGATCTGAAAGGTTCAGACCCGTTGACTATAACATCTCTCACAAGCATAACATGATCAAACCCAGAACTCTCTGAGTGTTAATCACATGGCGATGTGAACTAGATTATTGACTCTAGTGCAAGTGGGAGACTGTTGGAAATATGCCCTAGAGGCAATAATAAATAGGTTATTATTATATTTCCTTGTTCATGATAATCGTTTATTATCCATGCTAGAATTGTATTGATAGGAAACTCAGATACATGTGTGGATACATAGACAACACCATGTCCCTAGTAAGCCTCTAGTTGACTAGCTCGTTGATCAATAGATGGTTACGGTTTCCTGACCATGGACATTGGATGTCATTGATAACGGGATCACATCATTAGAAGAATGATGATGTGATGGACAAGACCCAATCCTAAGCCTAGCACAAGATCGTGTAGTTCGTATGCTAAAGCTTTTCTAATGTCAAGTATCATGTCCTTAGACCATGAGATTGTGCAACTCCCGGATACCGTAGGAATACTTTGGGTGTGCCAAACGTCACAACGTAACTGGGTGGCTATAAAGGTGCACTACGGGTATCTCCGAAAGTGTCTGTTGGGTTGGCACGAATCGAGACTGGGATTTGTCACTCCGTGTGACGGAGAGGTATCTCTGGGCCCACTCGGTAGGACATCATCATAATGTGCACAATGTGATAAAGGAGTTGATCACGGGATGATGTGTTACGGAACGAGTAAAGAGACTTGCCGGTAACGAGATTGAACAAGGTATCGAGATACCGACGATCGAATCTCGGGCAAGTACTATACCGCTAGACAAAGGGAATTGTATACGGGATTGATCGAATCCTCGACATCGTGGTTCATCCGATGAGATCATCGTGGAACATGTGGGAACCAACATGGGTATCCAGATCCCGCTGTTGGTTATTGACCGGAGAACGTCTCGGTCATGTCTGCATGGTTCCCGAACCCGTAGGGTCTACACACTTAAGGTTCGATGACGCTAGGGTTATTAAGTAAGTTCATATGTGGTTACCGAATGTTGTTCGGAGTCCCAGATGAGATCCCGGACGTCACGAGGAGTTCCGGAATGGTCCGGAGGTAAAGATTTATATATGGGAAGTCCTATTTTGGTCACCGAAAGAGTTTCGGGTTTTATCGGTAACGTACCGGGACCACCAGGAGGGTCCCGGGGGTCCACCAAGTGGGACCACCGGCCCCAGAGGGCTGCATGGGCCACATGTGGGAGGGGACCAGCCCCAGGTTGGCTGGTGTTCCCCCCACAAGGGCCCAAGGCGCCTAGGGTTTGGGGAAGGGGGCGCACCCACCTAACTTGGGGGGCAAGTCTCCCCTCTTCCCCCCTTGGCCGCACCCTAGATGGGTTTTGGGGCTGGCCGCCGCCCCTAGGGTGGAACCCTAGGTGGGGGCGCAACCTCCCCTCTCCCCCTATATATACTTGAGGGTTTGGGGCAGCCAACAGATGAGTTTTGGACCTCTCTATGGCGCAGCCCTGCATCTCTCCTTCCTCCTCTCCCGCGGTGCTTGGCGAAGCCCTGCAGGATTGCCACTCTCCTCCACCACCACCACGCCGTTGTGCTGCTGCTGGATGGAGTCTTCCTCAACCTCTCCCTCTCTCTTTGCTGGATCAAGGCATGGGAGACGTCACCGGGCTATACGTGTGTTGAACGCGGAGGTGCTGTCCGTTCGGCACTTGGTCATCGGTGATTTGGATCACGGCGAGTACGACTCCATCAACCCCGTTCACTTGAACGCTTCCGCTTAGCGATCTACAAGGGTATGTAGATGCACTCTCCTTCCCCTCGTTGCTGGTTTCTCCATAGATAGATCTTGGTGACACGTAGGAAAATTTTGAATTTCTGCTACGTTTCCCAACAAAAACAAAAAAACTCAAAATAAAATTGGGTTGCCTCCCAAGAAGCGCTATCATTTAACGCCCCTAGCTAGGCATAAAAGCGAGGATGGATTTAGGTATTGCCATCTTTGGTAGGCAATCCGTAGGTAGCTCTCATGATAGTTTCATGTGGCAATCTTATTTTCTTTCTAGGAAAGTGTTCCATGCCCTTTTTTAATGGAAATTGAAATCTAATATTCCCTTCCTTCATATCAATAATCGCACCAACCGTTCTAAGGAAAGGTATACCAAGAATAATAGGGCAAGAAGGATTGCAATCTATATCAAGAACGATAAAATCTACGGGCACATAATTCCTATTCGCAATAATAAGAACATCATTAATTCTACCCATAGGTTTTTTTATAGTGGAATCCTCAAGATGCAAATTTAGAGAGCAATCGTCAAAGTCATGGAAATCTAGCAAATCACACAAAGTTTTGGGGATAGTGGAGACACTAGCACCCAAATCACACAAAGCATAAAACTCATGATCTTTAATTTTAATTTTAATAGTTGGTTCCCACTCATCATAGAGTTTTCTAGGGATAGAAACTTTCAAATCAAGTTTTTCTTCATAGGATTGCATCAAGGCATCAACAATGTGTTCGGTAAAGGCTTTCTTTTGACTATAAGCATGAGGAGAATTTAGCACGGGTTGCAACAAGGAAATACAATCAATTAAAGAGAAACTTTCATAATTAAATTCCTTGAAATCCATTATAGTGGGTTTAGCAACATCTAGGGTTTTATATCTTTCAATCCCACTTTCATCAATTTCATCATAAAGGTCTAAATACTCCGAATTTTTAGAACGCCTTCTAGGTAAAGGAAGATCATATTCAGTTTCATCAAGATTCATATTGCAAAACAAATATTTGATAGGGGACACATCAATAACTTTTAGATCTTCATCTTGATTTTCATAGGAATTGGAAGAACACGCTTTAATAAAGCCATTTTTCGTAGCACACATCCTAGCGGTTCTTTCCTTGCACTCATCAATGGAAATTCTCATGGCTTTGAGAGACTCATTGATATCATGCTTAAGAGGAATAGATCTAACCTTTAAAGAATCAACCTCAAGAGAAATTCTATCAACGTTCCTAGCCAAATAATCAAATTTAAGCAATTTCTCTTCAAGCAAAGTATTAAAATTCTTTTGTGAATTCATAAACTCTTTGACACTATTCTCAAATTCAGAGGGCATCTTATTTAAATTTCCATAAGAGTTGTTGTAGGAATTTCCATAATTATTAGAAGGATTACTAGGATAAGGCCTAGTATTAAAATTCCCTCTATACGCGTTGTTGCCAAAATTATTCCTACCAACAAAATTCACATCCATAGATTCATTATTATTCTCAATCAAAGTAGAGAAAGGCATATCATTAGGATCAGAAGAAACACTTTTAGTAGCAAATAATTTCATAAGTTCATCCATCTTTCCACTCAAAACATTGATTTCTTCTATCGCATGCACTTTTTTATTAGTAGATCTTTCAGTGTGCCATTGAGAATAATTAACCATAATATTATCTAGGAGTTTAGTAGCATCTCCTAAAGTGATTTCTATAAAAGTGCCTCCCGCGGCCGAATCTAAAAGATTTCTAGAAGCAAAATTCAATCCGGCATAAATTTTTTGTATAATCACCCACAAATTCATGAGTAGGACAATTACGTAGCATTAATTTCATTCTCTCCCAAACTTGTGCAACATGTTCATGATCAAGTTGCTTAAAATTCATAATATCGTTTCTAAGAGCGATAATCTTAGCGGGAGGAAAATACTTAGAGATAAAAGCATCTTTGCACTTGTTCCGAGAATCAATACTATTTTTAGGCAAAGACGAAAACCAAGCTTTAGCACGATCTCTAAGCGAAAAAGGAAATAGCTTCAATTTAACGACATCATTATCGACATCTTTTTTCTTTTTCATATCACATAAATCAATGAAGCTATTAAGATGAGTAGCGGCATCTTCACTAGGAAGGCCGGCAAATTGATCTTTCATAACAAGATTCAACAAAGCAGTATTGATTTCACAAGATTCAGTATTGGCAAGAGGAGCAATCGAAGTGCTAAGGAAATCATTATTATTGGTATTGGTGAAGTCACACAATTTGGTAGTATCTTGAGCCATCGCGACAAACAAGCAATCCAACACACGAGCAAACAAAAGGCAAGCGAGAAAAAGGCAAACGGAAAAAAGAGAAGGAGAAGGAGAAGGAGAGGGCAAATAAAACGGCAAGGGTGAAGTGGGGGAGAGGAAAACGAGAGGCAAATGGCATCTAATGTAATGCGAGAGATAGGGATTGTGATGGATACTTGGTATGTTGACTTTTTGCGTAGACTCCCAGGCAACGACGCCAGAAATGGCTCATTGTCGGGAGTCCAAATCTTGACTTGACCTTGCGTAAGCCTCCCCGGCAACGGCGCCAGAAATTCTTCTTGCTACCTCTTGAGCTTGCGTTGGTTTTCCCCGAAGAGGAGCGGATGATGCAGCAGAGTAGCGTAAGTATTTCCCTCAGTTTTTTAGAACCAAGGTATCAATCTAGTAGGAGGCCACGCTCAAGTCCCTAGTACCTGCACAAAACAATAGCAACTCGCAACCAACGCGATTAGGGGTTGTCAATCCCTTCACGGTCACTTACGAGAGTGAGAACTGATAGATAATGTTTTTGGTATTTTTGATATAGAGATGAAAAGTGAAAAGTAAAAGGCAAAGTAAAAAAGCAAAGCAAGATTAAAGTGATGGAGATTGATATGATGAGAATAGACCCGGGGGCCATAGGTTTCACTAGTGGCTTCTCTCAAGAGCATAAGTATTCTACGGTGGGTGAACACATTATTGTTGAGAAATTGACAGAATTGAGCATAGTTATGAGAATATCTAAGGTATGATCATGTATATAGGCATCACGTCCGTGACAAGTAGACCGACTCCTGCCTGCATCTACTACCATTACTCCACTCATCGACCTCTATCCAGCATGCATCTAGAGTATTAAGTTAGAAACAGGGTAACACTTTAAGCAAGATGACATGATGTAGAGAGATAAATTCATGCAATATGAAATAAACCCCATCTTGTTATCCTCGATGGCAACGATGCAATACGTGCCTTGCTGCCCCTTCTGTCACTGGGAAAGGACACCGCAAGATCGAACCCAAAGCTAAGCACTTCTCCCATGGCAAGAAAAACCAATCTAGTAAGCCAAACCAAACTGATAATTCGAAGAGACTTGCAAAGATAACCAATCATACATAAAAGAACTCAGAGAGGATTCAAATATTATTCAAAGATAGACTAGATCATAAACCCACAATTCATCGATCTCAACAAACACACCACAAAAAGAAGATTACATCAAATAGATCTCCACAAGAGAGGGGCAGAAATTCGTATTGAGATCCAAAAAGAGAGAAGAAGCCATCTAGCTACTAACTATGGACCCGAAGGTCTGAGATAAACTACTCACACTTCATCGGAGAGGCTATGATCATGTAGAAGCCCTCCGTGATGACGGCCCTCTCCGGCGGAGCTCCGGAACAGGCCCCAAGATGGGATCTCGTGGATACACAAGGTTGCGGCGGTGGAATTAGGTTTTTGGCTCCTCTTCTGATCGTTTGGGGGTACGTAGGTATATATAGGAGGAAGGAGTACGTCGGTGGAGCTTCGAGGGGCCCATGAGGCAGGGGGCGCCCCCTAGGGGGCGCGCCCCCACCCTCGTGACCGCCTCTTCGATGCCTTGGCGTAGGGTCCAAGTCCTCTGGATCACGTTCGGTGAGAAAATCACGTTCCCGAAGATTTATTCCGTTTGGACTCCGTTTGATATTCTGTTTCTTCGAAACACTGAAATAGGCAAAAAAAACAGCAATTCTGGGCTGGGCCTCCAGTTAATAGGTTAGTCCCAAAAATAATATAAAAGTGGAAAATAAAGCCCAATATAGTCCAAAACAGTAGATAATATAGCATGGAGCAATCAAAATTTATAGCTACGTTGGAGACGTATCAGTCTTCCTCCGCCAAGTTAGGGCGTGGAAGATCTACACCGACGAACTTCACTTCTCCATCTCTGTGTTCGTCGTGTTCTTCATTCAGGGTAATTAGAAGTTACTTTTACTGCCCTCTTTGATTCGAAAGTTTTCTACAAAATCTTCAAAGGTGTTTTATTCTTCAAATCCTCACACACAAAACACCTCACAAGTCTTCTATTCTTGATTCATTTCTCTAAGCATCATTTTTCTTCAAGATTCCTCAGTTGTGTGGATCTTTGGTCTATACAACTCTGGAACCTAAGACAAAACGCTTAGTGAAATTCTTCAAGACTCATCTGGTCAAATTCCTCAAACTTGTTCTTTTTGAAAAACCCTCTGAGAACGCATATGACCTCTCCAAATTCTTCGCAACTATACTCTGTTCACAGGTACACATGTCCGCTGCTGAATCACTAGGTTCTCATCAACTTAACTCATTTGCAGCGTTCCTCGAAGAAAAGTTGCATACTTCTTCAGAGAATTCGATTGTTCAAATTCCTCAACTGAAGAAAATGGCTGACGGTAAAAGGCCGCAGAAGGGAGGAAAGAAGCCTGAGATCATGACTGCCTTTGAAATCCCTGAGGACATTTGCAAAGAATACTTCACACCTGATGAGGCCAAGTTTGGCAAAGAAGATAAAAATCAGCGCAAGGTGCGCATACAGAGTATTGAAAGGAGATGGGCACGAGAATGGAGGGAATACAGATATGTAACTCCAAAGTATATGAAGAAATTCGCGCTCAATCCTCCATTGCCAAGAGCCCCATTGGCACCTGGCCAAGTGGCAGATCCCACTAGCATCAAACGTGGTGAGGACTTTCCTGAAGAATGGGCCAAGCGCCAAGCCAAGTTGGCCAAGCAAGCAAAATAAGCAGTGAGGAAATTCAACAAAGACTCTACTGCTGTTGCTGCCACTGAGGCCTCTGTCAAGCCAAAGAGATCTATGGCAAAGAAGCCTGCGCGCAAGCCAAGTGGTTCACCAACAGTGCCCTCACGGCCAAGTTCCTCAGTTGCGCCCTCATGGCTAGAATCTTCAAATTCCTCAAGACCAATTCCTCATGCTGCTGCTGCTCCTCCGAAATCCTCAGCTCCTCCAAAGTCCTCAGCTGCTCCTCCAAAGTCCTCAGCTATTCCGACAAAGTCCTCAGCACCTGCGCATCTGGCCTCGTGCCAAAGGACTGCGGGCATCTCCATTGCCTCTGGTGTCTCAGCAAGTTCCTCGGCGGCACCAAATTCTTCATCAGGCCCCACTCTGCTGAAGACCAAGGCGACTGCTGGACGAGGTCCTCGGCCAAGTCCTAAGAAGAAGCAAGTCGCCTTCAATGTGTCGTCTGACGAAGCTGATGATGAAGAACTTGCTGGTATCATCAGAGACAGACAAGAAAGGGCTGCTAGAGCCAAAGGCACACATCTGTGCCACTGCTTTTGGATCCAAGGGCGATCCTCGATTACATTGAACTCTGGCACAAGCACCCAAATACTCCTATGCCAGATTTCAAGTTGACCCCTGGCCAAAGTCCCATGCTGACTCATTTCATCCAAGAGGAGAAATGGAAATATGAGCAGGCCAGGCAGATCAAGAAGGCCAAGTACAAGAAGGAAAAGTATCTAAAGACCAATGTTGTCAAAATGACAACTGATGAACTCATCAAGATTCAGTCTGAAATCAAAACCCTCAGCGACAACTTCAACGCCTACTATGCTGATTGGAAAGGAGCCAAAGTCAGGTTTGTCAAACTGACTAAGAAGTTCACCAAGGTTGCAGCTCCATCGCAACCAGAAGTTCCTCAAGCTGAAGCTTCTGCTCAGCCCACTGAAGAACATGCCAGCACCGCTGATGACTTTCAGGCTACTAAAGAAAATGCTAGTTCTAGGGCTGATGACTCCATTCCAGTCGCTGAAGAAATTGCCAGGGCATCCACTAGTGGTGCGCCTGAAGAAACTGAAGAAGTCAGGGCAACTTCATCAGCTACGCCTGAAGAAATTCAAACTGATTCCTCAGCTCCTCCCACGCCTACACCAACTCCTATCCTTCCATCTGCATCAGATGTGAAGAAGACCAAGGCTGCAGAGCGAGCTGCAGTGAAGAAAAGGAAAGCATCAGGCGCTTCAGAATCTTCAGCTCCAAAGAAGATGAAGCCTATGACTAGCTCGTTTGAAAATCTGATTGATGCTGTTCCGATTTCTACCATGCCATCAAAGGACCTTGTTCCTTTTGGTGAATACTATGAGATCCCAAGCGGATCAGATGAAGAAACTCAATCTGCTGCTTCGTCAGAGCAGATTGACAAAGAAATTGAAGTGGATGTGATCCCTTCTACACCTGTTGTATCCTCACCAATGCCTCAGTTCACTTCTGAAGAGGCTGGTGTTGAAGAATTGGAAGATGAAGACGTGGATATTGGAAGTACAATGCCAGTAATGAATGATGACTTTTGGGAAAGTCAGCACCCCAATTCTCCACTCTTCACCCTGCTACAACAAATTCCTCAGTCCCCTGCACCAACAGTTCAAATAGGCTCTGAAGAAACTCATCCCAGATCGTCTGTGCGTGAAGATATTCCAGCCACTAGTGCTGAAGAAACTGTTGCTGCTTATCATAAGACTGCAACTGAAGAGGAACCAGAAATTCCTCAGCCTGATGAACCTGAGATCGCGATTCCTGAGGTCGTGATGCAACTCACTGACACTCCTCTGCCAAAGCCAAAGGATCCGTTCTCAAGGAAGCAAAAGTTCAAGGCTGAAGACTTCTTTGGCGAGCATGTATTCCTCACTGACTACAACCCTTATGATTCTGCTTGCATAAGGAAGAGGCGTTTCTGGACTGCTAGTCAAGCCAATTTCTATTCCTCAGTGCTATACAACAAAGACAAAGTCTTCGATCATGCACATATTCCTCACGTGGACATGGAGTCACTACCGTGCTTCGAGCCAGTCCTCAGTGTTCTTCACGACGTTGGGCTACTCAACTTTTGCACTGACATCTGTGATTGGAATGAAGAACTCATTCTTCAGTTCTATGCAACGCTGCACATCACAGGAGATTCTGAAGATGTGAACTCATGGGTGTTGGACTGGATGGTGGAAAATACTCACTACAAGGCACCAGCAACTGAGTTGCTTCGTGCCCTACCTCTCAGTCCTCCCATTGAAGGTGCACGTTGTGTCTACAGTGACCCTGAGCTTACTGCTCACTACATGCAAGTTTTGATGAAGCCTTTGAAGCCAGGACAGGCCCCTCGAACCAAATTCCTCGTCAAGGAACTACTGTTTGTGCCTCGGACTGTCTATCGCATTCTGTCGAAGACAATGAGTCCTATCAAAGGCCACGACTCAAATGATGAATAAGTCGTTGGCATCATGAAGAATATGCTATTCAACATCATTCATGGCGTTCCTGTCAACTTCCATGATTTCTTCATGAGGACTCTGGCAAATATTGCCATGTCACCATTTGAGCTGAAGCCTTATGCGCCGTGGATTATGAGATTTATCAGGACAAGGTCTTCACTCAACTACAAAGCTCACACTCTGAACCACTGCAGCTTCTTGCCTCCCATTGAAGTCCTCAAACGGACATTTTCCTCAGCTGATGACAAAGGCAAGGCAGCTGCTGTGATAGATGAAGGCATTCGTCCATTGCATGGTCAATTTCGCAAGGCTGCATCCTATTCCACCAATGATGACTCTGCCACACATGACTCTGCCGCCAACAACTCCGCCAAGCAAAATCCTCAAGCCACAGCATCTAGGGTGATGACTGATCGTGAGTTACTCCTCAGTCTTCATCAGAAAGTTGATCGCAGCCATAAATGGGTCAAGCGTCAGTTTGGTTCAATTCTTCACAACATGACCTCAACACACAATGCAGTGAAGAAAAACCAATACTATCTCCATGAAACCTTCAACGGTACCTGGGCAGTTCTGTCTCATGTCTACAGCGCTGAAGATCTGAAGAAAATGGGTCTTAAGGAAGAATTTGACTGGTCTGCACCTCCTCCGAAGAAATACAAGAAGGTCAAGGTTCCTTCTTTGGTGGCCAGCTCCTATTCTTCATCGCATGACACTGATGAACATGAAGACTTGGACGACACAGCGGCAGGCCCTACTACAACAAGCGACCCCGACAACGCTGGCGCTTCTTCATCAACCTGATTATCTTCAGGGGCGTTAGTCCTCAGTTCGATCCTTTTGGTCATTCGATGACAAAGGGGGAGAAATTTGATTTAGTCTTCAAGTGGGTCTACCTATATGGGCATTTTTTTGCTAAGTTGCAACTCTCGTTCTCTTGAAGACTTTGCTGGACTGAGTTGTAAACTTAAACCTGATGGTGGTTTGATACTTCTGCTACGTTATTCTGCATGCTTATTCCTCGTTAATATTATTGCACGCATGCTGAATTACATCAGTCACCATATTTCATCATGCATTTGAAATTCTTCATATTATATGTCAAATGCGTGTATGAATACCAAGATATAGGGGGAGATCTCCATGATTCAACTCTTCAAGTGTGCTTTGCTTCAAAAGCAAATTCCTCATTATGCACATCTTCAGGGGGAGTTCTTCTATATCTAGCAATCAAATTCCTCAATATCAGTACTTACATTTCATATGTTTATCTCCGTTGAAAACTTAACCTATATTGTCAGCAATCACCAAAAAGGGGGAGATTGTAAGTGCATCTAGTGCCCCTTAGTGATTTTGGTGTATTGAAGACTTATAGGTTAAGGATCTAATGTGTTTATGAGTGTACACAGGTCTTTAATTCTATGAGGAGTCTGATATTTACAGAGAAAGTCGACCCCTAAAATTGAAGTTCTTCGCTTGAAGACTTTGATATTCTGAAGACTTTGAAAGTGAAAAAATTGGTGTGACCTTGAAGACTTGGTATTCATTTGAGGAACATGAAGCGTGAAGACTTTTGTTTTTGTAGTTTCGTTTTCTTTTTCTTGAGTCATAGGAAACACCGTACTGTTCAAGGGGGTCGAGGAAATACTGAGGAAAAATTTCCATGTGATGCTCAACTCAAAATCCTACACCTACCAATCCCTTCGAGTGAAGCCATTGGAAATCTCATACAGTTCAGTCAATTTCTTCAGTGACAGATACGCAGTTCTTCTGGTCGCTGAGGAATTTGTTCTGACTGAGGAGTTAGGAATTCGCCAGTGCGGATTGCCTACACTGTGAGGAACATGATAGCCCTGAGGAATTTGAACCTCAAATTTCCGACCGTTGCTGTGCTACGCGCCAGCTGTCCCAAAATATCTTATCCACCTAACAGTCATATCATTGAAGGGCATTTATTTCTTATCATGTCGGGCTGCTCCCTAGGCTATAAATAGCCGCCCCCCTACAACCACTAGCTGGTTGGCTGCTCCAAGAGAAACTGACACTTGTCATTTGAGAGCATCCCATCCTCCGAGGACTTTGAGCGAAAATCATCAAGTGAGGAAAATCCAAAACCCAAACCCAAACACCTACAAACCCAAAGTGATTGAGCATCACTGAAGAGATTGATCGTGCATGGATCCGGCGCTTGTTACCTTTGAAGACTGTGCTTCTTCCAGACGGTTAGGCGTCATGGTCTAGAGCATCCAAGACGAATTGTGGATCGCCGAGTGACCGAGTTTGTGAAGGTACGGAAGTCAGCTGAAGACTTACCACGAGTGATTGGATGAGGTCTGTGTGACCTTAGTTCAAGGAGAATACGGTGATGACTGTGTGTCCGGGACTGTGTGTCCTCAGGTTTAAATACCTAGCCACTCCAACCAGATGTACAACTGAGACAGCAGTTGGAACTGGTCTACCAAATCATTGTCTTCACCAAGCCAACTGGTTCTATTTCCTCAACTCTTTTATTTCCTCAGTATTGTGTTGTGTGCTTGTCATATATATGTTTGAAGACTTTGACTGAAGACTTTCTCAATTTCCTCACTTCAATTTCTTCAGTCTGTTTGTCTTCATCTTGTGTTATCATGTGATTACGCTTTCTGTACTCTGTGCTTGTCTCCATTTCATCATGATGACTATGCTTGTCTTCTGTTATGTTTACTTCGGAGTAATTATTCCGCTGCAAGTAGTTCTTCGCTAAGGAATTTCCTCACTAGCAAATTCCTGAGTGAAGAATTCATAAAAATCACCTATTCACCCCCCTCTAGTCGATATAATGCACTTTCACGCATCTCTATTGCCTCAGGAGCCTCTGCTAGTTCTTCAGCTCCTCCAAATTCGTCAACTGGCCCCACACTGCTGAAGAGGAAGGCCACTGCTGGACGAGGTTCTCGACCAAGTCCTCACATGAAGCAGGTCGCCTTTCAAGTACCGTCCGAAGACGACGAAGCTGATGATGAAGTACTCGCTGAAATCATTAGAGACGGATAGCACCGGGCCGCTAGAGCCAAAGGCGGCAATGTGCCATTGATGCTGGATCCAAAATTGATCCTAGACTTCATTGACTTACGGCACAAGGACCCCAACACACCTCTGCCTGAGATGAACCTCACTCCTGGTCAAAGTCATGTATTGACTGCCTTCATTGATGAAGAGAAATGGAAATATGAACAGGGGAGGAAGGTGAAGAAAGCGCATTACAAGAAAGAGCGCTTTCTGAAGCAAAATGTATTGAAGCTTTCACCTGAAGAACTTGTAGCTCTGCAATCAGAGATCAAGCAACTGAGTGATGAATTTGATCGCTACTATGCTGACTGGCTTGGAGCCAAAGTCAGATTTGTGAAGTTGTCTGAGAAGTTCACAACCAATGTTGCAGCCCCAACGCAACAAGAAATTCCTCAGACTGAGGCATCTGCTCAGCCTACAAAAGAACATGCCAGCTGACAATCAGGCTGCTGATGAAACTGCTAGTGTCAGGGCTAGTGACTGCATTCCAGCCTCTAATGACTCTTCCAGGGCAACCACTAGTGTTGCGCCTGAAGAAACTGTCAGGACAGCTGAAGCTTCAACGGTTGTGCCTGAAGAAACTGAAAATGCCAGGGAAACTGCATCAGTTGTGCCTGATGAAACTGAACCAATTTTCTCTGCTCCTCCCGCACCTACACCAAGTCCAATTCTTCCTTCTGCATCAGATGTGAAGAAGACCAAGGCTGCAGAGCGTGCAGCTATGAAGAAAAGGAAAGCATCAACTTCATCAGAATCTTCAGCTCCGAAGAAGATGAAGAAATTGACCAGCTCTTTTGAGAACTCGATTGATGTTGTTCCTTTCTCAAGCATGCCATCAAAGGAACTCGTTCCTTTTGATGAAGAATACGTGATCCCAAGCGGATCCGATGATGATATTCCTTCTGCTGCTTCTTCAGAGCAGTTGGATGAAGAAATTGAAGTGGATGCAATCCCTTCAACTCTAGTTGTCTCATCGCCCGTGCCTCAGTTCACTGCTGAAGAGGCCAGTGTTGAAGAAATGAGTGATGAAGATAAGGCCGTGGACATTGGGAGCACGACAGCTATGATGAATGATGACTTTTGGGAAAGTCAGCACCCCAATTCTCCTTTGTTCACACCTCTGCAAAAAATTCCTCAATCCCCAGTGCGAACTGAAGTTTAAATGGGATCTGAAGAACCTCACCCCACTCCGTCTATTCATGAAGAGGTTCCAACCACTGGTGCTGATGAAATTGCTGCCGAAGAATTGAAGACCCAGGCTGCCACTGAAGAAGAACCTGAAATTCCTCAGCCTGTGGATCTTGAGATTGCGATTCCTGAGATTGTGATGCAATTAACTGATACACCTCAGCCCAGACCAAAGGATCACTTCTCTAAGAAGAAAAAATTCAAGGCTGATGACTTCTTCGGCGAGCATGTGTTCTTCGCCGAGTATAACCCATATGACTCTGCTCGTCTTAGAAGGAAGCATTTCTGGACTGCCAGCCAAGCCAACTTCTATTCTTCACTGCTTTTCAACAAAGACAAAGTCTTCGACCATGAGCATATTCCTCACGTGGACATGGAATTGCTGCCTTGCTTCACGCCAGCCCTCAGTGTTCTTCACGACACAGGACTGCTCAACTTTTGCACTGACATTACTGATTGGAATGAAGAGCTAATTCTTTAGTTCTATGCAACGCTGCACATCACATGAGATGCTACTGATGTGAACTCTTGGGTATTGGACTGGATGACAGAGAATACTCACTTCAAAGCATCGGCCTCTGAATTGCTTCATGCCCTGCCTGTCAGTCCTCCCCTTGAAGGTGCTCGTTGTATATACCATGAACCTAAGCTTACGGATTACTACATGCAAGTGCTGATGAAGCCCCTGAAGCCCGGTCAAGTCCCAAGGACCAAATTCCTCGTGAAGGAATTGCTCTATGTGCCTTGGACTGTCTATCGCATTATGGCGAAGATAATGAGTCCAATAAGGCCACGACTCGAATCATGAAGAAGTCGTTGGCATGATGAAGAATCTGCTATTAAATATCATGCATGGCATCCCTATCAACTACCATGATTTCTTCATGAGGACTCTGGCAAATGTTGCACTCTCTCCGTTTGAGTTGAAGCCTTACGCTCCTTGGATTATGAGATTCCTCAGAACAAGGTCTTCACTCAACTACTAGGCTGGTTTTCAAAATCATCTCAGCTACTTGGCCCCCATTGAAGTCCTCAAACGGACATTTTCCTAGCTGATGAAAAGGGCAAGGCCACTGTTGTTCTTGATGAAGGCATTCGTCCATTGGATCGTCAGTTCCGCAAAGCTGCATCTCACTCCACCAATGATGACTCTACCACTCATGACTCTGCCGCAAATGCTTCAAAGAAAAATCCTCAAGGCACAGCTCCAAGGGTGATAACTAATCGTGAGCTTCTCCTTAGTCTTCACCAGAAGGTCGATCACAACCACAAATGGGTTAATCGTCAGTTTGGTTCTATTCTTCACAACATGATTGCTACACACAATGCAGTGAAGAAAAACCATTACTACATCCATGAAGTCTTCGGTCGCACCTTGGCTGTTCTGTCACATCTGTACGGTGAAGAAGCTCTGAAGCAAATGGGTCTCAAGCAGGACTTTGACTGGTCTGAGCCACCAGCGAAGAAATCCAAGAAAGTCAAAGTTCCCTCCTTGGTGGCCAGCTCATATTCTTCATCGTGCGACGCGGATGAGCATGTAGACTTGGACGACACTGAGGCAGGCCCTACTACAACAGCCGACCCCAACAACGTTGGCGCTCCTTCATCATCATGATATTCTTTAGGGACGTTAGCCCTCATTTTCGATCCTTTTGGTCATTCGATGACAAAGGGGGAGAAATTTGAGTTAGTCTTCAAGCGGGTCTACCTATATGGGCATTTTTTTGCTAAGTTACAACTCTTGTTCTCTTGAAGACTTTGCTGGATCGAGTTGTAAACTTAAACCCTATGGTGGTTTGATACTTTCGATGTGTTCTTCTGCATGCTTATTCCTCATATATGTTAATGCACGCATGCTGAATTACATCAGTCACCATATTTCATCGTGCATTTCAAATTCTTCATATCACATGTTAAATGCGTATATGAATTACAATGCAGTGAAGAAAAACCAATACTACCTCCATGAAACCTTCAACCGTACCTGGGCAGTTTTGTCTCATGTCTACAACACCGAAAATCTGAAGAAAATGGGTCTCAAGGAAGAACTTGACTGGTCTGCACCTCCTCCGAAGAAATACAAGAAGGTCAAGGTTCCTTCTTTGGTGGCCAGCTCCTATTCTTCATCGCGTGACACTGGTGAACATGAAGACTTGGACGACACAGCGGCCGGCCCTACTACAACAATTGACCCCGACAACGCTGGCACTCCTTCATCAACCTGATTATCTTCAGGGGCGTTAGTCCTCAGTTCGATCCATTTGGTCACTCGACGACAAAGGGGGAGAAATTTGAGTTAGTCTTCAAGCGGGTCTACCTATATGGGCATTTTTTTGCTAAGTTACAACTATCGTTCTCTTGAAGACTTTGCTGGATCGAGTTGTAAACTTAAACCCTATGGTGGTCTGATACTTTTGATGTGCTCTTCTGCATGCTTATTCCTCATATATGTTAATGCACGCATGCTGAATTACATCAGTCACCATATTTCATCGTGCATTTCAAATTCTTCATATCACATGTTAAATGCATATATGAATTACAATGAAGTGAAGAAAAACCAATACTACCTCCATGAAACCTTCAACCGTACCTGGGCAGTTCTGTCTCTTGTCTACAGCGCTGAAGATCTGAAGAAAATGGGTCTCAAGGATGAATTTGACTGGTCTGCACCTCCTCCGAAGAAATACAAGAAGGTCAAGGTTCCTTCTTTGGTGGCCGGCTCCTATTCTTCATCGCGTGACACTGATGAACATGAAGACTTGGACGACACAGCGGCAGGCCCTACTACAACAATCGACCCCGACAACGCTAGCGCTCCTTCATCAACCTGATTATCTTCAGGGGCGTTAGTCCTCAGTTCGATCCTTTTGGTCATTCGATGACAAAGGGGGAGAAATTTGAGTTAGTCTTCAAGCGGGTCTACCTATATGGGCATTTTTTTGCTAAGTTGCAACTCTCGTTCTCTTGAAGACTTTGCTGGACCGAGTTGTAAACTTAAACCCGATGGTGGTCTGATACATCTGCTACGTTATTCTGCATGCTTATTCCTCGTTAGTATTATTGCACGCATGCTGAATTACATCAGTCACCATATTTCATCATGCATTTCAAATTCTTCATATTATATGTCAAATGTGTGTATGAATTACAAGATATAGGGGGGGATCTCCATGATTCTTCTCTTCAAGTGTGCATTGCTTCAAAAGCAAATTCCTCACTATGCACATATTCAGGGGGAGTTCTTCTATATCTTGCAATCAAATTCCTCAATATCAGTATTTACACTTCATATGTTTATACCCATTGAAAACTTAACCTATATTGTCATCAATCACCAAAAAGGGGGAGATTATAAGTGCATCTAGTGCCCCTTAGTGATTTTGGTGTATTGAAGACTTATAGGTTAAGGGACTGATGCGTTTGTGAGTGTACACAGGTCTATAAGTCAATGAGGAGTTTGATATTTACAGAGAAAGTCGACCCCTAAAAATGAAGTTCTTCGACTGAAGACTTTGGATTTCTGAAGACTTTCTGAAGACTTAGAACGTGAAGAAATTGGTGTGACCTTGAAGACTTGGTATTCATTCGAGGAACATGAAGCGTGAAGACTTTTGTTTTCATAATTTCATTTTATCTTTCTTGAGTCATAGGAAACACCGTACTGTTAAATACTAAGGAAAAATTTCCAAGTGATGCTCAACTCAAAATCCTACACCTACCAATCCCTTCGAGTGAAGCCATTAGAAATCTCATACAGTTCAGTCAATTTCTTCAGTGACAGAGACGAAGTTCTTCTGGTCTCTGAGGAATTTGTTCTGACTGAGGAGTTAGGAATTCGCCAGTGCGGATTGCCTACAAGTGAGGAACATGATAGCCCTGAGGAATCTGAGCCTCAAATATCCGACCGTTGTTGTGATGCACGCCGGCTGTCCCAAAATATCTACCCACCTAACGGGCATATCATTGAAGGGCATTTATATCTTATCATGTCGGGATGCTCCCTAGGCTATAAATAGCCGCCCCCTACAACCACTAGCTGGTTGGCTGCTCCGAGAGAAACTGACACTTGTCATTTGAGAGCATCCCATCCTCTAAGGACTTTGAGCGAAAATCATCAAGTGAGGAAAACCCAAACCCAAACACCTCCAAACCCAAAGTGATTGAGCATCACTGAAGAGATTGATCCTGCGTGGATCCGACGCTTGTTACCTTTGATGATGGTGCATTTGCCAGATGGTTAGGCGTCATGGTCTAGAGCATCCAAGAGGAAATTGTGGATCGCCGAGTGACCGAGTTTGTGAAGGTTTGGAAGTCACCTGAAGACTTACCACGAGTGATTGGGCGAGGTCTGTGTGACCTTAGCTCAAGGAGAATACGGTGAGGACTGTGTGTCCTCTGGTTTATATACCTAGCCGCTCCAACCAGACGTACAACTGTCACAACAGTTGGAACTGGTCTACCAAATCATTGTCTTCACCATGCCTACTGGTTCTATTTCCTCAACTCTTTCATTTCCTCATTACTGTATTATTTGCTTGTTCATATCTGTTTGAAGACTTTGACTGAAGACTTTCCCAATTTCCTTAGTTCAATTTCTTCAGTCTATTTGTCTTCATCCTGTGTTTATCCTGTGCTTACGCTTCATGTACTCTCTATCTGTTTTCATTTCATCATGATTTCCATGTTTATGTTATGTCATGTATGCATCTGAGTACTTATTCCGCTGCAAGTAGTTCTTCGCTTAGGAATTTCCACACCCTGAAATTCCTTGGTGAAGAATTCATAAAAATCGCCTATTCACCCCCCCCCCTCTAGTCGACTTAATGCACTTTTAGTGATGGAAGGTGTACCCAACTGTCTCTTTTGGGTATCCTATGAATACGCACTTCTCCGATTTGGGTTCGAGCTTATAAGGCTGAAGCTGTTTCACATAACCATCGCAACCCCAAATTTTAAGAAATGACAGCTTAGGTTTATTGCCAAACCATAGTTCATACGGTGTCATCTCAACGGTTTTAGACAGTGCCCTATTTAAAGTCAATATAGTTGTCTCTAATGCATAACCCCAAAACGATAGTGGTAAATCAGTAAGAGACATCATAGATCGCACCATATCCAATAAAGTATGGTTACGACGTTCTGACATGCCATTACGCTGTGCTGTTCTAGGTGGCGTGAGTTGTGAAACTATTCCACATTGTTTTAAATGAAGGCCAAACTCGTAACTCAAATATTCGCCTCTGCGATCAGATCATAGAAACTTTTTTTCTTGTTACGATGATTCTCCACTTCACTTTGAAATTCTTTGAACTTTTCAAATGCTTCAGACTTGTGTTTCATTAAGTAGATATACCCATATCTTCTCAAATCATCTGTGAAGGTCAGAAAATAATGATACATGCCGCGAGCCTCTACAGTCATTGGACCGCATACATCGGTATGTATTATTTCCAATAAGTCAGTGGATCGCTCCATTGTTCTGGAGAACAGAGTTTTAGTCATCTTGCACATGAGGCATGGTTCGCAAGCATCAAATGATTCATAATCAAGTGATTCCAAAAGCCCATCTGCATGGAGTTTCTTCATGCGCTTTACACCAATATGACCTAAACGGCAGTGCCACAAATAGGTTGCACTATCATTATCAACTTTGCATCTTTTGGCATCAATATTATGAATATGTGTATCACTACGATCAAGATTCAATAAACTATTTACATTGTGTGAATGACCATAGAAGGTTTTATTCATGTAAACAGAACAACAATTATTCTCTGATTTAAATGAATAATTGCATCGCAATTAACATGATCCAATCATATTCATGCTCAACGCAAACACCAAATAACATTTACTTAGGTCCAACACCAATCCCGAAGGTATAGGGAGTGTGCGATGGTGATCTTATCAACCTTGGAATCACTTCCAACACACATCATCACCTCGCCTTTAACTAGTCTCTGTTCAATTTGCAACTCTCATTTCGAGTTACTACTCTTAGCAACTGAACCAGTATCAAATACCAAGGGGTTGCTATAAACACTAGTAAAGTACACATCAATAACATGTATATCAAATATACCTTTGTTCACTTTGCCATCCTTCTAATACGCCAAATATTTGGGGTAGTTCCGATTCTAGTGACCATTCCCTTTGTAGTAGAAGCACTCGGTTTCAGGCTTAGGTCTAGCTTTGGGCTTCTTCATGGGAGTGACAACTTGCTTTTCATTCTTCTTGAGGTTCCCTTTCTTTTCCTTTGCCCTTTTCTTGAAACTAGTGATCTTTATTAACCATCAACACTTGATGCTCTTTCTCGATTTCTACCTTCGCCGATTTCAACATCGTGAAGAGCTCGGGAATCGTTTTCGACATCCCTTGCATATTATAGTTCATCACGAAGTTCCAGTAACTTGGTGATAGTGACTAAGAACTCTGTCAATCACTATCTTATCTGGAAGATTAACTCCCACTTGATTCAAGCGATTGTGGTACTCACACATTCTGAGCACATGCTCACTAGTTGAGCTATTCTCCTCCATCTTGTAGGCAAAGTATTTGCGAGAGATCTCATACCTCTCGACTCGGGCATGAATCTGAAATACCAATTCCAGCTCTTAGAACATCTCATATTCTCTGTGGCATTCCAAACGTTTTTGATGTCCCGGTTCTAAGCCGTAAAGAACGGTGCACTAAACTATCAAGTAGTCGTCATATCGAGGTTGCCAAACGTTAATAACGCCTGCAACTGCTCCTGCAATCGGTCTGTCACCTAGCGGTGCATCAAGGACATAATTCTTCTATGCAGCAATGAGGATAATCCTCAGATCACGAACCAAGTCCACATTATTGCTACTATCATCTTTCAACTTATTTTTCTCTAGGAACATATCAAAAATAAAAGGGGAGCTACATCGCGAGCTATTGATCTACAACATAGATATGCAAATACTATCAGGACTAAGTTCATGATAAATTAAGTTCAATTAATTATATTACTTAAGAACTCCCACTTCGACAGACATCCCTCGAGTCATCTAAATGATCACATGATCCATATCAACTAAACCATGTCCGATCATCACGTGAGATGGAGTAGTTTTCAATGGTGAACATCTCTATGTTGATCATATCTACTATATGATTCACGTTCAACGTTTCGGTCTCAGTGTTCCGAGGCCATATCTGCATATGCTAGGCTTTTCAAGTTTAACCCGGGTATTCTGCATGTGCAAAACTAGCTTGCACCCATTGTATTTGAACGTAGAGCTTATCACACACGATCATCATGTGGTGTCTCGGCACGACGAACTGTCGCAATGGTGCCTACTCAGGGAGAACACGTATACCTTGAAATTTTAGTAAGGGGTCATCTTATAATGCTACCGCCATACTAAGCAAAATAAGATGCATAAAAGATAAACATCATATGCAATCAAAAATATGTGACATGATATGGCCATCATCATCTTGTGCCTTTGATCTCCATCTCCAAAGCACCATAATGATCTCCATCGTAGTGTCATGGTCATCTCGCCAACTATTGCTTCTACGACTATCGCTAACGCATAGTGATAAAGTAAAGCAATTACATGGCAATCACAATTCATACAATAAGAAGACAACCATATGGCGCCTGCAAAACATGATCATCTCATACAACAACGTATATCACATCATGCCTTGACCATATCACATCACAACATGCCCTGCAAAAACAAGTTAGACGTCATCTACTTTGTTTTTTCAAGATTTACGTGGATGCTACGGGCTTCTAGCAAGAACCATTCTTACCTACGCATCAAAACCACAATGATTTTTTCGTCAAGTGTGCTGTTTTAACCTTCAACAAGGACCGGCCGCAGTCAAACTCGATTCAAATAAAGTTGGAGAAACAGACACCCACTAGCCACCTGTGTGCGAAGCATGTCGGTACAACTAGTCTCATGAGCGCGGTCATGTAATGTCGGTCCAGGCCGCTTCATCCAACAATACCGCCGAATCAAAGTAAGACATTGATGGTAAACAGTATGACTATTATCGCCCACAACTCTTTGTGTTCTACTCGTGCATATAACATCTACGCATAGACCTGGCTCGGATGCCACTGTTGGGGAACGTAGTAATTCAAAACAATTCCTACGATCACGCTATATCTATCTAGGAGAAGCATAGCAACGAGCGGGGAGAGTGTGTCCACGTACCCTCGTAGACCGAAAGAGGAAGTGTTTAGTAATGCGATTGATGTAGTCGAACGTCTTCACGATCCAACCGATCCAAGTACCGAACGTACGGCACCTCCGTGTTCAGCACACATTCAACACGATGACATCCCTTGAGATCTTGATCCAGTAGAGGGTTGAGGGAGAGTTCCGTCAAGACGACGGCGTGGCGACGGTGTTGGTGATGTGATCCGCGCAGGGCTTCGCCTAAGCACTACGACAATATGACCGAGGTGGTAAAATTTGGAGGGGGGCACCACACACGGCTAAGAAACAACTGTTGTGTCTTTGGGGTGCCCCCCTCCTGATAACCCACAAGTATAGGGGATCGAAACAGTTTTCGAGGGTAGAGTATTCAACCCAAATTTATTGATTCGACGCAAGGGGAGCCAAAGAATATTCTCAAGTATTAGCAGGTGAGTTGTCAATTCAACCACACCTGGAGAACTTAGTATCTGCAGGAAAGTATTTAGTAGCAAAGTAATATGGAAGTGACGGTAACTGTAGTAAAAGTAATATTTTTGGGTTTTGTAGTGATTGTAATAGTAGCAACGGAAAAGTAAATAAGCGAAGAACAATATGTGAAAAGCTCGTAGGCATTGGATCGGTGATGGAGAATTATGCCGGATGCGGTTCATCATGTAACAGTCATATCATAGGGTGACACAGAACTAGCTCCAATTCATCAATGTAATGTAGGCATGTATTCTGAATATAGCCATACGTGCTTATGGAAAAGAACTTGCACGACATCTTTTGTCCTACCCTCCCGTGGCAGCGGGGTCCTAATGGAAACTAAGGGATATTAAGGCCTTCTTTTAATAGAGTACCGGACCAAAGCATTAACACATAGTGAATACATGAACTCCTCAAACTATGGTCCTCACCGGGAGTGGTCCCGATTATTGTCACTTCGGGGTTGCCGGAACATAACACATAGTAGGTGACTATAGACTTGCAAGATAGGATCAAGAACTCACATATATTCATGAAAACATAATAGGTTCAGATCTGAAATCATGGCACTCGGGCCCTAGTGACAAGCATTAAGCATAGCAAAGTCATAGCAACATCAATCTCAGAACATAATGGATACTAGGGATCAAACCCTAACAAAACTAACTCGATTACATGATAGATCTCATCCAACCCATCACCGTCCAACAAGCCTACGATGGAATTACTCACGCACAGTGGTGAGCATCATGAAATTGGTGATGGAGGATGGTTGATGATGACGACAGTGACGAATCCCCCTCTCCGGAGCCCCGAACGGACTCCAGATCAGCCCTCCCGAGAGGTTTTTGGGTTTGGCGACGACTCCGTATCATAAAACGCGATGAATCTTTCTCTCTGATTTTTTTCTCCCCGAAAGTGAATATATGGAGTTGGAGTTGAGGTCGGTGGAGCGTCAGGGGGCCCACGAGGTAGGGGCGCGCCAAGGGGGCAGGCGCGCCCCAACCCTCGTGGATAGGGTGTGGGCCCCCTGACGTGGATTTTTCTTCCAGTATTTTTAATATTTTCCAAAAAGATGTTCCGTGGAGTTTCAGGTCATTCCCAGAACTTTTGTTTCTGCACATAAATAACACCATGGAAAGTCTACTAAAAACAGCGTCAGTCTGGGTTAGTTCCATTCAAATCATGCAAGTTAATTTGAATCCAAAACAAGGGCAAAAGTGTTTGGAAAAGTAGATACGACGGAGACATATCAACTCCCCCAAGCTTAAACCTTTGCTTGTCCTCAAGCAATTTAGTTGATAATCTGAAAGTGATAAAGAAAAACTTTTACAAACTCTGTTTGCTCTTGTTGTTGTAAATATATAAAGCCAGCATTCCAGTTTTTAGCAAAGATTATGACTAACCAGATTCGCAATAACTCTTAGGTCTCATGTTTATTCATGTCAATGGCATAATCAACTAGCGAGCAATAATAATAAATCTCGGATGACAACACTTTCTCAAAACAATCATAATATGATATAACAAGATGGTATCTCGCTAGCCCTTTCTGAGACCGCAAAACATAAATGCAGAGCACCTTTAAAGATCAAGGACTGGCTAGACGGTGTAATTCATGGTAAAAGAGATCCAATCATAGTCATACCAAATATAAATTAATAGTAATGGATGCAAATGACAGTTGCACTCTCCAGCTAGTGCTTTTTAGTGAGAGGGTGATGACTCAACATAAAAGTAAATAGATAGGCCCTTCGCAGAGGGAAGCAGGGATTTTTAGAGGTGCCAGAGCTCGGTTTTGAAATGGAGATAAATAATATTTTGAGCGGCATACTTTCATTGTCAACATAACAACCAAGAGATGGTGATATCTTTCATGCTACACACATTATAGGCGGTTCCCAAACAGAATGGTAAAGTTTATACTCCCCCTCCACCAACAAGCATCAATCCATGGCTTGCTCGAAACAACGAGTGCCTCCAACTAGCAACAGCCCCGGGGGAGTTTTGTTTGCAATTCTTTTGATTTAGTTTGCATAAAGCATGGTACTGGGCATCCCATTGACCTTTTCTCGTGAGTGAGGAGCAGAGTCCACTCCTCTTGAGAATAACCCGCCTATCATGGAAGATACGGACAGCCCTAGTTGATACATGAGCTATTCGAGCATACAAAATAGAATTTCATTTGAAGGTTTAAAGTTTGGCACATACAAATTTACTTGGAACGGCAGGTAGATACCGCATATAGGAAGGTATGGTGGACTCATATGACATGACTTTGGGGTTATAAGGGATTGGATGCACAAGCAATATTCCCGCTTAGTACAAGTGAAGGCTAGCAAAAGACTGGGAAGCGACCAACTAGAGAGCGACAACAGTCATGAACATGCATTAAAATTAATAAACATTGAGTGCAAGCATGAGTAGGATATAATCCACCATGAACATAAATATCGTGAAGGCTATGTTAATTAGCTTAAACTACATGCATGAACATGTGCCAAGTCGAGTCACTTAAATCATTAAAAGGAGGATACCACACCGCTATACCACATCACAACCATTTTAATAGCATGTTGGAACGCAAGGTAAACCATTATAACTCATAGCTAATCAAGCATGGCACGAGCAACTATAATCTCTAATTGTCATTGCAAACATGTTTATCCATAATAGGCTGAATCAGGAACGATGAACTAATCATATTTACAAAAACAAGAGAGGTCGAGTTCATACTAGCTTCTCTCATCTCAGTGAGTCCATCATATATCGTCATAATTGCCTTTCACTTGCATGACCGAATGATATGAAAATAATAAGAGTGCACGTGCATTGGAATAAGCTGGAATCGGCGAGCATTCAATAAACAGGAGAAGACAAGGCAATATGGGCTCTTGGTTAAATCAACAATAATGCATATAAGAGCCACTTCAACAATTTAATTATGGTCTTCTCCTATCGAGCCCCAAAGAAAAGAAAATAAATAAAACTATTTACACGGGAAAGCTCCCAACAAGCAAAAGAAGAACATGACATATTTTTGGATTTTCTTTTTAATTATTACTACTACAACAAGAAAAGTAAACTAACTAAAAGTTATGACTAATTTTTTTTGTTTTCCTTAAGGTTTAACAAACACACAAGAAGAAAGCAAGAAAAAGAAAATAAACTATCATGGATATTACAGTGAAAGAGTATGAGCACCAACATCTAGCAATGAGTGTGTGAACATAAATGTAATGTCGATGGGAAATACATACTCCCCCAAGCTTAGGCTTTTCGCCTAAGTTGGTTTATTGCCACGAATGTCCTGGCGGATATCCATAGTTGTAGCCGGGGTCGTACTGAGATGAAGAAGGCTCTGACTGCCACTGGTTGGAAATCATCTCTGGATCCCACTGGTAATTAGACTATCGTGGAGGTTCAAATTGTGGTTCCGGCTCCATGGCTGGTGTAGGGTTCCGGTAGCGTGAATGGCCGCCAGCGGAACAAGATACTGGCCTGCAGATAAATCCAACAAGGAAGGAGCAGGCAAGGTAATAGTCTCAGGGTGATGTTTATCAAAAAATAATTTGTATTTAAGCGCCCCTTCCCTATTCTTAACAATAAAGTCATGCGCTACCATACTCTTATAATCTAAATAAGCATTGGGCAGCAATTTTTCTTCTTTTTCATAGTGCCTAATAGGTATGTTATAATGTGCAGCAAGGCGTGAAGCGTAAATACCTCCCAAGATGGGGCCCTTTGTACGGTTTAGACTTAACCGTTTAGCAATAATACCGCCCATACTAACAGTGTTATCACAGAATAAACCATGGAACAAAATGATGATATCAGGAACACTAAGGTTTTCGCAGTTTCCGCGGCCAATTAAGCAACAACTAGCAATTATGGCAAAGTAGCGTAAAACAGGAAAATGTATGCTAGTGATTCTTGCATCGAAAACCTTCCTGGTTTCCCCCACAGTAATAGTGTCAATAAACCCGTCCACATCTTTACGATGTGGTTCCTCTAAACTACCCTCAAAAGGTATTTTGCAAACCTTGCAAAATTCATCTAGTGGCATCTTCTTAACCACATCATATAAATGAAACTCTACTGAAGGAGGTGATTCCTTAGGATAATAGTAGAAGTTTTGCACAAAAGTATCGGTGAGTAAGAGATACTGTTCACGTTGGTCGCAAAGGAAGTCGGTGAGGCCTGCATTCTCAGCCAATTCATAAAAATCATTATATATCTCGGCTGCTCTCAAGAAGTCATCGGAATGCCATTCACACGGCCGAACCTCCGTGGTGCGAGGCAAATTATATTTGGGCCTCTGTGCTTCTTCATTCTGCTTTTCCTTCGAGCTTCGGCTCGATGAGCCCCACAAAAATCTCTTCATTATTTTCTGAAGAATTCTGAAATTTTTAGTAACTTCAAACAAAAGTGAACCAAGCTCAACAAAATTGATAGGAACTACTCCTACAAGTGCCTAGAGACTATATCATGCATTAGAACTACTTGGAACCATATAAATGTGACATGCAATCTCAAGAACATGGTCACCTAGGCATCACAAATTTGCAATGAATAGAGCACTAGAAAAAAACTAATTGGACCAATGGAGGAGTCACATACCAAGGAACAATCCCCCCAAGCAGTTTTGTGAGAGGTGCTTTGAGCAAGGAGATCGAAAATCGCAGCAAAATGAGCTAGAACTCGTGCTTGAGTTGGATGGTGATTTTTTTTGGGAGGAAGGAGTGTCTGGGTGCAGGAATACGTTGAGGGGAGCCACCATGGGCCCATGAGGCAGGGGGCCCGCCCTGGACCCTCGTGGCCAGGTGCTTGCTCCCCCTGCTGTGTTCTTAGTGCCAGATATTCTCAAATATTCCAGAAAAAATCATATTTTAATTTCAGGGCATTTGGAGAACTTTTATTTTCGGGGTATTTTTATATTGCACGGATAGATCAGAAAAATGACAGAAAAATACTAATTTTACTTTATTTCAACTAAATAACAGAAAGTAGAAGGAGGGTACAGAAGGTTGTGCCTTCTAGTTTCATCATCTCATGCTCATAAAAAAGAATCAACTAACAAGGTTGATCAAGTCTTGTTAACAAACTCATTCCGAATAACATGGAACCAGAGAAATTTCGAATAACACTATGTTACCTCAACGGGGATATGCACATCCCCAATAATAAGAATATCATATTTCTTCTTGACAGTAGGAAGAGGAAATTCAAAACCTCCAAAAATAATTGATGGAATTTTTCCAATAGAGTTGATACTATGAACTTGAGGTTGTTTCCTCGGAAAGTGTACCGTATGCTCATTACCATTAACATGAAAAGTGACATTGCCTTTGTTGCAATCAATAACAGCCCCTGTTGTATTCAAAAAGGCTCTTCCAAGAATAATAGACATACTATCGTCCTCGGGAATATCAAGAATAACAAAGTCCGTTAAAATAGTAACGTTCGCAACCACAACAGGCACATCCCCACAAATACCGACAGGTATAGCAGTTGATTTATCAGCCATTTGCAAAGATATTTCAGTAGGTGTCAACTTATTCAAGTCAAGTCTACGATATAAAGAGAGAGAGGCATAACACTAACACCGGCTCCAAGATCACATAAAGCAGTTTTAACATAGTTTCTTTTAATGGAGTATGGTATAGTTGGTACTCCTGGATCTCCAAGTTTCTTTGGTATTCCACCCTTGAAAGTATAATTAGCAAGCATGGTGGAAATCTCAGCTTCAAGTATCTTTCTTTTATTAGTAACAATATCTTTCATATACTTAGCATAAGGATTCATTTTGAGCATATCAGTTAATCGCATACGCAAAAAGATAGGTCTAATCATTTCAGCAAAGCGCTCAAAATCCTCATCATCCTTTTTCTTGGATGGTTTGCGAGGAAAAGGCATGGGTTTCTGAACCCATGGTTCTCTTTCTTTATCATGTTTTCTAGCAACAAAGTCTCTCTTATCATAACGTTGATTCTTTGATTGTGGGTTATCAAGATCAACAATAGGTTCAATTTCTACATCATTATCATTACTAGGTTAAGCATCATCATGAACATCATCATTAACATTTTCATTAGGTTCATGTTCATTACCAAATTGTGTTTCAGCATCAGAAATAGAAATATCATTGGGATTCTCAGGTGGTTCAGCAATAGGTTCACTAGAAGTATGCAAAGTCCTATCATTTTTCTTTTTCTTCTTTTTAGAAGGACTAGGTGCATCTATATTATTTCTCTGAGAATCTTGCTCAATTCTCTTAGGATGGCCTTCAGGATACAAAGGTTCCTAAGTCATTTTACCAGTTCTAGTAGCCACTCTAACAGCATAATCATTATTCTTACTATTTAATTCATTGAGCAAATAATTTTGAGCTTTAAGTACTTGTTCTACTTGAGTGGTAACCATAGAAGCATGTTTACTAATAAGTTTAAGTTCACCCTTAACATTAGACATATAATCACCCAAGTGTTCAAGTGTATCGGAATTGTATTTCAATTTTCTACCAAAATAAGCATTGAAGTTTTCTTGTTTGACAATAAAATTATCAAACTCTTCTAAGCATTGTCTAGCAGACTTATAGTGAGGAATATCACCTTCATCAAATCTATAGAGAGAATTTACCTTTACTACCTGTGTTGGGTTATCAAGACCATGAGTTTCTTCAAAAGGTGATGGATTAGGATCATATGTTTCTTCAACAGGCGGTAAATTTAGACCATGTATTTCTTCAATAGGTGGTAAATTCTTAACATCTTCAGGTTTAATACCTTTTTCTTTCATAGATTTCTTTGCCTCTTGCATATCTTCAGGACTGAGGAATAGAACACCCCTTTTTTCAGAGTTGGTTTAGGAATAGGCTTAGGAATTAGGAATTGGCTCAGGAGCTGGCTCAGGAAGTGTCCAATTATTTTCATTTGTCAACATATTATTCAATAGAATTTCAGCTTCACTCGGTGTTCTTTTCCTGAAAACAGAACCAACACAACTATCCAGGTAATCTCTGGAAGCATCGGTTAATCCATTATAAAAGATATCAAGTATTTCATTTTTCTTAAGAGGATGATCAGGCAAAGCATTAAGTAACTTGAGAAGCCTCCCCCAAGCTTGTGGGAGACTCTCTTCTTCAATTTGCACAAAATTATATATATCCCTCAAAGCAGCTTGTTTCTTATGAACAGGGAAATATTTAGCAGAGAAGTAATAAATCATATCCTGGGGACTACGCACACAACCAGGATCAAGAGAATTAAACCATATCTTAGCATCACCCTTTAATGAGAACGAAAATATTTTGAGGATATAAAGGTAGCAGGTTCTCTCATCATTAGTGAACAGGGTGGCTATATCGTTTAATTTAGTAAGATGTGCCACAACAGTTTCAGATTCATAGTCATCAAAAGGATTAGATTCAACCAAAGTAATTATATCAGGATCAACAGAGAATTCATAATCCTTATCAGTAACACAGATAGGTGAAGTAGCAAAAGCAGGGTCAGGTTTCATTCTAGCATTAAGAGATTGCTGCTTCCATTTAGCTAATAACCTCTTTAGATCATATCTATAATTTCAAGATAAAATAGCTCTAGCAGCTCCATCTTCCAGAACATAACCCTCAGGAACAACAGGTAATTCATATTTATTAGGGGGAGAGTATTCATCTTCACTTCCATCGATATTATCAGTTTCAATAATTTCATTCTCTCTAACCCTAGCAAGTTGTTCATCAAGAAATTCACCAAGTGGCACAGTAGTATCAAGCATAGAAGTAGTTTCATCATAAGTATCATGCATAGCAGAAGTGGTATCATCAATAACATGTGACATATCAGAATGAATAGCAGTAGCAGGTTTAGGTGTCGCAAGCTTACTCAAAACAGAAGGTGAATCAAGTGCAGAGCTAGATGGCAGTTCCTTACCTCCCCTCTTAGTTGAGGGATAAATTTTTGTCTTAGCGTCTTTCAAGTTCTTCATAGTGACCAGCAGATATAAATCCCAAGTGACTCAAAGAATAGAGCTATGCTCCCCGGCAACGGCGCCAGAAAATAGTGTAGATAACCCACAAGTATAGGGGATCGCAATAGTTTTCGAGGGTAGAGTATTCAACCCAAATTTATTGATTCGACACAAGGGAAGCCAAAGAATATTCTCAAGTATTAGCAGTTGATTTGTCAATTCAACCACACCTGGATAACTTAGTATCTGCAGCAAAGTATTTAGTAGCAAAGTAATATGGAAATGACGGTAACGGTAGTAAAAGTAATATTTTTGGGTTTTGTAGTGATTGTAACAGTAGCAATGGAAAAGTAAATAAGGGAAGAACAATATGTGAAAATCTCGTAGGCATTGGATCGGTGATGGAGAATTATGTCGGATGCGGTTCATCATGTAACAGTCATATCATAGGGTGACACAGAACTAGCTCCAATTCATCAATGTAATGTAGGCATGTATTTCGAATATAGTCATACGTGCTTATGGAAAAGAACTTGCATGACATCTTTTGTCCTACCCTCCCGTGGCAGCGGGGACCTAATGGAAACTAAGGGATATTAAGGCCTCCTTTTAATAGAGTACCGGACCAAAGCATTAACACATAGTGAATACATGAACTCCTCAAACTATGGTCATCACCGGGAGTGGTCCCGATTATTGTCACTTCGGGGTTGCCGGATCATAACACATAGTAGGTGACTATAGACTTGCAAGATAGGATCAAGAACTCACATATATTCATGAAAACATAATAGGTTCAGATCTGAAATCATGGCACTCAGGCCCTAGTGACAAGCATTAAGCATAGCAAAGTCATAGCAACATCAATCTCAGAACATAGTGGATACTAGGGATTAAACCCTAACAAAACTAATTCGATTACATGATAGATCTCATCCAACTCATCACCGTCCAGCAAGCCTACGATGGAATTACTCACGCACAGCGGTGAGCATCATGAAATTGGTGATGGAGGATGGTTGATGATGACGATGACGACGAATCCCCCTCTCCGGAGCCTCGAACAGACTCCAGATCAGCCCTCCCGAGAGGTTTTAGGGCTTGGCGGCGGCTCTGTATCGTAAAACATGATGAATCCTTCTCTCTGATTTTTTTCTCCCCGAAAGTGAATATATGGAGTTGGAGTTGAGGTCGGTGGAGCGTCACGGGGCCCACGAGGCAGGGGGGCGCGCCCCCACCCTCGTGGACAGGGTGTGGGCCCCCTAACGCGGATTTTTCTTCTAGTATTTTTAATATTTTCCAAAAAGATGTTCCGTGGAGTTTCAGGTCATTCCGAGAACTTCTGTTTCTGCACATAAATAACACCATGGAAAGTCTGCTGAAAACAGCGTCAGTCTAGGTTAGTTCCATTCAAATCATGCAAGTTAGAATCCAAAACAAGGGCAAAAGTGTTTGGAAAAGTAGATACGATGGAGACGTATCACCTCCCCACATATATAAAGGAGTGGGGAGGAGGAGGCCGACCCAAGGGGGCGTGCCAAGGGGGGGTCCTACTAGGACTCTGTTCCTAGTAGGATTCGGCCCTGTCCTTCCATCTAACGGAGAGGGAAAGGCGAAGGGAGAGAGAGGGAGAAGGAAAGAGGGGGGCCGCGTCCCCTCCCCTTGTCCAATTCGGATTGGGGCAAGTTGGGCGCGCGCCACCTCCGTAGCCTACCTCCTCTCCTCCGCTATCTCCCAATAGGCCCAATAACTTTCCCGGGGGGTTCCGATACTCCGAAAAAAACCCGATCTTTTTCGGAAACATTCTGGTGTCCGTATATAACCTTCCACTATATCAATCTTTACCTCTCGACCATTTCGAGACTCCTCGCCATGTCCGTGATCTCATCCGGGACTCCGAACAAACTTCGGCCTCCAAAACACATAACTCATAATACAAATCGTCATCGAACGTTAAGTGTGCCGACCCTACGGGTTCGAGAACTATGTAGACATGACCGAGACACATCTCCGGTCAATAACCAATAGCGGAACCTGGATGCTCATATTGGCTCCTACATATTCTACGAAGATCTTTATCGGTCAAACCGCATAACAGCATACTTCATTCCCTTTGTCGTCGGTATCACCATACCTAGTTCAATCTCGTTACCGGCAAGTCTCTTTACTCATTTTGTAATGGCTACGGCAAGTAACCTCAAGAAAAAACAGCAACAACTTAGAGCTGATCAAGACTTGCTAGCCTACAGATGGACTGAAGTCCTTGCGGCCGAGGAGTACGAACTCGAACGCCCCTCCAAGAGCTACCCAAAGCGCAGGTTGCTACCCCGATTAGAGGAGGAAGCACTTAAACCTACGTCACCAGCGCATGATGCGGCTGACCGGCCAACTCGTGGACGCGACAGAGAGACCTCTAGGCCCTCCACCCAAGCCGCACCCCGGCGCCGCTCAAAAAATACTAAGGCACGGGGAAACGCGCTAGACCTGCAAGACATGGTGGAGGACAAGACAAGGCAAACAAGATCGATCTACGGATCGCGTGGGTGCCCCACGACACGTGACGATAACCGTCACGCCGGATATAGTAATTCCGGCCGTGCCCAACATAGCAGACAAAGCTCATTTGAGCTACGTCGCGATATAGCCCAGTACAGAAGTGCCGCACACCCACTATGCTTCACAGATGAAGTAATGGATCATCAAATCCCAGAGGGTTTCAAACCCATAAACATTGAATCATACGATGGCACAACAGATCCTGCGGTATGGGTCGAGGACTATCTCCTTCATATCCACATGGCCCGTGGCGATGATCTACACGCCATCAAATACCTCCCACTCAAGCTTAAAGGACCAGCTCGGCATTGGCTTAACAGCTTGCCAGCATAATCAATTGGTTGCTGGGAGGACCTGGAGGCCACAATCCTCGACAATTTCCAGGGCACCTATGTGCGACCACCAGACGCTGATGACCTAAGCCACATAACTCAGCAGCCAGAAGAATCTGCCAGACAATTCTGGACACGGTTCCTAACCAAGAAAAATCAAATTGTCGACTGTCCGGACACAGAGGCCCTAGCAGCCGTCAAGCATAACATCCGTGATGAGTGGCTTGCCCGGCACCTTGGACAGGAAAAGCCGAAATCTATGGCAGCCCTTACAACACTCATGACCCGCTTTTGCGCGGGAGAAGACAGCTGGCTGGCTCGTAGCAATAACATGACCAAGAGCCCTAGTAATTCGGATACCAAGGACGGCAATGGCAGGTCACATCGCAACAAGCACAAGCGCCGCATTAACAGCAGAAGTGCTGAGGATACGACAGTTAATGCCAGACTCAGAGGCTCCAAACCCAGTCAGCGGAAAAAATAATTCAAAAGAAATACTCTGGGCCCGTCCAGTTTGGACCATATACTCGATCGCTCATGCCAGATACACGGCACCCCCGAAAAACCAGCCAATCACACCAAATGGGATTGTTGGTTGTTCAAGTAGGCCGGCAAGTTAAATGCCGAAAACAGAGACAAGGGGCTGCACAACGACGAGGAGGAGGAGCCCCGGCCGCCGAACAATAGTGGACAGAAGGGCTTTCCCCCACAAGTGCGGACGGTGAACATGATATACACAACCCACATCCCATGGAGGGAACGGAAGCGTGCGCTAAGGGACGTATACGCATTGGAGCCAGTCACCCCAAAGTTCAACCCATGGTCCTCCTGCCCGATCACTTTTGATCGAAGGGACCACCCCACTAGCATCCGCCATGGCGGATTCGCCGCATTGGTTCTAGACCCAATCATTGACGGATTTCACCTCACTAGAATCCTTATGGACGGCGGCAGCAGCCTGAACCTGCTTTATCAGGATACAGTGCGGAAAATGGGCATAGCTCCCTCAAGGATTAAACCCACAAAAACGACCTTTAAAGGCGTCATACCAGGTGTAGAGGCCAACTGTACAGGATCAGTTACACTTGAAGTGGTCTTCGGATCCCCGGATAGTTTCCGAAGCAAGGAGTTAATCTTCGACATAGTCCTGTTCCGCAGTGGCTATCACGCACTGCTCGGACGAACTGCATTTGCAAAGTTCAATGCGGTGCCGCACTACGCATACCTCAAGCTCAAGATGACAGGCCCTCGAGGAGTCATTACGGTCAATGGAAACACTGAACGCTCTCTCCAAACGGAGGAGCATACGGCAGCCCTCGCGAAACGGCGAAATCAGTACTACGCGTACATAACTACGCTCTGAAAATACCATGGGCACAGGGGGATGGGCAAGACCATGGCATGCCCAAAAATGCGGCTCAAATGCACTAGGGGCTCCCGATTTTATCATTTTTTCCTACTTGCAGGACTCCACTCTTCGGAAGGCCTGTCCGGCAGTATAATCGCCGAACAAACGATGCAACAACCAGGGAGGCAAAAAGCTACGTCGAATTCCCAGGTGGTCTCTATAACGCAAAATACCTTCCTTACATACCATCTCATAGCTCACCCCTGGAGGGGGACATGTCAAATAGTCCCATCTCTTGCTTACCGCACTATTTGTATCGTTCTGCTTTCGCAGCAGCCGTTTAAAAATAAACAATGCTTAGCTTCAGCTTATTATTGCATTCTCTATTCATTTCTTTTTCAATACATATGTTCAGTTATGACATTTAGCACCCGTACACTTTGGTACGGTCAATACGCCAGGGGCTCAAGCACCCCATAATATGGCGTGAGAAGCCCGAACACTTTCACAAGTGTGGCCCTCTGAACTTATAGCATTATATGCATCAGCTCCGAATCATGTCTTTGGTCAATAGTTGGGTTTGCCCGGCTCCCATGTTTTGGTACCTTACGTTCCGCTATATCGGCTAAGGTAGCGCTGGGAGAACTACTGCAATTGTGCCCCGGTTGAGCTGGGCTAAGCACCTCAGTAGAGAAAGCTAAAACTGACTGTCATGATAGGGCGAGAGCTAGTCGCTGTTCGAGAGGTTCCGAGTCCCTAAAGACTTATGCCGCTTAGAGCGAGGAGTCGGCTTTGTCCGGCCCAAGGCGTGTATGGCGCCCCGAGCTCGGTCTTCCAAACACTAGGGGCTTCGCCGAAATTTAAAATTATAGAATTCTCTGGCCAAGTGGGAGTGATAACGCACTATAGTCCGAGTGCCTTGTTCACCAGGCTGAGCACCTCCCTCGAAGGACCCAACAATGGGAAATAGAGTGCTCAGGTTTATCCCCGAACACCCCAGCACTAGTGGCGTGGGGGCAGAAGCCGACGACTCGCCATCTCTCAGATTTAATAAACGGCCGCATAGAAGGTAATATTTTAAATTAAAACAAGCGTTGCATAGCGCATATGAACAAGTCTTCAGCGCACAGGATAAAACAAACAAATTTACTGAAATATTACATCCTTGGAACATTCATCCGCCACAAGGCGGGCACCCTTCAGGATGCCCTCGTAATATATCTCGGGGTGGCGATGCTCCTTGCCCGGTGGCGGCCCGTCCTTCACAAGCTTCTCAGCATCCATCTTGCCCCAGTGCACCTTAGCACGGGCAAGTGCCCTCCGGGCACCCTCGATGCAGACGGAGCACTTGATGACTTCAAACCGTGGACATGCATCCACCAGCCGCCTCACCAGCCCGAAGTAGCTCCCAGGCATAGCCTCTCCGGGCCACAGCCGGACTATGAGACCCGTCATGGCCTGTTCGGCCACCTTACGGAGCTCGACCAGCTGCTTTAGTTGGTCGCTCAAGGGCACCGGGTGTCCGGTCTCAGCATACTGAGACCAGAACACCTTCTCCGTCAAGCTCCCCTCCTCGGCCTGGTAAAAGGCGGCAGCATCTGGCACGCTGCCGGGCAAATCTGCGAATGCTCCTGGAGAGCTCCGGACTCGGGTAAGTAACAAGTAATTAACTTTGACGTGCTTACTTTGCATAAAGAATGCCTTACCCGCCGCTATCCTCTTCATCGCCTCGACTTCCTGGAGGGCTTTTTGGGCTTCGGCCTTGGCAGATTTGGCGTTTTCAAGGGCCATCGCGAGCTCGGACTCTCGCGTCTTTGAGTCAAGCTCCAAACTCTCGTGTTTTTTGTTGGGGAACGTAGTAATTTCAAAAAATTTCCTACGCACACGCAAGATCATGGTGATGCATAGCAACGAGAGGGGAGAGTGTTGTCTACGTACCCTCGTAGACCGAAGCGGAAGCATTGACGCAACATAGAGGAAGTAGTCGTACGTCTTCCCGATCCGACCGATCCAAGTACCGTTACTCCGGCACCTCCGAGTTCTTAGCACACGTTCAGCTCGATGACGATCCCCGGGCTCCGATCCAGCAAAGCGTCGGGGAAGAGTTCCGTCAGCACGATGGCGTGGTGACGATCTTGATGTGTTACCGGCGCAGGGCTTCGCCTAAGCACTGTAACGATATGACCGAGGTGGAATTTGGTGGAAGGGGGCACCGCACACGGCTAAGGAACGATCCGTAGATCAACTTGTGTGTTCTAGGGTGCTCCCCTGCCCCCGTATATAAAGGAGCCAAGGGGGAGGGGCTGGCCGGCCAAGGGGTGGCGCGCCAGGGAGTCCTACTCCCTCCGGGAGTAGGATTCCCCCCCCCCCAATCCTAGTTGGAATAGGATTCCTCAAGGGGGGGAAAGAGAGAGGGGGCCGGCCACCTCTCCTAGTCCTAATAGGACTAGGGGAAGGGGGAGGCGCGCGGCCACCTAGGGCAGACCCTTTCTCCTTTCCACTAAGGCCCACTATGGCCCATTTGGCTCCCGGGGGGTTCCGGTAACCCACCCGGTATTCCGGTAAAATCCTGATTTCACCTGGAACACTTCCGATGTCCAAACATAGGCTTCCAATATATCAATCTTTATGTCTCGACCATTTCGAGACTCCTCGTCATGTCCGTGATCACATCCGGGACTCCGGACAACCTTCGGTACATCAAAATGCATAAACTCATAATAACTGTCATCGTAACGTTAAGTGTGCGGACCGTCCGGTTCGAGAACAATGTAGACATGACCGAGACACATCTCCGGTCAATAACCAATAGCGGGACCTGGATGCCCATATTGGCTCCTACATATTCTACGAAGATCTTTATCGGTCAGACCGCATAACAACATACGTTGTTCCCTTTGTCATCGGTATGTTACTTGTCTGAGATTCGATCGTCAGTATCCAATACTTAGTTCAATCTCGTTACCGACAAGTCTCTTTACTCGTTCTGTAATACATCATCCCGCAACTAACTCATTAGTTGCAATGCTTGCAAGGCTTAAGTGATGTGCATTACCGAGAGGGCCCAGAGATACCTCTCCGACAATCGGAGTGACAAATCCTAATCTCGAAATACGCCAACCCAACATCTACCATTGGAGACACCTGTAATACTCCTTTATAATCACCCAGTTACGTTGTGACGTTTGGTAGTACCCAAAGTGTTCCTCTGGCAAACGGGAGTTGCATAATCTCATAGTCATAGGAACATGTATAAGTCATGAATAAAGCAATAGCAACATACTAAACGATCGGGTGCTAAGCTAATATAATGGATCATGTCAATCAGATCATTCAACCAATGATGTGACCTCGTTAATCAAATAACAACTCTTTGTTCATGGTTAGGAAACATAACCATCTTTGATTAACGAGCTAGTCTAGTAGAGGCATACTAGTGACACTCTGTTTGTCTATGTATTCACACATGCATTATGTTTCCGTTTAATACAATTCTAGCATGAATAATAAACCTTTATCATGATATAAGGAAATAAATAATAACTTTATTATTGCCTCTAGGGCATATTTCCTTCAGTCTCCCACTTGCACTAGAGTCAATAATCTAGATTACACTGCAATGATCCTAACACCCATGTAGTCTTGGTGCTGATCATGTTTTGCTCGTGGAAGAGGCTTAGTCAACGGGTCTGCAACATTCAGATCCGTATGTATCTTGCAAATCTCTATGTCTCCCACCTGGACTAGATCCCGGATGGAGTTGAAGCGTCTCTTGATGTGTTTGGTCCTTTTGTGAAATCCGGATTCCTTTGCCAAGGCAATTGCACCAGTATTGTCACAAAAGATTTTCATTGGACCCGATGCACTAGGTATGACACCTAGATCGGATATGAATTCCTTCATCCAGACTCCTTCGTTTGCTGCTTCCGAAGCAGCTATGTACTCCGCTTCACATGTAGATCCCGCTACGACGCTTTGTTCAGAACTGCACCAACTGACAGCTCCACCGTTTAATGTAAACACGTATCCGGTTTGCGATTTAGAATCGTCCGGATCAGTGTCAAAGCTTGCATCAACGTAACCTCTTACGGTGAGCTCTTTGTCACCTCCATATATGAGAAACATATCCTTAGTCCTTTTCAGGTATTTCAGGATGTTCTTGACCGCTGTCCAGTGATCCACTCCTGGATTACTTTGGTACCTCCCTGCTAAACTTATAGCAAGGCATACATCAGGTCTGGTACACAGCATTGCATACATGATAGAGCCTATGGCTGAAGCATAGGGAACATCTTTCATTTTCTCTCTATCTTCTGCAGTGGTCGGGCTTTGAGTCTTACTCAATCTCACACCTTGTAACACAGGCAAGAACCCTTTCTTTGCTTGATCCATTTTGAACTTCTTCAAAATCTTGTCAAGGTATGTGCTTTGTGAAAGTCCAATTAAGCGTCTTGATCTATCTCTATAGATCTTTATGCCTAATATGTAAGCAGCTTCTCCGAGGTCTTTCATTGAAAAACTTTTATTCAAGTATCCCTTTATGCTATCCAGAAATTCTATATCATTTCCAATCAGTAATATGTCATCCACATATAATATTAGAAATGCTATAGAGCTCCCACTCACTTTCTTGTAAATATAGGCTTCACCGAAAGTCTGTATAAAACCAAATGCTTTGATCACACTATCAAAGCGTTTATTCCAACTCCGAGAGGCTTGCACCAGTCCATAAATGGATCGCTGGAGCTTGCACACTTTGTTAGCTCCCTTTGGATCGACAAAACCTTCCGGTTGCATCATATACAACTCTTCTTCCAGAAATCCATTCAGGAATGCAGTTTTGACATCCATCTGTCAAATTTCATAATCATAAAATGCGGCAATTGCTAACATGATTCGGACAGACTTAAGCATCGCTACGGGTGAGAAAGTCTCATCGTAGTCAATCCCTTGAACTTGTCGAAAACCTTTTGCGACAAGTCGAGCTTTGTAGACAGTAACATTACCATCAGCGTCAGTCTTCTTCTTAAAGATCCATTTGTTCTCAATTGCTTGCCGATCATCAGGCAAGTCAACCAAAGTCCATACTTTGTTCTCATACATTGATCCCATCTTAGATTTCATGGCTTCAAGCCACTTTGCGGAATCTGGGCTCACCATTGCTTCTTCATAGTTCGTAGGTTCATCATGGTCTAGTAACATGACTTCCAGAATAGGATTACTGTACCACTCTGGTGCGGATCTCACTCTGGTTGATCTACGAGGTTCAGTAGTATCTTGATCTAAAGTTTCATGATCATCATCATTAGCTTCCTCATTTATTGGTGTAGGTGTCACAGAAACAGTTTTCTGTGATGTACTACTTCTCAATAAAGGAGTAGGTACAGTTACCTCGTCAAGTTCTACTTTCCTCCCACTCACTTCTTTCGAAAGAAACTCCTTTTCTAGAAAGTTTCCGAACTTAGCAACAAAAGTCTTGCCTTCGGATCTGTGATAGAAGGTGTATCCAACAGTTTCCTTTGGATATCCTATGAAGACACATTTCTCCGATTTGGGTTCGAGCTTATCAGGTTGAAGCTTTTTCACATAAGCATCGCAGCCCCAAACTTTAAGAAACGACAACTTTGGTCTCTTGCCAAACCATAGTTCATAAGGCGTCGTCTCAACGGATTTAGATGGTGCCCTATTTAACGTGAATGCGGCCGTCTCTAGAGCGTATCCCCAAAATGATAGCGGTAAATCAGTAAGAGACATCATAGATCGCACCATATCTAGTAAAGTACGATTACGACGTTCGGACACACAATTACGCTGTGGTGTTCCGGGTGGCGTGAGTTGCGAAACTATTCCACAATTTTTCAAATGTACACCAAACTCGTAACTCAAATATTCTCCTCCACGATCAGATCGTAGAAACTTTATTTTCTTGTTACGATGATTTTCAACTTCACTCTGAAATTCTTTGAACTTTTCAAATGTTTCAGACTTGTGTTTCATTAAGTAGATATACCCATATCTGCTCAAATCATCTGTGAAGGTGAGAAAATAACGATATCCGCCACGAGCCTCAACATTCATCGGACCACATACATCCATATGTATGATTTCCAACAAATCTGTTGCTCTCTCCATAGTTCTGGAGAACGGTGTTTTAGTCATCTTGCCCATGAAGCACGGTTCGCAAGTGCCAAGTGATTCATAATCAAGTGACTCCAAAAGTCCATCAGTATGGAGTTTCTTCATGCGTTTTATACCGATATGACCTAAATGGCAGTGCCACAAATAAGTTGCACTATCATTATCAACTCTGCATCTTTTGGCTTCAACATTATGAATATGTGTATCACTACTATCGAGATTCATCAAAAATAGACCACTCTTCAATGGTGCATGACCATAAAAGATATTACTCATATAAATAGAACAACCATTATTCTCTGATTTAAATGAATAACCGTCTCGCATCAAACAAGATCCAGATATAATGTTCATGCTCAACGCTGGCACCAAATAACAATTATTTAGGTCTAATACTAATCCCGAAGGTAGATGTAGAGGTAGCATGCCAACTGCGATCACATCGACTTTGGAACCATTTCCCACGTGCATCTTCACTTCGTCCTTTGCTAGTGTCCGCTTATTCTGTAGTCCCTGTTTTGAGTTGCAAATATTAGCAACAGAACCAGTATCAAATACCCAGGTGCTACTGCGAAATTAGTAAGGTACACATCAATAACATGTATATCACATATACCTTTGTTCACCTTGCCATCCTTCTTATCCGCCAAATACTTGGGGCAGTTCCGCTTCCAGTGACCAGTCTGCTTGCAGTAGAAGCACTCAGTTTCAGGCTTAGGTCCAGACTTGGGTTTCTTCTCTTGAGCAGCAACTCGCTTGCCGTTCTTCTTGAAGTTCCCCTTTTTCTTCCCTTTGCCCTTTTTCTTGAAACTAGTGGTTTTGCTAACCATCAACACTTGATGCTCCTTCTTGATTTCTACCTCCGCAGCTTTTAGCATTGCGAAGAGCTCGGGAATAGTCTTGGTCATCCCTTGCATATTATAGTTCATCACGAAGCTCTTGTAGCTTGGTGGCAGTGATTGGAGAATTCTGTCAATGACGCAATCATCTGGAAGAGTAACTCCCAATTGAATCAAGTGATTATTATACCCAGACATTTTGAGTATATGCTCACTGACAGAACTGTTCTCCTCCATTTTGCAGCTATAGAACTTATTGGAGACTTCATATCTCTCAATCCGGGCATTTGCTTGAAATATTAACTTCAACTCCTGGAACATCTCATATGCTCCATGACGTTCAAAACGTCGTTGAAGTCCCGGTTCTAAGCCGTAAAGCATGGCACACTGAACTATCGAGTAGTCATCAGCTTTGCTCTGCCAGACGTTCATAACTTCTAGTGTTGCTCTAGCAGCAGGCCTGGCACCTAGCGGTGCTTCCAGGACGTAATTCTTCTATGCAGCAATGAGGATAATCCTCAAGTTACGGACCCAGTCCGTGTAATTGCTACCATCATCTTTCAACTTTGCTTTCTCAAGGAACGCATTAAAATTTAACGGAACAACAGCACGAGCCATCTATCTACAATCAACATAAACAAGCAAGATACTATCAGATACTAAGTTCATGATAAGTTTAAGTTCAGTTAATCAAATTAATTAAGAACTCCCACTTAGATAGACATCCCTCTAATCCTCTAAGTGATCACGTGATCCAAATCAACTAAACCATAACCGATCATCACGTGATATGGAGTAGTTTTCAATGGTGAAGATCGTTATGTTGATCATATCTACTATATGATTCACGCTCGACCTTTCGGTCTCTGTGTTCCGAGGTCATATCTTATATGCATAGCTCGTCAAGTATAACCTGAGTATTCCGCGTGTGCAAATGTTTTGCACCCGTTGTATTTGAACGTAGAGCCTATCACACCCGATCATCACGTGGTGTCTCAGCACGAAGAACTTTTGCAACGGTGCATACTAAGGGAGAACACTTCTTGATAATTTAGTGAGAGATCATCTTATAATGCTACCGTCAATCAAAGCAAGATAAGATGCATAAAAAGATAAACATCACATGCAATCAATATAAGTGATATGATATGGTCATCATCATCTTGTAATTGTGATCTCCATCTCTGAAGCACCGTCATGATCACCATCGTCACCGGCGCGACACCCTGATCTCCATCGTAGCATCGTTGTCGTCTCGCCAATCTTATGCTTCCACGACTATCACTACCGCTTAGTAATAAAGTAAAGCATTACATCGCGATTGCATTGCATACAATAAAGCGACAACCATATGGCTCCTGCCAGTTGCCGATAACTCGGTTACAAAACATGATCATCTCATACAATAAAATTTAGCATCATGTCTTGACCATATCACATCACAACATGCGCTGCAAAAACAAGTTAGACGTCCTCTACTTTGTTGTTGCAAGTTTTACGTGGCTGCTACGGGCTTAAGCAAGAACTCATCTTACCTACGCATCAAAACCACAACGATAGTTTGTCAAATAGACTCCGTTTTAACCTTCTCAAGGACCGGGCGTAGCCACACTCGGTTCAACTAAAGTTGGAGAGACAGTCTTCCGCAAGCCATCTATGTGCAAAGCACGTCGAGGGAACAGGTCTCGCGTAAGCGTACGCGTAAGGTTGGTCCGGATCGTCTCGTCCAACAATACCGCTGAACCAAAGTATGACATGCTGGTAGGCAGTATGACTTGTATCGTCCACAACTCACTTGTGTTCTACTCATGCAAATAACATCAAACCATAAAAACCTAGGCTCGGATGCCACTGTTGGGGAACGTAGTAATTTCAAAAAAATTCCTACGCACACGCAAGATCATGGTGATGCATAGCAACGAGAGGGGAGAGTGTTGTCTACGTACCCTCGTAGACCGAAGCGGAAGCGTTGACGCAACGTAGAGGAAGTAGTCATACATCTTCCCGATCCGACCGATCCAAGTACCTTTACTCCAGCACCTCCGAGTTCTTAGCACACGTTCAGCTCGATGACGATCCCCGGGCACCGATCCAGCAAAGCGTCGGGGAAGAGTTCCGTCAGCACGACGGCGTGGTGACGATCTTGATGTGTTACCGGCACAGGGCTTCGCCTAAGCACTATAACGATATGACCGAGGTGGAATTTGGTGGAAGGGGCACCGCACACGGCTAAGGAACGATCAGTAGATCAACTTGTGTGTTCTAGGGTGCTCCCCTGCCCCCGTATATAAAGGAGCCAAGGGGGAGGGGCTGGCCGGCCAAGGGGTGGCGCGCCAGGGAGTCCTACTCCCTCCGGGAGTAGGATTCCCCCCCCCCCAATCCTAGTTGGAATAGGATTCCTCAAGGGGGGGAAAGAGAGAGAGGGGGCCGGCCACCTCTCCTAGTCCTAATAGGACTAGGGGAAGGGGGAGGCGCGCGGCCACCTAGGGCAGACCCTTTCTCCTTTCCACTAAGGCCCACTATGGCCCATTTGGCTCCCGGGGGGTTCCGGTAACCCACCCGGTATTCCGGTAAAATCCTGATTTCACCTGGAACACTTCCGATGTCCAAACATAGGCTTCCAATATATCAATCTTTATGTATCGACCATTTCGAGACTCCTCGTCATGTCCGTGATCACATCCGGGACTCCGAACAACCTTCGGTACATCAAAATGCATAAACTCATAATAACTGTCATCGTAACGTTAAGCGTGCGGACCCTACGGTTCGAGAACAATGTAGACATGACCGAGACACGTCTCCGGTCAATAACCAATAGCGGGACCTGGATGCCCATATTGGCTCCTACATATTCTACGAAGATCTTTATCGGTCAGACCGCATAACAACATACGTTGTTCCCTTTGTCATCAGTATGTTACTTGTCCGAGATTCGATCGTCAGTATCCAATACTTAGTTCAATCTCGTTACCGACAAGTCTCTTTACTCGTTCTGTAATACATCATCCCGCAACTAACTCATTAGTTGCAATGCTTGCAAGGCTTAAGTGATGTGCATTACCGAGAGGGCCCAGAGATACCTCTCCGACAATCGGAGTGACAAATCCTAATCTCGAAATACGCCAACCCAACATCTACCATTGGAGACACCTGTAATACTCCTTTATAATCACCCAGTTACGTTGTGACGTTTGGTAGTACCCAAAGTGTTCCTCTGGCAAACGGGAGTTGCATAATCTCATAGTCATAGGAACATGTATAAGTCATGAATAAAGCAATAGCAACATACTAAACGATCGGGTGCTAAGCTAATATAATGGGTCATGTCAATCAGATCATTCAACCAATGATGTGACCTCGTTAATCAAATAACAACTCTTTGTTCATGGTTAGGAAACATAACCATCTTTGATTAACGAGCTAGTCTAGTAGAGGCATACTAGTGACACTCTGTTTGTCTATGTATTCACACATGCATTATGTTTCCGTTTAATACAATTCTAGCATGAATAATAAACCTTTATCATGATATAAGGAAATAAATAATAACTTTATTATTGCCTCTAGGGCATATTTCCTTCATTTTTTAACGAGAGCCTGGAGCTCTTGCTGCACCTCGCCAACCCGCGCCTCATGCTTCTCCCGCTCGGTGCGCTCCGTGGCCACCCTCTTTTCGGCCTCGGACAGCGCTTGCTTAAGGGTCGCCACCTCAGTCATGGCCCCTATGACACCAATAGCGATCCTGTCATTTTTTGCAACTGCATCTTTTTATAATATACTCCATAAGGTATTACTTACCTTCTTTTCCCCCGAGCTCCTTCTTGGCAAGGCCGAGCTCTTGCTTAGATCGCTCGAGGCTCTGCTTCAGCGCATCCACCTCTGCAGTCAGTGCGGCAGAGGCTAGCAGCGAAGCCTACATACGCATATTGACTTAATTCTGTTAGACTCCTGCGAACGTTATTAGATCCTCTATTCGGCTTTTCTTTCCGAACGCCAAACAGAGCATCAGGGGCTACTGTCTATGCGGTAATATTTTCACATATTTTTTACATACCTCAAAGCCTGTTAGCAGGCTGGCGCATGCTTCAGTCAGCCCGCTCTTGGCGGACTGAACCTTCTGGATCACCGCACCCATGATAGTGCGGTGCTCCTCATCGATGGAGGCGCCGTTGAGCACCTCCAACAAGTTATCCGGCGCCTCCGGCTGGACGGAGGTCGCCGGCGTCGTAGGCCTGCCCTTCTTCTTAGGGGGCCGCCTGCCGAACTCTGGAACCTTTGAAGGTTCCAGTGCGGTGTCCGGCCTAGGACCGGACTTGGAGCCCTTGGGGGTTTTATCCCCTTTGCGCCTGGAGTCCGGGAGGTCGCCTTGTGACGCCTCCAGGACCACCTCCCCCTGGCTTGGAAGCTTTTGGGACAACACCTCGACGTCGTCCGTGCGGGGAGGGGAGGTAGCGGCCGGAAGTGAAAAGCTATTCACATCTGACGAATCCAAGGAGCTGCTCGAAGATACGTCGAGCCGGTCTAGGGACGGACTACACTATTATATTCGGCGTTAGGAAAAGTTGTGCAATAAAGGAACACTATGAGTCACTCTGGTGTCCGGATACTTACGACTTCGCCACGGGCTTGGCCCTGGACGGCCACTCCTCTTCATTGTCGGCGGCATTGGTGGAGTAGTCCGGAGGGAGGGTCTTCGCCTTCTTGGACCCTCCGGCCTCCCCAGTTGGGGCGGCCTTTCTTTTCTTTTCTCCCCCTGCTGGGGAAGAAACCTGTCTTTCCTCCTCCTCGTGTTCGTGGGAGGAGTCCGCCTCGGAGTTATCGGACGATGAGTCTGACTCCACCGGACACCGAGAACTCTTCCGAGTTCCCGTGGCCTTCTTCTTGGCCTTCTTCTCCGGCACCACGTAAGGTGCCGGGGCCAGCAGCCCCTCTAGGCGGGCGTCTGCTGGGTCTTCGGGCAAAGGAGCCGGACAGTTGATCTGCCCGGACGTCTCCTGCCAATCCTATCAAAGGTACGGGTGTTTAGATCCCGCATCGAGTCAAACTATGAAAGACAAGTATCCTGTAAGAGGTAAAATAGCTTACCGTGTTGGCTTGGCGCTGCGCGGAAAATCCGCAATCCTCGGTGGCGGAAGCGGGAGCTTCGGCACCCTTGAACAACACCTTCCAGGCATCTTCGTACATTGTGTCGAAGAGCCGGCTCAGAGTTCGGTGCTGGGCCGAATCGAACTCCCACAAATTGAAAGCCCGTTGTTGACATGGGAGGATCCTGCGGATGAGCATAACCTGGACTAGGTTGACTAGTTTGAGCTTCTTGCTCACTAGGTTCTGGACACACGTTTGGAGTCCAGTCACCTCTTCCGAACTACCCCACAGCAGGCCCTTCTCTTTCCAGGAGGTGAGCTGTGTAGGGGCTCCGGATCGGAACTCGGGGGCTGCGACCCATTTAGGGTCACGCGGCTCGGTGATGTAGAACCACCCCGATTGCCACCCCTTTATGGTCTCCACAAAGGAGCCCTCGAGCCATAGGACGTTGGGCATCTTGCCCACCATGGCACCTCCGCACTCCGCCTGGCGGCCGCCCACAACCTTCGGCTTGACATTGAAGGTCTTCAGCCATAAGCCAAAGTGGGGCCGGATGCAGAGGAAGGCCTCGCACACGACGATAAAAGCCGAGATGTTGAGGATGAAGTTCGGGGCCAGATCATGGAAGTCCAGGCCATAGTAGAACATGAGCCCCCGGATGAATGAATGGAGGGGGAGTCCCAGTCCGCAGAGGAAATGGGTAAGGAAGACGACCCTCTCATGGGGCCTGGGGGTGGGAATGAGCTGCCCCTTGTCTGGGAGCCGGTGCGCGATGTCATCGGGCAGGTATCCGGCTCTCCTCAACTTTTTGACGTCTCCCTCTGTGACAGAGGAGACCATCCACTTGCCTCCCGCTCCAGACATGGTTGGAGAAGCTGGAGGAAGAAAATGCGGACTTGGGCGCTGGAGCTTGAGTGTGCCAAAATGGATAAGCAAAGGAGGAAGAAGGCGTGGGTGAAGAAGGCGGATCCTTATCCCCTTATATGGGCGGACGAAGCTATGCGTCCCCACCAGCCTGGTAAAACTCGCTTATCTCCCAAACGCCATAATCAATGGCACGGTTGGGTTACCCACGCCCGTATTGATGAGAATCCCGGAATAAGGGGACACGATCTCTACTTTGACAAGACGTGCCAAGGAAACCGCCTCGCTAAACGCGCTGAGGTGGGACAGTAAAAATGATTCGAATAAAGGCTTGGCCGTGGTGTGATGTCACGCCACGAAATACGTCAGCAGATTAGATTTGTGTAAATACTATTCTCTCTATGGCAGTATGTGGAACTTATTTTGCAGAGCCGGACACTATCCTTGTGTTCAAAATCTTCTATGAAGTATTCGGAGGAGGAACCCGCCTTGCAATGCCGAAGACAGTCTGCGTGCCGGACTCATCGTCATTGAAGCCTGGTTCAAGGGCTACTGAGGGAGTCCTGGATTAGGGGGTGTCCGGATAGCCAGACTATAACATTTGGCCGGACTCTTGGACTATGAAGATACAAGATTGAAGACTGCGTCCCGTGTCCGGATGGGACTTTCCTTGGCGTGGAGGCAAGCTTGGCGATATGGATATGTAGATCTCCTTCCATTGTAACCGATTCTGTGTAACCCTAGCCCTCTCCGGTGTCTATATAAACCAGAGGGTTTTAGTCCATAGGACGAACAACAATCATACCATAGGCTAGCTTCTAGGGTTTAGCCTCTCTGATCTCGTGGTAGATCTACTCTTGTACTACCCATATCATCAATATCAATCAAGTAGGAGTACGGTTTTACCTCCATCGAGAGGGCCCGAACCTGGGTAAAAACACTGTGTCCCTTGTCTCCTGTTACCATCCGCCTAGATGCACAGTTCGGGACCCCCTATCCGAGATCCGCCGGTTTTGACACCGACAAGAAGCTTGAAAAAATTAATTAAACCCACACATGATGTGGTGGAGAAGAAGAAAAGAAGAAAGAATAGAGGTAAAAAGGTATCTCTCCCAAATAATGTTGCTCCTATCACCATTTTGCCTCATGAAAGTGAATCAAATATGTTGATTGAAGATGATGATATTGAGTATGATATTGTGATACCTATTACTTGTTGTAATGATTATGATTGGGAAGACAATGATGTCCCTTATGATCTTGAAAATCTTTTTAGCACTTGCTTGGAAGAATATGATAATAATGTTTGCTACACTATTGGTGCCATTCATGCTATTGATAAGAATGATTGTGATGATATGCAAAACCACAAGCTTGGGTATGCTATGTTTAATGAGTATGACATGTTTGAAGATTTATTTGCAGCAAATAATGCTTGTCCTAAGCTTGGGGATGCTTTGCTTAATGAATATGATCCTTTGATTCCTTCTACTTTCTATAGGAAAATTTATTATGATGATAGCATGCCTCCTATTTATGATGATTACATTGATAAAAGTGGGTTTGATCCCACTATTTTGGAGGGTCTTGAATCTTATTACAATATTGATGAAAAAGGATTTGGAGAGGTCATGACTTTAGTTAGTGATACATCCACTATTTTGGAAGAGGTTTCAATTGATTATGACAATGAAGTTGATATCTATGATGATTATTATGATGACATGTATGCCATAAAGAGTGATAAATCTTCTATGCTTGTGCATCATGAAAAGAGTGATGTATGTGATGGTTATATTGTTGATGATGTTTCTGAAAATTATTATGAGGAAGGAACTTATGCTCTTAGATATCTCAATAATATCAAGTTTCTTCTCTATGTGTTGATTGTTTTAAAGTTGCACTTGTTTTCCCTTCCTATGCTAGTTGATTCTTGTTCCCATAAGTTGTTTGCTCACAAAATCCCTATGCATAGGAAGTGGGTTAGACCTAAATGTGCTAGATTATGCTTCATGATGCTCTCTTCATGTTTCAGTTCTTATCTTTTATACAAGCATCATTGAAATCATCATGCCTAGCTTAAAAGGCATTAAAGAAAAGCTCTTGTTGGGAGACAACCCAACACTTTTACCTACTGTTTTTGTGTGTTCACATGATAATACTACTGTATTGATCATGTTTTATTGCTTTTTTTCAATAAAGTGCCAAGTAAAGCCTCTAGGATCATGTTGGGTGATAGTTGCTTTGATCTTGCTGGAAAAACAGAAACTTTTGCGCTCACGAAAATAATTCTCATTTTTAACAAAAGAGTGCTTTTGAGTTGATTATTTTTGCAGAAGATTAATATACAAATTTCTCACGTGGTGTATTTTTTTCAGAATTTGTGGAGTAGCAGAAGTATGGTTTGAGTACAAATTACTACAGACTGTTATGTTTTTGACAGATTCTGTTTTCAATGCATAGTTTGCTTGTTTCCTAGTTTCTATGGCTTATATTGCTCAATATAAATTGTGGAAATGATATGCTATAGTAGGCATTATGTGGAAACAATTATGAATCTTATCGTTGACAGTACCAAAGTGAAATGGTTTGCTCTTTATCATACTAACCTATCTCACAAAGTTCCGTTAAGTTTTGTGTGATTGAAGTTTTCAAGTTTTGGATGAGATGTCGATATGAGGAGAATAAGGAGTGACAAGACCCCCAAGGCACCCCAAGGTGATATTCAAGGAAGATCCAAGCAACTAAGCTTGGGGATGCCCCGGAAGGCATCCCCTCTTTCGTCTCCAACATTATCGGTAACCTCACTTGGAGCTATGTTTTCATTCGTCACATGATATGAGTTTTACTTGGAGCGTCTATTTATTTTGTTAGGATTTGCTTGCTGTTATTTAGAATAAGGTTTTGTATCTTTCTTTTCAATAAAAATGTCAAGGATAGCCTTCACCATGCTTATTTTACAAGTCTACATGTTGCTGTTTGAAAACAGAAAGTTTACCGTTGTTGCAAAAATTCCCTAGAAAAGTCAGAATGTGATAAAATGTTGAAACTTTTTGCAAAATAAGCTCCGATAAATTTTCTACAGTGTGGGAAAATTTCATAACTTTTGGAGTTAGGGAAGTATTGATACTCTTGCATTCTTTCCAGACTGTACTGTTTTGGCAGATTGCTGTTATGTTTGCCTTGTTTTCATATGTTTGCTTGTTTAATGATTCTATTTGAGGATAGGAGTATTAAATATGCATAGGCATTTAGTATGCAATGTTGAATAGTAATTTTAGTGATTTGCTATAGTAGAGAATGATAAGGTTTTTGCATTAGTTTATACTAACTTATCTCACGAGTTCTTGTTGAGTTTTGTGTGGATGAAGCTTTTGAGATTTAGGAAAATCGTGATATGAGAAGAATTAAGGAGACACAAAAGCTCAAGCTTGGGGATTCCCAAGGCATCCCAAGATAATATTTCAAGAAGTCTCAAGCATCTAAGCTTGGGGATGCCCCGGTAGGCATCTCGCCTTTCTTCAACAACAATTATCGGTTAGTATCGGTTGAGCCTAAGTTTTTTGCTTCTTCACATGAGTTGTGCTATCCTTGAAATGTCATTTTATTTTAATTTTGCTTGCTGTTTTAATAAAGTACTTAGATCTGAAAGTTTTTAAATAAATGGAGTCATCAAATAGTAGCCAGGGAGGCTAGGTAAGCGGCACACACATCCCGTCAACGAAGATCTTTTCTTTGGAATTGCTCTAGTGCTTCACTTATATCTTTTTGAGCACAGTGTGCTTTAGTATTTTTGAAGAAATCCTCTCTTTCTTCACTTAAATTATTATGAGAGAAAGAAATATTATGCTCATGATCTTCACTTATATTTGTTTGAGCTTATCAAAAGCAACACGCGAAAATTAGTTCCAAAGTGATAGATATCCAAGAAGGATATAATAAAAACTCTCATGAAGAACATTGGACAAAATAAACTTGATTCCTTGTAATAGTTTTGAGATATGATGATGTGATATGTGAGTCATGTTGATGAGTAATTATGCTTTAGTAAGAATATTGGTGTTAAGGTTTGTGATTCCCTATGCAAGGCCGAAAGTCAATGGTTATGCAATGAAATTATATCCTCCTTGTGGTGCATTATTTGGTGTTGATTATGCTCAATGCTCGCCTATGAGATTATTCGTTTCTTGGTTGGTCGCTTCTTAATCTTTTGCTAGCCTTCATTTTGCACTAAGTATGATCACTACTTGTGCATCCAAAATCCGTTAAGCCAGTTTTGCCACATGAGTCCACTATACCTACCTATATGCGGTATTCTTTTGCCGTTCTAAACAAATTTGTAAGTGACATCTCTAATTTTCAAAATAAATTTATCTTTTGTGTGCTCGTACCGCTCGCGAGGTGGTGAGGGGTGGCCAATATTTTCCATTCTAGATGTGTTATTCTCACGATGAGTGTTTATTCACTAGTCATTGCACGAGAGTAAGGCAAAGGTATTAGGGATGTCCAGTCCCGAAATGAAAAATGAAGTTACTTTATGTTGTCAAATAATAAAGTCCTTGGAAAGTGTTGATATGGAGGGCACCTATGGATACAGTTAGCCATGGAAAGTGAAAGTATGGTGGAAAAAGGAATAAACTTTACTTTCTGTTTGGGAACCGCCTATGATATATCTAGCATGGAAAGTGTTGGGAGCTCTAAGTCGTTTTCATTGGTGGGAAAAGTATGCCTCTCAAAATGTTTTTATCTCTCAATTTTCGCTTTGAGCTCTGGCACCTCTACAAATCCCGGCTTCCCTCCACGAAGGGCCTTTCTTTTACTTTATGCAATTTTTATTTTTTATTTGAGTCTCCATCTTCTCTTATAAAGCACCAACTAGGGGGCACTATGATCGTACTTGAGCATTGGGTGTAGTTAATATGCAAGTGTGTTTCATGAATGGATCACTGATTGAGCATGATGGGCTATGGATAAATTATTTTAGCATTGATGTTTTGAAAAACATGGTTGCTTGTTGGTATGTGAGGGAGTCCTGGATTAGGGGGTGTCCGGATAGCCGGACTATAACCTTTGGCCGGACTATTGGACTATGAAGATACAAGATTGAAGACTTTGTCCCGTGTCCGGATGGGACTTTCCTTGGTGTGGAAGGCAAGCTTAGCGATACGGATATGTAGATCTCCTTCCATTGTAACCGACTCTGTGTAACCCTAGCCCTCTCCGGTGTCTATATAAACTGGAGGGTTTTAGTCCATAGGACGAAAAAACAATCATACCATAGGCTAGCTTCTAGGGTTTAGCCTCTCTGATCTCGTGGTAGATCTACTCTTGTACTACCCATATCATCAATATTAATCAAGCAGGAGTAGGGTTTTACCTCCATCGAGAGGGCCCGAACCTGGGTAAAAACACTGCGTCCCTTGTCTCCTGTTACCATCCGCCTAGACGCACAGTTCGGGACCCCCTACGCGAGATCCGCCGGTTTTGACACCGACATTGGTGCTTTCATTGAGAGTTCCCCTGTGTCGTCACCTTTAGGCCCGATGGCTCCTTCGATCATCAACAACGATGCGGTCCAGGGTGAGACCTTTCTCCCCGGACAGATCTTCGTATTCGGCGGCTTTACACTGCGGGCTAATTCGCTTGGCCATCTGGAGCAGATTGAAAGCTACGCCCCTGGCCATCAGGTCAGATTTGGAAGTTTGAACTACACGGCTGACATCCGCGGAGACTTGATCTTCGACGGATTCGAGCCACAGCCAAGCGCGCCGCACTGTCTAGATGGGTATGACCTAGCTCTGCCGCCGAACAGTGCCCTTGAGGCCGCGCCCACATCAGCTCCGACCCTTAGCTCAGAGCCGCCTGCGACGATCGAGAACGAGTGGCTAGACACCGCCTCGGGGCTGCAGTCTCATCGGCGATCGAACCGAACAACAGCCCTATCCTCTACAAAACTCGTGACTCTAGGGTGCCGGACTCTTTTCCGGACTCCGAATCCTCCGCGCCCCTGCCAATCGAATCCGATTGGGCACCGATCATGGAAATCACCATCATGGATATCTTTCAGCACTCGCCCTTCGGCGACATTCTGAATTCACTAAAATTTCTCTCTTTGTCAGGAGAGCCCTGGCCGGACTATGGCCAACGGGGTTGGGATGCGGACGACGAAGAAATTCGACGCCCACCCACCACCCACTTTGTAGCCACTGTCGATGATTTAACCGACATGCTCGACTTCGACTCCGAAGACATCGACGGTATGGACGACGATGTAGGAGACAAACATGAACCAGCACCTATAGGGCACTGGACAGCCACCTCATCCTACGATGTATACATGGTGGACACACCCAAGGGAAACGACGAGGAAGAACGGGATGACGCAACGAAGGGTCGTTCCTCCGAAAAGCAGCAAAAGCGGCGGTGTAAGCGCCGCTCCAAGCCCCGCCCCGACAAAGATAGCGGTCATACAGACCCAGCCATAGAGCAGGGCGAACCGGCGAACGACGAACATGGCATCGAGCAACTGTCCGAACAAGACAACTTGGATAAACAAACCGCACAACCCGTCCCCGGCGAAGATAACAGTCCGGACGACCTCACGCCGGATAAATTCCTGGAACAGGAAAACCTCCGCAAAAGGCTCGTCGCCACGGCGCGTAGCCTAAAAAAGCAGAAGCGGAAGCTCAAAATTGCGGAAGACGCACTCCGAATCAGATGGAGCAAAGTACTCAACACCGTAGACAAATACGGCGATAGTCGCCACACAAAGAGCTACCCGAAGCAAAAGCTACTGCCCGAATTTGATGAGGAGGCCCTAGAGCCCCCAAAATCAAGAAATAAGGAAGCCACCCGGTTGGATAGACGACCCCATGGCCAACATAGAGCAGCAAATGGCGCCGCACACAAACCAACACGCGATCCACCCAAGGATTCGCATCAAAAGGATGGCCCAGCCAGGTCTATCTATGGGCCAAGAAAGCAAGCTCCAGTAAGCAATGTAACGCAACAAATATCCGAACAACACGGCACACCCAAATACAGGGGTGCCGCACACCCCCTCTGTTTCACCGATGAGGTGCTGGACCATGAATTTCCAGCAGGATTCAAACCCGTAAACATAGAGGCGTACGACAGAACAACAGACCATGGAGTCTGGATTGAGGATTATATCCTCCACATACACATGGCCAGAGGAGACGACATCCACGCCATAAAATACTTACCCCTCAAGCTCAAAGGGCCAGCCCGTCATTGGCTTAAAGGCCTTCCCGAAGACACCATTGGAAGTTGGGAAGAGCTCGAGGACGCTTTTCGGGCAAATTTTCAAGGGACCTATGTCCGACCTCCGGATGCAGACGATTTAAGCCATATAACTCAACAGCCCGGAGAGTCAGCCCGGAGAGTCAGCCCGGAAACTCTGGAACAGATTTCTTACTAAAAAGAACCAGATAGTCGACTGCCCGGACGCCGAAACCTTAGCAGCTTTCAAACACAGCATTGGAAACGAATGGCTCGCCAGACACCTCGGCCAAGAAAAGCCAAGGACAATGGCTGCATTAACAAGCCTCATGACCCACTTTTGCGCGGGAGAGGACAGCTGGTTGGCAAGATGCAACACCAGCGACCCAAGTACATCCGAAGTCAGGGATGGAAATGGGAAACCACGACGCAGCAAGGACCAGTGCCAGAATAAGGGAAACAGCCCGAAGAGCACGACAGTCAACGCCGGATTCAAAATCTCTCGGCGGAATCAGAAAAAGCTGCCCCTCAAGGATAACAGGGACGAGCTATCTAACCTAAACAAAATCTTGGACAAGATATGTCAAATCCACAGCACTCCCGGGAAGCCTGCAAACCATACCCACAGAGAATGTTGGGTCTTCAAGCAATTCGGCAAACTCAACGCCGAACACAAGGGGCTCGACACACCAAGTGAGGACGATGACGAACCCCACAAGCAGAGCACCGGGAAACAAAAGAATTTCCCACAAGAAGTCAAAACAGTAAACTTACTTCATGTGACAAAAGGGAAAAACAGAGTGGCGTCTATAGAGATACGCGCCATACGGCCTACCCCAAAGGAGTCTCGCCACTGGTTGTCAAAACCGATCACCTTTGACCATCTGGATTACTCTAGAAGTATCCGGAACACAGGCTGGACTGCCTTGGTATTGGATCTGATAATCGACGGACTCCACTTTACACAAGTCCTGATGGACGGCGGCAGTGGTCTAAACCTGCTATATCAGGACACAGTTCGCAAAATGGGGATGGACCCAACAAAAATTCGCCATAGCAACACTTCCTTTCAAGGAGTAACGCCAGGCCCGGATGCCCATTGTACGGGTTCTCTCCTGCTAGAAGTTATGTTCGGCTCCCCCAATAACTTCCGCCGCGGAAAGCTAACCTTCCACATCGCCCCATTTTCAAGCAGCTATCAAGCACTACTGGGACGCGAAGCTTTTGCCCGCTTTAATGCAATACCACATTATGCATCTCTTACGCTTAAGATGCCCGGTCCATGAGGCATCATCTCACTAAAGGGAAATATCGAGTGTTCCTTGCGCGCGGAAGAATATGCGGCTGCCTTGGCAGCCACACATTAAAACAGCTTCAGCAACAAAAGCATCTAACATGTCATTAAGACCACGGACACGGCTAGGCGAGTCCGGAGCAAAACATATAATTGATAAAGGTTCAGTAGCCGTATACCCCTATACAAGGGGCTCCGCGTATGTAAAATAAGCGACAATAAGGCTCAATTTTACCCATCTTGAATTATACTTTGTTTATTTAGTACAGCGTACATTCCGCACGACTATCCTTTTTTTTCCAGCTAAGTTCCTCTCTTTTACAGATGAACACCATGCTACGCCCGTCCAGGACATGGCACAACGGAGACACAGGCGCAGACGTGCAGCAGGGACCCGTCCCCAGGATTCTTTTTAGATTAAGACCCTGCGTAAACCTTTTTTTACTGTCTCTTGTTTATACACATCCCCCGGATTCTCAGCATAACCGAGGAGGAGGCTGGCGTCTTGGCATGTGGCCACGTCAGAATTTCGCACGTACCTGGACACCAGGGGCTTATTATCAAGGGCACTGCCCAGCCCGTTTTCATAAAGACCGAATACCTTAGGGAGTGTTCGGCGTCGCGAGTTTGGCCTTATATGCATCCGCTCCGAGTCATGTCTTTGCTCAAATGTTGGGTTTGCCCGGCTCCTGTGTTTTGCTGCCTTACGTTCTGCTCTATCGGCTAAGGCGGCACCAGGAGAACTACTGCGATTGTGCCCCAGTTCAACCAGGCGAGCACCTCAGTAGAGAAAGCCGAAAACTGACTGTCATGATATAGCGTGAGACTGGTCAACCACTCGATGACCTATCAGAATCTTCGGGGTTCCTCCGCATTAACGAAGGGCCGTTTCTCGGCCAGGCACACACGCGCCCCGAGTTCGGGCGAGCGCGGCGCCACCAGGGGCTATATAGTAGCCTCACTGTCAAGCTCCTATGGTCAAGTGAAAGTGATAAAGCATTATAGTCTGGTTGCCTAGTTCGCTGCGCTATCACCTCCTTCATGGACCAAGACGTTGGATCAAGTGTGAAAATGCGCCTTCTGCGAACACCCCGCATTATATGCGTGGGGGCTGAAGCCGACGACTGCCATATTTTAGGTTATATACACATATACATTAACGGCCGCACAGGAGGTATTTTAATTCTTGAAGGCACAAGTATAAAAATCTTTTACATTCCATCAAAATATTGTTTCACAAAAATACATGTTATTCGAACATAGTATCCTTCGAGCATTGCGTCTCTATTAAACGAGCGCCTTGCAGAACTTCCTGAAAATAGTGCTAGGGAGGTACTCGGCTTCCGTCCGAGTCTTGGGATGCAACAGCGGTGGCCTCCATCTCCGCCCAGTATGTCTTGACACGGGCAAGGGCCATCCACGCACCCTCTATGCATGCTGACCTCTTCATCGCATTGATATGCGGCACTGCACCAAGGAACTGCTGCACCAAGCTAAAATAGTTGTTCGGCTTTGGCCTCTCCGGCCACAGATGATCCACGACATCCTTCATGGCGAGTCCGGACAACCTATTCAGTTCGGCCCATTCGGCCAAACGATCGGTCAATGGAAGTGGACGCTCTGGATTGTTGAACTGTGACCAGAAGAGCTTTTCCACTTCGCTATCTTTCTGATCTCGGAAATGTTCGGCCGCATCAGCGGCACTCGCAGCTAAATCCATATAGGCGTCCGCCGAACTCCACATCCGGTCCAACGGGGCATACTTAGTATCTCCGAACTTCATTCGCAGGATAAAGGGCTTTCCAGCCGCGATATCTCCGGCCTGATGCATCTCCTCCTTCATCGCTCTCATCGTAGAACGAGCATCCTTGGCCATCGTAATGGCCTTTTCCAGGTTTGTCCGCTCCGCCTGATCTTCTTTCTCAAGAAGCTTGCAGCGGTCAGCAGCGATCTTCAACTTCGTAGCCATCTCGGCCATTTCCTTTTTGCTTCGGCAATGAGCAGCCTATTCGGCTTTCAGCTCCTCAACCGCCTTTAGGGCAGCTGCATCGCATTTTCTGGCTGGTTCCTTGGCTCGGGCAAGCTCTGCCCGAAGGTCCTCCACAGCGGCAGCCCCATCTGCATCAAGTGCACACATTGTAAGATACTGGCGTCAAGCTCCTATTACCAGGTGTCCCCGGAGAGGTTACATACCTTGTGCCTCGTCAAGCCGCTTGTTGACAAGCGCGATGTCGGCATCCACCACGTCAAGTTGCCGCTATAGCTCGACAAACTCATCAGTCCGGCTGGCCACCGGACACTTTGCCACCTGCATAGGAAGGCGGCAAAATTATACCTGGGACTACGATCCTCTGTGTGCTGCCGTCTTCGGCAACACACAGAGTCTCAGGGGCTACTATCCACACAGGGCGCATCTTATATATGCGGAACTGTCAAAAGGTACATCACTTCGCGTACCTCAAAACCTGTCAGCAAACTCCTGACGGCCTCGTGCAACCCGCTTTCCGTGGACGAAATCCTTTCAATTACCGTACCCATTAAGGCTCGTTGCTCCTCCGAGATAGACGCTTGCCCTAGCAGGTCCTTCAGCTCCTCTGACCGTGCACCAGGCGGTGCCGGACTCGTTCGATGGCTTTTCTCAAAGGCCGGACGTGGAGAACTCTGGGGGGCCATATGACTGCCTTCCAGCCCTGCCGGACTAGGAGAAGCCCTCCGCGACGACACCTCAGGGTCACCCGCCTCGTAAGGTGGAATGGCACGAGGAGGCGTTTGTGACATTCCAAAAAATTTCCTTTGGTTTTCAACAAAAACTTTATTTGTTTTTGAAAAGAGGCCATTTAAAATTTTCCCAGAAAAAACCTCTCTCTTAAAAACTTTCACCTTTGGCAAGGACTTTTGTTTACATCCTTTGCAAATTTGGTGTTTGAGTTATGGAAAGTTTTCTTCTGATGACTTTTCTCTCAAATGTATTTTTTTATTTTAATTATTTTTCATTTAAAAAGAAAACCCTAGAAGTTTTGGGACTTCTTTCATTTAAAAACCACCCATGTTTCATATCTTGCCTCAAGTGACAAAACCACTCAAGACCCTTTCTTCCACCTTGGAACAATCTAAATTTTCTGTCCCATCAAGTCCAAACCATTTTTGGATTTTATTTCAATTGTTTTATCTCACAAATCTTTTCTGTCACTTATTTTGAGCCTAGGTGATTTTCAAAGCAAGTACCTAATTGCTTTTGAGTTTTGATCTCAAACCAATTTATCTGGATAGTCCTTAGCATCCACAACTCAGAACCATCAAGATCCAGTCTCCCTCTTTTCAGAATTTTCAATTTTCAGCCTCTGCAAGTTTGGACCAGATTTGCCAAATTTGGTGAAATTCATATTTCCTCTTCTCCAAAAATTCCACCAAAATTCAGGCAGCCCTCTGGTGCAATGAGAGGCCACCCCACCAAGTTTCAGCTCAAGGAGAACTCCCTACATACCAAAATCATTCTGTCGAACACCTGGCCGGCACTGTTTCTTTGCACTTTCAGTAAAATTCAGAAAAGTTCAGAGAAGTTCAGTGTCGTTTCTTCGCCAGAGAGTGGTCACTTGTCAACAGTGCGGCGTGGCGCGATGCGCGCAGCCCCTCCGCTCTGTCCACAGCGCCGCACGCGCGCTTGGCTGGTTCCCGGCGTCGGTGGCACCCTGGCCCGCCTACGCCGGCGTCTTCTACGGCGGCAACGCCACCCGTGGCGGCCAACGGGAGACAGCGCCTGCTCGCAACGCCGTTCGGCGCCGCCCAACGCTCCCTGGCTCTCCGCGTGGCCTCATGCACGCCAGCTCACCTCGCTACACCGTCGCCGTGGCCCGGCAAGCACAGAGCGCGCTCTCTGCCGCCGACGGGCCCGCGCCGCCCCGTTCCGTCGAAACCCACCCCAAGCTCCTAATCCAAGCCCGTTTAACATCTGAATGGAGCCAGTGGACCTCCACGTTGATGCCCAACCTCCTAAACTCCCCGACCAAGCACTGCACGGCCGTAATCCATCGCCGGAGAACTCCGTTCACGGGCACCGCCTCGGATCGCCTATAAAAGGGGACCCCGAGCTCGCCCTCGAGCACACACGCTCACTACACCTCACCAACACCCCGCCAAGCCACTAGGGGGACCTCGAGGAGGTCTCCTCCCCCAACTCTGGCCGCCCCGTTCCGCCTCGGCCTCCACCTCGATCCACTCCGGTGAGGCCGTCCCCGGTGCCCAAACTTCTTCAGTAACCTCCTCTAGCTACCAGAGGTCTAACCCCCTCCTCAATTTGCCCTCCGCGGCACTCTCCGACGAGGCCTACGACCACCCGAACCACCGTCCGCCGGAGCAAGGGCCGCCGTCGACGTGGTGCTCGCCGGAGACCACCACCACCACCCACCGACGCGGAATGACGCCCTGAACACGTAGGTAACCTCCGATCACCCTGCCTCACCGTGGATCGCCGCCGGCGACCACCGCGGCTCTCGGGCACCGTCGAGCTCTGCCGCCTCTTTTGAAATTTCAAACCTGACGGGCGGGACCCGCCTGTCAACCTCTCTGTTCGTTTTAAACGAACCATTTTCTGAAAGCGTCTTCTGCCAAAATGCGTTTTCCCTCTGGGCCGGCGTATTCTCTATCGAAGCGTTTTCTGTTTTTATAAGTTAGCCCCTGGAAACTTTCTGTTTCATTACAGATGAGTCCCTGGACAAAAACCTTTATAACTTTTAAACAAAAATATATTTTTGATTGATTCTTTTTCTGACCTCTTTAGAATTTTGTCTAGTTTTTTATCAGATTTATTTGAAAAAAATTTGGAGAAATTTTTGTGCACCTCACGGTATTTACGTTAGCGCGTATGTTTTCTTTATACCATAGATACCGAGGGAGGTGACGGAGCCGCGAACTTCACCGAGCTAGGCTCCGACTACTTTGAACCAGGCAAGCATGTTTGAACTTTTGATATGATGAGTGTTTTGGCATGTTTGCATTAAGTAGTTTCATGGCATGTTTATGAGCATACCAATAAATGTCATATTACATGCAAAGTTGAGGCAAGTGAAGTTTTGAAAATCCATGAGTGGATGGATGTGAGTTTGCATGGCCATGTGTTGGCATGAGCATGGATAAGATGGTAGTGTTGTAGCATGCCAGTCTTATGCCAGACTGCTTGACTTCAGTGTCAACCCGTATCGATCCAGTTCCATCCGTTTTTCTTCCCTATACTACCACATGTTTTCCGCAAGGAATATGGCTTAGTAAGTTGCAAACCGCTTTCCTGGTACACACCAAAAGGAGAGGCCGTGATGATGGTTCCATGGCCCTGGATTAAAGCCAGTCATCCGGTCAGGGGGCATGGGTGTTTTCGGTTGGGACCGAGAGGGGGGCACCCCTTAGAGCGCGCGTATATAAATTTGATCCCATGCTAATCGAGATTGTGATCTCCCCGTCTCAAAAGTTTTTCTTGGACTATGTCTAGGGTGATTCCTGGCATCGAGAGGTTGGATGGGTGTGTACTGGTTAGCTGTGTTTCTTCCGAAATACCGTAAACGGAACTAGTCCTTCGTGACTACGGAAATCCGTTGGTTGTGGGAAATTTTTGTACAAACTCTGCAGAGTCATATATTCCTTGAATCATCTATTCTATGCCCAAGTCCGATATTATCTTATCCTGACCAGTGTCAATTTTGATGACAGAGACTCCGGTGAACCACATGAGTGCTAAGTTCGGTTAAATGTTTATTCCTGTGGATGGACTAACCCGCTTATTATCATAAGTTGATTATTTATTATGAGTATTATTTTCCTTATGAAGAAAGCCCTTTCTGTGATGTCGCTCCGACGTCCGACTGTGGTATTGTTATTTACTTTCGATAAAAGCCCTTTTTGTGATGTCGCTCAGACGTCCGACTGCGGCAGTACTGTTATTTACTTTCAATATAAGCCCTTTCTGTGATGTCGCTCTGACGTCCGACTGCGGCAGTACTGCTATTTACTTTCAATATAAGCCCTTTCTGTGATGTCGCCCCGACGTCCGACTGTGGTATTGTTATTTACTTTCGATAAAAGCCCTTTCTGTGATGTCGCTCACACGTCCGACTACGGCAGTACTGTTATTTACTTTCAATATAAGCCCTTTCTGTGATGTCGCCCCGACGTCCGACTGTGGCACGCATACCTTTTATTTTCAGTTTAAGCCCTTTACGTGGTGTCGCTTAGACGCCCGACTGTGGCATGATCTTTATTTATTTGTTCACCTTGCGAGGCGTCGCTTCAGACACCCGATCGGTTTCCTATTATATTGTTGGGTTTTCAGGCGGACTACCGCCGATTCCCTTTTTATTTACCTTGTTTACTAAATTGAATGTGTTGGGGAACGTTGCAGAAAATTAAAATTTTTCCTACGGTTTCACCAAGATCCATCTATGAGTTCATCTAAGCAACGAGTCATGGGAGAGAGATTGCATCTACATACCACTTTGTAGATCGCGAGTGGAAGCGTTCAACGAACGGGGATGAGGTAGTCGTACACGACGTGATCCAAATCACCGGAGATCCTAGCACCGAACGGACGGCACCTCCGCGTTCAACACACGTACGGTCAGCGTAACGTCTCCTTCTTCTTGATCCAGCAAGGCAAAGGAGAGGTTGGGGAAGATGGCTCCAGCAGCAGCACGACGGCGTGGTGATGGTGGAGCTGCAGTACTCCGGCAGGGCTTCGCCGAGCTCTACGGAGGAGGAGGAGGTGTTGGAGAGGGAGAGGGAGGCGCCAAGAGCAAGGGTGCGGCTGCCCCCTCCCCTCCCCTCATATATATAGCCCCCTAGGGGGGGCGCCGGCCCTAGGAGATGCAATCTCCTAGGGGGGGCGCCGGCCAAGGGGTGGGGGGCTTGCCCCCCAAGCAAGGGGACGCCCCCCTTTAGGGTTTCCCCCACCCTAGGCGCGCATGGGCCCTGGGGAAGTGGCGCCCCAGCCCACTTTGGGCTGGATCCTTTCCTACTTCAGCCCATGGGGCCCTCCGGGGCAGGTGGCACCACCCGGTGGACCCCCCGGGACCCTCCGGTGGTCCCGGTACAAAACCGATAACCCCGAAACTTGTCCCGATGGCCAAAACAGCACTTCCTATATATAATTCTTTACCTTCGGACCATTCCGAAACTCCTCATGACGTCCGGGATCTCATCCGGGACTCCGAACAACATTCGGGTTAGTGCATATACATATCTTCACAACCTTAGCGTCACCGAACCTTAAGTGTGTAGACCCTACGGGTTCGGGAGACATGCATACATGACCGAGACGGCTCTCGGGCAATAACCAACAGCGGGATCTGGATACCCATGTTGGCTCCCACATGCTCCACGATGATCTCATCGGATGAACCACGATGTCGAGGATTCAATTAATCCCGTATACGATTCCCTTTGACAATCGGTATTTTACTTGCCCGAGATTCGATCGTCGGTATCCCAATACCTCGTTCAATCTCGTTACCGGCAAGTCACTTTACTCGTACCGTAATGCATGATCCCGTGATCAAACACTTTGATCACATTGAGCTCATTATGATGATGCATTACCGAGAGGGCCCGGTGATACCTCTCCGTCAAGCGGAGTGACAAATCCCAGTCTCGATCCGTGTCAACCCAACAGACACTTTCAGAGATACCCGTAGTATACCTTTATAGTCACCCAGTTACGTTGTGATGTTTGGCACACCCAAAGCACTCCTACGGTATCCGGGAGTTACACGATCTCATGGTCTAAGGAAAGGATACTTGACATTGGAAAACTCTAGCAAACGAACTATGCGATCTTATGCTATGTTTAGGATTGGGTCTCGTCCATCACATCATTCTCCTAATGATGTGATCTCGTTATCATTGACATCCAATGCCCATAGTCAGGAAACCATGACTATCTGTTGATCAACGAGCTAGTCAACTAGAGGCTTACTAGGGACACGTTGTTGTCTGTTATTCACACATGTGTTACGATTTCCGGATAACACAATTATAGCACGAATAAAGACAATTATCATGAATAAGGAAATATAATAATAATGCTTTTATTATTGCCTCTAGGGCATATTTCCAACAGTCTCCCACTTGCACTAGAGTCAATAATCTAGTTACATTGTGATGAATCGAACACCCATAGAGTTCTGGTGTTGATCATGTTTTGCCTTAGGGAGAGGTTTAGTCAACGGATCTGCGACATTCAGATCCGTGTGCACTTTACAAATTTCTATGTCTCCATCTTGAACATTTTCACGAATGGAGTTGAAGCGACGTTTGATGTGCCTGGTCTTCTTGTGAAACCTGGGCTCCTTGGCAAGTGCAATAGCTCCAGTGTTGTCACAGAAGAGTTTGATTGGACCCGACGCATTGGGTATGACTCCGAGGTCGGTGATGAACTCCTTCACCCAAATTGCTTCATGTGCTGCCTCCGAGGCTGCCATGTACTCTGCTTCACATGTAGATCCCGCCACGACGCTTTGCTTGCAACTGCACCAGCTTACTGCCCCACCATTCAAAATATACACGTATCCGGTTTGTGACTTAGAGTCATCCAGATCTGTGTCGAAGCTAGCGTCGACGTAACCCTTTACGACGAGCTCTTCGTCACCTCCATAAACAAGAAACATTTCCTTAGTCCTTTTCAGGTACTTCAGGATATTCTTGACCGTTGTCCAGTGTTCCTTGCAGGGATTACTTTGGTACCTTCCTACCAAACTTACGGCAAGGTTTACATCAGGTCTGGTACACAGCATGGCATACATAATAGAACCTATGGCTGAGGCATAGGGGATGACCCTCATCTCTTCTATATCTTCTGCCGTGGTCGGACATTGAGCTGAGCTCAATTTCACACCTTGTAATACTGGTAAGAACCCCTTCTTAGATTGATCCATATTGAACTTCTTCAATATCTTATCAAGGTATGTGCTTTGTGAAAGACCTATGAGGCGTCTCGATCTATCTCTATAGATCTTGATACCTAATATATAAGCAGCTTCTCCAAGGTCCTTCATTGAAAAACTCTTATTCAAGTAGGCCTTAATGCTGTCCAAGAGTTCTATATCATTTCCCATCAAAAGTATGTCATCTACATATAGTATGAGAAATGCTACAGAGCTCCCACTCACTTTCTTGTAAACGCAGGCTTCTCCATAAGTTTGCGTAAACCCAAACGCTTTGATCATCTCATCAAAGCGAATGTTCCAACTCCGAGATACTTGCACCAGCCCATAAATCGAGCGTTGGAGCTTGCACACTTTGTCAGCATTCTTAGGATCGACAAAACCTTCCGGCTGCATCATATACAATTCTTCCTTAAGGAAACCATTAAGGAATGCCGTTTTGACGTCCATTTGCCATAAATGGAGCACTGGAGCTTGCATACCTTGTTAGCATTGTGAGGATCGACAAAACCTTCCGGCTGCATCATATAAAATTCTTCCTTAAGAAAGTCGTTGAGGAATGCCGTTTTGACGTCCATTTGCCATATCTCATAATCATAGAATGCGGCAATTGCTAACATGATTCGGACGGACTTTAGCTTCGCTACCGGTGAGAAAGTCTCATCGTAGTCAATTCCTTGAACTTGTCGATAACCCTTAGCGACAAGCCGAGCTTTATAGATGGTCACATTACCATCCGCGTCTGTCTTCTTCTTAAACATCCATTTATTTTCTATGGCTCGCCGCTCTACGGGCAAGTCAGTCAAAGTCCATACTTCGTTTTCATACATGGATCCTATCTCGGATTTCATGGCTTCTAGCCATTTGTCGGAATCTGGGCCCGCCATTGCTTCCTCATAGTTCGAAGGCTCACCGTTGTCTAACAACATGATTTCCAAGACAGGGTTGCCGTACCACTCTGGTGCGGAACGTGTCCTTGTGGACCTTCGAATTTCAGTAGGAGCTTGATTAGAAGTATCTTGATCATCATCATTAATTTCCTCTCTAGTCGGTGCAGGCACCTCAGGAACGTTTTCTTGAGTTTCGCCATTTTCCGGTTCAAGAGGTAACACTTCATCAAGTTCTGCTTTCCTCCCACTTACTTCTTTCGAGAGAAACTCTTTCTCTAGAAAGGATCCATTCTTGGCAACAAAGATCTTGCCTTCGGATCTGAGGTACAAGGTATACCCAATAGTTTCTTTAGGGTATCCTATGAAGACGCATTTTTCCGACTTGGGTTCGAGCTTTTCAGGTTGAAGTTTCTTGACATAAGCATCGCATCCCCAAATTTTTAGAAACGACAGCTTAGGTTTCTTCCCAAACCATAATTCATACGGTGTCGTCTCAACGGATTTCAACGGAGCCCTATTTAAAGTGAATGCGGCAGTCTCTAAAGCATAGCCCCAAAAATATAGCGGTAGATCGGTAAGACACATCATAGATCGCACCATATCTAATAGAGTGCGATTACGGCGTTCGGACACACCATTACGCTGAGGTGTTCCAGGCGGCGTGAGTTGTGAAACTATTCCACATTTTCTTAAGTGTGTGCCAAATTCGTGACTCAAGTATTCTCCTCCACGATCTGATCGTAGAAACTTGATTTTTTTATCACGTTGATTTTCAACCTCACTCTAAAATTCCTTGAACTTTTCAAATGTCTCAGACTTGTGTTTCATTAAGTAGATATACCCATATCTACTCAGGTCATCAGTGAGGGTGAGAACATAACGATAGCCACCGCGAGCCTCAACACTCATTGGACCGCACACATCGGTATGTATGATTTCCAATAAGTTGGTTGCTCGCTCCATTGTTCCTGAGAACGGAGTCTTGGTCATTTTACCCATGAGGCATGGTTCGCACGTGTCAAATGATTCATAATCAAGAGACTCTAAAAGTCCATCTGTATGGAGCTTCTTCATGCGTTTGACACCTATGTGACCAAGGCGGCAGTGCCACAAATATGTGGGACTATTATTATCAATTTTAACTCTTTTGGTATTCACACTATGAATATGTGTATCATCACGTACGAGATTCATTAAGAATAAACCATTAACCATCGGAGCATGACCATAAAACATATCACTCATATAAATAGAACAACCATTATTCTCAGATTTAAATGAGTAGCCATCTCGAATTAAACGAGATCCAGACACAATGTTCATGCTCAAACTTGGCACTAAATAACAATTATTGAGGTTTAAAACTAATCCCGTAGGTAAATGTAGAGGTAGCGTGCCGACGGCGATCACATCGACCTTGGAACCATTCCCGACGCGCATCGTCACCTCGTCCTTCGCCAGTCTCCGTTTATTCCGCAGCTCCTGCTTTGAGTTACAAATGTGAGCAACTGCACCGGTATCAAATACCCAAGAGCTACTACGAGTACTGGTAAGGTACACATCAATTACATGTATATCACATATACCTTTTGTTTTGCCGGCCTTCTTGTCCGCTAAGTATTTGGGGCAGTTCCGCTTCCAGTGACCACTTCCCTTGCAATAAAAGCACTCAGTCTCGGGCTTGGGTCCATTCTTTGGCTTCTTCCCGGCAACTTGCTTACCGGGCGCGGCAACTTCCTTGCCATCTTTCTTGAAGTTCTTTTTACCCTTGCCCTTCTTGAACTTAGTGGTTTTATTCACCATCAACACTTGATGTTCCTTCTTGATTTCTACCTCTGCTGATTTCAGCATAGCATATACCTCAGGAATGGTCTTTACCATCCCCTGCATGTTGTAGTTCATCACAAAGCTCTTGTAGCTAGGTGGAAGCAACTGGAGGATTCTGTCAATGACCGCTTCATCCGGGAGATTAACTTCCAATTGAGTCAAGCGGTTGTGCAACCCAGACATCTTGAGTATGTGTTCACTGACAGAGCTATTTTCCTCCATCTTACAGCTAAAGAATTTGTCGGAGACTTCATATCTCTCGACCCGGGCATGAGCTTGGAAAACCATTTTCAGCTCTTCGAACATCTCATATGCTCCATGTCTCTCAAAACGCTTTTGGAGCCCCGGCTCTAAGCTGTAAAGCATGCCGCACTGAACGAGGGAGTAATCATCGGAACGTGACTGCCAAGCGTTCATAACGTCTTGTTCTGCAGGGAGGACAGGTGCGTCACCCAGCGGTGCTCGTAGGACATAATCTTTCTTGGCAGCTATGAGGATGATCCTCAGGTTCCGGACCCAGTTCGTATAGTTGCTGCCATCGTCTTTCAGCTTGGTTTTCTCTAGGAACGCGTTGAAGTTGAGGACTACGTTGGCCATTTGATCTACAAGACATATTGTAAATATTTTAGACTAAGTTCATGATAATAAAGTTCATCTTAATGAACTCCCACTTAGATAGACATCCCTCTTCTAGTCATCTAAGTATTACATGATCCAAGTCAACTAGGCTGTGTCCGATCATCACGTGAGACGAACTAGTCAACATTGGTGAACATCTTCATGTTGATCGTATCTTCTATACGACTCATGCTCGACCTTTCGGTCTTCTGTGTTCCGAGGCCATGTCTGTACATGCTAGGCTCGTCAAGTCAACCTAAGTGTTTGCATGTGTAAATCTGTCTTACACCCGTTGTATGTGAACATTAGAATCTATCACACCCGATCATCACGTGGTGCTTCGAAACAACAAACTGTCGCAACGGTGCGCAGTTAGGGGGAGGGATCATCTTATTTACTACCGTCGTTCTAAGTAAACAAGATGCAAAACATGATAAACATCACATGCAATCAAATAATAAACGTGACATGATATGGCCAATATCACATAGCTCCTTTGATCTCCATCTTGGGGCTCCATGATCATCTTGTCACCGGCTTGACACCATGATCTCCATCATCATGATCTCCATCATCGTGTCTCCATGAAGTTGCTCGCCAACTATTACTTCTACTACTATGGCTAACGCATTTAGCAATAAAGTAAAGTAATTTACATGGCGTTTCTCAATGACACACATGTCATACAAAAAATAAAGACAACTCCTATGGCTCCTGCCGGTTGTCATACTCATCGACAAGCAAGTCGTGATTCCTATTACAATAGCATGAACATCTCATACATCACATATAGATCATTCATCATTCATCACAACTTTGGCCATATCATATCACAAAGCACTTGCTGCAAAAACAAGTTAGACATCCTCTAATTGTTGTTGCAAGTTTTACGTGGCTGAATTAGGGTTCTAGCAAGAACGTTTTCTTACCTACGTGAAAGCCACAACGTGATTTGTCAACTTCTATTTACCCTTCATAAGGACCCTTTTCATCGAATCCGCTCCAACTAAAGTGGGAGAGACAGACACCCGCCAGCCACCTTATGCAACTAGTGCATGTTAGTCAGTGGAACTGGTCTCACGTAAGCGTACGTCTAAGGTTGGTCCGGGCCGCTTCATCCCACAATACCGCTGAAGCAAGATAAGACTAGTAGCGGCAAGAAAGTTGACAACATCTACGCCCACAACAAATTGTGTTCTACTCGTGCAATAGAGAACTACGCATAGACCTAGCTCATGATGCCACTGTTGGGGAACGTTGCAGAAAAAATTAAAATTTTTCCTACGGTTTCACCAAGATCCATCTATGAGTTCATCTAAGCAACGAGTCATGGGATAAAGATTGCATCTACATACCACTTTGTAGATCGCGAGCGGAAGCGTTCAACGAACGGGGATGAGGTAGTCGTACACGACGTGATCCAAATCACCGGAGATCCTAGCACCGAACGGACGGCACCTCCGCGTTCAACACACGTACGGTCAGCGTAACGTCTCCTTCTTCTTGATCCAGCAAGGCAAAGGAGAGGTTGGGGAAGATGGCTCCAGCAGCAGCACGACGGCGTGGTGATGGTGGAGCTGCAGTACTCCGGCAGGGCTTCGCCGAGCTCTACGGAGGAGGAGGAGGTGTTGGAGAGGGAGAGGGAGGCGCCAAGAGCAAGGGTGCGGCTGCCCCCTCCCCTCCCCTCATATATATAGCCCCCTAGGGGGGGCGCCGGCCCTAGGAGATGCAATCTCCTAGGGGGGCGCCGGCCAAGGGGTGGGGGGCTTGCCCCCCAAGCAAGGGGACGCCCCCCCTTTAGGGTTTCCCCCACCCTAGGCGCGCATGGGCCCTGGGGAAGTGGCGCCCCAGCCCACTTTGGGCTGGATCCTTTCCTACTTCAGCCCATGGGGCCCTCCGGGGCAGGTGGCCCCACCCGGTGGACCCCCCGGGACCCTCCGGTGGTCCCGGTACAATACCGATAACCCCAAAACTTGTCCCGATGGCCAAAACAGCACTTCCTATATATAATTATTTACCTTCGGACCATTCCGAAACTCCTCATGACGTCCGGGATCTCATCCGGGACTCCGAACAACATTCGGGTTAGTGCATATACATATCTTCACAACCTTAGCGTCACCGAACCTTAAGTGTGTAGACCCTACGGGTTCGGGAGACATGCAGACATGACCGAGACGGCTCTCGGGCAATAACCAACAGCGGGATCTGGATACCCATGTTGGCTCCCACATGCTCCACGATGATCTCATCGGATGAACCACGATGTCGAGGATTCAATTAATCCCGTATACGATTCCCTTTGTCAATCGGTATTTTACTTGCCCGAGATTCGATCGTCGGTATCCCAATACCTCGTTCAATCTCGTTACCGGCAAGTCACTTTACTCGTATCGTAATGCATGATCCCGTGATCAAACACTTTGATCACATTGAGCTCATTATTATGATGCATTACCGAGAGGGCCCGGTGATACCTCTCCGTCAAGCGGAGTGACAAATCCCAGTCTCGATCCGTGTCAACCCAACAGACACTTTCAGAGATACCCGTAGTATACCTTTATAGTCACCCAGTTACGTTGTGACGTTTGGCACACCCAAAGCACTCCTACGGTATCCGGGAGTTACAAGATCTCATGGTCTAAGGAAAGGATACTTGACATTGGAAAACTCTAGCAAACGAACTATGCGATCTTATGCTATGTTTAGGATTGGGTCTCGTCCATCACATCATTCTCCTAATGATGTGATCTCGTTATCATTGACATCCAATGCCCATAGTCAGGAAACCATGACTATCTGTTGATCAACGAGCTAGTCAACTAGAGGCTTACTAGGGACACGTTGTTGTCTGTTATTCACACATGTGTTACGATTTCCGGATAACACAATTATAGCACGAATAAAGACAATTATCATGAATAAGGAAATATAATAATAATGCTTTTATTATTGCCTCTAGGGCATATTTCCAACAGAATGTGCATTGGTAAATTTAATCATGACGCATTCATGCATGCATTTGTTATATCTTACGTCCGAACTGTCTTGCGAGTACTTTCAAAGTACTCACCTGGCTGGTTGATTTGGCCAGATGCTGACGAAGGCGATCTCATGGATGAAGAGTTCGATAGCGAGTCCGACGCCTAGAGGAGTCCCGGTCAGTCTCGTGCGACCCTGGATTTGGTCACTATATTATATCCGCTTCCGCTACCTAAATAAATTCATTAAGCCTCACCTCGACGCTCGATGAGATGCTAGTTTAAGAGTCATGTTATCCACTCCCCACAGTGTTATTCCACCATCACTTTATTCTCGAGTCAGTAGTATACCACCACACCATTGTGATATATCCGCCATTATGTATAATTATTGGCGCGCTTGTAATAATTTGTTGAGCATCCTTAGCTCGACCCTGTAATATGTTTTATGCTACTGGCTTATTGTATCAAGAGATTTGTCAACCAGTGGAGGTTTTCTCCTCATACTGGACTCAAAAGATCAGTTTCTCAATAAATATTTTTATTGGAAAACCGGTCGTGACAGCGTTCCACTCTCCATCATCTCCGGAAGAATGTCCCCCGAAGATGAGTTCTGCTGAGAAGGGCTGAGACCCGAACTACAAGGTAAAATGTCAGTTATTTTCCTCGGAGATAAAATAAGGATTCCTCTCATTCTAAAAACCTCCCCTCTCTACTTACGGCTCGGTGGAGGGCCGATCCCCTTGGGGCCACAGTACGGCCGAGGTATCCCCCAGCACAGGACCCTCTGGCGAAGATTTCTTCCCCCGCTTTGAGACCATGGTCTCTGGGTCTTCAGAGGCGGTCCTCTTCTTCCCCTGGGTAGAGGAATTTTCTATTCCTCCTTTCCTGACAGCCTCCTTCGCGGAGGCGGCAGCTTCCTTGTCCCCCTTTCGTTTTCTTCTAAAGGCACGATCTCCAGCATCCTGGTTAACACGGGATCCGGCGAGGTCTCGGGAAGGGGGCCGGACACCTGATTAACTTCGCCTTCGCTACCCACTCCTGTTTCAAGGATAACTCTTTTAAGGGTGATGTTTTGATAAATGAACAGATGGTGTGTCCGGGCACAGGGTAACTTACTTGAGTATCAGGACGATTGCAGCTCAGACCTGCATCCTCCATAGAATCCAGACACATTGCTTGTGGTTCGAAGAACAGTTTGTACATCTCCACGGGCGTCATGCCAAGAAAATGTTGGAGAGCTCGCGGTCCCTCCAGGTTGAACTCCCATAGACGGAGGGGGCGACGTTTGCAGGGCAGGACTCGGCGAATTAACATAACCTGCGCCACCATGACCAGACTGAGGTCTCTTTCTAGGAGATCTCAGATGCGGCCCTGCAACAGGGGCACATCTTTTGCCGGCCCCCGATCTAGCCCCTTATTGACCCATGACGCTAGTCGGGGCGGGGGACCCGAGCGGAAAATAGGCGGCGCCATCCACTTGGTGCCCCTGGGAGCGGTGATATAAAACCACTCTTGTTGCCATAAGCTGAACTCCTCTTGAAAGGAGCCCTCGGGCCATGGAGCGTCAGCATTCTTGCTTATGACAACACCTCCGCACTCCGCGTGATGTCTCTCGATCATCTTCGGCTCTACTTTAAAGGTTTTTAGCCACAGCCCGAAGTGAGGGGTAATACGGAGGAAGGCTTCGCACACGACGATGAATGATGAGATATGGAGGATGGACTCCGGAGCTAAGTCATGAAATTCCAGCCCATAATAAAACATGAGCCCCCTCACGAAGGGATCCATCGCGAAGCCTAACCCTCGGAGGAAGTGAGACATGAACACCACGCTTTCACCAGGCTTGGGCGTGGGAATAACATGCCCACGAGCAGGCAGCCTGTGCGAGATTTCGCCGGTCAAAAACCTGGCCTCTCTCAGCTTTAGCACGTCTTCCTCCGTGACGGAGGAAGGCATCCATCAGCCTCGAAGGTCGGAACCGGACATCACCGAAGATCTGAAGCACCTGAAATCTGGGGCCTTGGGTGTTGGAACTCGGGGTGAAGGGCGAATTTGATTGAGATCAAAAGAAAGGAGAAGGGCATTGGTTTCTTTATAAGAGGTTGAATACCAAGAGCCCTCCCCGTGACCGTTTGGGGCTCGCCTTTGATCGAGGAGGCGTACCAACGGGCACGACTGGGTTACCCACGTCTGTATTGATGAGGATCCCATAAATAAAGGGGACACGATCTCTGCTTCGACGAGACGTGCCAAGGAAACTGCCTCGCTAAACGCGTTGAGGTGGGACAGTAAAACGATTCGAATAAAGGCTTGGCCGTGGTGTGATTTCATGCTATAGAATACGTCGGCAGATTAGATTTGTGCAAATACTATTCTCTCTATGGCAGTATGTGGAACTTATTTTGCAGAGCCGGACACTATCCTTGTGTTCAAAATCTTCTATAAAGTATTCGGAGGAGGAACCCACCGTGCAATGTCGAAGACAATCTGCGCGCCGGACTCATCGTCATTGAAGCCTGGTTTAGGGGCTACTGAGGGAGTCCTAGATTAGGGGGTGTCCGGATAGCCGGACTATAACCTTTGGCCGGACTGTTGGACTATGAAGATACAAGATTGAAGACTTCGTCCCGTGTCCGGATGGGACTTTCCTTGGCGTGGAAGGCAAGCTTAGCGATACGGATATGTAGATCTCCTTCCATTGTAACCGACTCTGTGTAACCCTAGCCCTCTTCGATGTCTATATAAACCGAAGGGTTTTAGTCCATAGGACGAAAAAACAATCATACCATAGGCTAGCTTCTAGGGTTTAGCCTCTCTGATCTCGTGGTAGATCTACTCTTGTACTACCCATATCATCAATATTAATCAAGCAGGAGTAGGGTTTTACCTCCATCGAGAGGGCCCGAACCTGGGTAAAAACACTCCGTCCCTTGTCTCCTGTTACCATCCGCCTAGACGCACAGTTCGGGACCCCCTACCCGAGATCCGCCGGTTTTGACACCGACAGTATGCTTGAGTATTAAAGTCCTCATGTCAAAATTATAGACTATTACTTTGAATCATTCAAGTCCAAATGTCCATGCTACAAAAGAAAAGAGTATATTGTGAATATGATAGGTAGCATTCCACAACAAAAATTCCATTTTAAATTGCTACTTTATCATGCTAAGTTTTATGAGAAAGAGTTGTTGTTATGATGCTAGGAAAAGTGATTGAAATTATCACTTATCAAACTTATGCACTTTGCTAGCATTCACACTTCATAAATTATTTCTTTTATCATTTACCTACTCGAGGACGAGTAGGAATTAAGCTTGGGGATGCTGATACGTCTCCAGCGTATCTATAATTTATGAAGTATTCATGCCATGTTTACAACAATTTTATATAGTTTTGGTATGATTTGCATGGAACTAACCCGGACTGACACTGCTTTCAGCAGAACTACCGTGGTGTTGTTTTTTGTGCAGAAATGAAAGTTCTCCAAATGAGCTGAAACTTTTTCATGATTTTTTTTGGAACAAAAGAGACCCCCGAAGCTTCATGGAAGGACCAAAAGGTGAAGGAGTAGGGCACAAGACACCGGGGCGCGCCTGGGCCCTTGTCGGTGTCCTGGTGGGTTGTGCTCACCTCGAGGCCCATCTTAGCGTGAAACCAACGCCAAAAATCCTATAAATAGAGAAAGCATGAGGGGTTAACCTAGATCAGAAGTTCCGCCGCCGCAAGGCTCTGTAGCCACCGAAAACCAATCTAGACCCTGTTCCGGCACCTTGCTGGAGGGGGGAATCATCTCCGATGGCCATCTTCATCATCCCGGCGGCCACCACGATGAGGAGGGAGTAGTCCACCCTCGGGGCTGAGGGTTTGCACCAGTAGCTATGTGTTTAATCTCTCTCTCTCTCTCATGTTCTTGAGATGTCACGATCTTGAAGTATCGCGGGCTTTGTTAATATAGTCGGATCGTATGGTGTTTTCCCCTCTATATCTTGTTGTGATGAATTGAGTTCTTTGAGATTTCATTGTTATCGGATTGAATACTTTTATGGATTTGAGAACACTTGATATATGTCTTGCAATTGAATACTCATGGTGACAATGGGGTATCGTATTGATTCACTTGATATATGCTTTGGCACTCCACTCGCGGATTCCTGAGGTGACATTGGGGTAATCTATGCATAGGGGTTGATGCACGTTCTTGTCTTTGTTTCTCTGGTAGAAATCTTGGGGCACTCTTTGAAGTTCTTTGTGTTGGATTGAGTATTATGAATATGAATTTGCTTTGGTGTTATTTTGGTACGAACTCTAGGATAGATCGAATGGATAGAATAGCTTTGTGTTATTTTAGTACGAACTCTTGAATAGATCGAACAAAAAGAATAGCTTTGAGGTGGTCACGTACCCTACAAACAATTTATACTTATGTTCTCCACCAGATAGGAACTTTGGAGTGATTCTTCATCGCACTTTGAGGGATGGTTATATGATCCAATTATATTAGCATTGTTGAGAGGTTGCACTAGCGAAAGTACGAACCCTAGGCCTCATTTTCAAGCATTGCAATACCGTTTTTGTGCCCATTTACTATTTGCTACCTTGCTGTTTTTATTTATTCAGATTATAAAAAATATATTTCTACCATCCATATTAAACTTTTATCACCATCTCTTCGCCGAACTGGTGCACCTATACAATTTGCCGTTGTATTGGGTGTGTTGGGGACACAAGAGATTTCTTGTATTTGGTTGCAGGGTCGTTTGAGAGAGACCATCTTCATCCTACACCTCTCATGGATTGATAAACCTTAGGTCATCCACTTGAGGGAAAATTGCTACTGTCCTACAAAACTCTGCGCTTGGAGGCCCAACACGTGTCTACAAGAATAAAGTTGCATAGTAGACATCATCTATGGTCAGGAAACTTAACCATCTTTGATTAACGAGCTAGTCAAGTAGAGGCATACTAGGGACACTCTGTTTGTCTATGTATTCACACATGTACTAAGTTTCTGGTTAATACAATTCTAGCATGAATAATAAATATTTATCATGATATAAGGAAATATAAATAACAACTTTATTATTGCCTCTAGGGCATATTTCCTCATCAACAACATGTCATGGAGAATGTGCTTGGAAGCTTGAAAAAACGGGTAACTACTCGTAAACAATTGTCAAACTTTCGTGAGCATCACGCGTTTATTTCGTGTGTTGAACCCCAAAAGGTACATGAGGCGCTCGATGATGAGAATTGGCTTGAAGACATGCATGATGAACTCAACAACTTCGAGCGCAATAAATTTTGGGAATTAGTGCCAAGGCCAATGGAGGAACACAATGTCACTGGGACCAAATGGATTCTCAAGAACAAGCAAGATGCGAACGGTGTGGTTGTTCGAAGCAAGGCAAGATTGGTGGCACAAGGCTACTCCCAAGTCGAGGGTATCAACTAGGGTGAAACCATTGCCCCCATTGCACGTCTTGAATCTATTCACATGTTGCTTGCTTATGCATCTCATCGTGATTTTAAGTTGCAACAAATGGATGTGAAAAGTGCATTTCTTAATGGTCCTTTCAATGAGTTGGTATATGTCAAACAACCTCCGGGATTCGAGGATCCCAAGCTCCCCAATCATGTATACAAACTCAAGAAGGCGCTCTATGGCCTTAAATAAGCCCCACGTGCGTGGTATGAGCACCTTACCGAGTTGTTGCAAGATCGTGGTTTGAAATTGGGAAAATCGATCCCACTCTTTTTACAAAGAGGATCAAAGGAAATTTGTTCATATGCCAACCATATGTTGATGATATTATTTTTGGTTCTCCTAACAAATCTTTCAATGATGAGTTTGCCGCACTAATGACCGAGAAGTTTGAGATGTCCATGATGGGAGAGTTGAAGTTCTTTCTTGGGTTCGAAGTCAAGCAAAGAAGAGAAGGAACATTCATCAACCAAGCCAAGTATACCCAAGACATGCTCAAGAGATTAAAGCTAGATGATGTCAAGCCGGTCAAGTTTCCCATGCCCACCAAATGCAAGCTTGATAGTGATCCAAATGGTATCGCTCCATGATTGGATCCTTACTTTACCTTTGTGCATCTAGACCGGATATGATGTTGAGTGTGGGAATTTGTGCATGGTTTCAAGCCGCACCTAAGGAAAGCCACTATGTGGCGGTAAAGCGAATCTTTCGATATTTGGCTCATTCCCCAAACTTTGGCTTATGGTACCCCAAAGGAGCAAGCTTCGATCTCATGGGTTACTCAGATTTGAATTGGGCGGGAGATTGTGTGGAGAGGAAGTCAACTTCCGGAGGGTGCCAATTCCTTGGTCGCTCTTTGGCGAGTTGGTCTTCGAAGAAGCAAAATTGTGTGTCTCTCTCGTCCACCGAGACCGAGTAGATGAGGTCTTTGATGATCCACTTAGAGGTCTTGGTGATCCAAGTGAGATCCTTCTGAAATTAGGAGGTTGTGTTCCTCTAGGAGGAGATACAAGGAGAAAAGCTCTCTCAAGTAGTCTAATTGTGCTTTGCCCCTAGAATGCAGGAGGGGAAATATATAGTCCTACGCAAATTGGGTATCCAATGAGTTGGCATTAACATCTCATATGCACCGTGGGTATTCAGTATAAACCAAAAATTCAGTTTCTACCATTCGTTTTTTATAATTCGGTTAGCAAGGTTGGAAACCAAAAAATACATTCTAAAACAACTAACCTTCTGATTTACCTTTTGGTTTATGGGAAAAATTAGTAAGTCAAAAAATTCTGAAAATATTTTTGAAATAAACTACATTTTTCTACGAAAGATTGAGCTCATCCAAAAAGATACTAATTTTTTTAAAAAAATCTGGACTTGTTTGGCAAGAAAATGTTTTTATAAACCAAAGTGCTGGATCACTTTTTTGATGTTCCAAAGTGCTTCCCAAAAACACTTTTTTGGAACATCAAAATTTTTTTTTGGATAAACTCAATTTTTCCTGGAAACTCTTTGTTCTCTTTTTTTTTTATAAACTCAGTTTCTACCATTCGTTTTTTAAAATTCGGTTAGCAAGGTTGGAAACCAAAAAATACATTCTAAAATAACTAACCTTCTGATTTACCTTTTGGTTTATGGGAAAAATTAGTAAGTCAAAAAATTCTGAAAATATTTTTGAAATAAACTACATTTTTCTACGAAAGATTGAGCTCATCCAAAAAAGATACTATTTTTTTTAAAAAAATCTGGACTTGTTTGGCAAGAAAATGTTTTTATAAACCAAAGTGCTGGATCACTTTTTTGATGTTCCAAAGTGCTTCCCCAAAAACACTTTTTTGGAACATCAAATTTTTTTTTTGGATAAACTCAATTTTTCCTGGAAACTCTTTGTTCTCTTTTTTTTTCATGAGCTTCTTGGATACAAAGTGCGTGAAAAAATTTGAGCTGTGTTTTTTGCCATCAGTAGACTCATCGTCACAGAGCAATTGCTCCAACTCTTGAGATGGGAAACAGTTTTTTCTAGCTAATATGTTGCTGCACTTGTTCGGCAATGAAAAGCTCCTGATTCGAAAACAAAAGAAAAACTGAATAACTGTAACAAACAAACTGAACCAAGAAAAACTGGATAACACAAACACAAACTGAACCAAGACCACCGAGAGAACATGAAAAAAGAATACTTTGAATTCGATTCAAACTAGTATTGAATTGTTGTTGTTACACTCTGGTGTGTCATATCAAATAGTGGAACATGCAGAGTAAGTAAACCCAGCTCTCTTGATTCGAAAGCCAAGCAAGTCGCTAAAACATATGAAATGAATGAACTCATATAGTTGTTTACACCCTGGTGTATCATATCAGAACACAGTAAGTAACCAAGCTTTCAAGATCGAAAGCCGAGCAGCAATTCCTAAAGCAGACTAGGCCAGGCGCTGAGGAGCGGCCACTGCTGGGGCGCGCAGGGACACACGCCCGTACTGCTCACACGAGTACTTCTTGTAGATGGCCTTGAGCTTGCTGTCCGGAGCAGCTGCGTGTGCCATGACCAGCATCTTTGCAGGCTCCCTGAAACCAACAAACAGATAGAATTTCCATGAGTTCCAGCTCATTCAGCAAAGTTGATCAGGCAGGTACAACAGACAGACAAGTGAAATGGATCACTCACAAGAGCTGCGGTTCAGCGAATCCGGTGTGGTGCTTGAGGGTTTCCGTCCAGATGGGGCTTCTTTTCAGCGTGCACCGGGCAGCGTACACGGCAGAAGCTGCCACCAGCGAGGGGCGCACCGTCACCAGGCCGTACTCCATTAGCGCCAATTCGGCGAAGAAGAAGATCATATGTTCAAGCTGCGTTCAACAACAAGAACAGGAGGAAACGAAATTCAGCATACGCACGACACAAATTCCATGGCACATGCAACTTCAGAGATTCAGAATCAAAATGCAGTTGGTTCTTTTAATCCTTTTACCTCCTTGTCGCTCCCGGCGGCCTTGGCGAACCGGACCAGGAAGACGTACGGGGTGGGGACGGTGAGGTTCCACGCCATGCTGTTCAGGATATTCTTCTCCATGGACAGGATCTGCTGCCTCGAGTAGGAGTTATCGGCGATGGATATGAAGTCGTTTACCTGCAGACAGACACTTCAGATTCAGCGTTCGTTCACAGGCAGACATGAACAGAGACTGAGGCAGCTACTCGAACGAACAGGCGATCGATGGATGCAAAGGGGGTGATAGAAAGGGTCTGGCCATACCTCGGGCGCCCAGATCTCCTCGTACTTGCAGGCGATGAGCATGGCCGCGATGCCGACGAGCTGCAGCTCCCGCCGGGGCACCGCCTGCAGGGACAGGAAGCGATCGATCACGTAGATCGTCAGGTACATGCTCTCGGGCATGAGCTCGAACTTGTGGGTGACTTCCACTAGCCAATCTGTCAGGATAGCCCTCATTTTGGGGTTGATCTCAGTCTGGCTGCCCATGTAATCTATCGGCCGCCACTCGTGCTGCAACACAGATTGGTGAACACCGTCAGAACAGTTGCTTGCTGCGTGTCACTTGAACAGGCATACTGAAGAGGGGGGTTTGTGGTTACCTGTGCCTCCTTATAGTACTTGTAGATGTCGCCGATGTAGTCGACGACGGCCAGCTCGTTGTCACCGTCCAGCTTGTCGATGTCATCAATCGAGGCCTCCTGCCATTCACAAGAACACGCGAGCAGAGTCAGGGAACTGTTGTGGATGAGCAGCAAGGACTAAGGACAGAGAGAGGTGTTGGTTGGATGGGCCGGGTCGCTCACCTTGGACCGATGGTTGAGCACGGTCGTGAGGGTGTGGACGACCTTCTTCCTCGAGGTCTTGGGGGCAGAGACCTCTGATGGCTTCCTGGTTTCGTCGGAGCCGGTAACGATCTTGGCGGCCGCCGGCTCAGGGCGAGGGACGGCGGCGGGCTTGACAGGGACCTTCTTGGCCACCGGCTTCGGGGCGGCCCGCGCTGCTGGAGGAACAGCTACGCCGTTCTGCAAACCACCACAAGAAATCGATTCAGATTAGAATCCATCATCAAGAAATCGCTTTCGAAATCCATCATCAAGAAATTGCCTTTGAGGCAAGGCATGCAGGATCGGAAAGGGGGCTCGGCTCGTGTCCGTACCTTGGATGGCTCAGCCTGCGCCTTCTTCAAGAGCTGGGCGCCGAAGCTCCTGGTAATTGGGCGATTGATCCCCGCCGGCAGCTGGATCTTGCTGTTGCAGCGAGCAAGAACGGATTCAGTTCAGGCGAAAGAAAAGCAGGACGGGATTCGATCGTTGCGCTGATTGATTTCCTTACCCGTCGAGGACGTGGGAGTGGACGACGTTGCCGATGTCCCCGAGCGCCCGCCTGTTTCCTCCCGCAGCGGGGCGGCCGGCGGCGGCGCCCTTCTGCTTCCCTGCGGCACCTGGACATCACGAAAGAGAGACATGAGTCAAAGATCAAGGAATCGCTTGTTCGACGCACGGATCGGGCAAGAAACTCGCTCGCATCAGACTGCGCTGGTTGTAAACACAACTAAAAATCCGATCTTGGCGGATCAGACTCGCGAGACGAACAGATCAAGAACTCGAACGAAACAAGCCGCAAGAAACCTAGCGGTGCAGGAGTCGTTCCCGACGCGGCGCGGCGAGAAAGAAAGGTTCGTCGGGCGGGGGGAAGGGCGGCTCACCTCTGTTGGCGGCCGGCTGCGGAGCGGCAGCCGCGTTCTGCTGGTTGTGCCTGGTCGCCATGGGTCGCGCTTGTTCCGGCTCCGTTCGAAGACCCCGAGAACCGGCGAGGTGCGACTCCTCCGGCGAGCTCCCGAGCGGAACAGGGCGGGGCGGCGGCCTCCGATTCGTCCCTGTGGCGGCGGCTCTCGTCGGGTCGGGGTTGGGGGATTGGATTGGAGGGGGGCGGGGAGGGGCAGGGGCTGGTGTGGAGGACGGGGCAGGAGGAGGCTGGGGATTTATTTCGGACCGGCCTCCAACGGTCGGGCAGATCCGACGGCTGGGATCGATCGGGACTCCGCGCACGGGAACTAGCCGTTGGGGGCTACCGTTCATGGAAAGTTTTTACCGGTGGGTGGATCTGAGGGTGGCATACGCAGCACGGCAGTAATTTTTTTTGGCTGTGTTCGTTCGTGTGGGTATCGGTGGCGGCGGAGGACTCGGTTTGAATCCTTCTCCGGAAAGGAAAGGAAAACTCTCTCTACGCGTCTCGTGCTGTGGAAGCCTAAAACAGAGTACTACTGGTTTTCTTCCCTGTCCTGGTGACACTTCTGTTGTCCTCTCCAAGGCCGTGCCGCACACCGTCTGGAAATGGCTGGACCGTGGTGTCTAGACTACTTTCACCATCTAATGCCGCATGTGTCTGTCGACACCTTTGCGTGTTCAAATTCGTGCAAATTGGCAAAAAAATCTAGGGGGGCTGTGGGTGTCCGGACTCGTGCCATGTACGCGCCCAACAACGCGGCCCCATCCAACATTATCACCGCGCGTCCCGCTCTCAAACGTTCACCGCACATTCATGACGGTCAGCCGCTCCAGAGCAGATGCGACGGCATGCTGTCGGTCGGAGCGGCGTGACTGGACGGGAGGGCGGCGCCGCTTCAATGCGGAAGCGGGGACCGACAAGCCTATTACGACCGTTGCGTCGCATTGAAGCGGCGTATGTCCATCTGCCCCGGCTATTTAAGTAGTACTCTGGCGCTGGCCAAAACGCATCTCGTCTCATACCCGCACTCCACTGCCTGCTCCTCTCCTCTACGCTCACCGTCATCGCACTTCCTCTCCTCTACGCTCACCATCCTCACCATTCCTCTCCTCTCCTCGATGATGGACAAGTCCGAACAGAGCAGCTGGTTCTCGGAACCGGCTAGTGGATCCGGCTCTCCCTCCGGATCATGGTGCGGCCCATGTTCTCCGAGGCCTCCCTGCACCACCGCTCCGATATGGAGGACAATGTGCTCTCCTCCGGTGACAAGGACGAGCAGCCATAGCCGCCCACGGAGATCACCAGGACGGATGAGGAGTATCAGGCATACCTGCAGCTCCTGCTCGAGCGGTCGCTTCGTGATCGTAGTCTGGCGCCACCCTCGCTGCCTCTCCACTGCATCAAGGAGCCATCGGCGCCCGGTCGCCGTGAAGAAGGAGCCTTCCCCGGCTCTCCCGAACGCGCAGGGGTGCCTACTGCATTACTGTCGGAGCTAAATTTGGTAGATCCCTCAATAGGATCTTAGCTACTTTTTAGCTAAGCTACTTGGCGAGGTGGTAACAGGGACAAGGGTTTTACCCAGGTTCGAGCTCTCACTATGGAGATAATATCATGCGCCCTGCTCTTTACTTTATTGCGTTAGGATGTATACAAAGTACAGGGAGATTGTAATATGTAAGACCTTATTCTACGACGAGCCCGACCCTCGGTTTATATTGTTGGGGAATGCAGTAATTTGAAAAAAATTCCTACGCACACGCAAGATCATGGTGATGCATAGCAATGAGAAGGGAGAGTGTTGTCCACGTACCCTCGTAGACCGAAAGTGGAAGCGTTATGACAACGCGGTTGATGTAGTCGTATGTCTCCACGATCGACCGATCCTAGTACCGAACGTACGGCACCTCCGCGATCTGCACACGTTCAGCTCGGTGATGTCCCACGAACTCACGATCCAGTAGAGCTTCGAGAGAGAGCTTCGTCAGGACGACGGCGTGATGACGGTGATGATGAAGCTACCGGCGCAGGGCTTCGCCTAAGCACTACGACGATATGACCGAGGTGGATTATGGTGGAGGGGGGCACCGCACACGGCTTGGAACAATCAACTTGTGTGTTCTAGGGTGCTCCCTTGCCCCCATATATAAAGGAGCAAGGGGAGGTCGGTCGGCCTTGGGGCGCGCCAAGGAGAGGGGGAGTCCTCCTCCTAGTGGGAGTAGGACTCCCCTTTCCTAGTCCAACTAGGAAGGAGGAAGGGGGAAGGAAGGAGAGGGAGAGAGGGAGGAAAGAGGCCCCCTCCTTGTCCAATTCGGACTCCCAAGGAGGGGGGCCACGGCCAGCCCTAGGCCCTCTCCTCTCTCTCCCACAAGGCCCATGTTGGCCCATTATATCCCCCGGGGGTTCTGATAACCCCCCGGCACTCCAATAAATATCTGGTGACCCCCGGAACTCATCCGATGTCCGAATATAGTCGTCCAATATATTAATCTTTATGTCTCGACCATTTCGAGACTCCTCGGCATGTCCGTGATCACATCCAGGACTCCGAACTATCTTCGGTACATCAAAACACATAAACTCATAATACCGATTGTCATCGAACGTTAAGCGTGCGGACCCTACGGGTTCGAGAACTATGTAGACATGACCGAGACATGTCTCCGGTCAATAACCAATAGCGAAACCTGGATGCTCATATTGGATCCTACATATTCTACGAAGATCTTTATCGGTCAAACCGCATAACAACATACGTTGTTCCCTTTGTCATCGGTATGTTACTTGCCCGAGATTCGATCATCGGTATCTCAATACCTAGTTCAATCTCGTTACCGGCAAGTATCTTTACTCGTTACGTAATGCATCATCCCGCAACTAACTCATTAGTTACATTGCTTGCAAGACTTATAGTGATGTGCATTACCGAGAGGGCCTAGAGATACCTCTCCGACAATCGGAGTGACAAATCCTAATCTCGATCTATGCCAACTCAACAAGTATCATCGGAGACACCTGTAGAGCACCTTTATGATCACCCAGTTACGTTGTGACGTTTGGTAGCACACAAAGTGTTCCTCCGGTATTCGGGAGTTGCATAATCTCATAGTCATAGGAACATGTATAAGTCATGAAGAAAGCAATAGCAATATTCTAAACGATCAAATGCTAAGCTAACGGAATGGGTCAAGTCAATCACACCATTCTCTAATGATGTGATCTCGTTAATCAAATGACACCTCAATGTCTATGGTTATGAAACATAACCATCTTTGATTCAACGAGCTAGTCAAGTAGAGGCATACTAGTGACACTATGTTTGTCTATGTATCCACACATGTACTAAGTTTCCGATTAATACAATTCTAGCATGAATAATAAACATTTATCATGAAATAAGGAAATAAATAATAACTTTATTATTGCCTGTAGGGCATATTTCCTTCATATATAGCATACTGGGGTCCTAGGGTTTACACAACTTGGTCAACTCCGTCTAAGGAGCACTACTGCAGATTCGAACAACACTGACCGGCTAGTTTGCATCATCACTGGCACGCTTCTGGCAGGTCAGTGCCTCGGAGTCAGTGATGACACCACTATAATAGACGGGCCTCTGGACCAGTGGCGTAGCCAGCCCAATAAGCCAGGGTGGTCCATCAATACAAATATTTACATCAGTTTATTTATTTTTAAAGAAATATACTTTTTACTAAAATATATACAAGCTATGGAGAAATTCCAGGGTGGTCCATGGACCACCCTGGCCACCCCCTAGCTACACCACTGCTCTGGACCCATATCTGATAACTATCATCACGGACCGCTTGACCCGTCGTTGCTCCATCGAAGAGTGCTACAACGGGAGTATTATCATTGACCATCATTAGTCTAGAGGCCGGTCAGTGATGTTTATTCTGTATGGAAGAAAAGGGAGGCACTGCTAGTAGTCTAGTACTATGGCTAGCAGTGGAGCCCCAACTTCACAGACATACAAATCACAACATTACATACACATATTTTCATTAATCCATCTCATATGCACATATACAAAATCTGTTACATTGTATTTCATGGGTTACAAATAGAAACTATCTCATACTTTGCATAAGGTAGCCGCACATACAAACAATTCTATATCATTATCATCTCGTTGGTACATTTTAACTTACAAGATTGTTACCCTTTGTTTGTCTCCTTGTTGTCGTTGTCGCACCATTGGTTCCACTCTTCTGCTCATCCCTAAATCTCCCATGTTCTATGGGTAGTGACTGCTCAAATATATTTTTTCAATTAAAGAAACTCATTTTTTATAGCGCGACAGAAGTCGAGAACCGTCACCGGCGTGATATTTCTGTCGCCCTGTACAAAATACTCTTCCAAAATAAGTGTTTTATACAGTACACGGAAAGGTCACAATAGCGACGAGGTGAAACATGTTTCCCTGGTTGCAAAAAAAGGAAAGTATAATTCAGCTAAGCTCAAACAGAAGACAACAACAATTACTTTATGAAGTAGCCTAGCATGAACACCCACCCAACATTCAAGGTAACAAAATATAACACGCACACACACCCTCCCAGGGATTTTCCAAAAGGCAAGACGTGGCGCAAATCAATAGAGCATGTTGGTTTTTCCATGTTCCTCATTGCACAATACCAACAATTTGACCTTTTTGTGTAGTGCGAAAGAAAAAATATTTGTTACAAAAGTCTGTCCACTTCAGATGAGATTTGAACATGTTTCTTTTTGAAATCTCAGCATCGATGACATTTATCATATAGCAATTGCAACACAACCTTTATGTCACTCTTACCACAATAACAATTTAGCAAAAAAATAATAGCAATTTGCAACATAAAGATATATAGCCATTTTGTAATACGATGGATAGCACAATTTTTATCGCAAACAATATATTCACAATCATAAAAGAACTAGTTTAGACAACCCAAAAATGAGTGTAGTCAAGCTCACCATCAGGAACGTTGCCTCGTCCGAAGAACATGTCAACAATATCGGTGTCAATGACCGCTCATGGTGACCCAAGAGACCTGGAAACACACACCAGCACCATGAGCATGCGATGGAATCTACACACACGGGCCAACGACGCACCACCACGGGCACCTACTGCACACGCATCGATAGGGAGGGCGCACCATGAGGTACCGTACATCCAATGATGGGGAGGGCAAGGACGAAGAGGTGGGCAGCGGCACATGGTTGGATAGGGTGAAGTGTTAAAGCGGGCGGCAACAGAGGGTTGGTATAGGGCTAAGTGTTAAGAGTGTGGGGTGTCGTGGTTCTAAGTCTGATAGTAGAATAGGGGGTAGGAATGTAGAGGCAAGATCCTAGCTATGGAGGAGTTGTACGCAAGTTTTACGAGTTCAGGCCCTTCTCAGAGGAAGTAATAGCCCTACGTCTCGGAGCCCGGAGGCGGTCGATTGGATTATGAGCATGTGAGTTACCGGGGGTGTGAACCCTTGTCCCAAAGGAGGAGGGTGGCTTATATAGAGTGCGCCAGGACCCCAGCTCCCCTCCGTTACATAAGATTCAATGTACATAAAGAGGCGGCATTACAGGTAACACCTGTATTGAAGTGCTACAAATGATCATTAAGTATGTGAATAAATGCCCGACCGTTGCTGCGCAGAGCGACTTTAGGTCTTCTAATATGTCGAGTGGTTTTATGGTCGAGTGACCTGGATAAGAGAGGTCTCCAAGTGATTGACAGGTCGAGTGGACTTCACTCGACACCTTTGCTGGATCCCTTCTTTTGATTCTTGAACTTCTCTGTTCTTAGGACAAGAACCTTAGGTAGGACGTATAGGTCAGGCCTATTACCCTACCTGTCGGTGTCAAAACTGGCGGATCTCGGGTAGGGGGTCCCGAACTGTGCGTCTAGGTCGGATGGTAACAGGAGATAAGGGACACGAAGTTTACCCAGGTTCAGGCCCTCTCGATGGAGGTAAAACCCTACTCCTGCTTGATTAATATTGATGATATGGGTAGTACAAGAGTAGATCTACCACGAGATCAAGGAGGCTAAACCCTAGAAGCTAGCCTATGGTATGATTGTTGTGTATGGAGTTGATTGTCCTACGGACTACAACCCTCCGGTTTATATAGACACCGGATAGGGTTAGGGTTACACAGAGTCGGTTACAATGGTAGGAGATCTTGAATATCTGCACCGCCAAGCTTGCCTTCCACGCCAAGGAAAGTTCCATCCGGACACGGGATGAAGTCTTCAATCTTGTATCTTCATAGTCCAGGAGTCCGGCGAAGGTATAGTCCGGCTACCCGAACACCCCCTAATCCAGGACTCCCTCAGTAGCCCCTGAACCAGGCTTCAATGACGACGAGTCCGGCGCGCAGATTGTCTTCGGCATTGCAAGGCGGGTTCCTCCTCCAAGTCCTTCATAGAAGATTTATAAACACCAAGAATAGTGTCCGGCTCTGCAAAACAAGTTTCCACATATTTCCATAGAGAGAATAATATTAACACAAATCAAATCAGCTGACGTATTTCGCAGTGCATCATCACACTACGGCCAAGTCCTTTTACTCGAATCGTTTTTACTTTTCCACCTCAGCACGTTTTGCGAGGTGGTTTCCTTGGCACGTCTTGTCAAAGCAGAGATCGTGTGCCCTTTTTACGGGATTCTCATCAATACGGACGTGGGTAACCCAACCGTGCCATTTACCACGAAGTTTGGGAGGCAAGCGAGTTTTATTAGGCAGGTGGGGACGCATAACCGCATCCGCCCATATAAGGGGCTAAGGATCCACCTTTTTTACCTACGCCTTCTTCCTCCTTTGCCTATCCATCTCCTGCGCACTCGAGCTCCAGCGCCCAAGCCCGCTCTTCCCACCTCAACCTTCTCCAGCAATGTCCGGAGTGGGAGGCAAGTGGATGGTCTCCTTCGTCACGGAGGGCCATGTCAAGAAGCTAAGGAAGGTCGGATACTTGTCCAAGGACATCGCGCACTGGCTTCCTGAGGAGGGGCAGCTTCTCCCCACCCCAAGGCCCCATGAGAGGGTAGTGTTCCTTCCCCACTTACTCCGCGGACTGGGTTTTCCACTCCACCCATTCGTCCGGGGGCTCATGTTCTACTATGGCCTGGATTTCCATGATCTGGCCCCGAACTTCTTCCTCAACATCTCGGCGTTTATCGTCATGTGTGAGGCTTTCCTCCGCGTCCGCCCCCATTTCGGGCTCTGGCTCATGACCTTCAACGTCAAGCCCAAGGTGGTGTGCGGCAGCCAGGCGGAGTGCGGAGGCGCCATGGCGGGCAAGATAGCCAACGTCCTATGGCTCGAGGGCTCCTTCGTGGAGACCCTAAAGGGGTGGCAATCCGGGTGGTTTTACATCACCGAGCCACGCGACCCAAAATGGATTGCAGCCCCCGAGTTCCGATCCAGACCCACCACACGGCTTATGTCCTGGAAAGAGACGGGCCTGTCGTGGGGTGATGAAAAAGAGGTGACCGGACTGCAAGCATGCATCCAGTCCCTGGTGAACAAGCCGATCAAGCTCGTCAATGTGGTCCAGGTTATGCTCGTCCGCCGGATCCTCCCGTGTCAACAATGGGATTTTACTCTGTGGGAGTTCAACCCGGCGCAGCACCAAACCCTCAACAGGCTCTTCGACACGACGTATGAAGACGTTTGGAAGGTGCTAACCAAAGGCGCCGAGGCTCCCACATCCGCCTCCGAGGATCGCGGATACAGCTCGCAGCGTCACGCTAACGAGGTAAGCTATTTTCACCTTTTACAGGATGTTTTAGTTTTTTCATAGTTTGACTCCATGCGGGATCTAAACTCCCTTACCTTTAATAGGCTTGGCAGGTGATATCCGGACCGATTAACTGTCCGGATCCCTTGCCTGAAGACCCAGCCCCTGCTCTCCTGGTGAAGCTGCTGGCTCCGGCACCTTATGTGGTGCCGGAGAAGAAGGTCAAGAAGAAGAAGACCACGGGGACTCGAAAGAGTGCCCGTAACGTGGTGGTGTCGGACTCGTCATCTGATGAGTCCGAGACACCCTACTCCCGTGGAAACGAGGAGGAGGAAGAAGAAAAAACCTCTCCCCTTCCAGCGGGGGGAGGATAAAAAGGGAAGGCCGCCCCAACGGGGGAGGCCGGAGGGTCTAGAAAGAGGAAGACCCCTCCGCCGGACTACTCCCCCAGCGCCAACGAGGACGACGAGGAGTGTCCGGACAGGGCCAAGCGTCCGGCGAAATCGTAAGTATCCGGATACCAGAGTGACTCATGATATTCCTAGGTCGTTCAGCTTTCCATAATGCCGAACATAATTGTGCAGCCCGCCCCGGGCCGAACTCGACGATTCGTCGAGCGGCTCCCTGGATTCGTCGGACGTGAACTCAGTTCCGCCTGCTGTCTCCCCCCGCACTGCAGACGATGCCGAAGTGGCGTCGCAACGAGCTCCGGGGTAGGAGGAGGTGGTCCTAGAGGAGCCGAAAGGCGACCTCCCGGATCCCAGTAATAAAGGGGATAAGGCCCCCCAGGGCGCCAAGTCCGGCTTTGAGCCGGACACCATGCTGGAATCTACAACGGTTCCGGACCACGGTAGGCGAACTCCTTCCAAGAGGAGCAAGCCTTCTGAGCCGGCGGCCTCCGTCCAACCGAAGGCGCCGGACAATCTGCTGGAGGTGCTTGACGGCGCCTCCGTCGACGAGGAGCATCGTACTATTATGAGTACGGTGATCCGGAAGGTTCAGTCTGCCAAGAGCGGACTGAACGAAGCTTGCACTAGCCTTCTAACAGGCTTTGAGGTAAGTAAAAAATATGCAAGAATATAACCGCATCGACAGTAGCCCCTGATGCTCTTTTTGGCATTCGGAAAGAAAAGCCGAATAGAGGATCTATTAAATTTCGCATGAGTCTAACAAAAAAGAGTCAATATGCGAATGCAGGCTTCGCTGCTATCCACCGCCGCACTGACTACGGAGGTGGGTGTCCTGAAACAGGATCTCGGGCGGACTGAGCAAGAGCTCGGCCTTGCCAAGCGGTAGCTCGAGGAAAAAGAAGGTAAGAAATGCCTTTCAGAAAAAGTGCCTATAAAAAGGCGTGATTGCAAAAAATAACAGGATTGTACTGCTTATTGTAGGGGCCATGAATGAGGTGGCGACCCTTAAGCAGGCGCTATTTGAGGCCGAAAAGAAAAGGCCGCGGAGCGCACCGAGCGAGAGAGACTTGCGGCTCAGGTCGGCGAGGTGCGGAAAGAGCTTCAGGCTCTCATGAAAAAACATGAGAGTTTGGAGCTTGAGTCAAAGGCGCAAGCATCCGAGCTCGCGTCGGCCCGTGAGACCGCCAAGTCTGCCAAGGCCGAAGCCCAAAAGGCCCTCCAAGAGTTGGAGGAGATGAGGAAGATAGCAGCGGGTAAGGCATTCTTTATGCAAAGCAGAAATATAAAAGTAAACTACTTGTTACTTACCCAAATCCGGAGCTCTCTAGGGGCATTCGCAGATCTTCCCCGCAGCGTATCCGATGCCGCCGCATTCTACCGAGCTGAAGAGGGCAGCTCGACGGAGAAGGTGTTCTGGTCTCAGTATTCTGAGGCCGGACACCCTGTGCCCTTGAGCGCCCAGCTGAAACAGCTGGTCGAACTCCACAAGGCGGCCGAACAGGCCATGAAGGGCTTCATAGTTCAGCTGTGGCCCGGAGAGGCCCTGCCTGGGAGCTACTTCGGGCTGGTGCGGCGGTTGATGGAGGCCTGTCCAAGGCTTCAGGTCATCAAGCGCTCCGTCTGCATTGAAAGTGCCCGGAGGGCCCTTGCCCGTGCAAACGTGCACTGGGATAAGCTGGACGGTGAGAATCTTGTGAGGGACGGGCCGCCGCCGGGGAAGGAGTATCGCAAGCCTGAGAACTACTACAAGGATGTTCTTGCAGGTGCCCGCCTTGTGGCGGATGAATGTACCAAGGATGTAATTTTTGAATGAACTCGCTCGTGTTTATCCTGTGCGCTGAAAACTTGTTTATATGCGCTAAGCAATGCTTATTGGATTTAAAATATTATTTTCTGTGCGGCCGTTTATCAAAAATTGAGAGATGTCCAGTCGTCGGCTTCTGCCCCCGTGCCACTAGTGCTGGGGTGTTCGGGATAAACCTGAGCGCTCTTTTTCCCATGGTTGGGTCCTTCGAGGGAGGCGCTCAACACAACGAACCAGGCAATCGGACTATAATGCTTGAACACTCTCACTTAGCCATAGAACTTTATAATTTTAAATTTCGGCGAAGCCCCTAGTTCGGAAGACCGAATTCGGGGCGCTATCCATGCCTTGGCCGGACAAAGCCAGCTCCTCGCTCGAAGCGGCATAAGTCTTTAGGGACTCGAAAAACCTCTCGAACAGCAACCGGTCTCTCGCCTTATCATGATAGTCAGTTTTAGCTTTCTCCACTGAGGTGCTTAACCTAGCTGATCCGGGGCACAATCGCAGTGGTTCTCCTAGTGCTACCTTAGCCGATATAGCGGAACGTAAGGCACCAAAACATAGGAGCCGGGCAAACCCAACTATTGACCCAAATCATGATTCGGAGCCGATGCATATAGTGCTATAAGTTCGGGGTGCCGCACTTGTGAAAGTGTACGGACTTCTCACACCATAATGAGGGGTACTGAAGCCCCTGGCGTATTTGTCGTACCATGGTGTATGGGTGCAATCATGTCATTTAATAAACATATATATGAAAATGGGATAATGCAAAAAATAGACAAAAAGCTATGCATTGTTTATAGAGGGGTTGTTTATCAAAGCCGAGCGATACAAATAGTGCGATAAGCAAAAGGATACTGGACTATTTAACATGTCCTGAACAGGGGCAGGCCACGGAAAATAATTCAAAGTAGGTATACTGCTCGTAACAGAGACCACCTGGGGGTTCCATAATGCGGCGTGGCTTGTCTGCTTCCCTGGATCTTGCATCGTTTGTGCGGCAGTCGAATTGCCGATCAGGTCGTCCAAAGTGTGGAGTCCTAAAAGTAAGAAAAAAAGAATCCGGCAGCCCCTAGTACGTTTTAAGCCGTATTTCGGGTGTGCCGTTATTGTGCCCCTTCCCCTGTGCCCATGGTATTTCAAGGGCATAGTTATGTACGCGAGGTACTGGTTTCGCTATGTCGGGAGGGCTGGGGTTGGGGCCGCATTGCTACGCCTGCTCGGAACGTGCCAGACGGTCTTGTTGTAGGTTACTCCGGGCGTGCTTGGCAGTGTCCGGCTTTTCAACGGCCGTACTGGAGAGTTGCCTAAGAAGGCTTCTTTGTACTTCCGCTGCGAGAGCCGCCGTGTGCTCCTCTATACGGAGGGAGCGTTCGGTGTTTCCGTTGACCGTGATTACTCCTCGAGGTCCTGGCATCTTGAGCTTGAGATATGCGTAGTGCGGCACCGCATTGAACTTTGCGAATGCGGTTCGTCCGAGCAGGGCGTGATAGCCACTGCGAAACGGGACTATATCGAAGATTAACTCTTCGCTTCGGAAATTATCCAGAGATCCGAAGACCACGTCAAGTGTTACTGAGCCTGTACAGTTGGCTTCTACACCTGGTATAATGCCTTTAAAGGTCATTTTTGTGGGCTTAATCCTTGAGGGATCTATGCCCATTTTTCGCACTGTATCCTGGTAAAGCAGGTTTAGGCTACTACCGCCGTCCATGAGGACTCTTGTGAGATGAAATCCGTCGATGATTGGGTCGAGAACCAATGCGGCGAAGCCACCATGATGGATGCTAGTGGGATGGTCCCTTCGATCAAAGGTGATCGGGCAGGAGGACCATGGGTTGAACTTTGGGGCGACTGGCTCCATCGCATATACGTCCCGTAGCGCACGCTTCCGCTCCCTCTTGGGAATGGGGGTTGCGTATATCATGTTCACCGTCCGCACTTGTGAGGGAAAACCCTTCTGTCCATTGTTGTTCGGCGGCCTGGGCTCCTCCTCGTCGTCGCTATGCAGCCTCTTGTCTTTGTTTTCGGCTCTTAACTTGCCTGCCTGCTTGAACACCCAACAATCCCTGTTGGTGTGATTGGCTGGCCTTTCGGGGGTGCCATGGATTTGGCACAAGCGGTCGAGTATTCGGTCCAAACTGTACGGGCCCTGAGTATTCTTCTTGAATGGCTTTTTCCGCTGACCGGATTTATAGCCTCTGAATCCGGCATTAACTGCCGTATCTTCATTACTGTCGCTGCTAACGCGGCGTTTTTTCTTATTCCGACATGTCCTGCCACTTTTGTCCTTGGTATCCGAATTACCAGGGTTCTTAGCTCAGTTATTACTGCGAGCTAGCCAGCTGTCTTCTCCCGCACAAAAGCGGGTCATGAGTGTCATGAGGGCTGCCATAGATTTTGGCTTTTCCTGTCCCAGGTGCCGGGCAAGCCACTCGTCGCGGATGTTATGCTTAAAGGCTGCTAGGGCCTCTACGTCCGGACAGTCGACTATCTAGTTTTTCTTTGTTAGGAACCGTGTCTAGAATTGCCTGGCTGATTCCTCTGGCTCCTGGATTATGTGGCTTAAGTCGCCGGCATCCGGTGGTCGCACGTAGGTGCCCTAGAAGTTGTCCAGGAATGCGGCTTCCAGGTCCTCCCAAGAACCGATTGAGTCTGCTCGCAAGCTGTTAAGCCAATGCCGGGCCGATCCTTTAAGTTTGAGCGGGAGGTATTTGATGGCGTGTAGATCATCGCCACGTGCCATGTGGATGTGAAGGAGATAATCCTCGATCCATACCGCTGGGTCTGTTGTGCCATCGTATGATTCGATGTTTACAGGTTTGAAACCTTCTGGGATTTTATGATCCATTACTTCATCTGTGAAGCATAGTGGGTGTGCAGCGCCCCTGTACTGGGCTATATCATGACGCAGCTCGGAAGAGCTATGTCTGTTGTGTTCAGCCCAGCCGGATTTGTTGTATCCGGAGTGAAGATCATCGTCACGTGCCGTAGGGCGCCTGCGCGATCCGTAGACCGATCTTGTTTGTCTTGCCTTATCCTCTAGTACATCTCGCAGGTCTGGCGCGTTTTCTCGTGCCTTAGTTGAGCGGCGCTGGGGCATGGCTTGGGTGGAGGGCCAAGAGGCCTCTCTGTCGCGGCCGCGAGGTGGCCGGTCTACCATGTCGTGCGCTGGTGATGTAGGCACTTTCTCCTCTGATCGGGGTAGTGGCCTGCGCTTTGGGTAACTCTTGGAGGGGCGTTCGAGTTCATACTCTTCGGCCGCAAGGACTTCAGTCCATCTATCAGCTAGCAAATCTTGGTCAGCTCTAAGCTGTTGCTGCTTTTTCTTGAGGTTGTCTGCCGTGGCTAAAAGCCTGCATTTGAAATGCTCTTGTTCGGTGGGGTCTGATGGTACGACAAATTCGTCGTCATCGAGGCTTGCCTCGTCTTCGGAGGGAGGCATATAGTTATCATCCTCAACCTCTCGGTCTGCCGCTCTCTCATGAGGGCTGGCTTCTCCATCTTCCTGTGTCGAATCTTGAGTGGGTAGGTGTTCTTCGGCACTATCCGGGGTAGTATTATCTCCCGTGCCGGAATCACCGTTTTTGCTTTGGCGGGATTTAGAGCGGCGCCGCTGACGCCGGCGCTTTGGCTGTTTCTTGGAGGGGTCGTCCCCCGCTGTTCCATCGCCATCTCCATCTTTTGGAGTATCCACCATGTATATGTCGTATGACGAGGTGGCCTTCCAGCGCCCTACAGGTGCTGGTTCCTGTTCGTCTCCTACATCGTCGTCCATACCGTCGATGTCTTCGGAGCCGAAGTCGAGCATGTCGGTTAGATCGTCGACAGTGGCTACAAAGTGGGTGGTGGGTGGGCAGTGAATTTCTTCGTCGTCCGTATCCCATCCTTGCTGACCGTAGTCCGGCCAGGGCTCTCCTGATAAAGAGAGAGACTTGAGAGAATTCAGGATATCGCCGAAAGGCGAGTGCTGAAAGATGTCCGCGGCGGTGAACTCCATTATCGGTGCCCAATCGGATTCGATTGGCAGGAGCGCGGGGGGTTCGAAGTCCGGAGAAGAGTCCGGATCCTTGGAGTCACGAGTCACGCGGCGTTCGGGGCTGGTGTTCGGCTCGATCTCCTTTGAGATCACAGCCCCCGAGGTGACGTCCAACCGCTCATCCTCGATCGGCGCTACAGGCTCCGAGTTAAGGGTCGGAACCGGTGCGTCTGCGGCCTCCAGGACACCGTTCGGAGGCAGAGCTAGATCATGCCCCTTGAGATAGTGCGGCGCACTTGGCCGTGGCTCGAACCCGTCGAAGATCAAGTCTCTGCAAGTATCAGCCATGTAGTTTAAGCTTCCAAACCTGACTTGATGGCCAGGGGCGTAACTTTCGATCTGCTCCAGGTGGCCAAGTGAATTGGCCCGCAGAGCGAAGCCGCCGAAGACGAAGATCTGTCCGGGAAGAAAAATCTCACCCTGGACCTCATCGTTGTTGATGATCAAAGGAGCCATCGGGCCTAAAGGCGACGACACAGAGGAACTCTCAATGAAAGCACCAATGTCGGTGTCAAAACCGGCGGATCTCGGGTAGGGGGTCCCGAACTATGCATCTAGGTCGGATGGTAACAGGAGATAAGGGACACAAAGTTTACCCAGGTTCGGGCCCTCTCGATGGAGGTAAAACCCTACTCCTGCTTGATTAATATTGATGATATGGGTAGTACAAGAGTAGATCTACCACGAGATCAAGGAGGCTAAACCCTAGAAGCTAGCCTATGGTATGATTGTTGTGTATGGAGTTGATTGTCCTACGGACTACAACCCTCCGGTTTATATAGACACCGGATAGGGTTAGGGTTACACAGAGTCGGTTACAATGGTAGGAGATCTTGAATATCCGCACCGCCAAGCTTGCCTTCCACGCCAAGGAAAGTTCCATCCGGACACGGGACGAAGTCTTCAATCTTGTATCTTCATAGTCCAGGAGTCCGGCGAAGGTATAGTCTGGCTACCCGAACACCCCCTAATCCAGGACTCCCTCACTACCCTAGGTCTGTGTCCACATCATTATCCCCCGAATGGATCGAGGTTTGAGTGAAAAAGAAGGATGAAGTTGACCTTGCTTTTGCCCTTGATCTTTCTTGTCTTCATCTCCAAGTGGAGGCCAGTTATTAGAACTTCGACTTCGTTTCAGTCGCCTTGATCGATTCAGAAATTGTCGATTGATTTATTAAGTGACATCTGTCGAGTGGTATCTATGACATGAAATCTTTGGCGTGATCGGTTGCAAAGGATCCCGGATCTCACGAGATTTGAAATTTGGGTGGAAGCGCGCCAGGTGGAGCGCTCCGCGGTAAGTGGAGTAGATAAATAGGACTTTTCGATTTCCTCGCCACCTTTTTCGCCATGTATCCTGTGTGCGACTGTTGGGGGGATTTGACAGGATCGATCGGGCCCACGCGTCAGCCACTCGGAAGTAGGCCTTTAAAAGCGGCGAGGCCGAGGCATTCGCACTTTGCGTGCCCATTCCCCTTCTTCTTCCTCTCGCATCTCCACCTTGTCCAGCCCAACCACTCTCGACGCCGCTGCTCTGCCGCCATGGGGAAGGACAAAACGGCGGCGCTAGAGCGTGCGAAGAAGGCGACGGGGGCGGCGAAGAACAAGAAGATGAATCGGGGGTCTTCATCATGCTTGGGGCTACCGTCAGGTTGGATCCAAGGAGACTCGATCCGATCTTCGCTTCAGCAAGAGGACTTGGATGATATGGCCGAGTTAGGGCTGATCGTCCATAAGTCTGCGCGCCTGCCGAGGGGAGAATCGGAGCCGCAGCCGCGACCGGGTGAGTGTGTTTTGCTCGCCACCCATGTCGACCGCGGCTTCTCGCTTCCACCACATCCTTTCTTTCGAGGTTTCTTGAACTTCTTTGGTTCCCAACTCCATCATTTTACTCCCAATACCATCACATATCTTGCTGCGTTCGTCTCCATGTCGGAAAATTTCCTGGGGTGCCGAACGCACTGGGGCCTTTTCAAGCACATCTTTACCATCTGATCCCAAACTGTGAAGAAAGTGAACTTGAAAGACGAGAAAACCCACGTTATCCAGATGTGTGGGGGCATGGGCATTCAGAAGAGGAAGAGGAGCTCTTTTCCTCCGATGACTCTTCCGGAGTCGGTCAAGGGCTGGCAGTCGAACTGGTTCTACTGCCAGGATATCGCGACCCCAGGCCAGTTGACCGGGCTTCCCCCTTTTTCTTTTGACCATGTTCAAACTCCATCTTCCTTGCAAGTGACTGCTGCTAAGAAGGCGGAGACAGGCATGCTAGTTGAGAAAGTAGTCCAACTGATCAATCAAGGTGTCACTGGTATGGACCTGCTCGAGGTGTTCCTCAGTCGGCGGATCCAACCTCTCCAAGCTCGTGACCATTCCATGTGGATGTACTCCGGGGCTGGTGACACTGCTCGGGTTCATCCGGAGGAGGTGGAGGCCAAAACTGTGGCCGAGTGGCTGATGAGTATTACCGGGAACAAGGACAACCCCAGGGGTGCTAGGAGAGTCGACCCTTTCAGCAACAGCAACCTGCCAGACAAGGTCTGGTCGTCATAACTGAATTTTTGAACATATTTTCCGACTGATTGTGGTTCCGACTGACTTATGATCGGTTCCTTGTTTTGCAGATCTACACGGAGATGTATTTGATGCCCAATGGTGAACAAGCCCTGGAGCAAGACCAAGAGGGCGAGGATAGTGCCGAGGAGAGCGGCGAGTGGGAGTCCCCAGCTGATGATGATGATGACGAGAGTGACAAGTCGGGCGATGAGGAGGTAGCCGACTCACCGCCTTGCTCTGAACGTCGATCCAAGCAGTGTCATGATCCCGCGAACAGGCGCGGCAAAGCTGTGGCGTCGAGTGCTCCATCTCACAAGCGCGCTCGGTCCCCGACTCCAGAATTGACTGAGAAAGTCACCAAGCAGCCCAAAGCTAATCCTTCGAAGGCTCGGAAGACCTTGCCTAGAATCAAGATGGACGTCCCTGTTGCCTCTGGGTAAATGATCTTCTCATATTTTCTTGTTCCGATCAATTTTCTTGTTCTGACCGAGTGGATGATGAACCTGTATAGCTCGACCTCAGCTGCGACTAATATCACTACAAAAAAAGACACATCCGTGACATTTTGGGCCGAACGAATTTTTTTCCTGTCATACATATGACACTTCTATGACGATAATTGTGACAAAACCCGATATCATCATAGATGTGGTGGGCTCCTACTTCCATGACAAAAAATCATGACAGAAAATGGGCTTTTCGTCCTGGTCAGGCCGGAGACGCAGCTGCATAACATTCTTTGGGCCGTCCATGACGGAAAAAACCGTGGTAGAAGCGAGCCGGAGGAAAATTTCGGGGAGTTCTCGGTTACGGTGGGAGGTCGGGGGCCGAGTGATGCGCGTTTCTCTCATACACGTACGCGCGTGTGTGCGAGGCGTTGGCTCTAACTGAACCCGAGCGATTGCACTACAGGCTACGCGTTACTGAACCCGAGCGATCGATCGATGGCCGTTAACTGAACCCGATCGAGCGATTCCTTCGCTACTGCTGCTAACTGAAGCCGATCGATGCTGCCTCTGGATGAACAATGAGCATTTCAGGGGGGTTTGGATGAACAGTTCCCGGTGGGGGTGGATGAACAGGACCCCGTGGTGTTGCCTATGGATGAACAGGACCCCGATCGATCGAGCCGGTTGGGGCTGGATGAACAGGACCCCGTGGAGGGCTGGATGAACAGGACCACCCCGTGGAGGGCTGGATGAACAGTAGATGGTGGAGGGCAGGATGAACAGTAGCCCGTGGAGGGGTGGTTGAACAGGAGCCCGTGGAGAGGGCTGGTTGAAAGTAACTGGTGGAGTAGCGCGCGGTGGAGGCTGGATGAACAGGAGCCCGTGGATGAACAGTCGCAGGTGGAGGCTGGAGGAGGTCGACGGTGGATGAACAGTAGCTCGTGGAGGCTGGAGGGGGTCGATGGTGGAGATGAACAGTATCCCGTGGAGTCCCGTTTTGCGATACACCACACCCCTCCCGATGAACAGGACCCCCGTTTCGACCGTAGGAGGTCCGTTTCGTCCGTTTTGCGGTACGCCACACCCCTCTCGATCAACAGGACCCCCGTTTCGACCGTAGGAGGTCCGTTTCCTCCGTTTTGCGGTACGCCACACCCCTCCCGATCAACAGGACCCCCGTCTCGACCGTAGGAGGTTCGTTTCCTCCATTGTGCGGTACGCCAGGCCTCTTTTCCATCGCCTCTTCCGTCCAAGCCCTCCTGATGAAAACGATCACACATTCCGTTCCGACCCAGCCGGTTGGCTCCCACGCGTTCCGTTGCCTCCCGATGAACACGACGCATTCCGTTGCCTCCCCATGAACACGACGCATTCCGTTGCCTCCCCATGAACACGACGACGATGCTGTTTCTCCGTTCCGACCCAGCCATGTCAACGAGCCCTCGCCGTACATATGCGCGAGTAGGCGTTCGAGACCCCGCCCGTTTGTACACATACGTGGCCGTATTTTCTTTCTTGCACCCTAGCCGCCTCTACTACGACACGTGCGCGCCTCTACATCCACCAGTATATATGTACGTACACGTTCGTGACCAGAATGACAACGCTACGTACGCTTCGACCAGGTGGGTCCCGACTGTCAGGCACTTCCTTGCCGGCGAAGATGTAGCTGGTGGGTCCCAGCTATTGGAGAACGTTGCAGAAAACAAAAAAAATTCCTACATTCCACCAAGATCAATCTATGGAGTCAACTAGCAACGAGAGGAGAGTGCAACTACATACCCTTGTAGATCGCGAGCGGAAGCGTTCAAGAGAACGGGGATGATGGAGTCGTACTCGCCGTGATCCAAATCACCGATGACCAAGTTCCGAACGGACGGCACCACCGCCTTCAACACACGTACGGAGGGGATGACGTCTCCTCCTTCTTGATCCAGCAAGGGGGAAGGAGAGGTTGAAAAAGATCCAGTAGCACGACGGCATGGTGGTGGATGGAGCAGTGATCGCAGCAGGGCTTCGCCGAGCTTCTGCGAGAGGGAGAGGTGTAGCAGAGGAGAGGGAGGCGTCAAGACTTGGGTGCGGCTGCCCTCCCTCCCCCCTTTATATAGGCCCCCTAGGGGGGGCACTGGCCCTAGGAGATGGGATCTCCTTGGGGGGCGGCGGCCAAGGGGGAGGCTTGCCCCCCAAGGCAAGTGGAGACGCCCCCCCACCCTAGGGTTTCCAACCCTAGGCGCAAGGGGGACCATGGGGGGGCGCACCAGCCCACTAGGGGCTGGTTCACCTCCCCACTTCAGCCCATGGGGCCCTTCGGGATGGGTGGCCCCACCCGATTGACCCCCGGGACCCATCCGGTGGTCCCAGTACAGTACTGGTGACCCCGTATCCTTCACGATGGCCGAAACTGCACTTCCTATATGTAATTCTTCACCTCCGGACCATTCCAGAACTGCTCGTCACGTCCGGGGTCTCATCCGGGACTCCAAACAACTTTCGGATTACGTCATACTCATATCTCTACAACCCTAGCGTCACCGAACCTTAAGTGTGTAGACCCTACGGGTTCGAGAGACATGCAGACATGACCGAGATGACTCTCCGGTCAATAACCAACAGCGGGATCTGGATACCCATGTTGGCTCCCACATGCTCCACGATGATCTCATCAGATGAACCACGATGTCGAGGATTCAAGTAATCCCGTATACAATTCCCTTTGTCAATTGGTACGTTACTTGCCCGAGATTCGATCGTCGGTATCCCAATACCTCGTTCAATCTCGTTACCGGCAAGTCACTTTACTTGTACTGTAATGCATGATCCCGTGACCAACCACTTGGTCACATTGAGCTCATTATGATGATGCATTACCGAGTGGGCCCAGAGATACCTCTCCGTCATACGGAGTGACAAATCCCAGTCTCGATCCGTGTCAACCCAACAGATGCTTTCGGGGATGCCTGTAATATACCTTTATAGTCACCCAGTTACGTTGTGACGTTTGGCACACCCAAAGCACTCCTACGGCATACGGGAGTTACACGATCTCATGGTCTAAGGAAATGATACTTAACATTGGAAAAGCTCTAGCAAACGAACTACACGATCTTGTGCTATGCTTAGGATTGGGTCTTGTCCATCACATCATTCTCATAATGATGTGATCCCGTTATCAATGACATCCAATGTCCATAGTCAGGAAACCATGACTATCTGTTGATCAACGAGCTAGTCAACTAGAGGCTCGCTAGGGACATGTTGTGGTCTATGTATTCACACATGTATTACGATTTCCGGATAACATGATTATAGCATGAACAATAGACAATTATCATGAACAAGGAAATATAATAATAATCCTTTTATTATTGCCTCTAGGGCATATTTCCAACAGTCTCCCACTTGCACTAGAGTCAATAATCTAGTTACATTGTGATGAATCGAACACCCATAGAGTTCTGGTGTTGATCATGTTTTGCTCGCGGAAGAGGTTTAGTCAACGGATCTGCTACATTGAGATCTGTGTGCAGTTTACAAATATCTATGTCTCCATCTTGAACATTTTCACGAATGGAGTTGAAGCGACGCTTGATGTGCCTGGTCTTCTTGTGAAACCTGGGCTCCTTGGCAAGTGCAATAGCTCCAGTGTTGTCACAGAAGAGAGCGATTGGCCCCGACGCATTGGGTATGACTCCTAGGTCGGTGATGAACTCCTTCATCCATATTGCTTGTTGCGCTGCCTCCGAGGCTGCCATGTACTCCGCTTCACATGTAGATCCCACCACGGCGCTTTGCTTGCAACTGCACCAGCTTATTGCCCCACCATTCAAAATAAACACGTATCCGGTTTGTGACTTGGAGTCATCCAGATCTGTGTCGAAGCTAGCGTCGATGTAACCCTTTACGACGAGCTCTTCGTCACCTCCATATACGAGAAACATGTCCTTAGTCCTTTTCAGGTACTTCAGGATATTCTTGACCGCTGTCCAGTGTTCCATGCCGGGATTACTTTGGTACCTTCCTACCAAGCTTACGGCAAGGTTTACGTCAGGTCTGGTACACAACATGGCGTACATGATAGACCCTATGGCTGAGGCATAGGGGACGACACTCATCTTTTCTCTATCTTCTACCGTGGTCGGACATTGAGATGAGCTCAATTTCACACCTTGCAACATAGGCAAGAACCCCTTCTTGGACTGATCCATATTGAACTTCTTCAATATCTTTTCAAGGTATGTGCTTTGTGAAAGACCTATGAGGCGTCTTGATCTGTCTCTACAGATCTTGATGCCTAATATATAAGCAGCTTCTCCAAGGTCCTTCATTGAAAAACACTTATTAAAATAGGCCTTAATGCTGTCCAAAAGTTCTATATCATTTCCCATCAAAAGTATGTCATCCACATATAATATGAGAAATGCTACAGAGCTCCCACTCACTTTCTTGTAAACGCAGGCTTCTCCATATGTCTGCATAAACCCAAACGCTTTGATCATTTCATCAAAGCGAATGTTACAACTCCGAGATGCTTGCACCAACCCATAAATGGAGCACTGGAGCTTGCATACCTTGTTAGCATTGTGAGGATCGACAAAACCTTCCGGCTGCATCATATAAAATTCTTCCTTAAGAAAGTCGTTGAGGAATGCCGTTTTGACGTCCATTTGCCATATCTCATAATCATAGTATGCGGAAATTGCTAACAAGATTTGGACGGACTTCAGCTTTGCTACGGGTGAGAAAGTCTCATCGTAGTCAACCCCTTGAACTTGTCGATAACCCTTAGCGACAAGTCGAGCCTTATAGATGGTAACATTACCATCCGCGTCCGTCTTCTTCTTAAAGATCCATTTATTCTCTATCGCTCGTCGATCATCGGGCAAGTCTGTCAAAGTCCATACTTTGTTTTCATACATGGATCCTATCTTGGATTGCATGGCTTCAAGCCATTTGTTGGAATCTGGGCCCGCCATTGCTTCTTCATAGTTTGAAGGTTCACCGTTGTCTAACAACATTATTTCCAGGACAGGGTTGCCGTACCACTCTGGTGCGGAACGTGTCCTTGTGGACCTACGAAGTTTAGTGGCAACTTGACCTGAAGTTTCATGATCATCATCATTAACCTCCTCTCTAGTCGGTGGAGGCACCACAGAAACATTTTCTTGAGCTGCGCTACTCTCCGGTTCAAGAGGTAATACTTCATCAAGTTCCACATTCCTCCCACTTACTTCTTTCGAGAGAAACTCTTTCTCTAGAAAGGACCCGTTCTTGGCAACAAAGATCTTGCCTTCGGATCTGAGGTAGAAGGTATACCCAATGGTTTCCTTAGGGTATCCTATGAAGACGCATTTTTCCGACTTGGGTTCGAGCTTTTCAGGTTGAAGTTTCTTGACATAAGCATCGCATCCCCAAACTTTTAGAAACGACAGCTTAGGTTTCTTTCCAAACCAAAATTCATACGGTGTCGTCTCAACCGATTTAGACGGTGCCCTATTTAAATTGAATGTAGCTGTCCCTAGAGCGTATCCCCAAAATGATAGCGGTAAATCAGTGAGTGACATCATAGATCGCACCATATCCAATAGAGTGCGATTACGACGTTCGGACACACCGTTACGCTGAGGTGTTCCAGGCGGCGTGAGTTGTGAAACGATTCCACAGTTCCTTAAGTGTGTACTGAATTCATGACTTAAATATTCTCCCCCACGATCTGATCGTAAGAACTTGATTTTTCTATCACGTTGATTCTCAACCTCACTGTGAAATTCCTTGAACTTTTCAAAGGTCTCAGACTTGTGTTTCATTAAGTAGACATACCCATATCTACTCAAGTCATCAGTGAGAGTGAGAACATAACGATAGCCACTGCGAGCCTCAACACTCATTGGACTGGACACATCAGTATGTATGATTTCCAATAAGTTGGTTGCTCGCTCCATTGTTCCGGAGAACGGAGTCTTGGTCGTCTTCCCCATGAGGCATGGTTCACACGTTTCAAATGATTCGTAATCAAGAGACTCCAAAAGTCCATCTGTATGGAGCTTCTTCATGCGTTTGACACCTATGTGACCAAGGCGGCAGTGCCACAAGTATGTGGGACTATCATTATCAACCTTACATCTTTTGGTATTCACACTATGAATATGTGTAACATTACGTTCGAGATTCATTAAGAATAAACCATTCACCAGCGGGGCATGTCCATAAAACATATCTCTCGTATAAATAGAGCAACCATTATTCTCGGATTTAAATGAGTAGCCATCTCGCATTAAACGAGATCCATATACAATGTTCATGCTCAAAGCTGACACTAAATAACAATTATTGAGGTTTAAAACTAATTCCGTAGGTAAATGTAGAGGTAGCATGCCGACGGCGATCACATCGACCTTGGAACCATTCCCGACGCGCATCTTCACCTCGTCCTTTGCCAGTCTCCGTTTATTCTGCAGCTCCTGTTTTGAGTTACAAATATGAGCAACCGCACCGGTATCAAATACCCAGGAGCTACTACGAGTACTGATAATGTACACATAAATTACATGTATATCACATATACCTTTAGTGTTGTCGGCCTTCTTGTCTGCTAAGTATTTGGGGCAGTTCCGCTTGCAGTGTCCCTTTCCCTAGCAATAAAAGCACTCAGTTTTGGACTTGGGTCCATTCTTCGGCTTCTTCCCGGTAACTGGCTTACCGGGCGCGACAACTTCCTTGCCGTCCTTCTTGAAGTTCTTCTTACCCTTGCCTTTCTTGAACTTAGTGGTTTTATTCACCATCAACACTTGATGTTCCTTTTTGATTTCTACCTCTGCTAATTTCAGCATTCAATACACCTCAGGAATGGTCTTTTCCATCCCCTGCATATTTTAGTTCATCACAAAGCTCTTGTAGCTAGGTGGGAGCGACTGAAGGATTCTTTCAATGACTGCCTCGTCCGGGAGGTTAATGCCCAGCTGGGACAAGCGGTTGTGCAACCCAGACATTTTGAGTATGTGCTCACTGACAGAACTATTTTCCTCCATTTTACAACTGTAGAACTTGTCGGAGACTACATATCTCTCGACCCGGGCATGAGCTTGGAAAACCATTTTCAGCTCTTCGAACATCTCATATGCTCCGCGTTGCTCAAAACGCTTTTGGAGCCCCGGTTCTAAGCTGTAAAGCATGCCGCACTGAACGAGGGAGTAATCATCAGCATGCTGCTGCCAAGCGTTCATAACGTCTTGGTTCTCTGGGATGGGTGCTTCACCTATCGGTGCTTCTAGGACATATTGTTTACTGGCAGCTATGAGGATGATCCTCAGGTTCCGGACCCAGTCCGTATAGTTGCTGCCATCATCTTTCAGCTTGGTTCTCTCTAGGAACGCGTTGAAGTTGAGGTTGACATTAGCGTGGGCCATTTGATCTACAAGACATATTGCAAAGTTTATTTAGACTAAGTTCATGATAATTAAGTTAATCTAATCAAATTATATAATGAACTCCCACTCAGATTAGAGATCCCTCTCGTCATCTAAGTGATACATGATCCGACTTGACTAGACCGTGTCCGATCATCACGTGAGACAGACTAGTCATCATCGGTGAACATCTCCATGTTGATCGTATCTTCTATACGACTCATGTTCGACCTTTCGGTCTTCCGTGTTCCGAGGCCATGTATGTACATGCTAGGCTCGTCAAGTTAACCTAAGTGTTTTGCATGTGTAAATCTAGCTTAGACCCGTTGTATGTGAACGTTAGAATCTATCACACCCGATCATCATGTGGTGCTTCGAGACAACGAACTTTAGCAACGGTGCATAGTTAGGGGAACACTTTCTTGAAATTATTATGAGGGATCATCTTATTTACTACCGTCGTACTAAGTAAATGAGAAACATAACATGATAAACATAACATGCAATCAAATAGTGACATGATATGGCCAATATCATATTGCTCCTTTGATCTCCATCTTCGGGGCACCATGATCATCTTCGTCACCGGTATGGCACCATGATCTCCATCATCGTGTCTTCATGAAGTTGTCACGTCAACTATTACTTCTACTACTATGGCTAACGCTTTAGCAATAAAGTAAAGAAATTACATGACGTTTATGTTGACACGCAGGTCATAAATAAATTAAGACAACTCCTATGGCTCCTGCCGGTTGTCATACTCATCAACATGCAAGTCGTGATTCCTATTACAATAACATGATCATCTCATACATAACATATATCATTCATCACAACTTTTGGCCATATCACATCACAAAGCACTTGCTGCAAAAACAAGTTAGACGTCCTCTAATTGTTGTTGCATGTTTTACGTGGCTGCAATAGGGTACTAGCAAGAACGTTTTCTTACCTACGTAAAAGCCACAACGTGATTTGCCAACTTCTATTTACCCTTCATAAGAACCCTTTTCATCGAATCCGCTCCAACTAAAGTGGGAGAGACAGACATCCGCTAGCCACCTTATGCAACTAGTGCATGTCAGTCGGTGGAACCTGTCTCACGTAAGCGTACGTGTAAGGTCGGTCCGGGCCGCTTCATCCCACAATACCGCTGAAGCAAGATAAGACTAGTAGCGGCAAGAAAGTTGGCAACATCTACGCCCACAACAAATTTGTGTTCTACTCATGCAAAGAGAACTACGCGTAGACCTAGCTCCGATACCACTGTTGGAGAACGTTGCAGAAAACAAAAAAAAATCCTACGTTCCACCAAGATCAATCTATGGATTCAACTAGCAACGAGAGGAGAGTGCATCTACATACCCTTGTAGATCGCGAGCGGAAGCGTTCAAGAGAACGGGGATGATGGAGTCGTACTCGTCGTGATCCAAATCACCGATGACCAAGTGCCGAACGGATGGCACCTCCGCGTTCAACACACGTATGGAGCGGATGACGTCTCCTCCTTCTTGATCCAGCAAGGGGGAAGGAGAGGTTGATGAAGATCCAGCAGCACGACGGTGTGGTGGTGGATGAAGCAGTGATCGCAGCAGGGCTTCGCCGAGCTTCTGCGAGAGGGAGAGGTGTAGCAGGGGAGAGGGAGGCGCCAAGACTTGGGTGCGGCTGCTCTCCCCCCTTTATATAGGCCCCCTAGGGTGGTGCCGGCCCTAGGAGATGGGATCTCCTTGGGGGGCGGCGGCCAAGGGGGAGGCTTGCCCCCCAAGGCAAGTGGAGGCGCCCCCCCCACCCTAGGGTTTCTAACCCTAAGCGCAGGGGGCGCACCAGCCCACTAGGGGCTGGTTCCCCTTCCCACTTCAGCCCATGGGGCCCTCCGAGATGGGTGGCCCCACCCGGTGGACCCCCGGGACCCATCCGGTGGTCCCAGTACAATACCGGTGACCCCGAATCCTTCCCGATGGCCGAAACTGCACTTCCTATATATAATTCTTCATCTCCGGACCATTCCGGAACTCCTCGTGACGTCCGGGATCTCATTCGGGACTCTGAACAACTTTCGGATTATTGTATACTCATATCTCTACAACCCTAGCGTCACCGAACCTTAAGTGTGTAGACCCTACAGGTTCGAGAGACATGCAGACATGACCGAGACGACTCTTCGGTCAATAACCAACAGCGGGATCTGGATACCCATGTTGGCTCCCACATCCTCCCCGATGATCTCATCGGATGAACTACGATGTCGAGGATTCAAGTAATCCCGTATACAATTCCCTTTGTCAATCGGTATGTTACTTGCCCGAGATTCGATCGTCGGTATCCCAATACCTCGTTCAATCTCGTTACCGGCAAGTCACTTTACCCGTACTGTAATGCATGATACCCTGACAAACCACTTGGTCACATTGAGCTCATTATGATGATGCATTACCGAGTGGGCCCAGAGATACCTCTCCGTCATACGGAGTGACAAATCCCAGTCTCGATCCGTGTCAACCCAACAGATGCTTTCGGGGATGCCTGTAATATACCTTTATAGTCACCCAGTTATGTTGTGACGTTTGGCACACCCAAAGCACTCCTACGGCATCCGGGAGTTACACGATCTCATGGTCTAAGGAAATGATACTTAACATTGGAAAAGCTCTAGCAAACGAACTACACGATCTTGTGCTATGCTTAGGATTGGGTCTTGTCCATCACATCATTCTCCTAATGATGTGATCCCGTTATCAATGACATCCAATGTCCATACTCTGGAAACCATGACTATCTGTTGATCAACGAGCTAGTCAACTAGAGGCTCACTAGGGACATGTTGTGGTCTATGTATTCACACATGTAATACGATTTCCGGATAACACAATTATAGCATGAACAATAGACAATTATCATGAACAAGGAAATATAATAATAATCATTTTATTATTGCCTCTAGGGCATATTTCCAACACCAGCAGTCAGGGGAAAATGTTTTTTTCGCGAAATACGGTGGCCCGTCCAGTGGGTCCCCGCTGTCAGGTGGAGGAATAATTATTTTGCGTGTAATAAGGAGGCACTTCCTTGCTGTGGCCGTGGACCCAGCTGTCAGCGTATCCACGCACAGTACTCTTCCGATGGAAGTCGGTCGTTGTGTTGGGGAACGTTGCAGAAAGCAAAAAATTTCCTACGGTTTCACCAAGATCCATCTATGAGTTCATCTAGCAATGAGTATTCAGATTGCATCTACATACCTTTGTAGATCGCGAGCGGAAGCGTTCACTAGAACGTGGATGATGGAGTCGTACTCGCCGTGATCCAAATCACCGATGACCAAGTGCCGAACGGACGGCACCTCCGCATTCAACACACGTACGGAGCGGATGACGTCTCCTCCTTCTTGATCCAGCAAGGGGGAAGGAGAGGTTGATGAAGATCCAGCAGCACAACGGCGTGGTGGTGGATGCAGCAGGGATCCGGCAGGGCTTCGCCAAGCGTCTGCGGGAGGAGGAGGTGCAGCAAGGGGGAAGGGAGGCGCCAAGATGCAAGGGTGTGGCTGCCCCCTCCCTCCCACCTTTATATAGGCCCATGGGGGGCGCCGGCCCCTTGGAGATTGGATCTCCCAAGGGGGGCAGCGGCCAACGGGGGTGGAGTACCCCCCAACGCAAGTGGGGCGCCCCCCCCCACCCTAGGGTTTCAACCCTAGGCGCAGGGGGTGGGCCTAGGGGGCGCACCAGCCCACTATGGGCTGGTTCCCCCTCCCACTTCAGCCCATGGGACCCTTTGGGATGGGTGGCCCCACCCGGTGGACCCCCGGGACCCACCGGTGGTCCCGGTACAATATCGGTGACCCCGAATCTTCCCGATGGCCGAAACTGCACTTCCTATATATAATTCTTTACCTCCGGACCATTCCGAAACTCCTCGTGACGTCCGAGATCTCATCCGGGACTCCGAACAACTTTCGGATTACTGCATATTCATATCTTTACAACCCTAGCGTCACCGAACCTTAAGTCTGTAGACCCTACGGGTTCGGGAGACATGCAGACATCACCGAGACACCTCTCCGGCCAATAACCAATAGCGGGATCTGGATACCCATGTTGGCTCCCACACACTCCTCGATGATCTCATCGGATGAACCATGATGTCGAGGATTCAATCAATCCCGTATTCAATTCCCTTTGTCAATCGGTATTTTACTTGCCCGAGATTCGATCATCAGTATCCCAATACCTCGTTCAATCTCGTTACCGGCAAGTCACTTTACTCGTACCGTAATGCATGATCCCGTGATCAAACACTTTGATCACATTGAGCTCATTATGATGATGCATTACCGAGTGGGCCCGGTGATACCTCTTCGTCATACGGAGTGACAAATCCCAGTCTCGATCCGTGTCAACCCAACAGACACTTTCGGAGATACCCGTAGTATACCTTTATAGTCACCCAGTTACGTTGTGACGTTTGGCACACCCAAAGCACTCCTACGGTATCCGGGAGTTACACGATCTCATGGTCTAAGGAAAAGATACTTGACATTGGAAAAGCTCTAGCAAACGAATTATACGATCTTGTGCTTATGCTTAGGATTGGGTCTTGTCCATCACATCATTCTCCTAATGATGTGATCTCGTTATCAATGACATCCAATGTCCATAGTCAGGAAACCATGACTATCAGTTGATCAACGAGCTAGTCAACTAGAGGCTCACTAGGGACATATTGGTGTTTATGTATTCACACATGTATTACGATTTCCGGATAACACAATTATAGCATGAATAAAAGACAATTATCATGAACAGGGAAATATAATAATAATGCTTTTATTATTGCCTCTAGGGCATATTTCCAACAGTCTCCCACTTGCACTAGAGTCAATAATCTAGTTACATTGTGATGAATCGAACACCCATAGAGTTCTGGTGTTGATCACGTTTTGCTCTAGGGAGAGGTTTAGTCAACGGATATGCGACATTCTGATCCTATGCACTTTACAAATTTCTATGTCTCCATCTTGAACATTTTCACGAATGGAGTTGAAGCGACGCTTGATGTGCCTGGTCTTCTTGTGAAACCTGGGCTCCTTGGCAAGTGCAATAGCTCCAGTGTTGTCACAGAAGAGTTTGATCGGCCTCGACGCATTGGGTATGACTCCTAGGTCGGTGATGAACTCCTTCACCCAAATTGCTTCATGTGCTGCCTCCGAGGCTGCCATGTACTCCGCTTCACATGTAGATCCCGCCACGACGCTCTGCTTGCAGCTGCACCAGCTTACTGCTCCACCATTCAACAAATACACGTATCCGGTTTGTGACTTAGAGTCATCCAGATCTGTGTCGAAGCTAGCGTCGACGTAACCCTTTACGACGAGCTCTTCGTCACCTCCATAAACGAGAAACATGTCCTTAGTCCTTTTCAGGTACTTTAGGATATTCTTGACCGCTGTCCAGTGTTCCTTGCCGGGATTACTTTGGTACTTACCTACCAAACTCACGGCAAGTTTTACATCAGGTCTGGTACACAGCATGGCATACATAATAGACCCTATGGCCGAGGCATAGGGGATGACACTCATCTCTTCTATATCTTCTTCCGTGGTTGGGCATTGAGCTGAGCTCAATTTCACACCTTGCAACACAGGCAAGAACCCCTTCTTGGACTGATCCATATTGAACTTCTTCAATATCTTTTCTGTTGGAAATATGCCCTAGAGGCAATAATAAAAGCATTATTATTATATTTCCTTATTCATGATAATTGTCTTTATTCGTGCTATAATTGTGTTAACCGGAAATCGTAATACATGTGTGAATAACAGACAACAACATGTCCCTAGTGAGCCTCTAGTTGACTAGCTCGTTGATCGACAGATAGTCATGGTTTCCTGACTATGGACATTGGATGTCATCGATAACGGGATCACATCATTAGGAGAATGATGTGATGGACAAGACCCAATCCTAAACATAGCATAAGATCGTATAGTTCGTTTGCTAGAGTTTTCCAATGTCAAGTATCCTTTCCTTAGACCATGAGATCGTGTAACTCCCGGATACCGTAGGAGTGCTTTGGGTGTGCCAAACGTCACAACGTAACTGGGTGACTATAAAGGTATGCTACGGGTATCTCTGAAAGTGTCTGTTGGGTTGACATGGATCGAGACTGGGATTTGTCACTCCGCTTGACGGAGAGGTATCACCGGGCCCTCTCGGTAATGCATCATCACAATGAGCTCAATGTGATCAAAGTGTTTGATCACGGGATCATGCATTACGGAACGAGAAAAGTGACTTGCCGATAACGAGATTGAACGAGGTATTGGGATACCGACGATCGAATCTCGGGCAAGTAAAATACCGATTGACAAAGGGAATCGTATACAGGATTAATTGAATCCTCGACATCGTGGTTCATCCGATGAGATCATCGTGGAGCATGTGGGAGCCAACATGGGTATCCAGATCCCGCTGTTGGTTATTGCCCGAGAGCCATCTCGGTCATGTCTGCATGTCTCCCGAACCCGTAGGGTCTACACACTTAAGGTTCGGTGATGCTAGGGTTGTGAAGATATGTATATGCAGTAACCCGAATGTTGTTCGGAGTCCCGGATGAGATCCCGAACGTCACGAGGAGTTCCGAATGGTCCGGAGGTAAAGAATTATATATAGGAAGTGCTATTTTGGCCATCGGGACAAGTTTCGGTATTATCGGTATTGTACCGGGACCACCGGAGGGGTCCCGGGGTCCACCAGGTGGGGCCACCTGCCTTGGTGGGCCACATGGGCCTTAGGGAGTGCGCCTTGGCCTGCTTGGGCCAAGGGGAACCAGACCCAAGGGCCCATGCGCCAAGGAAACTCTGAGAGGGGAGAGTCCAAAGGGGGGAAGGCACCTCCGAGGTGCCTTGGGGAGGATGGACTCCTCCCCCCTCTTGGCCGCACCCCTTCCTTGGAGGAAGGGGCAAGGCTGCGCCCTCCCCCCTCTAATGCATCTATATAAAGGGAGGGGAGGGAGGGGTGGCCGCACCCTTATTGCCCTGGCACTCCCTCCTCCCTGCAACACCTCCTCCTCCTCCCGTAGTTGCTTAGCGAAGCCCTGCCGGAGTTCTGCTGCATCCACCACCACACCGTCGTGTTGGATCTTCCTCAGCCTCTCCTTCCCCCTTGCTAGATCAAGAAGGAGGAGACGTCTCCCGTCCCGTACGTGTGTTGAACGCGGAGGTGCCGTCCGTTCGGTACTAGATCATCGGTGAATTGGATCACGGCAAGTACGACTACCTCATCCACGTTCACTCGAACGCTTCCGTTGCGATCTACAAAGTGGTATGTAGATGCTATCTAATCTGAATACTCGTTGCTAGATGAACTCATAGATGGATCTTGGTGAAACCGTAGGGAAAATTTTAATTTTCTGCAACGTTCCCCAACAGTGGCATCATGAGCTAGGTCTATGCATAGTTCTTCTTGTGCGAGTAGAACACAATTTGTTGTGGGCGTAGATGTTGTCAATTCTTCTTGCCGTTACTAGTCAATCTTGATTCAGCGGTATTGTGGGATGAAGCGGCCCGGACCAACCTTACACGTACGCTTACGTGAGACCGGTTCCACCGACTAACATGCACTAGTTGCATAAGGTGGCTGGCGGGTGTCTGTCTCTCCTACTTTAGTTGGATCGGATTCGATGAACAGGGTCCTTATGAAGGGTAAATAGAGATTGACAAATCACGTTGTGGTTTGAACGTAGGTAAGAAAACGTTCTTGCTAGAACCCTAATTCAGCCACGTAAAACTTGCAACAACAATTAGAGGACGTCTAACTTGTTTTTGCAGCAAGTGCTTTGTGATATGATATGGCCAAAGTTGTGATGTATGATGAATGATCTATATGTGATGTATGAGATGTTCATGCTATTGTAATAAGAATCACGACTTGCATGTCGATGAGTATGACAACCGGCAGGAGCCATAGGAGTTGTCTTTATTTTTGTATGACCTGCGTGTCATTGAGAATCGCCATGTAAATTACTTTACTTTATTGCTAAACGCGTTAGCCATAGTAGTAGAAGTAATAGTTGGCGAGCAACTTCATGGAGACACGATGATGAAGATCATGATGATGAAGATCATGGTGTCAAGCCGGTGACAAGATGATCATGGAGCCCCAAGATAGAGATCGAAGGAGCTATGTGATATTGGCCATATCATGTCACGTTTATTATTTGATTGCATGTGATGTTTATCATGTTTTGCATCTTGTTTACTTAGGACGACAGTAGTAAATAAGATGATCCCTCATAATAATTTCAAGAAAGTGTTCTCCCTAACTGTGCACCGTTGCTAAGGTTCGTCGTTCCGAAGCACCACGTGATGATCGGGTGTGATAGGTCCTTACGTTCGCATACAACGGGTGTTAGACAGATTTACACACGCAAAACACTTAGGTTGACTTGACGAGCCTAGCATGTACAGACATGGCCTCGGAACACAGAAGACCGAAAGGTCGAGCATGAGTCGTATAGAAGATACGATCAACATGAAGATGTTCACCGATGTTGACTAGTCCGTCTCACGTGATGATCGGACACGGCCTAGTTGACTCGGATCATGTAATACTTAGATGACTAGAAGAGGGATGTCTATCTAAGTGGGAGTTCATTAAATAATTTGATTAAATGAACTCTATTATCATGAACTTAGTCTAAATATTTACAATATGTCTAGTAGATCAAATGGCCAACGTAGTCCTCAATTTCAACGCGTTCCTAGAGAAAACCAAGCTGAAAGACGATGGTAGCAACTATACGGACTGGGTCCGAAACCTGAGGATTATCCTCATAGCTGCCAAGAAAGATTATGTCCTAAGAGCACCGCTGGGTGACGCACCTATTCTCCCTGCAGAACAAGACGTTATGAACGCTTGGCAGTCACGCTGCGATGATTACTCCCTCGTTCAGTGCGGCATGCTTTACAGCTTAGAGCCGGGGCTCCAACAGCGTTTTGAGAGACATGGAGCATATGAGATGTTCGAAGAGCTGAAAATGGTTTTCCAAGCTCATGCCCAGGTCGAGAGATATGAAGTCTCCGACAAATTCTTTAGCTTTAAGATGGAGGAAAATAGTTCTGTCAGTGAACACATACTCAAAATGTCTGGGTTGCACAACCGCATGACTCAACTGGAAGTTAATCTCCCGGAAGAAGCGGTCATTGACAGAATCCTCCAGTCGCTTCCACCTAGCTACAAGAGCTTTGTGATGAACTACAATATGCAGGGGATGGTAAAGACCATTCCTGAAGTATATGCTATGCTGAAATCAGCAGAGGTAGAAATCAAGAAAGAGCATCAAGTGTTGATGGTGAATAAAACCACTAAGTTCAAGAAGGGCAAGGGTAAAAAGAACTTCAAGAAGGACGGCAAGGAAGTTGCCGCGCCCGGTAAGCAAGTTGCCGGGAAGAAGCCAAAGAATGGACCCAAGCCCGAAACTGAGTGCTTTTATTGCAAGGGAAGTGGTCACTGGAAGCGGAACTGCCCCAAATACTTAGCGGACAAGAAGGCCGGCAAAACCAAAGGTATATGTGATATACATGTAATTGATGTGTACCTTACCAGTACTCGTAGTAGCTCTTGGGTATTTGATACCGGTGCAGTTGCTCACATTTGTAACTCAAAGTAGGAGCTGCGGAATAAACGGAGACTGGCGAAGGACGAGGTGACGATGCGCGTCGGGAATGGTTCCAAGGTCGATGTGATCGCCGTCGGCATGCTGCCTCTACATTTACCTACGGGATTAGTTTTAAACCTCAATAATTATTATTTAGTGCCAAGTTTGAGCATGAACATTGTATCTGGATCTCGCTTAATTCGAGATGGCTACTCATTTAAATCCGAGAATAATGGTTGTTCTATTTATATGAGAGATATGTTTTATGGTCATGCTCCGATGGTTAATGGTTTATTCTTAATGAATCTCGTACGTGATGATACACATATTCATAGTGTGAATACCAAAAGAGTTAAAGTTGATAACAATAGTCCCACATATTTGTGGCACTGCCGCCTTGGTCACATAGGTGTCAAACGCATGAAGAAGCTCCATGCAGATGGACTTTTAGAGTCTCTTGATTATGAATCATTTGACACATGCGAACCATGCCTCATGGGTAAAATGACCAAGACTCCGTTCTCAGGAACAATGGAGCGAGCAACCAACTTATTGGAAATCATACATACCGATGTGTGCGGTCCAATGAGTGTTGAGGCTCGCGGAGGCTATCGTTATGTTCTCACCCTCACTGATGACTTGAGTAGATATGGGTATATCTACTTAATGAAACACAAGTCTGAGACCTTTGAAAAGTTCAAGGAATTTCAAAGTGAGGTTGAAAATCAACGTGAAAGAAAGATCAAGTTTCTACGATCAGATCGTGGAGGAGAATACTTGAGTCATGAATTTGGCACACACTTAAGAAAATGTGGAATAGTTTCACAACTCACGCCGCCTGGAACACCTCAGCGTAATGGTGTGTCCGAACGTCGTAATCGCACTCTATTAGATATGGTGCGATCTATGATGTCTCTAGCCGACTTACCGCTATCTTTTTGGGGCTATGCTTTAGAGACTGCCGCATTCACTTTAAATAGGGCTCCGTCGAAATCCGTTGAGACGACACCGTATGAATTATGGTTTGGGAAGAAACCTAAGCTGTCGTTTCTAAAAGTTTGGGGATGCGATGCTGATGTCAAGAAACTTCAACCAGAAAAGCTCGAACGCAAATCGGAAAAATGCGTCTTCATAGGATACCCTAAAGAAACTGCTGGGTATACCTTCTACCTCAGATCCGAAGGCAAGATCTTTGTTGCCAAGAATGGATCCTTTCTAGAGAAAGAGTTTCTCTCGAAAGAAGTAAGTGGGAGGAAAGTAGAACTTGATGAAGTGTTACCTCTTGAACCGGAAAATGGCGAAACTCAAGAAAACGTTTCTGAGGTGCCTGCACCGACTAGAGAGGAAATTAATGATGATGATCAAGATGCTTCTGATCAAGCTGCTACTGAAATTCGAAGGTCCACAAGGACACGTTCCGCACCAGAGTGGTACGGCAACCCTGTCTTGGAAATCATGTTGTTAGACAACGGTGAACCTTCAAACTATGAGGAAGCAATGGCGGGCCCGGATTCCGACAAATGGCTAGAGGCCATGAAATCCGAGATAGGATCCATGTATGAAAACGAAGTATGGACTTTGACTGACTTGCCCGTTGAATGGCGAGCCATAGAAAATAAATGGATCTTTAAGAAGAAGACAGACGCGGATGGTAATGTGACCATCTATAAAGCTCGGCTTGTCGCTAAGGGTTATCGACAAGTTCAGGGAATTGACTACGATGAGACTTTCTCACCGGTAGCGAAGCTGAAGTCCGTCTGAATCATGTTAGCAATTGCCGCATACTATGATTATGAGATATGGCAAATGGACGTCAAAACGGCATTCCTTAATGGTTTCCTTAAGGAAGAATTGTATATGATGCAGCCGGAAGGTTTTGTCGATCCTAAGAATGCTGACAAGGTATGCAAGCTCCAACGCTCGATTTATGGGCTGGTGCAAGCATCTCGGAGTTGGAACATTCGCTTTGATGAGATGATCAAAGCGTTTGGGTTTACACAGACTTATGGAGAAGCCTGTGTTTACAAGAAAGTGAGTGGGAGCTCTGTAGCATTTCTCATATTATATGTAGACGACATACTTTTGATGGGAAATGATATAGAACTCTTGGACAACATTAAGGCCTATTTGAATAAAAGTTTTTCAATGAAGGACCTTGGAGAAGCTGCTTATATATTAGGCATCAAGATCTATAGAGATAGATCGAGACGCCTCATAGGTCTTTCACAAAGCACATACCTTGATAAAATATTGAAGAAGTTCAATATGGATCAATCTAAGAAAGGGTTCTTACCTGTGTTACAAGGTGTGAAATTGAGCTCAGCTCAATGTCCGACCACGGCAGAAGATATAGAAGAGATGAGTGTCATCCCCTATGCCTCAGCCATAGGTTCTATTATGTATGCCATGCTGTGTACCAGACCTGATGTAAACCTTGCCGTAAGTTTGGTAGGTAGGTACCAAAGTAATCCCGGCAAGGAACACTGGACAGCGGTCAAAAATATCCTGAAGTACCTAAAAAGGACTAAGGAAATGTTTCTCGTTTATGGAGGTGACGAAGAGCTCGTCGTAAAAGGTTACGTCGACGCTAGCTTCGACACAGATCTGGATGACTCTAAGTCACAAACCGGATACGTGTATATTTTGAATGGTGGGGCAGTAAGCTGGTGCAGTTGCAAGCAAAGCGTCGTGGCGGGATCTACATGTGAAGCGGAGTACATGGCAGCCTCGGAGGCAGCACATGAAGCAATTTGGGTGAAGGAGTTCATCACCGACCTCGGAGTCATACCCAATGCGTCGGGGCCAATCAAGCTCTTCTGTGACAACACTGGAGCTATTGCACTTGCAAAGGAGCCCAGGTTTCACAAGAAGACTAGGCACATCAAGCGTCGCTTCAACTCCATTCGTGAAAATGTTCAAGATGGAGACATAGAAATTTGTAAACTGCACACGGATCTGAATGTCGCAGATCCGTTGACTAAACCTCTCCCTAAGGCAAAACATGATCAGCACCAGAACTCTATGGGTGTTCGATTCATCACAATGTAACTAGATTATTGACTCTAGTGCAAGTGGGAGACTGTTGGAAATATGCCCTAGAGGCAATAATAAAAGCATTATTATTATATTTCCTTATTCATGATAATTGTCTTTATTCGTGCTATAATTGTGTTAACCGGAAATCGTAATACATGTGTGAATAACAGACAACAACATGTCCCTAGTGAGCCTCTAGTTGACTAGCTCGTTGATCGACAGATAGTCATGGTTTCCTGACTATGGACATTGGATGTCATCGATAACGGGATCACATCATTAGGAGAATGATGTGATGGAAAAGACCCAATCCTAAACATAGCATAAGATCGTATAGTTCGTTTGCTAGAGTTTTCCAATGTCAAGTATCCTTTCCTTAGACCATGAGATCGTGTAACTCCCGGATACCGTAGGAGTGCTTTGGGTGTGCCAAACGTCACAACGTAACTGGGTGACTATAAATGTATGCTACGGGTATCTCTGAAGTGTCTGTTGGGTTGACATGGATCGAGACTGGGATTTGTCACTCCGCTTGACGGAGAGGTATCACCGGGCCCTCTCGGTAATGCATCATCACAATGAGCTCAATGTGATCAAAGTGTTTGATCACGGGATCATGCATTACGGAACGAGAAAAGTGACTTGCCGATAGCGAGATTGAACGAGGTATTGGGATACCGACGATCGAATCTCGGGCAAGTAAAATACCGATTGACAAAGGGAATCATATACGGGATTAATTGAATCCTCGACATCGTGGTTCATCCGATGAGATCATCATGGAGCATGTGGGAGCCAACATGGGTATCCAGATCCCGCTGTTGGTTATTGCCCGAGAGCCGTCTCGGTCATGTCTGCATGTCTCCCGAACCCGTAGGGTCTACACACTTAAGGTTCGGTGATGCTAGGGTTGTGAAGATATGTATATGCAGTAACCCAAATGTTGTTCGGAGTCCCGGATGAGATCTCGGACGTCACGAGGAGTTCCGAATGGTCCGGAGGTAAAGAATTATATATAGGAAGTGATATTTTGGCCATCGGGACAAGTTTCGGTATTATCGGTATTGTACCGGGACCACCGGAGGGGTCCCGGGGTCCACCAGGTGGGGCCACCTGCCTTGGTGGGCCACATGGGCCTTAGGGAGTGCGCCTTGGCCTGCTTGGGCCAAGGGGAACCAGCCCCAAGGGCCCATGCGCCAAGGAAACTTGGAGAGGGGAGAGTCCAAAGGGGGGAAGGCACCTCCGAGGTGCCTTGGGGAGGATGGACTCCTCCCCCCTCTTGGCCGCACCCCTTCCTTGGAGGAAGGGGCAAGGCTGCGCCCTCCCCCCTCTAATGCATCTATATAAAGGGAGGGGAGGGAGGGGTGGCCGCACCCTTATTGCCCTGGCACTCCCTCCTCCCTGCAACACCTCCTCCTCCTCCCGTAGTTGCTTAGCGAAGCCCTGCCGGAGTTCTGCTGCATCCACCACCACACTGTCGTGTTGGATCTTCCTCAGCCTCTCCTTCCCCCTTGCTGGATCAAGAAGGAGGAGACGTCTCCCGTCCCGTACGTGTGTTGAACGCGGAGGTGCCGTCCGTTTGGTACTAGATCATCGGTGAATTGGATCACGGCAAGTACGACTACCTCATCCACGTTCACTCGAACGCTTCCGTTGCGATCTACAAACTGGTATGTAGATGCTATCTAATCTGAATACTCGTTGCTAGATGAACTCATAGATGGATCTTGGTGAAACCGTAGGGAAAATTTTAATTTTCTGCAACGTTCCCCAACATTTTCAAGGTATGTGCTTTGTGAAAGACCTATGAGGCGTCTTGATCTATCTCTATAGATCTTGATGCCTAATATGTAAGAAGCTTCTCCAGGGTCCTTCATTGAAAAACTCTTATTCAAGTAGGCCTTAATGCTGTCCAAAAGTTCTATATCATTTCCCATCAAAAGTATGTCATCTACATATAATATGAGAAATGCTACAGAGCTCCCACTCACTTTCTTGTAAACGCAGGCTTCTACATAAGTCTGCATAAACCCAAACGCCTAGATCATCTCATCAAAGCGAATGTTCCAACTCCGAGATGCTTGCACCAGCCCATAAATGGATCGCTGGAGCTTGCATACCTTGTTAGCATTCTTAGGGTCGACAAAACCTTCCGGCTGCATCATATACAGTTCTTCCTTAAGATAGCCGTTAAGGAATGCTGTTTTGATGTCCATTTGCCATATCTCATAATCATAGTATGCGGCAATTGCTAACATGATTCAGACGGACTTCAGCTTCGCTACGAGAGAGAAAGTCTCATCGTAGTCAACCCCTTGAACTTGCCGATAACCCTTAGCGACAAGTCGAGCTTTATAGTTGGTAACATTACCATCCGCGTCCGTCTTCTTCTTAAAGATCCATTTGTTTTCTATCGCTCGCCGATCATCGGGCAAGTCTGTCGAAGTCCATACTTTGTTTTCATACATGGATCCTATCTCGGATTGCATGGCCTCCAGCCATTTGTTGGAATCTGGGCCCGCCATCGCTTCTTCATAGTTCGACGGTTCACCGTTGTCTAACAACATGATTTCCAGGACAGGGTTGCCGTACCACTCTGGTGCGGAACGTGTCCTTGTGGACCTACGAAGTTCAGTAGTAACTTGATCTGAAGTTTCATGATCATCATCATTAACCTCCTCTCTAACCGGTGGAGGCACCACAGAAACATTTTCTTGAGCTGCGCTACTATCCGGTTCAAGAGGTAATACTTCATCAAGTTCCACTTTCCTCCCACTTACTTCTTTCGAGAGAAACCCTTTCTCTTGAAAGGATCCGTTCTTGGCAATAAAGATCTTGCCTTCGGATCTTAGGTAGAAGGTATACCCAATAGTTTCCTTAGGGTATCCTATGAAGACGCATTTTTCCGACTTGAGTTCGAGCTTTTCAGGTTGAAGTTTCTTGACATAAGCATCGCATCCCCAAACTTTTAGAAAGACAGCTTAGGTTTCTTCCCAAACCATAATTCATACGGTGTCGTCTCAACGGATTTATACGGTGCCCTATTTAAAGTGAATGTAGCTGTCTCTAGAGCGTATCCCCAAAAAGATAGCGGTAAATCTGTAAGAGACATCATAGATCGCACCATATCCAATAGAGTGCGATTACAACGTTCGGACACACCATTACGTTGAGGTGTTCCAGGCGGCGTGAGTTGTGAGACGATTCCACATTTCCTTAAGTGTGTGCCAAATTCGTGACTTAAATATTCTCCTCCACGATCTGATCGTAAGAACTTTATTTTTCGGTCACGTTGATTCTCTACCTCATTCTGAAATTCCTTGAACTTTTCAAAGGTCTCAGACTTGTGTTTCATCAAGTAGACATACCCATATCTACTCAAGTCATCCGTGAGAGTGAGAACATAACGATATCCTCCGCGAGCCTCAACACTCATTGGACCGCACACATCAGTATGTATGATTTCCAATAAGTTGGTTGCTCGCTCCATTGTTCCGGAGAACGGAGTCTTGGTCATTTTGCCCAAGAGGCATGGTTCGCATGTGTCAAATGATTCATAATCTAGAGACTCTAAAAGTCCATCATCATGGAGCTTCTTCATGCGCTTGACACCAATGTGACCAAGGCGTCAGTGCCAAAAGTATGTGGGACTATCGTTATCAACTTTACACCTTTTGGTATTCACACTATGAATATGTGAATTATCACGCACGAGATTCATTAAGAATAAACCATTGACCATTGGAGCATGACCATAAAACATATCACTCATATAAATAGAACAACCATTATTCTCGGACTTAAATGGGTAGCCATCTCGCATTAAACGAGATCCAGATACAATGTTCATGCTCAAACTTGGCACTAAATAACAATTATTCAGGTTTAACACTAATCCCGTAGGTAAATGTAGAGGTAGCGTGCCGACGGCGATCACATCGACCTTGGAACCATTCCCGACGCGCATCGCCACCTCGTCCTTCGCCAGTCTCCGCTTATTCCGCAGCTCCTGTTTTGAGTTACAAATATGAGCAACGGCACCGGTATCAAATACCCAGGAGCTACTACGAGCACTGGTAAGGTACACATCAATTACATGTATATCACATATACCTTTAGTGTTGTCGGCCTTCTTGTCTGCTAAGTATTCTCAACCTCACTATGAAATTCCTTGAACTTTTCAAAGGTCTCAGACTTGTGTTTCATTAAGTAGACATACCCATATCTACTCAAGTCATCAATGAGAGTGAGAACATAACGATAGCCACTGCGAGCCTCAACACTCATTCGACTGGACACATCAGTATGTATGATTTCCAATAAGTTGGTTGCTCGCTCCATTGTTCCGGAGAACGGAGTCTTGGTCGTCTTCCCCATGAGGCATGGTTCACACGTGTCAAATGATTCGTAATCAAGAGACTCCAAAAGTCCATCTGTATGGAGCTTCTTCATGCGTTTGACACCTATGTGACCAAGGCGGCAGTGCCACAAGTATGTGGGACTATCATTATCAACCTTACATCTTTTGGTATTCACACTATGAATATGTGTAACATTACGTTCGAGATTCATTAAGAATAAACCATTCACCAGCGGGGCATTTCCATAAAACATATCTCTCGTATAAATAGAACAACCATTATTCTCGGATTTAAATGAGTAGCCATCTCGCATTAAACGAGATCCAGATACAATGTTCATGCTCAAAGCTGGCACTAAATAACAATTATTGAGGTTTAAAACTAATCCCGTAGGTAAATGTAGAGGTAGCGTGCCGACGGCGATCACATCGACCTTGGAACCATTCCCGACGCGCATCGTCACCTCGTCCTTTGCCAGTCTCCGTTTATTCTGCAGCTCCTGTTTTGAGTTACAAATATGAGCAACCGCACCGGTATCAAATACCCAGGAGCTACTACGAGTACTGGTAATGTACACATCAATTACATGTATATCACATATACCTTTAGTGTTGTCGGCCTTCTTGTCCGCTAAGTATTTGGGGCAGTTCCGCTTCCAGTGACCCTTCCCTTTGCAATAAAAGCACTCAGTCTCAGGCTTGGGTCGATGCTTTGACTTCTTCCCGGCAACTGGCTTACCGGGCGCGGCAACATCCTTGCCGTCCTTCTTGAAGTTGTTCTTACCCTTGCCTTTCTTGAACTTGGTGGTTTTATTGACCATCAACACTTGATGTTCATTTTTGATTTCAACCTCTGCTGATTTCAGCATAGCAAATACCTCAGGAATGGTCTTTACCATCCCCTGCATATTGTAGTTCATCACAAAGCTCTTGTAGCTAGGTGGGAGCGACTGAAGGATTCTATAAATGACCGCCTCGTCTGGGAGGTTAATCTCCAGCTGAGTCAAGCGGTTGTGCATCCCAGACATCTTGAGTATGTGTTCACTGACAGAACTATTTTCCTCCATCTTACAACTGTAGAACTTGTCGGAGACTTCATATCTCTCGACCCGGGCATGAGTTTGGAAAACTAGTTTCAGCTCCTCGAACATCTCATATGCTCCGTGATGCTCAAAATACTTTTGGAGCCCCGGTTCTAAGCTGTAAAGCATGCCGCACTGAACGAGGGAGTAATCATCAGCACGAGACTGCCAAGCATTCATAATGTCTTGGTTCTCTGGGATGGGCCCCCGATGTAACTTGCCTTAATTGTAATCCAACTCTTGCCATTTCCGGCTATGTGTTATGATATTCCCTCCGTGGTTGGGTTCTCTCCGTTTTGCATTTTGGTCATGTCATGCATTTCATATCATGTCATCATGTGCATCGCATTCGCATACGCGTTCGTCTCATAAATCCGAGCATCTTTCCCGTTGTCCGTTTTGCAATCCGGCGCTCCTATGTCTCTCGGCGTCCCCTTTTACATTTCTTCGTGAGCGGGTATTAAACATTCTCAGAATGGACCGAGGTTTGACATGTGGCCTTGGTATAGCACCGGTAGACCGCCTGTCAAGTTTCGGGTCAATCGGAGTTCGTTTGGTACTCCAACGGTTAACCGGGTAACCGTGAAGGCCTCGTGTGTGTTGCAGCCCAACACCCCTTCAAAACAGCCCAATAACCCTTCTAAGACACTCCCATGTCCTCCGCCGTTCGATCACGATCGCGTGGGCGAAAACCGCACTCCGTTTGGAGCCTCCTAGCTCCTCCTATCTATAAAAATGCCTCCCCCGTCCAAATCTAAGAGAGGCACCCCGAAACCCTAATCCCTCCTCGAAATCCGCGCCCGCATAGTGCTCCGCCGCCACCTGTCCCGCCGCCGGCGCGCCCTGGCCAGTGGGAGCGTGCCACGTGGCACATCGCCGCCCCCCCACGCCGCCGGCCCGCTCGGCCCAGGCGGGGCCCTCCCGGCCCGGGTCGCCGCCGCCGCCGCCCCGCGGGCGCCCGCCCGCGGCTCCTCCCGCGCCGGCGCTCCTCCGCCGCCCCGCGGGCGCCCGCCCGCGGCTCCTCCCGCGCCGGCGCGCCTCCGCCGCCCCGCCGCTCGCCGGCGTCGCCCCGTCCGCCGGCTGCCGCCACCGCTGCTCGCCGGCCTCGCCGCCCGGCCCTCCGCCGCCCGCCGGCGCCAGATCCGGCCAGGCCCGGCCGGATCCGGCCGGCCCCGCCCCCGCCGCGCGCCCGCCTCGCCGCGCCGCCGCACTCCGACGCCGTCGCCGGCCCCGCCTCGGAAACCGTGCCTGGGTTGACTTTTACCTTCTCCCCGAAACCTTGAAGTCCTAAGTTTTGCATCGTATCATCAGTCCTTCTACCTGCCATAACTTTGCATCTGTAGCTCCGTTTTGCGCGTATAATATGTCCAATTGTTCGCCTCGAAGAGTACATAATTGTGCTCCATTGCACCATTTTCATTTGAAGTCATCTTGATGCCCGAAATGCTGTTAGAATAGGGCTAGTTGATGTTAGTTGCTGGATCTTATCTGAACATGCACTTTTGTCATTTTTGCCATGATTGATGTGTACCTCCTATGAAGTTGAGTCTTACATGAGTTTTGTAATATGCCATGTTATCTATCCAGAGGATTTTGCCATGTATTTTTGTGATCTATGTGGTGACTAGCCCAAGCATGCAAACTAGGTCACTTGATGTTGCTGATTTCAGAGACTTAGTGATTTCACTAAGTCCCTGACTGCTGTTATTTTTATGCCATGTGTTCATGTTGTTTCCGAGAGATCTATGCATAATTTGAGCATGATCAGTAAGGGAGTTTTGAACTTGCGTATTTGCTCTATCCATCCATGCCTTTGTTTGCAATTATGAAATGCCATAGCTTGAGTCAATCGAGCTCTACTTTTGCTTCAGAATATTGCTGGCAGATTGTTGACGTGTTATTCGATTTTGCCAAGCTTGGTGTAGTTGATCCTTGCATGATATGATGTTATTCTTGCCATGTTTTGTTACTATGCCATGTCTTCTTGATGTATGTATTCTTAGTTAATCATGAAATGCTCTGTAGCGAGTGCATCGAGCTCACGAACATGCCTAGTCGTTAACAGTTTTCTGCCATGTCCAGTTTTCTACAAAGTCTGAAACCTGTAACGAAACTTGCTTAATTGTCATGGGTGTAATCTTATTTCCTGATCCTTTTTGGCTTATAGTCAGTAAATTACTTTTGTCAAGTGCTTTGAGTAGATTCATCTCATGCCTTACTTTGCTATGTTATGAACCTGTAGCATGTTGTTTCATTGCTCTGAACATGCCATCCTGATGTCAGTTTCTGCTTGTTGATATTTTCACTAAGTCTGAGAACCTGTTATCGTTTGCACTTTTGCCATGCTTGTTTCAACCTGTTATGATGTGATTTAGCCGTAGCTCAGTGTTCATCTTTTATCGTGCATCTTGTGTAGATTACTGTCATATGCCTTGTTGCCATGTTTGGGTGCAGTAGATTATTTATTTGTTGCTTGCTAAGTAGCATCATGCTGTTTATGGCAGTTTCGTGTCATTCTTGTATTGCTTGCCATTTGCAAACCGTGCATCCGATTCCGGTGATCTTTATATCGATTTCAACCGAAATCACCTCATCTATCCAGTGCATGCTTGGTTTGCCAAGATTATGCCCTGTTCATCCTTGTCCTTCCGGAGCATGCATACGCATTGCATATCACCTCTCGCATATCATGCCATGTTTTGCATCATGTTGCTTGCGCATTGCATCGTGGTTGATATTGGTTCCTTTGCTTGTTCTCTTGTCTTGGGTAGAGCCGGGAGACGAGTACGTGAACAAGGAACCTGTTGAGAACGCTTACGAGGACCAAGCTTTCGACAACTCTGAGAACCTTGCAGGCAAGATGACCATACCCTCGAAATCACTTCTATCTTTGCTTGCTAGATTGCTCGCTCTTTTGCTATGCCTATGCTGCGATACCTACCACTTGCTATATCATGACTCCTATATTGCCATGTCAGCCCCTAACCATCCATGTCCTAGCAAACCGTTGTTTGGCTATGTTACTGCTTTGCTCAGCCCCTCTTATAGCGTTGTTAGTTGCAGGTGAAGATGAAGTTTGTTCCTTGTTGGAACATGGACTTGTTGTTCCTTGTTTGGAACATGTTTACTTGTTGGGATATCACAATACCTCTTATTTAATTAATGCATCTATATACTTGGTAAAGGGTGGAAGGCTCGGCCTTATGCCTGGTGTTTTGTTCCACTCTTGCCACCCTAGTTTCCGTCATACCGGTGTTATGTTCCCGGAGTTTGCGTTCCTTACACGGTTGGGTGATTTATGGGACCCCCTTGACAGTTCGCTTTGAATAAGACTTTTCCAGCAAGGCCCAACATTGGTTTTACCATTCGCCACCTAGCCTTTTTCCCTTGGGTTCTGCAGACTCAAGGGTCATCTTTATTTTAAACCCCCCTGGGCCAGTTCTCCTTCGATTGCTGGTCCAAACTAGAGCACCGTGCAGGGTCGTCCCTTGGCAACTTGGGTTATGTTGGCTCCTGTACGCTTAGCTTATCCGGATGTGCCCTGAGATCGAGATATGTGCAGCTCCTATCAGGATTTGTCGGCACAATCGGGCGGCTTTGCTGGACTTGTTTTATTGCTGTTGAAATGTCTTATAGTCCGGGATTCCGAGATTGATCGGGTCTTCCCGGTAGAAGGAATATCCTTCGTTGACCGTGAGAGCTTATCATGGGCTAAGTTGGGACACCCCTGCAGGGTATTATCTTTCGAAAGCCGTGCCCGCGGTTATGAGGCAGATGGGAATTTGCTGATGTCTGGTTGTAGAAAACCCGAAGTTGACCTTAACTAAAACACATCAACCGCGTGTGTAACCGTGATGGTCTCTTCTCGGCGGGGTCCGGGAAGTGAACACGGTTGTTGGAGTTATGTCTGACGTAGGTTGTTTTAGGATCACTTCTTGATCACTTCTAGCTTCACGACCGTGCTTTGCCTTCTCTTCTCGCTCTCTTTTGCGCTGTAGCCACCATATGCTAGTCGCTTGCTGCAGCTCCACCCCACAAACCCCTTTCCCACCTTTAAGCTTAAATAGTCTTGATCTCGCGGGTGTGAGATTGCTGAGTCCCCGTGACTCACAGATTTTATCACCTCAGTTGCAGGTACCAACGATGTCAGTGCAGATGACGCGAGCGAGCTCATTTGGGAGTTCGACGAGGAACGTGGTCGTTACTATGTTTCTTTTCCAGATGATCAGTAGTGGAGCCCAGTTGGGTGATCCGGGGATCTGTTTAGCATTTGGGGTAGTCTTCTTTCATTTTGGTACCGTAGTCGGACCTTGGGTGTAACCTGTTTGATGGATGCTATTTATGTACTTGTGTGAAGTGGCAATTGTAAGCCAACTATGTATCTTTTCCCTTATTTATTACATGGATTGTGTGAAGATTACCTCACTTGCGACATTGCTCTCTATGCGGTTATGCCTCTAAGTCGTGCCTCGATGTAACTTCACCTAGCGGTGCTTCTAGGACATATTGTTTCCTGGCAGCTATGAGGATGATCCTCAGGTTCCGGACCCAGTCCGTATAGTTGCTGCCATCGTCTTTCAGCTTGGTTTTCTCTAGGAACGCGTTGAAGTTCATGTTGACATTAGCTTGGGCCATTTGATCTACAAGACATATTGCAAAGTTTATTTAGACTAAGTTCATGATAATTAAGTTCATCTAATCAAATTATTTAATGAACTCCCACTCAGATTAGACATCCCTCTAGTCATCTAAGTGAAACATGATCCGACTCGACTAGGCCTTGTCCGATCATCACGTGAGACGGACTAGTCATCATCGGTGAACATCTCCATGTTGATCGTATCTTCCATACGACTCATGTTCGAACTTTCGGTCTCTTGTGTTCCGAGGCCATGTCTGTACATGCTAGGCTCGTCAAGTCAACCTAAGAGTTTGCATGTGTAAATCTGTCTTACACCCGTTGTATGTGAACGTTGGAATCTATCACACCCAATCATCACGTGGTGCTTCGAAACAACGAACTGTCGCAACGGCGCACAGTTAGGGGGAACACTTTCTTGAAACTTATTATGAGGGATCATCTTATTTACTACCGTCGTTCTAAGTAAAGAAGATGCAAAACATGATAAACATCACATGCAATCAAATAATAATAGTGACATGATATGGCCAATATCATATAGGTCCTTTGATCTCCATCTTGGGGCTCCATGATCATCTTGTCACCGGCATGACACCATGATCTCCATCATCGTGTCTCCATGAAGTTGCTCGCCAACTATTACTTCTACTACTATGGCTAACACGTTTAGCAATAAAGTAAAGTAATTTACATGGCGTTTCCATTGACACGCAGGTCATAAAAAATAATGACAACTCCTATGGCTCCTGCCGGTTGTCATACTCATCGACATGCAAGTCGTGATTCCTATTACATGAACATGATCTCATACATCACATACATATCATTCATCATTCATCACAACTTTGGCCATATCATATCACAAAGCACTTGCTGCAAAAAGAAGTTAGGCGTCCTCTAATTGTTGTTGCAAGTTTTACGTGGCTGCAATAGGATTCTAGCAAGAAAGTTTTCTTACCTACGTAAAAGCCACAACGTGATTTAACTTCTATTTACCCTTCATAAGGACCCTTTTCGTCGAATCCGCTCCAAGTAAAGTGGGAGAGACAGACACCCGCCAGCCACCTTATGCAACTAGTGCATGTCAGTCTGTGGAACCGGTCTCACGTAAGCTTACGTGTAAGGTTGGTCCGGGCCGCTTCATCCCACAATACTGCTGAAGCAAAATAAGACTAGTAGCGGCAAGAAAGTTGACAACATCTACGCCCACAACAATTGTGTTCTACTCGTGCAAAAGGAACTACGCATAGACCTGGCTCATGATGCCACTTTTGGGGAACGTTGCAGAAAACAAAAAATTTCCTACGGTTTCACCAAGATCCATCTATGAGTTCATCTACCGACGAGTATTCAGATTGCATCTACATACCTTTGTAGATCGCGAGCGGAAGCGTTCACTAGAACGTGGATGATGGAGTCGTACTCGCCGTGATCCAAATCACCGATGACCAAGTGCCAAACGTACGGCACCTCCGCGTTCAACACACGTACGGAGCGGATGACGTCTCCTCCTTCTTGATCCAGCAAAGGGGAAGGAGAGGTTGATGAAGATCCAGCAGCACGACGGCGTGGTGGTGGATGCAGCAGGGATCCGGCAGGGCTTTGCCAAGCGTCTGCGGGAGGAGGACGTGTAGCAAGGGGGAAGGGAGGCGCCAAGATGCAAGGGTGCGGCTGCCCCCTCCCTCCCCCCCCCTTTATATAGGCCCCTTGGGGGGCGCCGGCCCCTTGGAGATTGGATCTCCCAAGGGGGGCGGCGGCCAAGGGGGATGGAGTACCCCCCAAGGCAAGTGGGCCCCCCACCCTAGGGTTTCAACCCTAGGCGCAGGGGGTGGGCCTAGGGGGGCACACCAGCCCACTATGGGCTGGTTCCCCCTCCCACTTCAGCCCATGGGACCCTCTGGGATGGGTGGCCCCACCCGGTGGACCCCCGGGACCCATTCGGTGGTCCCAGTACAATATCGATGACCCCGAATCCTTCCCGATGGCCGAAACTGCACTTCCTATATATAATTCTTCATCTCCGGACCATTCCGGAACTCCTCGTGACGTCCGGGATCTCATTCGGGACTCTGAACAACTTTCGGATTACTGCATACTCGTATCTCTACAACCCTATCATCACCGAACCTTAAGTGTGTAGACCCTACGGGTTCGAGAGACATGCAGACATGAACGAGATGACTCTCCGGTCAATAACAAACAGCGGGATCTGGATACCCATGTTCGCTCCCACATGCTCCACGATGATCTCATCGGATGAACCACAATGTCGAGGATTCAAGTAATCCCGTATACAATTCTCTTTGTCAATCGGTATGTTACTTGCCCGAGATTCGATCGTCGGTATCCCAATACCTCGTTCAATCTCGTTACCGGCAAGTCACTTTACCCGTACTGTAATGCATGATCCCGTGACAAACCACTTGGTCACATTGAGCTCATTATGATGATGCATTACCGAGTGGGCCCAGAGATACCTCTCCGTCATATGGAGTGACAAATCCCAGTCTCGATCCGTGTCAACCCAACAGATGCTTTCGGGGATGCCTGTAATATACCTTTATAGTCACCCAGTTATGTTGTGACGTTTGGCACACCCAAAGCACTCCTACGGCATCCGGGAGTTACACGATCTCATGGTCTAAGGAAATGATACTCAACATTGGAAAAGCTCTAGCAAACGAACTACACGATCTTGTGCTATGCTTAGGATTGGGTCTTGTCCATCACATCATTCTCCTAATGATGTGATCCCGTTATCAATGACATCCAATGTCCATAGTCTGGAAACCATGACTATCTGTTGATCAACGAGCTAGTCAACTAGAGACTCACTAGGGACATGTTGTTGTCTATGTATTCACACATGTAATACGATTTCCGGATAACACAATTATAGCATGAACAATAGACAATTATCATGAACAAGGAAATATAATAATAATCCTTTTACTATTTCCTCTAGGGCATATTTCCAACACCAACAGTCAGGGGAAAATGTTTTTTTAGCGAAATACGGTGGCCCGTCCAGTGGGTCCCCGCTATTAGGTGGAGGAATAATTATTTTGCGCGTAATAAGGAGGCACTTCCTTGCTGCGGCCGTGGACCCAGCTGTCAGCGTATCCACGCACAGTACTCTTCCGATGGAAGTCGGTCGTTGTGTTGGGGAACGTTGCAGAAAACAAAAAATTTCCTACAGTTTCACCAAGATCCATCTATGAGTTCATCTAGCAATGAGTATTCAGATTGCATCTACATACCTTTGTAGATCGCGAGCGGAAGCGTTCACTAGAACGTGGATGATGGAGTCGTACTCGCCGTGATCCAAATCACCGATGACCAAGTGCCGAACGTACGGCACCTCCGCGTTCAACACACGTATGGAGCGGATGACGTCTCCTCCTTCTTGATCCAGCAAAGGGGAAGGAGAGGTTGATGAAGATCTAGCAGCACGACGGCGTGGTGGTGGATGCAGCAGGGATCCGGCAGGGCTTCGCCAAGCGTCTGCGGGAGGAGGACGTGTAGCAAGGGGGAAGGGAGGCGCCAAGATGCAAGGGTGCGGCTGCCCCCTCCCTCCCCCCCCCTTTATATAGGCCCCTTGGGGGGCGCCGGCCCCTTGGAGATTGGATCTCCCAAGGGGGGCGGCGGCCAAGGGGGGTGGAGTACCCCCCAAGGCAAGTGGGCCCCCCACCCTAGGGTTTCAACCCTAGGCGCAGGGGGTGGGCCTAGGGGGGCACACCAGCCCACTATGGGCTGGTTCCCCCTCCCACTTCAGCCCATGGGACCCTCTGGGATGGGTGGCCCCACCCGGTGGACCCCCGGGACCCATCCGGTGGTCCCAGTACAATATCGATGACCCCGAATCCTTCCCGATGGCCGAAACTGCACTTCCTATATATAATTCTTCATCTCCGGACCATTCCGGAACTCCTCGTGACGTCCGGGATCTCATTCGGGACTCTGAACAACTTTCGGATTACTGCATACTCGTATCTCTACAACCCTATCATCACCGAACCTTAAGTGTGTAGACCCTACGGGTTCGAGAGACATGCAGACATGACCGAGATGACTCTCCGGTCAATAACAAACAGCGGGATCTGGATACCCATGTTGGCTCCCACATGCTCCACGATGATCTCATCGAATGAACCACAATGTCGAGGATTCAAGTAATCCCGTATACAATTCTCTTTGTCAATCGGTATGTTACTTGCCCGAGATTCGATCGTCGGTATCCCAATACCTCGTTCAATCTCGTTACCGGCAAGTCACTTTACCCGTACTGTAATGCATGATCCCGTGACAAACCACTTGGTCACATTGAGCTCATTATGATGATGCATTAACGAGTGGGCCCAGAGATACCTCTCCGTCATACGGAGTGACAAATCCCAGTCTCGATCCGTGTCAACCCAACAGATGCTTTCGGGGATGCCTGTAATATACCTTTATAGTCACCCAGTTATGTTGTGACGTTTGGCACACCCAAAGCACTCCTACGGCATCCGGGAGTTACACGATCTCATGGTCTAAGGAAATGATACTCAACATTGGAAAAGCTCTAGCAAACGAACTACACGATCTTGTGCTATGCTTAGGATTGGGTCTTGTCCATCACATCATTCTCCTAATGATGTGATCCCGTTATCAATGACATCCAATGTCCATAGTCTGGAAACCATGACTATCTGTTGATCAACGAGCTAGTCAACTAGAGACTCACTAGGGACATGTTGTTGTCTATGTATTCACACATGTAATACGATTTCCGGATAACACAATTATAGCATGAACAATAGACAATTATCATGAACAAGGAAATATAATAATAATCCTTTTACTATTGCCTCTAGGGCATATTTCCAACACCAGCAGTCAGGGGAAAATGTTTTTTTCGCGAAATACGGTGGCCCGTCCAGTGGGTCCCCGCTGTTAGGTGGAGGAATAATTATTTTGCACGTAATAAGGAGGCACTTCCTTGCTGCGGCCGTGGACCCAGCTGTCAGCGTATCCACGCACAGTACTCTTCCGATGGAAGTCGGTCGTTGTGTTGGGGAACGTTGCAGAAAACAAAAAATTTCCTACAGTTTCACCAAGATCCATCTATGAGTTCATCTAGCAATGAGTATTCAGATTGCATCTACATACCTTTGTAGATCGCGAGCGGAAGCGTTCACTAGAACGTGGATGATGGAGTCGTACTCGCCGTGATCCAAATCACCGATGACCAAGTGCCGAACGGACGGCACCTCCACGTTCAACACACGTACGGAGCGGATGACGTCTCCTCCTTCTTGATCCAGCAAGCGGGAAGGAGAGGTTGATGAAGATCCAGCAGCACGACAGCGTGGTGGTGGATGCAGCAGGGATCCGGCAGGGCTTCGCCAAGCGTTTGCGGGAGGAGGAGGTGTAGCAAAGGGGAAGGGAGGCGCCAAGATGCAAGGTTGCGGCTGCCCCCTCCCTCCCCCTTTATATAGGCCCCTGGGGGGCGCCGGCCCCTTGGAGATTGGATCTCCCGAGGGGGGCGGCGGCCAAGGGGGGTGGAGTACCCCCCAAGGCAAGTGGGGCGCCCCCCCACCCTAGGGTTTCAACCCTAGGCGCAGGGTGTAACGCCCCAGATGTAACTTGCCATATTTGTAATCCAACTCTTGCCATTTCCGGCTATGTGTTATGATATTTCATCCGTGTTGGGTTTCCCTTCGTTTTGCATTTTGGTCTTATCATGCATTTCATATCATGTCATCATGTGCATCGCATTCGCATACGTGTTCGTCTCATAAATCCAAGCATCTTTCCCGTTGTCCGTTTTGCAATCCGGCGCTCCTATGTCTCCCGGCATCCCCTTTTACATTTCTTCGTGAGCGGTATTAAACATTCTCGGAATGGACCGAGGCTTGACATGTGGCCTCGGTATAGCACCGGTAGACCGCCTATCAAGTTTCGGCTCAATCGGAGTTCGTTTGGTACTCCAACGGTTATCCGGGTAACCGTGAAGGCCTCGTGTGTGTTGCAGCCCAACACCCCTTCAAAACAGCCCAATAACCCATCTAAGTCACTCCCATGTCCTCCGCCGTTCGATCACGATCGTGTGGCCGAAAACCGCACTCCATTTGGAGCTTCCTAGCCCCCTCTAGCTATAAATATGTGCACCCCTCCGTCAAATCCGGGTCCAAATACCCTAACCCTAGTCCAAATCCGCCCCGCGCGCCGCCGGACGAGTCCGGGCGCGCCGGACGCCGTCCGCCGCCGCCGCCTCGCCCTATCGCCGCCCGCCACGTGGGCATCTCCGCCGGCCCGCTCCGGCCCGGGTCGGGCCCTCCCCGGCCCGCCGCTGCCCGCGCGTCCCCGCGCCTCCCCGTCGCCGGGCCCGAGTCGCCGCCCCGCCGAGCGCCGCGCCTCTCCGCCGCGAGCCCCACGCCGAAGCTCGCCGCCCGCCGCCGCCCACCGCGCCGGCCGCCGCCTCCGCCCGCGCCGCGCCGGATCCGCGCCCCGCGCCGCCGCAGCTCGCCGCCGCCGCCGCCTCCGCGCCGTCCTGCCGCGCCGGCGTCGCCGCCCACCTCCACGCCGGCCAGATCCGGTCGGCCTCGGTTCGCGTGCGCGCTAGGGTTGACTCGCCCCCCCTCAAATTTCTTCCAAGTCCTCATGTTTTTATATTATGGTCTCCTTTTCGTCATGCCATAACTTTGCATCCGTAGCTCCGTTTCGTGCGTATAATATGTCAAATTGTTCGTCTCGAAGAGTACATCATATTCTTTCCATTGCATCATTTTCATTTGAGGTCATCTTGATGCCCGAAATGCTGTTATAAGAGGGCTAGTTGATGTTAGTTGCTGGATCTTATCTGAACATACACTTTTGTCATTTTTGCCATGATTGACGTGTACCTCCTATGAAGTTGAGTCCTACATGAGTTTTCTAATATGCCATGTTACCTATCCAGAGAATTTTGCCATGTATTTTTGTGATCTATGTGGTGACTAGCACAAGCATGCAAACTAGGTCACTTGATGTTGCTGATTTCAGAGACTTAGTGATCTCACAAAGTCCCTGACTGCTGTTATTTTCATGCCATGTATTCATGTTGTTTCTGAGAGATCCATGCACAATTTGAGCATGATCAGTAAGGGAATTTTGAACTTGAGTATTTGCTCTATCCATCCATGCCTTTGTTTGCAATTATGCAGTGCCATAGTTTGAGTCAATCGAGCTCTACTTTTGCTTCAAAATGTTGCTGGCAGATTGTTTACGTGTTATTCGATTTTGCCAAGCTTGGTGTAGTTTATCCTTGCATGATATAATGTTATTATTGCCATGTCTAGTTACTATGCCATGTATTATTGATGTATGTATGCTTGGTTTATCATGCAATGCTCTGTAGTGAGTGCATCGAGCTCATGAACATGCCTAGTCGTTATTAGTTTTCTGCCATGTCCAGTTTTCTGCTAAGTCTGAAACCTGTAACGAAACTTGCTTATTTGACATGGGTGTAACCATATTTTCTGATCATTTTTGGCTTATGGTCAGTAAGAGACTTTTGTCAAGTGCTGTGTTTAGATTCATGCCCTGCCTTACTTTGCTATATTCGGAACCTGTAGCATGTTGTTTCTTTGCTCTGAACATGTCATCCTGATGTTAGTTTTCTGCTATGTTGTTAATTTCACTAAGTCTGGGAACCTGTTATCTTTTGCACTTTTGCCATGATTGTTTGGACCTGTTATGTTGTGAATTAGCCCTACCACTTGCTATATCATGCCTCCTATATTGCCATGTCAGCCCCTAACCATCCATGTCCTAGCAAACCGTTGTTTGGCTATGTTACCGCTTTGCTCAGCCCCTCTTATAGCGTTGCTAGTTGCAGGTGAAGATGAAGTTTGTTCCTTGTTGGGACATGATCTTGTTGTTCCTTGTTGGAACATGTTTACTTGTTGGGATATCACAATACCTCTTATTTAATTAATGCATCTATACACTTGGTAAAGGGTGGAAGGCTCGGCCTTATGCCTGGTGTTTTGTTCCACTCTTGCCACCCTAGTTTCCGTCATACCGGTGTTATGTTCCCGGAGTTTGCGTCCCTTACACGGTTGGGTGATTTATGGGACCCCCTTGACAGTTCGCTTTGAATAAGACTCTTCCAGCAAGGCCCAACATTGGTTTTACCATTCGCCACCTAGCCTTTTTCCCTTGGGTTCTGCAGACTCAAGGGTCATCTTTATTTTTAACCCCCGGGCCAGTTCTCCTTCGATTGCTGGTCCAAACTAGAGCCCTTTGCAGCGCCACCTCGGGGCAACTCGAGGGCTGGTTTTAGTTGTACGGACTGCTCATCCGGATGTGCCCTGAGACCGAGATATGTGCAGCTCCGATCAGGATTTGTCGGCACAATCGGGCGGCTTTGCTGGACTTGTTTTGTTGCTGTCGAAATGTCTTGTAGTCCGGGATTCCGAGATTGATCGGGTCTTCTCGGTAGAAGGAATATCCTTCGTTGACCGTGAGAGCTTATCATGGGCTAAGTTGGGACACCCCTGCAGGGTATTATCTTTCGAAAGCCGTGCCCGCGGTTATGAGGCAGATGGGAATTTGTTGATGTCTGGTTGTAGAAAACCCGAAGTTGACCTTAACCAAAACACATCAACCGCGTGTGTAACCGTGATGGTCTCTTCTCGGCGGGGTCCGGGAAGTGAACACGGTTGTTGGAGTTATGCCTGACGTAGGTTGTTTCAGGATCACTTCTTGATCACTTCTAGTTTCTCGACCGTGCTTTGCCTTCTCTTCTCGCTCCCCTTTGCGTTGTAGTCACCATTTGCTAGTCGCTTGCTGCAGCTCCACCTCACTATCCTTTTCCTACCTATAAGCTTAAATAGTCTTGATCTCGCGGGTGTGAGATTGCTGAGTCCCCGTGACTCACAGACATTATCACAACAGTTGTAGGTTCCAACGATGCCAGCGCAGATGACGCGTCCGAGCTCACTTGGGAGTTCGACGAGGAACGTGGCCGTTACTATGTTTCTTTTCCAGATGATCAGTAGTGGAGCCCAGTTGGGGTGATCCGGGGATCTGTTTAGCATTTGGGGTAGTCTTCTTTCATTTTGGTACCGTAGTCGGACCTTGAGTGTAATCTGTTTGATGGATGTTATTTATGTACTTGTGTGAAGTGGCGATTGTAAGCCAACTATGTATCTTTCCCCTTTATTTATTACATGGATTGTGTGAAGATTACCTCACTTGCGACATTGCTTTCAATGCGGTTATGCCTCTAAGTCGTGCCTCGACACGTGGGAGATATAGCCGCATCGAGGGCGTTACAAGTTGGTATCAGCAAGCATTTCGAGTGCAGCAATGTCAGACCTGAGGACTTTGTCAAGTTTGCCTCTTTTCAACTCAAAGATCAAGCTGCTGAATGGTTCCAGCAATACAAAGATTCCAGAGGAGGTTGTGTGATTACCTGGGATGATTTCCGCCGTGATTTCAAAGCACACCACATTCCAGAAAGTGTTGTTGAGCTTAAGCGTGAGGAATTCCGCAATCTCAAGCAAGGCACCATGTCTGTCTATCAATACAACACTCAGTTCCAGAAGCTCTCTCGTTTTGCAAGGCAAGACATCCATGATGAGAAGAGTATGATCTACCAATTCAGACGTGGTCTGAGGGAAGATCTGCAACTTGCTCTCGTGCTTTTCGAGCCATTAAAGTATGATGAATTCTACAACATGGCACTGAAACAAGAAGCTGCTCAGCTCAAGTGTGAGGCATCTAAGAAGAGAGTCAGAGACGCAGTTCAGTCTTCTTCTTCTTCACTTGTGGCAGCTAAGCAACAGAAGTTTTGGTTGCCTCCTCCTCCTCCGTTCCGTCAGCCTTATCAGCAGAAGAATTCAAGTGGTCGTGGATCTTCCCACCCACCCAACCCTGGCTATCAGAACAAGTCTCAGAATCAAGCTCCAAGGCCAAGTGCTCCTTACCATCATCCGCTCTCAGAGGTGACTTGTAACAAATGTCAGCAGAAGGGTCACTATGCGAACAAGTGCTTCAACCAGAGGCACCTTCCGCCTCCTCCTCCTGTGAAATCTTCCAGCAATGCAGTGGTCAAGCATAATTCCAAGTATGCCAAGGTGAACATGATGAACGCAGCTCAAGCAGAGGATTCTTCTGAAGTGATCATGGGTAATCTTCCTGTTAATGATATTCCTGCAAAAGTCTTGTTTGATACTGGTGCATCACATTGTTTCATCTCAAGACCTTTTGCATCTAAGCATGATTTCATTACTCAAGTTTTGCCAAGACCTTTGTCTATTGTGTCCCCGGGTAAGCAATTGACTTCTCGAGTTTCGGTTCCGGATGTTTCCATCAAGATGGGCGACTATAAATTTCTGTCTTCTCCAATGGTGCTTGGTGATTCTGATATTGATCTTATTCTCGGGATGGACTGGCTTTCTAAGCACAAGGCTCAGCTTGAGTGTGCTGCCAGGGAAATCAAATTGACTCACTCTTCTAACGATGTGATCATCTATGCTTCTCGTGATGATACCATTCGGTTGTTTTCTCTCAATGAGAATGATGAATTGGAGGCTATCTCTCAGATTCCAGTTGTTTGTGAGTACCAAGATGTTTTTCCAGAAGAGCTTCCAGGTATGCCTCCCCGCCGGCCAGTTGAATTTGTTATTGATCTTGAGCCTGGCACGGAACCCGTTTGCAAGCGTCCTTACAAGCTTGGACCAGATGAGCTCAAGGAATTGAAGATTCAACTCGATAAACAAGAACGTCTGGGTCTGATCAGACCGAGTTCTTCTCCTTGGGGTTGTGGTGTTCTTTTTGTCAAGAAGAAGGATGGCACGGACCGAATTTGCGTCGATTACCGTCCATTGAACAAGAAGACTATCAAGAACAAGTACCCACTTCCCAACATCAATGAGCTTTTTGAGCAACTTAAAGGTGCTAAGGTGTTCTCCAAGCTTGACCTTCGTATGGGTTACCATCAGATTCGCATTCGTGAAGAAGATATTCCCAAGAGAGCATTCAGAACAAGCTTTGGTTCTTATGAATATACTGTCATGTCTTTCGGCCTCGTCAATGCTCCTCCGTATTTCACTCGCTTGATGAATTTCATCTTCAACCCCTACATCAACGAATTTGTCTTGGTCTATCTCGATGATATTTTGGTCTTCTCCAAGAATAAGAAGGATCATGCCAAACATTTGCGATTGGTACTCGACAAGCTCAGAGAGTATCAATTATATGTGAAGTTCTCCAAATGCGAATTCTGGCTTGATGAAGTTCTTTATCTTGGTCATATCATCTCTGCCAAGGGCATTGCTATTAATCCAGAGAGGGTGTCTGCAGTTTTGAATTGGAATCCCCCTCAGAATGTCAAGCAGCTTCGCAGTTTTCTTGGACTTGCAAGCTATTGCAGAAGATTCGTTGAGAATTTCTCCAAGATTGCCAAGCCTCTTTCCAACCTCCTCCAGAAGCATGTGAAATATGTCTGGTCTCCTGAGTGTGACGTTGCTTTCAAGACTCTCAAAGAGAAACTCGTCACTTCTCCAGTTCTGACTCCTCCTGATGAATCCAAGCCTTATGAAGTATTCTGTGATGCTTCTCTTCAGGGCCTAGGTGCCGTCTTAATGCAAGAGAAGAAGGTTGTTGCCTATACCTCTCGCCAGTTGAAGCCCAATGAAAGGAACTACCCCACTCACGATCTTGAGTTGGCGGCAGTTGTCCACGCACTGATAACATGGAGACATCTCCTGTTGGGAAGGAAAGTGGACATTTTCACCGATCACAAGAGTCTCAAGTACATCTTCACTCAGCCTCATCTCAACCTCAGGCAGACTCGATGGGTCGAAATGATTCAAGAGTATAATCCGAGTATTCAATACACTCCAGGCAAGGCTAATGTGATTGCAGACGCTTTGAGCAGAAAGGCTTACTGCAACAGCTTAATCCTCAAGCCCTTCCAACCGGATCTCTGTGAGGCTTTCCGCAAGTTGAATCTCCAAGTTGTTCCTCAAGGTGTTCTTGCCAACCTCTTTGTCTCTCCTACTTTGGAAGATCAGATTCATGAGGCTCAATTGTTGGATACCATGGTGAAGAAGGTGAAGCGTGGTATTGAAAAGAGCATCCCCAAATACAAGTGCTATCGAGTTGATGACAGAGATACCCTTTTCTTCGAGGACCGGATCGTGGTTCCAAAGGGTGATCTTCGTAAAGTCATTATGAACGAAGCGCACAACTCTCTCCTGTCTATTCATCCTGGAAGTTCGAAGATGTACCATGACCTCAAGCAGTCGTATTGGTGGACTCGAATGAAGCGAGAGATTGCTCAATTCGTGAATGAATGTGATGTCTGCAGAAGGGTGAAAGCAGAACACCAACGACCAGCTGGTCTTCTCCAACCTCTTGCTATTCCTGAATGGAAGTTTGATCATATCGAAATGGACTTCGTGACTGGTTTTCCTAAGTCCAAGCGTGGAAATGATGCTATTTTCGTCGTCATCGACAAACTCACCAAAGTGGCTCATTTTCTTCCTATCAAAGAGTCTATCACAGCAGCGCAGCTGGCAGAGCTCTACACCTCCAGAATTGTCTCCTTGCACGGCATTCCGCAATTGATTTCTTCAGACCATGGCAGCATCTTTACCTCCAAATTTTGGGATTCTTTTCAGAAGGCCATGGGCACCAATATTCGATTCAGCACAGCTTTCCATCCTCAGACTAGTGGACAAGTCGAGCGTGTCAACCAAATTCTTGAAGATATGCTCAGAGCCTGTGTTATCTCTTTCGGCATGAAGTGGGAGGATTGCCTTACTTATGCTGAATTCTCTTACAACAACAGTTTTCAAGCCAGCTCGGGCAAAGCCCCATTCGAGATTCTCTATGGCAGGAAGTGCCGTACTCCTCTCAACTGGTCTGAAACCGGTGAACGTCAATTGCTCGGCAATGATTTGATCTCAGAGGCTGAGGCTATGTGCAAGGTGATTCGTGAGAACCTCAAAGCCGCGCAGTCGCGCCAGAAGAGCTATTACGATAGCAAACACCGAGATGTGGCATTCGAGATCGGAGACCATGTCTACCTCCATGTCTCGCCAATGAAAGGGACTCGTCACTTCGGTATCAAGGGGAAACTTGCTCCGCGATACGTGGGCCCCTTCAAGATCATCGGCAAACGAGGCGATCTAGCCTATCAACTTGAGCTTCCCTCCAACTTTGCAAATGTGCACGATGTCTTCCACGTGTCACAGCTTCGCAAGTGCTTCAAAACGCCTGAGCGCACCATCAACTTCGAAGAGATTGATCTTCAAGAAGATTTGTCCTATCATGAGCATCCAGTTGCCATTCTTGAGACAACTGAGCGCAAGACTCGCAACAAGTCAATCAAATTCCTCAAAGAGAAATGGTCACATCACTCAGTCCGAGAGGCCACCTGGGAGCGTGAAGACCACCTACGTTCCGAGTATCCGGAGTTCTTTCAGTCCTAGATCTCGGGACGAGATCCTCTCGTAGTGGTGGTGTGTTGTAACGCCCCAGATGTAACTTGCCATATTTGTAATCCAACTCTTGCCATTTCCGGCTATGTGTTATGATATTTCATCCGTGTTGGGTTTCCCTTCGTTTTGCATTTTGCTCTTATCATGCATTTCATATCATGTCATCATGTGCATCGCATTCGCATACGTGTTCGTCTCATAAATCCGAGCATCTTTCCCGTTGTCCGTTTTGCAATCCAGCGCTCTTATGTCTCCCGGCGTCCCCTTTTACATTTCTTCGTGAGCGGTTATTAAACATTCTCGGAATGGACCGAGGCTTGACATGTGGCCTCGGTATAGCACCGGTAGACCGCCTATCAAGTTTCGGCTCAATCGGAGTTCGTTTGGTACTCCAACAGTTATCCGGGTAACCGTGAAGGCCACGTGTGTGTTGCAGCCCAACACCCCTTCAAAACAGACCAATAACCCATCTAAGTCACTTCCATGTCCTCCGTCGTTCGATCACGATCGCGTGGCCGAAAACCGCACTCCATTTGGAGCTTCCTAGCCCCCTCTAGCTATAAATATGTGCACCCCTCCGTCAAATCAGGGTCCAAATACCCTAACCCTAGTCCAAATCCGCCCCGCGCGCCGCCGGACGAGTCCGGGCGCGCCGGACGCCGTCCGCCGCCGCCGCCTCGCCCTATCTCCGCCCGCCACGTGGGCATCTCCGCCGCCCCGCGCCGCCGGCCCGCTCCGGCCCGGGTCGGGCCCTCCCTGGCCCGCCGCTGCCCGCGCGTCCCCGCGCCTCCCCGTCGCCGGGCCCGAGTCGCCGCCCCGCCGAGCGCCGCGCCTCTCCGCCGTGAGCCCCGCGCCGGAGCTCGCCGCCCGCCACCGCCCACCGCGCCGGCCGCCGCCTCCGCCCGCGCCGCGCCGGATCCGCGCCCCGCGCCGCCGCCTACGCGCCGTCCCGCCGCCTCCGTGCCGTCCTGCCGCGCCGGCGTCACCGCCCACCTCCACGCCGGCCAGATCCGGTCGGCCTCGGTTCGCGCGCGCGCTAGGGTTGACTCGCCCCCCCTCAAATTTCTTCTAAGTCCTCATATTTTTATATTATGGTCTCCTTTTCGTCATGCCATAACTTTGCATCCGTAGCTCCGTTTCATGCGTATAATATGTCAAATTGTTCGCCTCGAAGAGTACATCATATTTTTTCCATTGCATCATTTTCATTTGAGGTCATCTTGATGCCCGAAATGCTGTTATAAGAGGGCTAATTGATGTTAGTTGCTGGATCTTATCTGAACATACACTTTTGTCATTTTTGCCATGATTGACGTGTACCTCCTATGAAGTTGAGTCCTACATGAGTTTTGTATTATGCCGTGTTACCTATCCAGAGAATTTTGCCATGTATTTTGGTGATCTATGTGGTGACTAGCACAAGCATGCAAACTAGGTCACTTGATGTTGCTGATTTCAGAGACTTAGTGATCTCACAAAGTCCCTGACTGCTGTTATTTTCATGCCATGTATTCATGTTGTTTCTGAGAGATCCATGCATAATTTGAGCATGATAAGTAAGGGTATTTTGAACTTGAGTATTTGCTCTATCCATCCATGCCTTTGTTTGCAATTATGGAGTGCCATAGTTTGAGTCAATCGAGCTCTACTTTTGCTTCAAAATGTTGCTGGTAGATTGTTTACGTGTTATTCGATTTTGCCAAGCTTGGTGTAGTTGATCCTTGCATGATATGATGTTATTCTTGCCATGTCTAGTTACTATGCCATGTATTCTTGATGTATGTATGCTTGGTTTATCATGCAATGCTCTGTAGTGAGTGCATCGAGCTCATGAACATGCCTAGTCGTTATTAGTTTTCTGCCATGTCCAGTTTTCTGCTAAGTCTGAAACCTGTAACGAAACTTGCTTATTTGACATGGGTGTAATCAAATTTTCTGATCATTTTTGGCTTATGGTCAGTAAGAGACTTTTGTCAAGTGCTATGTTTAGATTCATGCCATGCCTTACTTTGCTATGTTCGGAACCTGTAGCATGTTGTTTCTTTGCTCTGAACATGTCATCCTGATGTTAGTTTTCTGCTATGTTGTTAATTTCACTAAGTCTGGGAACCTGTTATCTTTTGCACTTTTGCCATGATTGTTTGGACCTGTTATGTTGTGAATTAGCCCTACCACTTGCTATATCATGCCTCCTATATTGCCATGTCAGCCCCTAACCATCCATGTCCTAGCAAACCGTTGTTTGGCTATGTTACCGCTTTGCTCAGCCCCTCTTATAGCGTTGCTAGTTGCAGGTGAAGATGAAGTTTGTTCCTTGTTGGGACATGATCTTGTTGTTCCTTGTTGGAACATGTTTACTTGTTGGGATATCACAATACCTCTTATTTAATTAATGCATCTATACACTTGGTAAAGGGTGGAAGGCTCGGCCTTATGCCTGGTGTTTTGTTCCACTCTTGCCACCCTAGTTTCCGTCATACCGGTGTTATGTTCCCGGAGTTTGCGTCCCTTACACGGTTGGGTGATTTATGGGACCCCCTTGACAGTTCGCTTTGAATAAGACTCTTCCAGCAAGGCCCAACATTGGTTTTACCATTCGCCACCTAGCCTTTTTCCCTTGGGTTCTGCAGACTCAAGGGTCATCTTTATTTTTAACCCCCGGGCCAGTTCTCCTTCGATTGCTGGTCCAAACTAGAGCCCTTTGCAGCGCCACCTCGGGGCAACTCGAGGGCTGGTTTTAGTTGTACGGACTGCTCATCCGGATGTGCCCTGAGACCGAGATATGTGCAGCTCCGATCAGGATTTGTCGGCACAATCGGGCGGCTTTGCTGGACTTGTTTTGTTGCTGTCGAAATGTCTTGTAGTCCGGGATTCCGAGATTGATCGGGTCTTCCCGGTAGAAGGAATATCCTTCGTTGACCGTGAGAGCTTATCATGGTCTAAGTTGGGACACCCCTGCAGGGTATTATCTTTCGAAAGCCGTGCCCGCGGTTATGAGGCAGATGGGAATTTGTTGATGTCCGGTTGTAGAAAACCCGAAGTTGACCTTAACCAAAACACATCAACCGCGTGTGTAACCGTGATGGTCTCTTCTCGGCGGGGTCCGGGAAGTGAACACGGTTGTTGGAGTTATGCCTGACGTAGGTTGTTTCAGGATCACTTCTTGATCACTTCTAGTTTCTCGACCGTGCTTTGCCTTCTCTTCTCGCTCTCCTTTGCGTTGTAGTCACCATTTGCTAGTCGCTTGCTGCAGCTCCACCTCACTATCCTTTTCCTACCTATAAGCTTAAATAGTCTTGATCTCGCGGGTGTGAGATTGCTGAGTCCCCGTGACTCACAGACATTATCACAACAGTTGCAGGTTCCAACGATGCCAGCGCAGATGACGCGTCCGAGCTCACTTGGGAGTTCGACGAGGAACGTGGCCATTACTATGTTTCTTTTCCAGATGATCAGTAGTGGAGCCCAGTTGGGGTGATCCGGGGATCTGTTTAGCATTTGGGGTAGTCTTCTTTCATTTTGGTACCGTAGTCGGACCTTGAGTGTAATCTGTTTGATGGATGTTATTTATGTACTTGTGTGAAGTGGCGATTGTAAGCCAACTATGTATCTTTCCCCTTTATTTATTACATGGATTGTGTGAAGATTACCTCACTTGCGACATTGCTTTCAATGCGGTTATGCCTCTAAGTCGTGCCTCGACACGTGGGAGATATAGCCGCATCGAGGGCGTTACACAGGGGGTGGGCCTAGGGGGGCGCAGCAGCCCACTATGGGCTGGTTACCCCTCCCACTTCAGCCCATGGGACCCTCCTGGATGGGTGGCCCCACCCGGTGGACCCCCGGGACCCATCCGGTGGTCCCGGTACAATACCGGTGACCCCGAATCTTCCCGATGGCCGAAACTGCACTTCCTATATATAATTCTTTACCTCCGGACCATTCTGAAACTCCTCGTGACGTCCGAGATCTCATCCGGGACTCCGAACAACTTTCGGATTACTGCATATTCATATCTTTACAACCCTAGCGTCACCGAACCTTAAGTGTGTAGACCCTACGGGTACGGGAGACATGCAGACATGACCGAGACACCTCTCCGGCCAATAACCAACAGCGGGATCTGGATACCCATGTTGGCTCCCACACACTCCTCGATGATCTCATCGGATGAACCACGATGTCGAGGATTCAATCAATCCCGTATTCAGTTCCCTTTGTCAGTCGGTATTTTACTTGCCCGAGATTCGATCGTCGGTATCCCAATACCTCGTTCAATCTCGTTACCAGCAAGTCACTTTACTCGTACCGTAATGTATGATCCCGTGATCAAACACTTTGATCACATTGAGCTCATTATGATGATGCATTACCGAGTGGGCCCGGTGATACCTCTCAGTCATACGGAGTGACAAATCCCAGTCTCGATCCGTGTCAACCCAACAGACACTTTCGGAGATACCCGTAGTATACCTTTATAGTCACCCAGTTACGTTGTGACGTTTGGCACACCCAAAGCACTCCTACGGTATCCGGGAGTTACACGATCTCATGGTCTAAGGAAAAGATACTTGACATTGGAAAAGCTCTAGCAAACGAATTATACGATCTTGTTCTTATGCTTAGGATTGGGTCTTGTCCATCACATCATTCTCCTAATGATGTGATCTCGTTATCAATGACATCCAATGTCCATAGTCAGGAAACCATGACTATCAGTTGATCAACGAGCTAGTCAACTAGAGGCTCACTAGGGACATATTGGTGTCTATGTATTCACACATGTATTATGATTTCCGGGTAACACAATTATAGCATGAATAAAAGACAATTATCATGAACAGGGAAATATAATAATAATGCTTTTATTATTGCCTCTAGGGCATATTTCCAACACGTTGACCACATTGACCACGCCGCGCCGAGAGCACCACGGCGGTGGACGACGGCGAGGCCTGGGAAGGGGACGACGCGGAGCCGGGGAAGACGCGGCAGTGGAAGCCTGCGCGGAGAGGAGTACGAGGGTTCACTGGTTCGGCTGCGGTGTGAGGTTGCCGTCGCCGCAGGGCCTGGCCAGCGGTGGGAATAGTAGGGGGCGGTGAGGCCTCCGCGGCAGCACAGCGGGCCATGGGAGGCAGGAGCATGCGGCACGACCGGCGCTGCTTTGGGCGGCTGGAGCAAGAAGACCAGAGGTTAAAGAAGCACTACGGCCGTTGGATGGACATCGTATGGTAACTGGAGCTAGAATCGTTCATATTGACTAAGTTGACAAAGACCTTCGTCCCCGTCAACTTAGTAGGCCCACAAGTCAGCCTCCCACCAATGTGGGTCCTAGCTAGCCGGGGGAGTATTCATTTTTTTGTGCGTAATAAGGAGGCACTTCCGGTGGGTCCGAGCTGACAGCGGGGGGGACATTTTTTTGCGAAATACGGTGGCCCATCCGATGGGTCCCAGCAGTCATGGGGAAACGATTTTTTTCACAAAATACTGGTGGCCCGTCCGGTGGGTCCCCGTTGTCAGGTGGAGGACTAATTATTTTCCGCGTAATAAGGAGGCACTTCCTTGCGGCTGCCGTGGACCCAAAGATTCCGTCCCAAATTTCTTGTCTTAGATTTGTCTAGATACGGATGTATCAAGTCACATTTTAGTATTAGATACATCCGTATTTAGACAAATCTAAGACAAAAAATTTGGGACAGAGGGAGTAGTTGAAAGTAATCTATAAGAAATCAGTGTCAACCTCTCGCATGTTTTGGTCAAAAGAGGAATTTAGAACTGTCATTTGGCACACAAAAATCACATGCAAGATCACCCAGAAAGTTGTACTACTAGTACTAGTACTGCGTGTTAGATGAAAAAACACGATGAAGATCGAGAAAAAGATCGTCAAGAAGAGATATTACCTGGACTTGCTTAATGAGGGATCCTGGAGAGGGGGGCTTGGACAAGGCGATGGCTTTGAGCTTGTATGCGGTAGTCTCGGCGGGGTGCTTGCGCTTCTTCGTACTATGAGCCTCGACGGTTTTGGCCGGAGCCATAGACATCACTTCGGCCGGTGCTCCATCATCCATCAAGAAACTGTCAAATAGAAATAAAAGAAGAAAAGAGAGGGAGTTATAGGATCAGTCTCGGGGTTGCAAGACCGGGCCTTGGCCAGAATCAACACCATTGATGCGCTCACCTTTCCTTCTTTGGGAGAGAAGAACAATGGCAGAAGCAGGTCGGGGTTTTCTTGAAGAAATGAGGAACAAGATGAGGCAGAAGCGAGGGTTGGGTAGAGAGGAAGCTGAGAGAGAAGAGTGAAATGATGGTTGCTTCGTTCGTCCAACTTACTGCTGGAAAGGAGGGGGTTTTGTGATTTGACGGCTCATTGGGCATTACTGCGGCGCTTCGATTGGGGTAATCTACCGTCACTCTACTACGGAGTAATTTAGTGCATGGCTGGTGGACCCCAGTGTTGGCTGTCTGACACGTCGGCGAAAGTGAGTAATTTAGTGCATGGCTGGAGGAGGATCCGCACGGTAGAGCGTGTCCACTGTATTTCAGAAGAAAAAAAATGATTACAGCAAGCGTTTCCACTCTTACGACGGAGGAGTGCGAAACACGGCAGCCACTTGAACATACACAATGCTCCTACTACTAGGCATGTGCAGTGGTTCATACGTCAGTACTACACAATATTGTTGCTAGTGTAGTAAGATATGACGATAACAAATGATGTTGTGCTCATGTCAACTACTCCTATATGTAACATAGTACCGCTTTTTCGACTGTCCGGTCGAGAATGAACGGTGAGATCAATGTTAACAGAACTAGGTCCACAGCGCACGGAGAGTACGGTGCTACACTACTGCACGAAACATGAACCATATGAAGCACGAATAGTGTTAGGCAGGGTGTATGAAGGGTGCACGGGATGGGACAAAAAGTTCCCTTCTCGACCCACTTTTGGGTATTTGGTAGAGTGCACGAAGGGTGCATGAGTACACACTAGTAGGTTGACAAAAATACACGAAGAGGAAACAACTATATTGAGATGAGAATGCAACCAAACACACCCACACGCTTTGTGCTATAGTGACTGATCTGCACCGTCTGAGTTTGATCCAACGGTCATGTTGCGCTGAGACATGGACATGCCCATGCAGAGGGCGCCTAAACACCACCGAAGTCCCCCTGCTTCTCGAGGCGCACGACGTTGGTGATGCAGGGTGCAACCACCCGCAGAGCCCGCTCTCGGTCGGCGGGAGCCAGCTCGTCAAAGACGGCGTCCAATGGCACGAATGGATTCCGGTGACGGAGCCCTGAAAGGATTCGCCCGGCAACGGCGACGGCAGCCCGCAACCCCTCCTTGTCCAGCTCAGCCCCCACCATCGCGCGGAGACGGCTCAGCTCCTCAGAGATATAGGTGAAGAAGGAGACCAGGTCAGGCGCAGCTCGTTGAAGTCGACCGGGTGGTCGAACGGGTTTAGCCCGATGGCCGGCATCGTCGCGCTGGCACGATGGTAGGCATCGCGCAACCGCAACACGTGCGTGGCAACTTGGTTCACCAAGTGGCTGAGGCGATCCTGGACCACGTCACGATCGGCCCACTCGTGCTCCAGTCGGCTCCCCTGATGGCCTATCATATCTCCCGCTTTCTGCAGCAACGTCGCCGACGCCTCGAGCATCTTTGTGGTGGACGCCTGCCGCTTTTGAAGCTTCGTGAACTCTCGCACATAACGGAGGAGCATGGTACTCCTCTCCTCCTTGAGATCACGGAGCTCCACGTCCTTGGACCTGAGCTCCGCATCCTTGGCATGGAGCTCCTGTGCCAGGCACCTCACCTCGGACTCCGTGATCTGCTGCACCGCCATGGCACCAGGTAGAAGCAATGGGGAGAGGAAGCAAAGGGGGCGAAATGGCCGAAAGGCAATGCAATCTACGGGAAGGCGGAGGGAGCGGGGAATCTTTTGGTTTTCACCACGGTAAAACACCAGTCGAAGACTTCTCACATCAGGGAGCAGTGGGTTTTTACAGGCGGAGTCATCATGACTAATTGCTGCCGCGCCTGCTCCCGTCAATCAAAAAATTAAAAATCCTATCGCGCCTGCTCCCGTCAATCAAAAAATTAAAAATCCTGCCACACCGAAACACCAGAGCAACGCCGCGGTGGATATTTAAATTTACCTGCCGGCAATTAGATAAAAAAAGGGGTCAAAAAACAAATGTGGCGGAGGCCTAGCTAATTGGTCGAACTAGCCCAACAAGCTAGCCACCGTGCTTCACTGATGTACTCGGCGGGAAAGGTGGTCTTTCGTAATTTGATGACTCATTTACTTGCTTCGACACTACGACCGAGGAGGACCCAAGAAACGCGCTGTAGGGCGTCCCACGTCAGGAAGAATATATGTGTGCACCACCCGGGAGGACCCCGAAACCGCGCGGTAGGGTGTGCCACGTCTCGACACGGAGGAAAAATGTGCGTAAAAAATATACTGTATCAGACGTAGTACCTATGGTTCAACCTCGGGACCCAGCCAGTCGGTCGAAAACACCCCACTAGCCACACAGCTTCATCATGCAAAGGTGGCACGGAGGATAGATGTGGTTAGCTCCGTCTCGACCAGCCACAACGTCTCTTGTTCTAGGCGATTCTTCTATTTTCCAAGCTATTTTTAGTTGTAATTGTCGGCGTTCTGGGAACGGGGGTCCCCAGACTTGCCTGCCTGCGGCCTGCGGCATGGCTCAAAGGGGGCCCAGCACGGCCCATCTTCATCAACACAGACCCAAGACCCTCGCGAGGGGCCAAACCTCGCGGGGCGGACGACACGGAGCTTCCTCAGGCATGGCCTTATCAGGCTGTCTCGCGAGGAGGCGGAGAGATCAAGGCGGGGTACCTCACGAGGTGCCCATGACGCAAGCCATGATGACCAAGGGCGCCAGGCGGGCGCCAGCCCGCGTAGTGTCCTCTCTTTCCTCTTTGGTGCAAAGGGAGAAAGCGCAGGCGAGAGGATCAAGCAAAGGCACCCATTTCGTTGCAACGAGACCAAGACCAGCTCCGCGACAAGGAAGAAGTCATTGTGGAGCCCGATCTGACGTCATCACCAGAGCCTTTGGTAGGCGTGGACCAACTTTAGTTAGGATAAGTGTACCAGATGTTCCCCTTCAAAATGGCCAATTGTTGGCGCCCTTCCCGCTCAATATTTGGGGAGAGGCCCAGGGCCTTTGCCTATAAATAGGACTAGCCAACCCCGGGGTAGGGGGGTCGACCTATCTGGCTAGAGATCAAGAATCAGAGAGAGAGAGAGAAGGGCGACTGAACCCCTCTAGCAGTTCATCGCCCCAGTCAAGAACAGGCCCTCGCGAGGTTGTTCTTCCTTGTATTGCTCATCATCAGCCCAAGAGGCAATCCACCACACCACCACACTGGAGTAGGGTATTACACCACATCGGTCGCCCGAACCAGTATAAACTCTGTGTCTCTTGTGTTGTGTTTTCGATAGTTTAGATCCTTGCGAGGCGGAGGGGTACAGGTAGGTAGGAAGCGTAATCACCGCGCGTACCCCAGAGTTCGAACCTCAAGGGTCTGCCGGAACCCGAAATCCGACATTTGGCGCGCCAGGTAGGGGTGCGCCGGAATTCGTCTTCCACTGCCCGTTTTTCCTCCGACCATCGCGTCCACGTCTGACGCTCGTTAGGCCCGCGCCGAGCGCCGAGCCGCTCTCGCCTCCCGCGTCGCCCAGACGGCCCCTGCCGGCGGGCTTCCTCGCCGTTCCCCGTCGCCTGCCGTCAACGCCGCCACCGGCCTTGCAGGGAACGGGCAGCTAGTGTCGTCTCGGCATCCGTCCGTGCGGCAAAACGGCCGCACCGCTACACCAACACCCCCGGTCGTCGCGGCCCTCCTGGGCGGCTCGCGGGCGCCGCCTACAAGTCACCACGTCAAGTCGTTCGTCCGCCGGGTCATCGCCGCTTCCGCGCGGCAGGGGGATCTCCCGGACCGGGCGGCGCCCAAGGCCGGCCTGACCTTCAGCTCGGAGGACCACCCCTCCAACTCAGCCTGCTTGGGCGCGCTCCCCATGCTATGCACCCCCACCATTTGCCAGGTGGCAGTCACCAGAACTCTCATCGACGGCGGTGCGGGCCTTAGCGTGCTCTTGGTCGAGGCCTTCAACCTCCTCCGCATACCCCTGGAACGACTACAACCCAGCCGGCCCTTCTCGGGCGTCGGGGGCGGATCATCCAGCTCCTTGGGACAGATCCGGCTCCCAGTAACCTTTGGCAATCCGCACGGAGATGGTCGACTTCGACATCGCCCCCATCGGACTCCCCTACAACGCCATCCTCGGCTACCCAGCGCTGGCCCAGTTCATGGCCGCGACACACCCGGCGTACAACCTCATGAAGATGCCCGGGATCAGCGGTATCCTCACTGTGCACGGGGACAACGGAGACGCTCTGCGAGTTCTCAAGCTCGCCTTCAAGACGGCGGCGTCAGCACAGCCCGCCGACTCGGAGGCTCCCGAGCCCAAGGGGGCTGCACCCGCCAAGAAGAAGCAGTTGTTCACCCAAGACAAGGCAGAAACCAAGCAGATACCCGTCGACGAGGACGGGTCCACCAGCGCCACTTTTACCATAGGCGCCAACCTCGAGCCCGAGCAGGAGGAAGCCCTTGTCAGGTTCCTGCGCGCAAACAAGAAGGTATTCGCTTGGGAACCGGACCAGTTGGCGGGGATCCCTAGGAGTGTAATCGAGCATCACCTCAACGTGTGCCCCAACGTGCGCCCCGTGAAGCAAAAGGCGAGGCGGTAGTCCACAGAGAAACGGGCCTTCATCGTCCAAGAGACCCGGAAACTAGAAGCTGCGGGGGTCATTCGCGAGGTCCGATACCCGGATTGGTTGGCCAACCCTGTCGTTGTGCCAAAGAAGGGAGGCAAGGAACGCATGTGTGTCGACTTCACCAACCTCAACAAGGCATGTCCACAAGATCCGTTCCCGCTCCCCCGCATCGATCAGATCGTCGATTCCACCGCGAAATGCGACCTGCTGTGCTTCCTGGATGCCTTCTCTGGGTATCACCAGATCAAGATGGTGGTAGAAGACGTCGAGAAGACAGCCTTTCTAACCCCGTGTGGGGTGTACTGCTACACGTGCATGCCATTCGGGCTGCGAAACACAGGGGCGACCTTTCTGCGGCTGATGCACATCACGTTGGGCCGGTAGCTCGGGAAGAATGTCGAGGCTTACGTCGATGATATTGTGGTGAAGTCTCGGGAGGCCAAGACCCTGATACAAGACTTGGAGGAAACCTTCGCGAGCCTCGACGCGGTGAACCTGCGGCTCAACCCAGATAAGTGTGTGCTCGGGGTCCCCTCAGGCAAGCTCTTGGGTTTCCTCGTGTCCCACCGAGGCATTGAGGCCAACTCGGAGAAGGTCAAGGCGGTCGAGGACATGAGCCCGCCCAAGACCCTCAGAGAAATGCAGAAGCTCACTGGGCGCGTAACCGCGCTAGGGAGCTTCATCTCCAGGCTGGGAGAGCGAGCGCTGCCTTTCTTCCAGCTAATGAAGAAAAAGGGGCCCTTTGAATGGACTGAAGAGGCCGACAAGGCATTCCAAGATCTCAAGAGATACCTGACCAGCCCTCCGGTCATGGTGGCCTCGCGCCCTCAGGAGCCCCTGGTGCTCTACCTCGCCGCCACTCCTTACTCCGCCAGTGCAGCCCTAGTGGCGGTTAGGGAGGAGCATCGAATCAAAACCGCAGCTGCAGCCCGGGACAAGACAGAGCAAGAACAAAGAAGGCCCACAGAAACCGCCTCGGCAGTTGAGGAGAATCAGCCGCCGCGGAGAAGCGCACTGGAGGTGGAAGGGGCTCCTCACCCGGACAGTCGGCCTCCTGAGGCCTCATCGCCTCCAGAGGCGCAATCATCTCTGGAGGGCGCCACAAGCATTGACACACCCAGCCTCGTTGAGCACCCCGTGTACTTTGTCAGCACGGTATTGCGAGACGCGAGAGCACGGTACCCCATGCCTCAGAAGCTCCTCCTCGCACTACTGGTGGCCTCATGCAAGTTGCGGCACTACTTTCAGGGTCACCCCATCAAGGTCGTCTCGTCATACCCCTTGGAGAGGGTGCTCAGGAGCCCTAACTCGGCCAGAAGGGTCGCAGAGTGGAACATAGAATTGCAAGTGTTCCAGCTCGAATTCAGCACGACCAGGGTCATCAACGGAGCAGCATTAGCGGATTTTGTGGCAGAATGGACGGAGGCACCAGGCCTCAAGGCCGACGAGGATCGGTCCCTCTTCCCGGGGAGCGAGGCGCCGGAAGGCTGGGTCATGTACTTCGATGGGGCATTCTCCAGGCATGGTGCTGGGGCTGGGCAGTGCTTATATCGCCCACTCAGGACAAGCTCTACACGCAGTACAACTCTGTTTCCAGCAAGGCGAAAAGGTCTCCAACAACATAGCAGAGTATGAAGGTCTGATAGCGGGCTTGAAGGCCGCAGTTGCCCTAGGGGTGAAACGCCTCACCATCAAGGGCGATTTGCAGCTCCTCGTCAATTTCTCCAATAAAGTGTACGAGCCGAAGGATGAGCACATGGAGGCCTACCTTGCAGAGGTCCGCGAGATGGAGAAGCAGTTCTGGGGGCTGGATTTGAAGCATGTACCCCGTGGCACCAATCAGGAGGCCGACAACATTGCCAGACGGGCGTCCAGGCGGCTACCTCAAGAGCCTGGCGTCTTCGAGGAACGGCTCTTCAAGCCCTCAGCCCTGCCGTTGTTATCAAACACGGCTCAGCCTCAAGAAGAGCTCCCCCAGGCACCTGCCTCAGGAGCCCCGGTCTGCGGCCCGGCCTCAGGAGCGCGCTTGCTCCTAACGATGGAACCTCAGGAGGGATGCTGGATCACGGAGCTCCGGAGTTACTTAACGCAGGGGATCCTGCCGGAGAAGGAGGAGGAAGCAGAGCGTGTGGCACGGCAGGCCACGGCATACTGCATCAAGGATGGAGAGCTCTACCGAAGGCGACCAAACAATGTATCCCTGCGCTGCATCTCCAGGGAGCAAGGGAAGGAACTGCTGGAAGACATACACGGTGGAGACTGTGGACATCATTCATCATCACAGACCCTCATCGGCAAGGCGTTTCGCAGTGGGTTTTATTGGCCCACCGCACTCAATGACGTCGTCGAACTGGTGAAAGCTTGTGAGGCCTGCCAGTTCCACGCCAAGCAGATCCATCAGCCAGCGGGAGGCCTGCAGACTATACCCCTTTCGTGGCCATTTGCAGTTTGGGGGCTGGACATCCTGGGCCCGTTTCCTCGGGCGCCAGGGGGCTACCGCTACCTCTACGTCGCCGTGGACAAGTTCACCAAGTGGTCTGAAGTAGAGGCCGTCCGCACCATCCCCGCGGGTTCTGCGGTCAAGTTCATCAGGGGCATCGTGAGCCGGTTCGGGGTGCCAAACCGCATCATCACAGACAACGGTTCGCAGTTTACCAGTAACCTCTTTAAAACATACTGTGCTAACCTTGGGACGCACATATGCTATGCTTCGATGGCACACACCCGAAGCAACGGCCAGGCGGAGCGAGCCAACGCGGAGGTCCTAAGGGGCCTCAAAACCAGGACGTTCAAGAAGAAGCTGGAAGCCTGTGGAAGAGGTTGGTACGACGAGCTTCCGTCCGTGTTGTGGTCCATCCGCACAACCGCAACCAAGCCGATGGGAGAGACCCCGTTCTTCCTGGTCTACGGAGCCGAGGCGATCCTCCCTCACGAGGCCAGACGTCGCTCCGCGCGGGTCCTGGCGTTCGACGAGGCGCAGCAGGATGCCATGCGGGGGATGGACCTCGTGCTGGGGGAGGAACGCCACCGAGAAGCCGCATTGCGGGCGGCAAGGTACCAACAAGCGCTGCGACGATATCACTGCCGCCACATCCGCCCCAGAACTCTCGAAGTAGGAGACCTTGTACTCAGGCGGGTCCTCTCCAGGGAGGGACTGCACAAGCTCTCTCCCATGTGGGAGGGCCCGTTCAAGGTTGTTCATGTTTCCAGGCCTGGCTCCGCGCGCTTGGAGACTCGGGAGGGGGTGCCAATCCAGAACGCGTGAAACATCCAGCACCTCCGGAGGTTCTACCCCTGAAAAGGCCCAGAGCCTGTGTAGAAGGCGAACGCCTGTGAAGATTATCCTTTTTGGGAAAAGGCCCAGAGCCTGTGAAGAAGGCGAACGCCTGTGAAGATTATCCTTTTTGGGAAAAGGCCCAGAGCCTGTGAAGAAGGCGAACGCCTGTGAAGATTATCCTTTTTGGGAAAAGGCCCAGAGCCTGTGAAGAAGGCGAACGCCTGTGAAGATTATCCTTTTTGGGAAAAGGCCCAGAGCCTGTGAAGAAGGCGAACACCTGTGAAGATTATCCTTTTTGGGAAAAGGCCCAGAGCCTGTGAAGAAGGCGAACGCCTATGAAGCTATCGCGTTTTGGAAAAGGCCCGGAGCCTGTGAAGAGGGCAAACGCCCGTGAAGCTCGTTCCCCTCAAGAAAGGCCCGGAGCCTGTGAAGAAGGCCAACGCCTGTGAAGCTCGCCGCCCGTGACACTCTCACGTAATAATGAGTGGGGCTGTACACGCCCCGGAGTCTCAGGAGCGCCGGCCTCAGGCCCTGGGGCTCCCTCCCACGCCCAGTGGCAGCACTTAGCTCCGCGCTGGTGAGAAGACGTCGAAGACTAGATTAGGTGCCGGACGCGGCTTTTTCATTTGCTTTCCGCAGTTGGCTTGTTTTTGTTCAAAGTTTTATTGGAGTTGTTGCCGCCTTTGACTTATGGTTCTTCGACTTTTTCACTCTCCTGCCTTGATTTCTCTTATGCAAGGCCTCGCGAGGGGAAGGGGCAGCCGAGCGCCCTCACGAGTATTTCTGTCCTAGCCATTCAAGGTTTCGCGACCTGGGTCCATTGCAGGAGCACCCCTCCAGTCCGTGCCCCACGGGCACCGCGACATGAACACAGGGCCTGGGTCGGTCGCCCCCCTCACGGCTGGGGTTGGAAACTATCTACACATTGGCACGATAACGAAAGCAAAGCAATAATTAATGACGATAACCCAAACATGCCCCCGCGGGGCCCCACGCTACTGTCTTTTCATGCAGGACAAAGGAAGAGAAAGAACAAATCGGGCGTGGCTCGCCTCACACTGGCCTGCTGAGAAGACTCGAACCGCCTCCAGGACTCAGGCAGACTCCCTCTCGCGCTTCACCGAAGCGCGACGGCGGGCAGGCGCACCACCACCTCCCAGGCAGGTACAGCGGCGTGGAGGCTGACTGCGGCCACCGCTGGAGGAGTCGCCGCCTGAGGAAGAACCGGTGAAGCTTGGGGATCCTTGAGCACCGCCGACCACGCGAGCGCTGCCCTCTCCATCATCGCCGGGGCTGGATTCCCGGCCGCGGTCGTCATCCTCAGGGAAGCACCCTGCGCGGCGACCATCTTCCCCAAACACCCTCACGAAGAGGATGGCATCGCCGTCAAACTTGAAGTGCAGGGTGCACCGACGGCTCAGGCCCCGCGCGCGGGCAAACATCTGCCAACCGCGGTCCAGGACCGGGCTCCCAGCTGTGGAGACCTCCAGTGAAGCCCATGAAGCCCGGCTGCAACAGCCATCTGCTTGAAGCCAGAGGCCGCCCGGGGCACCGGCCGGGAGCTAGGCGAGGAGGAAGCGAGGAAGATGAAGCCGGGTGCTAGTCAGCTCCGCAGACCACACAACGAACTCCGGCAGCACCTCTGCCGCGCGGGAACGCGCCCTAGGGAGGCGCGCGACCGAGGCGTGCCCCCCGGTCACCGTTGCCCGCCCATCACCGAGCTGGAAGTCGCCTCCACGGCCGTGGAGGGCTGTCGTCGTGGCTGCGGGATGTTTGCGAGGACGCCCCCGGGCGCGCTTGGGCGGAGGAGAGGCAGGCTCAACCTGGCGAGCCTTCCCTTTCTCCGCGGCTGAGAACCTCTTCGATGGCGCCATGAAGAAGAAGGAGAAGCAAGGGGGATGGACCAGAAGGGCGCGTGTCGTCCCGTACTTATAGCCGGCGAAGGCCAACCGTCGGCCTCCACGATCTCAGGTAATCATGACCCGTTTCGCATGCAGGGACTTGTCCAATCCGTGCAGATGCCGAGGCATCGTGGGGGAGTGGGGACGCCCACATCCAATCAACCGCCACACGGCGCCCAAGGCCGCAGGCTGTTAGGGCCCGCGGCGCTTCGCCCTCGCCCTTTCGCCTCACTGCACGGCCAAGTCCGAGTGCGCCTTGGGCCCGGGGGCTACTGTCGGCGTTCTGGGAACGGGGGTCCCCAGACTTTCCTGCCTGCGGCCTGCGGCGTGGCTCAATGGGGGCCCAGCACGGCCCATCTTCATCAACACAGACCCAAGACCCTCCCGAGGAGCCAAACCTCGCGGGGCGGACGACACGGAGCTTCCTCAGGCACGGCCTCATCAGGCTGTCTCGCGAGGAGGCGGAGAGATCAAGGCGGGGTACCTCACGAGGTGCCCATGACGCAAGCCATGACGACCAAGGGCGCCAGGCGGGCGCTAGCCCGCGTAGTGTCCTCCCTTTCCTCTTTGGTGCAAAGGGAGCAAGTGCAGGCGAGAGGATCAAGCAAAGGCACCCATTTCGGTGCAACGAGACCAAGACCAGCTCCGCGACAAGGAAGAAGTCATTGTGGAGCCCGAGCCGGCGTCATCACCAGAGCCTTTGGCAGGCGAGGACCAACTTTAGTCGGGATAAGTGTACCAGATGTTCCCCTTCAAAATGACCAATTGTTGGTGCCCTTCCCGCTCAATATTTGGGGAGAGGCCCAGGGCCTTTGCCTATAAATAGGACTAGCCAACCCCGGGGTAGGGGGGTCGACCTATCTGGCTAGAGATCAAGAATCAGAGAGAGAGAGAAGGGCGACTGAACCCCTCTAGCATTTCATCGCCCCAGTCAAGAACAGGCCCTCGCGAGGCTGTTCTTCCTTGTATTGCTCATCATTAGCCCAAGAGGCAATCCACCACACCACCACACTGGAGTAGGGTATTACACCACATCGGTGGCCCGAACCAGTATAAACTCTGTGTCTCTTGTGTTGTGTTTTCGATAGCTTAGATCCTTGCGAGGCGGAGGGGTACAGGTAGGTAGGAAGCGTAATCACCGCGCGTACCCCAGAGTTCGAACCTCAAGGGTCTACCGGAACCCGAAATCCGACAGTAATAACACCATTGCAAGCTAGCGCCGCTCTTCGTGTATGCCCGTGCAAAGGTTAGACGATGGAGAGAAGATAGATTGAGATCGCAGACCTGGGACCCACCAGTAAGTGAGACAACGGTCATGCATGTGTTGATGAGGCACTCCCTCTACTGTACTCAACGCAAGTACTGTATAAATAAAATCAAGTTATGGGACAAAGCCAACAACCGTTCGTTTTTTCAGGCTATCGACTTACGCTTTGTAGTCCAGGTTGCCAGTTCGAATCTCGTCTTTCAGATTTGTTAGTTTTAGGTCCAAATTTTATTAATGACAAGTGGGACCCCCGTGTGTTCTTCCGATATTTCAGTGTAGGATGATTTTTTTAACAAACACTTTGCGCGGTTAGACAAGTAACAGCACGAGTTACACGTATTTTGCAAGTTTACGAACAAAAATGACAGCGGCATAGAATATCACATCCACCCCACAACTTAGATACTACTAGTCGTCAACCCGTGCATTTGCACGGGCTAGTCTACAGAATATTGATAAATTGCTATGATTTGAGTTTATTGTTGTTATTTGACTGTTGCATTCTTCAAAATTCTGCCCTTTTTTCATAGTGATTTTGCTACAACTCTATATTTTCATATTCAAAGTAAAATCAACTTGATTTCCATAACAAAAATCTAATTTATCATGAATTTAGAACTTTATTGTATTTATGTTTCAAGTGCATCATTGTGCATGTTTAATTTATAGTGATTTTTATTTGCCTACTTCCTTACGTCTATATTTTTATAGTAGTATGTAAAATGCTTCTGCTTAGATCTGTAGAAATATAAACTTCCTCCAAAGTGTCAATTCGCACAAGACTACCTAAGGAAAACTATACATGAATTCATAAATATTTGGAAGAAATTTACCAATCATTGTCTTCCCCATGCCCGACACCGTAAAGTAGCTTTCCAAACAACATCTCCCAGTCAAACTTCCCTTTGATTATTAAAAAGCAATTCCGATTTTATTTCAGTGTAGTTGTTTCCTCAGAAATTATCATTGTTCTTTTTTTATTCTGAGTAAATAGTCTCACCTGTAAGGAACACTGATGCAACTACCAAAACATATCTTAACTTGTGCTTTGGTCATATATCATAATCTATTTTTACTGGACGCAATTGCTCATTGGTAAGGCATCACCTTTACTTGCTACTGCATGCACCATTTCAAAATAAAAATGCATTGAAACCAACCATGGTACCCTTTCAAAAATGCCATCAACTTAATATGGGGCTAGAAATAAGATGTACAACCTAACATTTCATTTTTTTAGTGCCCACATGCTGAAGTCGAGCCTTTAGCCACTATATACCATCTATTTAGATATATTACACTATTTACTGTAATATAAAGTGTGACCATGATTAAGTTGTACAAAAGCCCCGGTGACTAATGTCATCAACCAAAAAGATCATTAGCAAGTATTGTTCCTTGCTAATAATCTTTGTTGTTATGTTGGTTCATGTACACTTGTGAGCAATTTCAAACTATGTGGAATGCTATTTCATATTTAATATTATTTCTTCTTACAAAACAAAATAATTGTTTGAAACTATACTTTTCACTTCCCCGAATATATGCATGTTTCTGGAATTTTGGTTTGTAACCCATATAGTATAAGACCCAAAAAGTGCGTTAAAGTTTTTTCTAACAAAACATAGTATACATCTGAATATTGCATTACACACCTTTTTCAACAGACTATATTAATTTATTTACATCTATTCCCAGAATCGTAGAGCATTGAGTTGGTTGCCATTGTTACTCCTTCCCATATATAATATAAAAGATGAAACGAAAAATTGTCAGAATACATTAAGAAATCCACCTAACATCAACCAAACTGGGTTAAAAAAGGGATTGAGAAGATTGGGAGCAGAAGACATATGAAGATACATATTGCGTAAATATTTTGTGAAGAAGGAAAGGATCGATCCTTTCCATCGAGAGGAGAGCGAAAGAATAGACATGAGGTATCGGTGGAATAGTAGTACATGGAATTAGATGGCAGAGATAGAAGGGATTGTATTGGAATAGTATAAGGAATAAGACGGTAGTTAGGATCTGATCTCTTTTGTCACATATTTGGGAGGTCGTGAGCCTTTTAAATGGAAGGTTATATTGGTTCATGTAACACGGTTCCACCAGATAACTTGCTGTATTTTTTATTAAATATGAATATTATATCGGCTGATTTGAACCGTAATAACTCGGTCCCATGGAGATTAACGGCTCCTATTTTCTAATTAATGTGGTAATTACTTGGGAGTCTGTAATTAGTATAGCTATAGATAGATGGTGATACGAGTTTTTACACCGTTGGAAGTGAGATCCAATGGCTTGGGAGTAGTCTTTGTAATTATGCGCAATTTCCAAACTCTCCAAAGGTTTTTTTGCAAATAAAACATTCAGGCCTCGTGTGTGTCGCTGCATCTTCGATCCAACGGCTCCCCGGTGCTCATATTAGGTGCTCCCCGTAGCTTAATTACCAGCTACGGTGATATGAGCATCTAGGTCGTATGATCAGTGATCATATGGCACATGCGTAGTACTTGTACTTTCTGCGCATTTCCCAAACTATATCAGTCGTATATTGCAAAACCATTCAAACCTCCTATTGTGGGTCGTTAGATCTCAATGAACTCGTATCACCATAGAATCTACGGTGCGGGAGCACCTCATACTCTCCCATGCGAGAAAACATAAGGTGCTATCGCAGCTTGGATGCACTATACTTATTGGATTGTTGTTGTGTTCGTGCGTGTGTGTCTCTGTGTGTGTGTGTGGTCATATGCTTGATACATACAAACTTTTCTCACCTCCATATTGTTCATCTTTTAAATTTGAATTTGCATTGGAAAACTTACTAGGGATACCATGAAATGTGAAATCCACGTTGAGATCACTATATCACAAACTCACTCTAATTCAACAACTCGTCATAAATCAATTACCACGTTGAGATTAGTATTTGCAAGGAAAATACGGGTATTGTAGTACACATAGATTCGTTCGGCAATTTAAAAGGTTCCTTTTGTATTCTCGAATGGTAGGACCCAACGGTGTACCAGCCAGACCTTGGCTCGTGTTGATCCTAAAAAAACCGGGCTCGTGTCCTTCGGTGGCGTGCGTGGTACGCACATTAGGCAACCCCAACCAGTCGAGCCTCAGCGTTTCAAGTCGAAATATCTGGCGCCAGAATTCCAGCCCTAGGAAATTCCCCTCATGTCCCCGGTCCATAATGACTACCGATGAACAACGGAGGGATGCTTTAGTAACTAGACAACGTTACCTACCGTGCCGAGCACGGCTCAATTCCCTCGGTCGCCGCTCGTCAAGGTCACCCGTCAACTTACTACTACACCAGGATTATCCTTTTACTCTGCATATATAACTTGTCTGAAGTCTAACTAAGAAAAATGTTTGACCAAATCCTTTCTTAAGAAATACAACAAGACAGATGTACGGCTTGAAAATTTATTGCATGATGCAGGTTATGATATTGTTTCGAATCCTGGATCTTAAATTTTAGAAAATCCAAAAGTGAGCATAAATTCTTGAAACTAAGCATGGTCACGTGATATGGCACAAATATTACTTCGTAAGTTTTTTCTTCAATTTGAGACAAGCTGCTTATGACAAGTTGCACAAATGAAGAGCCAAGGTATTTTGGAACAAAGACCTATCACGTTAAGGCGAACACTTTCACTATTGAAACCATGGGCGTTTACGTGCCGCCACGAGTCCCCGCTTCTCATCGGCAGGTGCCGTCTGAGCAAGCGTGTGAGTCGACGGGAGGCGTGCGAGCAGACCGCTGCGCCGGCTATCAGGGAGGCGTGCCAACAGACCGCTGTGCAGGCTCACCGGGAGGCAAGCCCTTTGACCAGGCTCTGCCGCCCACCGTCGTCCCAACTGCTCCCACTTTTAATGTCGCCGATGCTGCAGTTTAAAATCAACCCTGCACTACCCGGTATCGCTACAATCCTCTCTCTTCCTCTCCGCTTCTCCTGTCGTCTACCTCCAACTAGCCTGACCTAAACGTGTGCCATGCCACATCATGATGGTCTGCGCTTAGTGTTCCAGTTTCCTGAGGAAGACACCCAGCCGGAGTCTCAAGAACATAAGGCGCTTTGGGACAAGCTTGAACTGGCCTTGCGGGAAGATGTCGCGCCTGTCCCCGCTCCCGTTCCAGCTCCCGTCGCCCCGACTACGCCAGCGCCATCCCCGTGGCATTGATGGGCTGGGAGCCGCACATTGTCGCCGAGCTTGATCCCATGGGGTTCCACGAGGTCCCCGCCTACTTTCACGCACCCGTGCACCTGCCAGCGCATGCGCCTGCGCGTGCACTGACGTGCGCGCCCGTGCCGGTGCCCGTGCACACGAATGTCTCCGTCGCGCCGTTGACAGCGCCCGTCCCCGCGCGGGTGCCAGTGCCCCCCTCAGCGGCATGGATGGCCACCGTCGACCGCTTCCTTGCACCAACGCCAGTCGCCTCCTCCCGCCAGTCGACTCGCTCCGAAGTCCAGAACATTTTGGCCTTCCTTGAAGCTAGGCCAACGTCCAGGAGTACGCCAACAACGGCGCAAGACGTCGCCGTCGCCGTCGGTCAGTGGCCCGACGACACACAGAGCACGGCAGAGGAGCCGCTTCCCACCGCGAGACGCCCCCGCCCCCGCCGCGTAATCTAAATTTGCCATGAAAAACGTTCGGATTGCCATGCTTAAAATCCAAACATTTATCATTTCTGTTTATTTTATATCGATCGTCGTATAATTTAAAGTTGGAGTCAGACTGAACAAAATGTATTGTTTGATCGATTGAATGTTCTACTAGAGCCGTATCAAATTAAATATAAAACGTCATCAAGCCACATGTATCCCTTGTCATCCAACGACCTAGACTGCTTCAATGTCGAGCGATCAACACGTTTAGCATGCAGTTAATTTCATGCCAAAAATAGTGCTAATCACATGACAACACGCAAATAATATCCTAGTAGTTAATATCCGCATGCACTTAATATACTTCCAAATTAACGTGCATTGCACGTACACACTGACTAGTGCTGCTAGTACGTGAAACTGGTGCCGTGACTCGTGAACGCGTCCAGATATGGTCAACGACAACATCGCCCGCGAGTTCTTCCTGTTTGCCCGTGCATCTAAACACAGAAGGGGGGAGAGAGAGAGCACACATGGAACCCACCAGTAAGTGAAGGCGAATAGTATTAAAAATAATATTACATGTTATCCATTAATTAGGCTATGGTAATATAAAAATATTATGTGAACAAAGGGGGTACAACAAACATTGCTATTCTACGTATGTTGCCTACTCTTACGTGCGGCTTGAAGGCCCGGTCGCATGTTCGATCCTCGTCCTTTATTTTTTAATTTGTATATGGGTCCAAATTTGTTTCACGACATGTGGGCCCCTCGGTGTGTAGTTTGTAGCACTTTAATTTGTGGGTCGAAATTTGTTCCATTCCAAGTGGACTATCGGTGTGTAGTTTTGTAGCTTATTTATAATAATTAAAGAGAACAACATAGTTTTTTCAATAATACCATGGTGCGATGTTGAAGGCGAGAAAGGACGTGCGAGAGAGCGATGACCGAGCCAGAGGGAAATCAACTAGGGCAGTTGCATGGGTTGCAATGGTGTTTGGAGTAGTTGTGGGCCGAATGCTACGAAAATATAATCTAAACCGACCGGAATAAATGCCTTCGCAAATTAATCCAAGTTGGAGTGCCCCTCGCAATGTAAATAGCTCCGGCTTTGCGAGGGATGGAGAGGTAGTAGCTTCAACGCGTGGAAGATACGGTGTGAGAAAGCGAGGTCAATCGAGAGACATATAGATAGAGAGACAAAGTGAGTGTGGTCTGACATTCACTGAACAAATATATATGCTCTGGAGAGATATTGTCCGATTGAGCTTTTTGGAAAGGTGAGGGCTGTAAGATAGAGCTTGAGAGATGATCCAGTCACAGACGTGTAGATATATTTTGTGCGTGGGAGGAAGCAAGGTCAACCGATCACATAGGGTCGTCGTGCAATCGAAAGAGTGAGACGGGTTGGAGAGAGTGACCTAGATAGACGATGTGCGTGAGAGAGTATACAATGTGAATAGGTCGAATTGGGATCAAACATGGTGATATATCGTTTTTGTCCGAGAAAGAGCGAGGTCAATCAAGACATATGGAGAGAGAGAGAGAGAGAGATTGAGTGAGCGTGGCCCACCATGAGGTCGAAAGAGTGGTGGCGGCTTGGATGGACTGACCTAGATAGACAATCTACGTGAGAGAGTATAGAGTGTGTCGATCGAGGCCTGAACAGGGAGATATATCATTTGTGTGTGGAAGTTAAATGAGACTCGGGTAAAGAGAGCAAGATTGAGAGAGTGTGGCCCGCCGTGCGGAAGAAAGAGCAAGACAGTCTCGAGGGAGTGACCTAGATATACAACGTGCGTGCGTGCGCATGCACGAGAGGTTGGGGGGCTAGATAGGCAATGCATGTATTTAGCGCCAGAGGGTGAGAGGGAGAGGGAGAGAGAGAGAGAGAGCTCGGCATGGGGTGCAATAGCGGGTGTGTGAGGTTAATACATTTGGTAACAGAGTGGAAAAGGGGGCTATGTAGTTGAGAGACTTAGAGATCGAAACATGGAGAGAAAGAATGAACGTGTGTTGGAAACCGATAGCTTCCTAAGGTGGTTAGGAGAGGAAGATTGACCGATACAGGAAGTATGTAGCGTTTGTACGGGGGGGCTAAAAACAACATTTGAATGTACATAGTACGAGACTTAATATCGATGTTTCAATTCGGTGTACATTGTAAGGTTTGAACCGAGGACCAGGCATACGGGTAATTATTTCGAATTCGTGCCATACTAAGTTTTGAAAAGTTTACATTGACTCAGTTTGTTGTGCTATTTTGTAGGTCATATGTTTGAATCCATCCAAAAGTTTTCTCACTACCATGGTGTTCATCATATACATATGAATTTGTATTATAAAAAGTAGTGTGGATACAGTGAAATGCGAAATCCACGTTAGAATTGGAGATCGCTACATGACACACACTCTAATTCAAATAACTAACTACATGACACACACTCTAATTCAAATAACTAATTATGTGACACACAGTCTAATCCACGTTAGCGTGGGTACCATTTCAATTTTTTTCAAATAACTCCTCATTAATTAATTTATAGTACCCCGTCTGTCCACTTTTATAAGACCTTGAAGACATTTTAGACAATGTGCAAAACAATTCATTTTAAGTTGTCTGAAACGGCTTACAAAAGTGAACGGATGGAGTATCTCATTTCGAATGACTAACTATTGCAAGGAAAACACGGGCATGGTAATACATACAGATTTGTTTGCAAATGAAAGAAGATTCGTTTGCATTCTCAAATGTAGGCGCACCAGGCAAACCAAGGTCGTGTCGGGGTGGGCGCTGCTTCGGTGCCTTAAAGGCAACTGCCTTTGGGTCACTGACATGTGGGCCAGCCACCTGTTGGGCCCATATGTCATGGACACAAAGGCAGGCGCCTTAAGGCACCGAAGCATAGTCCTGTTGGGGTGGTCGCGTGTGTCGGACGGACGCATAGCACCCAGCCACCCACCCCCCTCCCCCCAAAAAAAAGGACGACGGCAATATAATTTCGCGCTTCCACGTTTCAGATTGAAATATCTGGCGGCCCCATTTCCAGCCCTGCAAAATCTCTCTTCTCCATCATCCCCTTCTGCGCCCAGATTGCTCAAATCACTAATTCGCAGCCAACCCTCGAATCGCCCCTCGTCTCGTCTCTTTCCCCACCATTCCCCACCTCTGTGCCGGACGACGACGACGAAGACGACGGTCGCGCTTCACCACCGCACCGGAGCTACCTCATCTACGCCCTCGTCCACCGCACCGGGTGGTCCACCAACAACGTCGGCCGCCGCAACCGACGTGCCTCACAGACACCGAGTTCCATCGCATCAGGTGCGCTTCACCGACGTTGTCTCCCAGCTCACCGAGGCTACTTCACCGAGCACATCGCCGCACCTCCGCCCCCCGAGGCCGTTGGGGCTTCACCAACGGTCTCGTCCACCGCATCGTAGTGCTCTGCTGCCACTCAAGATCTGCATCCGTGCGCGGCCAGCCAACGCCAGCGCATCACCCTCAACGGCTCTGAAGTGACCCGCACTCTAGCTAGGCGAGCATGCCCAAATGCTGGCCCGAACTAGGTATCCACACAGCACTCCCTTGTGCACTGTTCCGACGATGTTTGGATATCCTTTCACTGTTTTCTTAACTTACACGCCTATGCAACTCTGACCTTAACTCTTATTTGTTCTGGAGATATCATCTGAAACAAGCAAATCCATATTTTAGCGAAGCATGACGACGCTAAGGGATCTGGTACACATCCTGCACACCCGTATAACCTTGTAAGTATCTGTCCTCCAGTACAACATCAAGGTCGATTCCTCTTATTTGATCAACCATTCGCCATGTCAAAAATGCAAAGGGGGATGCAAGGAGCACAAGGCCTGCACATCCAAGCAAGTGGTAACATGGACTTGTACATGGAACATCCCAAGCGCAAGCAGAGCTGCAGTGAGCCTGTACAACGAGCTAGCATAAGTCCCTGCATTTCATTTAATTCATACTGGCATTCGTGTATGATTTGTGTGCAGTGGCTGATCCACGAATTCAAGTTACCAGGGGCGAACATTTAACTTAAAAAATACGAAGGCACTTGCACTCCGAAAATCAACATAACTTGAGAAATGTGAAGCTACATGCACTTTGAAAACCAGCTAATGATCCAAAGTAGTTCAGATTATAAACACTAAATGATGCAAGCACCAAAAACACAAAATGCAACATGGTGTACAAGGACTACAAACATGGTCTGTACCTGCTTGAATTATTTGTTCTCTGGCTGAAAATATCGAAGTGTAATTGCACGTATAACCAGTGCGCAAATTGCATATCAATATATCTATCCTGCACAAGTATGCCAATAGTTTCAAACAACAGATTAGAAAAGTATTTATGCTATGTTGTCATGATACGGGGACTTTCTGGTAGATGGCCTCGACGTTTCCTCAAGCTATGAAAATGCACTATAATTTGCTTGTCATCAATGCCCGCAAATCTCTGTCTCTCTCAACATAGTAGATCATCATTAGACACTAAATCCTTCAATGAGCTTGCAAAATGCTTGCATTAGATCCCTCATTAGACACTATATGTTCATCACCAGGAGCATGTAAAATGTTTGCATCAAATCCTTCATTAGCAGTCTGTTCATTAGACACTTCAGGCTCAAGAACAACATGAGCTTGTATGTTTGCACCGGAAACTTGATTAGATACATCAGATTCAGTCAGTTCAGTATTGATTGGGGGAGTTATAAAATAAGTAGAAATTGGTTTCATTTTCTCATAGATTCCCTACATACAAGCAGTTTTACAACACCGTCAGGTTTAACTATTGGCCAGAAATTGAAGAGTTGTATTAGATATAATCAGGGATGTGATGTACCTGCTCGTTGCGCATGCTACTCTTGCAAGCTACGACTGTCCGTTTGCGCAAGCTCGATGCCGTGCCCGTGCTGCCGCCGCTGCCTCCCACGCAGGCTACACCCAGGTGTGGGATCTTCATCTTCTTGTCCTTCCGTTCGCTTGAAGCCCGGCAACCGCCCTCCAATGAGGGCGTGAGGAAGTGATGTGTCGGTCTGTCCAGCGGCGGCTAGGTTAGGAGCAAACCAGACTGGAGGCTGGAGCGAATGAATTGGGATTTTTCCTGCAGACGATCCATATGGGAGGCGCTCGTTTGGGCCGCGAGCCTGCTATAGGGCCTGCCTTGCACTTATGTTATTGGCCCATCCAAATTGAAACATTTTTCTTTATTTTCTACATTGCTTGCTCATGCGTTGGGACGAACAAAACTAGCGTGGGCCAACCTGGACGACTCAAACTAGGTGCACACTTTCCAGACACCTGAGGCGGCCGCCCATACCAGCCCCTATGGTGGCGTCACCCCTTTTTGCGTGTATGATTGGATAGTGAAAAATATTCCATTGGCGCTTTTGATTTACCCACAGAATGGTTTAATTGCTTGTTTCTATGAACTGAGTTCGCCAATAATGTGAAGGATGCCAATCTTTTCATCCTATTGTAGATTGCTTAGATCTCGATATGCCAAAAGTAATAGCATGAAATATACAGTAAAAGCCAGTGTGATGTGTTTGGCTACAACTAATCTGACTACACATCCTCATATAACATATCAAGGACGCACCATCTTACCAGATTAACCATTCGACTTACCCATGCAGTGTGGGAAGAAAGAAGTATTGGGACTGCGTATCCAAGCAATTGATGCCATGGACTCCTTCGTACAACCTTGTAAGCGAAAAAGAAGTTGCAGTGTGCCTGTACAAAGAACTAACGTAAGTTCAGTTACCTGCTTCTCGGAATTTTAGTTAGTCACTTATTGCAAGATTGTTCTATTATGTTGCTTGGCTTAATTTAGTTTACTACTAATTACATAATGGCACAGCCTGTTAATCATATTGTAGACTGCGCCTATCTATGTGTTTGATACTTACTGTTAAGAATTACCTGTTTGCCTTAACTTAAATATCTACTTGTTTGTTTAACTGCTTTGCTGCTGCAACAGTGGGTTACAATGATGTTAATAACTACTTTTCAGCATCCAATTGAAACTCTTTAATTCCTTGTTTGTTTAACTGGTTTGCTGTTATAACTCCCAGTTGAGATGTTTTGCTAACTTCAACTTTTCTGAATCCAATCGGAACTTTAATGGCAAAACAGGTTAGCCCAAGATCAAAGAGCGAGGTCCCCATGGACGTTGCATCATCCCACAGCAGTGGCACCGGCCCAATCGTGCATTATGAATTGCCAACTACTGATGCTCTAGAGGCTAAACTAGTGGTAGAAAGAGATTCTGCTTCTGCACTTAGAGATGAAGTTGACATGTTGAGGAAGCAAACAGCACAATCACAAGCAGTACTCAAGACAACCATTAAATATTTGGTGGATTTCAAAACGAAGCAAGCTGAGACTGACCAGATTGTTAAGGTCCTGAAGGAAAAAAGGAAATTAAATTCCTACTTGGTAAATCATAGGTGAAATGTTCTTTCCATAGTTGAATAACCTTTGTGTTGTCTGTTCATGTAATCAATCAAACCATTTGTTTTAGAGATCATGTAATAATTGTTTTTTTTTGTGATTTTATTTGAGCCCAAGTCTGTATTAGTTGATAAGACTCGGAGACATTTCATTTGGATTGTTGTGCCAGACCTACAAATATGCCAATCGGGCGGAATGTGCATTCAGCAATAGTAGTATAGATGGACCATAAGTGGCACGCATCGGAAAGGGCCAAGATGCTGGCTAAAAAAAGGATGTTGTTGTAGCCAAAAAAAGTACAACGGCCTGGCTTATGTATGTTAGTTGATATTATTGATCCATATACTCTATAAGTTTTTATATGTCTGTTAGTTCCGTACATTCTTGGTTGATTGACTCATTGTTTGAATCTTGATACATCGCTTGTGTACATATCTAAATGGGAGTACACATTATGCTGTGTGTGACATTTGAGTTGCACATGAAGTGTTCCAAATCTTTGAATTCACCTTAAACTGGATTCTAGTTTCTAAATTTGAGTATCGGCATTTGTAAACCATATTCATATATGACAGTGGAATACATCTTTGACGTCCTTTTGAAGATATATAAAAACACATAGAATGATTTATAAAGATTCGTATAGGAATACAAAATGGATTCGAATTTAGTTGCCATGGTAAACGTGGATGCTTATTGTACCAAAATTCAAAAGAAACAGCAAAATGTCCACTCCCACATCGGCTGCCCGAAGCCAAGTGTTTGGGAGATGGAAATTACTGTCTACCCATTACACGGACAATCCATCGGCCCGATTTCCACTGCTCTAAATAGGGGTAGGTTAGTAACTTCAATTAGACGTGACACAACCGCCTCTGAGCCCATTCCGACACGGTGGGCGTCAAACATGGGCGACAAAACTAATTTGATTCAAGCTCGTCCAAAAGACCTCAGTTTCTCCCTCCATTCCCCATTCATACACCGTGGGCGCCAACCGTGGGCGGCAAAACGAACTCTCCTCGTCCGAAATAGATGTAGTAGGGGCAGATGTGTAACTTCCATCAGACGTGACACAACCGCCCTACCTGTCAGCCCCGTTCATACACCGTGGGCGCCAACCGTGGGCGGCAAAACACCCTCTCCTCGCCCGAAATAGTTACCGGCAAATATTTGGGAGATGCGAGATTACCGTCCTATCCCCAACCGACGAGACGTCCAAATTTGAAACGTGGGATAAGTTCATAACTTTCCCATATTTCAGACAGGCGCGTCCCAAAAACATGGTTCCCCGTACCTCTCCCTCCATTTTACCATTCATACACCGTCCGCGCTAGAACACCCCATTCCCACACCAGCCTCCATCCGCCACCCCATCCATCGCCGCTGTCCTCCACCACATCCATCGCCACTGTCCTCCACCATGCCGGAGCGCCTACCAAGACCGCGTCGTCCACTGCTAGAGATGGATGTTTCTCATCCACGGCGACGGACCAATAGCCTTGCATCGCGTCCTCTCACTTCATCAGCGTCGTCGTCCTCTTTGCCGGGGCCGCTCACACGACCTTCTCTTCCACCACAACAGGACTTATCCCCCGATGCACCCGTCTACCGTCGCAGATCTGCTTCAACGCCATCGACAGCCATCGCACCCCCGATGCCTACACGACGCCGCAAGAGAGGTGGTACTTCATATCTCCTCAAATTTTTGATCTCAACCAGAAAATAGATCTTAACTTGGTTACTCTACTTTCTTTTCAGCTCTTAGAATTTAGTTCTTAGTTTGAAGTAAACAATGGATGCTAAATATCATTTCTTCGGTTTGCAGCTTTAAATCTGCCATGGCACAGCCATAATACGGTTTAATTGATCATGCTTAGGGTTTAATTGATCATGTTGGTTCCGTGGTGGTTTCTTTAATAGAAATCAGAGAGGAAACCCTCTTTTGCTAAAAAAATATATGCTTAGAGTTTCCCCCTTTTATGATCATTATACGATCAGAATACGTGCTTCGTGTCATAATAACACTGCTCCACCCATCAAGCTAAACAAGCTTAGTTGTTCAAATACAAATCTGATATTATTAAAACAGAGTTGTTTAACTGGTCAGCTAAATGTTCCTAAATTAGTTTCGAAAATGCATGTTCGCCGCTCGGGTGTGTATCTCTGTGTGTGGTCTGGTCAGCACGGTTGGGGAGGTGAACTTTGCATATGCAAGGGTTTATAGGGAGACACTCTCCGAGTTGAAACCGCAATGCATTCCATAGATAATCTGACTACTTTTTATGTTTTCATGAATCTCAGATTCTGAACAGCATCATAATGATTATGAGATTGCGCACATGAAAAGAATAAAGCAGAACAATGCCATGGCTGTCAAACTTGGCATTAAGGGACTGAAATCAAGTCTGGATGCAATGCAATGCAAACACTCTCCACCTATAGATTCATGCTCAGAATATGATCCTAACAGTGATTCTGAGCTAGAGGGAGACCTAAGTCAATGTAGCTCCCTAGTGGAGGAGTCAGAGGAAGATGCCCTATCTTATTCACCCATCAAGGTACTTGTTCTAACTTTCCAAGGTTACATTGCTTGCACATATCTTGCAACTGATGATTTGCATTGCTTCTACTTTGTTGAACTGCCATTAGCTTAGTTTACACATCGTGTATGTGAATACGCCCTGCCTATCCATTTTCAGTACATATTCCATCTGTCATCATACCATATTTATCCATTCAAATGTTGTTCTTGTGTATCAGACGTTCAAAAGGAAGAGGGCGATTGCTGATCGTAGAGGAGCACAAGCAAAGTATTTGGAAAAGGTAGTGGCACCTGATAAATCAAATAGCCCATTAGGTGTAGTTGCAATATCACCTGACCCACAAAATACCCCAACTCTAGCAGACTCTATCCCTACTACACTGGTCATTTCTGATGTCCCAACTCAGCAGACCCCAACTGCAGCAAACAGTATGATTATGCCAGTTGACATAGCACCAGCTATACGACGCAAAAACCCCATTCCAGCAAAGAGTACACCAAATCCAGTTGCCAAATCCCTTTTCGAACCATAGAGAGCCCCAATTGCAGCAAATAGGACCCCTGTTCCATTTCTTCCCAGTTTAGAAGACGAAGCTTATGTTGTTGTCAGGAACTTTGTGCGCATATTTCCTTCATGGAAAGATTATACCGCAGACACAGAACAATTTCCAGTCTTCCTCCGCATCTTACGCGTAAGTAATGTACTAATGTTATTCATGGTCATTACTGGATATGTTTCTGCTAATAGAAGACACAAGATTTCATTCTTTTAAATAGGCGAGGCGCAAATTGGATTGTGATGACGAGCTTTTCAAGCACTCATTGATGAAGTATCGTTCCTACCTGAGGCAAGCGCACTTCAATGGCAAGCCTCTGAACAAAATTTCTATAAAGTCTCCGGTGCTACATTTATCCGACGGTGAATGGAATAATCTTGTTACACATTGGTCTCGGCTGCAACCTTAATGTCTCACTTGTACGAAAACTGTTAGCAGAAGAACATTCGTTCTCAAGGGACCACAGAATCTCGCAATTATACTGTACACTTCATTGCTCTTGTGAGTACCTCTTGCCCTCTATGACCATACTTACTTTCATAGCTATTTGATTATGTAGCATCACTGCACATGTTAGCCTCGTAATCGTCCATTTGGTGGACATTATAAGATCCGTATGGACTCTTACATAAATTTAGAATCAACCCAATGCTTTTGAAGAGGTTTAGCTCTGTAGTCCTCTTGTAAGGACTAAACGTGGTCTATCACTGTACTTACATTAACAGCTACTCCCTCCGTCCCATAATATAAGAAGGTTTTGTACAGTACACCAGTGTTCAAAACACTCTTGTATTATGGGAAGAGGGATTGGTTCATTTTGTAGAATTCTGCATCTTATCTCCCTCGCCCACCATTTACTAAAAAAGATCAGATCTATATTTAATCTTACCAACAAGTAGAATACACAGACAATGCCAGTGCAGAAGTATAGCCCATTGCTCTTGTCAGTACATTTTGTCCTGTAACGCTTGTACTTCCAGGGATTGGTAGTTGATTATGTAGCATCAATCTGCATCTTATCTTCATTATCCTCTAACCCTTCCAATATTATCATATCTATAATTACTCTCTACAAAATGTAGAGTATAGGTAATGCTTATGAAGAAGATTATGTGCTGAAATTCTTGAGTTATCCTTCCCTTGCCATGGAGAAGGGCATTATAAAGCCGGTGTTAACTGTTAATGTAAGTCAATCTTTCTAAAGCCTTTATCCTCAACTGCTGTTTAATTTTCCCATACTCCCTATCGTTTACTGCTGTTTAGTTTGCTGTTTCTACCAAAATGCATGTTCGTAAGAACTGTAAGTTCTAAGTTTTACTTGTAAAACCAAATTCCTTATTCATACCATGCACATTACTTAATACTCCCTATATGTATGCTTGTTTTTGTGGATCTATAATCCAGTGTGTGGTGAAGCAGCCCACGTTTGCACCTTGTCATCTCCTGTTTTATCTTACTGATGTGGCTGATGATATGAACAACATGCCATGCACACTATCCAAAATAGATACAATGATTTTCTTTGCCCTTCATCTATGCTTGTTATGTTGACATGGTAATCTAGTAGTGTGGTGAAGCTCCCCGCATTATGAACAATGCCAAATTATGCTATTGATATTTTGAACATACTCTTTATTTTGTAATTTGAAATTGGATAGAATTGACAGAAGAGTTATCATCTTTGTTTATACACGTGCAAAACCGGTCATCTCTCTGCTTTGTTTCAGGGTGATATGCCTGATGGCATGCACAACTCTGCTGAAGGCTGTGAGACAAACCCAACATATATTGCAGCAAAGAAGGCAAAACATCTTGAAGATAGCGAGACAACCCCGAAGTCTTGTCTTGATGCAGTGTTCATGTTACTTGAGACTAACAGTCAGACAAGCTCACAGAATTCGTTGTCTGAATCAGTTCGACTTCTTCAGTCCCAAGTTCTAGCAGAAAGGCATTCTGCAACTCAACTTCGACTTGAAGTCCTATCTCTAAGAAAGATTGCGGAGAACACCAATGAGAACCTCATCGCTAAACAGCTACACCTGGAAGCTATGACTGACATGCCAGGCCGGTCTCACAGCCTTGCTCAGCAGCTTGCGCAGCAGTTCCCCCGCAAGGCTAACCTTTCTTGAACTGTCTTGGAAGTGGTCTCGGTTCAGTATTATTTTGTTACGTTGCAATTAATGGTGCCCAGTTTTTGTAATCTGCTTCTTCGTTGCGCTTTATGATCACTGGTGGCGAACTTCGATGCCCAGTGGATGTAATATACCTTAAATCCTTTATTGTGTAGTGTAGGTTTATTCTTAGTTACTATGTCGTAATTTCTTTATTGTATAGAGTAGGTTTGTTCTTAATTCCTACTAGTTACGCAGCAGCCCGAAATGAACCCCGTCCCATGATTGTGTGAATCAAATCACGGGCTTTTAACAGGCCAAAATTGTCTGGGTCCTTGTTTGGCCCAATCAGATATCTGCTGCGAGCAGGCCGGATGCAAACCGGGCCATAGTTAGGCCCAACTATATGACGGGCTTTTAACAGGCCGAAATTAATATAGGGCCGAAATGTTAAACGGGCCCTTAACAGGCGAAAACTAATATCAGGCCGAATTACTAAGTGGGCCTTTAGCAAGTGGGCCCAAAAGCATAGTGTCCAGTTGATGGGTCGAATCTGATATGGGCCATAATTGAGCCCAAAGCCTCTTAAAGGGCCGGACCTGATCTGGGCCGTAATTTGGCCCAGAACATGGTAGGCTTTTAACGGGCCGGATCTCATATGGGCCACTATTAGGCCCAGAGCGTGGCAGGCCATTAATGGACCGGATCAAATATGGGTCGGCATTTGGCCCAAAACATGGTAGCCAGTTAATGGGTCGGCCTACTAGGGTCCTCAAAATCTTGTGGGCCTACAGCTGGGCCGGCCTATTAATGTCGGCGAAATCTTGTGGGCCTTTAGCTGGGCTGGCCCATTATGACCTGCAAGAATCTTGTGGGCCTTTACCTGGGCCGGCCCATTATGGCACACAAAAATCTTGTGGGCCTTTACCTGGGCTGGCCCATTATGGCCCGCAAAATCTTGTGGGCCTTTAGCTGGGCCAGCCCATTATGGTCCGCAAAATCTCATGGGCCTTTAGCTGGCCCAGCCCATTATGGTTCGCAAAATCTTGTGGGCCTTTAGTTGGGCCAGCCCGTTTAAACTTGTTGGGCTGTGCCACGTGTCGACGTATCATAGGCGCCTTCTGTCCAGTGAGTGGATGACATCTGTCCCGACGATGAGCCGACACGTGTTTCCTCTAGCCAATGATGATTTTACACATGGAAAATCTCCATTGGTCGGGGCTGTTGACGGGTTATCGAATCCAAAACCCAACCCGATAGCTTAACAGCGTTCCGTTACGGTGGATGCCACGTGTCGGTCACCCTTGACGAAAGCACTTCTGTGACGCGCAATTTATCGTCATGGAAGTGGACACTTCCGTGATGATAATTTTGGTAATGTCATGGAACACTTCTACGACAGCATAGGTATGACTATCTTGATTCTGTCATAAATTTGTCATGGATGTACATGCATGAAAAAAAAGCGACCTACTGTGACAAACACGTATCATCACGGAAGTGTATTTTTTTGTAGTGTATGGATGTTGACAAGACCCCTGCCGACGAGGAAGCTGACGACGCCGTCACCTCCAAAGCCAGTAAGTCTACCCGATTCGAATTTGCCAGATTGACTGGATGGTTTGTCAGTTATCCTTATGGCTTTCTTTGTTTATTGCAGTTCCACGAGACGTTGTTGTGCTCCCGGATGATGAAGAAGAAGTACCGCTGAGAGGTAGGAGGAGGAAGGACAAGGAACCAGGCGGGAAGGCACCTGAAGTCCAGGTTCCCCAGTCGATTGTGACGCCTGGGACGACGGTCGAGCGATCGACTGATCTGGCTCGAACCAACGTCACCTTCGTTGTTCTGTTGTCGATTGATTGCCCCTCAGGATCAGCTGCTCAGACTCCTGCTGCGCCGATACAACTCCATGCTTCAGATCCGGCGACTGCTTCGATTGCTCTACCTTCATCACTTTTTACTGCATATCAAACTCCGGACGATCCACCGGCTGCTGCCAAGCAAGCTCTTCTTCAGCTGAATCTTGTGATGGGGCAGATGAAGGTGGTGCATGAGGCCAGTCAGGTGGCCTTCAACGCCGGAGCTGCTATGCAAGCCAACGTCTAGGTTAGTTGATTTTTCAATCGACCGTATTTCTTGTCTGATCACCCACTGGGGTGTGGCTGTTCTAAAATTGTATGTCTCTTTGTGTCGATTCAAACTAAATCATTGCACTAGTGGGGGCACGCTGAGTGCACCCACTGGGTGTAGTCCCCGAGACCATAGTTGATTGCGGGCAGTCGACTGTGGTCTGAGAATAGGAACTGTTTTTTTTTTCAACTCGAGCTGGGCAGGCCACGCCAAGTGGAACCAAAACCAGTGGGGGCACGCTGAGTGCACCCACTGGGTGTAGTCCCCGAGACCATAGTTGACTGCGGGCAGTCAACTGTGGTCTTTGAATAAGAACATGTCTCTCTTCTCTTTGTTTTGTACAAAATCAGTGGGGGCACGCTAAGTGCACCCACTGGGTGTAGTCCCCGAGACTGCCATTGGATGTTTGATTCGGTGGTAGTATTAGAGTAGCTATCCCTGTGATGTATTTTTATCTCTGACGACTAATATGGCTGTAAATGCAGAAATCTTGTGATCTTGGGGCTCAGCTTACTGCGATGAACAAATAGCAAATCAACCTCAACCTTGACCTGGAATTGGCCAAGAAGAATCTCAAGACCGCCCGTGATGAAGTAGCTGCCATGTGAGGTAACCAATCGCCAACTGTATATCCCACTGCTGGCACTTTTCCCTTCCATTTTTTTAAACCGAGTGACTCCACTCGAGAAGATGTATGTAGTGAAAACCGCCAACTCCAAGCCCGTCTAAAGAATGTTATTTCTTTAGAGAAAATGAAGCAGGCTTTGGAGAAGAAGGATCTGGATCTTGCTGCAGCACAGAAGGAGGCGCGCGAGAAAACAGCGCTTGCTGACAAGAAGCTTGCTTCAGTCGGCAAGTTAGAAGAAGAAAACTCCAAGCTGAAGACTGTTGTTTCTGACGCCAATCGGGAGGTCAAGCAACTAAAGAAGGACAAGGAGAAATTGACCGATGAACTTGGAAGTCTCAAGGCCAAGAATGGCGAGCTAGAGTCTTATCTGGGCCAGCTTGCTACAAAGCTGGTCTTGAAACTTGAAGGTATTGATTAATCTGTCTTATTTCTGTCGACTGACAAGTCTAATTGTACCGTCGACTCATCATTCACTCGACTGTGCAGAATTTTGCCAAGACTTTGAAGCAGAAACTGGGTGAGTCGAGACGGGTCTTGATCCCATCAACTGTCCAGTCAAGGATGATGTTGCGATGAACATGTTGCGGTTGGAATCTCGTATGGACATCGCGGTTGCTTATCTGGCCCGCCTGAAAGCTGCGATGACTCGGGTTGATGCTGAACTTTGGCCTCAGGTGGAACTGTCTCAAGATCTCGAGTCCCTGATGGCTCGACTAAATCAAATCCCCGAGCGCGTGCAAGAATGGAAGAAGTCATCCGCTTGTTGTGGTGCTGACGTCGCCCTGTCTGGTCCGAGTGCACTGCAAGGATGTCAAAGAAGACAAGCTGGCGGAGCTCAAGGTTGCTAACACGAAGAGGCACACTTTCCAGTCTTTCATGGACACCTTCCTTGACGCCGCCACTCGCATTGCAGACAGCATTGACCTTGAAAGTTTCTGCCACCCAGCCAGTCCTTCTCCTGATGCGTGACCGAAAAACATTATGCTTCACCTTTATTTGCCTCGGAATGCCGAGTGATTATGTAACCGTTAAACTTCTTCAGGCTTGATGGTCGAATACTTTTGATCCGTCATCCGGAACTTTTAGGATTTATCTGAACTTGGTTTATTTCTGAATATGCTTGCATTTGCCTTTGAGTAGACTTTGTTCTTCACTCGGAATAATCATTGTGCTTGAGATGCAGCTCTGAGGTGATGACTCCAGTCGACCTGCGCTTCATCGTCCTTGTGGATAGGGATGGAGCGCACGTGGTATTTGTGGTGTAGCTCTAAAGCAGAAGGTTGCAGTCGACCTGCACCTCGTCGTCCTTGCGGATCGGGATGGAGCACACGTTGTACTTGTGGCGTAGCTCTGAAGGAGAAGGTTGCAGTCGACTTGCACCTCGTCGTCCTTGCGGATCGGGATGGAGCGCACGTTGTACTTGTGGCGTAGCTCCAAAGGAGAAGGTTGCAGTCGACCTGCACCTCGTCGTCCTTGCGAATCGGGATGGAGCGCACGTTGGACTTGTGGCATAGCTCCGAAGGAGAAGGTTGCAGTCGACCTGCACCTCGTCGTCCTTGCGGATCAGGATGGAGCGCACCTTGTACTTGTGGCGTAGCTCCGAAGGAGAAGGTTGCAGTCGACCTGCACCTCGTCGTCCTTGCGGATCGGGATGGAGCGCATGTTGTACTTGTGGCATAGCTCCAAAGGAGAAGGTTGCAGTCGACCGGCACCTTGTCGTCCTTGCGGATCGGGATGGAGCGCATGTTGTACTTGTGGCGTAGCTCCGAAGGAGAAGGTTGCAGTCGACCTGCACCTCGTCGTCCTTGCGGATCGGGATGTGTTCAAACTTAGGCGAGTACTCGACTGCAGCTAAGCCCCCGAGTGGGAGGGTTGCTCTCCACTCGGTAGGATTTTTCAAACTTAGGCGAGTACTGGACTTCAGCTAAGCATCCGAGTGGGAGGGTTGCTTTCCACTCGGTAGGATTTTTCAAACTTAGGCAAGTACTGGACTGCAGCTAAGCCTTCGAGTGGGAGGGTTGCTCTCGACTCGGTAGGGATTTTCAAACTTAGGCGAGTACTGGACTTAAGGTAAGCCTACGAGTGGGAGGGTTGCTCTCCACTTGGTAGGATTTTTCAAACTTAGGCGAGAACTGGACTACAGCTAAGCCCCCGAGTGGGAGGGTTGCTCTCCACTCGGTAGGATTTTTCAAACTTAGGCGAGTACTGATACGTCTCCAACGTATCTATAATCTTTGATTGCTCCATGCTATATTATCTACTATTTTAGTCAATATTGGGCTTTATTATCCATTTTTATGTTATTTTTGGGTCTAACCTATTAACTGGAGGCCCAGCCTAGATTTGTTGTTTTATGCCTGTTTCGGTGTTTCGAGGAAAAGGAATATCAGACGGAGTCAAAACGGAACGAAATCAACTGGAGAAGTTATTTTTGGAAGGAAACCTACCTGATAGACTTGGACTCTACGTCAGAAGATACGGGAGCTGCTCACGAGGGTGGGGGGCACGCCCCCTGCCTCGTGGGGCCCCCGCAGCTCCACCGACGTACCCCTTGCACCCATATATACCTACGTATCCTAAAACTTCTAGAACAGAGATTAGATCTGGAGTTCCGCTGCCGCAAGCCTCTGTAGCCACCAAAAACCAATCGGGACCCTGTTTCGGCACCCTACCGGAGGGGGGACCCTCCCCGGTGGCCATCTTCATCATCCCGGCGCTCTCCATGATGAGGAGGGAGTAGTTCACCCTCGGGGCTGAGGGTATGTACTAGTAGCTATGTGTTTGATCTCTCTCTCTCTCTCTCTCTCGTGTTCTTGATTTGGCACGATCTTGATGCATCGCGAGCTTTGCTATTATAGTTGGATATTATGTTTCTTCTCCCCCTCTACTCCCTTATAATGGATTGAGTTTCCCCTTTGAAGTTTTCATATCGGATTGAGTCTTTAAAGATTTGAGAACACTTGATGTATGTCTTGACGTGCGTATCTGTGGTGACAATGGGGTATCGCGTGCCACTTGATGTATGTTTTGGTGATCAACTTGCGGGTTCCGCCCATGAACCTATGCATAGGGGTTGGCACACGTTTTCGTCGTGATTCTCCCGTAGAAACTTTGGGCACTCTTTGAGGTTCTATGTGTTGGTTGAATAGATGAATCTGAGATTGTGTGATGCATATCGTATAATCATACCCACGAATACTTGAGGTGACATTGGAGTATCTAGGTGACATTAGGGTTTTGGTTGATTTGTGTCATAAGGTGTTATTCTAGTACGAACTCTAGGGTTGTTTGTTACACTTATAGGAATAGCCCATTGGATTGATTGGAAAGAATAACTTTGAGGTGGTTTCGTACCCTACCATAATCTCTTCGTTTGTTTTCCGCTATTAGTGACTTTGGAATGACTCTTTGTAGCATGTTGAGGGATAGTTATATGATCCAATTATGTTATTATTGTTGAGAGAACTTGCACTAGTGAAAGTATGAACCCTAGGCCTTGTTTCCTAGCATTGCAATACCGTTTACGCTCACTTTTACCACTTGTTACCTTGCTGTTTTTATATTTTCAGTTTACAAAAACCTATATCTACCATCTATATTGCACTTGTATCACCATCTCTTCGCTGAACTAGTGCACCTATACAATTTACCATTGTATTGGGTGTGTTGGGGACACAAGAGACTCTTTGTTATTTGGTTGCAGGGTTTCTTGAGAGAGACCATCTTCATCCTACGCCTCCCACGGATTGATAAACCTTAGGTCATCCACTTGAGGGAAATTTGCTACTGTCCTACAAACCTCTGCACTTGGAGGCCCAACAACGTCTACAAGGAGAAGGTTGCATAGTAGACATCAAGCTCTTTTCTGGCGCCGTTGCCGGGAAGGCTAGGTAAGTGAAGGTATATCTTTAGATCTTGCAATCGAATCTTTTTGTTTATTGTTTTAGCACTAGTCTAGTTTATAAAACAAAACTACAAAAAAATGGAATTGAGTTTACCTCTTACGCTTCATCTTTTTAATATCTTTCGTGAGTATGATGGAAAGGAAAATTGTGCCAAAGTGTTAGAAGAAGAATGCATTAAAATGCTTGGCACTAAATCTTTGAATGATGAGCATGATTGCAATGTTGTTAGTATGAACCCCTTGAATATCCATAGTACTAATGATGATTGCACTAGTTATGATGAAAATGTCTCCTATAAACATGTCAATTTTTGTGGAGTAAATTGGGTTTGCAAGGACACACCAAATAGGGAAGATAGATATTGCAAGAGGCATAAGTACTTAGAAACCAAATTGTTGCAGGAAAGGCTAGAAGTTAGTGCTGAAAATTTAAGATATATTAGCCATACTTGTGAACTTTGCAATGAACATGGTCATTTAAATATCAATTGCAAACTATTTCATGATCGAATCATGTCCAAAAATTGTGATGACTTGATTTCCCTTGCGCATTATAATGAACTAAGTTTGCTTTTGGGTTATGAAGAATTGAAACGTCAAACCAAGCATATTCCAGAATATAACCTTAAGAAATTCCTCGATATCAATCTAGAAGAAATTTATATGTATTATGCGGCGAATTGCATTGAAAATCCTTATATTGCCAATTACATAAAGAAAAGAAAACAAATAGAGGATGAAGAGAATGCTAATGAAAGGGAAGAGACTTCCCAATATCCTCCTATTATTTCTTATGATGAATCAGGTAACGAGGAGGAGCCTTCTATTCAACCAATCTCATTAATAAGGAGCTCCAAAAAGAGGATTGAACCTACACATTATGTGAAGAATAAGAAAAGAAAAAGGAAGAGAGGTAAAAAGGTATCCCTCCCAAATAATGTTGCTCCTATTATTGTTGTGCCTCATGAAAATGAGTCAAAAATAATTGTGGAAGATGAAGCACTTGATGATGATCTCGTTATGCCTATTGCTTGTTGTGATGATTATGATTGGGAAGATAATGATACTTCTTATGATCTTGAAAATCTTTTTGGCACTTGTTTGGAAGAATATGATAATAATGTTTGCTATACAATTGGTGTTATCCATACTATTAATGATGAGAGTGATTATGCTTATGATACGAAAAGGCCCAAGCTTGGGGAAGCTATGTTTGATGAGGATGACATATTTGAGAATATATTTGTTGCAATTAATGTTTGTCCCAAGCTTGGGGATGCTATGTTTAATAATGATGATATTTTTAGCCTCTCAAGTTTTGATATGCAAAGTAGTTATGATGATAGCATACCTTCTAATTATGATGATTATATTGATGAAAGTGGGTTTGGAAGAGTGTCAACTTTAGGAAGTAGTGATCCCACAATATTGGAGGATGTTGAATCTTATAATATTTATGAAAGTGGATTTGGAGAGGTCATGACTTTATTTAGTGATGTATCCACTATTTCGGAAGAGGTTTAAATTGATTATGATGAGAACAAAGTTGCTACTTGTGATGATTATTGTGATAAAACTTATGCTATAAAGAGTAGTGATGATTATATTTATAAAACTTGTCATGATTATGAGTTCCCCTTCTCTGAACATTACTCCTTTAATGTGGAAACAATTTATAGTGTTCAAGTCTCTTATGATGCTCCCACTATTATTCATGAGAAGAATTTTGCTTATGTGGAGAGTAGTAAATTTTCTATGCTAGTAGATCATGAAAAGAATGTTTTAGGTGTTGGTTATATGATTGAATTCATTCATTATGCTACTAAAAATTATTATGAGGTAGGAATGTATGCTTGTAGGAATTGCAATAATATCAAGTTTCCTCTCTATGTGCTTAAGGTTTTGAAGTTATGCTTGTTTTACCTTCCTATGCAAGATGATTCTTGTTCCCATAAGTTATTTGCTCACAAAATCCCTATGCATAGGAAGTGGGTTAGACTTAAATGTGCTAGTCATATTATTCATGATGCTCTCTTTATGTTTCAACTCCTATCTTTTATGTGAGCATCATTGAAATCATCATGCCTAGCTAGGGGCGTTAAACGATAGCGCTTGTTGGGAGGCAACCCAATTTTATTTTTAGTTTTTTTTTTGAGTTTTTCTTATTGTATGGAATAAATAACCCATCTACCCTCTGTTTGGATGTGGTTTTGTGTTTTAATTAGTGTTTGTGCCAAGCTAGACCTAATGGATCTTCGATGATAGTTATTTGATCTTGCTGTAATTTCTAGAAACTTTGCACTTAGTGCCCGAATTATTAAAAATCACCAGAACGTGATAAAATTCTGATTACAATTGCTGCTGATCAATAAACAAATTTTCTAGGCTGTCTAATTTTGGTACAATTTTTTGGGTTCCAGAAGTTTGCGTTAGTTACAGATTACTACAGACTGTTCTGTTTTTGACAGATTCTGTTTTTCGTGTGTTGTTTGCTTATTTTGATGAATCTATGGTTAGTACAATAGTTTATAATCCATAGAGAAGTTGGAATACAGTGGGTTTAACACCAATATAAATAAAGAATGAGTTCATTACAGTACCTTGAAGTGGTGTTTTGTTTTCTTTTGCTAACGGAGCTCACAAGTTTTCTGTTAAGTTTTGTGTTGTGAAGTTTTCAAGTTTTGGGTAAAGATTCGATGGACTACGGAATAAGGAGTGGCAAGTGCCTAAGCTTGGGGATGCCCAAGGCACACCAAGGTAATATTCAAGGATAACCAAGCGTCTAAGCTTGGGGATGCCCCGGAAGGCATCCCCTCTTTCGTCTTCGTTCATCGGTAACTTTACTTGGAGCTATATTTTTATTCACCACATGATATCTGTTTTGATTGGAGCGTCATTTTATTTTCTTTAGCCTTGCTTGATGTTTGAATAAAGTATCAAGATCTTAAATCCTTAAATGTTAGAGAGTCTTCACATAGTTGCATAATTATTCAACTACTCATTGATCTTCACTTATATCTTTCAGAGTAGTTTGTTGTTTGCTCTAGTGCTTCACTTATATCTTTTAGAGCACGTTGGTAGTTTTATTTTGAAGAAATAGATGAACTCTCATGCTTCACTTATATTATTTTGAGAGTCTTAAATATCATGGTAATTTGCTTAAAATCCTCATATGCTACGCATAAAAGATTTGTAAGAATTCTTATGAGTGTGTTGAATACTAAAAGAAGTTTGATGATTGATGATTGTTTTGAGATATGGAGGTAGTGATATCAAAGTTGTGCTAGTTGAGTAGTTGTGAATTTGAGAAATGCTTGCGTTGAAGTTTGCAAGTCCCGTAGCATGTACTTATGGTAAACGTTATGTAAAAAATTTGAAACATGAGGTGTTATTTGATTGTCCTCCTTATGAGTGGCGGTCGGGGACGAGCGATGGTCTTTTCCTACCAATCTATCCCCCTAGGAGCATGCGCGTAGTGCTTTGGTTTTTGATGGCTTGTAGATTTTTGCAATAAGTATACGAGTTCTTTATGACTAATGTTGAGTCCATGGATTATACGCAATCTCACCCTTCCATCATTGCTAGCCTCTACGGTACCGTGCATTGCCCTTTCTCACATTGAGAGTTGGTGCAAACTTCGCCGGTGCATCCAAACCCCGTGATATGATACGCTCTTTCACACATAAACCTCCCTATATCTTCCTCAAAACAGCCACCATACCTACCTATTATGGCATTTCCATAGCCATTATGAGATATATTGCCATGCAACTTTCCACCATTCCGTTCTTCATGACACATCCATCATTGTCATATTTCTTAGCATGATCATGTAGTTGACATAGTATTCGTGGCAAAGCCACCGTTCATAATTCTTTCATACATGTCACTCTTGATTCATTGCATATCCCGGTACACCACCGGAGGCATTCATATAGAGTCATACTTTGTTCTAGTATCGAGTTGTAATCATTGAGTTGTAAATAAATAGAAGTGTGATGATCATCATTCAATAGAGCATTGTCCACAAAAAAAGAGAAAGAGCAAAGAAAAAAAAACAAGGCCCAAAAAATAAGGGACAATGCTACTATCCTTTTTTTCACACTTGTGCTTCAAAGTAGCACCATAATCTTCATGATAGAGAGTCTCTTGTTTTGTCACTTTCATATACTAGTGGGAACTTTTCATTATAGAACTTGGCTTGTATATTCCAACGATGGGCCTCCTCAAATGCCCTAGGTCTTCGTGAGCAAGCAAGTTGGATGCACACCCACTTAGTTTATTTTGTTGAGCTTTCATACATTTATAGCTCTAGTGCATCTGTTGCATGGCAATCCCTACTCCCCGCATTAACATCAATCGATGCGCCTCTCCATAGCCCGTTGATTATCCTCGTTGATGTGAGACTTTCTCTTTTTTTGTCTTCTCCACATAACCCCTATCATCATATTCTATTCCACCCATAGTGCTATATCCATGGCCTGCGCACATGTATTGCGTGAAGGTTTATGAGTTTGAGATTATTAAAGTGTGAAACAACTGCTTGGCTTGTCATCGAGGTTGTGCATGATGAGAGCATTCTTGTGTGACAAAAATGGAGCATGACTAGACTATATGATTTTTTAGGGATGAACTTTGTTTGGCCATGTTATTTTGATAAGTCATAATTGCTTTGTTAGTATGCTTGAAGTATTATTATTTTTATGTCAATATGAACTTTTGTCTTGAATCTTTTGGATTTGAATATTTATATCACAAGTAAGAGGAATTATATTGAAATTATGCCAACTAGCATTCCACATCAAAAATTATCCTTTTTATCATTTACCTACTCGAGGACGAGCAGGAATTAAGCTTGGGGATGCTTGATACGTCTCCAACGTATCTATAATTTTTGATTGCTCCATGCTATATTATCTACTGTTTTAGGCAATATTGGGCTTTATTATCCACTTTTATATTATTTTTGGGACTAACCTATTAACCAGAGGCCCAGCCCAGATTTGTTGTTTTATGCCTATTTCAGTGTTTCGAGGAAAAGGAATATCAGACGGAGTCAAAACGGAACGAAATCAACTAGAGAAGTTATTTTTGGAAGGAAACCTACCTGATAGACTTGGACTCTATGTCAGAAGATACGGGAGCTGCTCACGAGGGTGGGGGCGCGCCCCCTGCCTCGTGGGGCCCCCGCAGCTCCACCGACGTACCCCTTGCACCCATATATACCTACGTATCCTAAAACTTCCAGAACAAAGATTAGATCTGGAGTTCCGCCGCCGCAAGCCTCTGTAGCCACCAAAAACCAATCGGGACCCTGTTCCGGCACCCTGCCGGAGGGGGGGACCCTCCCCGGTGGCCATCTTCATCATCCCGGCGCTCTCCATGACGAGGAGGGAGTAGTTCACCCTCGGGGCTGAGGGTATGTACTAGTAGCTATGTGTTTGATCTCCCTCTCTCTCGTGTTCTTGATTTGGCACGATCTTGATGTATCGCGAGCTTTGCTATTATAGTTGGATCTTATGTTTCTTCTCCCCCTCTAGTCCCTTGTAATGGATTGAGTTTCCCCTTTGAAGTTTTCTTATCGGATTGAGTCTTTAAAGATTTGAGAACACTTGATGTATGTCTTGCCATGCGTATATGTGGTGACAATGGGGTATCGCGTGCCATTGATGTATGTTTTGGTGATCAACTTGCAGGTTCCGCCCATGAACCTATGCATAGGGGTTGGCACATGTTTTCATCGTGATTCTCCGGTAGAAACTTTGGGCACTCTTTGAGGTTCTATGTGTTGGTTGAATAGATGAATCTGAGATTATGTGATGCATATCGTATAATCATACCCACGGATACTTGAGGTGACGTTGGAGTATCGAGGTGACATTAGGGTTTTGGTTGATTTGTGTCTTAAGGTGTTATTCTAGTACGAAATCTAGGGCTGTTTGTGACACTTATAGGAATAGCCCATTGGATTGATTGGAAAGAATAACTTTGAGGTGGTTTCGTACCCTACCATAATCTCTTCGTTTGTTTTCCGCTATTTGTGACTTTGGAGTGACTCTTTGTTGCATGTTGAGGGATAGTTATATGATCCAATTATGTTATTATTGTTGAGAGAACTTGCACTAGTGAAAGTATGAACCCTAGGCCTTGTTTCCTAGCATAGCAATATCGTTTACGCTGACTTTTACCACTTGTTGCCTTGTTGTTTTTATATTTTCAGTTTACAAAAACCTATATCTACCATCCATATTGCACGTGTATCACCATCTCTTCGCCGAACTAGTGCACCTATACAATTTACCATTGTATTGGGTGTGTTGGGGACACAAGAGACTCTTTGTTATTTGGTTGCAGGGTTGCTTGAGAGAGACCATCTTCAACCTACGCCTCCCACGGATTGATAAACCTTAGGTCATCCACTTGAGGGAAATTTGCTACTGTCCTACAAACCTCTGCACTTGGAGGCCCAACAACGTCTACAAGGAGAAGGTTGCATAGTAGACATCAAGTACTGGACTGCAGCTAAGCCCCCGAGTGGGAGGGTTGCTCTCCACTCGGTAGGATTTTTCAAACTTAGGCGAGTACTGGACTGCGGCTAAGCCCCCGAGTGGGAGGGTTGCTCTCCACTCGGTAGGATTTTTCAAACTTAGGCGAGTACCGGACTGCAGCTAAGTCTCCGAGTGGGAGGGTTGCTCTCCACTCGGTAGGATTTACAAAACTTAGGCGAGTACTGGACTGCAGCTAAGCCCCCGAGTGGGAGGGTTGCTCTCCACTCGGTAGGATTTTTCAAACTTAGGCGAGTACTAGACTACAGCTAAGCCCCCGAGTGAGAGGCTTGCTCACCTCTCGGTAGGATTTTTTTCAAACTTAGGCGAGTACTGGACTGCAGCTAAGCCCCCGAGTGGGAGGGTTGCTCTCCATTCGGTAGGATTTTTCAAACTTAGGCGAGTACTGGACTGCAGCTAAGCCCCCAAGTGAGAGGCTTGCTCACCACTCGGTAGGATTTATCGAACTTAGGCGAAACGGATTCGCGGCTAAGTCACCCACTGGGGGATTTCAAACGGAAACAAAAGCAACATCGATCGTTTAGAAAGATTATAAAGCTCTTGTCTTTGATAAATAAACTACAAAGGTATTTCTTATTACATCTCATCCGAGTGAGTACTGAAGTATAAAAGGGGCAGAGCAGCTCCGCATTCCAAGCTCGTGGCTCGTCTTTCTGATGCTCGACATTGTAAAGATGGTATGCTCCATTGTGGAGGACTCTAGTGATAATGAAGGGGCCTTCCCAAGCAGGGGCGAGCTTGTGTGGCTTCTGTTGATCCACTCGAAGAACCAAGTCTTCCTCTTGAAAGGCTCGACTCCTCACGTTTCTGGCGTGGAATCGACGCAAGTCTTGCTGATAAATGGTCGACCGGATCAAGTCCATCTCTCTTTCCTCCTCTAAGAGATCGACTGAATCCTGCTGGGCCTGTTCTGCTTCCTCTTCAGAGAAGAGCTCGACTCGGGGTGCGTTGTGGAGCAGGTCACTTGGCAGAACAGCTTCAACTCCATAGACCAAAAAGAAAGGAGTTCGTCCAGTCGACCGATTGGGAGTTGTCCTCAAACCCCAAAGAACTGATGGAAGTTCACCGACCCAGGCGCCTGCTGCGTGTTTGAGATCATGCATCAGTCGGGGTTTCAGTCCCTTGAGAAATAGGCCGTTTGCTCTTTCTGCTTGTCCATTCGACTGCGGGTGAGCGACTGAAGCATAGTCGACTCGTGTGCCTTGAGAAGCGCAGAAAGCTCTGAATTCATCAGAATCGAAGTTCGACCCGTTGTCAGTGATGATGTTGTGCGGAACTCCATATATGAATGTCAATTCCCTAATGAAACTGACAGCGGTGTTGGCTTCAAGATTCTTGATAGGTTTAGCTTCAATCCATTTGGTAAACTTGTCGACTGCTACAAGCACATGAAAGAAGCCGCTCCTACCAGTTCTCAGTGGTCCAACCATATCCAATCCCCAAACATCAAAGGGCCAGACGAGGGGAATGGTCTTCAGGGCTGACGCTGGCTTGTGAGGCATGTCAGAGTAAAACTGGCAGCCTTCACATCTGTCGACTATATCTTTCGCCATTTCATTTGCTCGTGGCCAATAAAATCCGGCTCGGTATGCTTTAGCCACAATGGCCCGAGAGGACGCATGGTGACCACAGGTCCCCGAGTGGATGTCGTTGAGGATCATTCAACCTTCTTCTGGCGTTATGCATTTTTGACTGACCCCAGTCGCGCTTTCCCTGAACAGTTGTCCTCTTATCACAGTAAAGGCTTTGGATCGACAGACGATCTGCCAAGACTCTTCTTCATCCTCTGGGAGTTCCTTCCTAAGGATGTACGCGATGTAAGGCACTGTCCAGTCAGGAGTGACGACCAGAACCTCCATGACTAGGTCGACCACGGCTGGAACCTCGACTTCTGTCGGATCTGTGGTGCTCTTAGGCTGCGGGGGTCCTTCAGTGAAAGGATCTTCCTGAACTAAGGGTGTGTGAATGCGTTCCAAAAATACATTGCTGGGGATGGCTTCTCTCTTGGAACCTATCTTTGCCAAATCATCGGCTGCTTGATTTTTCAGTCGGGTATATGATGGAGCTCTAACCCCTCAAACTTCTTTTCCAACTTCCTCACCGCATTGCAGTAACCAGTCATAGCTGGGCTTCTAACGTCCCACTCCTTCATCGCTTGATTGACCATCAAAGCTGAGTCGCCGTAAACCATGAGGCGACGGACGCCGAGTGAAATGGCCATACATAACCCATATAAGAGTGCTTCATATTCTGCTTCGTTATCGGAGGAATCAAAGTGAATCTGGAGGACATATCTGAGCTTGTCTTCTCGGGGGGATATCAGTACCACCCCAGCACCAGAACCATTCAGCAACTTGGAACCATCAAAGAACATGGTCCAGTGCTCCGAGTGAACTTGAGTCGGTAGTTGCTGTTCAATCCACTCGGCGAGGAAATCTGTTATTGTCTAGGACTTGATAGCTTTCTTTGCCTCAAACTTGATATCTAAGGGAAGGAGTTCGATCGCCCACTTTGCCACTCGACCAGTTGCATCTCTGTTGTGCAGAATCTCCAACAATTGGGCGTCGCTGACGACTGTAATAGAGTGATCAGAGAAATAGTGTGCAACCTTCTTCGTGGTCATGTAAATCCCATAAACAAGCTTCTGATAGTGTGCATATCTCTGCTTTGATGGAGTCAGAACTTCAGAAACATAATAAACCAGGCGCTGAACTTTATAGGCTTTTCCCTCTTCTTCCTGCTCGACCGTAAGTACTGTACTGACGACTTGTCCAGTGGCTGCAATATAAAGCAGTAAAGGCTCTTTGCTGATTAGGGCAGCAAGCACCGGCTGGGTGGAAAGCAGGGCTTTTAGCTCTGCAAATGCTGCATCAGCTTCAGGAGTCCACTCGAACTTATCTGACTTTTTCATCAGTCGGTAGAGAGGCAGTGCCTTCTCACCGAGCCGAGAAATGAATCGACTTAGGGCGGCCAAACAACCAGTAAGCTTCTAGACATCATGCACACGCACAGGGCGTTTCATCCGGAGTATGGCACCAACTTTTTCAGGGTTAGCGTCGATCCCTCGTTCGAAAACGAGAAAACAGAGCAATTTTCCTCCTGGGACTCCGAACGTGCACTTTGATGGATTAAGCTTGATATCATACCTCCTGAGATTGGCAAAGGTTTCAGCAAGTTCAGCCAGTAGGTCGGAACCTTTACGTGACTTGACCACAATGTCATCCATGTATGCTTCCACATTCCGACTGATTTGAGTGAGTAAACACTTCTGAATCATCCGCATGAATGTGGCTCCAGCATTCTTCAGGCCGAATGGCATAGTGACATAACAAAAGCACCCGAATGGGGTGATGAAAGCTGTTTTAATCACATCAGGTCCATACAGACGAATCTGATGATACCCGGAATAAGCGTCCAAAAAGGACAGACGCTCGCACCCCGCAGTCAAGTCAACTATTTGATCGATGCGAGGGAGAGGGAAGTGATCCTTCGGGCAGGCCCGATTGATATGCTTGAAGTCAATGCACATGCGAAGTGAGTCATCCTTCTTAGGGACCATGACAACATTAGCTAACCACTCAGAGTGGTAAATCTCTCGAATAAACTCAGCTGCCAGGAGCCGAGCCACTTCTTCACCGATTGCCTTTCTCTTCTATACGGCGGACCGTCGAAGATGTTCTTTGACCAGTTTCACTTTTGGGTCGACTCACAAACGATGCTCAGCCAGTCCCCTGGAAACACCTGGCATGTCAGAGGGTTTCCATGCAAAGATGTCCCAGTTCTCATGGAGGAACTGGGTGAGCGCTTCTTCCTATTTGGAGTCGAGTGTTGTTGAAATGTGGGTCGGAGCAGCATTGGGATCAGTCGGGTGAATATGAATCGGTTTCGTTTCACCGGACGACTGAAATGCTGAGTCCGTTGTAGGCTTCTTAGCTCGCAGCAAATCACACGGATTTGCATTTTTCTGATGCTCCTGCAATTCCACTAATGCCATTTGCGCATTGGCGATCTTCGAGCCCTTCTGGAAGCACTCTTCTGCCTTCTTTCTATTGCCAGTGATAGTGATCACACCCTTAGGACCAGGCATCTTTAGTTTGAGGTACACATAGCATGGTCGAGCCATAAAACGTGCATAAGCTGGCCTGCCCAGAATAGCGTGATAAGCACTCTGGAAATCCACAACTTCAAATGTCAACTTCTCTTTGCGGTAATTATTAGAATCACCAAAAACTACGTCAAGAGCAGTCTGACCGAGTGATTCAGCCTTCTTGCCTGGAATGACCCCATGGAAACTCATATTGCTTTCACTGAGTCTGGACATCGGAACGCCCATCCCTTTCAGCGTCTCTGCATACAGAATATTCAGGCCACTGCCACCATCCATCAGAACTTTAGTCAGTCCAGTGCCCTCGACGACTGGGTCGACCACCAATGCTTGCCTCCCAGGGGCGGCTATGTGTGTCGGGTGATCGGACTGGTCGAATGTGATAGCAGTCCGAGACCATTTCAAATAACTGGGTGTCGCTAGAGCGACCATGTACACCTCTCTATTGATGACTTTCAGTCGACTTTTGCTCTCAACATCAGCAAAAATCATCAGAGTGGAATTGACGTGAGGGTAACCATCGTCACTTTCTTCCTTATCCTCAACTTTGTCTGACTCTTTTTCCTTGTCTTTGGGTTGTTTCTCTCGGAACTGCTGGATTAGGAGTCGACACTGTCGAGTGGTATGCTTCGGGTAAATGATTTTACCCTCTTCATCTTTATTTGTGTGGATGTGGCATGGCAAATCCAGCACATCATTTCCATCTTGATCTTTTATTTTCTTAGGGTTCCATGGCCCTTTGGGCTTCCCTTTGAACTTTCCTTGAGTCACGGCTAAGGTTTCCCAGGAGCAGCTGGCTCGGCTTTGCGCTTCTGCTTCCGACTGGAGTTTCCTCCTCCAGTTTCATGGGCGACTGTTTTATGCTTGCCACTCCGGAGCCGATCCTCCTCTTCACCATTAGCATACTTGGTGGCAATCTCCATCATTCGACTCAGAGACATGTCTCCGGTCCGACCGAACTTCAGATTCAACTCTCGATACTTGACACCTTCTTCGAAGGCACAAACTGCTTGGTGATCAGACACATTCTCCACTGTGTGATGCAACGTGATCCATCTCTGGATATAATCCCTCAAAGTTTCATTTGGCTTCTGTACACAAGATTGCAGCTCTGTCAACCCTGCTGGCCGTTTGCAGGTTCCCTCAAATGTTCTGACAAACACTCGGGCAAGATCTTCCCAACAGTAAATGCTGCTGGGTGCTAACTGATTCAGCCATGCTCTGGCCGAGCCCTCCAACATCAGAGGAAGGTGTTTCATGGCCACTTCATCATTGCCACCGCCAATCTGAACAGCCACTCGGTAGTCCTCAAGCCAAGTGTCAGGCTTGGACTCACCAGTGAACTTACTGGCCCCAGTCGCCAACCTGAAGTTGGAAGGAATCACTGCAGCCCTAATGGCTCTGCTGAAGCACTCCGGACCTGAGACATGCACTCTACTGCTGGTTGGTAAATCTCTATCATGACCCTCTCTGTGAGCTCTGTTTCTATCGACCAAACCCTGAACGAGAATAGATCTCGCATCGAAGCCTGGCTCCCTGGGGTCGACTGGAATTCTTCGCCCACCGCTGTGAGGGTGCCTGTCATCATGCTGCCGAGGCATGTATGACCCACTCTTCGGGGGAGGTGTGGGAACTCGACAATGATCATCATGATCGAGTCGGTGATCATACTGCTCATGGTTTCTATGCTGATCTCGCAGGTCTCCACGTCCCTCACGCCTTGGGGGCGATCTTGGGTTGTGAGCCGACTGGACTGTATCTGCCATAATGGACCTGCTATGGATCCTATTTCGCGACTATGACACAGCTGTATTCTGTTCTCCCACTGCCCGGAGTAAACCTCTGATCTGCATTAGGCCTCTTCTAGCTTCTGACTGGGAGGGCTAAATTGACTCTGCTATTCGAGCTAAAGCTGTAAGATTCTGGATCAGAGTTCGATATACCTGAGTCGAAGGTGGAAAGAGTTGACGTCGACTGGATTCTGGAACCCGCTAACGCGCACGTTCATCGAGTACGCGCTAGAGGTTCTCCAATCGAGTGCGATCAGCCAGGTTGGCCAGGTGCGTGTCCTCCAAGGCTCAGGCCTCGGGGGTTTCTCCAATGATAGGAGTGTGAAGTGCATCCATGTTCCGGTGGCGAAGTTCTACCCTCTGCTGCGAAGAGAGGGGCTCGGGGAGGTACTCCTCATGGGCATGCGACGGATCGCCTCCGCCGTCGGCACTGTCGGTGCGGGGGAAGCCGGGAAGACTGCGAGGTCCATCGACCATCAGGACTTCCACCGCAGGATCACTGTTGTCGCACTCCGATGCAGTCTCTGCGGAGCCAGTCGAACAGGCCGTAGAGAGTTTCGTCGGTCTCGATCGCCGTGACTTGGGGGTGGCCGAATGGCGAGCCACCGCATGCCTCACCCATCGCTGAAGCCTTGACCGACCGGAACGCTTGTGCCGGCGTGCGATAGGGAGGGAGGACGCCACAGGAGCCGACCGATACTGGGTCGACGGCTGGCGCAGGAGGACACCACGGATGCACGCGCGAAAGTGCGTTGCCCCGCGGACAGGGAGTGCGTCGACGTCGAGTGGAGCCTCCTAAAGCCAAGCGGAGTCATCGGCGACAAACACGAGTGCGCCGAGACGGATCTCGCGGCCCTCAGCCAAACCTCCGCCTGAAACCATGATGAAGGGGATCGGAAAAATCGCAACTTCTCCAATAAGTCGCTAAGACACCTGCCCCACGGTGGGCGCCAACTGTCGTGGTTCTAAGTCTAACAGTAGAATAGGGGGTAGGAATGTAGAGGCAAGATCCTAGCTATGGAGGAGTTGTACACGCAAGTTTTATGAGTTCAGGCCCTTCTCAGAGGAAGTAATAGCCCTACGTCTCGGAGCCTGGAGGCGGTCGATTGGATTATGAGCGTGTGAGTTACCGGGGGTGCGAACCCTTGTCCCGGAGGAGGAGGGTGGCTTATATAGAGTGCGCCAGGACCTCAGCTCCCCTCTGTTACATAAGATTCAATGTACATAAAGAGGCGGCGTTACAGGTAACGCCTGTATTGAAGTGCTACAAATGGTCATTAAGTATGTGAATAAATGCCCTACCATTGCTGCGCAGAGCGGCTTTAGGTCTTCTAATATGTCGAGTGGTTTCATGGTCGAGTGACCTGGATAAGAGAGGTCTCCGAGTGATTGACAGGTCGAGTGGACTTCACTAGACACCTTTGTTGGATCGCTTCTTCTGATTCTTGAACTTCTTTGTTCTTAGGACAAGAACCTGAGGTAGGACGTATAGGTCAGGCCTATTACCCTACCCTAGGTCTGTGTCCACATCAGGGGGTATTGATGAATGTTATTTTTACATCCTCTAACCTAAATTTAAACCAAAATATTTCATTACAACCGAGATATTCTCTCCGATATTGCTACTAATGACTAATAAATGCAAATGATTCCAAATATCTTATCTTTATTTTTTTCCACAGGAAATGAGCTATTTATGAACAAAATCAACAAAATACATGGAAAAGGAGTAAAGTGGAGATAGAGAAGATCAAGTGAGAGGTGCAACAGAGGCACCAGAGCAAAAGACGACATTCCATACGATCATGCGCACTCGTATGGGTGGTCGTATGGACGGTCTATGGAGGCGCCTGATCCACCTAAACAACCTTTAGAAAGGGCCCGACGCCAAATGAGCAATAGAGCATCGCAGAACAAGCCAGTCGTCTTCACCATAGCCATCCCCATTAACCCTAATCGCCACTATTTCCCATCTCCATATCCACAACCTTCACAACCACCATAGGTCTCAAGCATCTAGCCATACTTGTAATCGTGTATCACACACGACATCCATTGTAAGACATATTAACAATCAAATCAATCTTCATGATGTATTCTTTGATGAGTTCTTCATGTGATTTAATCTCCGTGCATGAGTATTTCAGTAAGGTCATGGGTTGAGGCAAGGGCCTTGCAACCCGCATTTGTTGGAGGGATCAATGAAAGTATGTTGATTTAACGTCTCGTATGTGTAGTATAAAACTGCTTCGTAGTTGTCACTTGTCTCGTTTGCGTTCTTCATCCCTATATATACCCAGGATCATAGAGATGGAGTCACGGAGAGGCAAGGGTAAGGGCAAGGCGACCGTGAAGTGTTATTCTGAACACCAATGACAGAAAGGTTTAGTACGGTTACACAGATCCTATCCTTGGGTATTCAAGAGGTGCAGTCATTAAACGCTCAGTGCTTTTGCTTGATTAATTATTGCAATCTTAATTACTGGGGCAACCCCATGCGGCGGACACGGGCTTCGTTGGACAACTGACTCTTGATGCATGATGCATGCCGGTTGCTACTCCTGTAGGAGTTGTTGGATTTCCCTGAAGAGGAAGGGTGATGTAGCACAATAGTAGAAAGTATTTCCCTCAATTAAGAACCAAGGTTTGTCGAACCAGTAGGAGGCAACACACGTACAATGAAGTAGTCGGAATGCGTTGAATTCATGGTCATTAAAAATAGGGTTGACCAGTAAAGTCCTCCTCACCCGATGATGCGACAGGCTTTGAGCCACAGAGGCCATTGCGGAATGCACCTACGAAGACTCTGGTTGAGGAGCTCTGTGAGGTTCCTCGGAGGGATTTGGCTATTAGGAAGCCGCCTCGGGGACGGGGACATGTGTGCCTGAGACCTTGGCAGGCAGCGCATCAACAGGAGGGCCCCCTACAAGTTAATAGGCAAAACCTCATAAAATAAATGAGATGAGGAAGCTTTAAAATATTATGGGGAAAGCGGCACTTACGCGCCAGAAGAAGGTGGTTCGTGTACTGCATCCTCTTGGACGGTGGCCTGGCCAATGGTCGGCCCAGGGTTCCTCCTTAGTCAAACCCCTTGGGGGCCTATGTACTCTTCTAACGCTTTGAGCGACGACCATTTCTAGAAGGTGCGAAGGTGAGGGCCACCTCGGAGTCCACCAAGCGGTCAATGATGATGGCCATCTTGGCCTCATCAGCACTTTTCTGATAAAAAACCCATCTTTAAAGATGAGGGCCACCTCGGAGTCCTCGGCGAAGCCGATCGTCGTCGCGCACGTGGGTTTCTGGTTGCGGAGCGGGGGAACTCACTGTCTCGACCCATCGCCTCCAGTTCTGCTCGGATATGTTAAATACAGGAAGATAAAAACCCTGCTCGGATGAATTAAAGAATTGTGTAAAAGGACTTACCACCTCTATAGGTGTGTGGTAGGAAAAGCCACCAAACATTGGCTCCTTGACTAGATCTTCGTTTTCCCCTTTGTAAATGGCCTCCAGTGTAACCGCCAAGGCTTGGCGGTTCACGAAGCCCTTCTTAATAGCTCGGTTCGTGTCATCGGACCCCTTGTACCTCCATAATGGATGGATCCACTACTGGAGGGGCTGGACTCCTCGGCCAATAGCCACCGACATCACGTCGACAACGACGGGGAGCTTGTGGTGACCAAGGCAGGCTACTTGAGCGGCCAGCCTAGTCACCTTGGCGTCTGCTTCTTGGGAGCAACTCCTAAGACCCAGTTGTATCGCTTCTTAGGTGGTGCAAGGGAGACAGGGAAAGTCCCCTTTCGAAGGGGATCCTCAAGTGTCACATCGGCAATATAAAATCACTCAGTCAGCCACGTCTCTGCATCCTCCTTCGGAGTACCTGGGAGATATCCCGCCCCAGCAATCCTGCACACCTTGGCTCCTCCAACTACAAGAATAGTGTCGTCTCTGGTGCGAGGAATGAAGCAAAAATATTTGTGCCACAGACCAAAGTGCGCCTCACAGCCGAGGAAGGCCTCGCAAAGGGTGACAAAGCCTGATATGTGGAGAATAAAATTGGGCATGAGATGGTGGACCTAGATCACATGAAACTCTAGAATGCCCCTGAGGAATGGGTGAATCAGAAAGCTGAGACCTCAGAGAAGGAAGGGACTAAAAATAGATGCACTCTGTTCCATGAGGGGTGGGGAAATTGTCATTGAGAACCCCGTTGTCTATGGCCACTAGGCTAGGGCGGAACTGCGCTCTCTGGATCGAGCTAGTACCATTGAGTTGCGAGCTGATTCAGTTGCCCTTGGGTAACTGAGCTGCTTTTCCAGTCTCCTTCGAGTGAACCAGGGACGCGGTGACGAGTTAGGGATGTTTGCCATTGTATTAGAGCTCTAGAGGCGACAATGGACGGAGAATCTGCGCAGAAGCAAAGAGGAAGCAAAAGGGGTGAAGGACAGGTTATCTCCTCCCTAGTCTTATATCCACGATGACTGGACGTATCGCAATGGGACGCTTGAGTCCTAGGAGATTAAACTGCATGTTTTACATGTGGCATGCCTTGTGTGAGTGATAGGTCTTCGTCGTATCTATAATTTTTTATTGTTTCATGCCAATATTATACAATTTTTTACATATTTTTGGCAACAATTTATTGGACTAACCTATTGATCCAGTCCCAGTGTAAGTTCCTGTTTGTTGCATATTTTTTGTTTCGCAGAAAATCCGTATCAAACAAAGTCCAAACGCGATAAAAATTTATAGAGAATTATTTTGGAATATATGTGATTTTTGGAGGTGGAATCAACGCAAACAGGGGCCCACATCCCCCAACATACACCAGAGCGCGCCAGGGGATGCCAGGCACGCCTAGGTGTCTTATGCCCTCATCGTAAGGCGGTTGGAGCCCTTCTTCTGGCGCAAGAAAGATAATTTATGGAAAAAATCGTGTAAATTTTTAGCGCGGTCGGAGTTATGGATCTATGGGAATTTAAGAAACCGTGAAGGACTAGATCTGGGGAACGCGAAATAGAAGAGAACAAAGAGGGAGATCCAATCTTGGAGGGGCTCCTGCCCCTCCGCCGCCATGGAGGCCATGGACCAGAGGGGGAACTCTCCTCCCATCTAGGGGGAGGCCAAGGAAGAAGAAGGAGGGGGCTCCGTAGGACAGCACCATGGCCAATTTGAAAGGGGACAGCTAGTACAAGCTATCCTCACTAAAGGTGGTCTTCGCCTGCCAAAGGCTCTGGTGGTGACCCCGTCTTGGGCTCCACGGTGACCTCCGTCCTGTCGTCCTGCTAGTCTTGGTCTCGTTGCACCAATATGGAAACCTTTGCCTGATGCCTCGGTACTCATCGCCTGTGCTTGCCTCTTTAGCATCAAAGAGGAAACGAGGACACTGTGCGCGCTAGCGCCCGCCTGGTGCCCTCCAGGTCTTGGTCGTCATGGCTGACGTCGTAGGAACCTAGCGAGGTTATCCTTGCCTTGATCTCTCTGCCCCTCGTGAGCCAGCCTGGTGAGGCCACTCCCGAGGAGGTCTTGTGTCGTCCGCCTCGCGAGGGTCTTGAGTGTCGGTCGGTGAAGACGGGCCATACTGGGCCGTGAGTGGAGCCATGCCGTGGGCCGCATGCAGGCAAGTCTGTGGACCCCCGTTCCCAGAATGCCGACACGATCCTATACTTGTGGGTTATCAAGACCTTTTTCTGGCACCGTTGACGGGGAGCAATAGCGTGGGGTGAATATTCTCGTGTGTGCTTGTTTGCTTTATCACTAGGTAGATTTTATTTTCTGTTCTAAGTTGTTCATTATCTTTAGTTATGGATATGGAACACGAAACACCAAAAAAATTAGCGGTACTTGCTACTCATGGAGATGGGGAACCTCCTAAAACTCTCGATGCTCGTTATGTGAAATATATTATGCACTACTTTGATAATCCTGAGAAAACCCCATTCAACATGATAATGGGAGACACGTTATATCAACGTGAATAGTTTAGGGATTATCTCTTGACACAAAAAGGGAAACTATTATGGGATCAAATTGATATGTTGCATTGGTATGCTTGGAATTTATGCCAGAGATATGATTATACTTGTTGCTCTAGGATGAACACTCCACACCTTCCCTTTTCATGCAAATTTAATGATGATGAATCTTTGGCTTCTTACGCCGATGGTAGATATTATTATTACGATGTGGAACGAATAGAAGAATTTGTTGCTTTTAAGGGTGCTTACGAAGTTGAATCTTTGTTTTTAAAGTTTGAAGATTTTGATGATTCAATTTATAGACCTGCAAATTTTTCTATCCTTAGATATTGCTATGATAATTACAAATATAATTCCAATATTGATATATTTATTGAGAAAGGCTCCGTTGTCCAAGAAGAGACTAATATTTTGTAGGAGTATATGGAAGAAGAAATTGATGAAATTATGAGCTCATTGGATGAAAAAGATGATGGGGAGAGCGAAGAACAAAAGGAGGAAGAGTGGATTAGCTACTCGTGCCCATCTTCTAATGAGAGTAACTCTTCAACTCCCACATTGTTTACTTTCTCTTCGTTCTTACCGAAGGATGAATGCTATGATAATTGCTATGATCCCATTGATTCTTTTGAAATATCCCTTTTTTGATGAAGTTGATGCTTGTGGCCATGATGCCAATATGAATTATGCTTATGGAGATGAACTTGCTATAGTTCCTTATGTTAAGAACGAAATTTTTGCTATTGCACCCACACATGATAGTCCTATTATCTTTTTGAATTCTCCAAACTACACTATATCGGAGAAGTTTGTTCTTATTAAGGGTTATATTGATGGGTTGCATTTTACTGTTGCATTGTAATATGCATGTGCTTGCTTCTCCTAGTTGCAATTATTATGAGAGAGGAACTCATCTCCGCCTTTCTATGTTTCCAACACAAAAAAATTGCAAGAAATTGTTTATGCTATGTATTGGCCCTTACTTGATGTGCATGAATTGTTCTTTTATGACATATCGATGCATAGAAAGAGAGTTAGACTTCGTCATTTCTTGATAAATGTTGCTTTGTGCTCACTACTAAATGCCAAATTATTGCTAATTAAAACTGGCTTTGATATACCTTGGGATCCGGGTGGATCCATTACTTGAGCACTTTATGCCTAGCTTAATGGCTATAAAGAAAGCGCTGCCAGGGAGACAAACCCAAAAGTTCTAGAGAGTCATTTTATTCTGTTGAGTGCTTTTATAAAGTTTAAAAACAAAAAATATAGAGGGGAACTTAAAACTTCACAAAAATAAAAGTGAAAGTGAGAAAGACGAACACCGTTGAAGTGGGGGACGTCCTTGAACTTTGTTCATGCCCATGGAAACTTTGTGAATCTCAATTCCAGAAACTTTTCAACAAAAATAATTATCCCCTTGTACAAATCCTTTGTATTGTAAAATTATTGTGCCAAGATTTGCCTTTAGGATGATTAGATTGCTTGTTGGTATGTGCGGTGCAGAAACAGAAACTTTGGCTGTAGCGCGTGAATTTTATTTTTTTACTAGAACGAAAGGTTATGAAACTTTCTACGCACTATTTCTATACAATTTTTTTATTTTTTCCTAATTTGTCAGAATTTTTGGAGTACCAGAAGTATGGTAGATGTTCAGATTGCTACAGACTGTCCTGTTTAAGACATATTCTGTTTTTGATGCATTGTTTTGCTTGTTTTGATGAAACTATCGATTCTATCGGTGGTATATTGGAAAATTTATATTACAGTAGCTACAATGCAAAAACAAAATATGAATTGGTTTGCAACACTACTTAGAGTAGTGATTTGCTTTATTATACTAACGGATCTTATCGAGGTTTCTGTTGAGTTTTGTGTGGATGAAGTGATCAAAGATCGAGGAGGTCTCGATATGAGGAGAAGGAGGAGAGGCAAGAACTCAAGCTTGGGGATGCCCAAGGCGCCCCAAGTAAATATCCAAGGAGACTCAAGCGCCTAAGCATGGGGATGCCCCGGAAGGCATCCCATAAACAAGTATCGGTATGTTTTCGTCTTCGTTTCATTCATGTGATATACATAAATCTTGGAGCGTCTTTTGTGTTTATTTTTCACTTTTCTTTCATGCACCATGCTGGCATGAGATAGTCCATGGTTGGTTTATAGAATGCTCATTGCACTTCACTTATATCTTTTGAGTATGGCTTTATAGAATGCTTCATGTGCTTCACTTATATCTTTTGAAGTTTGGATTGCATGTTTCTCTTCACATAGAAAACCGTTATTTGTAGAATGCGCTCTTGTTTCACTTATATTTATTAGAGCATGGTATTTTGTAGAAAGAATTAAAACTCTCGTGCTTCACTTATATTGATTTAGAGAGTCAACAAGAATTGGTCGTTTGCATGGTTAGTCATGAAATCCTACATAAAACTTGTGGATCACTGAATATGATATGTTTGATTTCTTGCAATAGTTTTGCGATATAGAGATGGTAATATGTGGGAGGTACTAGTAAACGGTTGTGGTTAGTAGGAATATTGGTGTTAAGGTTTGTGATTCCCGAAGCATGCACGTATAGTCTCTCGTTATGCTATGAAGTTGGAGCATGATTTATTATTGATTATCTTCCTTATGAGTGGCGGTCGGGGATGAGCGATGGTCTTTTCCTACTAATCTACCCCCTAGGGGCATGCGTAGTAGTACTTTGCTTCGAGGGCTAATAAACTTTCGCAATAAGTATATGAGTTCTTCATGACTAATGTGAGTCCATTTTACACACTTTTACCTTTCCGCAATTTGCTAGCCTCTACGGTACCGTGCATTGCCCTTTCTCACCTCAAGATGTGATGCAAACTTCGCATGTGCATCCAAAACCCATGATATCATACACTCTATCACACATAAGCCTTATTATATCTTCCTCAAAACAGCCACCATACCTACCTATTATGGCATTTCTGTAGCCATTCCGAATATATTGCCATGCAACTTCCACCGCTTTTGTTTTGATGACTTGAGCATTCATTTTCATATTGCTTTGCATGGTCGTAAGATAGCTAGCATGATATTTCCATGGCTTGTCCGCTTTTTTTGATATTGTTGTTACGCTAGATCATTGCACATCCTGGTACACTGCCAGAGGCATTCATATAGAATCATATTTTGTTATAGGTATCGACTTGTAATTTTTATTTCTTTTGAGTTATAAGTAAATAGAAGTGTGATGATCATCATCATTCATTATTAGAGCATGTCCCAGTGAGGAAAGGATGATGGAGACTATGATTCCCCACAAGTCGGGATGAGACTCCGGACAATGAGAGAAAAAAAGAAAAAAAGAAAAAAAGGGAAGAAAAAGAAAAAAAGAAAAAAGAGAGAGAAGGGGCATTGTTACTATCCTTTACCACACTTGTGCTTCAAAATAGCACCATGTTTTTCATATAGGGAGTCTCCTATTTAGTCACTTTCATATACTAGTGGGAATTTTTCATTATAGAACTTGGCTTGTATATTCCGATGACGGGCTTCCTCAAATGCCCGAGGTCTTCATGAGCAGGCAAGTTGGATGCACACCCACTTAGTTTTCATACTGAGCTTTCATACACTTATAGCTCTTAGTGCATCCGTTGCATGTCAATCCCTACTCCTCGCATTGATATCAATTGATGGGTATCTCCATAGCCCGTTGGTTAGCTGCGTCGATGTGAGACTTTCTTAATTTTTTGTCTTCCCTATATTTACCCCTATCATCATACTCTATTCCACCCATAGTGCTATATCCATGGCTTGCGCTTATGTATTGCGTGAGGGTTGAAAAAGCTGAAGCGCGTTAAAAATTATGAACCAATTGATCGGCTTGTCATCGGGGTTGTGCATGATAAATACTTTGTGTTAAGAAGACAGATCATGACAAGACTATATGATTTTGTAGGGATAGCTTTCTTTATCATTGGTATTTTGAAAGACACGATTGTTTGTTAGGATGCCTGAGTATTGATGTGTTTATGTCGAATTATATACTATTGCTTTGAATCACTTATGTCTTAATATTCATGCCATGATTAGACATATGATCAAGTTTATGCTAGGTAGCATTCCACATAAAAAATTATCTTTTTTATCATTTACCTACTCGAGGACGAGCAGGAATTAAGCTTGGGGATGCTGACATGTCTCCGTCGTATCTATACTTTTTTTATTGTTTCATGCCAATATTATACAACGTTTACATATTTTTGGCAACAATTTATGTGATTTATTGGGCTAACCTGTTGATCCATTGCCCAGTGTCAGTTCCTGTTTGTTGCATGTTTTTTGTTTCACAGAAAATCCATATCAAACAAAGTCCGAACACGATAAAAATTTACAGAGAATTAATTTGAAATATATGTGATTTTGGGAGGTGGAATCAATGCAAACGGGGGCTCACAGCCCCCAAGATACACCAGGGCACGTCAGGGGGTGCAAGGCGCGCCCAGGTGTCTTATGCCCTCCTCGTAAGGTGGTTGGGGCCCTTCTTATGGCGCAAGAGAGATAATTTATGGAAAAATCGTGTAAAAATTTTAGCGCAGTCGGAGTTACGGATCTTCGGTAATTTAAGAAATCATGAAGGGCCAGATCTGGGTAACGCGAAACCGAAGAGAACAGAGAGGGAGATCCAATCTCGGAGGGGCTCCTGCCCCTCCGCCACCATGGAGGCCATGGACCAGAGGGGAAACTCCCCTCCCATCTAGGGGGAGTCCAAGGAAGAAGAAGAAGAAGGAGGGGGCTCCCTTCCCCTCTCTCCTGGTGGCGCCGGAGTGCCGCCGGGGCTAGGATCATGACGACGATCTGCATCAAAAATCTTGCTGCCATCAACACCAACTCTCTCACCCTCTATGCAGCGGTGTAACACCCCTTCTCCCCATTGTAATCTCTACTTAAACATGGTGCTCAACTCCATATATTATTTCCCAATGATATTTGGCTATCCTATGATGTTTGAGTAGATCCGTTTTGTCCTATGCGTTAATCGTGATCTTGGTTGGTATGATTGTATATTTTATTCATGGTGTTGTCCTACGGTGCCCTCCGTCTCGCGCAAACGTGAGGGAACCCCGTAGTAGGGTGTTGCAATATGTTCATATTTCGCTTATGGTGGGTTGCGAGAGTGACACAAGTTTAAACCCGAGTAAGTGGGTTATGGCGTATGGGAGTAAAGAGGACCTGATACTTAATGCTATGGTTGGGTTTCACGACCTTAATGATCTTTAATAGTTGCGGATGCTTGCTAGGGGTCCAATCATAAGTGCATATGATCCAAGTAGATAAAATATGTTAGCTCATGCCTCTCCCTCATGTAAAATTGCAAGAATGATTACCGGTACTTGTTATCGATTGCCTAGGGACAAATGACTTTCTTATTGACAAAAGCTATCCACTTTTATTATCTTACAATTTATTGTAGTTTTATTCTCGCAAAGTACTTCTAGTTTCATACTTGTTTTAGGTAAAGCAAACGTCAAGTGTGCGTAGAGTTGTATCGGTAGTCGATAGAACTTGAGGGAATATTTGCTCTGCCTTTAGCTCCTCGTTGGGTTCGACACTCTTATTTATTGAAGAAGGCTACAAACGATCCCCTATACTTGTGGGTTATCAGTGGGCACGCAGATCGAGGGAAAGAAATTAAAATACCGATAAAAGTGGAACTCGGGGCCCACTACAACTCCCCGGATTGGGCATGTCAAAGTGTGGGGCCACACAATTAACAAAAGTCATCAAAGGGTCCTCGGAAAGTATACTTTGCCTGTAAGGAATCTACTTCGGCATAAAAACTTTGGATCCAGGCAGGGATCTGCTCAGAGAAGTTGGAATACCAAGAACTCACCTACGAAGCCGAAGAATGAAGAAAGAACCGTTGTGCAAAGGAGGAGATCGACATCTTTGGTTTGAAGACTAGTTGAGGGGCTACTAACGGTGTCCTAGATTAGGGGGTACTCACCACATCGACCTGACATTCATGGGACGGGCCGAGGACTCACCGACAACCGAAGAATGGGCCGTGTTTACTATGACCCTTGGCGTACTCAAGATGAAATCTTTTGAAGACTTGGTGCACCCTTCAAGGCGTATTCAAATATTTAGCATGTTTATCTCTAGATGCAACCGAAAATGTGTAACCCTAGGTACACCACGGCCCCTATATAAGCTGAGTTGTTTAGTCAGTAGAGGAAAGACTTTTAGACTCATTCATACGACCTCGAGATAGATCAACCTGTACTCTGTACCCCATCCACAATCAATACAATACAAGCAGGACGTAGGGTTTTTACCTCTTCTAGAGTGCCTGGACTTGGGTAAACACTGTGGCTCTCTACTTCTGGTTACCATCTAGCCGAGACCAGCAACCCGAGACCCCCTACCTGAGATCTGTTGGATTTAGCTTCGACGGCCTGGTTGTCGATACCGGCAAGGCACCTGCTCCTGCGCCGAAGGTGACGCCCGCCACCAAGGAAAGTCGAAGGAGTCAACAAATGGCGCTTGAGTAGCTCGACCGACTCTCCACCGTCGAAGAGCGCCTTTTCCTTTTTTACCCAACCGCACCTCTGTCTGTGGCACAAGTTTTTCTGCGTCAAGCTATAGATCAATGCCAAGGAAACGTGTGAGTACGGCAGCTCCAACATCAGCAAAATCGCCGATGCCAAATACTTCGACTCGCTGCTAGGTGGTCCACGGATCTAGATGTACTTTTTATTATTTCTGGTGTTCGTTGTACTGACATTATTGAAAATGAATAGAACGAAAGTTAAAATCAAATAGCGTACGAATTAGCAAATCACTAGTTTTATTTTCCATCTAAGGCGGCCCTTTAGTTTCACCATTATGCGAGAAATTCTAACCTTCCAGTAAAATTACTCTGTGGTCACTTTTTTCTCTGAAGGGGACTACGGATTCGTTGCTATGGGAGGGCCATGGATATATGATGGAGATGCTTTGTTGGTGGCTCCGTTTGTAGAAGATGTTCATCCGTCTGAAACTATAATGGATGCAGTCCCTGTGTGGGTGCGTGTCTTTGATGTGCCTTGGAATAAACAAACCAGGCCATATGGGAACGCCTTGGGTGGCACCCTGGGAGAGGTGTTGGAGGTTGATGCCCCGGAAGTTGGACATGGCACTAGCGAATTTTTGAGGATCAGAGTTAAGCTGCCATATAACAGGAGGTTGCAGAAGGAGGTTACGCTAGAATATATTGTCAGAGGAGTAACAAAACGATCTACTTTTAAACTGAAGTATGAGCGCGTACCACACTTCTGTTTCTTCTGTGGTTTTCTAGGCCATGATGAAGATGTGTGTGAGAAGAAGAGGCTTGGGCTGCCATCTAAAGCCTACGATTCCACGCTCCGTTGTTCCCCGTTTAAGAAGTATGAGCAAAGACCAGCATTTATAGCGTCGCCGGGCCAGCCAAGGGCGCGCCGTGTGTTGGACTTTTCCTTGGGCCGTGCTGGTTCTACTACACGGCAATCCGCTTCTTCTTCAGCGAGAAGTTAGTCTAGACATAATCCATTTATACCAGATAGGGTTGATGCCCATGATGGGTTTGAGAATAGAGAAGGATCAGGTGAGACGGCGGCTGTTATTCAGCTTGCAGATGAGGTGGAGGCGCTCCGTCTGAGGCTGGCCAAAGAGAAACCAGAGTGAAGTCAATCTCACCAGATAAAGATTCATTTTGAAGCAAAAGCTATGTACAAACAGACTGAACTACAACCCAAATCTCACAAGAAGAGAAGTACTGGTAAGAAAGTTGTGGCAGCAAGGAAGCCAGGCACTCTAGTTATCAAGGAAAAAGAACCTACTTCGGATGTCATGAATCCAACATTACGGGGTGTTGATTTTTTGGATAAATCTTTTGGTACAGCGGTGGACTTGATGGTATACAATGATTCCATCTCGGGAAAACGTCATGTTGCAGGATTGTTTGGTTATGGGCAGGATGCACAACTTGACAAAGCTATGGTGCCGTTCGTTGATGTTCCAACAAGAGGTAGTCTGAAGAAAGGGAAAACTGAAGGTCAACAGCAAGAGGAGGAAGTAACCAGCAAAGGGAGTGAGGTGGACATGGAGGCAGCTGGCCTAAGAGCCGCCAGTGATCTGACGGGGCCTTTGGCGCCCCGTCAGAAGCAATGAATTGCTTAAGTTGGAACTGTTGAGGGGCGGGGAACCTTCGCACAGTTCATGATCTTGTAGCACTTGTGGGTGCTCATTCCCCGAAAGTGGTCTTTCTGTGTGAAACTAGACAACCAAAAGAAAAGATGCATCGTCTTCGTAATCGTTTAGGCTTAGCTGGTTTTGAAGGAGTTAGTAGTGATGGTCGTAGTGGTGGTCTAGCTTTATTTTGGCACGAGTCTGTATCCCTGGTTGTTCACGAGGCTAATAATAGATGGATTTATGCTTATGTCTGCTTGTCACCTGATGATCCTTTGTGGCGTGTCACCTTTGTGTATGGCGAGCCACGAGTGGAAAATAGACATTTTATGTGGGACTCTTTTGGCAGATTTTAGCAACTTTAGGACAAGTCAAGCAATCATCACACAATTCAAGCAAGCATACAAAGAGTATATAGGCAGCGGAAAGTAAAGCATGCAACTTGCAAGAATGTAAAGGGAAGGGTTTGGAGAATTCAAACGCTATTGGAGACACGGATGTTTTTCCCGTGGTTCGGATAGGTGGTGCTATCCTACATCCACGTTAGTGGAGACTTCAACCCACGAAGGGTAACGGTTGCGCGAGTCCACGGAGGGCTCCACCCACGAAGGGTCCACGAAGTAGCAACCTTGTCTATCCCACCATGGCCATCGCCCACGAAGGACTTGCCTCACTAGAGGTAGATCTTCACGAAGTAGGCGATCTCCTTGCCCTTACAAACTCCTTGGTTCAACTCCACAATCTTGTCGGAGGCTCCCAAGTGACACCTAGCCAATCTAGGAGACACCACTCTCCAAGAAGTAACAAATGGTGTGTTGATGATGAACTCCTTGCTCTTGTGCTTCAAATGATAGTCTCCCCAACACTCAACTCTCTCTCATAGGATTTGGATTTGGTAGAAAGAAGATTTGAGTGGAAAGCAACTTGGGGAAGGCTAGAGATCAAGATTCATATGGTAGGAATAGAATATCTTGGTCTCAACACATGAGTAGGTGGTTCTCTCTCAGAACATATGAGTTGGAAGTGTAGATGTGTTCTGATGGCTCTCTCCACGAATGAAGAGGAGGTGGAGAGGTATATATAGCCTCCACTTAAAATCCAACCGTTACACACAATTTACCAATCTCGGTGGGACCGAATCAACAAACTCGGTCGGACCGAAAAGGTAAACCTAGTGACCGTTAGAGTTTTTCGGTGGGACTGACATGCATCTCGGTAGGACCGATATGGTTAGGGTTTGGGCATAACGTAATCTCGGTGAGACCGATTACACAAACTCGGTGAGACCGATTTGGTAATTAGCTAACCAGAGAGTTGGTCAGGCAAACTCGGTGGGACCGATTTGCTCTTTCGGTGAGACCGAAAAGTTACAAAAGGGAAACATAGAGTTTGCATTGCAATCTTGGTGGGACCGATCCGCTCTTTCGGTGAGACCGAAAAGTTATGAAAAGGAAACAGAGAGATTGCAATCCCATCTCGGTGAGACCGAGATCCCTATCGGTGAAACCGATTTGCTAGGGTTTTGGTAGTGGCTTATGACATATGAAGACTCGGTGGCGCCGGATAGAAAGAATTGGTATGACCGAGTTTGGCTTAGGGTTTAGGTCATATGTGGATATGGGAAAGTAGTTGAGGATTTTGGAGCATATCATTAAGCACATAAGGCAAATGGCTCATTAAGCAACACCTCATCCCTCCTTGATAGTATTGGCTTTTCCTATGGACTCAATGTGATCTTGGATCACTAAAATGTAAAATAAAGAGTCTTGAGCTTTTGAGCTTGAGCCAATCCTTTGTTCTTAGTATTTTGAGGGTTCTACTTTCACCATTCATGCCATGCCAATCATTGAGCTTTCCTGAAATAGTTATCTTGGAATGTCATTAGCTCAATGAGCTATATGTTGTTACCAAAACCACCTAGGGATAGTTGCACTTTCAAGGTTGTCAAGACACAGTACACTTGCATGGATGTTAGTTGGCGACTTTAATGATGCTATGTGGGATTATGAACACATGTCAGAAACACCAAGGGCACCGGGTCAGATGTTGAGTTTCAGAGATGCTTTGGAAACATGTGGGCTGATTGATATGGGCTTCATGGGTTATCCCTTTACCTATGTGGTAGAGCCAATGTTCAGGTGAGATTGGACAGGGCAGTGGCCACTAATACTTGGAGGGATATGTTTGCTGATGTTGTTGTACGTCACCTAGTCTCACCGGCGTCAGACCATTGTCTAGTGTTGGTCTCATGTATTTTCGATACGGCCCCTCGGCCGGGCCGATGTCGCCGTTATGAATTGATGTGGGAAAGAGATCATGCTCTTAATGAGGTAGTGGCGGAAGCATGGGGTGCAGCAGGAACTAAAAGAAACTTAAGTGATGTTCAAAAGGCTCTCGGCCAGGTGATGGGTAAGTTGCATACTTGGAGTAATAAAAATTTGGGAATGTTACAAGACAACTTGAGAAATCTAGATCAAGATTGGAGGAACTGATGCTTATGAATGCGGACAGGGCAGATATTAGGAAGCACATGGACGAAATGAATGAACTTTTATTCAGGGAGGAGATGTTGTGGTTACAGCGCTCGCGCATTGCTTGGCTCAAGGAGGGGGACAGGAACACTAAGTTTTTTCACAGAAAAGCGGTGTGGCGAGCCAGAAAGAATGCAGTACGAGGACTATTGGATGCTAATGATGTTTGGCATACTAATAAGAACGTGATGTTGGATATGGCCCGTACCCATTTTATGCAAGTATTTACAGCTGATCTGAACGTCAACCCAGAAGAGGTAGTGAATCTATTCCAAGCTAAAATAACGGATGATATGAATACTGCTCTTTGTGCTCCATTTACAGATAAGGAAATAGGTGATGCGTTGTTCCAGATCGGGCCACTAAAAGCCCCGGGTCCAGACGGATTTCCAGCTCGATTTTTTCAGCGGAATTAGGCTTTAATGAAAGAGGATGTAATGGTGGCTGTCAGGTTGTTCTTTGAGACTGGACACATGCCGGATGAGGTAAACTCAACTACTATTGTGCTTATTCCTAAGGTTGCGAATCCAAAGAAGCTAAATGAGTTCAGACCAATCAGTCTATGTAACGTAGTTTACAAGGTCATATCCAAGTGTCTGGTAAATAGTTTGAGACCACTCCTTGATGTTATTGTTGCTCCTGAGCAGAGCGCCTTCGTCCCTAGTAGACTTATTACAGATAATGCTTTCATAGCTTTTGAGTGTATGCATACAATCAAACAGGAAAGGAATCAGGAGAATAGTTTTTGTGCTTACAAGCTGGACCTATCAAAGGCATATGATATGGTAGACTGGAATTTCCTGGAGCGAATGATGCAACAGTTGGGTTTTCATCACCAGTGGATACAGTGGAATATGGCGTGTGTAACCTCGGTGAGATATAGCGTTAAACTAAATGGAGCCCTCTCAGATTCGTTCGCACCGTCGCGTGGACTTCGGCAGGGTGACCCTCTATCCCCGTTTTTGTTTTTGTTCGTAGCTGATGGACTTGATGCTATTTTGAAACAGAAGGTCAGACAAGGAAGGATTTCTCCTATTCATGTGTGTCCAAGGGCGCCAAGTATCTCACACCTCCTATTCGCAGACGACACATTAATGTTCTTCCGTGCTACTCAGGAAGAAGCTACCCAGGTGGGAGATGCACCGGTTATTTATGAGCGCACCACAGGACAATTCATTAGCCCGACAAAATGTTCTATTTTATTTGGCCCATGTTGTGGTGACAACGACAAGCATGAGGTTGTGCATACCTTGCAGGTTTAGACGGTGGGATTCGACGATAAGTATCTCGGTCTCCCCACACCATCTGGTAGAATGTCGAAGGGCAAGTTTCAAAATCTACAAGAGCAACTTACTAAGCGTATCTTACAGTGGGGAGAAGCGGCGTCACAAGGGGGCAAAGAAATTCTCATTAAGGCGGTTGCACAGTCCCTACCTACATATATTATGGGGGTTTTTCGTTTGCCCCGGAGTGTTTGTGATGATCTTACTCGCATGGTACGCAATTTTTGGTGGGGGGCCAAGGAGGGGAAGAGGAAGACACATTGGCGTGCATGGGATACATTGATTAAACCAAAAGTGCAAGGCGGCATGGGGTTCCGTGATTTCAGACTCTTCAATCAGGCACTTTTGGCTAGACAGGCTTGGCGTCTTATTGCTTACCCTGACAGTTTATGCGCGCAGGTGCTCAAAGCAAGATATTACCCGGCGGGACGTCTGGAAGATACGGTCTTTTCGTGCAACTCATCCCAGACGTGGCAGTCTATTGTCCACGGTCTTGAGCTTCTCAAGAAAGGTCTAATTTGGCGCATTGGTGATGGTGCTTCTGTACGTATTTGGTGCATGTGTTGATGGTGTTGTGGAGGAGTTGGTATGTTCGTAATAAAATAGTACACCATAAGCTACCACCTCCAATTGAAGCTTCCTGCAGATTTCTAATTAGCTGTGCTGAATCTCTTCGATGCATCATTCATTTTCCAACCACTGACATCATCAAAGGGAAGATGGTGCCGCCGCCGATTGGGTATAGTCCAATGATCTGCCCCGCCGGCCGGTCGCGTGAAGCTGAATGTTGACGGGTCGTTCGTTGATACCGATGGTGGATTAGTAGGAGCCGGTATGATCCTACGTGATAATGATGGCAACATTATCTTCTCCGCTTGTCGTTCTATCTTGCATTGTTCCGGACCACTCCAGGCTGAGTTGTTGGCATGTCAGGAGGGATTAAGCCTTGCTCTACAATGGTCTACTCGCCCGGTAGATATCGAGATGGACTGCATGGATGCAGTCAAGTTGATCAAGTCGCCTACCCTTGACAGATCGTCACATGGAATGATAGTTCAGGATATTAAAAGGCTCTTTGGTGAAAGGGATATTTCTATTGCTCATGTAAGTAGGAATCAGAACGTTGTTAGCCACACACTTGCTGCTTTCGGACGACCGGAGGGCCGAACTACAGTTTGGTTGCGCTCTGGACCTGCAGACGTTCCTCTGCTATGTAGGAACGAATATTCCAACAGTTGAGCAATGAAATCCTTTTAACCTCGCAAAAAAAAAGTACCAACACTCAATTCAATCGCCCAAAGGAAAAAGTTGGACAACATTTCTCCGAACACACACGATCCCCGCCAGCTCGCGGTGTGAACCCCTGCCGACGAGCAGCCGTGCCCATGGCCCGTGCGCAGCCACCGGCCACCGCTGGCCACTGCCCAGCGCAGCAGCAGCAGCTTGCTCCCACCCCCAACCACCTCCGCCGTACCGTCACATCCCCGCCCACGCCCACCGACGCGCGGGCCCCAGCTCCCCCATACCCCACCTGTCAGTACCAGCGTCCGCAAACCAACCGAAAAGAACGCAGCAAGTCACACCGACAGCGGGCGGCCAGCGATGCGAAATATCCCAGGGGCAGCCCCGTCCGCTCGCCACGGTCAGATTCAAAAAGTGAAAACGTGGGCCGTCCGATCGCGCCGGCCATTTGAAGCGACGCGCGGCGGCCGTCGGATCTAGCCCCTGCCCCGCGGTCCCCCTCCTACGGCTATATATATATTTCTCCCTGCCCCCGGACGCCCCGTCGCCCTCCGCCCGCCCCCAACCACTCTCCTCGCCGCCACACTCCTCACTCCCCACTGCGCTTCGTCGAGCCAGCTCGCCAGTCGTAAGTTCTTAAGCCGCTTTCTTGAATTTGCTTCCGCCAATGCCTTGTAGATCCGGTGTGCTGTGTGACTCGGTGATTTTGCTTGTTTAGTTTTTCAAATTTGTTTGAAAAATCGAGGTCGTTTTGGGGGAGGAAGTAGGAAATGCGCGTGGATCTGGGGGTTATATCCGGTGATTTTGGACGCGGGATGCGTCGATCTGGTAGGTTTGTCTTGTGCTCAAGTTGTATTGGGGCAGATTGGATCTGTTTTGTGGGGATTTCCCGTCAGATTTTGCGCCTGGAGCAGTAGATCTGAGGCGCGCTTTTAGGGATCTGGTGGAGGTGTCGCATGTAGGTTTGGAACAGATTTAGTACTAGTTCATGCCGTTGTTTCCCCGCATTAGAGAATCTGTAAGCCTGATTTCTGAGCACATCCTCTTTAGATGTGATTTTGGCGCATAACCTGGTGCTAAGTCAGTAGGCTCTGCTGTTGGCTTGGTTGCACCGTTCTGATTTTGAATTTACTGCGTAACCAATATCTTGCCATTTTAAAACTGTAGCTTGCACGTGAACATCCGGACTATGTAGCTAGCCATAGAGATTGGTTCGTTCATAATAACCCCAAATAGTCGATGATTGCGTTCAGAAAAGGCCAAACAAGTCAGATCTTGCTTTGTTTTGAGTGAATAAATCTAGCCGTATCAATCATTTCCCACGCTGTACTGCTACTGCAGTATGTGAGTCCTGCTTACCCTGTATGTCTATGTTTTTCAGAGAGAAGATGAGGGAGATCCTCCACATTCAGGGTGGGCAGTGTGGAAACCAGATTGGTTCCAAGTTCTGGGAGGTGGTGTGTGATGAGCATGGCATCGACCCCACCGGGCGGTATGTCGGCACCTCTGACCTGCAGCTGGAGCGTGTCAACGTCTACTACAATGAGGCCTCCTGCGGTCGTTTTGTGCCCCGTGCTGTCCTTATGGATCTTGAGCCGGGTACCATGGACAGTGTTCGTACTGGACCGTACGGGCAGATCTTCCGCCCTGACAACTTTGTGTTTGGCCAGTCTGGTGCTGGTAACAACTGGGCCAAGGGTCACTACACCGAGGGTGCAGAGCTTATTGATTCTGTTCTTGATGTTGTCAGGAAGGAGGCTGAGAACTGTGACTGCCTTCAAGGTAACTGAACTTGAATTAAATTGGCGATAGTTTAGAATCCTTATAGCAGGCTTTACTTGTATTAAGTTGAGTTTGGATATAAGAACACATTATTTCATGGTATGCAGATTTGAATTATGTTGTCACTCAATAAGAAGTTTTAGGCCAGAATATGTATTATGCCAGTAATGCTATCTGATGGTACCGTGGGATCTTCTGTTAGTATGCATCTTTTTGCATAGCCATGATTACTTGTTTGTGAATAAGGGCACTGGTTGGATACCCTGCATACTTGGACAACTTGGTGTATGATTCAGAGTTAGTACTAGGTCTCTGCTTACACTGTTCTGTATTTTTGTCATGACACTCATTGCTTCCATATCTGGTGAATTATTCTGATAGCATAACTACTGAGTATGTACCTATGCTGCTTTCATCTATTTGTGTCTAAATAGTGGTTATCTATTCAGGGTGGTTATCTATTTATATTCAGCTTTACCACTGTCCACTTGAAATCATTATTTAAGCATCCTTTTATGTTTTCAGGTTTCCAAGTATGCCACTCTCTTGGTGGTGGTACTGGATCAGGCATGGGGACCCTTTTGATATCAAAGATCAGGGAGGAGTACCCTGACCGCATGATGCTTACGTTCTCTGTTTTCCCCTCACCGAAAGTATCTGATACTGTTGTTGAGCCTTACAATGCCACTCTTTCGGTCCATCAGTTGGTTGAGAATGCAGATGAGTGCATGGTTCTTGACAACGAGGCCCTCTATGACATCTGTTTCAGGACTCTCAAGCTGACCACTCCCAGTTGTAAGTGAAATCTGTACCTTTTTATTGTTACTTTCTATAGATGACTGTGAGCATGATGTCAAGTGGATATTCCTAATTCTGAATATTTGTAACTACATGTTATAATATGCTTAATAACACAAATATTAATGCATACTTTCCTATTCACAACTGAAACATTGAAACATGATATGTCATGACATGTCCATTGGCTTCATAATATCTCCACTGGCTTCCCTTTTTTGATAATGTTGGTCCAAACTATTCCTGTAGCTCGAGAGCAGTTTTAGTATTCTTAGACATGGTCTGAAACTCTACACTGTTATGATTCACAATTGTCTTAGTTGATATTTTGCTTAAGTTGGATCTGTGAGAATGACTGTTAGTTGTCATGCTTAGAATTATGTGCTTGCTGTGTCTAACATTTAACCGTTTGTGTTATTTTCTGCAGTTGGAGATTTGAACCATCTGATCTCTGCCACCATGAGCGGAGTGACCTGCTGCCTGAGGTTCCCTGGCCAGCTGAACTCCGACCTCCGGAAGCTGGCAGTGAACCTGATCCCCTTCCCGCGGCTCCACTTCTTCATGGTCGGGTTCGCGCCGCTGACCTCGCGCGGCTCCCAGATGTACCGCTCCCTCACGGTCCCGGAGCTGACCCAGCAGATGTGGGACTCGAAGAACATGATGTGCGCCGCCGACCCCCGGCACGGCCGGTACCTGACGGCCTCGGCCATGTTCCGCGGCAAGATGAGCACCAAGGAGGTGGACGAGCAGATGATCAACGTGCAGAACAAGAACTCGAGCTACTTCGTGGAGTGGATCCCCAACAACGTCAAGTCGAGCGTGTGCGACATCGCGCCCAGGGGCCTGTCCATGGCGTCCACCTTCATCGGCAACTCGACGTCCATCCAGGAGATGTTCCGGCGCGTGAGCGAGCAGTTCACGGCCATGTTCCGGAGGAAGGCTTTCCTTCACTGGTACACGGGCGAGGGCATGGACGAGATGGAGTTCACCGAGGCCGAGAGCAACATGAACGACCTGGTCGCCGAGTACCAGCAGTACCAGGACGCCACCGCCGACGAGGAGGAGGAGCTGTACGAGGACGAGGACGACGCGGACCTCCAGGAGTAGTAGGGGCGAGCGAGGTCCGTTTCCTCCGTGGTCGTGTGCTCAGGGGCCATTTCTGATGGCTCTTGCTGCTACTAGTAGTGTGTATTTGGCGTTTGCTGCGGTTTGGGCGTGACGGCTGCCCCCACATCCTCGGGTAGTCGCGGACTTGTTGCTTGTGTAGTTTGTCTGTGTCGGGTTAATTCGGTAGTCAGTTTGTTGGTGAACTTGAGATCTAGTAGCAGGTCTGTAATATGGCTCTGAATCCTAATGCAATGTTTGCTGTTTCTTCACATGGTTTGTGATGATTTTCTGAACGTAGTTTGTGATGATTGTCATTGTCAAGTACTCCACCACCTCGAGGGCAGTGGACTGGATGCATCGGTCGCAGTTTCTTCTTTTTCCTGCTACGTCGCCACCTCGATGTGTTACGTGCCATGATGTGCCGTCGGTATCGTTTGACACTGCCTGTCTGCCTATCTCGTTGCCGGTACCGGCAGTGATATCATATCTGGTTTGGACGAAGACGTGCCTCCGCCGGGCGCCAGAGAACCAGCAAGTTATACAACGAGGGCTCGTATCCGTACCTTATACTACTAGCTAGCTAGCAGCCTAGTGGTAGTAGATTCAGTCAGCTGAATCACAGCAATCGTTTTCATGTCTTGTGTACTCACCACTAGCATCACCACCCAGCCTCGATTTATCTATCGCCTACTGAAACTGAAAGCGAGGTCACGTACGTACGCACCGCCGAGATTTCGGTTTGGTTCTGCCTTTCTGCGCGAGCTTTGCATGCATCGCTTCAGCGGCACGCCACGGGCAACGTGAGGCGGCCTGTCGAAAAGTAGCATCGCGTGCTCTCACTCAGCAGCACCGCCGGATCTCGCAAAGTCACAAAGTGACAAAGTAAGCCTACAGTTGACATGCCCGTCCGTGTCTGCCTTTCGAGAAAGACAGATCACACAGCAGCACCAACACAAACGCTGTTTAAACAAGGCGCTAACTCAAACCACGTTCACCAAAACAGAAGATAATAATTTACATGTGTGAGCAGAGGAAAAAGGCTCGGATTAGCTGCACATAAAGGCTCGAACTACGAGTAGCAGTACTATTTCCATCGGCTGTATGTGCATGCAAGAAGAGACGACTCAGACTGGCTTGTTACGGTGGTGGTCGCGGCCTCTGCCCCACAGCGCCGGCCAGCAGCCGATGTCCAGCGACGCCTGCATCCTGAAACATTTGCACATAGGTAAGTTAGATTTGCACAGTCATGGCCCATCGTCATCTGAAATGAACATTTGGTGTTGAACGTGTAAAACGCAGTTTTGCTTGGGAGCACTATGGGCACATTGTCAGGTCAATTCACAATATATAAATATCTGTAATCTGCGTATTTCTGTGTACTATGGTCATATTGTCAGGTTAATTCACAACGTATAAATATCTGTAATCTGTGTTTTTCTGTGCACTATGGTCACGTTGTCGGGTTCACTGTTCCTTTCATATTCCCGGTCATGAGTTGTTCCATTTCCTACCAAAGTCAAAAGGTTTAATCATGTGGTCTAAAGGACTGAGGGGCTTGGAATTGTCAAAGAACCCAGATCCTGAGAAAAATGCATATAGTACTACTGCAGTGGTAGTATATTGATTATTGTTTTTTTCTTGACCAAATGTGTAGTGATTAGTGTTTGGTCCTTTTATTATAAAACCCGTTTGTTACCCTAAAAAAACCGTTTGTTGGAGAAAGAATTTTCGTGGCCACGCAATTTGCTTTTTTGTGGTTGTGGGGTTGGAAATAATGACATGACTAATGGCCATTTATAATGGTTGCGAAATGTGTTTATTATTATCATGTGAACGCAAGAAATCCGATGCAGCTGCAGATATTGTGTGCAGCCGTACCAGTCAGACTTCACTAGCTAGCCAAAAGTCTACAGCTGCTATGACTCTCTCGACTAGAAAATAACTGGACATGATTAGCAACTCGTAATACTCCTTTTCCGGGGTGGGTTTAATTGACTGTTTGACTGCACGGCTAATTATGTAGTGAATCGAGATGCTAATCATTGCGGTTTGTTGCACCATCCATGGTGCGAATCTCGAGAAGCAGAAGGATCTCATGCACTGCCAGTTGAGGACAGAAGAACCTCACCTGGTTTTGCCGGCAGCAACCGTCGGCGGTGCCCCCTGCCGGCCCCCCGCGGCCGGCATCACCCCCCGGCCGGGGCGCGGCGCGGTCATGCTCCGGGTGAGCAGCCCCGGCACGTAGAAGTTGAGCAGCACGCCGTTGCCGTCGGCGCCTCCACCGCAGCTGCCCCTGTTGTCGCTCTGCCGCCTCCGCAGCCTCCTCCTCTCTTTCACCGCCGCCTGCTGCTGCTGCTGCTTCTTCGACGGCGGGGCATCCTCCCGCCTCTGCTCGGCCGCCTCCGCTTCGACCCCGACTGGTGCCGGCGGCGACGGCGAGGCGTGGCCGCCGTTGGGCGGCGGCCTGACGGCGTCGACGAGGTCGGAGAAGGAGAGCTCGCGGTCAGAGCCGTCGCCGCCGTCGAAGTCGGCTAGGAGGCCGAGCATCTCCTCCCGGCTCCTGGCGATCCGCCGCGCCCGCGCCCCCGACACCGGCTTGCCACCGGCAAGAGCGATTGCCTCCATCGTGCTGGCTTCGTGTGGTCGCCTGTGGTCCGACGATCGGCGCTCTCCCCTCTTTTAACAAGGAAGTGCCGCCGCGCTGCTTATGTAGCTAGCTAGAGAGCGCGCTCGAGATGATGTGACGCGGCGTGCTTTGCTCGACCGGTTGCTCGGTGCCGCTTTTGGCTCTGTTTTCTTCCTCGGGTCGTCCTTTCTGAAGCTCCTCCTCTTTATCTGCAGCTCAGTCCAGGTCAAGGCCGACGGACAAGACGAGAGCGCGCCCGGTCGGTCGATCTAGAAGCCCAGGATTTCTTTTCAAGACGCGTCCACTTCAGCTGCAGACGGCGAGGCTTCTTTTCTGTTGAGTTGCGGTCACTCTTTTTTTTTCTTCTCATTTTCTTTTCTTGCAAGTAAGAGGAGAAGATTCTGTGGCAGAGGTGAGTCTCATGCGACGCACGTAAAAGAATCACGCATCGTGTGGCTGGATTTCACGTCAAGATTCCAGTTTACTTGCATGGGTTTGGCTGGGGTGAGGCTTATTCTTGACTGTAAAAACCGCCCCGTACGTCGAGCGCAACCACCGTGGTCGCCATCGGGCCGGGGAGTCGCCGCCGGAGCGTACGGGAGTCCGGTCTCTCGCGCTGCTGCACGTACACGCGGTTTCGCGGACACGGGGATCGTCGGAGCACCGCGCCGATGACGACGTATCACCCGCCGGATTTAAGGGGATTCAATGACAGAGTCGACGCACGCATCACAGGGTTTTCGTTTTCAATGAAAGAAAACGGCAGCCGCGACTCATCGTCGGACCAAGCACGCACCGTTACCGACGGAGGAGGAGTATACCTCCCGTTCCTTCGACCGCAATGTCCCATATTCGCCGCTCCTCATTTCTTCTGGAATGAAACGAAGGCTTCTAAGGTGGAGTAGAAGGTATCGGTGCATTACGTATCTTGGCCTGTCAATACGTTGCTAGACATTGGAAACGCTGTTTTTTTCCACTCCATCCTCCGTTCCGAAACAATTGAAGTTCCAGGATTGTCCAAGTCAAACTTTTAAATTTAAAAACATGATTGCTAAATCTCAGTCGGCTGAGACTTAACGGAATATCAGTCGATGTTATATTCGTGAGATCTTACGTGAAGCAAAATCTGTTTTTTCTTCCTTCCTTTTTACATGCCGTGTCACTTGACTAAGACTAACTTGATTAAGTCACAGTCAACTGAGATCTAGCCACACCCATTTAAAAATTCTGATAAGATACGCAATGCCAGATATAAAAGAATATCTATTTTTACAATAAGGATTCTAATGAAGCAAATAAGGTGTTTTAGATGTTGCCATATTTTTGTATAAGCTTGGTCAGACAGGATGAGGTTTGATTTAGAACAAATCTAAAACTTTCATCGTTTTGTAAGAAGATAAAGTATGAGAACCACGAGCGTTATTGCACAACAATGTTTACAAGGATGTTACAAATGTCACGAGGAGCCAAAAGCCACACATATCGGCCAGCAGGTGCATCAGCTGCTGACAGGATTGAACTAATTATATCAAGTACTCGTTCGTTCTCCTTAGCAGGAAGAGCCCCCGTGTCGTACGTGAGGGCGATGCTGACGAAGCCCCAATCAACTCTTTCCTCGGCAATGGCGACAACTTGCAAAGGAGGCCTTTTGATATCTGATTTCCGGTGACGGTAGATCTGAGTTTGCAAAGGCTCCAAATGAATGTGAACTGTATAAATGAAAAAAAGTCTCCGAACTAGGTAAAATATGACGAATAATAGGAAAATGGTGGAGGTACAATTTAACTGAATTTGGAGTTTGATCTTTAAGCACTTTGCAAGAAACTTATCTCCTAGCAAGCTTGATCCCTTTTGATAGCATCGACGTACATACGGACTTAACATGTTCTTGAATCACTAAGGGCAACTCCAACTGGTCTACGCATTAATTTCGGTTGGTCGAGCTACCACGCGTGTCCGGTTTTGGATTTGGGTCGGCTGATACACCCAATGCGGCCAACGCATTAGTTCTCGTGGTTAAAAAAACAAAATAGGCATTAAATATTATAATATTAAAATATGCAAATTAATAAAATATAATTAAACATTTAAAACCGCCCCGCCAAAGTCCACTTCAAACATAATTAAACATTAGCAAAAACCTTTTAAAACGTCACCTCCCAGCCACCGTAGCCCGCAACCCTATCCGCCGTCCTCGGAGTCTGAGCGGGTGAGGTCTAAGAAGACCGGCGGCTCCGCCCACGGAAATGCCTGCTGGTAGGTTGTCAACGCCGTCTGCTACACCAACGGCTGTGCTGCGCGACGTGCACTCCTCTTGCTCGCGCTCCCGCCGCTCCTCCTCCTCCTCCTCCATGCCCACCATTGCCAGCGCTCCTCCTCTAGCTCTAGCTGCATGTGTTGCTCCCCGTCGGCCCACTCCTCCGCCAGCACATGGGCCCTCCACTGGGATAGGTAGGCCACCTCCCGCTCCTCCATCGTGCTCAGCGACACGGCCGACAAGCTGACCCACTCCTGCACCATGTCCCGCCACCGGTACCTCTTCGTGGCGGCGGGTGGTGCCGGCGTGGGTTCGGGCTTGGGCTACACTGGTGGTGGCGATGGTGGTGGAGGGTACACGCAGTCCCCCACCACCGAGAGCTGCAACGCCTCCTCGAGGCCAGGCCAGGGGCGTTGTCGGTGTCAAAACCGGCGGATCTCGTGTAGGGGGTCCCGAACTGTGCGTCTAGGCGGATGGTAACAGGAGACAAGGGACACAATGTTTTTACCCAGGTTCGGGCCCTCTCGATGGAGGTAAAACCCTACTCCTGCTTGATTAATATTGATGATATGGGTAGTACAAGAGTAGATCTACCACGAGATCAAGGAAGCTAAACCCTAGAAGCTAGCCTATGGTATGATTGTTGTTCGTCCTACGGACTAAAACTCTCCGGTTTATATAGACACCAGAGAGGGCTAGGGTTACATAGAGTCGGTTACAATGGTAGGAGATCTACATATTCGTATCGCCAAGCTTGCCTTCCACGCCAAGGAAAGTCCCTTCCGGACACGGGACAAAGTCTTCAATCTTGTATCTTCATAGTCAAGGAGTCCGACCGAAGGTATAGTCCGGCTATCCGAACACCCCCTAATCCAGGACTCCCTCAGTAGCCCCTGAACCAGGCTTCAACGAGGACGAGTCCGGCGCGTAGATTGTCTTCGACATTGCAAGGCGGGTTCCTCCTCCAAGTACTTCATAGAAGATTTCGAACACAAGGACAGTGTCCGGCTCTGCAAAATAAGTTTCCACATATTTCCATAGAGAGAATAATATTTACACCAATTTAATCTGCTGACGCATTCCATAGCGTGACATTGTTGGGGAACGTAGTAATTTCAAAAAATTTCCTGCGCACACGCAAGATCATGGTGATGCATAGCAACGAGAGGGGAGAGTGTTGTCTACGTACCCTCGTAGACCGAAGCGGAAGCGTTGACGCAACGTAGAGGAAGTAGTCGTACGTCTTCCCGATCCGACCGATCCAAGCACCGTCACTCCGGCGCCTCCGAGTTCTTAGCACACGTTCAGCTCGATGACGATCCCCGTGCTCCGATCCAGCAAAGCTTCGGGGAAGAGTTCCGTCAGCACGACGGCGTGGTGACAATCTTGATGTACTACCGACGCAGGGCTTCGCCTAAGCACCGCGACAATATGACCGAGGTGGAATATGGTGGAGGGGGGCACCGCACACGGCTAAGGAACGATCACGTTGATCAATTGTGTGTTCTAGGGTGCCCCCTGCCCCCGTTTATAAAGGAGCAAGGGGGAGGGGGCGGCCGGCCTAGAGGGGCGCGCCAAGGAGGAGTCCTACTCCCACTGGGAGTAGGACTCCTCTCCCTTTTCCTTGTAGGAGAAGGAAGGAGAGAGGGGGAGGGAAAAAAGGGGGGCGCCGCCCCCCTTCCTTGTCCTATTCGGACTAGGGGGGGAGGGGGCGCGCGGCCTGCCCTGGCCGCCCCTCCTCCTTTCCCTTATGGCCCATATGGGCCCATTAACCCCCCGGGGGGTTCCGGTAACCCCCCCGGTACTCCGTTATTATCCGAAACCACTCGGAACCATTCCGATGTCCGAATATAGTCGTCCAATATATCAATCTTTATGTCTCGACCATTCCGAGACTCCTCGTCATGTCTGTGATCTCATCCGGGACTCCGAACTAACTTCGGTACATCAAAATGCATAAACTCATAATATAACTATCATCGAAACCTTAAGCGTGCGGACCCTACGGTTCGAGAACTATGTAGACATGACCGAGACTCGTCTCCGGTCAATAACCAATAGCGGGACCTGGATGCCCATATTGGCTCCTACATATTCTACAAAGATCTTTATCGGTCAGACCGCATAACAACATACGTTGTTCCCTTTGTCATCGGTATGTTACTTGCCCGAGATTCGATCGTCGGTATCCAATACCTAGTTCAATCTCGTTACCGGCAAGTCTCTTTACTCGTTCCGTAATACATCATCTCGCAACTAACTCATTGGTTGCAATGCTTGCAAGGCTTATGTGATGTGCATTATCGAGAAGGCCCTGAGATACCTCTCCGACATTCGGAGTGACAAATCCTAATCTTGAAATACGTCAACCCAACAAATACTTTCGGAGACACCTGTAGAGCACCTTTATAATCACCCAGTTACGTTGTGACGTTTGGTAGCACACAAAGTGTTCCTACGATAAACGGGAGTTGCATAATCTCATAGTCATAGGAACATGTATAAGTCATGAAGAAAGCAATAGCAACATACTAAACGATCGGGTGCTAAGCTAATGGAATGGGTCATGTCAATCAGATCATTCAACTAATGATGTGACCTTGTTAATCAAATGACAACTCCTTTGTCTATGGTTAGGAAACTTAACCATCTTTGATTAACAAGCTAGTCAAGTAGAGGCATACTAGTGACACTCTGTTTGTCTATGTATCCACACATGTATTATGTTTCCGGTTAATACAATTCTAGCATGAATAATAAACATTTATCATGATATATAAGGAAATAAATAATAACTTTATTATTGCCTCTAGGGCATATTTCCTTCAGACATCACACCACGACCAAGCTTTTATTCGAATCGTTTTATTATCCCACCTTAGCGGGTTATGCGAGGCAGTTTCCTTGGCACGTCTTGTCAAAGCAGAGATCGTGTCCCCTTAATCCGGGATTCTCATTAATACGGGCGTGGGTAACCCAACCGGCCATTGATTACGACGCTTAGGAGATAAGCGAGTTTTACCAGGCGGGTGGGGACGCGTAGTTGCGTCCGCCCATATAAGGGGATAAGGATCCACCTTTCTCATCCACGCCTTCTTCCTCCTTTGCCTATCCATTTCCGCGCACTTGAGTTCCAGCGCCCAAGTCCGCACTCCCCCACCTTGACCTACTCCAACCATGTCCGGAGCGGGAGGCAAGTGGATGTTTTCCTCCGTCACGGAGGGACACATCAAGAAGCTGAGGAAGGCCGGATACTTGTCCAACAACATCGCGCACCGGCTTCCCGACGAGGGGCAGCTCGTCCCCACCCCAAGGCCCCATGAGAGGGTGGTATTCCTCCCCCATTTCCTCCGCGGACTGGGTTTCCTAATCCACCCATTTGTCCGGGGGCTCATGTTCTACTATGGCCTAGATTTCCATGATCTGGCCCCAAACTTTGTCCTCAATATCTCGGCGTTTATCGTCGTGTGCGACGCATTCCTCTGCATCCGCCCCCATTTCGGCCTATGGCTCAAGACTTCCAATGTCAAGCCAAAGGTGGTGCGCGGCACCCAGGCGGAGTGCGGAGGCGCCATGGTGGGCAAGATGCCCAACGTCCTATGGCTCGAGGGCTCCTTCGCGGAGACCCTAAAGGGGTGGCAATCGGGGTGGTTCTACATCACCGAGCCGCATGACCCTGAATGGGTCGCAGCCCCAAGTTCCGATCCGGACCCCCTACACGGCTCACGTCCTGTAAAGAGACGGGCCTGTCGTGGGGCAACAAAGGAGAGGTGACTGGACTGCAAACATGCATCCAAACCCTGGTGAACAAGAAGCTTAAACTTGTCAACGTAGTCCAGGTTATGCTCATACGCCGGATCCTCCCGTGTCGACAACGGGCCTTCAACCTGTGGGAGTTCGACCCGGCGCAGCACCCAACTCTAAGAAGGCTCTTCGACACGACGTATGAAGATGCCTGGAAGGTGCTATTCAAGGGCGCCGAGGCTCCCGCATCCGCTACCGAGGATCGCGGATTCAGCACGCAGCGTCACGCTAGTGCGGTAAGCCGTTTTTACCTTTTACAGGGTATTTTAGCTTCTCATAGTTTGACTTTATGTGGGATCTAAGCTCCCTTACCTTTGCAGGGTTGGCAGGCGAAGTCCGGACAGATCAACTGTCCGGCCCCTTTGCCCGAAGACCCAGCGGATGCTCTATTGGCAAGGCTGCTGGTTCTGGCACCCTATGTGGTGCCGGAGAAGAAGGCCACGAAGAAGGCCACGGGGACTCGAAAGAGTGCCCGTCGTGTGGTGGCGTCGGATTCGTCGTCCGATGACTCCAAGACGTAGTCCTCCCGTGAAGACGACGAGGAGGAAGAAGATTCCCCTCCCCCTCCAGCGGGGGAGGGAAAGAAAAGGAAAGCCTCCACAACTGGGGAGGCCGGAGGGTCCAAGAAGGGGAAAACCCTTCTTCCGGGCTACTCCACCAACGCCGATGGCGGCGAAGAGGAGTGGCCGCACAGGGCCAAGCCCCTGGCGAAATCGTAAGTATACGGATACCAGAGTAAGTCATAGTATTCCTTTACTGCACAACTTTTCCTTACGTCGAATATGATTATGCAGTCCACCCAAAGACCGGCTCGACGTGTCGTCGAGCGGTTCCCTGGACTTGTCGGACATAAACTCTCTTTCGACGGCTACCTCCCCCCGCCCCACAGATGACGCCGAGGTGGCGTCCCAGGAGGTTCCAAGCCAGGAGGAGGTGGTTCCGGAGGCGCCGCAAGGCGACCTTCCGGACCCCAGGCGCCAAGGGAATAGAACCCCTAAGGGCTCCAAGTCCGGCCCGAGGCCGGACACCTCTCCGAAACCTTCAAAGGTTCCAGAGTCCGGCAAGCGACCTCCCTCCAAGAGGAGCAGGCCCACTAAGCCGGTGGCCCCCGTCCAACCGGAGGCGCCGGACAATCTGCTGGAGGTGCTTAAAGGTGCCTCCATCGACGAGGAGCACCGCACCATTATGAGTGCGGTGATTCAAAAAGTTCAGTCCGCCAAGAGCGGTGTTGGTGTAAAAACCAACGGATCTCGGTTAGGGGGTCCCGAACTGTGCGTCTAGGCGGATGGTAACAGGAGACAAGGGACACGATGCTTTTACCCAGGTTCGGGCCCTCTCGATGGAGGTAAAACCCTACTCCTGCCTGATTAATATTGATGATATGGGTAGTACAAGAGTAGATCTACCACGAGATCAAGGAGGCTAAACCCGAGAAGCTAGCCTATGGTATGATTGTTGTTCGTCCTACGGACTAAAACTCTCCAGTTTATATAGACACGGGAGAAGGCTAGGGTTACACAGAGTCGGTTACAATGGTAGGAGATCTACATATCCGTATCGCCAAGCTTGCCTTCCACGCCAAGGAAAGTCCCTTCCGGACACGGGACGAAGTCTTCAATCTTGTATCTTCATAGTCCAGGAGTCCGGCCGAAGGTATAGTCCGGCTATCCGAACACCCCCTAATCCAGGACTCCCTTAGTAGCCCTTGGACCAAGCTTCAATGACGACGAGTCCGGCGTGCAGATTGTCTTCGGCATTGCAAGGCGGGTTCCTCCTCCAAGTACTTGATAGAAGATTTCGAACACAAGGATAGTGTCCGGCTCTACAAAATAAGTTTCCACATATTGCCATAGAGAGAATAATATTTACACCAATCTAATCTGCTGACGTATTCCGTAGCGTGACATCACACCATGACCAAGCTTTTATTCGAATTGTTTTTACTGCCACACCTCAGCGCGTTTTGCGAGGCGGTTTCCTTGGCACGTCCTTTCAAAGAAGAGATCGTGTCCCCTTTATTTACGGGATCCTCATTAATACGGACGTGGGCAACCCAGTCGTGCCCGTTGGTATGTTTTCTCGATCAAAGGCGAGTCCCAAACGTTCACGGGGAGGGCCCTTGGTATTCAACCTCTTATAAAGAGACCAAGGCCTTACTCCTTTCTTTCAATCTAAAACAAGTTCACCCTTCGCCTCGAGTTCCAACACCCAAAGCTCCAGGTTTCAGGCGCTTCGGACCTTCGACAATGTCCGGTTCCGACCTTCAAGGCCAATGGATGCCCTCCTCCGTCATGGAGGAGGACGTGCTGAAGTTGAGAGAGGCCAGGTTCTTGACTGGCAAAATTTCACATAGGCTGCCTGTGCAAGGGCAGGCCATTCCTACTCCCAATCCTGGTGAGAGCGTGGTGTTTGTGTCTCACTTCCGTCGGGGGCTAGGCTTCCCGACGGATCCCTTCGTGAGGGGGCTCATGTTTTATTATGGGCTGGAATTTCACGACTTAGCTCCGGAGTCCATCCTCCATATTTCCTCATTCATTGTCGTGTGTGAAGCCTTCCTCCGCATTACTCCTCACTTTGGACTATGGCTCAAGACCTTCAAAGTAGAGCCGAAGATGATCAAGGGACAACACGCGGAGTGCGGAAGCGCTGTTATAAGCAAAAATGCTGACGCTCCATGACCCGAAGGCTCTTTTCAAGAGGAGCCCAGCTTATGGCAACAAGAGTTGTTTTATATTACCGCTCCCAGGGGCACCAAATGGGTGGCGCCACCTGCCTTTCGCTCGGGTCCCCCACCACAGCTAGCGTCATGGGTTAACAAAGGACTGGACTGGGGGCCGTCCAAGGACGTGCCCTTGCTGCAGGGCCACATTCGAGATCTCCTAGAAAGAGATATCAGCCTGGTCGTGGTGACACAAGATATGCTGATTCGCCGAGCTATGCCCTGCAAACGTCGCCCCCTCCGCCTGTGGGAGTTCAACCCGGAGGGACCACGAGCTCTCCAACATTTTATGGGCGCGACGCCCGTGGAGATGTACAGATTATTCTTCGGATCACAAGCAATGTGTCCGTACTTGACCGAGGATGCAGGTCTGAGCTGTAATCGCCCGGATACTCAAGTAAGTAGCCTTGTGCCCGGACTCACTATCAGTATATTTATCATAAAATTGCCCTTAAAGGAGTTGTTCTTTAAACAAGAGTGGATAGAGAAAGCAAAGCTAATCAGGTGTCCGGCCCCCCTCCTCGAGACCACGCTGGATCCCGTGCTGGTCCGGATGTTGAAGGTTGAGCCTTCGGAGGAAAGCGAGGGAGGGGACAAGGAAGCTGCGGCCTCCTCGAAGGAGGCTGTTAAGAAGGGAGGAATCAAAAGTACCTCTCCTCAGGGGAAGAAGAGGACCGCCTCTGACGACCCGGAGACCATGGCCTCAAAGCGGGGGAAGAAATCTTTGTCAGAGGGTCCTGCACCGGGGAATACTTCGGCCGAATTATGCCCTCAAGGGGATCAGCCCTCCACCGAGCCGTAAGTAGAGAGGAGTTTTTCTTTTTAAGAAATGAGAGGAATCCTTAATTTATATCTGAGAAAAGTAACCGAAGATTTACCTTGTAGTTCGGACCTCAGCCCTTCTCAGCAGAGCTCGTCTTCGGGGGATCTTCTTCCGGAGATGATGGAGAGCGAAACGCCTCCCCCTGCCGTACCGCCTTGTGAGGCGAGCAATCCTGAGGTATCATCGCGGAGGGTTTCTCTGAGTCTGGCGGGGCCGGAAGGTAGTCATATGGGCCCCCAAAGCCCCCTGAGTCCAGCCTTTGAGAAGGACCATCAGACGAGTCCGGCACTGTCTGGTGCACGGTTGGAGGGGCTGAAGGATCTGCTAGGGTGAGCATCTATCTCAGAGGAGCACCGTGCATTAATGAGCACGGTGATTGAAAGGATTTCATCCGCGGAGAGCGGATTGCACGAGGCCGTCAGGAGTTTACTGACAGGTTTTGAGGTACGCGAAATAATGTACCCTTTTTGACAGTTGCGCATAAATAAGATGCGCCCTGTGTAGATAGTAGCCCCTGGGACTCTATGCGTTGTCAAAAGTGACAGCGCGCAGAGGATCATAATCCCAGGTCTAATATGCCGCCTTCATACGTAGGTGGCGAAGTGTCCGGTGGCCAGCCGGACTGATGAATTTGCCGAGCTAAAGCGGCAGCTTGACGTGGCAGATGCCGACATCGCGCTTGTCGACAAGCGGCTTGACGAGGCACAAGGCATGTGATTCCTCTGGCGGCACCTGGTAAGAGGAGCTTTATGCCAGTATCTTACAATGTGTGCGCTTGATGCAGATGGTACCGCTGCCATGGAGGGTCTTCGGGCGGAACTTGCCCAAGCCAAGTAGCAAGCCAGGAAAAGTGATGCGGCTGCCGGCAAGGCAACTGGAGAGCTGAAAGCCGAACAGGCTGCTCACTGTCTAACCAAGAAGGAAATGGCCGAGATGGCCGTGAAGCTGAAGAGCGCTGCTGACCGTTGCAAGCTTCTGGAAAAAGAAGACCAAACGGAGCGGACGGACCTAGAAAAGGCCATTACCGAGGATAAGGATGCTCGCTCTGCGATGAGAGCTATGAAGGAGGAGCTACGTCAGGCCGGAGATATCGCGGCTGGAAAGCCCTTTGTGCTGTAGAGGAAGTTCGGGGATCCTAAATATGCTTCGCTAGACCGGTTAAGGAGTGTGGCGGACACATATCTGGATTTGGCAGCGAGTGCCGTGGACGCGGCCGAACACTTCTGAGATAAGGAGGATGACGAAGTGGAAAAGCTTTTTTGGTCGCAGTTCCACAATCCAGAGCGTCCACTTCCATAACCGATCGTTTGGCCGAATGGGCTGGGCTGAGTAGGTTATCCGGACTCGCCATGAGGTATGTCGTGAGTCATCTATGGCCGGGAAGGCCTGAGCCGAAGAGCTATTTTAGCTTGGTGCAACAGTTCCTTGGTGCGGTGCCGCATATCAATGCAATGAAGAGGTAGGCATGCATAGAGGGTGCGCGGATGGCTCTCGCCCGTGTCAAGACATACTGGGCGGAGATGCAGGCCACCGCTGTTGCAACCCAAGACTCGGAAGAGAGCCGAGTACCTGCCGAGCACTATTTTCAGGAAGTTCTGCAGGGCTCTTGTTTAATAGAGACACAGTGCTCGGAGGATATTATGTTCGAATAACGTGTATTGTTGTGAAACAAAGTTTGGATGTAATATATAAAAGCTTTTTATACTTGTGCCTTCAAGAATTGAGATACCTCCTGTGCGGCCGTTAATGTATATGTGTATATAACCTGAAAGATGGCAGTCTTTGGCTTCAGCCCCCACGCATAAATGCGGGGGTGTTCGCAGAAGGCGCATTTTCACACTTGATCCAATGTCTTGGTCCTATTAAGGAGGTGATAGCGCAGCGAACTAGGCAACCGGATGTCGCGGCTGGTTTTCCGGACATTAATTTCCAGAAAATGGCCGTCGAGCTCATCAGCCCCAGGATTACTGTTAGCTGATGAGGCATCAACTTGATACAGAAATTCCAAGCCAGCGTACAAAATATGTAGTACAAGACCATTGTGGTCTATGAGTACAACAAATGGTCTCTAGTAGTTGAGGGCGGAAGCGGTTTGTGGATCGCCACGATCTGTGGGACTACATTTCCCACGGGAACAGCTGACCAGGCCAACTCCTATCTTCGCGAGGCTACTATCACCGTTGCTTAGGTTTTCGAGGCTGTCATCGCAACGCTCCTCTCCAAGCAAGCAATCTGGCCAAGACAATAGCCAGGGACAAGCCAGTGAGTACTTTGAATGTACTCGCAAACATTAGGAACATAGGTATAATATAAATGATCAACATGCACGGAAATATTCTATGATCACATCGTCAATCATAAATAAAACCTTGATGCATGCAAGCAGATTATTCATATGCAACCGAAAGTTTATGCAATGACCAAATAAAAATAAGGTGTGCCGATCGGATGTCTGAAGCGATGTCTCGAGAGGATAGTGAAAATGAGTATCCCACGGTCGGGCGTCTCAGTGACACCACATAAAGGGCTTTAAAAGAAATGCCACAGTCGGGCGTCTTAGCGACACCACATAAAGGGCTTTAAAAGAAATGCCACAGTCGGGCGTCTTAGCGACACCACATAAAGGGCTTTAAAAGAAATGCCACAGTCGGGCATCTTAGCGACACCACATAAAGGGCTTTAAAAGAAATGCCACAGTCGGGCGTCTTAGCGACACCACATAAAGGGCTTTAAAAGAAATGCCACAGTCGGGCGTCTTAGCGACACCACATAAAGGGCTTTATGAAAACGAAAATAACATAGTGAATATCCAGGAGGTGGTACCGTCCCAGGGGTATTCTTTATTTCAAATCATGCAAGACGGTTAGTCCATAAAGATAATAATAATCATAACCAACATATATCACAAGTCATAATCTATATTCGAGTTTTATTGGTTCCTCCTCCGAAGACCGACACTAAGACCGACACTCGACCCATCCCAGACTGTAATCCTTAACCATGGACACGACTATTCGAATAGGTTTAATCTCTGCAGAGGGTGTACTCTTTACCCACGAGTAACGGATTCCTTTAGTCCATTGGGACTAATTCCGTCTACGGTCTTTTAATTGAAAACAAACCTGACTTGCACACACCAGCTTAACTCACCGGTGTCTGGAATCACCCACGACACCTGTCAAGCAAACTCTAAGTGGGAAGGCTACAACCTCGCGTAGCATGGGATCAAATTTCTATTGCACGCTCTAAGGGGTATCCCCCTCTCGGTCCCAACCGGATACACCCATGCCCCCGGACCAGGTGGCTTGCCTACTGGATGCAGCCGGTATCTTCCACCATGGCCTCTCTGTACGGTGTGTGCCAAGACAAGGGTTAACAACTTACTAAACCATACCCCACATACGGTAGGGACCAGTGGCAGTACGAAACAAGTATGGGGGTTACCGGAACAAGACTCGATCTATGGCCGACTCAGGAGGCTTATCAATGTTCCCTGCATGGTTAGCACAACAAAAATACTTCAACCACAAATCACCACCCATTACACTTTACCATGCCATACCGGATGTAACCGTCCTGACGGAGACCGGTGACAAGCTCACACCTACCCAAGGCAGAGGCTTTTCCGGATTCCTTACCGGCATGCATGTAAGGCACATGAGGATGATTTTCATCACACGGGCATGCTCATTTCCAACAGCAAGGAAAATCACAATAATGCATCCATGCAAATGATCATATCACATGAAATAACAACACACCGAATTAAGGTGGTGTCATAAACGTGTCAACTAACACACCAAAAATATTATTCCGGGGTTCAGAACGCTTGCCTTAATGGTGTGGAAAGGCAAGGTGCACTCCAAGATTCTTGCAAGTCTCCTATCCTCTCTCCAAAACTCCTATTTTCAACATATGCAATTAACACATATTTCAAAAACAGCACAAAAAGGTTGTTTGGAAAATTTTCAATTAAATCTTAATATAAACTAGACATTATTTGAGAGATGTAGGAAAAAGAATTAATTAATTTGGAGTTATATTTAAAAAGATATAGTCAGTCAAAGTTCTGGTTAAAACTGATTTTTTAAAATAAAACAGAAAAAGAAAAACGTTTCGAATGGACACGTACACGTCGAAGGCGTATTTTGGGAATACGCTTCCACTTAACCCACGTGGACCGGTGCTGGGTCACTGACGGTGGGCCCGCCTGGCCCACTGGTCAGGTTTGACCAGTCGCCCGCGTCTTCTCCCTCCTCTGCCCGAGCGGGGCAGGACTCCGGCGACGCTCGCCGGCGAACGGCGGCACCATTCGGGAAACCAAGGCCACCCGCGATCTCACGGGACCGAGGCGGTCACTCCGGTGGTTGTTTTGTCTGCGGGGACGGAGTGAGTCACCGGCGGCGAGCTTCGCGGCGGACGGCGGCCATCGGGCAAAGTGAAATCTTCCCCGTAGTGAGTCCCGATCGAAAATGAGTAGAGGGAAAGGTTCACGGGAGGAAGGAGGTGCTCTTGGTGAAGAGAAGTGGGAGGGAGAGGCCCTAGTGGCGCTGGGAGACCTGGGGCCATGGCGGCGTCCGCTGCTGCCGGAGGTGGGGAAGATGACCTCCCTGGGTCGATTGGCTGCCTATAGGGGCCCTAGGGGAATGGCTTGGAGTCGCCCGCGTGCTTGGGAGGTTTCGGGGAGCCCTTTTTATAGCGCGACGAGGTCGGTTCTGTGACGGTGGATGAGGACGCCGGCGAACCGCCTCGCTGTAGCGTGCAGGGTGTCGTGGCGGCGACGAACGCTAGCGGACATGCTTGCGGGTGCGTTCGGGCCGTGCCAGGGGCCAGGTGGCGAGCCGAGGTGACTTGGGCGGCGTTGAACGGAGCAGAGGCTGTCGGCCAACACCGGCGTGCCGCCAAAAGCTCTGACGGCGGCGCTGTTGGCTGCCAGGGCGGCTTGGCACGTTGCTGCGAGGAGGGTAGTGCGTGGCGTGGCGTTGCAGAGCGGGCCAAAACCAGGGGGGGCCAGCGTGTCACCTCGGGCGTGGTTCGTGCAATACGCGCGCTCTGGGCGCGTCCAGTGCACGCACGGAAGGTGTTCGATACAATGCCGTGGCATGCTACAGGTCATAGGTGAGGTTGGCACGCGACAGGACTAGGTTAGAGGTAGAGGGAAACCCAAGGGACAAGGTGGTTTGGTCAGGTGGTCAAGTTCATAATGCAAGCAACCATTCATGTCAGATCTGATCATGCACTCCAGGTGTTTGACAAAATGCCACAGGCACTTAGGCATTTCTTGGAGTGGTCAAATTCTCCAGATCAGTGTCTCTTTAGATGCAAGAGAGGGTGGTAAGGTTAGTTTGGCAAAAGGAGAAACTTGTTAGTGCAAGTTTTGCCAAACTACAATTCTGGACAGGGAGTAAATGGCATCACTTCTTGAACCAAAAATGATCCAATGGTTGCATGCTCCTGGACATAGAGGTTTGGTAGGGTGGTCTACAAGTAGAAAAAGGAATCATGGATAAAGGAGCAACTAAAAATGTGGTTGCTGTACAAACCAACAAGTTGGGCCAGAATGAAGATGAGGTTGATCCACTCATTTTTTTCAAAGAACATCACTGGGTTTTTGCATAAAGTTGAATCATATGCTGCTACTAACATCCCATAATTTTTGGTGGAGGCTAGAAAGAAATATTTAAAAGGGTTGTAGTGCAAAATTGCTCTCTGGACCAGAGAAGAAAATTGGGTGTAGAGCTCAAAATATTCAATGGACAGAAGATGTCTTTGCATAAAAGTGGTTTAAAAACATCACAAGACATCTCCAAATTTTGGTTGGAATATTGAGTGGAGTTATCAAATGGTTGTAGTTCAAATATGGCCACTTTAACCTTGAAAAACCATTTTCAAGAAAATAAAAAAAATCAAGCAACTTAATTATCTAATTAGTTCTACTAATACAAGAAAAGTTTTTCTAGAGTGTTTAAACAGGTCAAAAACATATAGAAAGGTTTTCACTATGGGGAAAGACTCCATAATAACAAGGTTAAAAATCAAAAGGGAGCTCAGAAAATAAAAGTTTTAAATCCTGGCAAAATTTTAAGTAATAAAACAAGGTCAAAAATTTTGGGGTGTCACAATACTACCCCCCTTAAGAAAAATCTCGTCCTCGAGATTTGTTAAAAGCTGTTTTAAGAAAAAAAATGCAATAAAATGTGGCTACAGTGAGAGGGCAATAAGTGGTGAAAAACCACAGTGGGAAAACTGGCGCTGTGTGGAAAAATCTACGGTTCGAGACAAAGACGTAGGATTTCTACGCTGGACATAAATTTAGAATAATTTCTAAATTTAATTATGTGCTGGTCGTACCCGAGAGCACAGTGCTCTCTCTGGCTGACAGGTGGACCCAGGGCCCACTGTCGGCCTCTTCTTCTTCCTCTGGTTCTCTCCTCTTCCTCTCTCCTGCGCGTTTTCCCGCAATTTCTCCACCGGCGACGTCTAGCGCGTAGGGCATCTAGGCCGTACCATGGTAGTGCGCGGCATGCTAGCTACCGGGGCAGTGTGCACTCACCTCGCGGGCCAGCGTGCTGTCGGCACTGCTCGCGGATTCGACTCCGAGCACCGGCGATCGGGCGACGAGCGGCGTTGGTGGACTTTGTCCACCGAACACCGAGCTCGAGCTATAAAACGGCCGAGGTGTCTCTCTCTCTTCTTCCTCACACCTGGCCTCGCTTCTCTTCCTCCTTCTTCCTCCATTTCTGCTTACATAAGCTCTGGTGAGGCTCTAATGGCGGAGGTGATGCCGGACTGGTTCGCGATCTTGATATGCGGAGGGCTGGCGACACTGCTGGGGCTCTCCGTGCTCCTGTGCGCGATGATCCTCGACGAGCGTGGTGATGCTGCTGCTCGGGTGTTGGCTCTCCGCGGTGGTGACGATCACGAGGAGTAGGTGGGGTGTGCCGGGTACTAACTGTTGTTAGAGGGTGGTTAGCCAGATGTAACACTGTTGCAAAGTTTTTGTAAACAGTGTATGTGCTTGGTTGATGATGGTCGAGAGTCTGTGGTCGTTGTGCTGTGTGTAATAAAATAGTCCATGTCGTGAGAAGATGCAGAAGTAGCGGTTTAGCGAAAAGAAAACTTATTCCAGGATTAATTGCGGGAGAAAACAATAATGCAACATGATCACTCATTAATAAAGATTTACTCAATGCGCACACTCAGTTACCACACACAAGTTACATCGGATAATTAAATGTTGCAACAAATTAAAATGTAGCAGCGACGTCTATAGTGCAAAGGGTAGCTGGACGGGGTCTCGAGAGAATGTTTCTGGCACTGAGACACATTCTTCTTCTATCGGGGAAAGTGGATTGACCAGTCGATGCATGTGTCTCTCCTGGTCGGGCCTTAGTGTTCCGCCGATGGCGATCTGAGGGTTTAAATCTGCGAGGCTCTGTTGATAACCCATCACGCGTTGGGTCAAACTCTCTTGAGCGATGACGTACTGGACAAGGTTGGCTAGGACGAGGTCTCTCTCGATTCGCATACCGGGAAACGATGTTACTCCTCCGGGCGCTGCACGTCTCGGGAAGTAATAATACCCTTGTTCGCTGGCATAGGGCACCACAAATCGAAGGCGGGCAAGCGCTTCGTAAGCCGCAGCATCCACGACCATTTGTGGGGTTGGCATAGATTTCCCCACGAAGGAGACCTCTGTTGGGTCTTGGTTTGAGTTCACGGGAGGGATGTGCACTGCTGCCCAATATCTCGAGGTGGAAGGGGTGATTCTCGATTTGAACAGCTCGTACTGGGGTGGCTGGGTAGTGCCCATGGTACTGCAGGTAAAATCCCACAATATCTTGACAAAACTACCCGGGGTTGCATCTGGGGTTCTCAGGTAAATGCTGGGTGTCGGCATGGCAAGAAATGGTTGTGAGTATGGTGCACAAGATGAGAAGTGTTTGGCAAGGTCACGCGGCGGCCTCTTTATAGCACCGGAGCTGGGTCATTTCTATCGTGGTGAATGGTAACGAAACTTCCAGCTCTATTCCGCGGGTCGAAGTCAATGCCACAGACACACATATTTCACCGAGGTGACGTGTTACTGTGGGGGTTGTCGGGAAGGCTTTTGGTAACTGCGCCAGGGTTAGCAATCTCACACTGGCACTAGGTGTTTAGACAAGGTTACTATTAAAGCAGAGGCATGACAACTAGCAGCGTTTATTCACAAGGCCACACGGTTACAAAGCGAGGGTACACTGAGACTCGATACAACTCGGGTTACTTAGTCTACCTCGTTTACATCCATGCGGGCGTGCCTTGTGGATGTTGAGGCTTCTCCATGGGTCTCGCCATCGGAATTAACTGGAGTGGGTTGAGGGGCTGCGGGCTCGGGGTAGCGATGATGGCCATCTCGGGGATTGTTGGCCACAACCCCGTTGGAGTGTGTTCCCAATATGCGACGTAGCACTTCTGGGGTTATCGCAACACCTTGGCCGATGGCTGGGGTAGACCTCAGGGGCTCGATGGGTTGTCCAAACAGCACGACTGGGTTGTCGGCATTGGGCTCGTCCTCTTCTCTTGCTGGGGCTCGACGAACCAGCTCTCCACGAGCTGCGATAAGATCAATTGTGACCTGATCGCACAGTTCTTCTAGTGCACTTACGTAGCGCACTAGGTGCAACAATGCAGGATCTGTTTCGTGATCTCCGTTGGCAACTTGGGGTGGTCTACCGTACCCTTCGCGTCTGGGATAGTAGTGGAACGAGCGACAGTCAACTCTGGGCGACAAGTGCCGGAGATGAACTACAGCTTCTCGAGCAGCTAGTTGGATGGCCTGTGGCTCAAAGGAAGTTGTTCTTCCGGTGAACCTGTAGGGGCGCTCAGGTGTTAGACCCCTACCGTAGATGTGTACAGTGGCCCAGAATTGACGGCTTTCACCGCTTACGGGCCCTTGGTACACAACATATTCTGGGGGCTCTTCTAACGCATAGGCACGATGGGTGAGGTTTGCGAGTATGGTAACAAAACCTCCAAGGTTGGTTGCTGTGGTCTTATGGTGCATGATAGGACCAGGCATTGCGGCTCGGTTTGGGATAGCGGCCGTGCTGTGCTGGGTTGAGGCTAGCGTGCCCTTTTTATAGGAAAAAGGGGACGGAGTCTTCCTTCGTACGCTTGCGAGAAAGGACTATTTAGGGGGCCGGTCACTCGCGCGTGATCAACGACTATGATGGTAGGTTGGGCACCGACTGCCAAAAGGTGCCGGGTCACTGTGGGGCTATCTTGCAGGAGAAGCTCGGCTGGGGTTTGGTTAAGGCTTGGTGGGTTGGTTTGCCTAGGTTTATTGACCTGGCTAAGATAGGATTAGCCAATGGTCAGCCTGGCTCTGGTACCAAGTCTGTCGCGACCGGTTTTCCGGACATTAATTTCCAAAAAATGGCCGTCGAGCTCATCAGCCCCAGGATTACTGTTAGATGATGAGGCATCAACTTGATACAGAAATTCCAAGCCAGCGTACAAAATATGTAGTACAAGACCATTGTGGTCTATGAGTACAACAAATGGTCTCTAGTAGTTGAGGGCGGAAGCGGTTTGTGGATCGCCACGATCTGTGGGACTCCATTTCCCACGGGAACAGCTGACCAGGCCAACTCCTATCTTCGCGAGGCTACTACCACCGTTGCTTAGGTTTTCGAGGCTGTCATCGCAACGCTCCTCTCCAAGCAAGCAATCTGGCCAAGACAATAGCCAGGGACAAGCCAGTGAGTACTTTGAATGTACTCGCAAACATTAGGAACATAGGTATAATATAAATGATCAACATGCACGGAAATATTCTATGATCACATCGTCAATCATAAATAAAACCTTGATGCATGCAAGCAGATTATTCATATGCAACCGAAAGTTTATGCAATGACCAAATAAAAATAAGGTGTGCCGATCGGATGTCTGAAGCGATGTCTCGAGAGGATAGTGAAAATGAGTATCCCACGGTCGGGCGTCTCAGTGACACCACATAAAGGGCTTTAAAAGAAATGCCACAGTCGGGCGTCTTAGCGACACCACATAAAGGGCTTTAAAAGAAATGCCACAGTCGGGCGTCTTAGCGACACCACATAAAGGGCTTTAAAAGAAATGCCACAGTCGGGCGTCTTAGCGACACCACATAAAGGGCTTTAAAAGAAATGCCACAGTCGGGCGTCTTAGCGACACCACATAAAGGGCTTTAAAAGAAATGCCACAGTCGGGCGTCTTAGCGACACCACATAAAGGGCTTTATGAAAACGAAAATAACATAGTGAATATCCAGGAGGTGGTACCGTCCCAGGGGTATTCTTTATTTCAAATCATGCAAGACGGTTAGTCCATAAAGATAATAATAATCATAACCAACATATATCACAAGTCATAATCTATATTCGAGTTTTATTGGTTCCTCCTCCAAAGACCGACACTAAGACCGACACTCGACCCATACCAGACTGTAATCCTTAACCATGGACACGGCTATTCGAATAGGTTTAATCTCTGCAGAGAGTGTACTCTTTACCCACGAGTAACGGATTCCTTTAGTCCATTGGGACTAATTCCGTCTACGGTCTTTTAATTGAAAACAAACCTGACTTGCACACACCAGCTTAACTCACCGGTGTCTGGAATCACCCACGACACCTGTCAAGCAAACTCTAAGTGGGAAGGCTACAACCTCGCGTAGCATGGGATCAAATTTCTATTGCGCGCTCTAAGGGGTATCCCCCTCTCGGTCCCAACCGGATACACCCATGCCCCCGGACCAGGTGGCTTGCCTACCGGATGCAGCCGGCATCTTCCACCATGGCCTCTCTGTATGGTGTGTGCCAAGACAAGGGTTAACAACTTACTGAACCATACCCCACATACGGTAGGGACCAGTGGCAGTACGAAACAAGTATGGGGGTTACCGGAACAAGACTCGATCTATGGCCGACTCAGGAGGCTTATCAATGTTCCCTGCATGGTTAGCACAACAAAAATACTTCAACTACAAATCACCACCCATTACACTTTACCATGCCATACCGGATGTAACCGTCCTGACGGAGACCGGTGACAAGCTCACACCTACCCAAGGCAGAGGCTTTTCCGGATTCCTTACCGACATGCATGTAAGGCACATGGGGATGATTTTCATTACACGGGTATGCTCATTTCCAACAGCAAGGAAAATCACAATAATGCATCCATGCAAATGATCATATCACATGAAATAACTGTTGGGGAACGTAGTAATTTCAAAATTTTTCCTACGCACACGCAAGATCATGGTGATGCATAGCAACGAGAGGGGAGAGTGTTGTCTACGTACCCTCGTAGACCGAAGCGGAAGCGTTGACGCAACGTAGAGGAAGTAGTCGTACGTCTTCCCGATCCGACCGATCCAAGTACCGTTACTCCGGCACCTCCGAGTTCTTGGCACACGTTCAGCTCGATGACGATCCCCGGGCTCCGATCCAGCAAAGCGTCGTGGAAGAGTTCCGTCAGCACGACGGCGTGGTGACGATCTTGATGTGTTACCGGCGCAGGGCTTCGCCTAAGCACTGCAACGATATGACCGAGGTGGAATTTGGTGGAAGGGGGCACCGCACACGGCTAAGGAACGATCCGTAGATCAACTTGTGTGTCCTAGGGTGCTCCCCTGCCCCCGTATATAAAGGAGCCAAGGGGGAGGGGCTGGCCGGCCAAGGGGTGGCGCGCCAGGGAGTCCTACTCCCTCCGGGAGTAGGATTCCCCCCCCCCCCAATCCTAGTTGGAATAGGATTCCTCAAGGGGGGGAAAGAGAGAGAGGGGGGCCGGCCACCTTCTCCTAGTCCTAATAGGACTAGGGAAGGGGGGAGGCGCGCGGCCACTAGGGCTGTCCCTTTCTCCTTTCCACTAAGGCCCATTAAGGCCCATATGGCTCCCGGGGGGTTCCGGTAACCCACCCGGTATTCCGGTAAAATCCTGATTTCACCTGGAACACCTCCGATGTCCAAACATAGGCTTCCAATATATCAATCTTTATGTCTCGACCATTTCGAGACTCCTCGTCATGTCCGTGATCACATCCGGGACTCCGAATAACCTTCGGTACATCAAAATGCATAAACTCATAATAACTGTCATCGTAACGTTAAGCGTGCGGACCCTACGGTTCGAGAACAATGTAGACATGACCGAGACACGTCTCCGGTCAATAACCAATAGCGGGACCTGGATTCCCATATTGGCTCCTACATATTCTACGAAGATCTTTATCGGTCAGACCGCATAACAACATACGTTGTTCCCTTTGTCATCGGTATGTTACTTGTCCGAGATTCGATCGTCAGTATCCAATACTTAGTTCAATCTCGTTACCGGCAAGTCTCTTTACTCGTTCCGTAATACATCATCCCGCAACTAACTCATTAGTTGCAATGCTTGCAAGGCTTAAGTGATGTGCATTACCGAGAGGGCCCAGAGATACCTCTCCGACAATCGGAGTGACAAATCCTAATCTCGAAATACGCCAACCCAACATCTACCATTGGAGACACCTGTAATACTCCTTTATAATCACCCAGTTACGTTGTGACGTTTGGTAGTACCCAAAGTGTTCCTCTGGCACACGGGAGTTGCATAATCTCATAGTCATATTAACATGTATAAGTCATGAATAAAGCAATAGCAACATACTAAACGATCGGGTGCTAAGCTAATATAATGGGTCATGTCAATCAGATCATTCAACCAATGATGTCACCTCGTTAATCAAATAACAACTCTTTGTTCATGGTTAGGAAACATAACCATCTTTGATTAACGAGCTAGTCTAGTAGAGGCATACTAGTGACACTCTGTTTGTCTATGTATTCACACATGCATTATGTTTCTGGTTTATACAATTCTAGCATGAATAATAAACCTTTATCATGATATAAGGAAATAAATAATAACTTTATTATTTCCTCTAGGGCATATTTCCTTCAGTCTCCCACTTGCACTAGAGTCAATAATCTAGATTACACTGTAATGATCCTAACACCCATGGAGTCTTGGTGCTGATCATGTTTTGCTCGTGGAAGAGGCTTAGTCAACGGGTCTGCAACATTCAGATCCGTATGTATCTTGCAAATCTCTATGTCTCCCACCTGGACTAGATCCCGGATGGAGTTGAAGCGTCTCTTGATGTGTTTGGTCCTTTTGTGAAATCTGGATTCCTTTGCCAAGGCAATTGCACCAGTATTGTCACAAAAGATTTTCATTGGACCCTATGCACTAGGTATGACACCTAGATCGGATATGAACTCCTTCATCCAGACTCCTTCGTTTGCTGCTTCCGAAGCAGCTATGTACTCCGCTTCACATGTAGATCCCGCTACGACGCTTTGTTTAGAACTGCACCAACTGACAGCTCCACCGTTTAATGTAAACACGTATCCGGTTTGCGATTTAGAGTCGTCCGGATCAGTGTCAAAGCTTGCATCAACGTAACCTCTTACGGTGAGCTCTTTGTCACCTCCATATATGAGAAACATATCCTTAGTTCTTTTCAGGTATTTCAGGATGTTCTTGACCGCTGTCCAGTGATCCACTCCTGGATTACTTTGGTACCTCCCTGCTAAACTTATAGCAAGGCACACATCAGGTCTGGTACACAGCATTGCATACATGATAGAGCCTATGGCTGAAGCATAGGGAACATCTTTCATTTTCTCTCTATCTTCTGCAGTGGTCGGGCTTTGAGTCTTACTCAATCTCACACCTTGTAACACAGGCAAGAACCCTTTCTTTGCTTGATCCATTTTGAACTTCTTCAAAATCTTGTCAAGGTATGTGCTTTGTGAAAGTCCAATTAAGCGTTTTGATCTATCTCTATAGATCTTTATGCCTAATATGTAAGCAGCTTCCCCGAGGTCTTTCATTGAAAAACTTTTATTCAAGTATCCCTTTATGCTATCCAGAAATTCTATATCATTTCCAATCAGTAATATGTCATCCACATATAATATTAGAAATGCTACAGAGCTCCCACTCACTTTCTTGTAAATACAGGCTTCTCCGAAAAGCTGTATAAAACCAAATGCTTTGATCACACTATCAAAGCGTTTATTCCAACTCCGAGAGGCTTGCACCAGTCCATAAATGGATCGCTGGAGCTTGCACACTTTGTTAGCTCCCTTTGGATCGACAAAACCTTTCGGTTGCATCATATACAATTCTTCTTCTAGAAATCCATTCAGGAATGCAGTTTTGACATCCATCTGCCAAATTTCATATTCATAAAATGCGGCAATTGCTAACATGATTCGGACAGACTTTAAGCATCGCTACGGGTGAGAAAGTCTCATCGTAGTCAATCCCTTGAACTTGTCGAAAACCTTTTGCGACAAGTCGAGCTTTGTAGACAGTAACATTACCATCAGCGTCGGTCTTCTTCTTAAAGATCCATTTGTTCTCAATTGCTTGCCGATCATCAGGCAAGTCAACCAAAGTCCATACTTTGTTCTCATACATGGATCCCATCTCAGATTTCATGGCTTCAAGCCACTTTGCGGAATCTGGGCTCACCATTGCTTCTTCATAGTTTGTAGGTTCATCATGGTCTAGTAACATGACTTCCAGAATAGGATTACCGTACCACTCTGGTGCGGATCTCACTCTGGTTGATCTACGAGGTTCAGTAGTATCTTGATCTAAAGTTTCATGATCATCATCATTAGCTTCCTCATTTATTGGTGTAGGTGTCGCAGAAACAGTTTTCTGTGATGTACTACTTCTCAATAAAGGAGTAGGTACAGTTACCTCATCAAGTTCTACTTTCCTCCCACTCACTTCTTTCGAAAGAAACTCCTTCTCTAGAAAGTTTCCGAACTTAGCAACAAAAGTCTTGCCTTCGGATCTGTGATAGAAGGTGTATCCAACAGTTTCCTTTGGATATCCTATGAAGACACATTTCTCCGATTTGGGTTCGAGCTTATCTGGTTGAAGCTTTTTCACATAAGCATCACAGCCCCAAACTTTAAGAAACGACAACTTTGGTTTCTTGCCAAACCATAGTTCATAAGGCGTCGTCTCAACGGATTTAGATGGTGCCCTATTTAACATGAATGCGGCCGTCTCTAGAGCGTATCCCCAGAACGATAGCGGTAAATCAGTAAGAGACATCATAGATCGCACCATATCTAGTAAAGTACGATTACGACGTTTGGACACACCATTACGTTGTGGTGTTCCGGGTGGCGTGAGTTGCGAAACTATTCCACAATTTTTCAAATGTACACCAAACTCGTAACTCAAATATTCTCCTCCACGATCTGATCGTAGAAACTTTATTTTCTTGTTACGATGATTTTCAACTTCACTCTGAAATTCTTTGAACTTTTGAAATGTTTCAGACTTGTGTTTCATTAAGTAGATATACCCATATCTGCTCAAATCATCTGTGAAGGTGAGAAAATAACGATATCCGCCACGAGCCTCAACATTCATTGGACCACATACATCCGTATGTATGATTTCCAACAAATCTGTTGCTCTCTCCATAGTTCCGGAGAACGGTGTTTTAGTCATCTTGCCCATGAGGCACGGTTCGCAAGTGCCAAGTGATTCATAATCAAGTGACTCCAAAAGTCCATCAGTATGGAGTTTCTTCATGCGCTTTATACCGATATGACCTAAACAGCAGTGCCACAAATAAGTTGCACTATCATTATCAAATCTGCATCTTTTGGCTTCAACATTATGAATATGTGTATTACTACTATCGAGATTCATCAAAAATAGACCATTCTTCAAGGGTGCATGACCATAAAAGATATTACTCATATAAATAGAACAACCATTATTCTCTGATTTAAATGAATAACCGTCTCGCATCAAACAAGATCCAGATATATTGTTCATGCTCAACGCTGGCACCAAATAACAATTATTTAGGTCTAATACTAATCCCGAAGGTAGATGTAGAGGTAGCGTGCCGACTGCGATCACATCGACTTTGGAACCATTTCCCACGCGCATCGTCACCTCGTCCTTTGCTAGTGTCCGCTTATTCTGTAGTCCCTGTTTTGAGTTGCAAATATTAGCAACAGAACCAGTATCAAATACCCAGGTGCTACTGCGAACATTAGTAAGGTACACATCAATAACATGTATATCACATATACCTTTGTTCACCTTGCCATCCTTCTTATCCGCCAAATACTTGGGGCAGTTCCGCTTCCAGTGACCAGTCTGCTTGCAGTAGAAGCACTCAGTTTCAGGCTTAGGTCCAGACTTGAGTTTCTTCTCTTGAGCAGCAACTCGCTTGCCGTTCTTCTTGAAGTTCCCCTTTTTCTTCCCTTTGCCCTTTTTCTTGAAACTAGTGGTTTTGTTAACCATCAACACTTGATGCTCCTTCTTGATTTCTACCTCCGCAACTTTTAGCATTGCGAAGAGCTCGGGAATAGTCTTGGTCATCCCTTGCATATTATAGTTCATCACGAAGCTCTTGTAGCTTGGTGGCAGTGATTGGAGAATTCTGTCAATGGCGCAATCATCTGGAAGAGTAACTCCCAATTGAATCGAGTGATTATTATACCCAGACATTTTGAGTATATGCTCACTAACAGAACTGTTCTCCTCCATTTTGCAGCTATAGAACTTATTGGAGACTTCATATCTCTCAATCCGGGCATTTGCTTGAAATATTAACTTCAACTCCTGGAACATCTCATATGCTCCATGACGTTCAAAATGTCGTTGAAGTCCCGGTTCTAAGCCGTAAAGCATGGCACACTGAACTATCGAGTAGTCATCAGCTTTGCTTTGCCAGACGTTCATAACTTCTGGTGTTGCTCTAGCAGCAGGCCTGGCACCTAGCGGTGCTTCCAGGACGTAATTCTTCTGTGCAGCAATGAGGATAATCCTCAAGTTACGGACCCAGTCCGTGTAATTGCTACCATCATCTTTCAACTTTGCTTTCTCAAGGAACGCATTAAAATTTAACGGAACAACAGCACGAGCCATCTATCTACAATCAACATAAACAAGCAAGGTACTATCAGATACTAAGTTCATGATAAGTTTAAGTTCAGTTAATCAAATTAATTAAGAACTCCCACTTAGATAGACATCCCTCTAATCCTCTAAGTGATCACGTGATCCAAATCAACTAAACCATAACCGATCATCACGTGATATGGAGTAGTTTTCAATGGTGAACATCGTTATGTTGATCATATCTACTATATGATTCACGCTCGACCTTTCGGTCTCTGTGTTCCGAGGTCATATCTTATATGCATAGCTCGTCAAGTATAACCTCAGTATTCCGCGTGTGCAACTGTTTTGCACCCGTTGTATTTGAACGTAGAGCCTATCACACCCGATCATCACGTGGTGTCTCAGCACGAAGAACTTTTGCAACGGTGCATACTCAGGGAGAACACTTCTTGATAATTTAGTGAGAGATCATCTTATAATGCTACCATCAGTCAAAGCAAGATAAGATGCATAAAAAGATAAACATCACATGCAATCAATATAAGTGATATGATATGGTCATCATCATCTTGTGCTTGTGATCTCCATCTCCGAAGCACCGTCATGATCACCATCGTCACCGGCGCGACACCTTGATCTCCATCATAGCATCGTTGTCGTCTCGCCAATCTTATGCTTCCACGACTATCACTACTGCTTAGTAATAAAGTAAAGCATTACATCGCGGTTGCATTGCATACAATAAAGCGACAACCATATGGCTCCTGCCAGTTGCCGATAACTCGATTACAAAACATGATCATCTCATACAATAAAATTTAGCATCATGTCTTGACCATATCACATCACAACATGCCCTGCAAAAACAAGTTAGACGTCTTCTACTTTGTTGTTGCAAGTTTTACGTGGCTGCTACGGGCTTAAGCAAGAACTCATCTTACCTACGCATCAAAACCACAACGATAGTTTGTCAAATAGACTCCGTTTTAACCTTCTCAAGGACCGGGCGTAGCCACACTCGGTTCAACTAAAGTTGGAAAGACAGTCTTCCGCAAGCCATCTATGTGCAAAGCACGTCGAGGGAACCGGTCTCGCGTAAGCGTACGCGTAAGGTTGGTCCGGATCGTCTCGTCCAACAATACCGCTGAACCAAAGTATGACATGCTGGTAGGCAGTATGACTTGTATCGTCCACAACTTACTTGTGTTCTACTCGTGCAAATAACATCAAACCATAAAAACCTAGGCTCTGATACCACTGTTGGGGAACGTAGTAATTTCAAAAAATTTCCTACGCACACGCAAGATCATGGTGATGCATAGCAACGAGAGGGGAGAGTGTTGTCTACGTACCCTCGTAGACCGAAGCGGAAGCGTTGACGCAATGTAGAGGAAGTAGTCGTACGTCTTCCCGATCCGACCGATCCAAGTACCGTTACTCCGGCACCTCCGAGTTCTTGGCACACGTTCAGCTCGATGACGATCCCCGGGCTCCGATCCAGCAAAGCGTCGGGGAAGAGTTTCGTCAGCACGACGGCGTGGTGACGATCTTGATGTGTTACCGGCGCAGGGCTTCGCCTAAGCACTGCAACGATATGACCGAGGTGGAATTTGGTGGAAGGGGGCACCGCACACGGCTAAGGAACGATCCGTAGATCAACTTGTGTGTCCTAGGGTGCTCCCCTGCCCCCGTATATAAAGGAGCCAAGGGGGAGGGGCTGGCCGGCCAAGGGGTGGCGCGCCAGGGAGTCCTACTCCCTCCGGGAGTAGGATTCCCCCCCCCCAATCCTAGTTGGAATAGGATTCCTCAAGGGGGGGAAAGAGAGAGAGGGGGGCCGGCCACCTTCTCCTAGTCCTAATAGGACTAGGGAAGGGGGGAGGCGCGCGGCCACTAGGGCTGTCCCTTTCTCCTTTCCACTAAGGCCCATTAAGGCCCATATGGCTCCCGGGGGGTTCCGGTAACCCACCCGGTATTCCGGTAAAATCCTGATTTCACCTGGAACACCTCCGATGTCCAAACATAGGCTTCCAATATATCAATCTTTATGTCTCGACCATTTCGAGACTCCTCGTCATGTCCGTGATCACATCCGGGACTCCGAACAACCTTCGGTACATCAAAATGCATAAACTCATAATAACTGTCATCGTAACGTTAAGCGTGCGGACCCTACGGTTCGAGAACAATGTAGACATGACCGAGACACGTCTCCGGTCAATAACCAATAGCGGGACCTGGATGCCCATATTGGCTCCTACATATTCTACGAAGATCTTTATCGGTCAGACCGCATAACAACATACGTTGTTCCCTTTGTCATCGGTATGTTACTTGTCCGAGATTCGATCGTCAGTATCCAATACTTAGTTCAATCTCGTTACCCGCAAGTCTCTTTACTCGTTCCGTAATACATCGTCCCGCAACTAACTCATTAGTTGCAATGCTTGCAAGGCTTAAGTGATGTGCATTACCGAGAGGGCCCAGAGATACCTCTCCGACAACCGGAGTGACAAATCCTAATCTCGAAATACGCCAACCCAACATCTACCATTGGAGACACCTGTAATACTCCTTTATAATCACCCAGTTACGTTGTGATGTTTGGTAGTACCCAAAGTGTTCCTCTGGCACACGGGAGTTGCATAATCTCATAGTCATAGGAACATGTATAAGTCATGAATAAAGCAATAGCAACATACTAAACGACCGGGTGCTAAGCTAATATAATGGGTCATGTCAATCAGATCATTCAACCAATGATGTGACCTCGTTAATCAAATAACAACTCTTTGTTCATGGTTAGGAAATATAACCATCTTTGATTAACGAGCTAGTCTAGTAGAGGCATACTAGTGACACTCTGTTTGTCTATGTATTCACACATGCATTATGTTTCCGGTTAATACAATTCTAGCATGAATAATAAACCTTTATCATGATATAAGGAAATAAATAATAACTTTATTATTGCCTCTAGGGCATATTTCCTTCAATAACAACACACCGAATTAAGGTGGTGTCATAAACGTGTCAACTAACACACCAAAAATATTATTCCGGGGTTCAGAATGCTTGCCTTAATGGTGTGGAAAGGCAAGGTGCACTCCAAGATTCTTGCAAGTCTCCTATCCTCTCTCCAAAACTCCTATTTTCAACATATGCATATAACACATATTTCAAAAACAGCACAAAAAGGTTGTTTGGAAAATTTTCAAATAAATCTTAAAATAAACTAGACATTATTTGAGAGATGTAGGGAAAAGAATTAATTCATTTGGAGTTATATTTAAAAAGATATAGTCAGTCAAAGTTCTGGTCAAAACTGATTTTTTAAAATAAAACAGAAAAAGAAAAACGTTTCGAATGGACACGTACACGCCGAAGGCGTATCTTGGGAATACGCTTCCACTTAACCCACGTGGACCGGTGCTGGGTCACTGACGGTGGGCCCGCCTGGCCCACTGGTCAGGTTTGACCAGTCGCCCGCGTCTTCTCCCTCCTCTGCCCGAGCAGGGCGGGACTCCGGCGACGCTCGCCGGCGAACGGCGGCACCATTCGGGAAACCAAGGCCACCCGCGATCTCAGGGGACCGAGGCGGTCACTTCGGTGGTTGTTTTGTCGGCGGGGACGGAGTGAGTCGCCGGCGGCGAGCTTCGCGGCGGACGGCGACCATCGGGCAAAGTGAAATCTTCCCCGTAGTGAGTCCCGATCGAAAATGAGTAGAGGGAAAGGTTCACGGGAGGAAGGAGGTGCTCTTGGTGAAGAGAAGTGGGAGGGAGAGGCCCTAGTGGCGCTGGGAGAGCTGGGGCCATGGCGGCAGCCGCTGCTGCCGGAGGTGGGGAAGATGACCTCCCTGGGTCGATTGGCTGCCTATAGGGGCCCTAGAGGAATGGCTTGGAGTCGCCTACGTGCTCGGGAGGTTTCGGGGAGCCCTTTCTATAGCGCGACGAGGTCGGTTCTGTGACGGTGGATGAGGACGCCGGCGAACCGCCTCGCTGTAGCGTGCAGGGTGTCGTGGCGGCGACGAACGCTAGCGGACATGCTTGCGGGTGCGTTCGGGCCGTGCCAGGGGCCAGGTGGCGAGCCGGGGTGACTTGGGCGGCGTTGAACGGAGCAGAGGCTGTCGGCCAACACCGGCGTGCCGCCAAAAGCTCTGACGGCGGCGCTGTTGGCTGCCAGGGCGGCTTGGCGCGTTGCTGCGAGGAGGGTAGTGCGTGGCGTGGCGTTGCAGAGCGGGCCAAAACCAGGGGGGGCCAGCGTGTCACCTCGGGCGTGGTTCGTGCAATACGCGCGCTCTGGGCGCGTCCAGTGCATGCACGGAAGGTGTTCGATACAATGCCGTGGCATGCTACAGGTCATAGGTGAGGTTGGCACGCGACAGGACTAGGTTAGAGGTAGAGGGAAACCCAAGGGACAAGGTGGTTTGGTCAGGTGGTCAAGTTCATAATGCAAGCAACCATTCATGTCAGATCTGATCATGCACTCCAGGTGTTTGACAAAATGCCACAGGCACTTAGGCATTTCTTGGAGTGGTCAAATTCTCCAGATCAGTGTCTCTTTAGATGCAAGAGAGGGTGGTAAGGTTAGTTTGGCAAAAGGAGAAACTTGTTAGTGCAAGTTTTGCCAAACTACAATTCTGGACAGGGAGTAAATGGCATCACTTCTTGAACCAAAAATGATCCAATGGTTGCATGCTCCTGGACATAGAGGTTTGGTAGGGTGGTCTACAAGTAGAAAAAGGAATCATGGATAAAGGAGCAACTAAAAATGTGGTTGCTGTACAAACCAGCAAGTTGGGACAGAATGAAGATGAGGTTGATCCACTCATTTTTTTCAAAGAACATCACTGGGTTTTTGCATAAAGTTGAATCATATGCTGCTACTAACATCCCATAATTTTTGGTGGAGGCTAGAAAGAAATATTTAAAAGGGTTGTAGTGCAAAATTGCTCTTTGGACCAGAGAAGAAAATTGGGTGTAGAGCTCAAAAAATTCAATGGACAGAAGATGTCTTTGCATAAAAGTGGTTTAAAAACATCACAAGACATCTCCAAATTTTGGTTGGAATGTTGAGTGGAGTTATCAAATGGTTGTAGTTCAAATATGGCCACTTTAACCTTGAAAACCAGTTTCAAGAAAATAAAAAAATCAAGCAACTTAATTATCTAATTAGTTCTACTAATACAAGAAATGTTTTTCTAGAGTGTTTAAACAGGTCAAAAACATATAGAAAGGTTTTCACTATGGGGAAAAACTCCATAATAACAAGGTTAAAAATCAAAAGGGAGCTCAGAAAATAAAAGTTTTAAATCCTGGCAAAATTTGAAGTAATAAAACAAGGTCAAAAATTTTGGGGTGTCACACCGGACTATAATGCTTTATCACTTTCACTTAGCCATAGGAGTTTGATAGTGGGGCTGCTATACAGCCCCTTGTGGCGCCGTGCTCACCCGAATTCGGGGCGCGTGTGTGCCTGGCCGGGAAGCGGCCCTTCGTTAATATGGAGGAATCCTAAAGATTCCGGCTGGTCATCGAGTGGTTGACCAGTCTAACACTATATCATGACAGTCACTTTTCGGCTTTCTCTACTGAGGTGCACGCCTGGCCGAACCGGGGCACAATCGCAGTAGTTCTCCTGGTGCCACCTTAGCCGATATAGCGGAACGTAAGGCAGCAAAACACAGGAGCCGGGCAAACCCAACATTTGACCGAAGACATGATTCGGAGCTGATGCATATAAGGCCAAACTCGCGACGCCGAACACTCCCTAAGGTATTCGGTCTTTTATGAAAACGGGCGGAACAACGCCCTTGGTTATAAGCCCCTGATGTCCAGGTACGTGCAAAACTCTGACGTGGCCACATGACAAAACGCCAGCCTCCTCCTCGGCTATGCAGAGAATCCGGGGGATGTGTATCAACAAGAGACAGTAAGAAAGGTTTACGCAGGGTCTTAATCTAAAAAGAATCCTGGGGACGGGTCCCTGCTGCACGTCTGCGCCTGTGTCTCCGTTGTGCCGTGTCCTGGACGGGCGTAGCATGGTGTTCATCTGTAAAAGAGAGGAACTTAGCTAACAAGAAAAAGAATAGTAGTGCGGGACGTATGCTGTACTAGATAAACAATGTATAATTTTAAGACAGGTAAAATGGAGCCTTATTGTCGTGTATTTTTTATACGCGAAGCCCCTTGTATAGGGGTGTATGGCTACTAAACCTTTAATTTTTGCTCCGGACTCGCCTAGCCGAGCCCGTGGTCTTGATGACCTGGTAGATGCTTTTCGCTGGTGAAGCTGTTTTAATGTGTGGCTGTCAAGGCAGCCGCATATTCTTTCACGCTCGAGGGACATTTAATATTGCCCTTTAGTGAGATGACGCCTCGTGGACCGGGCATTTTAAGCGTAAGAGATGCATAATGCGGTATTGCGTTAAAGCGGGCGAAAGCCTCTGAGGGAGTCCTGGATTAGGGGGTGTTCGGATAGCCAGACTATATCTTCGTCCGGACTCCAGGACTACGAAGATACAAGATTGAAGACTTCATCCTGTGTCCAGAAGGGACTTTCCTTGGCGTGGAAGGCAAGCTTGGCGATGAGGATATTCAAGATCTCCTACCATTGTAACCGACTTTGTGTAACCCTAACCCTATCCGGTGTCTATATAAACCGGAGGGTTCTAGTCCGTAGGACAACTTCATCATACAACAATCATACCATAGGCTAGCTTCTAGGGTTTAGCCTCCTTGATCTCGTGGTAGATCTACTCTTGTACTACCCATATCATCAATTATTAATCAAGCAGGAGTAGGGTTTTACCTCCATCGAGAGGGCCCGAACCTGGGTAAACTTCGTGTCCCTTGTCTCCTGTTACCATCCGGCCTAGACGCACAGTTCGGGACCCCCTACCCGAGATGCGCCGGTTTTGACACCGACATTGGTGCTTTCATTGAGAGTTCCTCTGTGTCGTCACTTTTAGGCCCGATGGCTCCTTTGATCATCAACGACGATGCAATCCAGGGTGAGACTTTTCTCCCTGGACAGATCTTCGTCTTCGGCGGCTTCGCACTGCTGGCCAATTCGTTTGGCCGCCTGGAGCAGATCGGAAGCTATGCCCCTGGCCATCAGGCCAGGTTTGGAAGTTTGAACTGCACGACTGACATCCGCGGGGACTTGATCTTCGACGGATTCGAGCCACAGCCAAGCACACCGCACTGTCTCGATGGGCATGATCTAGCTCTGCCGCCGAACAGTGCCCTGGAGCCCGCACGCGCGTCGGTCCCGACCCTTAATTCGGAACCTACGACGCTGATCGAGGGTGAGCGGTTGGACGTCACCCTGGGGGCTGCGGTCTCAAAGGCGATCGAGCCGAACGCCAGCCCCGCACTCGGCATGACCCATGACTCTGAGGATCCGGATTCCCCTCCAGACTCCGAACCTCCGGCGCCCCTGCCAATCGAATCCGATTGGGCGCCGGTCATGGAGTTCACCGCCGCGGACATCTTTCAGCACTCGCCCTTTGGCGACATCCCGAACTCACTAAAGTCTCTCTCTTTATTGGGAGAGCCCTGGCCGGACTATGGCCAGCAAGGATGGGATACAGACGATGAAGAAATTCAAAACGCACCCACCACCCACCTTGTAGCCGCTGTCGACGATTTAACCGAGATGCTCGACTTCGACTCTGAAGACTTCGACGGTATGGACGACGATGCAGGAGACGAACAGGAACCAACACCTGTAGAGCGCTGGAAGGCCACCTCGTCATATGATATATATATGGTGGATACTCCAAAAGATGGAGATGGCGATGGAACATCGGAGGATGATACCTCCAAGAAACAGCCAAAGCGCCGGTGTCAGTGGCGCTGCTCTAAATCCCGCCAAAGCAAAAACGGTGATTCTGGCATGGGAGAGAATACTACCCCGAATAGCGTCGAAGAACACCCCTCCAGCAAAATTCGACACAGGAAGATGGAGAAGCTAACCCTCATGAGAGGGCGGCAGACCGAGAGGTTGAGGACGATAACTACATGCCTCCCTCCGAAGATGAGGCAAGCCTCGACGACGACGAATTCGTCGTACCATCAGACCCCACCGAACAAGAGCGTTTCAAGCGCAGGCTTTTAGCCACGGCAAGCAGCCTTAGGAAAAAGCAACAACAGCTTAGAGCTGATCAAGATCTGCTAGCTGACAGATGGACTGAAGTCCATGCGGCCGAAGAGTATGAACTCGAACGCCCCTCGAAGCGTTACCCAAAGCGCAGGCTGCTACCCCGATTAGAGGAGGAGACACCTACATCACCAGCGCATGACATGGCCGACCAGCCACCTCGTGGCCATGACAGAGAGGCCTCTAAGCCCTCCACTCAAGCCATGCCCTGACGCCGCTTAAAACATGCTAAGGCACGGGAAAACACGCCGGACCTGCGAGATATACTGGAGGACAAGGCAAGGCAAACAAGGTCGATCTACGGATCGCGCGGGCGCCCCACGACACGTGACGGTGATCGTCACTCCGGATACGATAAATTCGGCCGGGCCGAACACAATGGACGAAGATCCTCCGAGCTACGCCGTGATATAGCCCAGTATAGAGGCGCCGCACACCCACTATGCTTCACAGATGAAGTAATGGATCATAAAATACCTGAGGGCTTTAAACCCGTAAACATCGAATCATACGATGGCACAACAGATCCAGCGGTCTGGATCGAGGATTACCTCCTTCATATCCACATGGCCCATGGTGATGATCTACACGCCATCAAATACCTCCCACTCAAACTCAAGGGACCGGCCCGGCATTGGCTCAACAGCTTGCCAGCAGACTCAATCGGTTCTTGGGAGGACCTGCAAGCCGCATTCCTCGACAACTTCCAGGGCACTTATGTGCGACCACCGGATGCCGATGACCTAAGCCACATAATCCAGCAGCCAGAGGAATCAGCCAGGCAATTCTGGACACGGTTCCTAACAAAGAAAAACCAGATAGTTGACTGTCCGGACACTGAGGCCCTAGCGGCCTTCAAGCATAATATCTGCGACGAGTGCCTTGCCCGGCACCTGGGACAGGAAAAGCCGAAATCTATGGCAGCCCCCACGACACTCATGACCCGCTTTTGCGTGGGAGAAGACAACTGGCTAGCTTGCAGTAACAACTTAGCAAAGAACCCTGGTAATTCGGATACCAAGGACAAAAGTGGCAGGACACGCCGGAACAAGCAAAAGCGCCACGTTAACAGCGACAGCAATGAGGATACGGCAGTAAATGCCGGATTCAGAGGTTATAAATCCGGTCAGTGGAAAAAGCCATTCAAAAAGAATACTCAGGGCCCGTCCAGTTTGGACCGAATACTCGACCACTTGTGCCAGATACATGGCACCCCCGAAAGGCCAGCAAATCACACCAACAGGGACTGTTGGGTGTTCAAGCAGCCAGGCAAGTTAAGTGCCAAAAACAGAGACAAGGGGCTGCACAACGATGATGATGAGGAGCCCAGGCCGCCGAACAGCAGTGGACAGAAGGGTTTTCCCCCACAAGTGCGGACGGTGAACATGATATACGCAACCCACATTCCCAAGAGGGAGCGGAAGCGTGCGCTACGAGACGTATACGCGCTGGAGCCAGTCACTCCAAAGTTCAACCCATGGTCCTCCTGCCCGATCACCTTTGATCGAAGGGACCATCCCGCTAGCATCCGTCACGGCGGATTTGCCGCATTGGTTCTTGACCCAATTATCGACGGATTTCATCTCACAAGAGTCCTCATGGACGGCGGCAGCAGCCTGAACCTGCTTTACCAGGATACAGTGCGGAAAATGGGCATCGATCCCTAGAGGATCAAGCCCACAGAAACGACCTTTAAAGGCGTTATACTAGGTGTAGAGGCCAGCTGCACAGGCTCAGTAACACTTGAAGTGGTCTTCGGATCTCCGGACAATTTCCGAAGCGAAGAGTTAATCTTCGATATAGTCCCGTTTCGCAGTGTCTATCACGCCCTGCTCGGGCGAACCGCATTTGCAAAGTTCAATGCGGTGCCGCACTATGCATATCTCAAGCTCAAGATGCCAGACCCTCGAGGAGTAATTACGGTCAATGGAAACACCGAGCGCTCCCTCCGAACGGATGAACACACGGCAACCCTCGTAGCAGAAGTACAAAGCAGCCTTCTTAGGCAATTCTCAAGTCCGGCCGTTAAAAAGCCAGACACCGCCAAGCGCGCCCGGAATAACCTACAAAAAGGCCGCCAGGCACATTCTGAGCAGGCATAGCAGTGCGACCCCAACCCCAGCCCTCGCGACATAGCGAAACCAGTGCTTCGCGTACATAACTACGCTCTTGAAATACCATGGGCGCAGGAGAAGGGGCACAATAATGGAAAACCCAAAATACGGCCTAAAACGTACTAGGGGCTGCCGATTTTTTTCTTTTCTCTTACTTTCAGGACTCCATACTTCGGACGACCTGTTCGGCAATTCAACCGTCGCACAAACGACGCAAGACCCAGGGAAGCAGGCAAGCCATGCCGCACTATGAAACCCCAAGGTGGTCTCTGTTATGAGCAGTATACCTGTTTTTGAATACAATTCCACGGCCTGCCCCTGGCAAGGACATGTTAAATAGTCCAATATCTTTTGCTTGTCGCACTATTTGTGTCGTTCTGCTTTGATAGCAGACTCTTTATAAACAATGCATAGCTTTTTGTCTGTTTTTTGCATTATCCCCTTTTTATATATATGTTCATTAATGACATGTGGCACCCGTACACTGTGGTACGGCAAATACGCCAGGGGCTTCAGTACCCCTTAATATGGTGTAAGAAGTCCGAACACTTCATAAGTGCGGCACCCCGAACTTATAGCACTATATGCATCGGCTCCGAATCATGATTTGGGTCAATAGTTGGGTTTGCCCGGCTCCTATGTTTTGGTGCCTTACGTTCCGCTATCTCGGCTAAGGTAGCACTAGGGGAACCACTGCGATTGTGCCCCGGTTGAGCTGGGTTAAGCACCTCAGTGGAGAAAGCTAAAACTGACTGTCATGATGAGGCGAGAGACCGGTCGCTGCTCGAGAGGTTTTTCGAGTCCCTAAAGACTTATGCCGCTTCGAGCGAGGAGCCGGCTTTGTTCGGCCAAGGCGTGGATAGCGCCCCGAACTCGGTCTTCCGAACTAGGGGCTTTGCCGAAATTTAAAATTATAAAGTTCTATGGCTAAGTGAGAGTGTTCAAGCATTATAGTCCGATTGCCTGGTTCGTTGTGCTGAGCGCCTCCCTCGAAAGACCCAAATATGGGAAAAAGAGCGCTCAGGTTTATCCCGAACACCCCAACACTAGCGGCATGGGGGCGGAAGCCGACGACTCGCCATATCTCAATTTTTTGATAAACGGCCGCACACAAAATAATATTTTAAATTCAACAAGTATTTCTTGGCGCATATGAACAAGTTTTCAGTCCACAGGATAAACACGAGTGAGTTTATTAAAAAATTACATCTTTGGTTCATTCATCTGCCACAAGGCAGGCACCCGCAAGAACATCCTTATAGTAGTTCTCGGGCTTGCGATGATCCTTCCCCGGCGGCGGCCCGTCCCTCACAATCTTCTCACCGTCTAGCTTACCCCAGTGCACCTTCGCACGGGCAAGGGCCCTACGGGCACCTTCAATGCAGAAGGAGCGCTTGATGACATCGAGCCTTGGACAGGCCTCCACCAGCCGCCGCACCAGCCCGAAGTAGCTCCCAGGCAGGGCCTCTCCGGGCCACAGCCGAACTATGAAGCCCTTCATGGCCTGGTCGGCCGCCTTGTGGAGCTCGACCAGCTGTTTCAGCTGGTCGCTCAAGGGCACAGGGTGTCCGGCCTCAGCATACTAAGACCAGAACACCTTCTCCGTCGAGCTGCCCTCTTCAGCTCGGTAGAATGCGGCGGCGTCGGATACGCTATGGGGAAGATCTGCGAATGCCCCTGGAGAGCTCCAGATTCGGGTAAGTAACAAGTAGTTTACTTTTATATTTCTGCTTTGCATAAAGAATGCCTTACCCGCTGCTATCTTTTTCATCTCCTCCAACTCTTGGAGGGCCTTTTGGGCTTCGGCCTTGGCGGACTTGGCAATCTCAGAGGCCGCCGCGAGCTCGGACGCTAGCGTCTTCGACTCAAGCTCCAAACTCTCATGTTTTTCCATATGGGCCTGAAGCTCTTGCCGCACCTCGTTGACCTGGGCCTCAAGTTTCTCTCGCTCGGTGCGCTCTGCGGCCGCTTTCTTTTCGGCCTCGGACAACGCCTGCTTAAGGGTCGCCACCTCAGTCGTGGCCCCTATAATAAGCAGTACAATCCTGTTATTTTTTGCAATCACGTCTTCCTATAGGCATTTTTTCTGTAAGGTATTTCTTACCTTCTTTCTCCTCGAGCTGCCGCTTGGCAAGGCCGAGCTGTTTCTCGATCTGCTCGAGGCCCCATTTCAGGGCACCCACCTCCGCAGTCAGTGCGGCAGTGGCTAGCAATGAAACCTGCATACGCATATTTTACTCTTTTTTTAGACTCCTGCGAAATTTAATAGATCCTCTATTCGGCTTTTCTTTCCGAACGCCAAACAGAGCATCAGGGGCTACTGTCTATGCGGTTATCACTATTAGGAAAAGGCCTACTAATGGCGCACCGGTTTTGCGTACTAATGGCGCACTACCGGTGCGCCATTAGCATCACGCCACTAGAATTTTTTTCTAATGGCGCACCTGTGGTGCGCCATTAGTATCTGGTATACTAATGGCGCACCACATAGAAGTGCGCCATTAGTAACAATTTTTTTTCAAATTTTTTGTAAGTTTTTTTCAATTTTTTTCGTTTTTTTCTTAATCTCAGGTCACTATGGCTTAATCTCGGTTCAATATGCTTAATCTCGGGTCAAATCTCACTCCATGGTCAAACTTCCTGAAAGGTCACCCATCCTCACACTACTCCAGCCCAAGCACGCTCAACTTCAGAGTTCTATCCAACCCCAGCAACAGCTCACTTCACAGGCACTTGTTGATATATCTAGAATATCAATCCTATTATACCTTGTTGATGTCTAGGACTTTGTTCATGTTCATGACTATGATGAAATTTTCAAAAAATATTTCAAACTTCCCGGTCATATTACGTATCATTTTTTGAAAAAAAATTTAAAAAAAATTTCAAAACATTTTTTTTGAATTTTTTTGCCTCTAGATCTTGAAAGCCCCGTAACTTTTTTCTGTTAGGTTTTTGGGGATTTTGAAAATGTTTAACGGGGTTCCCCCGGTTAAATTCGGATGTAACTTTTCGAGTAGATGATTTTTCATATATAAAACTTTTTAATCCGAGTTCGTATGCAAAAGTTATGCCCATTTTACAAATTTCCAAAGAGATTTTGCAAATAAAGTCGAAATTTATATTTGTAAATTTTCCCAACAACTAGACCACATATGATATGGGAAACTTATTTTCTTTTATTTTTCTTGACATTTTTATCATTTATTTTTTATTTTTTTTAAACTGAAAAGGCGGTCCACTTGGGGGGGGGGGTGCATTCGGTGGAAGCCGGGCAAACTAGTAATGGCGCACCGTGGGGTGGTGCGCCATTAGTAGTTAAACTAGTAATGGTGCACCACACCCACGGTGCGCCATTACTAGTTTTTAAAAAAAATATAAAAAAATTCGATTTTTTTTGAATCTTTTTTGAAAAAAACTTAATAATGGCGCACCAGTGGACAGTGCGCCATTACTAAACTAGTAATGGCGCACTGTCCACTGGTGCGCCATTACTAACAAGTTTTTTTTTTATTATTTTTATTTTTTTTCAAAACTTCTAATGGCGCACCGTGGGAGTGGTGCGCCATTACTATGTCAACTAGTAATGGCGCACCACACCCACGGTGCGCCATTAGTAACAATTTTTTTTTATTTTTTTTCAAAACTTCTAATGGCGCACCGCACGTCAGGTGCGCCATTGCTATATACTAATGGCGCACCACATATGTGGTGCGCCATTAGTGTCCATTTCATCTATAGCCGTTTTCCTAGTAGTGTATATTCTTACATATTTTTTTACTTACCTCGAAGCCTGTTAGAAGGCTAGCGCAAACTTCGTTCAGTCCGCTCTTGGCAGACTGAACCTTCCGGATCACCGTACTCATAATAGTACGGTGCTCCTCGTCGATGGAGGCGCCGTCAAGCACCTCCAGCAGACTGTCCGGCACCTCCGGTTGGACGGAGGCCGCCGGCTCAGAAGGCTTGCTCCTCTTGACAGGAGTTCGCCTGCCGCGGTCCGGAACCATTGAAGATTCCGGCACGGTGTCCGGCTCAAAGCCGGACTTGGAGCCCTGGTGGGTTTTGTCCCCTTTACTCCTGGAGTCCGGGAGGTCGCCTTGCGGCTCCTCCAGGACCACCTCCTCCTGCCCCGGAGCTCGTTGCGATGCCACTTCGGCGTCGTCTGCAGTGCGGGGGAGACAGCGGGCGGAACTGAGTTCACATCCGACGAATCCAGGGAGCCGCTCGACGACTCGTCGAGTTCGGCCCGGGGTAGGCTGCACAATTATGTTCGGCATTAGGGAAAGCTGAGCGACATAGGAATATCATGAGTTACTCTGGTATCCGAATACTTACGATTTCGCCGGGCGCTTGGCCCTGTCCGGCCACTCCTCGTCGTCCTCGTTGGCGTTGGGGGAGTAGTCCGATGGAGGGGTCTTCCTCTTCTTGGACCCTTTGGCCTCCCTCGTTGGGGCGGCCTTCCTTTTCATTCCTCCCCCCGCTGGAGGGGGAGAGATTCCTTCTTCCTCCTCCTCGTTTTCACGGGAGGAGAGCGTCTCGGACTCGTCAGATGACGAGTCCGACATCACCACGTTACGGGCACTCTTTCGAGTCCCCGTTGCCTTCTTCTTCTTGGCCTTCTTCTCCGGCACCACATAAGGCGCCGGAGCCAGCAGCTTCACTAGGAGAGCAGGGGCTGAGTCTTCGGGCAAGGGAGCCGGACAGTTAATCGGTCCGGATATCGCCTGCCAAGCCTGTCAAAGGTGAGGGAGTTTAGATCCCGCATGGAGTCAAACTATGAAAAACTTAAGCATCCTGTGAAAGGTGAAAATAGCTTACCTCGCTAGCGTGACGCTGCGAGCTATATCCGTGGTCCTCGGAGGAGGATGTGGGAGCCTCGGCGCCTTTGGTTAGCACCTTCCAGACGTCTTCATACGTCGTGTTGAAGAGCCTGTTGAGGGTTTGGTGCTGCGTCGGGTTGAACTCCCACAGAGTAAAGTCCCGTTGTTGACACGGGAGGATCCGGCGGACGAGCATAACCTGGACCACATTGACAAGCTTGATCAGCTTGTTCACCAGGGACTGGATGCATGTTTGCAGTCCGGTCACCTCTTTTTCGTCACCCCACGACAGGCCCATCTCTTTCCAGGACATAAGCCGCATGGGGGGTCCGGATCGGAACTCAGGGTCTGCGATCCATTTTGGATCGCGTGGCTCGGTGATGTAAAACCACCCGGATTGCCACCCCTTTAGGGTCTCCACGAAGGAGCCCTCGAGCCATAGGACGTTGGCTATCTTGCCCGCCATGGCGCCTCCGCACTCCGCCTGGCTGCCGCGCACCACCTTGGGCTTGACGTTGAAGGTCTTGAGCCAGAGGCCGAAATGGGGGCGGACGCGGAGGGAAGCCTCGCACACGACGATAAACGCCGAGATGTTGAGGACGAAGTTCGGGGCCAGATCATGGAAATCCAGGCCGTAGTAGAACATGAGCCCCCGGACGAATGGGTGGAGTGGAAAACCCAGTCCGCGGAGGAAGTGGGGAAGGAAAACTGCCCGCTCATGGGGCCTTGGGGTGGGGAGAAGCTGCCCCTCCTCGGGAAGCCGGTGCGCGATGTCCTTGGACAAGTATCCGGCCTTCCTTAGCTTCTTGACATGGCCCTCCGTGATGGAGGAGACCATCCACTTGCCTCCCGCTCCGGACATTGCTGGAGAAGGTTGAGGTGGGAAGTGCGGGCTTGGGCGCTGGAGCTCGGGTGCGCAGAAGATGGATAGGCAAAGGAGGAAGAAGGCGTAGGTAAAAAGGTGGATCCTTATCCCCTTATATGGGCGGATGCGGCTATGCGTCCCCACCAGCCTAGTAAAACTCGCTTGCCTCCCAAGCGCCATGATAAATGGCACGGTTGGGTTACCCACGTCCGTATTGATGAGAATCCCGTAAATGGGGGACACGATCTCTGCTTTGACAAGACGTGCCAAGGAAACCGCCTCGCAAAACACGCTGAGGTGGAAGAGTAAAAACGATTCGAGAAAAGGACTTGGCCGTAGTGTGATGTCACGCTGCGGAATACGTTAGCAGATTGGATTTGTGTTAATATTATTCTCTCTATGGCAGTATGTGGAAACTTATTTTGCAGAGCCGGACACTACTCTTGGTGTTTACAGATCTTTTTATGAAGAACTTGGAGGAGGAACCCGCCTTGCAATGCCGAAGACAATTTGCGCGCCGGACTCGTCGTCATTGAAGCCTGGTTCAGGGGCTACTAAGGGAGTCCTGGATTAGGGGGTGTTCGGATAGCCGGACTATACCTTCGGCTGGACTCCAGGACTACGAAGATACAAGATTGAAGACTTCATCCCGTGTCCGGAAGGGACTTTCCTTGGCGTGGAAGGCAAGCTTGGCGATGCGGATATTCAAGATCTCCTACCATTGTAACCGACTTTGTGTAACCCTAACCCTATCCGGTGTCTATATAAACCGGAGGGTTCTAGTCCGTAGGACAACTTCATCATACAACAATCATACTATAGGCTAGCTTCTAGGGTTTAGCCTCCTTGATCTCGTGGTAGATCTACTCTTGTACTACCCATATCATTAATATTAATCAAGCAGGAGTAGGGTTTTACCTCCATCGAGAGGGCCCGAACCCGGGTAAACTTCGTGTCCCTTGTCTCCTGTTACCATCCGGCCTAGACGCACAGTTCGGGACCCCCTACCTGAGATCCGCCGGTTTTGACACCGACAACCTCTCGTCCCAGTAGTGCTTGATAGCTACTTGAAAATGGGGCGATATGGAAGGTTAGCTTTTCGCGGCGGAAGTTATCGGGGGAGCCGAACATAACTTTTAGCCGAAGAGAACCCATGCAGTGGGCCTCCGGGCCTGGCGTTACTCCTTGAAAGGAAGTGTTGCTATGGTGAATTCTTGTTGGGTCTATTCCCATTTTGCGGATTGTGTCCTGATATAGCAGGTTTAAACCACTGCCGCCATCCATCAGGACATTTGTAAAGTGGAGTCTGTTGATTATTGGATCTAATACCAGGGTAGTCCAGCCTGCGTTCCGTATACCTCTAGAGTAATCCTGGTGGTCGAAGGTGATCGGTTTTCACAACCATGGGCGAGACTCCTTTGGGATAGGCCGTATGGCGCGTATCTCTGTTGGCGCCACTCTGTTCATCACGTGAAGTAAATTTACTGTTTTGACTTCTTGTGGGAAATCCTTTTGTTTCCTGGTGCTCTGCTTGTGGGGTTCGTCATCGTCCTCACTTGGTGTGTCGAGCCCCTTGTGTTCGGCGTTGAGTTTGCCGGATTGCTTGAAAACCCAACAATCTCCGTGGGTATGGTTCGCAGGCTTCCCGGGAGTACTGTGAATTTGACATATCTTATCCAAGATTTTGTTCAGGTTAGATAACTCGTCCCTGTTATCCTTAAAGGGAAGCTTTCTTTGATTCTGCCGAGAGCTTTTGAATCCGGCATTGACTGCCGTGCTCTTTGGACTGTTTCCCTTAGTCCGGCGCTGGTCCTTGTTGCGTCGCGGTTTCCCATTTCCATCCCTGACTCCGGATGTACTTGGGTCGCTGGTGCTGCATCTTGCCAACCAGCTGTCCTCTCCCGCACAAAAACGGGTCATGAGGCTTGTTAATGCGGCCATTGTTCTTGGCTTTTCTTGGCCGAGGTGTCTGGCGAGCCATTCATCTCGAACGCTGTGTTTGAAAGCTGCTAAGGCTTTGACGTCTGGACAGTCGACTATTTGATTCTTTTTAGTAAGAAATCTGTTCCAGAGTTTCTGGGCTGACTCTCCGGGCTATTGGGTAATATGGCTTAAATCGTCCGCATTCGGAGGTCGGACATAGGTCCCTTGAAAATTTGCCCGATAAGCATCCTCGAGCTCCTCCCAACTTCCAATGGTGTTTTCGGGAAGGCTTTTAAGCCAATGCCGTGCTGGCCCTTTGAGCTTGAGGGGTAAGTATTTTATGGCGTGGAGGTCATCTCCTCTGGCCATGTGTATATGGAGGATATAATCCTCAATCCAGACTCCAGGGTATGTTGTTCCGTCGTACGCCTCTATGTTTACGGTTTGAATCCCGCTGGGAATTCATGGTCCAGCACCTCATCGGTGAAACATAGGGGGTGGGCGGCACCCCTGTATTTGGGTGTGCCGTGATGTTCGGATATTTGTTGTGTTGCACTGCTTACTAGAGCTTGCTTTCTTGGCCCATAGATAGATCTGGCTAGGCCATCCTTTTGATGCGAATCCTTAAGTGGATCGCGAGCCGGCTTGTGTGCGGCGCCGCTTGCCGCTCCATGCTGGCCATGGGGTCGTCTATCTGACTGGGTGGCCTTCTTATTTTTTGACTGCGGGGGCTCCAAGGCCTCCTCGTCAAACTCAGGCAGTAGCTTTCGCTTCGGATAGCTTTTTGTGCGGCGACTGCCGCCATGTTTGTCTGCGGTGTTGAGTACTTTGCGCCATCTGATTCTGAGTGCGTCTTCCGCAGTTTTGAGCTTCCGCTTCTGCTTTTTCAGGCTGCACGCGGTGCCGACGAGCCTTTTGTGTAGGTTCCTCTGCTCCATGAGCGTATCTGGCGTAAGGTCGTCTGGACTGTTGTTTTCGCCGCAGACGGGTTGTTCGGTTTGTTTATCCAAATTGCCCTGTTTGGACGGTTGCTCGAAGGCATGTTCGTCGTCCGCCGGCTCGTCCTGCTCTATGGCTGGGTGTGTATGGCTGCTGTCTCCGTCGAGGCGGGGCTTGGAGCGGCGCTTACGTCACCGCTTTGATTGCTTTTCGAGTGAACTATCCCTCATTGCGTCCCTGTGTTCCTCGTCGTCGCTTCCTTTGGGCGTGTCCACCATGTATACATCATGAGATGAGGTGGCAGTCCAGTGCCTTATAGGCGCTGATTCCTGATGGTCTCCTGCATCGGCGTCCATACTGTCAATTTCTTCGGGGTCATAGTCGAGCACGTCGGTTAAATCATCGACAGTGGCTACAAAGTGGGTGGTGGGTGGGTTTTGAATTTCTTCATCATCCGCATCCCAACCTTGCTGAGCATAGTCCGGCCAGGGCTCTCCTGATAAAGAGAGAGACTTTAGTGAATTCAGAATATCGCCAAAAAGCGAGTGTTGAAAGATGTCCGCGGCGGTGAACTCCATAATCGGCGCCCAATCGGATTCGATCGACAGGGGCGCGGGAGGCTTGGAGTCTGGAGGGGAGTCCGGCACCTTGGAGTCACAGGCTTCGCAAAGGACAAACTGGTGTTCGGCTCGATCGCCGCAAATATTTCGGTTTCCGAGGCGGCGTCCAACCACCCGTCCTCGATCGGCGCGATCGTCTCCGAACTAAGGGTCGGGGCCGATGCGGGCGAGGCCTCCGAAGCGCTGTGCGGCGGCAGAGCTAAATCGTGCCCTTCGTGACAGTGCGGCGCGCTCGGCTGTGGCTCGAATTCGTCGAAGATCAAGTCTCTGCGGATATCAGCCGTGTAGTTAAGACTTCCAAATTTGACCTGATGGCCAGGGGCGTAACTTTCGATCTGCTCCAGATGGCCAAGCGAATTGGCCCGCAGTGCAAAGCCGCCGAATACGAAGATCTGTCCGGGGAGAAAAGTCTCACCCTGGACCGCATCGCTGTTGATGATCGGGGAAGCCATCGGGCCTAAAATTGATGACACAGAGGAACTCTCAATGAAAGCACCAATGTCGGTGTCAAAACCGGCGGATCTCGGGTAGGGGGTCCCGAACTGTGCGTCTAGGCGGATGGTAACATGAGACAAGGGATACGATGTTTTTACCCAGGTTCGGGCCCTCTTGATGGAGGTAAAACCCTACTCCTGCTTGATTAATATTGATGATATGGGTAGTACAAGAGTAGATCTACCACGAGATCAAGGAGGCTAAACCCCAGAAGCTAGCCTATGGTATGATTGTTGTTCGTCCTACGGACTAAAACTCTCTGGTTTATATAGACACCGGAGAGGGCTAGGGTTACACAGAGTCGGTTACAATGGTAGGAGATCTATATATCCGTATCGCCAAGCTTGCCTTCCACGCCAAGGGAAGTCCCTTCCGGACACGGGACGAAGTCTTCAATCTTGTATCTTCATAGTCCAGGAGTCCGGCCGAAGGTATAGTCCGGCTATCCGAACACCCCCTAATCCAGGACTCCCTCAAGCGGGCTGACTGAAGCATGTGCCAGGCTTTTAACAGGCTTTGAGGTATGTAAAAAATATGTGAAAATATTACCGCATAGACAGTAGCCCCTGATGCTCTGTTCGGTGTTCGGAAAGAAAAGCCGAATAGAGGATCTAATAAAATTCACAGGAGTCTTAGAAAAGTAAGTAAATATGCGTATGCAGGCTTCACTGCTGGCGTCCGCCGCACTGACTGCGGAGGTGGACACGCTAAAGCAGAACCTCGAGCGGTCCGAGCAAGAGCTAGGCGTTGCCAAGAAGCAGCTCGAGGACAATGAAGGTAAGAAATACCTTATTAAATATGAAAAAGGTGCAATTGCAAAAAGTGACTGGACTAACATGGCTATTCTAGGGGCCATGACGGAGGTGGCAACCCTTAAGCAAGCGCTGTTCGAGGCCGAGAAGAGGGCGGCCACGGAGCGCATCGAGCGGGAGAAGTATGAGGCGCAGGTTGGCGAGGTGCAGCAAGAGCTCCAGGCTCTCATGAAAAAACATGAGGGTTTGGAGCTTGACTCAAAGACCCGAGAGGCCGAGCTCGCGGCGGCCATTGAGAATGCCAAGTCTGCCAAGGCCGAAGCCCAGAAGGCCCTCGGGGAGGTTGAGGCGATGAAGAAGATAGCTTCGGGTAAGGCTTTCTTTATGCAAAGTAGGCATGTGAAAGTCAATTACCTGTTACTTACCCGGATCCGGAGCTCTCCAGGAGCATTCGCAGATTTTCCCCGCAGCGTGTCCGATGCCACCGCGTTCTACTGAGCCGAGGAGGGCAGCTCGACAGAGAAGGTGTTCTGGTCTCAGTATGCTGAGGCCGGACTCCCTGTGCCCTTGAGCGACTAGCTGAAATAGCTAGTCGAGCTCCACAAGGTGGCCTAATAGGCCATGAAGGGCCTCCTAGTTCGGCTGTGGCCTGGAGAGGCATTGCCTGGGAGCTACTTCGAGCTGGTGAGGTGGCTGGTGGAGGCCTGTCCAAGGCTTGAAGTCGTCAAGCGCTCCGTCTGCGTCGAAGGTGCCCGTAGGGCACTTGCCCGTGCTAAGGTGCACTGGGGCAAGCTGGATGCGGAGAAGCTTGTGAAAGACGGGCCGCCGCCGAGCAAAGAGCATCGCCACCCTGAGATGTACTATAAGGGTGTTCTGGAAGGCGCCCGCCTTATGGCGGACGAGTGCTCGAAAGATGTAATTTTTGAGTAAAACTTGTTTATTTTGTCCTGTGCGCTGAAAACTGAATCATGTGCGCTAAGCAATGCTTTTTGAATTTAAAATATTACCTTCTGTGTGGCCGTTTATCAAATTTTGAGAGATGGCGAGTCGTCGGCTTCTGCCCCCATGCCACGAGTGCTGGGGTGTTCGCGATAAACTTGAGCGCTCTTTTTCCCATTCTTGGGTCCTTCAAGGGAGGCGCTCAACACAACGAACAAGGCAATCGGACTATAATGCTTGAACACTCTCACTTAGCCATATAATTCTATAATTTTAAATTTCGGTGAAGCCCCTAGTGTTTGGAAGACCGAGTACGGGGCGCTATCCACGCCTGGGCCGGACAAAGCCGACTCCTCGCTCTAAGCGGCATAAGTCTTTAGGGACTCGAAAACCTCTCGAACAGCGACCAGCTCTTGCCTTATCATGACGGTCAGTTTTAGCTTTCTCTACTGAGGTGCTTTAGCCCAGCTCAACTGGGCCACAATCGCAGTAGTTCTCCTAGCGCTACCTTAGCCGATACAACGGAACGTAAGGTACCAAAACATAGGAGCCGGGCAAACCCAACATTTGACCCAAGACATGATTCGGAGCCGATGCATATAGTGCTATAAGTTCGGGGTGCCGCACTTGTGAAAGTGTCCGGACTTCTCACACCTTGTTGTGGGGTATTTAAGCCCCTGGTGTATTGGCCGTACCAAAGTGTACGGGTGCGACATGTCATTAATGAACATATAAAAAAAGGAGTGATACAATAATAGACGAAAGCTATGCATTGTTTATTCGAAGAAGCTGCGATCACAGCAGAATGATACAAATGGTGCGATAAGCAAAATGTGGGACTATTTGACATGTCCTATCCAGGGGCGGACTGTGGAATGATATGCAAAACAGGTATACTGCTCGTTATAGAGACCACCTTAGAGTTCCATAGTGCGGCGCGATTTTCTTCTTCCCTGGTTCTTGCATCGTTTGTGCGGCAATTGTACTGCCGGCTTAGGCCTTCCGAAATATGGAGTCCTGAAAGTAAGATAAAAGTGAGAAATCGGCAGCCCCTAGTGCGGTTTAAGCCATGCTTTGGGCGTGCCGTGATGGTGCCCCCCCTTTGCCCATGGTATTTCCAGAGCGTAGTTATGTACGCGCAGTACTGGTTTCGTAATTTCGTGAGGGATGAGGTTGGGGCCGCATTGCTACGCCTACTAACAACGTGCCATGCGGTCTTGCAGTAGGTTACTGCGGGCGCGCTTGACGGTGTCCAGACGTTTAGTGGCCGGACTGGAAAATTGCCTTGAGAGGCTGCTTTGTACTTCTGGTGCGAGAGCTGCCGTATGCTCCTCCGTACGGAGAGAGCGTCCAGTGTTTCCATTGACCGTAATGACTCCTCGAGGGCCTAACATCTTGAGCTTGAGGTATGCCTAATGCGGTACCGCATTGAACTTGGCAAATGCGGTTCGCCCGAGCAGTGCGTGATAGCCGCTGTGGAACGGGACTATGTCGAAGATTAACTCCTCGCTTCGGAAGTTATCCAGAGATCCGGAGACCACTTCAAGTGTGACTGAGCCTATACAGTTGGCCTCTACACCTGGTATGACGCCTTTAAAGGTCGTTTTAGTGGGTTTAATCCTCGAAGGATCGATGCCCATTTTCCGCGCTGTATCCTGATAAAGCAAGTTCAGGCTGCTGCCGCCGTCCATGAGGACTCGAGTGAGGTGAAATCCGCCAATGATTGGGTCAAGAACCAATGCGACAAATCCGCTGTGACGGATACTAGTGGGGTGGTCTCTTCGATCAAAAGTGATCGGGCAGGAAGACCATGGGTTGAACTTCGGGGCGACTGGCTCCATCGCGCATACGTCCCTTAACGCACGCTTCCGTTCCCTCTTGGGGATGTGGGTTGCGTATATCATGTTCACCGTCCGCACTTGTGGGGGGAATCCCTTCTGCCCACTGCTGTTCGGCGGTCGGGGCTCCTCCTCGTCGTCGCTATGTAGCCCCTGATCTCTGTTTTTGGCATGTGACTTGCCTGCCTGCTTGAACACCCAACAATCCCTGTTGGTGTGATTGGCTGGCTTTTCGGGGTTTCCATGTATCTGGCACAAGCGATCGAGTATTCGGTCCAAACTGGACGGGCCTGGGGTATTTCTCTTGAATGGCTTTTTCCGCTGACCGGGTTTGGAGCCTCTGAATCCGGCATTAACTGCCGTGTCCTCAGCATTGTCGCTGTTAATGCATCGCTTATGCTTGTTGTGACGCGACCTGGCACTGTTGTCCTTGACATCCGAATTGCCAGGGATCTTGGTTATGTTATTGCTATGAGCCAGCCAGCTATCTTCTGCCGCACAAAAGCGGGTCATGAGCGTCGTGAGGGCTGCCATAGATTTCGGCTTTTCCTGTCCAAGGTGCCGGGCAAGCCACTCGTCGCGGATGTTATGCTTGAAGGCCTCTAGGGCCTCTGCGTCCGGACAGTCGACGTTTTGATTTTTCTTGGTTAGGAACCGTGTCCAGAATTGCCTGGCCGATTCCTCTGGCTGCTGAATTATGTTGCTTAGGTCATCAGCGTCTGGTGGTCGCACATAAGTGCCCTGGAAGTTGTCGAGGAATGCGGCTTCCAGGTCTTCCCAACAACCAATTGATTCTGCGGGCAAGCTATTAAGCCAATGACGAGCTGGTCCTTTAAGCTTGAGTGGGAGGTATTTGATGGCGTGTAGATCGTCGCCGCGGGCCATGTGGATATGGAGGAGATAGTCCTCGATCCATACCGCAGGGTCTGTTGTGCCATCATATGATTCGATGTTTACGGGTTTGAAACCCTCTGGGATTTGATGATCCATTACTTCATCTGTGAAGCATAGTGGGTGTGCGGCACCTCTGTATTGAGCTATATCACGACGTAACTCAAGCGAGCTTTGTCTACTGTGCTCGGCTCGGCCGGATTTACTGTATTCGGCGTGACGATTACCATCGCGTGCCGTGGGGCGCTCACGCGATCCATAGATCGACCTTGTTTGCTTTGCCTTGTCCTCCAATATATCTCGCAGGTCTGGCGCATTCCCCCGTGCCTTGGTATTTTTAAAGCGGCGCCGGGGTGCGGCTTGAGTGGAGGGCCGAAAGGCCTCTTTGTCACGGCCACGTGGTGACCGGTTGGCCGCATCATGCGCTGGTGATGTAGGTGCTTCTTCCTCTAATCGGGGCAGCAACCTGCGCTTTGGGTAAGTCTTGGAGGGGCGTTCGAGTTCATACTCTTCGGCCGCTAGAACTTCCGTCCATTTGTCGGCTAGCATCTTGATCAGCTCTAAGTTGTAGCCGTTTTTTCTTGAGGCTGCTCGCCGTGGCTATAAGCCTGCGTTTGAAGCGCTCTTGTTCGACGGGATCCCCAGGCACGACAAATTCGTCGTCGTCGAGGCTTGCCTCGTCTTCGGAGGGAGGCATGTAGTTATCATCCTCGACCTCTCTGTCTGCCGCTCTCTCATGAGGGCTGGCTTCTCCATCCTCCTGTGCTGAGTTTTGCTGGAGGGGGTTTTCTTCGGCACTGTCTGGAGTGTTATTATCTCTCGTGCCGGAATCACCATTTTTGGTTTGGCGAGATTTAGAGCGGCACCGCTGACGCCGGCGCTTAGGCTGTTTCTTGGAGGGGTCATCCTCTGCTGTTCCATCGCCATCGCCCTCTTTTGGGGTATCCACCATGTATATGTCATAAGACGAGGTGGCTTTCCAATGCCCTATAGGCGCTGATTCCTGGTGGCCTCCTACATCGGCGTCCATACCGTCGATGTCTTCGGAGTCGTAGTCGAGCACGTCGGTTAAATCATCGACAGTGGCTAAAAAGTGGGTGGTGGGTGGGTTTTGAATTTCTTCGTCATCCGCATCCCAACCTTGCCGACTGTAGTCCGGCCAGGGCTCTCCAGATAAAGAGAGAGACTTTAGTGAATTCAGAATATCGCCAAAAGGCGACTGCTGAAAGATGTCTGTGGCGGTGAACTCCATAATTGGCGCCCAATCGGATTCGATCGGCAGGGGCACGGGGGGCTCGGAGTCCGGAGAGGAGTCCGGCACCTTGGAGTCACGGGCTTCGCAAGAGACAAAGATGGTGTTCGGCTCGATCACCGTAGAGATTTCGGCCTCCGAGGCAGCGTCCAACCATCCGTCCTCGATTGGCACGATCGGCTCCGAACTAAGGGTCGGGGCCGATACGGGCGTGGCCTCCAAGACACTGTTCGGCGGCAGAGCTAAATCATGCCCTTCGTGACAGTGCAGCGCGCTCGGCTGTGGTTCGAATCCGTCGAAGATCAAGTCTGCGCGGATGTCAGCCGTTGAGTTAAGACTTCCAAATCTGACCTGATGGCCAGGGGTGTAGCTTTCGATCTGCTCCAGATGGCCAAGCGAATTGGCCCGCAGTGCAAAGCCGCCGAATACGAAGATCTGTCCGGGGAGAAAAGTCTCGCCCTGGACCGCATCGCTGCTGATGATCGGTGAAGCCATCAGGCCTAAAAGTGACGACACAGAGGAACTCTCAATGAAAGCACCAATGCCGGTGTCAAAACCGACGGATCTCGGGTAGAGGGTCCCGAACTGTGCGTCTAGGCGGATGGTAACAGGAGACAAGGGACACGATGTTTTTACCCAGGTTCGGGCCCTCTCGATAGAGGTAAAACCCTACTCCTGCTTGATTAATATTGATGATATGGGTAGTACAAGAGTAGATCTACCACGAGATCAAGGAGGCTAAACCCTAGAAGCTAGCCTATGGTATGATTGTTGTTCGTCCTACGGACTAAAACTCTCTGGTTTATATAGACACCAGAGAGGGCTAGGGTTATAAAGAGTTGGTTACAATGGTAGGAGATCTACATATCCGTATCGCCAAGCTTGCCTTCCACGCCAAGGAAAGTCCCTTCCGGACACGGGACAGAGTCTTCAATCTTGTATCTTCATAGTCCAGGAGTCCAGCCGAAGGTATAGTCTGGCTATCCGAACACCCCCTAATCCAGGACTCTCTCACTTACACTTGTCATTTGAGAGCAACCCATCCTCCGAGGACTTTGAGCGAAAATCATCAAGTGAGGAAAATCCAAAACCCAAACCCAAACACCTACAAACCCAAAGTGATTGAGGTTCACTGAAGAGATTGATCCTGTGTGGATCCGACGCTTGTTACCTTTGAAGACTATGCTTCTTCCAGACAGTTAGGCGTCATGGTCTAGAGCATCCAAGAGGAATTGTGGATCGCCGAGTGACCGAGTTTGTCAAGGTTCGGAAGTCACCTGAAGACTTACCATGAGTGATTGAACGAGGACTATGTGTCCTTAGTTCAAGGAGAATACGGTGAGGACTTGGTGTCCCGAGCTGCGTGCTCAGGACTGGGTGTCCGGGACTGTGTGTCCTCGAGTTTAATTACTCAGCCGATCCAACCAGATGTACAACTAAGATAGCAGTTGGAACTGGTCTACCAAATCATTTTCTTCACCAAGCTTACTGGTTCCATTTACTCAACTCTTTCATTTCCTCAGTATTGTGCTGCTTGTTTATCATATCTGTGTTTGAAGACTTTGACTGAAGACTTTCTCAATTTCCTCAGTTCAATTTCTTTACTCTGTTTGTATCCTGTGATTACGCTTCCTGTACTCTATGCTAGTCTTCATTTCATCATGATGATCATGCATGTATTCTGTTATGTTTACTTCTGAGTACTTATTCCGCTGCAAGTAGTTCATCGCTAAGGAATTTACTCACTAGCAAATTCCTCAGTGAAGAATTTCATAAACATCGCCTATTCACCCCCCTCTAGTCGATATAACGCACTTTCAATTGGTATCAGAGCAAGGTACTCCCTTGTTCTGTGTGATTTTGGTTTAACCGCCTGGAGTTTTAGTTATGTCGACCGCAGGTATGATCAAGGTCTCCGCTGGGTGTCCTGCCTTTGATGGGACGGACTACCCCTACTAGAAGAACAAGATGCGTATGCATCTTGAGGCAATTGATAACGATCTCTGGTACGTTGTGGAAAATGGTGCTCCCTCCAACTCACCCTCACTGAACGCTACCGATGTGAAGAGATTCAAGCAACTCGATTCCCAAGCGAAGAATATCATATGTGGCCATCTGAGCAAAGGATAGTATGGAAGAGTGAGTGCTTTGGAGACTGCTAAGCTTATCTCGGATAGGCTTTCCAAAGTCAATGAAGGAGTTTCAACTCTGCGTGACTCTCGAGTTGATGTTCTTCGCAGTCTCTTCAACCGCTTCAAAAGACTCGACAATGAAAATGTTCAGCAAACCTTCGATCGCCTCAGTGACATCTCAAATGAGCTTCAAGCACTTGGTGCCACTGACATCACCGACCATGAGGTGGCGAAGAAATTGCTGAGATCGCTTGATTCCTCATTTGATACTCTGGCATTGATGATACAAGAGCGTGCTGATTACAAGTCACTTGATCCCGCTGATATCCTCGAGAGGTTAAATACTCCTGAGTACCAGCTTGCTAAGAAGAAAGATCTCTATGGTTCGAGCTATGGAAGATCACGTGCGCTGAAGGCCAAGGCAGTATCAGAATCCGAAGATGAAGACTCTGGTAGCAGCCTCGGCGACACTGAAGAACTAAGTCATGATCTAGCGCTGCTCGTGAAGAAATTCCAAAAGTTCTCAAGACGTGGTCGCTTTGGAAGACCCTCAAAGAGCAATGATTCCTCATCCAGTGACTACAAAGAAGGCATTGTCATAAGTGCAAGAAGCCTGGACACTACATTCAAGATTGTCCTCAGTGGGAAAAGGAATCAAAGAAGAAGAAATACAAGGATTACAGTTCTGATGATGCAAAGAAAAAGAAGAAATCCTCAAAATCTTCATCATCAAAATCCGCAAAGTCTTCGTCTCACAAGAAGAGCAGCTCCAAGAAGGCTCGGGCATTCATGGGCAAGGAAATGGACTCTGAGGCTGAATCTGAAGGAAATGAGGAAGAAGAGGAATCTGAAGATTCCGAGTCTGGTGTGGCGAGCCTAGCCCTCGCTACTGCATTCGTCAGCAAGTCCATCTTCAACTCTGAAGAAAGTGATCTCACCAACAAGGCTGATGAAGGAAGTGATGACTACGCTCCCACCTATTGCTTCATGGCAAAAGGTGCCAAGGTACTCAAATATGCCTCCTCTGAATCTAGTTAGGATGAATCTGATGAAATTCTTAAGCCTAGCTACTCTAAACTTGCTAAGATTGCCGTGCAACAACAAAAGGCTTTTGAAAATGTTCAAAACATGCTAGACAAAAGTGATGATATGTTGGGTGAAGAAATGGATTGCACTAAAGCCTTAACTGAAAATCTTTAGAGACTTCAGACCAGGTTTGACAACCTTCAAGGTCATCATAACACTCTCTTGTCTGATCATGAGAAGCTTTCTTATGAATTTATTCAAAATAAGCAAGATCATGAAAAGCTAAGAGTGAGTTATGAAGATCTTCAGAAGGAGCGCGATTCATTACTTGCTCAACAAATCAGTGCTGCTCAGGAAGAATTTATTCCTCCATGTTTGAAATGCATTGAACAAGAATCTGCTAATTCTTCACCTGAATGTTCAAATGCTTGTAATATTAAAAATTCTTCACCTGCCTCTGCTATCACTAATTCCTCATCTGAGGACATTGCTAGTATCACTGACGATGCAGGGCTGAAGGAATTGTACATGACAGGCATGTACAAAAGCCTCAAAAGGCATCAGACTCTTTGTGATGTGCTTAATAAGCAGATCCTCAACAGGAACCCTAGGAAAGAGGGTATTGCCTTTGAGAGGAAACTCAATGCTAATGGTACATATTGGAAGCCTGAGCAGTACCCCAAAACCTCATGGGTTGCTGCAAAGGGACCTCCAGTTGATCCATCTAATTTATCTGGCTATACATGTGAATCTTCTCACTCTTCTGATGAGTCATTTGACTACAACTATAAACTGTTCAAAAATCAGAATGGTGAAGTATTTGCTAGATATGTTGGCACTAACTGCAGGAACGGTTCCCCTATGAAGGAAATCTGGGTTCCCAAAAAGTGCCTTGAAAGTCTTCAGGTGAATGTCCTCATGACACCACCTGTGAAGAATAGGAACCTCAGATCAAATTCTTCATATGGACCAAATTCTTCATATGGATCCAAATCCTCATACAGACCAAATTCCTCAAAAGGATCAAAGTCCTCATATGAACATCATCGTGCTAACAACTCTATTTCGCAGGGAAGAGCCAAGGGCTATGAATATGAGCATTATTCTTCTAATTATTATGTTCATAAGTCCTCGAAGAATTTCTGTGCTTATTCATATGCTTACCCTAACCACTCTTATGTGAAACGAAATGGATTGGCCTATATGCCACCATTTTCATATGGAGCTCGCAGAGTGATGAACTCTTTGCCACCCCTTCAGATGTGGGTGGTGAAGAAAAAGAACTAATCTCTTCTGCAGGGTCAGGTCTCCAGACGTGCACAAACGTCTGAAGAATTTGTTGGGACCTGACATAGTGCCTGAAAGGACGCAGGCTAATCATGAAGAAATGAATTTTCATTTATCACGTCCTCACACTGCTATATCTGTCATACTGCTTGATGAAATTGATCTGATGAATTGTGATATCATATTCTTCACTGCTGAAGTATATGAGGTTCGTAAGTTGCACTAATTCATCTGCAGGATGATCAACCCAAAGCCACTGAGTGGGTCCTCGATAGTGGATGTACAAATCACATGACTGGTGACAAGAATCTATTGATGGATGCTCCCTTATCATCATCACATCTGAAGCATATCATCTTCGCTGACAAAAGCAAAAGTCAGGTATTGGGTCTAGGTAAGGTTGCTATCACAAAGGATCGACACATGGACAAAGTCATGCTTGTTGAGTCCTTAGGATACAACCTTATGTCTGTCTCAATGCTTTGTGATCTTGATATGGTTGTTGTCTTTGGCAAGTATCGTTGTGTTGTGATTATGGAAGCTGACAATTCCAAAGTCTTCGAAGGCTTTAGGAGAGGAGACTTGTATATTGTTGATTTCTCTGCAGATTCACAACCAGCCATGTGCCTACTTGCAAAAGCTTCAGAAGGATGGCTATGACATCGACGACTTGGTCATGCAGGCATGAGGAATTTTCACACGCTTGCAAAGAAGAAGCATGCCATTGGCATTGAGAATGTCAAATTCCTCAAAGATCACTTATGCGGTGCCTGTCAAGCTGGAAAGATGACCAAGGCCAAGCATCCAGCGAAGACTATCATGACCACCACTCGTCCATTTGAATTGCTTCACATGGATCTCTTCGGTCCTAATCATTATTCTTCTGTTTCAAATGAAGCATCTCAATATGGCTTTGTTATTGTTGATGAGTACTCTCGTTACACATGGGTACACCTTGTTACTTACAAACATGAAGTGCAGGAAGTCTTCAAACGTTTTTCCTCGAGGGCTTCAACCAACTTTGGTGTGAAGATCAAGCACATCAGAAGTGACAATGGCACTGAGTTCAAGAATTCGGGTCTCGATGATTATCTTGATGAACTTGGTATTACTCATGAGTTGTCTGCTCCTTATACTCCTCAACAGAATGGCGTCGTGGAGTGCAAGAACATGACTCTTGCTGAGATGGCTCGCACTATGCTTGATGAGTACAAAACCCCTCGTCGTTTCTGGGTTGATGCAATTGATACTGCGTGCCATATCATCAACAGAGTATATGTTCACAAATTCTTCAAGAAGACTGCCTATGAACTCTTCACTGACAAGAAACCCAATGTGAGTTATTTCAAAGTCTTCGGTGCTAAATGCTGGATTAGAGATCCTCATCACAACTCTAAATTTGCACCGAAAGCACATGAAGGTTTTATGCTTGGTTATGGAAAGGACTCGCACACCTACAGAGTCTTCAACAATGTTCTTCTCAAGATTGTTGAAACTGTAGATGTGCAGTTCGATGAAACTAATGGCTTGCTAAGAGAGCACCTACCTTCTGTGTTAGATGAACCAGCACCTGAGGATTCTATCAAGCACAAGGCTACTGAAGATGCCATTCCTACTAAAGAATCTGCTGAAGAATTCATTCCAGAACGTGAAGAACGTCGAGCTGATGCATCTGGAGAAAATGCTGAGGAAATTGATGCTGAAGAAAATGATGATCAAATTCCTCAATGACAACCAGCTCATCCTCGCGTTGCAAAAGAAGTGCAAGTGGAGAAGATCATCGATGACATTAGAGCACCAGGTCCTCTCACACGCTCAAAAGCTTCTCATCTATCTAAATTTTGTGGGCACTTTGCTTTTGTCTCTATCACAGAGCCCACTAAGGTAGATGAAGCATTTCTGGAGCCTGAATGGATTCAGGCCATGCAAGAAGAATTACATCAGTTCAAGCTCAACAACGTCTGGGAACTGGTCAATCGTCCAGATCCTCGCAAGCATAATATCATTGGCACAAAGTGGATCTACCGCAACAAGCAAGATGAAAACGGTCTTGTGGTGAGGAATAAGGCACATCTAGTAGCTCAAGGCTACACACAGGTTGAAGGAATTGATTTCGATGAAACTTTTGCACCTGTTGCTAGACTTGAGGCTATTCGCATATAACTTGCTTATGCTAACCATCATGATATCATCTTATATCAAATGGATATGAAAAGTGCATTCCTCAATGGCAAGCTTGAGGAAGAAGTATATGTTGCTCAACCCCCAGGTTTTGAAGATCCAAAGCATCCTGACAAAGTCTTCAGACTCAATAAGGCCCTCTATGGCCTCAAGCAGGCCCCACGGGCGTGGTATGATACTTTGAAGGAATTCTTCATGAAGAACGGCTTCACACCCGGTTCACTCGATCCTACTCTCTTTACTAAATCTTATGATGGTGAACTGTTTTTGTGCCAAATATATGTTGATGATATCATCTTTGGCTGTACTGACCAACATTATAGTGATGAATTTGCCTATATGATGAGTGAAGAATATCAAATGTCTATGATGGGAGAGTTGAAATTCTTCTTAGGTCTTCAAATTCGTCAACAACACAATGGCATATTCATATCTCAAGAGAAATACCTCAAGGACGTCCTGAAGAAATTCGGCATGCAAGATTGCAAAGGCATCAAAATTCCTATGCCCACAAATGGTCAACTATGCACTGATGAAAATGGTATTGACTTCGATCATAAGGTATACAGCTCCATGATTAGCTCTTTATTCTACTTATGTGCATCTAGGCCTGATATAATGCTTAGTGTTTGCATGTGTGCCTGATTTCAATCTGCACCGAAGGAATCACACCATAAGGCTGTGAAGCATATTCTTCAATATCTAGCTCACACACCAACACTAGGATTATGGTATCCCAAGGGCTCGGATTTTGATCTCGTTGGATATTCTGACTCTGACTATGCTGGTGATCGTGTGGACCGCAAGTTAACATCTGGTACATGTCATTTCCTCGGACGATCCTTGGTCTGTTGGTCCTCAAAGAAACAGAACGGCGTATCACTGTCTACTGCTGATGCTGAGTACATTGCTGCTGGTTCTTGCTGTGCTCAACTGCTATGGATGAAACATACACTCAAGGACTACGACATCAACGTGAAGAATGTGCCTCTCCTCTGTGACAATGAGAGTGCCGTCAAGATTGCTCACAACCCAGTTCAGCACTCGAAGACAAAGCACATTCAGATTAGTCATCATTTTCTTTGTGATCATGTGTTGAAGGGCGACATTTCTGTTGAGCATGTTAAGACTGAAGAACAGCTAGCCGATATCTTCACAAAGCCCTTGGATGAGAAGAGATTTAGCAAGTTGCGGTGTGAGCTAAATATCTTAGAGTCTTCGAATGTACTTTGAAAAGGCACTCATCCTAACACTTATGCAAAATTGATGACTTAGATGTGCAACACATGAAGAAACGTTTTTCTTCAATCAATGAAGAATAACACTCTAAGTGTGAAGAAATTAACGAAGAATTTGATTCTCAGAACCCCACGACAATTGTACGCGGTGTTTGAAATCATCATTCTTATACCGTGGGTCACGCCACCACAAAAGTTGAAAATCTTCAATTTGAGTTTTTCCTCATTTTGAAATTCCTCAGTTGTTCAAATTCTTCAACTTTTCAAAATCTTCATCTGTTCCGTTGATTTTCTTCATTGGCTATTCACTTATGGCTATTTTCTTCATATATATGAGTTTATGTCCTCTACATCATTCACTTATGGCTATTTCTTGAAGTTGGTGTTTTCTGCTAAGTGAATGTGATCGGACCCTTCCCCCTCTATGCTATACTAAATCCAATCTATTCACAAATTCTTCATGTGCGTTCTATTTGAAACTCGTTCAAAATCTTCACTGTGTCCTTGTCAGCTGAAGAAATTGTGAACGGAACTTTAAAACTAATCTTATCCAAGTTTTCGGTTTTGCCGCTCAAATCGTTCTGCATCCCATGATGAATTTTTAATTCACCCACGATCTTACACGATCTCCACTACACAGTACGTGGGTGACACATGTCGTGCGAAGGAGAAGGGTCAGGGGCACGTTCGTCCCAAATCTTCAGGCGAACATTTTTTCACTGCTACTATAAATACCCCCTCATCCCTTCCTCACTTCCTTTACTTTGCTCGATCTCTCTCTCCCACTCGAGCTTCCCAAATCCAAGCGCCGCCGCTACTTCATCGCCGCCAGTGAGGAAGAGCTTCACTGCCTCGACCTCGTCGTCGTCATACTCGCGCCGACCGCAGAAATCTTCACCTCCGCCGCCGCCGTACACGTCTTCCTCCGCCAAGTTAGGGCGTGGAAGATATACACGGACAAACTCCACTGTTTCACCTCACTGTTCGTCGTGTTCTTCATTCAGGGTAATTGAAAGTTACTTTTACTGCCCTCTTTGATTCGAAATTTCTCTACAAAATCTTCAAAGGTGTTTTATTCTTCAAATCTTCACACACTAAACACCTCACATGTCATCTGTTCTTGATTTGTTTCCCCAAGCATCATTTTCTTGAAGATTCCTCAATTGTGTGGATCTTCGATCTATACAACTCTGGAACCTAAGACAGAGCACGCTTAGTGAAATTCTTCAAGACGCATCTGGTCAAATTCCTCAAACTTGTTCTTTTTGAAAAACCCTCTGAGAACGCATATGACCTATCCAAATTCCTCGCAACTATACTCTATTCACAGGTACACATGTCCGCTGCTGAATCACTAGGTTCTCATCAACTTAACTCATTTGCAGCGTTCCTCGAAGAAAAACTGCATACTTGTTCAGAAAATTCAATTGTTCAAATTCCTCAGCTGAAGAAAATGGCTGATGGTAAGAAGCCGCAGAAAGGAGGAAAGAAACCCGAGGTTATGACTGCGTTTGAAATCCCTGAGGACATCTATGCTGGGTACTGCACACCTCCTGAGGAAGATAAAAATCAGCGCAAGGTGCGCATTTAGAAGATTGAACGGAGATGGGCACACAAATGGAGGGAGTATAGACATGTCATTCCAAAATATATGAAGAAATTCGCTCTCAACCCTCCATGCCCAAGAGCCTCATTGGCACCTAGCCAAGTGGCTGATCCCACTAGCATCAAACGCGGTGAGGACTTTCCTGAAGAATGGGCCAGACGGCAAGCCAAGTTGGCAAGACAAGCCAATGAAGCAGTGAGGAAATTCAATGAAGATTCTGCTGCTGCTGCTGCCACTTAGGCGTCTCAGCTGGACCCTCTTTGCTGAAGAAAAAGGCTACTGCTGGACGAGGTCCTCACCCTAGTCCAAAGAAAAAGCGGGTGGCTTTTCAAGTGCCCTCTAACGATGATGAGGCTGATGAAGAAGAACTTGTCGAAATCATCAGAGATAGGCAAGCTAAGGCCGCTAGTGTCAAAGGCAGCAATGTGCCCATGCTTATTGATCCAAGGTTGATCCTGGATTTCATTGATCTATGGCACGAAGATCCCAATAAGCCTGTGCCGGAGATGAACCTCACTCCTGGTCAAAGTCACATCTTGAATGCTTTCGTTCAAGAAGAAAAATGGAAGTATGACTAGGCCAGGTAGATCAAGAAGGCCCAGTACAAGAAAGAGAAGTTTCTGAAGACCAACGTGGTCAAAATGTCAACTGAAGAACTCATCAAAATTCACTCTGACATCAAATCCCTCAACGACAAATTCGATTCATACTATGCTGATTGGAAAGGAGCCAAAGTCAGGTTTGTGAAACTAACTGAGAAGTTCACCAATGTTGCAGCCCCATCGCAACAAGAAGTTCCTCAAGCTGAAGCTTCTGCTCAGCCCACTGAAGAACATGCCAGCACCGCTGATGACTTTCAGGCTGCTGAAGAAAATGCTAGTTCCAGGGCTGATGACTCCATTCTAGCCGCTGAAGAAATTGCCAGGGCATCCACTAGTGGTGCGCCTGAAGAAACTGAAGAAGTCAGGGCAACTGCATCAGTTGCGCCTGAAGAAATACAAACAGATTCGTCAGCTCCACCTGCGCCTACACCAACTCCTATCCTTCCATCTGCATCAGATGTGAATAAGACCAAGGTTGCAGAGCAAGCTGTAGTGAAGAAAAGGAAAGCATCAAGTGCTTCAGAATCTTCAGCTCCAAAGAAGATGAAGCCCATGACCAGCTCTTTTGCAAATCCGATCGATGTTGTTCCGATTTCCACCATGCCATCAAAGGACCTTGTTCCTTTTGGTGAATAATATGAGATCCCAAGCGGATCTGATGAAGAAACTCAATCTGCTGCTTCGTCAGAGCAGATTGATGAGGAAATTGAAGTGGATACAATCCCTTCAACCCTAGTGGTATCATCACCAATGCCTCAGTTTACTGCTGAAGAGGCTGGTGTTGAAGAAATTGATGACGAAGACATGGACATTGGAAGCACAACGCCAATAATGAATGATGATTTTTGGGAAAGTCAGCATCCCAACTCTCCACTCTTCACCCCACTACAGCAAATTCCTCAGTCCCCTGCACCAACAGTTCAATTGGGCTCTGAAGAAACTCATCCCACTGCATCTGTGCATGAAGAAATTCCAGCCACTAGTGCTGAAGAAACTGCTGCTGCTGAAGAGGAACCAGAAATTCCTCAGCCCAATGAACCTGAGATCACGATTACTGAGGTCGTGATGCAACTCACTGACACTCCATTTCCAAAGCCAAAGAATCCGTTCTCAAGGAAGCAAAAATTCAAGGCTGAAGACTTCTTTGGCGAGCACGTATTCTTCACTGATTACAATCCTTATGACTCTGCTCGCATAAGGAAGAGGCATTTCTGGACTGCTAGTCATGCCAACTTCTATTCCTCAGTGCTGTTTAACAAAGACAAAGTCTTCGATCATGCACATATTCCTCATGTAGACATGGAGTCTCTGCCGTGCTTCGAGCCAGTCCTCAGTGTTCTTCATGACGTTGGACTGCTAAATTTCCGCACTGACATATGTGATTGGAATGAAGAACTCATTCTTCAGTTCTACGCAACGCTGCACATCACAGGCGACTCTGAAGATGTAAACTCATGGGTTCTGGACTGGATGACAGAGAACACTCATTACAAGGCACCAGCGTCTGAATTGCTTCGTGCCCTACCACTCAGTCCTCCCCTTGAAGATGCACGTTGTGTTTACAATGAACCTGAGGTTTCAAATCACTACATGCAAGTTCTGATGAAGCCTTTGAAGCCAGGGCAGGACTCTAGAACCAATTTCCTCGTCAAGGAATTACTCTATGTGCCTCGGACTGTCTATCGCATACTGACGAAGACATTGAGTCCTATCAAAGGCCATGACTCAAATGATGAAGAAGTCGTTGGCATCATGAAGAATCTGCTTTTCAACATCATTCATGGCGTTCCCGTCAACTTCCATGATTTCTTCATGAGGACTCTGGCCAATATTGCCATGTCACCGTTTGAGCTGAAGCCTTTTGCGCCATGGATTATGAGATTCATCAGGACAAGGTCTTCACTCAACTACAAAGCTGACACTCTGAAGCACTGCAGCTACTTGCCTCCAATTGATGTCCTCAAAAGGACATTTTCCTCAGCTGATGACAAAGGCAAGGCAACTGCTGTGATAGATGAAGGCATTCGTCCATTGGATAGTCAATTTCGCAAGGCTGCATCCTTCCACCAATGATGACTCTGCCACACATGACTCTGCCGCCAACAATGCCAAGCAAAATCCTCAAGCCACAACACCCAGGGTGATGACTGATCGTGAATTACTCCTCAGTCTTCATCAAAAGGTTGATCGCAATCACAAATGGGTCAAGCGTCAGTTTGGTTCAATTCTTCACAACATGATTTCAACACACAATGCAGTGAAGAAAAACCACTACTACCTCCATGAAACCCTCAACCGCACCTGGGCTGTTCTGTCTCAAGTTTACAGCGCTGAAGATCTGAAGAAAATGGGTCTCAAAGAAGAGTTTGACTGGTCTGCACCTCCTCCGAAGAAATTCAAGAAGGTCAAGGTTCCTTCTTTGGTGGCCAGCTCCTATTCTTCATCGCGTGACACTGATGAACATGAAGACTTGGACGACACTGCGGCAGGCCCTACTTCAACAACCGACCCCGACAACGCTGGCGCTCCTTCATCAACTTGATTATCTTCAGGGGCGTTAGTCCCCAGTTTCATCCTTTTGGTCATTCGATGACAAAGGGGGAGAAATTTGAGTTAGTCTTCAAGCGGGTCTATTATTTGGGCGTTTTTTTGCTAAGTTACAACTCTCGTTCTTCCAAAACTTTTATTGGATCGAGTTGTAAACTTAAACCCAATGGTGGTCTGATACCTCTGCTACGTTATTCTGCATGCGCATGCTTATTCCTCGTTAATATTATCGCACGCATGCTGAAATACGTCAGTCACCATTTTTCATCATGCATTTCAAATTCTTCATCACTATATATCAAATGCGTGTATGAATTACAAGATATAGGGGGAGATCTCCATGATTCATCTCTTCAAGTGTGCATTGCTTCAAAAGCAAATTCCTCACTATGCCCAACTTCAGGGGGAGTTCTTCTATATCTTGCAATAAAATTCCTAAAAATTAGCATTTACACTTCATATATATATCCCCATTGAAAACTTAACCTATGTTGTCATCAATCACCAAAAAGGGGGATATTATAAGTGCATCTAGTGCCCCTTAGTGATTTTGGTGTATTGAAGACTTATAGGATAAGGATCTAATGTGTTTATGAGTGTACAGAGGTCTATAAGTCTATGAGGAGTTTGATATTTACAGAGAAAGTCGACCCCTAAAAATGAAGTTCTTCGACTGAAGACTTTGATATTCTGAAGACTTTGAAAGTGAAGAAATTGGTGTGACCTTGAAGACTTGGTATTCATTCGAGGAACATGAAGCGTGAAGACTTTTGTTTTCGTAGTTTCATTTTCTCTTTCTTGAGTCATGGGAAACACCGTACTGTTAAAGGGGGTCGAGGAAATACTAAGGAAAATTTTCCATGTGATGCTCAACTCAAATCCTACACCTACCAATCCCTTCGAGTGAAGCCATTGGAAATCTCATACAGTTCAGTCAATTTCTTCATTGACAGATACGCAGTTCTTCTAGTCACTGAGGACTTTGTTCTGACCGAGGAGTTAGGAATTCGCCAGTGCGGATTGCCTACACAGTGAGGAACATGATAGCCCTGAGGAATTTGTACCTCAAATTTCCGACCGTTGCTGTGGTACGCGCCAGCTGTCCCAAAATATCTTATCCATCCAACGGTCATATCATTGAAGGGCATTTATGTCTTATCATGTCGGGCTGCTCCCTAGGCTATAAATAGCCACCCCCTACAACCACTAGCTGGTTGGTTGCTCCGAGAGAAACTGACACTTGTCATTTGAGAGCAACCCATCCTCCGAGGACTTTGAGCGAAAATCATCAAGTGAGGAAAATCCAAAACCCAAAGCCAAACACCTACAAACCCAAAGTGATTGAGCATCACTAAAGAGATTGATCCTGTGTGGATCCGACGCTTGTTACTTTTGAAGACTGTGCTTCTTCCAGACGGTTAGGCGTCATGGTCTAGAGCATCCAAGAGGAATTGTGGATCGCCGAGTGACCGAGTTTGTCAAGGTTCGGAAGTCACCTGAAGACTTACCACGAGTGATTGAACGAGGACTGTGTGTCCTTAGTTCAAGGAGAATACGGTGAGGACTTGGTGTCCCGAGCTGGGTGCTCAGGACTGGGTGTCCGGGACTGTGTGTCCTCGAGTTTAAATACTCAGCGGCTCCAACCAGATGTACCACTGAGAGAGCAGTTGGAACTGGTCTACCAAATCATTGTCTTCACCAAGCTTACTGGTTCCATTTCCTCAACTCTTTCATTTCCTCAGTATTGTGCTGCTTGTTTATCATATCTGTGTCTGAAGACTTTGACTGAAGACTTTCTCAATTTCCTCAGTTCAATTTCTTCAGTCTGTTTGTCTTCATCTTGTGTTATCCTGTGATTACGCTTCCTGTACTCTGTGCTAGTCTTCATTTCATCATGATGATCATGCATGTATTCTGTTATGTTTACTTCTGAGTAATTATTCCGCTGCAGGTAGTTCTTCGCTAAGGAATTTCCTCACTAGCAAATTCCTCAGTGAAGAATTTCATAAAAATCGCCTATTCACCCCCCTCTAGTCGATATAACGCACTTTCACGTACGTCTTCACAATCCGACCGATCCAAGTGCCGAACGCACGGCACCTCCGATTTCAGCACGCGTTCAACTCGATGATGTCCCGCGAGCTCCGATCCAGCAGAGCTTCGCCAGAGAGTTTCATCAGCACGACGGCATGATGACGGTGATGATGATGCTACCGATGCAGGGCTTCCCCTAAGCACCTCTATGATATGATCGAGGTGGATTATGGTGGAGGGGGGCACCGCACACGGCTGGGAGAGATCAACAGATCAACTTGTGTGTCTAGAGGTGCCCCCTGCCCCCGTATATAAAGGAGCAAGGGGGAGGCCGGCCGTCCCCTTGTGGGCGCGCCAGGAGGAGGAGTCCTCCTCCTAGTAGGAGTAGGACTCCCCTCTTTCCTACTCCTACTAGGAGGGGGAGAGGGAGAAGGAAAGGGGGCGCGCCGCCCCCCTCTCCTAGTCCAATTCGGACTAGAGGGGGAGGGGCGTGCGGCCTGCCCTAGACTTGCCCTCTCTCTCTCCACTAAGGCCCATAAGGCCCATTATTTCTCCCGAGGGGTTTCCGGTAACCCTCCGGCACTCCGGTTTTCTTCGAAACCACCTGGAACACTTTCGGTGTCCGAATATAGTCGTCCAATATATCGATCTTTACGTCTCGACCATTTCGAGACTCCTCGTCATGTCCATGATCATATCCGGGACTCCGAACTACCTTCGTTACATCAAAACACAAAAACTCATAATACCGATCGTCACCAAACTTTAAGCATGCGGACCCTACGGGCTCGAGAACTATGTAGACATGATCGAGACACGTCTCCGATCAATAACCAATAGCGGAACCTGGATGCTCATATTGGCTCCCACATATTCTACGAAGATCTTTATCGGTCAAACCGCATAACAACATATGTGTTCCCTTTGTCATCGGTATGTTACTTGCCCGAGATTCGATCGTCGGTATCTCAATACCTAGCTCAATATCGTTACCGGCAAGTCTCTTTACTCGTTACGTAATACATCATCCCACAGCTAACTCATTAGTAGCATTGCTTGCAAGGCTTATAGTGATGTGTATTAGCAAGAGGGCCCAGAGATACCTCTCCGACAATCGGAGTGACAAATCCTAATCTCGATCTATGCCAACCCAACAAGTACCTTTGGAGACACCTGTAGAGTGATGACCCACAAGTATAGGGGATCTATCGTAGTCCTTTCGATAAGTAAGAGTGTCGAACCCAACGAGGAGCAGAAGGAAATGATAAGCAGTTTTCAGCAAGGTATTCTCTGCAAGTACTGAAATAAGTTGTAACAGATAGTTTTGTGATAGGATAGTTTGTAACGAGCAACAAGTAACAAAAGTAAATAAAGTGCAGCAAGGTGGCCCAATCCTTTTTGTAGCAAAGGACAAGCCTGGACAAACTCTTATATAAGGAAAAGCGCTCCCGAGGACACATGGGAATATCGTCAAGCTAGTTTTCATCACGTTCATATGATTCGCGTTCGGTACTTTGATAATTTGATATGTGGGTGGACCGGTGCTTGGGTGCTGTTCTTACTTGAACAAGCATCCCACTTATGATTAACCTCTATTGCAAGCATCCACAACTACAACAAAAGTATTAAGGTAAACCTAACCATAGCATGAAACATATGGATCCAAATCAGCCCCTTACGAAGCAACACATAAACTAGGGTTTAAGCTTCTGTCACTCTAGCAACCCATCATCTACTTATTACTTCCCAATGCCTTCCTCTAGGCCCAAATAATGGTGAAGTGTTATGTAGTCGACGTTCACATAACACCACTAGAGGTTAGACAACATACATCTTCTCAAAATATCGAACGAATACCAAATTCACATGACTACTAATAGCAAGACTTCTCCCATGTCCTCAGGAACAAACGTAGCTACTCACAAAGCATATTCATGTTCATAATCAGAGGGGTATTAATATGCATACAGGATCTGAACATATGATCTTCCACCAAATAAACCAACTAGCATCAACTACAAGGAGTAATCAACACTACTAGCAACCTACTAGTACCAATCCCGAACTTGAAGACAAGAATTGGATACAAGAGAGAACTAGGGTTTTGAGAGGAGATGATGCTGGTGAAGATGTTGATGGAGATTGCCCTCTCCCGATGAGAGGAGCGTTGGTGATGACGATGGCGATGATTTCCCCCTCCCGGAGGGAAGTGTCCCCGGCAGAACAGCTCTGCCGGAGCCCTAGATTGGTTCCGCCAAGGTTCCGCCTCATGGAGTCTTGTCCGGAAAGGTTGCTTATGATTTTTGTTCTCGACGAAAGACCTCATATAGCAGAAGATGGCCATCGGAGAGCCAGCAGGGGGCCCACGAGGCAGGGGGACGCGCCCTGGGGGTAGGGCGCGCTCCCACCCTCGTGGCCAGGTGGGTCCCCCTCTAACGTACTTCTTCCTCTCAATATTTTTTATTATTTCCCAAAATGACTTTCGTGGAGTTTCAGGACTTTTGGAGTTGTGCAGAATATGTCTCTAATATTTGCTCCTTTTCCAGCCCAGAATTCTAGCTGCCTGCATTCTCCCTCCTTATGTAAACCTTGTAAAATAAGAGAGAATAGGCATAAGTATTGTGACATAATGTGTAATAACAGCCCATAATGCAATAAATATCGATATAAAAGCATGATGCAAAATGGACGTATCAACTCCCCCAAGCTTAGACCTCGCTTGTCCTCAAGCAGAAGCCGATAACGATAAATATGTCCACATGTTTAGCGGTAGAGGTGTCGATAAAATAAAATACGGACATGAGGGCATCATGATTATTCTCACAACAGCAACATATATAGATATTGTCATATGATTTCTTATGCTCAAGTAATAATATATTCACAATCTAAAAGTATGACTCAAAAACTTTATTGAGAACTAACAAACTATAATCTCGGTCATTGAAGCAATTGCAATTTATCATAACATCAGAAAGAGTCTATGTCAGAGCTTTCTAGCAAGTCCACATACTCAACTATCATTTAGTCTTTCATAATTGCTAACACTCACGCAATACTTGTGGTTACGGAGTTTTAACCGGACACAGAGAAAGATAGGGGCTTATAGTTTCGCCTCCCAACCTTTTACCTCAAGGGCAATGTCAACAATAATAACTCATCCTCCCCTACATCCAATTAGATATATCTATCAGGATCTTTCTAACATACTGTGCTTGCCAAAGGATAAAAATATAAAAAGGAAAGGTGAAGATCACCATGACTCTTGCATAAGGTAGAGGATAATAGTAACAGATAGGCCCTTCGCAGAGGGAAGCAGAGGTTGCCATGCGCTTTTATGGTTGGATGCACAAAATCTCAATGCGAAAGAACGTCACTTTATATTGCCCCTTGTGATATGAACCTTTATTATGCAGTCCGTCGCTTTTATTTATTCCACATCACAAGATCGTATAAAGCTTATTTCTCCCACACTAATAAGTCATACATATTCAGAGAGCAATTTTTATTGCTTTGCACCGTTGACAACTTACTTGAAGGATCTTACTCAATCCATAGGTAGATATGGTGGACTCTCATGGAAAAACTTGTTTAAGGATTTTTGGAAGCACAAGTAGTATCTCTACTTGGTGCTAAGAATTTGGCTAGCATGAGGGGAAAGGCAAGCTCAACATGTTGGATGATCCATGACAATATACTTTATCTCAGATATAAGAAAACATAACCCATTACGTTGTCTTCCTTGTCCAACGTCAACTCTTTAGCATGTCATATTTTAATGAGTGCTCCCAATCATAAAAGATGTCCATGATAATATATTTATATGTGAAACCTCTCTTCCTTTATTACTTCCTATTAATTGCAACGATGACCAAAGCTATGTTTGCCAACTCCCAACAACTTTTAATCATCATACTCTTTCTTTGTGAAGTCATTACTCTCAATAAGACCAACATGAACTCTTTGTTTCTTTTTATTCTTTTTTCTCTTTTCTTTTATTCACTCAAGATCATGGCAAAATAATCAAGCCCTTGACTCAACACTAATCTTTATTATATAGCTCACGGACTCAATTACATAGAGAGATCATAAAGCAAAACTCAAAACTAGATCATGCCATAAACTTTATTCTACTATACCAAGATACTACTGATAGGATCAAACTAAGAAAAACGGTAAAGATAGGAGTGTGATGGTGATACGATACCGGGGCACCTCCCCCAAGCTTGGCAGTTGCCAAGGGGAGTGCCCATACCCATGTGATTATGTCTCCTCCTTTGTTGTTGGTGAAATATTCTTGGCGGTGATGCCCCTCAGGATAAGATTCTCCTCCTCGAGCTTATTGACTTGCTGCTTGATGACCCACAAGTATAGGGGATCGCAACAGCTTTCGAGGGTAGAGTATTCAACCCAAATTTATTGATTCGACACAAGGGGAGCCAAAGAATATTCTCAAGTATTAGCAGCTGAGTTGTCAATTCAACCAAACCTGGAAACTTAGTATCTGCAACAAAGTGTTTAGTAGCAAAGTAATATGATAGTGGTGGTAACGGTAACAAAAGTAAAGATAGCAAAAGTAATGTTTTTGGTGTTTTGTAGTGATTGTAACAGTAGCAGCGGGAAAGTAAATAAGCGAGAACCAGTATATGGAAAGCTCGTAGGCACCGGATCAGTAATGGATAATTATGCCGGATGCGATTCATCATGTAACAGTCATAACATAGGGTGCCACAGAACTAGCTCCAATTCATCAATGTAATGTAGGCATGTATTCCGAATATAGTCATACGTGGTTATGGAAAAGAATTTGCATGACATCTTTTGTCCTACCCTCCCGTGGCAGCGGGGTCCTATTGGAAACTAAGGGATATTAAGGCTTCCTTTTAATAGAGAACCGGAACAAAGCATTAGCACATAGTGAATACATGAACGCCTCAAACTATGGTCATCACCAAGAAGTATCCCGATTATTGTCACTTTGGGGTTGTCGGATCATAACACAGAATAGGTGACTATAGACTTGCAAGATAGGATCAAGAACTGACATATATTCATGAAAACATAATAGGTTCAGATCTGAAATCATGGCACTCGGGCCCTAGTGATAAGCATTAAGCATAGCAAAGTCATAGAAACATCAATCTCAGAACATAATGGATACTAGGGATCAAACCCTAACAAAACTAACTCGATACATGATAAATCTCATCCAACCCATCACCGTCCAGCAAGCCTACGATGGAATTACTCACGCACGGCGGCGAGCATCATGAAATTGGTGATGGAGGATGTTTGATGATGACGACAACGACGAACCCCCCTCTCCGGAGCCCCGAACGGACTCCAGATCAGCCCTCCCGAGAGGTTTTAGGGCTTGGCGGCGGCTCCATATTGTAAAACGCGATGATTTCTTCTCTCTTATTTTTTCTCCCCGAAAGCCAATATATAGAGTTGGAGTTGGCGTCAGAAGGTTTCTAGGGGGCCCACGAGGTAGGGGGCGCGCCCTAGGGGGGGGCGCCCCCACCCTATTGGACAGGGTGTGGGCCCCCTGGTCTTCATCTTTGGCGATGATTTATTATTATTTTTTATAAGGCATCCCGTGGAGTTTCAGGTCATTATGAGAACTTTTGTTTTCTGCACATAAAACAACATCATGGCAACTCTGCTGAAAACAGCGTCAGTCTGGGTTAGTTCCATTCAAATCATACAAGTTAGAGTTCAAAACAAGGGCAAAAGTGTTTGGAAAAGTAGATACGAAGGAGACATATCAACTCCCCCAAGCTTAAACCCTTTCTTGTCCTCAAGCAATTCAGTTGACAAACTGAAAGAGAAAAAAAACTTTTACAAACTCTGTTTGCTCTTGTTGTTGTAAATATGTCAAGCCAGCATTCAAGTTTTCAGCAAAGCTCATAACTAACCACATTTGCAATAATTCTCAGGTCTCATAATTACTTATATCAATAGCATAATGAACTAGCAAGCCATAATAATAAATCTCGGATGACAACACTTTCTCAAAACAATGATAATATGATATAACAAGATTGTATCTCGCTAGCCCTTTCTGAGACCGCAAAACATAAATGCAGAGCACCTTTAAAGATCAAGGACTGACTAGACATTGTAATTCATGGTAAAAGAGATCCAATCATAGTCACACCCAACATAGATTAATAGTGATGAATGCAAATGACAGCTGTGCTCTCCAGCTAATGCTTTTTAATAAGAGGGTGATGACTCAACATAAAAGTAAATAGATAGGCCCTTCGTAGAGGGAAGCAGGGGTTTGTAGAGGTGCCAGAGCTCAGTTTTGAAATAGAGATAAATTATATTTTGAGCGGTATACTTTCATTGTCAACATAGCAACTAAGAGATGGCGATATCTTCCATGTCACACACATTATAGGAGGTTCCCAAACATAATGGTAAAGTTTATACTCCCCCTCCACCAACAAGCATCAATCCATGGCTTGCTCGAAACAACGAGTGCCTCCAACATACATCAGGTCCCAGGGGGAGTTTTGTTTGCAATAAATTTTGATTTAGTTTGCATAAAGCATGGGACTGGGCATCCCGGTGACCAGCCATTTTCTCGTGAGTGAGGAGCGGAGTCCACTCCTCTTGAGAATAACCCGCCTAACATGGAAGATAAGGGCAGCCTTGGTTGATACATGAGCTATTCGAGCATACTGTTTATTTGAAGGTTTAGAGTTTGGCACATGCAAATTCACTTGGAACGGCAGGTAGATACCGCATATAGGAAGGTATAGTGGACTCATCTGGAATAACTTTGGGGTTTAAGGGATTGGATGCACAAGCAGTATTCCCGCTTAGTACAGGTGAAGGCTAGCAAAAGACTGGCAAGCGACCAACTAGAGAGCGACAACAGCCATGTACATGCATTAAAACTAATAAACATTGGATTCAAGCATGAGTAGGATATAATCCACCATGAACATAAATATCATGAAGGCTATGTTGATTTTTTTCAACTACATGCATGAACATGTGCCAAGTCAAGTTACTTAAATTATTCAAAGGAGGATACCACCCCATCATACCACATCATAACCATCTCAATAGCATGTTGGCACGCAAGGTAAATCATTATAACTCATAGCTAATCAAGCATGGCACAAGCAACTATGATCTCTAATTGTCATTGCAAACATGTTTATTCATAATAAGCTGAATCAAGAATGACAAACTCATCATATTTACAAAAACAAAAGAGGTCGAGTTCATACCAGCTTTTCTCCTCTCAGTCAGTTCATCATATATCATCATAATTGCCTTTCACTTGCACGACCGAACGATGTGAATAATAATAAGAGTGCACATGCATTGGACTAACCTGGAATCTGCGAGCATTCAATAAACAGGAGAAGACAAGGCAATATGGGCTCTTGGTTAAATCAATAATAATGCATATAAGAGCCGCTTCAATAATTAAGTCATGGTCTTCTCCTACTGACCCCCAAAGAAAATAAAAGAAATAAAAATTATTTACACGGGAAAGCTCCCAACAAGCAAAAGAAGAACGGGAAATATTTTTGGGTTTTCTTTTCAATTACTACTACTACAGCAGGAAAGTAAACTTACTACTAATTTTATTGGTTTTTCTTAAGGTTTATCAGACACACAAGAAGAAAGCAGGAAAAAGAAAATAAACTAGCATGGATATTACAGTGAAAGAGTATGATCACCGACATCTAGCAATGAGTGTGTGTGAACATAAATGTAATGTCGGTGAGAATTATGTACTCCCCCAAGCTTAGGCTTTTGGCCTAAGTTGGTTTATTGCCAGGGATAGCCTGGCGGATACCGGCAGGTGTAGTTGGGGTCGTACTGCGACGAAGAATAGTTGGGGTTGTACTGTGATGCAGCGGCTATCGCATCCTGAGATGCAACATGGAGTCGGGCTGCCTCCGCTCTCCTCTCGTACTCATCTGCCTCCTCTCTAGTAATAGTATATCTTCCATTTGCCTGGTAGTCAAAGAAGGCAGGAGCAGGGAGAGTAATACGGACAACACGCCGTTTATCAAAGATTAGTCGATATAGGAGAGGTGATCCAGGCCTCTCGACAAACTGGTGTGAAGCCATAGAGTTATAATCTAAATATGCAGGAGGCAACTCAGTATCACCCTCACGAATGTCTATCTCAAGAAAATTAGCTAAGCGGGTTGCATAAATTCCTCCAAAGAAATCTCCATTATATCTATTATGATGCAACCTACGAGCTACAATGTTGAGGTGAGGGACACACATGTGGCATGCTTCATCCTTAGCATTTATGCATCTACCGATAAAGAGAGCAAAATAATGTATAGCAGGAAAGTGAATGCTCCCTATGGTAGCCTACGTTATATCTCTAGATTCCCCTACAGTTATACTAGCAAGAAAGTTTCTAAATTTAGATTCCGGGGGATCCCTCATACTACCCCATGATGGAAGTTTGCAAGCAAAAGTGAAATCCTCTAAGTCCATGGTATAAGATTTGTCATAAAGATCAAACATGACTAAAGGAGAATTACGCGAAGATGAATATACAAACCTCCTCACAAACAAACTTGTGAGATCATGATATTGAGGGCATTTGTCTGCCTCAAAATCCTCAAGACCGGCATTACACAAATATGTGTTAAATTCTTCTTTAATTCCTCCACGATCCATAAAGTTTTCTGACGGCAGTCGGTGTCAAAACCGGGGGATCTCGGGTAGGGGGTCCCGAACTGTGCGTCTAGGCGGATGGTAACAGGAGACGAGGGACACGATGTTTTTACCCAGGTTCGGGCCCTCTCGATGGAGGTAAAACGCTACTCCTGCTTGATTAATATTGATGATATGGCTAGTACCAGAGTAGATCTACCATGAGATCAAGGAGGCTAAACCCTAGAAGCTAGCCTATGGTATGATTGTTGTTCTTGTTGTGTCCTACGGACTAAAACCCTCCGGTTTATATAGACATCGGAGAGGGCTAGGGTTACGCAGAGTCGTTTACAATGGTAGGAGATCTACATATCCGTATCGCCAAGCTTGCCTTCCACGCCAAGGAAAGTCCCTTCCGGACACGGGACAAAGTCTTCAATCTTGTATCTTCATAGTCCAGGAGTCCGGCTATCCGAACACCCCCTAGTCTAGGACTCCCTCAGTAGCCCCTGAACCAGGCTTCAATGACGACGAGTCCGGCGCGCATATTGTCTTCGGCATTGCAAGGCGGGTTCCTCGTCCAAGTACTTCATAGAAGATTTTGAACACAAGGATAGTGTCCGGCTCTGCAAAATAAGTTTCCACATATTGCCATAGAGAGAATAATATTTACACAAATCTAATCTGCTGACGTATTCCGTAGCGTGACATCACACCACGACCAAGCCCGTATTCGAATCATTTTATTGTCCCACCTCAGCGCGTTTAGCGAGGCGGTTTCCTTGGCATGTCTTGTCGAAGCAGAGATCGTGTCCCCTTTATTCATGGGATTCTCATCAATATGGACGTGGGTAACCCAGTCGTGCCCGTTGGTATGTTTTCTTGATCAAAGGCGAGTCCCAAACGGTCACGGGGAGGGCCCTTGGCATTCAACCTCTTATACAGAGACCAAGGCCTTACTCATTTCTTTCAATCTCAAACGAGTTCACCCTTCGTCTCGAGTTCCAACACCCAAGGCTCCAGATTTCAGGCGCCTCTGACCTCCGACAATGTTCGGTTCCGACCTTCAAGGTCGATGGATGCCCTCCTCCGTCATGGAGGAGGACGTGCTGAAGTTGAGAGAGTCCAGGTTCTTGACCGACAAAATCTCGCATAGGCTGCCTTCTCAAGGGCAAGTCATTCCCACTCCCAAGCCCGGTGAGAGCGTGGTGTTTGTGTCTCACTTCCTTCGGGGCTAGGCTTCCCTATGGACCCCTTCGTAAGGGGACTCATGTTTTATTATGGGCTGGAATTTCACGACTTGGCTCCGGAGTCCATCCTCCATATCTCATCGTTCATCGTCGTGTGCGAAGCCTTCCTCCGCACTTCTCCTCACTTCGGATTGTGGCTCAAGACTTTTAAAGTAGAGCCGAAGATGATCGAGGGGAGGTACGCAGAGTGCGGAGGTGCTTTTATAAGCAAAAATGCTGGTGCTCCATGGCCCGAGGGCTCTTTTCCAAAGGAGTCCAGCTTATGGCAACGAGAGTGGTTTTACATCACCGCTCACAGGGGCACCAAGTGGGTGGCGCCACCCGCCTTTCGCCCGGGTCCCCCACCACAGCTAGCGTCATGGGTCAATAAAGGACTGGACTGGGGGCCATCCAAGGGCATGCCTTTGTTGCAGGGCCGTATTCGAGATCTCCTAGAAAGAGACATCGGTCTGGTCGTAGTAGTGCAGGTCATGCTGATTCGCCGGACCCTGCCCTGCAAACGTCGCCCCCTCCGCCTGTGGGAATTCAATCCGGAGGGACCACGAGCTCTCCAACATTTTATGGGCGCGACGCCCATGGAGATGCACAAATTGTTCTTCAGATCACAAGCAATGTGTCCGGACTCGACCGAGGACGCAGGTCTGAGTTGCAATCGACCGGATACTCAAGTAAGTAGTCCCGTACCCGGACACCCAATCCATATTTTTATCATAAAATTGTCCTTGAAAGAACTGTCCCTTAAGCAGGAGTGGATAGCGAAAGTGAAGCTAATCAGGTGTCCGCCCCCCCTCCCGGAGACCACGCCGGATCCCTTGTTAACCAGAATGCTGGAGGTCGCGCCTTTGGAATAAGGCGAAGGGGGAACAAGGAAGCTACCGCCTCCCTGAAGGAGGCTGTCAGAAAAGGAGGAATCGAGAATTCCTCTACCTAGGGGAAGAAGAGGACGGCCTCTGAAGACCCGGAGACCATGGTCTCAAAGAGGGGGAAGAAATCATCATCAGAGGGTCCTGCGCCGGAGGATGCCTCGGCCGCACTGTGTCCCCAAGGGGATCAGCCCTCCACCAAGCCGTAAGTAAAGAGGGGAGTTTAAAATGAGAGACATCCTTGTTTTATTTCTGAGGAAAATAACCGAAATTTTACCTTGTAGTTCGGATCTCAGCCCTTCTCAGCAGAGCTCATCTTCAGGGGATCTTCTTCCGGAGATGATGGAGAGAAGCACGCCTCCCCCTGCCGTACCGCCTTGTGAGGCGGGCGACCCTGAGGTGTCGTCGCGGACGGTTTCTCCGAATCCGGCAGGGCCGGAAGGCAACCATATGGCCCCCGAAAGCCCTCCGTGTCCGGCCTTCAAAAAACGCCGTTGGGCGAGTGCGGCACAATATGGTGCACGGGCGGAGGAGCTGAAGGATCTGCTCGGGCGAGCGTCTATCTCGGAAGAACACCGTGCGTTGATGGGTACGGTGATTGAGAGGATTGCATCCGCGGAGAACGGGTTGCACGAGGCTGTCAGGAGTTTGCTGACAGGTTTTGAGGTACGCAAAATGATGTACCTTTTGACAATTTCGCGTATATAAGAGGCGTCCTGTATAGATAGTAGCCCTTGAGACTCTGCGCGTTGTCAAAAATGACGGCGCGCAGAGGATCATAATCCCAGGTATAATATGTCGCCTTTCCTATGCAGGTGGCGAAGTGTCCGGTGGCCAGCCGGACTGATGAATTTGCCGAGCTAAAGAGGCAACTTGACGTGGCAGATGCCGACATCACGCTTGTCAACAAGCGGCTTGACGAGGCACAATGTATGTGTTGGGGAACGTAGTAATTTCAAAAATTTTCCTACGCACACGCAAGATCATGGTGACGCATAGCAACGAGAGGGGAGAGTGTTGTCTACGTACCCTCGTAGACCGAAGCGGAAGCGTTGACACAACATAGAGGAAGTAGTCGTACGTTCTCCTCGCGATCCAACCGATCACAGCACCGTTACTCCGGCACCTCCGAGTTCTTGGCACACGTTCAGCTCGATGACGATCCCCGGGCTCCGATCCAGCAAAGCGTCGGGGAAGAGTTCCGTCAGCACGACGGCGTGGTGACGATCTTGATGTGTTACCGGCGCAGGGCTTCGCCTAAGCACTGCAACGATATGACCGAGGTGGAATTTGGTGGAAGGGGGCACCGCACACGGCTAAGGAAAGATCTCAATGATCAATTGTCTGTCTATGGGGTGCCCCCTGCCCCCGTATATAAAGGAGCCAAGGGGGAGGGGCTGGCCGGCCAAGCCTGGCGCGCCAGGAGAGTCCTACTCCCTCTGGGAGTAGGATCCCCCCCCCCCAATCCTAGTTGGACTAGGATTCTCCAAGGGGGAGAGAGAGAGGGGGCGCCCACCTCTCCTAGTCCTAATAGGACTAGGGGAAGGGGGGGAGGCGCGCAGCCCATGAGGGCAGCCCTCTCACCTCTCCTCCAAGGCCCATGTTGTCCCATTATGCTCCTGGGGGGTTCCGGTAACCCTCCCGGTATTCCGGTAAAATCCTGATTTCACCTGGAATGCATCCGATGTCCAAACATAGGCTTCCAATATATCATTCTTTACGTCTCGACCATTTCGAGACTCCTCGTCATGTCTGTGATCACATCCGGGACTCCGAACTCCTTCGGTACATCAAAATGCATAAACTCATAATAACTGTCATCGTAACGTTAAGCGTGCGGACCCTACGGTTCGAGAACAATGTAGACATGACCGAGACACGTCTCCGGTCAATAACCAATAGCGGGACCTGGATGCCCATATTGGCTCCTACATATTCTACGAAGATCTTTATCGGTCAGACCGCATAACAACATACGTTGTTCCCTTTGTCATCGGTATGTTATTTGCCCGAGATTCGATCGTCGGTATCCAATACCTAGTTCAATCTCGTTACCGGCAAGTCTCTTTACTCGTTCCGTAATACATCATCTTGCAACTAACTCATTGGTTGCAATGCTTGCAAGGCTTATGTGATGTGCATTACCGAGAAGGCCCTGAGATACCTCTCCGACAATCGGAGTGACAAATCCTAATCTCGAAATACGCCAACCCAACATGTACCTTCGGAGACACCTGTAGAGCACCTTTATAATCACCCAGTTACGTTGTGACGTTTGGTAGCACACAAAGTGTTCCTACGGTAAACGGGAGTTGCATAATCTCATAGTTAAAGGAACATGTATAAGTCATGGATAAAAGCAATAGCAACATACTAAACGATCGGGTGCTATGCTAATGGAATGGGTCATGTCAATCAGATCATTCAACTAATGATGTGATCTCGTTAATCAAATAACAACTCTTTGTTCATGGTTAGGAAACATAACCATCTTTGATTAATGAGCTAGTCAAGTAGAGGCATACTAGTGACACTCTGTTTGCCTATGTATTCACACATGTATTATGTTTCCAGTTAATACAATTCTAGCATGAATAATAAACATTTATCATGATATGTAAGGAAATAAATAATAACTTTATTATTGCCTCTAGGGCATATTTCCTTTAGTCTCCCACTTGCACTAGAGTCAATAATCTAGTTCACATCACCATGTGATTTATCAGCAATAGTTCTCATCACCATGTGATTAACACCCATAGTTCACATCGATATGTGATCAACACCCAAAGGGTTTACTAGATTCAGTAATCTAGTTCACATTGCTATGTGATTAACACCCAAAGAGTACTACGGTGTGATCATGTTTTGCTTGTGAGAGAAGTTTAGTCAACGGGTCTGCCACATTCAGATCCGTTATGTATTTTGCAATTTTCTATGTCTACAATGCTCTGCACGGAGCTACTTTAGCTAATTGCTCCCACTTTCAATATGTATCTAGATTGAGACTTAGAGTCATCTAGATTAGTGTCAAAACTTGCATCGACGTAACCTTTTACGACGAACCTTTTTGTCACATCCATAATCGAGAAACATATCCTTATTTTACTAAGGATAATTTTGACCGATGTCCAGTGATCTACTTCCTAGATCACTATTGTACTCCCTTGCTTAACACAGTGTAGGGTATACAATAGATCTGGTACATAGCATGGCATACTTTATAGAATCTATGGCTGAGGCATAGGAAATGACTTTCATTCTTTTTCTATCATCTGCCGTGGTCGGGCTTTGAGTCTTACTCAATTTCACACCTTGTAATACAGGCAAGAACTCTTTCTTTGACTGTTCCATTTTGAACTACTTCAAAATCTTTTCAAGGTATGTACTTATTGAAAAACTTATCAAGCGTCTTGATCTATCTCTATAGATCTTGATGCTCAATATGTAAGCAGCTTCACCGAGGTCCTTCTTCGAAAAAACTCCTTTCAAATACTCCTTTATGCTTCACAGAATAATTCTACATTATTTCCGATCAATAATATGTCATTACATATACTTATCAGAAATGCTGTAGTGCTCCCACTCACTTTCTTGTAAATACAGGCTTCACCGCAAGTCTGTATAAAACTATATGCTTTGATCAACTCATCAAAGCGTATATTCCAACTCCGAGATGCTTGCACCAGTCCATAGATGGATCGCTGGAGCTTGCATACTTTGTTAACACCTTCAGGATCGACAAAACCTTCTAGTTGCATCGTATACAACTCTTCTTTAATAAATCCATTAAGGAATGTAGTTTTGTTTATCCATTTGCCGGATTTCATAAAATGCGGCAATTGCTAACATGATTCGGACAGACTTAAGCATAGATACGAGTGAGAAACTCTCATCGTAGTCAACACCTTGAACTTGTCGAAAAACCTTTTGCGATAATTCTAGCTTTGTAGATAGTAACACTACTATCAGTGTCCGTCTTCCTCTTCAAGATCCATTTATTTTCTTTGGCTTGCCGATCATCGGGCAAATCCATCAAAGTCCACACTTTGTTCTCATACATGGATCCCATCTCAGATTTCATGGCCTCAAGCCACTTTGCGGAATCTGGGCTCACCATCGCTTCTTCATAGTTCGTAGGTTCATCATGGTCTAGTAACATGACTTCCAAAATAGGATTACCGTACCACTCTGGTGCGGATCTTACTCTGGTTGATCTACGAGGTTCAGTAGAAACTTGATCTGAAGTTTCATGATCATTATCATTAGCTTCCTCCCTATTTGGTGTAGGTGTCACAAAAACTGATTTCTGTGACGTACTACTTCTCAATAAGGGAGTAGATACAGTTATCTCATCAAGTTCTACTTTCCTCCCACTCACTTCTTTCGAGAGAAACTCCTTCTCTAGAAAGTTTCCGAATTTAGCAACAAAAATCTTGCCTTCGGATCTGTGATAGAAGGTGTACCCAACAGTCTCCTTTGGGTATCCCATGAAGACACATTTCTCCGATTTGGGTTTGAGCTTATCAGGATGAAATTTTTCACATAAGAATCGCAACCCCAAACTTTAAGAAACGACAAATTTGGTTTCTTGCCAAACCATAGTTCATATTGTGTCGTCTCAACGGACTTTAGATGGTGCCCCTTTTCTCGTGAATGCAGCTGTCTCTAATGCATGATCCCAAAACAATATTGGTAAATCGGTAAGAAACATCATAGATTGTACTATATCCAATAAAGTACGGTTATGACGTTCGGACACACCATTATGCTGTGGTGGTCCAGGTGGCATGAATTTGTGAAACTATTCCACATTGTTTTAATTGAAGACCAAACTCGTAACTCAAATATTTGTCTCCGCGATCAGATCGTAGAAACCTTATTTTCTTGTCACGATGATTTTCCACTTCACTCTAAAATTCTTTGAACTTTTCAAACGTTTCAGACTTATGTTTCATCAAGTAGATATACCCATATCTGCTCAAATCATCTGTGAAGGTTAGAAAATAATGATACTTGTCGCGAGCCTTAATATTCATCGGACCATATACATCAGTATGTATGATTTCCAACAAATCTGTTGCTTGCTCCATTGTTCCGGAGAACGGCGTTTTAGTCATCTTGCCCAAGAGGCATGGTTCACAAGCATCAAGTGATTCATAATCAAGTGATTCCAAAATCCCATCAGCATGGAGTTTCTTCATGCGCTTTACACCAATATGACCTAAACGGCAGTGCCACAAATAGGTTGCACTATCATTATTAACTTCGCATCTTTTGGTTTCAATATTATGAATATGTGTATCACTACGATCGAGATCCAATGAACCATTTTCATTGGTGTGTATGACCATAGAAGGTTTTATTCATGTAAACAGAACAACAATTGTTCTCTAACTTAAATGAATAACTGTATTGCAATTAACATGATCAAATCATATTCATGCTCAACGCAAACACCAAATAACACTTATTTAGTTTCAACACTAATCCCGAAAGTATAGGGAGTGTGTGATGATGATCATATCAATCTTGGAACCACTTCCAACACACATCGTCACCTTGCCCTTTAACTAGTCTTTGTTCATTCTGCAACTCCCGTTTCGAGTTACTAATCTCAGCAACTTGAACTAGTACCAAATACTGAGGGGTTGCTATGAACACTAGTAAAGTACACATCAATAACATGTATATCAAATATACTTATGTTTTACTTTGCCATCCTTCTTATCCGCCAATCACTTGGGGTAGTTCCGCTTCTAGTGACCAGTCCCTTTGCAGTAGAAGCACTTAGTCTCAGGCTTAGGACTAGACTTGGGCTTTTTCACTTGAGCAGCAACTTGCTTGCCGTTCTTCTTGAAGTTCCCCTTCTTTCCTTTTGCCCTTTTCTTGAAACTAGTGATCTTGTCAACCATCAACACTTGATGTTTTTCTTTGATTTCTACCTTCGCCGATTTTAGCATCGCGAAGAGCTTGGGAATATTTTCCGTTATCCCTTGCATATTATAGTTCATCACGAAGTTCTACTAACTTGGTGATGGTGACTAGAGAATTCTGTCAATCACTATTTTATCTGGAAGATTAACTCCCACTTGATTCAAGCGATTGTAGTACCCAGACAATCTGAGCACATGCTCACTAGTTGAGCGATTCTCCTCCATCTTTTAGCTATAGAACTTGTTGGAGACTTCATATCTCTCAACTCGGGTATTTGCTTGAAATATTAACTTCAACTCCTGGAACATCTCGTATGGTCCATGACGTTCAAAACGTCTTTGAAGTCCCGATTCTAAGCCGTTAAGCATGGTGCACTAAACTATTAAGTAGTCATCATATTGAGCTAGCAAAAACGTTCATAACGTCTGCATCTGCTCCAGCAAAAGGTCCGTCACCTAGCGGTGCATCAAGGACAAAATTCTTCTGTGCAGCAATGAGGATAAACCTCAGATTACGGATCCAATCCGCATCATTGCTACTAACATTTTTCAACACAATTTTCTCTAGGAACATATCAAAATAAACACAGGGAAGCAACAATGCGAGCTATTGATCTACAACATAGATATGATAATACTACCAGGACTAAGTTCATGATAAATTAAAGTTCAATTAATCATATTACTTAAGAACTCCCACTTAGATAGACATCCCTCTAATCTTCTAAGTGATCACGTGATCCAAATCAACTAAACCATAACCAATCATCACGTGAAATGGCTTTAGTCTTCAATGGTGAACATCATTATGTTGATCATATCTACTATATGATTCACGCTCGACCTTTCGGTCTCCGTGTTCCGAGGCCATATCTGTTATATGCCAGGCTCGTCAAGTTAAACCTGAGTATTCCGCGTGTGCAACTGTTTTGCACCCGTTGTATTTGAACGTAGAACCTATCACGCCCGATCATCATGTGGTGTCTCAGCACGAAGAACTTTTGCAACGGTGCATACTCAGGGAGAACACTTCTTGATAATTTAGTGAGAGATCATCTTATAATGCTACCGTCAATCAAAGCAAGATAAGATGCATAAAAAGATAAACATCACATGCAATCAATATAAGTGATATGATATGGTCATCATCATCTTGTGCTTGTGATCTCCATCTCCGAAGCACCGTCATGATCACCATCGTCACCGGCGCGACACCTTGATCTCCATCGTAGCATCGTTGTCGTCTCGCCAATCTTATGCTTCCACGACTATCACTACCGCTTAGTAATAAAGTAAAGCATTACATCGCGATTGCATTGCATACAATAAAGCGACAACCATATGGCTCCTGCTAGTTGCCGATAACTCGGTTACAAAACATGATCATCTCATACAATAAAATTTAGCATCATGTCTTGACCATATCACATCACAACATGCCCTGCAAAAACAAGTTAGACGTCCTCTACTTTGTTGTTGCAAGTTTTACGTGGCTGCTACGGGCTTAAGCAAGAACTCATCTTACCTACGCATCAAAACCACAACGATAGTTTGTCAAATAGACTCCGTTTTAACCTTCTCAAGGACCGGGCGTAGCCACACTCGGTTCAACTAAAGTTGGAGAGACAGTCTTCCGCAAGCCATCTATGTGCAAAGCACGTCGAGGGAACCGGTCTCGCGTAAGAGTACGCGTAAGGTTGGTCCGGATCGTCTCGGTCAACAATACCGCTGAACCAAAGTATGACATGCTGGTAGGCAGTATGACTTGTATCGTCCACAACTCACTTGTGTTCTACTCGTGCAAATAACATCAAACCATAAAAACAATGGCTCGGATGCCACTATTGGGGAACGTAGTAATTTCAAAAATCTTCCTACGCACACGCAAGATCATGGTGACGCATAGCAACGAGAGGGGAGAGTGTTGTCTACGTACCCTCGTAGACCGAAGCGGAAGCGTTGACACAATGTAGAGGAAGTAGTCGTACGTTCTCCTCGCGATCCAACCGATCACAGCACCGTTACTCCGGCACCTCCGAGTTCTTGGCACATGTTCAGCTCGATGACGATCCCCGGGCTCCGATCCAGCAAAGCGTCGGGGAAGAGTTCCGTCAGCACGACGGCGTGGTGACGATCTTGATGTGTTACCGGCGCAGGGCTTCGCCTAAGCACTGCAACAATATGACCGAGGTGGAATTTGGTGGAAGGGGGCACCGCACACGGCTAAGGAAAGATCTCAATGATCAATTGTCTGTCTATGGGGTGCCCCCTGCCCCCGTATATAAAGGAGCCAAGGGGGAGGGGCTGGCCGGCCAAGCCTGGCGCGCCAGGAGAGTCCTACTCCCTCTGGGAGTAGGATTCCCCCCCCCCCCAATCCTAGTTGGACTAGGATTCTCCAAGGGGGAGAGAGAGAGAGGGGGCGCCCACCTCTCCTAGTCCTAATAGGACTAGGGGAAGGGGGGAGGCGCGCAGCCCATGAGGGCAGCCCTCTCACCTCTCCTCCAAGGCCCATGTTGGCCCATTATGCTCCTGGGGGGTTCCGGTAACCCTCCCGGTATTCCGGTAAAATCCTGATTTCACCTGGAATGCATCCGATGTCCAAACATAGGCTTCCAATATATCATTCTTTACGTCTCGACCATTTAGAGACTCCTCGTCATGTCTGTGATCACATCCGGGACCCCGAACTCCTTCGGTACATCAAAATGCATAAACTCATAATAACTGTCATTGTAACGTTAAGCGTGCGGACCCTACGGTTCGAGAACAATGTAGACATGACCGAGACACGTCTCCGGTCAATAACCAATAGCGGGACCTGGATGCCCATATTGGCTCCTACATATTCTACGAAGATCTTTATCGGTCAGACCGCATAACAACATACGTTGTTCCCTTTGTCATCGGTATGTTACTTGCCCGAGATTCGATCGTCGGTGTCTAATACCTAGTTCAATCTCTTTACCGGCAAGTCTCTTTACTCGTTCCGTAATACATCATATTGCAACTAACTCATTGGTTGCAATGCTTGCAAGGATTATGTGATGTGCATTACCGAGAAGGCCCTGAGATACCTCTCCGACAATCGGAGTGACAAATCCTAATCTCGAAATACGCCAACCCAACATGTACCTTCGGAGACACCTGTAGAGCACCTTTATAATCACCCAGTTACGTTGTGACGTTTGGTAGCACACAAAGTGTTCCTACGGTAAACGGGAGTTGCATAATCTCATAGTTAAAGGAACATGTATAAGTCATGGATAAAAGCAATAGCAACATACTAAACGATCGGGTGCTATGCTAATGGAATGGGTCATGTCAATCAGATCATTCAACTAATGATGTGATCTCGTTAATCAAATAACAACTCTTTGTTCATGGTTAGGAAACATAACCATCTTTGATTAATGAGCTAGTCAAGTAGAGGCATACTAGTGACACTCTGTTTGCCTATGTATTCACACATGTATTATGTTTCCAGTTAATACAATTCTAGCATGAATAATAAACATTTATCATGATATGTAAGGAAATAAATAATAACTTTATTATTGCCTCTAGGGCATATTTCCTTCAGTATGCTATTTCTTCGGCGGCACTTGGTAAGAGGAGCTTGATGCCAGTATCTTACAATGTGTGCGCTTGATGCAGATGGTGCTGCTGCCGTGGAGGATCTTTGGGCGGAACTTGCCCGAGCCAAGGAGGAAGCCAGGAAAAGTGATGCGGCTGCTGGAAAGGCAATTGAAGAGCTGAAAGCCGAATAGGCTGCTCACTGCCGAAGCAAGAAGGAAATAGCCGAGATGGCTGTAAAGTTGAAGAGCGCTGCCGATCGCTGCAAGGTTCTTGAAAAATAAGATCAAACGGAACGGACGGACCTGGAAAATGCCATTACCGAGGCCAAGGATGCCCGCTCTGCAATGAGAGCTATGAAAGAGGAGCTACGTCAGGCCGGAGATATCGCGGTTGGAAAGCCCTTTGTGCTGCGGAGGAAGTTTGGGGATCCTAAATATGCTTCGCTAGACCGGTTGTGGAGTACGGCGGACACTTATATGGATTTGGCAGCGAGTGCTGCGGACGCGTCCGAACACTTCCGAGATAAGGAGGATCACGAAGTGGAAAAGCTTATTTGGTCGCAGTTCCACAATCCAGAGCTTCCGCTTCCGTTAACCAATCGTCTAGACGAATGTGCTAAGTAGGTTATCCGGACTCGCCATGAAGTATGTCGTGAGTCATCTGTGGCCGGAAAGGCCTGAGCCGAAGAGCTATTTTAGCTTGGTGCATGAAAGTGCAACTATCCCTAGGTGGTTTTGGTAATTCATAACAACATATAGCTCATTGAGCTAATGCTATTCCAAGACAATTATTTCAGGAAAGCTCAATGATTGGCATGGCATGGATGGTGAAAGTGGAACCCTCAAACTGCTAAGGACAAACGATTGGCTCAAGCTCAAAAGCTCAAGACTCTTCATTTTACATTTTAGTGATCCAAGATCACATTGAGTCCATAGGAAAAGCCAATACTATCCAGGAGGGATGAGGTGTTTCTTAATGAGCATTTTGCTTCATGTGCTTAATGATATGCTCCAAAATCCTCAGCTACTTTCCCATATCCACATATGACCTAAACCCTAAGCCAAAATTGGTCCTACCTATTCTTTCTATCCGGCGCCACCAAGTTTCACATGTCATAACCCACTGCCAAACCCTAGCAAATCGGTTGTACCGATAGGGATCTCGGTCTCACCGACATGGGATTGCAATTTCTCTGTTTCCTTTTCGTAACTTTTCGGTCTCACTGAAAGAGCGAATCGGTCCCACTGAGATTGCAATGTAAACTCTCTGTTTCCCTTTTGTAACATTTCGGTCTCACCGAAAGAGCAAATCGGTCCCACCGAGTTTGCCTGACCAACTCTCTGGTTAGCCAATTACCAAATCGGTCTCACCGAGTTTGTGTAATCGGTCTCACCGAGATTACGTTATGCCCTAACCCTAACCGTGTCGGTCCTACAGAGTTGCATGCCAGTCCCACCGAAAATCTCTAACGGTCACTAGGTTTACTATTTTGGTCCGACCGAGTTTGTTGATTCGGTCCCACCAAGATTGGTAAATTGTGTGTAACGGTTGGATTTTATGTGGAGGCTATAAATACCACTCCACCTCCTCTACACTCGTGGAGAGAGCCATCAGAACACATCTACACTTCCAACTCATATGTTCTGAGAGATAACCACCTACTCATGTGTTGAGACCAAGATATTCCATTCCTACCATATGAATCTTGATCTCTAGCCTTCTCCAAGTTGCTTTCCACTCAAATCTTCTTTCTACCAAATCCTAATCCTGTGAGAGAGAGTTGAGTGTTGGGGAGACTATCATTTGAAGCACAAGAGCAAGGAGTTCATCATCAACACACCATTTGTTACTTCTTGGAGAGTGGTGTCTCCTAGATTGGCTAGGTGTCACTTGGGAGCCTCCGACAAGATTGTGGAGTGGAACAAAGGAGTTTGTAAGGGCAAGGAGATTGCCTACTTCGTGAAGATCTACCGCTAGTGAGGCAAGTCCTTCGTGGGCGATGGCCATGGTGGGATAGACAAGGTTGCTTCTTCGTGGGTGGAGCCCTCCGTGGACTCACGCAACCGTTACCCTTCGTGGGTTGAAGTCTCCATCAACGTGGATGTAGGATAGCACCACCTATCCAAACCACGGGAAAAACATCCGTGTCTCCAATAGCGTTTGAATCCTCCAAACCCTTCCCTTTACATTATTGCAAGTTGCATGCTTTACTTTCCGCTGCCTATATACTCTTTGCGTGCTTGCTTGAATTGTGTGATGATTGCTTGACTTGTCCTAAAGTTGCTAAAATCTTCCAAGAACTAAAATTGGGAAAAAGTTAAGTTTTTATTTAGTCAAGTAGTCTAATCACCCCCCTCTAGACATACTTCCGATCCTACAAGTGGTATCAGAGCTTTGGTCTCCATTTGCTTTGATTTCCATAGCTTTTGGTGGTCATAGCCTTGGTTTCACAACCTAGGAGAGTATGGCGTCTAGCGAGGGAAATTATCACCGGAGAGGTCCTTACTTTGATGGTACTAATTTTGCTAGTTGGAAGCATAAAATGAAAATGCATATTCTCGGACATAACCCCGCCGTTTGGGCTATTGTGCGTGTTGGTTTGCAAGGTGACTTCTTCGATGGGAAAGAACCAAACCGTGAAGCTACCGCGGATGAGTTAAAGATGCTGCAATACAATGCTCAAGCTTGTGATATTCTCTTCAACGGATTGTGCCCCGAAGAATTCAACAAAATCAGCTGTCTTGAGAATGCAAAGGAAATTTGGGATACTTTGATTGATATGCACGAAGGTACCGACTCCGTCAAGGAATCCAAATTGGATGTGCTTCAAAGTCAACTTGACAAGTTCAAAATGAAGGATGGTGAAGGTGTCGCTGAAATGTACTCTAGGCTTGCTCTCATCACAAATGAGATTGCCGGCTTAGGGAGTGAAGAGATGACCGATAGATTCATCATCAAGAAGATCCTAAGAGCCTTGGATGGAAAATATGATACCCTGTGCACATTGATCCAAATGATGCCCAATTACAAAGATCTCAAGCCAACGGAGGTCATTGGAAGAATTGTTGCTCATGAGATGTCGCTCAAGGATAAAGAAGAACTTCACAACAAATCAAGTGGTGCTTACAAAGCCTCATGTGAAGCCCCCACATCATCAAGTGAGAAACAAAACTTCAACGAGGAATTGAGCTTAATTGTGAATAACTTCAACAAGTTCTACAAGAGTAGAAGCAAAGATAGAAGCTCCAAGTCAAGGTCCTACAATGACAAAATATCTTCTAGTCGAGAGCGAAATTGCTACAATTGTGGAAGACCCGGACACTATTCCAATGAGTGTACGGCTCCCTACAAAAGAAGAGAAGATTCTCCAAAAAGAAGAAGCAAAAGAGAAGAATCACCATCAAGAGAGAGAAGGAGTAGAGATGATCGTTATGAACGAAGATACTCACGGAGAAGCAAGGATTCAGAAAGAAAGGAAAAATCATCAAGGAGCTACACAAAACGAAGACATCAAGCTCATGTTGGTGAATGGGTATCCGGCTCCGACTCCGACAATCACTCCGAGAGAAGTTATCACTCCGACTCCGAATATACTCAAGATGAAGGTGTTGCCGGTCTAGCACTTGTGTCAACCAACTCCTACAACATATTTGACTCACCAAATGAAGGAATTGGAAGATGCTTCATGGCCAAAGGTCCTAAGGTAACACACCCTGAGTATGTTGATTTTAATAGTGATGAAGATGACTTGTTAGGTGATGATGATTTAATTGTTGACAACTCTAGTGATGAATACTATGATGAAACGTCAATAAATCATGCTAAAACGAATGACAATGATAAGGAGAAAATTGAGGCTCTAACTAAAGAACTAAACACTCTTAAGTTAGCTCATGAAACTATCTCCGAAGATCATCGAGAACTTTTAAAAGCTCATGAGAAGTTACGCTTTGAAAAGCTCAATCTTGAGCAAGAGCATGAGTTTTTAAAGGCAATCAATGATGATCTCCGCAAGAGAAGTTCTTCTTACATTGCCAAGCGTTTACTCTTATCCACTTACATGCCTCAAGTCAAGTCTAGTAACAAGAACAAGAAAGATTCTTTCTCTAGTAGTAACAATGATCATGTTAAATCCAATGTTGTTGCTTCTAGTAGTTCTCTTGATTCCACTAATGATTCTCTTAGCCAAGTTACACTTGAGCAAGAAAATAGCTTATTGAAGGGAATTATAGAGAAAGGAGTGTACAAAAGCCTTGCCGGAAGTAAGCAATTCGAGGAAATTGTACGCAAGCAAGGAAGGCACCGGAAGAATCAAGGTGTTGGTTTTGAACGAAAGTTCAATGCCAATGGAGTTGAGTGGGAAGAAGATCAATACCCTAAGACAAAGTTTGTTCCACAACAAGAGAAGTATGATCCTACTTCTTTCAAGGGGACACAAGCTCACGATGATCTTCCACCACAAGACTACAAGCAAAAAGGCAAGGAAAAGCTTCAAGAGGAAATTGATACATTTGAAGAAGCTCCTAAGACCTTAGTCAAGTGGATTCCCAAGACAACTTCGAGTTCCACTTCATCAAGTACGACTACAACTCCAAGGATTACCATCAAGATGGTGTGGATCCAAAAGAAGAAGAACTAGAGAGTTCTTGAGGGTGACTCTGCCAACATACTTCACTCTTATCATTTTGGCAGGAACAAGTGCAATCAACTTCCACATCTTGCACTAGTTCAAGGAGTCACAAACCCTCTTGTTGGTAAGTCAAGGGACAAGGTAACATAAAAGTTTTCATGGACATCATCTTGTGTGTGCATCACTCTATGTCTATGGATATCCTTGTTTGTTCCTTGTGGGACTAACCCATGTAGGTATTGAAAGTGCAATTCACTCAAAAGGATAGCTCCAAGTGATCTACATCAACATTGAGCATCCACATCTTCAACATCTACATGAAGTCATCATCAACAAAACCCAAGGTTAGTTCATCCCTCTTAGGGGGTATATCACATCTAGGGGGAGCTTTACTCTAAGACTTGAGCTAAAGCAACTCTAATGATGTGAACACAACAATGCTTTATGTAAAAGTGGTAACCCCACTAGAGCCTAAACGATGAGTATGACCTATGATCAAGTGTTCTCATTTGACTCCTAAATCAATATACTCATATATAGATGACCTAGTCATTGCCAATTGCTTGATAGATGCTAGAATTGGTTGTGCATGTTTTGTCACATATTTCAATTGCCATTTTATTGTGTGAGCATGTTGGTTGCATATTTTACTCATTCAAGGACATCCACTTGTTGTTTTGATTGTTTGGCTTTATTTTTCTTTTGCCAAGTGGATGGACAAGAATGCCTAAGAACCTCCTCTAGCTATCTATGCTTTTCTCGTCTCAAACTCTATTCATGCTACATCACAAAATTGATCAAGTCAGATTCGAACCACTCTGTGTGAGGAGCACTCGGAGTCCCCGATTCGTCATAGACTTAAACTTCCAAAACCTCTTTGTGATTCTCGGTCTGACCGATACCCCACTTTCGGTCTTACCGAGATCATTAAGTTGATCTATGTTTTCGATCTCGGTGCAACCGATTTGAACCTTTCGGTCACACCGAGTTGCAATAATTGTATACAGTTTTGCATCTCGGTGCCACCGAGTTGTTCCACTCGGTCACACCGACAGGGTCGGGCTATATATAGACACGGGCAAAAATTTGGAAATTTCTCCGAACCCCTTCGCCCGCGCGATAGCTCGCTCTGCCAACGTGGTCTCCGGATCGTCTCCTCGCCACCAGCCGCCTCCAGTCGCTGGTCTCCGTCGCCGTCAACGGAATTCAACCCCGCTGTTGCCGCCGTAGCGAGTCTCCGCCGAACTAGGGTATGGACTCGATCTTTGTGCTATTCCTCAATCCGATTCCATTGTGATCATATTGTTTCTAGCCACGTTTGAAACACTCCAATCCAGACAATGCGATTCGTAGAATAGGTTTGATTCAAAATTTTAGGGTTAGGTTTCCGCCAAAACCATCTCGGACCCACCGAGTTGAAAAACTCGGTCCCACCGATTTGGCTCATGCCATTGCACAAGTGAGACTCGGTCTGACCGAGTATTGCTAATCGGTGTGACCGATTTTGGAACTTTGTGAAACCCTAGCAGACTCGGTGCCACCAAACTGTGACTCGGTCTGACCGAGTTCACTAGTTTAGGTTCCAAAACTGCTTCGGCATCACCGAGTTTAAAAATCGGTAGATCCGAAATGATTTCTGTGGGAAACTAAAACTAAGATTTTGGATCATTCTTTTGCAAAAATCTGTGCATTTTGTGATGCTTATCCACTCTACCTCATCTATAAACTATTCACAGGGTCAGCAGTCAGTTTGTTCATCATGTTAGATCAGAGTGACAGCCAGAACATGTCAGAACAACCAGTGCACATGAGTGAGGGCACTAGTCCCTCCAGCTCTTCAGATGAAGGCGGCAGGAGCACTCCCAGTAACCTGCCAAAAGCTGCCACCAGACAAAGGAAGAAAAGAACCTCAGAATCAGAGGATGAGGACTATGTGGCAGAAGAAGAAGCTACTTCCAAGAAAGTTGTGCTCAAGAAGGAGTATGGCTCAGCTGCAGCCATCAAGCCAGGAATGCACAAAAAGGCACCTGCTAGGAGAGTTCCTACCTCCAAGCCTAGGAAGGCTGTCCCTGAGGAAACTATAAAATTCACTATGGATGTCTGAAGGTACGAGGTACCAATCAACAATTGTTGAGTGGGCACAGCTCATCAATGCCCCAGAGGAGCATGAGGATGACCTAGATATTTATGCCAAGAAGAAGATGGACCACAACTCTATGTCAAACATGTATAAGGAGATCCCAAACAAGGCACTTAACACTTTCAAGGTTGGATCAGTACATTATCTTCTGTCAGGATTGCCAACCATCAATTGGATACTGAGGCACACCTTGTTGCCCAAGTCAGGTGATCACAAGATGATCAGAGGCCATGCAATCAACTTGCTTCATATCTTTGATGTACCACAGAAATTCAAAATCATGAGCCTCATGGTAGAAACAATCAAGAGGACTGCAGCAGACCAGAAGAGGAGTTGTGGATATGCCCCTCATATCCAGGAGCTGATTAACTCCAAGATGGGCACAGGCATATACCTCTTGGACAAGGAACATTTGCCTATTCATCCAAATTTTGAAGATAATGAAGTTGTGATGAACAAGGATGAACCATCTTCAGCCCATGCACACGCACAGAAGGAGAAGGCAAGGAAGGAGAAAGCTGCAAAGATGCCAACTCAAGAGAAGGCATCTGAATACTTCTTGAAAACCAAGCAAGAGCAGCTCAGTTACTTGATTGCATCCACCGTGAGGATAGAGAAAGGACTGGCCACCCTCACTCAGAATCAGGAGAGCTTAGAGAGGATCGTAGAACAAAAGTTCTATAACTTGGATGTCAAAGTGACAGAAATACAGTCTGCAGTGGAGCAACTTCAAGATGACATGCAGGATAGGAAAGGGAAGACTACCACTGATGCATTTGCCAGAGTGCCACGAGCCCAGAGGTCGTCTGCAGTGCCAGTTCCTGACACAAGAGCCACCACCTCAGCTCCAGCCACAGCACCAGCCCAACCAGCTCCAGCATCTACTTCAGCTCCAGCTCCAACCACGTCTACAGAAGCCTTCGTCCTTGGAGTGATCCAGACTCCACCACCACCAGAAGATCAAGACTGAGTGTCGATCTAGCACTATGCATTTTCTAGGAACTTTTTGGTAACTTGTTGCCAAAGGGGGAGAAAAATGTATAGATCATAGGCTTCGAGAGAGAGTGTGTTGCTTTTATTCTCTCTTGCTTTATTTGGTGGGTTTTCAAACTTTGTTTGCTTTTGGTCGAGATACTTTGATATGCTTGTGAGACATTGATGATCATGTGTTTGATCATAAGCTACACTTATGCATGCTTGATATATCTTATCTATCTTATGTGATCATTCACTTTTCTTGGTGATGAGTGCATGTATTTCATTCTTATCATTTTGAGCGCTCCACCAAGATGTATGTGACATGGAAGAGTAACCCATGATTCTAACTCTTTGTGCATTTGCAGTCCAAAGCAAATTTTAAATATGCACAAATTTAGGGGGAGCTCTTACTTATCACATACTTCTCAAAGCGACGATATAATTCATTCTTATTATCATTTGTCGAAGCTTTGATCTATATGTTGTCATTAATTACCAAAAAGGGGGAGATTGAAAGTGCAACTATCCCTAGGTGGTTTTGGTAATTCATAACAACATATAACTCATCGAGCTAATGCTTTTCCAAGACAATTATTTCAGGAAAGCTCAATGATTGGCATGGCATGGATGGTGAAAGTGGAACCCTCAAACTGCTAAGGACAAAGGATTGGCTCAAGCTCAAAAGCTCAAAACTCTTCATTTTACATTTTAGTGATCCAAGATCACATTGAGTCCATAGGAAAATCCAATACTATCAAGGAGGGATGAGGTGTTGCTTAATGAGCCTTTTGCTTCATGTGCTTAATGATATGCTCCAAAATCCTCAGCTACTTTCCCATATCCACATATGACCTAAACCCTAAGCCAAACTCGGTCCTACCGATTCTTTCTATCCGGCGCCACCGAGTTTCACATGTCATAAGCCACTGCCAAACCCTAGCAAATCGGTTGTACCGATAGGGATCTCGGTCTCACCGAGATGGGATTGCAATTTCTCTGTTTCCTTTTCGTTACTTTTCGGTCTCACCGAAAGAGCAAATCAGTCCCACCGAGATTGCAATGTAAACTCTCTGTTTCCCTTTTGTAACATTTTGGTCTCACTGAAAGAGCAAATCGGTCCCACCGAGTTTGCCTGACCAACTCTCTGGTTAGCCAATTACCAAATCGGTCTCACCGAGTTTGTGTAATCAGTCTCACCGAGATTACGTTATGCCCTAACCCTAACCGTGTCGGTCCTACAGAGTTGCATGCCAGTCCCACCGAAAATCTCTAACGGTCACTAGGTTTACTATTTTGGTCCGACCGAGTTTGTTGATTCGGTCCCACCAAGATTGGTAAATTGTGTGTAACGGTTGGATTTTATGTGGAGGCTATAAATACCACTCCACCTCCTCTACACTCGTGGAGAGAGCCATCAGAACACATCTACACTTCCAACTCATATGTTCTGAGAGAGAACCACCTACTCATGTGTTGAGACCAAGATATTCCATTCCTACCATATGAATCTTGATCTCTAGCCTTCTCCAAGTTGCTTTCCAGTCAAATCTTCTTTGTACCAAATCCTAATCCTGTGAGAGAGAGTTGAGTGTTGGGGAGACTATCATTTGAAGCACAAGAGCAAGGAGTTCATCATCAACACACCATTTGTTACTTCTTGGAGAGTGGTGTCTCCTAGATTGGCTAGGTGTCACTTGGGAGCCTCCGACAAGATTGTGGAGTTTAACCAAGGAGTTTGTAAGGGCAAGGAGATCGCCTACTTCGTGAAGATCTACCGCTAGTTTGGCAAGTCCTTCGTGGGCGATGGCCATGGTGGGATAGACAAGGTTGCTTCTTCATGGACCCTTCGTGGGTGGAGCCCTCCGTGGACTCGCGCAACCGTTACCCTTCGTGGGTTGAAGTCTCCATCAACGTGGATGTAGGATATCACCACGTATCTGAACCACGGGAAAAACATCCGTGTATCCAATAGCGTTTGAATCCTCCAAACCCTTCCCTTTACATTCTTGCAAGTTGCATGCTTTACTTTCCGCTGCCTATATACTCTTTGCATGCCTGCTTGAATTGTGTGATGATTGCTTGACTTGTCCTAAAGTTGCTAAAATCTGCCAAGAACTAAAATTGGGAAAAGGTTAAGTTTTTATTCAGTCAAGTAGTCTAATCACCCCCCCCTCTAGACATACTTCCGATCCTACAGTGCAGCAATTCCTTGGTGCGGTACCGCATATTAATGCAGTGAAGAAGTCAGCATGCATAAAGGGTGCACGGATGGCTCTTGCCCGTGTCAAGACATACTGGGCAAAGATGAAGGCCACCGATGTTGCAACCCCGGACTCTGATGAGAGCCGAGTACCTGCCGACCACTATTTTCAGGAAGTTCTGCAGGGTGCTCGTTTAATAGAGACGCAATGCTCGACGTATATTATGTTTGAATAACATGTATTATTGTAAAACAAAGTTTGGAGATAATATATAAAAGCTTTTTATACTTGTGCCTTCAAGATTTGAGATACCTCCTGTGCGGCCGTTAATGTATATGTGTATATAACCTGAAAGATGGCAATCTTTGGCTTCAGCCCCCACGCATATAATGCGGGGGTGTTCGCAGAAGGCGCATTTTCACACTTGATCCAATGTCTTGGTCCTATTAAGGAGGTGGTAGCGCAGCGAACTAGGCAACCGGACTATAATGCTTTATCACTTTCACTTAGCCATAGGAGTTTGACAGTGGGGCTGCTATACAGCCCCTGGTGGCGCTGCGCTCACCCGAATTCGGGGCGTGTGTGTGCCTAGCCGGGAAACGGCCCTTCGTTAATGTGGAGGAATCCTAAAGATTCCAGTGGGTCATCGAGTGGTTGACTAGTCTCACGCTGTATCATGATAGTCAGTTTTCGGCTTTCTCTACTGAGGTGCTCTCCCGGCTGAACTGGGGCACAATCGCAGTAGTTCTCCTGGTGCCGCCTTAGCCGATAGAGCGGAACGTAAGGCAGCAAAACACAGGAGCCAGGCAAACCCAACATTTGACCAAAGACATGATTCGGAGCTGATGCATATAAGGCCAAACTCGCGACACCAAACACTCCCTAAGGTATTCGGTCTTTTATGAAAACGGGCGGAACAACGCCCTTGGTTATAAGCCCGTGATGTCCAGGTACGTGCAAAACTCTGACGTGGCCACATGCCAAAACGCCAGCCTCCTCCTCGGCTGTACAGAGAATCCGAGGGATGTGTATCAACAAGAGACAGTAAAAAAGGTTTACGCAGGGTCTTAATCTAAAAATAATCCTGGAGACGGGTCCCTGCTGCACGTCTGCGCCTGTGTCTCCATTGTGCCGTGTCCTGGACGGGCGTAGCATGGTGTTCATCTGTAAAAGAGAGGAACTTAGCTGACAAAAAAAGAATAGTAGTGCGGAATGTACGCTGTACTAGATAAACAATGTATAATTTTAGGACGGGTGAAATGGAGCCTTATTGTCGTGTATTTTACATACGCGGAGCCCCTTGTATGGGGGTGTATGGCTACTAAACCTTTACCCGTTATATTTTTGCTCCGGACTCACCTAGCTGAGCCCGTGGTCTTGATGACCTGGCAGATGCTTTCGTTGGTGAAGCTATTTTAATGCATGGCTGTCAAGGCAGCCGCATATTCTTTCACGCTCGAGGAACACTTAATATTGCCCTTTATTGAGATGAGCCTCGTGGACCGGGCATTTTAAGCGTAAGAGATGCATAATGCGGTATTGCATTAAAGCGGGCGAAAGCTTCTCGTCCCAGTAGTGCTTGATGGTCACTTGAAAATGGGGTGATATGGAAGGTTAGCTTTTCGCGGCGGAAGTTGTCGGGGGAGCCGACCATAACTTCTAGCCGGAGATAACCCATGCAATGGGCATCCGGGCCTGGCGTTACTCCTTGAAAGGAAGTATTGGTATGGCGAATTCTTGTTGGGTCTATTCCCATTTTGCGGATTGTGTCCTGATATAGCAGGTTTAAAGCACTGCCGCCATCCATCAGGACATTTGTAAGTGGAGTCCGTCGATTAGTGGATCTAATACCAGGGCAGTCCAGCCTGCGTTCCGTATACCTCTAGAGTAATCCTGGTGGTCGAAGGTGATCGGTTTTAACGACCATTGGTGAGGCTCCTTTGGGATAGGCCCTATGGCGCGAATCTCTGTTGGCGCCACTCTATTCACCACATGAAGTAAGTTTACTGTTTTGACTTCTTATGGGTAATCCTTTTGTTTCCCGGTGCTCTGCTCATGGGGTTCGTCATCGTCCTCACTTGGTGTGTCGAGCCCCTTGTGTTCGGCGTTGAGTTTGCCGGATTGCTTGAAAACCCAACAATCTCTGTGGGTATGGTTCGCAGGCTTCCCGGGAGTACTGTGAATTTGACATATCTTGTCCAAGATTTTGTTCAGGTTAGATAACTCATCCATGTTATCCTTAAGGGGCAGCTTTCTCTGATTCTGCCGAGAGCTTTTGAATCCAGCATTGACTGCCGCGCTCTTCGGACTGCTTCCCTTAGTCCGGCGCTGGTCCTTGTTGTGTCGCGGTTTCCCGTTTCCATCACTGACTTCGGATGTACTTGGGTCGCTAGTGCTGCATCTTGCCAACCAGCTGTCCTCTCCCGCACAAAATCGGGTCATGAGGCTTGTTAATGCGGCCATTGTTCTTGGCTTTTCTTGGCCAAGGTGTCTGGTGAGCCATTCGTCTCGAACGCTATGTTTGAATGCCGCTAAGGCTTCGGCGTTCAGACATTCGACTATCTGATTCTTTTTAGTAAGAAATCTGTTCCAGAGTTTTTGTAGCGACCCGACCCGAAATCGGTCAAGTCTCTGTGTAGCTGTACCATCCCAAGAATGCTGGCACACACAGTACATTGATGCAAAGATTCAAAGTTCAATCACACCTGAATTTATTACACGGTTCTCATATCGAGTCTTTATTACATCATAATAAATTCGGCCGAAGGCCAACTCATGAGAAATAAACTAAAATAAAGCTGCGGAAGCGTAGATGAATAGCGAGTCCATCCGACTCCATAGGGCAATCGCCAAGCGTGGATCGTAGCCTCACTCCTGGTCGGAAAACTCCTCTGCAACATAAGACGTTGCAGCCGTGTAGGTCAGCATTTTGAATATGCCGGCAAATCATAGAGAGCACAACAATAATAATACTAACACTATATGCAATCTGGCTGTGGGCTCTGAGGTTTATGTTTTTGCGAAAAAGCCAATTTTTCCCTATGACAAAGGACTTGCTTGCAATTACTACAAAATGTTGGTTGTTATTGAGATGGTTCCGCCAACCAATGTCTCATTCCCAATTATTAAATACCCCTCAAATTAATTTATTAAGTTCGGTGTTGAGATTTCCGAAATACTCCAATTTCCAGAGGCTCATTTGTCCGTAACCGGGGACACGGCTAATCGATTAGGTTGTTACTCTGCAGAGTCTTGTGCACTTTACCCGCAAGAATCGTTCCCTCCTTTATGTCCTCGCACTGCCTGGTGTTTGAAGACGGGACGAACGAAACAGGGTCTTCCGTAGAGTTTCTCTGGTCACTGCCGGTGCCCATCCATGTCCTACCGTTCTTCTACATCTGCTGGCACCGTCCGTCCAGAGTTACGCCTAGGGTCAACCCAGCCAGAGCCCATAATGGCTTGCGGCTGCACAGGTAAGCATCCGGTCAAGGTGTATCCATCCGTCCCTTCGTGGCTGGGTGAAGCTTTCCGCAAGATGTCATGGCGCTTCTCCATGCATCCCGGCCATCCGCTGGTTTCTCCAGGGTGCCCGTCAACCGTCCTCCACCCAGTAGTGAATTTTGAAGTCCATCTTGAGCTTGAAATCATGGGGTTGTCATCAACTTGACTCTCACATCTCATTTGTGAATCTCTCAACCAAACCCCGTCTACGGGCATAGCAAAATAAACTACATCGTCCCGGGCAATGGTAAGGGGATTTGGGTTCATCCTACCTCATGATACTACTCAAGAACATAACTTAAAATTCTCCTACTGCATGCATGGTGGGGAGGCATAATTCTAATGCAACAAAATCATAGGTATTGAAAAACATGATCAAATGACTTGCCTGGCTGACGGTCTTCAAAAGCTAGCGACTCGTAATAGCAGGCTTCGCACTCCGGGAATTCTACCGAGTCAAACAATAACACAAATAAGTATAGCACAAAATAACATAACAGCAAGTTGAAGTAAAACACCCAAGCACTCAAACCAAAACCCAAGAAAAACTCGAAGAAAGCAAATCGAGGATTTTCGCCACATCAAGCAACAACTAAGAAATAGTTTTACACAACTACAAATTTTCTTAACAGAACCTAAGCATGGATCTTGCTAACTAACAGCAAGGAAAACTTTAAACAAACTAGGAGCAAAAGGAATCATATTAAAAACTATTATAGAACTCATATTATGCCTAAGGCAAACCTAGCAAAGAAAATAAAATTTTTATTCTACTGTAATTAAAAGTTCATCCTCTGTAACTACAGAAACTAATCTAAAATAAACTATAACAGAGGTAAAATAAAAATTTAAAACTAATTAGAACAGTAGAAAACAGCAGCAATTAAAATAAAATAGAAACACTTGTTTTCGTATAAAACTATTTTTTTATAAAGACTAAAAATACTAAAATAAATTCCTACTGCTAGGCAAGGTCAAAACAAAGCAGTAGCAAAAAGAATCACTGAAAAATAATAATCCTAACTCAGTATATAGCAGAAAAACTAATCTGACTAAAACTAATATAAACAATTTCTAATAATTTAAACATGGCCAAACATATTTTCTACAGAAATTACAACAAATTTGCAAACTAACAAAAAAAAGAAGCAACTAAAAATGTTAAGTAACCTAAAAGATATGGATTTTACAAAACTGGAACTATTCTGTTAAAAACAGAAACGAAAATTAACATAAAAAAAATACTAACGCGCTAACGGGCCTATCTAACGCTCAGGCGACAAATAACTAAAACGCGCCCGAGAGAATAAACCGATCGGGCCGGTCTAACTAAACCGTACTAAAATAAACCGATCTAAACCGAAAATAAACCGGTCTAACTAAACTAAACCTAACCCTTCGCGTGATCTAATCTAGGCCCTAGGATTTAGATCGAACGGCGACGAGCGGCTCCGGCGACTTACAGCGGCGGCGACGACGGCGACGGACGACGGTGGCTCGGGCGTGGACGGCGCGGCGACTCCGGTGGTCGGGGAGGACGGCGGAGACTTCCGGCGGGTGCGGCGGAGCGAGGGGGAGTCGGGGTGGAGTTGGTGGAGCTCGGGGGGGTCGGTGGAGCTCGGGGCAGGAGCAATGGCGCGGCGGCGGCGTCGGGCTCCGGCGAGGAATAGCGGCGAGGTGGAGGGGTTAGGCGAGGGGGAGGGGTGGGGAATGGGTCGAGGGGGCGGGTATTTATAGGGGGGTGCCCGACTTGGAGGAGGGGCGAATCGGGGGAGGGGATCCCGCGATCTCCGGGATTCCGGCGACGGCGGCGGTGATGGCGCGGGTTGGCGTGGCGTGGAGGGGAAGACGAAGGGGTGGGGCCGGCGCGTCGGTGAGAGAGGGAGAGAGGGGAGAGAGCGGGCGACCGGCGGGAGAGGTTTCGGGCGCGGGCGTCGGTGCAGGCCGGCTCGGGGTGGTAGCTGGGCCGCGGCTCGGCGCTGGCTGGGCCGGTTGGCCTGGCTGGCGCCTGGGTCTCGTTTTTTTTTTTTTTTTTTGAAATAAAAACAGAGAGAGAAAAAGAGAAATATATAATAGTTTTATATAGGACATATATATATCAATAAAATCAGAAAAATAATTCCTACAACGTGAACATTTACTTCAGAGGCAAAACAGAAATAAAATAAAAACATTTTTTTTTGTAAATTCCAAATAAAAACCAAATTTGAATTCAAACTTTTTGGCAATATTTTCTTCTGACATTTTTTTTTCTTTGGAGTGTCATGTTTACTCCTCTCATACTTTTCTCAAGTATTTGTCAGGTACTTCCGAAATAAATTTCAATTGCCAAAAATCAAATTCAAATTCAAATAAAACTCAATGCCTCTGAAATTTCCAAATGCCACTCAATTAAAACAAAATGCATGTATGCTTAGCTATAATTGTAAAACATTCCAAATAGGAAATTTGGGATGTTACAAACCTACCCACCTTAAGATGAATCTCGCCCTCGAGATTCGGGTTGGCTAGCAAATAGGTGCGCGTGGTCTCGGCGGAGATCTTCTTCTCGCTCCCAGGTGGCTTCCTCTTCGGAATGATTACTCCACAGAACCTTGCAAAACTTGATGATCTTGCTGCGGGTGACTCTGGTCGCAGTCTCGAGAATTTTGACGGGTTTCTCCTCATAAGTTAGATCACTGTCGAGCTGTATGGCCTCTAGGGGCACTGTGTCTCTCAACGGAATATCGGCCATCTCGGCATGACATTTCTTCAGCTGAGAAACATGGAAGACATCATGAACTCCGGACAATCCTTCCGGCAATTCCAACTTGTATGCAACTTCTCCTCTGCGTTCGAGGATTTTGTAGGGGCCAATGAATCGTGGTGCTAACTTTCCTTTAACACCGAACCTCTTGATTCCACGAAGTGGGGACACACGAAGATATGCTCGGTCTCCAATTTCATATGTTACCTCCTTGCGTTTACTGTCGGCATAACTCTTCTGTCTCGATTGAGCTACCTTGAGTCTATCTCGAATCAGTTTGACCTTCTCTTCGGAGTCTCTGATAAGATCGGAACCAAAAAGCTTTCGGTCTCCAACACCATCCCACAGCAATGGTGTTCTACACCTCCTTCCGTATAGAGCTTCGAAAGGGGCCATCTTCAGACTGGTCTGATAACTGTTATTGTACGAGAACTCTGCGTATGGCAAATTATCATCCCAGCTAGACCCATAGTCTAGCGCACAAGCTCTCAACATGTCCTCCAGAATCTGATTGACTCTCTCGGTCTGTCCGTCTGTCTGCGGATGAAAGGCTGTGCTGAACTCTAGCCTCGTACCCAAAGTTTCATGCAACTGATTCCAAAACTTTGAGGTAAATTGCGTTCCTCTATCTGACACGATACTCCTCGGAACTCCATGTAGACATACGATCCTGGTCATGTATATCTTGGCTAACTTAGCACTGGTATAGGTAGTCTTCACCGGAATGAAATGAGCTACCTTGGTCAAGCGATCAACCACTACCCAGATGGAATCATACCCCGAACGGGTCCTCGGTAATCCTGTGATAAAATCCATTCCAAGTTTTTCCCATTTCCACTCGGGTATCGGCAGAGGTTGAAGTAACCCTGCCGGCTTCTGATGTTCCGCCTTTACTCGCTGGCAACCATCGCATACTGCTACGTACTCGGCAATATCCTTCTTCATACCTGTCCACCAGAAACTTTCCTTCAGATCCAGATACATCTTGGTGTTGCCTGGGTGAATCGAGTACGGTGAATCATGGGCCTCCTGAAGAATTAACTTCCTGACCTCTGGGTCATTGGGCACATAGATGCGATCCTCAAACCATAAAGTTCCGTGCTCATCTTCACGAAAACCTTTAGCCTTTCCGTTACTCATCTTTTCCTTTATCTCAGCAATTTCCTTGTCCGTCTTATGGGCTTCACGGATTCTTTGGGTCAAAGTGGACTGAATATCCAGGGTGGCGACATATCCTCTCGGTACTATCTCAAGTCGGAGCTCGCTGAGATCATCGGTTAATTCCTGAGGTAATCCTCCAGCTATGAGAGTGTTCACATAGCTTTTACGGCTCAAGGCATCTGCTACAACATTTGCCTTCCCTGGGTGATAATGCAATCTCATGTCATAGTCCTTGATCAATTCAAGCCATCTCCTCTGCCTGAGGTTCAATTCCTTCTGCGTGAAAATATACTTCAGGCTCTTATGATCCGTGTAAACATCACAACTGTTTCTGACAAGGAAATGTCTCCAGGTCTTGAGTGCATGCACTACGGCTGCTAACTCCAAATCGTGTGTGGCATAATTCATCTCGTGGGGTCGTAGCTGTCTGGAGGTATAAGCTACAACTTTTCCTTCCTGCATGAGCACTCCTCCGAGTCCTTGACGAGAAGCATCACAATATACCTGGTAATCCTTGTGTATGTCCGGCAAAATGAGCACTGGGGCTGTAACCAGACGTTTCTTCAGCTCCTGAAAACTGGCTTCACAATCCTCGGTCCAAATGTACTTGGCTTCCTTCTTTAACAGCTCAGTCATGGGCTTTGCAATCTTCGAGAAGTTCTCAATAAATCTCCGGTAATATCCTGCGAGTCCGAGAAAACTGCGGATCTCCTTGACTGAGGTGGGGGACTGCCAGTTGGTGACTGATTCAACCTTGGTGGGATCGACTGCTATTCCTTCTCCTGAAATAACATGTCCGAGAAATCCGACTTCCTTCAACCAGAATTCACATTTGCTGAACTTGGCATACAACTGATGTTCTCGGAGTTTCTCCAGAACTAGACGCAAATGTTCCTTATGCTCTTCCTCGCTCTTGGAGAAAATCAATATATCATCGATGAACACCACGACAAACTTGTCCAGATATTCCATAAATACCTTGTTCATCAAATTCATGAAGTATGCAGGGGCATTAGTCAATCCAAATGACATGACGGTATACTCATATAAACCATACCTGGTGGTGAAAGCTGTTTTGGGTATATCCTGTTCACGAATCTTCAACTGATGATACCCTGATCGAAGATCGATCTTGGAGAACACCTTGGCTCCAACTAGTTGATCAAATAGATCGTTAATCATCGGCAGAGGGTACTTGTTCTTGATGGTCACGTCGTTCAATGAACAATAATCCACAACCATTCTCAGAGTTCCATCCTTCTTCTCTACCAAAAGAACTGGGGCTCCCCAAGGTGACGAACTTGGGCGAATATATCCTTTCTCCAATAGCTCATTGATTTGCTTCTTGATCTCTTCCAAATCGTTCGGGGGCATCCGATAAGGTCTCTTGGATATTGGGGCTGTGCCGGGCAATAACTCAATCAGAAATTCAATGTCTCTGTCCGGTGGCATTCCCGGTAATTCCTCTGGAAATACATCGGGGAAATCTTGCACTACGGGCACTTCCTCTTGAACAACTCCCGTGAGGGAATTCACCTGATGTTTCGTCGGAGGGCGTCTGGATACATACTTGATCCTTTTCTGCTCCGGGGTGGTGAGCAAAATCGTCTTGCGGGCACAGTCGATGTTTCCTTCAAACTTGGTCAACCAATCCATGCCTAGGATTACATCCAAACTCTGGGATTCCAATACTATGAGTTCTGCGGGAAAATCATGATTTCCGATGCTGAGGGTTGAACGACAGCCTAAGCCTGCCGTCATTTCTCCTCCTGGGGAACTGACCTGAAGTGGGGTTCTAAGGGTTCTAGTGGGCAACCCGTACTTTTCCACAACTACCCTTGATATGAATGAATGGGTTGCACCAGAATCAAAGAGTACCAATACTGGACGTGAATTTAATAAAAACTTACCAACCACAGTTTCTGGCTGTTCATAGACGTTCTCCACGTCAATGTGATTCACCTGAGCACGAGGAAAAGGGTTGGGCTTCTTTGCTGAGCTTCCATTGCCGTTGCCGTTTCCATTCCTCTGCTTGGCCTCCGGGCAGTCGGTGGCATAGTGTCCTGTCTTCTGGCACTTGAAACAGGTGATGTGACTCAGATCCTTCTGAGCCGGAGCAGGACGGTGCTGGTTGCCATTGCCTCCACTGCCAGACTTGAAGTTGGTGTTGTTGTTGCGATTGTTCCCATTCCCTCCATGGTTATGTCCTCCATGGTTATGTCCTCCATGAGTGTGATGGTTGTGGCCTCCCTGGTATGGGGTGTAGCGAGGCTTCTGCTGAGCTCCCGAGTTATACTTCCCCTGACTATACTTTCGCTTGCGGCTATCAATCTGCTGTTGTTTGCCTTCAAGGATGATGGCCTTATCTACCAGCTCCTGATAGTTATTGAATGTGGCCACCATCAGTTGCATTCCCAGCTCATCATTAAGGCCTTCGAGGAACTTCTCCTGTTTTGCGGCATCTGTGGCCACATCATCCGGGGCATAACGAGCTAGCTGGCTAAACTCATCCACATACTGCCCCACAGTACGATTCCCCTGGCGTAAGTTGCGGAATTCACGCTTCTTCAGACTCATGGCTCCAGCTGAGACATGGGCGGTGCGAAAAGCCTGCTGGAACTGATCCCACGTGATGGTGGCGATGGGATAAGTGGTGGTGTAGTTCTCCCACCAAGAGGCTGCAGGTCCATCAAGCTGATGTGCGGCAAAGCGCACCTTCTCTGCATCTGTGCATCCAGCAGTTACTAACTCCCTTCCGACCTTGCGGAGCCAATCATCGGCCACAATCGGCTCAGTGCTGCTAGAGAACACCGGCGGATTCAGCCTTAGGAAGCGGGTCAAGTTGTCAACAGGGGGTGGTGGCGGTGGATTGTTGTTGTTGTTGTTCTGGTTCTGGATGAGCATCTGCATTAGGGCATTCTGCTGCTGGATCAGCTGGGTGAGCTCCGGCGGAAAGTTGGAACCGGGGTCACGTCTCGGAGGCATCTGGTGTTTTGGAGTGGATGAGAAATTAGAATAGAACAAGGGTCTAATGAGAAAATAGCACTACCCATATGAATGCACAATCATAAACACACCAATCATTTATTCATTCATCTCAAACGTTCAATCTCGGATTACAAAATCTCATGACTAATCGCAAAATATAACGGCCTAACTGATCGATGAAAAAGTAAAATAACATGGTGGTCCACTAAATGTCTTCATCAATTATCCTTGCGTCCTCTGGTGCGGTGTCCTCCGGTGCTGTGTCCTCTGGTGCGGCGCCTCCTCTTGCGACTTCCTTCAGTGGAGCTCTCTTCATAGTCCTGGTCATGGCTCACGAGAGGTCCATCATCTCCACTCGGAAAAAGTTCTTCCCCCAAGTCCATCTTCTCCTGCAGTGTGGCAATATAATTATCTCGTTCCTTCATTCTATCCATAAAATCCTTGATTTCTTCCTCATGCTCATAGTGGGCTTCACGTGCTGCATCCTCCAGATCAATTTCACGAAGATGCATCTTTTGGTCCGTCTTCAAGCTCCTGCGCATCTGGATCTCTAGAGCCCTGATGTGAGCCTCCAAGTCTTGGACATATGAGTGAACGGAGTCGTCATCTATGGTGCGGATAATCTCTCCATCTGCAGTCCTGCGAGAAATCATGGCGTGGTCTGGTCCAACGAGCTCGGCCCTGTATTCCTCCTGGATGCGTCCAAGTGCAGTATGAACTGCTATGTTTCTCCCGAGGATCCAAGTGGGAGCAGTGAACCTGAAGTCAACGGGCGCCGAGAGACTTCCGAAGGTCCTCCCTGGTATGTGCACCTTAATCCTATAGCGACGGTCTTCTGGAAATGCCATGATAGGTGTCCCGGTGATCGACGGCAGAGCAATTTTCAATTCCTTGGTGATCTGGACCAGCCTCCTGCCGAAAAGCATTGTCTCATCTGGCTGGCAAAACTCCGGGAGCAGAACTGGGATGAACTTGACGGCCATCTAGAAAGTTGAAAATCGGAGAGAAGTCAGAAATGAACAGGGGAGAATTACGGAATGATAAGGACATAAAATAGTCTCTTCCTATGGCTTTCCGATCCTAGGGGTTACGTCCTACGGTCAGCGTGTGCTCTGATACCATCTCTGTAGCGACCCGACCCGAAATCGGTCAAGTCTCTGTGTAGCTGTACCATCCCAAGAATGCTGGCACACACAGTACATTGATGCAAAGATTCAAAGTTCAATCACACCTGAATTTATTACACGGTTCTCATATCGAGTCTTTATTACATCATAATAAATTCGGCCGAAGGCCAACTCATGAGAAATAAACTAAAATAAAGCTGCGGAAGCGTAGATGAATAGCGAGTCCATCCGACTCCATAGGGCAATCGCCAAGCGTGGATCGTAGCCTCACTCCTGGTCGGAAAACTCCTCTGCAACATAAGACGTTGCAGCCGTGTAGGTCAGCATTTTGAATATGCCGGCAAATCATAGAGAGCACAACAATAATAATACTAACACTATATGCAATCTGGCTGTGGGCTCTGAGGTTTATGTTTTTGCGAAAAAGCCAATTTTTCCCTATGACAAAGGACTTGCTTGCAATTACTACAAAATGTTGGTTGTTATTGAGATGGTTCCGCCAACCAATGTCTCATTCCCAATTATTAAATACCCCTCAAATTAATTTATTAAGTTCGGTGTTGAGATTTCCGAAATACTCCAATTTCCAGAGGCTCATTTGTCCGTAACCGGGGACACGGCTAATCGATTAGGTTGTTACTCTGCAGAGTCTTGTGCACTTTACCCGCAAGAATCGTTCCCTCCTTTATGTCCTCGCACTGCCTGGTGTTTGAAGACGGGACGAACGAAACAGGGTCTTCCGTAGAGTTTCTCTGGTCACTGCCGGTGCCCATCCATGTCCTACCGTTCTTCTACATCTGCTGGCACCGTCCGTCCAGAGTTACGCCTAGGGTCAACCCAGCCAGAGCCCATAATGGCTTGCGGCTGCACAGGTAAGCATCCGGTCAAGGTGTATCCATCCGTCCCTTCGTGGCTGGGTGAAGCTTTCCGCAAGATGTCATGGCGCTTCTCCATGCATCCCGGCCATCCGCTGGTTTCTCCAGGGTGCCCGTCAACCGTCCTCCACCCAGTAGTGAATTTTGAAGTCCATCTTGAGCTTGAAATCATGGGGTTGTCATCAACTTGACTCTCACATCTCATTTGTGAATCTCTCAACCAAACCCCGTCTACGGGCATAGCAAAATAAACTACATCGTCCCGGGCAATGGTAAGGGGATTTGGGTTCATCCTACCTCATGATACTACTCAAGAACATAACTTAAAATTCTCCTACTGCATGCATGGTGGGGAGGCATAATTCTAATGCAACAGAATCATAGGTATTGAAAAACATGATCAAATGACTTGCCTGGCTGACGGTCTTCAAAAGCTAGCGACTCGTAATAGCAGGCTTCGCACTCCGGGAATTCTACCGAGTCAAACAATAACACAAATAAGTATAGCACAAAATAACATAACAGCAAGTTGAAGTAAAACACCCAAGCACTCAAACCAAAACCCAAGAAAAACTCGAAGAAAGCAAATCGAGGATTTTCGCCACATCAAGCAACAACTAAGAAATAGTTTTACACAACTACAAATTTTCTTAACAGAACCTAAGCATGGATCTTGCTAACTAACAGCAAGGAAAACTTTAAACAAACTAGGAGCAAAAGGAATCATATTAAAAACTATTATAGAACTCATATTATGCCTAAGGCAAACCTAGCAAAGAAAATAAAATTTTTATTCTACTGTAATTAAAAGTTCATCCTCTGTAACTACAGAAACTAATCTAAAATAAACTATAACAGAGGTAAAATAAAAATTTAAAACTAATTAGAACAGTAGAAAACAGCAGCAATTAAAATAAAATAGAAACACTTGTTTTCGTATAAAACTATTTTTTTATAAAGACTAAAAATACTAAAATAAATTCCTACTGCTAGGCAAGGTCAAAACAAAGCAGTAGCAAAAAGAATCACTGAAAAATAATAATCCTAACTCAGTATATAGCAGAAAAACTAATCTGACTAAAACTAATATAAACAATTTCTAATAATTTAAACATGGCCAAACATATTTTCTACAGAAATTACAACAAATTTGCAAACTAACAAAAAAAAGAAGCAACTAAAAATGTTAAGTAACCTAAAAGATATGGATTTTACAAAACTGGAACTATTCTGTTAAAAACAGAAACGAAAATTAACATAAAAAAAATACTAACGCGCTAACGGGCCTATCTAACGCTCAGGCGACAAATAACTAAAACGCGCCCGAGAGAATAAACCGATCGGGCCGGTCTAACTAAACCGTACTAAAATAAACCGATCTAAACCGAAAATAAACCGGTCTAACTAAACTAAACCTAACCCTTCGCGTGATCTAATCTAGGCCCTAGGATTTAGATCGAACGGCGACGAGCGGCTCCGGCGACTTACAGCGGCGGCGACGACGGCGACGGACGACGGTGGCTCGGGCGTGGACGGCGCGGCGACTCCGGTGGTCGGGGAGGACGGCGAAGACTTCCGGCGGGTGCGGCGGAGCGAGGGGGAGTCGGAGTGGAGTTGGTGGAGCTCGGGGGGGTCGGTGGAGCTCGGGGCAGGAGCAATGGCGCGGCGGCGGCGTCGGGCTCCGGCGAGGAATAGCGGCGAGGTGGAGGGGTTAGGCGAGGGGGAGGGGTGGGGAATGGGTCGAGGGGGCGGGTATTTATAGGGGGGTGCCCGACTTGGAGGAGGGGCGAATCGGGGGAGGGGATCCCGCGATCTCCGGGATTCCGGCGACGGCGGCGGTGATGGCGCGGGTTGGCGTGGCGTGGAGGGGAAGACGAAGGGGTGGGGCCGGCGCGTCGGTGAGAGAGGGAGAGAGGGGAGAGAGCGGGCGACCGGCGGGAGAGGTTTCGGGCGCGGGCGTCGGTGCAGGCCGGCTCGGGGTGGTAGCTGGGCCGCGGCTCGGCGCTGGCTGGGCCGGTTGGCCTGGCTGGCGCCTGGGTCTCGTTTTTTTTTTTTTTTTTTGAAATAAAAACAGAGAGAGAAAAAGAGAAATATATAATAGTTTTATATAGGACATATATATATCAATAAAATCAGAAAAATAATTCCTACAACGTGAACATTTACTTCAGAGGCAAAACAGAAATAAAATAAAAACATTTTTTTTTTGTAAATTCCAAATAAAAACCAAATTTGAATTCAAACTTTTTGGCAATATTTTCTTCTGACATTTTTTTTTCTTTGGAGTGTCATGTTTACTCCTCTCATACTTTTCTCAAGTATTTGTCAGGTACTTCCGAAATAAATTTCAATTGCCAAAAATCAAATTCAAATTCAAATAAAACTCAATGCCTCTGAAATTTCCAAATGCCACTCAATTAAAACAAAATGCATGTATGCTTAGCTATAATTGTAAAACATTCCAAATAGGAAATTTGGGATGTTACAGTTTTCGGGCTGACTCTCCGGGCTGTTGAGTTATATGGCTCAAATCGTCCGCATCCGGAGGTCGGACATAGGTCCCTTGAAAATGTCACGACCGGTTTTCCAATAAAAATATTTATTGAGAAACCAATCTTTAGGTTCCAGTTTGAGATAAAGCCTCCTCACTGGCAGACAAACTTTGATACAATAAGCCAGTAGCACAAATATGTTACAGGGTTGAGCTGACGATGCTCAACAATTTATTACAAGCGTGCCAAAAATAAAGGCGATTAATGACACAAGGGAGTGGTGGCATGCTACTGACTCGCAAATATAGTAGAGGTGGAGTAACACAGTGGGGAGTGGATATGGGATACTCAAACTAACATCCCATCGAGCGCCGAGGTGAGGCTCGATGAATTTGTTAGGGTAGCGGAAGCGGATATAATACAGTGACCAACTCCAGGGTTGCACGAGACTGACTGGGACTCCTCTAGGTGTCGGATTCGCTATCGAACTCTTCATCCAAGAGATCACCTTCGTCAGCATCTGGCCAAATCAACAAGCCAATGAGTACTTTGAAAGTACTCGCAAGACAGTTCGGACGTAAGATATAACAAATGCTAACATGAAATACATGAATAAGTTAACCAGTACGATCAGACATAGAGGTAATAAATACTGGGTGCCAAGCGGGTGTCTGAAAGACTCCTCGAGCAGAAAATGCAGAGTAATAATACTGGTGCCAAACGAGTGTCTAAAAGACTCCTCGAGCGGAAAATGCGGGATAATATTATTGGTGCCAAACGAGTGTCTGAAAGACTCCTCGAGCGGAAAAATGCGGGATAATATTACTGGTGCCAAACGAGTGTCTGAAAGACTCCTCGAGCGGAAAATGCGGGATAATAATACCACAGTCGGGCGTCTGAGCGACACCACATAAAGGGCTTTAAAAAGAAATGCCACAGTCGGGCGTCTGAGCGACACCACATAAAGGGCTTTAAAAAGAACTGCCACAGTCGGGCGTCTGAGCGACACCACATAAAGAGCTTTAAAAAGAAATGCCACAATCGGGCGTCTGAGCGACACCACATAAAGGGCTTTAAAAAGAACTGCCACAGTCGGGCGTCTGAGCGACACCACATAAAGGGCTTTAAAAAGAAATGCCACAGTCGGGCGTCTGAGCGACACCACATAAAGGGCTTTAAAAAGAACTGCCACAGTCGGGCGTCTGAGCGACACCACATAAAGGGCTTTAAAAAGAAATGCCACAGTCGGGCGTCTGAGCGACACCACTAAAAGGGCTTTTGACTGATAAGGAAATAATATATTCATCATATATATAATCAACTCAAGGAATTAAACGGGTTAGTCCATCCACAAGAATAAACATTTAACCGGTCTTAGTACTCATGTGTCCCACCGGGTAATCTGTCACCAAACTGGCACATGACTGTTAGCAGGGAACTTGGATATAGATAAGATGATTTAAGGATACAGAGCTCTGCAGAGTTTGTACAAAAATTTCCCACAGTCGACGGATTTCCGTAGTCACCAGGACTAGTTCCGTTACGGTATTTCAGAAGGAAACACAGCTAACCAGTACACACCCATCCAACTCTTCGATGCCAGGAATCACCCTCAACATCGTCCAAGAAAAACTATTGAGACGGGGAGATCACAATCTCGAATAGCATGGGATCAAATTTATATACGCGTGCTCTAAGGGGTGCCCCCCTCTCGGTCCCAACCGGAAACACCCATGCCCCCTGACCGGATGCCTGGCTTTAATCCAGGGCCATGGAACCATCATCCCGGCCTCTCCTTTTTGGTGTGTACCAAGAAAGCGGTTTGCGACTTACTAAACCATATCCCTTTCGGGAAACATGTGGTAGTACAGGGAAAGGAAATGGATATGAACCCAACCGATATGGGTTGGTACTGAAGATAACTTGCATGGCCTAAGACTGGCATGCTACAACACTGCCATCTTACCCATCTTCATGCCAACACATGGCCTTGCATACTTACGTCCAACGACGTGTGAAATCATCGGGCTTACTCGCCTCAACAATGCAATATGAACGGTCCATCGGCATGCTTCACACATGCCAAGAAACTATCTACATGCAGACATGCCAAGACACTCATCATATCAAAAGTTCGAACATGCTTGCCTGGTTCAGAGTAGTCGGAGCCTAGCTCGGTGAAGTTCACGGCCCCGTCACCTCCGTCGGTATCTACGGTATAGAGAAAACATACGCGCTAACGTGAATACCGAGAGGTGTAGAAAAAGTATTGCAAATATTTTTCAAATAAATCTGATAAAAAACTAGACAAAATTTTGAAGAGAACAGAAAAAGAATCAATCAAAAATATGCTTCTGATAAAAAGTTATAAAGGTTTTTGTCCAGGGACCTATCTGTAATGAAACAGAAACTTCCCAGGGTTTTTATTATAAAAACAGAAAATGTTTCGATAGAAACTACGCCGGCCCAGAGGGAAAGCGTACTCTGGCAAAAGACGTTTTCAGAAAACGATTCGATTAGAAAAGACAGAGAGGCTGACAGGCGGGTCCCATCCGTCAGGTTTAAAATTTAAAAGAGGCGGGTCGGGGCTCGCTGGCGCCCGAGAGCCGCGGTGGTCGCCGGCGGCGATCCACGGCGAGGTGGGGAGATCGGAGGGTACCTCCATTCTCAGGGTGCCATTCCGCGTCGGGTGGTGGTGGTGGTGGTCGCCGGCGAGCACTGTGTCGACGGTGGCCCTTGCTCCGGCGGACGGCGGTTCGGGCGTGGTTGGAGGTCGCCGGAGAGAGCTGCACTGATCAAATTGACGAGGGGGTTAGAGTACTGGTAGCTAGAGGTGGTGCTTGACGGAGTATGGGCACCGGAGATGGCCTCACTGAAGCGAATCGAGCTGGAGGCCGAGGCGGACGGAGGTGGCCGGAGTCGAGGAAGAAGGGCTCCTCGAGGCCTGTCGTGGATTTGTCACGCCAGATGTCCTAGCGAAAGGACTTAGTCGTGGAACCATCGCAACGGGTTAACTTGAAGGGGTTAAAACGGACGCAAGGACACAGTGTTATACTAGTTCGGCCCCTTCGATGAAGGTAAAAGCCTACGTCTAGTTGTGATGGGATTGATGTGTTTCGAGGGCTAGGGAGCGATAAGCTTCGCCTAAACCTCGAGTTGTTGTTGTCTGTCCCTAAACCGTCGTCGGGTCGTCCCCTTATATACACGGGTGACGCCCGTCGGTCTACAAAATCCCAACCTCCGGTTCATAAACGTGCCCGGGTTGGTCTCTCTATTCCTAACTTACAATGCAAGTTTACCTCAGGCCGGTTTACGGCCATAAACCTTTAAACCGATTATAGGCCTTGGGCCCTTCTATTTCTCCTTGGGCTTTAACATCTTGGGTCCATTGATGGAGCTAACCCGGGCCCTGTAGGCCGGTTTACCCCAAATAGCAATATCCCCAACATTAGGCCCCAGATTGATTTGAACAGGTTCATGTCAATCCTTAATAAGAATTTCTGTCTTCAAATGTCTTCCAGTAACTGTTAAACCGCCGTTTCGTCGTCTCCTCTTGCTGTTGTAAACCAATATGACGTCAGCACAAAGTTACCGTTTCTTTTTGCTAAATCCGCAATAATCAAGGCGTCAGCTGGGCTCCCGAAATCACCGGCTCCTGGATTCGCGCGCCTGGCACGCGCGCCGCGCCTTATAAATAGGACTAGAAGGCCATCTTCCTTTCCTCCCTTTCGTCCCCTTCTTCGTCTTCCTCGCGACTCAGACTTCGGAGCTCCGCCGCCGCCGTCAGCTACTGCATCAACTCAGGCCGCTGCATCAACCTGACCGGACCAGAGTACCGCGGCGACCCTCCGCATCCGTTTGGATCCCGGTAAGGCTCCTGTTCTTCTTGCTTTAGATCTGTTCTAGGGTTCGTCATCCTTATCCTGCCACTGTTCATTGTTCATCTCCATAGCAAGTTTTTGGGAACAGATTATGATACTTATATTGTGATTTGTAGTCACTCTCAGTATTCGCCATAAATCTGTACTCATCTCCTTAGATCCCACTCATTTCCCTGCTTGTCGAACTTGTGCTGTTCTGCTGCGAGCCAAACCTCATATTTTTACTTCTTTTTTGCCCTAGCTGTAGATCCATTGTTTTGAAAGAATCCGTACGGGATCTGTTTCTGCTTTCATATTCATAACTGTTAGATCTGGTCGGTTTAACTTTTAGCAGAGCGAACAACCCAAACTATATATCCATTAGTCCCCTTGATGAACCGCCAGATGATATCATTCTAGATAACTCCGGTCTATATAAGAGCATCTTCGGTTTACAATCACACCTGTTCTCAAACCCGAATACCTTTGTCTTGTAGATTTCCTCATGGCAAAACAGGTATACGAATGCAACTGGGTTCCATCTCGCATCACCGAGACCCAATTAAACAACTTAGTTCTGACTGGCGCCTTGAGTAGCAAAAATGCCATCCATTGGAGGGTTCCAGGGAATGAATGTCCTCCTACCCCCCAGGAAGGAGAAGTTGTTGTGTTTGCGGATCACCTGGCCTGGGGCTTTAACCCACCCGGTTCAAAATTTTACCGGGACGTCCTGGCTAATTTTAAGTTGCGCCCACAAGATGTTGGTCCAAACTCAGTCACGAATATCTGCCATTTTCAAGTGCTTTGTGAGGTGTACTTCTAGGAGGAACCTACTGTAGAGTTGTTCCGAGACTGTTTTCATTTGAACCGACGTACTGAATTCACCGACGGCCCTAATATGGAACTGGGTGGTATGGCGATTCAAAAGAGGAAAGAAGTGACTTATCCTCACGCCAAGCTACATAGTCATCCGCAAGAATGGAATCACACTTGGTTCTATTGCAAGGATACTTCCCCTGCTGAAGAAAATCCTCTGCCTAGCTTCCGTCCAGAGAGACTTAGCAATAGACACCCCTTCCCCCCAAGGCTAACCGCCAAAGAGAGGAGTAAGTATGCCCCTCAACTGTCCAAGCTCAGAGCCTTCATGGCTAACGGTTTAACAGGAGTAGATCTTGCCCGTTGCTGGATTTCATGGAGCATCCTGCCCCTTAGTATCCGCTCCGGTTTAATGTGCAAATACACGTGCCGGGTTAATGATCCTTTGAGGCACTGCAACATTCAGCTAACGGAAGACGAAGTTACTGAAGCTGTGAAAAAGATGCTGAATGAACCGGAATATGTTTGCGCCCGAACCAGCCTGCTTCCCTTTTGTGCTACAAATAAACCACCTGCTGTAAGCATCTCACCTCTGTTTGTTATAGAATTTATGATCTCCTTATATGTATACTGTTAACTCCAATCCTTTCTGAAACAGGGAGATGATCCGTTTTGGAGCAAGAAGCTTCAAGAGCCAACAGAAAAGGTAACCCGACCCAAAACAAGGGTGAAGAAGCCTGCTCAGAAGAAAAGGAACACCGCTTCCTCTACCCCGGAATTAGATGAGGATGATGTGGGTAATCCGGACCTTGAGGTAGACCTCGATTCAGTTGGCTTACTTTTTATACGTCTTATTGATGATGATATTTGTCAGGACGACGCTGAAGCGAGTAATGCTGAAGGCCCAGAGGTAACTATTCTTTCTTCTGATACAGTTCCTTTGCCTTTGAAAAAACCTCGCCAAGCAAACCGGAAAGTTAAATTTTCTCATCCTCTTGCTTACTTGGATCCCAAATTTCTTGTGAAGACCCAGCAACATGAAGCTCGTCGCACCACCCGGCATAGTGGCCAGGTAGTTACCTCCGCCGGTTTACCGAACAGCCCGGTTCGGAAACGCCGCTCAGAGGTCTCCGATTTATGCGCTAGCTTTCCTCCTAAAGCAGGTTTAATTCGTCAGCCTCTTAATCCATCTGACTCCGATTATCAGGTCACTTCCCATTCATCTTCTGGTGAATCTTCAGCCACTCAACTGCCACCGCTATAGACAGTTATTGGGTAAGTTGAACCGATCACAACATATTTCCATATGGGTTTCTTAATCCTTCTTACACCGTTCTTTCAATCTTTGGGTCTCTCCCAGGGCTAAACCTAGACCGAGCAAGAAGGCTCGTCTAGATAATCCGGCCGAAGGAACTGCCGCTCCTGAACCGGAGAAAACTCCTGGCGCTGATGCTCTAGTTCGTGAAGACATTCAGAATTATCTACCTCCACAAGATGACGCCTATGCTGAAGAAAGGCCTACCGATCCTGCCAGCCATACCGATCAGCCTGCCAGTCCTGTTCGGGTTGAGGAATCCATCCACCCTTCTGGAACTGTTGATAAACCGACAGTGCCAATGCAGAGCAGCGATTCCAAAGATGATGATGTTGTGATTACCGGCATTGGTCGCTCTGAACCGGGGAACTCTGCTACCTTAGCCAAGCATACTGCTAAGGAAGAAATCTCGGCCATAAAGGGCAAATGGGACGTTGATTCCTCAACGTATGCCGCTTTAAGCGCCCAAGATCTTTATTCTGGGTACCTGAACCGACTGTACACCAGTCGCGATTATGAAGCTGGCATGATCAGGATGATGAAAGAAAAACTTGAGGTAACTCTCTTGTGCTTCATTCTATTGCAACTTAGCTTCTCAATTTCTTCCAATCCGAGATGGTAATCCGAATCATGCTGCCTTGACAACCAAGGTCCGGTTTGAAAAAAAACAGGGCTTCAACATAGGTCGTAACCAGAAAACATCATCAAATAACCATTAGCCCCCAAGTGCCAAGTGTAAATACTTGTATTAATCTTGGGACTTTTGTAATGTAAAACATGCGTTAAGATCAAGTACGCATTAGCCCCCAAGTATCGAGCACATAACCTGCTTGTGTGGTTGATACTTCCAAACCGTGCAATATTTTCTGAACACTGCTGATGACCTGCTGCAGGGGGATCTGAAGACCAAAGAGAAACAAGTCTCGGACCTTCAGGAAATCCTAAAAACCCAGCAGGCTGAAACTGCAAAAGCGAAGGAAGAATTGACCAATGCCTTAAACGTTATGGAATAGCTGAAAGAAAACCGCAAAAAGGAACAAGCTGATTGGGCTACTGAAAAGGCTCTTTTGATTAAAAGGGCTGAAAATGCCGAAGCTGCTCTCAAACCGGTGGTTGATGAATTATCCACCGTAAAGCGACAAATACACTCCATGACCTCTGCCGTCTTTGGTAAATTTCTTTCGATGCCCTTCCTCCAATTTGCACCTTGTCTGCTATATCCTATGTCCGGTTTGTAATCCATCTTGAAACACTGCAGGCACACGTATTGGACACTTGGGTTCTGATGTGCGGATGAAACTCAAAGCTGCTTATACTTTGATTGAACAGTTGTATACCGGAGCACAGAGAGCTATCACCACTGCATCGCATAACAACCCCGCACCGTCTCTGATTCAAGACACGTTAAAAAGGTTATCCATGCTTCCTGCCCGGATTGAAGAGTTAAAAAGATCAGCTGCTCGAACCGGAGCCATCACTGCCTTGATCCGGGCCAAAGCGTGGGTACCAGACTTTGATCCTGTCGAAGCGGCACAAGGATATCCCAGCTTGAAAGAAGACGGTTCAGATTTCGGCGAAAATGACTTGAGGGCGATAAACCGGGCGGTGCGCCCCCTAGCTTGTCAATTGGCTGAAGAAGCAGATCTGACACATTATCAGGCCCAATATGATAACCAGAACAAGCGAGTAGCTGCCCCAATCCCTGAAGCGGAAAACCTTATTCCTCCAATCCGTAAGCATACCTACGCCCCTGACATTGAACCGTCTTTGCTGATTCATGAAGAAGCTGTTTTTCAAGCGTTAATGGGAATCGACTGGACCACTGCTGATTTCCAGCCAATGGGTAGCCATGAGAAGGCTGAAGCGGCGCAAGATGATCCACAACCTTCGAACCGAGGCGGCGAACAGGCGTAATCAAAGCTCCGGTTCACCTTAATTGGTGACGTTAATCCGTCAAAAAACAATATATTCAGGCACTACGCTGCCTTGTAATAAGATAGTTAATACCTCTGCCTTTGAATGCGCCTTTGTGCACGGGTACTGATGCCCTTGCCATGACTTTTTCCAACTTGTGTTTCCTGTCTTTACTGGGTACAAAGGACGGTCTTTCGACCATACGAACCGTGCTGCGCCTTTGCCAAACCGGGCAACTTGCCTCCGGGTTAAAAAACGGACCAGGCTGTGTCAGCTGAATCGGTTTAAAAGTATTTGTCGTTCCAAAGAACAAAAACACCACAAGAAGGAAGATAACAAACAACCAAATACGAGAGGAAACGCAATAGTAAAACGCATGCATATGGTGGTTGCTATGAACCGTTCAGAAGGCGTTACCATCGTCAAGACAAAAAAAACCAAGCCCCCAAGGGGTGTAGCTACGGTTTAAGTCGACTAGGTTCCTAACTGAATCGTGGCAAATATGCCGGTCAAATGGCATTGCATTGGTTCGGATTCGACCAAGCCCCCAAGTGACTCAGTGGCCTAGGGCCGATCAAGTGGCATTGCATTGGTTCGGACACGACCAAGCCCCCAAATGACTTATTGGCTGTTTAAAAGCCGATCAGAAGGCATTACCATCATCAAGACATGACCGAGCTCCCATAAGGTGTAACTACGGTTCAAGTCGATTAGGTCCTCAACTGACTTAGTGGCAAATGTGCCAGCAAGAAGGCATTACCGTCGTCAAGACATGACCAAGCTCCCCGGAGGTGTAGCTACGGTTCAGGTCGACTAGGTCCCCAACTGACTTTGTTGATCTTCTGTGAAGCGACCTCAAGGGGTAAACCGGAGGTTGCCCTAAAGCGAATCAACTCCGTGTAACCACGCATGATGTGAAGAAAAACAGAGACCCCGCTTTACTCGAGGCTCCGGTTAATTATATTGATCATAATATATACATAGTCATGATATGTACATAAACAGAGCCCAAGGCTCATGTATAGTAAGGTCGAAGATGAGCTATGTTCCACGGCCTGCTGGTCTCCTCCTCTGATGTGCGTGAATCTTTGCGCTCTCGAATATCAATCAGGTAGTATGACCCATTATTCAGATTCTTGCTGACCACAAAAGGTCCTTCCCAAGGCGGGGATAATTTATGCATATCAGACTGATCCTGGATGAGCCGGACCACCAAATCCCCCTCCTGAAAGGTTCTGGTTCTAACCCGACGGCTGTGGTAACGGCGAAGATCTTGCTGGTAAATCGCTGAACGGGCAGCTGCTAAGTCACATTCCTCATCCAACAAGTCAAGAGCGTTCTGCCGTGCCTGCTCGTTGTCCGCTTCAACATAAGCTGCCACACGAGGTGAATCATGTCGTATATCACTTGGGAGAACCGCCTCCGCTCCATTGACCATAAAGAACGGCGTAAACCCCGTGGATCTGTTAGGCGTGGTGTTGATGCTCCATAATACAGACGGTAGCTCCTCAACCCAACAACCCGGCGTCCTCTGCAAAGGGACCAGAAGTCGGGGTTTGATACCTCTCAAGATCTCTTGATTCGCTCGTTCTGCTTGACCATTAGATTGTGGGTGAGCTACCGAAGAAACATCAAGCCGTATATGCTCACGTGCGCAGAACTCTTTCATGGCACCTTTGGATAGATTGGTACCATTATCTGTGATGATGCTGTGTGGAAAACCAAACCGGAAGATCACCTTCTTTATAAACCGAACCGCCGTGGCCGCATCACATTTACTGACAGGTTCTGCCGCCACCCACTTTGTAAATTTGTCAACCGCCACCAATAGGTGGGTCTTCTTATCTTTGGAACGTTTAAAAGGCCCAACCATATCGAGCCCCCAAGTCGCAAAAGGCCAAGTAATTGGAATCATCCTCAATTCTTGAGTCGGTATGTGCGCTCGTCTAGAAAATTTCTGGCAACCATCACATAGCCTGACCAGGTCTTCTGCATCAGCATGAGCAGTTAACCAGTAGAAACCGTGGCGGAACGCTTTAGCCACCAATGATTTTGAACCGGCGTGGTGGCCGCAATCCCCTTCATGTATTTCACGTAATATTTCGCACCCCTCCTCAGGGGATACGCACCGTTGCAGCGCTCCTGACACGCTGCGATGATGTAGCTCCCCTTTGAGAATGGTCATAGACTTGGACCGCCGTACTATCTGCCGAGCCAAGATTTCGTCTTCTGGCAACTCACCCCGGTTCATATATGCCAGATAAGGAAGCGTCCAATCCGCGATGACGTGAAGAGCCGCCACTAATTGAGCCTCCGGATCAGGAATAGCCAACTCCAGCTCACCGGGTAGCTGTACCGATGGGTGATACAATACATCCAAGAAAACATTGGGTGGGACCGGTTTACGCTGAGAGCCCAAGCGGCTTAAAGCGTCCGCTGCCTCATTCTTTCTGCGGTCCACATGGTCCACTTGATAGCCTTTGAAATGCCCTGCCACCATGTCTACTTCACGACGGTATGCAGCCATGAGCGGGTCCTTAGAATCCCAGGTGCCAGATACTTGCTGAGCCACTAGATCCGAATCACCAAAGCACCTAACGCGGCTCAGATTCATCTCTTTAGCCATCCGAAGACCATGAAGCAAAGCTTCATACTCAGCCGCATTGTTTGTACAGGGGAACATTAAACGGAGGACATAACAAAACTTGTCTCCTCGTGGGGAAGTTAAAACGACTCCAGCCCCCGAGCCTTCCAATTGTCTGGATCCGTCAAAATGAATAGTCCAATATGTGTTATCTGGCTTCTCCTCAGGTGCTTGTAACTCTGTCCAATCGTTTATGAAGTCGACAAGTGCTTGTGACTTTATGGCCGTCCGGGGTACGTATCTTAAATCGTGCGGCCCAAGCTCGATAGCCCACTTGGCAATCCGACCGGTCGCCTCCCGGTTCTGTATGATGTCACCCAAAGGAGCAGAACTGACCACCGTGATGGGGTGCCCTTGAAAATATTGCTTCAGCTTCCGGCTTGCCATAAAGACACCATATACCAGCTTCTGCCAATGCGGATACCTTTGCTTGGACTCGATAAGCACTTCGCTGATATAGTAAACCGGACGCTGAACCGGATGCTCCTTCCCAGCCTCCTTGCGTTCTACCACAATCGCCACACTGACCGCTCTGGCGTTCGCAGCAACATATAACAGGAGTGGCTCTTTATCTACGGGGGCTGCCAACACTGGCGGATTGACTAACTGTCGCTTCAAGTCCTCAAACGCTTTATTAGCCTCCGGACTCCAGACAAATTGGTCTGTCTTCTTGAGCATTTGATACAAGGGGATCGCCTTTTCACCGAGGCGGCTGATAAACCGGCTTAACGCAGCAATCCATCCGGCCACGCGCTGAACATCATTGACGCATTTCGGTTTGGCCAGGGAGGTGATGGCTGTGATCTTTTCCGGATTGGCCTCGATTCCTCTATGGGACACTAAGAATCCCAACAATTTGCCTGCAGGTACACCGAAAACACATTTAGCTGGGTTGAGCATCATTTGGTACACTCTCAAGTTATCGAAGGTTTCCTTCAAATCGTCAACCAGGGTCTCCTTCTTTTGTGACTTGACCACAATGTCATCCACATAGGCATGTACATTACGACCAATCTGTTCGTGGAGGCAATTTTGCACACACCGTTGATAAGTAGCCTGCGCACTCTTAAGCCCGAAGGGCATAGAAACATAGCAGAAGGCTCCAAAGGGAGTAATGAACGCCGTCTTCTCCTGGTCCTTAACTGCCATCTTGATCTGATGATAACCCGAATAGGCATCCAAAAAACTCAAACGCTCGCAACCTGCCGTAGCATCAATGATTTGATCAATACGGGGGAGAGCAAAAGGATCCGCTGGACAAGCTTTATTCAAGTCTGTGTAATCCACACACATGCGCCAGGTGCCGTTTTTCTTAAGAACTAGCACCGGATTAGCAAGCCACTCGGGATGAAAAACCTCAATAATAAAACCAGCTGCCAGGAGCCTGGCTACTTCCTCACCAATCGCTTTACGTCTTTCTTCGTTAAACCGGCGTAGGAACTGTTTTACCGGTTTATACTTAGGATCTAGATTAAGGGTGTGCTCAGCGAGTCGCCTCGGTACACCAGGCATGTCAGACGGCTTCCATGCAAAGATGTCCCGATTCTCACGGATGAACTCGATGAGTGCGCTTTCCTATTTTGGATCCAAGTTTGCACTGATGCTGAACTGCTTGGACGAATCGCCAGGTACAAAGTCAACAAGCTTAGTTTCGGCAGCTGATTTGAACTTCAAGGCCGGATCGTGGTCCGTAGTTGGCTTCTTTAATGAAGTCATGTCCTCCGGATCAACATTGTCTTTGTACTGCTTTAGCTCCTCCGTAGCACAAAACGATTCTGCATAAGTCGCATCTCCTTCCTTGCATTCCAAAGCGATTCGACGGCTCCCATGAACCGTTATGGTGCCCTTGTAACCCGGCATCTTGAGTTGCAGATATACATAGCAGGGTCGTGCCATAAATTTTGCATAGGCCGGTCGTCCGAACAAAGCGTGGTATGGACTTTGGATTTTAACCACTTCAAACGTCAGCGTCTCTGATCTGGAATCATGACTATCGCCGAAGACCACTTCAAGGGCTATCTTACCGACAGGGTACGCAGACTTGCCAGGCACCACCCCATGGAACACTGTATTGGTCGGTTTGAGATCCTTATCCACCAGTCCCATGCGACGGAAAGTCTCATAATACAAGATGTTAATGCTGTTCCCTCCGTCCATGAGTACCTTGGTGAGCTTATAACCTCCCACCTGAGGCGCCACCACCAATGCTAACTGACCCAGATTATAAACCCTGGGAGGATGATCTTATCGGCTCCATATGATTGGTTGTTCCGACCAGCGCAGATAGTGAGGCGTGGCCGGTTCAACAGCACTAACTGCCCGCCTCTGAAGCTTTCTATCCCGTTTATCCAAGCTTGTAGTAAAAACATGATACTGTCCACCACTCAACTGTTTCGGGTTGCTCTGATAACCTGATTGCTGCTGTTGCTGCTGGCTGTAACCACTTTGATTACCTTGATTATTTTGGCTGTTCTGTCCGCCCGGATTACCATGGAACCCTGGACCGGAATTTCCGCCGCCGTACCCTGATCCGGAACCTGAACCGCCGCCGGAGCCGTGATCATATTGGAAAATGTTTGAGCTTTTGAATTCCTTCATGATGTAACAATCCTTCCAAAGATGGGTTGCTGGCTCCTCTTTTGTTCCGTGCTTCGGACAGGGCTGGTTTAAGAAAAAGTTCAAACGCTCCGGATTAGGACCGGGATTTCCGCGAAAACCTGGCTGTTTCCCCTTACGTTGCTGGCCCTTATTCTGTGCACTGGTGTTGGCCACAAAATCCACGCTCCCATCCGGTTTACGCTTACCTCCGCCTCCATTGCCTGTTGGTTGATGCTGCTGGCCTTTGGTATTGCTATTCTTCCTTCCCTTCCCTGCTTTGTCGTCACCAGAATCAGGATCCTTGGTACTGTCAGAATCCGCATACTTCACTAAAGCGGTCATGAGCGTTCCCATATCCGTGCAATCACGCTTCATCCGGCCTAACTTTAGCTTCAAAGGGCCAAACCGACAGTTGCCTTCCAACAGCACCACGGCGGTGTCTGCGTTGATGCGATCTGACGAGTGCAAAACTTCCGATACCCGGCGTACCCAATGGGTAGTTGACTCCCCTTCTTGCTGAACGCAAGCTGCTAGGTCAACTATCGACTTTAGCTGTTTGCACGTGTCCTTGAAATTCTTGATAAACCGGGCTCGCAACTGGGCCCACGAACTAATGGAATTAGGCGGTAGGCTCTTTAGCCAAGTCCGGGCCGTCCCTTCTAACATCATGGTAAAATACTTCGCACACGCCGTGTCATCCACATCCAGCATCTCCATAGCCATCTCATAGCTCTCCACCCATGTCTCCGGAGGCTGATCCGCCGTGTAGTTTAGCACCTTGCGGGGGCCTTTGAAGTCCTTAGGCAGGCGTACGTTGCGCAAAGCGGGAACGAGGCACGGTACTCCCAAAGAACTAGAAACCACCCCGGGTTCAATCGTAGCATTTGGGAAGATAGGTGTAAGCTGACGAGCCTGATGCTGCGCCGCTAATCCGGCCTCCTGCGCACGGGCGCGATCCACCATCTCCTGAGGATTGTCGACGCCAGCCGGATTGTTGCCGCGGAGCGCTTCACGCCTGGCATTACTTGAAACAGCCGGCTCCTCCATGCGCCTACTATAGCTCCTGCTGGGGCGAGGGGTGGAGTGAATCCGATCACGGCTTTGCGAATATGCTTCTTGTTGGGCCAAAGCGGTCCTAAGGAGCTCCTTGACTCGGCGTGTCTCTACATCCTGCGGTGAATCGCCTTCGATCGGAATGGCTTCCAACCGAGCTGCCGCCGCAACGAGGTTATCCATCGGGTTGGAATAATGGCCCGATGGCGTTGGCACGGCCTGTGGTGTACCAGTGTTGTGACGAGGCAGGTTTATTATACGGTGCTGAACCGGGGCGCCAACTGTTGCCTCCGCACGGTTTACCCCCGGCGGATTATTGGCCCCCGCCCAAGGGGTGTTGAAGAGATTTCTGGCATCGAGGGCTGTGGGCAATCGAGATCGGAATTTCCTCTTCAGGACTTCCTGAGATGCATTCGGGTCCATCATGAGCTTGTAAGCCTGTGCATCTAAAGCGGCACGCTCTGCCGTCATCCTGGCCTCTTCTGCTGCCAGCCCCGCTTTAGCTTGAGTGATCTGTTCTCTCACTTTGGCAATCTCGGCATTATGAACCTCCTGATCCACCGGGTTGGCTTCCGCCATGAGCGCTGCCAGTGCGTCAAACAGATCTGACAATACTTGGGATGGTGAGTCCGCAGGGGCCCCTGCCCGCGCAGCTGTTGCCGCTGCCGATCCGGAGATCACTGCTGCCGCAGTTGATGAATGTGGCGCCGCCTGTGTTCCAGCCATGAAGATCCCAACTCGATTGGGCAGACCAGAGGGGTCCGGAATACTGTCGCCATCGGAGCTGCCCCCAATCCGATCATCTTGCAGCTGGTATAGAGACTCGGTTTCCCCGGTTGACGTTTCATCGCCGGAGTAGATGGCGGTTTCGCCACCGGATTCGGATCCTTCCTCGTAGCTTCCTCCGTGGATGACTCCCACGAAGGCGCGCTTCCTGGTCGGTTTAACCAGGGTCGATCTCATGCACCGAGCTGTCTCGACGAGGTCGGTGCAGACGCCCAGCTCGGGGCCCGGTTCACCGATCTTGCCGATGAAAACATGGATGCCGCCAAAAGGGACCCGGTACCCATACTCGATCGAGCCGGCGTCGGGGCCCCAGCCTGTGCTGTCGATGTAGAGTTTTCCGCGACGACTTTTGGTCATCCGGCCCACAGCGTAGCCCTCGAGTCCTTCAAAGCGGCCCTCCAAGAACTTGAAACCATCTCGCGATAGCCCCACGGTGGGCGCCAACTGTCGTGGATTTGTCACGGCAGATGTCCTAGCGAAAGGACTTAGTCGTGGAGCCATCACAACGGGTTAACTTGAAGGGGTTAAAACGGACGCAAGGACACAATGTTATACTAGTTCGGCCCCTTCGATGAAGGTAAAAGCCTACGTCTAGTTGTGATGGGATTGATGTGTTTCGAGGGCTAGGGAGCGATAAGCTTCGCCTAAACCTCGAGTTGTTGTTGTTTGTCCCTAAACCGTCGTCGGGTCGTCCCCTTATATACACGGGTGACGCCCGTCGGTCTACAAAATCCCAACCTCCGGTTCATAAACGTGCCCGGGTTGGTCTCTCTATTCCTAACTTACAATGCAAGTTTACCTCAGGCCGGTTTACGGCCATAAACCTTTAAACCGATTATAGGCCTTGGGCCCTTCTATTTCTCCTTGGGCTTTAACATCTTGGGTCCATTGACGGAGCTAACTCGGGCCCTGTAGGCCGGTTTACCCCAAATAGCAATATCCCCAACAAGGCCCCTCCAGTGGCCAGGCAGGGTGTGGTGAGGTGGTGGAGTCGTGCGGGAGTGAGAGTGGGCTCGGGGGCGCTATAAATAGCCGGCCCAAGGCGGTTGCCGTGAACGGGATAAGTCCGGCGAGGGATTACGGTGATGCAGAGCATTGGTCGGGTGGTTTAGGCGTTGAGCGCCGTCGTGAAGGTCCATTGGGTCCGTTTTGGTGCTAAACAAGCGGGGACTCGAAGTCTTGGGGGAACTCGACGGAACGGAGCAGCGCGGGCACGTTGGCGGCAGAGTGCACGCTCTGTGCGTGTCGCGCCACGGCGACGGTGCTGCATGCGTGCACTGGCGATGAGTTGGCCACGCGGAGCCACCAGGAGGATTGGGCGGTGCCGAACGGTGTTGAGCCGCCGTTCTGCTCCCTGTCGGCCGTTATGGTGGTTCTGTCGCCGCGGGACACGCCGGCGCAGGCGGGCCAGGGCGCCACCGACGCCAGGAAGGCGCCAAGCACGCGTGCAGGGCTCCGGACAAGCAAGCCAGGCGGCGAGCAACGTGCCAAGGGCACTGTGATCATGTGACTGATCTTAACTGACGAAGATCGACACTGAATTCTGAATTTGACTGAAAGTGATAGAAACAGTGCATGCAAGGTGTTCGACAGAAAGATCCAGGCATGTAGGGATTTTTCCTTGGGCTGATTTTTGGTGGAGTGACTTCTCATTGCTCCAGTAGGCTGCCTGATTTTTGGTGGAATTTTTGGAGAAGTGTAGATATGAATTTCACAAAATTTGTCAAATCTGGTCCAAACTTGCAGGGAGTGAAATTTGAAAAATTTGAAAAGGAGAAGAGTGGATCAAGATGGTTCTGGGTTGTGGGTTCAAAGGACTAGCCAGTAGAGTTGGTTTGAAGTCAAATCTCAAATGCAATGGGGTACTTGCTTTGAAAATGGGTCAGGCTCAAAATAATTGACAGAAAATATTTGAGAGATGAAACAATCAAAAAAAAATCCAAAACTTGTTTGGATGAGTTGGGTCAGGGAACTTAGGTTGATAACAAAGAGGAGAGGAGGTTTTGGAGTGGTTTTCAATAGAATGAAGATCCCAAATCTTTCATGGAGTTTTTCTTAAAAAGAAAAGATTAAACTCCAAAAAAATAAAAATTTGAGAAGGGAAACAATAGAGAAGGAGTTTTAAGAAGGTCAAACCCAAAGTTTGATGGAGAAAACAGAAATAACAAACCCTAGTCAAAGAAAAGGATTTTTAAGAGGATTGCTTCTGAGAGCCTCAAATCTCAAAGGAAAATCCAGCAAGAATTTTGCAAAAACCCAAATGAAATTTTTGGAGTGTCACAACACCTACCCCCTTAGGAAAAATCTCGTCCCAGAGATTTCAGTTGGTCCTTAAATAAGTGCGGATGCTCTGTTCGAAGAAAGTCCTCTCTTTCCCACGTTGCTTCACTTTCGGTGTGATTACTCCACTGAACTTTGAAAAATTTGACGGTTTTTTGCCGGGTCCTCCTTTCAGTCTCCTCTAATATTTTTACTGGGTGTTCCCGATAAGTGAGGTCTGGCTGCACGTCTATGTTCTCATGGGATATTTGTTTCTCCGGGTTGCTCACGTATTTCCTTAATTGTGAAACATGGAATACGTTGTGGATATCTGATAGTTCCTTAGGTAGGTCTAGCTGGTAGGCTACAGTGCCTCTCCGTGCCAATATACCGAATGGCCCGATGAACCTTGGTTCTAGTTTCCCTTTGATCTTGAATCGTTGTAGCCCTCTCATAGGGGATACTCGTAGATACACGAATTCTCCGGGTTCGAAGCTGACCCCACGATGTTTCTGATCGTAATAACTTTTTTGTCGGCTTTGGGCGGTCTTGAGTCGATCTCTGATTAGCTGGACCTTTTCCTCGGCTTCTTTGAGCATGTCTGGGCCGAAGATACGGCTGTCTCCGGTCTCTGACCAATTTAACGGGGTACGACATCTTCGTCCATACAAGGCCTCAAATGGTGCCATTTGCAGGCTGGCCTGATGACTGTTGTTGTACGCGAACTCGGCGTATGGCAGGCTGCCTTCCCAACTGGTTCCATAGGTGAGGACACATGCTCTCAGCATGTCCTCTAAAATCTGGTTTACCCGTTCTGTTTGTCCATCTGTCTGGGGGTGGTATGCCGTACTGAAGGCTAGTTGAGTTCCTAGAGCCTGTTGTAACTGCTCCCAGAATCTCGAGACGAACTGTGTTCCTCTGTCAGATATTATAGGCTTCGGGACACCGTGCAGACAAACTATGCGAGAGAGATATATCTTGGCAAGCTTCTGAGTGGTGTGGGTCGTCTTTACTGGAATGAAATGTGCCACCTTAGTCAACCTATCGGTGATAACCCATATGGCATCATTCCCGTGTCGTGATCGAGGTAGTCCGACAATGAAATCCATCCCTATTTCATCCCATTTCCACTCAGGTATTTTATTTGGTTGCAGTAGTCCGGCTGGTCTCTGATGTTCAGCCTTTATACGTTGACAAGAGTCGCAGCATGCAATGAAGGTGGCTATGTCCCTCTTCATACCGTGCCACCAAAATCCTCCCTGGATATCCTTATACATCTTGGTTCCTCCGGGATGGATCGAATATGGAGCGGTGTGGGCTTCAGCTAGAATTTGTCGTTTGAGGTCTTCTATGTCTGGCACGCAGAGTCTGTTTCCGTACCATAGTGTCCCTTCTTCGTCTATGATGAATTCCGAGGCCCTGCCCATACTCACCTTTCTTTTGATGCCTTCAATGCTGGGGTGACCCGGCTGGGCTTCTTTGATTCTTTTCACAAGGTTGGGTTGTATCTCCAAGTTTGTTATGGTGCCTTCTGCTACCATCAACAAGTTGAGTCTGGCAAATTCCCGTTGGAATTCGGGTCTTAAGTTGGGCAGACTGTTGTTGTCGGCGCTGGGGTTCCGACTAAGAGCATCGGCTACTACATTTGCTTTTCCAGGATGATAGTGGATTCCGACATCATAATCCTTTACTAGCTCCAACCAGCGTCGTTGCCTTAAATTCAGCTCTGGCTGTGTGAAAATATATTTGAGACTTTTATGGTCCGTATATATTTCACATCAATTTCCAAGTAGGAAATGCCTCCATTCCTTGAGTGCATGAATAACTGCTGCCATTTCTAAGTCATGAGTGGGATAGTTTTCCTCATGCTTGCGAAGTTGCCTCGAAGCGTATGCGACAACCTTGCCTTCTTGCATTAATACGCATCCGAGTCCCTTTCTGGACGTGTCACAATATACTTCAAAATTCTTGCGTATGTCTGGCACAATCAATACTGGTGCTATTGTTAATTTCCGTTTTAGCTCTTGGAAACTTTTCTCACAGGCTTCTGTCCATTCAAACTTCTTATCTTTCTTGAGCAACTGCGTCATTGGCTTGGCTATGGTGGAGAATCCTTCAATAAATCTGCGGTAATATCCTGCCATTCCCAAGAAACTCCGTATGTCTGTTACGCTGGCTGGTGACTTCCAACCAAGTACGGCCTTGACTTTCTCTGGGTCCACGGCGATCCCGTCTTGGGTTAGCACGTGGCCTAGAAAGCCTACTTGTCTTAACCAAAATTCACACTTGCTGAACTTGGCGTACAATTGGTGTTTCCTGAGTTCTCCTAGTACAATCCTGAGATGTTCAACGTGTTCTTCTGGTGTTTTGGAGTATACTAAAATATCATCGATGAATACCACAACGAACTTGTCCATAAACTTCATAAATACTTTGTTCATGAGGTGAACAAAATATGCAGGGGCATTTGTTAATCCAAAAGGCATTACTGTGAACTCATACAGTCCATATCTGGAGGTGAAAGCTGTCTTGGGGATATTTTCTGTTCGTACCTTTAATTGATGGTATCCTGACCTTAGGTCGATTTTTGAGAATACCTTGGCCTTAGCGAGCTGATCGAATAAATCATTTATTCTTGGCATCGGGTATTTGTTCTTGATCGTGACCATGTTGAGTGCTCGGTAGTCAATACACAATCGTAGTGTTCCATCTTTCTTTTTGGCAAACAAAATTGGTGATCCCCATGGTGAGGAACTGGCTCGAATGTATCCTTTGTCAAGCAATTCCTTTATTTGTTTCTTCAGTTCAACTAACTCGGATGGTGCCATTCTGTATGGTTTCTTGTATATGGGGGTGGTCCCTGGTGCTAGCTCAATGCTGAATTCTATCTCTCGGTCTGGTGGCATGCCTGGTAGCTCTTCGGGAAATACGTCTAGAAATTCACATACTACTGGAACCTTGTTCAATTCAGAAATGTCCACCTTGTTCAGTCTTGGTTGTCTGGGCATTTCCCTTTCTTTGGCGGATACTCTTATTGTCTTACCATGGTGGTGTGTGAGAATCACGGTCCGATTGAAATAGTCAATGAAACCTTTGTTGGTGGTTAACCAGTCCATCCCTAGGATGACATCTAGTCCTTTATTTTCCAACACAATGAGATTGGCGTGAAACTTCAATCCTTTGAACTCAATAATCACATCCTGACAGTAATTCTGAGTGACTTGCTGAATCCCAGGGGACTTGATGATCATGGATTTCTCCAAAGGAAGCATCGAAAAATTAGTTTGCAAAGCAAAACTTTTCGAAATAAAAGAGTGAGAAGCTCCAGAATCAAACAAAACCATTGCAGGTATTGTGTTGACAGGGAACGTACCGAGTACGATATCCGGAGCATTTTGTGCCTCCTCTTTGGTCACGTGGTTCAGATGACCTTTCCTGTGGTTATTGTTGGGATTGAAGTTGTTTCGCTTGGGCGCTGAATTATTGTTGCCGTTGTTCGGCTTTGGTGCTGAGCTTCTTGGCTTGGGACACTGCTTGGCATAATGTCCTTCTTCTCCACAGGCGTAACAAGTAACACCTGGGCGATATGTGAACTCCTTGTCCCTAGCATGAAAATTCTTTGTTGGGCGTGAGACATTGGATGATGATTTGTGCGTCCCACCCTTCTGAAAATCGGTCTTACTTCGGTGATTGCGACCATGGTTAGTCTGGTCCCTTTTTCGCTTGCGGATATCTTCCAAACTGCGTCTTTCATTTTCCAGAGTAATGGCTTTATCCACCAGCATCTTAAAATCTGGGAAAGTGTGTATGACCAGTTGGCATTTAAGCGCGGGCGCTAGGCCGTCAAGGAACTTCTCCATTTTCTTGCTTTCAGTCATACGCTCTTCGTTGGCGTAGCGGGATAACAGAGTAAATTGGCTGTTGTAATCTGACACTGTCATGTTCCTTTGCTTGAGGTCATCGAACTCTCTTTTCTTGATTTTCATAATACTCTTAGGAATATGCGCGCCACGGAAACCTTCTTTGAAATCATCCCAGGTTATATCATTTTCGTTGGGATGCATGTGAAGAAAATTCTCCCACCAGGATGCGACTGCTCCCGTGAGATAATGCGGTGCGTACAGTACCTTTTCTGGGTCTGAGCATTTTGCAATAATTAACTTTCTCTCCATATCGCGAAGCCAGTCTTCGGCCTCAAGTGGCTTGTCAGTATGAGAAAATGTTGAGGGACGTGTCTTCTGTAGCTCAGATAACTTGGAATGCTGCGGATACTGCCCATGATGATTTCCCATGTTAATGACTTGGTTCATTATTTCCCGATGTTGTTGCTGACTCTGTTCATAAAGGCGGCACATTTGGGAAAGTGCCGTTTCACTGTCCTGTTGACTTGTCTGACCTCGTGCAAAATTGTTGCCTGATTGAGTATTATAGTGTTGACTTGACTGCCCTTGTGCAAGATTGTTGCCCGGTTGATTTCCATAATTTTCCTCTGGTGGAGCTGGCATGGAGCGAGTCCAAGGACGAGACATTTTTCACTCTGGGGATGTATTTGTAAAACCCATAAGAAAAAAATGGAAGGGTTGCAAAGATGAAACCCATAATGCATAAGGTTGACAAATAAATTTTTAAAGCCAAGATTACTCAAGGGAAAACAAATCGATTTGCGCATAGAGAAGGACTGCGTCATTACGTATCATACACGCAGTGATAATTATACAATACATCACTCAGGATATGCGTACATAACCCTGACATGTTATTTAGGCCAGTGCACTACTCCAGATCCTACATGATGCGCAAACAAGCTACTTCTCACAACATCTTACATGGCGATGCAACGCATGGCGGCTAAGCGTACTCAGTCGGAGATGTTGATGACGTCCTTGGCCCTGCCAAGGGTGAGGCGTAGCGAAGCCGGGGACTCGACTTCTTTCTCGCTAATAGGCTCCATACGAGTAGTGCTGCGCCGAGCAGATGGAGCGGGTGCCAGGGGCGGAATGACACGGATTGGAGTGGGCGTGAGTGGCGGTGCAGTGCGCGCTGGAGCGGGCACAATGACCTGGTTGAACTCCTCGGTGGTAGGCAGGCGACGAGCAGGAGCATGGGATGCAGAGGACGAGACAAAAGTCAGTGGTGGTGCGGTGGGCAGGAGCTCCCTCCTGTTGGCGGCACAACCGTGGACTGAGTCCATGCGGGCGGCCACAAAGTCATCCACCAAGTTGTCGAAGGCTGCCTCCAAGGCCCGGAGATACTCAATAAGCATCTCAAAAGCCTCGTCTCGTTCTCCTCTGTGGCAGGAGAATGCGTAGTGACAGGTGTAGGGCACATGGCATGGAAGATAGCGGTAGCGACGAGCCTTCATCGCGGGAAGGGCATCCCTGAGACGAGCTATCACCTCGCGGGCTGCCATCTGGATGGCATGCTTCTCCGTAGGCATGGCTCTCCCCAAGAACCGGAAGCGGCGTAGCTCACCACGCCCTCCCTTGAACTGCACCACGGCCTGGTGCATAGTCAGACTGTCGTTGACTCTGTGCTGACAGAGAGTGACGACTGGGTGCACAGACGGCCCCACGCGACCTGAACGACGAAGGAGAGAAGCTTGACGAACCCATCGGGCACGTTGGCGAAGGTCTGAGACTCGCAGCTGCGGTTGGCCATCTACAAAAGTAGGCAAAAATCCTGAATGGTCAGATCATAAATATATGCTGACTGTCAGAAAAATGACTACTATTGCAAAAACATGAATAAGCTCTATCATGCTAATAACCGATTAGCGATCGCACCTAGTGGCTTCCTACAGTCAGCCTGGCTCTGGTACCAAGCTTGTCACGACCGGTTTTCCAATAAAAATATTTATTGAGAAACCAATCTTTAGGTTCCAGTTTGAGATAAAGCCTCCTCACTGGCAGACAAACTTTGATATAATAAGCTAGTAGCACAAATATGTTACAGGGTTGAGCTGACGATGCTCAACAATTTATTACAAGCATGCCAAAAATAAAGGCGATTAATGACACAAGGGAGTGGTGGCATGCTACTGACTCGCAAATATAGTAGAGGTGGAGTAACACAGTGGGGAGTGGATATGGGATACTCAAACTAACATCCCATCGAGCGCCGAGGTGAGGCTCGATGAATTTGTTAGGGTAGCGGAAGCGGATATAATACAGTGACCAACTCCAGGGTTGCACGAGACTGACTGGGACTCCTCTAGGCGTCGGATTCGCTATCGAACTCTTCATCCAAGAGATCACCTTCGTCAGCATCTGGCCAAATCAACAAGCCAGTGAGTACTTTGAAAGTACTCGCAAGACAGTTCGGACGTAAGATATAACAAATGCTAACATGAAATACATGAATAAGTTAACCAGTATGATCAGACATAGAGGTAATAAATACTGGGTGCCAAGCGAGTGTCTGAAAGACTCCTCGAGCGGAAAATGCAGAGTAATAATACTGGTGCCAAACGAGTGTCTGAAAGACTCCTCGAGCGGAAAATGCGGGATAATAATACCACAGTCGGGCGTCTGAGCGACACCACATAAAGGGCTTTAAAAAGAAATGCCACAGTCGGGCGTCTGAGCGACACCACATAAAGGGCTTTAAAAAGAACTGCCACAGTCGGGCGTCTGAGCGACACCACATAAAGGGCTTTAAAAAGAAATGCCACAGTCGGGCGTCTGAGCGACACCACATAAAGGGCTTTAAAAAGAACTGCCACAGTCGGGCGTCTAAGTGACACCACATAAAGGGCTTCAAAAAGAAATGCCACAGTCGGGCGTCTGAGCGACACCACATAAAGGGCTTTAAAAAGAACTGCCACAGTCGGGCGTCTGAGCGACACCACATAAAGGGCTTTAAAAAGAAATGCCACAGTCGGGCGTCTGAGCGACACCACTAAAAGGGCTTTTGACTGATAAGGAAATAATATATTCATCATATATATAATCAACTCAAGGAATTAAACGGGTTAGTCCATCCACAAGAATAAACATTTAACCGGTCTTAGTACTCATGTGTCCCACCGGGTAATCTGTCACCAAACTGGCACATGACTGTTAGCAGGGAACTTGGATATAGATAAGATGATTTAAGGATATAGAGCTCTGCAGAGTTTGTACAAAAATTTCCCACAGTCGACGGATTTCCGTAGTCACCAGGACTAGTTCCGTTACGGTATTTCAGAAGGAAACACAACTAACCAGTACACACCCATCCAACTCTTCGATGCCAGGAATCACCCTCAACATCGTCCAAGAAAAACTATTGAGACGGGGAGATCACAATCTCGAATAGCATGGGATCAAATTTATATACGCGCGCTCTAAGGGGTGCCCCCCTCTCGGTCCCAACCGGAAACACCCATGCCCCCTGACCGGATGCCTGGCTTTAATCCAGGGCCATGGAACCATCATCCCGGCCTCTCCTTTTTGGTGTGTACCAAGAAAGCGGTTTGCGACTTACTAAACCATATCCCTTTCGGGAAACATGTGGTAGTACAGGGAAAGGAAATGGATATGAACCCAACCGATATGGGTTGGTACTGAAGATAACTTGCATGGCCTAAGACTGGCATGCTACAACACTGCCATCTTACCCATCTTCATGCCAACACATGGCCTTGCATACTTACGTCCAACGACGTGTGAAATCATCGGGCTTACTCGCCTCAACAATGCAATATGAACGGTCCATCGGCATGCTTCACACATGCTAAGAAACTATCTACATGCAGACATGCCAAGACACTCATCATATCAAAAGTTCAAACATGCTTGCCTGGTTCAGAGTAGTCGGAGCCTAGCTCGGTGAAGTTCGCGGCCCCGTCACCTCCGTCGGTATCTACGGTATAGAGAAAACATACGCGCTAACGTGAATACCGAGAGGTGCAGAAAAAGTATTGCAAATATTTTTCAAATAAATCTGATAAAAAACTAGACAAAATTTTGAAGAGAACAGAAAAAGAATCAATCAAAAATATGTTTCTGATAAAAAGTTATAAAGGTTTTTGTCCAGGGACCTATCTGTAATGAAACAGAAACTTCCCAGGGTTTTTATTATAAAAACAGAAAACGTTTCGATAGAAACTACGCCGGCCCAGAGGGAAAGCGTATTCTGGCAAAAGACGTTTTCAGAAAACGATTCGATTAGAAAAGACAGAGAGGCTGACAGGCGGGTCCCATCCGTCAGGTTTAAAATTTAAAAGAGGCGGGTCGGGGCTCGCTGGCGCCCGAGAGCCGCGGTGGTCGCCGGCGGCGATCCACGGCGAGGTGGGGAGATCGGAGGGTACCTCCGTGCTTAGGGTGCCATTCCGCGTCGGGTGGTGGTGGTGGTCGCCGGCGAGCACTGTGTCGACGGTGGCCCTTGCTCCGGTGGACGGCGGTTCGGGCGTGGTTGGAGGTCGCCGGAGAGAGCTGCACTGATCAAATTTACGAGGGGGTTAGAGTACTGGTAGCTAGAGGTGGTGCTTGACGGAGTATGGGCGCCGGAGATGGCCTCACCGAAGCGAATCGAGCTGGAGGCCGAGGCGGACGGAGGTGTCCGGAGTCGAGGAAGAAGGGCTCCTCGAGGCCCCTCCAGTGGCCAGGCAGGGTGTGGTGAGGTGGTGGAGTCGTGCGGGAGTGAGAGTGGGCTCGGGGGCGCTATAAATAGCTGGCCCGAGGCGGTTGCCGTGAACGGGATAAGTCCGGCGAGGGATTACGGTGATGCAGAGCATTGGTCGGGTGGTTTAGGCGTTGAGCGCCGTCGTGAAGGTCCATTGGGTCCGTTTTGGTGCTAAACAAGCGGGGACTCGAAGTCTTGGGGGAACTCGACGGAACGGAGCATCGCGGGCACGTCGGCGGCAGAGTGCACGCTCTGTGCGTGTCGCGCCACGGCGACGGTGCTGCATGCGTGCGCTGGCGGGGAGTTGGCCACGCGGAGCCACCAGGAGGATTGGGCGGCGCCGAACGGCGTTGAGCCGCCGTTCTACTCCCTGTCGGCCGTTACGGTGGTTCTGTCGCCGCGGGACACGCCGGCGCAGGCGGGCCAGGGCGCCACCGACGCCAGGAAGGCGCCAAGCACGCGTGCGGGGATCCGAACAAGCAAGCCAGGCGGCGAGCAACGTGCCAAGGGCACTGTGATCATGTGACTGATCTTAACTGACGAAGATCGACACTGAATTCTGAATTTGACTGAAAGTGATAGAAACAGTGCATGCAAGGTGTTCGACAGAAAGATCTAGGCATGTAGGGATTTTTCCTTGGGCTGATTTTTGGTGGAGTGACTTCTCATTGCTCCAGTAGGCTGCCTGATTTTTGGTGGAATTTTTGGAGAAGTGTAGATATGAATTTCACCAAATTTGACAAATCTGGTCCAAACATGCAGGGAGTGAAATTTGAAAAATTTGAAAAGGAGAAGAGTGGATCAAGATGGTTCTGGGTTGTGGGTTCAAAGGACTAGCCAGTAGAGTTGGTTTGAAGTCAAATCTCAAATGCAATGGGGTACTTGCTTTGAAAACGGGTCAGGCTCAAAATAATTGACAGAAAATATTTGAGAGATGAAACAATCAAAAAAAAAATCCAAAACTTGTTTGGATGAGTTGGGTCAGGGAACTTAGGTTGATAACAAAGAGGAGAGGAGATTTTGGAGTGGTTTTCGATAGAATGAAGATCCCAAATCTTTCATGGAGTTTTTCTTAAAAAGAAAAGATTAAACTCCAAAAAAATAAAAATTTGAGAAGGGAAACAATAGAGAAGGAGTTTTAAGAAGGTCAAACCCAAAGTTTGATGGAGAAAACAGAAATAACAAACCCTATTCAAAGAAAAGGATTTTTAAGAGGATTGCTTCTGAGAGCCCTTAATCTCAAAGGAAAATCCAGCAAGAATTTTGCAAAAACCCAAATGAAATTTTTGGAGTGTCACGGAAATTTTGCCCGAAAAGCATCCTCGAGCTCCTCCCAACTTCCAATGGTGTTTTCAGGAAGGCTTTTAAGCCAATGCCGTGCTGGCCCTTTGAGCTTGAGGGGTAAGTATTTTATGGCGTGGAGGTCATCTCCTCTGGCCATGTGTATATGGAGGATATAATCCTCAATCCAGACTCCAGGGTCTGTTGTTCCGTCGTACGCCTCTATGTTCACGGGCTTGAATCCCACTGGAAATTCATGGTCCAGCACCTCGTCGGTGAAACATAGGGGTTGTGCGGCACCCCTGTATCTAGGTGTGCGGTGATGTTCGGATATTTGTCGTGTTGCGTTGCTTACTAGAGCTTGCTTTCTTGGCCCATAGATAAATCTGGCTGGGCCGTCCTTTTGACGCGATTCCTTGAGTGGATCGCGTGCCTGCTTGTGTGCGGCGCCGCTTGCCGCTCCATGCTGGCCGTGGTGTCGTCTATCCGACCGGGTGGCTTTCTTATTTTTTGACTGCGGGGGCTCTAAAGCCTCCTCGTCAAATTCAGGCAGTAGCTTTCGCTTCGGATAGCTTTTTGTGCAGCGACTGCCGCCATGTTTGTCTGTGGTGTTGAGTACTTTGCTCCATCTGATTCTGAGTGCATCTTCCGTAGTTTTGAGCTTCCGCTTCTGCTTTTTCAGGCTACGCGCAGTGGTGACGAGCCTATTGTGGAGGTTCTTCTGTTCCATGAGCGTATTTGGCGTGAGGTCGTCTGGACTGTTGTTTTCGCCGGGGACGGGTTGTTCGGTTTGTTTATCCAAGTTGCCCTGTTCGGACGGTTGCTCGAAGGCATGTTCGTCGTCCGCCGGCTCATCCTGCTCTATGGCTGGGTCTGTATGGCTGCTGTCTCTATCGAGGCGGGTCTTGGAGCGGCGCTTACGTCGCCGCTGTGATTGCTTTTCGAGTGAACGATCCCTCGTTGCATCCTTGTATTCCTCGTCGTCGCTTCCTTTGGGTGTGTCAATCATGTATACATCGTGAGATGAGGTGGCAGTCCAGTGCCTTGTAGGTGTTGGTTCACGATCGTCTCCTACATCGTCGTCTATACCGTTGATGTCTTCGGAGTCGAATTCGAGCACGTCGTTTAAATTATTGACAGTGGCTACAAAATGGGTGGTGGGTGGGGATAGAATTTCTTCGTCGTCCACATCCCAATCCTGTCGGTCATAGTCCGGCCAGGACTCTCCTGACAAAGAGACAGACCTGAGTGAATTCAGGATGTCGCCGAAGGGCGAGTGCTGAAATATGCCTGCGGTGGTGAATTCCATAATTGGCGCCCAATCGGATTCGATCGGTAGGGGCGCGGAGGGCTCGGAGTCCGACACCTTGGAGTCACGGGCTTCGCAGAGGACAAGGCTGGTGTTCGGCTTGATCGCCGTAGAGATTGCAGCCCCCGAGGCGGTATCTAACCACCCATCCTTGATTGGTGTGGTCGGCTCCGAGCTAAGGGTCGGAGTGGACACAGGCGCGGCCTCCAGGGCGCTGTTCGACGGCAGAGCTAGGTCATGCCCATCGTGACAGTGCAGCACGCTCGACTGTGGCTCAGATCCGTCGAAGATCAAGTCTCCGCGGTCGTCCGCCGTATAGTTTAAACTTCCAAATCTGACCTGATGGCCAGGGGCGTAGCTTTCAATCTGCTCCAGATGGCCATGAGAATTGGCCCGCGGTGCAAAGCCGCCGAATACAAAGATCTGTCCAGGGATAAAAGCCTCACCCTGGACCGCATCGCTGCTGATGATCGGAGGAGCCATCGGGCCTAAAAGTGATGACACAGAGGAACTCTCAATGAAAGCACCAATGCCGGTGTCAAAACCGGCGGATCTCGGGTAGGGGCTCCCGGACTGTGCGTCTAGGCGGATGGTAACAGGAGACGAGGGACACGATCTTTTTACCCAGGTTCGGGCCCTCTCGATGGAGGTAAAACCCTAGTCCTGCTTGATTAATATTGATGATATGGCTAGTACAAGAGTAGATCTACCACGAGATCAAGGAGGCTAAACCCTAGAAGCTAGCCTATGGTATGATTGTTGTTCTTGTTGTGTCCTACGGACTAAAACCCTCCGATTTATATAGACACCGGAGAGGGCTAGGGTTACGCAGAGTCGGTTATAATGGTAGGAGATCTACATATCCGTATCTCCAAGCTTGCTTTCCACGCCAAGGAAAGTCCCTTCCGGACACGGGACAAAGTCTTCAATCTTGTATCTTGATAGTCCAGGAGTCCGGCCGAAGGTATAGTCCGGCTATCCGAACACCCCCTAATCCAGGACTCCCTCAACGGCCATTCGCAAGGCCGCACTAGAGAGTCTCTTGGTGGTTCCTCGTCAGCACCACGCATAGCAATCCTAGGTCCTTGCTTCTTAGAAGAACCACCTTGAAACATCTTCCTAAGCATATTGCTTTTCTCTGACAAATTTCTGAAATATGTAGTAACTTCAAACAAAAGTGAACCAACTTCAATAAAACTGATAGCAACTACTCCTACAAGTGCCTAGAGCCTATATCAAGCATTAGAACTACTTGGAACCATATAAATTTGACATGCAAGCTCAAGAACATGGTCACCTATGTGTTAACACTCCAAAAATGTTGCTTTGGTTTTACCAAATTCTCTATTTGTTTTGAAAGGGGTTATTTAAATTTTTTCTAAAGGACTCCCCCTTTCAAAAACTTTTCTTTTATGACAAGTATTTTTGTTTGGATTCATCCCGAATCTTGATCTTTGGCCTTGAGGGTTTTTCATCTTATGTTGGCTCAACACAAATAACATTGGAAGGTTTTTGCAATACTTTTCATTTAAAAAGAATTCCATTAAAACTCTTGGATTTATTCTTCCTCTTTCAAAAAAAAATATCCTCTTGCCATGGCCTATGGAGAAAATTTTCTTCCAAAACTATCTACTCATTTTGAGTCAAGCCAAGCATCCTATTCCAGCAAGTCTCAACCTCTTTAAAATTTTATTTCTATTTATTTTGCCCTGAAAATCAATTTCTGTCATTTACTTTGACCTTGGTGGTTTACAAAGGAACTACCAATTTTCCTTTGAATCTTGATCCCAAATAAATTTCTCTGGATAGTCCTTAGCACCCTCAACCAAGATCCATCAAGATCCACTGGCCCACAGTTCAAAATTTTCCCTCTGCAAGTTTGGACCAGATTTGCCAATTTTGGTGAAATTCATACTTTTTCTTCTCCTAAAAATTTGAGATAATTCATGAAGCCTCCATAAACATCAAGAGACCACCTCACCAAAGATCAGCTCAAGGAAAATTTCCCACATGCCAAAATCATTTCATCGAACAGCTGGCGTGCATTGTTCCTGTTAAAATTCAGAGTTCAGTGTTGATTCAGACGACGGTGTCGTTTTCTTCAGAGCGTGGCGTCGATCTCGCCAGTGCCTGCGTTGGCACCTTGCACACTGCTTCTTCTTCTTATCCAGAGCGCCGCAAGGTCGTTTGGCCGTGCGCGAGCATCGATGGCGACGTGGCTCGCCAGCACCGGCGTCTTCCGTGGTGGCAGAGCCACCCGTGGCGGCCAACAGGGGCCAGCCCTGCCTTTCGGCGCCGTCCAGCACCGCCCAAGCCACCAGAGACCTCCGCGTGGCCGTCTCCCCCCCTGTGCACGCTGCAGCACGGTCGCCGTGGCCTGAGAGGCGCAGAGCGCGCTCTCTGCCGCCGACGTGCCCGTGAGTCGTTCCGTCAAGCGATTGGAGTAGCGCCCAAGTTTTGCCAAGTTCAGCTTCTAGATGGAACCAGTAGACCCGCACGTTGATGCCCAACCGCCTTAAAACCCCGTTTGGCCACTGCCCCGCCGTACTCACCACCGGAGTTATCCCGTTCACGTCAACCGCCTTAGATCTGCTATAAAGGGGCCCTCGAGCTCGCCTTCGACCCTGCACCACACCTCCACCTCACCAGAGCCACACCTAGCCACCAGGAGTACCTCGAGGAGGTCTTCTTCCTCGACTCCGGCCGCCCCGATCTGCTTCGGGCTCCGGTGCGATTCACTCTAGTCCCCCGCCTCCCAGACCGTGCCAGTCGCCCCCTACTACACCCAATACTCTAACCCGAGCCCCAATTTGAAGTTTGCAGCCCTCCCCGGCGAGATCGATCACCACCCGAACCACCGTCTGCCGGAGTAGAGGCCGCCGTCGACATGGTGCTCGCCAATGACCAACTCCACCACCCACAGACGCGGGAGAGCACCACGAGTCCGTAGGTACCCTCCTTTCCTCCTACCTCGCCGTGGATCGTCGCCGGCGACCACCGCGGCCTTCGGGCGCCGGCGCGCTCAGCTTTTCCTTTTCAAACATTTAAACCTGACGGGTGGGACCCCCTCGTCAGCCTCTCTTTCCTAATCGAACCGTTTTTCTGGAAAGCGCCTTTGGGCAAAGTATGTTTTCTCTTTTGGGATGGCATATTTATAACCGAAGCGTTTTCTGACTTTATAATCTAACCCCTGGAAACTTTCTGTTTCATTACAGAAAGGCCCCTAGACTAAAACCCTTATAACTTTTTAACAAAAGATGAGTTTGACTTGAATCTTTTACTGTCATCTTTATTTTTCTATCTAGTTTTTTGTCATATTTATTTGAAAAAAAATTTGGAACAATTTTTATACACATGCGGTATTTATGTTAGTTTACGATTTCTTTATACCGTAGATACCGGAGGAGGTGACGGGACCGCGAACTTCGCCGAGCTAGACTCCGACTACTCCGAACCAGGCAAGCATGTTTGAACCTTTGATATGATGAGTGTCTTTGCATGTTTGCTTGAGTAGTTAGTTCATGGCATGGTTATATGAGTATTTGCAAGTATGATACTGCATGCAAGGCAAGCTACACGTGAGCTTCGAAAGTTGATATATTCATAAGGTGGTGAGACAACCTGATCATGTGGTGGCATGATAGGTTGTAGCTGGTATTGTTGAAGCATGCCAGTCTTATGTCGACCGGTTAACTCCGGTGTTAACGTGGATCAAGCCATGTTTCCGTCCGTCCCCTTTCCGTACTACCACATGTCTTCTGCAAAGAATAAGGTTTAGTAAGTCGCAACCTCTTTCCATGTACACACCAAATAGAGGGGCCGGGATGAGGGTTCCATGGCCCTGAATTAAAGCCCGTCATCCGGTCAGGGGGCATGGGTGTTTCCGGTTGGGACCGAGAGGGGGGCACCCCTTAGAGCACGCGATATAAATTTGATCCCATGCTAATCGAGGTTGTGACCTCCCCGTCTTAAAGTTTTTCTTGAACGTTGCCTAGGGTGATTCCTGACAGCAGAATGTGGAATGGGTGTGTACTGGATTGATGTGTTCCTTCTGAAATACCATAAACGGAACTAGTCCTTTGTGACTACTGAAATCCTTGGCTGTGGTTAAAGAGTACAAACTCTGTAGAGTCAAACCATTCTAGTATCCAGGTCCATGACCAGGGACTTAGACATCATCTCAGTATCAGTGTCAGTCTTAGTGTCGATCTCAGTGTCAACCCCGGTGGCAGTCCCGGATAATAAGCTTGAGACTGAGAGTGGTAAACTCGTCTGAATGTTATTCTTGTGGACAGACTAACCAATTTTATTATGAGTTGAGTAATTCCTTGTGATCATTAAATTCATGAATTGCTTGAATTCAAATGATGAAATATAAGCCCTTTATGTGATGTTGCCCAGATGTCTGACTGTGGCATTCTTGTTATTTACTATCGATATAAGCCCTTTATGTGATGTCGCCCAGACGTCCGACTGTGGCACTCTTGTCATTTACTTTCGATATAAGCCCTTTATGTGATGTCGCTCAGACGTCCGACTGTGGCATCTTGATTATTTACTTTCATTATAAGCCCTTTTCGATATGTCGCGTAGACGTTCGACTGTGGCACGCACTGTTATTTACTATTCAATATAAGCCCTTTATGTGGTGTCGCCCCGACGCTCGACTGCGGCATGTTAAGTTTATTTTACCTTTCGAGGCGTCGCTTCAGACACCCGATCGGTCTTCAGTTATTTTATTGGGATTTCAGGAGGACTACCGCCTGACTTCCTTTTATTTATCGTGCCGTGCTAGTTTACTATCTGAATGCGCATTACTAATCTGCTCATGTGCATCATGTTTGCATTTGTTATATCTTATGTCCAAACTATCTTGCGAGTTCATTCAAAGTACTCACCTGGCTTGTTGATTTGGCCAGATGTTGACGAAGGCAATCTTATGGATGAAGAGTTCGATAGTGAGTCCGACGCCTAGAGGAGTCCCAGTCAGTCACGTGCGATCCTGGAGTTGGTCACTTGTATTATACCCGCTTCCACTACCCAAATAAAATCATCGAGCCTCACTCCAACGCTTGATGAGCTGTAAGATTTAGGAGTCATGTCACCCACCTCGCTGTGACATATCCACCACCACCTTATTACGAGTTAGTAGTTATGCCACCATACCATAGTGTCATATCCGCCTTTATGTATAATATCGGCGTGCTTGTAATAAATTGTTGAGCATCCTCAGCTCAACCTTGTATAATATTTAGTACTGCTGGATTTCTATATCAAGGATTTGTCTACCAGTAAGAAGGATTCTTCTGTACTGGTCAATACAAGGTTCGGCTTTTCAATAAATGTTTTATTGGAGAACCGGTCCCGACACTATGCAACACAAATTTGCAAAGAATAGATCACCAGAGCAAAAACTAATTGGACCAATGGAGGAGTCACATACCTCATGGCCAGGTGGCAGCGCCCCCCGCGGTAATTTTTGCACCCTAAATCCTCAGAAATTCCCCAAAAAATCATATTAAATTGGCATGTCATTCTGAGGACTTTTATTTTCAGGATATTTTTATATTGCACGGATAAACCAGGAAACTGACAGAAAAATACTATTTTTAGGTTATTTCAACTAAATTACAGAAAGTATAGAAAGGGTACAGAAGGTTGTGCTTCTAGTTTCATCCATCTCATGCTCATCAAAAGGAATCCACTAACAAGGTTGATCAAGTCTTGTTAACAAACCCATTCCGATAATCATGAAACCGGAGAAATTTCGAATTACACTAGGTTACCTCAACGGGGATATGCACATCCCCAATAATAAGTATATCATATTTCTTTTTGACAGTAGGAAGAGGAAATTCAAAACCTCCAAATATAATCGATGGAATTTTTCCAATAGAGTTGGTACTGTGGACTTGAGGTTGTTTCCTCAGAAAGTGTACCGTATGCTCATTACCATTAACATGAAAAGTGACATTGCCTTTGTTGCAATAAATAACAGCCCCTGCAGTATTAAGAAAAGGTCTTCCAAGAATAATAGACATAATATCATCCTCGGGAATATCAAGAATAACAAAGTCCGTTAAAATAGTAACGTTTGCAACCACAACAGGTACATCCTCACAAATACCGACAGGTATAGCAGTTGATTTATCAATCATTTGCAAAGATATTTCAGTAGGTGTCAACTTATTCAAGTTAAGTCTACGATATAAAGAGAGAGGCATAACACTAACACCGGCTCCAAGATCACATAAAGCAGTTTTAACATAATTTCGTTTAATGGAGCATGGAATAGTAGGTACTCCCGGATCTCCTAGTTTCTTTGGTATTCCACCCTTAAAAGTATAATTAGCAAGCATGGTGGAAATTTCAGCTTCCGGTATCTTTCTTTTATTAGTAACAATATCTTTTATGTACTTAGCATAAGGATTCATTTTGAGCATATCAGTCAATCGCATACGCAAAAAGATAGGTCTAATCATTTCAGCAAAGCGCTCAAAATCCTCATCATCCTTTTTCTTGGATGGTTTGGGAGGAAAAGGCATGGGTTTCTGAACCCAAGGTTCTCTTTCTTTACCATGCTTCCTAGCAACAAAGTATCTCTTATCATAGTGTTGATTCTTTGATTGTGGGTTATCAAGATCAATAGAAGGTTCAATTTCTACATCATTATCATTACTAGGTTGAGCATCATTATGAACATCATCATTAACATTTTCACTAGGTTCATGTTCATTACCAGATTGTGTTTCAGCATCAGACATAGATATATCATTTGGATTATCAGGTGGTTCAGCAATAGGTTCACTAGAAGTTTGCACAGTACTATCATTTTTCTTTTTCTTCTTCTTAGAAAAACTAGGTGCATCAATATTATTTCTTGAGAATCTTGCTCGATTCTCTTAGGGTGGCCTTTAGGATACAAAGGTTCCTGAGTCATTCTACCAGTTCTAGTAGCCACTCTAACAGCATAATCATTTTTCTTACTATTCATCTCATGGAGCAATTCTTTTTGAGCTTTAAGTACTTGTTCTACTTGAGTGGTAACCATAGAAGCATGTTTGCTAACAAGTTTAAGTTCACCTCTAATATTAGCCATATAATCACCCAAGTGTTTAATCATATCTGAATCGTAATTCAATTGTCTACCAAAATAAGCATTAAAATTTTCTTGTTTGACAATAAAGTTATCAAACTCTTCTAAGCATTGTCTAGCAGACTTATAGTGAGGAATATCACCTTCATCAAATCTACAGAGATAATTTACCTTTCCTACCTGTGTCAGGATATCGGGATCAGGAGGTTCTTCAATAAATAAGGGATTGAGATCATATGTTTCTTTAACAGGTGGTAAATTAAGACCATGTACTTCTTCTGTAGGAGGTAAATTCTTAACATCTTCCACTTTAATACCTTTTTCTTTCATAGATTTCTTTGCCTCTTGCATATCTTCGGGACTGAGAAATAGAACACCTCTCTTCTTTGGAGTTGGTTTAGGAATAGGATCTTTAATTGGAGCAGGAGCTGGCTCAGGAGGTGCCCAATTATTTTCATTTGTCAACATATTATTCAATATAATTTCAGCTTCATCCGGTGTTCTTTCCGTGAAAAGAGAAACAACACAACTATCTAGGTAATCTCTGGAAGCATTGGTTAGTCCATTATAAAAGATATCAAGTATTTCATGTTTCTTAAGCGTATGATCAGGCAAAGCATTAAGTAACTTGAGAAGCCTCCCCCTAGCTTGTGGGAGACTCTCTTCTTTAATTTGCACAAAGTTGTATATTTCCTTTAAAGCAACTTGTTTCTTATGAGCAGGGAAATATTTAGCAGAGAAGTAATAAATCATATCCTGGGGACTACACACACAACCAGGGTCAAGAGAATTAAACCATATCTTAGCATCACCCTTTAATGAGAACGGAAATATTTCGAGGATATAAAAGTAGCGAGATCTCTCATCATTAGTAAACAGGGTGGCTATATCATTTAATTTAGTAAGATGTGCCACAACAGTTTCAGATTCATAACCATGGAAAGGATCAGATTCAACCAAAGTAATTATATCAGGATCAACAGAGAATTCATAATCCTTATCAGGAACACAGATAGGTGAAGTAGCAAAAGCAGGGTCAGGTTTCATTTTATCTCTAAGTGTTTCTTTGTTCCATTTAGCTAATAACCTCTTGAGCTCATATCTATCCTTGCAAGCTAAAATAGCGGCAGAAGATTCCATATCAAAAACATAACCCTCAGGAATAACAGACATATCTTCATCATCACTTTCATCATTATAATCAGATTCAATAATTTCTTTCTCTCTAGCCCTAGCAATTTGTTCATCAAGAAATTCACTAAGGGGCACAGTAGTATCAGGCATAGAAGCAGTTTCATCATAAGTATCATGTATAGTAGAAGTGGCATCATCAATAACATGCGACATATCAGAACGAATAGCAGAAGCAGGTTTAGGTGTCGCAAGCTTACTCATAACGGAAGGTGAATCAAGTGCAAGGCTAGATGACAGTTCCTTACCTCCCCTCATAGTTGAGGGATAAATTGTTGTCTTAGCATCTTTCAAGTTCTTCATAGTGTCCAGCAGATATAAATCCCAAGTGACACAAAGAATAGAGCTATGCTCCCCGGCAACGGCGCCAAAAATTAGTCTTGATGACCCACAAGTATAGGGGATCGCAACAGCTTTCGAGGGCAGAGTATTCAACCCAAATTTATTGATTCAACACAAGGGGAGCCAAAGAATATTCTCAAGTATTAGCAGCTGAGTTGTTAATTCAACCAAACCTAGAAACTTAGTATCTACAGCAAAGTGTTTAGTAGCAATGTAATATTATAGTGGTGGTAACGGTAACAAAATTAAAGATAGCAAAAGTAATGTTTTTGGTGTTTTGCAGTGATTGTGACAGTAGCAGCAGGTGATGTTTACTACACAACCTTCTTCTTGTAGACGTTGTTGGGCCTCCAAGTGCAGAGGTTTGTAGGACAATAGCAAATTTCTCTCAAGTGGATGACCTAAGGTTTATCAATCCGTGGGAGGCGTAGGATGAAGATGGTCTCTCTCAAACAAACCTGCAACCAAATAGAAAAGAGTCTCTTGTGTCCCCAACACACCCAATACAATGGTAAATTGTATAGGTGCACTAGTTCGGTGAAGAGATGGTGATACAAGTGCAATATGGATGGTAGATATAGGTTTTTGTAAACTGAAAATATAAAAACATCAAGGTAGCGAGCGGTAAAAGTGAGCACACACGGTATTGCAATGATAGGAAACAAGGCCTAGGGTTCATAATTTCACTAGCGCAAGTTCTCTCAACAATAATAACATAATTGGATCATATAACTATCCCTCAACATGCAACAAAGAGTCACTCTAAAGACACTAATAGCGGAGAACAAACAAAGAGATTATGGTAGGGTACGAAACCACCTCAAAGTTATTCTTTCCAATCAGTCCGTTGGGCAATTGCTATAAGTGTCACAAACAGCCCTAGAGTTCGTACTAGAATAACACCTTAAGACACAAATCAACCAAAACCCTAATGTCACCTAGATACTCCAATGTCACCTCAAGTATCCGTGGGTATGATTATACGATATGCATCACACAATCTTAGATGCATCTATTCAACCAACACAAAGTACCTCAAAGAGTGCCCAAAGTTTCTATCGGAGAATCACGACGAAAACGTGTTCCAACCCCTATGCATAGGTTCATGGGCAGAACCCGCAAGTTGATCACCAAAACATACATCAAGTGAATCACGTGATATCCCATTGTCACCACAGATACGCACGGCAAGACATACATCAAGTGTTCTCAAGTCATTAAAGACTCAATCCGATAAGATTACTTCAAAGGGAATACTCAATCCATTACAAGAGAGTAGAGGGGAGAAGCAACATAAGATCCAACTATAATATCAAAGCTCGTGATACATCAAGATCGTGCCAAATCAAGAACATGAGAGAGAGAGAGATCAAACACATAGCTACTGGTACATACCCTCAGCCCCGAGGGTGAACTATTCCCTCCTCGTCATGGAGAGTGCCGGGATGATGAAGATGGCCACCGGTGAGGGTTCCCCCCCTCCGGCAGGGTGCCGGAATAGGGTCCCGATTGGTTTTTGGTGGCTACAGAGGCTTGCGGCGGCGGAAATCCCGATCTAATCTCTCTTCTGGAAGTTTTTCGATACGGAGGTATATATGGGTGCAGGGGGTACGTCCGTGGAGCTTCGGGGGTGGGCACATCCCCCACCCTCGTGGCTAGCTCCCTTAGCTCCTGACGTGGGGTCCAAGTCTATCTTGTAGCTTTCCTTCCAAAAATAACTTCTCCAGTTGATTTCATTACGTTTCGACTCCTTTTGATATTTCTTCTCTTCGAAACACTGAAATAGGCATAAAACAGCAAATCTGGGCTGGGCCTCCGGTTAATAGGTTAGTCCCAAAAATAATATAAAAGTGGATAATAAAGCCCAATATTGCCCAAAACAGTAGATAATATAGCATGGAGCAATAAAAAATTATAGATACGTTGGAGACGTATCGAGCATCCCCAAGCTTAATTCCTGCTCGTCCTTGAGTAGGTAAATGATAAAAAAAGATAATTTTTGATGTGGAGTGCTACTTGGCATAATTTCAATGTAAAACTTCTTAATTGTGGTATGAATATTAAAATCCATAAGATTCAAACAAAAGTTTATATTGACATAAAAATAATAACACTTCAAGGATACTAACAAAGCAATTATGTCTTCTCAAAATAACATGGCCAAAGAAAGTTATCCCTACAAAATCATATAGTCTGGCTATGCTCTATCTTCACCACACAAAGTATTTAAATCATGCACAACCCCGATGACAAGCCAAGCAATTGTTTCATACTTATGACATTCTCAAACTTTTTCAATCTTCACGCAATACATGAGCGTGAGCCATGGATATAGCACTATATGTGGAATAGAATGGTGGTTGTGGAGAAGACAAAAAAGGAGAAGATAGTCTCACATCAACTAGGCGTATCAACGGGCTATGGAGATGACCATCGATAGATATCAATGTGAGTGAGTAGGGATTGCCATGCAACGGATGCACTAGAGCTATAAGTGTATGAAAGCTCAACAAAAGAAACTAAGTGGGTGTGCATCCAACTTGCTTGCTCACGAATACCAAGGGCACTTGAGGAAGCCCATCTGTCGGTGGAAACGACACCTATGGGATCACAAGAATCCCTACTACGGTTGCGGGGAGCGGGGTTGAGAGAAGAGTGGATCAAACAGATAGCACACAGTTCGTTTATCCAGGTTCGGGCCGCGAGGATGCGTAAAACCCTACTCCTGCTTTGGTGGATGTATATTTGTGTTCTTGAACTAGCTATGGGGTGTGAGGAGCTCCAAAAAGCCGAATCCCTCTCCTGGTCGCCTCGGGCCTCCTTTTATAGGAAAAAGGGGTTGCCACAGTGGCACACAGGAGGTGGAAAGGGCACAGTGTTGCGAGGTTATCCCTCGCATTACATGACTTTAATGCGTCTGCTTACGTGTCCTCTTGCTTTATCGGGGACGGGGGTGAAGCTCATCCCGTCCGTTGCCGCTCCTCCTCGTGTTGACACGCGCCCTGGCCAGCGGTGCATGCGATGCCATGTAGGCAGGCAGGCAGCTGAGGTGGCGTGGTGGTGGAGTCTTTACAAAGATCTGCATGCCGCCACGCAGGTGCCTGCCTAGTTGGTTGGGTCGACAACTGCATGTGAACGGCGGTGGAGGCTTGGTTGGCGCGGGCCTGGCGGTGGCCCTGTAGATGCCCTCGGAAAGGGCCTTGCCGGGGCCCCGGCAAGGGTCTTGCCGTGGTGCCCGCTGTTGTCCCCGGCAAGGGGCTTGCCGGAGGTCTCGTGGTTTCCCTTGGCTGGGATCTCGCCAAGGGTCGTCGTCTTCTAGTACTCATCTTATCTTGAATGTTTCTTCACAATGATCTACATGCCACCACAGAGGTGTCTCCCGAGCCCTTGTCCCAACATAGTAGACCATGGTGGGGGCTGTGGACTCAAGGGTGACTCACTTCGTAGGCGTGGGGCGAGCTGCCACGGCAAGGGCCATGCCGGGGCTGCTAGGGCTGATCCTGGCAAGGATCTTGCCGGGGGGAGCCCGCTTCGCCCCTTTGCTCTTTGTGGTCTTGGCCTTGGCGTTGTTCCACCTACCTTGGGCTTCGTTCTTACCCTCGCTCACCTCCCTTGCCCTGATTGACGTGGTCGCGGGCGTGGCTCTGACTGCCCGTGCACAGTTATAGGGGTACAAAAAGTGTACCCCCCTTTTTGTACACCGACAGGAGCCCTCGGGCCTGCGCCGCACGTAAGCGCAAAGCGTTGTTGGGGTAGGCCCAGAACAGTGCGCGGGCAGGCGGGGCGGTTTTTACCGCGGTAAGATTTTTCACGCGCTGCGCCACCCACAACTCGCGCGCGGGGCGCGGCATGGAGAGGTGTGCATGACGTGGGTGGCATGTGTGAGGTTGGTTTCCACACGCATGCGTCACGTCGTAGTTAATGTGAAAGGAGGTGCCCCGTGTTTTCCCCATAAAAAAGGAGTAACCGCGGGCGCGCCGCTCACTTTCACCCCCTTCCTCGTGCCTTTTCCAATCTCAGAGCCGCCGTCCTCCCTTCCTTCCTTCCTAAGCTTCCGCCATCGCCTGCCGTCGCTGCATCCCCGCTGCTCCTTCCTTAGTCCTCTATCCTTCTCAGCCGTCATGGCGCCCAAATCCACCAAGGGCAAGGGGGTGACCAAGGATGCTGGGACTATGGAGCCGCCAGAGAGCGCGCTGTCGGGGCACCGTACACAGTCCGCCTTCTTCTTCCCCTCGATGGTTGACGTGCATGAACTCCGGGCCTCCTTCAGGCCCCTGTGGGGAGTGAAGATGGGGGGAGAAGGTTCGGGACATCCGGCCACGCGCGTCATCCCCGCCGCCTGTGCCGATCCTGCTCCAAATCGGTATCCCTTCTTCGTTGATTATCTTTCTTGCGGGTTGTGCCCTCCTTTTTCCGATTTCTTCTGTGATATTATGCACACCTTCGGCTTCCGTCTCTTGGATTTTGCTCTGAACGCGGTGGCGTGCATGGCTCTCTTTGCGCATCTTTGCGAGGGCTTTGCCGGGGTGCAACCCAATACGGCGCTTTTCCGCCATTATTTCTTCCCTCGGATCCAGCCGGGAGGTGCCGTCTCTGGTTGCGTCACCTGGATCCCAAGATCCAAGGGGGCGTACCCGGACGGCGCCATGAAGGAGAGGTGGGAGGAATGGCGCGACCGGTGGTGTTGGATTGAAGAGAAGGACCCGCAGACATTCTGCAAGGTTCGCCGGGCGCCGCCGATTCGCCGCAGCGATTGGAGTGATGTTAACACCGCTGACGTAAGGCTCACGGTCGTCACTACCAGGATCCTCCAGCTCACCCAGGCTGGACTCACCCTCGAAATGATTGGGGCGGACTTCATTCGCCGTCGGATCGCCCCGCTGCATAACAAGGGGAGGCCAGCCTGGCTCTTCACGAACCCGGCTAATATCATGCGACTCCGCCCCGGCCTCGACCACAATTTCACGGTGATGGCGCATGCCCACTTCTGCCAGCGGATATTTCAGCTTGACGTGGGTCGCGACGGCGAGGTCGTGCGGACCGGCAAGGTCACGAGGGCCGCCGCAAAGGCCGGCAAGGTCCTCAAGGGGCCGTTTTTGAAGCTGCCAGCGGGGGTGGTCCCGTTGTGCAATAATTCACGTCGGTCCAAGATCATTGCTATGATGCCGGACTGCAACGCATACGGCCCTGACCCGAGCTGGAATGAGCCGGGGGATGTCGAAGTGCAGAAATTCTTCGACAGCCTGCATGAGAGGCTTGTTGACGCCGACGCCGAGCAGTGGCTCATCATGGACACCACCCAGGCAGAGCTAGACTACATCGCCACCATGGCGAGGGAGGCGCAGCTTGCCAGGGAAGCCGACAGTGCTGGGGGTGTGGAGGACAAGGCTGCAATGGCTGCGGAGGAAGAGGAGCTCACTCAGTGGGCGGCAGCCATTGGGGAAGTCAGTAGTGCCGACACCGGGGCCCCGCTTGTCGAAGATGTGGCCGACGAGTCATCGGAGGACGAGGCTGAGGCGGCGGGCTCGACGCCAGCTAGGGGAAGAGGCCGAGTCCTGCGACGAGCTAGCTCCGGCGAGCCGGTCTGGCCCGGCAGGGCTGCGTGGCCTTAATTAACCCTGGAGGGGTCCGGGCGTCACACGAGGGCCTCGGCAGCGAAGAGGCTGACAAAGGCCGCGGAGAGGAAGAAGGCAACTGCCCCTTCCTCATCCAGGCATGCCGAAACCCCGCCTTCTTTTCCTCCTCCGGCAGATGTCGACTTGGATGTTGACGTGGGGGTCACTTTTGATCTCGGGCCTCTCAGCCCGAAGAGGAAAAGGAAAGCAGTGGAAGAGGAGGAGATGGATGATGAGTAAGTACTTTGTTTCTTACTGCCATCTCCATTCTCTTGAATTATGCCACGTATCTTGACCCATTTTTGCTTTGCAGGGACGCGGAGACGTTGGCCCAGAGGGCGAAGAGGGCCAAGGTCTCAGTGGGCGGCCAGCCCCCGGCCGGTGCTTCAAGGACACCACTGGTGGTGTTGAGCAGCCCCCGGCGCAGGCCCCAGCGTAAGTTCACCATCCTCTTCTCGTCGACATGTGCTAGGAGTTCGATATCTTGGTGCTGACCTTGTTGGGTTTGCAGGAGGGGAACGACAGGAGGAGGAGCCACAGAGGGCCACCCCCAACACACCACCCCCATCGACCACGCCGCCGCGAGGGGCATCCCCGGCATGGGCGCCAAGCTTCGAGCCCACGCTCATGGAGGAAGAGGGGAACTTGGGCGCTGGCGACTCTGCCCCGGCGCCAAACATTGGCAGGGAGGGGGCTTCTACTTCATAGCCAGGCACTGGTGAGTTGCCCGTTCTTCGTCTTTGTTCTTCCCTTGTTCTTTTTCTTGGCTTCATCACCTCCCTTATTACCCAGGTCCTCCTTTGGAAGATATGGAGGACGTGGATACTGTCATTGGGAACATTGCCGAGGAGGCCGCGGCGGAGGCCGACAGGATCGCCGCTGAGGAGGCCGCCAAGGACGCCGACAAGGTCGCCGCCGAAGAGGCCACCAAGGACGCCACTGGGGACGCTGCCACAGGGGCTGCTGGGGCGACCGGCGAGGCCTCTACTGAAGAGGCCAGCGGTGGGCCTGCCGGGGAGGCCGGCAAGGCCGCAACCGAGGAAGAGGTGGTCAATGATCAGCCTTCTTCCTCCACAACCTCGGGCTCTGGCAGATATTTGAAGGTGGGCAATGATCTCTTCGTCCATCTTCCAGGGGTGACAAGCTCCCGAGAGCCCGCCGAAGGGGAGGTCTTTGACGGCGAGGTGCTTGCCGCCACTGGGCTCGAGGTGGTTGACGGACCGAGTGCCAGCGGCGATGGTTCCCTAGAAGAGCAGCTCCTCCGTGCCATGGGGGCCAACTTCCGGAAACACCAAGCGCTCCACCGTGCCCGTCTGGACAAGGCCAAGTCCAGGATGGCGACGGTAGACAAGGCGGAGGTGGACTTTAAGGCGCGCGTCGCTGAGACGCAGGCCTGGTTCCGCCAGACTTGTGAGGAGCAGAAGGCCTTCCAGGAAGAGTTGGCCAAACGCGATGTGGAGCTCACCATGAAGCTGGCTGACATCAAGAAGGCCCAGGAGGCAGCGTCGAACGCGGCTGCCGCGACCGAGGCCGCCCGGACTCAGCACCAGGCCACCTTGGATTCTCAGGAGGAGGACCTTGCCGCGCGCGAGCAGAGGCTTGCCGCAACGCTTCGCGGCAAGGATGAGGAGCTCGAAGCCCTTGTCGTGCGGCGGACTCACGAGCTGGAGTAGAGGCACAAAGAGGCACTCGATGCCCAGGCTCTGGCCCACGACGACAAGGTGAAGGAGCTGGAGGTAGAGCGGGACAGGCTGAAGGAGCAGACCCTCAAGCTGTCCCAAGAGAAGAGCACGCTCAACGGCGCCCTGATTGAGGTGCAAGGAGTGGTCATCAGCAGGGCTGAGGAGCTCTCCGAAGCACAAAATTACGTCAGAGATGTCAAACTGAAGTTGGAGAATCTCGAGGAGATGCTGTCGGAGAGCAAGGGTCGGGAGGAGACCTTGACCAGGGGCCTGGAGGAGGAGAAGCAGCTGTGGGCGAACGAGGCCGCCGCCCACCAGGATTATGTGGCGGGTGAGAACCGTTGGATCAGCCGTCTGGAGGACGTCGCCGGCAGGGTCACCTCGCAGTTGGCCATCATGGGGATGCCGAACATGAGGTATGCCCCTGAGTGTAGCGGGACCGTCAACGCCAAGCTGACCCAGTTCTTCGAGGGCGTCCTTGGAGCCTTGGCTTATCTCCACTCCAACAGGGTGGCCACGTTGGCCGAGGAGGCCCGACGGCTTTGCTGGGGGGCCATGACCAAGGTCCTCACCAAGATGGCGTACTGGAATCCCGACCTTGACTTCGACTCCACGATGGATAGCTTGCCGGATGGCACTGACCTCACGGTGCTCAAGGAGCGCATCAAGCCCATCATCAGTGGTATCGACGAAATCAAGAGGGTGGAAGGCCAGCGCCGGGACTAGGCATCTCGTTCCTCATCGTCGCTGCAGGTTATGACCAAGACAGTTTTTATCTTTAGTTAGAACCACAGCAATGATGTGATGTAACATAACTTCTGTAGTACTCTTAATTTCGTGAGTGTTATTTCCCTGTTCAATTCCCCTTTGTATGTGCGCCCTACGCCGATTGGGCAGGTTCGCCGGCGCGGAAGCCCCAAGTGGCATTTTGGGGACGGATCCCCGTTGGCCTGCCGGGCGAGCCACCTTACCGTTCTGAACGCGGCCGCTCGAACTGTCGAGCTTGACTCGAGTCAGAATCGAGAGCGTTGTCGATCGCGGAAGGCTACCCTGCCGCTCTCGACGCAGCCGCTTGAGCTGTCAAGCGGACTCGAAACAGGGCAAGGGCATTGCCGATTGCGGGAGAGCCCCCTGGCGTGCAGGTTTTCCATACAAATGCATGACATCTCCGGGGAACATAACCCCATATAAAAATGATAGAAATGGTCAGGGTTCGGTGTGACTTAGCTTTCTGTTTGTAATTGCTCCGGCGTTGATCTTCTGGCCCTCTTCCTTCTTCAAGAGCCGTGATGATGAAGAAGCGCTGGACTAACCGCTAGAGCCGATTCTCACAACTGCAATCCCCTACCTGGCGCGCCAAAGATGTCGGTGGAAACGACACCTATGGGATCACAAGAATCCCTACTACGGTTGCGGGGTGCGGGGTTTAGAGAAGAGCGGATCAAACATATAGCACGCGGTTCGTTTATCCAGGTTCGAGCCACGAGGATGCGTAAAACCCTACTCCTGCTTCGGTGGATGTATATTTGTGTTCTTGAACTAGCTATGGGGCGCGAGGAGCTCCAAAAAGCCGAATCCCTCTCCTGGTTGCCTCGGGCCTCCTTTTATAGGAAAAAGGGGTTACCACAGTGGCACACAGGAGGTGGAAAGGGCACAGTGTTGCGAGGTTATCCCTCGCATTACCTGACAAGGCGCATTTAATGCGTCTGCTTAGGTGTCCTATTGCTTTATCGGGGACGGGGGTGAAGCCCGTCCCGTCAGTTGCCGCTCCTCCTCGTGTTGACGCGCGCCCTGGCCAGCGGTGCGTGCGATGCCATGTAGGCAGGCAGGCAGCTGAGGTGGCATGGTGGTGGAGTCTTTACGAAGATCTGCATGCCGCCACGCAGCTGCCTGCCCAGTTGGTTGGGTCGGCAGCTGCATGTGAACGGTGGTGGAGGCTTGGTCGGTGCGGGCCTAGCGGTGGCCCTGTAGATGCCTCGGCAAGGGCCTTGCCGGGGCCCTGGCAAGGGTCTTGCCGTGGTGCCCGCTGTTGTCCCCGGCAAGGTGCTTGCCGGGGGTCTCGTGGTTTCCCTTGGTTGTGATCTCGCCAAGGGTCGTCTTCTTCTAGTACTCATCTGATCTTGAATGTTTCTTCACAAAGATCTGCATGCCACCACAGAGGTGTCTCCGAAGCCCTTGTCCCAACATAGTAGACCATGGTGGGGGCTGTGGACTCAAGGGTGACTCGCTCCGTAGGCGTGGGGCGAGCTGCCGCGGCACGGGCCTTGCCGGGGCTGATACCGGCAAGGATCTTGCCGGGGGGAGCCCGCTTCGCCCCTTTGCTCTTTATGGTCTTGGTCTTGTCGTTGTTCCACCTACCTTGGGCTTCGATCTTACCCTGGCTCACCTCCCTTTCCCTGCTTGGCGTGGTCGCGGGCGTGGCTCTGACTGCCCGTGCACAGTTATAGGGGTACAAAAAGTGTACCCCCCTTTTTATACACCGACACCATCGTTTGAATATACGAGCCAAGTTCTATAATGAAAAATTCCCACTAGTATATGAAAGTGACAAAACAAGAGACTCTCTATCATAAAGATTATGGTGCTACTTTGAAGCACAAGTGTGGTAAAAGGATAGTAGCATTGCCCCTTCTCTCTTTTTCTCTCATTTTTTATTTGGGCCCTTTTTATGGCCTCTTTTTTCTCTTATTTTTTTATTTTTCATCCGCAGTCTCATCCCGACTTGTGGGGGAATCATAGTCTCCATCATCCTTTCCTCACTGGGACAATGCTCTAAAAATGATGATCATCACACTTTTATTTTTCTTACAACTCAACAATTACAACTCGATACTTAAAACAAAATATGACTCTATATGAATGCCTCCGGCGGTGTACCGAGATATGCAATGAATCAAGAGTGACATGTATGAAAGAATTATGAACGGTGGCTTTGCCACAAATACAATGTCAACTACATGATCATGCTAGGCAATATGGCAATGATGGAGCGTGTCATTATAAACGGAACGGTGGAAAGTTGCATGGCAATATATCTTGGAATGGCTATGGAAATGCCATGATAGGTAGGTATGGTGGCTGTTTTGAGGAAGGTATATGGTGGGTGTCTGATACCAGTGAAAAGTGAGCGGTATTAGAGAGGCTAGCAATGGTGGAAGGATGAGAAGTGCGTATAATCCATGGACTCAACATTAGTCATAAAGAACTCATATACTTATTGCAAAAATCTAGAAGTTATCAAAGCAAAGTATTACGCGCATGCTCCTAGGGGGATAGATTGGTAGGAAAAGACCATCGCTCGTCCCCGATCGCCACTCATAAGGAAGACAATCAATAAATAAATCATGCTCCGACTTCATCACATAACGGTTCACCATACGTGCATGCTACGGGAATGACAAACTTTAACACAAGTATTACTCAAATTCATAACTACTCAACTAGCATGACTCTAATATCACCATCTTCATATCTCAAAACAATTATCAAGCATCAAACTTTTCTTAGTATTCAACGCACTCAAAAGAAAGTTTTACAAATCTTGAATACCAAGCATATTAAGATTTTTAAGCAAATTACCATGCTATTTAAGACTCTCAAAATAATATAAGTGAAGCATGAGAGTTCATCTATTTCTTCAAAATATAACCACCGCCGTGCTCTAAAAATATATAAGTGAAGCACTAGAGCAACAACAAACTACTCTGAAAGATATAAGTGAAGATCAATGAGTAGTCGAATAATTATGCAACCATGTGAAGACTCTCTAACATTTAATAATTTCCGATCTTGGTATTTTATTCAAACGGCAAGAAAAGCTAAAGAAAATAAAATGGCGCTCCAAGCAAAACACATATCATGTGGTGAATAAAAATATAGCTCCAAGTAAAGTTACCGATGAACGAAGACGAAAGAGGGGATGCCATCCGGGGCATCCCCAAGCTTAGACGCTTGGTTATCCTTGAATATTACCTTGGGGTGCCTTGGACATCCCAAAGCTTAGGCACTTGCCACTCCTTATTCCATAGTCCATCGAATCTTTACCGAAAACTTGAAAACTTCACAACACAAAACTTAATAGAAAACTCGTGAGCTCCGTTAGCGAAAGGAAACAAAACACCACTTCAAGGTACTGTAATGAACTCGTTCTTTATTTATATTGGTGTTAAACCTACTGTATTCCAACTTCTCTATGGTTTATAAACTATTTTAATAGCCATAGAGTCATCAAAATAAGCAAACAACACACTGAAAACAGAATCTGTCAGAAACAGAACAATCTGTAGTAATCTTTAAATAACGCAAACTTATGGAACTCCAAAAATTCTAAAATAAACTGGTGGACCTGGGTAATTTGACTAGTAATCATATGCAAAAAGAATCAACTAAATCTCATTCTCCAGTAAAAAGTTTTAGCTAATCTCGTGAGTGCTAAAGTTTCTGTTTTTTACAGCATGATCATAAAGACTTCACCCAAGTCTTCCCAAAGGTTCTACTTGGCACAAACACTAATTAAAACATAAAACCTCATCTAAACAGAAGTTAGATGGATTATTTATTCCTAAACAGAAGCAAAAACAAAAAAAACTAAAATAAAATTGGGTTGCCTCCCAACAAGCGCTATCGTTTAACGCCCCTAGCTAGGCATGATGATTTCAATGATGCTCACATAAAAGATAAGAATTGAAACATAAAGAGAGCATCATGAAGAATATGACTATCACATTTAAGTCTAACCCACTTCCTATGCATAGGGATTTTGTGAGCAAACAACTTATGAGAACAAGAATCAACGTGCATAGGAAGGCAAAACAAGCATAACTTCAAAACTTTAAGCACATAGAGAGGAAACTTGATATTATTGCAATTCCTACAAGCATATATTCCTCCCTCATAATAATTTTCAGTAACATCATGAATGAATTCAAAAATATAACCAGAACCTAAAGCATTCTTTTCATGATCTACTTGCATAGAAAATTTATTACTCTCCACATAAGCAAATTTTTTCTCTTGAATAGTAGTGGGAGCAAACTCAACAAAATAACTATCATATGATTGAAAATGAAAATCAAGATGACAAGTTTCATGGTTATGATTATTATTTGTAACATACGTGTCATCATAATAATCATCATAGATAGGAGGCATGCTTTCATCATAGTAAATTTGCTCATGAAAGCTTGGGGGACAAAAAATATCATCTTCATCAAACATAGCTTCCCCAAGCTTGTGGCTTTGCATATCATTAGCATCACGAATATTCAAGGAATTCATACTAACAAGATTGCAATCATGCTCATCATATAAAATTTAGTGCCAAACATTTTAATGCATTCTTCTTCTAACACTTTGGCACAATTTTCTTTCCCATCATACTCAGGAAAGATATTAAAAAGATGAAGCGTATGAGACAAACTGTCAGGACCCCGATCCTAAGCCACATTGATCCAGCGTGTAACACATCATATCACTTTGCGGCCTCACGCACGGTACTCCCACGGGTGCCACCTTACCTGACCCGGGACCGTTTGCGCCTTTTGGCTCACGTATATGATAGTGTCGCTAGCATCCATATGACAGAGAACCCGGGCCGACATGGCTAGTCGTGAACCCAAAGCGGCGCTAGCCTATGAGGACAGGCATACATGAATCACATTGAACATGTCGGTCATCAACGTATTTATTCGGGCTGTAGCACTGGGCTAACAGGTCTCCGGTAACCCGGGCTGTAGCAGGCTAGGCAGGACTCCGAATAACAGCGCGTGACATTTCCCCGAAGGGACAGACATAGGAACGACGTGAAACACATGCCGGCCAGTCAAGTGTCCAAGCAGTAGTGCTGGGCTAGCAGGACTCCGGTGAACCGGGCTGTAGCGGACTACTATCGCTCAGAAGCACAAGACTTACATTTCCCCATATGAAAGGCTGCCAAGGATAAACAACTAGATAGTCGGATCCCACTCATACCAAGCATTTCAATCATACACACAATATGCCCGATATGAGTAAATACAACATGGCATCACAACAGTACTCTACGACTCAAGTACTTTATTTAGAAGGCTCCGAGGAGCCATACATATCATCCATACAGATAGGGGTCACATGACCCAACACTCAAGTCATACAAACATTCAAGCACATGCGGAAGCAAAGTAGTCTGAGTACAGACACTAGAAAGAAAGAAGGCTTGACAAAGCCTGTCTATCTACAACGACCCTTCACAAGTCTTGGATCACCACCTGGTGATAAGTCACTCGTCAACGTCGAGGTCTACATAGAACCCATCAGAGGGGTTTGTGCAGTCGTCTGAAAAACATGATTAAAGCAACATGAGTACGGAGGTACTCAGCAAGTCTTACAACAGGAACCTACTATACATGCACATTCTCAAGAAGGTAGTGGGGTTATTGCAGCAAGCCAGCTTTGACTCTTGGCTAAGCTATCCTACGATAGACACCATTTGTAAATCATTTGTCGCACACGAGTCCACTATCACCATCACAATACCCCACCGTGGATCCTCTCTCGCCATCCTACGAGAGGGCCATCCGCGGTACTCACACTTATCTTGAGATTTTTAGTAGTATCCATTTAACTTATCTATGAACTGTATAGGTGACCAAGTAGTCCTTTACCGCGGACGCGACTATTCGAATAGATTTATATCCTGCAGGGGTGTACTTCTTCACACACGCTCTCACCACTTATCGCCGTTTACACGACATGTACTCGGCAACCTTCAAGCGGAAGCCCAACGAGGGTGTCGGCCACGGCCTACCTAAACACTCAAGTCTCTAGTCCAGGTTTATCGCCTATTCGGGTTCCATCCGCAGGGAGTCCGGCCGAGGTTTCCACTAACAGCCCCGAACGATGTGAACAGGGTTCCCGAGACACCAAACGGGCGAGTCGGTACACCGTGCCACGTGCCTACCGCAACACAGCCCACCCCGATGGTCAGCACCGCGTGCGGCCCCCAGCATACTACAAACACCAGAAACTACTTTGCAACTCCTGGACAGAGGACAAGCGTGATCAAGAAGCCGAGAGAGTCAATTAAGGATCCCAATGTGTGGTAGTAACTGTATCATGGATCACAAACACAGAACTCAGTTCCTAAGGACGGCCTCAATGAAACAACCCACCATGTACTCCTACATGGCCTCTCATCAATTCCTTTACCAAATCGTGTTCAACACTTCACTCTTGTCACCGACACAACCTTTCACTCCAGTTCATCATCCCGATGAGCCAGACCTGACACAACTCTAAGCATAGCAAGCATAGCATGGTAGGAACACACACATATATTGGCTCAATCAACTCCTACACATGCTAGTGGGTTTCATCTAGTTACTGTGGCAATGACAGGTCATGCAAAGGAAGTGGGTTCAACTACCGTAACACACAGCAGTTTGAAACGCGTTGTCTTAATGCAGTAAACGAGAGCAGAAGCGAGAACATGGGTTTGTATCGGTATGATCAATGGGTTGCTTGCCTGATGGAGTGGTCGTGGGATACTGCCCTTCAGTTGGATACTCGGAGATATCCTCGGAGGCAGAACCTACCACGAAGAACACATCGGAACACAATCAATACATGACGATATGCAACAATATGATGCATGCTATGACATGGCAATATGGATGTGCCCTGACCTAGTGCAAGTTAAACCAGAAGGGAATGAACCCATTTGAACCAAAGATTCAAATGGTAGCTCATTTATGAAGATCATATTAGTGTATCAACTTGTAATGCCTAAACAGTGGGTTTAACTTGTTCTGACATGCATGAAACCAGTACCAATGGATAGGTTGGATTTTTCTGATAATTTTTCATATATAAAACTTTGCATTTGGAGTTATAGATAATTTTCTATGAATTTTTGAAGTTTGAACTAATTTCTGGAATTTCCTGTGCAAAAATAAATCCAGAAAATTAATTGTGGCGTCAGCATGAGGTCATGCTGACCTCAGCAGGTCAACAGACCCGGTCCAGGTCAAACCTGACGCGTGGGTCCCGCGTGTCAGGGTCATTAGCTTAAACAGATTAGATTATTTCTAATCCTGGATTAGTTAGCGGGCGGGGCCCACATGTCATAGACCCAAGGGGTCAAACTGGGCCCACCCGTGGTCAAAAAGGGGTTAGCGGGTCAACTCCGCCGGCGTTGAGCCGCCGGCGACGTCCAGACGCGGCGGAGGAAGTGCAGATTCGCGCTCCGGCGACCAAATCGACGGCGGAGCACGTCTACATGATGCGGGAGGTGAGCCGCATCGAGTGGTGGTGGTAGTTGGCCTCGGGGTCGCCGGAAATGAAGTCGGCGACGAGTTTGGCGGCGGCCAGGCTCGGGTGAGCTCGGACTCGTCGCTAGAGGGCAAGGCGAGGCGCGTGGAGTGCTTTGTGGGACTCCTGGAGATGCGGTAGGGCCAGTGGACAAGGTGGCGTGGCCGTTAGGTGGCCGGAGCCTCGTCGGCGACGAGCTCCGCGGCGGCGGGTGCGGTTGAACTACGTGCAATCGCTGTGGTGCACGAGAAGCAGAACGGAGGGGATGGGAAGCTAGCTAGGCTCACCGCGGTTGCGATGAAGCTGGCGGCGAGGTCGGGGACGAGCCGGAGCAAGCGGGGCGACGATGGCGATCTGGGCGGCCGAAGGTTGAAGACGAGCTCGAGGAGGCTGTTCGCAGGCTCCCGGCGAGGCGTGGCTTGGCGGAGCGCTCGGGGAGGAGGTGGCGGAGCTGCAGGACACAGTGGAGCAGCACGGGGGCGACGAGGGGCGTGGATTCACGGCGGCGTGGGCGCGGCAGCGTCGGCCATGGCGGTGAGGGAGCGAGGGAGAGAAGTAGGGGAGGAGTGGACGTGTCCACTGGGTCGGGGGCACGACGTGGAGGACGTCCAGCGCGTCGGGCGGCGAAGCGGCGAGCAGGTGGCGCCGTGGCGAGCTCGCGCTCGTCGGCGTCACCACCCTGCCTGCCTGGCGGGGACGAAGCAGCTGGCTGGCTCGGGCCAGCACAGTGCTGGGCCGCCAGGTGGGCCGGCTGGTGGGTTTGGCCAGGTAAGTTCTTTTCTGATTTTTGTTTCCTTTTCTATTTCTTTTATCACTTTGTAGACTTATTAACAATACTAGCACAACTCCAAAAATCACCAAACTTCTTCTGTACCTTGATTAGAATATTTCCAATCAGGAACATTTTAGTTTGGAGATATTTGAGCATTTGAAATGTTTTATAAATTTTAAATGCCCAAATTCAAATACTAATGCATTAATTCAATGACCTTCTGTTGACCTAGAAAAATATGCACCATTTTTGCCAGAGGTTTCAACCCAAGACAAAGAGGGTGAACTTTTTAGAAGGGCATTTCAGGTTCACTGAAAATATTTTTAGTAAACCCTAGTTGATTTCAGGAGGGGTGCTGGGGGTTCTGGCTTCCCCATTTCAAATTTCTGTCAAAAGAAAACATGATGCACACTCTAATGCATGATCTAGGTGGGATGTGACACAAACTCAATTTTTGGTAGTTTTCTTTTATAAACTAAAGTAGTGCTAAAACAAGAAACATAAAGATTTGATTGCAAGATCTAAAGCTATACCTTCAAGCACTAACCTCCCCGGCAACGGCGCCAGAAAAGATCTTGATGTCTACTACACAACCTTCTTCTTGTACACGTTGTTGGGCCTCCAAGTGCAGAGGTTTGTAGGACAGTAGCACATTTCCCTCAAGTGGATGACCTAAGGTTTATCAATCAGTGGGAGGCGTAGGATGAAGATGGTCTCTCTCAAACAACCCTGCAACCAAATAACAAAGAGTCTCTTGTGTCCCCAACAGACCCAATACAATGTTAAATTGTATAGGTGCACTAGTTCGGCGAAGAGATGGTGATACAAGTGCAATATGGATGGTAGATATAGCTTTTTGTAAACTGAAAATATAAAAACAGCAAGGTAGCGAGCGGTAAAAGTGAGCACAAACGGTATTGCAATGATAGGAAACAAGGCCTATGGTTCATACTTTCACTAGCGCAAGTTCTCTCAACGATAATAACATAATTGGATCATATAACTATCCCTCAACATGCAACAAAGAGTCACTCCAAAGACACTAATAGCGGAGAACAAAGAAAGAGATTATGGTAGGGTACGAAACCACCTCAAAGTTATTCTTTCCAATCAATCCGTTGGGGTATTCCTATAAGTGTCACAAACAGCCCTAGAGTTCGTACTAGAATAACACCTTAAGACACAAATCAACCAAAACCCTAATGTCACCTAGATACTCCAATGTCACCTCAAGTATCCGTGGGTATGATTATACGATATGCATCACACAATCTCAGATTCATCTATTCAACCAACACAAAGTACCTTAAAGAGTGCCCAAAGTTTCCACCGGAGAATCACGACGAAAACGTGTGCTAACCCCTATGCATAGGTTCATGGGAGGAACCCGCAAGTTGATCACCAAAACATACATCAAGTGAATCACGTGATATCCCATTGTCACCACAGATACGCACGACAAGACATACATCAAGTGTTCTCAAGTCATTAAAGACTCAATCCGATAAGATTACTTCAAAGGGAAAACTCAATCCATTACAAGAGAGTAGAGGGGGAGAAGCAACATAAGATCCAACTATAATAGCAAAGCTCACGATACATCAAGATCGTGCCAAATCAAGAACACGAGAGAGAGAGAGAGAGAGAGAGAGAGAGAGAGAGAGAGAGAGAGAGATCAAACACATAGCTACTGGTACATACCCTCAGCCCCGAGAGTGAACTACTCCCTCCTCGTCATGGAGAGTGCCGGGATGATGAAGATGGCCACCGGTGAGGGTTCCCCCCCCTGCGGCAGGGTGCCGGAATAGGGTCCCGATTAGTTTTTGGTGGCTACATAGGCTTGCGGAGGCGGAACTCCCGATCTAATCTCTGTTCTGGAAGTTTTTTGATATGTAGGTATATATGGGTGTAGTGGGTACGTCGGTGGAGCTTCAGGGGCCCCATGAGGCAGGGGGCGCACCCCCAGCCTCATGGCCAGCTCCCTTAGCTCCTGACGTGGGGTCGAAGTCTATCATGTAGCTTTCCTTCCAAAAATAACTTCTCCAGTTGATTTCGTTCTGTTTCGACTCCGTTTGATATTCCTTTTCTTCGAAACACTAAAATAGGCATAAAACAACAAATCTGGGTTGGGCCTCCAGTTAATAGGTTAGTCCCAAAAATAATATAAAAGTGGATAATAAAGCCCAATATTGCCCAAAACAGTAGATAATATAGCATGGAGAAATCAAAAATTATAGATACGTTGGGGACATATCAGCAGGAAAGTAAATAAGCGAGAACCATTATATGGAAAGCTCGTAGGCACCAGATTAGTAATGGATAATTATGCCGGATGCGGCTCATCATGTAACAGTCATAACATAGGGTGATAACATAGGGTGACACAGAACTAGCTCCAATTCATCAATGTAATGTAGGCATGTATTCCGAATATAGTCATACGTGCTTATGGAAAAGAAGTTGCATGACATCTTTTGTCCAACCCTCCCGTAGCAGCGAGGTCCTATTGGAAACTAAGGGATATTAAGGCCTCCTTTTAATAGAGAACCGGAACAAAGGATTAGCACATAGTAAATACATGAACTCCTCAAACTATGGTCATCACCGAGAAGTATCCCGATTATTGTCACTTCGGGGTTGTCGGATCATAACACATAATAGGTGACTATAGACTTGCAAGATAGGATCAAGAACTCACATATATTCATGAACACTTAATAGGTTTAGATCTGAAATCATGGCACTCGGGCCCTAGTGACAAGCATTAAGCATAGCTAAGTCATAGCAACATCAATCTCAGAACATAATGGATACTAGGGATCAAACCCTAACAAAACTAACTCGATTACATGATAAATCTCATCCAACCCATCACCGTCCAGCAGGCCTACGATGGAATTACTCACGCATGGTGGTGAGCATCATGAAATTGGTGATGGAGGATGTTTGATGATGATGACGACGACGAATCCCCCTCTCCGGAGCCCCAAACGAACTCCAGATCAGCCCCCCCGAGAGGTTTTAGGGCTTGGCGGCGGCTCCGTATCGTAAAACGCGATGCTTTCTTCTCTCTTACTTTTTTCTTCCAAAAGCCAATATATAGAGTTGGATTTGGCATCGGAAGGTTTCCAGGGGGCCCACGAGGTAGGGGGCACGCCCTAGGGGGGGCGCCCTAGGGGGGGCGCCCCCACCCTCGCGGACAGGGTGTGGGCCCCCTGGTCTTCATCTTTGGCGAGGATTTTTTATTATTTTTTATAAGGCATCCGTGGAGTTTCAGGTCATTCCGAGAACTTTTGTTTTCTGCACATAAAACAACATCATGGCAATTCTGCTGAAAACAGCGTCAGTCCGTGTTAGTTCCATTCAAATCATACAAGTTAGAGTCCAAAACAAGGGCAAAAGTGTTTGGAAAAGTAGATACGACGGAGATGTATCACTGCTTGAGGTCCATTATTTCCTTACGAAGCTTTCCTGTAACTGCTAAGGCTCCTTGCACCCAAGGGTGTTGCATAGCTGCGGGAGAACAAGTGACACTCCTCTTCATATTTCCATAAGAAAGAAATCTAACATTGGAAGGGATAACCGAGTTTGGAATAGCTGAGCTCTATAGTTCCCCCATCGTGAACCCAACTCGGAAGCGAGAAGTGACTTCTAGATCCTCCATGGCATCTACCCTCATCAAGTCAGCCTCCATCTCTTCCTCCGTTGCCGCCCCAAAGTGGTCAGCGTCGCTGTTTGCCCTTGGTTTCGATGCCGGATGAGACACCCAGCTCTCTCCGACTGACTCTTGAGAAGACATCTCGCTCTAATCTGCAGCAGCAACAGCTCGAAACAAAAACATAGTATATTTGCGTGATACAGGGGTCAAAACCTTCGGGAGAATATATAATGAATTTTTACCGACCAAAATACGTATTGTGCAAGAAAACGGAGTCCTGAAGGCACACGAGGTGCCCACGATGTAGGGGGCGCGCCCAGGGGGGTAGGGCGCGCCCTCCACCCTCCTGGAGCCCTCGTGTCCTTCCCGGACTGCTTCTTATTTTTCTATTTTTCTAAATATTCCAAAACGGAGAAATATTGCCTTAAAAATGTTTTGGAGTCGGTTTACTTACCGTACCACATACCTATTCCTTTTCGGAGTTTGAAACGTTCCGGAAAGTGTCCCTTATGTATTCCTCCGGGGTTATGATACGTCCATTTTGCATCACGCTTTTATATCGATATTTATTGCATTATGGACTATTATTTCACGTTATGTCATAATACCTATGGCTATTCTCTCTTATTTTACAAGGTTTACATAAGGAGGGAGAATGCCGGCAGCTAGAATTTTGGGCTGGAAAAGGAGCAAATATTAGAGACCTATTCTGCGCAACTCCAAAAGTCCTGAAACTCCACGGAATATCTTACAATAAATAATGAAAAATACCTGCCAAAGATGAAAGCCAGGGGGCCCACACCTTGTCCACGAGGGTGGGGGGCGCGCCCCCCCCAGGGCGCGCCCCCTACCTCGTGGGACCCCTGGTGGCTCTCCGATGCCCATCTTCTACTATATGAAGTCTTTCGTCAAGAAAAAACAAGAAGCAACCTTTCGGGACGAAACTCCGCCGCCACGAGGCGGAACCTTGGCGGAACCAATCTAGGGCTTCGGTAGAGCTGTGCTCCCGGGGACACTTCCCTCCGGGAGGGGGAAATCATCGCCATCGTCATCACCAACGCTCCTCTCATTGGGAGAGGGCAATCACCATCAACATCTTCACCAGCACCATTTCATCTCCAAACCCTAGTTCATCTCTTGTATCCAGTTCTTGTCTCCAAGCCCGGGATTGGTGCTAGTAGGTTGCTAGTAGGGTTGATTACTCCTTGTAGTTGATGCTAGTTGGTTTATTTGGTGGAAGATCATATGTTCAGATCCTTTATGCATATTAATACACCTCTGATTATGAACATGAATATGCTTTGTGAGTACTTACGTTTGTTCCTGAGGACAAGGGAGAAGTCTTGCTATTAGTAGTCATGTGAATTTGGTATTTGTTCGATATTTTGATGAGATGTATGTTGTCTAGCCTCTAGTGGTGTTATGTGAATGTCGACTACATAACACTTCACCATTATTTGGGCCAAGAGGAAGGCATTGGGAAGTAATAAGTAGATGATGGGTTGCTAGAGTGACAGAAGCTTAAACCCTAGTTTATGCGTTGCTTCGTAAGGGGCTGATTTGGATCCATATGTTTCATGCTATGGTTAGGTTTACCTTAACACTTTTGTTGTAGTTGCGGATGCTTGCAATAGAGGTTAATCATAAGTTGGATGCTTGTTCAAGTAAGAACAGCACCCAAGCACCGGTCCACCCACATATCAAATTATCAAAGTACCGAACACGAATCATATGAATGTGATGAAAACTAGCTTGGCGATATTCCCATGTGTCCTTGGGAGAGCTTTTCCTTATATAAGAGTGTGTACAGGCTTGTCCTTTGCTACAAAAAGGATTGGGCCATCTTGCTTCACTTTATTTACTTTTGTTACTTGTTGCTCGTCACAAATTATCCTATCACAAAACTATCTGTTACCACTTATTTCAGTACTTGCAGAGCATACCTTGCTGAAAACCGCTTATCATTTCCTTCTTCTCCTCGTTGGGTTCGACACTCTTACTTATCAAAAGGACTACGATAGATCCCCTATACTTGTGGGTCATCAAGACTCTTTTCTAGCGCCGTTGCCGGGGAGTGTAGCGCCTTTGGTAGGTGGAATTTGGTAAGGAAAAATTTATATGGGCTGAAATTTACTGTCACTTGTTACTATGGAAAGTAATCCTCCGAGGGGCTTGTTCGGGGTATCTTCACCCCGACCAGTAGAGCAAAGAGTTGCTCCTCAACCTATTGAACTTATTGAAAATGAAATTCCTTTTGAATTTCCTTCGGGTATGATAGAAAAACTGTTAGCTAATCCTTTTACAGGAGATGGATCAAAACATCCTGATGAACACCTAATATAGGTGGATGAAGTTTGTGGATTATTTAAGCTTGCAGGTATACCCGATGATGTTGCTAAGAAGAAGGTCTTCCCTTTATCTTTTAAGGGAGACGCATTGACATGGTATAGGCTATGTGATGATACGAGATCATGGAACTATAGAAGATTGAAATTGGAATTTCATCAAAAGTATTATCCTATGCATCTTGTTCATCGTGATCGCAATTATATATATAATTTTTGGCCTCATGAAGGAGAAAGCATCACTCATGCTTGGGGGAGGCTTAAATCAATGTTCTATTCATGCCCCAATCATGATCTCCCAAGAGTGACAATTATTCAAAACTTTTATGCTTGGCTTTCTCATAATAATCGCACCATGCTCGATACTTCTTGTGCTGGCTCTTTTATGACGAAGACTATTGAATTTAAATGGGATTTATTGGATATAATTAAACGCAACTCTGAAGATTGGGATCTCGACGAAGGTAAGGAGTCAGGTATGACACCTAAGTTTGATTGTTGTAAATCTTTTATGGACACCGATATTTTCCGTAAGTTTAGCACTAAATATGGACTTGACTCTGAGATAGTAGCTTCTTTCTGTGAATCTTTTGCTACTTATGTTGATCTCCCCAAGGAGAAGTGGTTTAAATATCATCCTCCCATAGAAGTAAAAGTAGCTGCACCTATTAAAGTTGAAGAAAAGACTGTCACTTATAATGATCCTATTGTTCCTGCTGCTTATGTTGAGAAAACACCTTTCCCTGTTAGAATAAAGGATCATGCTAAAGCTTCAACTGTGGTTCGTAAAAGCAATATTAGAACTTATACACCTCCTGAGCAAGTTAAAGTATAACCTAATATTGCTATTGTTAAAGATCTCTTGGTTGATAATATTGATGGGCATGTTATTCAGTTCTGCGGTGAAACTACTAGAATTGCTAAACCTTATGCTAAAGATAAACATAGACCTGTGGTAGGCGTGCCTGTTATTTCTATTAAAATAGGAGATCATTGTTATCATGGCTTATATGATATGGGTGCTAGTGCTAGTGTTATACCACATACTTTATACGAAGAAATTAAGCATGAAATTGCACCTGCTGAGTTAGAAGGAATTGATGTTACAATTAAACTTGCCAATAGAGATACTATATCAGCAATGGGAATTGTTAGAGATGTAGAAGTCTTGTGTGCGAAAACTAAATATCCTGCTGATTTTCTTGTTCTTGGTTCTCCACAAGATAGCTTTTGTCCCATTATATTTGGTAGACCCTTCTTGAATACTGTTAACACTACAAGAAAAGACACATCCGTGACATTTTGGGCTGAACGATTTTTTTTCTGTCATACATATGACACTTCTATGACGATAATTGTGAAAAAACCCGGTATCATCATAGATGTGGTGGGCTCCTACTTCTATGACAAAAATGGGCTTTTCGTCCTGGCGGGCCGGAGACGCAGCTGCATGACATTCTTTGGGCCGCCCATGACGGAAAAAACCGTGGTAGAAGCGAGGGGGAGGAAAATTTCGGGGAGTTCCCGGTTACGGTGGGAGGTCGGGGGCCGAGCGATGCGCGTTTCTCTCGTACACGTACGCGCGTGTGTGCGAGGCGTTGGCTCTAACTGAACCCGAGCGAGGCGTTGGGCTCTAACTGAACCCGAGCGATTGCACTGCAGGCTACGCGTTACTGAACCCAACCAATCGATCGATGGCTATTAACTGAACTCGACCGAGTGATTCCTTGGCTACTGCTGCTAACTGAAGCCGATCGATGGGATGAACAGTGAGCGTTGCGGGGGGGTTTGGATGAACAATGAGCGGTGGCGTTGCCTCTGGATGAACAGGACCCCGTGGTGTGGTGGAGGGCTGGATGAACAGTAGACGGTGGAGGGGTGCCCGTGGAGGGGTGGATGAACAGGACCCCGTGGTGTGGAGGGCAAGATGAACACTAGATGATGGAGGGGTGCCCGTGGAGGGGTGGTTGAACAGGACCCCGTGGTGTGGAGGGCTAGATGAACAGTAGATGGTGGAGGGGTGGTTGAACAGTAGTCGGTGGAGTAGCGCGCGGTGGAGGCTGGATGAACAGGAGCCCGTGAAGGCTGGAGGAGGTCGACGGTGGATGAACAGTAGCTCGTGGAGGCTGGAGGGGGTCGACGGTGGAGATGAACAGTATCTCGTGGAGTCCCATTTTGCGGTACGCCACAACCCTCCCGATGAGTAGGACCCCCGTTTCGACCGTAGCGCTCCAACACAAGTCCGTTTCCTCCGTTTTGCGGTACGCCACACCCTTCCCGGTCAACAGGACCCCCATTTCGACCGTAGGAGGTCCGTTTCCTCCGTTTTGCGGTACGCCACACCCCTCTCGATCAACATGACCCCCGTTTCGACCGTAGGAGGTCCGTTTCCTCCGTTTTGCGGTATGCCACACCCCTTCCGATAAACAGGACCCCCGTTTCGAGCGCAGGAGGTCCGTTTCCTCCGTTGTGCGGTACGCCAGGCCTTGTTTCCATCGCCTCTTCCGTCCAAGCCCTCCCGATGAACACGACCACGCATTCCGTTGCATCCCCATGAACACGACAACGATGCTGTTTCTCCGTTCTGACCCAGCCATGTACACGAGCCCTCGCCGTACGTATGCGCGAGTAGGCGTTTGAGACCCCGCCCGTATGTACACATACGTGGCCGTATTTTCTTTCTTGCACCCTAGCCGCTGTACGTACGTGTACATGCTACGTGCGCGCCTCTACTACGACATGTGCGTGCCTCTACTACGACACGTGCGTGCCTCTACATCAACCAGTATGTACGTACACGTTCGCGACCAGAATGACAACGCTACGTATGCTTCGACCAGGTGGGTCCCAACTGTCAGGCACTCCCTTGCCTGCGAAGATGTAGCTAGTGGGTCCCAGCAGTCAGGGGGAATTGTTTTTTTTGCCCGGACGCACTTCCTTGCGTGCGAAGATGAAGCTGGTGGGTCCCAGCAGTGGGGCGGGCCGGTGGGTCCCAGCAGTCACGGGGGCGAATCGTTTTTTTTTTTTTTTCTCGGACGCACTTCCTTGCGTGCGAAGATGTAGCTGGTGGGTCCCAGCAGTCAGGGGGCGAATCGTTTTTTTTGCCCGGACGCACTTCCTTGCGTGCGAAGGTGTAGCTGGTGGGTCCCAGCATTCAGGGGGGAAACGTTTTTTCGCGAAATGCGGTGGCCTGTCCGGTGGGTCCCTGCTGTCAGATGGAGGAATCATTATTTTCCATGTAATAAGGAGGCACTTCCTTGCTGCCGCTGTGGACCCAGCTGTTAGCCTCTCCATGTACAGTCCACGTCCGATGGAAGTCGTTCCTTGACCACGTTGACCACGCCGCGCCGAGAGCACCAGGGCGGTGGACGACAGCGAGGCCTAGGAAGGGGACGACGCGGAGCCGGTGAAGACGCGGCAGTGGATGCCCACGCGGAGAGTAGTATGAGGGTTCACTCGTTCGGCTGCGGTGTGAGGCTGCCGTCACCGCAGGGCCTGGCCAGCGGTGGGAATAGTAGGGGGCAGTGAGGCCTCCACGGCAGCACAGCCGGCCATGGGAGGCAGGAGCAGGCGGCACGACCGGCGCTGCTTTGGGCAGCTGGAGCAAGAAGACCAGAGGTTGAAGAAGCACTACGGCTATTGGATGGACATCGTACGGTCACTGCAGCTAGAATCGTTTATATTGACTAAGTTGACAAAGCCCTTGGTACGTCAACTTAGTAGGCCCACAGGTCAGCTTCCGAAACGGTGCGCCCGATATGTCAGGGGGAGGAATCATTTTTTGGGCGGGTGAAGCTAGAATATCTGAGATTGAAGAAGAAGCACGGCATCCGTTGGATGGACATCCAACGGCCACTGCTGCTAGAACCGTGTGTTGACTATAAGTTGACAAAGCCTTGCATACGCGTCAACTCTGTTTTTTTAGGGGATGCGTCAACTTAGTAGGGCCAGAAGTGTGTGGCAGAGAACTTACAGCCCATTTGAGATTTGTAAGAATGTGTAGCCCATTTTTTAATTCTAATGGAATTTACTACAACCCATTTACAGTTTGTTAAAAGTATAGCCCATTTCAACCAACCGTTCAAAACAGAATTCAATAAAATTTCGCACATTTTGATGGGATCCGAAATATTTTATCCCGAAATTTCTAGTCAGATTAAATAATTTATATTACGTAAAAATCCAACGAAACATTGCGCTGGCAACAATTAATGAAATTAAAATTTTCAATATCCAAAAATAATGTTTTATAAAGTAATCACGTGTTTGGTGCATTTTTTTATAGTTATTGTCCAGTTTTTATAATTACATCACATTTATTATTTCTTAAAGCACATTTTCTTGTTAAGCCTAATGCATCCCTCCTAGGAAAGATTTGTAGCCCAGCGGGGTGGAGAATAACAACTTGACCTTGACTGGGTGTTCCTAAAAAAAGTATAGCTGGGCTAGCCATTTTCAGCTTGAAAAGAATTAATATCTGGGCTGGATATCTGGCCTGGGCTAGACAGGCCACAGCCCGCCCAGTTAATACCTGCAGTGATGTTGTCGTTGTTGTTCAGAGGAGAAAAATTAATATCTGGGTTAAACATCGAAAAACTCTGCAGTGCTCACACCTCAAAAACACAAATACTGCTCGAGCTGCTTGGTCCCAGCTGTCGGCCGCTTCTTGTGCAATTCTCTCATTTATTGACTACTACATAGGTCGACAATGCTGTGTGACCGTGATGTCAGGAAACCAGAGGGAAGCAAAATAAATTAGTCCAGCGAGCGCTTCCACCTCTGCCTCGTTGTCTCCCGTGGAAACCCCTTTCCTCCCTTTTTTTTCTCGGGCAAGGACCAATGCATGCAGAACGTCCATGCGGTTATTAGGCAAGAAATAAAAGCGCTTTGCATGCTATGAATTACGATGGCCTGCATCAGTAGCTAATAAGGCATCCTCTTAACTGCTGTGATTAAATGTTGTGTTTAGAAGAGAGAAATATTCTTCTTTTCCACCAATCTGCTTGCACCTAGGTCGTGATGCACCTTCTAATACGACTTATTCATCTAGACGGAGGGAGTATAGTTATATATATATATATATATATATATATATATATATATAATAAGGAGGCACTTGCGCACGTGAGGCTATGGACTAGGTGGGTCCCCATTGTCATCCTCTCCAAGTAAAGTCATCTCCTCGCCCGCGCGCGCTTTCCGCCCGAAACAGTCAGCGCCGCCCGCCCCGCTTCCCGGTGTAGGCGATTGCTCGGCCTTTAAACAACACAAGTGTCGTCCGTCCGTCCATCTACTGCCCACATTAATGATACACGGTTGCCGAGGCGGCTACTCCGGCGCCACACGTCCGTCCCTCCGCCCGCCCACCATCGCTATATAAACTGCTGCGCCGTCCATAGCCGCAGTCATCCACATCAGTTCCCTTTCTCTTGTCCACACCACTACTGCCCACCAAGGCTTCCTCGCGCTCTAGCGCTCTTCGGGAAGGGCGGACGACGGATCAGAAGGAGATGACAGCCATTGCTGCCGACCGGCTGGCCGGCAGGCAGCCGGAGGACGACGATGTCCCAATGGAGAACATGGTAGTCGACAATCCGGCGCCAACCCCCTCCTGCGCGCCATCCTTGCCGGTGCATTGCACCATGACCATCGGCGAGGCCCGTGCCCAATATATGGACAGTGTGAGGCAGATGCGTCAGGAGCAGTTCCGGGAGGCGCAGGCCGACGCCGCATACAACCACCATCTCCTCCAGGAGCACCTGCAGGCAGAGGAGCAGATCGCCGTGGAGCGGGCGGAGCAGGAGGCGCTGCTCGACTCGTACCGCTCCGCCCGCAAGGGCCGCCTCGAGCGCTGGCGGTACCGCATGCGGGTGGCGGAGGTTGCGGCCGCCTACAAAGAGGCTAGCAAAGAGGGCGATGAAGCGGGTGAGGCGCTGTTTGGCGAGACCGAGGACGAGGCAGAGGACAATGTCGGCTCCGACGAGTCCCCGCTCCGCTAGCGTCGATGGGGCCCTGCTCCGCCGAGGCCCCGCGGCGCCAACAACGAGTTAGAGGACACCGCCGGCTCCGCCGAGGCCCCGCCCCGCAAACAACGAGGCAGAGGACATCGCCGGCTCAGCCGAGGCCCCACCCTGCCGGCAATGCGGGGGAGGATTTCCACGGCTCCACTGAGGCGCCGCCCGCCGGCAACAAGACAGAGGACATCGCCGGCTCCGCCGAGGCCCCGCCCCGCTGCCAACGAGGCCGCGCCACACAGAAAACGAGGAAGTGTAGAACACGGTAGTGTTGACACCTGATTTTGGCAAGATACAGATTGCAATGAAGATGGTCTCGAGTGAACGGGTTTTTAGCATGAAAAAATTCACTTCGCCGAGTGGAACAACTATGATGTTTCGGTTATATTCATTCAACCTTATCTTACGGACCGAAACTATACTCTGAGTGGCATAATTCAATGTTCCTAGTGGTTTTTGGCCAATCACGTCTTCAAGATGACCTCGGATGAAGGATAAATCTTAAGGAATTGTCTTCGTCTCGTCGAGGCAATCGATTTTGATATATAAATCATCTCAATCCGAGTTCATATGCCAAAGTTACAGTTAATACAGTCTAGACAGGCCAGAGACCAAAATATTACGCTTGACACCAGACACATGTTGATGAGTGTCTGATGCAATGTGTGAGCAATTTGACCCTCAATACGGCCTTGAATCGAAAAAACTTCAACATGGAAAAGTGTCTTCTCGTCGAGCCGATCGATTTTCATATATAATTTGTCTCAATCCGAGGTCGTATGCAACCTGGAGAGGCAAATCAAGATCAGACTGTGTTTTCAGTCGGGAAATCTGAGTGAAAAGTTTACCATCCGAGTGAAAACCTACCGATCGAGTAAAAGGTCGAGTGAAAACCTATCGGTCGAGTAAAAGATTGTCTTCCGAGTGAAAATATAGTAATCCGAGTGAAATTATCATCCGAGTGAAGTTATTTTGAGTGAAAAGATTACCGTCGGAATGAAAACTTGACGTTCGAGTAAGATATTGCCTTCCGAGTGAAATATAGTCATCCGAGTGAAAGATTGTCTTCCGAGTGAAATTATAGTCATCCGAGTGAAAGATTGTCTTCCAAGTGTAATTATAGTCATCCGAGTGAAAGACTCTAACATCCGAGTGAAAAGGTCCAGTCGGACGAGAAACTCTAATATCCGAGTGGATGAGCTCGGATCCGAGTGAAACTGAAGATGTGCCCGAAAGGTAATCCAGATGACCTCGTCTGGAAAAGTGATCAACACCGAAGTTGTGCGCATCGTCAAAACGGTGAACTTTGTTTTTGGAGTCATTATCATCTGAGATAGTATAAGGCCTGTAAGTTCACTACGAGACTCGGACAATCCAATCCGTTACATGACCGAGTCCGACTGGATATTAAAGATGGCTTCGTAGAATATTCAAGATGGTCTTATTTGGAAAAGTGTTCAACATAAGAATTGTTCGTCTCGTCGAGGCGCACAAGTTCGATATTTGGGCCGTCTTGATCGGAGGTCATATGCAAGCTCGGCGGCCCGCGCCAGGAGGAAGACAGAAGTTGGGCCAGATTCAGACTGAATCCGAGTTGGAATAGAACTAGGACTCTAGGACGTGAATTGATGTAATTTTTTGTAAGGAAAGCATAGATAAATCCTATGCTTGTACGGGAAGTCCAGCCGCCTCTTATACATGGTGGGGGTGATGGCCGATTGAACAACACCAATCGAACCAATCAATATATTACACTTTTGTGTTCATCTATATTTATTCCCTACCCTTGTATCTTTCCTTCTCGTTCTTCGTTCGTTCTTCACGTTGGAGGGCAGCGATCCATGAGGTTCTAGGGGCGAGCGAATCGACCTAGGGCAGCCCATAGCCGCCGCACTCCCTGACGGGGTCCCTCCCGGGAGTGTGGGGTTTCGGGTCTTCAAAAGCGCCCGTCGACTGTCTTGCGTATCGCGCTGTCGGTCGGGTCTCCTTCGACGTGATCTGTGGTGCATCACCCCCGACGTCGAAGGTACACATGATGTGTTCGTGTGCGAACACATTTTTTGGCGACTCCACTGGGGACGAAGCTTTGAACAGTCTCCAGCCTGTTCTTGCTACGAGGAGAGTGTCATCAAGTGGCTGCAATCTACAACGGTAACATGTATCATCTATCTCCTTGCGTAGATGCAAATAGCCATTATGTTGATGTTGCTAGATCTTTCAACGGACATGTGATGTCGGCCAACCCTAATGAGCAAAGGCCGACTAGCTATTCCGTTGGAGAAACTTGGAATTTACAGAATCGTGACATGCAACTTATGAATCTGAACTTTCGTGCATCGGCAACATCTTTCAATATGTCGGTGAACAACACGATTTGTTCGAGTGATCAATATAGGACACCTCATGTACATGAGGGCATCTCAAAGTTTTATCCATCGGCAGCCGACTCGCAATATGCGGGTTCATCCCCAAACATGCCGATGAATGGGGGAATCAGCCATGCTTCTATTAGCTATTTGGTCGGTTATCCTCAAACATCATATACTACACCTCGTGAGATTAATTGTTCAGTGGCGTATGAAACTAAAAATATTCATGACTCGGCTCACCTTCATGGTCATGGCCGAGTGAATGGAGATTCTATAGGAGCATATGTGCCTAATATTGCAGGAGATGAGGTGGCTCTGGCTGCATTAAAAAAATTAGCCCAAAATAAGAAGATTAGTGCTATTTGCCTTCAGCAACACGACAAGGGATTGGTTCCTGATTATGAGGCAATAAGAGCTAGGGTTTTGAAAGAAGACGAAGTGTTGCTGATTGATCAAATTGTCGAGAGAAAATATTCAACAACAATGCACATGCCTTCACCTATCATTGCAGCATGTTATACACCCCCTATACAATCGCAAAATTCAGGCAACATCAATTCATTGCCGAAAGATCCTAAAAGTATTGGGGGGCAAGCCGATCCAAGCAGGGCTGAATTTAAAGAAAAGTATGTGGCCCAAGTGGACAAGATCAAGCCAGAGCTCACAGGGAATAGTGTTAACGAATTTACTACACCTACCCTTGAGGAATTACCAACAGAATATCGACAGGCTTATGAATCACTCAAGAAGAAGCGTGATGAGGAAGATTTGGAAGAATACATCAAGTCCCTTCCTCCATGCAGCAACTATGTTGGCCCTTCTGCGATGTTGAAGCTAGATAAAAAAGAAGGTTTGCAAGCAAATAAGGAAGAAAGGGTTCACTCAGTTAATACAGTTGATTCAGTTGAAACCAAGTCAAATATAACCAAGTCATTTACAGCCGAGTTGAACGATTCCTTTAAAGCAAAGACAATGGTGGATTCAGTTGAAACCGGATTGAGCACTAAGATGGTTACGACCGAGTGCATAGAGTCCATACCGAGTGCATCATACCAGCCGAGTGCATCGAGCCATCCGAGTGCATCACTGGCTAATATCGAGGGCATCATGCTAGTTATCGTTGAGTGTACCAAAATAAAAGATGCAAGATTCGCTGAGCAAAGGAACGACAAACACAACAAATTGGTTGTGCTCGATTTTTCTGGATGTAAGGGAGCTTACATGCTACCCTATGAGTTTCGTGCTAAAGATATCGATGAACATCAAGACCAAGAAAATGCGGCCGAGCAAAGTTCAACTGACAAAGAGCGTTCGAGTGAAATCCACTCGGGCAATCCGACTGAAATATACTCGGGCAATTCGAGTGAAATATACTCGGGCAATCCGAGTGATAAGGCACGAGATCCAGAAGAAGAGGAAGAGGTGTTGGAGAATTATTCAAAAGTGGAGCAAGGTACTGTTCTAGTGGTGCAACCATCTTCTCCTTCCAAAATCTTCACAAAGGTACACCTAACCAATAATTTACTCAATTTTCGATTCGGTCAAAGTCATATTGTTAATGCACCCGTTGGTAAGATTTTAATTAAGTTTGAAAGACCAATCGAGATGAGTAATCTGTTTGTTTCGAATTATCTTGTCACTAATCATGTTGATCGACACATGTCATCATTCATAGAGGCTAATAGTGACAGCTTATCGCAACCAAAGTTGTTCCCGTCATGTCGACTGAACTTTATATTCATATGGACAACTTTGTTTGTTTCATGCCTGGCTAACATTTGGTCTCAGATGAGACGTATATTCTGTAATTATTTTGATTGCAGGAATATAAAGCCAGGTTTAAAGTTCTCCAGGATAGCCGATTCAAGTGCATCGGGAAAGGAGGACAAAAATCAATGCATAGCCGAGTCGGATGATGTTAAACTGACACCGCTCAGTTGTTTTGTGTCGAATCCGATATCACAATATCGGTTAATGGACCAGGAGTGTACGTCCAGTGCAATAATAGTTGATCACATCATCGGTGCATCGCTGACTAATCCTATTATTATAATTGATCATGATGTCGAGCCATCAAGACAAGAGCGAATGCAATGTTCATTCGAGCAAAATGCCAAAGATTACAACACGATCCATCAAGTCGAGCAATTGGACAAGATAGGACGATTGGAGTTTGTTGAGGCACGATCATTTGGCCAGTCGGATCAGATTGGTTTTGACGGCAATCAAATGTTGACTCGGCTATCTCCAGCCGATTCATCTAAAGGTGGACAAGTACACACCAATGATGACAGAATCAAGTCTTCGAGCAAGGATATTGTTAAAAAGTGCATCAAGAACAATCTTGAAGATGGAAATTCCATCAAAGCTACAATAACGACATCTAGCATTGGGGGGCAACGAGAAAATTCAAAGACTGATGCACGCACAACTAAAGAAAGCAGACGCAATGGTAAGCACAAAAGTAAAAAGCCGAAAGTTACTTTCACGCAGTTATTAGAACAATATCAGAAGATAAGTGAGGCAAAGATTGCTTGTCGGCCGAGTGAAACAAAAGCATCGAAGTCACCCCCAAGTCATAAATTTGAAGATTGGGATTGGCAAAGGAAGAAGTTGAGCAAACACACTCCATATCCTCCTTTTGGGCCGCCAATGCCAATGTCATGGATGCCTCCCTATGCTCATGTAAATCCATATCCATCATGGGCAGGTATGATACAAGGGCAAATTATCCATCTTATTTTAGATCATCTTGCCAACATTATGCAGCTCCAAAAAGATCAACATTTGATGAACAATCACACATCAAAGACCGTTTCAATCATAAGGAATCGGTCCGGAGCTCAAGGAACAAGAAAGAGGTGGTCAAGCAAGTGTACCAGGTCAAGAAAGATGGTCGTAAGTGTGCTACTTCAGATTTGTTCTCATATAACAAAGAGGCAGTTAATGTATTGACATTGGCTACAAAAGGCAATGAGGCAAGTCAATCAAGTGCCAAATCTGAAGGGAAGAAGTTGAGAGTACACATGGCCAAAAAAGTGTTGGCATTGGTTGAAACAGAATCACAACCGAGGTGCCCACTCGGCTTAGCACATTGGCAAGAGAAGGACTTACAAAGACTTAGTGCACATGAGTTGAGAAAGAAGAACATGGCATGGGTTCCCAAGAGGAGCAGTCAAAATAGAAATGATGTCTGACCTTCTATTGCAACAAGTGTTAAAAAAGTGAAGAAAGAAAAGGATGGCCGCAAGAGTGCTATTTCAGATCCAACTCCAAATGACAAAAAGTCAGCCGAGCCTATGTTGGTTGCTAAGGACAAGAAAGTGAAGCAAGTAAATTTCAAGGATCCAATAGTCAAGTTTGGACAGGCCAAGCCAAAGATGCCCAAAGTCAGGAAGAATTTGTCAGTGAATAAACCAAAGTCCCAGTCGGGACACCCACTCGGCTTACCATATTCGCAACAGAAGAAGCTAAAACGGCTTAGGGCCAAAGAGATGGAGAAGAGGAACATGGCCTGGGTTCCTAAGGGAAATCCTCGGGTCAAGAGCGGCATCACATCTCCTGTTGCGAAGCCAGCAGAAATAAGGGAGTACAAGTGTAAAGCCCGTAGGCGAGGACGAGAATTTTCATATAGGAGATTCCAGGAGGCGTCTCATCCATATTCTTCAATCGTACCATCAAAATCAACGCTATGGAATTTACCCTCAGCCGAAACATCTAACTTATTTCGGCTATTCACACTTTGGTGGACGGACTCCTGAGCACTTTTGAGATAAGAACGCATGGCCGATATTTGCATATCGCCCTCATAATTCATTGTGTTGGCAAAACCCGGCATCTGGCTAACGGTGTTCACCATGGTTGATTTCCTACTCCTATAGCCGATGCTCAGTGTTTGCCAATATTGGCGAGGCCGACTTAATTATTGAGTCGACCAACAATCAAGTGTCTAGTGCATAAAAGATCCATGACTCCAAATGTTATTTATTTGCAGGATCCAAGTCAGGAGACAGACGTTGTTCGGCGGAGGCTTGATGGTATACTTTGATAACGAGTTGAGTCGCCGAATAGTTGACAGTATTCCTTTGAGGTGCATGGTTATAATCGTTTGGCAAACGTCTTCGTTGGAGGGTTCTAATATTCCCAGGGAATGAGTGGACAAATGCTAGGTCCGAATTGACATAAGAAACTTACGTGGAAGCCTTTGTGACATCCAATTGTTGTTTTCAGACAACTATTATCCAAGAGGCTCTACCAAAGAAGCAACAAACATGAGCATATGGACGATAAAAAATTATCATACTCAACATGCACAGCTGATGGAGTGTTGACATCGTGCTTAAACATTACCCTAAGCAAAGTATTTTCTGGCACGCAAGCTCTGCCAGAAAACAGGGGGGCATGTGTTGACACCTGATATTGGCAAGATACAGATTGCAATGAAGATGGTCTCGAGTGAATGGGTTTTTAGCATGAAAAGATTCACATCGCCGAGTGGAACAACTTTGATGTTTCGGTTATATTCATTCGACCTTATCTTACGGACCGAAACTATACTCCGAGTGGCATAATTCAATGTTCCGAGTGGTTTTTGGCCAATCACGTCTTCAAGATGACCTCGGATGAAGGAGCACTCTTAAGGAATTGTCTTTGTCTCATCGAGGCAATCGATTTTGATATATAAATCATCTCAATCTGAGTTCATATGCAAAAGTTACAGTTAATACAGTCTAGACAGGCCAGAGACCAAAATATTACGCTTGACACCATACACATGTTGATGAGTGTCTGATGCAATGCGTGAGCAATTCGGTCCTCAATACGGCCTTTAATAGAAAAACCTTCAAAACGGAAAAGTTTCTTCTCGTCGAGCCGATCGATTTTCATACATAATTTGTCTCAATCCGAGGTCGTATGCAACCTGGAGAGGCAAATCAAGATCAGACTGTGTTTTCAGTCGGGAAATCCGAGTGAAAAGTTTACCATCCGAGTGAAAACCTATCGATCGAGTAAATGGTCGAGTGAAAACCTGTCGATTGAGTAAAAGATTGTCTTCCGAGTGAAAATATAGTAATCCGAGTGAAATTATCATCCGAGTGAAGTTATTCCGAGTGAAAAGATTACCGTCGGAATGAAAACTTGACGTTCGAGTAAGATATTGCCTTCCGAGTGAAATATAGTCATCCGAGTGAAAGATTGTCTTCCGAGTGAAATTATAGTCATCCGAGTGAAAGATTGTCTTCCGAGTGTAATTATAGTCATCCGAGTGAAAGACTCTAACATTCGAGTGAAAAGGTCCAGTCGGACGAGAAACTCTAATATCCGAGTGGATGAGCTCGGATCCGAGTGAAACTGGAGATGTGCCCGAAAGGTAATCCAGATGACCTCGGATGGAAAAGTGATCAACACCAAAGTTGTGCGCATCGTCAAACGGTGAACTTTGTTTTTGGAGTCATTATCATCTGAGATAGTATACGGCCGGTAAGTTCACTACGAGACTCGGACAATCCAATCCGTTTCATGACCGAGTCCGACTGGATATTAAAGATGGCTTCGTAGAATATTCAAGATGGTCTTATTTGGAAAAGTGTTCAACATAAGAATTGTTCGTCTCGTTGAGGCGCACAAGTTTGATATTTGGGTCGTCTTGATCGGAGGTCATATGCAAGCTCGGCGGCCCGCGCGAGGAGGAAGAAAGAAGTTGGGCCAGATTCAGACTGAATCCGAGTTGGAATAGAACTAGGATTCTAGGACGTGAATTGATGTAATTTTTTGTAAGGAAAGCCTAGATGAATCCTTTGCTTGTACGGGAAGTCCAGCCGCCTCTTATATATGTTGGGGGTGATGGCCGATTGAACAACACCAATCGAACCAATCAATATATTATACTTTTGTGTTCATCTATATTTATTCCCTACCCTTGTATCTTTCCTTCTCGTTCTTCGTTCGTTCTTCGCGTTGGAGGGCAGCGATCCACGAGGTTCTAGGGGCGAGCGAATCGACCTAGGGCAGCCCATAGCCGCCGCACTCCCTGACGGGGTCCCTTCTGGGAGTGCGGGGTTTCGGGTCTTCAAAAGCGCCCGTCGACTGTCTTGCGTATCGCGCTGTCGGTCGGGTCTCCTTCGACGTGAGCTGCGGTGCATCACCCCCAGCGTCGAAGGTACACGTGACGTGTTCGTGTGCGAACAGGTAGGTCGCCGCCGCTCGGATCCAAGTAAGGCCACCGCTGCTACCCTCCGGTTGAAGCCAAGCTAGGCGGGTTGGCCATTGACGGCCGGTTAGTTTCTTGGCGGCGACGTGGAGTCGGGGAGTTCTGCTGGAGAGCAATGCTGCTTCTACTTAACTGCTCGTGCAGTTGGCTGACTGACACGTGGGCCCAACAAGCCACATGTCAGTTACACAACTGCACCTGCAGTTAAGTCACTGAAGGTTCTGTTCGGCTTAGCGGGACACAGGTGGGTAGCTTCGGTTAATTAATTATACCTCCTTTGTCGCCTAGATTCCTCCTTCATGGATCTCATTGGAACTCTTGATGCGGAAGAAAAGGCGAGAGCAAAGGACACACTTGCTTGAGGAATTGAGGGAGAATCTAGTGCCAATATGGTACAGAAGAACTTCTAGCCCCACAAGTTCAAGAACAAGGGTAAGTTTGATGGTAAAGCAAAGTTTGATGGGAAGAACAAGGTTGTGCAACACACGAACTTCAAGAAGAAGAATGACAAGAATAAAGTTTTTTGTCATGTGGTGATCCTGATCATTGGGCTCCTAGTTGCCCTAATCGCTATGACAAGCTAGGCCGATTAATTAATTATACATCCAGCGCACCCCTTTATAGTTGAAATGTAATGAAATCCGGCATGTTTATATGAAATCCGACCGTGTATGAATGAATTTATTTTGATTAGTTCGAATTCCTGTATCACTGGCATTGGATGAACATGCAAAACAATACGTACTAGCATTATTCCCAGGGTGATCACCTCCTTTGCAGCAGTTTCACATGTACTCCCTCCGGTCCTTTCTAGTCTGCATACAAGTTTTGTCTGCAGTCAAAGTATCTCTACTTTGACCAATCTTATACAACAAAAGTATGCACTTACACAATGTGCGAAGTAAAAAGGAACAGAAGGAGTACAAAGAGTTTGAGCAGCTTTTTAGCGTTTCTGTACATTGCAATCAAACACACATGCCTGACAATCCATAGAGAACATTCAAAACAATTGATGATTATGCATCTCAGCGACTCACATGTCAGAGGCAATATTTACTTCACAACTAAAGAATAAAGAAAAAATTGATCGACGCTGCTGATAGCAAAGGGCGTCCCATTCGAAAATATGAAACGCATGTCTTGCTAAAATCAATGAGCAAAATTTGACAAGGTTGTCCCATTCCAAAGTATCAAATGCCTGGGATTGTGGAATGGGCAGGGTTTGCCATCAGTTCGGACATTGACATGGCACCTCGTGCTAAATAAACCAGCTGTTCTTTTTGTGCAGTTCCACCAAAATCAACCAAATTCGCGCGTAGCTTGTATGATTTCGCCCTTATATGTTGCAATGCCTTGAACTTATCGGCACCTCCTTTCTTGTGGTGGAAATGAATGATTCGATGTATTCATGAACATTTTGTGCAGTTCCCATTGAAATCAAGGTGAGCACCCCTATTTGCACAAATACAAAAAAGTGATTAGTATAGAGCAAATTGTACTATGAATTGACAGTTTCAACAGGCACATACATGGTCCATGTAGAGCACACTTTTAGAAAAATGGAACTCACCAGAAAGAATCCTAGAACAACAGCAAAAAAATGGAGATTTTGTCAGTACTTCTGAGCTGAAGTTAGTTTGATCTTGTGGGGAGTAATGTAACCATCCTTCAACTGCTCCTTCTGATGATAAGATAGACAGGGCTTCTTCATCCTGGCATAACCGGAACTAGTCACTTCACGTACTCCATATTCTTCTTCAGAGGAAGATGATCCTGTTGTGCAACGACAAGAGGACTACTAAATGCTAGCATCACTGTTTGCTCGAAAAAAAGGAAAAGAAATATTTAAAACAGCACAGATGAAGCACTTCTCAAGGACAATACCACTTTTTCATGACAGTATCTAAACAGTAGCACAACACCAATAGAGATGACAAAGCTCAATCATATGGATGAAATCAGTGGGCGAGTACCAACCTTTGTCAGGAGGCTTATTGTGTAGAGCATATAGATGAAGCATCTACGGTGGTGGCCAAGCTTACTATATACTCCTCGATTAGTTTAATGTTCCCAACATCTTCTTATGCAGTTCCACTAAAATATATGGTATCTTCAAAGAAGATCCTTGTTTGCACAAGTAGAGATAATTACATATTACATTAAGAGTGGCATCAAATTAGTGGCAAAACAATTGCTCATTCCAGCCATAGCAATAAATTAAGATGCAAAACTATATCATTACTTGTGCCATCACAGTTCCAGTGCTTCATTACAGCACCGAGAGTTGATTTTTGTTTTTCTTCCCCTTATTCTTCCCCTTCATCACTTGGTTCAATAACAAACAAGATTCACCTTCAATGTAAGATTTGGCATGTCAATTAGGGAGCACAAGTATAGTACTAAACTTAATTTTCTGATGAAAGTGGCAAAATACAGGCCAGCGGTTGTGAAATATCCTTATCTTACCTCAATGGGATATTACGGTGCACATACAGATTGGAAGTCTTGTCTCCATTTGTGCAGTTCACTAAAATCAAGCAATATTGTCGTACAAGTAGCACAACATATGAATGCACACTGCAGAATCATGTGAAAGAAGGCTAGTACTGACCTCTCATGATGCGGAATTCAAACAACTCACAAGAAGAAGATCTGAACCAAATTCGCCTTAATGGATAGGAAGTAAGATCTCCTATTGTGCAGTTCCACTAAGATCAAGCAATCAAGCAACGTTGTCGGTGTGGTATTTTGGTTGAATTGCACAAAACACTCTTAAAACAAATGTGTTTTGTACAGTGCAACAAAACGTCACAATGGCAACGAGGTGAAGCAGATAACCCTGTTTACACAGAGGTGCAAAGGAAACAATTAGTGGTCAATAACGGTGGATGACACAGAAGCCAACAAAAAGAAGCATCTACCTTATCTAAATGGGAAAGAAAGCAGGACAGTAGCATTTCTCAAATGGTGGCATTGATTAATATTAACATAGAGATTATATTAACAATACAATTCGTTAAACATGTAATTTGCTTTTAACTGTGGCATTGCATCAATTTTGCAGCGGCATTATTAGAGGGTGTTTGTTTACAGGGACATTTTGGTGTAGGGACTAAAAAAATCCGTGTCAGTCCGTGTTGGTCCCAGTTTTGTTATCAGACGCCTTGTTGGAGTAATGGGCCACGGGTAGGCTAACCCAAGCCCCTGAACCTTTCAAGACATCGGGGCAGGCTGCGCCCCTCAAGACCCCAGGACGGAGAGCCGCCTTCTGGGAGTAGGCGGCAAGGCAACCGCCTACCCACTCACGGCCGAGTCCCAGCGACGACTTCAGGTCAAGCTGACTCCAATCCGGCGACTTCCAGAGAAGCCGGCCATGGGGAGTCGGCTCGCGACGCCAACAGGCCCCACGCCCTCGTAAAGAGGGACGGGGCGGGGGGTGGCCTCAGTAAGGTCCACCCCACCCCTTACCAAGGGCAGGCATGGCCACAGTGCGCCGTACCATCGGAGATCTCCGTCCGGCGCGGCACTGATGCCATGCCAGCCCTGACGTCAGCCCTAGAAGGGCGGAGCCCTGTACCCACGACTGCCTGCCGTTACGACCCAAGGACGACGGGGCCGACCAGCAGGCGGGAACAAAGAAGACGGCAAGAGCGCCCCGAAGTCGGACCCGTTGGGAGTCGGCCCCCGAGAGTCGGCCAGCCCCTCCCATGGGCCCCACACGCTGTTAACCAGACACGACGTGGAGTGGCAACAGTGATCGCCCCCCAGGCGGCGGGGCTGTTGCCACGATCCCATGACCTAGCTCGCGTCATTAGAAGCACGGCTACAGTAACCCGCAGCCAGCAAGACCCGCCCGCGGCGGACATGGCCTGTGGCCCCACATTGGGCTAGTCAGCAGGGCCCACCAGTCGGCGGGCCCCGGTGGTCGGCGGAGAAGACGGCGGCCAGAGAAACAGATGTGTAAGTGCATCTAGTGCCCCTTAGTTATGTTGGTGTATTGAAGACTTATAGGTTAAGTATCTAATGTGTTTATGAGTGTACACAGGTCTATAAATCTATGAGGAGTTTGATATTTATAGAGAAAGTCGACCCCTAAAAATGAAGTTCTTCGACTGAAGACTTTGATATTTTGAAGACTTTCTGAAGACTTTGAAAGTGAAGAAACTGGTGTGACTTTGAAGACTTTGTATTCATTCGAGGAACATGAAGCGTGAAGACTTTTGTTTCCATAGTTTCATTTTCTCTTTCTTGAGTCATAGGAAACACCGTACTGTTAAAGGGGGTCGAGGAAATACTAAGGAGAAAATTTCAATGTGATGCTCATCTCAAATCCTACACCTACCAATCCCTTCGAGTGAAGCCATTGGAAATCTCATACAGTTCAGTCAAATTCTTCAGTGACAGAGACGCAGTTCTTCTGGTCACTGAGGACTTTGCTCTGACTGAGGAGTTAGGAATTCGCCAGTGCGAATTGCCTACACAGTGAGGAACATGATAGCCCTGAGGAATTTGTACCTCAAATTTTCGACCGTTGCTATGCTGCGCACCAGCTGTCCTAAAATATCTTGTCCACCTAACGGTCATATCATTGAAGGGCATTTATGTCTTATCATGTCGGGCTGCTCCCTAGGCTATAAATAGCCGCCCCCTACAACCACTAGCTGGTTGGCTGCTCCGCGAGAACTTGACACTTGTCATTTGAGAGCAACCCATCCTCCAAGGATTTTGAGCGAAAATCATCAAGTGAGGAAAAACCAAACCCAAACCCAAAACACCTACAAACACAAAGTGATTGAGCATCACTGAAGAGATTGATCCTGTGTGGATCCGACGCTTGTTACCTTTGAAGACTGTGCTTCTTCCAGACGGTTAGGCGTCAAGGTCTAGAGCATCCAAGAGGAATTGTGGATCGCCGAGTGACCAAGTCTGTGAAGGTTTGGAAGTCACTTGAAGACTTACCACGAGTGATTGGGCGAGAACTGTGTGTCCTTAGCTCAAGGAGAATACAGTGAGGACTTGGTGTCCCGAGCTGCGTGCTCAGGACTGGGTGTCCGGGACTAGGTGTCCTCGAGTTTAAATACTCAGCCGCTCCAACCAGATGTACAACTGAGACAGCAGTTGGAACTGGTCTACCAAATCATTGTCTTCACCAAGCTTACTGGTTCTATTTCCTCAACACTTCCATTTCTTCATTACTGTGTTGTGTGTTTGTTCATATCTGTGTTTGAAGACTTTGACTGAAGACTTTCTCAATTTCCTCAGTTCAATTTCTTCAGTCTGTTTGTCTTCATCTTGTGTTATCCCGTGTTTACGCTTTCTATACTCTGTGTTTGTCTTTATTTCATCATGATGACTATGCTTGAATTCTGTTATGTTTTCATCTGAGTACTTATTCCACTGCTAGTAGTTCTTCGCTAAGGAATTTCCTCACGAGCAAATTCCTCAGTGAAGAATTTCATAAAAATCGCCTATTCACCCCCCCCCTCTAGTCGATATAACGCACTTTCAATTGGTGTCAGAGCAAGGTACTCCCTTGTTCTGTGTGATTTTGGTTTAACCGCCTGGAGTTTTAGTTATGTCGACCGCAGGTATGATCAAGGTCTCTGCTGGGTGTCCTACCTTTGATAGGACAGACTACCCCTACTGGAAGAACAAGATGCGCATGCATCTTGAGGCAATTGATAACGATCTCTTGTACGTTGTGGAAAATGGTGTTCCCTCCATCTCACTCTCACTGAACGCTACCGACGTGAAGAGATTCAAGCAACTCGACTCTCAAGCGAAGAATATCATATGTGGCCATCTGAGTAAAGGACAGTATGTAGAGTGAGTGCTTTGGAAACTGCTAAGCTTATCTGGGATAGGCTGTCCAAAGTTAATGAAGGAGTTTCAACTCAGCGTGACTCTCGAGTTGATGTTCTTCGCAATCTCTTCAACCGCTTCAAAAGACTCGACAATGAAAATGTTCAGCAAACCTTCGATCGCCTCACTGACATCTCAAATGAGATGCAAGCACTTGGTGCCACTGACATCACCGACCATGAGGTGGTGAAGAAATTGCTAAGATCGCTTGATTCCTCATTTGATACTCTGGCACTAATGATACAAGAGTGTGCTGATTACAAGTCACTTGACCCCGCTGATATCCTCGAGAGGCTAAACACTCATGAGTTCCAGCTTGCTGAGAAGAGAGATTTCTACGGTTCGAGCCATGGCAGATCACGTGCACTGAAGGCCAAGGTAGTATCTGAGTCCGAAGATGAAGACTCTGGTAGCAGCCTTGGTGATCCTGAAGAACTGAGTCATGATCTTGCACTGCTTGTGAAGAAATTCCAGAAGTTATCAAGACGTGGTCGCTTTGGAAAACCTTCAAGGAGCAATGATTCCTCATCTAGTGACTACAAGAAGATGCTTTGTCACAAGTGCAAGAAACCAGGACATTACATTCAAGATTGTCCTCAGTGGGAAAAGGAATCAAAGAAGAAGAAATACAAGGATTATAGTTCGGATGACGCGAAGAAAAAGAAGAAATCCTCAAAATCTTCATCATCAAAATCCTCGAAGTCTTCGTCTCACAAGAAGAGCAGCTCCAAGAAGGCTCGGGCATTCATTGGCAAGGAAATGGACTCAGAGGCTGAATCTGAAGAAAATGAGGAAGAGGAACAATCTGAAGACTCTGAGTCTGGTGTGGCGAGCCTAGCCCTTGCTACTGCGTTCGTCAGCAAGCTCGTCTTCACCTCTGAAGAAAATGATCTCACCAACAAGGCTGATGAAGGAAGTGATGACTACGCTCCCACCTATTGCTTCATGGCAAAAGGTGCCAAGGTACTCAAATACGCCTCATCTAAATCTAGTGAGGATGAATCTGATGAAAATCTTAAGCCTAGCTACTCTAAACTTGCTAAGATTGTTGTGCAACAACAAAAGGCTTTTGAAAAGGTTCAAAACATGCTAGACAAAAGTGATGATATGTTGGGTGAAGAATTGGATCGCACTAAGGCCTTAACTGAAAATCTTCAGAGACTTCAGACCAGGTTTGACAACCTTCAAAGTCATCATAACACTCTCTTATCTGATCATGAGAAGCTTTCTTATGAATACCTTCAAAAGAAGCAAGATCTTGAGAAGTTAAGAGTGAGTTATGAAGATCTTCAGAAGGAGCGCGATTCACTAGTTGCTCAACAAATCAGCGCTGCTCAGGAAGAATTTATTCCTCCATGTTTAAAATGCATTGAACGAGAATCTGCTAATTCCTCACCTAAATGTTCAAATGCTTCAAATGTTACAAATTCTTCACCTGCCTCTGCTTTCACTAATTCCTCATTTGAGGACATCGCTAGTATCACTAACGATGCAGGGCTGAAGGAATTGTACATGACTAGCATGTACAAAAGCCTCAAAGGGCATCAGACTCTTTGTGATGTGCTTAAAAAGCAGATCCTCAACAGGAACCCAAGGAAAGAGGGTATTGCCTTTGAGAGGAAACTCAATGCTGATGGTACATATTGGAAGCCTGAGCAGTACCCCAAAACCTCATGGGTTGCTGCAAAGGGACCTCCAGTTGATCCATCTAATTTATCTGGCTATACATGTGAATCTTCTCATTCTTCTGATGAGTCATTTGACTCCAACTATAAACTGTTCAAAAATCAGAATGGTGAAGTATTTGCTAGATATGTTGGCACTAACTGCAGGAACGGTTCCCCTGTGAAGAAAATTTGGGTTCCCAAAAGGTGCCTTGAAAGTCTTCAGGTGAATGTCCTCATGACACCACCTGTGAAGAAAAGGAACCCCAGATCAAACTCTTCATATGGACCAAATTCTTCATATGGATCCAAGTCCTCATACGGACCAAATTCCTCAAGGGGATCAAATTCCTCACATGGATCAAAGTCCTCATATGAACGTCATCGTGCTAACAACTCTGTTTCGCAGGGAAGAGCCAAGGGCTATGAATATGAGCATTATTCTTCAAATCATTATGTTCATAAGTCCTCAAAGAATTTCTCTGCTTATGCATATGCTTACCCTAACCCCTCTTATGTGAAACGAAATGGTTTGGCTGCTTTGCCACCATTCTCATATGGAGGTCGCAGAGTGATGAACTCTTTGCCACCCCTTCAGATGTGGGTGGTGAAGAAAAAGAACTAATCTCTTCTGCAGGGTCAGGTCTCCAGACGTGCAATAACATTTGAAGAATTTGCTGGGGACCTGACAAATTGCCTGAAAGGACGCAGGCTAACCATGATGAAATGAACTGTCATTTCACACGTCCTCGCTCTGTTTTATCTGTCTACTACTTGATGAAATTGATCTAATGAATTGTTATATAATATTCTTCACTGCTGAAGTATGTGAGGTCGTAAGTTGCACTAATTCATCTGCAGGATGATCAACCCAAAGCCACTGAATGGGTACTTGATAGTGGATGTACAAATCACATGACCGGTGACAGGAATCTATTGATGGATGCTCCCTTATCAGCGTCACACATGAAGCATATCATCTTCGCTGATAAAAGCAAAAGTCAGGTATTGGGTCCAGGTAAAGTTGCTATCACAAAGGATCGACACATGGACAAAGTCATGCTTGTTGAGTCCTTAGGATACAATCTTATGTCTGTCTCAATGCTTTGTGATCTTGATATGGTTGTTGTCTTTGGCAAGTATCGTTGTGTTGTGATTATGGAAGCTGACAATTACAAAGTCTTCGAAGGCTTTAGGAGAGGAGACTTGTATATTGTTGATTTCTCTGCAGATTCACAACCAGCCGTGTGCCTACTTGCAAAAGCTTCAGAAGGATGGCTATGGCATCGACGACTTGGTCATGCAGGCATGAGGAATTTGCACATGCTTGCGAAGAAGAAGCATGTCATTAGCATTGAGAATGTCAAATTCCTCAAGGATCACTTGTGCGGTGCCTGTGAAGCTGGAAAGATGACAAAGGCCAAGCATCCAGCGAAGACTATCATGACCACTACTCGTCCATTTGAATTGCTTCACATGGATCTTTTCGGTCCTAATCATGATTCCTCTGTTTCAAATGAAGCATCTCAATATGGCTTTGCTATTGTTGATGATTACTCTCTGTACACATGGGTACATCTTGTCTCTTACACAACTGAAGTGCAGGAAATCTTCAAACGATTTTCCTTGAGGGCTTCAACCAGCTTTGGTGTGAAGATCAAGCACACCAGAAGTGAGAATGGCACTGAGTTCAAAAATTCGGGTCTCGATGACTATCTTGATGAACTTGGTATTACTCATGAGTTATCTGCTCCTTATACTCCTCAACAGAATGGCGTCGTGGAGCGCAAGAACAGGACTCTTGCTGAGATGGCTCGCACTATGCTCGATGAGTACAAAACCCCTCGTCGTTTCTGGGTTGATGCAATTGATACTGCGTGCACATCATCAACAGAGTATATCTTCACAAATTCTTCAAGAAGACTGCTTATGAACTCCTCACTGAAAAGAAACCAAATGTGAGTTATTTCAAAGTCTTCGGTGCTAAATGCTGGATTAGAGATCCTCATCACAACTCTAAATTTGCACCGAAAGCACATGAAGGTTTCATGCTTGGTTACGGAAAGGACTCGCACACCTACAGAGTCTTCAACAATGTTCTTCACAAGATTGTTGAAACAGTAGATGTGCGGTTCGATGAAACTAATGGCTCGCAAAGAGAGCACCTACCTTCTGTGTTAGATGAACCTGCACCTGAGGATTCTATCAAGCACAAGGCTACTGAAGATGTCATTCCTACTGAAGAATCTGCTGAAGAATTCATTCCAGAACGTGAAGAACGTCGAGCTGATGCACCTGAAGAAAATGCTGAGGAAATTGATGGTGAAGAAAATGCTGATCAAATTCCTCAATGACAACCAGCTCATCCTCGCGTTGCAAAAGAAGTGCAAGTGGAGAATATCATCGATGACATTAGAGCACCAGGTCCTGTCACACGCTCAAAAGCTTCACATCTATCTAACTTTTGTGGGCACTTTGCTTTTGTCTCTATCACAGAGCCCACTAAGGTAGATGAAGCATTTCTAGAGCCTGAGTGGATTCAGGCCATGCAAGAAGAATTACATCAGTTCAAGCTCAACAACGTATGGGAACTAGTCAATCGTCCCGATCCTCTCAAGCATAACATCATTGGCACAAAGTGGATCTATCACAACAAGCAAGATGAAAATGGTGTTCTGGTGAGGAATAAGGCACGACTAGTAGCTCAAGGCTACACACAGGTTGAAGGAATTGATTTCGATGAAACTTTTGCACCTGTTGCTAGACTTGAGGCTATTCGCATATTGCTTGCTTATGCTAACCATCATGATATCATCTTATACCAAATGGATGTAAAAGGTGCATTCCTCAATGGTAAGCTTGAGGAAGAAGTATGTTGCTCAACCCCCAGGTTTTGAAGATCCAAAACATCCTGACAAAGTCTTCAGACTTAACAAGGCCCTCTATGGCCTCAAGCAGGCCCCACGGGCATGGTATGATACATTGAAGGAATTCTTCATGAAGAAAGGCTTCACACCCGGTTCACTCGATCCCACTCTCTTTACTAAATCTTATGATGGTGAAATGTTTGTGTGCCAAATATATGTTGATGATATCATCTTTGGCTGTACTGACCAACGTTATAGTGATGAATTTGCCTATATGATGAGTGAAGAATATCAAATGTCTATGATGGGAGAGTTGAAATTCTTCTTAGGTCCTCAAATTCGTCAACAGTGCAATGGCATATTTATATCTCAGGAGAAATACCTCAATGATGTCCTGAAGAAATTCGGCATGCAAGACTGCAAAGGCATCAAAATTACTATGCCCACAAATGGTCATCTATGCACTGATGAAAACGGTACTGACTTCGATCATAAGGTATACCGCTCCATGATTGGTTCTTTATTGTACTTATGTGCATCTAGGCCAGATATAATGCTTAGTGTTTGCATGTGTGCACGATTTCAAGCTGCACTGAAGGAATCACACCATAAGGCTGTGAAGCATATTCTTCGATATCTAGCTCACACACCAACACTAGGATTATGGTATCCCAAGGGCTCGGATTTTGATCTCATTGGATATTCAGACTCTGACTATGCTGGTGACCGTGTGGACCGCAAGTCAACATCTGGTACTTGTCATTTCCTCGGACGATCCTTGGTCTGTTGGTCCTCGAAGAAACAGAATTGCGTATCACTATCTACTGCTAAAGCTGAGTACATTGCTGCTGGTTCTTGCTGTGCTCAACTGCTATGGATGAAGCAAACACTCAAGGACTATGGCATCAACGTGAAGAATGTGCCTCTCCTCTGTGACAATGAGAGTGCCATCAAGATTGCTCACAATCCAGTTCAACACTCGAAGACAAAGCACATTTAGATTCGTCATCATTTTCTTCGTGATCATGTGTTGAAGGGTGACATTTCTATTAAGCATGTGAAGACTGAAGAACAACTAGCCGATATCTTCACTAAGCCCTTGGATGAGAAGAGATTTAGCAAGTTGCGGTGTGAGCTAAATATCTTAGAATCTTCGAATGTACTTTGAAAAGGCACTCATCCTAACACTTATGCAAACTTGATGACTTAGATGTGCAACACATGAAGAAACGTTTTTCTTCAATCAATGAAGAATAACACTCTAAGTGTGAAGAAATTAATAAAGAATTTGATTCTCAGAACCCTACGACAATTGTACGCGGTGTCTGAAATCATCATTCTTATACGGTAGGACACGCCACCACAAAAGTTGAAAATCTTTAGTTTGAGTTTTTCCTCAACTTTTGAAATTCCTCAGTTTTTTCAAATTCTTCAACTTGCAATGTCTTCACTTGTGCCGTCGTTTTTCTTCATTGGCTATATATATATGAGTTTATGTCCTCTACAACATTCACTTATAGCTATTTCTTCAAGTTGGATCTTTTCTGCTAAGTGAATGTGATCGGACCCTTCCCCTCTATGCTATACTCAATCCAATCTGTTCACAAATTCTTCATGTGTGTTCTATTTGAAACTCGTTCAAATTCTTCAGTATGTCCTTGTCAGCTAAAGAAATTGCGAACGGAACGTTAAAACTAATCTTATCCAAACTTTCGGTTTTGCCGCTCAAACCATTCCGCATCCCACGATGCATTATTTTATCCACCCACGATCTTACACGATCTCCACTACACAGTACGTGGGTGACACATGTCGCGAGAAGGAGAACGGCCAGGGGCACGTTCGTCCTAAATCTTCGGACGAGCAGTTTTTCACTGCGGCTATAAATACCCCTGTCGCCGTCCTCACTTCCTTTACCCCGCTCGATCTCACTCCCCCGCTCGAGCTTCCAAACCCTAGCGCCGTCGCTACTCCATCGTCGCCGGTGAGGAAGAGCTTCACTGCCTCGACCTCATCGCCGTCGTACTCGCGCCGACCGCGGAAATCTTTACCTCCGCCGCCGCCATAGACTTCTTCCTCCACCAAGTTAGGGCGTGGAAGATCTGCATCGACGAACTTCACTGTTCCAACTCCCAGTTCGTCGTGTTCTTCGTTCAGGGTAATTAAAAGCCAATTTTACTGCCCTCTTTGATTCGAAACTTTTCTACAAAATCTTCAAAGGTGTTTTTATAATTCAAATCCTCACACACAAAACACCTCACATGTTATCTGTTCTTGATTCATTTCCCTAAGCCTCATTTTCTTCAAGATTCCTCAATTGTGTGGATCCTCGATCTATACAACTCTGGAACCTAAGATATAAAGCGCTTAGTGAAATTCCTCAAGACGAATCTGGTCAAATTCCTCAAACTTGTTCTTTATGAAAAATCCTCTGAGAACACATATGACCTCTTCAAATTCCTCGCAACTATACTCTGTTCACAGGTACAAATGTCCGCTGCTAAATCATTAGGTTCTCATCAACTTAACTCATTTGCAGCGTTCCTCGAAGAAAAGTTGCATACTTCTTTAGAGAATTCTATTGTTCAAATTCCTCAATTGAAGAAAATGGCTGAAGGTAAAAGGCCACAGAAAGGAGGAAAGAGGCCTGAGGTTATGACTGCATTTGAAATCCCTGAGGATATTTATAAAGATTACTGCACGCCTGATGAATCCAAATTTGGCAAAGAAGATAAAAATCAGCGCAAGGTGCGCATCCAAAGGATTGAACGGAGATGGGCACGCGAATGGAGGGAGTACAGATATGTTACTCCAAAGTACATGAAGAAATTCGCACTAAACCCTCCATGCCCAAGAGCCCCATTGGCACCTGGCCAAGTGGCTGATCCCACTAGCATCAAGCGTGGTGAGGAATTTCCTACCGAATGGGCCAAGCGCCAAGCTAAATTGGCAAGGCAAGCCAGAGAAGCAGTGAGGAAATTCAATGAAGACTCTGCTGCTGCTGCTGCTGCTGCCACTGAGGCTTCTGTCAAGCCAAAGAAAGCGATGCTCAAAAAGCCCGCTCGCAAGCCAAGTGCTTCAACGTCAATGCCCTCACGGCCAAGTTCCTCAGCTGCGCCCTCACGGCCAGAATCTTCAAAATATTCAAAGCAAATTCCTCATGCTGCTCCTGCTCCACCAAAGTCCTCAGCTGTCCCGACAAAGTCCTCAGCACCTGTGCATCTGGCCTCATGCCAAAGGACCACTGGCGTTTCTATTGCCTCTGGTGTCTTAGCTAGTTCTTTAGCTGCACCAAATTCCTCAGCAGGACCCTCGCTGCTGAAGAAAAAGGCTACTGCTGGACGCGGCACTCGCACAAGTCCTCAGAAGAAGCAGGTAGTCTTCACTATGCCATCTGATGATGATGAAGCTGATGAAGAAGAACTTACTGAAGTCATCAGGGACCGCCAAGAAAGGGCAGCTAAAGCTAAAGGCACACCTGTGCCCCTGCTATTGGATCCAAGGGCGATCCTAGATTATATTGACCTCTGGCATAAGGCCCCTAACACACCTATGCCTGATTTCAAGCCGACACCTGGCCAAAGTCACATGTTGACTCACTTCATCCAAGAGGAGAAGTGGAAATATGATAAGGCCAGAGAGATCAAGAAGTCGCAGTACCGCAAAGAGAAGCTACTGAGGAAAAATGTTCTCACAATGAAGCCTGAAGAACTCGTCAAGATATAGGCTGACATCAAAGCCCTCAGCGACAACTTTGACTCGTACTATGCTGATTGGCAAGGAGCCAAGGTCAGATTTGTGAGGCTGACTGATACCTTCACCAAGGGTGCAGCCTCAACACAACAAATTCCTCAAGCTGAAGCATCTGTTCAGCAAACTGAATAACATGCCAGCACCGCTGATGAAGTTCAGGCTGCTGAAGAAAATGCTAGTTCCAAGGCTGATGAATCTGCTCCAGCCGCTGATGAAATTGCCAGGGCATCCACTAGTGGTGCGCCTGAAGAAAATGAAGAAACCAGGGCAACTGCATCAGTTGCGCCTGAGGAAAATCAACCAGATTCCTCAGCTCCACCTGCGCCTACACCAACTCCAGTTCTTCCATCTACATTAGATGTGAAGAAAACCAAGGCTGCAGAGCGAGCTGCTGTGAAGAAAAGGAAGGCATCACAAGCTTCAGAATCTTCAGCTCCCAAGAATATGAAGCCCATGACCAGCTCGTTTGCTAATCCAATTGATGTTGTTCCTATTTAATCCATGCCATCAAAGGACCTTGTTCCTTTTGATGAAGATTATGAGATCCCAAGTGGATCAGATGAAGAAACTCAATCTGCTGCTTCGTCAGAGCAGATTGATGAAGAAATTGAAGCGGATGCAATCCCTTCAACCCCAATGGTCTCATCACCAATGCCTCAGTTTGATGCTGAAGAGGCTGGTGTTGAAGAAATTGATGATGAAGATGTGGATATTGGCAGCACAACTCCGTTGATGAATGATGACTTTTGGGAAAGTCAGCACCCCATTTCCCCACTCTTCACCCCACTGCAGCAAATTCCTCACTCCCCAGCTCAAACTGTTCAAATGGGCTCTGAAGAAACTCATCCCACTGCATCTGTGAATGAAGAAATTCCAGCCACTAGTGCTGAAGAAACTGCTGCTGAAACTGACAAGGTGACTACACCTGAGGAACATCCTGAAATTCCTCAGCCTGAAGAACCTGAGATTGTGATTCCTGAGGTCGTGATGCAACTCACTGACACTCCTCTGCCAAGGCCAAAGGATCCGTTCTCACGAAAACAGAAATTCAAGGCTGAAGACTTCTATGGCGAGCACGTGTTCTTCACTGAATACAACCCATATGACTCTGCTCGCATAAGGAAGAGGCGTTTCTGGACAGCCAGCCAAGCCAATTTCTATTCCTCAGTGCTTTATAACAAAGACAAAGTCTTCGACCATGCTCATATTCCTCACGTGGATATGGAGTCTTTGCCGTGCTTCACGCCAGTCCTCAGTGTTCTTCATGACGCTGGGCTGCTCAATTTCTGCACAGACATATGCGATTGGAATAAAGAACTTATTCTTCAATTCTATGCAACGTTGCACATCACCGGCAACTCTGAAGATGTCAATTCATGGGTTCTGGACTGGATGACTGAGAACACACATCATAAGGCCCCAGAATCTGAATTGCTTCATGTCCTTCCTCTGAGTCCACCAACTGAAGATGCACGTTGTGTGTACAACGAACCTGAGCTTTCAAATCACTATATGCAAGTGCTGATGAAGCCTTTGAAGCCAGGGCAAGCTCCTAGAACCAAATTCCTCGTCAAGGAATTGTTGTATGTGCCAAGGACTGTCTATCACATTCTGACGAAGACAGTGAGTCCCATCAAAGGCCACGACTCGACTGATGAGGAAGTCGTTGGCATCATGAAGAATCTTCTTTTCAACATCATTCATGGCGTTCCCGTCAACTTCCATGATTTCTTCATGAGGACTCTGGCCAACATTGCTATGTCACCATTTGAGATGAAGCCTTATGCACCTTGGATTATGAGATTCATCAGGACAAGGTCTTCACTCAACTACAAGGCTGAAACTCTCAACCACTGCAGCTACTTGCCTCCCATTGAAGTCCTCAAGCGTACAATTTCCTCAGCTGAAGAAAAGGGCAAGGCCACTGCTGTGATAGATGAAGGCATTCGTCCATTGGATGGTCAATTTCGCAAGGCTGCTTCTTATTCCACCAATGATGACTCTGCCACACATGACTCTGCCGCCAACACTGCCAAGCCAAATCCTCAAGCCACAGCACCCAGGGTGATGACTGACCGTGAGTTACTCCTCAGTCTTCATCAAAAGGTTGATCGCAATCACAAATGGGTCAAGCGTCAGTTTGGTTCAATTCTTCACAACATGACTTCCACACACAATGCAGTGAAGAAAAACCACTACTACCTTCATGAAACCCTCAACCGCACCTGGGCTGTTTCATCTCAAGTCTACAGCGCTGATGATTTGAAGCAAATGGTTCTCAACGAAGAATTTGCCTAGTCTGCACCTCCTCCGAAGAAATACAAGAAGGTCCCAGTTCCTTCTTTGGTGGCCAGTTCATATTCTTCATCGCGTGAGACTGATGAAAATGAAGACTTGGACGACACTGCGGCAGGCCCTACATCAACGACCGACCCCAACAACGCTGGCGCTCCTTCATCAACTTGAATATCTTCAGGGGTGTTAGTCCTCAGTTTCGATCCTTTTGGTCATTTGATGACAAAGGGGGAGAAATCTGAGTTAGTCTTCAAGGGGGTCTATAATAAGGGCGTTTTTTTGCTAAGTTACAACTCTCGTTCTTCCGAAACTTTTATTGGATCGAGTTGTAATCTAAGTCCGATGGTGCATTGATACTTTTGTTGCACTATGCTTTGATACCTTGATTTCTGCATGCTTATTCCTTGTTAATATTATCACACGCATGCTGAATTACATCAGGCACCATATTTCATCATGCATTTCAAATTCTTCATACTATATATCAAATGCGTGTATGAATTACAAGATATAGGGGGAGATCTCCATGATTCAACTCTTCAAGTGTGCATTGCTTCAAAAGCAAATTCCTCACTATGCACATCTTCAGGGGGAGTTCTTCTATATCTTGCAATCAAATTCCTCAATATCAGTTTTTGCACTTCATATATTTATCCCCGTTGAAAACTTAACCTATGTTGTCATCAATCACCAAAAAGGGGGAGATTGTAAGTGCATCTAGTGCCCCTTAGTGATTTTGCTGTATTGAAGACTTATAGGTTAAGTATCTAATGTGTTTATGAGTGTACACAGGTCTATAAGTCTATGAGGAGTTTGATATTTACAGAGAAAGTCGACCCCTAAAAATGAAGTTCTTCGACTGAAGACTTTGATATTTTGAAGACTTTCTGAAGACTTTGAAAGTGAAGAAATTGGTGTGACCTTGAAGACTTTGTATTCATTCGAGGAAAATGAAGCGTGAAGACTTTTGTTTTCGTAATTTCATTTTCTCTTTATTGGGTCATAGGAAACACCGTACTGTTAAAGGGGGTCGAGGAAATACTAAGGAGAAAATTTCCATGTGATGCTCATCTCAAATCCTACACCTACCAATCCCTTCGAGTGAAGCCATTAGAAATCTCATACAATTCAGTCAAATTCTTCAGTGACAGAGACGCAGTTCTTCTGGTCACTGAGGACTTTGCTCTGACTGAGGAGTTAGGAATTCGCCAGTGCGAATTGCCTACACAGTGAGGAACATGATAGCCCTGAGGAATTTGTACCTCAAATTTTCGACCGTTGCTGTGCTGCGCACCAGCTGTCCTAAAATATCTTGTCCACCTAACGGTCATATCATTGAAGGGCATTTATGTCTTATCATGTCGGGCTGCTCCCTAGGCTATAAATAGCCGTCCCCTACAACCACTAGCTGGTTGGCTGCTCCGCGAGAACTTGACACTTGTCATTTGAGAGCAACCCATCCTTCGAGGACTTTGAGCGAAAATCATCAAGTGAGGAAAAACCAAACCCAAACCCAAAACACCTACAAACCCAAAGTGATTGAGCATCACTGAAGAGATTGATCCTGTGTGGATCCAACGCTTGTTACCTTTGAAGACTGTGCTTCTTCCAGACGGTTAGGTGTCAAGGTCTAGAGCATCCAAGAGGAATTGTGGATCGCCGAGTGACCAAGTCTGTGAAGGTTTGGAAGTCACATGAAGACTTACCACGAGTGATTGGGCGAGGACTGTGTGTCCTTAGCTCAAGGAGAATACGGTGAGGACTTGGTGTCCCGAGCTGCGTGCTCAGGACTGGGTGTCCGGGACTAGGTGTCCTCGAGTTTAAATACTCAGCCGCTCCAACCAGATGTAGAACTGAGACAGCAGTTGGAACTGGTCTACCAAATCATTGTCTTCACCAAGCTTACTGGTTCTATTTCCTCAACACTTTCATTTCTTCGTTACTTTGTTGTGTGTTTGTTCATATCTGTGTTTGAGGACTTTGACTGAAGACTTTCTCAATTTCCTCAGTTCAATTTCTTCAGTCTGTTTGTCTTCATCTTATGTTATCATGTGTTTACGCTTTCTGTACTCTGTGTTTGTCTTCATTTCATCATGATGACTATGCTTGAATTCGGTTATGTTTTCATCTGAGTACTTATTCCGCTGTTAGTAGTTTTTCGCTAAGGAATTTCCTCATGAGCAAATTCCTCAGTGATGAATTTCATAAAAATCGCCTATTCACCCCCCCTCTAGTCGATATAACGCACTTTCAAGAAGGCTGGGTCCCGCGCCCGGCCGGATTACCATTGTACCCCTGGGGGGTAGGCCTATATAAACCCCCCAGGGCACCCATGCAAAGGGTTCGAATCCATAAACACTAGACCAGATCATAGAGGAAAGGGGGAGCTAGCCTTGCCTTCTCCTACCTCCCAGAAACAGCTCGAGGAGCTACCTTGTACACACTTTGCCATAGTGATCATGCGGAGACCCCGCAGAGCAGCAGTAGGGGTGTTATCTCCCTGGAGAGCCCTGAAGCTGGGTAAGATTCACCGGCGTGCATGCCTTCGCCTCATCCCGTTTCCAGGCACCGGCGACGTTCTACTCGCTCCCACCATGATAAGCCATCCTTTGGCATATGTCGCACCCAACCCCCGACATTTGGCGCCCACCATGGGCCGAGGTGCACCGTCGTCCGGAGATTTGTTCTGGACGGGAATCCTTTTCCTCCCTGGCGAGCGTAGCCAGCCCGGCACGCCAGACGGAGCCTGCGCCGACGTGCTGCATGGCGCCGAAATCGCATGCGCAGCCAACTGCCTCGCCGAACTTGTCGGTGAGGTTCGCCTCTCCGACGAGCCTGCCTCTGACGCGGGCACGGGCGGCCCTGAGAGCCTCATCGTGGGTCTCCTCGATCGACTCCACGTCGCCAGCGAGCCAGCTGCGGACCTGGAGTCCGTAGGCTCCACCGACCCGATGCTGGTCGACTCCGACACCCCGTCGCTCGACGCGTTCCCCACCAACGTGGTGGTCTATGACAAACCGCTCCCTCGCGCGAAGAGAGACGGAAGCACCGTAACAGAGGTGCTCATCATCGGTCATGGCGAGCAATCCGGCAGAGGGGCTCACGACCCGCTCGATGCGGCGCTACAAGACCTAACTGCGCCCATTCCCGAAGACGCCGACGCCGAGACGCTGGAGGCACGCCGCCTCCAGCTCATCGAAGGGGCGAAGAAGCTGGCCAGCATGAGGCGCCTGTCAGAGGCCTACCAGCGTGAGATGGATCACGCTGTCGGTGGCTCGCCGGCTCCGACTGGGCCTAGCCGCCTTGGCGCGGTCCAGCAGCGCGACGTTGCCATCGCCAACCTGTTCGGGGCAAATCGCCCCGTATACGCCACGCCTGCGGAGAACATCCGAGCCGCCCAGGCGGCGGCTGACGAGCTGGACAATTTCGAGGGCGAGGAACGTCGCCTGATGACGGAGCGCGTCCAGTGGCTCCTCGACGCGGCTGCCGAGCAAAACGAGGCCGGCTGCCGCACAGATGCGCCGCGACGGCAGAATGACGACCCGCCTCCCCGCCGAGACCAAGGCGCGATGTCACGGACGCCGACTGGTGGGGGCCGCGGAAGAAAAGATAAGGAGCCGGCTGCCAGCCGCAGTCGGACACACATCACCATCGAACGCGATCAAGACGACCGCCCAAGAGCAGTGGAACGGCGGGACGACTGTCCGCCTCCTCCCCCTCACAAGGAAAGGCGAGTCTCCCCGCCTCCTGTTGAACATCCAACTCTCGGCGACCGCCTTGGCCGTCGAGAGGGAGTCGGAGAAAACGACGCCCGCCATCGGATCGACCGACTTCACTGATCCTGGCGCTGGAAGAAGAAGACGAGCTGGGCCCGCCATGTTTCGGTCCCCACATCCGAGACGAGCCCTTTCCTAGAGGGTTCACGCTCCCAAGAGATACGCCCAAATACATCAGCTCCGTGAAGCCGGAGGATTTGCTAGTTGACTACTCCACGGCCGTCAGCATAGCAAACGGCAACAAGCGAGTTGCCGTGAAGTATGTTCCACTCATGCTCCAGGGCACGGCTCGGACGTGGCTGAACAGCTTGAAGCCTCGCAGCATCAATAGCTAGGTCGACTTCACAAGCACGTACAAGCGACCTCCCAAGCCTCGCCAGCTTTCCCTGTGCGTGCAAGGCCCCAATGAGTCGACCCGCGACTACCTCATGCGTTGGGCCGAGCTTCGGAACTCCTGCGAGGGCGTGCACGAGCTGCAGGCAATCGAGTACTTCACCGCCGTGTGTAGAGAAGGCACCCTCCTCAAGCACAAGCTCCTCTGCGACGAGCCAGAAACCCTCGACGAGCTGCTGATCATAGCAGACAAGTATGCCACAGCCGATTCCTCCATAAAGGCGGAGATTCAAGTTAGTGCGACTGGTAAAGTGGCTCCTCAGGCTCCTAGAACTCCGGCTGGAGACACCAGTCGGCGACAGCAGCAGAGCGACCACAAGCGCAAGGCTCCACAGCCGACTTCCAGCAGCCGGCAGGTGGCAACGGTCGAAGACCAGCCACCGGAGGGGCAGCCTTCGCCAAAGCGGCAGAAGGGCGATAAGCCCAACTGGTTGCCGGCTTTCTCATATGAGCAGACTCTGGATGGTCCTTGCAAGTTCCACAGCGGCGCGAAGCCGTCCAACCACACCACCTGGAAGTGCCACTGGCTCACGAGAATCGCCAAGGGAGACGGCCTCTTGCCTCCCCCACCGGCCGGGCAGCAGCCTCCTCCGCCGCCTCAGCAGCCGGCTGTCAGGCCAGTCGGCGCAGTATAATATGAGTACCCAGAAGAGCACGGAGCCTATGTAGTGTTCACCAGTCTGGCTGATGACCGACGCAGCAGGCGGCAGCTGCAGCAAGAAGTGAACATAGTAGCATCAGATACAACAGAGTTCATGCACTGGTCCGAGAAGCCTATTAGCTGGAGCAGGGCTGATCACCCTGAGGTGATGCCCAGTCCTGGCTCCTACGCCTTGGTATTGGAGGCCACCTTTGCCACAGATAAAAGAGCGGCCCGTTTCTCGCGATTTCTGATAGACGGAGGCAGCAGCATCAACATCTTGTACAAGGACACCATGGATAAGTTAGCAATCAAGCAAAGACAGCTTCAGAACAGTCGGACTATATTCCATGGCATAGTTCCCGGCCTTTCCTGTTCACCCATCGGCAAGATCCTGATAGATGTCCTCTTCGGAGACAAAGATCACTTCCGCCGGGAGCCAGTTTGGTTTGCAGTGGTGGACCTCGAGAGCCCATACCATGCGCTACTTGGCCGACCTGCTTTGGCCAAGTTCATGGCGGTCCCCCACTACGCTTACCTCAAGATGAAGATGCCGAGTTCCAAGGGGATTCTGACTATAGCCGGCGACTACAGAAAGTCGTCCGCCTGTGCGGCTGAAAGCAGTCGGCTAGCCGAGTCCCTGGTGATCGCAGCTGAGAAGTGGCTCCTTGATTGGGTTGTGGCGATGGCCGACAAACGGCCGGAGATGTCGCCCAACCCTAAGGAGTCGGAGGCTGAGGGTTCGTTCAAGCCGGCCAAAAAGACGAAGAAGATACCCTTGGACCCGGAGCACCCGGAGAGGTATGCTGTCATAGGTGCGAACCTTGACAGCAAATAGGAAGGCGAGCTCGTCGATTTCCTCCATGAGAATTGGGACATCTTCTCATGGTCCCCCAAAGACATGCCAGGTGTATCGACGGAATTCGCCGAGCACAAGTTACATGTCTGATCTGATGCCAAGCCAGTCAGGCAGCCCTTGCGCCGCCTGTCAGAAGAAAAGAGAAGAGTTGTTGGAGAAGAGATAGCCCAACTCCTAGCAGCCGGCTTCATTATGAAAGTATTCTTTCCAGAATGGCTAGCCAACCCGGTCCTGGTGCTGAAGAAGAACAAGCAGTGGCGAATGTGTATTGACTACACCCGCCTCAACAAAGCCTGCCCCTAGGACCCGTTCACTTTGCCAAGAATTGATCAGGTGATAGACTCCACAGCCGGATGCGAGCTGCTGAGCTTCTTGGATGCATATTCAGGATATCACCAGATCAAGCTGAACCCGGCTGACCGACTGAAGACCGCCTTCATCACCCCATTTGGAGCCTTCTGTTACCTGATCATGACGTTTGGCTTGAGGAATGCCAGTGCCACCTTTCAGTGTTGCATGCAGAAGTGCCTCCTCAAGTAAATCGGCAGAAACGCCCATGTTTACGTGGACGATGTGGTGGTGAAGACGGAAAAGCGCGGAACACTGCTAGAGGACCTCAAGGAGACCTTTGAGAATCTGCGCCGATTTCAGATCAAGCTCAACCCAGAGAAGTGCGTCTTCGGAGTACCAGCTGGCCAGCTCCTTGGCTTCTTGGTCTCTGAACGCAGCATAGAGTGCAACCCCGTGAAGATCAAGTCCATTGGGAGGATGGAAGTACCCAGCCGACTGCTAGACGTGCAAAAGTTCACTGGCTGCTTGGCGTCCATTAGCCGATTCATCAGTCGGCTGGGCGAGAAAGCTCTCCCCTTATACCAGCTCATGAAGAAGACCACTTTTTTCGAGTGGAACCACAAGGCGGACGAAGCTTTTTCCCAGTTGAAGCTCTCCCCTTTTTCCCAGCCAAGTCTTGAAGCAAAAGTTCAAAATACACCCCGCGGGTGGAATTGTGCGAATTAACAAGTTCTTCAAAGACTACTAAGCAGATAAAATAAAGACAAGGCAGCAGCCTAGGAAGTGGCAGATGGGTTCGCAGGGTCGAAGGAGATGGCAGTGTCAGACGTTGGGGCGGCTGGCTGGGCAGTCTCAGCTTGATCACCCCCGGCGGCAGCCGGCTCGGTCGGGCGCGGCTCGTTGCTGGAGGCGCGGCCGAGCTGAGGCTGGCCGTCCGCTCCATCTTCTGGTGCCTTCGTCTCGCCTCCATCCTCTGCCTTGCCTTCCTCCTCGACGCTGGAGCCGATCACCTCCGCCGAGTCCTCGCCGCAGTCTAGGTTCATCCCAAACCACTCTGGCGGTGCCTCCTCGCCGTCTTCAGCCCGCTCGGGGACAAAGATGCTGGTGTCGGTATACTCGGCGATCGCCGCCACACGCCTGACGAGGGCGTCTTCCATAGCTACCAGCTCCGCCTGGGCCTCCGACCGGAACGTGGCTAGCCGGTCCAGGTCCAGCCCCGGGTACCACGCCTTAACGAATTCCAAGGCTCGGCGCGCTCCAGCCCAGGCCGAGGAACCCTTCCAGGCCTCAAGACGGCCTGCTGCAACCTCCAGCCAGTCGGCAGTCGGCACGTTGAAGCCAGCGCAGCATCCGATGGGCCGGCCGCAGACGAGCCTCGATGCTCAGAAGCTACTCATCAAGGGTCCGGGGGGCATTGGCAGCGATCTCCATGCCAGTCGCCCTCCGCCCCTCGCGATCAGCCTCGATAGCCTGGTTGGCAGCCTGCGAGTGTCCAGGGAAGAAGTCTGCCAAGACGAAAAGAATGAAGAAGCAAGTCAGAAAATCAGGAGTCGGCTCGACCTATAGTCGGCGGCTCGAAGAAAGAAAGTGAAGAAACTTACCATCGATGATGTCCTCAATCTCATGGAAGCCGGAGGCCAGCAATGCCTCCTTGTCAGTCCAGGAGGAGCACTTGCTTGCAAACTCGTCCAGGAGGGTGGTCTCCTTCTCTTCCGCCTCCTTTTGCGCCTTCTTAAGCAGCTCCTTCTGCTCTGCCAACTATGTGGCCAGCAGGTCGCGCTCTGTGGCGAGTTTGCTGCACTCCTCCCCCTTGGTGCGCAACGCGGTATTGGCCTCGCCCAGCTGCTACTGCGGAGTGGCGTTGGCTCCTGAAGAAAAAATAAAAAAGAAGGCGTTAAGTCACCAACAAAGAAGGTCGTCGGGGAGATCCGGCCCGACTGCTCAGCAGTCGGCCCGAATCTCGGGGACTACAGCCCGCGGGTGCGCCAGCGCGCCCCCGCAGAAGAGAAAAGGACTCACTCCAGCTCTCCGACAAGTCGACGGTCCGCTTGCCTAGCTCTTCGACGTTGCGGTTGAAGGCGGTGACGCGGATGTTGTGATAGTCCTGTGAAAAGCACTTTTTAGATAAAAGATAATACTCAGAACTCGCCAATTGGAAGTTCTGAGCCGCCTGCTCAGCAGCCGGCCCGAAACTCGGGGACTACACCCAATGGGTGCGCTGGCGCGCCCCCACAGAAAGGAACAAGAAAACGGAGACAAAGATAAAACACTTACCCGGATGGCAGCCCGCGACGCCAGGTGCGCCTTGGTGCAGCTCTAGATAGTGTCGCTCTCAGCTCGCTGCTTTGCCTGGACGTCCAGAAGCGCCTGGTTCAGCGGGCCTATGTCGCCTCCTCACACCCACCCAATGGGCGTGACCCTCGTCGCCTCGGCGTCTGGGATTGTCGAGCTGGCGGCGCCGGTCTCCAAGGGGCGTGGCGCCGAAGTCGCCTCCTCAAGACGGTGGCGCGATGGTGAGCTGACTTGAAGGAGTAGCTTCGCCACGGCCTCGTCCTTAGTCGGCGACAACCGCGGGTCTGCCGGCTGTTTGTCATGAGCGCTCCCAGATGGCGGCGGGGGTGGCGGCGGCACGACCATGCCCGGCATGGAGGCATCGCCGCCTCCCCTCTCCATGATCGGGAACTCGCTGCCGGCTTCCCACGACTGGGCCTGAACTCCGGAGGCGGCGGCGCAGAGCTCAGTGGGATGACAAGCACCGCCGATTGGCGGCGTGCAGCTTCTTCAGCCTGCCGCCTTGCCGCAACGGCGGCCTTGGCCTCATCCAGCTTTCTCTGGGCAGAGGCCTCCGCCTTCTCGAGGCGGGCGGCTTCTTCCTCGTCGCGCTTCTCCTGCGCGTTCTGCTCCGTCGCCTCCCGGAGGTCGGCGGCGGGGTCAATTGCCGGGTGGTGGCGGACGTCTCCGCCGACCCCATGATGGAGGCGGCGGCAACCCTCCCAACGGTGAGGGGAGCCCTGGAGCAAGGGAAACATGTAAAAAGACTTAGGCAAGATCAACAAAGAGAAACAAAGACGAAGGGCGGAGACACTCACGCGGAGACCAGGGCGGCTTCTTCACTTCCCTGCGGAAGCGGTTGGCCTTCGCGGCCGCCTCCTCCCGCTTGGTCGCGGCGGCCGCTCCCTTTAACTTCTTCGGCCGGCCGCCATGCGTACTCTGCCTGGCCCGGCGCTTCTTCGCGCTGCCTTGAGCATCCAAGACGGCGGAGGAGCTCGCACCTGGCTGGCCAGCCTTTGGTTGGTGACGCGGGGCGACTTCTTCCTCGGCGTCGTCATCAGGCCAGTCGGCGAAGGTGGTCGTGGGCCTGGAGCCGCCTGCTTCTCCTCCGCCTCCCTCATCGTCGGCCTCCATGGCCGCTGCCCCCAAATCAGTGTCATCAACATCGCTCTCCGCCCGGTCGGGGACAAATTGGCGGGGCGCCCGTGGTGCCAGCCGATGGTGGGATGAGGGGGTTCTGATTCAGAAAACTAAAGGTCAGACTGGACAAGTCGAACTTGGCGACAAAGAAACAGAAGAAGAAGGGAGACAACTTACCAGAGGCGGGGGGTTGGCGCGTGAGTACGGCTCCTTGACGAACTGCCAATCCGCCGAGAGACCGCAGTTCGCGATGTAGTTCATCGTGTTCGCCACCTCTCCGTGAGGCATGTCTTTGGAGCACATACGACTTGGGTCTCGATGACCGCTCATCCGACAGATCAGGTGAGGTCAGTCCTGAAGCGGGTGTACTCGGCGCACCAAGAAGGCGGCCAACAAGAAGGCCCCGGTCAAGCCCTCCGACTGTGTCAGCACTCGGAGTCACGCGAGGGCGGCGGCACCAGAAGGAGATAGCGTTCTGGCTCGGTGTGACCAGCTAGGGAGCCTCCCAGCCGGCGCACCGGCTTCGTAAGCCGGCAGGTTGACCCAGTCGCCTTCTGGGGCGACGTTCTTCACATAAAAGTAGGACCGCTGCCACATCTTCACCGACTTGATCAGCGCGATGGGGGGAAACGGGTTGTCGGCCCCTGACCTCCGCTTCGCGATGAACGCACCGCACTGAGCCGGCACGCCGGCGACGTGTGTGCCAAGCTTGGACTGAAAGAATTCCCCCCAAAGCTCGATGGTGGGAAGAACGCCAAGAAAACCCTCGCATAGGGTGGCAAAGGCAGCCAGCAGCACCACCGTGTTTGGAGTAAGGTGGTGCGGCTGGAGCCCGTGAAACTCCAAGAAAGAGCGGAAGAAGCCGCTCGCCGGCAGCCCCAGGCCGCGCATGCAGTGCGAGCGGAAGATGACCCGCTCGCCTTCCTCCCGCGCCGGCGATATCTCCCCCTCCGGCGCCAGACGGGCACGCACTAAGCTCCTGTCGGGCAGGCGCCGTGTCTTGTGAAGGAACTCGATGTCGTCGACGTCAACCTCGGAACCGTCCCACACCCCGGAGCGCACCGCGGGAGGCGCAGCGGCGGAGGAAGAGCTCATCACTGCGGACGCAGGTGTGGTTCGGAGCAGCGGAGGCGAGAAGAAGAAGAAGCAAGAAGGAGCAAGAGGGGAGAAGGAAGGATGGGCGCGCGTGCTTCGCCGCCCCCTTTTCCCCTGCCTACTTATAGGCTCGTGGGCTGAGAAGCCGAGGCGGCAGTCGTGGGATTTACTGCGCTCGGGATCCCACGACCCCCACGATTTACCCCACGAAGTTACTGCGCGCAGTTATGGCGAGGGACCCCAACCGTCCGCGCGGCCACAACGGATCCGTTTCGCATGCCGAGGTGTGGTAGTGGCGGGCCCCGCCTGTGGGCCTGTCCCGTCGCGCGCGTGGGTGGGTAGACTGGCCCCGCCACATGGCGCCATGCGACGGGCTCACAACGGGCGGCGACCCGAAAACTTATCAAGCACGCTGCCTGGCTCCCCCCGCGATGTTCAAATCCTTCAAGGGCAGGACGGCCTGGGCAGGTCCAGCTCTAGATAGTCGTCTTGAAAGAAGACGGCGGGCCGGGTCCAGATTCAACCACCGGAAGGAAGAAACAGATGAGGCTCCTCGACATGTCTCCCTCGGCGCCTCGCCAGCTTCGGGGACTACTATCGGAGTAATGGGCCACGGGTAGGCTAACCTGAACCCCTGAACCTTTCAAGACATCGGGGCAGGCTGCGCCCCTCAAGACCCCAGGACGGAGAGCCACCTTCTGGGAGTCGGCGGCAAGGCAACCGACTACCCACTCACGGCCGAGTCCCAGCGAGGACTTCAGGTCAAGCCGACTCCAATCCAGCGACTTCCAGAGAAGCGGGCCATGGGGAGTCGGCTCACGACGCCAACAGGCCCCACGCCCTCATAAAGAGGGACGAGGCGGAGAGTGGCCTCAGTAAGGTCCACCCCATCCCTTACCAATGGCAGGCATGGCCACAGTGCACCGTACCATCGGAGATCTCCGTCCGGCGCGGCACTGATGCCATGCCAGCCCTGACGTCAGCCCCAGCAGGGCGGAGTCCTGTACCCACGACTGCCTGCCGATACGACCCAAGGACGACGGAGCCCACCAGCAGGCGGGAACAAAGAAGACGGCAAGAGCGCCCCGAAGTCAGACCCATTGGGAGTCGGCCCCCGAGAGTCGGCCGGCCCCTCCCACGGGCCCCACACGCCGTTAACCAGACACGACATGGAGTGGCAACAGTGATCGCTAGCCAGGCGACGGGGCTGTTGCCACGATCCCATGACCTAGCTCACGTCATTAGAAGCACGGCTACAGTAACCCGCAGCCGGCAAGACCCACCCACGGCGGACGCAGCCTGTGGCCCCGCATTGGGCTAGTCAGCAGGGCCCACCAGTCGGCAGGCCCCGGTGGTCGGCGGAGAAGACGGCTACCAGAGAGACAGACAGCTGGGTCCCGCACCCGGCCGGATTACCATTGTACCCCTGGGGGGTCGGCCTATATAAACGCCCCAGGGAACCATGCGAAGGGTTCAAATCCATAAACACTAGACCAGATCATAGAGGAAAGGGGGAAGCTAGCCTTGCATTCTCTTACCTCCTAGAAACAGCTCGAGGAGCTATCTTGTACACACTTTGCTATAGTGATCATGCGGAGACCCCCGCAGAGCAGCAGTAGGGGTGTTATCTCCCCGGAGAGCCCTGAAGCTTGGTAAGATTCGCCGGCGTGCATGCCTTCGCCTCATCCCGTTTCTAGGCACCGGCGACGTTCTACTTGCTCCCACCATGATAAGCCATCCTTTGGCATATGTCGCACCCAACCCCCGACACGCCTTTCCCTATGTGAGCGCAGCAAATCTAGTCCTGCTCAAACTCTACAGCCTTGTCCCTTCCTTTCCTTTTTGAACTAGTACTTTGGCCCCTTCCTTTCCTTTTTGAACCACGTCCTAGATTTATGCGATACAACTTTCCCCACAACTTTCCCCCATTCCTTTCCTCTTTGAACCACATCCTAGATTAATGCTATACAACTTTCCCCCTTCATTTCCTCTTTGAACCACGTCCGAGATTCATGCTATATACAACTTTTCCCACTCCTTTCCTCTTTGAACCGCGTCCTAGATTCATGGTATACATGCAGCTAGAGCAATGCATGTGGAGTAAGTAAATTATACCTTAAGGTTCTTGGGGCGTGGTTCGGCGGGCGATGGGACGACGGCGAAGAAGAAGGGGTCGGAGGCCCTCCTGCGCCGCCATTGGGTGGAAAGTGAACAGCTGTGCCGGTAGTCTCTCGCCGACGGCGACAACATTATGCCTCCTTCCCTTCCCAGTGGACGGATCCTGCTGGCTCTTTGAGCAGCAGTGAGGGGAGAGAGAGCCCAACGAAGTCTTGTTTAGATCTGGAGAGGGCGAGAGAGTGTGAAGAGAGCAACTACAAGCGCTGAGGCTCCAGCGGGAGAGGGCGAGAGAGCGTGAAGAGAGCAACTACAAGTGCTGAGGCTCCAGCGTGTATATATATACTAGAGAGAGAGTGTGAAGCGTGCAAACCCTAGAAAACATTTTGACCAGTCAAAGAATCCTCCTGGCACAAATTATGCTCAAGTGTAGTTATCGAACCCGAGACCTCAAGTTTGATGAGCGAACAGGCTAACCAGCTACACAACCCTCCCGTTATGTTCAACGAGAGGGAAATAACCTTTTATACATTCCTGAATCCTTATTATAACATGCACACAAATTTTGGGCACTTGTATTCGACTTAAGTCAGTGTGCCACCATATCTCGTATACTTACTACTCCCTCCATCTAGGTGTAATAAGTCACGTTAGAAGGTGCAACGGGACCAAGGTGCGTGCGTGTGCACGTGTGTGTGTGTGTGCGTGTGTGTTTAACAACATGTGTGTGTTAGAGAGAGCGACAGATCGACCTACTCCTACAGAGAGATGTTGTGTAGTGTATGATTTTATCCGCGAGAGTCGGAGCATCCTCTCGTTTCTGGGCGTGTCCGGTAGGGACATGCGGACAGCTGCCACGGCCGCTCCTGACCAGCCTGGCCCACCCAAAGCCCTTCCATCGCCCGCGCGCGCTTCCCACCCAAAATGGTCAGCGCCGCTCCAAAGAATCGGTGCCGCATTCATGCCCGGGCAGAGCGGACGCGACCTCTCACTAGTGCAAGAGTGATGGTTGCTTCGTCTGTCCAACTTACTGCTGGGTCTATGTGATTTGACGGCTCATTGGTCTTTATTACTGAGGTCGTAGGACTGCTGGATGTCCCACGCTTTCGGCGAACGGAGGTATACCTACTAGAATACAATTTTCTCCATTCTTACAGCGGAGGCGTGCAAGAGCAGTGAAAACACGCAGGCTTAGTGATCCGCATGTGGTTCATGGTGAAATCTCTACAAAGACTTATATTTAGGAACGGAGGAAGTACTAGTATAGTACGTACTGTAATTTATCACCGAGATAAATTTGTACAATGCTATGAAGCTTCCAGCTTCTGTTACATGTATCTTGCATCCAAGGTTGCCCGCTGCAACATTTCATCAAATACAAAGGAGACTAACATGCATGCTATTGCATCTCAATGATTGGCAGATCATAGCAAATATGTACTCCCTCCGTTCTAAAATAAGTTTCTCAACTTTGTGCAAACTTTGGTACAAAGTTGTACTACTACTAAAGTTGACACTTATTTTGGAACAGAGGCAGCTAAAGAAAAAACGATCCATGCAATCCCTAGCCCTTGAACCGTGAACCTTGACCAGGCTTCAATTTGCTAGCAACGTTCGAGCTTCCTAATAAATGAAGTTTACAACCTTTTGACCATGAGATCATTTTGTGCAGTTTCACCAAAATCAAGATGAGCATCCCTGTGGCAAAGAAATTGAACAAGCGTGATTAGAATAAGATTACTGGGACTAGTTGATGAGACATAAACTCATCAAAAATACAGTACGTATAAGCCAGTAGAGGTATGTGCGAGGCAAAGAAGTAGAGAAATATCCACAGGGAGTGATGTGGGCAGCTGGAGCAGTGGTGCAAGCCGGCTGTAAAGGGAGTTGTACCTGAGGGACATAGCTCAACCTTGAGGAGGGTGGCGGGAGGTGGCAACTGCCCACGTCGCGGCAGTGAGCAAGGGACGAAGGCAACCTCACCGTCTTTGTGAGAGAGAACGGCGGGGACCCCTGATCGGGACGTGCCGACAGTGGTTTTTCACCGTCGGCGACGGCCACCGCATCTACACTAAGCATCCACCCCTTCCCCAAGCGGACATGATCCGCCGGGATGTTAGAGATGTGGCCACAGTCGTTTTGTGCGACAAAGTGTGAAGAGAGCAACCCTAGCAAGCAACCGTGTAGGCGGGCCCGTCCTGACTATGTATATAGTGGAGCGGTTTCCTTTTCTCTCCATATGAACCTATCATATTGCGTACGTGCCACTGAAGAAAAAAAAACTTTATTTATAAATGGCACGGCACCTACTACTCGTTCTCCTATAACCTTGCGCTTGGCATCTCCAAGATATTAACCTTGCGATTGGCTCTTCGCCTCTTCGGGAAGTCGAGCAATAATGGTAGTGATGTATATATCGTTCTGGCTATATGAGACTGAATGAATTGCTGCACGTCCACCACGTGGGCGAGGTTCGAGGGGCGAGGGAGAGTGCTACATACGGAGCAAAATGAGTGAATCTACACTCTAAAATACGTATATACATCAGGGTTTGGAGTATGTACTAGTAGTTCATATTGAAATCTACTAAAGGACATATATATTCCAAACAATATGATAGTATAATCTCTATAGCCAAGGTAGTAGGGACGAGGAGTAAATGGAGGGAGTAGTAAATTTTTCTCCTCGTCCTGCGAGCCACCGCGCGCATGGGCGAGGGAGCGGGCGTAAGGCATAGTAAGAAAGCTTCACCTCATCCTGCGAGCCACCGCGCTAGTGGGCGGGGGAGACAGCGTACTAAGCAAGCTTCTCCTCGTTCTGCGAGTTGACTGGACACATCAAAAGTACTCTAGTGTATAGAGCCTTGCCTCTAAGGTAGGCCCCACATGGTTTGCCTCTTTTTTAACATAACATGTCAAGTCGTAATTTATTTGTTCACCCGTGGTAGACGATCCTCCCTCCACCAAGTGGACAACCAGCACACATGCCAAATTACCACGTGGGCTGCCTTTTTCGTAGAGAAATGAGCTCCACCGTGTACCGGCGCGGGTGTGGTTGGGAAAGAGATGGGAGTACATGCGTCGTGCATGCACCTCTTCTCTTCGTGCACGTCCCCCACCTATGTGGGGTGTGTGTGTGAGAGATACAAACCGCTTTCGTGAGTGTTTTTTGTTTTGGGGTGGGGGTGGGGTGGGGGTTGATTTCATGAATTATTTGTGGGAATATGTGTCGATGACATCTCAAACAAAATTTTGCATGCAATGTGTGTGAAATGGAGGCCTATCCATATCATACATAGAGGGTCGGGCAATCCACGAGAAGAGAGGGAGGGGTCATAGCTATCGATAGAGTCAAAGAGAGGATCAAGTGGGTGGGTGTGAGATCGATGAAGAGAGCCATCAAAATTGTTTGTGTGTACAAGTCAAAGATATAGGGCGACTAGCCTACCGAAATGTTAGAGGGCACACGTCAAGTTTGTGTGTGGCAGGGAGACATGACTAGAGCGCTCGATGTATCGGTGTGTGTGGGGGGAGGGGGTGGTGGGAGGGGTAGGCAGAGTCCTAACTATAGAGGTAGAACGACTCGTATATGTGTTGAGAAGGAGAGACCCAGCTATGTCTTGAGGGAGATAGGTCGACATCCATACATAACTGAAGGACGGGAAATATGATGGGACAGAGAGAGAGAGGAGGGAGAGAGGGAGGGAGAGGGAGGGAGAGGGGTAGAGTGCTGGATGGGTGATGGAGTTGCTTCTCGCAGATGGTGGGAGAGGCCTACTAGACAAACTGAGGGTGGAACTGCAATGTTATCAATAAGAGTGGGGATGTGTTTCTGTGTGTGCCTGTGCGTGATAGATCTGTCGGGACGCATCCATGGATGATGAAGGGGAACCATGTGTTTGGTAAGCAAACCTAACTAGATCGATAGATCAATTGTTGTTTGTCGGAGGAAGGGAGAGACACAACTAATGAGGTAGATCGATTGACGTGTGGGTAAAAACGAGTTATAAGGACCTAGCTAGCTATATGTATAGCGAGAGATCGGTTGGTGTACGTCCATTTGTTAGAGGCAAATAAGGCCCAGCGAGATGGATAGACAGAGAGAATGGAGCTAGGAGGTGGTGCGAGAGGCCCAACTACTAGCTAGATAGGGGGAGGAGTGTGCGGTTGTGAGAGCGATGAAAAGAGGGGCGAGAGTTTACACGTGTGTCTGTCCGTATGAGAGACACGAGGCAAGGACACATAAAGGAGGAGATTGAAGGTGTGTTTGTATGTTGTAGGAAGGCACCGCTGGAGAGGTTTATCGATCGGTGTGTGTCGGAAAGGAGTTGTGGAGACTCTGGGAGAACAACCTAAAGAAAAAAATGAATGTGCCAGGTGGATAGAATGCCGAGGGAGGGGGAGGGCGAGGAGGGCATGGGCATGCACGAGAGAAAGTTAGTGGTAGCTACAAAGGTTAGAGGATTGTGTGGGTGTAAGAGACTAACAAAGATCATAATTTGATATGAAAGCGGATTCATATATTTGAATAGAAGATCATAGTGTTTTAAACATTGCATGCATGAATATAGCGGTGATACACGTGTTGTGCACATGTTATACCATAATGTGATAATGCATGGCGTTTGCAACTCACAGCAAAATGCCGAACAATCTAAACCATACTATACATCAAACAATCTCACATTTTATTTGAATTTGTGATAATGTGTGGCGTTCACAGCTTACAACTAAATATCAAACAATCTAAACAATACTACATATCGAACATTCTCACATTTTATTTGAATTTGTGGTAATGTGTGGTGTTTGCAACTCACATCTAAATACTTGTAGGCGTAGGGGGCGGGGCACCATACATAATGTGATAAACACATTATACATATGAGACATGGTTTAGATTATGAAGATCTAGCTAGAGCTAGAAATGTAATGCGATTTGAAATCAAAATAAAGTGGATTCAAAAAATCTAGTTGGAGTTCATATAGGAGTACACATAGTTCATATGTAACTCGAGACTAATCATGTGGTGTGCTGTGAAGATAATACACAAACGATGGTTTAACTTGACAATAATGATGGTTGTAGATCTTACTAAAACAGAGAAACGAATTCAAATGCTTTGACTTCACAACAATCATTACTGTAGATCTTATTCAATTAGAGAAATGAATTCAAATTTAGTTCATATTGAAGCGGTAGCATATACGTTTGGAATGCACTAAAACGTTCATTTGAGTAGTAGGTTGCATGCATTATACACGTAGCAGAATATTTTAATTGAACATAACATGAATTCAAAGTTTTGAATCACATTTGTAGGGCGCATTGATTTGGGATAGTACACGTTAGGCTTGTCCGGAAATTTCAACCCGCGCCTTGTTAGCCCAAAATATTTAAGATATATCTTTGTCTCTTTGTGCTCCGACAACTCCCTCCATGTCAACCCGCGCCTTGGTATTCCGAAATTACAACGCGCGCGAAAACTCTCACCTCCTTTGAAATCTAGACACGCGAAATGCCCGTGGTACCCCTGAACCGAAAGAACCGCCTCAAATCGGTGGGGGTACTTTCATAACTTACCCCACATTTCGGACAAGCGCTTCTCTAAGCCATGGTGCCCCACTGCCATCCCATCCGCCCACCCATTCATACACGAAGGCTGCGAAAACCCGCGACGAAACCCCACACTCTCCTCCGTCCGCCACCCAGCTGGAGCCTCTTCCCCGACGACGTCGTCCACAGCAACACCTCGACATCCCTCATCCGCCCTACCGGATGAGGATCCTTCATCAATCTCATCGTCCCGCCGGTTTAGCCAACCCGTCCTCCACCTCCAAGGAGCTGCCCCGACGTTCCCCTCGTCTTTCGCGCCACCTCCATTCCCACACCGCCGTCTTCACCTGCACCACCGGAAGAGCATCATCATCACCGTTTCCTCGGATGAAGCTCCGGTCTAATCGGCGCCACCAAATAGGTTGTACACTAATCGCCGCATTTTTCTTCTTGATTCGATCTCACGGTGCTGCCGGCGCTCGGTCCCGAGCCGACACGGTGCGACTCCATCCACGGCGGCGTCGCCGGCCACTTCCTCCACGGCGTTGCTCCCTCGGCGGCGACGTCCACATCAGTAGGACCTGCTGCTGCTTTATCTCTCGCTCGCGCTGCTGCTCTGCTCTTGCTCTCGGTCCCCTGCCCGGTCTGCTCTTGCTATTTCTCTTGCTCGCGCTGCTGCTCTCGCTCTTGCTCTTGCTTGTGATGTTGCTCCGATTTAGCTACACTTCAGTCGACTGAATTGTCATTTGGGTCAGTCGATTTTCAGGTGGGGGGGGCTCGCCGGGGTGAAGGAAGAACCAGCCGCAGCGGGGAGGGGGGCTCGCCGAAGAGATACCCCACTATCTATCTTAGGGTTCAGGATGGGGGCGGTGGTCGCCGACGGTGGCGGGACGTTGGCGGGGCGCTGGCGTGGGGATCATCGGAGAAAAAGCTCGGCACGGGATGGCCTAGAGGGATGGCCGGGGCGGCGGCGGACCGGCGGTGGGGAGTGTTTTCGGGGAGGGCGGGGCGACGCACCGCCGGCCGCGGGCGGCGGGGGGCTGCTATTTGGCCGGCTCAGGGGGGTGGAGGTTGAAGATGAACCGCGGGCCCTTGATTTCGTATCCAACGGTTGCAAAATCGACTGACCAGAGATGAAAAAGTCAGTTGACCAACATGTAGCCTCACCTTGCTAGTGCATTCAATTTCGACAGCAAAATTCAGTTTCGACAGTTAAGTTCAGTTTCGACAGTTAAGTTCAGAGATGAGCGGCTGATGTATTTTACATCTACCACTTTGTGGTTATGTATTTTACGTCATGTATTGGAGATGCTATTAGAATTCCACTCAGGTTAATGTTGTTCATTGTCTCTCTTATCCTGCTTCAGCCTTGGCATCGTACAACTCACTGGAGCTGCTCCAACGACGAAACCCTCCATCACAGCGGAGCAGTACCTCGGGCTCCATCTCCAGACGCCTAAGATCTTCTTCCCCTCCTCCGACAGCCAAGTCAGCCGGAGCATCCTCACCGGCCAACCCAATCACGCTGAGATCGACATGGCTTCGCCAAAGAGGTTCTACACTTGTTGCATCTCGTTTTTACTCTACATGTTATATATATTGTCCACTAAGCACATTAATTTGTTCCTTTAGTGTCTCCTTGAAAGAAAAAACGTAGGAATTTTAATTTTCACTTGTCCTCCTTTTCAAATTCCTATTCATGAAGCACAAGACTAAGAGATAGTAGCATAATAGCATTATAACCGTACATTTTCTTGTGGTTTGACTTAATGTCACCATGCTTCTTTGCACCCTGTGATCTTCCAATTGTTGTGAATCAAACACCCAGATTGGCAGAAATCCTGTGTTTTTAAATTCTCTGTTTTGCACGTGCATTCCTATCCTATTCCTGTCTATTTCCTATCCCTGCATTGTTGAAATCCTCCAATTCAAACGAGCCCTTACAGAATTACTTCTCTTACAGATAGTTGTCAAAGAAAACCTTGCGTGGTTTGTCCCGCTCCTGCTGCGCCGTCGTCCACCCCAGCTCAGCTGCTCCAACGATAGAAGGGTCCAGCACAGCAGGGATCCGGCCTCCAGACTGTCTTTTGCCACCTCAGATCTTCTTCCCCGCCACTGGTAGCCATGAAAACTACACTACCATCATCAACCGAGCAGATGACCTTGAGGACTAGACGGGTCCGCAAGAGAGGTCTCACTCTTTCGTGTCTGCTTACGTTATGCATCGCTTAATATTACATGCTACTTTATCGTCCTGTTCACCGATTAGACTCTGAGTCAGCTCCAAACTAATGGTCAAACTTGAGTTTTTAAATGGTTGTGGGGTACATATCGGGGCCGCTATCAATAGTATCTATCTACTATCTGGTTAATCTCTGATGTCTACTATGAGTTTCATGTTGGGTGGGAAACAAACAGTAAAGAAGCCATTATCTGTATTTTTAACTGAAGCCATTATCTGCCTGCTATTATTGGTATTGGGTCTATCCACAGGTTGCTACCATCACTCTGGATTTCTGCATGCACTCCTTACATAATCTCACTATGTTTTATTCCTATGCATGACAGTTATTGTAAACAATGGAACTGAACATGTAGAGCAAAAGAGACGAGCCTTGCGTGGGAATAAAATTTCATGCAGACGTCGCTCCATGGTAGGCGCAAAGGCAGCCCCCCTCCACACATTTCGGATTGTAATCGAGAGGAAGATATCTGTTCTGAGGGGGATTCAGAAGGAGAAGACAACTGCTATTTACCCCCTGAGGTCTTCTCTCTAACTTGGCATGCTGATATTGGTTATATCATGCATATGGTGTCTTGCATTGCTTACTTTATCCATCAAATATGTCATCTGCTTAGCTTAGACATCCTTTGTGCGAATGCCATCTGTTTAGTTTATTCATCGTTTATGTGAATTATGCAACGCCATCTTGTTTAGCCAGGCATCATATATGTGAATTTTGCAACGCCATCTTGCTTAGCCAGTCGTCTTATAGGTAAATTATATCAGGCCATCCTTTTTTTGGTTACATATTACATTTGTCAAAAATGTTATTACATTCAACTGCTCTTCGTGTGCATCAGCCATTTGACACGGTGATGGCAAATTCTGGAGTGAAAACAAGGTCTTCAGAGCAGACTATGCTATCTGACAAAGCGCATATCTTGCTGGTTACGGATAGCTCCTCAGAGGAGGATTCAGAGACAGATGACCAATCCTATCCCCCCCCCGAGGTGTATGCTCTAACTTGGCAGGGTTATGTTGCTCATATCATGCGTATGGTGTCTCGCATTGCTATGTCATTTGATTAGTTTAGACATGCTTTGTGTGAATGCCACCTGTTCAGTGTCTAATTACCATATATGTGAATTATGCATTGTCATCTTGTTGCAAGACATTATATATGTGAATTATACAATGCTATCTTGTTGCAAAGGCATTATATATGTGAATTATGCAATGCCATGCTGTTTAGCCAATCATCATGTATGTGAATTATATCATGCTATCATTTTTTTGTATTACAAGTTCCATTTGTCGACAACATTTGTATATTCAACTACTCTTCCTGTGCATCAGCCATTTGAAGCGGTGATGGAAGTATCTGGAGTGAAAAGAAGGTATCCAGAGCAGACAATGCTACCTGCTGAAGCAGACATCTTGCTTGTTACAGAGAGCTCCTCAGAGGAGGATTCAGAGACTGATGACCAGTCCTATTTTCCCCCTGAGGTCTATGCTCAAACTTGGCAGGGTTATATTACGTACCCATGTCATGCATGTTGTCTTGCATTGCTTAGTTTTTACATCATATATGGATTGCCATCTGCTTACTTGCGTACTATATAAATCATATATTTGTGTTTATTAAATAGGTTGGCATGCCATAATTCACATACATTCACTGATAGAATGCCATAATTCAAAATATGATGACTGTAAACACTAAACACGATGAGATGATATAACTATATGATGTCTTTATTAAATGGGTTTCCATGCCATAATTCAGATAGATGATGTGTATGTACTATGTAAACATGATGGCATGATATAATTTTAGTTATGTCATGTCATCCTGTTTACATAGTATCATATTTTGAACTATGTCTTTCCATCTTTTTAGTTAGCCATCATAATGTGAAATTGTGTCATGCTATCCTGTTTAGTTAGCCATCATATATCTGAAATTGTGTCATGCTATCCTATTTGGTTAGACAACATAAATATGAATTATTTCATGCCCTCTTTTATTCCCCACTGTCCATTGCACATGTCTATCATACAATGTCTATACTTTCAATTACTTTTCTTGTTTATCAGCCATTTGAATTGGAGAGCGTGATGGCAGTATCTAAGGGAGTAACAACACGGTCTTCAGAAAAGATAGTGCTACGAGTTGATGCAGATAGAACCACGGTTGTACTTTCCCAAGGACCAGATCCACCACACATAACCCAGACTCTCGCAGATTGTACCCCTACCCAGTTGGACAGAGAACCAGCTACACCCCTTCTAACCCCAACCCCGGCAGATAGTAACCCAGTTCCAGTTGACACAGCACCATCTCCACCACAGAGCACCCAAACACGAGCAGTTAGTAAGGGAACTGCAGTGCCCAAAGCACGAGGACCACCACTCTGAATCCCAACTCAACGCTTAAAGGAGAAGAAGATTTGTTCTCAGGTCAGGTTCTGTAGCTATGGTTCATACTCCTTTGCTCTTGCATGACTATATTTACTCATACCAACTATTTTCAAATTTGAAGGATGGAATTGAAACTCCAATGGCGCAACAGGTATGTTTTAAACCTGTTTCTTTAACTGGTTTGCTATTGTAACTTGCTCTATGTTGATTTCAGTTTCAATTGAATAAACAGTTATGTTCTCATGTCATGCACATTACAAGTGTTGTTATTGCTCTATAGTTACCCACACTTATATTCTGTCTATTCTGCTTTGTCTTGAACAAATATTATTTGAACTGTGTCTCTATCTTGATTTGGCAACAAAAACTAGAATGATATAGACCATAAAGTGACCATGGTACATAGATATATGTTTGTTTCATGCTCCTATCCTATCCACTTTACTACTGTACTCATTTACCAAAATGAGTTTCATATACAACATGGTAAACATGTGATGTGTCTGCTTGTTTCTCTTTTATAATGTGGACAAAATATTGGAGAACAGTACCGCGTTATCCAATGGTAAAGGAAGTAATGCAGATAAGGTTCAAGATAGTGAGACATCCCTGTTGTTCTCCAAGAAAGCTGATAAAAACTATCTTGACGACAGTGAGGGAACCCAAAAGTCCTGTCTTGATGTAGTGTTCGAGTTACTGGCCACTACTGCTGGCACAAGCTCTTCGAACTCGCTGCCTGAATCAGTTCGTCTTCTTGAGTCTCAACTTCAAGTTGAAAGACATCGATCAGATTTGCTGCGACAGGAAGCTGAAGGACTGAGGAAGTCCCTGCAAAATTCAGATGCATATTTTCTGGTGCAACAGCAAGCGCTGGAGGATTTAAGCGCCAAACAAGAGAAAGTTAATAAGCTTGCTAAGCATCTTGCCAGCATTATGGGTACCCAGGATATTGTTTCTTGAGATCTTCTGAAGTGGTTTCAGTTCTGGATTTGTTTTGCTGCGGTGTTTATTTGCGTTGGTCGCCAACTTTGACAACCAGTGTATATGATATGCTGCTTTGTTACCTATATTTGCACTGGTGGCGAACTTTGATGCCCAGTGGATGTAATATGTGTAATAGCCGTGATAGCCTAGCATTAGTTGCTTGCGTATTTATTTCCTTGTTGTCTTGTTTATTTGTTTGCTTGTAGTCATTGCAGTTCTTTTTCCACGGTTAGCTAGTGGCTGCAATAACCTATTTTTCAAAACTAGGCCACAATAACCATGGGCTAATATTTACTGTAGTGACACTGGGCCTCCTACTGGCCATAGAAACAGTGGGCCTTCTATGGGCCATAGAAACAATGGGCCTTCTACGGACCGTAGAAACAGTGGGCCTTCTGCAGGCCGTATTATCAATGGGCCTTATACGGGCCATATAATCGATTGGCCAAACATGGGCCAAACAGACCACATTATGGTCGTAAACGGGCTAGAGTTGGAATCGTCCATTCATGGGCCGACCATAATGGGCCATCGTTAATAGGCCGTATTTGATGATGCTATGAAATCGGCCCAACGTATTAACGGAACACAAATGGGCCGACTGTAACCACGGGCTGAATTTGGCCCACAAGCAGAAAATGACAGTAACGGGACGTAAGTAAACGAATGCTAGAAATGAGCCCAAGAATAAATGGGCTCTGAGAAGGCCGAAAGATAACATGGGCTGGAAACGGCCCAACGGAATAACGGGTCGTTAATGGGTATAAAGTGATACACTGTTCATTACGGGCCAGTTTCACCACGAGCCGTTAATGGGTGTAAAGTGATACACTGTTCATTATGGGCCAGTTTCACAGCGGGCCGTTAGTAGGCCAAGAGTTACATAAGGCCTCATATGGGCCGAAAGACATCATGGGCCATACATGCGCCAGAAGTGAAAACGGGCTGGAATCATATTGGATGGCCCAGATGATGCTACTGGGCCTAATTCGGATAGGGCGTAACGGGCCTTGGGTTAGTGGGCTGTAAATGGGCTATATTCGAACAGGCTGTTAACAGGCTTTCCATGGGCCGGCCCGCCAGCTTTTGACCAAGTCAAACGGGCCGGACTTTTCATAGGAATGGGCCTCTTTTGGGCCGTGCCACGTGTCGACGTATCATAGGCGCCTATCTGACCCACTGACGAGCTGACACGTGTTTCGTCCGGCCAATAAGAATTTTACACGTGGAAATTTCCCATTGGTCGGGGTTGTTAACGTGTTATCAGATCCAAAACCCGGCTCGATAGCTTAACGGCGTTCCGTTACGGTGGATGCCACGTGTCGGTCACCCTTGACGAAAGCACTTCTGTGACGCGCGATTTATCGTCATGGAAGTGGACACTTCCGTGATGATAATTTTGGTAATGTCATGGAACACTTCTACGACCGCACAGGTATGACTATCTTGATTCTGTCATAAATTTGTCATGGATGTACATGCATGACAAAAAAAGCGACCTATTGTGACAAACACGTATCATCACGGAAGTGTATTTTTTTGTAGTGTAATGCTAAGATAGACTGTGAAAAGAATGTTGTTACTATTGGCTTGGATGATATGATTCATGAGTTTAATTTCTCTAAATTTAGTAAACAACACCGTGAAGAAGAATTGCCTAGTAAGGATGAAATTATTGGTCTTGCTTCTATTGCCGTACCTCCTACTGATCCTTTAGAACAATATTTGCTAACCATGAAAATGATATGTTTATGAATGAAAGAAGGGAAATAGATGAAGTATCCTTTAAACAAGAACCTATTCTGAAACACAATTTGCGTGTTGAAATCCTAGGTGATCCCCCTCCACCCAAGGGTGATCCCGTGTTTGAGCTTAAACCATTGCCTGATAATCTTAAATATGCTTATCTTGATGAAAAGAAGATATATCATGTTATTATTAGTGCTAACCTTTCAGAGCATGAAGAAGAAAGATTATTGAAAACTCTAAAGAAGCATCGTGCTGCTATTGGATATACTCTTGATGATCTTAAGGGCATTAGTCCCACTCTATGTCAACATAAATTAAATTTGGAAGAAGATGCCAAACCAGTTCGTGATCCTCAAAGACGTCTGAATCCCAAAATGAAAGAAGTGGTAAGAAAAGAAATATTAAAGCTTCTGGAGGCAGGTATAATTTATCCCGTTGCTGATAGTCAGTGGGTAAGTCATGTCCATTGTGTCCCTAAGAAGGGAGGTATTACTGTTGTTCCTAATGATAAAGATCAATTGATTCCACAAAGAACTATTACAGGTTATAGGATGGTAATTGATTTCCGCAAATTAAATAAGGCTACTAAGAAAGATCATTACCCCTTACCTTTTATTGATCAAATGCTAGAAAGATTATGCAAACATGCACACTGTTGCTTTCTAGATGGTTATTCTGGTTTCTCTTAAATACCCGTGTCAGCTAAAGATCAATCAAAGACTACTTTTACATGCCCTTTTGGTACCTTTGCTTATAGACGTATGACTTTTGGTTTATGTAATGCACCTGCTACCTTTCAAAGATGCATGATGACTATATTCTCTGACTTTTGTGAAAAGATTTGTGAAGTTTTCGTCGACGACTTTTCCATCTATGGATCCTCTTTTGATGATTGCTTGAGCAATCTTGATCGAGTTTTGCAGAGATGTGAAGAAACTAATCTTGTCTTGAATTGGGAAAAGTGCCAATTTATGGTTAATGAAGGTATTGTCTTGGGGCATAAAGTTTCTGAAAGAGGTATTGAAGTTGATAAAGCCAAAGTTGATGCTATTGAAAAGATGCCATGTCCCAAGGACATCAAAGGTATAAGAAGTTTCCTTGGTCACGCCGGATTTTATAGGAGGTTCACTAAGGACTTCTCAAAAATTTCTCAGCCTCTGACTAATTTATTACAAAAAGATATACCATTTGTCTTTGATGATGATTGTGTAGAAGCATTTGAAATACTTAAGAAAGCATTACTCTCTGCACCTATTGTTCAGCCACCTGATTGGAATTTACCCTTTGAAATTATGTGTGATGCTAGTGATTATGTTGTAGGTGTTGTTCTAGGGCAAAGAGTTGATAAGAAATTAAATATTATCCATTATGCCAGTAAGACTCTAGACAATGCTCAAAGAAATTGTGCTACTACTGAAATATAACTTTTAGCAGTTGTATTTGTTAGTGATAAGTTCAGACCTTATATTGTTGATTCTAAAGTAACTATTCACACCGATCATGCTGCTATTAAATACCTTATGGAAAAGAAAGATGCTAAACCTAGACTTATTAGATGGGTTCTCTTGCTACAAGAATTTGATCTGCATATCGTTGATAGAAAAGGAGCTGAGAACCCCGTTGCAGACAACTTGTCTAGGTTAGAAAATGTTCTTGATGACCCACTATCTATTGATGATAGCTTTCCTGATGAGCAATTAAATGTTATAAGTACTTCTCATAGTACTCCATGGTATGCTGATTATGCTAATTATATTGTTGCTAAATTTATACCACCTAGCTTCACATACCAGCAAAAGAAAACGTTTTTCTATGATTTGAGACATTACTTTTGGGATGACCCACATCTTTATAAAGAAGGAGTAGATGGTGTTATTAGACGTTGTGTACTTGAGCATGAATAGGAACAGATCCTATGCAAGTGTCACTCCGAAGCTTATGGAGGACACCACGCGGGAGATAGAACTGCACATAAGGTATTGCAATCCGGTTTCTATTGGCCTACTCTCTTCAAGGATGCCCGTAAGTTTGTCTTGTTTTGTGATGAATGTCAAAGAATTGGTAATATTAGTAGACGTCAAGAAATGCCTATGAATTATTCACTTGTTATTGAACCATTTGATCTTTGGGGCTTTGATTATATGGGACCTTTTCCTGCCTCCAATGGATATACACATATTCTAGTTGCTGTTGATTATGTTACTAAGTGGGTAGAAGCTATTCCAACTAGTAGTGCTGATCATAACACTTCTATTAAAATGCTTAAAGAAGTTATTTTTCCGAGGTTTGGAGTCCCTAGATATTTAATGACTGATGGTGGTTCACACTTTATTCATGGTGCTTTCCATAAACTGCTTGCTAAGTATGACATTAATCATAGAATTACATCTCCCTATCATCCACAGTCTAGTGGTCAAGTAGAATTGAGTAATACAGAGCTCAAATTAATTTTGCAAAAGACTGTTAATAGGTCTAGAAAGAATTGGTCTAAGAAACTTGACGATGCATTATGGGCCTATAGAACTGCATATAAAAATCCTATGGGTATGTCTCCGTATAAAATGGTTTATGGAAAAGCATGTCACTTACCTCTCGAACTAGAACACAATGCATATTGGGCTATTAAAGAGCTTAACTATGATTTCAAACTTGCTGGTGAGAAGAGGTTATTTGATATTAGCTCACTTGATGAATGGAGAACCCAAGCTTATGAAAATGCCAAGTTGTTTAAAGAAAAAGTCAAAAGATGGGATGACAAAAGAATACAAAAGCGTGAGTTTAACGTAGGTGATTATGTATTGCTATAGAACTCTCGTTTAAGATTTTTTGCAGGAAAACTTCTCTCTAAATGGGAAGGCCCCTAGGTTATTGAGGAGGTCTATCGCTCCGGTGCCAGAAAAATCAACAACATCGAAGGTACAAATCCGAAGGTGGTGAACGGTCAAAGAATCAACATTATATCTCAGGTAATCCCATAAATGTTGAAACCAATATTATTGAAACCATAACCCCGGAGGAATATATAAGAGATACTTTACAGAACATTTCACTCTCCGAAAAGGAATAGGTATGTGGTACGGTAAGTAAACCGACTCCAAAACAATTTCTAAGGCAATATTTCTCCATTTTGGAATATTTAGAAAAATAGAAAAATAAGTAGCAACCCGGGAAGGACACGAGGGCCCCATTAGGGTGGAGGGTGCGCCCTACCCCCTGGGCGCGCCCCCTACCTCGTGAGCACCTCGTGTGCCTTCCGGACTCAGTTTTCTTACACGATACGTACTTTGGTCGGTAAAAATTCATTATATATTCTCCCGAAGGTTTTGACTCCCGTATCACGCAATTATCCTCTGTTTTCATTTCGAGCTGTCCCGCTGCAGATTAGATCAACATGTCTTCCCAGGATTCGGAAGGAGAAAGCTATGTGGATGATTACTTAGCCAATCCTAAGGTCTATGGAGATGTGGAGCACGATGGTTGGACCATGGAGGAAGAAGAGGACTATGAACCCAATGGAAAGGAGGAGACGAGCTCAGATGAAGATGAAGCCCCATTACCTCAACCTGGGGATATGCACATGGAGTTCAAAAAGTCAAGTCTCCCTGATAGGGTAAAGAAACCAAAGTTCGAGTTTATCCCTTTTCGTCTCTTGCAGGAAAATAAGCAGGGCCTATGCAAAAAGATATTAACCCTGGAGTGGGAGATTGATGATCTGAGGGATCAAAATTCCGTCCTCAAGCGTAAATTAAGGGATAAGTATATGCCATCAACTAAGTCAACAACACCTCCACCCTCTTCAACAACAAAGAAGGAGACATAATCACATGGGTATGGGCACTCCCCTTGGCAACTGCCAAGCTTGGGGGAGGTGCCCCGGTATCGTATCACCATCACACTCCTATCTTTACCGTTTTTCTTAGTTCGATCCTGTTAGTAGTATATTGATCTAGTAGAATAAAGTTTATGGCATGATCTAGTTTTGAGTTTTGCTTTATGATCTCTCTATGTAATCGAGTTCGTGAGCTATATAATAAAGATTAGTGTTGAGTCAAGGGCTTGATTTTCTTGCTATGATCTTGGGTGAATATAAGAAAAGAAGAAAAGGAATAAAAAGAAACAAAAGTTCATATTGATCTTATCGAGAGTAATCACTTCACATAGAAATCGTATGATGATTTAAAAGTTGTTGGGAGTTGGCAGACATAGCTTTGGTCATCGTTGCAATTAATAGGAAGTAATAAGGAAAGAGAGGTTTCACATATAGATATATTATCATTGACATCTTTTATGATTGGGAGCACTCATTAAAATATGACATGCTAAAGAGTTGATGTTGGACAAGGAAGACAACATAATGAGTTATGTTTTCTTATATCTGAGATAAAGTATGTTGTCATGGATCCTCTAACATGTTGAGCTTGCCTTTCCCCCTCATGCTAGCCAAATTCTCAGCACCAAGTAGAAATACTACTTGTGCTTTCAAATACCCTTAAACCAGTTTTGCCATGAGAGTCCACCATATCTACCTATGGATTGATTAAGATCCTTCAAGTAAGTTGTCATTGGTGCAAAGCAATAGAAATTGCTCTAAATATGTATGATTGATTGGTGTGGGAGAAATAAGCTTTATACGATCTTGTGATGTGAAAGTAATAAAAGCGACAGACTGCATAATAAAGGTTCATATCACAAGGGGCAATATAAAGTGACGTTCTTTCGCATTGAGATTTTGTGCATCCAACCATAAAAGCGCATGGAAACCTCTACTTCCCTCTGCGAAGGGCCTATCTTTTATTATTATCTTCTACCTTATGCAAGAGTCATGGTGATATTCACCTTTCCTTTTTCATTTTATCCTTTGGCAAGCCCAGCATGTTGGAAAGAACCTGATATATATATATATATATATATATATATATATATATATATATATATATATATATATATATCTTATTGGATGTAGGGGAGCATGAGTTATTATTGTTGACATTACCCTTGAGGTAAAAGTTTGTGGGGCAAAACTATAAGCCCCTATCTTTCTCTGTGTCCGATTAAAACTCCGTAACCACAAGTATTGCGTGAGTGTTAGCAATTATGATGGACTAGATGATAGTTGAGTATGTGGACTTGCTTTTAAGCTCTGACATAGACTCTTTCTGATGTTATGATAAATTGCAATTGCTTCAATGACTGAGGTTATAGTTTGTTGGTTCTCAATAAGGTTTCTGATTCATACTTTTGCATTGTGAATAGATCATCACTTGAACATAAGAAATCATATGACAAATTCTATATATGTTGTTGTTATGAGAATAATCATGATGCCTTCATGTCCGTATTTTATTTTATCGACACCTCTGCCTCTAAACATGGGGACATATTTATCGTTATCGGCTTTTCGCTTGAGGACAAGTGAGGTCTAAGCTTAGGGGAGTTGATACGTCCATTTTGCATCATGATTTTATATCGATATTTATTGCATTAAGTATTGTTATTTCACGTTATGTCATAATACCTATGGCTATTCTCTCTTATTTTACAAGGTTTACATAAGGAGGGAGAATGCCGGCAGCTAGAATTCTAGGCTGGAAAAGGAGCAAATATTAGAGACATATTCTGCGCAACTCCAAAAGTCCTAAAACTCCACGGAATATCTTATAATAAATAATGAAAAATACCTGCCAAAGATGAAAGCCAGGGGCCCACACCCTGTCCAAGAGGGTGGGGGCGCGCCCCCCCTAGGGCGTGCCCCTACCTCGTGGGACCCCTGGTGGCTCTCCGATGCCCATCTTCTGCTATATGAAGTCTTTCGTCAAGAAAAAACAAGAAGCAACCTTTTGGGACGAAACTCCGCCGCCACGAGGCGGAACCTTGGCGGAACCAATCTAGGGCTTCGGCAGAGCTGTCCTCCCAGGGATACTTCCCTCCGGGAGGGGGAAATCATCGCCATCATCATCACCAAGGCTCCTCTCATCGAGAGAGGGCAATCTCCATCAACATCTTCACCAGCACCATCTCATCTCCAAACCCTAGTTCATCTCTTGTATCCAATTCTTTTCTCCAAGTCCGGGATTGGTGCTAGTAGGTTGCTAGTAGGGTTGATTACTCCTTGTAGTTGATGCTAGTTGGTTTATTTGGTGGAAGATCGTATGTTCAGATGCTTTATGCATATTAATACCCCTCTGATTATGAACATGAATATGCTTTGTGAGTAGTTACGTTTGTTCCTGAGGACAAGGGAGAAGTCTTGCTATTAGTAGTCATGTGAATTTGGTATTCGTTCGATATTTTGATGAGATGTATGTTGTCTAGCCTCTAGTGGTGTTATGTGAACGTCGACTACATAACACTTCACCATTATTTGGGCCTAGAGGAAGGTATTGTGAAGTAATAAGTAGATGATGGGTTGCTAGAGTGACAGAAGCTTAAACCCTAGTTTATGCGTTGCTTCGTAAGGGGCTGATTTGGATCCATATGTTTCATGCTATGGTTAGGTTTACCTTAACACTTTGTTTGTAGTTGCGGATGCTTGCAATAGAGGTTAATCATAAGTTGGATGCTTGTTCAAGTAAGAACAGCACCCAAGCACCAGTCCACCCACATATCAAATTATCAAAGTACCGAACATGAATCATTTGAACGTGATGAAAACTAGCTTGGCGATATTCCCATGTGTCCTTGGGAGCGCTTTTCCTTATATAAGAGTTTGTCCAGGCTTGTCCTTTGCTACAAAAAGGATTGGGCCATCTTGCTGCACTTTATTTACTTTTTTTACTTGTTGCTCGTTACAAATTATCCTATCACAAAACTATCTGTTACCACTTATTTCAGTACTTGCAGAGAATACCTTGCTGAAAACCGCTTATCATTTCCTTCTGCTCCTCGTTGGGTTCGACACTCTTACTTATCGAAAGGACTACGATAGATCCCCTATACTTGTTGGTCATCAGGTTACGGTTTCAATAACATTGGTTTCGACATTTATAGGATTACCTGAGATATAATGTTTGATTCTTTGACCATTCACCGCCTTTGGATTTGTGCCTTCGAAGTTGTTGATTTTTATAGCACCGGAACGATAGACCTCCTCGATAACGTAGGGTCCTTCCCATTTAGAGAGAAGTTTTCCTACAAAAAAATCTTAAACAAGAGTTGTATAGCAATACATAATCACCTACATTAAACTCACGCTTTTGTATCCTTTTGTCATGCCATCTTTTAACTTTTTCTTTAAACAACTTGGCATTTCATAAGCCTAGGTTCTCCATTCATCAAGTGAGCTAATATCAAATAACCTCTTCTCACCGGAAAGTTTGAAATCATAGTTGAGCTCTTTAATAGCCCAATATGCGTTATGTTCTAATTCGAGAGGTAGGTGACATGCATTTCCATAAACCATTTTATATGGAGACATACCCATAGGACTTTTATATGCAGTTCTATAGGCCCATAATGCATCATCCAGTTTATTGGACCAATTCTTTCTAGACCTATTGCCAGTCTTTTGCAAAATTAATTTGAGATCTCTATTACTCAATTCCACTTGACCACTAGACTGTGGGTGATAAGGAGATGCAATTCTATGATTAACATCATACTTAGCAAGCATTTTACGGAAAGCACCATGAATAAAATGTGAACCACCATCAGTCATTAAATATCTAGGGCCTCCAAACCTCAGAAAAATAACTTCTTTAAGAATCTTAATAGAAGTGTTATGATCAGCACTACTAGTTGGAATAGCTTCTACCCACTTAGTAACGTAATCAACAGCAACTAAAAAATGTGTGTAACCATTAGAGGAAGGAAAAGGTCCCATATAATGAAAGCCCCAAACATCAAATGGTTCAATAACCTGTGAATAATTCATAGGCATTTCTTGACGTCTACTAATATTACCAATTCTTTGGATTTCATCACAAGATAAGACAAACTTACGGTCATCCTTGAAGAGAGTAGGCCAATAGAAACTGGATTGCAATACCTTATGTGCAGTTTTGTCTCCAGCGTGGTGTCCTCCATAAGCTTCAGAGTGACACTTGTGTAGGATCTATTCCTATTCATGCTCAGGTACACAACCTCTAATAACACCATCTACTCCTTCTTTATAAAGATGTGGGTCATCCCAAAACTAATGCCTCAAATCATAGAAGAACTTTTTTCTTTTGTTGGTATGTGAAACTAGGTGGTATAAATTTAGCAACAATATAATTAGCATAATCAGCATACCATGGAGTACTACGAGAAGTACTTATAACATTTAACTGCTCATCAGGAAAGCTATCATCAATAGGTAATGGGTCATCAAGAACATTTTCTAACCTAGACAAGTTGTCTGCAACGGGGTTCTCAGCTCCCTTTCTATCAACAATATGCAAATCAAATTCTTGTAGCAAGAGGACCCATCTAATTAGTCTAGGTTTAGCATCTTTCTTTTCCATAAGATATTTAATAGCAGCATGATCCGTGTGAATAGTTACTTTAGAATCAACAATATAAGGTCTAAACTTATCACAAGCAAATACAACCGCTAAGAATTCTTTTTCAGTAGTAGCATAATTTCTTTGAGCATTGTCTAGAGTTTTACTAGCATATTGAATAACATTTAATTTCTTATCAACTCTTTGCCCTAGAACAACACCTGCAGCATAATCACTAGCATCACACATAATTTCAAAGGGTAAATTCCAATCAGGTGGCTGAACAATAGGTGCAGAGATCAATGCTTTCTTAAGTGTTTCAAATGCTTCTACACAATCATCGTCAAAGACAAATGGTATATCTTTTTGTAATAAATTAGTCAGAGGCCGAGAAATTTTTGAGAAGTCCTTAATTAACCTCCTATAAAAACCGGCATGACCAAGGAAACTTCTTATACCTTTGATGTCTTTGGAACATGGCATCTTTTAAATAGCATCAACCTTGGCTTTATCAACTTCAATACCTCTTTCAGAAACTTTATTCCCCAAGACAATACCTTCATTAACCATAAAGTGGCACTTTTCCCTATTCAAGACAAGATTAGTTTCTTCACATCTATGCAAAACTCGATCAAGGTTGCTCAAGCAATCATCAAAAGAGGATCCATAGACGGAAAACTCGTCCATGAAAACTTCACAAATCTTTTCACAAAAGTCAGAGAATATATCCATCATGCATCTTTGAAAGGTACCAGGTGCATTACATAAACCAAAAGGCATACGTCTATAAGCAAAAGTAACAAAAGGGCAAGTAAAAGTAGTCTTTGATTGATCATTGGCTGACACAGGTATTTGAGAGAAACCAGAATAACCATCTAGAAAGCAAAAATGTGTATGTTTGCATAATCTTTCTAGCATTTGATCGATAAAAGGTAAGGGGTAATGATATTTCTTAGTAGATTTATTTAATTTGCGGAAATCGATTACCATCCTATAACCTGTAATAATTCTTTGCAGAATCAATTCATCTTTATCATTAGGAACAACAGTGGTACCTCCCTTCTTAGGGACACAATGGACAGGACTTACCCACTGACTATCAGCAACGGGATAAATTATACTTGCCTCAAGGAGCTTTAGTATTTCCTTTCTTACCACTTCTTTCATTTCAGGATTCAGCCATCGTTGATGATCAATAACTTGTTTGGCATCTTTCTCCAAATTTATTTTATGTTGACATAGAGTAGGACTAATGCCCTTAAGATCATCAAGAGTATATCCAATAGTAGCACGGTGCTTCTTCAGAGTTTTCAATAATCTTTCTTCTTCATGCCCTGAAAGGTTAGCACTAATAATAACAAGATATATCTTCTTTTCATCAAGATAAGCATATTTAAGAGTATCAGGCAATGGTTTAAGCTCAAACACGGGATCGCCCTTGGGTGGAGGAGGATCCCCTAGGATTTCAACAGGAAAATTGTGTTTCAGAATAGGTTCCTGTTTAAAGAATACTTCATCTATTTCCCTTCTTTCATTCATAAACATATCATTTTCATGGTCTAGCAAATATTGTTCTAAAGGATCACTAGGAGGTACGGCAATAGAAGCAAGACCAATAATTTCATCCTTACTAGGCAATTCTTCTTCACCGTGTTGTCTACTAAATTCAGAGAAATTAAACTCATGAGACATATCACCCAAGCCAATAGTAACAACATTCTTTTCGCCGTCTATCCTAGCATTAACTGTGTTCAAGAAGGGTCTACCAAATATAATGGGACAAAAGCTATCTTGTGGGGAACCAAGAACAAGAAAATCAGTAGGATATTTAGTTTTCCCACACAAGACTTCAACATCTCTTACAATTCCCATTGGTGAAATAGTATCTCTATTGGCATGTTTAATTGTGACATCAATATCTTCTATCTCAGCAGGTGCAATATCATGCTTAATTTCATTGTATAAGGCAATAGGTATTGCACTAACACCAGCACCCATATCACATAAGCCATGATAACAATGATCTCCTATTTTAACAGAAATAACAGGCATGCCTACCACAGGTCTATGTTTATCTTTAGCACAAGGTTTGGCAATTCTAGCAGTTTCACCGCAGAAAATAAATGACATGCCCATCGATATTATCAGTCAAGAGATCTTTAACAATAGCAATATTAGGTTCAACTTTAACTTGCTCAGGAGATGTATAAGTTCTAATATTACTTTTACGAACCACAGTTGAAGCTTTAGCATGATCCTTTATTCTAACAGGGAAAGGTGGTTTCTCAACATAAGAAGTAGGAACAACAGGATCACTATAAGTAATAGTCTTTTTTTCAACTTTAGTAGGTGCAGCTACTTTTACTTCTATGGGAGGATGATATTTAAACCACTTCTCCTTGGGGAGATCAACATAAGTAGCAAAATATTCACAGAATGAAGCTAATATCTCAGAGTCAAGTCCATATTTAGTGCTAAATTTACGGAAAACATCGGTATCCATAAAAGATTTGACACAATCAAACTTAGGTGTCATACCTGACTCCTTACCATCGTCGAGATCCCAATCTTCAGAGTTGTCTATCCAATAAATTCCATCTGAATTCAATAGTCTTCATCATAAAAGAGCCAGCACAAGAAGTATCAAGCATGGATTGATTATTATGAGAAAGTCGAGCATAAAAATTTTGAAGAATTGTTTCTCTTGAGAGCTCAAGATTGGGGCATGAATATAACATTGATTTAAGCCTCCCCCAAGCTTGAGCAATGCTCTCTCCTTCGCAAGGCCAAAAATTATATATATAATTGCGATCACGATGAAGAAGATGCATAGGATAATACTTCTGATGAAATTCCAATTTCATTCATTTATAGTTCCATGACTTCGTATCATCACACAGCCTATACCATGTCGATGCATCTCCCTTCAAAGATAAAGGGAAGACCTTCTTCTTAACAACATCATCGGGTCATACCTGCAAGCTTAAATAATCCACAAACTTCATCCACATATATTAGGTGCTCATCAGGATGCTTTGTTCCATCTCCTGCAAAACGATTATCTAGCAATTTTTCTAACATACCCGAAGGAACTTCAAAGGGAACATTTTCATTTTCAGTAGGTTCAGTAGGTTGAGGAGAAACTCTTTGCTCTACTGGTCGGGGTGAAGATACCCCGAACAAGCCCCTCATAGGATTACTTTCCATCGTAACAAGTGAAAGTAAATTTCAGCACACTATATAAATTTTTCCTTACCAAATTCCACCTACCAAAGGAGCTTCACTCCCCGGCAACGGCGCCAGAAAATAGTCTTGACGACCCACAAGTATAGGAGATCTATCATAGTCCTTTCGATAAGTAAGAGTGTCGAACCCAACGAGGAGCAGAAGGAAATGATAAGTGGTTTTCAGCATGGTATTCTCTGCAAGTACTGAAACAAGTGGTAACAGATAGTTTTGTGATAGGATAATTTGTAACGAGCAACAAGTAACAAAAGTAAATAAAGTGCAGAAAGGTGGCCCAATCCTTTTGTAGCAAAGGACAAGCCTGGACAAACTCTTATATAAGGAAAAGCGCTCCCGAGGACACATGGGAATATCGTCAAGCTAGTTTTCATCACATTCATATGATTCGCGTTCGGTACTTTGATAATTTGATATGTGGGTGGACCGGTGCTTGGGTGATGTTCTTACTTGAACAAGCATCCCACTTATGATTAACCTCTATTGCAAGCATCCGCAACTACAACAAAAGTATTAAGGTAAACCTAACCATAGCATGAAACATATGGATCCAAATCAGCCCCTTACGAAGCAACGCATAAACTAGGGTTTAAGCTTCTTTCACTCTAGCAACCCATCATCTACTTATTACTTCCAATGCCTTCCTCTATGCCCAAATAATGGTGAAGTTTTATGTAGTCGACGTTCACATAACACCACTAGAGATTAGACAACATACATCTTATCAAAATATCGAACGAATACCAAATTCACATGACTACTAATAGCAAGCTTCTCCCATGTCCTCAGGAACAAATGTAACTACTCACAAAGCATATTCACGTTCATAATCAGAGGGGTATTAATATGCATAAAGGATCTGAACATATGATCTTCCACCAAATAAATCAACTAGCATCAACTACAAGGAGTAATCAACACTACTAGCAACCTACTAGCACCAATCCCGGACTTGGAGACAAGAATTGGATACAAGAGATGAACTAGGGTTTGGAGATGAGATGGTGCTGGTGAAGATGTTGATGGAGATTGCCCTCTCCCGATGAGAGGAGCGTTGGTGATGACGATGGCAATGATTTCCCCCTCCCGGAGGGAAGTGTCCCCTGTAGAACAGCTCTGCCGGAGCCCTAGATTGGTTCCGCCTCGTGGCGGCGGAGTCTCGTCCCGAAAGGTTGCTTATGATTTTTTTTCTCGACGAAAGACCTCATATAGCAGAATATGGCCATCGGAGAGCCAGCAGGGGGCCCACGAGGCAGGGGCGCGCCCTAGGGGGTAGGGCGCGCCCCACCCTCGTGGCCAGGTGGGTCCCCCTCTGACGTACCTCTTCCGCTCAATATTTTTTATTATTTCCAAAAATGACTTTCGTGGAGTTTCAGGACTTTTGGAGTTGTGCAGAATAGGTCTCTAATAATTGCTCCTTTTCCAGCCCCGAATTCCAGCTGCCGGCATTCTCCCTCCTTATGTAAACCTTGTAAAATAAGAGAGAATAGGCATAAGTATTGTGACATAATGTGTAATAACAGCCCATAATGCAATAAATATCGATATAAAAGCATGATGCAAAATGGACGTATCATAGAGCACCTTTATAATCACCCAGTTACGTTGTGACGTTTGGTAGCACTCAAAGTGTTCCTCCGGTATTCGGGAGTTGCATAATCTCATAGTCATAGGAACATGTATAAGTCATGAAGAAAGCAATAGCAACATACTGAACGATCAAGTGCTAAGCTAACGGAATGGGTCAAGTCAATCACATCATTCTCTAATGATGTGATCTCGTTAATCAAATGACAACTCATCTCTATGGCTAGGAAACTTAACCATCTTTGATTCCACGAGCTAGTCAAGTAGACACATACTAGTGACACTATGTTTGTCTATGTATTCACACATGTACTAAATTTCCGGTTAATACAATTCTAGCATGAATAATAAACATTTATCATGAAATAAGGAAATAAATAATAACTTTATTATTGCCTCTAGGGCATATTTCCTTCAGCCTCCCACTTGCACTAGAGTCAATAATCTAGTTCACATCGCCATGTGATTTAACACCAATAGTTCACATAACCATGTGACTAACACCCATAGTTCACATCGCCATGTGACCCACACTCAAAGGGTTTACTAGAATCAGTAATCTTAGTTTACATCTCCATGTGATTAACACCCAAAGAGTACTAAGGTGTGATCATGTTTTGCTTGTGGGAGAAATTTAGTCAACGGGTCTGCTATACTCAGATCTGTATGTATTTTGCAAATTTCTGTGTCAACAATGCTCTGCACGAAGCTACTCTAGCTAATTGCTCCCACTTTCAATATGTATCCAGATTGAGACTTAGAGTCATCTGGATCAGTGTGAAAACTTGCAGCGACGTAACCCTTTATGACGAACCTTTTTTCACCTCCATAATCGAGAAACATATCCTTATTCCACTAAGGATAATTTTGACCGCTGTCCAGTGATCTACTCCTAGATCACTATTTTACTCCCTTGCCAAACTCAGTGTAGGGTATACAATAGTTCTAGTATACAACATGGCATACTTTGTAGAATCTATGGCTGAGGCATAGGGAATGACTTTCATTCTCTTTCTATCTTCTGTCGTGGTCGGGCTTTGAGTCTTACTCAATTTCACACCTTGTAACACAGGCAAGAACTCTTTCTTTGACTGTTTCATTTTGAATTACTTCAAAATCTTGTCAAGGTATGTACTCATTGAAAAAACTTATCAAGTGTCTTGATCTATCTCTATAGATCTTGATGCTCAATATGTAAGCAGCTTCATCGAGGTCTTTCTTTGAAAAAAATCCTTTCAAATACTCCTTTATGCTTTCCAGAAAATTCTACATTATTTCCAATCAACAATATGTCATTCACATATATTTATCAGAAATTCTATAGTGCTCCCACTCATTTTCTTGTAAATACAGGCTTCACCGCAAGTCTGTATAAACTATATGTTTTGATCAACTCATCAAAGCGTATATTCCAACTCCGAGATGCTTGCACCAGTCCATAGATGTATCGCTGGAGCTTGCACATTTTGTTAGCACCTTTAGGATCGACAAAACCTTCTGGGTGCATCATATACAAGTCTTCTTTAATAAATCCATTAAGGAATGTAGTTTTGACATCCATTTGCCAGATTTCATAAAATGTGGCAATTTGCTAACATGATTCGGACAGACTTAAGCATCGCTACGAGTGAATAAATATCATCGTAGTCAACACCTTGAACTTTGTCAAAACCTTTTTTCGACAAGTCTAGCTTTGTAGATAGTAACACTACTATCAGCGTCCATGTTCCTCTTGAAGATCCATTTATTTTCTATGGCTTGCCGATCATCGGGCAAGTCAACCAAAGTCCACACTTTGTTCTCATACATGGATCCATCTCAAATTTCATAACCTCAAGCCATTTCGTGGAATCTGGGCTCATCATCGCTTCCTCACACTACTAGGGAAAAGCCTATACACAGAATCTTACCAGTAGCGTTGTACAAAATCAAGCGCTACTGCTACTTAGTAGCAGCGCGCATATGTAAACCGCGCTACTGCTATGACTTTAGCAGTAGCGCGTACTAGCGAAAAGTGCTGCTGCTATGTTTGAACTGGGCGCACATGGCTAGCCCAACCTAGCAGTAGCGCGTATACTGGCCCGGCGCTATTGCTACTCTCCTTAGCTGTAGCGCGCTTACATGTAAGGCGCTGCTGCTAACGAAAATAAAATAAAGTGAAAAACAAGTACAAAAGTAAATGAAAATGAAAGAAATAGAAAAAATAGAAAGGGAAAAAATAAAATGTAAAGAAAAATAAAAGAAAAAAGGGAAAAGGAGAAAGGAATAGCAGTAGCGGGTTTCAGGAAACGCGCTATAGCTAACTTAGCTATAGCGCGTTTCCGGAAACGCACTACCGTTACGTTTCACTTAAACAGCGGTCCCCCCCCCCCCCGCCCCCGCCTGGCCACCACTTCACACAAATCCCTCGCCCTCGCCGCCATCTCCCAAAATCACCGTCGCCCCACTTCGCCGCCGTCTCCTCACCGCCGCCGCCCGAGGCCGCCCGAGGCCGCCCTCAGCCTCACCGCCGCCGCCCGAGGCCACCCTCGACGTCACCGTCGGCGCCCTCCACCTCACCGCCGCGCGCCCGAGCCCGCCCAGGACCGTCGTTGCCCATGCCCGAGCCCGCCCTCTCCGCCCCTGCCTCCGTCACCTCCCCGCCACCATCTCTCCCCTCTCTGTAAGTCCCCCACCCCTCCCCCCACTCATCTCTCTCTGTATTTTAGAGAAAAAATTAGATGTTTTTCAGTTAGGGCACTAGAGTTTTGCTAGGTTAATTAGGTTAGTAGTGTTGCTAGTAGTAGTGGTACAGTAGGTTAATTAGGTTATGTTAAATGAATAACCTAAATGAATGAAATTAGTAGTTAACTGAAATTTTTTTCCTTTCATCATTATAGGGCACTAAAGTTAACTGAATTTTGTTCTATTAGTAGTTAAATGAATTTTCTTCTACACTTTGTTTTTGAATTAGCTTGCGAAATTTGGACATGTGGTTGCTCGTGTATATTTGGACACTGTTTCCAGGGAATGATGCTTACTGGCCTATGTTTTGCCGGAATGTTTATTCATTTCTTTTCCGGCAAATTTCAGGTTCTCGATTTGTCCACTTTTTAGCAAAGGTCATGCCGAAATTTTCCGTGAATTTCGGCATGACTTGTGCTACAAACTAGGACATATCAAGTGCCCGTGATTTGCCGCACCAGGAAGGAGTCAACATTCCTGCAAAACAATAGGCCTTTTTTATGTCATTATTCATTTTATTAGGTCTAGAATTAATTGACTAGATTTAATCATAGGAAACATGGCTAGCAACGATCAAGGACAGGGTTCTGGTGATTGCGACGACGCCAACCGGACGGCAGACGAATTTTTTAGCCTTACCGACGATCAACCGATGTTATTGCTAGGCCCACCGGTGGCATCAGGGACTGAGACCGACACGCAGACCGGTGCTGAGACTGAGACCGGCGCTCAGACTCAGACCGGCATCGAGACCGGCGCCGAGACTGAGACCGGCGTTGCCTCTGGGAGCGGAGCCGGTGTAGAACCGAAAGCAAAGAGGCAACAGGTTCCTAACAAACTCAGGACTACTAGAGTGGTGGTCACGAAGGTGGACGACGGCAATTTTGAGCCAACGGCGCCCGAGGAAGCGCGTCGATGCTACGGCAATCAAATAGGCTGCATCGTATGGACAACTGCCACCATCAACGATGAGAAACTACAGAAGATAGAAAATATGAGGAGCTCCCTCCTAAAGAAGTTTCACCAGATATTCTTGTTCCCGGGCCGGAATGAGAATGATTATAAAGATCCAGATGAGGACCCAGCAATGAAGAAGATAAACAAACACGCCATGACCAAGTTTAGCGACGCGTTGGCCGCCTGGAAAAATCGAGTGAAAGCAAGGATCATCGACAAGAAGGAACCCTACTCCGAAATTGTCAAGGATAATCCGACAATCACGGAAGAGCAGTTTCAAATATTCAAGGAGGCTTGCGAGGCCGAAGATGCCAAAAAAAGTCTAAGTACATGAAGGGGCTACAAGAGAGGAACTTTGGGAGCCACCACCTCGGAAGCCGTGGTTACGGCGGAAAGAGGTCCAAATGGGCCAAGGAGGACGCGGAAGCCGCGAGTCTGGGCATCCCAGACCCCTTGGCGGAGTTCACCGTCCCGCAGGAGCATGACGTCCTCAGGGCCCGGCACCATTGGGACCCAGTGAAAAAGGTTTACGAGACAACACCGGTCATTACGGAGTTCATGAGACTGCTGGTAATTTTAGTTTCTGATCAATTCGACTGCACATGTTAGTCATATTTGTAAACGATCGTTGTGCCTTTTGCAGAGAGAGCAGCACAAGATTGCGACCGAAAGAGACTCGCCGTCTGAGGCATTGGCGAGGCCCAAGTGGGACACACCATTCAACCGGGCGTTGAACATATCGAAACGACAACCGGTGGATACTCGACCGTCGTATGGACGCGTGCACGGTGTCGTAGACAGCGCCACGTGGAAGAAGTACTACCGTGAGACCACGGAGGAGAGAAAGGAAAGACGGAGGTTAAATGAAGAAAACATCGACAAGAGGGTTGAGATTGCGGTTGAGAAGAAATCAACTGAGAGAGTCGCAACAGCGATAGCTGCCGCAAAACAGGTGGCTGTAGATATTTCTACTACCTTGGTTCCGGCCGTTTTCAATTGGACCAGGCAAAATCCAGAAAAAATGGAGCGGACTTTTCCCTTGCTGACTTCTTGGCGGGGAGCAGCTCGACTAGCGTTGCACCAGCAACTGTAGCTGCACCTGCTCCCGCACCGGCTCCCGCACCGGACGTGCTAGGCGGTGCTTCGTCTTTGACTGAGCTCGACGCCCTCACGGTATCTGTCACACCGGCCCCTTCAATATAAATGTATAATCTCCCGTTTTCGTTGTCTTTCGAATGTCTCACGTCACAGAATTTTCTTTGCAGGCCGATGAAACCCCGTGCACCATATTGTACACCATCAGCGACCAGAAGGTGGACGTGGGGAAGACGACGATAATGGAGCTGAAGGAACCATTGTTCCACAGCCGGCCGATCCCCCCGAACGTCTTCATGGTTTCCGTGGCCAGTGTCAAACCGGGCCACGAGAATTTGCCTCCTCCCGTACTACTGGGGGATGACGACGAGACACCGCGGCAGCTTGGTGATTGTTGCAATGCTGGGTGGGTCATGTTGTGGCCAAAGATTCTGCTTCGTCTGGAGGCGGTCGGGAGCACACCCACGAGCACGCAGCCTCAGCAAGGTATGAACATCAACACCCCACCTACCCAATTAGCGTCGGGTGTCGGGTTGGGTGATAGCGGACGGGGTAAGGAGGAGGCTCCATTAGTCGCTGATGACGTCGCCATGGATGAGGATGAGGACGACGATGGGGCTGCTGAACAGTATGTCTATACTGGTGCCTCCTCAGGGTTTGGGCGTCATGAGTCGGTGCCTGAATTGCCGTCTCAACATATTATGGACGACCTTCCAGTAGTAAAGAAGTTTAGGAAGAGAGCGAGGAAAGGCAAAAAAGTTGTTTCTATGATCCAGCAGCCTCGGTTTCAAGACCGTATAGATATCCCCGATGCGAATAAATGGCATATCGCCGGTCAACCAATCCTACCTGCAACAGCGCTACGGGCCAGATTCGGCGATCTAAAGAGACTTCATGACGATGTGCTGCGGATAGAGAAAGACCTCATCGCCTCGAAAGATCCAGGATACCCACTCTACGTTGTTAACGTTCCGCGGCAAATGTCGTACGTTGACAGCTTCCCCGCAGATAAGTTCTTCCTCCGGTTCGATTACATATTCGACATGTTTCACGTGAAGAAGCTGGATTTTATGTTTGTCCGCCTTTATGCCTTGCACATGAACTACATCATCGGGGTTGAGCAGATATCGCATATCTGTGTCGTTGACCCGTACTACATGCACGAGGGCTTCTTGGGAGTCTGCGCAAATCACTGTGAATACGGGAGGGATTACATCGTCAGTTTCATGCTCGCCAATAAGAACAAGGGGGTGATTCTCGTGCCTTATCATCCCGTGTAAGTCATCCGCGCTACTATCCTTCCTTCGATTTCCATCATTCATTTGCACGGTGGAGGCTAATTAATTTGAGGACTTATTTTGCGCAGCGCGGGCACGCCGTCCTCATCATCCTCTACCCCCGATTCTCCCATGCTCTTTACTTGGACTCGTAGAAGAACATTCACAAAAAGGATTACACCCACATCAAGGATGTTCTCGACAGTGCTACGTATTACTACCAATCAATGGGTGGAGAGGTCAGGGACAAGAAGATGAGGGGCGGCAGGGTCGCCTTCGGCCATAAGACCGACTTCTGCCGGATCCAGCAACTGAACGATTCTCTTAATGATGGATTCTATGTCCTACACCACATGCTGGAGTACAGGCGGGATCACCAGAACCTTCGCATGGCACCTTCTTCTGGCGATGCCCATATTCTGCAATGGGCAAAGGACATAGGAGATATCGAGGATCATCGACTTCGAGCTGAGTTCTATAACATCCAGCGCGAACTTGCCCAAATAATCATGAAGGAGGTCGTTAGAAAAATAGGGATGTTCTACGGAGAAGGAAAAATGTCGCAGGAAGACGTGCGAACATGGATATCCTCTCAGCGTCTCGACCTGAAGCCTTTCACTACGCTTGGGGACTATCTCCCTGACTTGGATGGATGGAACGACATGTTGGAGTGATTGTCGATATATGACAATGTGTCCGTTTAGTCCATACTTTCTGTATGACAAAACTTTGAGTTATGCACGGTGAAACTTTATTTGTGATGTAATTAAACCGTCCTCCTCCTCGACTAGCGAAAATCACTCTAGTTAGGGCATTTTGGGGTACGATGAACTTTGTTATTTATGCTTATGATATGTTGTTTCTATTTTTGCCAAGTCTATCTCTTTCTGTTGCTCAACTATATATGTTGCATATCATCGACTCATGCGATGATGCAGGTGCGTAGATCATAGATGCCGAAGAAGAGCTATGCCAGGAGTATATATACGACAAGTGGCCGGAGTGTCGGGCCCTTCCGGTTTCCGAGCGACAGGCAGTAGTTAGTTTAGAGGTTCACGCTAATGCGAGAGAGGGATACGAACTCATGTTCTCAAAGTGATAGCTCTTCTCGCGTATATCATTGTTTAGATGGATGACGATGTATTTGCATATCATTCGAGACTTGTATCGCTATTTTCGAGATGATGACGAGAGACCACTTTGTGTTGGATGATGATTATGATGATGACATGATTTGATGAGACTAATTGTATGTATATGCTATGATTACATTTGTATGTGTATGATATGCTAAAGATTATTGTATAAAGCCTATTCAAATACAAAAAAAATATGCAAGAAAAAAACTAATAAATAAACTAGTAGTAGCGAGGGGGGAAATTTAGCAGTAGCGCCGCATTATCAGTAGCGCGTCCCAGCAAACAGCGCTACAGATAATATCAGTAGCGCCCTTTCCCAAAGAGCGCTACATCTATTCATGTATAGCAGTAGCGTGGGACAACCGGCGCTACTGCTATGCGTTAGTTGTAGCGCCTTATTAGTAGCGCCGGTGCCTGCGCTACTGAGAGGCCCAAAACCCTCGCTGCTGCTAGGCTTTTCCCTAGTAGTGTCATAGTTCATAGGTTCGTCATGGTCAAGTAACATGACCTCCAGAACAGGATTTACCGTACCACTCTGGTGCGGATCTCACTCTGGTTGACCTACGAGGTTCAGTAGTAACTTGATCTGAAGTTACATGATCATCATCATTAGCTTCCTCACTAATTGGTGTAGGAGTCACAGGAACAGATTTCTGTGATGAACTACTTTCCAATAAGGGAGCAGGTACAGTTACCTCATCAAGTTCTACTTTCCTCCCACTCACTTGTTTCGAGAGAAACTCCTTCTCTAGAAAGGATCCATTCTTAGCAACGAATGTCTTGCCTTCGGATATATGATAGAAGGTGTACCCAACAGTTTCCTTTGGGTATCCTATGAAGACGCATTACTCCGATTTTGGCTCAAGCTTATCAGGTTGAAACTTTTTCACATAAGCATCGCAACCCCAAACTTTAAGAAACGACAGGTTAGGTTTCTTGCTAAACCACAGTTCATACGGTGTCGTCTCAACGGATTTAGACGGTGCCCTTTTTATCATGAATGCAGCTATCTCTAATGCATAATCCCAAAACGATAGTGGTAAATCGGTAAGAGACATCATAGATTGCACCATATCTAATAAAGTACGGTTACGATGTTCGGACACACCATTACGCTGTGGTGTTCCAGGTGGCGTGAGTTGCGAAACTATTCCGCATTGTTTCAAATGAAGACCAAACTTATAACTCAAATATTCTCCTCCATGATCAGATCGTAGAAACTTTATTTTCTTGTTACGATGATTTTCCACTTCACTCTAAAATTATATGAACTTTTCAAATGTTTCAGACTTATGTATCATCAAGTAGATTTACCCATATCTGCTCAAATCATCTGTGAAGGTCAGAAAATAACGATACCCGTCGCGAGCCTCAACACTCATCAGATTGCATACATCCGTATGTATTATTTCCAATAAGTCAGTTGCTCGCTCCATTGTTCCGGAGAACGGAGTCTTAGTCATCTTGCCCATAAGGCATGGTTCGCAAGCATCAAGTGATTCCAAAATCACATCAGCATGGAGTTTCTTCATGCGTTTTACACCAATATGACCTAAACGATAGTGCCACAAATAAGTTGCACTATCATTATTAACTTTGCATCTTTTGGCTTCAATATTATGAATATGTGTATCACTACGATCGAGATCCAACAAACCATTTTCATTGGGTGTATGACCATAGAAGCTTTTATTCATGTAAACAGAACAACAATAATTCTAACTTAAATGAATAATCGTATTGCAATAAACATGATCAAATCATATTCACGCTCAACGCAAACAGCAAATAACACTTATTTAGGTTCAACACTAATCCCTAAAGTATAGGGAGTGTGCGATGATGATCATATCAATCTTGGAACTACTTCCAATACACATCGTCACCTCACCCTTAACTAGCTTCTGTTCATTCTGCAACTCCCGTTTCAAGCAACTGAACCAGTATCAAATGCCGAGGGGTTTCTATAAACACTTGTAAAGTAAACATCAATAACATGTATATCCAATATACCTTTGTTCACTTGGCCATCCTTCTTATCCGCCAAATACTTGGGGCAGTTCCGCTTCCAGTGACCAGTTCCTTTGCAGCAGAAGCAATTAGTCTCAGGCTTAGGTCCAGACTTGGGCTTCTTCACTTGAGCAGCAACTTGCTTTCCGTTCTTCTTGAAGTCCCCCTTCTTCCCTTTGCCCTTTTCTTGAAACTAGTGGTCTTGTCAACCATCAACACTTGATGCTTTTCTTGATTTCTACCTTCGTTGATTTCAGCATCATGAAGAGCTTGGGAATCGTTTCCGTTATCCCTTGCATATTATAGTTCATCACGAAGTTCTAGTAACTTGGTGATAGTGACTAGAGAAATATGTCAATCACTATCTTATCTGGAAGATAAACTCCCACTTGATTCAAGTGATTGTAGTACCGAGACAATCTGAGCACATGGTCACTGGTTGAGCTATTCTCCTCCATCTTGTAGGCAAAGTACTTGTCAAAGGTCTCATACCTTTCGACATGGGCATGAGTCTGAAATACTAATTTCAACTCTTGGAACATCTCATATGCTCTGCGGCGGTTCAAAAACATCTTTGAAGCCCCGATTCAAAGCCATAAAGCATGGTGCACTAAACTATCAAGTAGTCATCATATTGAGCTTGCCAAACGTTCATAACTTCTGCATCTGCTCCTGCAATCGATTTGTCACCTAGCGGTGCATCAAGGACATAATTCTTCTGTGCAGCAATGAGGATAATCCTCAGATCACAGATCCAATCCACACCATTGCTACTGACATCTTTCAACTTAGTTTTCTCTAGGAACGTATAAAAAATAAAACAGGGGAGCTAAACCCGAGCTATTGATCTACAACATAGATATACTAATACTACCAGGACTAAGTTCATGATAAATTAAAGTTCAATTAATCATATTACTTAAGAACTCCCACTTAGATAGACATCCCTATAATCATCTAAGTGATCACGTGATCCATATCAACTAAACCATGTCCGGTCATCACTTGAGATGGAGTAGTTTTCAATGGCGAACATCACTATATTGATCGTATCTTCTATATGATTCACGCTCGACCTTTCGGTCTCAGTGTTCCGAGGCCATATCTGCATATGCTAGGCTCGTCAAGTTTCACCCGAGTATTCTGCGTGTGCAAAACTGGCTTACACCCGTTGTATTTGAACGTAGAGCTTATCACACCCGATCATCACGTGGTGTCTCGGCACGAAGAACTTTCGCAATGGTGCATACTCAGGGAGAACACTTGTACCTTGAAATTTAGTGAGAGGTCATCTTATAGTGCTAGCGTCAATCAAAGCAGAATAAGATGCATAAAGGATAAACATCACATGCAATCAATATAAGTGATATGATATGGCCAGCATCATCTTGTGCCTTTGATATCCATCTCCAAAGTACCGTCATGATCACCATCGTCACCGGCGCGACACCTTGATCTCCATCGTAGCATCGTTGTCATCTCGCCAACTATTGCTTCTATGACTATCGCTACCGCTTAGTGATAAAGGAAAGCAATTACAAGGCGATTGCATTACATACAATAAAGCGACAACCATATGGCTCCTGCCAGTTGCTGATAACTCAGTTAGAAAACATGATCATCTCATACAATAAAATATAGCATCATGCCTTGACCATATCACATCACAACATGCACTGCAAAAACAAGTTAGACGTCCTCTACTTTGTTGTTGCAAGTTTTACGTGGCTGCTACGAGCTGAGCAAGAACCGTTCTTACCTATGCATCAAAACCATAACGATATTTTGTCAAGTTAGTGATGTTTTAATCTTCACAAGGACCGGGCGTACTCACACTCGGTTCAACTAAAGTTGGAGAAACTAACACCCACCAGCCACCTGTGTGCAAAGCACGTCGGTAGAACCAGTCTCGCGTAAGCGTACGCGTAATGTCGGTCCGGGCCGCTTCATCCAACAATACCGCCGAACCAAAGTATGACATGCTGGTAAGCAGTATGACTTGTATCGCCCAAAACTCACTTGTGTTCTACTCGTGCATATAACATCTACGCATAAACCTGGCTCGGATGCCACTGTTGGGGAACATAGTAATTTCAAAATTTTCCTACGCACAAACAGGATCATGGTGATGCATAGCAACGAGAGGGGAGAGTGTGTCCACGTACCCTCATAGACCGAAAGCGGAAGTGAGGGAGTCCTGGATTAGGGGGTGTCCGGGTAGCCGGACTATAAGCTTTGGCCTGACTCTTGGACTATGAAGATACAAGATTGAAGACTTCGTCCCGTGTCCAGATGGGACTTTCCTTGGCGTGGAAGGCAAGCTTGGCGATACGGATATGTAGATTTCCTTCCATTTTAACCGACTCTGTGTAACTCTAGCCCTCTCCGGTGTCTATATAAACCGGAGGGTTTTAGTCCATAGGACGAACAACAATCATACCATAGGCTAGCTTATAGGGTTTAGCCTCTCTGATCTCGTGGTAGATCTACTCTTGTACTACCCATATCATCAATATTAATCAAGCAGGAGTAGGGTTTTACCTCCATCGAGAGGGCCCGAACCTGGGTAAAAACATTGTGTCCCTTGTCTCCTGTTACCATCCGCCTAGACGCACAGTTCGGGACCCCCTACCCGAGATCCGCCGGTTTTGACACCGACATTGGTGCTTTCATTGAGAGTTCCTCTGTGTCGTCACCTTTAGGCCCGATGGCTCCTCCGATCATCAACAATGATGAGGTCCAGGGTGAGACCTTTCTCCCCAGACAGATCTTTGTATTCGGCGGCTTTGCACTGCGGGCTAATTCGCTTGGCCATCTGGAACAGATGGAAAGCTACGCCCCTGGCCATCAGGTCAGATTTGGAAGTTTGAACTACACGGCCGACATCCGCGGAGACTTGATCTTCGACGGATTCGAGCCACAGCCAAGCATGCCGCACTATCACGATGGGTATGACCTAGCTCTGCCGCCGAACAGTGCCCTGGAGGCCACGCCCGCATCAGCTCCGACCTTTAGCTCGGAGCCGTCTGCGCCGATCGAGGACGAGTGGCTAGACACCCCATCGGGGGCCGCAACCTAAACGGCGATCGAGCCGAACACCAGCCTTATCCTCTGCAAAACCCGTGACTCCAGGGTGCGGGACTCTTTTCCGAACTCCTAACTCTCCGTGCCCCTTCCAATCGAATCTGATTGGGCGCCGATCATGGAATTCACCGCCACGGATATCTTTCAGCACTCACCCTTCGGCGACATTCTGAATTCACTAAGGTCTCTCTCTTTGTCAGGAGAGCCCTGGCCGGACTATGGCCAACAGGACTGGGATGCGGACGATGAAGAAACTCCACGCCCACCCACCACCCACTTCGTAGCCATTGTCGATGATTTAACCGACATACTCGACATCGACTCCGAAGACATCGACGGTATGGATGATGATGTAGGAGACGAACATGAACAAGCGCCTATAGGGCACTAGAAAGCCACCTCGTCATATGACATATATATGGTGGATACACCCAAAGAAGGCAATGGCTACGGAACAGCGGGGGATGACCCCTCCAAAAAGCAACCCAAGCGCCGGCATCAGCGGCGCCGCTCTAAGTCCCGCCAAAGCAAGAACGGTGATACCGACATGGGAGATAATAACACCCCGGACAGTGCCGAAGACAACTCCCTCCAGCAAGATTCGGCGCAGGAGGATGGAGAAGCCAGCCCCCCTGAGAGAGCGGCAGACAGAGAGCAAGAGGATGATAACTACATGCCTCCCTCCGAAGACGAGGCAAGCCTCGGCGACGACAATTTGTTGTGCCTGAGGATCCCGTCGAAAAAGAGCGCTTTAAGCACAGACTTATGGCTACGGCAGGTAGCCTCTAGAAAAAACAGCAACAGCCTAGAGCTAATCAAGACTTGCTAGCGGACAGATGGACTGAAATCCTTGCGACCGAGGAGTACGAACTCGAACGCCCCTCCAAGAGCAACCCAAAGCGCAGGTTGCTACCCTGATTAGAGGAGGAAGCACTTAAACCTACATCACCAGCGCATGCTGCGGCTGACCGGCCACCTCGCAGCCGCGACAGAGAGGCCTCTAAGCCCTCCACCAAAGCCGCACCCCGGCGTCGCTCAAAAAATATTAAGGCATGGGGAAACGCGCTAGACCTGCGAGACATGTTGGAGGACAAGGCAAGGCAGACAAGATCGATCTACGGATTGCGTGGGCGCCCCACGACACGTGACGATAACCGTCACACCGGATACAGTAAATCCGGCCGGGCCGAACACAGCAGACAAAGTTCATTTGAGCTGCGTCGCGATATAGCCCAGTACACAGGTGCTGCACACCCACCATGCTTCACAGATGAAGTAATGGATCATCAAATCCCAGAGGGTTTCAAACCCGTAAACATTGAATCATACGATGGCACAACAGATCCTGCGGTATGGATCGAGGACTATCTCCTTCATATCCACATGGCATGTGGCGATGATCTACACGCCATCAAATACCTCCCACTCAAGCTTAAAGGACCAGCTCGGCATTGGCTTAACAGCTTGCCAGCAGAATCAATAGGCTGCTGGGAGGACCTGGAAGCCGCATTCCTCGACAATTTCCAGGGCACTTATGTGCGACCACCAGACGCCAATGACCTAAGGCACATAATTCAGCAGCCAGAAGAATCTGCCAGACAATTCTGGACACAGTTCCTAACCAAGAAAAATCAAATCGTCGATTGTCCGGACGCAGAGGCCCTAGCAGCCTTCAAGCATAACATTCGTGACGAGTGGCTTGCCCGGCACCTTGGACAGGAAAAGCCAAAATCTATGGCAGCCCTTACGACACTCATGACCCGCTTTTGCGCAGGAGAAGACAGCTGGCTGGCTCGTAGCAATAACATGACCAAGAGCCCTGGTAATTCGAATACCAAGGACAGCAATGGCAGGTCACATCGCAACAAGCACAAGCACCGCATTAACAGCAAAAGTGCTGAGGATACGACAGTTAATGCTGGATTCAGAGGCTCCAAACCCGGTCATCGGAAAAAGCCATTCAAAAGAAATACTCCGGGCCCGTCCAGTTTGGATCGTATACTCGATCGCTCATGCCAGATACATGGCACCCCCAGAAAACCAGCCAATCACACCAACAGGGATTGTTGGGTGTTCAAGCAGGCCGGCAAATTAAATGCCGAAAATAGAGACAAGGGGCTACATAGCGACAACGAGGAGGATCCCCGGCCGCCGAACAATAGTGGACAGAAGGGCTTCCCCCCACAAGTGCGGACGGTGAACATGATATATGCAACACACATCCCCAAGAGGGAACGGAAGCGTGCGCTAAGGGACGTATACGCATTGGAGCCAGTCGCCCCAAAGTTCAACCCATTCTCCTCTTGCCCGATCACTTTTGATCGAAGGGACCACCCCACTAGCATCCGCCATGGCGGATTCGCCACATTACCCAATCATTGACGGATTTCACCTCACTAGAGTCCTTATGGACGGCGGCAGCAGCATAAACGTGCTTTTATCAGGATACGGTGCAGAAAATGGGCATAGATCCCTCAAGGATTAAACCCACAAAAACGACCTTTAAAGGCGCCATACCAGGTGTAGAGGCCAACTGTACAGGCTCAGTCACACTTGAAGTGGTCTTCGGATCCCCGGATAATTTCCGAAGGAAGGAGTTAATCTTCAACATAGTCCCGTTCCACAGTGGCTATCACGCACTGCTCGGGCGAACCGCATTTGCAAAGTTCAATGCGGTGCCGCACTACGCATACCTCAAGCTCAAGATGTCAGGCCCTCGAGGAGTCATTACGGTCAATGGAAACACCGAACACTCTCTCCAAACTGAGGAGCATACGGCGGCCCTCGCAGCGGAAGTACAAAGCAGCCTCTCAAGGCAATTCTCCAGTCCGGCTCTTAAACGTCCGGACACCGTCAAGCGCGCCCGGAGTAACCTACAACAAGACCGCCTAGCATGTTCCGAGCAAGCGTAGCAATGCGGCCCCAACCCCAGCCCTCGCGAAACTGCGCAATCAGTACCACGCGTACATAACTACGCTCTGAAAATACCATGGGCACAGGGGGAGGGGCAAGACCACGACATGCCCAAAAATGCGGCTCAACCGCACTAGGGGCTCCCGATTTTATCATTTTTTCCTACTTGCAGGACTCCACTCTTCGGAAGGCCTGTCCGACAGTACAATCGCCGAACACACGATGCAACAACCAAGGAGGCAAAAAGCTATGTCGAATCCCCAGGTGGTATCTATAACGAGCAAAATACCTGCCTTACATACCATCTCGCAGCTCGCCCCTGGAGGGGGACATGTCAAATAGTCCCATCTCTTGCTTACCGCACTATTTATATTGTTCTGCTTTCGCAGCAGCCATTTAAAAATAAACAATGCTTAGCTTCAGCTTATTATTGCATTCCCTATTCATTTCTTCTTCAATACATATGTTCAGTTATGACATTTAGCACCCGTACACTTTGGTACGGTCAATACGCCAGGGGCTCAAGCACCCCATAATACGGCGTGAGAAGCCCGAACACTTTCACAAGTGCGGCCCTCTGAACTTATAGCATTATATGCATCAGCTCCGAATCATGTTTTTGGTCAATAGTTGGGTTTGCTCAGCTCCCATGTTTTGGTACCTTACGTTCCGTTATATCGTCTAAGGTAGCGATGGGAGAACTACTGCGATTGTGCCCCAGTTGAGTGTAACGCCGCGAGACCGATGTGCCAGTTGTCCTCCCGTTATTCGCTGTTGTTGCTTTGTCATTTGCTTGCGTGCCGCATCTTGCCATGTCATCATCCGCATTGCATCATCATGTTTTCGAAACTTGCATCCGTCCGGGTTCTCCGAGTTCTCTCCCTTGTCCGTTCTGAGACCAACCACACTTGCACGCGCCCACGACATGTCTGAAATAGTACTTTATAAGTGGCCGGAAAATGTTCTTGGAATGGGATGAAAGTTGGCGTGCGGTGTTGTTTTGTTGTTAGTAGGTCGCCTGCAAAGTTTCATCGCATTCGGAGTCCGTTTGGTGCCCCAACGGATAACTATAGCGGCATTATAGCCGGTCTAACGTCGGACGTTTTCGGTCTTCGGAAACCGTGCCGGGCTGCATCTCTCCCCTCTTCTCTCAGACCAACCCGCTCTTCACAATCTTCCAGACCCAACCTAACCTCTCTCGTCATGCTCAAAACCCCTTCTCGCGCGCGTCCGAAACCTTGCCCGAACCCGACCCGCTCAGTCGTCACCGTTGTGCTCAGTTCATCTCCCAACATCTATAAAACATCTCCGTTTTCCTTATTTAGACTCTCCTAGTGTATTTTTCTCGTCCGTTGGATCTTGATCGGAGGGTCCATTTTGCCCCTAAGCTAATCCAACCTACCTATTTAAACAACCTAACCCTAGCCCTACCTGTCCAATCCACCCTTTCCCGAGCAGCCGCCGCCACTCCTCGTTTTCAGCTCCACCCCAACCAGCAGCCTCCACCTCCTCCTCCAGATCCGGCTAGTCAACTCTCCTTTGGTCCGTCGGATCGAGGATCCAACGACCCAGATAAGCCCCCAACTCCGCACGCCTCCACCTCCCGCAACGCTCGATCCGATCTAGATCGAGGCAACCGCCTCTGCCCGAGTGCCTCGCTCAGCCCCGCGCGCTGCCTCCTCAACCGGCGCCGTGCCCGCGCCTCCAGAGGAGCTCGTCGTCGCCCCGTTCCCTGCTTCCCGGAGTTCTTCACCGCGGGGCCTTCTTTGAGCCACGTCGCGGCCTCTGCTTCCTCTTCGTCGAGAAGGGTCTCGCTCGTTCCAGCGCGCCTCCGCCCGTGCCAAGTCCGTCTTCATGACCAACGCCGTCACCAAGACCTCGCCTCCGCCCAGATCCTACCTGGCGCCGCCGCCTTCGCTTGCCTCGCCGTCGCCAAGTCCCTGCTGCGGCCTCTGCTTCCTCTACAACGAGCAGGTCGCTCGTCCCGTGCCCGCTCGTGTTGACCAAGCCAGCGCCAAGCTCTCTGCCTCGACACCCCGCGCGTCGCCTGCGTCATTGACCCGTCGCCCGCGCCTGGGTCTTCTTGCACCAGGCCCAGCGCACTCTCCTCATCCCAGTCGGCCCAGTTCGCCTCTGCCTCACCGGGCCAAGCCCATGGGTGATCAGCCTCCTCCAGCCCCTCTGCTGTTGGGCCAGCCAGATTCGGCCCATGTATTTTTTTTCCTGCGCTGCGAATTTGCTAATTAATCAGAGAATTACAGATTTGCAGAAAAACCCTCCATGTTCATGCATTTAATAACTCACCAACCGTGCATCGGATTAAAATGAACTATATATGGAAATTGCTTAGAATTCTATCTAGTTTCATAATATCCAATTTCCATCCATGTTTAAAATGTTTACAATGATTTTGATTAAATTTGCTTAAATGCCATGTTAAAATGATTTATTTCATAACTAAATAACCGTAACTCCGAATTTAATAAACTTTATATGTAAATGGGGTAGAAAAATGCCTAGTTTAACATGTTGCACTTTATTTTCTTGTTTAACAACATTAAAAATATGTCTTAGGCAGAACCGTACCAACTCTAAAATATGCACATGAGGTTTTTCCGGAATTGTTGTTTGTTGATCCGGCATCATTTAAACTTGCCTAGTTAGGTAGTTTTCATATGCTTCACCCCTTGCCATGTTTAATAACATTTAACATTGTTGGGTACATAGACGAGAGCGAACTAAATAACTTGAATGTGGTGTTTCGTCAATATGCAACTTGCTGCATATTGAGCTCCACTTAATTTGTAGTATTGTTTGTGCACTTTGCCATGCCATGCTATTTAAACCGGACATGCATCATACTCGCTTGTGCATCATGCCATGTTTATGTGATGATTGTTTTACTATGTTGTTTGCTTCTTTCCGGTTTGCTTCTCTCGTTAGCTTCGGTTTCGTTCTGGAGTGGTGAGGATTCGTTCGACTCCGTCCGTTTGTCTTCTTCATGGACTCGTTCTTCTTCCTTGCGGGATTTCAGGCAAGATGACCATACCCTCGAAATCACTTCTATCTTTGCTTGCTAGTTGCTCGCTCTTTTGCTATGCCTATGCTGCGATACCTACCACTTGCTTATCATGCCTCCCATACTGTTAAACCAAGCCTCTAACCCACCTTGTCCTAGTAAACCGTTGTTTGGCTATGTTACCGCTTTGCTCAGCCCCTCTTATAGCGTTGTTAGTTGCAGGTGAAGATGAAGTTTGTTCCTTGTTGGAACATGGAGATGTTGTTCCTTGTTGGAACATGTTTACTTGTTGGGATATCACAATATATCTTATTTAATTAATGCATCTATATACTTGGTAAAGGGTGGAAGGCTCGGCCTTATGCCTGGTGTTTTGTTCCACTCTTGCCGCCCTAGTTTCCGTCATACCGGTGTTATGTTCCCGGATTTTGCGTCCCTAACGCGGTCGGGTGATTTATGGGAACCCTTGACAGTTCGCTTTGAATAAGGCTTTTCCAGCGAGGCCCAACATTGGTTTTACCATTTGCCTCACCACCACCTATCCCTTTCCCTTGGGTCGTCCAGCCCGAGGGTCATCTTTATTTAGCCCCCCCCCCCCCGGGCCAGTGCTTCTCTAAGTGCTGGTTCGAACCTAGCAACCTGCGGGGCCACCTCGGGGAAACTCGAGGCCTGGTTTTACTCGTAGCTTGACTTATCCGGTGTTGCCCTGAGAACGAGATATGTGCAGCTCCTATCAGGATGTCGGCGCATCGGGCGGCTTTGCTGGACTTGTTTTATTGCTGTCGAAATGTCTTGTAGCCGGGATTCCGAGACTGATCGGGTCTTCCCGGGGAGAAGGAATATCCTTCGTTGATCGCGAGAGCTTATCATGGGCTAAGTTGGGACACCCCTGCAGGGTTTGAACTTTCGAAAGCCGTGCCCGCGGTTATGTGGCAGATGGAAATTTGTTAATGTCCGGTTGTAGAAAACCCGAAGTTGATCTTCATTAAAATACACCAACCGCGTGTGTAACCGTGATGGTCTCTTCTCGGCGGGGTCCGGGAAGTGAACATGGTTGTTGGAGTTATGTCTGACGTAAGTAGTTCAGGATCACTTATTAATCATAGTTGTTCGACCGTGCTTTGCCTTCTCTTCTCGCTCTCACTTGCGTATGTTAGCCACCATATATGCTAGTCGCTTGCTGCAGCTCCACCTCACTACCCTGCCCTACCTTTAAGCTTAAATAGTCTTGATCTCGCGGGTGTGAGATTGCTGAGTCCCCGTGACTCACAGATACTTCCAAACCAGTTTGCAGGTGCCGTAGAAACCGTGCAGGTGACGCACCCGAGCTCAAGGAGGAGCTCGATGAAGATCTTGTTCATTGTGTGGTATCGTTCTAGTCGATCAGTAGTGGAGCCCAGTTGGGGTCGATCGGGACCTTTGTCGCTTTTGGGGTTTCTTCTTTTATTTTGGTTCCGTAGTCGGACCTTGATTGTATCTGTATGATGTAATGCTTTACTCATGTATCGTGTGAAGTGGCGATTGTAAGCCAACTATGTATCTCTTTCCCTTATGTATTACATGGGTTGTGTGAAGATTACCTCACTTGCGACATTGCTTTCAATGCGGTTATGCCTCTAAGTCGTGCTTCGACACGTGGGAGATATAGCCGCATCGAGGGCGTTACAAGTTGGTAATCAGAGCCTTCCCCGACCTTAGGAGCCCCCACTGATTGATCGTTTTTAGTGGCCGAGTTGTGTCTAGAAAAATGTTTTGAGTCATTTAGGAATTATATATCGGAGAGTTTAGGAATTCTTTTTACTTCCCAGTCTCCTGATCGCTCTGGTAAGGCATCCTGACGTAGAGTTTTGACTCTTCTCTTCTCAAATTTCACTAAAAAAATTTAGGATCACGCGGGTATCTTAGAATCGTTCCGATGGTTTTATGATGACAACATTGTCTTGGTGCCTCCTGTCAGCAGGGGTTTAGTGGAGGTGTCCCAGGGAGTTGAGCTCCGAGGTGTTGTCGTCATAATTTTATAGTTGCAGTTCTGGAATACCTGAGTTTAGTACGCCGACATTGAAAATCTCTTTTGTACAGTTGTTGGTGAGATAACCCTGATAGCCCAGTACTGAGGCGAGTGCGGGAGTATTTCCATAACTCGTATAACGGATGCTTTTCGAAGGTTGAGGTAGACGATTTCCGGAGTTTTCTTGGTTATGTGTTGAAGGATGGATATAGCTGGATCTAGGTATTGTTAGTTTGGGTGATATATTTTGTGTCCCCTGTATCCCCAACACCAGATTGCATAACCAGAAAGTTTCGGGAGTTTATAAGTGGGAATTCAAGTATCACGTAGGAATTCTTTCCAACAGACACATGATACGATATGGGATCTATCATATGTTTGTTTCCGGCTTATTCTGCAAGCCAAATCCTTTGTTTTGTTTTGTGGTATTCGAGTTGCTTCAATGTCAAGTGTTGATTCCATACCTTTTCTCAACGGTGTTATCATATTTCTATGGAAATACTAATCCTTCTTGATCATCAAGATTATCATGCCAATTCTTTTCCAACCGGTGTGTCCCTCTTCAAGTGGATCCGATCACTTCAACATTCGCAAGATCAATTATCAGTTCTTCTCAATGGTGTTTGCTTCATCCGTTCCAAGTTGCCTTTGTTTTCCCGCCCTCCCACCCTTTTTCTTCAAGGACTCAGATTTCTTAATCATGTATCCTTTTATTTGTGGGAAGTCTCTTCATTCTTTTCTTTCAATGTTCTATCCGATGATTTCCCATGAAGATGCTCAACAGTTTCAAGTTCATCATTCGTCATTCTTTTCTTCTCCGGTGGTTCCAATTCAAGCTTTATCGATCATATCTTTTCCCTCGTTTCTAATGTTTCTCGTACCGGTGGACCTCTTAATCATTCACCTCTCGCTATTCATTTGTTCTGGAGTGCTGAAGATATCTCAGAAGATTCAAGTCTCCATTCTCAATTCACTCAAGTTCTTTTGAGGATGCTATCTCATTCAAGCCATTTAATTCAACCGGTGCAATCTCTCTTTTCAAGCAATCGTTCAACGGTGTTTTCTTTTGAGTGGGCCCTAACCCACAGATCTTTTCCCAGGATCTTACCTGACTCGTCTAATTTTCCCCGGAGCTTCTAAAATTCTTTTCAAAGTTGATGTAAGAATGAATTATCATCAGTCAAATGTCTTTCTCCAAGATCCTTCAATTATTTTCATCATTGGTTCAACCTTTCCAATTTTCATTCCGGATTGCCTCAACAATTCATGGTGGTGTTTCTCATCATCATTCTCAACATTTGAAGACCGAAGAAGAGTTTCTCTTAAATCTTGCTCCATTCTTTTCAAGATTCATTGTTCTAGCTTGTTGCCTTCCTCTCATAATTGTTTTCGATTGTCAGAATAATTTTCACCCATCCGGAGCAGTTCAGGAGTCTTTTCAGTTTGATTCTCCGGAGCCCATCATCTCAGAATTATTCATTCAAGCTTTCAGCTCTCGTTCTCCAAATCATACTGGTGCATCATTCAAGTATTCTCTAATCAGCTCGTGATCTATTCGTTCATTTGTATCTAAATACCCTCAAGTATCTTCATTCATTTTGCAATTCTTCCCGGTGATTTGTGCATTTGCTACGTTCAATTTCAGTTCTTACGGTGGGTCGTTCAAGATTCCTCTTTCTTTGTTACCGTATAGAGTTATTCGTTGTTTCCAAGTCCTACCGGCGGATCTTTGAAGACCTTCCCAAGTTGAGCAATATCTCTCTCAATCTTTTCTACGAGAATAAGTAGTATGCCAAATCCGTTGCTTGTCATCAATTTAGATTGGTGAAGGATACGCATAACATAATTCTTGTTCTTGTTTTATTGAAGTGATTAATTCCTTCTTTCGGAGTTTGTTCATGATGAATAAATTCTCGGTTTCAATTGTTTCATCTTTTCTTTTCCCGGAGTTCCAAGCTCTCATCATCACGAAGATCCATCTAAATCATTGCAAGGCCTCACCTTGTGTTTTCAACTTATCTTTCTTTCTATCATTCCTTTTGTTTACCGAAGTTCTTCATGAAGGTTCTACATGGTGGTTCGTCAAGGATTCTTTTCATTTTTCAATTGTTCTTCAAGTTTTCTCTCGAAGTTATGATCCGTCAAGCCATACTTCAAAATAAACATGGTGTTCAACACATGTCTTGTTTTGAGGATTCAATCATTCATCATCTTGCATTTCAAAGTGCAATCCGTTCTACCTTATCATTTGAGGTGGTGTTATGTCCTTCTTGATAATTTGAGTTCGCGTTTCATGATTCACATGTTGTCAAGAATGAGATATTTTAAACCCACGAATTTCTTCCTTGGAGTTATCTTGGTTTGGATTTCACCTAAAGCTTTCCCTAAGGATTGCTGCTATTTATGGTGCTTATAAATGACCCAAGTTCTTCTTTTATCCTCCCGGGGAAATAAGCTTTCTCGTCTCCTTGTTCTTATCAATCCAATCTATTGTTTCCGTTAGTGGCAGAATTTCACCTCATAATTTTGAGACGTTATCCATAAGCCCACAACAACCTTATTCTTTTGTTGTTTAATGTTCACCAACTCCATTCAATCCTTGTTTCTAAGGATGCCCTCAAATTCATTGCTGGTATAAGTTATCATTTTCTTCTACTTTCATTCTTCCTAACGATTTAGCTTCTATTCATTCGTTCCGGAAGCATTGTGATATTGCTCTCTTCGACCCAACTCATCCTAATGTTCTTTTATTGCTTGTCCATTTAACCGGAGTGTTGTGTCTATCATTCCTCTTTTAACCGGAGTCTCATCCAAGTGCTTTCATTTTGCCAAGTTCATATTCTATTCCTTCCATTTCCAACCGGAGTGTTGTTGTAATTGTTCTTTATCGTTCCTTGTACATCTTGTTTCAACCGGAGTGGTTTCAACGTCCATCTTGTCACTTAAGCTCTTCTTTCTCGCCGTATTCCTTGTTCCTTGTCCAACGGAGTATTTCATTTCGTTCATCTCCATGGTATTCTTTCTTTCATTTTGCTCAACCTCTCAAGGTTCTTTGGTTTCACTCGTTTGTCGAAGAAGCAACTTGTTTTACCTCTTCCTCATCCGCTTCCCTCCGGTGCCATCCTAGATCTCGGGTCGAGATCCTCTCGTAGTGGTGGAGTGTTGTAACGCCCCGAGACCGATGTGCCAGTTGTCCTCCCGTTATTCGCTGTTGTTGCTTTGTCATTTGCTTGCGTGTCGCATCTTGCCATGTCATCATCCGCATTGCATCATCATGTTTTCGAAACTTGCATCCGTCCGGGTTCTCCGAGTTCTCTCCCTTGTCCGTTCTGAGACCAACCACACTTGCACGCGCCCGCGACATGTCCGAAATAGTACTTTATAAGTGGCCGGAAAATGTTCTCGGAATGGGATGAAAGTTGGCGTGCGGTGTTGTTTTGTTGTTAGTAGGTCGCCTGCCAAGTTTCATCGCATTCGGAGTCCGTTTGGTGCCCCAACGGATAACTATAGCGGCATTATAGCCGGTCTAACGTCGGACGTTTTCGGTCTCCGGAAACCGTGCCGGGCTGCATCTCTCCCCTCTTCTCTCAGACCAACCCGCTCTTCACAATCCGCCAGACCCAACCTAACCTCTCTCGTCATGCTCAAAACCCCTTCTCGCGCGCGTCCGAAACCTTGCCCGAACCCGACCCGCTCAGTCGTCACCGTTGCGCTCAGTTCATCTCCCAACATCTATAAAACATCTCCGTTTTCCTTATTTAGACTCTCCTAGTGTATTTTTCTCGTCCGTTCGATCTTGATCGGAGGGTCCGTTTTGCCCCTAAGCTAATCCAACCTACCTATTTAAACAACCTAACCCTAGCCCTACCTGTCCAATCCACCCTTTCCCGAGCAGCCGCCGCCACTCCTCGTTTTCAGCTCCACCCCAACGAGCAGCCTCCACCTCCTCCTCCAGATCCGGCTAGTCAACTCTCCTTTGGTCCGTCGGATCGAGGATCCAACGACCCAGATCAGCCCCCAACCCCGCACGCCTCCACCTCCCGCAACGCTCGATCGGATCTGGATCGAGGCAACCGCCTCCGCCCGAGTGCCTCGCTCAGCCCCGCACGCTGCCTCCTCAACCGGCGCCGTGCCCGCGCCTCCCGAGGAGCTCGTCGTTGCCCCGTTCCCTGCTTCCCGGAGTTCTTCACCGCGAGGCCTTCTTCGAGCCACGCCGCGGCCTCTACTTCCTCTTCGTCGAGAAGGGTCTCGCTCGTTCCAGCGCGCCTCCGCCCGCGCCAAGTCCGTCTTCATGACCAGTGCCGTCACCAAGACCTCGCCTCCGCCCAGATCCTACCTGGCGCCGCCGCCTTCGCTTGCCTCGCCGTCGCCAAGTCCCTGCTGCGGCCTCTGCTTCCTCTACAACGAGCCGGTCGCTCGTCCCGTGCCCGCTCGCGTTGACCAAGTCAGCGCCAGGCTCTCTGCCTCGACACCCCGCGCGTCGCCTGCGTCGTTGACCCGTCGCCCGCGCCTGGGTCTTCTTGCACCAGGCCCAGCGCACTCTCCTCATCCCAGCCGGCCCAGTTCGCCTCTGCCTCACCGGGCCAAGCCCATGGGTGAGCAGCCTCCTCCAGCCCCTCTGCTGTTGGGCCAGCCAGATTCGGCCCATGTATTTTTTTTCCTGCGCTGCGAATTTGCTAATCAATCAGAGAATTACAGATTTGCAGAAAAACCCTCCATGTTCATGCATTTAATAACTCACCAACCGTGCATCGGATTAAAATGAACTATATATGGAAATTGCTTAGAATTCTATCTAGTTTCATAATATCCAATTTCCATCCATGTTTAAAATGTTTAAAATGATGATTAAATTTGCTTAAATGCCATGTTAAAATGATTTATTTCATAACTAAATAATCGTAACTCCAAATTTAATAAACTTTATATGTAAATGGGGTAGAAAAATGCCTAGTTTAACATGTTGCACTTTATTTTCCTGTTTAACAACATTAAAAATATGTTTTAGGCAGAACAGTACCAACTCTAAAATATGCACATGAGGTTTTTCCGGAATTGTTGTTTGTTGATCCGGCATCATTTAAACTTGCCTAGTTAGGTAGTTTTCATATGCTTCACCCCTTGCCATGTTTAATAACATTTAACATTGTTGGGTACATAGACGAGAGCGAACTAAATAACTTGAATGTGGTGTTTCATCAATATGCAACTTGTTGCATATTGAGCTCCACTTAATTTGTAGTATTGTTTGTGCACTTTGCCATGCCATGCTATTTAAACCGGACATGCATCATACTCGCTTGTGCATCATGCCATGTTTATGTGATGATTGTTTTACTATGTTGCTTGCTTATTTCCGGTTTGCTTCTCTCGTTAGCTTCGGTTTCGTTCCGGAGTGGTGAGGATTCGTTCGACTCCGTCCGTTTGTCTTCTTCATGGACTCGTTCTTCTTCCTTGCGGGATTTCAGGCAAGATGACCATACCCTCGAAATCACTTCTATCTTTGCTTGCTAGTTGCTCGCTCTTTTGCTATGCCTATGCTGCGATACCTACCACTTGCTTATCATGCCTCCCATACTGTTAAACCAAGCCTCTAACCCACCTTGTCCTAGCAAACCGTTGTTTGGCTATGTTACCGCTTTGCTCAGCCCCTCTTATAGCATTATTAGTTGCAGGTGAAGATGAAGTTTGTTCCTTGTTGGAACATGGAGATGTTGTTCCTTGTTGGAACATGTTTACTTATTGGGATATCACAATATATCTTATTTAATTAATGCATCTATATACTTGGTAAAGGGTGGAAGGCTCGGCCTTATGCCTGGTGTTTTGTTCCACTCTTGCCGCCCTAGTTTCCGTCATACCGGTGTTATGTTCCCGGATTTTGCGTCCCTAACGCGGTCGGGTGATTTATGGGACCCCCTTGACAGTTCGCTTTGAATAAGGCTTTTCCAGCGAGGCCCAACATTGGTTTTACCATTTGCCTCACCACCACCTATCCCTTTCCCTTGGGTCGGCCAGCCCGAGGGTCATCTTTATTTAGCCCCCCCCCCCCCCCCCGGGCCAGTGCTTCTCTAAGTGCTGGTTCGAACCGAGCAACCTGCGGGGCCACCTCGGGGAAACTCGAGGCCTGGTTTTACTCGTAGCTTGACTTATCCGATGTTGCCCTGAGAACGAGATATGTGCAGCTCCTATAAGGATGTCGGCGCATCGGGCGGCTTTGCCGGACTTGTTTTATTGCTGTCGAAATGTCTTGTAGCCGGGATTCCGAGACTGATAGGGTCTTCCCGGGGAGAAGGAATATCCTTCGTTGATCGCGAGAGCTTATCATGGGCTAAGTTGGGACACCCCTGCAGGGTTTGAACTTTCGAAAGCCGTGCCCGCGGTTATGTGGCAGATGGAAATTTGTTAATGTCCGGTTGTAGAAAACCCGAAGTTGATCTTCATTAAAATACACCAACCGCGTGTGTAACCGTGATGGTCTCTTCTCGGCGGGGTCCGGAAAGTGAACACGGTTGTTGGAGTTATGTCTGACGTAAGTAGTTCAGGATCACTTATTGATCATAGTTGTTCGACCGTGCTTTGCCTTCTCTTCTCGCTCTCACTTGCGTATGTTAGCCACCATATATGCTAGTCGCTTGCTGCAGCTCCACCTCACTACCCTGCCCTACCTTTAAGCTTAAATAGTCTTGATCTCGCGGGTGTGAGATTGCTGAGTCCCCGTGACTCACAGATACTTCCAAACCAGTTTGCAGGTGCCGAAGAAACCGTGCAGGTGACGCACCCGAGCTCAAGGAGGAGCTCGATGAAGATCTTGTTCATTGTGTGGTATCGTTCTAGTCGATCAGTAGTGGAGCCCAGTTGGGGTCGATCGGGACCTTTGTCGCTTTTGGGGTTTCTTCTTTTATTTTGGTTCCGTAGTCGGACCTTGATTGTATCTATATGATGTAATGCTTTACTCATGTATCGTGTGAAGTGGCGATTGTAAGCCAACTATGTATCTCTTTCCCTTATGTATTACATGGGTTGTGTGAAGATTACCTCACTTGCGACATTGCTTTCAATGCGGTTATGCCTCTAAGTCGTGCTTCGACACGTGGGAGATATAGCCGCATCGAGGGCGTTACATTGAGCTGGGCTAAGCACCTCAGTAGAGAAAGCTAAAACTGACTGTCATGATAGGACGAGAGCTGGTCGCTGTTCGAGACGTTTCTAGTCCTTAAAGACTTATGCCGCTTAGAGCGAGGAGTCAGCTTTGTCTGGCCTAGGCGTGTATAGCGCCCCGAACTCGGTCTTTCGAACACTAGGGGCTTCGCCGAAATTTAAAATTATAGAATTCTTTGGCCAAGTGAGAGTGATAACGCATTATAGTCCAATTGCCTTGTTCGTCATGCTGAGCACCTCCCTCGAAGGACCCAAGAATGGGAAAAAGAGTGATCAGGTTTATCCCGAACACCCCAGCACTCGTGGCATGGGGCTGAAGCCGACGACTCACCATCTCTCAGACTTGATAAACGGCCGCATAGAAGGTAATATTTTAAATTAAAACAGGTGTTGCATAGCGCATATGAACAAGTTTTCAGCGCACAGGATAAAACAAACAAGTTTCACTCAAATATTACATCTTTAGACCATTCATCCGCAACAAGGCGGGCACCCTGCAGGACGCCCTTGTAATACATCTTGGGGTGGCGATGCTCCTTGCCCGGTGGCGGACCGTCCTTCACAAGCTTCTCAGCATCCATCTTGCCCCAGTGCACTTTAGCAAGGGCAAGTGCCCTACGGGCACCCTCGATGCAGACGGAGCGCTTGATGACTTCAAGTCGTGGACAGGCATCCACCAGCCGCCTCACCAGCCCGAAGTAGCTCCCAGGCATAGCCTCTCCGGGCCACAGCCGGACTATGAGACCCATCATGGCCTGTTCGGCCACCTTATGGAGCTCGACCAGCTGCTTCAGCTGGTCGCTCAAGGGCACCGGGTGTCCGGTCTCAGCATACTGAGACCAGAATACCTTCTCCGTCGAGCTCCCCTCCTCGGCCTGGTAGAAAGCAGCGGCATCTGACACGCTACGGGGCAAATCTGCGAATGCTCCTGGAGAGCTCCGGACTCGGTTAAGTAACAAGTAATTCACTTTCACGTGCTTGCTTTGCATAAAGAATGCCTTACCCGCTGCTATCTTCTTCATCGCCTCAACTTCCTGGAGGGCTTTCTGGGCTTCGGCCTTGGCAGATTTGGCGCTTTCAAGGGCCATCGCGAGCTCGGACTCTCGCGTCTTTGAGTCAAGCTCCAAACTCGTGTTTTTTCACGAGATCCTGGAGCTCTTGCTACACCTCGTCAACCCACGCCTCATGCTTCTCCCGCTCGGTGCGCTCTGTGGCCGCCCTCTTTTCGGCCTCGGACATCGCTTTCTTAAGGGTCGCCACCTCAGTCGCGGCCCCTATGACACCAATAGGGAACCTGTCATTTTTTGCAACTGCATCTTTTTATAATATACTCCACAAGGTATTACTTACCTTCTTTTCCTCCGAGCTCTTGCTCGGACCGCTCAAGGCTCTGCTTCAGCGCATCCACCTCCGCAGTCAGTGCGGTAGAGGCCAACAGCGAAGCCTACATACGCATATTGACTTAATTCTGTTAGAATCCTGCGAATGTTATTAGATCCTCTATTCGGCTTTTCTTTCCGAACGCCAAACAGAGCATCAGGGGCTACTGTCTATGCGGTAATATTTTCACATATTTTTTACATACCTCAAAGCCTGTTAGCAGGCTGGCGCAGGCTTCAGTCAGTCCACTCTTGGCGGACTGAACCTTCTGGATCACCACACTCATGATAGTGCGGTGCTCCTCGTTGATGGAGGCGCCGTTAAGCACCTCCAAAAAGTTATCCGGCGCCTCCGGTTGGACAGAGGTCACCGGCGTCGTAGGCCTGTCCTTCTTCTTAGGGGGCCGCCTGCCGGACTCCGGAACCTTTGAAGGTTCTGGTGCGGTGTCCGTCCCCGGGCCGGACTTAGAGCCCTTGGGGGTTTCATCCCCTTTGCGCCTGGAGTCCGGGAAGTCGCCTTGCGGCGCCTCCAGGACCACCTCCCCTGGCTTGGAACCTTTTGGGACAACACCTCGGTGTCGTCCGTAGGGGGAGGGGATGTAGCGGCCGGAAGTGAAAAGCTATTCACATCCGACGAATCCAAGGAGCCGCTTGAAGATACGTCGAGCCGATCTCGGGCCGGACTACACGATTATATTCGGTGTTAGGAAAAGATGTGGAATAAAGGAACACTATGAGTCATTCTGGTGTCCGAATACTTACGACTTCACCAGGGGCTTGGCCCTGGACGGCCACTCCCCCTCGTTGTCGGTGGCGTTGGTGGAGTAGTTCGGAGGGAGGGTCTTCGCCTTCTTGGACCCTCCGCCCCCCCCCCCCCAGTTGGGGCGGCCTTTCTTTTCTTTTCTCCCCCTGCTGGGGAAGAAACCTCTCTTTCCTCCTCCTTGTCTTCGTGGGAGGAGTCCGCCTCGGAGTCATCGGACGATGAGTCCGACTCCACCGGACGTCGAGAACTCTTCCGAGTTCCCGTGGCCTTCTTCTTGGCCTTCTTCTCCGGCACCACGTAAGGTGCCGGGACCAGCAGCCCCTCTAGGCGGGCGTCTGCTGGGTTTTCGGGCAAAGGAGCCGGACAGTTGATCTGCCCGGACGTCTCCTGCCAATCTAGTCAAAGGTACGGGAGTTTAGATCCCGCATAGAGTCAAACTATGAAAGACAAGTATCCCGTAAGAGGTAAAATAGCTTACCGCGTTGGCTTAGCGCTGCGCGGAAAATCCGCGATCCTCGGTGGTGGAAGCGGGAGCCTCGGCACCCTTGAACAGCACCTTCCAGGCATCTTCATACGTTGTGTCGAAGAGCCGGCTCAGAGTTCGGTGCTGGGCCGAATTGAACTCCCACAAATTGAAAGCCCGTTGTTGACACGGGAGCATCCGGCGGATGAGCATAACCTGGACTACGTTGACTAGTTTGAGCTTCTTGCTCACCAGGTTCTGGACACATGTTTGGAGTCCGGTCACCTCTTCCGAACTACCCCACAGCAGGCCCTTCTCTTTCCAGGAGGTGAGGCGCGTAGGGGCTCCGGATTGGAACTCGGGGGCTGCGACCCATTTAGGGTCATGTGGCTCGGTGATGTAGAACCACCCCGATTGTGTTGGAAATATGCCCTAGAGGCAATAATAAAAGCATTATTATTATATTTCCTTGTTCATGATAATTGTCTTTATTCGTGCTATAATTGTGTTATCCGGAAATCATAATACATGTGTGAATAACAGACAACAATATGTCCCTAGTGAGCCTCTAGTTGACTAGCTCGTTGATCGACAGATAGTCATGGTTTCCTGACTATGGACATTGGATGTCATTGATAACGAGATCACATCATTAGGAGAATGATGTGATGGACAAGACCCAATCCTAAACATAGCATAAGATCGCATAGTTCGTTTGCTAGAGTTTTCCAATGTCAAGTATCCTTTCCTTAGACCATGAGATCGTGTAACTCCCGGATACCGTAGGAGTGCTTTGGGTGTGTCAAACGTCACAACGTAACTGGGTGACTATAAAGGTATACTATGGGTATCTCTGAAAGTGTCTGTTGGGTTGACATGGATCGAGACTGGGATTTGTCACTCCGCTTGACGGAGAGGTATCACCGGGCCCTCTCGGTAATGCATCATCATGAGCTCAATGTGATCAAAGTGTTTGATCACGGGATCATGCATTACGGTACGAGAAAAGTGACTTGCAGGTAACGAGATTGAACGAGGTATTGGGATACCGACGATCGAATCTCGGGCAAGTAAAATACCGATTGACAAAGGGAATCGTATACGGGATTAATTGAATCCTCGACATCGTGGTTCATCCGATGAGATCATCGTGGAGCATGTGGGAGCCAACATGGGTATCCAGATCCCGCTGTTGGTTATTGCCCGAGAGCCGTCTCGGTCATGTCTGCATGTCTCCCGAACCCGTAGGGTCTACACACTTAAGGTTCGGTGACGCTAGGGTTGTGAAGATATGTATATGCAGTAACCCGAATGTTGTTCGGAGTCCCGGATGAGATCCCGGACGTCACGAGGAGTTTCGGAATGGTCCGGAGGTAAAGATTTATATATGGGAAGTCGTCATACGGACACCGAGAAGTTTCGGGGGCATATCGGTATTGTACCGGGGCCACCGAAGGGGTTCTGGGGGTCCACCGGGAGGGGCCACCTCTCTCGGAGGGCCTCATGGGCTGTATGAGGAAGGGAACCAGCCCAAAGTGGGCTGGTGCGCCTCCCCCCAAGGGCCCATGCGCCTAGGGTTGGGGGGAACCCTAAAGGGGGCGCCCCCGTTGCTTGGGGGGCAAGTCCCCCCTCCCTGGCCGCCCCCCCCCCCCTCTAGATCCCATCTAGAGGGGCCAGCCCCCCTTGCCCCTTCCCCTATAAATAGAGGGGTGAGGGGAGGGCAGCGCACCCCTGGTCCTTGGCGCCTCCCTCTCCCTCTCCAACACCTCCTCCTCCTCCGTAGAGCTCGGCGAAGCCCTGTCGGAGTACTGCGGCTCCACCATCACCACGCCGTCGTGCTGCTGCTGGAGTCTTCTTCCCCAACCTCTCCTTTGCCTTGCTGGATCAAGAAGAAGGAGACGTTACGCTGACCGTACGTGTGTTGAACGCGGAGGTGCCGTCCTTTCGGTGCTAGGATCTCCGGTGATTTGGATCACGTCGTGTACGACTACCTCATCCCCGTTCGTTGAACGCTTCCGCTCGCGATCTACAAAGTGGTATGTAGATGCAATCTCTCTCCCATGACTCATTGCTTAGATGAACTCATAGATGGATCTTGGTGAAACCGTAGGAAAAATTTTAATTTTCTGCAACGTTCCCCAACAATGGTATCAGAGCTAGGTCTATGCGTAGTTCTCTATTGCACGAGTAGAACACAATTTGTTGTGGGCGTAGATGTTGTCAACTTTCTTGCCGCTACTAGTCTTATCTTGCTTCAGCGGTATTGTGGGATGAAGCGGCCCGGACCAACCTTACACGTACTCTTACGTGAGACCGGTTCCACCGACTAACATGCACTAGTTGCATAAGGTGGCTGGCGGGTGTCTGTCTCTCCCACTTTAGTTGGAGCGGATTCGATGAAAAGGGTCCTTATGAAGGGTAAATAGAAGTTGACAAATCATGTTGTGGCTTTCACGTAGGTAAGAAAACGTTCTTGCTAGAACCCTAATTCAGCCACGTAAAACTTGCAACAACAATTAGAGGACGTCTAACTTGTTTTTGCAGCAAGTGCTTTGTGATATGATATGGCCAAAGTTGTGATGAATGATGAATGATCTATATGTGATGTATGAGATGTTCATGCTATTGTAATAGGAATCACGACTTGCATGTCGATGAGTATGGCAACCGGCAGGAGCCATAGGAGTTGTCTTTATTTTTTGTATGACCTGCGTGTCATTGAGAAACGCCATGTAAATTACTTTACTTTATTGCTAAACGCGTTAGCCATAGTAGTAGAAGTAATAGTTGGCGAGCAACTTCATGGAGACACGATGATGGAGATCATGGTGTCAAGCCGGTGACAAGATGATCATGGAGCCCCAAGATGGAGATCAAAGGAGCTATGTGATATTGGCCATATCATGTCACGTTTATTATTTGATTGCATGTGATGTTTATCATGTTTTGCATCTTGTTTACTTAGAACGACGGTAGTAAATAAGATGATCCCTCATAATAATTTCAAGAAGTGTTCCCCCTAACTGTGCACCGTTGTGACAGTTCGTTGTTTCGAAGCACCACGTGATGATCGGGTGTGATAGATTCTAACGTTCACATACAATGGGTGTAAGATAGATTTACACATGCAAACACTTAGGTTGACTTGACGAGCCTAGCATGTATAGACATGGCCTCGGAACACAGAAGACCGAAAGGTCGAGCATGAGTCGTATAGAAGATACGATCAACATGAAGATGTTCACCGATGTTGACTAGTCCGTCTCACGTGATGATCGGACACGGCCTAGTTGACTTGGATCATGTAATACTTAGATGACTAGAAGAGGGATGTCTATCTAAGTGGGAGTTCATTAAATAATTTGATTAAATGAACTTTATTATCATGAACTTAGTCTAAAATATTTACAATATGTCTTGTAGATCAAATGGCCAACGTAGTCCTCAACTTCAACACGTTCCTAGAGAAAACCAAGCTGAAAGACGATGGCAGCAACTATACGGACTGGGTCCGGAACCTGAGGATCATCCTCATAGCTGCCAAGAAAGATTATGTCCTACGAGCACCGCTGGGTGACGCACCTATTCTCCCTGCAGAACAAGACGTTATGAACGCTTGGCAGTCACGCTGCGATGATTACTCCCTCGTTCAGTGCGGCATGCTTTACAGCTTAGAGCCGGGGCTCCAAAAGCGTTTTGAGAGACATGGAGCATATGAGATGTTCGAAGAGCTGAAAATGGTTTTCCAAGCTCATGCCCGGGTCGAGAGATATGAAGTCTCCGACAAATTCTTTAGCTGTAAGATGGAGGAAAATAGCTCTGTCAGTGAACACATACTCAAAATGTCTGGGTTGCACAACCGCTTGACTCAACTGGAAGTTAATCTCCCGGATGAAGCGGTCATTGACAGAATCCTCCAGTCGCTTCCACCTAGCTACAAGAGCTTTGTGATGAACTACAATATGCAGGGGATGGTAAAGACCATTCCTGAGGTATATGCTATGCTGAAATCAGCAGAGGTAGAAATCAAGAAGGAGCATCAAGTGTTGATGGTGAATAAAACCACTAAGTTCAAGAAGGGCAAGGGTAAAAAGAACTTCAAGAAGGACGGCAAGGAAGTTGCCGCACCCGGTAAGCAAGTTGCCGGGAAGAAGCCAAAGAATGGACCCAAGCCCGAGACTGAGTGTTTTTATTGCAAGGGAAGTGGTCACTGGAAGCGGAACTGCCCCAAATACTTAGCGGACAAGAAGGCCGGCAAAACAAAAGGTATATGTGATATACATGTAATTGATGTGTACCTTACCAGTACTCGTAGTAGCTCTTGGGTATTTGATACCGGTGCAGTTTCTCACATTTGTAACTCAAAGCAGGAGCTGCGGAATAAACGGAGACTGGCGAAGGACGAGGTGACGATGCGCGTCGGGAATGGTTCCAAGGTCGATGTGATCGCCGTCGGCACGCTACCTCTACATTTACCTACGGGATTAGTTTTAAACCTCAATAATTTTTATTTAGTGCCAAGTTTGAGCATGAACATTGTGTCTGGATCTCGTTTAATTCGAGATGGCTACTCATTTAAATCCGAGAATAATGGTTGTTCTATTTATATGAGAGATATGTTTTATGGTCATGCTCCGATGGTTAATGGTTTATTCTTAATGAATCTCGTACGTGATGATACACATATTCATAGTGTGAATACCAAAAGAGTTAAAGTTGATAACAATAGTCCCACATATTTGTGGCACTGCCGCCTTGGTCACATAGGTGTCAAACGCATGAAGAAGCTCCATGCAGATGGACTTTTAGAGTCTCTTGATTATGAATCATTTGACACGTGCGAACCATGCCTCATGGGTAAAATGACCAAGACTCCGTTCTCAGGAACAATGGAGCGAGCAACCAACTTATTGGAAATCATACATACCGATGTGTGCGGTCCAATGAGTGTTGAGGCTCGCGGTGGCTATCGTTATGTTCTCACCCTCACTGATGACTTGAGTAGATATGGGTATATCTACTTAATGAAACACAAGTCTGAAACCTTTGAAAAGTTCAAGGAATTTCAGAGTGAGGTTGAAAATCAACGTGATAGAAAGATCAAGTTTCTACGATCAGATCGTGGAGGAGAATACTTGAGTCACGAATTTGGCACACACTTAAGAAAATGTGGAATAGTTTCACAACTCACGCCGCCTGGAACACCTCAGCGTAATGGTGTGTCCGAACGTCGTAATCGCACTCTATTAGATATGGTGCGATCTATGATGTCTCTTACCGATTTACCGCTATATTTTTGGGGCTATGCTTTAGAGACTGCCGCATTCACTTTAAATAGGGCTCCGTCGAAATCTGTTGAGACGACACCGTATGAATTATGGTTTGGCAAGAAACCTAAGCTGTCGTTTCTAAAAGTTTGGGGATGCGATGCTTATGTCAAGAAACTTCAACCTGAAAAGCTCGAACCCAAGTCGGAAAAATGCGTCTTCATAGGATACCCTAAAGAAACTGTTGGGTATACCTTCTTCCTCAGATCCGAAGGCAAGATCTTTGTTGCCAAGAATGGATCCTTTCTAGAGAAAGAGTTTCTCTCGAAAGAAGTAAGTGGGAGGAAAGTAGAACTTGATGAAGTGTTACCTCTTGAACCGGAAAATGGCAAAACTCAAGAAAACGTTCCTGAGGTGCCTGCACCGACTAGAGAGGAAATTAATGATGATGATCAAGATACTTCTTATCAAGCTCCTACTGAAATTCAAAGGTCCACAAGGACACGTTCCGTACCAGAGTGGTACGGCAACCTTGTCTTGGAAATCATGTTGTTAGACAACGGTGAACCTTCGAACTATGAGGAAGCAATGGCGGGCCCGGATTCCGACAAATGGCTGGAAGCCATGAAATCTGAGATAGGATCGATGTATGAAAACGAAGTATGGACTTTGACTGACTTGCCCGTTGAACGGCGAGCCATAGAAAATAAATGGATCTTTAAGAAGAAGACAGACGCGGATGGTAATGTGACCATCTATAAAGCTCGGCTTGTCGCTAAGGGTTATCGACAAGTTCAAGGAATTGACTACGATGAGACGTTCTCACCGGTAGCGAAGCTGAAGTCCGTCCGAATCATGTTAGCAATTGCCGCATTCTACGATTATGAAATATGGCAAATGGACGTCAAAACGGCATTCCTTAATGGTTTCCTTAAGGAAAATTGTATATGATGCAGCCGGAAGGTTTTGTCGATCCTAAGAATGCTGACAAGGTGTGCAAGCTCCAACACTCGATTTATGGGCTGGTGCAAGCATCTCGGAGTTGGAACATTCGCTTTGATGAAATGATCAAAGCGTTTGGGTTTACGCAGACTTATGGAGAAGCCTGCGTTTACAAGAAAGTGAGTGGGAGCTCTGTAGCATTTCTCATATTATATGTAGACGACATACTTTTGATGGGAAATGATATAGAACTCTTGGACAGCATTAAGGCCTACTTGAATAAGAGTTTTTCAATGAAGGACCTTGGAGAAGCTGCTTATATATTAGGCATCAAGATCTATAGAGATAGATCGAGACGCCTCATAGGTCTTTCACAAAGCACATACCTTGATAAGATATTGAAGAAATTCAATATGGATCAATCTAAGAAAGGGTTCTTACCTGTGTTACAAGGTGTGAAATTGAGCTCAGCTCAATGTCCGACCACGGCAGAAGATATAGAAGAGATGAGTGTCATCCCCTATGCCTCAGCCATAGGTTCTATTATGTATGCCATGCTGTGTACCAGACCTGATGTAAACCTTGCCGTAAGTTTGGTAGGAAGGTACCAAAGTAATCCCGGCAAGGAACACTGGACAGCGGTCAAGAATATCCTGAAGTACCTGAAAAGGACTAAGGAAATGTTTCTCGTTTATGGAGGTGACGAAGAGCTTGTCGTAAATGGTTACGTCGACGCTAGCTTCGACACAGATCTGGATGACTCTAAGTCACAAACCGGATACGTGTATATTTTGAATGGTGGGGCAGTAAGCTGGTGCACTTGCAAGCAAAGCGTCGTGGCGGGATCTACATGTGAAGCGGAATACATGGCAGCCTCGGAGGCAGCACATGAAGCAATTTGGGTGAAGGAGTTCATCACCGACCTCGGAGTCATACCCAATGCGTCGGGGCCAATGAAACTCTTCTGTGACAACACTAGAGCTATTGCACTTGCCAAGGAGCCCAGGTTTCACAAGAAGACCAGGCACATCAAGCGTCGCTTCAACTCCATTCGTGAAAATGTTCAAGATGGAGACATAGAAAATTGTAAAGTACACACGGATCTGAATGTCGCAGATCCGTTGACTAAACCTCTCCCTAAGGCAAAACATGATCAGCACCAGAACTCTATGGGTGTTCGATTCATCACAATGTAGCTAGATTATTGACTCTAGTGCAAGTGGGAGACTGTTGGAAATATGCCCTAGAGGCAATAATAAAAGCATCATTAGGACAGATAATTGTCTTTATTCGTGCTATAATTGTGTTATCCGGAAATCGTAATACATGTGTGAATAACAGACAACAATATGTCCCTAGTGAGCCTCTAGTTGACTAGCTCGTTGATCGACAGATAGTCATGGTTTCCTGACTATGGACATTGGATGTCATTGATAACGAGATCACATCATTAGGAGAATGATGTGATGGACAAGACCCAATCCTAAACATAGCATAAGATCGCATAGTTCGTTTGCTAGAGTTTTCCAATGTCAAGTATCCTTTCCTTATACCATGAGATCGTGTAACTCCCGGATACCGTAGGAGTGCTTTGGGTGTGCCAAACGTTAACGTAACTGGGTGACTATAAAGGTATACTACGGGTATCTCTGAAAGTGTCTGTTGGGTTGACATGGATCGAGACTGGGATTTGTCACTCCGCTTGACGGAGAGGTATCACCGGGCCCTCTCGGTAATGCATCATCATGAGCTCAATGTGATCAAAGTGTTTGATCACAGGATCATGCATTACAGTACGAGAAAAGTGACTTGCAGGTAACGAGATTGAACGAGGTATTGGGATACCGACGATCGAATCTCGGGCAAGTAAAATACCGATTGACAAAGGGAATCGTATACGGGATTATTTGAATCCTCGACATCGTGGTTCATCCGATGAGATCATCGTGGAGCATGTGGGAGCCAACATGGGTATCCAGATCCCGCTGTTGGTTATTGCCCGAGAGCCGTCTCGGTCATGTCTGCATGTCTCCCGAACCCGTAGGGTCTACACACTTAAGGTTCGGTGACGCTAGGGTTGTGAAGATATGTATATGCAGTAACCCGAATGTTGTTCGGAGTCCCGGATGAGATCCCGGACATCACGAGGAGTTTCGGAATGGTCCGGAGGTAAAGATTTATATATGGGAAGTCGTCATACGGACACCGGGAAGTTTCGGGGGCATATCGGTATTGTACCGGGGCCACCGAAGGGGTTCTGGGGGTCCACCGGGAGGGGACACCTCTCCCGGAGGGCCTCATGGGCTGTATGAGGAAGGGAACCAGCCCAAAGTGGGCTGGTGCGCCTCCCCCCCAAGGGCCCATGCGCCTAGGGTTGGGGGGGAACCCTAAAGGGGGCGCCCCCCTTGCTTGGGGGGCAAGTCCCCCCTCCCTGGCCGCCCCCCCCCCTCTAGATCCCATCTAGAGGGGACGGCCCCCCTTGCCCCTTCCCCTATAAATAGAGGGGTGAGGGGAGGGAAGCGCACCCCTGGTCCTTGGCGCCTCCCTCTCCCTCTCCAACACCTCCTCCTCCTCCGTAGAGCTCGGCGAAGCCCTGTCGGAGTACTGCGGCTCCACCATCACCAGGCCGTCGTGCTGCTGCTGGAGTCTTCTTCCCCAACCTCTCCTTTGCCTTGCTGGATCAAGAAGAAGGAGACGTTACGCTGACCGTACGTGTGTTGAACGCGGAGGTGCCGTCCTTTCGGTGCTAGGATCTCCGGTGATTTGGATCACGTCGTGTACGACTACCTCATCCCCGTTCGTTGAACGCTTCCGCTCGTGATCTACAAAGTGGTATGTAGATGCAATCTCTCTCCCATGACTCGTTGCTTAGATGAACTCATAGATGGATCTTGGTGAAACCGTAGGAAAAATTTTAATTTTCTGCAACGTTCCCCAACAGATTGCCACCCCTTTATGGTCTCCACGAAGGAGCCCTCGATCCATAGGACGTTGGGCATCTTGCCCACCATGGCGCCTCCGCATCCGCCTGACGGCCGCCCACAACCTTCGGCTTGACATTGTAGGTCTTCAGCCATAAGCCGAAGTGGGGCCGGATGCAGAGGAAGGCCTCGCACACGACGATAAACGCCGAGATGTTGAGGATGAAGTTCGGGGCCAGATAGTGGAAGTCCAGGCCATAGTAGAACATGAGCCCCTGGACGAATGAATGGAGGGGGAATCCCAGTCCGCGGAGGAAATGGGTAAGGAAGACGACCCTCTCATGGGGCCTGGGGGTGGGGATGAGCTGCCCCTTGTCTGGGAGCCAGTGCACAATGTCGTCGGGCAGGTATCCGGCTCTCCTCAACTTTTTAACATCTCCCTCCGTGACGGAGGAGACCATCCACTTGCCTCCCACTCCAGACATGGTTGCAGAAGGTGGAGGAAGAAAATGCGGACTTGGGCGCTGGAGCTCGAGTGTGCGAAAATGGATAAGCAAAGGAGGAAGAAGGCGTGGGTGAAGAAGGCAGATCCTTATCCCCTTATATGTGCGGACGAAACTGTGCGTCCCCACCAGCCTGGTAAAACTCGCTTATCTCCCAAGCGTCGTGATCAATGACGCGGTTGGGTTACCCACGCCCGTATTGATGAGAATCCCGGAATAAGGGGACACGATCTCTGCTTCGACAAGACGTCCCAAGGAAACCGCCTCGCTAAACGTGCTGAGGTGGGACAGTAAAAATGATTCGAATAAAGGCTTGGCCGGGGTGTGATGTCATGCCACGGAATACATCAGCAGATTAGATTTGTGTAAATACAATTCTCTCTATGGCAGTATGTGGAATTTATTTTGCAGAGCCGGACACTATCATTGTGTTCAAAATCTTATATGAAGTATTCGGAGGAGGAACCCGCCTTGCAATGCCGAAGACAATCTACGCGCCGGACTCATCGTCATTGAAGCCTGGTTCAGGGGCTACTGAGGGAGTCCTGTATTAGGGGGTGTCCGGGTAGCCGGACTATAACCTTTGGCCGGACTCTTGGACTATGAAGATACAAGATTGAAGACTTTGTCCCGTGTCCGGATGGGACTTTCCTTGGCATGGAAGGCAAGCTTGGCGGTACGGATATGTAGATTTCCTTCCATTGTAACCGACTCTGTGTAACCCTAGCCCTCTCCGGTGTCTATATAAACTGGAGGGTTTTAGTCCATAGGACGAACAACAATCATACCATAGGCTAGCTTCTAGGGTTTAGCCTCTATGATCTCATGGTAGATCTACTCTTGTACTACCCATATCATCAATATTAATCAAGCAGGAGTAGGGTTTTACCTCCATCGAGAGGGCCCGAACCTGGGTAAAAACATTGTGTCCCTTGTCTCATATTACCATCTGCCTAGACGCACAGTTCGGGACCCCCTACCCGAGACCCGCCGGTTTTGACACCGACAGGAAGCGTTAGCACAACGCGGTTGATGTAGTCGTACGTCTTCACAATCCGACCGATCCAAGTACCGAACGCATGGCACCTCCGAGTTCAGCACACGTTCAACTCGATGACGTCTTGCGGGCTTCGATCCAGCAGAGCTTCGCGGGAGAGTTTCGTCATCACGACGGCGTGATGACGGTGATGATGATGCTACCGATGCAGGGCTTCGCCTAAGCACTGCTATGATATGATCGAGGTGGATTATGGTGGAGGGGGCACCGCACATGGCTGGGAGAGATCAACAGATCAACTTGTGTGTCTAGAGGTGCCCCTTCCCCCGTAGATAAAGGAGCAAGCGGGAGGCCGGCCGGCCCCTTGTGAGCGCGCCAGGAGGAGGAGTCCTCCTCCTAGTAGGAGTAGGACTCCCCTCTTTCCTACTCCTACTAGGAGGGGGAAAGGAAGGGGGAGAGGGAGAAGGAAAGGGGGGGCGCCCCCCTCTCCTAGTCCAATTCAGACCAGAGGGGGAGGGGCGCGCGGCCTGCCCTAGGCCAGCCCTCTCTCTCCACTAAGGCCCATAAGTCCCATTATTTCTCCCGGGGGGTTTCCGGTAACCCTCCGGCACTCCGGTTTTCTCCGAGACCACCTGGAACACTTCCGGTGTCCGAATATAGTCGTTCAATATATCGATATTTACGTCTCGACCCTTTCAAGACTCCCCATCATGTCCGTGATCATATCCGAGACTCCGAACTACCTTCGGTACATCAATACACAAAAACTCATAATAATGATCGTCACCGAACTTTAAGCGTGCGGACCCTACGGGTTCGAGAACTGTGTAAACATGACCGAGACACGTCTCCAGTCAATAACCAATAGCGGAACCTGGATGCTCATATTGGCTCCCACATATTCTACGAAGATCTTTATCGGTCAAACCATATAACAACATACGTTGTTCCCTTTGTCATCGGTATGTTACTTGCCTGAGATTCGATCATCGGTATCTCGATACCTAGCTCAATCTCGTTACCGGCAAGTCTCTTTACTCGTTGTGTAATACATCATCCCACAACTAACTCATTTGTTGCATTGCTTGCAAGGCTTATAGTGATGTGTATTACCGAGAGGGCCCAAAGATACCTCTCCGACAATCGGAGTGACAAATCCTAATCTCGATCTATGCCAACCCAACAAGTACCTTTGGAGACACCCGTAGAGCACCTTTATAATCACCCAGTTACGTTGTGACGTTTGGTAGCACACAAAGTGTTCCTCCGGTATTCGGGAGTTGCATAATCTCATAGTCATAGGAACATGTATAAGTCATGAAGAAAACAATAGCAACATACTAAACGATCAAGTGCTAAGCTAACGGAATGGGTCAAGTCAATCACATCATTCTCTAATGATGTGATCTCGTTAATCAATTTACAACTCATGTCTATGGCTAGGAAACTTAACCATCTTTGATTCAACGAGTTAGTCAAGTAGAGGCATAATAGTGACACTGTAACATCCCAAATTTCCTATTTGGAATGTTTTACAATTATAGCTAAGCATCCATGCATTTTGTTTTAATTGAGTGGCATTTGGAAATTTCAGAGGCATTGAGTTTTATTTGAATTTGAATTTGATTTTTGGCAATTGAAAATTATTTCAGAAGTACCTGACAAATACTTGAGAAAAGTATGAGAGGAGTAAACATGACACTCCAAAGAAAAAAAAATGTCAGAAGAAAATATTGCCAAAAAGTTTGAATTCAAATTTGGTTTTTTATTTGGAATTTACAAAAAAAAAAAATGTTTTTATTTTTGTTTCTGTTTTGCCTCTGAAAAAAATGTTCACGTTGTAGGAATTATTTTTTCTGATTTTATTGATATATATATGTCCTATATAAAACTATTATATATTTCTCTTTTTCTCTCTCTGTTTTTATTTCAAAAAAAAGAAAAAAGAAACGAGACCCAGGCGCCAGCCAGGCCAACCGGCCCAGCCAGCGCCGAGCCGCGGCCCAGCTACCACCCCGAGCCGGCCTGCACCGACGCCCGCGCCCGAAACCTCTCCCGCCCGGTCGCCCGCTCTCTCCCCTCTCTCCCTCTCTCACCGACGCGCCGGCCCCACCCTTCTCCTTCCTTCCCACGCCGCGCCATCACCGCGCCATCACCGCCGCCGTCGCCGGAATCCCGGGGATCGCGGGATCCCTCCCCGATTCGCCCCCGCCTCCAAGCCGGGCACCCCCTATAAATACCCAACCCCCCTCGACCCATTCCCCACCCCTCCCCCTCGCCTAACCCCTCCGCTCCGCCGCGATTTCTCGCCAGAGTCCGACGCCGCCGCCGCGCCATTGCTCCACCCCCGAGCTCCACCGACCACCCCGAGCCCCACTGACTCCACCACCGCCTCCGCAACACTCCGCCGCCTCTCCCCGACGTCTCCGCCGCCACCCAGGACCACCGGAGCCACCGCACTGTCGTCGCCCGAGCCGCCGTCGTCCGTCGCCGACGCCGCCACCGCGGTGAGTCGCCGGAGCCGCTCGTCGCCGTTCGATCTAAATCCTAGGGCCTAGATTAGATCACGCGAAGGGTTAGGTTTAGTTTAGTTAGACCGGTTTATTTTCGGTTTAGATCGGTTTATTTTAGTACGGTTTAGTTAGACCGGCCCGATCGGTTTATTCCCTCGGGCGCGTTTTAGTTATTTGTCGCCTGAGCGTTAGATAGGCCCGTTAGCGCGTTAGTATTTTTTTTTATGTTAATTTTCGTTTCTGTTTTTAATAGAATAGTTCCAGTTTTGTAAAACCCATATCTTTTAGGTTACTTAATATTTTTAGTTGATTCTTTTTTTGTTAGTTTGCAAATTTGTTGTAGTTTCTGTATAAATTAGATTCTGCCATGTTTTAGGTTTTTAAAAAACTGTTTATATTAGTTTTAGTCAGATTAGTTTTTCTGCTATAAATTGAGTTAGGATTATTATTTTTCAGTGATTCTTTTTGCTACTGCTTTGTTTTGACCTTGCCTAGCAGTAGGAATTTATTTTAGTATTTTTAGTCTTTATTAAAAATAGTTTTATGCGAAAAACAAGTGTTTCTATTTTATTTTAAGTGCTGCTGTTTTCTACTGTTCTAATTAGTTTTAAGTTTTATTTTACCTCTGTTATAGTTTATTTTAGATTAGTTTCTATAGCTACAGAGGATGAACTTTTATTTACAGTAGAAAAAAAAATTATTTTTGCTTTGCTAGAATTGTCTTAGGCATAATATGAGTTCTATAATAGCTTTTAATATGATTCCTTTTGCTCCTAGTTTGTTTAAAGTTTTCCTTGCTGTTAGTTAGCAAGATCCATGCTTAGGTTCTGTTAAGAAAATTTTTAGTTGTGTAAAACTATTTCTTAGTTGTTGCTTGATGTGGTGAAAATCCTCGATTTGCTTTCTTCGAGTTTTTCTTGGGTTTTGGTTTGAGTGCTTGGGTGTTTTACTTCAACTTGCTGTTATGTTATTTTGTGCTATACTTATTTGTGTTATTGTTTGACTCGGTAGAATTCCCGGAGTGCGAAGCCTGCTATTACGAGTCGCTAGCTTTTGAAGACCGTCAGCCAGGCAAGTCATTTGATCATGTTTTTCAATACCTATGATTTTGTTGCATTAGAATTATGCCTCCCCACCATGCATGCAGTAGGAGAATTTTAAGTTATGTTCTTGAGTAGTATCATGAGGTAGGATGAACCCAAATCCCCTTACCATTGCCCGGGACGATGTAGTTTATTTTGCTATGCTCGTAGACGGGGTTGGTTGAGAGACTCATAAATGAGATGTGAGAGTCAAGTTGATGACAACCCCATGATTTCAAGCTCAAGATGGACTTCAAAATTCACTACTGGGTGGAGGACGGTTGACGGGCACCCTGGAGAAACCAGCGGATGGCCGGGATGCATGGAGAAGCGCCATGACATCTTGCGGAAAGCTTCACCCAGCCACGAAGGGACGGATGGATACACCTTGACCGGATGCTTACCTGTGCAGCCGCAAGCCATTATGGGCTCTGGCTGGGTTGACCCTAGGCGTAACTCTGGACGGACGGTGCCAGCAGATGTAGAAGAACGGTAGGACATGGATGGGCACCGGCAGTGACCAGAGAAACTCTACGGAAGACCCTGTTTCGTTCGTCCCGTCTTCAAACACCAGGCAGTGCGAGGACATAAAGGAGGGAACGATTCTTGCGGGTAAAGTGCACAAGACTCTGCAGAGTAACAACCTAATCGATTAGCCGTGTCCCCGGTTACGGACAAATGAGCCTCTGGAAATTGGAGTATTTCGGAAATCTCAACACTGAACTTAATAAATTAATTTGATGGGTTATTTAATAATTGGGAATGAGACATTGGTTGGCGGAACCATCTCAATAACAACCAACATTTTGTAGTAATTGCAAGCAAGTCCTTTGTCATAGGAAAAAATTGGCTTTTTCGCAAAAACATAAACCTCAGAGCCCACAGCCAAATTGCATATAGTGTTAGTATTATTATTGTTGTGCTCTCTATGATTTGCCGGCATATTCAAAATGCTGACCTACACGGCTGCAACGTCTTATGTTGCAGAGGAGTTTTCCGACCAGGAGTGAGGCTACGATCCACGCTTGGCGATTGCCCTATGGAGTCGGATGGACTCGCTATTCATCTACGCTTCCGCAGCTTTATTTTAGTTTATTTCTCATGAGTTGGCCTTCGGCCGAATTTATTATGATGTAATAAAGACTCGATATGAGAACCGTGTAATAAATTCAGGTGTGATTGAACTTTGAATCTTTGCATCAATGTACTGTGTGTGCCAGCATTCTTGGGATGGTACAGCTACACAGAGACTTGACCGATTTCGGGTCGGGTCGCTACAGAGATGGTATCAGAGCACACGCTGACCGTAGGACGTAACCTCTAGGATCAGAAAGCCATAGGAAGAGACTATATTATGTCCTTATCATTCCGTAATTCTCCCCTGTTCATTTCTGACTTCTCTCCGATTTTCAACTTTCTAGATGGCCGTCAAGTTCATCCCAGTTCTGCTCCCGAAGTTTTGCCAGCCAGATGAGACAATGCTTTTCGGCAGGAGGCTGGTCCAGATCACCAAGGAATTGAAGATTGCTCTGCCGTCGATCACCGGGACACCTATCATGGCATTTCCAGAAGACCGTCGCTATAGGATTAAGGTGCACATACCAGGGAGGACCTTCGGAAGTCTCTCGGCGCCCGTTGACTTCAGGTTCACTGCTCCCACTTGGATCCTCGGGAGAAACATAGCAGTTCATACTGCACTTGGACGCATCCAGGAGGAATACAGGGCTGAGCTCGTTGGACCAGACCACGCCATGATTTCTCGCAGGACTGCAGATGGAGAGATTATCCGCACCATAGATGACGACTCCGTTCACTCATATGTCCAAGACTTGGAGGCTCACATCAGGGCTCTAGAGATCCAGATGCGCAGGAGCTTGAAGACGGACCAAAAGATGCATCTTCGTGAAATTGATCTGGAGGATGCAGCACGTGAAGCCCACTATGAGCATGAGGAAGAAATCAAGGATTTTATGGATAGAATGAAGGAACGAGATAATTATATTGCCACACTGCAGGGAAAGATGGACTTGGGAGAAGAACTTTTTCCGAGTGGAGATGATGGACCTCTCGTGAGCAATGACCAGGACTATGAAGAGAGCTCCACCGAAGGAAGTCGCAAGAGGAGGCGCCGCACCAGAGGACACAGCACCGGAGGACACCGCACCAGAGGACGCAAGGATAATTGATGAAGACATTTAGTGGACCACCATGTTATTTTACTTTTTCATCGATCAGTTAGGCCGTTATATTTTGCGATTAGTCATGAGATCTTGTAATCCGAGATTGAACGTTTGAGATGAATGAATAAATGATTGGTGTGTTTATGATTGTGCATTCATATGGGTAGTGCTATTTTCTCATTAGACCCTTGTTCTATTCTAATTTCTCATCCACTCCAAAACACCAGATGCCTCCGAGACGTGACCCCGGTTCCAACTTTCCGCCGGAGCTCACCCAGCTGATCCAGCAGCAGAATGCCCTAATGCAGATGCTCATACAGAATCAGAACAACAACAACAACAACAACAACAATCCACCGCCACCACCCCCTGTTGACAACTTGACCCGCTTCCTAAGGCTGAATCCGCCGGTGTTCTCTAGCAGCATTGAGCCGATTGTGGCCGATGATTGGCTCCGCAAGGTTGGAAGGGAGTTAGTAACTGCTGGATGCACAGATGCAGAGAAGGTGCGCTTTGCCGCACATCAGCTTGATGGACCTGCAGCCTCTTGGTGGGAGAACTACACCACCACTTATCCCATCGCCACCATCACGTGGGATCAGTTCCAGCAGGCTTTTCGCACCGCCCATGTCTCAGCTGGAGCCATGAGTCTGAAGAAGCGTGAGTTCCGCAACTTACGCCAGGGGAATCGTACTGTGGGGCAGTATGTGGATGAGTTTAGCCAGCTAGCTCGTTATGCCCCGGATGATGTGGCCACAGATGCCGCAAAACAGGAGAAGTTCCTCGAAGGCCTTAATGATGAGCTGGGAATGCAACTGATGGTGGCCACATTCAATAACTATCAGGAGCTGGTAGATAAGGCCATCATCCTTGAAGGCAAACAACAGCAGATTGATAGCCGCAAGCGAAAGTATAGTCAGGGGAAGTATAACTCAGGAGCTCAGCAGAAGCCTCGCTACACCCCATACCAGGGAGGCCACAACCATCACACTCATGGAGGACATAACCATGGAGGACATAACCATGGAGGGAATGGGAACAATCGCAACAACAACACCAACTTCAAGTCTGGCAGTGGAGGCAATGGCAACCAGCACCGTCCTGCTCCGGCTCAGAAGGATCTGAGTCACATCACCTGTTTCAAGTGCCAGAAGACAGGACACTATGCCACCGACTGCCCGGAGGCCAAGCAGAGGAATGGAAACGGCAACGGCAATGGAAGCTCAGCAAAGAAGCCCAACCCTTTTCCTCGTGCTCAGGTGAATCACATTGACGTGGAGGACGTCTATGAACAGCCAGAAATTGTGGTTGGTAAGTTTTTATTAAATTCACGTCCAGTATTGGTACTCTTTGATTCTGGTGCAACCCATTCATTCATATCAAGGGTAGTTGTGGAAAAGTACGGGTTGCCCACTAGAACCCTTAGAACCCCACTTCAGGTCAGTTCCCCAGGAGGAGAAATGACGGCAGGCTTAGGCTGTCGTTCAACCCTCAGCATCGGAAATCATGATTTTCCCGCAGAACTCATAGTATTGGAATCCCAGAGTTTGGATGTAATCCTAGGCATGGATTGGTTGACCAAGTTTGAAGGAAACATCGACTGTGCCCGCAAGACGATTTTGCTCACCACCCCGGAGCAGAAAAGGATCAAGTATGTATCCAGACGCACTCCGACGAAACATCAGGTGAATTCCCTCACGGGAGTTGTTCAAGAGGAAGTGCCCGTAGTGCAAGATTTCCCCGATGTATTTCCAGAGGAATTACCGGGAATGCCACCGGACAGAGACATTGAATTTCTGATTGAGTTATTGCCCGGCACAGCCCCAATATCCAAGAGACCTTATCGGATGCCCCCGAACGATTTGGAAGAGATCAAGAAGCAAATCAATGAGCTATTGGAGAAAGGATATATTCGCCCAAGTTCGTCACCTTGGGGAGCCCCAGTTCTTTTGGTAGAGAAGAAGGATGGAACTCTGAGAATGGTTGTGGATTATCGTTCATTGAACGACGTGACCATCAAGAACAAGTACCCTCTGCCGATGATTAACGATCTATTTGATCAGCTAGTTGGAGCCAAGGTATTCTCCAAGATCGATCTTCGATCAGGGTATCATCAGTTGAAGATCCGTGAAAAGGATATACCCAAAACAGCTTTTACCACCAGGTATGGTTTATATGAGTATACCGTCATGTCATTTGGATTGACTAATGCCCCTGCATACTTCATGAATTTGATGAACAAGGTATTTATGGAATATCTGGACAAGTTTGTCGTGGTTTTCATCGATGACATACTGATTTTCTCCAAGAGCGAGGAAGAGCATAAGGAACATTTGCGTCTAGTTCTGGAGAAACTCCGAGAACATCAGTTATATGCCAAGTTCAGCAAATGTGAATTTTGGCTGAAGGAAGTCGGATTCCTCGGACATGTTATTTCAGGAGAAGGAATAGCAGTCGACCCCACCAAGGTTGAATCGGTCACCAACTGGCAGTCCCCCACCTCAGTCAAGGAGATCCGCAGTTTTCTCGGACTCGCAGGATATTACCGGAGATTTATTGAGAACTTCTCGAAGATTGCAAAGCCCATGACTGAGCTGTTAAAGAAGGAAGCCAAGTACATTTGGACCGAGGATTGTGAAGCCAGTTTTCAGGAGCTGAAGAAACGTCTGGTTACAGCCCCAGTGCTCATTTTGCCGGACATACACAAGGATTACCAGGTATATTGTGATGCTTCTCGTCAAGGACTCGGAGGAGTGCTCATGCAGGAAGGAAAAGTTGTAGCTTATACCTCCAGACAGCTACGACCCCACGAGATGAATTATGCCACACACGATTTGGAGTTAGCAGCCGTAGTGCATGCACTCAAGACCTGGAGACATTTCCTTGTCGGAAACAGTTGTGATGTTTACACGGATCATAAGAGCCTGAAGTATATTTTCACGCAGAAGGAATTGAACCTCAGGCAGAGGAGATGGCTTGAATTGATCAAGGACTATGACATGAGATTGCATTATCACCCAGGGAAGGCAAATGTTGTAGCAGATGCCTTGAGCCGTAAAAGCTATGTGAACACTCTCATAGCTGGAGGATTACCTCAGGAATTAACCGATGATCTCAGAGAGCTCCGACTTGAGATAGTACCGAGAGGATATGTCGCCACCTTGGATATTCAGTCCACTTTGACCGAAAGAATCCGTGACGCCCAGAAGACGGACAAGGAAATTGCTGAGATAAAGGAAAAGATGAGTAACGGAAAGGCTAAAGGTTTTCGTGAAGATGAGCACGGAACTTTATGGTTTGAGGATCGCATCTATGTGCCCAATGACCCAGAGGTCAGGAAGTTAATTCTTCAGGAGGCCCATGATTCACCGTACTCGATTCACCCAGGCAACACCAAGATGTATCTGGATTTGAAGGAAAGTTTCTGGTGGACAGGTATGAAGAAGGATATTGCCGAGTACGTAGCAGTATGCGATGTTTGCCAGCGAGTAAAAGCGGAACATCAGAAGCCGGCAGGGTTACTTCAACCTCTGCCGATACCCGAGTGGAAATGGGAAAAACTTGGAATGGATTTTATCACAGGATTACCGAGGACCCGTTCAGGGTATGATTCCATCTGGGTAGTGGTTGATCGCTTGACCAAGGTAGCTCATTTCATTCCCGTGAAGACTACCTATACCAGTGCTAAGTTAGCCAAGATATACATGACCAGGATCGTATGTCTGCATGGAGTTCCGAGGAGTATCGTGTCAGATAGAGGAACGCAATTTACCTCAAAGTTTTGGAATCAGTTGCATGAAACTTTGGGTACGAGGCTAGAGTTTAGCACAGCCTTCCATCCGCAGACAGATGGACAGACCGAGAGAGTCAATCAGATTCTGGAGGACATGTTGAGAGCTTGTGCGCTAGACTATGGGTCTAGCTGGGATGATAATTTGCCATACGCAGAGTTCTCGTACAATAACAGTTATCAGACCAGTCTGAAGATGGCCCCTTTCGAAGCTCTATACGGAAGGAGGTGTAGAACACCATTGCTGTGGGATGGTGTTGGAGACCGAAAGCTTTTTGGTCCCGATCTTATCAGAGACTCCGAAGAGAAGGTCAAGCTGATTCGAGATAGACTCAAGATAGCTCAATCGAGACAGAAGAGTTATGCCGACAGTAAACGCAAGGAGGTAACATATGAAATTGGAGACCGAGCATATCTTCGTGTGTCCCCACTTCGTGGAATCAAGAGGTTCGGTGTTAAAGGAAAGTTAGCACCACGATTCATTGGCCCCTACAAAATCCTCGAACGCAGAGGAGAAGTTGCATACAAGTTGGAATTGCCGGAAGGATTGTCCGGAGTTCATGATGTCTTCCATGTTTCTCAGCTGAAGAAATGTCATGCCGAGATGGCCGATATTCCGTTGAGAGACACAGTGCCCCTAGAGGCCATACATCTCGACAGTGATCTAACTTATGAGGAGAAACCCGTCAAAATTCTCGAGACTGCGACCAGAGTCACCCGCAGCAAGATCATCAAGTTTTGCAAGGTTCTGTGGAGTAATCATTCCGAAGAGGAAGCCACCTGGGAGCGAGAAGAAGATCTCCGCCGAGACCACGCGCACCTATTTGCTAGCCAACCCGAATCTCGAGGGCGAGATTCATCTTAAGGTGGGTAGGTTTGTAACATCCCAAATTTCCTATTTGGAATGTTTTACAATTATAGCTAAGCATCCATGCATTTTGTTTTAATTGAGTGGCATTTGGAAATTTCAGAGGCATTGAGTTTTATTTGAATTTGAATTTGATTTTTGGCAATTGAAAATTATTTCAGAAGTACCTGACAAATACTTGAGAAAAGTATGAGAGGAGTAAACATGACACTCCAAAGAAAAAAAAATGTCAGAAGAAAATATTGCCAAAAAGTTTGAATTCAAATTTGGTTTTTTATTTGGAATTTACAAAAAAAAATGTTTTTATTTTTGTTTCTGTTTTGCCTCTGAAAAAAATGTTCACGTTGTAGGAATTATTTTTCTGATTTTATTGATATATATATGTCCTATATAAAACTATTATATATTTCTCTTTTTCTCTCTCTGTTTTTATTTCAAAAAAAAAAAAAAGAAACGAGACCCAGGCGCCAGCCAGGCCAACCGGCCCAGCCAGCGCCGAGCCGCGGCCCAGCTACCACCCCGAGCCGGCCTGCACCGACGCCCGCGCCCGAAACCTCTCCCGCCCGGTCGCCCGCTCTCTCCCCTCTCTCCCTCTCTCACCGACGCGCCGGCCCCACCCTTCTCCTTCCTTCCCACGCCGCGCCATCACCGCGCCATCACCGCCGCCGTCGCCGGAATCCCGGGGATCGCGGGATCCCTCCCCGATTCGCCCCCGCCTCCAAGCCGGGCACCCCCTATAAATACCCAACCCCCCTCGACCCATTCCCCACCCCTCCCCCTCGCCTAACCCCTCCGCTCCGCCGCGATTTCTCGCCGGAGTCCGACGCCGCCGCCGCGCCATTGCTCCACCCCCGAGCTCCACCGACCACCCCGAGCCCCACTGACTCCACCACCGCCTCCGCAACACTCCGCCGCCTCTCCCCGACGTCTCCGCCGCCACCCAGGACCACCAGAGCCACCGCACTGTCGTCGCCCGAGCCGCCGTCGTCCGTCGCCGACGCCGCCACCGCGGTGAGTCGCCGGAGCCGCTCGTCGCCGTTCGATCTAAATCCTAGGGCCTAGATTAGATCACGCGAAGGGTTAGGTTTAGTTTAGTTAGACCGGTTTATTTTTGGTTTAGATCGGTTTATTTTAGTACGGTTTAGTTAGACCGGCCCGATCGGTTTATTCCCTCGGGCGCGTTTTAGTTATTTGTCGCCTGAGCGTTAGATAGGCCCGTTAGCGCGTTAGTATTTTTTTTTATGTTAATTTTCGTTTCTGTTTTTAACAGAATAGTTCCAGTTTTGTAAAACCCATATCTTTTAGGTTACTTAATATTTTTAGTTGATTCTTTTTTTGTTAGTTTGCAAATTTGTTGTAGTTTCTGTATAAATTAGATTCTGCCATGTTTTAGGTTTTTAAAAAACTGTTTATATTAGTTTTAGTCAGATTAGTTTTTCTGCTATAAATTGAGTTAGGATTATTATTTTTCAGTGATTCTTTTTGCTACTGCTTTGTTTTGACCTTGCCTAGCAGTAGGAATTTATTTTAGTATTTTTAGTCTTTATTAAAAATAGTTTTATGCGAAAAACAAGTGTTTCTATTTTATTTTAAGTGCTGCTGTTTTCTACTGTTCTAATTAGTTTTAAGTTTTATTTTACCTCTGTTATAGTTTATTTTAGATTAGTTTCTATAGCTACAGAGGATGAACTTTTATTTACAGTAGAAAAAAAATTATTTTTGCTTTGCTAGAATTGTCTTAGGCATAATATGAGTTCTATAATAGCTTTTAATATGATTCCTTTTGCTCCTAGTTTGTTTAAAGTTTTCCTTGTTGTTAGTTAGCAAGATCCATGCTTAGGTTCTGTTAAGAAAATTTTTAGTTGTGTAAAACTATTTCTTAGTTGTTGCTTGATGTGGTGAAAATCCTCGATTTGCTTTCTTCGAGTTTTTCTTGGGTTTTGGTTTGAGTGCTTGGGTGTTTTACTTCAACTTGCTGTTATGTTATTTTGTGCTATACTTATTTGTGTTATTGTTTGACTCGGTAGAATTCCCGGAGTGCGAAGCCTGCTATTACGAGTCGCTAGCTTTTGAAGACCGTCAGCCAGGCAAGTCATTTGATCATGTTTTTCAATACCTATGATTTTGTTGCATTAGAATTATGCCTCCCCACCATGCATGCAGTAGGAGAATTTTAAGTTATGTTCTTGAGTAGTATCATGAGGTAGGATGAACCCAAATCCCCTTACCATTGCCCGGGACGATGTAGTTTATTTTGCTATGCTCGTAGACGGGGTTGGTTGAGAGACTCATAAATGAGATGTGAGAGTCAAGTTGATGACAACCCCATGATTTCAAGCTCAAGATGGACTTCAAAATTCACTACTGGGTGGAGGACGGTTGACGGGCACCCTGGAGAAACCAGCGGATGGCCGGGATGCATGGAGAAGCGCCATGACATCTTGCGGAAAGCTTCACCCAGCCACGAAGGGACGGATGGATACACCTTGACCGGATGCTTACCTGTGCAGCCGCAAGCCATTATGGGCTCTGGCTGGGTTGACCCTAGGCGTAACTCTGGACGGACGGTGCCAGCAGATGTAGAAGAACGGTAGGACATGGATGGGCACCGGCAGTGACCAGAGAAACTCTACGGAAGACCCTGTTTCGTTCGTCCCGTCTTCAAACACCAGGCAGTGCGAGGACATAAAGGAGGGAACGATTCTTGCGGGTAAAGTGCACAAGACTCTGCAGAGTAACAACCTAATCGATTAGCCGTGTCCCCGGTTACGGACAAATGAGCCTCTGGAAATTGGAGTATTTCGGAAATCTCAACACTGAACTTAATAAATTAATTTGATGGGTTATTTAATAATTGGGAATGAGACATTGGTTGGCGGAACCATCTCAATAACAACCAACATTTTGTAGTAATTGCAAGCAAGTCCTTTGTCATAGGAAAAAATTGGCTTTTTCGCAAAAACATAAACCTCAGAGCCCACAGCCAAATTGCATATAGTGTTAGTATTATTATTGTTGTGCTCTCTATGATTTGCCGGCATATTCAAAATGCTGACCTACACGGCTGCAACGTCTTATGTTGCAGAGGAGTTTTCCGACCAGGAGTGAGGCTACGATCCACGCTTGGCGATTGCCCTATGGAGTCGGATGGACTCGCTATTCATCTACGCTTCCGCAGCTTTATTTTAGTTTATTTCTCATGAGTTGGCCTTCGGCCGAATTTATTATGATGTAATAAAGACTCGATATGAGAACCGTGTAATAAATTCAGGTGTGATTGAACTTTGAATCTTTGCATCAATGTACTGTGTGTGCCAGCATTCTTGGGATGGTACAGCTACACAGAGACTTGACCGATTTCGGGTCGGGTCGCTACAGACACTATGTTTGTCTATGTATTCACACATGTACTAAGTTTCCGGTTAATACAATTCTAGCATGAATAATAAACATTTATCATGAAATAAGGAAATAAATAATAACTTTATTATTGCCTCTAGGGCATATTTCCTTCTCTAGCGTCCACCTCACCGAACCGCGTGACGAGCTGGCCTTGCCCTTTCCTTTACCAAAGAAGCCCGCCATGACTATGGTTCCTGTCTGCCAGCAAGGGGGCACATCTGGATAGATGTGGACGGGAGGAAGAAGAAGTGGATGAGCCCCCTCCCCCCGTGCATGCTTGCAACTTAAAAAGCATGGACTCCATATGCTTCCACTAGCTGCCATGCGGGCCCAAGGTGTTAGGTAACCGGTGAGGTGGTTGGGTGGCCGAAAGGTGGGACTAAGGTAGACACCAAGTGGACGTGTGGCGCTTCCTTCTCGTGTCCATGTGGACGCAAACTGAGCACACATTTGGGTCGGAAATGCATCCACATGGACAACGAGCGGATGAGATTTGAGTTTGCATCGGCGTGTTGGGCTGGCATTTTGGTCCATTTCGACCCAAACAGACACGCGCGGACCAAATGCATCAGCTCGTTGGAGTTGCCCTAAAAGCTATGAAACATTTCCTTACCTTTCCAACACTTGGACTTCAAATTTGGGGTGGGTGGGGGGGGGGAACAACCATCTTCCAACCTTTTCCCTTTTGGGACTATCCTGAAAAGTACTTAATGTAAACACTGATCCGTCTAATCAAATTGCCATATATATCACCAAAACCTACTAGGAAGCAATGGCTGCACTTTTAGAGCCTCCTCGCCAGTTTTCAGCTACTCATGACGCAACAACACTTACTAGAAATCGAGTTGTCGATTCTTAATGTCACGCAACACCACAACATAACAATTAAAGCCAGCCCCATCAATATTTTCAATGAATTCACCTATATAAAGAAATTTTGAGCTTGTGCACGCCGAGATTGCTCGCGAACTCACACACTTCATTGCATGCGGCAACTCCTCGAATTATTGGCGTTGTTAGGCCTAGAGATGCAAATTGTGACACTAATATGAAATGGAAAGTAGATGTACAAACTATACACGATGGAATACTTCACACACTATCATTGTTTCTCACAAGGCAAGTAGTACGGTTGTAGTGGAGCCTACATTTTGTGAATAACTTGGTAGGTAAAACACATCATGTTTATCGTTAGTTGTTCAAATTTACATTGCATAATCACCCAATTTGCAATTGGAGGAAATGAAATACAAAGAGATCGTAGTAAAAACATACACATATGGAACCATGAGGGTATCAAATATTTTATAGCCTAAAAACATGGTAAACTTGTACCGCCCTTAGGCATGCTAGCGAATGGTGTACTCCCTCTGTCCACGAATAAGTGTCATTCTAGCTTTTGTCCTAAGTCAAAGTTTTAAAACTTTGACCAACTTTATAGGGAAAAGTACTAGCATTTATGACACTAAATTAATATCACTAGATCTATTTTGAAATGTACTTTCATGATATACCAATTTGATGTCATATATGTTATTACTCTTTTGTATATAGTTGGTCAAAATTTCAAAACTTTGACTTAAGAGAAAAGTTAGAAGTACACTTATTCGCGGATGGAGGGAGTATATGAAAATCTCCGCACACCTTGACCAAGAAATATAGTTGGTGTGTAAGCCAAAAGGTTTAGCACAACTACAAATAGATGGTGTACATGGCAAAATGTACAAATTCATAAGTGAAATTGTAATAAATAAAATCAACCAAATTAAGATGAAGGTAAGTCATTATCATTTCTCAACCACCTTTTGTAATACAATCAACCACTCTATCATATTTGTATTTATTCAAATGCACTAAATCAAGTGTTCCGCTCATCTGGCATATCTTTCTAGGTGATTTTCAGTTCTCTTGTGTGAATCTCCCCCTGAGTGCTAAACTCCAAGACTTGCATCCAACCTTCTCTTCTAATATGTTTGCCCTTACACATATGCATGATGCTGATCACATTCATTATCCGATGAATAGGTAATAACATCAATGATTGGAACAATATAGTTGATTTGATTGATAAAATTGATGTAATAGCATCCCGCCATGTACAAACTGCATCAAATCATTTGGTAGTAGAGTCTAATTCTAACTTTAATGTAGTAGAGTGGCTATAAAACACGCACGGAACTCAAATTTGTAGACTTTTATGCATAACTCAAGGATTAAATATCCAATTTACACTACTTATCCAATCATCATGAAGTGACCAACATCAAAATCAACAACAACATATAGTAAAAAATATGGACCTTAGCACCCAGTCGAGATAAATTAGAGACAAGAGAAAGAATTGTACAAACATGAGAGAGGGATGAGAGACATGACCGAGGTGGTGGTGCTATGGCATGGACCCAAGATTTTTATGGAAGGCCTCAAATCGAAGCATCTCGTCCCCTGGCACCGCCTTCACAATGGCCTCCTCATCTGACGACCACCTCATACGTGGTCAGCATGGAAATCGTCTCGTTTGGGTTAGGTTTGCGGGAAGTAGCGTCTTTTCTCATAGTCTCGTCAGCGGATATGGGCAGAGATGAACCATTGTTGATGAACGTGCTTAGTGTACAGTCATTTTTGTTCTCGAGAAGCATGATTTGCCTGCAGAGGTGGGAATTGTGATCGACCCATAGCCGAGCGTGTTGGGTGGAAGTTTGATGGTGTTCTTCCATGGCTTGCTAGCTAGGAGGAACAGAATCAGATGGGCCGCTTCGTTGTCCGGCAAGAAGTTCACCATCCCTTCCACCAACTCGGGTAGTAGAGTGCCCAATCACACCTTAGAATCAAACATAAAAATTAAATAGGATCAAGCACATGCATTAAATTTGAGATCATATTGAACAGTACATGCATTTGGTGAGAGTAGGTGCATGCACATTTGGAACAAGAGGGAGTGCGGACATAAGCACATCTGAGAGTAAATCCATTGTTGCTCGATCTAAGGGACCCACATAGTTGGAAGTTCTTTGGGACTTCTGGGTTGCAGTTGACGACTGGTTGCCTGATCTCAATCTACACAAGATATGTTGTAATTGTATGTTCCATTGACTCATATTAATAACTATGTGAAATTTGGAAGTATTACCCGTTGTTATTAATGTGTGGATAGCAACGATCCTATCATCCTAGCTACCCGCTTTTAACGACTTTCTAATGAATAAATATGTTAGAAACGGAGTACCTATTCAATTCATATACAAAGCTATACCTTTTTTACTAGTACTTTGGTAATGTAGTCATAAAGTTAAGCATCAAAATCCATGCAACAACAATTCACAACTCCTGAAGCATGACATGCTTGGCATTAAGAACGTGTAGATCAGATCACATAACAAAGCTAATTATTAGTGAGACGCTCATGAGTAAATTTTGAGCCTAGCTATTAACAAGCACATGTATGTTTCAAAAACCATATATGGGTTATTACCATATTGCCATAATAGTTTTGCTAAACTAAGCCTCATTGGTTAGTCCATCGAAACACTATTGCTAGTTCCAATGCATAAGCTATCATTACTAATTTACAAATCACAATAACCCATTAATATGATATTCGCTATAATATTGCCTCCGACCTTATATTGCCTGAACGTTTTAGTGTCTCGCTAGTGAATCAGCCTTTCTGCTAAACAAAGCCTAAGGTTAGGTCACCAAACCAAGTGTAACATGCCATCTACAATGCTTACATAGTACTCCCTTCGTCAGTCCGTCCCATAATATAAGAGCCTTTGAATTACTTCCTCTGTCCCACAATATACAATTTATTATTCCAAACTAGCATAGGGGTGGGGGTGTTGAGAGATGTCATTAAGGCTTCATGCATTGGCTCATGGTGTTGTTGGTCATAAGTGCTACTACATGCATTGGCTTACTGCGTTTCGATTTCCTAATACACGTTACACATGGGGAAAATATAAAAAACTAATAAGTGATATATAATGGGACGGAGGGAGTAAGTAACAAGGATAAAATGGTGAGTGAGAGTAGCTTAGCAAATCAAGCTTGAACAACAGGGGCCTAATCGATGACATGAAAGCAAATGTATTTCTAGTAGAATTAATTAGGCAATTTGTTGACTAGAGATCCTATAATTCTCCAAACTATTTCCTCCGGGCCCTTCTAGGGACTCGTTAGATCTCAGGATCACGAACATAGGTGCAAAACAACCATAGGAATATTTGCAAGTGCAAAACAGAGGAAAAGTGTAGAAATGATCATCTAGATGGAACACAAGAAGAGAAAAAGAGTCTGAATCCTACGCATATGTGTGCAAACGTATATTGTGCGGGAGATGATGAAATTCCACTACCTGAATATAATATCCATGATTGGTATAGTGACGGGTTAGTACACGGAGAGGAGTGTGGCAGACCTCGTGACCCTACTAGTCAGCTCGACAGGGCCCGACTATTGGTATCTTTTTTTGCTTTCGGATGTCATTACCACTGATGGACAAGGGAGGCCCTTCAGTGGTATTTTTTGGTATCACTGACGGGTGCAAAGTCATGTCTGTCACTCATGTATGGTTACCACATGTATGGAATAGAGGCATAGAAAACCATTCCATAAGAATTTGGGTGGCACCATTCCTTTGATCCAAAGGACATGTATAGAAAAGAAGTTCCCTAAGGATGGGAATAGTAAAAAAAATAAACTATGAAATCTCTAGAATCCAAAGTGGGCATTTCCATTATAGGTGATTTTATAACTTAGAATGTCTAATAAATGTATGTTGAATTCACATGAAATGCATACATGAGTGTTAAAGTGACAAATTTTTTTTGCAAATAAGTAACGTAAACTTTTTTGACAACTAATAGAGTATTTAGTTTACTTTAGAGAAATGAACTTGCTTTTTGTGCGTCTTTGGTTCAGATCACATGGGTTGTTAAAATGCATGAATAGGAAAAGACACAAATAGAGAGTCATGCCATGTTGTGTACTATGGATTGAAATGATGTTTGATTGTGCGCAAGAAAAAGCATAGCGATCTTTCAAAGATGTTGGAGAGCATGTATACGTTCCTGTGAAATCAAGTAAAAATAAATCCTAAGGATGAAAAATCCTACGATATGTAATCCTACTAATCAAACAACCCATGTAGGAAAAATCATTAACCTAGAATCCTCCAAAAAATCATTTAAATCAAAGAGGGCCTATGAAGCGACAATCATATATTCAGGGCCTCTTGGATTAATAGACTTCTCGAAACACAAGAACAAGAAAAAGAAAAATAATAGTGTTGTGTCCTACTCAATACTATAGGATTGTAGAACGGTAGGAAATTTGCTTTAAAGACTGTTTGAGATCACGTGAAAATAATGGAACTGTGGCAAGAAGTTTGAGTGGGTTGGATTTTCTTCCAAAGTAGAGTGCAAAAGATTCCTTTGGAAATTTGCTAAGGATTCCAATTTGCAAACCAAACAACCTATATATAAATAATTCCTAAGAATCCAATCCTCCGGAAATTCTGTGAAATTTCTTTGAATCAAAGAAATCGCGTGTTAAGAGTAAAAGTATATGCATCAATGAAGTATATGACAAACTAGTTTATTTTACATAGTTAATCCCCCGACTTTGAACTAGCCTAGTAAAAATCAATACAGTACAGTATCTCTGCTTAGGGGGGTAGCTGCCCCTAACCTTATTGTTGTTTGAATCAGATACTTGTGCTTATTGCTTATTTGGTGTCTCATATACTTCAGTATCAACTAATATGGCTAGACAAACACAAAGAGCAAATTGTTTATGGCACGATTGATTCCATGTTGTCTATTCACTTGTAACATCAACGGGGCTGGCTAGTATAGATGAGACTTTAGTCGTCTTTTTTTTTTGTCTCGTGCAATGACAACATTTTACAAGCTTCACATCTCTTCCCCTTCCATCATCGCATGGACTTTTGTCCATGGATTGGAATACGTATCTGCGATTACCTATTACCTAGCTAGCGAACGCATCCATTATGACCTTGTTAGCGTTAACTTGTGTGTTGTGTCAACGCGGGAGACCAAACATGGGTGGTGTTTCATGTTAGGTAGGAGAAGCTGAACAAGGATACATAATTAGTGTTTGATCTATGACATAAATTCACTTCTCAGATTCAGAACCCTCACACCGATCCTTGGTCTTAAGAAGTGGTGACAAATTAACACACGTCGCAAGCAAAGTAAACAACATGTTAGACACAAACCCCAACTTTAGTACTCCCTTCGTTTTTTTTTTACTCCGCATATTAGCTTTGTTTCAAGTCAACCTTTGAAAAATTTGACCAAGTTTATACAAAAAGTTATTAATAGTTTAATACCCATAAAACCAAATCAATACTGTTAGTATCATCATTGAATATATTTTCACATCATCTAAATTGCTATTGCAAAAGTTTATATTGTTTTCTATAAACTAGGTCGAACTTTACAAAGTTTAACTTGGATCAAAACTAATATGCAGAGTAAATAAAAATGAAGGGACATGAACGGTGGGTATCTTTGGGAAGAACTACCCCCTAGGCAGCAAATCCTATATCTAACTACATAAGCATGGTGTTATTTTTCTCTCTAGCACAAGTCGATGAAATTCATCCGGTACAAGTGCTGATCTTCAAGTTCAGGTAAGCACTGTTTGGTAGCTCGTAGCACATGGCAACAACGAGAATATCATCAGCTACTATAAAATAAACTTGAGCAATTCACTTATAGCAAAGACTAGAAAACTTAACAAACAGAGTAACACATAATGCCCACTTCCCCGCAACTCCAACTACCGGAAACATTAGCTCGAACATTCGAGTTAGAGATGAAAAGGACCGCCCTTCAGCTAGAACCACTTAAAATGTTCGAAGCAATTCACTTATAGCAACGACTAAAAAACTTAGCATCAAAGTTTAGGCACACAGGCCACAACACAAACATGAACTTACAAAAACTGTTTTCAGAAGACACAGCAGCATTTGAGAGGCACACAGGCTACACAGCAGCATTTCAGAAGACACATTGCAGATGATCACCGATCAGCATTCCTTGTTGCTCCCGTTCCAACGCACATAAGACGTCAGATCGTCGATGAAGCCGCCCTGGGCTTCAGTCATTGGCCTGGTTCTTCCATCAGACAGACCACGCACTAAAAGTTTCTCGTGCAGGTCGTGATGGAAGTATATGGCGTTGGGGACGACGTTACCTTCGGCAGACACGACGAACGCGCCGGAGTAATCACCGACGAACATGGCGCGCTGGCCGAGGTCCTTCACCCGGATCAGCTTCCCGGCGTCCGCGTCCAGCCGGAATAAGTCGAACTTTACCGTGTAATCATCGTCCTGCCCCTGTCCCCCCTGGTAATCGACCTTGTTCGTCAGCACCAGAAGCACGCCGGAGCTGTCGGCCATGTACGCGAACCAGAACTTGAGCCGCTTCGTCGGCCATCTTGCAGCTAGCACCAGATTGGGTGGTGTGGCCTCGGCGTCCACGACCATGAGCCCTTCCCTCCCCTTGTCGGCGAAGTAGACCTTGCCGCGGAACGGGAAGGCCGAGCAGTACAAATCGCCCTCGCTGATAATCTCCCAGTGGTCGCCGCCGATCTTGAAGGAGATGAGCTTGTTGTCCCGCCCGAAATGGAGCACCACCGTGGAGTCGCCCGCGAACCCGGCTCCTAGCACTTTGCACCTGCGCGAGAAGTCCTTGTCGCGGTGTCCCATGCGCTGGCCGCTCAGCACGGGCGCGACGGAAGAGAGGTCGACGCGCTGCCGGGTGAGCGGGTTCAGAAGCCGCACGACGAGGGTCTCCGCGTGCACGAGCACGAGGACGCCGCCGGGGGAGCCGCCGCACCCGATGGCGACGGTGTAGCCCTGGAGGTGAGGCAGGTCCACGGCGATCTTGGTCCGGCGGGACAGGTTCACCATGCTGTGCCGATCGCGGCTGTCGTCGTCGGCGACATAGGTGCTGCTCCCGTTGGGCAGCAGGATCCAGCGGCGCGGGTGGAAGCGCTGGTCGAGCACGCTGTGCATCTTGGGGTCATCCTCAACGGTGTTTTCCCTCCACGCCGCGCACGCCGCGCGGAACTGAAGGTAGTCCGCGACGTCGTTCGCCAGCGCGTGCCACGCGATCTGCTTCACCAGGACCTTGTGGATTCCTGCCCAGTCCCTCCTACATGCACGCATGCCCACAGAATTGTTCATTACCGCAAGCTAGAAACGTAAGCGACTAAGCGGGACACACACACACACACAGAGAGAGAGAGAGAGAGAGAGAGAGAGAGAGAGAGAGACGAGAGAGAGAGAGAGAGACGAGAGAGAGACGAGACGAGAGAGAGAGACGAGACGAGAGAGACTTACCAGTTACCAGTCGGGGGAAGACATGGAAGCCATCGTTGGAACCGGGGGGTGGGGCTGGGGTGGCGGCGCGCGCGGATGCGATTGCTAGGGCCTAGGACTAGGAACTAGGGTTTGCATCGGCGTATATGTATGGCTGGGCACGCGGTGTTGCTCTGGGCTAGCCGGACGACAACGGCGATGTGGTGGCGCGGCGCTCTCTCTCGGCTAGCTGGACGACGGCGGCAGATATGGTAGGTGTTTATTATTTTCTACTTTTTGTCTTTGTGCTGGAACGCGGATCTGCAAGTCCTCTGCATGCGCTGGGTGACCTCGGCGGATGCGCAGCCTGTGTTCCATCGGACGGCAAGCAAACGCTCGCTGCTCTCCCTGGTCTCCATGTTCAGTTTCGCACGGAGCTGCATGTCCAGCGGAAAACCCGGAGATACGAATTAAGGGGGGGGAACGCCATGAAATACTCACAAGAATCAACAACACGCCTCCTGTGTTCAACATGCTACGTTACACAAAAAATGTGAAATCAATCAAATGAGATTCAAAGAAATTAATGGGCATTTGGTTTTATTTTATTTCGAACTGGCCCCCCTTTTCCATTACTTTTCATGACGAAAATACAACAATTCAGCAGACAATGGAGCATGTTCACAATTGGCTCTTGCATTTCGAGCAAAAACCTGATAGCACTGAAAGCACACAGCAGAGTTCATACCAGCAACAATCTAAGAAAAACACAGCTGGGACTCTATGCACTGGGACGGAACATGAATAGAAGAAAACACACCTATATCTATATCAATCTATACCAAATATAGAAAGATCCATAGGGGCAAACCCAAATCATCTCGGCCATCAAATCATGCGATCTAGCGGTTCAAAACGCTACAATATTGAGCATCAAACACGTTTATTATGCCTTAATTACCCACCACTGCCAATAGTTTAGACTCGACGTCAGCCCATCAGATCTGGGACACAATTAATATCCTACCAATTATCAATATTCAATTAATATCATGCATAATATACACGTCCAATCAATATCCTACCTAATAAACACGCGCATATAATATCATATCTAAAATTAAAACGTGCATTGCACATATACGATTCCTAGTAACAACAAAAGGACACCACCGGGACCTAACAAATTGCAAGAAATCCGCACTTCAACAACAACCAACAACTTCATCGAACAGGCGCAGCCTACTGAATGGATCCTTGGCAGAGAACTAGCAAAGTAACATGATTGGTCTTGAGACCCTTAGCTTGTCTTCAACTCTGAAGCCCTGCCCAATACAATAGAAGAGAGCGGGCGAGAAACTCAATTTTAGAAGAATATTTGATTAGTTTCTTCTCAAAGGTTGCTTTCTCACGAGACATCCAAATCACCAACAAATTGCAGTCAAACCAACGTATAGGATCTTTCACCAATAACATTGAAAGAACATGCGGTGCCCCCATGTTTGGTTTTGGTAATTTATGACAATATCTATGGACTAATGGTTGCATTGAGTTATATTTGAAGGATTTGTCCATAGGCATTTCTTAAAGTCCATGTGTTGGTTTTAAGGAGTTTATGAGTTGACCAAGGTGCTATTAAGGAATTATCCAAAGATTGGTCATGTGAGTGTTGAGCTTATTGCAAGCATGTCTTGAAGAAGAAGATTGTGTGATCATTCATGTCTACCTTCAAGACATCATCCAAATGAAGAGTGTTGGAAATATTCAAGGTTGATCAAGATTAAGTCAAGAGTGAATCAAGTCGATCAACACACAAAGTGTACAAGATGTGCCGAGGGATCAAGTGATCCCATGGTATGGTAAGCATTGTCCATTACGCTTTGTTTGCTAACCCATGGTATTCGTGAGAGTTCTTTGTGGGGTTAGGTTGCGGTGTGCAAGTTCAAGTGGAGCATCACGGAGAGATCAAATTCTTGAAGCTTGCCTTCCATTGTGGTGACAATGGACTTGTGAAGATGTGCGGAAGAGTGGCTCACCCATAGTGGAGTATGGGGGAGCAATCAACTAGTCTTCATCGAGCCAACGCAATCAAGAAAGGTGGTCCAACTCGAGGGAGTCAAGATCATCATCATCTAGCTCAAGTGGACCATGTGCGAGGCAAAGGTTTGCCCTTGATAGGTTTTCTATTTTACCGGTCTCATGGTGGTAGTTGGGAGACTGGATTATAGGACCGATTGCCGTACTATCAAGGGGGGCTCTCGATGAGTAGCTTGATCGTATCATTCGTAGAGAGCTCAAACCATTGCATCCTTGCATCATCTTTCTTGGTTCTTTTTTGGTTCTCTTTGTCAGTCTTAGAGCTTATGGTCATCTCGATGACAAGCTCGAGTTCATCGAAGACGGAGTTCACATGCATCTTCTATGATGTTTTCGATGTTGGAGGTTATGCCAGTTCTTCTCTGTTGGAGGTTTCACTCCTCTTTTTGTTAGGCATACCTTCCCTGCCTCTTCTTACTATAACCAGTCGTTGTTTTGATGCTACCCGTCATCTTGTATCCAACAAGCTTGAGTTTGCTCATTCGGAGCTCATTTGCAGGAGTTATGGCAGTTCTGGTTTTATTGGGTCCTTCTGGTGTCTTTTGCTGCGATGTGTAGGCAGCCAAGTGCTTAAGCCTCTTTGGCGTGCGGTAGTACTGCTCAAGGGAGCGGTAGTACCGCTGGGGCCAGCGGTAGTACCTGTGACGCCTGGATAATTAAGCTATGGTGAATCTCTACTAATGATGCCACGTCACAAGGATTACTGTTGTCGATCTCGCGATGGGTCAAAAAGATTCAAATTAAAATTTAAAATAAAGTCAAATGGTAAAAGTTTTCAAACTTTAAAACTAAAATTTTCACAATATTCTATAAATTCCCCTGATCATTGTCATGTTGAAACCAACTTTATTTGACCCCCCCAATTAATCCCTAGAAATTTATAAAGTGGCCCAACAGCAGATAAAATAGCCTTTTCAAAATAAGCAATTATTTATTTAAGGACAACCGACCTCAAAACTTTTTTGACAACTCCTGAGTGTTGACTTGTATTTGTGTGCTAAAATTTGTAACTATATAAATTCATTTCATAGCAAAAGAAAATAGAATACATAATAGAAAATAAGAAAAACAGAAACATATATATAAAAAAAAGGAAACTACCGCTGGACGGGGCCATGAGTGCACAGTGCACATCCGGCCTAGCCCAACCGCGCCTCTCCTTCCTCCTGTTCACGGGAGACCGTGGCGCACATCCAGCCACCATGGCCGCCGCGGGGGTTGCGTGTTGGCCATCCCGCGACTTCCCCAAGTGGATAAGACCACCCCGGGACTTGAGGCGGAACCCTAGCTCCCCTCTCCCTCTCCCTCGCTCACTCTGTTCTCCCCGCTCAAGTCGACGCCACTGCCGCCGTGGCCAAGCTCGCCGGCGTGGCCACCATCACCCCCGAGCCTGAAGTTCGTGTTCATCGGCTCTGCCTTCATCTGCTGCAACGACTACACCAGCCCAATCAAGTCGAAGAACCCCTACTGCCACGGATCGATCCCTTCTTCCCGACGGCCGCCGTGCACCCTCGTCAACCAATCCATCGCCCTGCTGCTCCTAAGCCACTCACCAGGCCTTCTTGTGCCTCTCTGTGAGTCTCTCTTCCCTTTCCCCTCACTCCCGTGTGGATCCTTGCTATGTGTTGCCGTCTCCGCCACGCCTCACGCCAGGGACCGCGCCTCCTGCCGTGCCCTCGCTCGCTCCTGGCCGCGCCCCCCGAGCTTGGCCGCTCTCCCCGCTCGGCCTGCGAGCTGCGGTCGCTACTCGTCGCCGCTTTTCTACTGCTGTCGCTTAGCGCCACGGCCCTTGCTCGCCCGCTGCTGCCCAGCCGCTCCCCAGCATGGCCGCCGGACCACGCCTGCTCCGGCCTGCCGCCGACCGCGTCATAGTTGCCCCGCGCCCTACCCCCACTCTCCCCTGCTCGCGTGGTGCTTGCCGCGATGGCTGCACTCGCCGCTGCTTCTTCCCCCCACCTGCTCCCACTGAGCTGGCGCCCAGGGACGCGGGTGCTTCCAGCGCGCCCCTGCCAAAGGCCGCCGCCGCCGCTGCTGGTTGTGGCCGAGGCCGCTGGCACACTCCGGCGCCCGTGCGTGCCCGGCCGGCCCCTGTTTAGCTTAGGGACAAACCCCCCCTCTGATTAGGCTACCTCCTGCTAATTACATACTAACTGGAGGTGTCTACTACTACGTGTAGCCCGCTGACGACGACCAGGAGTAGTTAGGAGGATCCCAGGCAGGAGCCATGCGCCTCGTTTGATCTGTACCCCTGTTTGTGCTAGCCTTCTTAAGGCAAACTTGTTTAACTTATGTCTGTACTTAGATATTGTTGCTTCCGCTGACTCATCTATGATCGAGCGCTTGTATTCGAGCCCTCGAGGCCCCTGGCTTGTATTATGATGCTTGTATGACTTATTTTATTTGTAGAGTTGTGTTGTGATATCTTCCCGTGAGTCCCTGATCTTGATCGTACACATTTGCATGCATGATTAGTGTACGATTAAATCGGGGGCATCACAAGTTGGTATTAGAGCCGACTGCCTGTAGGAATCCCCCTTCCAACTCCTTGGCCGAAGTCGAGTCTAGACATTGCAAAAACTTTTACTAACATGGTTGTGTGCCTTACGGGCCCACGTCGCCATTGGGTGGTATTAGGATCTTTTATTCCTCATCTTACTTTGGGATTCTGATCTCTCTCCTATTCGGGTTAAATGATTTTGCTAACTCTAACCCTAGGTTCTCGTAACTACTTCCTTCGGGAGAGCCCTCACTCCAGATGATTGCCTGATGCATCGAAGGATCCCAAAGATACTCTGCGATGTTCTCTCGAGACTTTGTGCCATCACTTTTGCAATTCCCTTCCATCGATAAACCCCCTATGGATAACCACGTACACTTGTCCTTCATACAATTATTTCCCGTTGATCTTGTTGTTACAAGATACCCCAAATTTCTCTTTGTTGTTCCAAAAATCCTTTGAGATACTGCCTTGCAGTTCTTTGCCACCTGAATACCCCTACGAATAATTTCTCGCACTTATCGAGTATCCGCTCATCCCCAGTTGATTCAGGTATTTCACAAAAGTCTTCGAAATGCCATTCGATCATCCGAAAATCCCGAGCAGCCGATTCCTCTTGAAAGTCTTGCTTGCTTGCATTATGGTTAATCCCATAAGTATAGTAATCTTGTTGGCAGCCTTTGTCACTATCATTTTGAGTACATTGATTCAACATGAATGCGAATGGACGCAATCATCAGTTGATCCTTTTAAATTATCTTTCCGGCTCAGACGTCATTTTAAACATGAGCTGGTTCTCGACCAATCCAATTGCCGTCGATTGTACCCCTAAGGCTATTCAACTTATCCATCCCTAATCAGAACATTGCTTCTGAGTCCTTGATTTGAAAATCACAATTCCTTTGCATTTAAGCTTTGAATTAGTCAGTTGTTCCTATAATCCGATGCCTTGGTGAGGGAGTCCTGGATTAGGGGGTGTTCGGATAGCCGAACTATACCTTCAGCCGGACTCCAGGACTATGAAGATACAAGATTGAAGACTTCGTCCCGTGTCCGGAAGGATCTTTTCTTGGCGTGGAAGGCAAGCTAGGCGTGCGGATATTCGAGATCTCCTACCATTGTAACTGACTCTGTGTAACCCTAACCCTATCCGGTGTCTATATAAACCGGAGGGTTGTAGTCCGTAGGACAACAGAACCATACAAACATCATCATACACAATCATACCATAGGCTAGCTTCTAGGGTTTAGCCTCCTTGATCTCGTGGTAGATCTACTCTTATACTACCCATATCATCAATATTAATCTAGCAGGAGTAGGGTTTTACCTCCATCGAGAGGGCCCGAACCTGGGTAAAATAAAGTGTCCCTTGTCTCCTGTTACCATCCGACCTTGACGCACAGTTTGGGACCCCCTACCCGAGATCCGTCGGTTTTGACACCGACATTGGTGCTTTCATTGAGAGTTCCTCTGTGTCGTCGCTTTTAGGCCCGATGGCTCCTTTGATCATCAACAACGATGAGGTCCAGGGTGAGACTTTCCTCCTCGGACAGATCTTCGTCTTCGGCGGCTTCGCTCTGCGGGCCAATTCGCTTGGTCATCTGGAGCAGATCGAAAGCTACGCCCCTGGCCATCAAGTCAGGTTTGGAAGCTTAAACTACACGGCGGATATCCGCGGAGACTTGATCTTCGACGGAGTCGAGCCACAGCCAAGCGCGCCGCACTGTTTCGAGGGGCATGATATAGCTCTGCTCCGAACAGCACCCTGGAGGCCGCACACGCTCCGGCACCGATCCTCGACTCGGAGCCTGCTGCATACTTTGAGGATGAACGGTTGGACGTCACCTCGGGGGCTGCGATCTCAAAGGCGATCGAGCCGAACGCCAGCCCCGTGCTCCGCACGGCCCAGGACTCCAAGGAACCGGACTCTTTTCCGAACTCCGAGCCTTCCGCGCCCCTGCCGATCGAATCTGATCGGGCGCCTGTAATGGAGTTCACCGCCGCGGACATATTTTAGTGCTCACCTTTCGGTGATATTCTGAATTCTCTCAAGTCTCTCTCTTTATCAGGAGAGCCCAGGCCGGACTATGGGCTGCGAGGTTGGGATCCGGACGACGAAGAAATTCAAAGCCCACCCACCACCCACTTAATAGCCACTGTCGACGATTTAACCGACATGCTTGACTTCGGCTCCGAAGACTTCGACGGTATGGACGACGAAGGAGGAGACGAACAAGAACCAGCACCTGTAGGGCGCTGGACCGCCACCTCGTCATATGATATATACATGGTGGATGCTCCAAAGGATGGAGATGGCGAGGGAACTGCGGAGGACGGCACCTCGAAAAAGCCGCCAAAACACCGGCGCCAACGGCGCCGCTCTAAATCCCGCCATAGCAAAAACGGTGATTCCGGCACGGGAGATAATGCTACCCCGGACAGCGCCGAAGAACACCAGAACCAACAAGATTCGGCGCAGGAAGACGGAAAAGCCAGCCCTCAAGAGAGAGCGGCAGAGCAAGAGGTTGAGGACGATAACTACATGCCTCCCTCCGAAGACGAGGCAAGCCTCGGCGACGACGAATTCGTCGTACCATCAGACCCCGCCGAACAAGAGCGCTTTCAACGCAGGCTTCTAGCCACGGCGAACAGCCTAAAGAAAAAGCAGCAACAGCTTAGAGCTGATCAAGATTTGCTAGCTGACAGATGGACTGAAGTCCTTGCGGCCGAAGAGCATGAACTCGAGCGCCCCTCCAGAAAGTATCCTAAGCGCAGGCCGCTACCCCAATCAGAGGAGGAAGCTCATGGCATGGCAGACCGGCCACCTCGCGGCCGCGACAGAGAGGCCTGTCGAACCTCCAAACAAGCCATGGCCCGGCGCCGTTCAAATAAGGCACGAGAAAACGATCCAGACCTGCGGGACGTACTGGAGGATAAAGCAAGGCAAACAAGATCGATCTATGGATCGCGCGGACGCCCGATGACACGTGATGACCTTCACTCCGGACACAGTAAATCCGGCCGGGCCGAACACAACAGGCACAGCTCTTCCGAACTGCGTCGTGACATAGCCCAGTACAGGGGCGCCGCACACCCACTATGCTTCACAGACGAAGTAATGGATCATAGAATCCCAGAGGGTTTCAAACCCGTCAATATCGAGTCGTACGATGGTATGACAGGTCCGGCAGTATGGATTGAGGACTATCTTCTTCACATCCACATGGCACGTGGCGATGACTTGCACGCCATCAAATATTTGCCCCTTAAGCTCAAGGGACCAGCTCGGCACTGGCTCAACAGCCTCCCAGCAGACTCAATCGGTTCTTGGGAGGACCTGGAGGCCGCATTCCTCGACAATTTCCACGGGACCTATGTGCGGCCACCGGACGCCAACGACCTAAGCCACATAATCCAGCAGCCAGAAGAATCAGCCAGGCAATTCTGGACACGGTTCCTAACAAAGAAAAATCAGATAGTCGATTGTCCGGATGCAGAGGCCCTAGCAGCCTTCAAACATAACATCCGCGACGAATGGCTTGCCCGGCACCTGGGACAGGAAAAGCCGAAATCCATGGCAGCCCTCACGACACTCATGACCCGCTTTTGCGCGGGCGAAGATAGCTGGCTGGCTCGCAGCAACAACTTATCGAAGAAGCATGGTAATTCGGATACCAAGGACAAAAGTGGCCGGTCACGTCGGAATATGCAAAAGCGTCGCGTTAGCAGCGACAGCAATGAGGATACGGCAGTAAATGCCGGATTCAGAGGCCATAAATCCGGTCAGCGGAAAAAGCCATTTAAAAAGAATACCCAGGGCCCGTCCAGTTTGGACCGGATACTCGACCGCTTGTGCCAGATTAACTGCACCCCCGAAAGGCCAGCCAATCACACCAACAGGGATTGTTGGGTGTTCAAGCAGGCAGGCAAGTTAAGAGCCGAACACAAGGACAAGGGGCTAAACAGCGACGACGAGGAGGAGCCCAGGCCGCCGAAAAACAATGGACAGAAAGGGTTTCCCCCACAAGTGCGGACGGTGAACATGATATACGCGACCCACATTCCCAAGCAGGAGAGGAAGCGTGCGCTATGGGACGTATATGCGATGGAGCCAGTCGCCCCAAAGTTCAACCCATGGTCCTCTTGCCCGATCACTTTCGATCGAAGGGACCACCCCACTAGCATTCATTACTGCGATTTCGCCGCATTGGTTCTTGACCCAATTGTGGACGGATTTCATCTCACAAGTCCTCATGGACGGCGGCAGTAGCCTGAACCTGCTTTATCAGGATACAGTGCGGAAAATGGGCATAGATCCATCAAGGATCAAGCCCACAAGGACGACCTTTAAAGGTGTCATCCAGGTGTAGAGGCCAATTGCACAGGCTCGATAACACTTGATGTGGTCTTCGGATCTCTGGATAACTTCCGAAGCGAAGAGTTAATCTTTGATATAGTGTCGTTCCGCAGTGGCTATCATGCCCTGCTCGGACGTACCGCATTCGCTAAATTCAATGCGGTGCCGCACTACGCATATCTCAAGCTCAAGATGCCAGGCCCTCGAGGAGTAATCACGGTCAGCGGAAACACCGAACGCTCCATCCGTATGGAGGAGCACACGGCGGCTCTCGCGGCGGAAGTACAAAGCAGCCTCTTAAGGCAACACTCCAGTCCGGCCGTTAAAAAACCGGACAATGCAAAGCGCGCCCGAAGTAACCTGCAACAAGACCACCTGGCACGATCAGAGCAAGCGTAGCAATACGGCCCCAACCCCAGCCATCGCACCATAACGGAGCCAGTACCTAGAGTACACAATTATGCCCTTAAAATTCCATGGGCACAGGGGGAGGGGCACATTACACGGCATGCCTAAGATACGACGTCAAGCGTACTAGGGGCTGCCTAACTTCTTTTACTTTCAGGACACCATACTCTGGATACCTGTTCGGAAGTGTTGCCGCTCAGACGATGCAAGACCCAGTAAAGCAGACAAAGCTACGCCGCACTCCGGAATTCTCAGGTGGTCTCTATTTCGAGCGATATACCTGTTTCTAAACTTCGCGGCCTGCGCCTGGTCAGGACATGTTAAATAGTCTAATATCTTTTTTGCTTATCGCACTACTTGTACCGTTCGGCTTTGATAAATAGCCTCTTTATAAACAATGCATAGCTTTTTGTCTATCCTTTGCATTATCCTCTTATATATATATATATATATATATATATATATATATATATATATATATATATATATATATATATATATATATATATATATATATATATATGTTTATTAAATAACATGATCGCACCCGTACACCATGGTACGGCAAACCACGCCAGGGGCTTCATTACCCTTCTATCTGGTTGTGAGAAGTCCGTACACTTTCACAAGTGCGGCACCCCGAACTTATAGCACAATATGCATCGGCTCCGAGTCATGATTTTGGTCACATGTTGGGTTTGCCCGGCTCCTATGTTTTGGTGCCTTACGTTCCGCTATATCGGCTAAGGTAGCACTAGGAGAACCACTGCGATTGTGCCCCATTTCAGGTGGGTTGAGCACCTCAGTGGAGAAAGCTAAAACAGACTGTCATGATAAGGCGTGAGACCGGTCGCTGTTCGAGAGGTTTTCGAGTCCTTAAAGGCTTATGCCGCTTCGAGCGAGGAGCTGGTTATGTCCGGCCAAAGGCGTGGATAGCGCCTCGAATTCGGCCTTCCGAACTAGGGGCTTCGCCGAAATTTAAAATTATAACGTTCTATGGCTAAGTGAGAGTGTTCAAGCAATATAGTCCGATTGCCTGGTTCGCTGTGCTGAGCGCCTCCCTCGAAGGACCCAACTATGGGAACAAGAGCCCTCAGGTTTATCCCGAACACCCCAGCACTAGTGGCATGGGGGACAGAAGCCGACGACTGGCCATCTCTCAACTTTTTGATAAACGGCCACACAGAAAATAATATTTTAAATTCCATAAGCATTGCTTAGCGCATATGAACAAGTTTCCAGCGCACAGGATACAAACGAGCGAGTTCATTCAAATATTACATCTTTAGTACATCCATCCGCGACAAGGCGGGATCCGGCAAGAACTTCCTTGTAGTAGTTCTCAGGCTTGTGATGCTCCTTCCCCTGCGGCGGCCCGTCCTTCACCAGCTTCTCTCCGTCCAGCTTCCCCCAGTGTATCCTTACACGGGCAAGGGCCCTCCGGGCACCTTCAATGCAGACGGAGCGCTTGATGACCTCAAGCCGTGGACAGGCCTCCATCAGCCGCCGCACAAGCCCGAAATAGCTCCCAGGCAGGGCCTCTCCAGGCCACAGCCGAACTAGTAAGCCCTTCATGGCCTGTTCGGCCGCCTCGTGGAGCTCGGCCAGCTGTTTCAGCTGATCGCTCAAGGGCACAGGGTGTCCGGCCTCAGAATACTGAGACCAGAACACACTCTCCGTCGAGCTGCCCTCTTCAGCTCGGTAGACCGCGGCGGCGGCGGATGCGCTGCGGGGAAGATCGAAGAACGCACCTGGAGAACTCCGGATTCGGGTAAGTAATAGGTACTTTACTTTTATATTCCTACTTTGCATTGAGAATGCCTTACCCGCTGCTATCTTTTTCACATCCTCCAACTCTAGGAGGGCCTTCTGGGCTTCGGCCTTGGCACTCTTGGTGGTCTCAATGGCCGAGGCGAGCTCGGATGCTTGCGTTTTCGCCTCAAGCTCCAAACCCTCATGTTTTTTCATGAGAGCTTGCAGCTCTTGCTGCACCTCGCCGGCTTGGACCCCAAGCCTTTCTCGCTCGGCGCGCTCCTCGGCCGTTTTCTTCTCGGCCTCAGCCAGCGCCTGCTTCAGGGTTGTCACCTCGGCTATGGCCCCTACAATAAGCAGCTCAATCCTGTTATTTCTTTTGCAATCAAGCCTCTCTATAGGCACCCTTTTTTCCCTTTTAGGGTATTTCTTACCTTCTTTCTCCTCGACCTGCCGTTTGGCAAGGCTGAGCTCTTGCTCGGACCGCCCGAGGTCCTTTTTAAGGACATCCACCTGCGTAGTCAGTGCGGCGGTGGACAGCAGCGAAGCCTGCATATGCATATTTGACCTTTTTGTTAAACTCCTGCGAAAATTACTAGATCCTCTATCCGGCTTTTCTTTCCGAACACCGAACAGAGCATCAGGGGCTACTGTCTATGCGGTAAATAATTCGACATATTTTTACTTACCTCGAAGCCTGTTAGAAGGCTAGCGCAAGCTTCATTCAGTCCGCTCTTGGCGGACTGAACCCTTTGGATCACCGTACTCATAACAGTACGGTGCTCCTCATCGATGGCGGCGCCCTTAAGCACCTCCGCCAGATTGTCCGGCGCCTCCGGTTGGACGGAGGCCGCCGGCTCAGATGGCTTACTCCTCTTGGAAGGAGTTCGCCCACCGCGGACCGGGACTGTCGAGTCCGGCGCGGTGTCCGGCACAAAGCCGTACTTGGAGCCCTGGGGGGTTTCGTCCCCTTCACTCCTGGGGTCCGGAGGATTGCCTTGTGGCTCCTCCAGGACCACCTCCTCCTGCCTCGGAGCTTGACGCGACGCCACTTCGGCGTCATCTGCAGTACGGGGGGAGACAGCGGGCGGAATTGAGTTCACGTCCGACAAATCCAGGGAGCCGCTCGACGAATTGATGAGTTCGGCTCGGGGCGGGCTGCATAAAGCACAGGCGATATTAGGAAAAGCCGCACATTAAAAGAATATCATGAGTCGCTCTGGTATGCAAACACTTACGATTTCGCCGGACGCTTGGTTCTGTACGGCAGCTCCTCTCCGCCCTCTTCGGCGTCGAGGGAGTAGTCCGGCGGAGGGGTCTTCCTTTTCCTCGACCCCTCCGCCTCCCACGTTGGGGCGGCCTTCTTCTTCTTCGCTCCCCTCGCTGGAGGGGGAGAGCTTCCTTGTTCCTCCTCCTCGTTTTCACGAGAGGAGGGCATTGCGGAATCATCAGATGACGAGTCCGACACCACCATGTTGCGGGAACTCTTTCGAGTCCCGATGGTTTTATTCTTCTTGGCCTTCCTCTCCGGCACCACGTAAGGTGTCGGAGCTAGCAGCTTCTCCAAGAGAGCTAGGGCTTGGTCTTCGGGCAGGGGAGCCGGACAGTTAATTGGTCCGGATACCTCCTGCCAAGCCTGTCAAAGGTAAAGGGAGTTTAGATCCCACATAGAGTTAATCTATGTAAAAGAGCTTAACGAACCTGTCAAAGGTATAGATAGCTTACCTCGCCAGCGTTGCGCTGCGAGCTGTATCCGCGATCCTCGGAGGCGGATGTGGGGGACTCGGCGCCTTTGGTCAGCACCTTCCAGACGTCTTCATACGTCGTGTCGAATAGCCTACTTAGGGTTTTGTTGGGGAACGTAGTAATTTCAAAAAAATTCCTACGCACACACAAGATCATGGTGATGCATAGCAACGAGAGGGGAGAGTGTTGTCTACGTACCCTCGTAGACCGAAGCGGAAGCGTTGACGCAACGTAGAGGAAGTAGTCGTACGTCTTCCCGGTCCAACCGATCCAAGCACCGTTACTCCGGCACCTCCGAGTTCTTGACACACGTTCAGCTCGATGACGATCCCCGGGCTCCGATCCAGCAAAGCTTCGGGGAGGAGTTCTGTCAGCACGACGGCGTGGTGACGATCTTGATGTTCTACTGTCGCAGGGCTTCGCCTAAGCACCGCTACAATATGACCGAGGTGTAATATCGTGGAGGGGGGCACCGCACATGGCTAAGGAACGATCACCAAGATCAACTTGTGTGTCTATGGGGTGCCCCCTGCCCCCGTATATAAAGGAGTGGAGGAGGGGAGGGCCGGCCCTCTCTATGGCGCGCCCTAGGGGAGTCATACTCCCATCGGGAGTAGGATTCCCCCTTTCCTAGTCCAACTAGGAGCCCTTCCAACTATTAGGAGTAGGAGACAAGGAAGGGGAAAAGAGAAGGGAAGGAAGGAGGGGGCGCAGCCCCTCCCCCTAGTCCAATTCGGACTAGGCCTTGGGGGGGCGCGCGGCCTGCCCTAGGCAGCCCCTCTCTCTTTCCCGTATGGCCCAATAAGGCCCAATACTTGTCCCCCGTATTCCCGGAACTCCCCGATACTCCGAAAAATACCCGAACCACTCAGAACCTTTCCGAAGTCCGAATATAGTCGTCCAATATATCGATCTTTATGTCTCGACCATTTCGAGACTCCTCGTCATGTCCCCGATCTCATCCGGGACTCCGAACTCCTTCGGTACATCAAAACTCATAAACTCATAATATAATTGTCATCGAAACCTTAAGCGTGCGGACCCTACGGTTCGAGAACAATGTAGACATGACCGAGACACGTCTCCGGTCAATAACCAATAGCGGGACCTGGATGCCCATATTGGCTCCTACATATTCTACGAAGATCTTTATCGGTCAGACCGCATAACAACATACGTTGTTCCCTTTGTCATCGGTATGTTACTTGCCCGAGATTCGATCGTCGGTATCCAATACCTAGTTCAATCTCGTTACCGGCAAGTCTCTTTACTCGTTCCGTAATACATCATCTCGCAACTAACTCATTAGTTGCAATGCTTGCAAGGCTTAAGTGATGTGCATTACCGAGAGGGCCCAGAGATACCTCTCCGACAGTCGGAGTGACAAATCCTAATCTTGAAATACGCCAACCCAACATGTACCTTTGGAGACACCTGTAGAGCACCTTTATAATCACCCAGTTACGTTGTGACATTTGGTGGCACACAAAGTGTTCCTCCGGCAAACGGGAGTTGCATAATCTCATAGTCATAGGAACATGTATAAGTCATGAAGAAAGCAATAGCAACATACTAAACGATCGGGTGCTAAGCTAACGGAATGGGTCATGTCAATCACATCATTCTCCTAATGATGTGATCCCGTTAATCAAATGACAACTCATATCTATGGCTAGGAAACATAACCATCTTTGATCAACGAGCTAGTCAAGTAGGGGCATACTAGTGACACTCTGTTTGTCTATGTATTCACACATGTATCATGTTTCCGGTTGATACAATTATAGCATGAATAATAAACATTTATCATGAAATAAGGAAATAAATAATAACTTTATTATTGCCTCTAGGGCATATTTCCTTCAGTCTCCCACTTGCACTAGAGTCAATAATCTAGATCACATCGTCATGTGATTTAACATCAATAGTTCACATCATCATGTGATTAACACCCATAGTTCACATCATCATGTGACCAACACTCAAAGGGTTTACTAGAGTCTGTAATCTAGTTCACATCTCTATGTAATTAACACCCAAAGAGTACTAAGGTGTGATCATGTTTTGCTTGTGAGAGAAGCTTAGTCAACGGGTCTGCCAAAATTCAGATCCGTATGTATTTTGCAAATTTCTATGTCTACAATGCTCTACACGGAGCTACTTTAGCTAATTGCTCCCACTTTCAATATGTATCTAGATTGAGACTTAGAGTCATCTAGATTAGTGTCAAAACTTGCATCGACGTAACCTTTTACGACGAACCTTTTTGTCACGTCCATAATCGAGAAACATATCCTTATTTCACTAAGGATAATTTTGACCGAAGTCCAGTGATCTACTTCCTAGATCACTATTGTACTCCCTCCCTTAACACAGTGTAGGGTATACAATAGATCTGGTCCATAGCATGGCAGACTTCATAGAATCTATGGCTGAGGCATAGGAAATGACTTTCATTCTCCTTCTATCATCTGCCGTGGTCGGGCTTCGAGTCTTACTCAATTTCACACCTTGAAACATAGGCAAGAACTCTTTCTTTGACTGTTCCATTTTGAACTACTTCAAAATCTTGTCAAGGTATGTACTTATTGAAAAAACTTATCAAGCGTTTTGATCTATCTCTATAGATCTTGATGCTCAATATGTAAGCAGCTTCACCGAGGTCCTTCTTCGAAAAAAAACTTTCAAATACTCCTTTATGCTTTGCAGAATAATTCTACATTATTTCTGATCAACAATATGTCATTTACATATACTTATCAGAAATGTTGTAGTGCTCCCACTCACTTTCTTGTAAATACAGGCTTCACCGCAAGTCTGTATAAAACTATATGCTTTGATCATCTTATCAAAGCGTATATTCCAACTCCGAGATGCTTGCACCAGTCCATAGATGGATCGCTGGAGCTTGCCTATTTTGTTAACACCTTTAGGATCGACAAAACCTTCTAGTTGCATCGTATACAACTCTTCTTTAATAAATCCATTGAGGAATGCAGTTTTGTTTATCCATTTGCCAGATTTCATAAAATGCGGCAATTGCTAACATGATTCGGACAGACTTAAGCATAGATACGAGTGAGAAACTCTCATCGTAGTCAACACCTTGAACTTGTCGAAAACCTTTTGCGACAATTCTGGCTTTGTAGATAGTAACACTACTATCAGCGTCCGTCTTCCTCTTGAAGATCCATTTATTTTCTATGGCTTGCCGATCATCGGGCAAATCCATCAAAGTCCATACTTTGTTCTCATACATGGATCATATCTCAGATTTCATGGCCTCAAACCATTTCGCGGAATCTGGGCTCATCATCGCTTTCTCATAGTTCGCAAGTTCGTCATGTTCTAGTAACATGACTTCCAGAACAGGATTACCGTACCACTCTGGTGCGGATCTCACTCTGGTTTACCTACGAGATTCGGTAGTAACTTGATCTGACGTTACATGATCATCATCATTAACTTCCTCACTAATTGGTGTAGTAGTCACAGGAACTGATTTCTGTGATGAACTACTTTCCAATAAGGGAGCAGGTACAGTTACCACATCAAGTTCTACTTTCCTCCCACTCACTTCTTTCGAGAGAAACTCCTTCTCTAGAAAGGATCCATTCTTAGCAACGAATGTCTTGCCTTTGGATCTGTGATAGAAGGTGTACCCAACATTCTTATCAGGATGAAACTTTTTCTTATAAGCATCACAATCCCAAACTTTAATAAACGACAACTTTGGTTTCTTGCTAAACCACAGTTCATATTGTGTCGTCTCAACGGACTTAGATGGTGCCCTTTTAAACGTGAATGCAGCTGTCTCTAATGCATGATCCCAAAACGATATTGGTAAATCGGTAAGAAACATCATAGATTGTACTATATCCAATAAAGTACGGTTATGACGTTCGGACACACCATTATGCTGTTTTGTTCCAGGTGGCATGAGTTTGTGAAACTATTCCACATTGTTTTAATTGAAGACCAAACTCGTAACTCAAATATTTTCCTCCATGATCATATCGTAGAAACTTTTATTTTCTTGTTACGATGATTCTCCACTTCACTCTGAAACTCTTTTGAACATTTTTCAAATGTTTCAGACTTGTGTTTCATCAAGTAGATATACCCATATCTGCTCAAATCATCTGTGAAGGTCAGAAAATAATGATACTTGTTGTGAGCCTCAACACTCATCGGATCGCATACATCAGTATGTATTATTTCCAATAAGTCAGTTGCTCGCTCTACTGTTCCGGAGAACGGAGTCTTTAGTCATCTTACCCATAAGGCATGGTTCGCAAGCATCAAGTGATTCCTAATCAAGTGATTCCAAAATCCCATCAGCATGGAGTTTCTTCATGCGCTTTACACCAATATGACCTAAACTACAGTGCCACAAATAAGTTGCACTATCATTATTAACTTCGCATCTTTTGGCTTCAATATTATGAATATGTGTATTACTACGATCGAGATCCAACAAACCATTTTGTTGGTGTGTATGACCATAGAAGCTTTTATTCATGTAAACAGAACAACAATTGTTCTCTAACTTAAATGAATAACCGTATTGCAATAATTATGATCAAATCATATTCATGCTCAACGCAAACACCAAATAACACTTATTTAGTTTCAACACTAATCCCAAAAGTATAAGGAGTGTGCGATGATGATCATATCAATCTTGGAACCACTTCCAACACACATCATCACTTCACCCTTAACTAGTCTCTGTTTATTCTGCAACTCCCGTTTCGAGTTACTACTCTTAGCAACTGAACCAGTATCAAACACTGAGGGGTTTGCTATAAACACTAGTAAAGTACACATCAATAACATGTATATCAAATATACTTATGTTCACTTTGCCATCCTTCTTATCCGCCAATCATTTGGGGTAATTCCGCTTCCAGTGACCAGTCCCTTTGCAGTAGAAGCACTTAGTCTCAGGCTTAGGACCAGACTTGGGCTTCTTCACTTGAGCAGCAACTTGCTTGCCGTTCTTCTTGAAGTTCCCCTTCTTCCTTTTGCCCTTTTCTTGAAACTAGTGATCTTGTCAACCATCAACACTTGATGCTCTTTCTTGATTTCTACCTTCATCGATTTCATCATCATGAAAAGCTCGGGAGTCGTTTTCGTCGTCCCTTGCATACTATAGTTCATCACAAAGTTCTACTAACTTGGTGATGGTGACTAGAGAATTCTATCAATCACTATCTTATCTGGAAGATTAACTCCCACTTGATTCAAGCGATTGTAGTACCCAGACAATCTGAGCACATGCTCACTAGTTGAGCGATTCTCCTCCATCTTTTAGTTGTAGAACTTGTTGGAGACTTTATATCTCTAAACTCGGGTATTTGCTTGAAATATTAACTTCAACTCCTGGAACATCTCATATGGTCCATGACGTTCAAAACGTCTTCGAAGTCCCGATTCTAAGCCGTTAAGCATGGTGCACTAAACTATCAAGTAGTCATCATATTGAATTAGCCAAACGTTCATAACGTCTGCATCTGCTCCTGCAATAGGTCTGTCGCCTAGCGGTGCATCAAGGACATAATTCTTCTGCGTAGCAATGAGGATAAACCTCATATCACGGATCCAATCCGCATCATTGCTACTAACATTTTTCAACATAATTTTCTCTAGGAACATATCAAAATAAACACAGGGAAGCAACAACGCGAGCTATTGATCTACAACATAGATATGCTAATACTACCAGGACTAAGTTCATGATAAATTAAAGTTCAATTAATCATATTACTTAAGAACTCCCACTTAGATAGACATCCCTCTAATCCTCTAAGTGATCACGTGATCCATATCAACTAAACCATGTCCGATCATCACGTGAGATGGAGTAGTTTCAACGGTGAACATCAATATGTTGATCATATCTACTATATGATTCACGCTCGACCTTTCGGTCTCCGTGTTCTGAGGCCATATCTGTATATGCTTGGCTCGTCAAGTATAACCTGAGTATTCCGCGTGTGCAACTGTTTTGCACCCGTTGTATTTGAACGTAGAGCCTATCACACCCGATCATCACGTGGTGTCTCAGCACGAAGAACTTTCGCAACGGTGCATACTCAGGGAGAACACTTCTTGATAATTAGTGAGAGATCATCTTAAAATGCTACCGTCAAACTAAGAAAAATAAGATGTATAAAAGATAAACATCACATGCAATCAATATATGTGACATGATATGGCCATGATCATCTTGCGCCTTTGATCTCCATCTCCAAAGTACCGTCATGATCTCTATCGTCACCGGCACGACACCATGATCTCCATCATCTTGATCTATATCAATGTGTCGTCACGTGGTCGTCTCGCCAACTATTGCTCTTGCAACTATTGCTATCGCATAGCGATAAAGTAAAGCAATTATTTGGCACTTGCATCTTATGCAATAATGAGACAACTGTAAGGCTTCTGCCAGTTGCCGATAACATCAACAAAACATGATCATCTCATACAACAACTTATATCTCATCACATCTTGACCATATCACATCACAACATGCCCTGCAAAAACAAGTTAGACGTCCTCTACTTTGTTGTTGCAAGTTTTACGTGGCTGCTACGGGCTTAGAAAGAACCGTTCTTACCTACGCATCAAAAACCACAACGATAGTTTGTCAAGTTGGTGTTGTTTTAACCTTCGCAAGGACCGTGCGTAGCCACACTCGGTTCAACTAAAGTTGGAGAAACTGACACCCGCCAGCCACCTGTGTGCAAAGCACGTCGGTAGAACCAGTCTCGCGTAAGCGTACGCGTAATGTCGGTCCGGGCCGCTTCATCCAACAATACCGCCGAACCAAATTATGACATGCTGGTAAGTAGTATGACTTATATCGCCCACAACTCACTTGTGTTCTACTCATGCATATAACATCAAACCATAAAAACCTAGGCTCGGATGCCACTCTTGGGGAACGTAGTAATTTCAAAAAAATTCCTACGCACACACAAGATCATGGTGATGCATAGCAACGAGAGGGGAGAGTGTTGTCTACGTACCCTCGTAGACCGAAGCGGAAGCGTTGACGCAACGTAGAGGAAGTAGTCGTGCGTCTTCCTGGTCCAACCGATCCAAGCACCGTTACTCCGGCACCTCCGAGTTCTTGACACACGTTCAGCTCGATGACGATCCCCGGGCTCCGATCCAGCAAAGCTTCGGGGAGGAGTTCTGTCAGCACGACGGCGTGGTGACGATCTTGATGTTCTACTGTCGCAGGGCTTCGCCTAAGCACCGCTACAATATGACCGAGGTGTAACATCGTGGAGGGGGGCACCGCACACGGCTAAGGAACGATCACCAAGATCAACTTGTGTGTCTATGGGGTGCCCCCTGCCCCCGTATATAAAGGAGTGGAGGAGGGGAGGGCCGGCCCTCTCTATGGCGCGCCCTAGGGGAGTCCTACTCCCACCGGGAGTAGGATTCCCCCTTTCCTAGTCCAACTAGGAGCCCTTCCAACTATTAGGAGTAGGAGACAAGGAAGGGGAAAAGAGAAGGGAAGGAAGGAGGGGGCGCAGCCCCTCCCCCTAGTCCAATTCGGACTAGGCCTTGGGGGGCGCGCGGCCTGCCCTAGGCAGCCCCTCTCTATTTCCCGTATGGCCCAATAAGGCTCAATACTTCTCCCCCGTATTCCCGTAACTCCCCGGTACTCCGAAAAATACCCGAACCACTCAGAACCTTTCCGAAGTCCGAATATAGTCGTCCAATATATCGATCTTTACGTCTCGACCATTTCGAGACTCCTCGTCATGTCCCCGATCTCATCCGGGCTCCGAACTCCTTTGGTAAATCAAAACTCATAAACTCATAATATAACTGTCATCGAAACCTTAAGCGTGCGGACCCTACGGTTCGAGAACAATGTAGACATGACCGAGACACGTCTCCGGTCAATAAGCAATAGCGGGACCTGGATGCCCATATTGGCTCCTACATATTCTACGAAGATCTTTATCGGTCAGACCGCATAACAACATACGTTGTTCCCTTTGTCATCGGTATGTTACTTGCCCGAGATTCGATCGTCGGTATCCAATACCTAATTCAATCTCATTACCGGCAAGTCTCTTTACTCGTTCCGTAATACATCATCTCGCAACTAACTCATTAGTTGCAATGCTTGCAAGGCTTAAGTGATGTGCATTACCGAGAGGGCCCAGAGATACCTCTCCGACAGTCGAAGTGACAAATCCTAATCTCGAAATACGCCAACCCAACATGTACCTTTGGAGACACCTGTAGAGCACCTTTATAATCACCCACTTACGTTGTGACGTTTGGTAGCACACAAAGTGTTCCTCCGGCAAACGGGAGTTGCATAATCTCATAGTCATAGGAACATGTATAAGTCATGAAGAAAGCAATAGCAACATACTAAACGATCGGGTGCTAAGCTAACGGAATGGGTCATGTCAATCACATCATTCTCCTAATGATGTGATCCCGTTAATCAAATGACAACTCATGTCTATGGCTAGGAAACATAACCATCTTTGATCAACGAGTTAGTCAAGTAGAGGCATACTAGTGACACTCTGTTTGTCTATGTATTCACACATGTATCATGTTTCCGGTTGATACAATTCTAGCATGAATAATAAACATTTATCGTGAAATAAGGAAATAAATAATAACTTTATTATTGCCTCTAGGGCATATTTCCTTCAGGTTTGGTGCTGCGCCAGGTCGAATTCCCACAAAGTAAAATCCCGTTCTTGGCACGGGAGGATCAGGCGAACGAGCATGACCTGGACTATATTGGCAATCCGGATTGGCTTGTCCACCAGGGACTGGATGCATGTTTGCAAACCAGTCACTTCCTCCTCGTCGCCCCACGACAGGCCTGTCTCTTTCCAGGACATGAGCCACATGGGGGTCCGGATCTGAACTCAGGGGCCGCGACCCATTTCGGATCACGGGGCTCGGTGATGTAAAACCACCCAGCCTGCCACCCCTTTAGGGACTCCACGAGGGAGCCATCGAACCAGAGGACGTTGGCTATCTTGCCAACCATAGCGCCTCCGCACTCCGCCTGGGTGCCGGACACCACCTTGGGCTTGACGTTGAAGGTCTTGAGCCAGAGGCCGAAGCGGGGGCGGACGCGGAGAAAGGCCTCACACACGACGATAAACGCCGAGATGTTGAGAACGAAGTTCGGGGCCAGATCATGGAGATCCAGGCCGTAGTAGAACATGAGCCCCCGGACAAAGGGGTGAAGTGGAAAGCCCAGTCCGCGGAGGAAGTGGGGAAGAAAAACTACCCTCTCATGGGGCCTTGGGGTAGGAAGAAGTTGCCCCTTATCAGGAAGCCGATGCGGGATATCCTTGGACAAGTATCCGGCTTTCCTTAGCTTTTTGATTTGAGCCTCCGTCACGGAGGAAACCATCCACTTGCCTCCCGCTCCGGACATTGCTGGAGAAGGTTGAGGAAGGAAGAGAGGACTTGGGCGCTAGAGCTTGAGTGCGCAAGAGATGGATGGGCAAAGGAGAAAGAAGGCGTAGGTAAAAAAGGCGGATTCTTATCCCCTTATATAGGCGGATGCGGTTATGCGTACCCACCTACCTAATAAAACTCACTTGCCTTTCAAGCGCCGTGGTAAATGGCGCGGTTGGGTTACCCACGTCCATATTAATGAGAATCCCGCTAAAGGGGGGCACATGATCTCTGCTTCGACAAGACGTGCCAAGGAAACCGCCCCGCTAAACGAGCTGAGGTGGAACGATGAAAACAATTTATGTAGAAGGCTTGGCCGCGGTGTTATGACGCACTGCGGGGTACGTCAACAGATTTGATTTGTGTTAATATTATTCTCTGTATGGCAATATGTGGAAACTTGTTTTGCAGAGCCGGACACTATACTTGGTGTTTACGATCTTTTTGAAGAACTTGGAGGAGGAACCCGCCTTGCAATGCCGAAGACAATTTGCATGCCGGACTCGTCGTCATTGAAGCCTAGTTCAGGGGCTACTGAGGGAGTCATGGATTAGGGGGTGTTCGGATAGCCGAACTATACCTTCAGCCGGACTCCAGGACTATGAAGATACAAGATTGAAGACTTCGTCCCGTGTCCGGAAGGATCTTTTCTTGGCGTGCAAGGTAAGCTAGGCGTGCGGATATTCAAGATCTCCTACCATTGTAACCGACTCTGTGTAACCCTAACCCTATCCGGTGTCTAAATAAACCGGAGGGTTGTAATCCGTAGGACAACAGAACCATACAAACATCATCATACACAATCATACCATAGGCTAGCTTCTAGGGTTTAGCCTCCTTGATCTCGTGGTAGATCTACTCTTGTACTACCCATATCATCAATATTAATCTAGCAGGAGTAGGGTTTTACCTCCATCGAGAGGGCCCGAACCTGGGAAAAATAAAGTGTCCCTTGTCTCCTGTTACCATCCGACCTTGACGCACAGTTCGGGACCCCCTACCCGAGATCCGCCGGTTTTGACACCGACACTTGGCATTCCTTCTTCCTTTGATTGAGTTCCGATACTCACATCAGCCCCGTTGTGGACCGCCGTACCCATTGTCGGGCTATTATCCGACAATGTCCTTCACAACCAAAATTCTTGTGAGTTCTTTACCTGATACATAATGCCCTTGGTAAATTGTATCATCTGCTTGGCCAACCATGCTCTGCTTTCGAGCTGGTCGTATTTACTATTGAAGCTTGTGGTATATGTTTCCACGATACCCTGACGGGTTGAACCTATGCCTTCCTTTATATGTGTGAACTTGGAAGTTTTCACGAGTCATACTCTTCTGGTATTTTGCCAGATAAAATTTCAACACTACAACTTCATCGAACGCGAGAAGTGAATGAAAGGTTATGCATTAAAGAAGTGGGAGTCGAACTTGAACTTTGTGTTCATGCCCATGGACACGATGTAGATCCTATCATGGAAGATTCTTGTAATAATAACTATTTCCTTGATAACTATCATCTGGTATCTGTGAATTGATCCTTTGCAACTATGGTTCCGACCATATGTTCTTCTTTGATCCCATTTCTCGGGCAAGTTTAAGCACTTGTCTTCTATGGATCAATACACCAGTCCAACCTTTACTTTGACCTCTCGTCGAGTATTACACTCTGGTATCTTGAGAATATCTTGGAACTGCATAACTTCTTATGAGTTCTTCATCAAGTACTACATTCTCACTGATTACAATTTTTCATGGGCTCTGAGTTATTAAACACTCAAAGACACCGATAACTGAACCAAGTCCGCACTGCGGTTCAACAACTTTTAGTAATCTTATTTGAGTACGATTTTGTACCCGATCAAGTCACTCCTAGCCTGATCAACTATATCGTTATCGTGCTATAGTTTAACTGTGCCACCCGATCCTTATTCTCGGAGCACAGCTTTCGAATATAAGCTAAGCTTACGTCGATTTCCTCGTCTTATCGTTTCGCCTCGAACCACAAACTTGATTCCGAGTTTGTGTCATATATGTGATTCAAATAATCTTCCGTTGCATCAGTCCTTTTGCTTGATGCAGTCGTTGTTCGATTGCTTCTCCGTGGAGCCTCTCGACAACAATTGTCGTGATCATCATCAACAATTTTTGGCTCCTTCCAGGATATCGATCGAATTCATGATGATAAGTGTCATCCTCGTCCCTTGGTAATTTGAGTTACCATCGCCAACATCCTTACCTTACTTTCATCACAAACTTGTTCTTGTTATGGATGCAACTTGCTTTCGAGCTTGTACTATGTTCTACCATAACGTATTGCCATCTTTTATGTCAAGGATGTTGCGAGAATTGCTCCACCTCTTAAGAATTCTTGTTACAGTGATGCTTCTCGCCATCACCATTCTTTCTTGGGTCCTCGTGTTGATTCCAACAGGGGTACCAACAAGTGAGCGGTGTTGTTTGGATTCTGCCCTTCTAGCAACCCTCTTGCTTTGAAGTTAATGGTCGGCCGTTCATTCTTAGACTATTGATTATTGAATCACCATTTCTACGTTGGTCGTGCAACCCAGCCCATATTCGGGTGCACCTTTCAACCAATGTTTAATCGTGTATGTTTTCCTCAAGCATACATCATTATACCATTTGATCTGACAAATGTTATCTCCTTGTTCACATCATTGTGGAAATCCATCCTTTGTCAATCTCGATGAATAGTCGCTGAGTCCATCAGCCAGCTCCTCATCTTCTCCTTGGTTTAATGTTGAACTCTTGTTTCGAATTCGTTTCCATAGTTCAATTCTCGAGAGTCTTACAATGTCATCTCGACAATTTGTGTTGCACCTTTCTTCTTAGGCATCCTGAGTCTGAGTTATCCTAACACCACTCAGATTTGAATCTCGGTCAGATATGATGGTTGGAACATATTTCCAAGAGTTATCACATTGGTCCTTATGTGATCCAGTAAGGTGATGTCGTGCCCAGCACACCTGGCCGGAGGACCTACTGTTATAGTTTCCTTATTAGCAAGGTTATCCATTCTTCCATGAGGAAATTGTAAGACTTATTATACAAGTTGCTCCTAATGGATCCTTCCTGTATCCAAAGTTTGACCTTTGCTTGAAGACCATGTCAATGCTATCTCGAAGCATGTCTGTGGTAATCCGATTTTCAGTAAGAGCAATTGAAGCGCAATGCTAAATTTTCCTTATCATTTATCCTAACACCGTTGTATGGGTAATGTCATGAAATTTCTCTCCTCTTATCTAAAGGGTTTTCTACATTATATCCCGTCTTGGATATCATCCTCTGTTTGACTTTGGGAAGGATATACCCCTGATATATGTGTTTAAACACATTTTCCTTTCCGTTGTTTTGTTCCAATTTTCTTATAATCTACTTAACTGAGCAGTGGTAATTCCCTGCTTAGGTAAGCACCTCGTGGTACAACTCTGCCAGTAAGACCCTATTACTATAATTGATGACATTTCGGTAGCCACCGATGGATGAGAACCTTGCCTAATGGTCCGCCTCGTTCAACGAGCAGGAGAATGGTTCTCTTCGTCCCTCGCCCTTGGTATCGACATTGTTGCCAACATAACTGATAGGCTACCCTCTTACATGTCTTGCTATCATGATCGTGCAAGACGTCACCGCCCTTCCTGATTTTAACCCACATTGTGGGCCCATAACCCACAGTTCCACAGGATCGAAACATGACTCTCCTATATACCCCCTTTTCTTAAGGTTGTTCCTCGCACTTGGCCTCGTATGTGATTCACGAGCCACCTTCCGAGAGATCATCAATTCTGGTATCAGACACAATACTTATCCCCATTGCTTTGAACCCCTTTCACGCCCTGTTTTAGGCATCAAACGATTGCCTGCCCGCTTGAAACTTCACATGATACCTCCTTACCTTGCTCTCAATATTTTCTTAAGTTAAATTCGAGAGTTACTTCCGCCATCTTCCTCGATGTTATCGACCAGATAATTGACCTTGCAGAGGTCCGTACTCCCGGAATGCCCACCCTTTATCCTTTCCGTAAGTACGATGAAGATCTCGAAGAAAGGATGTGTACTACATCATGATGACCCGAAGCAGAGAAATGAAGACATCAACATAATGGATCGACCTCTTCGAGAAGAGCAACCAACACCGAGAAGACCCGTTAGAATTTTGTAACCAATCCCTTCCCCCTTACTCCCCTCCTAAATCTCGGGATGAGATTTCTTGTAGCGGAGGAGATTTGTGACGCCCGGATAATTAAGCTACGGTGAATCTCTACTAATGATGCCACGTCACAAGGATTACTGTTGTCGATCTCGCGATGGGTCAAAAAGATTCAAATTAAAATCTAAAATAAAGTCAAATGGTAAAAGTTTTCAAACTATAAAACTAAAATGTTCACAATATTCTATAAGTTCCCCTGATCATTTTAATGTTGAAACCAACATTATTTGACCCCCCAATTAATCCCTAGAAATTTATAAAGTGGCCCAACAGCAGATAAAATAGCCTTTTCAAAATAAGCAATTATTTATTTAAGGACAACCGACCTCAAACCTTTTTTGACAACTCCTGAGTGTTAACTTGTATTTGTGTGCTAAATTTTGTAACTATATAAATTCATTTGATAGCAAAAGAAAATAGAATACATAATAGAAAATAAGAAAAACAGAAACATATATATAAAGAAAAGGAAGCTACCGCTAGACGGGGCCATGAGTGCACAGTGCACATCCGGCCCAGCCCAATCGCGCCTCTCCTTCCTCCTGTTCACGGGAGACCGTGGCGCACATCCAGCCACCATGGCCGCCGCGGGGGTTGCGTGCCGGCCATCCCGCGACTTCCCCAAGTGGATAAGACCACCCTGGGACCTGAGGCGGAACCCTAGCTCCCCTCTCCCTCTCCCTCGCTCACTCTCTTCTCCCCGCTCAAGTCGACGCCACTGCCGCCGTGGCCAAGCTCGCCGGCGTGGCCACCATCACCCCCGAGCCTGAAGTTCGTGTTCATCGGCTCTGCCTTTGTCTGCTGCAACGACTACACCAGCCCAATCAAGTCGAAGAACCCCTGCTGCCACGGATCGATCCCTTCTTCCCAACGGCCGCCATGCACCCTCGTTAACAAATACATCGCCCTGCTGCTCCTAAGCCACTCACCAGGCCTTCTTGTGCCTCTCTGTGAGTCTCTCTTCCCTTTCCCCTCACTCCCGTGTGGATCCTTGCTGTGTGCCGCCGTCTCCGCCACGCCTCACGCTCGGGACCGCGCCTCCCGCCGTGCCCTCGCTCGCTCCTGGCCGCGTCCCCCGCGCTTGGTCGCTCTCCCCGCTCGGCCTGCGAGCCGCGGTCGCTACTCGTCGCCGCTTTTCTGCTGCTGCCGCTTAGCGCCGCGGCCCCTGCTCGCCCGCTGCCGCCCAGCCGCTCCCCAGCATGGCCGCTGGACCACGCCTGCTCTGGCCTGCCGCCGACCACGTCGTAGTTGCCCCGCGCCCTACCCCGCTCTCCCCTAATCGTGTGCTGCTTGCCGCGACGGCTGCACTCGCCGTTGCTTCTTCCCCCACCTGCTCCCACTGAGCTGGCGCCCAGGGCCGCGGGCGCTTCCAGCATGCCCCTGCCGAAGGCCGCCGCCGCCGTTGCTGGTTGTGGCCGAGGCCGCCGGCACACTCCGGCGCCCGTGCGTGCCCGGCCGGCCCCTGTTTAGCTTAGGGACAACCCCCCCCCCCCCCCCCCCTCTGATTAGGCTACCCCCTGCTAATTACATACTAACTAGTGGGCCCCTTAGATAAAACAGCTCACCAAATCCCTCTGTTAAAGTGTACAACCAATGACATGTGGGTCCCCCTTATTTTAGATTAAAGGAAAATCATTTCATAAGTCATTAAGACACTTACATGTGGGACCCCCTTATACTATTCATCTGTTGAGCGGTCAATGTTGACTGGGTCAACTGGGCCCTCTGGACCCATCTGTCATCCACTGTGGCTAGCCAACAGTGTGTGCACATAGAATTTTCTACTTAATTTCGAATTTAAATTTAATTCAGAAAATACAATAACCTTTGAAAATTCATAGAAATTAAACCATAGCTCGGATGGAAAAACTTTATACATGAAAGTTTCTCAAAACGACGAGACGAATCCGGATACGCAGCCCGTTCGTCCGCCTCGCGTCCCTAGCATAGCAAACCTGCAACCTTCCCCTCCGGTTCATTTGTCCGAAAACACGAAACACCGGGGATGCTTTCCCAGATGTTTTCCCCCTTCACTGGTGTCGGGGATATACCCCGCGGCGTAAACCGGCCGGAAGTTAACCCGGCCGGACTTGGCGGTTTATCTAAAGACCCGCCCTGACCTTGGCGGTTTACAAAGCAACCTGCTTGGTCGTTATGACTCACTGGTAACCCGCAGGGCGGATCAGATGGATGACAAGGCCCAAGGCCCAGAAGGTCGGTTCAACTATGGTGGGCCGGTTTAAGAGGAAAGGAATATTTGCCTTACAGGGAGTTAAGGCCAGGACTTGTATCCGGTTTGTATTACAGATAGACTAGTCCTAATCCTAATAGGACTCCACATGTAAACCGCCCCTTCAACATATATAAGGAGGGGCAGGGCTCCCCAAAAAGGAGAGACAACAATCAATAATCTCTAGGGCTAGACACAAAGAGCCGGTTTACGACGTCTCCCTCGTGATGATAATGAGACCTAGCCTCAAACAGCATGTAGGGTTTTTACCGGATGATGTTTCCCGGGGCCCGAAGCTGTCTAAATCCTTGTCTTGTGTGTTGATCCGCCCTGCGTCTCTCGTCCCACTCAACCCCTCTCAAGCTACCACATAGATGCGTTGGCTTCGCGACTAAGTCCTGACACTAAGGACATCTGCCGTGACAAATCCACGACAGTTGACGCCCACCGTGGGGCATGCGTACGATGGTGTTGAGTTCTTGGAGGGATCTATTTCTGGGATTGAGAAATTCGCGATGTGTTGGATGAAAGAGAGCCGGCACAGAAGACGTCTGGTGAACTGTCAAAGCGACATATACAAGATTCAAGATCAATAGAAAATTATGGTTGCGTCTAGGCGCCAGCGCCAGATGATCCGTCGAGGCCGGCTTAATTTTTCCTGCCGCTGCAAGTTGAAGTATCGTATCCGAAATCAATCGGTACGAGATACGAGATACAGGTCGCCGAGTTCAACAGATTTTACGGCTCCGTGTCCGTTCCTAATTCGGAGGTCTAACCCAGCACGAGTTACTCTGATGATTGTTGCTCCCAAGGATAAATCATGACAGCAGAGGCAAAGCTAGCGGCATATACGTCAATCAGTCATTGTCACTATTTTTTCTGCCTGAAGCCCGAGTCAAATCCAAAGTGCCCCCAAGCGCTTACACTAGTACTATAAAAGGATAGTACTGTTTGAGTACTAGTAGATCGGGGAAAAGAACAAGGAAATTATTGGATTGGCTGGCTATAATTACGGGAACACGTGAAAACAAAAGGAGCAGCTGCGACCTGGAGAAGGACTCGAGCAGGATTGGTAAAAAAAACCATCGTTCATGAGCGCCTCTGCTGCCACGTCATCCCTGTGGCCTGGTTTACATACACTTGTCGGGACCGCGCCCACGATTGACTCGCCGTCCGCACGGTTTACCGCCCCGTAATTAACTCGCCTGACCATATGGAGCATTACTATCATCTATCGTTCACAAACATTAGGTGATATCCATCCAGTTTACATTTATCAGTACTTATTATTTTTTTTTGAAAACAATCACTCTGCCCTATAGTGTTGTTATAGACAGCCGTTGCCCATGCGGTCTGGTTTGCATCAACGCGCCGGCCGACTCGCCCGCCCGCCTTCGCCGCCGGTTCACATGTCCGCGCCGGTTTACAACACGGAGGGCAACTTGCTCGTCCGCACCGGTTTACAACGCCGCGGCCGGTTCATCCGTTTGCTCGCATGGACGACTCGTCCGTGATTGATTTCAGTTTCACTGTGGTGATCATCAACTCCGCGGTGGATATTTTTTGGCTAACATATCAGGTGAAAACCATCCATTATATTTTCATATTACATATTGCTTTCTTTAAAAAGAGCAATTACTCTGGCTTGCATGTTTTCCAATGCAGGACAAATTGTCTATTGCAAAAAGGGATTATTATATCGCTGAGTTATTGGATAACCCATGCCGGTTTATATCGCGATCCAGTCCGCATCAATTCGTCAGGACCGTGCGAATCACCCAATAAAGCGTGCACAGGCCGCCGTTCCCTGCAATCCGGTCTACATCAACATACGGCCGATTTACGCGTCTGCACCGGTTTACAATGCCGCGGCCGATTCATTTATCTGTGCTGCCTCTGAAGCCGCGGTCGTCTACATCAACATACCGGACCGCACCTGTCTGCATGAGCTGTTTATTGAGTATGAGCAAGTCACAGCTTGGGTAGCCCGGTTTTCTTTCAACAAAATGGAGGCAAATTATCATATACTATTAGCCACCGTCTGCACTGGATGGCTCAATGGGAAGGCACACAAGTCGCCGCCACTACAGTTTGGTTAAATCGCCAGTTGGAAGGAACCATTGGCCGAGTTGCTGACACGGCCCATACGGGATCATTTATAACCCGCCGCAGTCACCTCAACCTTCTGTGGATTCACATCGTGCTATCAACATCAATGATATACAAGTTATGCCGGTTTATATCACGGTCAAATATGAAGAGTCTCAAGCCAACTCCTCGAGTCACCTTGGAGACTCGGGGGCTACGATGACATGACTCAGCAATTCTTGCCAGTTTCAGCCGGTTTAAGAACCCCAGGACGATGGAGGGAAAGATAACCCGGTCCCGGAGGCTACTGTTATATTGATAAAAAATTAAAGGTCGTCAGAAAATTTCCGGCGTAGAAAGTATATGACAGTTACAAAATCCCGGCTCAATGAAGAAGTTTCGGATCATCAGAAAGGATTCCGGTTTGAAATCTGGCTGAAGGGAAGTCAGTCTCACTGAAGCTCTCAAATATCCGGTTTACAATCCGGTTCAAGGGAAATCTGTTCTCCCACAAAGCTCTGAAGCTCTCAAATCCGGTTTAAGAATTTCCGGTTCAAAAAGGAATTAACTTCTTGCAAATTCGAGTTTAAAGGCCATCAGAGAATTTCCGGCTGAAAATGAAGATTCCGGTTTAAGATCCGGTTCAAGGGAAGGATGTCTCCCACAAAGCTTTGAAGCTCTCAATATCCGGTTTAAAATCCCGGTTCAAGAAGAATTTATCTCTTGCAAAAAGTTAAAAATTACCGAAGAAGACCTGCTGCCATGATGCACGGTTCAAACATGGGTATCCTGCCTTATTGGCCTGACATATTATTGATCACATGGGGGCTTCTGCTTCATAAAGCGGGGTCTCTATTCTTTTTATATCATGTGTGGTTACATGGAGTTGTCTGTTTTAAAAGCGGCCTCCGGTTTACCCCTTGCAAAAAAAATTATGAATGTCACTTGGGGGCTCGGTCATGTATGAACCGATGCAATACCTTTTGATAGGCGAAAGCCACCAGGTCACTTGGGGGCTCGGTCGTGTCCGAACCGATGCAACACCTTTTGATCGGCGAAAGCCACCAGATCACTTGGGGACACGGTCAAGTCTGAACCGGTCACGCCTCTTGATCGGCCTAAAGGCCTTAGAGTCACTTGGGGGCTTGGTCGAACCTGAACCATTGCCATGCCACTTGACCGGCGTAATGCCACGGTTTCATTTGGGGACCTGGCTGACTTGAACCATAGCTACACCTATTGGGAGCTTGGTTGTGTCTGACCATGGTAACACCATCTGATCGGCTCAGTAAAGCCCTCTTTTTGCAAACGGTTTTTATCATTGCCTTTGCTTCAATATCTTTTCTTGATAACATTGCTTTTTTTGTTTTGGTTGCGTTCTTAAACCGACCACATTTTACACCGGTTCAAACAACCAAATTGGCGGAACACGGTCAAATCTTAATCCGGAGACTATTTGCCCGGTTTGATTTCATTAGCCCGGCTTGATTTTCAACTATAGGTTGTCAGTACATGATCAGTTATAATCCGGAGACTATCAGCCCGGTCTGGTTTGACTACAAGTCACCAGTATTATATATGGTTAATCCGGTGTTTATCACAAACGCGGTACGGTTTTATCATAAACCGGCACAATATGGAAGGAGTTATCAGTACTCAAAATTTGGGTTATTACCCCTATTACAAAAAGTTGGTCAACCAACGATGTGATTCAATGTCACAGGTATGATATATTTCATATTTGATTATTCTTAAGTGCAGCCTTGGTTATAAACCTGGGTTATATGTTGGGCATTATGACCCGTCCGGCGGTAAACCGCCAGGACACTTTAAACTTGTTATACGCAGAAATATGTTGAATAAAGTATGATGATAAATTATCCGGTGTTTATTAAACCGGCCTGGCTTTCGATTATAAATCGCCAGTCTATGATGAGAAATTGTCCGGTGTTTATTAAACCGGCCTGGCTTTGGACTATAAGTCGCCAGTATATATTTGGATTGCGCCATTGGAATTATGCGCTTATAAATCATAGGGTTATTCAAGTAGCCAAACTTGGCTGAATTTGATTATGGTATTGAATGAATAATGTTTTCATACCGGATTATATTATTCAAATAGCCAACATGGCTGGATTTTTATTATGGTTATTAATATTATGATTAAGGTTTTCAAAGTCGCTTTAGCGCAATGGTTATCATTTTCTACAATTGAAGGAATAGTCCTGAGTTGCTGCAGGCTTATAACCCGGCACTTGGGGGCTACATTATTCAAAATTGAGATTATATCAAATATGCAAGTCTCATGTCGCTGCGAGCATGCACCATGACACTTGGGGGCTAATGCAAAGTCATTTTTTTGCTCATATTATTGAAGACCCGACTCATCACATTATAATGAGCTGGCCCTTGGGGGCTACCAATTGCTCCTGTCAATAATTCAAGGTACACAAATTTTCATCTATTATTGAAAGGTCCATTGCTCAGTTGGTAAAGCACAAGGCTCTTAACCTTGTGGACGTGAATTCAAGCCCCATGATGGGGGTTATATCATATGATGTTATTTTCGTTGAAGTATATATCAAGTCCCAGCTCAATATTATCCTACTGAGCCGGCCCTTTGGGGCTATACATTATTGCTCAAATCTACATGATTATATTTACAAAGTCCCTGCTCATTATTGCATAATGACCCGGCCCTTGGGGGCTACACTGGTTGAAGTTTCTATGAGCATCAGACAATTACAAGTCCCAGGTTACTGCAAGCATGACAACCCGGCACTTGGGGGCTACATATGTGGAATATTCAATTCTGACTAATGATTGAGATGAACAACTTGGATTTCTTCAAGATGGTGATATTTATTGAAACAAGTCTTAAGCTGTTGCTATGCTACCTTCTTAAGACCTGGGGGCTACAAGTGATAGGCATATAAGAGGTATATTTTCAAGCTGGATGTTAATTACAAGTAGGGCCCGGTGCTATCAATATTTATAAACCGGTGATCTTGGCAATGATAAACCGGCGAGTTCTGCGTCCTTAAACCGGCTGAAGATCAGACGAATATTTCAAGGACCAATATTGGTTTTAAGCATTGGGAGCTGAATCAAAGGAGTTATTCTTCACAATATATTTTCTATGAGAAACCAATGTCAGCAAGTTGATTATGAAGCTGGCCTATTAAACTAGATTTTCTAGAAGAAGGAAATGACAAGGACTTAAGGACGATCAGGTGCCGGTTTACAAAAATTCTTAACCCGGAGCACAACCTGTCAAATTTGTTCTGGTGTTTATTTGCAGCATAAGTTTACCATGGATAAATCCAAGATAAACTTGGGGGCTAATGTCGGGGATATACCCCGCGGCGTAAACCGGCTGGAAGTTAACCCGGCCGGACTTGGCGGTTTATCTGAAGACCCGCCCTGACCTTGGCGGTTTACAAAGCAACCCGCTTGGTCGTTATGACTCACTGGTAACCCGCAGGGCGGATCAGACGGATGACAAGGCCCAAGGCCCAGAAGGCCGGTTCAACTATGGTGGGTCGGTTTAAGAGGAAAGGAATATTTGCGTTACAAGGAGTTAAGGCCAGGACTTGTATCCGGTTTGTATTAGAGATAGACTAGTCCTAATCCTAATAGGACTCCACATGTAAACCGCCCCTTCAACATATATAAGGAGGGGCAGGGCTCCCCAAAGAGGAGAGACAACAATCAATAATCTCTAGGGCTAGACACAAAGAGCCGGTTTACGGCGTCTCCCTCGTGATGATAATGAGACCTAGCCTCAAACAGCATCTAGGGTTTTTACCGGATGATGTTTCCCGGGGCCCGAAGCTGTCTAAATCCTTGTCTTGTGTGTTGATCCGCCCTGCGTCTCTCGTCCCACTCAACCCCTCTCAAGCTACCACATAGATGCGTTGGCCTCGCGACTAAGTCCTGACACTAAGGACATCTGCCGTGACAAATCCACGACAACCGGTATTACCTATCCCTGCGTTAGATCACCTCTAACACCGCGCATTGCCATGTTACGCTTAGTGGTGCTTTGATTGCTTTGTTATTTATTGTGTTCCCCTCCGTTACTTCTTTCTGGTAGACCCCGAGGCTGCTGGTGACCCCCAGTTCGACTACGGTGTTGATGACCGGTCCTTCTTGCCAGAGCAACCAGGCAAGCCCCCCACCCCTTGATCACCAGATATCGCCTATTCTTCTCTATACTGCTTGCATTAGAGTAGTATAGCATGTTACTGCTTTCAGTTATTCCTATACTGCTGCATAGCCTGTCCTTGCTACTACTGTTGTTACCTTTACCTGCTATCCTACTGCTTAGTATAGGATGCTAGTTTTCCATCAGTGGCCCTACCGAAGGAAATATGCCCTAGAGGCAATAATAAAGTTATTATTTATTTCCTTATACATCATGATAAATGTTTATTATTCATGCTAGAATTGTATTAACCGGAAACATAATATCTGTGTGGATACATAGACAAACAGAGTGTCACTAGTATGCCTCTACTTGACTAGCTTGTTAATCAAAGATGGTTAAGTTTCCTAACCATAGACAAAGGAGTTGTCATTTGATTAACAAGGTCACATCATTAGTTGAATGATCTGATTAACATGACCCATTTCATTAGCTTAGCACCCGATCGTTTAGTATGTTGCTATTGCTTTCTCCATGACTTATACATGTTCCTTTGACTATGAGATTATGCAACTCCCGTTTACCGTAGGAACACTTTGTGTGCTACCAAACGTCACAACGTAACTGGGTGATTATAAAGGAGCTCTACAGGTGTCTCCGAAAGTATTTGTTGGGTTGGCGTATTTCGAGATTAGGATTTGTCACTCCGAATGTCGGAGAGGTATCTCAGGGCCTTCTTGGTAATGCACATCACATAAGCCTTGCAAGCATTGCAACCAATAAGTTAGTTGCGAGATGATGTATTACAGAACGAGTAAAGAGACTTGCCGGTAACGAGATTGAACTAGGTATTGGATACCGACGATCGAATCTCGGGCAAGTAACATACCGATGACAAAGGGAACAACGTATGTTGTTATGCGGTCTGACCGATAAAGATCTTCGTAGAATGTGTAGGAGCCAATATGGGCATCCAGGTCCCGCTATTGGTTATTGACCAGAGATTTGTCTCAGTCATGTCTACACTGTTCTCGAACCGTAGGGTCCGCACGCTTAAGGTTACGATGACAGTTATTATGAGTTTATGCATTTTGATGTACCGAAGTTAGTTCGGAGTCCCGGATGAGATCACGGACATGACGAGGAGTCTCCGAATGGTTGAGACGTAAAGATTGATATATTGGACGACTATATTCGGACATCGGAATGGTTCCGAGTGGTTTCGGATAAAACCGGAGTGCCGGAGGGGTTACCGGAACCCCCCGGGGGTTAATGGGCCTCATGGGCCTAATGTGGAGAAGAGGAAGGTGCTGCCAGGGCAGGCCGCGCGCCCCCTCTCCCCCTAGTCCGAATTGGACAAGGAGGGAGGGGCGGCGCCCCCCCCCTTCCTATTCTCCCTCCACCTCTCCTAGTTGGACAAGGAACGGGGGGGAGTCCTACTCCCGGTAGGAGTAGGACTCCTCCTGCGCGCCACCATAGGGTCGGCCGCACCCCCCTGGATCCTTTATATACGGGGGCAGGGGGGCACCCCAAGAGACACAAGTTGATCTTCGTGATCGTTCCTCAGCCGTGTGCGGTGCCCCCCTCCACCATATTCCACCTCGGTCATATTGTCGCGGTGCTTAGGCGAAGCCCTGCGTCGGTAGTTCATCAAGATCGTCACCACGCCGTCGTGCTGACGAAACTCTTCCCCGAGAGCTTTGCTGGATCGGAGCCCGGAGAACGTCATCGAGCTGTACGTGTGTCAAGAACTCGGAGGTGCCGGAGTAACGGCGCTTGGATCGGTCGGATCGGGAGGAGGACGTACGACTACTTCCTCTACGTTGTGTCAACGCTTCCGCTTCGGTCTACGTGGGTACGTAGACAACACTCTCCCCTCTCGTTGCTATGCATCACCATGATCTTGTGTGTGCGTAGGAAAATTTTGAAATTACTACGTTCCCCAACAGTGGCATCCGAGCCTAGGTTTTTATGGTTTGATGTTATGCACGAGTAGAACACAAGTGAGTTGTGGACGATATAAGTCATACTGCCTACCAGCATGTCATACTTTGGTTCGGCGGTATTGTTGGATGAAGCGGCCCGGACCGACATTACGCGTACGCTTACGCGAGACTGGTTCTACTGCCGTGCTTTGCACACAGGTGGCTGGCGGGTGTCAGTTTCTCCAACTTCAGTTGAACCGAGTATGGCTACGCCCGGTCCTTGAGAAGGTTAAAACGGAGTCTATTTGACAAACTATCGTTGTGGTTTTGATGCGTTGGTGAGATTGGTTCTTGCTTAAGCCCGTAGCAGCCACGTAAAATTTGCAACAAACAAAGTAGAGGACGTCTAACTTGTTTTTGCAGGGCATGTTGTGATGTGATATGGTCAAGACATGATGCTAAATTTTATTGTATGAGATGATCATGTTTTGTAACCGAGTCATTGGCAACCGGCAGGAGCCGTATGGTTGTCGCTTTATTGTATGCAATGCAATCGCCTTGTAATGCTTTACTTTATCACTAAGCGGTAGAGATAGTCGTAGAAGCATAAGATTGGCGAGACGACAATGATGCTACGATGGAGATCAAGGTGTCGCGCCGGTGACGATGGTGATCATGATGGTGCTGCGGAGATGGAGATCACAAGCACAAGATGATGATGGCCATATCATATCACTTATATTGATTGCATGTGATGTTTATCTTTTATGCATCTTATCTTGCTTTGATTGACGGTAGCATTATAAGATGATCTCTCACTAAATTATCAAAGTAATAGTGTTCTCCCTGAGTATGCACCGTTGCGAAAGTTCTTCGTGCTGAGACACCACGTGATGATCGGGTGTGATAGGCTCTACGTTCAAATACAACGGGTGCAAAATAGTTGCACACGCGGAATACTCAGGTTTAACTTGACGAGCCTAGCATATAACAGATATGGCCTCGGAACACGAAGACCGAAAGGTCGAGCGTGAATCATATAGTAGATATGATCAACATAGTGATGTTCACCATTGAAACTACTCCATCTCACATGATGATCGGACATGGTTTAGTTGATTTGGATCACGTGATCACTTAGAGGATTGGAGAGATGTCTATCTAAGTGGGAGTTCTTAAGTAATATGATTAATTGAACTTAAATTTATCATGAACTTAGTCCCTGATAGTATCTTGCTTGTTTATGTTGATTGTAGATAGATGGCTCGTGTTGTTGTTCCGTTGAATTTTAATGCGTTCCTTGAGAAAGCAAAGTTGAAAGATGATGGTAGCAATTACACGGACTGGGTCCGTAACTTGAGGATTATCCTCATTTCTGCACAGAAGAGTTACGTCCTGGAAGCACCGCTGGGTGCCAGGCCTGCTGCTGGAGCAACGCCAGATGTTGTGAACGTCTGGCAGAGCAAAGTTGATGACTACTCGATAGTTCAGTGTGCCATGCTTTACGGCTTAGAACCGGGACTTCAACGACGTTTTGAACATCATGGAGCATATGAGATGTTCCAGGAGTTGAAGTTAATATTCCAACAGAATGCCCGGATTGAGAGATATGAAGTCTCCAATAAGTTCTATAGCTGCAAGATGGAGGAGAATAGTTCTGTCAGTGAGCATATACTCAGAATGTCTGGGTATTATAATCACTTGAATTAACTGGGAGTCAATCTTCCGGATGATTGTGTCATTGACAGAATTCTTCAATCACTGCCACCAAGCTACAAAGGCTTCATGATGAACTATAATATGCAAGGGATAGATAAGACAATGCCCGAGCTCTTCTCAATGCTAAAAGCTGCGGAGGTAGAAATCAAGAAGGAGCATCAAGTGTTGATGGTCAATAAGACCACTAGTTTCAAGAAAAAGGGTAAAGGGAAGAAGAAGGGGAACTTCAAGAAAAACAGCAAACAAGTTGCTGCTCAAGAGAAGAAACCCAAGTCTGGACCTAAGCCTGAAACTGAGTGCTTCTACTGCAGGCAGACTGGTCACTGGAAGCGGAACTGCCCCAAGTATTTGGCGGATAAGAAGGATGGCAAGGTGAACAAAGGTATATGTGATATACATGTTATTGATGTGTACCTTACTAATGCTCACAGTAGCACCTGGGTATTTGATACTGGTTCTGTTGCTAATATTTGCAACTCGAAACAGGGACTACGGATTAAGCGAAGATTGGTTAAGGACGAGGTGACGATGCGCGTGGGAAATGGTTCCAAAGTCGATGTGATCGCAGTCGGCACGCTACCTCTACATCTACCTTCGGGATTAGTATTAGACCTGAATAATTGTTATTTGGTGCAAGCGTTCAGCATGAACATTATATCTGGATCTTGTTTGATGCGAGACGGTTATTCATTTAAATCAGAGAATAATGGTTGTTCTATTTATACGAGTAATATCTTTTATGGTCATGCACCCTTAAAGAGTGGTCTATTTTTGATGAATCTCGATAGTAGTGATACACATATTCATAGTGTTGAAGCCAAAAGATGCAGAGTTGATAATGATAGTGCAACTTATTTGTGGCACTACCGTTTAGGTCATATCGGTATAAAGCGCATGAAGAAACTCCATACTGATGGACTTTTGGAGCCACTTGATTATGAATCACTTGGCACTTGCGAATCGTGCCTCATGGGCAAGATGACCAAAACACCGTTCTCCGGTACTATGGAGAGAGCAACATATTTATTGGAGATCATACATACAGATGTATGTGGTCCAATGAACATTGAGGCTCGTGGCGGATATCGTTATTTTCTCACCTTCACAGATGATTTAAGCAGATATGGTTATGTCTACTTAATGAAACACAAGTCTGAAACATTTGAAAAGTTCAAAGAATTTCAGAGTGAAGTTGAAAATCATCGTAACAAGAAAATAAAGTTTCTACGATCTGATCGTGGAGGAGAATATTTGAGTTACGAGTTTGGTCTACATTTGAAACAACGCGGAATAGTTTCGCAACTCACGCCACCCGGAAAACCACAACGCAATGGTGTGCCCGAACGTCGTAATCGTACTTTACGAGATATGGTGCGATCTATGATGTCTCTTACAGATTTACCGCTATCGTTTTGGGGTTATGCTTTAGAGACGGCCGCATTCACGTTAAATAGGACACCGTCAAAATCCGTTGAGACGACACCTTATGAACTATGGTTTAGCAAGAAACCAAAGTTGTCGTTTCTTAAAGTTTGGGGCTGCGATGCTTATGTAAAAAAACTTCAACCTGATAAGCTCGAACCCAAATCGGAAAAATGTGTCTTCATAGGATATCCAAAAGAAACTGTTGGATACACCTTCTATCACAGATCCGAAGGCAAGACTTTTGTTGCTAAATTCGGAGTCTTTCTAGAAAAAGGAGTTTCTCTCGAAAGAAGTGAGTGGGAGGAAAGTAGAACTTGATGAGGTAACCGTACCTGCTCCCTTATTGGAAAGTAGTACATCACAGAAATCTATTTCTGTAGCACCTACACCAATTAGTGAGGAAGCTGATGATATTGATCATGAAACTTCAGATCAAGTTACTACAGAACCTCGTAGATCAACCAGAGTAAGATCCGCACCAGAGTGGTACGGCAATCCCGTTCTGGAAATCATGCTACTAGATCATGACGAACCTACGAACTATGAAGAAGCGATGGTGAGCCCAGATTCCGCAAAATGGCTAGAAGCCATGAAATCTGAGATGGGATCCATGTATGACAACAAAGTGTGGACTTTGGTTGACTTGCCCGAGGGTCGGCAAGCAATAGAGAATAAGTGGATCTTTAAGAAGAAGACTGACGCTGATGTTAATGTTACTATCTACAAAGCTCGACTTGTCGCGAAAGGTTTCCGACAAGTTCAAGGGATTGACTACGATGAGACCTTCTCACCCGTAGCGATGCTTAAGTCTGTCCGAATCATGTTAGTAATTGCCGCATTTTATGATTATGAAATTTGGCAAATGGATGTAAAGACTGCATTCCTGAATGGATTTCTGGAAGAAGAGTTGTATATGATGCAACCAGAAGGTTTTATCGATCCAAAGGGAGCTAACAAAGTGTGCAAGCTCCAGCGATCCATTTATGGACTGGTGCAAGCATCTCAGAGTTGGAATAAACGCTTTGACAGTGTGATCAAAGCATTTGGGTTTGTACAGACTTTTGGAGAAGCCTGTATTTACAAGAAAGTTAGTGGGAGCTCTGTAGCATTTCTGATATTATATGTAGATGACATATTACTGATTGGAAATGATATAGAATTTCTGGATAGCATAAAGGGATACTTGAATAAGAGTTTTTTCAATGAAAGACCTCGGTGAAGCTGCTTACATATTGGGCATTAAGATCTATAGAGATAGATCAAGACGCTTAATTGGACTTTCACAAAGCACATACCTTGACAAAGTTTTGAAGAAGTTCAAAATGGATCAAGCAAAGAAAGGGTTCTTGCCTGTGTTACAAGGTGTGAAGTTGAGTAAGACTCAATGCCCGACCACTGCAGAAGATAGAGAGAAGATGAAAGATGTTCCCTATGCTTCAGCCATAGGCTCTATCATGTATGCAATGCTGTGTACCAGACCCGATGTGTGCCTTGCTATAAGTTTGGCAGGGAGGTATCAAAGTAATACCAGGAGTGGATCACTGGACAACGGTCAAGAATATCCTGAAGTACCTGAAAAGGACTAAGGAGATGTTTCTCGTGTATGGAGGTGACAAAGAGCTCGTCGTAAACGGTTACGTTGATGCAAGCTTTGACACTGATCCGGACGATTCTAAATCGCAAACCGGATACGTATTTACATTAAACGGTGGAGCTGTAAGTTGGTGCAGTTCCAAACAAAGCGTCGTGGCGGGATCTACATGTGAAGCGGAGTACATAGCTACTTCGGAAGCAGCAAATGAAGGAGTCTGGATGAAGGAGTTCATAGCCGATCTAGGTGTCATACCTAGTGCATCGGGTCCAATGAAAATCTTTTGTGACAATACTGGTGCAATTGCCTTGGCAAAGGAATCCAGATTTCACAAGAGAACCAAGCACATCAAGAGACGCTTCAATTCCATCCGGGATTTGGTCCAGGTGGGAGACATAGAGATTTGCAAGATACATACGGATCTGAATGTAGCAGACCCGTTGACTAAGCCTCTTCCACGAGCAAAACATGATCAGCACCAAGACTCCATGGGTGTTAGAATCATTACTGTGTAATCTAGATTATTGACTCTAGTGCAAGTGGGAGACTGAAGGAAATATGCCCTAGAGGCAATAATAAAGTTATTATTTATTTCCTTATACATCATGATAAATGTTTATTATTCATGCTAGAATTGTATTAACCGGAAACATAATACATGTGTGGATACATAGACAAACAGAGTGTCACTAGTATGCCTCTACTTGACTAGCTTGTTAATCAAAGATGGTTAAGTTTCCTAACCATAGACAAAGGAGTTGTCATTTGATTAACAAGGTCACATCATTAGTTGAATGATCTGATTGACATGACCCATTTCATTAGCTTAGCACCCGATCGTTTAGTATGTTGCTATTGCTTTCTCCATGACTTATACATGTTCCTTTGACTATGAGATTATGCAACTCCCGTTTACCGTAGGAACACTTTGTGTGCTACCAAACGTCACGACGTAACTGGGTGATTATAAAGGAGCTCTACAGGTGTCTCCGAAAGTATTTGTTGGGTTGGCGTATTTCGAGATTAGGATTTGTCACTCCGAATGTCGGAGAGGTATCTCAGGGCCTTCTTGGTAATGCACATCACATAAGCCTTGCAAGCATTGCAACCAATAAGTTAGTTGCGAGATGATGTATTACAGAACGAGTAAAGAGACTTGCCAGTAACGAGATTGAACTAGGTATTGGATACCGACGATCGAATCTCGGGCAAGTAACATACCGATGACAAAGGGAACAACGTATGTTGTTATGCGGTCTGACCGATAAAGATCTTCGTAGAATGTGTAGGAGCCAATATGGGCATCCAGGTCCCGCTATTGGTTATTGACCAGAGATTTGTCTCAGTCATGTCTACACTGTTCTCGAACCGTAGGGTCCGCACGCTTAAGGTTACGATGACAGTTATTATGAGTTTATGCATTTTGATGTACCGAAGTTAGTTCGGAGTCCCGGATGAGATCACGGACATGACGAGGAGTCTCGGAATGGTCGAGACGTAAAGATTGATATATTGGACGACTATATTCGGACATCGGAATGGTTCCGAGTGGTTTCGGATAAAACCGGAGTGCCGGAGGGGTTACCGGAACCCCCCGGGGGTTAATGGGCCTCATGGGCCTAATGTGGAGAAGAGGAAGGGGCTGCCAGGGCAGGCCGCGCGCCCCCTCTCCCCCTAGTCCGAATTGGACAAGGAGGGAGGGGCGGCGCCCCCCCTTCCTATTCTCCCTCCACCTCTCCTAGTTGGACAAGGAATGGGGGGGGGGGAGTCCTACTCCCGGTAGGAGTAGGACTCCTCCTGCGCGCCACCATAGGGCCGGCCGCACCCCCCCCCCCTTGGATCCTTTATATACGGGGGCAGGGGGCACCCCAAGAGACACAAGTTGATCTTCGTGATCGTTCCTCAGCCGTGTGCGGTGCCCCCCTCCACCATATTCCACCTCGGTCATATTGTCGCGGTGCTTAGGCGAAGCCCTGCGTCGGTAGTTCATCAAGATCGTCACCACGCCGTCGTGCTGACGAAACTCTTCCCCGAGAGCTTTGCTGGATCGGAGCCCGAAGAACGTCATCGAGTTGTACGTGTGTCAAGAACTCGGAGGTGCCGGAGTAACGGCGCTTGGATCGGTCGGATCGGGAGGAGGACGTACGACTACTTCCTCTACGTTGTGTCAACGCTTCCGCTTCGGTCTACGTGGGTACGTAGACAACACTCTCCCCTCTCGTTGCTATGCATCACCATGATCTTGTGTGTGCGTTGGAAAATTTTGAAATTACTACGTTCCCCAACACCTACATTCTTGTCCGTCTCCTGTGCTATACTATCGGGCCGTGATCACTCGGGACGTGATCACGGGTATATACTATACTTTATACATGATACATGTGGTGACTAAAGTCGGGTCGGCTCGAGGAGTACCCGCGAGTGATTCACGGATTGGGGGCTGAAAGGACCTTTGTCCCGACGGCCCTCTGTGTGGATCTTTGTGGCGGAGCGACAGGGCAGGTTACGACCACCTAGGAGAGAGGTGGGCCTGGCCCTGTTCGGCGTTCGCAGATACTCAACACGTTTAACGAGATCTTGGTATTTGATCTGAGTCTGGCTACTGGCCTATACGCACTAACCAACTACGCGGGGACAGTTATGGGCACTCGACGTCGTGGTATCAGCCGAAGCACTTCGTGACGTCAGCGACTGAGTGGCGCGCGCCGGATTGGAACATAAGCTCACGGTTGTATTAAGGGGGCTAGTTCTGCTTCCGGCCGCGTACGCAACGTGCAGGTGTGCTAAGGGCGATGGGCCAAGACCCCTGTGCGCTTAGGTTTAGACCGGCGTGCTGACCTCTCTGTTGTGTCTAGGTGGGGCTGCAACGTGTTGATCTTCCGCGGCCGGGCATGACCCCGAAAAGTGTGTCCGGCCAAATGGGATCAAGCGTGTTGGGTTATGTGGTGCACCCCTGCAGGGAAGTTAATCTATTCGAATAGCCATGATCTTCGATAACCGGACGACTTGGAGTTGTACCTTGACCTTATGACAACTAGAACCGGATACTTAATAAAACACACCCTTCCAAGTGCCAGATACAACCCGGTAATTGCTCTCCAACAGGGCATCGAGGAGGGGATTGCCGGGTAGGATTATGCTATGCGATGCTACTTGGAGGACTTCAATCTACTCTCTTCTATATGCTGCAAGACGGAGGCTGCCAGAAGCGTAGTCTTCGACAGGATTAGCTATCCCCCTCTTATTCTGGCTTTCTGTAGTTCAGTCCACTGATATGGCCCCTTACACATATTTCCATGCATATGTAGTGCAGCTCCTTGCTTGCGAGTACTTTGGATGAGTACTCACGGTTGCCTTGTTTCCCCTTTTCCCCATCTCTCTACCCGATTGCTGCAACCAGACGATGGAGCCCAGGATCCAGACGCCACCGTGGATGACGACTCCTACTACACTGGAGGTGTCTACTACTACGTGTAGCCCGCTGACGACGACCAGGAGTAGTTAGGAGGATCCCAGGCAGGAGGCCTGCGCCTCGTTCGATCTGTACCCCTGTTTGTGCTAGCCTTCTTAAGGCAAACTTGTTTAACTTATATCTGTACTCAGATATTGTTGCTTCCGCTGACTCGTCTATGATCGAGCACTTGTATTCGAGCCCTCGAGGCCCCTGGCTTGTATTATGATGCTTGTATGACTTGTTTTATTTGTAGAGTTGTGTTGTGATATCTTCCCGTGAGTCCCTGATCTTGATCGTACACATTTGCGTGCATGATTAGTGTACGATTAAATCGGGGGCGTCACAGTACCGCTCGTAGTGAACGGTAGTACCGCTGAGTAGGCGCGGATGTAATTTTTTTACATCCACCCTTACGCGGTAGTACCGCTCCTGGTGAGCGGTAGTACCGCTGCCTCCAGCCCTGTCGCTGTTGCGTGCGGTGGTACGCGCGGTTGTAATTTTTTTACATCCGCCCTTTCGCGGTAGTACCGCTCCTGTGAGCGGTAGTACCGTGCCGGCTTTTTCTCGTAGCTCGCTCCAGCGGATGTAGGCGCGGATGTAATTTTTACATCCGTGGACATGCGGTAGTACCGCAAGGGCAGGCGGTAGTACCGCTTCTGCTGTTAGTACCGCCCTGTTGCCCCATAGCGGTAGTGTTTCTTTTGGCTACTACCGCCCTAGCGGTAGTACCGCTCGGTGCGGGCTGTGTGGATAACGATTGGATTTTCCCCTTCCTATAAAAGGGGGTCTTCTTCCCCATTGTACCTCATCTCTTGAGCTCGTGTACTTCCCCCATTGTTGACCTTCTTCGAGCTTGCTTACTCTCAATCCCTCCATTGATTCTTGCTAGTTTTTGAGAGAAAAGAGAGAGGAGATCTAGATCCACATTTCCACCAATCGCTTTCTCCTCTATGTGAGGGGAACCCCTTGGATCTAGATGTTGGAGTTCTTGGTGTTCTCCTTCTTGTTCTTCCTCTTATATTCCTTCCTAGCATTAGTTGCTTTGGTGGGATTTGAGAGAGAATGACTTTGGCACTCCGTGTGCCCTTGCCATTGCATTTGGTGCATCGGTTTGAGTTCTCCACGGTGATGCGTAGAATTTACAAGTTGAGAAGCTTATTACTCTTGGGTGCTTGGCACCCTTGAGCTTGTTTCTCTTAGGTGCTTGGGCGCCCTAGACGGTTGGTGGTGTTCGGAGCTCAATCATTGTGGTGTAAAGCTCCGGGCAAGCGTCGGGGTCTCCAATTAGGTTGTGGAGATCGCCCCAAGCAATTTGACGGGTTCTGGTGACCGCCCCAAGGGTTTCCAAAGTGTACGGGTTCGGTGACCGCACCCAAGGGTTGCCATTTGTATGGGTTCGGTGACCGCCCTCAAGGGTCCCTTAGTGGAATCACGGCATCTTGCATTGTGCGAGGGCGTGAGGAGATTACGGTGACCCTAGTGGCTTCTTGGGAGCATTGTGCCTCCACACCGCTCCAAACAAAGACTAGCATCCGCAAGGGTGTGAACTTCGGGATACATCATCGTATCCACGTGCCTTAGTTATCTCTTACCCGAACCCTTTACTTATGCACTTTACTTTGTGATAGCCATATCGTACCTTGTCATATATATTGCTATCACATAGTTGTTTATCTTGCTTAGCATAAGTTGTTGGTGCATATAGGTGCGCCTAGTTGTTGTAGGTTTTGTGCTTGACAAATTAATCGCTAGGTTTATTCCGCATTTGTTCAAGCCCAAGCGTAATTATTTTAAAACACCTATTCACCCCCCCCCCCTCTAGGCGACATTCACAATCTTTCACACGTTGAACGAATAATTACCATGAGCTCATGGCATCATCGAGTAAGCTGAGAAGAATAACATAGGCAAAACCAATGGAAATTCTCCTAGGAGTTATAATCGAGAAGGGGCGCTAATATATATACACACGCTTGCACATGCCGTGAAGCGTGGTTAGCTTGCCTTAATTCAAGGATAGAGTGAATTTAGTACTTTTCGGAGTTCCATCGGGATAAAAATGTACTCCCAGATAGGATTACATATCTCTTTCTATATGCACATGGCGGCACACTCACGTACGAATCAAGCATACGTGTGCCATTTTGACTATATGCTCACCTTGGATGAAAGTGCAACATGTAAGATACACATGTGTACATCAAAAACCTTTAAGCCCTATTTAGGAGAGGGTATTCATGCCAATACTCTAGTGAATTATAGGCCGAAAAAATAATTCATGCAACCCATGAAAAGTTATTTGGAAGAGCATTATTTGACCAATCTAGATCCGACTTTTTCCACTTTACACCTAAAAAACATTCTAAGGAGGTCCTAATCACAATACAACAAGAACCGGCCGCCACATGATCGAGCGAGGCGATGCAAATGATGGAGGTGGGGACAATGTTCCATTGCACAGATTGAGCGAAGTGAGGCATAGAATGGAGGGGAACTCCGTTGCGCCACCATGAGTGAAGGGGACGACTCCGTGTTGTTGCGCATGCAGGAGAGACACTACACCATTCGGAGGGTACCGTTGTCCCCGAGGACCTCATGCGAGGAGGTAGGTGACGCCACACACACACGCGCGCGCGCGCGCGCACACACACACACACACACCACCTACTTAATATTGAAGTGGCTTCAAGATTGTAAATTTGCCAGTGGTGGCTCGCAATCGATGGAACACATGTTGCCTTTCACCGAAATAGAAATCCTCTATAATGAGGGACATAGATTGTGGATCTAGGGTTTTATCCTTGTGGTTGGTAGATTGTTTAGTTTGTTAGGAGATACATGAATGGAGTAGTTAGACAAGGAGATGGTGACGACGGGGAGGCAACCAGAGGAGATTGGTGACGTGGATAACAACATCTTTGCTTGAAGCAGTGGTGGAGTTATGAGACACAATGGTGCTACTGATATCCCGGCTAGTTTTTATGCCTGGTGAATATCACGTTGGGCCCTAAAGAGCAAGGGGTTTGTAGTATGAAACAACTATTTCCCTTGGTGAAGAATTAGTGTATCAAACCATGGAGTTATACCATCCAGGCAATGACCAGTACCTGCACATAAATTGAACAGTTCACTTCGTCCCTAACACTTCTAGTGAGGGTGTCAATCTCACTAGCTTTGCTAGTTCCAAGTATCAATGTATCTTGTGGTTGGAATTGATTTTTATAGACAATGAAAGTAAATGTTCAGAATATAAAAGAACATAAAATAGAGTGTTTGAGGTTATTACTATGGGGAATAAAGGGCCGGGACACTTAACTTCACTAGTGGCATCTCTCCACTTATAGGTGTGGCCAATGAGTTACAATTGTGTATCGATTAAATTACACTATTTATTATGTGACATACATGTCATGGTTTCATCTAGGTATTACGTCTTTGTATCTATAGCCCGTTATCCCATGAAAAGTTATTTGGAAGGGCAGCATCGTCGTCTGGGCTTGTAGTGCGTCAGCCCTCTATGTAACGGCCACTCCGCCGCTGGTCTTTGAAGCAACTCGAGTGGCTACAACGGTGGTTGTCTTTGACTTCCAAAGATGCATGCTACCTCCATGTCACTAGAAGCCGAGGATGCGTGTGGCTGGAAGTTGATACCTGCAAGCCAAACAGGGTTATGTAACACTTTCGTGGAGGTATCTCAATTAGTTATCATCCCAACGAAGAGCAGAGGAAAGTATTTATGTTGGCGCTTCCGTCACACACAAGGTGTTACATTTCTTGTGTGAACTGCTTGTACTTTTGTAAATATTGTCACTGTCCTAGAATCAGAGTGATAAATATTGTCTGTGCGTGCGCTAGTAACCTCATCACTTCTAGAAGAGATTACCACAACACTTTGCATCTGGGTAGAACATGCAGGCAACCAAAACATCGGTGCATATGTTGCTAGTCAGCAAGGCTAGAGGGGATACAGGCAAACACACTAACCTGTATTCACTTAGCATGGGCAAGCCATGAGCGGGCCGGAACGCCCCTCTTTTTTTTGCTTTTTGTTTTTTTCTTCCTTAAATTAATTTGGGATTTCAAAGAAGTTCCAAATTTAAAAAAATGTGAATTCTGGGAAAATGTTCCGGAAATCATAAAATGTTCGTGGATTAAGAAAAAGTTCATGATTTTGAAAAAGTGTTTATGTTTTAAAAAATGTACATGAATTTGAGCAATTTTTTTAATTCAAAAAAGTTCCTGATTTTTTCTAAAATTTTCACCAAAAATGTTGTGAATTTTGAAAAATGTTTATCAATTCAAAAAATGTTCAGCGATCCAAAAAATGTTCGCCGATTCAAAAACAATGTTCACAAGTTAAAAAAATGTTAACAATTTCAAAAGAAAATGTTGACAAAAGATAAAAAAATGTTTGTGATTTCAGAAAATGTTCATCAATTTGACAAATGTTAACTGTTTTACAAAAATGTTCGCAAATTCATAAGATATTCATGATTTAGGAAAAACATTTGACAACATAGAAAAGATGTTCTTGATTTTTTTTTTGAGCATCAGTACAGACACAAGCGCTCATATACACGCACATATACTCATCTCTATGAACGCACACACGCACACCCTACCCCTATGAGCACCTCCGAGAGACTGAGTCGGCATATCATCTTGAGATTTATGAAGTCATCGTAGGCGCCTCGTCGTCGACGGGAACGTCTCCTCCCACTGAAAGCGCATCGCCGGAAATCCTGAAATAAATCCAGGAATAATGCGAGCACCAGGATTTGAACCCTGGTGGGTTGGGGATACCACTATCCACCTAACCAACTCAACCACAAGTTGATTCACAAAATGTTCTTGAATTTGAAAAATGTTCATGACTTCAAAAGAATGTTCGTGAATTCAAAAAAATGTTCAACAATTTGAGAAGAAGTTCGCAGCACGAAAATTAAAGAAATAAATTAAAAGAAAGAAAGAAAAATAGAAAGAAAAAAATTTAAAAATAAAAAAAAATCGGTGGGCCTGTTCAAAAAAGAGAGGAAAAAACCCGGTTCAGGGAATGTTCCTAGTACTGGCCTTGGCGGGCCTGTTAACTCACAGGTTGATCAGAAGGACCAAATGCGAACTTGGGCCTCATCTCTCCGGAAAAGCCCTGGTGCCCATCTGTTCTGGCAAAAAATTGCCGGGCTGGAAGCAACCTATCTTGTGCCGGATGCTCAAAAAAAAAAAAAAAACCTATCTTGTGCCACCCCGGCGGCGCCGCCCCGCCACTAAGCAAAGCTCCCGAACTGCTAATAAAGAAAAAAAAAGCAAAGCTCCCGGTGCCCCAGCCCACACCTATCGCGTCGCCGGCTCGCCGCCGCGCCGCCCGCCTGGTGCACCGCCTCAGACCAAAGGCGCGGGAGGAGGAGAAGAGAGGGAGAGAGCGCGCGCAGAGCGAAGTGGCAACGCAGCCATTGTTTTTGATACTGTAAGTTCATGGATCTCGACGATTTGTTTCGGATCGATGCTTTTGAACTCCATATGTTTTGGGGATTTGCCCAATTATATGTACTAGATGCATGCGGCCGTTCTCGTAGCTCTAGTTGCCTTTGCCCCATCGCAAACCAGTGACTTAACCACTGAAAATTGCAGTGACACTTTTGAGCAACTGAGTACCTTGGAATACCCTGTCTCTGGAATGCAGTGGAGAAGGAAGATGCAACCCGTTGGCTATGCCGGGTTGAGGCACCAGACTTCGATATGATGTTGGCTATCCCTTCTTTACTAAATAGGTTTCATTTAGGATTTCACACAACAAACATGACATGTATACTCTTGATGACACTCCATTTGTTACTGTATCCCATTGCAGTATATGATCTTGAAAAAATAGACTTTGCTATTGAATGAGAGGAAGGGGGGAAATTAAGGCGTCTCAAAATCATAGAATGAATGTATTTGAGAGGAGAGATTACAAAATTACACAAACACAAGCAGCCACACGTATCTTATTTTTGTGAAAATGATAAGGCATATATAATAAATACAGTAATGTCTTGGCCAGTTCCTCTGCCGAAAGTACTAGCTCTGTTTTCTTCAAAATTACTCATTGAGTTTTCGGTTCGTTCGAGTTTTGCACATGTGCTAGATTAGTCTTCTGATGGAGGTGGATGTAAAGTGTAAGGTGCTCTTAAAATATCACCGTCGTCCAAAATTATTTCCAAAATCCATACGATAATCTGAAAGTAGATAAAAGAAAGTGTACAAGTGAGTACATGATCTTCTTTTAGGTTTTGCTTTGAACTGCAGTCCGTAAACATTAGACAGGCATATGCAACAGAGAGCCACACTAACTTTTAATAACCAAGAGTAAGGACATTATTATGTCTATTTTGTGAAAATTGTCACTGGCAGTATAGAAATATTAATCTGGAGTTTGCTAGTTAGAAGCTAATGCAACCATATTTTGTAAATCTTGACCAGATAAGCTTGCTACTATGCATGCTCGCACTGCGCATGAACAAACTTTCTCGTATCACAGCTGAAGGTTTGGCTTTTGTTTTCTGAATGGACAGCTATGTGACTTTGACCATGGTGGATGATCTATGGCGCACTTGTGTACATGGAACTTTCTGAATACATGAAATACCTAGATGTTTCTAGGATACATGAGGTAGATTATGAATCTTTTGATGCTTTATTTTTTGTTGCATTGTTATTACTCAGTCTCAAATTGGCAATCCCATTAGTTTTACTTTTGTATTAAAATCTGTTCATGTCTCTTTGAATGCAAGGCTTGACTATACAGTGTTGCAGCTGATGTTTACTGTAATTTCCTAGTGTATGGTTATTGCTTGCGATTTTGTGCTGCAAGACATTTGAATCGAAGTATGTTTATGTGCAAAAATGAATGCAAAATCACCTATAGAGGATTGGTTCTATTATGCAGTTTACTGCTAGCAGACAACACATGCTTATGCAATACAAGCAGAAAAATATATCTAGTTCATACCATTTGTGTAGCATTGCTTTGAGGCATTCATAATAATCTTCTTCGTATGCTGTTGTTGGGTATGTTGGTATCATCATCGATCTCAATGATTGGTACATGAGCAATTTTACACCAATCTCTTCCACTGTTTTCTTGGCAACTCTCCGATAGAAAGGGGCATTCTTTGATGTACAGTTCTTTCAATGACTTTGTAAGCCGCCCTGGCAAGCATGGTATGAGAGGACATCTCAAGATGGTTATAGCTGTTAGACACGATGCATCTTCTACACCAGCAGGCAAGCAGATCAGATTACTGCAATTGAGGATCTCCAGTTTTTGCAGTGTGGCAGGGAGGTTTACTGGAAAAGACTGAAGGCTAGCACAGTCAGCGGTGGCGAGATGTGTCAGCGAGGAGAGCACATTAAGCTCTTGAAGAAGAGCGTTAATAAGGTTGGAGCATGAGCTGATGCGCAAGTCTTCAAGCTTGGAGGGCAGCAGGCTATGCTGTCCTGATGGTGCCAGCCTTGGACAGTCATAGATGCGAAGACTCTTAAGAGCAGTTAGGGATCTGAATCCTTCAACTGGCAGGTTAATCAGGTATAAACAGTGAGTGATGGTTAACTGCTGGAGATCCAATAATTGCTGGCTAAGCAGCCCTTCATTTAAGGATGTGAGGTTTGGGCACTGATGAATCTGTAAGCATTCTAATGACGATGGGAACTGGGAGTTTGGAATATGGACTTCTGGAAGGACAGCGAACCCCGTTTCAGATATTTTGAGCTTCACTAGCATTGATGGGAGGGGTGGGAATTCTGTTACTTTCGGGCAGCCCATCACCGCAAGTTCTGTGAGGGACGGAAGAAATTCACCATCCTGTACACAAGCCCACCTTTTGAAATTACTCATGTCTTCAAATACGAGCTCTTTCAGTGCTGGAAACCCCTTAACTTCATTGGTACCTGAAAAACCTTGGCTGATTTGAATAATGGCTGGAGAACCACCAATATTCAAATACTTGAGTTGAGGCAGCTCTCCAAGTGCAGGTAGAATCGAACATTTCGTACAATCAGACAGGTGGAGGGTTTGCAAGTGGGAAAGACTACTAAACCAATTTGGGAAGGAGGAGCCTGCAAATGACTTGACAGTTAGCTCGTTCAGTTCATGATGTGGCCGGAGGACTTCAAGTATCTCTTTGTCTCGATTTACTTCTTCGGATGTTACATTCCTGTTATCGGACCAGATAAGGTCTAGGATGTTGATGAATGCCTTCTCGCTTAGACAAGCTTCAATTGCTTCCTCTGTGCTTGCCACACACTCGATATTCTTAATACAAATATGCCCTCTGATTTCCTTCATTGCCTTCAATTCACTGATCTTGTATCCTTTATTTGTACGGACCACAAATTCATCCAACTGTTGAAGACAGGTTAAGTTACCTATTCTGGCTATACCCGTGACCAACTCTGTTCTTGCTTCTAGCCATCGAAGATTTACAAGATTTGTTATGCTTTGTGGGAGATAATCTAATCGATGGCAGTTTTTCAACTTAAGTATTTGCAAGCTGAAGAGTCTACCAATTGATGAAGGCAACATTGCTATACCAGTGCCCGAGAGATTCAAATATCGAAGCATTTTTAAGCTTCCAATAGAATCTGGCAACTCAGAAATGTCTCGCCGGTTCAAATCAAGCACATGGAGGTACCTTAACTTGAGGAACAGATCACTGGGGATAGACCTTGTCATTGATTTATATCCACTTAGCAGTAGAAGTGTCCGTGCTCTCTTAAATTCAAGAAAAGCTTCAAATGAAGTCTGGCTTCTATTATTGCAAGAGAATGAGAGGTGCCTGGCACTTCTTGCAGAGGTGCTATTGTTTGGAAGGTCATCCAGTCTGAGACACTCATGAATTGAGACCGACTGTGCTAGGTCATGCATAGCATCATGCATCACATATCCACCTTTGTGATGCTGGAAGAAGGACCTGCTTAGTAATTCATCAAAATAGCTACTTCCAATCTCTTCCATTCTTCTCCTCCGCTGAGTCTGAATAAACCCAAGGGCCATCCATATCTGGACCAACCTGTCTTTCTCAAACACATAGTCTTTGTGAAAGACTGAGCAAAATGCAAAACATCTCTTCAGTATGGCAGGCAAATGATTATAACTCAATCTCAGAGCTGGTAATATATTGTTCTTATCCGATGGCAGTTCCCATATTTCACTCCTTAATACATCTTTCCAGTCATCCTCAGTATCCTGGGTACAAAGTAAGCTGCCTATTGCTTTTGCAGCCAGTGGTAAGCCTTTCAACTTCTTCACAATTTCCATGCCTATCATTTCCAAATTTGGGTGTGTACTGGAGTTACCATCCACAAATGCATAGCTCCTGAACAAAGACCAGCAATCATTGTCGGCTAACTGATTTAAATAGTATGGAGTCATCCCACCCATTAGTTTCCCTACGTTTTTGTTCCTTGTGGTTACTACTATTCTGCTTCCCTTTCCTCCAGTAAGTAGAGCACTGCGATATGTACCCCACTTTTCAGGGTCCTCATTCCATACATCATCAAGTACTAGAAGAAATCTTTTATCTTTTAGCTTTTTTGAGAGGTCTTCTTGGAGCAAGTTCATGTTGGTCGTGACCGATGAGACCCCAATGATGGTTGATTCAAACTCGCTGGCAACTGATTCAATGGTTTCCTTGGTAAGCTTCATCTGATCAAAATGTTCAGAAACACACAGCCAAACCCGTAACTGGAAATGCTCCTTTATTCTTGTATCATTGTAGACAAGCTGTGTTAGGGTCGTCTTCCCTAGTCCGCCCATACCCACTATGGGAAGAATAGAAAGGTTGGAATGGTTGGAGTTATTCTGATCAAGCAGCATCTTCACAATGGTCTCCTTATCTTCTTCTCTTCCAAACACACTTGAGTCATCGATTATTGAACTGGTCTCAGGCCTCTTTTTTATCTCTTTCCTGTCTGTTGCACTAATCATGTTTGGACCAATGATCTGCCTTTCCTTGACAAGCCTATTGAGCTTCTCCTCAACCTTCCTTATGTCTTGCAGTATCTTGTGGTTAAATAAACAAGTGTTAAACCAAAAGCAGCAGAAACAGCTCCTAACCTTGCTCAAATGGTTGTCGTTGGATGGGCCTTCTAGTTTGGATCGAAGGGCCTCAGCTGCATAATCATCGAGCAAGTCATCCATCTCATATGCGACATCCTTGAGCTTGGCAAGCCAGGTTTGTGCCGCCTTATCCTTCAGCTGCTGCTCCTCGGCCTCTTCAACATGAGCTTGAATGGTCGACAGACTGCTGGATAGTTTCTCCAGCTCCGCAGCCACATCTTGAGGTAATTTCAGCTCACCGAAAGCGGTAGCAATCACTTTCTCGAAGAGTGCCTGCATGAAGGCAGACAGAACAGCTTCTCCGATCGGCATGGTTTTTGGTTGTTTGCAGTCTCCTAGAGATGCAAACTGGTAGTCTGGAACGATATGTGTGAGGAGGATTGTGTGTGGGGGTGGGTGGGTTGGGGGCACACTCTGTTATTGCTCTGCCATTGACTCCAGAGTCGTTGCTCTTCATACCAGCTGAAGCTGAGGATATACTTTTCAGAATTCTTGGTTTTCCTCCACTGACCTGTTGAATCAAAGGACTTGGCCCTGCCTAGCAGTTATAAAAGCAGTCATCTCTAGAATAGTGGCTTCTGCACGAGTGCAGCGATTCGGTGCCCAGGCTCATCTGCACCCGATCAGAAAAAAATTAGAAAAAAATACTAGAAAAATTCAAAAAAATCCAAATTTTTTCCCAGGGTAGAAAATTTATTGCCTGAGGTTCGCTCCAAATATTATCTCATTTGGACATCTAAGTAACTCTCAGCAAAAAAGACAAATCGGGTCAAAACAGTACGTGAACAGTAAACTGTTTTACAGATCTTGAATTTGTCTTTTTTGCCGAGAGTTGCTCAGTTGTCCAAATCATTTGAAAATTGGGTCCGACCTCACGCACAAAATTGTCTACCATAGGAAAAAAGTTGGATTTTTTTTAATTTTTCTAGTATTTGTTTTGATTTTTTTATTCAACACGGGTGCAGATGAGCCCGGGCTCAGAAAAGGATTTTCGAATCTGCACATGTGATACTCAATTCGACCACAGTGTCTAAGTAACACTTTTTAAGAATTTATCTACTCGACACATAACTTTCTGTATCTTTACTTGATTGATTTTTCGCTTTGATTTTATTAACTGAATCATGACTACTGATTTCATCTCCTATGCAGCCAAGTCACCAGAGGGAACATTTTGTCTATTCCTCGTAGTTACGCATAAAATCTTGCTTCCTTGTGTGAACCAAGCGAAGGAACCGGTGGCTGGCAATTTCCTGGAAAGACCGATGAAGGAGGATATTGGCTTCCGTTGGAAAAAGGGAACACGGTTGGTTATTGTGTGACACTGTAGGTGTAGTACGTCCTTTTCTTTTCGTGTCATTAGTTAGCAAATATGTGGCTATTCTTGCCTGGAAAATTTGGAAGAAATCCACCAAGGAGTTAACAAATACAGTATTTTTTTGAAGGGGAAGCTGAGACTGAGTTATCAGGTGCGTCTCAATGTCTTGTATGTAATTAGGGATGAAAATGGAGTGGAAAGTTTCCGCTTTTCCGGAGGAAAAATGGAAATGGAGAGGAAATATGAAAATGGAAACGGAAATTTGTAAAATGGAAATGGAAGTGGAATTTTTTTATGCGGAAACGGAAACATAAACGGAACGGTATTTTCCGGTGGAACAGACGAGGAAACGGAACTTTCCGTTTATGTGAATATGGAATTTACGTTTCTACTATAGGCCCATGGCTGCTTTGTAGCCCAATTACCAAACAACACACAATGACACAATGAGCAGACTGGATCATTTGAGGACCAACTTTTATTTCCACACACATTCTCAACTAGACACAATACGAAATTGTCATGTACTATTACAATACTACCCTATGTTACCAACACAACCATATTATTATGTAGCCATGTTAAAAATTTCTTAAATTTCTTTGTTTTTTGTGTGTATTTCTCTATAATTCAAGGGGATTTTAAGTTCCGGTCAACACACCATTCTGTTTTCATGTCCGCTCTGTATTCGCTTTGTGTCTGTTTTCGGTAGTATTTGTTTCCGTATTCATTTCCGGGGTTTCCATATTCATTTCCGCTTCTGCGAAAAAATATGAAAACAAATATGGTAGCACCCAGTTCCGTCCGTTTTCGCTCCGTTTTCATCCCTATATGTAATGGATGAAGGTACGCGCACGATTGCGTTTTTTTTTTACCTTTTGAAAATACCTAAGCTCAGAGACTATCTCCAGGTGTTCGTTAATTCAGCTCGTTATTTCCTCTGTTATTATTTCAGGGGAGTGATGGGCTGTTGCCTGTTTGCCAAAAAAGAAAGGAAAATAGTGCTGCTATTCAAAGATTTAAGATATGAGTTCAATTATGTAGTCGTTTGTTTTTGTCTTCTGAAGAGTCATATATGGTGTATTTGCATGTAAGTAGTATGAAACAGTGGTGTACTTTTTTTGCGAATAAAAAAAACAGTGGTGTACTTATTGGCTAGATGGGGTTAAATATAGTGGTAAAACAATTGAAGATGAAAAAAAATGTTCTTTTATTTACATCTGTATTTTTACATACATTGTACAAGTACAACTACATCTAATCTATTGTACATATACAGGTTTTTTTTATTGAGACAATTGTACATATACAGTACAACAAGGCTGTACAGGGGCAGTATATACATTTACTGTACACTCTAACGGGCTTAAGGCAAGCCCGTACCCCCACCTAATGTGGGGGCAAGGAGACAGGCCGAATGCCACCTTATAAACTGGCTTCTCCTGTGGAAGGTTAGCGATACGGTACAACACAATCTACCACGGTGCAGATACTAAAAAAAAAATCTACAACGTTGCGGAAAAAAAAGGCGTGAGACTGTGGTTGCGCGGGCTCGGCCCACTCTAGAACAGACTGCAGGACGGGCCTGGTAGGCGTCGAGCTGAGCACGCCTATAGCGAGACATAAGTTGCGCTCACGTCAGGCGCCTCGCTAAATGGGCCGGTTCACCGCAGGAGGCCACAGGCCACTGCCTCGACACTTTACATAAAGCACTTTGTAAAAATGTGATGTGTGTAAACAGAAAATGTTTCACATGTATACGAAAAATATACAATATGTATAAAAAATGTGATCATGCATTTAAAATGTTAATCAAGCATTTGAAAAAAATGTTAAACAAATACTTGAAAAATGTTAATCAAGCATTTGAAAAATGTTAGTGAAGTACTTGAAAAATGTCAATCAAGCATTTGAAAAATGTTAACTATGTACAGAAAAATGTTTATCTTATATAAGAAAAATATATACAAAACAAAAACAATGTGTATGAAAAAATGTTAATCACGTGCTTAAAAACTGTTAAATGTGTATAGGAAAAATGTCTCTCATATATACGAAAAATGTATAAACATATATACAATATGTATGAAAAATGTTGATCACGTACTTAAAAGTATATATTAATCCAGCATTTGGAAAACTGTGAATCACCTATTTGAAAAATATTAATCAAGCATTTGAAAAATCTTAAATGTATGAAGAAAAAAATTTCATGTCAAAAATATATATACAAGCAAATACAATGTGTATGAAAAAAATGTTGATCATCTTTTAAAAAATATATTGAATTTTATAAAAAAAATGTTCCTGTGGTATACAAAAAATATACATTGTGTGTGAAAAAATGGTTATTGCTATTACAAAAATATTCACCTTTGTATTAAAAATAATGTTAATATTGTGCAAAATTTTAAATGTATATATAAATGTTTTAGGTGTATAACATAAATGTATAGTGTGGAGGAAAATAATAATTTTAAAAATATGTTAATCATATATTTCAGTAATGTTAAAAATGTATATAAAATATGTTTCCGATGTATTTGAAAAATGCTGGTATGTGTTGATATAAAGAAAACCGATAAAATTCGACAAAAAAAACCTAACAAAAACAAAGAAAACCAAAAAAGAAAAGGAAACCAATGCGAAAGAATGGAAGTACTAAAAATAGAGAAAGAAATAAGGAAAACAAAGAAATCCGATGAAAACTAAGAAAAAGTTGTCATCGATTTTGAAGAAAAGTTCAATAATTGAGAAATGTTTATCAATGTTGGAAAAAGTTATCAATAATGAGAAAAATTCACAAATGCTATAAATTTCGTAATTTTTGAAAAAAATTCACAAATTATAAAGAAAGCTCATTGATGTTGAAAAAGTTCATCTATTCTAAAAAAAGTGCACAAAAAATAAAAATGTTCATCGATTTATAAAAATTTCACAAATTTATAAAAAGGAAAAAAATAAAAACTAAATATAAAGAGAAGGAAAAAAGAAAAAAAGAAAACAAAAAGAAAAAAAACTGAGTTAGTAACCACAAGAGGTGCGGTGTCAGTGTTTTGTGCAGCTAATCTAGAACAGAGAGGTCACGGGTTCAAATGCTTCAGGCGCCCTCACACTCGCAATTATGCAGTTTAATGGAAGAAGAAAAACTAACTGGGTCAGCCCAGCGCGGAGTGGAGGTGTGCGCCCGTTTATAAAATGCACAGTAACAGATGCCTATTTTCTAAAAAAAAAAGTAGCAGATACCTAAAGCGGTAAAGAAAAATTAGACACGCCTAAAGCGGTAAATAGGAAATGCCCGCAGCATTTTAGCGGGCTTGTTAGACATCGAATTGACCAAATGCAAACTTGGACCTTATCTCTGGAAAAAACCTGGGGCCCATCTCGCCGTTTCTTTTACTCAAACAAAAAAATGTCGCCGTTTCTGAAAAATGTACTGGGCTGGACGCAACCATCCCGTACCACACCGTTCACCGGCGGCGCCGAGCTCCCGCTGCCCCAGCCCACACCTACCGCCGTACCGCGTCGCCGGATCGCCGCCGCGCCCCGCCGCGCCGCTGCGCCCCGTCGCGCCGCCCGCCTGCTGCATCGCCTCAAACCAATGGCGCAGGAGGAGGAGAAGAGAGCCAACTCGCAACGCGGCCATCGTTATCATACTGTAAGTCCATGGATCTAGACGAGTTGATGCAGATCGATGCTTTAGAACTCCATATGTTTTGGGGATTTGCCCAATGATATGTGCTAGATGCATGCGGCCGCTCTCACAGCTCAAGTTGCCTTACAATTGCAAACTAGTGACTTAACTCTTGAAAATTGCCGTTACAATTTTGAGCAACCGAGTGCCAACCTGGTGCCGGTTCATGGAGATGAACTAGTAGGAGGCATCAACCTGGTGCCGCTTCGCTACTCGGTGCTACACAAGAGGATTTTGACAGTACACAAGTGATGTGTCAACCTGTAGTGCTAGGAGAGATATACCGCCACCGGATTACTGATGCCTCTCAGTCCTATATACACTCTTACACCACAACATGCATGGATTGATGCTGATGCATATGAATTTGGCAATGCCTTTTTTTCCAGTTCCATTCGTTGGGCTTGATTTTGTGTTCTTTACTATATATAGTTCCTCAGCCTCTACTGATGTACTTTTGGCTAGGACTGCGCTATTTATCTCAGTCAATTCCCAAGATTTGGTTGTACCAGCTGGTAGGTATATGGCAAAATAAACACGACGAGAAGGAAGCTGTGAATTAGTTTATTGATGATGTGCATAAAACACATATCTGCAAAAGAGCAGTAGTTGTTGATAGTGGGGATAGCTTATATAAAACATATATATGTTGGTGTTGAATGATCACTTGTAGAAACATATTTAGGAAGGCTACATAAAATCAAATAATCATGCCCGTGGATATTAGAAGCATCATGTCCCTATACATTGGATTGTCTTGAAACTCAAGTGTTAGGATTACCATATTTGTAAGGGCCTGATAATCCAGGTAGAAAATCAAAAAAGGAGTGGAGAAAGAAGTGAATCTGCAGGCAATTAGGCGGGCAATGCCTGGTGGAGGTACCAGACTTTGATATGATGGTGTTTACTGACAGAAGTGAAGGCCTGCTGGTTCCCACCGGTTTAAACCCCCTCCTTTACTGAATGGATTTCATTTTGAATTTTGCACAACAAATGAGGTATGTATATACTCTTGATGGCACTCCAGTTGTTACTGTACTCCATTCTAGTATATGATCTTGAAAAAATAGCCTTAGATATTGAATGAGAGGGTCATACAGAGAAGAAAAATAAATGAAGGTGTCTCAAAATCATAGAATGGAACACATTGAAGAGCACAGAGCACACAATTACAGAAGCACAAAGAGCTGTCTTGGCAACTTCCTCTGCTAAAAGCCTGAAACTACTAGATCTGTTTATTCAAAATTACTGATTGTGTTTTCTGGTCGTTTGAGTTTTGCACATTAGACTAGTCTTCTGATGGCAGGTGGGACTAAACTGCAAGGTGCTCTTGAAATACTGCCATCATCCAAAAATCATTTCCAGAATTGAGACGATAATCTGAAAATAGATTAAGAAAAAGTGCACAGAGTGAGTACATGATCTTCTTTTAGGTGTTGCTTTGAGCTGCATTATGTAGACACTAGATAGGCAATGCATATGCAACAGAGAGCCACACTAACAGGTGTCTATTCTATGAAATTTTTCACTGGCAGTATAGAAGTATTAATCTGGAGTGTACTACTTAGAAGCTAATGCAACCATATTTTGTAAACGTTGACCAAATAAGCTTGCTACTATGCATACTCGCACTGCGCATCAACAGACTTGCTCGTATCACAGCCGAAGGTTTAGGTTTTGTTTTCTGAACGGGACAGCTGTATATATGATTTGACCATGGCCGATGATCTGTGGTGCACCTGTGGATATGAAAATTCTAGGATACATGAGGTAGATAATGAATCTTTTGATGTTTTTTTGTTGAATTGTTATTACTCAGTCTTAAATTGGCAATCCCATTAGTTTGATTTTTCTATTAAAAAATATTCATTTTTCTTTGAATGCAAGGCTTGACTTTACAGTGTTGCAGTTGATGTTTACAGTAGTATCGTAGTGTATGGTTATTGCTTGCGGTTAGGTGTTACAGGACATTTGAACCTAAGTATGTTTATGTGCTTACATGCAAAATAGGTGCAATAATGAATGCAAAATCACCTATAGAGGATTTTTTGGTTCTAGTATGAAGTTTACAATTAGTAGACAAAACAAGTTTATGCAAGACAAGCAGAAAGATATATCTAATTCATACCGTTTGTCTAGCACTGCTGTGAGGCACTCATGATAATCTTCTTCGTGTGCTCTTGTTGGCTATGTTGGTATCGTCACTGATCTCAATGATTGGTACATGAGCGATATTACACCAATCTCTTCCACTATTTTCTTGGCAACTCTCCAATAGAAACGGGCATTCTTTGATGTACAGTTCTTTCAATGACCCTGTAAGGCGCCCTGGCAAGCATGGTATGAGAGGACATTGCAAGATGGTTATGGCTGTTAGGCACGCTGCATCTTCTAGACCAGCGGGCAAGTATATCAGATTACTGCAATTGAGGATCTCCAGTTTTTGCAGAGTGGCAGGGAGCTTTACTGGAAAAGACTGAAGGCTAGCACAATCAGCGGTGGTGAGATGTGTCAGCGAGGAGAGCTCATTAAGCTCTTGAAGAAGAGTGTTAATAAGGTTGGAGCATGAGCTGATGCGCAAGTCTTCAAGCTTGGAGGGCAGGAAGCTATGCTGTCCTGATGGTGCCAGCCTTGGACAGTCATATATGTGAAGACTCTTAAGAGCAGACAGGAATCTGAATCCTTCAACTGGCAGGTCAATTAGATCTAAACAGTGAGTGATGGTTAGCTGCTGGAGAGCCAATAATTGCTGGCTAAGCAGTCCTTCCTTTAAGGATGTGAGATTTGGGCACTGATGAATCTGTAAGCATTCTAACGACGATGGAAACTGGGAGTTTGGAATATGGACTTCTGGAAGAATAGTGAACCCCGTTTCAGAAATTTTGAGCTTCACTAGCATTGATGGAAGTGGTGGGAACTCTGTTATTTTTGGGCAGTCCACCACCGCAAGTTCTGTGAGGGACGGAAGAAATTCACCATCCTGTACACAAGCCCACCTTTTGAAATTACTCATGTCTTCAAATACGAGCTCTTTCAGTGCTGGAAACCCCTTAACTTCTAGTTTGGATCGAAGGGCCTCAGCTGCATAATCATCGAGCAAGTCATCCATCTCATATGCAACATCCTTGAGCTTGGCAAGCCAGCTCCGTGCCGCCTTGTCCTTCAGCTGCCGCTCCTCAGCATCTTCAACGTGAGCTTGAATGGTTGACAGACTGCTGGAAAGTCTCCCCAGCTCCTCAGCTACATCTTGAGGTAATTTGAGCTCACCAAAAGCGGTAGCAATCACTTTCTCGAAGAGTGCCTGCATGAAGGCAGACAGAACAGCTTCTCCAATCGGCATGTTTACTGTCTACTAGAGATGGAAACTAGAAGTCTAGAACAAGGGGTGAGGACGTTGGTTTGTGTGTGTGCGGTTGGGGGGGAGGCACACTCTATTATTGCTCTGCCATTGACTCCAAAGTCGTTTCTCTTGGTACCAGCTGAAGCTGAGGATGTACTTTTCAGAAAAAATGAGTCGTATTCTTTCCTATCATCCACTAACGCGGTACTCAATTTGATCATGGCATCTAGGCACAACTTGTTTCAGATTAAGAATTATCTACTCGATCTGTAACTTTCTGTAAATAACTTGAGTTGTTTATTTCATTGATTATTTCATATCTTGTGCAGCCAGAACTAACAGAGGGAACAAGCTGTCTATTCTTCAGCGTTGCATATGATAATAAAAAAGTTATTCTCCAAAGCAAAGGGATCCAAGCCTGGCAATTTCCTGGAAAGACTGATGAAGGAACATGTTGAGTCCAGATGGAAAAAGGGAACGCGGTTGGTTGTTGTGTGAGTGTGACACTATGCATATCCTTTTCTTTTGCTTGTCACTAGTCAACAATCTCTGGCCTTATTGAATGGAAAATTTGGAAGAAATTCACCAAGGATGACCGATTCAACGTCACGATTTATTTATTTTTTGAAGGGGAGGAACAGACTGCGTTATCTTCTGCTTGCACACAGGTGCCAGTTCAGTTCCTTGGGACGTGTAGTGTATGTAATTGATGAAGGTATGTGCATGATTGAGCTTTTTTGTAAAATACACAAAGTTCAGTTCCTGGACACGTGTACGTAGTATATGTAATGTTGTTAGTTACTCCCTCCGTCTCATACTATAAGTGCGTTTTTGAGTCAAAAACGCTCTTATATTATGGGACGGAGGGAGTATTCATATCATGGTATGGTGTATTTCCTCTGATATTATTCCAGGAGAGTGATGGGGTGATGGGCTGTCAATTGCTGCTATTCAATGCATGAAGTTTACAATCTGAGTTCGATTCTGTTGAAAGTTTAAGATTTGAGTCTGATTATGTACGCGTTTGTTTCTGTCCTATGATGAATCATATCATGGTATGGTGTGTTTGCATGTAAGTATGTAATAACAGTGGTGTACTTATTGGCCAGATGTGGTAAAGCATGGTGGTAAAACACATGAAGATGGAAAAAATGTTTTTTTTATTTACATCTGTATTTTTACATACATTGTACAATGTACAACACAACAGTATGTAGTGTACATCTATTTACAAGACTGTACAAAGGGCAGTACATACATTCACTGTAGGCCCGTACCCCCACCTAATGTGGGGGCAATGGGACGGGCCGAAGGCCACCTTATAAATTGGCGTATCCTGTGGTAGGCTAGCGATGCGGTACAAAAAAACAATTGAGTACAACGGTGCGGAAAATACAAATGACGTGAAATTGTGGATGCGCGGGCTCGGCCCACTCACAGCCAGTAGGACGGGCCTGGTAGGCTGACCAAACCAATAGTTGGGCCTATCTCGCAGTTTCTGGAAAGAATTACTGGCCTCGCGATTCCGCTCCCGTCGCCGCCGTCGCATCGCCGCCGCCACCGGCCCCGCCTCGTCGCGCCCCCGGACCTGCTTGCACCGCTACGGACCCATGGCGAGGGAAGAGGAGAAAAGAGATAGGGCAGAGCGGATCTGCAACGCGCCCGCCATTTTGGATGCTGTAAGCTCACGGGTTCTCACTAATTGTTTCAGATTGATGCTTTTGGTCTCCATAGGGTTTGGCGGATCATATTGACATGTACTTTGGGCATGCCGCTGTTCTCGTAGCTCTAACTTGCCATCGCATAATCGCAGTCTATCCTATTCCTATCAATGACTAGTGGCCTAACTCTTGACAGTTTCTGTTAAACAAAAAACTCCTGTCAGTTGGGATTTCAGCAACTGAGTACCATGGGGCAATGAAAGATGATGGAGGCTGTTAGCTGCGCTTGGAGGAGTTGCCAGACCTTTAATCTTCCTTGTTGAACCTCCGCTCTAAAAAAAATGAGATGATGAAGTGCCGAAAGGAAGGTCAGGTTCCCAATGTTGAACACCTCCTCCATTCCTAAAAATAGATGCCATTCTGTTTTGTTAGCTCACTTATAGTACTCTTGATGGTACTTCATTTGTGGCTGTAGACCGTACTCCATAGTAGTGCATGATCTTCAAAATGGCCTATCTTCAAATTATAGAATGCCATATCTTTGGGAGGGAGAGGGGTGTATAATTCCGCAAACAGAAAGGACTGCATTACATTTTTCTAAAAATGAAAATAACAATGTATTTTCACTTCCTCTGCTGAAAGAAACTACAGTTTGTTCAAAAAGTACTGGTTGTGTTTTCTGGTCCTTCGAGTTCTGCGCATTCAATTGGTCTTCTGATGGCAGGTGGGACGTAAACTGTTCTTGAAATATCACCATCGTCCAAACATTATTTGCAGAATCCAGACGATAATCTGAAAATAAAGAAAATAACTGCACAAGTGAGTACTTGAACCTTTTTTTAGTTTTTTTTATTTGAATGAACTGCATTCTGTGGGCAGGCGATGCATATGTACAAAGAGCCACCAATTTCTAATAGCCCAGCAGTATATAATCATCACTCTGGAATTCGCTACTCAGAATGTAATGCAACACTATTTTGTAACGTTGATTAGAAATACTTACTACTATGTATGCGGGGACAGTGCATGGGCAAACTAAATCTTAGGTTTTATTTTCTGAACAGATGTGGCCTGACCATGGTACATGACTTTTTTTTTTTTTGAAACGGAGGCAAAAGTTTTGCCTCATCTCATTAATAAAGAAGAAGAGAATTGTCCGGTTAATTAACGGAAAACCGGGCGAAAACCGTTACAACATGCCCGCATAGGACATCTCGGGCGACTTGGCAACCCACACAAGAATGCACACACGCTGTCGAGGAGAAAAGCGTCGAGGTAGCAATCCGCTGTCATCGTCGTCACACCTCCGCCAGGGCGATTCCGACTCCATCGTCAACGACCACCGATGGAGCTCTCACCATAAACGAGCGTCGAGGCTTGCGCCGGACAACGCCAAACAGTCCACCGCACACGCCGAAGACCAGGCAGCTCCGACTCTGGCGATGAGCATTGCAGGGGGAAAGCGCTGGACCTGCGCCGAGCCAGCGCCGGAACCGACCACCCGTCTCGTGTCATCGTCACCGCGGAAGCACCTCTTCTGCAGCTCCGACTTCAGGAAGACAAGTGAGGTACGGCAGCCCCTCGAACACGCCGGATGAGACCGACTACCAAAGCCCAGCAGCAGCCCAACTCCGCCTGAAGCCACCATCGTTGCCACACAAGAAGTTGCGCCACATCACCATTGCCGGACGCACACCTGCCGACTGCAATGCCGCGAGCGTCCAGCCCATGGAGCGCGCAAACGGGATCCAAAGCTCTTCAAGACGACACCCCAAAGAAGGAAGCGACGATGTCGACGCTGTCGTCCGACCTGACATGGCCTTAGGCTTTCACCCGAAGAGCTGGAACCGAGGGTGTGCAGGGGGTGGACTCCACGGCGGCGCCTCCAAGGAGGTGACACGACGTCCGCGGACGCCGACGCCGCCGGCCGGCAAGATCCGGCAAGCTTTGCCCGAAGCACCTTCCAACACCACACCCACACGCGAAGCACAGCATCGCTGACCCGCATACCTCCCACGAAGTCATCGCGCCATGACCAAGTAGAAGCCACCACATACCTCGCCGACGGCCAGAAAGACACCGCCGAGCCCGATCCGGCAGAAAACGACCAGATATGGCATCCCACCGCGGCTGCAACAGCACAGAGACCTCCAAAGGCCGGCACGCTGCCAGCCATTGCGAAGACGAGCCCCTCGTAGCAGGAAGGGGAGGGCCGCGCCCGCCCCGACTCGCCGGAGATGGGCTTCCGGCTGAAGAACCGGAGCCCGCCGACGAAGCAAACCGCGGCTGCCACCCGCGAGAGACGCTGCTATAGACCGGCAAGCCGGAGAAGAGCCACGGGGACGAGCCCCGGAGGCCTACGGGCGCCGCTGCCGAGGCCACCGTCCCGCCTAGAGCCGCCGAGATGCGCAGTAGAAAGGGGATCGAGTCTCCCCCACCTCGAGCGCCTGCCGCCAGACGAGGAGAACCCCGCCGCAGGCCGCGCCTTGCGCGCCCACGCCGCGCCGCCGCCCGACCGCGGCCACCCCCGCCAGATCCGCGCGAGCTCCGCGTCGAGCTCCCGCCGGAGCGGACGGCCCGCGCCGCCCCCGCCCAAGCTGGAGGTGAGGAAGACCCCGCCGCCGCCGAGCTGCGCGGGCTTCGCCTGGCAACGTCTGCCGGCGGCGGCGAGGGGAGGAGCGGGCGGCCGAGACTGAGCGGCGGCGGCAGGGTTCGCTCCCTGGCCGCCCGCGGGAGCGACCTGGGGAGCGCTATCCTTTCGTGTCCCATGGTACATGACTGATCTGTAAAAAATTCTTGTGAGCAGGGAACTTTAGTATTTGCTGGTTTATTCTTGGTACATGAGGCAAATGATGTAGTCTTTGCTGTTTTCTTTTGTTATTACATTCTTATTACTCGAATTGGAGATCCAGTTATTTTTCTTCGTTCTTCTTTGAATATATGATGTTGCTGCTGATGTTGCTATAGTTTCCTAATGTGTAATTTATTGCTTGCTGACACACAAGAGATTTGAACCTTAGTATCTCTCTTTGCTAACGTGCGAAAATAAGTGAAATAATGATACGGAATCTCCTGTAGAGGATTGGTTTGAGTACGCAGTTCACAGTTAGTACAAATACATGTTTAGGCAATAAAAAGGAAGAAAAGTACATCTAGTTCATACCATTTGTGTTGTACTGCTGAAAGTATTCAGGATATTCGTTTCCGTATGCTCTGGCTGTGTATGTTGGTATCATCATCGATCTCCATGATTGGTACATAAGCAATTTTATGCCAATCTCTTCCACTGTTTTCTTGGCAACTCTCTGTTAGATATGGGCATCCTTTGATGTACAGTTCTTTCAACGATTTTGTAAGGCGCCTTGGTAAGCATGGTATGAGAGGACATTTCAAGATGGATCAGATTACCAGGCAAGTAGATCAGATTACTGCAATTGAGGATCTCCAGTTTTTGCAGAGTGACAGGGAGCTTTACTGGAAAAGAATGAAGGCTAGCACAATTGGTGATCGCGAGCTGTGTCAGCGAAGAGAGCTCATTAAGCTCCCGAAGAAGAGGGTTAATAAGATCGGAACAAGAGCTGATGCGCAAGTCTTCAAGCTTGGAGGGCAGCAAGCTATCATGTCGTGATGGTGCCAGCCTTGGATAGTCATAAATGTGAAGACTCTTAAGAGCAATTAGGGATCTGAATCCTTCAACTGGCATTTCCTTTAGGTTTAAACAGTGAGTGATAGTTAACTGCTGGAGAGCCAATAATTGCTGGTTAAGCAGTCCTTCCTTTAAGGATTTGAGATTTGGACAGTGATGAATCTGTAAGCATTCTAACGACAATGGAAACCAAGAATTTGGAATATGGACTTCTGGAAGAATAGCGAACCCTGTTTCAGAAATTTTGAACTTCACTAATGTTGATGGGAGGAGTGGGAATTCTGTTACTTGTGGGCAGTCCATAACTGCAAGTTCTGTGAGGGACGGAAGAAATTCACCATCAGTTACAGAGGCCCACTTTTCAAGACTAGTCATGTCTTTAAATAAGAGCTCTTTCAGTGCTGGAAACCCCTTAATTTCATTGGTACCTGAAAATTCATGGTTGATTTGAATAATGGCCGGAAACCTACCAATATCTAAATACTTTAGTTGAGGCAGCTCTCCCAGTGCTGGTAGAATCGAGCATTTCGTGCAATCAGACAAGTGGATGGTTTGCAAGTGGGAAAGACTACTTAACCAATTTGGAAAGGAGGAGCCTGCGAATGCCTTGACAGTTAGCTCCTTCAGTTCATGATGTGGCTGAAGGACTTCAAGTATCTCTTTGTCTGGATTTACTTCTTCTGATGGTAAGTTCCTGTCATCGGACCATACAAGGTCTAGGATGTTGATGAATGTCTTCTCGCTGAGAAAAGCTTGACTTGCCTCCTCTGCACTAGCCACACTCTCGATATTCTTAATAAAAATATGACCTCGGATCCCCTTCATTGTCTTCAATTCACTGATCTTGTATCCCTTGTCCGTACGGACCGCAAATTCATCCAACTGTTGAAGGCAAGTTAAGTTGCCTATTCCGGATATCGCTGTGACCAACTCTGTTCTTGCTTCTAGCCATCGAAGATTTACAAGATTGGTTATGCTTTGTTGGAGGCAACCTAATTCATGGCAGTTTTTCAACTTAAGTATTTGCAAGCTGAAGAGCCTACCAATTGATGAAGGCAACATTGCAATACCAGTGCCCGAGAGATTCAAATACCGTAGCATTTTTAAGCTTCCAATAGAATCTGACAACTCGGTAATGTCCCGTCGGTTCAAATCAAGCACATGGAAGTACCTTAACTTGAGGAACAAATCACCGGGGATAAACCTTGTCGTTGATTTATATCCACTTAGCAGTAGAAGTGTCCGTGCTCTCTTAAATCCAAGAAAGGCTTCCAGTGAAGTCTCACTTCTATTTTCACAAGAGAATGATAGGTGTCTGGCACTTCTTGCAGGGTTGCTGCTGTTTGGAAGGTCATCCAGTCTGAGGCATTCATCGATTGAGACCGACTGTGCTAGATCATGCATAGCATCATGCATCACATATCCACCTTTGTGATATTGGGAGAAGGACCTGCTTAGTAATTCATCAAAATAGCTACTTCCAGTCCCTTCCATTCTTCTCCTCTGCTGTGGCTGAATAAACCCAAGGGCCATCCATATCTGGACCAACCTGTCTTTCTCAAACACATAATTTTTTTGAAAGACCGAGCAAAATGCAAAACATCTCTTCAGTACGGCCGGCAAATGATTGTAACTCAATCTCAGACTGGTAGTATATTATTCTTATCTGATGGCAATTCCCATATTTCACTCCTTAATACATTTGTCCAATCATCCTCGGTATCCTTGGAATATAGTAAGCTGCCTATTGCTTTTGCAGCCAGTGGCAGGCCTTTCAAATTCTTTACAATTTCCATGCCAATTCGTACCAAATTTGGGTGTTCAATGGATTTACCATCTACAAATGCATAGCTTCTGAAAAAATACCAGCAATCATTGTCAGATAACTGATTGAGATAGTATGGAGCCATCCCGCCCATTACCATCCCCACATTTTTGTTCCTTGTGGTTACTACGATTCTGCTTCCCTTTCCCCCACTAACTAGAGCACGGCGATATGTATACCACTTTTCAGGGTCCTCATTCCATACATCATCAAGTACTAGAAGGAACCTTTTATCTTTTAGCTTTTTTGAGAGGTCTTCTTGAAGCAAGTTCATGTTGGTCGATACAGATGAGATCCCACTGTTGATTGATTCAATGGTTTCCCTAGTGAGCTTCATGTGATCAAAATTTTCTGAAACACACAGCCAAATCCTTAACTGGAAATGCTCCTTTATTCTTGTATCATTGTGGACCAAGTGTGTTAGAGTCATCTTCCCTAGTCCGCCCATACCCACTATGGGAAGAATAGAAAGTTTGGCATGGTTGGAGTTTTCCGGATCAAGCAACATCTTCACAATGATCTCTTTATCTTCTCTTCCAAACACACTTGAGTCGTCGATGATTGAACTGGTCTTGGGTCTTTCTTTTATCTCTTTCCTGTCCGTAGTACTGATCATGTTCGGGCCAATAATCTGTCTTTGTTTGACAAGCCTGTCGAGCTTCTCCTCTACATTCCTTATGTCTTGTAATATCTTGTGGTTGAATAAACAAGTGTTGAACCAAAAGCAGCAGAAACAGCTCCTAACCTTGTTCAAATGGTTGTAGTTGGATGGGCCTTCTAGTTTGGATCGAAGGGCCTCAGCTGCATAATCATCGAGCAAGTCATCCATCTCATATGCGACATCCTTCAGCTTGGCAAGCCAGTCTCGTGGCTCCTCGTCCTTCAGCTGCCGCTCCTCAGCATCTTCAACGTGGGCCTGAATGGTCGACAGGCTGCTGGATAGTTTCTCCAGCTCCTCGGCTACATTTTGAGGTAATTTCAGTTCACCAAAAGCGACAGCAATCACTTTCTTGAAGAGTGCCTGCATGAAGGCGGACAGAATAGCTTCTCCGATCAGCATGATTTTTGGTTGTTTACAGTCTCCTAGAGATGCAAACTGGAAGTCAGAATGGCAGGTGGTGTGTGTGTTGGGGGGGGGGGGTGCTTTGTTAGTGCTCTATGCCTCTATCATTGATTCCAATGTCGTTCTTGGTAGCAGTTGAAGCTGACGATATTTTTTTAAAGAAAAAAACAGTGTCTTCTGTTTTCCCACTTGGTCCCAAACAAGTACAGTATCATTTAAATGGTGTCATCTGCGAATGTGACACCCATTTGATCATAGCGCTAGGCACGACTAATTTCACGTTAGAAATTATATCTACTTGATGTGTAACTGTCTGTAACATTGGTTGTTTGATTCTTAGCTTTGATTTCGTTGATTGTTTCATGTCTTGTGCAGCCAAAGCTAACCGAGGGAACAAGTTGACTATTTCTCGCCTTCACATATAGTTTATGTTTCCTTCACAGACCGCAGGATCCGAGCCTGGCAATATCCTGGGAAGACTGATGAAGACTTCATCAGAGAAGGAAAAAAAGGAACACAGTTTGTCGTTGTGTGTGACATCGTGTACCACTGATTTACTTTTCCTTACAGCTCTTGTCTGTCAACAATGTCTGGAAGATTGGTTGGAAATTTGGAGGAAAGCCACAAATGCCAATGCTCAGATTCTGATTCAGCTCTTGCAAGATCGCAACCAAGGGCAAACTAATCAAGAGAATCAAGGCCAAGGCAACAATCAGCCGCACTTCGCTTCACTGAACCAGTTCCTTGCTAATCAGCCAAAGACCTTCAGCTACTGTGTCGAGGCCACTGACGCTGATGATTGGCTCGTGGACATCAACAAGCATTTCGAGTGCAGCAATGTCAGACCTGAGGACTTTGTCAAGTTTGCCTCTTTTTGTTGGGGAACGTTGCAGAAAATTAAAATTTTTCCTACGGTTTCACCAAGATCCATCTATGAGTTCATCTAGCAACGAGTATTCAGATTAGATAGCATCTACATACCACTTTGTAGATCGCAACGGAAGCGTTCGAGTGAACGTGGATGAGGTAGTCGTACTCGCCGTGATCCAATTCACCGATGATCTAGTGCCGAACGGACGGCACCTCCGCGTTCAACACACGTACGGAAAGCGTGACGTCTCCTCCTTCTTGATCCAGCAAGGCAAAGGAGAGGTTGGGGAAGAAGGCTCCAGCAGCAGCACGACGGCGTGGTGATGGTGGAACTGCAGTACTCCGGCAGGGCTTCGCCGTGCACTTACGGAGGAGGAGGAGGTGTTGGAGAGGGAGAGGGAGGCGCCAGGGCATAGGGTGCGCTGCCCCCCTCCCCTACCCCCCTTTATATAGGCCTCTGGGGGGGCGCCGGCCCTGGGAGATCCAATCTCCCAAGGGGGGCGACGGCCAGGGAGGTTTCCCTTCCCCCCAAGCCATCTAGGAGGTGCCTTCCACCACTAGGACTCCTCCTAGATGGGACCCTAGGCGCATGGGCCCTTTGGGGCTGGTTCCCCTTGGCCCAAGCAGGCCAAGGCGCACCCCCTAAGGCCCATGTGGCCCACCAGGGCAGGTGGCCCCACCTGGTGGACCCCCGGGACCCCTCCGGTGGTCCCGGTACAATACCGATAACACCGAAACTTGTCCCGATGGCCAAAATAGCACTTCCTATATATAATTCTTTACCTCTGGACCATTCCGGAACTCCTCGTGACGTCCGGGATCTCATCCGGGACTCCGAACAACATTCGGGTTACTGCACATACATATCCCTACAACCCTAGCGTCACCGATCCTTAAGTGTGTAGACCCTACGGGTTCGGGAGACATACAGACATGACCGAGACGGCTCTCGGGCAATAACCAACAGCGGGATCTGGATACCCATGTTGGCTCCCACATGCTCCACGATGATCTCATCGGATGAACCACGATGTCAAGGATTCAATTAATCCCGTATACGATTCCCTTTGTCAATCGGTATTTTACTTGCCCGAGATTCGATCGTCGGTATACCAATACCTCGTTCAATCTCGTTACCGGCAAGTCACTTTTCTCGTACCGTAATGCATGATCCCGTGATCAAACACTTTGGTCACATTGAGCTCATTGTGATGATGCATTACCGAGAGGGCCCGGTGATACCTCTCCGTCAAGCGGAGTGACAAATCCCAGTCTCGATCCATGTCAACCCAACAGATACTTTCAGAGATACCCGTAGTATACCTTTATAGTCACCCAGTTACGTTGTGACGTTTGGCACACCCTAAGCACTCCTACGGTATCTGTCGTGGATTTGTCACGGCAGATGTCCTTAGTTTCAGGACTTAATCGCGAGGCCAACGCATCTATGTGGTAGCTTGAGAGGGGTTGAGTGGGACGAGAGACGCAGGGCGGATCAGCACGCAAGACAAGGATTTAGACAGCTTCGGGCCCCGGGAAACATCATCCGGTAATAGCCCTACATGCTGTTTGAGGCTAGGTCTCATTATCATCCCGAGGGAGTCGCCGTAAACCGGCTCCCCTCTAGTTGTGTCTTGTCGTAAGATTGTTTCTTGCTTATTGCTTATAGCTTGTCGCTTCTAACCCGTCCCTCTTTGGGGAGCCCCGCCCCTCCTTATATATGTTGAAGGGGCGGTTTACATGTGGAGTCCTATTAGGATTAGGACTAGTCTATCTCTAATACAAACCGGATACTAGTCCTGGCTTTAACTCCTTGTAAGGCAAATATTCCTTTCCTCTTAAACCGGCCCACAATAGTTGAACCGGCCTTCATGAACCGCCAGACGGGCCACCGAGTCTTGTCGCTCCTCTGACCCGTCCGTCGGGTTACCAGTGAGTTACAACGTCCCGACGGGTTGCTGGTAAACCGCCAGGTCTGGGCGGGTCACCAGACGAATATCGCCAAGTCCGGCCGGGTTAACTTCCGGCCGGTTTACACCGCGGGGTATATCCCCGACATTAGCCCCCAAGTTTAGCTTGGATTTATCCATGGTAAACTTATGCTGCAAATAAACATAAGAACAAATTTGACAGGTTGTACTCCGGGTTAAGAATTCTTGTAAACCGGCACCTGATCATCCTTAAGTCCTTGTCATTTCCTCCTTCTAGAAAATCCAGGTCAATAAGCTAGCGTCATACTCAATTTGCTGACATTGGTTTCTCACAGAAAAATATTGTGAAGAAATAATCCACTTGAGTCGGCTTCCAAAACGCCGGTTTTAAGAAATATTGGTCTTGAAATATTCATCTGATATTCAGCCGGTTTGAAGATGATCCCGGTCTTGAAAACTTGCCGGTTTAACATTACCAAATGGCCGGGTTATAAAAACTGATGACCCCGGATTATGATTGTTGCAGACACCGGTTCATGATTGTTGCCCACATCGGTTTATGATTATTGATGACACCGGGTTGCAGCCACAGGGTCATAATGATTGGTGACGCCGGGTCAATCTAACTTGCTCAACAGAGAATTTGAAAATCTTTCTTCGATAATAATATAATACCTGTAGCCCCCAAGTGCCGGGTTGTCATGCTTGCAGCAAGCTGGGACTTGTAATTGATTGATGCCCATAAAATTTCAACCAATGTAGCCCCCAAGGGCCGGGTCATTATGTAATTATCAGCAGGGACTTTGTAAGTATAATCTTGTAAACTTTGAACAGCAATGTGTAGCCCCCAAGGGCCGGCTCAGTAAGATAATATTGAGCTGGGACTTTGATATATACTTCTATGAAAATAACATCATATGATGTAACCCCTCATCATGGGGCTTGAATCCACGTCCACAAGGTTAAGAGCCTTGTGCTTTACCAACTGAGCAGTAGACCCTTCAATATAATAGATAAAAAGCTTTGTACCTTGAATAGTTGACAGGAGCAATTGGTAGCCCCCAAGGGCCAGCTCATTACAATGTGATGAGTTGGGTCTTCAATAAGATGAGCAAAAATGACCTTGCATTAGCCCCCAAGTGTCATGGTGCATGCTTGCAGCAACATGAGACTTGCATATTTGATGTAACCTCAATTTTGAATAATGTAGCCCCCAAGTGCCGGGTTGTAAGCCTGCAGCGACTCGGGACTATTCCTTCAATTGTATAAAATGATAACCATTGCGCTAAAGCGACTTTGAAAACCTTAATCATAATATTAATAACCGTAATAAAAATCCAGCCATGTTGGCCATTCAAGATAATATAATATCGTATGAAAACCTTTATTCATCCAATATCATAATGAAAATTCAGCCAAGTTTGGCTATTTGAATAATATAATCCAATAATTTATAAGCGCATGATTCCAATGGCGCAATCCAAATATATACTGGCGATTTATAGTCCAAAGCCAGACCGGTTTAATAAACACTGGATAATTTATCATCATACTGGCGACTTATTGTCTTAAAGCCAGGCCGGTTTAACAAACACCGGATAATTTATAATCATGCTTTATTCAACCTGTTTCTGCATACAACAAGTTTAAAGTGTCCCGGCGGTTTACCGCCGGACGGGTCATAATGCTCAACATATAACCTGGGTTTTATAACCAGGGCTGCACTTAAAAATATGAAATATATCATACCTGTGACATTGAATCACATCGTTGGTTTACCAACTTTTTGTAGTAAGAGTGATAACCCCAATCTTGAGTAATGATAACTCCTTCCATATTGCGCCGATTTATGATAAAACCGTACCGGGTTGTGATAAACACCGGATTAACCATATATATACTGGTGACTTGTAGTCAAACCAGACCGGGCTGATAATCTCCGGATTATAATTTGATCATGCACTCATAACTTGTAGTTGAAAGCTGAGCCGGGTTGATAAACACCGGTTTACTCCATAATAGGATGGTAACAGAAAATTAAACCGGGCAGATAATCTCCGGTCTAAAAATGGACCGTGTTCCGCCAATTTAGCATGGTCGGACGCAACCAAGCCCCCCGAAGGCGTAGCAATGGTGCCAGTCAGCCAGGACCCCAAAATGACGCGTGGCGTTATGCCGGCCAAGTGGCATTGCATTGGTTCGGATTCGACCAAGCCCCCAAGTGACTCAGTGGCCTAGGGCCGATCAAGTGGCATTGCATTGGTTCGGACACGACCAAGCCCCCAAATGACTTATTGGCTGTTTAAAAGCCGATCAGAAGGCATTACCATCATCAAGACACGACCGAGCTCCCATAAGGTGTAACTACGGTTCAAGTCGATTAGGTCCCCAACTGACTTAGTGGCAAATGTGCCAGCCAGAAGGCATTACCGTTGTCAAGACATGACCAAGCTCCCAGGAGGTGTAGCTACGGTTCAAGTCGACTAGGTCCCCAACTGACTTTGTTGCTCTTCTGTGAAGCGACCTCAAGGGGTAAACCGGAGGTTGCCCTAAAGCGAATCCACTCCGTGTAACCACGCATGATATAAAGAATAGATACCCCGCTTTACAAAGCGGGAGCCCCCATGTGATAAATAATATGTCAAGCCAATAAGGCCGGATACCCATGTTTGAACCGCGCATCATGGCAGCAGGTCCTCTTCGGTAATTATTAACTTTTTTGCAAGAGGTAAATTCTTCTTGAACCGGGATCTTGAACCGGATATTGAAAGCTTCAAAGCTGTGGGAGACATCTTCCCCTTGAACCGGATTTTAAACCGGAATCTTCATTTTCAGCCGGAAATTTTCTGACGGCCTTTAAACTCGAACTTGCGAGAAGTTAATTCCTTTTTGAACCGGACATTGTTAAACCGGATCTTAGCGCTTCAGAACTTTGTGGGAGAATAGATTTCTCTTGAACCGGTTTGTAAACCGGATATTTGAGAGCTTCAGTGATACTGACTTCCCTTCAGCCAGGTTTCAAACCGGAATCCTTTCTGATGATCCAAAACTTCTTCATTGAGTCGGGATTTTGTAACTGTCATATACTTTCTAAGCCGGAAATTTTCTGACGGCCTTTAAATTTTCATCAACATAACAGTAGCCTCCGGGATCGGGTTATCTTTCCCTCCATCGTCCTCGGGTTCTTAAACCGGCTGAAACTGGCAAGACTTGCTGCGTCATATCATCGTAGCCCCCAAGTCTCAAGGTGACTCGAGGAGTTGGCTTGAGATTCTCCATATTTGACCGTGATATAAACCGGTATAACTTGTATATCATTGGTGTTGATAACACGATGTGAATACACAGAAGGTTGAGGTGACTACGGCGGGTTGTAAATGATCCCGTATGAACCGTGTCAGCAACTCGGCTAATGGTTCCTTCCAACTGGTGATTTGAAGTTAACTAAACTGTAGCGGCGGTGACTTGTGCGCCTGCCCATTGATCCATCCAGTGCAGACGGCGGTTGATGATAATTTGCCTCCAATTTAAAAGAAAACCGGGCTACCCAAGCTGTGACTTGTTCATACTCAATAAATGGCTCGCGCAGACAGGTGCGGCCCGGTATGTTGATGTAGACCGGACTGCGGGGGATGGCAGCCTGTGCATGCGCTATTGGGTAATTCGCATGGTCCTGACGAGTTGACGCGATCTGGATCGCGATATAAACCGGCACGGGTTATCCAATCGCTCAGTGATATAATAATCCCCTTTTTGCAACAGACAATTTGTCCTGATATGTTAGCCGGAAAATATCCACCGCGGACAGACAGATGAACCGGTCGCGGCATTGTAAACCGGTGCGGAGCAAGTAGTCCTCCGCGCCGCAAACCAGCGCGGTCGCGGGAGACGGCCACGGTGTTGTAAACCGGTGCGATCGCGAGAGTCGGTTACGACGCTGTAAGCCGGCACAGACGGGCGAGTCAATCGCAAGTGCGGTAAACCGCACGGAAATAACCCGCCATGAAGTTGATGATAACTGTATGAAGCTGAAATTAACCACGGGTGAACCAGCCTCATTGTGGTAAACCGGTGCGGACGGGTGAGTCGGCCGTGATGTTTGTAAACCGGCGCGGACAATGAATCATCCGCATGCGTTGGACGGATGTAAACCGAACAGCGGGGGCGGCGATTTGCATGTGTATCTGTCGAGCAGCATGGCCCGAAAGAACGCCACTGCAAAACTATATTGGCACGCGCTCCATGTCCGCGGTATAACAATACCTTTGTCATAAGTAATTATCCTGCATAAAAATATTTACAGTGCAAAGTAATTGTTCTTTTGACAAAAACAATAAGTATTAATAAGAGAAATTTAGATGGATATCACCTGATGTTTCTGAACGACAGATGATCTGTACATGAATACTGATAATCCTCTATCTGATTTGATTTGATGTGACCTTTATCTGGCGAACATGCGGGAGGCGACCAGTGAAGGCGGAGGCTGCTCGAGGCCTCGGAGGCGGGTCGATGAAGCAGATTGGCCAAACGGCCCAACAACCCTCGCCCGGATCGTACTAATTAGATATCTTACGCCCGGGTTACTGGTACCCCCCTTTTTTTTCTCTTTTGTCTTGATATGTAGCTGTGAAAACGCATGCATGCTCAATTTCATGGCCTTGGAATCTGGGTTTTCCTTTTTATGAACCGGCAATGGCGGTTTAGAGGTAGACCACTCGCAACTTGAAGAGCTGATGGGTTGACAGGAAGCCAGGTGCTGCACAAGCAGCGATAGCAGCGTTGATTTGATCGATCCACATCAGGTTGCCGCTGTTTCCTTCTATGTGTAACTTTAGTGCAGAATCCGAGTCTAATCATCCGTCCGTGCCCACGTCCTGATTTGTTGTTTGACTGTCCGTGTCTTCCTCCAAACTGTGGAGGTTTGTTCCCAATTAACTGGTGTATCAAAATTTTTCCATTGCCTCCACGTAAGTACTAAACCGGCCACCAGTGCTTAGTACTAGTTCTGATTTGATGTTTTGGATGTAGTGCGTGGTAACAGCAGCACGGCAGCAGCCTCGGGTTTTGAAGCGAATCCACCTACATCGACTGCTGTAGATCCAAATTTCACGCGCACCAGCTCTCATAATAAAACGGCAATTAAATAACAGAGTCGGTCTCGGTCTCGCCGGATCGTAATACTGGCTGTTTTGACGGAAATCATCCCTCCTCAATCGGGCGGACAAACAGGCCGTGTGCGGCAACCCGCACGGAACCCTAGCTTCTTTTGATCTCAAGCCTTGTACTGCCAGCTCCAAAGGTAGTCATGTTCTCGACCACCAAGCAATAAACCTGCCAGATCTTGCTCGACTAACAAAATCGTGAGCCCGTTGATCCCTAGATGAAATCCCTTCAAGAACTCATCACCACCGTGCGCGGGCCCCACGGTGGGCGCCAACTGTCGTGGATTTGTCACGGCAGATGTCCTTAGTTTTAGGACTTAATCGCGAGGCCAACGCATCTATGTGGTAGCTTGAGAGGGGTTGAGTGGGACGAGAGACGCAGGGCGGATCAGCACGCAAGACAAGGATTTAGACAGCTTCGGGCCCCGGGAAACATCATCCGGTAATAGCCCTACATGCTGTTTGAGGCTAGGTCTCATTATCATCCCGAGGGAGTCGCCGTAAACCGGCTCCCCTCTAGTTGTGTCTTGTCGTAAGATTGTTTCTTGCTTATTGCTTATAGCTTGTCGCTTCTAACCCGTCCCTCTTTGGGGAGCCCCGCCCCTCCTTATATATGTTGAAGGGGCGGTTTACATGTGGAGTCCTATTAGGATTAGGACTAGTCTATCTCTAATACAAACCGGATACTAGTCCTGGCTTTAACTCCTTGTAAGGCAAATATTCCTTTCCTCTTAAACCGGCCCACAATAGTTGAACCGGCCTTCATGAACCGCCAGACGGGCCACCGAGTCTTGTCGCTCCTCTGACCCGTCCGTCGGGTTACCAGTGAGTTACAACGTCCCGACGGGTTGCTGGTAAACCGCCAGGTCTGGGCGGGTCACCAGACGAATATCGCCAAGTCCGGCCGGGTTAACTTCCGGCCGGTTTACACCGCGGGGTATATCCCCGACATTAGCCCCCAAGTTTAGCTTGGATTTATCCATGGTAAACTTATGCTGCAAATAAACATAAGAACAAATTTGACAGGTTGTACTCCGGGTTAAGAATTCTTGTAAACCGGCACCTGATCATCCTTAAGTCCTTGTCATTTCCTCCTTCTAGAAAATCCAGGTCAATAAGCTAGCGTCATACTCAATTTGCTGACATTGGTTTCTCACAGAAAAATATTGTGAAGAAATAATCCACTTGAGTCGGCTTCCAAAACGCCGGTTTTAAGAAATATTGGTCTTGAAATATTCATCTGATATTCAGCCGGTTTGAAGATGATCCCGGTCTTGAAAACTTGCCGGTTTAACATTACCAAATGGCCGGGTTATAAAAACTGATGACCCCGGATTATGATTGTTGCAGACACCGGTTCATGATTGTTGCCCACATCGGTTTATGATTATTGATGACACCGGGTTGCAGCCACAGGGTCATAATGATTGGTGACGCCGGGTCAATCTAACTTGCTCAACAGAGAATTTGAAAATCTTTCTTCGATAATAATATAATACCTGTAGCCCCCAAGTGCCGGGTTGTCATGCTTGCAGCAAGCTGGGACTTGTAATTGATTGATGCCCATAAAATTTCAACCAATGTAGCCCCCAAGGGCCGGGTCATTATGTAATTATCAGCAGGGACTTTGTAAGTATAATCTTGTAAACTTTGAACAGCAATGTGTAGCCCCCAAGGGCCGGCTCAGTAAGATAATATTGAGCTGGGACTTTGATATATACTTCTATGAAAATAACATCATATGATGTAACCCCTCATCATGGGGCTTGAATCCACGTCCACAAGGTTAAGAGCCTTGTGCTTTACCAACTGAGCAGTAGACCCTTCAATATAATAGATAAAAAGCTTTGTACCTTGAATAGTTGACAGGAGCAATTGGTAGCCCCCAAGGGCCAGCTCATTACAATGTGATGAGTTGGGTCTTCAATAAGATGAGCAAAAATGACCTTGCATTAGCCCCCAAGTGTCATGGTGCATGCTTGCAGCAACATGAGACTTGCATATTTGATGTAACCTCAATTTTGAATAATGTAGCCCCCAAGTGCCGGGTTGTAAGCCTGCAGCGACTCGGGACTATTCCTTCAATTGTATAAAATGATAACCATTGCGCTAAAGCGACTTTGAAAACCTTAATCATAATATTAATAACCGTAATAAAAATCCAGCCATGTTGGCCATTCAAGATAATATAATATCGTATGAAAACCTTTATTCATCCAATATCATAATGAAAATTCAGCCAAGTTTGGCTATTTGAATAATATAATCCAATAATTTATAAGCGCATGATTCCAATGGCGCAATCCAAATATATACTGGCGATTTATAGTCCAAAGCCAGACCGGTTTAATAAACACTGGATAATTTATCATCATACTGGCGACTTATTGTCTTAAAGCCAGGCCGGTTTAACAAACACCGGATAATTTATAATCATGCTTTATTCAACCTGTTTCTGCATACAACAAGTTTAAAGTGTCCCGGCGGTTTACCGCCGGACGGGTCATAATGCTCAACATATAACCTGGGTTTTATAACCAGGGCTGCACTTAAAAATATGAAATATATCATACCTGTGACATTGAATCACATCGTTGGTTTACCAACTTTTTGTAGTAAGAGTGATAACCCCAATCTTGAGTAATGATAACTCCTTCCATATTGCGCCGATTTATGATAAAACCGTACCGGGTTGTGATAAACACCGGATTAACCATATATATACTGGTGACTTGTAGTCAAACCAGACCGGGCTGATAATCTCCGGATTATAATTTGATCATGCACTCATAACTTGTAGTTGAAAGCTGAGCCGGGTTGATAAACACCGGTTTACTCCATAATAGGATGGTAACAGAAAATTAAACCGGGCAGATAATCTCCGGTCTAAAAATGGACCGTGTTCCGCCAATTTAGCATGGTCGGACGCAACCAAGCCCCCCGAAGGCGTAGCAATGGTGCCAGTCAGCCAGGACCCCAAAATGACGCGTGGCGTTATGCCGGCCAAGTGGCATTGCATTGGTTCGGATTCGACCAAGCCCCCAAGTGACTCAGTGGCCTAGGGCCGATCAAGTGGCATTGCATTGGTTCGGACACGACCAAGCCCCCAAATGACTTATTGGCTGTTTAAAAGCCGATCAGAAGGCATTACCATCATCAAGACACGACCGAGCTCCCATAAGGTGTAACTACGGTTCAAGTCGATTAGGTCCCCAACTGACTTAGTGGCAAATGTGCCAGCCAGAAGGCATTACCGTTGTCAAGACATGACCAAGCTCCCAGGAGGTGTAGCTACGGTTCAAGTCGACTAGGTCCCCAACTGACTTTGTTGCTCTTCTGTGAAGCGACCTCAAGGGGTAAACCGGAGGTTGCCCTAAAGCGAATCCACTCCGTGTAACCACGCATGATATAAAGAATAGATACCCCGCTTTACAAAGCGGGAGCCCCCATGTGATAAATAATATGTCAAGCCAATAAGGCCGGATACCCATGTTTGAACCGCGCATCATGGCAGCAGGTCCTCTTCGGTAATTATTAACTTTTTTGCAAGAGGTAAATTCTTCTTGAACCGGGATCTTGAACCGGATATTGAAAGCTTCAAAGCTGTGGGAGACATCTTCCCCTTGAACCGGATTTTAAACCGGAATCTTCATTTTCAGCCGGAAATTTTCTGACGGCCTTTAAACTCGAACTTGCGAGAAGTTAATTCCTTTTTGAACCGGACATTGTTAAACCGGATCTTAGCGCTTCAGAACTTTGTGGGAGAATAGATTTCTCTTGAACCGGTTTGTAAACCGGATATTTGAGAGCTTCAGTGATACTGACTTCCCTTCAGCCAGGTTTCAAACCGGAATCCTTTCTGATGATCCAAAACTTCTTCATTGAGTCGGGATTTTGTAACTGTCATATACTTTCTAAGCCGGAAATTTTCTGACGGCCTTTAAATTTTCATCAACATAACAGTAGCCTCCGGGATCGGGTTATCTTTCCCTCCATCGTCCTCGGGTTCTTAAACCGGCTGAAACTGGCAAGACTTGCTGCGTCATATCATCGTAGCCCCCAAGTCTCAAGGTGACTCGAGGAGTTGGCTTGAGATTCTCCATATTTGACCGTGATATAAACCGGTATAACTTGTATATCATTGGTGTTGATAACACGATGTGAATACACAGAAGGTTGAGGTGACTACGGCGGGTTGTAAATGATCCCGTATGAACCGTGTCAGCAACTCGGCTAATGGTTCCTTCCAACTGGTGATTTGAAGTTAACTAAACTGTAGCGGCGGTGACTTGTGCGCCTGCCCATTGATCCATCCAGTGCAGACGGCGGTTGATGATAATTTGCCTCCAATTTAAAAGAAAACCGGGCTACCCAAGCTGTGACTTGTTCATACTCAATAAATGGCTCGCGCAGACAGGTGCGGCCCGGTATGTTGATGTAGACCGGACTGCGGGGGATGGCAGCCTGTGCATGCGCTATTGGGTAATTCGCATGGTCCTGACGAGTTGACGCGATCTGGATCGCGATATAAACCGGCACGGGTTATCCAATCGCTCAGTGATATAATAATCCCCTTTTTGCAACAGACAATTTGTCCTGATATGTTAGCCGGAAAATATCCACCGCGGACAGACAGATGAACCGGTCGCGGCATTGTAAACCGGTGCGGAGCAAGTAGTCCTCCGCGCCGCAAACCAGCGCGGTCGCGGGAGACGGCCACGGTGTTGTAAACCGGTGCGATCGCGAGAGTCGGTTACGACGCTGTAAGCCGGCACAGACGGGCGAGTCAATCGCAAGTGCGGTAAACCGCACGGAAATAACCCGCCATGAAGTTGATGATAACTGTATGAAGCTGAAATTAACCACGGGTGAACCAGCCTCATTGTGGTAAACCGGTGCGGACGGGTGAGTCGGCCGTGATGTTTGTAAACCGGCGCGGACAATGAATCATCCGCATGCGTTGGACGGATGTAAACCGAACAGCGGGGGCGGCGATTTGCATGTGTATCTGTCGAGCAGCATGGCCCGAAAGAACGCCACTGCAAAACTATATTGGCACGCGCTCCATGTCCGCGGTATAACAATACCTTTGTCATAAGTAATTATCCTGCATAAAAATATTTACAGTGCAAAGTAATTGTTCTTTTGACAAAAACAATAAGTATTAATAAGAGAAATTTAGATGGATATCACCTGATGTTTCTGAACGACAGATGATCTGTACATGAATACTGATAATCCTCTATCTGATTTGATTTGATGTGACCTTTATCTGGCGAACATGCGGGAGGCGACCAGTGAAGGCGGAGGCTGCTCGAGGCCTCGGAGGCGGGTCGATGAAGCAGATTGGCCAAACGGCCCAACAACCCTCGCCCGGATCGTACTAATTAGATATCTTACGCCCGGGTTACTGGTACCCCCCTTTTTTTTCTCTTTTGTCTTGATATGTAGCTGTGAAAACGCATGCATGCTCAATTTCATGGCCTTGGAATCTGGGTTTTCCTTTTTATGAACCGGCAATGGCGGTTTAGAGGTAGACCACTCGCAACTTGAAGAGCTGATGGGTTGACAGGAAGCCAGGTGCTGCACAAGCAGCGATAGCAGCGTTGATTTGATCGATCCACATCAGGTTGCCGCTGTTTCCTTCTATGTGTAACTTTAGTGCAGAATCCGAGTCTAATCATCCGTCCGTGCCCACGTCCTGATTTGTTGTTTGACTGTCCGTGTCTTCCTCCAAACTGTGGAGGTTTGTTCCCAATTAACTGGTGTATCAAAATTTTTCCATTGCCTCCACGTAAGTACTAAACCGGCCACCAGTGCTTAGTACTAGTTCTGATTTGATGTTTTGGATGTAGTGCGTGGTAACAGCAGCACGGCAGCAGCCTCGGGTTTTGAAGCGAATCCACCTACATCGACTGCTGTAGATCCAAATTTCACGCGCACCAGCTCTCATAATAAAACGGCAATTAAATAACAGAGTCGGTCTCGGTCTCGCCGGATCGTAATACTGGCTGTTTTGACGGAAATCATCCCTCCTCAATCGGGCGGACAAACAGGCCGTGTGCGGCAACCCGCACGGAACCCTAGCTTCTTTTGATCTCAAGCCTTGTACTGCCAGCTCCAAAGGTAGTCATGTTCTCGACCACCAAGCAATAAACCTGCCAGATCTTGCTCGACTAACAAAATCGTGAGCCCGTTGATCCCTAGATGAAATCCCTTCAAGAACTCATCACCACCGTGCGCGGGCCCCACGGTGGGCGCCAACTGTCGTGGATTTGTCACGGCAGATGTCCTTAGTTTTAGGACTTAATCGCGAGGCCAATGCATCTATGTGGTAGCTTGAGAGGGGTTGAGTGGGACGAGAGACGCAGGGCGGATCAGCACGCAAGACAAGGATTTAGACAGCTTCGGGCCCCGGGAAACATCATCCGGTAATAGCCCTACATGCTGTTTGAGGCTAGGTCTCATTATCATCCCGAGGGAGTCGCCGTAAACCGGCTCCCCTCTAGTTGTGTCTTGTCGTAAGATTGTTTCTTGCTTATTGCTTATAGCTTGTCGCTTCTAACCCGTCCCTCTTTGGGGAGCCCCGCCCCTCCTTATATATGTTGAAGGGGCGGTTTACATGTGGAGTCCTATTAGGATTAGGACTAGTCTATCTCTAATACAAACCGGATACTAGTCCTGGCTTTAACTCCTTGTAAGGCAAATATTCCTTTCCTCTTAAACCGGCCCACAATAGTTGAACCGGCCTTCATGAACCGCCAGACGGGCCACCGGGTCTTGTCGCTCCTCTGACCCGTCCGTCGGGTTACCAGTGAGTTACAACGTCCCGACGGGTTGCTGGTAAACCGCCAGGTCTGGGCGGGTCACCAGACGAATATCGCCAAGTCCGGCCGGGTTAACTTCCGGCCGGTTTACACCGCGGGGTATATCCCCGACAGTATCCGGGAGTTACACGATCTCATGGTCTAAGAAAAGGATACTTGACATTGGAAAACTCCAGCAAACGAACTATGCGATCTTATGCTATGTTTAGGATTGGGTCTTGTCCATCACATCATTCTCCTAATGATGTGATCCCGTTATCGATGACATCCAATGTCCATAGTCAGGAAACCATGACTATCTGTCGATCAACGAGCTAGTCAACTAGAGGCTCACTAGGGACATGTTGTTGTCTGTTATTCACACATGTATTACGATTTCCGGTTAACACAATTATAGCACGAATAAAGACAATTATCATGAATAAGGAAATATAATAATAATGCTTTTATTATTGCCTCTAGGGCATATTTCCAACAGTCTCCCACTTGCACTAGAGTCAATAATCTAGTTACATTGTGATGAATCGAACACCCATAGAGTTCTGGTGCTGATCATGTTTTGCCTTAGGGAGAGGTTTAGTCAACGGATCTGCGAGATTCAGATCCGTGTGCACTTTACAAATTTCTATGTCTCCATCTTGAACATTTTCACGAATGGAGTTGAAGCGACGCTTGATGTGCCTGGTCTTCTTGTGAAACCTGGGCTCCTTTGCAAGTGCAATAGCTCCAGTGTTGTCACAAAAGAGCTTGATTGGCCCCGACGCATTGGGTATGACTCCGAGGTCGGTGATGAACTCCTTCACCCAAATTGCTTCATGTGCTGCCTCCGAGGCTGCCATGTACTCCGCTTCACATGTAGATCCCGCCACGACGCTTTGCTTGCAACTGCACCAGCTTACTGCCCCACCATTCAAAATATACACGTATCCGGTTTGTGACTTAGAGTCATCCAGATCTGTGTCGAAGCTAGCGTCGACGTAACCTTTTACGACGAGCTCTTCGTTACCTCCATAAACGAGAAACATTTCCTTAGTCCTTTTCAGGTACTTCAGGATATTCTTGACCGCTGTCCAGTGTTCCTTGCCGGGATTACTTTAGTACCTACCTACCAAACTTACGGCAAGGTTTACATCAGGTCTGGTACACAGCATGGCATACATAATAGAACCTATGGCTGAGGCATAGGGGATGACACTCATCTCTTCTATATCTTCTGCCGTGGTCGGACATTGAGCTGAGCTCAATTTCACACCTTGTAACACAGGTAAGAACCCCTTCTTAGATTGATCCATATTGAACTTCTTCAATATCTTATCAAGGTATGTGCTTTGTGAAAGACCTATGAGGCGTCTCGATCTATCTCTATAGATCTTGATGCCTAATATATAAGCAGCTTCTCCAAGGTCCTTCATTGAAAAACTCTTATTCAAGTAGGCCTTATTGTTGTCCAAGAGTTCTATATCATTTCCCATCAAAAGTATGTCATCTACATATAGTATGAGAAATGCTACAGAGCTCCCACTCAATTTCTTGTAAACACAGGCTTCTCCATAAGTCTGTGTAAACCCAAACGCTTTGATCATCTCATCAAAGCGAATGTTCCAACTCCGAGATGCTTGCACCAGCCCATAAATCGAGCGTTGGAGCTTGCACACCTTGTCAGCATTCTTAGGATCGACAAAACCTTCCGGCTGCATCATATACAATTCTTCCTTAAGGAAACCATTAAGGAATGCCGTTTTGACGTCCATTTGCCATATCTCATAATCATAGTATGCGGCAATTGCTAACATGATTCGGACGGACTTCAGCTTCGCTACCGGTGAGAAAGTCTCATCGTAGTCAACCCCTTGAACTTGTCGATAACCCTTAGCGACAAGCCGAGCTTTATAGATGGTCACATTACCATCCGCGTCTGTCTTCTTCTTAAAGATCCATTTATTTTCTATGGCTCGCCGTTCAACGGGCAAGTCAGTCAAAGTCCATACTTCGTTTTCATACATGGATCCCATCTCGGATTTCATGGCTTCCAGCCATTTGTCGGAATCCGGGCCCGCCATTGCTTCCTCATAGTTCGAAGGTTCACCGTTGTCCAACAACATGATTTCCAAGACAGGGTTGCTGTACCACTCTGGTGCGGAACGTGTCCTTGTGGACCTTCGAATTTCAGTAGGAGCTTGATCAGAAGTATCTTGATCATAATCATTAATTTCCTCTCTAGTCGGTGCAGGCACCTCAGGAACGATTTCTTGAGTTTCGCCATTTTCCGGTTCAAGAGGCAACACTTCATCAAGTTCTACTTTCCTCCCACTTACTTCCTTCGAGAGAAACTCTTTCTCTAGAAAGGATCCATTCTTGGCAACAAAGATCTTGCCTTCGGATCTGAGGTAGAAGGTATACCCAACAGTTTCTTTAGGGTATCCTATGAAGACGCATTTTTCCGACTTGGGTTCGAGCTTTTCAGGTTGAAGTTTCTTGACATAAGCATCGCATCCCCAAACTTTTAGAAACGACAGCTTAGGTTTCTTCCCAAACCATAATTCATACGGTGTCGTCTCAACGGATTTCGACGGAGCCCTATTTAAAGTGAATGCGGCAGTCTCTAAAGCATAGCCCCAAAAAGATAGCGGTAAGTCGGTAAGAGACATCATAGATCGCACCATATCTAATAGAGTGCGATTACGACGTTCGGACACACCATTACGCTGAGGTGTTCCAGGCGGCGTGAGTTGTGAAACTATTCCACATTTTCTTAAGTGTGTGCCAAATTCGTGACTCAAGTATTCTCCTCCACGATCTGATCGTAGAAACTTGATCTTTCTTTCACGTTGATTTTCAACCTCACTCTGAAATTCCTTGAACTTTTCAAAGGTCTCAGACTTGTGTTTCATTAAGTAGATATACCCATATCTACTCAAGTCATCAGTGAGGGTGAGACCATAACGATAGCCACCGCGAGCCTCAACACTCATTGGACCGCACACATCGGTATGTATGATTTCCAATAAGTTGGTTGCTCGCTCCATTGTTCCTGAGAACGGAGTCTTGGTCATTTTACCCATGAGGCATGGTTCGCATGTGTCAAATGATTCATAATCAAGAGACTCTAAAAGTCCATCTGCATGGAGCTTCTTCATGCGTTTGACACCTATGTGACCAAGGCGGCAGTGCCACAAATATGTGGGACTATTGTTATCAATTTTAACTCTTTTGGTACTCACACTATGAATATGTGTATCATCACGTACGAGATTCATCAAGAATAAACCATTAACCATCGGAGCATGACCATAAAACATATCTCTCATATAAATAGAACAACCATTATTCTCGGATTTAAATGAGTAGCCATCTCGAATTAAGCGAGATCCAGATACAATGTTCATGCTCAAACTTGGCACTAAATAACAATTATTGAGGTTTAAAACTAATCCCGTAGGTAAATGTAGAGGCAGCGTGCCGACGGCGATCACATCGACCTTGGAACCATTCCCGACGCGCATCGTCACCTCGTCCTTCGCCAGTCTCCGTTTATTCCGCAGCTCCTGCTTTGAGTTACAAATGTGAGCAACTGCACTGGTATCAAATACCCAAGAGCTACTACGAGTACTAGTAAGGTACACATCAATTACATGTATATCACATATACCTTTGGTTTTGCCGGCCTTCTTGTCCGCTAAGTATTTGGGGCAGTTCCGCTTCCAGTGACCACTTCCCTTGCAATAAAAGCACTCAGTTTCGGGCTTGGGTCCATTCTTTGGCTTCTTCCCGGCAACTTGCTTACCGGGCGCGGCAACTTCCTTGCCGTCCTTATTGAAGTTCTTTTTACCCTTGCCCTTCTTGAACTTAGTGGTTTTATTCACCATCAACACTTGATGCTCCTTCTTGATTTCTACCTCAGCTGATTTCAGCATAGCATATACCTCAGGAATGGTCTTTACCATCCCCTGCATATTGTAGTTCATCACAAAGCTCTTGTAGCTAGGTGGAAGCGACTGGAGGATTCTGTCAATGACCGCTTCATCCGGGAGATTAACTTCCAGTTGAGTCAAGCGGTTGTGCAACCCAGACATTTTGAGTATGTGCTCACTGACAGAGCCATTTTCCTCCATCTTACAGCTAAAGAATTTATCGGAGACTTCATATCTCTCGACCCGGGCATGAGCTTGGAAAACCATTTTCAGCTCTTCGAACATCTCATATGCTCCATGTCTCTCAAAACGTTTTTGGAGCCCCGGCTCTAAGCTGTAAAGCATGCCGCACTGAACGAGGGAGTAATCATCGCAGCGTGACTGTCAAGCGTTCATAACGTCTTGTTCTGCAGGGAGAATAGGTGCGTCACCCAGCGGTGCTCGTAGGACATAATCTTTCTTGGCAGCTATGAGGATGATCCTCAGGTTCCGGACCCAGTCCGTATAGTTGCTACCATTGTCTTTCAGCTTGGTTTTCTCTAGGAACGCGTTGAAGTTGAGGACTACGTTGGCCATTTGATCTACAAGACATATTGTAAAATTTTTAGACTAAGTTCATGATAATAAAGTTCATTTAATCAAATTATTTAATGAACTCCCACTTAGATAGACATCCCTCTTCTAGTCATCTAAGTATTACATGATCCGAGTCAACTAGGCCGTGTCCGATCATCACGTGAGACGGACTAGTCAACATCGGTGAACATCTTCATGTTGATCGTATCTTCTATACGACTCATGCTCGACCTTTCGGTCTTCTGTGTTCCGAGGCCATGTCTGTACATGCTAGGCTCGCCAAGTCAACCTAAGTGTTTTGCGTGTGTAAATCTGGCTTACACCCGTTGTATGCGAACGTAAGGACCTATCACACCCGATCATCACGTGGTGCTTCGGAACGACGAACCTTAGCAACGGTGCACAGTTAGGGAGAACACTTTCTTGAAATTATTATGAGGGATCATCTTATTTACTACCGTCGTCCTAAGTAAACAAGATGCAAAACATGATAAACATCACATGCAATCAAATAATAAACGTGACATGATATGGCCAATATCACATAGCTCCTTCGATCTCCATCTTGGGGCTCCATGATCATCTTGTCACCGGCTTGACACCATGATCTTCATCATCATGATCTTCATCATCGTGTCTCCATGAAGTTGCTCGCCAACTATTACTTCTACTACTATGGCTAACGCGTTTAGCAATAAAGTAAAGTAATTTACATGGCGATTCTCAATGACACGCAGGTCATACAAAAAATAAAGACAACTCCTATGGCTCCTGCCGGTTGTCATACTCATCGACATGCAAGTCGTGATTCCTATTACAATAGCATGAACATCTCATACATCACATATAGATCATTCATCATACATCACAACTTTGGCCATATCATATCACAAAGCACTTGCTGCAAAAACAAGTTAGACGTCCTCTAATTGTTGTTGCAAGTTTTACGTGGCTGAATTAGGGTTCTAGCAAGAACGTTTTCTTACCTACGTTCAAACCACAACGTGATTTGTCAACTTCTATTTACCCTTCATAAGGACCCTTTTCATCGAATCCGCTCCAACTAAAGTAGGAGAGACAGACACCCGCCAGCCACCTTATGCAACTAGTGCATGTTAGTCGGTGGAACCGGTCTCACGTAAGCGTACGTGTAAGGTTGGTCCGGGCCGCTTCATCCCACAATACCGCTGAAGCAAGATAAGACTAGTAACGGCAAGAAAAGTTGACAACATCTACGCCCACAACAAATTGTGTTCTACTCGCGCAAGAAGAACTACGCATAGACCTAGCTCATGATGCCACTGTTGGGGAACGTTGCAGAAAATTAAAATTTTTCCTACGGTTTCACCAAGATCCATCTATGAGTTCATCTAGCAACGAGTATTCAGATTAGATAGCATCTACATACCACTTTGTAGATCGCAACGGAAGCGTTCGAGTGAACGTGGATGAGGTAGTCGTACTCGCCGTGATCCAATTCACCGATGATCTAGTGCCGAACGGACGGCACCTCCGCGTTCAACACACGTACGGAAAGCGTGACGTCTCCTCCTTCTTGATCCAGCAAGGCAAAGGAGAGGTTGGGGAAGAAGGCTCCAGCAGCAGCACGACGGCGTGGTGATGGTGGAACTGCAGTACTCCGGCAGGGCTTCGCCGTGCACTTACGGAGGAGGAGGAGGTGTTGGAGAGGGAGAGGGAGGCGCCAGGGCATAGGGTGCGCTGCCCCCCTCCCCTACCCCCCTTTATATAGGCCTCTGGGGGGGCGCCGGCCCTGGGAGATCCAATCTCCCAAGGGGGGCGGCGGCCAGGGAGGTTTCCCTTCCCCCCAAGCCATCTAGGAGGTGCCTTCCACCACTAGGACTCCTCCTAGATGGAACCCTAGGCGCATGGGCCCTTTGGGGCTGGTTCCCCTTGGCCCAAGCAGGCCAAGGCGCACCCCCTAAGGCCCATGTGGCCCACCAGGGCAGGTGGCCCCACCTGGTGGACCCCCGGGACCCCTCCGGTGGTCCCGGTACAATACCGATAACACCGAAACTTGTCCCGATGGCCAAAATAGCACTTCCTATATATAATTATTTACCTCTGGACCATTCCGGAACTCCTCGTGACGTCCGGGATCTCATCGGGGACTCCGAACAACATTCGGGTTACTGCACATACATATCCCTACAACCCTAGCGTCACCGATCCTTAAGTGTGTAGACCCTACGGGTTCGGGAGACATACAGACATGACCGAGACGGCTCTCGGGCAATAACCAACAGCGGGATCTGGATACCCATGTTGGCTCCCACATGCTCCATGATGATCTCATCGGATGAACCACGATGTCAAGGATTCAATTAATCCCGTATACGATTCCCTTTGTCAATCGGTATTTTACTTGCCCGAGATTCGATCGTCGGTATACCAATACCTCGTTCAATCTCGTTACCGGCAAGTCACTTTTCTCGTACCGTAATGCATGATCCCGTGATCAAACACTTTGGTCACATTGAGCTCATTGTGATGATGCATTACCGAGAGGGCCCGGTGATACCTCTCCGTCAAGCGGAGTGACAAATCCCAGTCTCGATCCATGTCAACCCAACAGATACTTTCAGAGATACCCGTAGTATACCTTTATAGTCACCCAGTTACGTTGTGACGTTTGGCACACCCTAAGCACTCCTACGGTATCTGTCGTGGATTTGTCACGGCAGATGTCCTTAGTTTCAGGACTTAATCGCGAGGCCAACGCATCTATGTGGTAGCTTGAGAGGGGTTGAGTGGGACGAGAGACGCAGGGCGGATCAGCACGCAAGACAAGGATTTAGACAGCTTCGGGCCCCGGGAAACATCATCCGGTAATAGCCCTACATGCTGTTTGAGGCTAGGTCTCATTATCATCCCGAGGGAGTCGCCGTAAACCGGCTCCCCTCTAGTTGTGTCTTGTCGTAAGATTGTTTCTTGCTTATTGCTTATAGCTTGTCGCTTCTAACCCGTCCCTCTTTGGGGAGCCCCGCCCCTCCTTATATATGTTGAAGGGGCGGTTTACATGTGGAGTCCTATTAGGATTAGGACTAGTCTATCTCTAATACAAACCGGATACTAGTCCTGGCTTTAACTCCTTGTAAGGCAAATATTCCTTTCCTCTTAAACCGGCCCACAATAGTTGAACCGGCCTTCATGAACCGCCAGACGGGCCACCGAGTCTTGTCGCTCCTCTGACCCGTCCGTCGGGTTACCAGTGAGTTACAACGTCCCGACGGGTTGCTGGTAAACCGCCAGGTCTGGGCGGGTCACCAGACGAATATCGCCAAGTCCGGCCGGGTTAACTTCCGGCCGGTTTACACCGCGGGGTATATCCCCGACATTAGCCCCCAAGTTTAGCTTGGATTTATCCATGGTAAACTTATGCTGCAAATAAACATAAGAACAAATTTGACAGGTTGTACTCCGGGTTAAGAATTCTTGTAAACCGGCACCTGATCATCCTTAAGTCCTTGTCATTTCCTCCTTCTAGAAAATCCAGGTCAATAAGCTAGCGTCATACTCAATTTGCTGACATTGGTTTCTCACAGAAAAATATTGTGAAGAAATAATCCACTTGAGTCGGCTTCCAAAACGCCGGTTTTAAGAAATATTGGTCTTGAAATATTCATCTGATATTCAGCCGGTTTGAAGATGATCCCGGTCTTGAAAACTTGCCGGTTTAACATTACCAAATGGCCGGGTTATAAAAACTGATGACCCCGGATTATGATTGTTGCAGACACCGGTTCATGATTGTTGCCCACATCGGTTTATGATTATTGATGACACCGGGTTGCAGCCACAGGGTCATAATGATTGGTGACGCCGGGTCAATCTAACTTGCTCAACAGAGAATTTGAAAATCTTTCTTCGATAATAATATAATACCTGTAGCCCCCAAGTGCCGGGTTGTCATGCTTGCAGCAAGCTGGGACTTGTAATTGATTGATGCCCATAAAATTTCAACCAATGTAGCCCCCAAGGGCCGGGTCATTATGTAATTATCAGCAGGGACTTTGTAAGTATAATCTTGTAAACTTTGAACAGCAATGTGTAGCCCCCAAGGGCCGGCTCAGTAAGATAATATTGAGCTGGGACTTTGATATATACTTCTATGAAAATAACATCATATGATGTAACCCCTCATCATGGGGCTTGAATCCACGTCCACAAGGTTAAGAGCCTTGTGCTTTACCAACTGAGCAGTAGACCCTTCAATATAATAGATAAAAAGCTTTGTACCTTGAATAGTTGACAGGAGCAATTGGTAGCCCCCAAGGGCCAGCTCATTACAATGTGATGAGTTGGGTCTTCAATAAGATGAGCAAAAATGACCTTGCATTAGCCCCCAAGTGTCATGGTGCATGCTTGCAGCAACATGAGACTTGCATATTTGATGTAACCTCAATTTTGAATAATGTAGCCCCCAAGTGCCGGGTTGTAAGCCTGCAGCGACTCGGGACTATTCCTTCAATTGTATAAAATGATAACCATTGCGCTAAAGCGACTTTGAAAACCTTAATCATAATATTAATAACCGTAATAAAAATCCAGCCATGTTGGCCATTCAAGATAATATAATATCGTATGAAAACCTTTATTCATCCAATATCATAATGAAAATTCAGCCAAGTTTGGCTATTTGAATAATATAATCCAATAATTTATAAGCGCATGATTCCAATGGCGCAATCCAAATATATACTGGCGATTTATAGCACGAATAAAGACAATTATCATGAATAAGGAAATATAATAATAATGCTTTTATTATTGCCTCTAGGGCATATTTCCAACACTTTTCAACTCAAAGATCAAGCTGCTGAGTGGTTCCAGCAATACAAAGATTCCAGAGGAGGTCGTGTCATTACTTGGGATGATTTCCGCCGTGACTTCAAAGCTCACCACATTCCAGAAAGTGTTGTTGAGAGTAAGCGTGAGGAATTCTGCAATCTCAAGCAAGGCACCATGTCTGTCTATCAATACAACACTCAGTTCTAGAAACTCTCTCGTTTTGCAAGGCAAGACATCCCTGATGAGAAGAGTATGATCTACCAATTCAGGCGTGGTCTCAGAGAAGATCTGCAACTTGCTCTCGTGCTTTTCGAGCCATTAAAGTATGATGAATTCTACAACATGGCGCTGAAACAAGAAGCTGCTCAGCTCAAGTGTGAGGCTTCTAAGAAGAGAGTCAGAGACGCAGTTCAGTCTTCTTCTTCTTCACTTGTGGCAGCTAAGCAACAGAAGTTCTGGTTGCCTCCTCCTCCTCCGTTCCGTCAGCCTTATCAGCAGAAGAATTCAAGTGGTCGTGGATCTTCCCACCCACCCAACCCTGGCTATCAGAACAAGTCTCAGAACCAAGCTCCAAGGCCAAGTGCTCCTTACCATCGTCCGCTCTCAGAGGTGACTTGTAACAAATGTCAGCAGAAGGGTCACTATGCGAACAAGTGCTTCAACCAAAGGCGCCTTCCGCCTCCTCCTCCTGTGAAATCTTCCAGCAATGCAGTGGTCAAGCATAATCCTAAGCACGCCAAGGTGAACATGATGAACGCAGCTCAAGCAGAGGATTCTTCTGAAGTGATCATGGGTAATCTTCCTGTTAATGATATTCCTGCAAAAGTCTTATTTGATACTGGTGCATCGCATTGTTTCATGTCAAGACCATTTTTCGCCAAGCATGAGTTCACTTCTTCAAATTTGGATAGACCCATGCCTGTCATTTCTCCTGGTAAACGTTTGAGCTCTAGTTTGGTGGTTCCCAATGTTTCCATCAAGATGGGTGACTACAAATTCTTGTCTAAAACAATTGTTCTTGGTGATTCTGATATTGATCTTATTCTCAGGATGGACTGGCTTTCTAAGCACAAGGCTCAGCTCGAGTGTGCTGCCAGGGAAATCAAATTGACTCACTCTTCTAAAGATGTGATCATCTATGCTTCTCGTGATGATACCATTCGGTTGTTTTCTCTCAATGAGAATGATGAATTGGAGGCTATCTCTCAGATTCCAGTCGTTTGTGAGTACCAAGATGTTTTTCCAGAAGAGCTTCCGGGTATGCCTCCCCGTCGGCCAGTTGAATTCGTTATTGATCTTGAGCCTGGCACGGAACCCGTTTGCAAGCATCCTTACAAGCTTGGACCAGATGAGCTCAAGGAATTGAAGATTCAACTCGATAAACAAGAGCGTCTGGGTCTGATCAGACCGAGTTCTTCTCCGTGGGGTTGTGGTGTTCTTTTTGTCAAGAAGAAGGATGGCACGGACCGACTTTGCGTCGATTACCGTCCATTGAACAAGAAGACTATCAAGAACAAGTACCCACTTCCCAACATCAATGAGATATTTGACCAACTCAAAGGTGCTAAGGTGTTCTCCAAGCTTGACCTTCGTATGGGTTATCACCATATTCGCATTCGTGAAGAAGATATTCCCAAGACAGCATTCAGAACAAGCTTTGGTTCTTATGAATATACTGTCATGTCATTCGGCCTCGTCAATGCTCCTCCGTATTTCACTCGCTTGATGAATTTCATCTTCAACCCCTACATCAACGAATTTGTCTTGGTCTATCTCGATGATATTTTGGTCTTCTCCAAGAATAAGAAGGATCATGCCGAACATTTGCGATTGGTACTCGACAAGCTCAGAGAGTATCAATTATATGCGAAGTTCTCCAAATGTGAATTCTGGCTTGATGAAGTTCTTTATCTTGGTCATATCATCTCTGCCAAGGGCATTGCTATTAATCCAGAGAGGGTGTCTGCAGTTTTGAATTGGCAACCTCCTCAGAATGTCAAGCAGCTTCGCAGTTTTCTTGGACTTGCAAGCTATTGCAGAAGATTCGTTGAGAATTTCTCCAAGATTACAAAGCCTCTTTCCAACCTCCTCCAGAAGCATGTGAAATATGTCTGGTCTCCTGAGTGTGACGTTGCTTTCAACACTCTCAAAGAGAAACTCGTCACTGCTCCAGTCCTGACTCCTCCTGACGAATCCAAGCCTTATGAAGTATTCTGTGATGCTTCTCTCCAGGGCCTCGGTGCTGTCTTAATGCAAGAGAAGAAGGTTGTTGCCTATACCTCTCGCCAGTTGAAGCCCAATGAAAGGAACTACCCCACTCACGATCTTGAGTTGGCGGTAGTGGTCCACGCTCTAATAACATGGAGACATCTCCTGTTGGGATGAAAAGTGGACATTTTCACAGATCACAAGAGTCTCAAGTATATCTTCACTCAGCCTCACCTCAACCTCAGGCAAACTCGATGGGTCGAAATGATTCAAGAGTATAATTCGAGTATTGAATATACTCCAGGCAAGGCTAATGTGATTGCAGACGCTTTGAGCAGAAAGGCTTACTGCAACAGCTTAATCCTCAAGCCCTTTCAACCGGATCTTTGTGAAGCTTTCCGCAAGTTGAATCTCCAAGTTGTTCCTCAAGGTTTGCTTGCCAACCTCATCGTCTCTCCTACCTTGGAAGATCAAATTCGTGAGGCACAACTGTTGGATACCATGGTGAAGAAGGTGAAACGTGGTATTGATAAGGGTATTTCCAAATACAAGTGCTATCGAGTTGATGACAGAGATACTCTTTTCTTCGAGGACCGGATCGTGGTTCCAAAGGGAGATCTTTGTAAAGTCATTATGAACGAAGCGCACAACTCTCTTCTGTCAATTCATCCTAGAAGTACAAAGATGTACCATGACCTCAAGCAGTCGTATTGGTGGACTCGAATGAAGCGTGAGATTGCTCAATTCGTGAACGAGTGTGATGTCTGCAGAAGGGTGAAAGCAGAACACCAATGACCAGCTGGTCTTCTCCAACCTCTTGCTATTCCTGAATGGAAGTTTGATCATATTGAAATGGACTTCGTGACGGGTTTTCCCAAGTCCAAGCGTGGAAATGATGCTATCTTCGTTGTCATCGACAAGCTCACCAAAGTGGCTCATTTTCTTCCTATCAAAGAGTCTGTCACAGCAGCGCAGCTGACAGAGCTCTACACATCCAGAATTGTCTCTTTGCACGGCATTCCGCAATTGATTTCTTCAGACCGTGGCAGCATTTTTACCTCTAAGTTTTGGGATTCTTTCCAGTCGGCCATGGGCACCAACATTCGCTTCAGCACAGCTTTCCACCCTCAGACTAGTGGACAAGTCGAGCGTGTCAACCAAATTCTTGAAGATATGCTCAGAGCCTGTGTTATCTCTTTCGGCATGAAGTGGGAGGATTGCCTTCCTTATGCTGAATTCTCTTACAACAACAGTTTTCAAGTCAGTTCGGGCAAAGCCCCATTCGAGATTCTCTATGGCAGAAAGTGCCGTACTCCTCTCAACTGGTCTGAAACCGGTGAACGCCAATTGCTCGGCAATGATTTGATCTCAGAGGCTGAGGCTATGTGCATGGTCATTCGTGAGAACCTCAAAGCCGCACAATCGCGCCAGAAGAGCTATTACGATAGCAAACACCGAGATGTGGCATTCGAGATCGGAGACCATGTCTACCTCCGCGTCTCTCCAATGAAAGGGACTCGTCGCTTCGGTATCAAGGGAAAACTTTCCCCTAGATACGTCGGTCCTTTCAAGATCATCGGCAAACGAGGCGATCTCGCCTATCAACTTGAGCTTCCCTCCAACTTTGCAAATGTGCACGATGTCTTCCACGTGTCACAGCTTCGCAAGTGCTTCAAGACGCCTGAGCACACCATCAACTTCGAAGAGATTGATCTTCAAGAAGATTTGTCCTATCATGAGCATCCAGTTGCCATTCTTGAGACAACTGAGCGCAAGACTCGCAACAAGTCAATCAAATTCCTCAAAGTGAAATGGTCACATCATTCAGACCGAGAAGCCACCTGGGAGCGTGAGGACCACCTACGTTCCGAGTATCCGGAGTTCTTTCAGTCCTAGATCTCGGGACGAGATCCTCTCGTAGTGGTGGTGTGTTGTAACGTCCCAGATGTAACTTGCCATAATTGTAATCCAACTATTGCCATTTCCGGCTATGTGTTATGATATTCCCTCCATGGTTGGGTTCTCTTCGTTTTACATTTTGGTCATGTCTTGCATTTCATATCATGTCATCATGTGCATCGCATTCGCATACGTGTTCGTCTCATGAATTCGAGCATCTTTCCCGTTGTCCGTTTTGCAATCTGGCGCTCCTATCTCTCCCGGCGTCCCCTTTTACATTTCTTCGTGAGCGGGTGTTAAACATTCTCGGAATGGACCGAGGTTTGATATGTGGCCTCGGTATAGCACCGGTAGATCGCCTGTCAAGTTTCGGCTCAATCGGAGTTCGTTTGGTACTCCAACGGTTAACCGGGCAACCGTGAAGGCCTCGTGTGTGTTGCAGCCCAACACCCCTTCAAAACAGCCCAATAACCCATCTAAGGCACTCCCATGTTCTCCGCCGTTCGATCACGATCGCGTGGCCGAAAACCGCTCTCCATTTGGAGCCTCCTAGCTCCTCCTACCTATACATACGTGCACCCCTCCCTCAAATCCGGGTACAAACCCTAGCCATTTTTCCTCCCGCCGCCGCCAGACAAAAATCCGCCGGCCGGACAAAGCCCGCCGCCCGCGCCGCACCAGTCAGGGCGTGACACGTGTCGCCTCGCCGCCCGTACAGCGCCCGAGCGCCGCCGGCCCGCTGGGCCCAGGCGGGGCCCTCCCCGGCCCAGGCCGCCGCCTCCCCGCGCCAGGGCGCCGCTCCCGCGCCCGTCCCCGCCGCCCGCGCCCGGCGTTGCCTCGCCGCCTCCGCCGCCGTTCCCGCGCCGCCGCCCGCACTCCGTCGCCGGCGCTGCCTCCCCGCCGCCCGCGCCTCTCCAGCGCCTCCCCGGCCTCCGCCGGTGCCGGATCCGGCGAGGGCCCGACCGGATCCGCCCTCCCCGACCCGCCGGTGTTCCCCTCCGGCCGCCCCGCACCCCATCTCCGGCGATCTCCGGCGACCGCGCCACGGTTGACTTATTTCCCTCTCCCGAAATTTTGCCAAGTCCTCAATATGTTGCATCATCATCACATGTTCCCAGTGCCGTAACCTTGCATCCGTAGCTCCGTTTCGCGCGTATAAGATGTCAACTTGTTCGTCTCGAAGAGTACATCATTTTGTTCCATTGCATCAATTTCATTTAAGGTCATCTTGATGCCCGAAATGCTGTTAGAGTAGGGCTAGTTGATGTTAATTGCTGGATCTTATCTGAACATGCACTTTTGTCATTTTTGCCATGATTGATGTGTACCTCCTATGAAGTTGTGTCCTACATGAGTTTTGTAATATGCCATGTTACCTTTCCAGAGAATTTTGCCATGTATTTTTGTGATCTATGTGATGACTAGCACAAGCATGCAAACTATGTCACTTGATGTTGCTGATTTCAGAGACAGTAATTTCACTGTCCCTGACTGCTGTTATTTTTATGCCATGTATTCATGTTGTTTCTGAGAGATCTATGCATAATTTGAGCATGATCAGTAAGGGAGTTTTGGACTTGAGTATTTGCTATATCCATCCATGCCTTTGTTTGAAATTATGGAGTGCCATAGCTTGAGTCAATCGAGCTCTACTTTTGCTTCAAAATGTTGCTGGCAGATTGTTTACATGTTTTTCGATTTTTGCCAAGCTTGGTGTAGTTGATCCTTGCATGCTATGATGTTATTCTTGCCATGTCTAGTTACTATGCCATGTCTTCTTGATGTATGTATGCTTAGTTTATCATGCAATGCTCTGTAGTGAGTGCGTCGAGCTCACGAACATGCCTAGTCGTTATTAATTTCTGCCATGTCCAGTTTTCTACTAAGTCTGAAACCTGTAACGAAACTTGCTTATTTGACATGGGTGTAATCATATTTTCTGGTCCTTTTTGGCTTATGGTCAGTAAGGGACTTTTGTCAAGTGCTTTGTGTAGATTCATGCCATGCCTTACTCTGCTATGTTCTGATCCTGTAGCATGTTGTTTCATTGCTCTGAACCTGCCATCCTGATGTTAGTTTTCTGCTATGTTGCTATTTCACTAAGTCTGAGAACCTGTTATCTTTTGCACTTTTGCCGTGCTTGTTCGAACCTGTTATGTTGTGATTTAGCCGTAGCTCAGTGTTCATATTTTGTCAAGTATCTTGAGTAGATTACTGTCATATGCTTTGTTGATATGTTTGGGTGCAGTAGATTAATTTCTTGTTGCTTTCTAAGTAGCATCATACTGTTAATGGCAGATTCGTGTCATTCTTGTATTGCTTGCCATTTGCAAACCGTGCATCCGATTCCGGTGAACTTTATATCGATTTCAACCGAAATCACCTCAACTATCCAGTGGCATGCTTGGATTGCCAAGATTATGCCCTGTTCATCCTTGTCCTTCCGGAGCATGCATACGCATTGCATATCACCTCTCGCATATCATGCCAGGTTTTGCATCATGTTGCTTGCGCATTGCATCGTGGTTGATATTGGTTCCTTTGCTTGTTCTCTTGTCTTGGGTAGAGCCGGGAGACGAGTACGTGAACGAGGAACCTGTTGAGAACGCTTTCGAGGACCAAGCTTTCGACAACTCTGAGAACCTCGCAGGCAAGATGACCATACCCTCGAAATCACTTCTATCTTTGCTTGCTAGATTGCTCGCTCTTTTGCTATGCCTATGCTGCGATACCTACTACTTGCTATATCATGCCTCCTATATTGCCATGTCAGCCCCTAACCATCCTTGTCCTAGCAAACCGTTGATTGGCTATGTTACCGCTTTTGCTCAGCCCCTCTTATAGTGTTGCTAGTTGCAGGTGAAGATGAAGTTTGTTCCTTGTTGGAACATGGACTTGTTGTTCCTTGTTGGAACATGTTTACTTGTTGGGATATCACAATACCTCTTATTTAATTAATGCATCTATATACTCGGTAAAGGGTGGAAGGCTCGGCCTTATGCCTGGTGTTTTGTTCCACTCTTGCCACCCTAGTTTCCGTCATACCGGTGTTATGTTCCCGGAGTTTGCGTTCCTTACACGGTTGGGTGATTTATGGGACCCCCCTGACAGTTCGCTTTGAATAAGACTTTTCCAGCAAGGCCCAACATTGGTTTTACCATTTGCCACCACCTACCCCTTTTTCCCCCGGGTTTTCGCGAGCCCGAGGGTCATCTTTATTTTAGCCCCCCCGGACCAGTGCTTCTCTAAGTGCTGGCCCAAACCGAGCAACCTGCGGGGCCACCTCGTGGCAACTCGAGGCCTGGTTTTACTCGTAGCTTGACTTATCTGGATGTGCCCTGAGACCGAGATATGTGCATCTCCTATCAGGATTTGTCGGCACAATCGGGCGGCTTTGCTGGACTTGTTTTATTACTGCCGAGATGTCTTGTAGTCCGGGATTCCGAGATTGATCGGGTCTTCCCGATAGAAGGAATATCCTTCGTTGACCGTGAGAGCTTATCATGGGCTAAGTTGGGACACCCCTGCAGGGTATTATCTTTCGAAAGCCGTGCCCGCGGTTATGAGGCAGATGGGAATTTGTTGATGTCCGGTTGTAGAAAACCCGAAGTTGACCTTAACTAAAACACATCAACCGCGTGTGTAACCGTGATGGTCTCTTCTCGGCGGGGTCCGGGAAGTGAACACGGTTGTTGGAGTTATGTCTGACGTAGGTCGTTTCAGGATCACTTCTTGATCACTACTAGTTTTACGAACGTGCCTTGCCTTCTCTTCTCGCTCTCTTTTGCGCTGTAGCCACCATATGCTAGTCGCTTGCTGCAGCTCCACCTCACAAACCCCTTTCCCACCTTTAAGCTTAAATAGTCTTGATCTCGCGGGTGTGAGATTGCTGAGTCCCCGTGACTCACCGATATTATCACAACAGTTGCAGGTACCAACGATGTCAGTGCAGATGACGCGACCGAGCTCACTTGGGAGTTCGACGAGGAACGTGGCCGTTACTATGTTTCTTTTCCAGATGATCAGTAGTGGAGCCTAGTTGGGTGATCCGGGGATCTATGTAGCATTTGGGGTAGTCTTCTTTCATTTTGGTACCGTAGTCGGACCTTGAGTGTAATTTGAATGATGTATGTTTATTTATGTATTGTGTGAAGTGGCGACTGTAAGCCAACTATGTATCTCTTTCCCTTAATGTATTACATGGATTGTGTGAAGATTACCTCACTTGCGACATTGCTTTCAATGCGGTTATGCCTCTAAGTCGTGCCTCGACACGTGGGAGATATAGCCGCATCGAGGGCGTTACAAGTTGGACGAGCCCGAGCTCGCCATGTGCACCGCTCCTTTCTCTCCCGCTTCCCGCTTCCCCCTCCAAACTTGCCGTGCCTTCCCTCCCTCTGTTTTTCACGCGAGCTGGCTGAGGACGAAGGGGTACTCAGGGTTATCCGCAAGAGGGGTAAAAATGTCCAAAAACTAGCGCCGGTAGCGGTCAAACGGCGCTGACTAGACGGAACCGTGCCGGAAGGGCAAAAGGATAAGAAAACCAAAGTGAGTTGGACAAGAACGAGTGTTTTCCGAAACTAGGGGCAAACCTGCCGAGGGGGACACAACTAAGGGTATAAAATCAATTTCCCCTTGTTTCATTAGTAGGTTCATTGAGGAGCTGGACTTGATCACAGAAAATACTCATTCCTCCCCTCAAGGACAGACTACTATTTCGAATGCTAGCAATCAGCGTCCTAGAGCTCCGCCGGCGGGTCATGCAAAAAAAATGTTGTTGCCGGATGCCGCAAGGGAGTAGGGGGGACGGCCGCAACTGTTTGCAGAGATGAAAATGATACATTCTTAGGTAGCTCAGCTCTTGTCATTGGAGGTGTTGATGAGCCATCAATCTTGGAGGGGATAGCTTGCAGGGAGGCTCTAGCTCTTGCACAAGATCTCAACTTACATCATTTCTTGGTAGCTTCGGATGCAAAGGAGGTTGTCAGAGCCATCCTCAAAGACGGACGTCGTAGCAACAGAGCAATTATCAGCGAAATCAAACTTCAAGCTTCTTCTTTTAGTTATAAATTTACTTTTGAAGGTCGTGCAATTAATTACAAGGCTCATAGTTATGTTTTCACTTTCTTTAGGTCTGGGACGTCATATTTGGTTTGGCCAACTCCATGACCAAATTTGTATCCCACATTCTATGGATTTTGCTGAATAATAAACTTGGTTTACCCTAAAAAAATATATGACATACCGAAGTATGCAAAGTTTTCAAAGGTGACGACATTTGATCCAAGTGGGATATACGCACACGGAAGCGTCCGTTATTTTTCTGTCCTGGGCAAAAAGGCAAAACCCGAAGCCGACGCACGAAGCCGTTGCCTTCCCGCCATTCCCTCCCGGCCTCCCTTTTAGCGGCGACTCCCAAATTCCTCGGCGCACGCGCCCAATGCCTACCTGGGAACCACCCCCAAGTTCCCGGCACGTTCCGCTCGCCGGCGAGCACCCCCCGCGCCGGCAATGGCCATGTGCTGCCGGTGGTTCCGGAAGTCCCATCCCGCGGCCTCTGGCTCGTCCGGCCCCGACGGCGGGAGCTCCGGCGGGCCCTCCTCCGCGTCTCCGTCCACCGCACCGCAGCACGTCAAGCCCCCCGCCCCGATCGGCCCCGTCCTCGGCCGGCCCATGGAGGACGTCAAGAACATCTACAACGTCGGCAAGGAGCTCGGGCGCGGGCAGTTCGGCGTCACGTCGCTGTGCACGCAGAAGGCGACGGGCCAGAAGCTGGCGTGCAAGACCATCAGCAAGCGGAAGCTGTCCACCAAGGAGGACGTGGAGGACGTCCGGCGGGAGGTGCAGATCATGTACCACCTGGCGGGCCAGCCCGGGGTGGTGGAGCTCAAGGGCGCCTACGAGGACAAGCACGCGGTGCACCTGGTCATGGAGCTCTGCGCCGGCGGCGAGCTCTTCGACCGGATCATCGCCAAGGGCCACTACACGGAGCGCGCCGCCGCGGCGCTCGTCCGCACCATCATGGGGATCATCCACACCTGCCACACCATGGGCGTCATCCACCGCGACCTCAAGCCCGAGAACTTCCTCCTCCTCAGCAAAGAAGAAAACGCGCCGCTCAAGGCCACCGACTTCGGCCTCTCCGTCTTCTTCAAGGAGGGGGAGGTGTTCAGGGACATCGTGGGCAGCGCCTACTACATCGCGCCAGAGGTGCTGAAGCGGAACTACGGGCCCCAGGCCGACATCTGGAGCGTGGGCGTCATGCTCTACATCCTGCTCTGCGGCGTGCCGCCGTTCTGGGCGCAGTCGGAGCACGGCATCTTCAACTCCATCCTGAGAGGGCAGGTGGACTTCAACAACGACCCGTGGCCGCGCATCTCCGGCGGCGCCAAGGACCTCGTCAGGAAGATGCTCACCTCCGACCCCAGGAGGAGGATTTCCGCACACGACGTCCTCAGTAAGCGTGCCATCATCTCTGAACTTCAGCTTGCTCTGCATCTGCAACTCTGCAAGTTGCACCCATACACATTTGCAATATTTCTTCTCCTTTGCTGTTCAGATCATCCATGGATTAAAGAAGACGGCGAGGCGCCCGACACGCTGATCGACAACGCCGTCCTTGGCAGGCTCAAGCAGTTCACAGCTATGAACCAGTTCAAGAAGGCGGCGCTAAGGGTGCTTACTTTGTGATCCTTTTTCAGTCAACCAGTTCAACAAGTACAGTATGAATTAAGAAACCTGAAGGAATGGTGGTTGGCAGGTGATCGCCGGGTGCTTGTCGGAGGAGGAGATCAGGGGGCTGAAGGAGATGTTCAAGAGCATGGACTCGGACAACAGCGGCACCATCACCGTGGACGAGCTGCGGAAGGGGCTGGCCAAGAAGGGGACCAAGCTCAGCGAAGCGGAGGTCCAGCAGCTGATGGAGGCCGTAAGAAGAGCTAGCGAGATCAATCGATTCATAGATTTGGCACTTTGGATTGCCGCTTGATAATACTCGGGCAATGGGTGGTCGCAGGCGGACGCGGACGGGAACGGCATGATCGACTACGACGAGTTCATCACGGCGACGATGCACATGAACAGGATGGACCGGGAGGAGCACCTCTACACCGCCTTCCAGTACTTCGACAAGGACAACAGCGGGTACATCACGATTGAGGAGCTGGAGCAGGCCCTCAAGGAGAAAGGCCTGATGGACGGCCGGGACATCAAGGACATCATATCGGAGGTCGACGCCGACCACGTAAGTAAATCTGCAACGCTTCTCACCAGCTGCTGCTGCTCTGTACATTCATCCTGTGACAATGTTGGCTCCCGGCGGCGAAGATGCCTGGCTGATCGGCGGAGATGGTGCAGGACGGGCGGATCAACTACACGGAGTTCGCGGCGATGATGAGGAAGGGGGCCCCGGAGGCGGCCAACCCCAAGAAGCGCCGCGACGTCATGCTCTAGCGAGCCGAGCCACCTCGATCAGGCAGGGAGGACCAAGAAGGATTTCAGGATGGCTATGCCGGCCGTTTGGCCTGGGCCACTTAAGTATCGTGGTAGTTTAGGCACGCAGCACTGCAGCAGGCGCAAACAAGAATATATGCAGGACAGGGGAGGGAGGGACGATGATACCAACGTATACGCATGCTTGGAAGAGGAAACTAGGACGTGCAGATCAGCCAGGAGCGCTGGAATAGTATAGTTTTTCAAATTGACTAGCACAGTTGCCATGGGCACCATCTTTAGTGTACTCATTTACAAATGTAAATCATTTACTTTTATCTTATACTAGTACATATATAATGCTTTTCTGCGTATTTACCCCCTTTATTGCAAAATACACGGTATTTAGACATGGTGTATACACGTGGACACATATCAAACTACTCCGCAATCTACGAACCAATCTGTGGTTGGATGGTTAGAGGAGCAGTGATATCCCCCGTCCACCAAGGTTCAAGTTCTGGTGCTCGCATTATTCCTGGATTTATTTCAGGATTTCCGGCGATGAGCTTTCAGTGGGAGGAGACGTTTCCGTCGACGATGAGGCGCCTACGGTGACTTTGTAAATTTTAAGATGACATGCCGGCTCAGTCTCTTGGAGGTGCTCATAGGGATAGGGTGTGCGTGTGTGCATTCATAGGGGCGAGTGTATGCGTGTATATATAAGCGCTCGCGTCTGTACTGATGTTAAAAAAAAAAAAAACTACTCCGCAATCTGATCATCTGCTAGATCAATTGTCCATGATACCCATTTTGTGCATGTTTATGCAAATAATCTCATATGCATGCTCATATCATTCTCAGAAAAAGAATATAGGATTGCGCTCAGATTCTTGGTTGCGTATAAAATTTGCCCCATCACTTACAAATAATTAACTTCATATCAAATAAACGACCATGACGCCCTTCAGCGCTTTAGGAAATAATAAATATCATTTACACATTCCTCTACCGATGCTCATGTTGGTGCCCAATACTCCTCAATCATTTATCTTAGCGTCCACCCCTGGGTAAATCCCTACGTTGTAGATACTCATTTTATATAGGGAATAACTAGCAAAAGAGCACCTGCATTGCAACGGAAGAAAAACAATACCATACTTCCTAATCAAATAGGCATGACTCAAGACCCCTGTAGGTTCACATTCTTTATTTCAACACATGGCATCTCGTCTGTGTTGCCACTTATCCTCCTTCCCATCCTCGCCGATTGTGGACTCAGTGCTCACAGAATCACAATGGATTTGAATGTTGGCAATCCTAAGGCGCCTCTCACTCGGCATAAAATGAGAAATATTTTTTTTCTGTGATGTTTTGCAGAGGCTTTCTTTCGTCTCGGATCCTGGCTTTGGTCAGTGTTCATTTCCAATCCGGATTGGCACTAGTATGAAAGAAAAACGGATCATGTGCTATCAATTAAGGTTGCACCATAAATAGCATTTCTAAATGGTTAACATGTAAAATAACATCATATTGAGATTTTGTACATTTTTATCAAATTCATATATAACATGTTAAATTTGGAGTTAGGTTTAAAAGCTATGAATATTTTTGAAAGATATTTGATATGTATTGCAGGGTGATTAACCCAAATAGCAAGAGATTTCCTGCAAAAGCGAAAATCTGACTTGAAATTGGTCTGCGAGTTGATTATCAGAAAGTCAGAAACATCATGGGTTTTATGCAAAAGCAAGAATCTGACTTAAAACTGAATGACCGGTTAATTTCAGAAACATAAGGAGGATTTCTGTAAAATAGCATGACGGACTAAGAATTTATATTTGATTTATTAGTAGGTATAGATATGCTACGAGAATTGGCTATGATATTTGTTAGAGGGGTCAAATCGTGTGTCTATACACTTCATTATATTATGAGCTATGTGTGTGGTGAGAGCTAAGATGTTTAAATCAAGTGCAACATGTACTTGAAGTTTATGTTCCAACTAATAATTTACATGTATACATGTGCACAATACATGAGATCTATTTAAGTGGAACGATGATGATCTATCATTTGTGACTTATTTATTTGTTGTAATGAGGATTTACCATTTATGATTTGCTTACATGTAATTATAAAGATATGGAGAAGTCATTCTTGTAAATACTTATTGTTTGGGATCCATCTAAGTGCATCTAATGATGACCTATATGTTATGAAGAATTCATTCATGGGTAAGTCATTCCTTACAATCAATAGTTGAAAATTGGTCGGGGAGTGTGTTGATACGTCTCCAACGTATCTATAATTTTTTATTGTTCCATGCTATTATATTACCAGTTTTGGATGTTTAATGGGCTTTTATATGCTTATATTATTGTTGGGACTAACCTATTAACCGGATGCCCAGTGCCAGTTTCTATTTTTTGCCTATTTTAGAGTTTCACAGAAAAGGAATACCAAACGGAGTCCAAACGGAATGAAACCTTCGCGATGATCTTTCTTGGACCGAAAGCAATCCAGAAGACTTGGAGTTGAAGTCTGGAATGCCACGAAGCGACCATGAGGCAGGAGGGCGCGCCTAGGGGGGGTAGGCGTGCCCCCACCTTCGTGGGCCCCTCGTAGCTCCACCGACGTACTTCTTTCGCCTATATATACTCTTATACCCTAGATCGATCAGAGAGAGCCACAAAACCACTGTTACACCGCCGCAACCTTCTGTACCCGTGAGATCCCATCTTGGGGCCTTTTCCGGCGATCTGCCGGAGGGGGAAGCGATCACGGAGGGCTTCTACATCTACACCATTGCCTCTTCGATGAAGCGTGAGTAGTTTACCACAGACCTTCGGGTCCATAGTTATTAGCTAGATGGCTTCTTCTCTCTCTTTGATTCTCACTACAAAGTTCTCCTCGATGTTCTTGGAGATCTATTCAATGTAATACTCTTTTGCGGTGTGTTTGCCGAGATCCGATGAATTGTGGATTTATGAACAAGATTATTTATGAATATTATTTGGCTCTTCTCTGAATTCTTATATGCATGATTTGATATCTTTGCAAGTCTCTTCGAATTATCGGTTTAGTTTGGCCTACTAGATTGATCTTTCTTGCAATGGGAGAAGTGCTTAGCTTTGGGTTCAATCTTGCGGTGTCCTTTCCCAGTGACAGTAGGGGCAGCAAGGCACGTATTGTATTGTTGCCATCGAGGATAAAAATATGGGGTTTATATCATATTGTTTGGGTTTATCCCTCTACATCATGTCATCTTGCTTAATGCGTTACTCTGTTCTTATGAACTTAATACTCTAGATGCATGCTGGATAGCGGTCGGTGTGTGGAGTAATAGTAGTAGATGTAGAATCGTTTCGGTCTACTTGACGCGGACGTGATGCCTATATTCATGATCATTGCCTTAGATACCTTCATAACTATGCGCTTTTCTATCAATTGCTCGGCAGTAATTTGTTCACCCACCGTAATACATGCTATCTTGTGAGAAGCCACTAGTGAAACCTATGGCCCTCGGGTCTCTTTCTTATTATATTGCATCTCTTTTATTTACATCACATATCGTTTACTATTTTGTAATCTTTAATTTCCAATCTATACAACAAAAATACCAAAAATATTTACTTTACTCTCTTTATTAGATCTCACTTTTGCGAGTGACCGTGAAGGGATTGACACCCCCTTTATCGCGTTGGTTGCAAGGTTCTTGATTGCTTGTGCAGGTACTAGGTGACTTGTGCGTGGTCTCCTACTGGATCGATACCTTGGTTCTCAAAACTAAGGGAAATACTTACGCTACTTTGCTGCATCACCCTTTCCTCTTTAAGGGAAAACCAAGGCATGCTCAAGAGGTAGCAAGAAGGATTTCTGGGGCCGTTGCCGGGGAGATCTACGGCAAGTCAAGACATACCAAGTACCCATCATAAACTCTTCTCCCTCGCATTACATTTTTTGCCATTCGCCTCTCGTTTTCCTCTCCCCCAGTTCTAAAATGATTTTCGAAAACATTTGCCTTTTCTTCGCCCCTCTTCCGTTCATCTTTTCGTTTGCTTGTGTTGCCATGTGCCTTCTATGTGCTTGCATATCCGCTTGCTAAAAATCTATTGATACAGATCCTCATCCCCTTGCTAATATTTTTAAGAGATCCAATTATGACGAACCAATTGCTAGTGAGTTGTGTGCACTAGATTATCTTTATGAGGTTTTGCTTGAAGTCCGTGAATCTGGAAATTGTGATGAAGTACTTTATGAAGTGATTCATGATAGTTCTTTGAATGAAAAGCATTATTGCAATGATGGTACTATAAATTCTATTAATGTTAGTTGTGCTAATAATAATATGCAAAACCCTAAGCTTGGGGATGCTAGTTTTGCTATATCCTCTACTTGTTGCAATGATCATGATTGAGGTGATTCTTCTTATGATCTTGAAAATTTATTTAAGCCTCATGATGAATATGAGATTGATAATATTTTTTGCAATAATATTGAAAGTGGGTTTGGAAGAGTGTCAACTTTAGATCCCACATATTTGGAGAATGTTCAATCTTATGAAGTTTTTGATAAAAGTGGGTTTGGAGAGGTCATGACTTTAGTTCATAATAATCCCACTATTTTGGAAGAGTGTCAACTTTGCATGCATGTGGATCATATAGAGAATATGTTATGTGACAGCTATATTGTTGAATTTGATTATGATCCTACATGTAATTATTATGAGAGAGGAAAATATGGTTGTAGAAATTTTCATGTCACTAAATTTCCTCTCGTTATGTTGAGATTGCTATTGTTTCTTTCTTCTTCCTTCCATATGCTTGGTCTTGCTTGTCTTGTGAATTTGTTTTCCTATAAAATTACTATGCATAGGAAGTATGTTATACTTAGATGTGATTTTCACATGTTTTATGTTGCTCTTTTTTTTTCAATTACTATCTTTCATGTGAGCATCATTAAAATTATCACTGCCTAGCTAAGGGCGTTAAACGATAGCGCTTGTTGGGAGGCAACCCAATTTTATTTTTGTTCTTTGCTTTTTGCACCTGTTTAGTAATAAATAATTCATCTAGCTTCTGTTTATATGTGGTTTTATGTTTTAATTAGTGTTTGTTCCAATTAGAACCTTTGGGAAGACTTGGGTGAAGTCTTTGCGATCTTGCTGTAAAAAACAGAAACTTTCACGCTCACGAGATTAGCTGCCATTTTTTACTGGAGAGTTCTTTTAGGTTGATTATTTTTGAAGATGATTAATAGACAAATTCCTCACGTCCACCAATTTATTTCAGAATTTTTGGAGTTCCAGAAGTATTCGAAAAAGTCAGATTGCTACGGACTGTTCTGTTTTGACAGATTCTGTTTTTCGTGTGTTGTTTGCTTATTTTGATGAATCTATGAGTAGTATCGGGGGGTATGAACCATAGAGAAGTTGGAATACAGTAGGTTTAACACCAATATAAATAAATAATGAGTTCATTACAGTACCTTAAGTTGGTGGTTTATTTTCTTATACTAACGGAGCTCATGAGATTTTTTGTTGAAGTTTTGTGTTGTGAAGTTTTCAAGTTTTGGGTAAAGATTTGATGGATTTTGGAATAAGGAGTGGCAAGAGCCTAAGCTTGGGGATGCCCAAGGCACCCCAAGGTAAAATTCAAGGACAACCAAAAGCCTAAGCTTGGGGATGTGTTGTAGGGTGGAGACCCTAAGTGGAGATCTTTCACAAATTGGAGGGGAATCCACGAAGAACGCGAATAACACGAAGAACAAGAGGGTAAATCACAAGAGGAACACTCAAGAACAAGCCCAATCACACATCCACTAGACAATCAAACACACAAGATCCACAAGGTACATGAACAACAAAAGGAAATAATATACATGATAGAGTTCATCCCAAATCCTATGAAGGAGATGAGGGCTTGATGAATCCCTTAGGATCTTCTCCAATGGAGGCCTTGAACTCCAATGGAGTCTTTTCTCTCAAGAGGAATCCCACAAGGGGAGGTACATGAGCTAAGCTCCAATATCTTGATCTATTCTTATCTAACCCTAAAATGGAGGAGAAGGAGGGATATATATAGGTCCAAGGCAAGGAAGGGGTAAATGTGGGCGAAAGGGTAAAGTTACATGGGCGTTGCTCAAATTCGGCCCGCAGATGCACTACCGGACAGTCCGATACGGGGGACCGGATAGTCCGGTGCAAACAAAAACTTTTGGGCGTCCAGTAATTGTATTACCGGACTGTCCGCTTGGGGGACCGGACTGTCCGGTAGTGCAATTTCTGCACACACCAAAACTGCTCTCTGGATGGACCGGACAGTCCGGTTGGGCGACCGGACAGTTCGGTAGTGCAAATTTTGCACCTTCTTCTTCCGTCGTCGCTTCCAAGCTTCTCTCGTGTATGGTGTAGGTGTACACTTGCGCTTGCACTCCTCCTTGTCATCCGTGGTGCTCCGATGATACCTATAAATGCACATGAGAGGAGTGTCAACTAGTATACCATCCTCGATGGGGTCAAGTGAACACGCGTAAAGGAGATGATTCACCTTTGTGTATGTGAAGTGGATGTCATAGGTGTCACTCGCCAAACAGACTCTTGACATGGTGATGTCTGTAGGATGCTTTGCATCATCCCCTTCCCCTTGGGAAAGATCCGACCTCGGATCGAGAACCAAATCACCATGGAAAAGAGATGGCTTCACCATGTAGGAGTGGACGATCACCAAGTACTCATCAGCTTGAAGCTTGGAAAGGGCACCCTACAATGTCGCACCGTCTAGTGATTCCTTCAAAAGGAGAAAAGACAACAAACACTTGGAAAAACAAATGTGGTTAGCGTTAGGGCAAAACCAAGCATTCAAGAGGTGATTCACCGCACAAGCACTACTAGGGAAAAGCCTAGCAGCAGCGAGGGTTTTGGGCCTCTCAGTAGCGCGGGCACCGGCGCTACTATTATGGCGCTACAACTAACGTATAGCAGTAGCGCCGGTTGTCCCACGCTACTGCTATACATGAATAGCTGTAGCGCTCTTTGGGAAAGGGCGCTACTGATATTATCTGCAGCGCTGTTTGCTGGGACGCGCTACTGATAATGCGGCGCTACTGCTAAATTTCCCCCCTCGCTACTACTATTTTATTTATTAGTTTTTTTCCTGCATATTTGTTTTGTATTTGAATAGGCTTTATACAATAATCTTTAGCATATCATACACATACAAATGTAATCATAGCATATACATACAATTAGTCTCATCAAATCATGTCATCGTCATAATCATCATCCAACACAAAGTGGTCTCTCATCATGATCTCAAAAATTGCGATACAAGTCTCGAATGATATGCAAATACATCATCATCCATCTAAACAATGATATACGCGAGAATAGCTATCACTTTGAGAACATGAGTTCGTATCCCTCTCTCGCATTAGCGTGAACCTCTAAACTAACTACTGCCCGTCGCTCGGAAACCGGAAGGGCTTGACACTCCGGCCACTTATCGTATATATACTCTTGGCATAGCACTTCTTCGGCATCTATGATCTATGCACCTGCATCATCACATGAGTCGATGATATGCAACATATATAGTTGAGCAACAGAAAGAGACAGACTTGGAAAAAATGGAAACAACATATCATAAGCATAAATAACAAAGTTCATCGTACCCCAAAATGCCCTAACTAGAGTGATTTTCGCTAGTCGAGGAGGAGGACGGTTTAATTACATCACAAATAAAGTTTCACCGTGCATAACTCAAAGTTTTGTCATACAGAAAGTATGGACTAAACTGACACATTGTCATATATCGACAATCACTCCAACATGTCGTTCCATCCATCCAAGTCAGGGAGATAGTCCCCGAGCATAGTGAAAGGGTTCAGGTCGAGACGCTGAGAGGATATCCATGTTCGGACGTCTTCCCGCGACATTTGTCCTTCTCCGTAGAACATCCCTGTTTTTTCGACGACCTCCTTCATGATGATTTGGGCAAGTTCGCGCTGGATGTTATAGAACTCAGCTCAAAGTCGATGATCCTCGATATCTCCTATGTCCTTTGCCCATTGCAGAATATGGGCATCGTCGGAAGAAGGTGCCATGCGAAGGTTCTGGTGATCTCGTCTGTACTCCAGCATGTGGTGTAGGACATAGAATCCATCATTAAGAGAATCGTTCGGTTGCTGGATGCAACAGAAGTCGGTCTTATGGCCGAAGGCGACCCTGCCGCCCCTCATCTTCTTGTCCCTGACCTCTCCACCCATTGATTGGTAGTAATACATAGCACTGTCGAGAACATCCTTGATGTGGGTGTAATCCTTTTTGTGAATGTTCTTCGACGAGTCCAAGTAAAGAGCATGGGAGAATCGGTGGTAGAGGATGATGAGGACGGCGCGCCCGCCGCTGTACAAATATGACTAACGTGTGCAGTCGAATTGATCAGAAACTAAAATTACCAGCAGTCTCATGAACTTCGTAATGACCGGTGTTGTCTCGTAAACCTTTTTCACTGGGTCCCAACGGTGCCGGACCCTGAGGACGTCATGCTCCTGCGGGACGGTGAACTCCGCCAAGGGGTCTGGGATGCCCAGACTCGCGGCTTCCGCGTCCTCCTTGGCCCATTTGGACCTCTTTCCGCCGTAACCACGGCTTCCGAGGTGGTGGCTCGCAAAGTTCCTCTCTTGAAGCCCCTTCATGTACTTAGACTTTTTTTGGCATCTTCGGCCTCGCAAGCCTCCTTGAATATTTGAAACTGCTCTTCCGTGATTGTCGGATTATCCTTGACAATCTCGGAGTAGGGTTCCTTCTTGTCAATGATCCTTGCTTTCACTCGATTTTTCCAGGCGGCCAACGCGTCGTTAAACTTGGTCATGGCGTGTTTGTTTATCTTCTTCATTGCCGGGTCCTCATCTGGATCTTTATAATCATTCTCATTCCGGCCCGGGAACAAGAATATCTGGTGAAACTTCTTTAGGAGGGAGCTCCTCATATTTTCTATCTTCTGTAGTTTCTCATCGTTGATGGTGGCGGTTGTCCGTACGATGCAGCCTATTTGATTGCCGTAGCATCGATGCGCTTCCTCGGGCGCCGTTGGCTCAAAATTGCCGTCGTCCACCTTCGTGACCACCACTCTAGTAGTCCTGAGTTTGTTATGAACATGTTGCCTCTTTGCTTTCGGTTCTACACTGGCTCCGCTCCCCGAGGCAGCGCCGGTCTCAGTCTCGGCGCCGGTCTCGATGCCGGTCTGAGTCTGAGCGCCGGTCTCAGTCTCAGCACCGGTCTGCGTGTCGGTCTCAGTCCCCGATGCCACCGGTGGGCCCAGCAATAACATCGGTTGATCGTCGGTAAGGCTAAAAAATTCGTCTGCCGCCCGGTAGGCATCGTCGCAATCACCAGAACCCTGTCCTTCATCGTTGCTAGCCATGTTTCCTATGATTAAATCTAGCCAATTAATTCTAGACCTAATAAAATGAATAATGACATAAAAAGGCCTATTGTTTTGCAGGAATGTTGACTCCTTCCTGGTGCGGCAAATCACGGGCACTCGATATGTCCTAGTTTGTAGCACAAGTCATGCCGAAATTCATGGAAAATTTCGGCATGACCTTTGCTAAAAAGTGGACAAATCGAGAACCTGAAATTTGCCGGAAAAGAAATTAATCAACATTCCGGCAAAACATAGGCCACTAAGCATCATTCCCTGGAAACAGTGTCCAAATATACACGAGCAACCACATGTCCAAATTTCGCAAGCTAATTCAAAAACAAAGTGTAGAAGAAAATTCATTTAACTACTAATAGAACAAAATTTAGTTAACTTTAGTGCTCTATAATGATGAAAGGAAAAAAAATCAGTTAACTACTAATTTCATTCGTTTAGGTTATTCATGTAACATCACCTAATTAACCTACTGTACCACTACTACTAGCAGCACTACTAACCTAATTAACCTAGCAAAACTCTAGTGCCCTAACTGAAAAACATCTAATTAACATCTAATTTTTTCTCTAAAATACAGAGAGATGAGTGGGGGGAGGGGTGGGGGACTTACAGAGAGGGGAGAGACGGTGGCGGGGAGGTGACGGAGGCAGGGGCGGAGAGGGTGGGCTCGGGCACGGGCAATGGCGGTCCTGGGCGGGCTCGAGCGGCGGTGAGGTGGAGGGCGCCGACGGTGACGTCGAGGGCGGCCTCGGGCGGCGGCGGTGAGGCTGAGGGTGGCCTCGGGCGGCGGCGGTGAGGAGACGGCGGCGAAGTGGGGCGACGGCGATTTTGGGAAACGGCGGCGAGGGCGAGGGATTTGGGGGAAGTGGTGCCTGGGCGGCGGCGGGGGGGGGGGGGGGGGTGGGGGGACCACTGTTTAAGTGAAACGAAACGGCAGCGCGTTTTCGAAAACGCGCTATAGCTAAGTTAGGTATAGCGCGTTTCCTGAAACCCGCTACTGCTATTCCTTTCTCCTTTTCCCCTTTTTTCTTTTATTTTTCTTTACATTTTATTTTTTCCCTTTCTCCTTTTTCTATTTCTTTCATTTTCATTTACTTTTCTACTTGTTTTTCACTTTATTTTATTTCCGTTAGTAGCAGCGCGTTACATGAAAGCGCGCTACAATTAAGGAGAGTAGGAGTAGCGCCGGGCCAGTATACGCGCTACTGCTAGGTTGGGCTAGCCATGTGCGCCCAGTTCAAACATAGCAGCAACGCTTTTCGCTAGTACACGCTACTGCTAAAGTCATAGCAGTAGCGCGGTTTACTTACGGGCGCTGCTACTAAGTAGCAGTAGCGCTTGATTTTATACAGCGCTACTGGTAAGATTATGTGTATTGGCTTTTCCCTAGTAGTGAAGTGTCGTTATCAAGCATAGCATGTGGTTTGACAATGGATTGTGACATGGCATGTAAGCATATCAATCGAGCACAAGCAAAGATATCATGGGGGCAATCATGTAAATGTGAGGTTGTGATGCAAATATGTTGGACAAGTGAATAAGCATCTACCTCAAGGTCATAGCAAACATTCACAAATTGCTCGATGAAAGGTCTATGGTAGGTAGTATGAATCATGTGCAAAGCATATAGATGGTTGTCATCAACCGCATGAAATGAGCGAGTATGAATCATGGGTGATGCAACATAAGCAAGCATAGAAATCAACTCGTGGAAACTAGTGGAGCGAAGATGCGACACACTAGGGGTAAACAAGGCAATCATGTCATGTGGGCAAATAATGGATATAGGAAATGCACATGACATATCGCAAGCACGAACACAAAGCAAGATCATAGTATCATCATAGGAATGGGGCACAAAGCAAACATGGCAATAACAAGTGATATCTCCACCAAGCTTGCAAATACACATACAAGTACGAGAATCAATCATCATGTGTAATGCAAAGCATGGGTCACAAATGCATGTCAAAGGCATAGTAATGAGCATATCATGCAAAGTGAACATGGAAAGATGGGCATAGAATATGTAATAGCCAATAACCCATAACCATGTGAGGACCATGTAGAAGAAATGCGCGAAGTCTTTGCGCGAAGAGAGTGGTGGGAAAGACAATCCATGGGATCCCAAGTCATCATTGCTCTCTAGAGCTCGTTTTGTCAACTCATGGGATTGTGAGGTTGACAAGTATTCATGGGTACATACACAAAAGAGACACAAACCAAAGAAAGTGTGTGCGTGGTAAATGTACACATCATCCATCATGATGTGTATGTGCACGTGTGAATTAGCACAAGATAAGCATCGCTCAAAGAAATTTGATGCATGGTATAAGAACATGTCATCCATCATGAAAGAATAGTTGTTATGTATAACACGATGGGGATGCAAATTGAGCATACAATTATATGGCACATCAATAGCATTTTCATTCATGGGAAACATATGGTGCACATAATTATTGGGATCATGCAATGGATGGGATGGATCAAAATCTCCTAACATGTATGAGGAAACTATGGGGGTCTCCTCATGAACATCATTGGAAACATCATATGGAGAAAATGGACAACATCCAAAACAATGCATATCCGAAGCTAGGTGGGCATGGCATGGCATATGAGATAAATGATGCAAAGGGAGCATATCAATATAATCACAAGAAAAACAAATGCCAATAACCATGGGCTTGTCATCTATGCCATATGCGCAAATTGGGTTTATTTTTATGGCATATGCATAGTCACTACGATGAGATTGCAAATATGACATATTGTTGATCTCGTGCATAGCATATGACAAGTCAAGAGGATTGTCAAACATGATGTGACCTAAAGAATTATCACAAGAAATCCTATGTAACATGGCATCACAACTAATAGAATCCACATGGCAATCATCATACTCATCATAAATGGGTAAATCATCGCATGGGAAAATCGCACTAGCATGAAGCATGGAAATAGGTTGATCAACATCATGCAAGCAATCAATGTCAAGAATGTCCACTAGTGGGACTAGAGCATCACCGTCACCTATGTTACCATTTTCATTCCACTCAAGTGGTGTAGGTGAGGTGGGAAAGACCAAATGGTGGTCATCTTCATCTTGATGGAACCATGTGGGGGGTGCATCATATTCCACCATGGCCATCGTCTTGTCCAAAGGAAGGACGAAGTCGTCGAGGATCGGTGCATCATCATATATGGGACCTAGCACCAAATGAGAAGACACAATAGAGGTAGAGGTCAAGTTGTTAGAAATGCAAATGGCCTCACGAGACCTATTAACTATCACACTCTCTCTATGTGGTGGTTCACTCACTCCCTCAAGGTAGGTGCACTCAATCTCACGTATGGTGTAGTCACTCATCTCACCCAAGTGGTGGGGGTTGTGGCTCTCCTCACATGGGAATTGGGGCAACACATCATGTGTGGGTCTAGTGGGGAAGTCACTCTCATCCTCAATATGGTGGCACAAGTCACTCAAGTCATCATACGTCGTCGTGGTCGAAGGGAAAATCCCATACTCAACCATCTCGTTGTCGTTGTCATTGCCGTGGATGAAGGCCGAAGATGGCACATCATCGCTCTCCTCCATGACCGAAGGGAAAACCCCATGCTCGATCATCTCATCACCGTCACCGTGGATGAAGGCCGAAGATGGCACATCATCACTCTTTCCTCCAAAGGTGGAAGCATCATCCTTGCTCGCCACCTTGTCGCTCTCCTCCAAAGCTTGGTCCTTGAGGGTCTCCGTAGTCGTACTCGTCGCCGCACCATCTTGAAAAAGAGTCGAAGTAGACTTGGCATCATCAATGCCACAAAGAGGGATGGCGATGAAGTCGAACTTGGGAGCATTGTCTTGGAGCTCGTCGGGCTTGGACATCTTGGTGGTACTATCCTCATGCTCGATCTCATGGAGCTTGGTCACCGAGACGTGTGCTTGGGGTGGAGGAGCCTTGGCCTTCATGTTCTTGTTCCGCCTTGAGAGCACCAATGTAGTTGTCGTCGAGGGACTTGTAGTTCTCGAGGAAGATAGTCTTGGAGATGTCGTTGTGCAATCCCATCATGAAGTGGAACTTCATCGAAATGGGGTCGTCCACACCGGCTCGTCGCAAGGCAAACTTCATCTCCTTGAAGTACGCGTCGATGGACTTGGATCCTTGGGTGGTATTCTCCAATTGGCATAGAAGTTGTTCCGTGTAGGTTGGAGGAACGAACTCTAGGCCAACTCATGTCGTAGCTCTTCGAAGGTGTGTGAAGCCACCTTGTTGATGCGTAGTCGTGGAAGTTTCTTGTTGCGAACTTCACTTGATCTTCGGGGGGAAATTGATGTAGCTTGAGGTAGTCGTCCATGAGGCGCTCCTACTCGAGATACTCCTCGGGTTCTTGAGTCCCATAGAAAGGAATCACATGGTCGATGTCGAGGTCGTAGTAGCTCGTGGAAGTTGCGGACTTGAGCTTGGGGAGCTTCTCTTGAGCGTAGTCTTGGGGTGCTTGCTGGCGAAGGTGTCGTATGTCCGTAGGCGAAGATGCCTTGAAGTTGCTTGGCGAAGATGCCAAGGGAGATGGTGAAGTCGTTGAGCGGTAGTTGGTGTTGAGCTCTTGACCTTCATGTTCTTGGTAGTGATGATGTAGATGTCGATGTGATCTTGCCGGAGATGGTAGCTCAGAAGGATGTGCTCTTGAGCGTCTTCTCGAAGATGAGGAAGATCGCTTGTAGGACTTGATGAGAGCTTTGATCTCCTCCATTTGAGCTTGCTTCTTGGCGTTCAAGTTGTTGTTCGTGGCATCGAACTCGTCGTCGTTGTAGACCGAAGGTGAAATGCCTTGCCTATCCATCACAACACTCGAGTAGAGGTGAGTAGTAAATGAGATAAACAATACCAAGTTACCTTTTCCCAAAGTTGAGGATGTATCCTGTTTCACTCAATGTGAAATGAAAGAATAGTGGAATTGGTACCGGACTTGTTCAGTCACACCTATCAAGTAAAGCTTATGGAGTAGCTCGATGAGGATAGTGGCACAAAAACTTAATGCAAAATGTTAGCAAGAGTAAATAATGTTGAAAGAGATTCACAAATTCGTAAGTGAAACAAGTAGACCAATAGCAAAGAATGGCACACGAAAACACACACACGGATAGATAAATGGGGTTGTGCAACCAAGGAATGAGCACAAAATGTGGAATCCATGAAAAACGCTCGTGTTGCACAACTCAAGAGAGAGGCTAGCACGATTGCTCAATAGGCGGATACGACCCTTGTGCACAACCTATAAGATGCAAAATGGATAAACTTTCTATCCCAAGTATGCTATTATGTATGGTTCCCGGTGTTTCGCACATGATGATCCAAGATGATCAATATGGTAGTATGATATGCAATGTGGCGATGCTATGGCTATTGCTTACAAGCTCTTTGTTTTCTCTTTGCTTAAAATATTATTCTTTTTTTGTAAGGCCACTATGCGAAATGCACAAACCAATATAGCAATTGTGTATATGCGGGAACAATCTTGTGACACAAGGGATGATATGATGATACCAAGACGAGGATACGAAGATGATATGGTATGTATGCAATGGAAGGTGCGGATCACTAATGTGCACAAGTAAAGTTGCCAGCAATACTCAAATGGCTAGTCTCGATAGGCAAGTGAAGCAAAATGGCTAGGGGTTAACAAAGCAATGGCAAGAAAAAATGTACAATGATGGGATACCACGATACCAAGATGATATAGAGGTTACCGTTCTTGCTGACGGTTAGGGTGTGAAAATGGTGAAGGTGGACGATGTCGAATCCTTGTTGAAGTTGAGCGGCGGTGTTGTCGATGTTGAATTGTTCCTAGTTAGCCGAAACACCCTAGGAAACGGAAAAACCGCAAACTCAAAATCTCGAACGAAAAATGTCAAATAGTGATAGCGGAATGCGGTGGTGGTTACGGAGTTGACAATGCAGAAGTGGTGGTAGTGGTTGATGAAGACGCAACCATCCCTAAGTAGCCGAAACACCTTAGGAGACTCAAGTCACTACTCAAGCAACCACAAATGCTATATGGATCAAAATGGGTTAGGTTGTGGAGAGCTATGGTAGTTTTGCGGATGATATGGTGGAGGGCCTAGGCAAAGGTGTTAAAATGTCAAAATTTTGATGGAGTCAAATGATGTTGGAACACATCTAGATGGATGAGGGATGTCAATAGCTACTCAACGAGCTAAAGAACGTCAAAATCGGACTCCAGATGTGGAAGATATGGCCGAAACAAGAAATCAGTCGAAAGAGTTTTTGAACTAGCGGACAGTCCGGTCCGGGATAGCGGACAGTCCGGTCTACATCCGAAAACCTTTTGATTCGAGCGGACAGTCCGGTGTTGGGAGCGGGCAGTCCGGTATGTGAGCGATTTGCTTCTGATGCAAGCGGACAGTCCGGTACGGGGGTCCGGACAGTCCGGTGCGGTCGGGAAGGCACGCAATTGAATTTTTGGGCAGAAATGGATGATTTTGGGGTCAAAATCGAGGAGATTTTGTGGATGGAAGGTGGGGAAACTTGCGGGGAAGCTAGATCTACTTGAAACACAACAAATCCATGGATCAAAATCAACAAAACATCATTAAACCAACAAATCACAAAAAAATTGGGGCTATTTTTGGAGGGGATTTTCGGATTTTAGGACGAAATCAAGCAAAACAAGGCTAGAAAACGATGGGGGAGACTCCAAATTCATGATCAACGTGGCTCATGATACCAAGATGTTGTAGGGTGGAGACCCTAAGTGGAGATCTTTCACGAATTGGAGGGGAATCCACAAAGAACGCGAAGAACACGAAGACCAAGAGGGTAAATCACAAGAGGAACACTCAAGAACAAGTCCAATCACACATCCACTAGACAATAAAACACACAAGATCCACAAGGTACATGAACAACAAAAGGAAATAAGATGCATGATAGAGTTCATCCCAAATCCTATGAAGGAGATGAGGGCTTTATGAATCCCTTAGGATCTTCTCCAATGGAGGCCTTGAACTCCAATGGAGTCTTCTCTCTCAAGAGGAATCCTACAAGGGGAGGTACATGAGCTAAGCTCCAATATCTTGATCTATTCTTAGCTAACCCTAAAATGGAGGAGAAGGAGGGATATATATAGGTCCAAGGCAAGGAAGGGGTAAGTGAGGGCGAAAGGGTAAAGTTACATGGGCCTTGCCCAAATTCGGCCCGCAGATGCACTGCTGGGCAGTCCGGTACGGGGGACCGGACAGTCCGGTGCTAATAGAAACTTTTGGGCATCCAGAAATTGTACTACCGGACTGTCCGCTTGGGGGACCGGACTATGTGGTAGTGCAATTTCTGCACACACCAAAACTGCTCTCTGGATGGACCGGACAGTCCGGTTGGGCGACCGGACAGTCCGGTAGTGCAAATTTTGCACCATCTTCTTCCGTCGTCGCTTCCAAGCTTCTCTCGTGGACGGTGTAGGCGTACACTTGCGCTTGCACTCCTCCTCGTCATCCGTGGTGCTCCGATGATACCTATAAATGCACACAAGAGGAGTGTCAAGTAGTATACCATCCTAGATGGGGTCAAGTGAACACGCGTAAAGGAGATGATTCACATTTGTGTATGTGAAGTGGATGTCGCAGGTGTCACTCGCCAAACGGACTCTTGACATGGTGATGTCTGTAGGATGCTCCGCATCAGGATGCCCCGGAAGGCATCCCCTCTTTCGTCTTCGTCTATCGGTAACTTTACTTGAGGCTATATTTTTATTCACCACATGATATGTGTTTTGCTCAGAGCGTGTTGTAAGAGTTGAGTCTTTGATTTTTAGTTTACCACAATCATCCTTGCTGTACACACCTTTTGGGAGAGATACGCATGAATCGGAATTTATTAGAATACTCTATGTGCTTCACTTATATCTTTTGAGCTAGATAATTTTGCCCTAGTGCTTCACTTATATCTTTTTAGAGCACGGTGGTGGTTTCATTTTATAGAAATTATTGATCTCTCATGCTTCACTTATATTATTTTGAGAGTCCTTTAGAACAGCATGGTAATTTGCTTTGGTTAATAAATTAGTCCTAATATGATGGGCATCCAAGATGGGTATAGTAAAAACTTTCATATAAAGTGCATTGAATACTATGAGAAGTTTGATTCCTTATGATTGTTTTGAGATATGAAGATGGTGATATTAGAGTCATGCTAGTTGAGTAGTTGTGAATTTGAGAGATACTTGTGTTGAAGTTTGTGATTCCCGTAGCATGCACGTATGGTGAACCGTTATGTGATGAAGTCGGAGCGTGATTTATTTTTTGATTGTCTTCCTTATGAGTGGCGGTCGGGGACGAGCGATGGTCTTTTCCTACCAATCTATCCCCCTAGGAGCATGCGCGTAGTACTTCATTTCAATAACTAATAGATTTTTGCAATAAGTATGTGAGTTCTTTATGACTAATGTTGAGTCCATGGATTATACGCACTCTCACCATTCCACCGTTGCTAGCCTCTCTAGTACCGCGCAACTTTTGCCGGTACCATAAACCCACCATTTACCTTCTTCAAAACATCCACCATGCCTACCTATTATGGCATTTCCATAGCCATTCCGAGATATATTGCCATGCAACTTTCTACCGTTCCGCTTATTATGACACGCTTCATCATTGTCATATTGCTTTGCATGATCATGTAGTTTACATCGTACTTGTGGCAAATCCACCTTCATAATTCTTTCATACATGTCACTCTTGATTCATTGCACATCCCGGTACACCGCCGGAGGCATTCACACAGAGTCATATTTTGTTCTTAGTGTTGAGTTGTAATTCTTGAGTTGTAAGTACATAAAAGTGTGATGATCTTCATTATTAGAGCATTGTCCCAGTGAGGAAAGGATGATGGAGACTATGATTCCCGCACAAGTTGGGATGAGACTCCAGACGAAAAAAAGGAGAAAAAAAGAGGCCATAAAAAGGAGAAAGGCCCAAATAAAAAATGAGAGAAAAAGAGAGAAGGGGCAATGCTACTATCCTTTTTCCACACTTGTGCTTCAAAGTAGCACCATGATCTTCATGATAGAGAGTCCCTTATGTCGTCACTTTCATATACTAGTGGGAATTTTCATTGTAAGAACTTGGCTTGTATATTCCAATGACGGGCTTCCTCAAAATGCCCCAGGTCTTCGTGAGCAAACGAGTTGGATGCACACCCACTTAGTTTGTTTTTGAGCTTTCATACACTTAAAGATCTAGTGCATCGTTGCATGGAAATCCCTACTCACTCACATTGATATCTATTGATGGGCATCTCCATAGCCCGTTGATACGCCTAGTTGATGTGAGACTATCTTCTCCTTTTTGTCTTCTGCACAACTACCAATCTATTCCACCTATAGTGCTATGTCCATGGCTCACGCTCATGTATCGCGTGAAGATTGAAAAAGTTCGAGAACATCAAAAGTATGAAACAATTGCTTGGCTTGTCATCGGGGTTGTGTATGATTTAAATATTTTGTGTGATGAAGATAGAGTATAGCGAGACTATATGATTTTGTTGGGATAGCTTTCTTTGGCCATGTTATTTTGAGAAGACATGATTGCTTTATTAGTATGCTTGTAGTATTATTATTTTTATGTCAATATTAAACTTTTGTTTTGAATCTTGCGGATCTGAACATTCATGCTACAATAAAGAAAATTACATTGATAATTCTGATAGGTAGCATTCTACATCGAAAATTCTGTTTTTATCATTTACCTACTCGAGGACGAGCAGGAATTAAGCTTCGGGATGCTTGATACGTCTCCAACGTATCTATAATATTTGATTGTTCCATGCTATTATATTATATGTGTTGGATGTTTAATGGGCTTTAATATGCTCTTTTATATTATTTTTTTGGACTAACCTATTAACCGGAGGCCCAGTACCAGTTTCTATTTTTTTGCCTATTTTAGAGTTTCGCAGAAAAGGAGTACCAAACGGAGTCCAAACAGAATGAAACCTTCGCGATGATCTTTCTTGGACCGAAAGCAATCCAGAAGACTTGGAGTTGAAGTCTGGAACGCCACGAGGCAGCAACAAGGCAGGAGGGCGCACCCCCACCCTCGTGGGCCCCTCGTAGCTCCACCGACGTACTTCTTTCACCTATATATACTCTTCTACCCTAGATCGGCCATAGAGAGCCACAAAACCACTTTTCCACCGCCGCAACCTTCTGTACCCGTGAGATCCCATCTTGGGGCCTTTTCGGCGATCTACCGGAGGGGCAATCGATCACGGAGGGCTTCTACATACACACCTTTGCCTCTTCGATGAAGCGTGAGTAGTTTACCACAGACCTTCGGGTCCATAATTATTAGCTAGATGGCTTCTTCTCTCTCTTTGATTCTCAATACAAAGTTCTCCTCGATGTTCTTGGAGATCTATTCGATGTAATACTCTTTTGCGGTGTGTTTGCCGAGATCCGATGAATTGTGGATTTATGAACAAGATTATCTATGAATATTAGTTGGTTCTTCTCTGAATTCTTATATGCATGATTTGATATCTTTGCAAGTCTCTCGAATTATCAGTTTAGTTTGGCCTACTAGATTGATCTTTCTTGCAATGGAAGAAGTGCTTAGCTTTGGGTTCAATCTTGCGGTGTCCTTTCCGAGTGACAGTAGGGGCAGCAAGGCACGTATTGTATTATTGCCATCGAGGATAAAAATATGGGGTTTATATCATATCGCTACATCATGTCATCTTGCTTAATGCGTTACTCTGTTCTTATGAACTTAATACTCTAGATGCATGCTGGATAGCGGTTGGTGTGTGGAGTAATAGTAGTAGATGCAGAATTGTTTCGGTCTACTTGACACGGACGTGATGCCTATATTCATGATCATTGCCTTAGATACCTTCATAACTATGCGCTTTTCTATCAATTGCTCGGTAGTAATTTGTTCACCCACCGTAATACATGCTATCTTGAGAGAAGCCACTAGTGAAACCTATGGCCCCCGGGTGTCTTTCTTATTATATTGCATCTCTTTTATTTACATCGCATATCGTTTACTATTTGGCAATCTTTATTTTCCAATCTATACAAAAAAAATACCAAAAATATTTACTTTACTCTCTTTATTAGATCTCACTTTTGCGAGTGACCGTGAAGGGATTGACAACCCCTTTATCGCGTCGGTTGCAAGGTTCTTGATTGTTTGTGCATGTACTAGGTGACTTGTGCGTGGTGTCCTACTGGATCTATACCTTGGTTCTCAAAATTGAGGGAAATACTTACGCTACTTTGCTACATCACCCATTCCTCTTCAAGGGAAAACCAATGCATGCTCAAGAGGTAGCATGTGTCCACGTACCCTCGTAGACCGAAAGCGGAAGTGTTAGGTTAACGCGATTGATGTAGTCGAACATCTTCCCGATCCAATCGATCAAGTATCAAACGTACAACACCTTCGAGCTGAGCACACGTTCAGCTCGATGACGTCCCTCAAACTCTTGGTCCAACAGAGGGTCGAGGGAGAGTTTCGTTAGCACGATGGCATGGTGACGGGGATCGTGATGTGATCCGCGTAGGGCTTCGCCTAAGAACTACGTGAATATGACCGGAAGAGTAAACCGTGGAGGGAGACGCCGCACATGGCTTGGAACAATTGGGGTGTAAGGGGTGCCCTGCCCACGTATATAAAAGAGGGAGAGGGAGGATATAACGCCCGCACACACCCGGTGGTGGTCGTTACTCCTGGCGGGATCTAGACTGGCCTCACAGATCAATACTAGTCTTTCAGCGCACTTTGTCCTCACTCGTGCGCACACGGGATCAACTTCCCGATCGGTCACCATCCTGAAACTACTCCAAGATGAGCACGCTTAACTTCGGAGTTCTTTCTGAATGGGCTCCCGGAAAAGAAGGAATTCCTTATTGATATGAGTAGTCTATCATTCCTAATAAGCCAGGCTATGACAGAGGATGCTGGCCCTAGGGGGCGCGCCAAGAGGGGGGAGTCTCTTTACTCGCCAGTATCATCATACCTAGTTCAATCTCGTTACCGGCAAGTCTCTTTACTCATTCTGTAATGCACCATCCCGTAACTAACTCATTAGTCAAATTGCTTGCAAGGCTTATTCTGATGTGCATTATCGAGAGGGCCCAGAGATACCTCTCCGATACTCGGAGTGACAAATCCTAATCTCGATCTATGTCAACCCAACAAACACCTTCGGAGACATCTCTAGAGAATTTTTATAATCACCCAATTACGTTGTGATGTTTGATAGCACACATGGTGTTCCTCCGGTATTCGGGAGTTGCATAATCTCATAGTCAAAGGAACATGTATAAGTCATGAAGAAAGCAATAGCAATAAAACTTAACGATCATTATGCTAAGCTAACGAATGGGTCTTTTCTGTCACATCATTCTCTAATGATGTGGTCTCGTTCATCAAATGACAACACATGTCTATGGTTAAGAAACATAACCATCTTTAATTAATGAGCTAGTCAAGTAGAGGCATACTAGGGACACTTTGTTTTGTCTATGTATTCACACATGTATCAAGTTTCCGGTTAATACAATTCTAGCATGAATAATAAACATTTATCATGATATAAGGAAATATAAATAACAACTTTATTATTACCTCTAGGGCATATTTCCTTCAGTCTCCCACTTGCACTAGTGTCAATAATCTAGATTACATTGTAATGATTCTAACACCCATGGAGTCTTGGTGCTGATCATGTTTTGCTCGTGGAAGAGGCTTATTAAACGGGTCTACAACATTCAGATCCGTATGTATTTCGCAAATCTCTATGTCTCCCTCCTTGACTTGATCGCGGATGGAGTTGAAGCGTCTCTTGATGTGTTTGGTTCTCTTGTGAAATATGGATTCCTTCGCTAAGGCAATTGCTCTAGTATTGTCACAAAAGATTTTCATTGGACCGGATGCACTAGGTATTACTCCTAGAGCGGATATTAACTCCTTCAAGACTCCTTCATTTGCTGCTTCTGAAGCAGCTATGTACTCCGCTTCACACGTAGATCCCACCACGACGCTCTGGTTGGAACTGCACCAACCGCCAGCTCCGCCATTTAATATAAATATGTATCCGGTTTGTGACTTAGAGTCATCCGGATCAGTTTCAAAGCTAGCATCGATGTAACCATTTACGACAAGCTCTTTGTCACCTGCATAAACGAGAAACATATCCTTAGTCCTTTTCAGGTATTTCAGGATATTCTTGACCGCTGTCCAGTGATCCGCTCCTGGATTACTTTGGTACCTCCCTTCTAAACTTATAGCAATGCACACAACATTGCATACATGATAGAACCTACGGCTGAGGTATAGGGAATGACTTTCATTTTCTCTCTATCTTCTGCTGTGGTTGGGCATTGAGTCTGACTCAACTTCACACCTTGTAACACAGGCAAGAACCCTTTCTTTGATTGATCCATTTTGAACTTCTTCAAAACTTTATCAAGGTATGTGCTTTGTGAATGTACAATTAAGCATCTTCATCTATCTCTATAGATCTTAATGCCCAATATATAAGTAGCTTCACCGAGGTCCTTCATTGAAAAATTCTTATTCAAGTATCCTTTTATGCTGTTCAGAAATTCTATATCATTTCCAATCAACAATATGGCATCCACATATAATATTAGAAATGCTACGGAGATCCCACTCACTTTCTTGTAAATACATGCTTCTCCTAAAGTCTGTATAAAACCATATGCTTTGGTCACACTATCAAAGCGTATATTCCAACTCCGAGAGGCTTGTACCAGTCCATAAATGGATCGCTGGAGCTTGCACACTTTGTTAGCACCTTTAGGATCGACAAAACCTTCTGGTTGCATCATATACAACTCTTATTTAAGGAATCCATTAAGGAATGCAGTTTTGACATCCATTTGCCAAATTTCATAATCATAAAATGCAGCAATTGCTAACATGATTCGGACAGACTTAAGTATCGTTATGTGTGAGAAACTCTCATCGTAGTCAACTCCTTGAACTTGTTGAAAACCTTTCACATAAAGTCCAACTTTGTAGATAGTAACATTACCGTCAGCGTCAGTCTTCTTCTTGAAGATCCATTTATTTTCTATGGCTTGCCGATCATCGGGCAAGTCAACCAAAGTCCATAGTTTGTTCTCATACATGGATCCCATCTCAGATTTCATGGCCTCCAGCCATTTCGTGGAATTTGGGCTCATCATCGCTTCCTCATAGTTCGTAGGTTCGTCATGGTCTATTAACATGACTTCCAGAACAGGATTACCGTACCACTCTGGTGCCAAACATACTCTGGTTGACCTACGAGCTTCGGTAGTAACTTGATCTGAAGTTTCATGATCATCATCATTAGCTTCCTCACTAATTGGTGTAGGCATCACTGGAACTGATTTCTGTGATGAACTAATTTCCAATTCGAGAGAAGGTACAACTACCTCATCAAGTTCTACTTTCCTCCCACTCACTTCTTTCGAGAGAAACTCCTTCTCTAGAAAGGATCCATTCTTAGCAACAAAGATCTTGCCTTAGGATTTGTGATATAAGGTGTACCCAACAGTTTCTTTTGGGTATCCTATGAAGACGCACTTCTCCGATTTGGGCTCGAGCTTATCAGTTTGAAGCTTTTTCACATAAGCATCTCAACCCCAAACTTTAAGAAACGACAGCCTAGGTTTCTTGCCAAACCATAGTTCATATGGTGCCGTCTCAACGGATTTAGATGGTGCCCTATTTAACGTGAATGTAGTCGTCTCTAAAGCTTAACCCCAAAACGATAGTGGTAAATCGGTAAGAGAGATCATAGATCACACCATATCTAATAAAGTATGGGTATGGCGTTTGGACACACCATTACGCTTTGGTATTCTAGGTGGCGTGAATTGAGAAACTATTCCACATTGTTTCAAATGAAGACCAAACTCGTAGCTCAAATATTCGCCTCTGCGATCAGATCGTAGAAACTATATTTTCTTGTTACGATGATTTTCCACTTCACTCTGAAATTCTTTGAACTTTTCAAATGTTTCAGACTTATGTTTCATCAAGTAGATATACCCATATATATCTGCTCAAATCATCTGTGAAGGTCAGGAAATAACGATACCCGCCATGAGCCTCAACACTCATCGGACCGCATACATCAGTATGTATTATTTCTAATAAGTCAGTGACTCGCTCCGTTGTTCCGGAGAACGTAGTCTTAGTCATCTTGCCCATGAGGCATGGTTCGCAAGCATCAAGTGATTCCAGAAGCCCATTGGCATGGAGTTTCTTCATGCGCTTTACACCAATATGACCTAAACAACAGTGCCACAAATAAGTTGCACTATCATTATTAACTTTGCATCTTTTGGCTTCAATATTATGAATATGTGTATCACTATGACCGAGATTCAACAAAAACAGACCACTCATCAAGGGTGCATGACCATAAAAGATATTACTCATATAAATAGAACAACCATTATTCTCTGATTTAAATGAATAACCGTCTTGCATCAAACAAGATCTAGATATAATGTTCATGCTCAACGCTGGCACCAAATAACAATTATTCAGGTCTAAAACTAATCCCGATGGCAGATGTAGAGGTAGCATGCCGACGGTGATCACATCGACCTTGGAACCATTTCCAATGCGGATCGTCACCTCGTCCTTAGCCAATCTTCATTTAATCCGTAGCCCCTGTTTCGAGTTGCAAATATGAGCAACAGAACCGATATCAAATACCCAGGCGCTACTACGAGCATTAGTAAGGTACACATCAATAACATGTGTATCAAATATACCTTTCACTTTGCCATCCTTCTTATCCGCCAAATATTCGGGGTAGTTCCGCTTCCAGTGAACAGTCCCTTTGTAGTAGAAGCACTTAGTTTCAGGCTTAGGTCCAGACTTGGGCTTTTTCCCAGGAGCAGCAACTTGCTTGCTATTCTTCTTGAAGTTCGCCTTCTTCCCTTTGCTCTTTTTCTTCAAACTAGTGGTCTTGCTAACCATCAACACTTGATGCTCCTTCTTGATTTCTACCTCCATAGCCTTAAGCATAGTGAAAAGCTCGGGAATTGTCTTTTCTATCCCTTGCATATTATAGTTCATCACGAAGCCTTTATAGCTTGGTGGCAGTGATTGAAGAACTCTGTCAATGACACTATCATCTGGAAGATTAACTCCTAGCTGAGTCAAGTGGTTATGATACCCAGACATTTTGAGTACATGTTCACTGACAGAACTGTTCTCCTCCATCTTGCAGCTATAGAACTTGTTGGAGACTTCATATCTCTCAACTCGGGCATTTGCTTGAAATATTTACTACAACTCCTAGAACATCTCATATGCTCCATGACGTTCAAAACGTCTTTGAAGTCCCTATTCTAAGGCATAAAGCATGGCACAAAGAACTATCGAGTAGTCATCAAATTTAGCTTGCCAGACGTTCATAAGGTCTGGAGTTGCTCCTGCAGCAGGCCTTGCACCTAGCGGTGCTTTAAGGACATAATTCTTTTGTGCGGCAATGAGTATAACCCTCAACTTACGGACCCAGTCCGTGTAGTTGCTACCATCATCTTTCAACTTAGCTTTCTCTAGGAACGCATTAAAATTCAAGGGAACGGTAGCATAGGCCATTGATCTACAACAACATACATATGCAAAAACTATCAGGACTAAGTTCATGCTAAATTAAATTCAATTAATCATATTACTTAAGAACTCCCACTTAGATAGACATCCCTCGAGTCATCTAAATGAGCACGTGATCCATATCAACTAAACCATGTCCGATCATCATGCGAGATGGAGTAGTTTTCAATGGTGAACATCTGTATGTTGATCATATCTACTATATGATACATGTTCGACCTTTCGGTCTCAGTGTTCCGAGGCCATGTCTATACATGCTAGGCTCGTCAAGTTTAACCCAAGTATTCCGCACGTGCAAAACTGTCTTCCACCCGTTTTATGTGAACGTAGAGCTTATCACACACGATCATCACGTGGTGTCTCAGCACGACGAACTGTAGCAACAGTGCATACTCAGCGGGAACACTTATACCTTGAAATTTAGTGAGGGATCATTGAGAGAGTCCTGGATTAGGGGATGTTCGGATAGCCAGACTATACCTTCAGCCGGACTCCAGGACTATGAAGATACAAGATTGAAGACTTCGTCCTGTGTCCGGAAGGATCTTTTCTTGGCGTGGAAGGCAAGCTAGGCGTGCGGATATTCAAGATCTCCTACCATTGTAAACGACTCTGTGTAACCCTAACCCTATCCGGTGCCTATATAAACCGGAGGGTTGTAGTCCGTAGGACAACCATCATCATACACAATCATACCATAGGCTAGCTTCTAGGGTTTAGCCTCCTTGATCTCGTGGTAGATCTACTCTTGTACTACCCATATCATCAATATTAATCTAGCAGGAGTAGGGTTTTACCTCCATCGAGAGGGCCCGAACCTGGGTAAAATAAAGTGTCCCTTGTCTCCTGTTACCATCCGACCTTGATGCACAGTTCGGGACCCCCTACCCGAGATCCGCCGGTTTTGACACCGACATTGGTGCTTTCATTGAGAGTTCCTCTGTGTCGTCGCTTTTAGGCCCGATGGCTCCTTTGATCATCAACAACAATGAGGTCCAGGGTGAGACTTTCCTCCCCGGACAAATCTTCGTCTTCGGCGGCTTCGCTCTGCGGGCCAATTCGCTTGGTCGTCTGGAGCAGATCGAAAGCTACGCCCCTGGCCATCAAGTCAGGTTTGGAAGCTTAAACTACACGACAGATATCCGCGGAGACTTGATCTTCGACGGGTTCGAGCTAGAACCAAGCGCACCGCACTACCTCAAGGGGCATGATATAGCTCTGCCTTCGAATAGTGCCCTGGAGGCCGCACACGCACCGGCCCCGATCCTCGACTCGGAGCCCGCTGCGTTCTTTGAGGATGAACGGTTGGACGTCATCTCGGGGGCTGTGATCTTGAAGGCGATCGAGCCGAACGCCAGCCCCGTACTCCGCACGGCCCATGACTCCAAGGAGTCGGATTCTTCTCCGAACTCCGGGCCTCCCGTGCCCCTGCCGATTGAATCCGATTGGGCGCCTATAATGGAGTTCACCGCCGCGGACATCTTTCAGCACTCACCTTTCGGTGATATCCTGAATTCTCTCAAGTCTCTCTCTCTCTATCAGGAGAGCCCAGGCCGGACTATGGTCTGCGAGGTTGGGATTCGGACGACGAAGAAATTCAAAGCCCACCCACCACCCACTTAATAGCCACTGTCGATGATTTAACCGACATACTTGACTTCGGCTCCGAAGACTTCGACGGTATGGACGACGAAGGAGGAGACGAACAAGAACCAGCACCTGTAGGGCGCTGGACCGCCACCTCGTCATATGACATATATATGGTGGACGCTCCAAAGGATGGAGATGGCGATGGAACAGCGGAGGATGACACCTCGAAAAACAGCCAAAACGCCGGCGTCAACGGCGCCGCTCTAAATCCCGCCACAGCAGAAACGGTGATTCCGACACGGGAGATAATACTACCCCGGATAGTGCCGAAGAACACCAAATCGAGCAAGATTCGGCGCAGGAAGATGGAGAAGCCAGCCCTCATGAGAGAGCGGCAGAGCGAGAGGTTGAGGATGATAACTACATGCCTCCCTTCGAAGACGAGGCAAGCCTCGACGACGACGAATTCGTCGTACCATCAGACCCCGCCGAACAAGAGCATTTTAAACGCAGGCTTCTAGCCACGGCGAATAGCCTAAAGAAAAAGCAGCAACAGCTGAGAGCTGATCAAGATTTGCTAGCTGACAGATGGACTGAAGTCCTTGCGGCCGAAGAGTATGAACTCGAGCGCCCCTCCAAAAATTATCCTAAGCGCAGGCCGCTACCCCAATCAGAGGGGGAAACACCTACATTACCAATGCATGACATGGCAGACCGGCCACCTCGCGGCCGTGACAGACAGGCCTATCGAACCTCTAAACAAGCCATGCCCCGGTGCCGCTCAACTAAGGCACGGGAAAATGAGCCAGACCTGCGAGACGTACTGGAGGATAAAGCAAGGCAAACAAGATCGATCTATGGATCGCGCAGACGCCCGATGACACGTGATGATCTTCACTCCGGACACAATAAATCCGGCCGGGCCGAACACAACAGGCATAGCTCTTCCGAGCTGCGTCGTGACATAGCCCAGTACAGGGGCGCCGCACACCCACTATGCTTCACAGATGAAGTAATGGATCATAAAATCCCAGAGGGTTTCAAACCCGTCAACATCGAGTCTTACGATGGTACGACAGATCTGGCAGTATGGATTGAGGATTATCTCCTTCACATCCACATGGCACGTGGCGACGATCTACATGCCATCAAATATCTCCCCCTCAAGCTCAAAGGACCAGCCCGGCACTGGCTTAACAGCCTACCAGCGGACTCAATCGGTTCTTGGGAGGACCTGGAAGCCGCATTCCTCGACAACTTCCAGGGGACCTATGTGCGGCCACCGGACGCCGACGACCTAAGCCACATAATCTAGCAGCCAGAAGAATCGGCCAGGCAATTCTGGACACGGTTCCTAACAAAGAAAAATCAGATAGTCGATTGTCCGGACGCAGAGGCCCTAGGAGCCTTCAAACATAACATCCGCGACGAGTGGCTTGCCCGGCACCTGGGACAGGAAAAGCCGAAATCTATGGCAGCCCTCACGACACTCATGACCCGCTTTTGCGCGGGCGAAGATAGCTGGCTAGCTCGCAGCAACAACTTATCAAAGAACCCTAGTAATTCGGATACCAAGGACAAAAGTGGTAGGACACATCGAAATAAGCAAAAGCGCCGCGTTAGCAGCGACAGCAATGAGGATACGGCAGTAAATGCCGGATTCAGAGGCTATAAATCCGGTCAGCGGAAAAAGCCATTTAAAAAGAATACCCAGGGCCCGTCCAGTTTGGACCGGATACTCGGCCGCTCATGCCAGATTCATGGCACCCCCGAAAGGCCAGCCAATCACACCAACAGGGATTGTTGGGTGTTCAAGCAGACAGGCAAGTTAAGAGCCGAACACAAAGACAAGGGGCTGCATAGCGACGACGAGGAGGAGCCCAGGCCGCCGAACAACAATGGACAGAAGGGGTTTCCCCCACAAGTGCGGACGGTGAACATGATATACGTGACCCACATTCCCAAGAGGGAGCGGGAGCGTGCGCTACAGGACGTATACGCGATGGAGCCAGTCGCCCCAAAGTTCAACCCATGGTCCTCCTGCCCGATCACTTTTGATCGAAGGGACCACCCCACTAGCATCCGTCACGGCGGTTTTGCCGCATTGGTTCTTGACCCAATCATTGACGGATTTCATCTCACAAGAGTCCTCATGGACGGCGGCAGTAGCCTGAACCTGCTTTATCAGGATACAGTGCGGAAAATGGGCATAGATCCATCAAGGATCATGCCCACAAGGACGACCTTTAAAGGCGTCATACCAGGTGTAGAGGCCAATTGCACAAGCTCTGTAACACTTGATGTGGTCTTCGGATCTCCGGATAACTTCCGAAGTGAAGAGTTAATCTTCGATATAGTCCCGTTCCGCAGTGGCTATCATGCCCTACTCGGACGAACCGCATTCGCTAAATTCAATGCGGTGCCGCACTACACATATCTCAAGCTCAAGATGCCAGGCCCTCGAGGAGTAATTACGGTCAACGGAAACACTGAACACTCCCTCCGTACGGAGGAGCACACGGCGGCCCTCGCAGCGGGAGTACAAAGCAGCCTTTCGAGGCAACTCTCCAGTCCGGCCGTTAAAAAGCCGGACAATGCAAAGCGCGCCCGGAGTAACCTGCAACAAGACCGCCTGGCACGTTCGGAGCAAGCGTAGCAATACGGCCGCAACCCCATCCATCGCAACATAGCGGAGCTAGTACCTCGAGTACACAATTACGCCCTTGAAATTCCATGGGCACAGGGGAGGGGCACATTAACGACATGCTTACAATACGGCGTCAATCGTACTAGGGGCTGCCGGATTTTTTTTACTTTCAGGACTCCACACTCTGGATAACCTGTTCGGCTTTGCTGCCGCACAGACGATGCAAGACCCAGGGAAGCAGACAAAGCTACGCCGCATTACGGAACTCTCAGGTGGTCTCTATTTCGAGCGATATATCTGTTCCTAAATTCCGCGGCCTGCCCCTGGTCAGGACATGTTAAATAGTCTAATATCTTTTTTGCTTATCGCACTACTTGTATCATTCGGCTTTGATAAATAGCCTCTCTATAAACAATGCATAGCTTTTCGCCTATTTTTTGCGTTGTCCTCTTTTAATATATATGTTCATTAAATAAACATGATCGCAACCGTACACCATGGTACGGCAAAACACGCCAGGGGCTTCATTACCCTTCTATCTGGTGTGAGAAGTCCATACACTTTCACAAGTGCGGCACCCCGAACTTATAGCACTATATGCATCGGCTCCGAATCATGATTTTGGTCACATGTTGGGTTTGCCCGGCTCCTATGTTTTGGTGCCTTACGTTCCGCTATATCGGCTAGGGTAGCACTAGGAGAACCACTGCGATTGTGCCCTGGTTCAGCCGGGTTAAGCATCTCAGTGGATAAAGCTAAAACATATTGTCATGATAAGGCGTGAGACCGGTCGCTGTTCGAGAGGTTTTTCAAGTCCTTAAAGAATTATGCCGCTTCGAGCGAGGATCTGGCTATGTCCGACCAAAGGCGTGGATAGCGCCCCGAATTCGGTCTTCCGAACTAGGGGCTTCGCCGAAATTTAAAATTATAACGTTCTATGGCTAAGTGAGAGTGTTCAAGCATTATAGTCCGATTGCCTGGTTCGTTGTGCTGAGCGCCTCCCTCGAAGGACCCAACTATGGGAAAAAGAGCCCTCAGGTTTATCCCGAACACCCCAGCACTAGTGGCATGGGGGCAGAAGCTGACGACTGGCCATCTCTCAATTTTTGATAAACGGCCGCACATAAAATAATATTTTAAATTCAATAAGCATTGCTTAGCGCATATGAACAAGTTTTCAGCGCACAGGATACAAACGAGCGAGTTCATTCAAATACTACATCTTTAGTACATTCATCCGCGACAAGGCGGGCTCTGGCAAGAACTTCCTTGTAGTAGTTCTCGGGCTTGCGATGCTCCTTCCCCGGCGGCGGCCTGTCCTTCACCAGCTTCTCTCCGTCCAGCTTACCCCAGTGTACCCTTACACGGGCAAGGGCCCTTCGGGCACCTTCAATGCAGGCGGAGCGCTTGATGACCTCAAGCCGTGGACAGGCCTCCACCAGCCGCCGCACTAGCCCGAAATAGCTCCCAGGCAGGGCCTCTCCAGGACACAGCCGAACTAGTAAGCCCTTCATGGCCTGTTCGGCCGCCTTGTGGAGCTCGACCAGCTGTTTCAGCTGATCGCTCAAAGGCACTGGGTGTCCGGCCTCAGAATACTGAGACCAGAACACACTCTCCGTCGAGCTGCCCTCTTCAGCTCGGTAGAACGCGGCGGCGTCGGATACGCTGCGGGGAAGATCGGCGAACGCCCCTGGAGAACTCCGGATTCGGGTAAGTAACAGGTAGTTTACTTTTATATTCCTACTTTGCATTAAGAATGCCTTACCCGTTGCTATCTTTTTCACCTCCTCCAACTCTTGGAGGGCCTTTTGGGCTTCGGCCTTGGCATTCTTGGCGGTCTCAAGGGCCAACGCGAGCTCGGATGCTTGCGCTTTTGACTCAAGCTCCAAACTCTCATGTTTTTTCACGAGAGCTTGCAGCTCTTGCTGCACCTCGCCGACCCGAACCCCAAGCCTTTCTCGCTCGGCGCGCTCCTCGGCCGTTTTCTTTCCGGCCTCAGCCAGCGCCTGCTTCAGGGTTGCCACCTCGATTGTGGCCCCTACAATAAGCAGTACAATCCTGTTATTTCTTTTTGCAATCAAGCCTCTCTATAGGCACCTTTTTCGAGCTGCCGTTTGGCAAGGCCGAGCTCTTGCTCGGTCCGCCCGAGGTCCTTTTTAAGGGCATCCACCGGCGCAGTCAGTGCGGCGGTGGACAGCAGCGAAGCCTGCATATGCATATTTGACCTTTTGTTGTTAGATTCCTGCGAAAATTACTAGATCCTCTATTCGTCTTTTCTTTCCGAACACCGAACAGAGCATCAGGGGCTACTGTCTACGCGGTAAATAATTTGACATATTTTTACTTACCTCGAAGCCTGTTAGAAGGCTAGCGCAAGATTTAGTCAGTCCGCTCTTGGCGGACTGAACCCTTTGGATCACCGTACACATAACAGTACGGTGCTCCTCGTCGATGGCGGCGCCCTCAAGCACCTCCAGCAGATTGTCCGGCGCCTCTGGTTGGACGGAGGTCGCCGGCTCAGATGGCTTACTCCTCTCGGAAGGAGTTCGCCCACCGCGGACCAGGACTGTCGAGTTCGGCGCGGTGTCCGGCACAAAGCCGGACTTGGAGCCCTGGGGGGTTTCATCCCCTTTACTCCTGGGGTCCGGAGGATTGCCTTGCGGCTCCTCCAGGACTATCTCCTCCTGCCCTGGAGCTTGGTGGGACGCCGCTTCGGCGTCGTCCGCCCTGCAGGGGGAGACAGCGGGCGGAACAGAGTTCACGTCCGACGAATCCAGGGAGCCGCTCGATGAATCGTCGAGTTCGGCCCGGGGCGGGCTGCATAAATTACGAGTGATATTAGGGAAAGCCACGCATTAAAAGAATATCATGAGTCACTCTGGTATATAAATACTTACGATTTTGCCGGACGCTTGGTTCTGCCCGGCCACTCCTCTCCGCCCTCTTCGGCGTCGTGGGAGTAGTCCGGCGGAGGGGTCTTCCTTTTCCTCGACCCCTCGGCCTCCCCCGTTGGGGTGGCCTTCTTCTTCTTTTCTCCCCTCGCTGGGGGGGGGGAGCTTTCTTGTTCCTCCTCCTCGTTTTCATGAGAGGAGAGCGTCGCGGACTCGTCAGATGACGAGTCCGACACCACCATGTTGCGGGAACTCTTTCGAGTCCCGATGGTTTTCTTCTTCTTGGCCTTCTTCTCCGGCACCACATAAGGTGCCGGAGCCAGCAGCTTCACCAAGAGAGCTGGGGTTGGGTCTTCGGGTAGGGGATCCAGACAGCTAATTGGTCCGGATATCGCCCGCCAAGCCTGTCAAAGGCAAAGGGAGTTTAGATCCCACATATAGTTAATCTACGAATAAGAGCTTAACAAACCTGTCAAAGGTATAGATAGCTTACCTCGCTGGCATGATGCTGCGAGCTGTATCCGCGGTCCTCGGAAGCGGATGTGGGGGACTCGACGCCTTTGGTCAGCACCTTCAGACGTCTTCATACGTTGTGTCGAAGAGCCTACTAAGGGTTTGGTGCTGCGCCCGGTCGAATTCCCACAAAGTAAAATCCCGTTGTTGGCATGGGAGGATCCGGCGAACGAGCATGACCTGGATCACATTGATCAGCCGGATTGGCCTGTTCACCAGGGACTGGATGCACGTTTGCAACCCAGTCACTTCTTCCTTGTTGCGCCACGACAGGCCCGTCTCTTTCCAGGACATGTGCCGCGTGGGGGGTCCGGATCTGAACTCGGGGGCTGCGACCCATTTCGGATCGCGTGGCTCGGTGATGTAAAACCACCCGGCCTGCCACCCCTTTAGGGACTCCACATAGGAGCCATCGAACCAGAGGACGTTGGCCATCTTGCCGACCATAGCGCCTCCGCACTCCGCCTGGGTGCCGGACACCACCTTGGGCTTGACGTTGAAGGTCTTGAGCTAGAGGCCGAAGTGGGGGCGGACGCGTAGAAAGGCCTCGCACACGACGATAAACGCCGAGATGTTGAGGACGAAGTTCGGGGCCAGATCGTGGAAATCCAGGCCGTAGTAGAACATGAGCCCCCGGACAAATGGGTGAAGTGGAAAGCCCAGTCCGCGGAGGAAGTGGGGAAGAAAAACTACCCTCTCATGGGGCCCTGGGGTAGGGAGAAGCTGCCCCTTCTCAGGAAGCCGATGCGGAATGTCCTTGGACAAGTATCCGGCTTTCCTTAGCTTTTTTACTTGGGCCTCCGTAATGGAGGAGGCCATCCACTTGCCTCCCGCTCTGGACATTGTTGGAGAAGGTTGAGGAAGGAAGAGCGGACTTGGGCGCTGGAGCTTGAGTGCGCAAGAGATGGATTGGCAAAGGAGGAAGATGGCGTAGGTTAAAAAGGTGAATCCTTATCCCTTTATACAAGCGGGTGCGGTTAGGCATCCCCACCTACCTAATAAAACTCACTTGCCTCCCAAGCGCCGTGGTAAATGGCGCGGTTGGGTTACCCACGTTCGTATTGATGAGAATCCCGTTAAAAGGGGCACATGATCTCTGCTTTGACAAGACGTGCCAAGGAAATCGCCTAGCTAAACACGCTGGGGTGGAACAATGAAAACAATTTATATAAAGAGCTTGGCCGCGGTGTTATGACGCACTGCGGAATACGTCAGCAGATTTGATTTGTGTTAATATTATTCTCTATATGGCAATATGTGGAAACTTATTTTGCAGAGCCGGACACTATTTTTGGTGTTTGTAATCTTCTTGAAGAACTTGTAGGAGGAACCCGCCTTGCAATGCCGAAGACAATCTACGCGCCGGACTCATCGTCATTGAAGCCTGGTTCAGGGGGCTACTGAGGGAGTCTTGGATTAGGGGGTGTTCGGATAGCCGGACTATACCTTCAGCCGGACTCCAGGACTATGAAGATACAAGATTGAAGACTTCGTCCCGTGTCCGGAAGGATCTTTTCTTGGCGTGGAAGGCAAGCTAGGCGTGCGGATATTCAAGATCTCCTACCATTGTAACCGACTCTGTGTAACCCTAACCCTATCCGGTGCCTATATAAACCGGAGGGTTGTAGTCCATAGGACAACCATCATCATACACAATCATACCATAGGCTAGCTTCTAGGGTTTAGCCTCCTTGATCTCGTGGTAGATCTACTCTTGTACTACCCATATCATCAATATTAATCTAGCAGGAGTAGGGTTTTACCTCCATCGAGAGGGCCCGAACCTGGGTAAAATAAAGTGTCCCTTGTCTCCTGTTACCATCCGACCTTGACGCACAGTTCGGGACCCCCTACCTGAGATCCGCCGGTTTTGACACCGACAATCATCTTATAATTCTACCGCCGTACTAAGCAAAATAAGATGCATAAAATATAAACATCACATGCAATGAAAATATGTGACATGATATGGCCATCATCATATTGTGCCTTTGATCTCCATCTCCAAAGCAGCGTCATGATCTCCATCGTCACCGGCTTGACACCTTGATCTCCATCGTAGCGTCGTTGTCGTCTCGCCAACTATTGCTTCTACAACTATCACTACCGCATAGTGATAAAGTAAAGAAATTACATGGCGATTGCATTTCATACAATAAAGCGACAACCATAAGGGTCCTGCTAGTTGCCGATAACTTTTACAAAACATGATCATCTCATACAGTAATTTATATCACATCATGTCTTGACCATATCACATCACAACATGCCCTGCAAAAACAAGTTAGACGTCCTCTACTTTGTTGTTGCAAGTTTTACGTGGCTGCTATGGGCTTCTAGCAAGAACTGTTCTTACTTACGCTTCAAAACCACAATGATTTTTCGTCAAGTGTGCTATTTTAACCTTCAACAAGGACCGACCGTAGTCATATTCGATTCAACTAAAGTTGGAGAAACAGACACCCGCCAGCCACCTTTATGCAAAACAAGTTGCATGTATGTCGGTGGAACTGGTCTCATGAACATGGTCATGTAAGGTTGGTCCGGGCCACTTCATCCAACAATACTGCCAAATCAAAATAAGACGTTGGTGGTAAGCAGTATGACTATTATCGCCCACAACTCTTTGTGTTCTACTCGTGCATATCATCTACGCATAAACTTGGCTCGGATGCCACTGTTGGGGAACATAGCATGCAATTTCAAAAAAATTCCTATGCTCACGCAAGATCTATCTTGGAGATGCATAGCAACAAGAGGGGGAGAGTGTGCCCATGTACCCTCGTAGACCGAAAGTGGAAGCCATAGGTTAACGCGGTTGATGTAGTCGAACGTCTTCGTGATCCAACCGATCAATTACCAAACGTACGACACCTCCGAGTTCAGCACACGTTCAGCTCGATGGCGTCCCTCGAACTCTTGATCCAACAGAGGGTCGAGCGAGAGTTTCGTCAGCACGACGGCGTGGTGACGGTGATGGTGATGTGATCTGCACAGGGCTTTGCCTAAGCACTACGTGAATATGACCGGAGGAGTAAACCATGGAGGGAGACGCCGCACACGGCTTGGAACAATTGGTGTGTCTCCAAGGGATGCCCTACCCACGTATATAAATGAGGGAGAGGGAGGAGGCCGGCCCTAGGGGGTGCGCCAAGAGGGGGGAGTCCTACTAGGACTCCCAGTCCTAGTAGGATTCGCCCCCCCTTTATTCCTTCTCATGGAAGGGGAAAAGGGGGAAGGGAGAGGGAAGAGGAGAAGGAAAGGGGGCGTGATAACCCACAAGTATAGGGGATCGCAACATTTTTTGAGGGTAGAGTATTCAACCCAAATTTATAGATTCGACACAAGGGGAGCCAAAGAATATTTGAAGGTATTAGCAGCTGAGTTGTCAATTTAACCACACATGGAGATTAATTTTCTACAGCAAAGTGATCAGTAGCAAAGTAGATTGATAGTTTTGATAGTAGTGACAACATCAATAGTAACAGGAACAGTGATAGCAGTAATTTTGTAGCAAGTGTAAAAGTGATGATAGTAGTAGTAACGCAGTAGAAAAAATATAAGATAAATTCGTAGGCATTGGATCAGTGACTTGTTGGATGATATTCATCATGTGACAGTTATAACCTAGGGCGATACAACACTAGCTCCAGTTCATCGATATAATGTAGGCATGTATTCCGTAAATAGTCATACGTGCTTTATTAAAAGAGCTTGCATGGCATCTTTTGTCCTACCCTCCCGTGGCAGCGGGGTCCATATTGGAAACTAAGGGATATTAAGGCCTCCTTTTAATAGAGAACTGGAAGAAAGCATTAACACATAGTGAATACATGAACTCCTCAAACTACGGTCATCATCGAGAGTGGGCCCGATTGTTGTCACTCTGGGGTTGTCGGATCATAACACGTAGTAGGTGACTACAACTTGCAAGATCGGATCTAAAACATGGATATAATGATGAATTCATAAACGGTTCAGATCTGAATTCATGGCACCCAGGCCCAAAGTGACAAGCATTAAGCATAGAAATGTCATAGAAACATCAATCTAAGAACATAGTGGATACTAGGGATCAAGCCCTAACAAAACTAACTTGATTACATGATGAATCTCATCAACTCCTCACCGACCAGCGAGCCTACGAAGGAATTACTCACTCTTAGTGTAGAGCATCATGGAATTGGCAATGGAGAAGGGTTGGTGATGATGAAGAACGAAGATCCCCCTCTCTGGAGCCCCAAACGGACTCCAACTCCAGATCTGCCCTCCCGAGGAAGAACAGGGCTAGGCGGCGGCTCCGTCTTGTGGATCGCGATAACTCTTTCTTCCTTATTTTTTCTCCGAAAATAGGAATTTATAGTGTCAGGGTTGAGGTCTGCGGGGCCACCAGGTGGGTACAACCCACCTGGGCACGCCAGGAGAGGGGGGCGCGCCCTGGTGGGTTGTGCCCATCTAGGGGCCCCTCTCCGGTGGATCTTGGCTCCAGAAATTCTCTTTTATTATATAAAAAATCCTCGCAAAGTTTCGTTCCATTCCGAGAACTTTTATTTCTGCACAAAGACAACACCATGGTAGTTCTACTGAAAATAGCGTCAGTCTGGGGTTAGTTTCATTCAAATCATGCAAATTAGAGTCCAAAACAAGAGGAAAAGCATGAGAAAACGTAGATACGTTGGAGACGTATCAGCTCCCCCAAGCTTAAACCTTTTCTTGTCCTCAAGCAATTCAGTTGATAAACTGAAAGCGAGAAAGAAAAACTTTTACAAACTCTTTTACTCTTGTTTGCATAAATAAGGTTAAACAACACCTAGGTTTTCAGCCAACATTATAACTAACCATGTCAACAATAACTCTTAAAGATTATAATGACTCATATCAATGACATAATCAGCTAGCGAGCAATAATAAGAAATCTCAAATGGCAACACGTTGTCAAAACAACCATGATATAATATGACAATAGTGGTATCTTGCTAGCCCTTTCCGAGACCGCAAAACATAAATGCAGAGCACCTCCAAAGTTCAAGAAATGACTAAACATTGTAATTCATGGTAGAAAAGATCCAGTCATGATGCACCCAACATTAGCTACACATAATGCATAAATCATGATTGTTGTGCTCTGCTCAGTTTCTGGCGCTTGTTTTTAGAAGGTGGTGACACAACATAAAAGTAAATAGATAGTAGCTTCGTAGAGGGAAGCAGTGATTTGCAGAGGTGCCAGAGCTCAATTTTTAAAACCGAGGTAAATGATATTTTGAGACATGCCCCCTTCTTATTCACTTCACGACCATCAGTTATCAACATCTTCCATGCTAAGCATGTTAGTGGCGGTTCCCAAGCGATAAAAGTAAAGGTTTACTCCCCCTCCACCATCAATCACACTCCACAGCTTGTCCGAAACAACGGGTGCCGTCCATACCAACATCAGTCTCGGGGGAGTTTTGTTTAATTATTTGCATTTTTGAGTTCGGGACTGGGAATCCCTATTACCGCTCATTTTCTTGTGCGATGGCGAGTGAATAAACACTCGACCTAAGAATAACCTGCTTAGCACGGAAGATATTGACCATCTCCTGTTGTTCCATGAACGATCCATGCACACAAAACGGCTAATTTTTAGAAGTTTTTAGAGGTGGCACATGCAAATTTACTTAGGATGACCGGGTAATGCCGTATATAGGTAGGTATGGTGGACTCATCTGGAATAACTTTGGGTTCAAGGTTTTTGATCTACAAGCAGAATTCCCACTTAGTACAGGCGAAGGCTAGCAATTAAGATTGAGAAGCGGCCAGCTAGAGAGCAACAACGATCATAACCATGCATTATGCATAAGTAACATTGGACACTAGCATGAGTAGGATATGAACACCATGAACATAAATATCATAGAGGCTATGTTGGTTTTGATTCAACTACATGCATGAACATGTACCAATTCAAGCCACTCGAACATTCAGAAGAGGATACCATATCATCATACTACATCACAATCATTTTAACGCTATGTTGATAACCAAGATAAATCATTATCAACTCCCAGCTACTTATGCATGGCAAGAGAAACTATAATCTCTAATTGTCATTGCAAACATGTTTAATCATAATGGGCTGAAGCCTGGATACTAGGTTAAACATATTTACACAAGCAGAACAAGTCGAGTTCATACCATTTTCTCTTTGCCATGGCCAGTTCATCGAATGTCGTCATTGTTGCCTTTCACTTGCACGACCGAATGATATGAAAATAATAATAGTGCAAGAATGCCGTGGACTAAGCTGGAATCTGCAAACATTTTGTTCAACAGGAGAAGACAAGGTAAAATGCGCTCTTTATTAGTTCAACAATTATTCATATGAGAGCCACTCAACATTTTCATTGTGGTATTCTCCTTGGTACAACTCGAATAAAAGGAAAAGAAATTCAGAGAAACACACTAAAATACTTTTGGAGTTTTTGGTTTTCTTCAACAAGCAAATAAAAGGGAAAAGAAAAAACGAGAAAAACTATTTACACGGGAAAGCTCCCAACAAGCAAAAGAAGAACAAGGAAATCTTTTTGGGTTTTCTTTTTAATATTATTACTAAGCATGCATAGAAAGTAAATTACTACAACTATTTTTTTCTAAGGTTTTTCAAACACACAAGAAGAAAGCAAGAAAATAAATCTACCATGGATGATACAAATAAAAAGTGTGAACACCGACAAGTAGAATGATATGAACATGAATGTAATGTCGGTGAGAACACGTACTCCCCCAAGCTTAGGCTTTTGGCCTAACTTGGTAGTCGATCAGTAGGCTGGAGGGTAGTAGTCGGCGTGGTAGCTCATGGAGGCTCTCGGTGAGGATGCCTCAGCACGCCGTGGCGCCACCACTGCTGCGCTATGAGCTCGGTCCTCGCTCCTAAGAACAAAATATGTTCCCTTGCTCTTATAATCAAAAAGAGCAGGCGCAGGCAAATATGTGTCCACAATAGATCTTTGGTTAAACATTAGATTCTAAGTGAAATTATCAACCTTTCCCTTAAGGATCTTGTGTTCTTTCAAAGTGTCAAAATCTAATACCGCATGGGTAGGATAGGATGTAACGCCCCGAGACCGATGTGCCAGGTGTCCTCCGCTTAGTTGCTGTTGTTGCCTCGTCTTTTGCTTGCGTGTCATGCATTTCATATCTTTGCTTCATGTGCATTGCATCATCTCATAAATATTTTGCAACTCAACTAAATAAATGACATGGATCTTTGATTCATTTAAATCGAGGGAATTCACATGGCGATTCTCTTTAAAACATACCCTCTCGATATTTAGAGAGCTATAATAAAATATTCCATTAATTGGAATGCACCATAACACACTTGCAATTTAAGTCCATGCCTCTTCAGCTTCAAGTTTCACCTCCAAACTTTGCCAACATTTCTTTTCCCATTTATCGAGGCTCTTCCTAATTTCTCAACATTTTTGAACACTTCTAAATCCTCGTCCTTGTTCAAACCATTTGAATTAAATTCAAATGAATTTGAATTATATTCTTGCAATCATGCCTCTCCTATTTTTCATGGACCAAGCGCATTTTTGTGAGCCCGGAAAAATTGTCTGCATGTCAAACTTCTTCCCCTAACCTCTCTTTCTTTTCCTTTCTTATCGTTGTTTTGTTTTTTTCTTCTTTAGAGTGAGAGAGAGGAGGGAGAGAGCCAGCCCAGCTGGGCCTCCCAGGTACCGCAGCTCGGCCTCATCCCCGCAGCCCACCAGTTTCTCTAACCCTAGGCCCGACCCCTCTTCTCTCCCTCGTCCCCTCGTCCCGCAGCCACTCCATCTCGATCCCCTCATCCTCCTCCTAGCGCTGCCGCCAGGGCATCTCGCCCGACCCTGCGCCACCTCATCACCACCTCCTCCCTTCGATCCTACCGACGCCTCCCCTGGATCCCCTCGTCCCCGCGACGCCCTGCCCTGCATCCCGCGGCCCCGCCGCCAAGCTCTGCCCCGCCACCGAGCACCGCCTCTCTGCGCGGCTCCTTCCCCGCGGCCTCAAGCCCCTCGCCGGTGCTGCACCCAAGTCCGCCGCCGCATGAAGCCACCAGGCGCTTCGTCCCCTGCCTGGCCCGCTCGTTTTCTACACGCAGGAGGTGCAACGCCAGCGCTTCGTCTGCCTCCCCTGCTTCTGCCTCGTCCCCGCCGCCGGCAAGCAGCAGCAGCAACCAGGCCGTCCCGCCTCCTCTTCCCCGACGTTGCTGCCTCGCAGGAGCATCCCGAGCCGGAGCTCGTCCGCGAGCAGATCGAGACGCCTTCTCCCATTCGTCATCGACCTCGCCCTGCCTCTGTCATTTCGCCAGATGCCGTCCCTGCTGCTGGGAACCTCAGATCTACCCGTTCTCCGTCTCCGGCGCCGTGCTAGGCCAACACCATCACCGCCTGTTCTGCCCGTCCCTGCATCGGACCCCGACGAGCTGGCTGCCCCGTTGGCCTTGCTGCCTTTGTCGTGGCCAGGTCAACACAGACACCCGGAGTCCATCTTTGGTTGCACTCCAAGTCGGCCATGCCTTGCTGCCTCCTGCACACTGTTGGTCAACAGTTGATGCACGCCAAGTACCACGACATACGGTGCCCGAACGACCACTGAACCGGAAACGCCAAGTACCCCTACGCGCGAAGACGCCAAGTCCGTTCCGGGATTCATCAAGTACTGCTACCGATGGCTCGAACGTCTAACGAACGTGAACATCTACCATCGCCGAAGACCCGTGTTATGGAACCTTCAAATTCGACTACCTCCGCGTGTACCACTACTTCGACTACCGTCGCGGAACAACTACTTCCACTACTTCCTTCGACGAACTTGAACCGTCCCGAATGCACGCTTCAAAGGTATACCACCGAGAACGACCGCCGTGGACCGAATGCATGTGTTAAATGAGATGCACCGTTTGCACCGTGTCCGAATTGTCACTCGTTTCCATGCCACTAATCCGTGGGAACCCGGTAGTCGGGAGCACCCCACCATCTCTAGCATGTTTCGCACATCCGCACATTTCCTTTTGCACTGGCATCTCAAACGAGTACCGGAAACCGATATGTTGCCGTGGCATCATTTTCGGGTTCGTTGCCGTGGTACCCCTTTCTTTCACCACGGTGACAAAAGCTTCATAATATGCCCATGTCAACATTTTCTTAAAAATTGCATAAAACTTGAAATTGTCATCCGCATCATGATAACCACATTTAAAATGCTTAAAATTGTTGTTTGCATTTATTATGCTAAATGTCATGTTAAAATGATTTATTCCATAACTTAATAACCGTAGCTACGATTTAAATAAACTTTATATGTAAATGGGGTAGAAAAATGCCTAGTTTAACACGGTGCACTTGCTTTGCATGTTTAACAACTCTAAAATTATGTTTAGGGCAGATCAGTACCAAATCTAATATATGCTCATGAGGATTTTCCGGAATTGTTGTTTGTTTTTCCGGCCTCATTTAAATTTGCCTAGATAGGTAGTTTTTCATATGCTTCACCCCTTGCCATGTTAATCAACATTTAATATTGTTGGGTACATAAACAAGATCGAACTAAATATTTCTTGTGGTGTTTTGTCAATATGCAACTCGTTGCATATTGAGCTCCACTTAATCTGTAGCGTTGTTTGTTGCACTTTGCCATGCCATGCATTTTTAAACCGGACATGCATCATTCTTGTTTGTGCATCATGCCATGTTTATGTGTTGGTTGTTTACTATGTTGTTTGTTTCTTTCCGGGTTGCTTCTCTCGTTAGCTTCGGTTTCGTTCTGGAGTTGTGAGGATTCGTTCGTCTTCGTCCGTTTGTCTTCTTCATGGAGTCGTTCTTCTTCCATGCGGGATTTCAGGCAAGGTGACCATACCCTCGAAATCACTTCTATCTTTGCTTGCTAGATTGCTCGCTCTTTTGCTATGCCTATGCTGCGATACCTACCACTTGCTTATCATGCCTGCCATATTGCTAGACCAAGCCTCTAACCCGCCTTGTCCTAGCAAGCCATTGTTTGGCTATGTTACCGCTTTGCTCAGCCCCTCTTATAGCGTTGATAGTTGCAGGTGAAGATGAAGTTTGTTCCTTGTTGGAACATGGAGATGTTGTTCCTTGTTTGGAACATGTTTACTTGTTGGGATATCACAATATATCTTATTTAATTAATGCATCTATATACTTGGTAAAGGGTGGAAGGCTCGGCCTTATGCCTGGTGTTTTGTTCCACTCTTGCCGCCCTAGTTTCCGTCATATCGGTGTTATGTTCCCGGATTTTGCGTCCCTAACGCGGTCGGGTGATTTATGGGACCTCCTTGACAGTTCGCTTTGAATAAGACTTTTCCAGCGAGGCCCAACCTTGGTTTTACCATTTGCCTCACCACCACCTACTTTTCCCTTGGGAGTAATTAACCCAAGGGTCATCTTTATTTAGCCCCCCCGGGCCAATGCTTGTCTAAGTGTTGGCCCGAACTGAGCTTCCTGCGGGGCCACCGCGTGGAAACTCGAGGCCTGGTTTTACTCGTAGCCTGTCTCATCCGGTGTTGCCCTGAGAACGAGATATGTGCAGCTCCTATCAGGATGTCGGCGCATCGGGCGGCTTTGCTGAACTTGTTTTATTGCTGTCAAAATGTCTTGTAGCCGGGATTCCGAGACTGATCGGGTCTTCCCGGGGAGAAGGAATATCCTTCGTTGATCGCGAGAGCTTATCATGGGCTAAGTTGGGACACTCCTGCAGGGTTTGAACTTTCGAAAGCCGTGCCCGCGGTTATGGGCAGATGGGAATTTGTTAATGTCCGGTTGTAGAAAACCCGAAGTGGATCTTAATTAAAATACACCAACCGCGTGTGTAACCGTGATGGTCTCTTCTCGGCGGGGTCCGGGAAGTGAACACGGTTGTTGGATTTATGTTTGACGTAAGTAGTTCAGGGTCACTTATCGATCATAGTTGTTCGACCGTGCTTTGCCTTCTCTTCTCGCTCTCATTTGCGTATGTTAGCCACCATATATGCTAGTCGCTTGCTGCAGCTCCACCTCACTACCCTGCCCTACCTATAAGCTTAAATAGTCTTGATCTCACGGGTGTGAGATTGCCGAGTCCTCGTGACTCACCAGATACTTCCAAAACTAGTTTGCAGGTGCCGATGAGACCGAGCAGGTGACACACCCGAGCTCAAGGAGGAGCTCGATGAAGATCTTGTTCATTGTGTTGTTTCGTTTCAGTCGATCAGTAGTGGAGCCCAGTTGGGGTCGATCGTGGACCTTTGTCGCTTTTGGGGTTTCTTCTTTTATTTTGGCTCCGTAGTCGGGCCCTGATTGTAACTGTATGATGTAATGGTTTATTCATGTATTTGAGTGAAGTGGCGATTGTAAGCCAACTATGTATCTCTTTCCCTTATGTATTACATGGGTTGTGTGAAGATTACCTCACTTGCGACATTGCTTTCAATGCAGTTATGCCTCTAAGTCGTGCTTCGACACGTAGGAGATATAGCCGCATCGAGGGCGTTACAAGTTGGTAATCAGAGCCTTCCCCGACCTTAGGAGCCCCCACTGATTGATCGTTTTTAGCGGCCGAGTTGTGTCTAGAAAAATGTTTTGAGTCATTTAGGAATTATATATCGGAGAGTTTAGGAATTCTTTTTACTTCCCAGTCTCCTCATCGCTCTGGTAAGGCATCCTGACATAGAGTTTTGACTCTTCTCTTCTCAAATTTCACTAAAATTTTTTTTAGGATCACGCGGGTATCTTAGAATCGATCCGATGGTTTTATGATGACAACATTGTCTTGGTTGCCTCCCGTCAGCAGGGGTTTAGTGGAGGTGTCCCGGGGAGTTGAGCTCCGAGGTGTTGTCGTCATAATTTTATTGTTGCAGTTCTGGAATACCTGAGTTTAGTACGCCGACATCGAAAATCTCTTTTGTACAGTTGTTGGTGAGATAACCCTGATAGCCCAGTACTGAGGCGAATGCGGGAGTATTGCCATGACTCGTATAACGGATGCTTTTCGAAGGTTGAGGTAGACGATTTCCGAAGGTTTCTTGGTTATGTGTTGAAGGATGGATACAGCTGGATCTAGGTATTGTTAGTTTGGGTGATATATTTTGTGTCCCCTGTATCCCCAACACCTGATTGCATAACAAGAAAGTTTCAGGAGTTTATAAGTGGGAATTCAAGTATCTCGTAGGAATTCTTTCCAACAGACACATGATACGTTATGGGATCTATCATCTGTTTGTTCCGGCTTATTCTGCAAGCCAACTCCTTTGTTTTTGTTTTGTTTTGTGGTATTCGAGTTGCTTCGATGTCAAGTGTTGATACCATACCTTTCCTAAGCGGTGTTCTCATACTTCTATGTGGATACTAATCCTTCTTGATCATCGAGGTTGTCATGTTAATTCTTTTTCAACCGGTGTGTCCCTCTTCAAGTGGATCCGATCACTTCAACATTCGCAAGATCAATTATCACTTCTTCTCAACGGTGTTTGTTTCATCCGTCCCAAATTGTCTTTGTTTTTTCCCGCCCTCCCACCCTTATGTCTTCAAGGACGCAGATTTGTTGATCAAGTATCCATCTTATTGATGTGAAGGCCCTCCATTCTTCTCCTTCATGTTCTTACCCGGTGCTTCTCATGAAGATGCTAACGGAGCCTCAAGTTTATAATTATTTGTTCTTTTATCTTCCCCGGCGTGTTCAATGCAATCTTTCGATGGTGATCACATCTTTTCCTCGTTGCAATACCTTCTCATACCGGTGCACCTCATAATAATTCACTTCTCGTTATTCATTTGTTCGGGAGTGCTGAAGATATCTCAGAAGATTCAAGTTTCCATTCTCAGTTCGCTCAAGTTCTTTTGAGGATGTTATCTCATTCAAGTCATTTAATTAAACCGGTGCAATCTCTCTTCCAAGCGACCTTTTTAACGGTGTTTCTTTTGAGTGGGCCCTAACCCACAGGTCTTTTTCCAGGATCTTACCTTACTCTTTTAATTTTCTTGGAGCTATTCCCAAATTCTTTTCGAAGTTTGACGTAAGAATGAATTGTCCTCAGTCATATGTCTTTCTCCAAGATCTTTCACATTCTTTTCATCGTTGGTTCAACCTTTCTAATTTTTCATTCCGGAGTGCCTGAACAATTCATGGTGGTGTTTCTCATCATCATTCTCAACAGTTGAAGACTGAAGAAGAGTTCCTCTTAAATCCTTACCCGTTCTTCCAAAGATGCGTGGTTCTAGCTTGTTGCCATCCTCTCATGATTGTTTTCGATTGTGAGAATAATTTTCACCCATCCGGAGCATTTCAGGAGTCTTTTCAGTTGGATTCTCCGAAGGCCATCATTTCAGAAGAATTATTCATTCTCAGCTTCGTCTATCATTTTCCAAATCTTATCGGTGCATCTTTCAATATTCTCTAATCAGTTCATGATATCTTCGTTCTCATGTATCTAAATCCTAGCAAGCATCTTCGTTCATTTGCTAATTCTTCCCGGTGTTTCTTTATCTTTTCTTCGTTCATTTTCAATTCTTACGGTGGTTCGTTCAAGATCCTTCTTCCTTTGTTATCATACCAATTCATTCGTTCTTTCCAAATCCTACCGGTGGTTCGTGAAGACCTTCCCAGTTTGCGCTATCTCTCTCTTAATCCTTTCTATGAGAATAAGTGGTATGCCAAGTCCATTGCTTGTCATCAATTTAAATTGGTGAAGGATACGCATAACACAATTCTTGTTCCTGTTTCATCCAAGTGATTAATTCCTTATTCCGGAGATTCATCAAAATTCTTGATTTCAATTGTTTCATCTTGTCTTCCTCGGAGTTCCAAGCTCTCGCAATTATATCACCACGGAGATCCATATAATCATTGCAAGGCTTCACCTTGTGTTCATCTCCTCTTCCTTTCTATCATCCTTTTGTTTACCGGAGTTTCTTCATGGAGGCTCTACATAGTGGTTTATCAAGGATTCTTTTCATTCTTCAATTGTTCTTCAAGATTTCTCTCGGAGTTATGAGTCGCCAAGCTATACTCTAAAAATAAACATGGTGTTCAACACATGTCTTGTTTTGAGGATCCAATCATTCGCCATCTTGCATTCTAAAGTGCAATTCTTTCTACCTTATCTTTTGAGGTGGTGTTATGTCATTGTTCATAATTTCCTTTCGTGTTTCATGATTCACAAGTTTTCAAGAGTGACATATCTAAATCCATCATTTTCTCTTCGATCAGACATCTTTTCAACCTATCAATCCCTCCATTGGAGTTATCTTGGTAAAGATTTCACCTAAAGCCTTCCCTAAGGAATGTTGCTATTATGGTGCTTATCAATGATCTATCTTCCATTCTTTCGTTCCGGAGGCATTGTGATGTTACTCTCTTCGACTCATCATATCCTTTTGCCAAAATCATGTTCTATTCCTTCTTCCTTCAGTCAGAGTGCTGCCCGAATTATTTCATTCTTATTCCTTCTCTATCTAGTTTTAACCGGAGTGTTGTTGTAATTGTTCTTTATCGTTCCTTGTACATCTTGTTTCAACCGGAGTGGTTTCAACGTCTATCTTGTCACTTAAGCTCTTCTTTCTCGCCGTGTTTCCCTGTTCCTTGTCCAACGGAGCATTTCATTTCATTCATCTCCATGGTATTCTTTCTTTCATTTTGTTCAACCTCTCAAGGTTATTTGGTTTCACTCGTTTGTCAAAGAAGCAACTTAGTTTTACCTCTTCTATTTCTCTTCTGTTTTCCCTCCGGTGCCATTCTAGATCTCGGGACGAGATCCTCTCGTAGTGGTGGAGTGTTGTAACGCCCCGAGACCGATGTGCCAGGTGTCCTCCGCTTAGTTGCTGTTGTTGCCTCGTCTTTTGCTTGCGTGTCATGCATTTCATATCTTTGCTTCATGTGCATTGCATCATCTCATAAATATTTTGCAACTCAACTAAATAAATGGCATGGATCTTTGATTCATTTAAATCGAGGGAATTCACATGGCGATTCTCTTTAAAACTTATCCTCTCGATATTTAGAAAGCTATAATAAAATATTCCATTAATTGGAATGCACCATAACACACTTGCAATTTAAGTCCATGCCTCTTCTGCTTCAAGTTTCACCTCCAAACTTTGCCAACATTTCTTTTCCCATTTATCGAGGCTCTTCCTAATTTCTCAACATTTTTGAACACTTCTAAATCCTCGTCCTTGTTCAAACCATTTGAATTAAATTCAAATGAATTTGAATTTAATTCTTGCAATCATGCCTCTCCTATTTTTCGTGGACCAAGCGCATTTTTGTTAGCCCGGAAAAATTGTCTGCATGTCAAACTTCTTCCCCTAACCTCTCTTTCTTTTCCTTTCTTATCGTTGTTTTTTTTTCTTCTTTAGAGTGAGAGAGAGGAGGGAGAGAGCCAGCCCAGCTGGGCCTCCCAGGTACCGCAGCTCGGCCTCATCCCCGCAGCCCACCAGTTTCTCTAACCCTAGGCCCGACCCCTCTTCTCTCCCTCGTCCCCTTGTCCCGCAGCCACTCCATCTCGATCCCCTCATCCTCCTCCTAGCGCCGCCGCCAGGGCATCTCGCCCGACCCCGCGCCACCTCATCACCACCTCCTCCCTTCGATCCTACTGGCGCCTCCCCTAGATCCCCTCGTCCCCGCGACGCCCTGCCCTGCATCCCGCGGCCCCGCCGCCAAGCTCTGCCCCGCCACCGAGCACCGCCTCTCTGCGCGGCTCCTTCCCCGCGGCCTCAAGCCCCTCGCCGGTGCTGCACCCAAGTCCACCGCCGCATGAAGCCACCAGGCGCCTCGTCCCCTGCCTGGCCCACTCGTTCTCTGCACGCAGGAGGTGCAACGCCAGCGCTTCGTCTGCCTCCCCTGCTTCTGCCTCGTCCCCGCCGCCGGCAAGCAGTAGCAGCAACCAGGCTGTCCCGCCTCCTCTTCCCCGACGTTGCTGCCTCGCAGGAGCATCCCGAGCCGGAGCTCGTCCGCGAGCAGATCGAGAAGCCTTCTCCCATTCGTCATCGACCTCGCCCGGCCTCTGTCGTTTCGGCAGATGCCGTCCCTGCTGCTGGGAACCTCGGATCCACCCGTTCCCCGTCTCCGGCGCCGTGCTAGGCCAACACCATCGCCGCCTGTTCTGCCCATCCTTGCATCGGACCCCGACGAGCTGGCTGCCCCGTTGGCCTTGCTGCCTTTGTCGTGGCCAGGTCAACACAGACACCCGGAGTCCATCTTTGGTTGCACTCCAAGTCGGCCATGCCTTGCTGCCTCCTGCACACTGTTGGTCAACAGTTGATGCACGCCAAGTACCACGACATACGGCGCCCGAACGACCACCAAACCAGAAACGCCAAGTACCCCTACGCGCGAAGACGCCAAGTCCGTTCCAGGATTCATCAAGTACCGCTACCGATGGCTCGAACGTCTAACGAACGTGAACATCTACCATCGCCGAAGACCCGTGTTATGGAACCGTCAAATTCGACTACCTCCGCGTGTACCACTACTTCGACTATCGTCGCGGAACAACTACTTCCACTACTTCCTTCGACGAACTTGAACCGTCCCGAATGCACGCTTCAAAGGTATACCACCGAGATTGACCGCCGTGGACCGAATGCATGTGTTGAATGAGATGCACCGTTTGCACCGTGTCCGAATTGTCACTCGTTTCCATGCCACTAATCTGTGGGAACCCGGTAGTCGGGAGCACCCCACCATCTCTAGCATGTTTCGCACATCCGCACATTTCCTTTTGCACCGGCATCTCAAACGAGTACCGGAAACCGATATGTTGCCGTGGCATCATTTTCGGGTTTGTTGCCGTGTCACCCCTTTCTTTCACCACGGTGACAAAAGCTTCATAATATGCTCATGCCAACATTTTCTTAAAAATTGCATAAAACTTGAAATTGTCATCCGCATCATGATAACCACATTTAAAATGTTTAAAATTGTTGTTTGCATTTATTATGCTAAATGTCATGTTAAAATGATTTATTCCATAACTTAATAACCGTAGCTCCGATTTAAATAAACTTTATATGTAAATGGGGTAGAAAAATGCCTAGTTTAACACGGTGCACTTGCTTTGCATGTTTAACAACTCTAAAATTATGTTTAGGGCAGATCAGTACCAAATCTAATATATGCTCATGAGGATTTTCCGGACTTGTTGTTTGTTGTTCCGGCCTCATTTAAATTTGCCTAGATAGGTAGTTTTTCATATGCTTCACCCCATGCCATGTTAATCAACATTTAATATTGTTGGGTACATAAACAAGATCGAACTAAATATTTGTTGTGGTGTTTTGTCAATATGCAACTCGTTGCATATTGAGCTCCACTTAATATGTAGCGTTGTTTGTTGCACTTTGCCATGCCATGCATTTCTAAACCGGACATGCATCATTCTTGTTTGTGCATCATGCCATGTTTATGTGTTGGTTGTTTACTATGTTGTTTGTTTCTTTACGGGTTGCTTCTCTCGTTAGCTTCGGTTTCGTTCCGGAGTTGTGAGGATTCGTTCGTCTTCGTCCGTTTGTCTTCTTCATGGACTCGTTCTTCTTCCTTGCTGGATTTCAGGCAAGGTGACCATACCCTCGAAATCACTTCTATCTTTGCTTGCTAGATTGCTCGCTCTTTTGCTATGCCTATGCTGCGATACCTACCACTTGCTTATCATGCCTCCCATATTGCTAGACCAAGCCTCTAACCCACCTTGTCCTAGCAAACCGTTGTTTGGCTATGTTACCGCTTTGCTCAGCCCCTCTTATAGCGTTGATAGTTGCAGGTGAAGATGAAGTTTGTTCCTTGTTGGAACATGGAGATGTTGTTCCTTGTTTGGAACATGTTTACTTGTTGGGATATCATGATATATCTTATTTAATTAATGCATCTATATACTTGGTAAAGGGTGGAAGGCTCGGCCTTATGCCTGGTGTTTTGTTCCACTCTTGCCGCCCTAGTTTCCGTCATATCGGTGTTATGTTCCTGGATTTTGCGTCCCTAACGCGGTCGGGTGATTTATGGGACCCCCTTGACAGTTCGCTTTGAATAAGACTTTTCCAGCGAGGCCCAACCTTGGTTTTACCATTTGCCTCACCACCACCTACTTTTCCCTTGGGAGTAATTAACCCAAGGGTCATCTTTATTTAGCCCCCCCGGGCCAATGCTTGTCTAAGTGTTGGCCCGAACTGAGCTGCCTGCGGGGCCACCGCATGGAAACTCGAGGCCTGGTTTTACCCGTAGCCTGTCTCATCCGGTGTTGCCCTGAGAACGAGATATGTGCAGCTCCTATCAGGATGTCGGCGCATCGGGCGGCTTTGCTGGACTTGTTTTATTGCTGTCAAAATGTCTTGTAGCCGGGATTCCGAGACTGATCGGGTCTTCCCGGGGAGAAGGAATATCCTTCGTTGATCGCGAGAGCTTATCATGGGCTAAGTTGGGACACCCCTGCAGGGTTTGAACTTTCGAAAGCCGTGCCCGCGGTTATGGGCAGATGGGAATTTGTTAATGTCCGGTTGTAGAAAACCCGAAGTGGATCTTAATTAAAATACACCAACCGCGTGTGTAACCGTGATGGTCTCTTCTCGGCGGGGTCCGGGAAGTGAACACGGTTGTTGGAGTTATGTTTGACGTAAGTAGTTCAGGGTCACTTATTGATCATAGTTGTTCGACCGTGCTTTGCCTTCTCTTCTCGCTCTCATTTGCGTATGTTAGCCACCATATATGCTAGTCGCCTGCTGCAGCTCCACCTCACTACCCTGCCCTACCTATAAGCTTAAATAGTCTTGATCTCGCGGGTGTGAGATTGCTGAGTCCTCGTGACTCACAAGATACTTCCAAAACCAGTTTGCAGGTGTCGATGAGACCGAGCAGGTGACACACCCGAGCTCAAGGAGGAGCTCGATGAAGATCTTGTCCATTGTGTTGTTTCGTTTCAGTCGATCAGTAGTGGAGCCCAGTTGGGGTCGATCATGGACCTTTGTCGCTTTTGGGGTTTCTTCTTTTATTTTGGCTCCGTAGTCGGGCCCTGATTGTAACTGTATGATGTAATGGTTTATTCATGTATTTGAGTGAAGTGGCGATTGTAAGCCAACTATGTATCTATTTCCCTTATGTATTACATGGGTTGTGTGAAGATTACCTCACTTGCGACATTGCTTTCAATGCAGTTATGCCTCTAAGTCGTGCTTCGACACGTAGGAGATATAGCCGCATCGAGGGCGTTACATAGGATCAAAGGGCAAAGGCGAAACACCCAACTCTCGTGCTAAACGCGTGGCATAAATTCAACCATAGAACGAACCACTGTTAGCATTGTGCTGAAGTCTACGTGCAACAATCGCTCCAAGGTTATAATTCCTTTCACTAGTGAGAGCGGCGTGAATGAGGCTCAAGTCTGGCGCACAAAGTATGCTACTGTCTTGCTTGCCTACTATGCATTTCCCGTTAAATAATGCAAAATACTGAATTGCGGGAAAGTGAATGCTCTCTTCCTTGTCTCACTCCCCTATTTTCACCGTAACAAAGGCTAGTCAAGAAATACTCGTACTCAATCGTTGGAGGATCATCAAGCGAACCCCAAAAGGGAAGTTTGCAATGGTAAGCAAAATTCTCCATGGGATAGTAAATCGATTATCTTAAAGCATATACGACACCCTAGACTCACGTGGAAAATATTTAAATCCTTTGACAAATGATTCAGTGATAAGTTGGTGTTGTTCACACTTATCTGAAAGGTAGGGACCGAGGCCGGCATTGTGAACATATTGCTCAAATTCCTCCTTAATGCCCACACGCATCATATATTCATTGCTAGGCCATAAACATGTCTTGGTGGCGACATCTCACGTGGAGCTTTCACTTGGTTCAACATAGGACCGCCGAGCAGAACTGTCACTAGAAGATGCCCCCGAAGATCGTCTCCTCGAAGAACTCCTTCCAAATAGGTTTATCATGTCCACGTACAATTTTCTGAAAATAAAATTTTTGGGGTGACAAAAATTTGTCAACAAAAGTTTATAAGATTGATAGCAACTACTCATAGGGACACATAGAGGCCATATCAAGCATTCAAACTACTTAGAACACTAAGAATTGATCATGCAAGCACATCTACAACAGCACCAAGAGCAGCTGATTATTCAAAGTATAAACGACTAAAACAAAAAATAATTGGACAAATGGTGGAGTCACATACCAAGCAACAATCCCCCAAAACTGTTTCGGAAACAGAGCTTCGAGCAAAGAGATCGAAATCCGCAGGTTTGAGCTCAAGAACATGAGAGAGAGAGAGAGAGAGAGAGAGAGAGAGAGAGCAATGGGGATTTTTTTTCTGGAGGTAAGTGATGATGTGGGCTAAAGAGATAAGTGAGGGGGCCACATGGGGACTGCTACCTCTTGAGCACTGCGTTGGTTTTCCCTTGAAGAGGAAAGGGTGATGTAGCAAAGTAGCATAAGTATTTCCCTCAATTTTTGAGAACCAAGGTATAAATCTAGTAGGAGACCACACGCAAGTCCCTCGTATCTACACAAACAAATAAGAACCTTGCAGCCAACGCGATAAAGGGGTCGTCAATCCCTTCACGACCAGTTGCAAAAGTGAGATCTGATAAAGATGATAAGATAATATTTTTGGTATTTTTATGATAAATATTAAAAGTAAAGATTGCAAAGTAAAAATAGATCGAAAACTTATATGATGGAAAATAGACCCGCGGGCCATAGGTTTCACTAGTGGCTTCTCTCAAGATAGCATAAGTATTACGGTGGGTGAACAAATTACTGTCGAGCAATTGATAGAAATGTGCATAATTACGAGAATATCTAGGCATGATCATGTATATAGGCATCACGTCCGCGACAAGTAGACCGAAACGATTCTTCATCTACTACTATTACTCCACACGTCGACCGCTATCCAACATGCATCTAGAGTATTAAGTTCATAAGAACAAAGTAACACATTAGGCAAGATGACATGATGTAGAGGGATAAACTCAAGCAATATGATATAAAACCCATCTTTTTATCCTCGATGGCAACAATACAATACGAGTCGTTTCCCCTTCTATCACTGGTATCGAGCAACGCAAGATTGAACCCAAAGCTAAGCACTTCTCCCATTGCAAGAAAGATCAATCTAGTAGGCCAAACCAAACTGATTATTCGAAGAGACTTGCAAAGATAACCAATCATACATAAAAGAATTCAGAGGAGATTCAAATACTGTTCATAGATAATCTTGATCATAAACCCACAATTCATCTGATCTCGACAAACACACCGCAAAAAGAGTTACATCGAATAGATCTCCAAGAAGATCGAGGAGAACTTTGTATTGAGATCCAAAGAGAGAGAAGAAGCCATCTAGCTAATAACTATGGACCCAAAGGTCTGAGGTAAACTACTCACACATCATCGGAGAGGCTATGGTGTTGATGTAGAAGCCCTCCGTGATCGATTCCCCCTCCGACGGAGCACCGAAAAAGGCCCCAAGATGGGATCTCATGGGTACAGAAGGTTGCGGCGGTGGAAATAGGGTTTCGTGGTGCTCCTGGTTGGTTTCGGGGTATATGGGTATATATATAGGAGGAAGAAGTAGGTCAGTGGAGATGCGACGGGCCCATGAGGGTGGGGGCGCACCCAGGTGGGTAGGCGCGCCTCCCTGCCTCGTGGCCTCCTCTTTGATTTCTTGACGTCCACTCCAAGTCCTCTGGATCAAGTTTGTTCCAAAAATAACTCTCCCGAAGGTTTCATTCCGTTTGGACTCCGTTTGATGTTCCTTTTCTGCGAAACACTGAAATAGGCAAAAAACAACAATTTGCACTGGGCCTTGGGTTAATAGGTTAGTCCCAAAAATAATATAAAAGTGCTTAGTAAAGCCCATTAAACATTTGAAACAGATAATATAATAGCATGGAACAATCAAAAATTATAGATACGTTGGAGATGTATCAAGCATCCCAAGCTTAATTCCTGCTCGTCCTCGAGTAGGTAAATGATAAAAACAGAATTTTTAATGTGGAATGTTACCTAGCATATTTCTCAATGTAATTTTATTTATTGTGGCATGAATGTTCAGATCCCAAAGATTCAAGACAAAAGTTTAATATTGACATGAAAATAATAATACTTCAAGCATACTAACAAAGCAATCATGTCTTCTTAGAATAACATGGCCAAATAAAGTTATCCCCACAAAATCATATAGTCTGGCTATGCTCTATCTTCATCACACAAAGTATTTAGTCATGCACAACCCCGATGATAAGCCAAGCAATTGTTTCATACTTTTGATGTTCTCAAACTTTTTCAATCTTCACGCAATATATGAGCGTGAGCCATGGATATAGCACAATATGTGGAATAGAATGGTGGTTGTGGAGAAGACAAAAAAGGAGAAGATAGTCTCACATCAACTAGGCGTATCAATGGGCTATGGAGATGCCCATCAATAGATATCAATGTGAGTGAGTAGGGATTGCCATGCAACAGATGCACTAGAGATATAAGTGTATGAAAGCTGAACAAAAGAAACTAAGTGGGTGTGCATCCAACTCGCTTGCTCACGAAGACCTAGGGCATTTTGAGGAAGCCCATCATTGGAATATGCAAGCCAAATTCTATAATGTAAAATTCCCACTAGTATAAGAAAGTGACAAGATAGGAGACTCTCTATCATGAAGATCATGGTGCTACTTTGAAGCACAAGTGTAGAAAAAGGATAGTAAGATTGTCCCTTCTCTCTTTTTCTCTCATTTTTTATTTGGGCCTTTTTCTCTTTTTTATGGCCTTTTTTTCGTCCGGAGTCTCATCCCGACTTGTGGGGGAATCATAGTCTCCATCATGCTTTCCTCACTTGGGACAATGCTCAAATAATGATGATCATCACACTTTTATTTACTTACAACTCAAAGATTACAACTCAATACTTAGAACAAAATATGACTCTATGTGAATGCCTCTGGTGGTGTATCGGGATATGCAATGAAAAGAGTGACATGTATGAAAGAATTATGAATGGTGGCTTTGCCAAAAATATGATGTCAACTACATGATCATGCAAAGCAATATGACAATGATGGAGCGTGTCATAATAAACGGAACAGTGGTAAGTTGCATGGCAATATATCTCGGAATGGCTATGGAAATGCCATAATAGGTAGGTATGGTGGCTATTTTGAGGAAGGTATATGGTGGGTATATGATACCGGCGAAAGGTGCGCGATATTAGAGAGGGTAGCAATGGTGGAAGGGTGAGAGTGCATATAATCCATGGACTGAACATTAGTCATAAAGAACTCACACACTATGTTTGGATGTTGATATTCAGGCCAAGATATTGATATTGGCATTGCATACGCCGAATTCAGCTGTTCAGATGCATTTGGAATTGAGTCCACCGAATTGGCCCAGAATATTGGATGGCCCGCTCGAAAGCCCGCCTCTCTGTTCCCGAATTCGGAGGGGCCAAGCTAGATTTTTGCTGATATTCGGTAACGCGCCCGCACTTACCCCTTCGACCGCCCTCACGAAAAGAAGAGGCATAGCGGCGAGCGGGAGAGGAGGCGAACAGGGCGCGACACAGAGCTTCTGTCGGTGCATGTCAGCCCCTCTCCACCCTTCCCCTTCTTCTCCGTTCTCTCCGGGAGGTAGATCCACTCCTCCCCTGCATGTGTCCAAGGCCCTCTGCCTCGCATCACCCGACCGGCCCACCTCCCTGTCTGTCCCATCGTTTGCCGCCGATGGCCATCTGCTTTTGCCATCGCCGCGACGCCCCTCCATCGCTGGATGTCATGGGAGCCCTCCCCCTGGCCGGTTATTCATGAATCCCCCATAGCCCTCGTCCCTATCCCAATCCCTAACCCCATACAGAAACCCTAAATCCCCAATCCCTTCTCCTCACCATGTATGTATGAGTATGCTAATTTATTTTTCTTTTTGATGAATAGCAATAGTGGATTGGTTAGCAGATCTGAAGGTCAGTGGATCGGAGGATGGATTCGGAGCAGGCAGATCAAAGGTAACTAAAGAACACACCATTCCTCTGTTATGCTTGTGATGGTCTGACGTTGTAGAGATGTTCTTTTGATGCTTGTGATGGTCAGATTTGTTACATCTGATAAAGTAGCAATGATTTGTTACATATTTGTGATGGTCTATATTTGTAGAGATGTTATTTTAATGCTTGTGATGGTCAGATTTGTTACATCAAATAAAATAGAATGATTTGTTACATACTTGTGATGGTCTGATACATGTACAATTATGCATTGTCCTTTTGATGCTTGCTTGAATGTGTAATTTTTTGATTCATTTTTTTTGTAGAAATGATTGATGCCTAATTATGTAATTATTGTGTAGTTCCATAACATCAGATCAAGTAGACATGATTTCTTACATAACTGAAGAGAACAAAAGGAGAAAGAGGAAAATGATAATCTTGACAGAACTTTACTTTGAATCGGTTCTTCTCGGAATGGCATACCTTATTTCACAGAGAGCACCTCGTGGAATAGGTAGTTTTAGTGACGATGAGCACAAACACACACTTAGGAAGTACTTGTTGAAAGATCTATATGATGGCTCAGAAGTGGCATGCTATGATCAGCTACGTTTAACCAAAAGAAACTTTCATGATTTATGCACCATGTTGCGTGAGAGGTGTGGTCTAAGCGGTAGTGTGTATGTGACTGTGGAAGAAAAGGTTGCCATGTTCTTTCTAGTAGTGGGTCACGGTTTGAAAATGAGGTTGCTTCGAGGCACATACAAGCGGTCTTTGGGGACTATAATTACTCACTTTTCCGCAGTCTTAATTGCCATTCTATCTATGCATGGGGAGTTCATTAAGCTTCCAGATGCTAATGTTCAACCTCCCGATGATAACAAATGGAAGTGGTTTGGTGATGCACTTGGAGCACTAGATGGTTGTCATGTAGATGTTTCAGTTCCTGTGGCTGCCCAAGGGAGGTACAGGAATAGAAAGCAAGCTGTCACTACTAACATGCTCGGTGTGGTGGACTGGAACATGAAATTTCTGTATGTCTTACCTGGCTGGGAGGGTTCTGCTTCCGACTCAAGAGTCCTCCGTGACTCAATGAGAACTGATCGCCAAGATGCATTTGTTGTACCTCATGGTATGGCTTTTTCTCTTGGCATTTTGTTCTCTTTAATTGCGGATGTCACAACCAACCTAATTGACTTGTTTACCAATAGGAAAATATTACTTGGCTAATGCTGGTTACATGAATGGGCCTGGATTTCTAGCTCCATTCAGATCCACTCGGTATCACTTGAAAGAGTGGGCATCAAGTCAGCAACAACCCCAAACTGCCAAAGAGTTATATAACTTGCGCCATTCTCGTGCTAGAAATGTAGTAGAGAGAACTTTTGGGTTGTGGAAGAAGAAGTGGGGTATCCTTCGCACTCAAAGTTTCTTTGATATAAAGGACCAGGTACATGTGTCCATTGGGTTTTGTTTGATATAAAGTCATAAAGAACTCACATACTTATTGCAAAAATCTATTAGTTATCGAAACAAAGTACTACGCGCATGCTCCTAGGGGGATGGATTGGTAGGAAAAGACCATCGCTCATCCCCGACCACCACCCATAAGGAAGACAATCAATAAATAAATCATGCTCCGACTTCATCACATAACACTTCACTATACGTGCATGCTATGTGAATTACAAACTTTAGAACAAGTATTTCTCAAATTCACACCTACTCAACTAGCATGACTCTAATATCACCATCTTCATATCTCAAAACAATCATCAAGTATCAAACTTCTCTTAATATTCAATGCACTTATATGAAAGTTTTTATTATATCCGTCTTGGATGCCTATCATATTAGGACTAAATTTATAGCCAAGGCAAACTACCATGCTGTTATAAAAGACTATCAAAATAATATAAGTGAAGCATGAGAGATCAATAATTTATATAAAATAAAACCACCACCGTGCTCTAAAAGATATAAGTGAAGTACTAGAGCAAAATTGTTTAGCTCAAAAGATATAAGTGAAGCACATAGAGTATTCTAATAAATTCCGATTAATGTGTGTCTCTCCCAAAAGGTGTGTACAGGAAGGATGATTGTGGTGGACTAAAAAGCAAAGACTCAAATCATACAAGACGCTCCAAGCAAAACACGTATCATGTGGTGAATAAAAATATAGCTCCAAGTAAAGTTACCGATGGACAAAGACAAAAGAGGGGATGCCTTCCAGGGCATCCCCAAGCTTAGGCTTTTGGTTGTCCTTGAATTTTACCTTGGGGTGCCTTGAGAATCCCCAAGCTTAGGCTCTTGCTACTCCTTGTTCCATAATCCATCAAATCTTTACCCAAAACTTGAAACTTCACAACACAAAACTTAACAGAAAATCTTATGAGCTCCGTTAGCGAAAGAAAACAAAACACCACTTCAAGGTACTGTAATGAACTCATTATTTATTTATGTTGGTGTTAAACCTACTGTATTCCAACTTCTATATGGTTCATAACCTCCGAAACTAGCCATAGATTCATCAAAATAAGCAAACAACACACGAAAAACAGAATCTGTCAAAAACAGAACAGTCTGTAGTAATCTGTATCAAACTCATACTTCTCTAACTCCAAAAATTATAAAATAAATTTCTGGACTTGAGGAATTTACCTATTAATCATCTGCAAAAATAATCAACTAAATATCACTCTCCAGTAAAAAGTTGTAGCTAATCTCGTGAGCGCTAAAGTTTCTGTTTTTTACAGCAAGATAAAAAAGACTTCACCCAAGTCTTCCCAAAGGTTCTACTTGGCACAAACACTAATTAAAACATGAAAACACATCTAACCAGAGGCTAGATGAATTATTTATTACTAAACATAACCAAAAATCAAGAAACAAAAATAAAATTGGGTTGCCTCCCAACAAGCGTTATCATTTAACGCCCCTAGCTAGGCATAAAGGCAAGGATAGATCTAGGTATTGCCATAATAATGGTAAGGTAAATCACGAAAACTCATCTCATATTCCCTATGTTCAGCAGCAAGTTTTCTTTGTGGCAAGCAAAAGTAATCAAAATGGCTAAATTTAATGGGACAAAATTCCCCAAGATCAAGCTCGGGAGGTATGGGTTCCTCCTTTGGCCCCTTATATTGCACAACCAATTCATCATTATAAGCATTCTTTTGGCAATAAGTCATGAGCCTTTGCTCAAGAGAAAAACCTAACCCGTTGTTCTGAATAGCAAAGTCATCATTGAGTTCAGAAATTCTATCAACTAGAACATCGGTAGGAACCTTTTCTGTAAGGTTTTCATTGTAAGCAACTTGATCTAAAGATCGTAAACGCATTAAGTCTTCTTGATTAAAAAGGATAGCTTCTATGCGAGGAAGACCAACGTCCACCCTATAACGCGCAAAAGTTTCGTTGGCCTCTTTCATTATAAATCTGAAATCATGTGCCAAAAACATATTAGCCGCTCGCTTAACAGAAGAATACTCGATATTGGAAAACTGTAGGAAAATCCTTTGTATGCAAGGATGCAAATGGATAAATTGTCTTTCAAGTTCAACTACGAGCAAGGATATAGCGTCGGCAAGACTACTAGTTCTATGAAGAAAAGACCCACCCATAGAGGGCAGGGCACCGACACAAGTAAAGAAATCTTGAATAACTCCTTTCCCAATAATATTACTGCTACCAATCCGAAACTTTTTAGTGTGTAAAATAGTTGGATCTTCAAGAGGATCATCAAAAACATCAGAGTTTTCCATATTATTATCCTTATCAATGATAACCTCCCCAGTTTTAGACATGATGGCAGCACAGAGAACAAACACACAAGAAGCAAGCGAAAAAGAGGCGAACAGAAAGAGAGGGCGAATAAAACGGCAAGGGTGAAGTGGGGGAGAGGAAAACGAGAGGCAAATGGCAAATAATGTAATGCGAGGGATAAGAGTTTGTGATGGGTACTTGGTATGTATTGACTTGTGCGTAGACTCCCCGGCAACGGCGCCAGAAATCCTTCTTGCTACCTCTTGAGCACTGCGTTGGTTTTCCCTTGAAGAGGAAAGGGTGATGCAGCAAAGCAGCGTAAGTATTTCCCTTAGTTTTTGAGAACCAAGGTATCGATCGAGTAGGAGACCACACGCAAGTCCCTCGTACCTACACAAACAAATAAGAACCTTGCAACCAACGCGATAAAGGGGTTGTCAATCCCTTCACGACCACTTGCAAAAGTGAGATCTGATAGAGATCATAAGATAATATTTTTGGTACTTTTATGATAAAGATTACAAAGTAAAAATAGATCGGAAACTTATATGAGGGAAAATAGACCCGGGGGCCATAGGTTTCACTAGTGGCTTCTCTCAAGATAGCATAAGTATTACGGTGGGTGAACAAATTACTGTCGAGCAATTGATAGAAAAGTGCATAATTGTGAGAATATCTAGGCGTGATCATGTATATAGGCATCACGTCCGCGACAAGTAGACCGAAATGATTCTGCATCTACTACTATTACTCTACACATCGACCGCTATCCAACATGCATCTAGAGTATTAAGTTCATAAGAACAGAATAACGCATTAGGCAAGATGACATGATGTAGAGGGATAAACTCAAGCAATGTGATATAAACCCCATCTTTTTATCCTCGATGGAAACAATACAATACGTGTCATTTCCCCTTCTGTCACTGGGATCGAGCAACGCAAGATTGAACCCAAAGCTAAGCACTTCTCCCATTGCAAGAAAGATCAATCTAGTAGGCCAAACCAAACTGATAATTCAAAAAGACTTGCAAAGATAACCAATCATTCATAAAATAATTCAGAGGAGATTCAAATATTGTTCATAGATAATCTTGATCATAAACCCACAATTCATCGGATCTCGACAAACACACCGCAAAAAGAGTTACATCGAATAGATATCCAAGAAGATCGAGGAGAACTTTGTGTTGAGATCCAAAGAGAGATAAGAAGCCATCTAGCTAATAACTATGAACCCGAAGGTCTGAGGTAAACTACTCACACATCATCGGAGAGGCTATGGTGTTGATGTAGAAGCCCTCCATGATCGATTCCCCCTCCGGCGGATCGCCAGAAAAGGCTCCAAGATGGGATCTCCCGGGTACAAAAGGTTGCTGCGGTGGAAATAGGGTTTCGTGGTGCTCCTGGTTGGTTTCGGGGTATATGGGTATATATAGGAGGAAGAAGTAAGTCGGTGTAGCTGCAAGGGGCCCACGACGGCGGGGGATGCGCCCAGGGGGCAGGCGTGCCTCCCTGCCTCGTGGCCTCCTTGTTGATTTCTTAACGTCCACTCTAAATCCTCTAGATCACGTTTGTTCCAAAAATAACTCTCCCGAAGGTTTCATTCCGTTTGGACTCCGTTTGATATTCCTTTTCTCCGAAACACTAAAATAGGCAAAAAACCCAGCAATTTGCACTGGGCCTTGGGTTAATAAGTTAGTCCAAAAATAATATAAAAGTTCTTAGTAAAACCCATTAAACATCCAAAACAGATAATATAATAGCATGGAACAATAAAAAATTATAGATACGTTGGAGACGTATCAGGGACCACAACCCACCAGGGCGCGCATGGGGGTCCTGGCGCGCCCAGGTGGGTTGTGCCCACCTGGTGCACTTCCCTCTGGTATTATTTGCACCAAAACTTCTTAAATATTCCGAAAAATCGTTTAAAATTTTCAGGGCATTCTAAGAACTTTTATTTTTGGGTCATTTTTTTATTGCACGGGAAATTCAGAAAATAGACAAAACATGGCATTTTGTTTTATTTAACTAATAAAAACAGAAAACAAAAGGTAAAGACAGAAGGTAGTGCTTACTAAATTCATCAACTTCATACCATTCAAAAATGATCCATTAATAAGGTTGATCAAGTCTTATTAACAACCACTTTCGATTAGCGTGAAACCGAAGAACTTTCGTAAATCACTAAGTTACCTCAATGGGGATATGCATTTCCCTAACAATAAATATTTCATATTTCTTTTTGACAGTAGGTAAAGGTATTTGAAAACTTCCAATAGTGATTGTCGGAGATTTTTCAATAACATTAATTCCATTCACTTGGAATTGTTTCTTTAGAAGGTGCACCATATGCTCATTGACATTAATATGAAAAGTGACCTTGCTTTTATTGCAATCAATAACAGCCCCTGCAGTATTCAAGGAGGGTCTACCAAGTATAATCACACATGCTGCCGTCCTCGGGCATCTCAAGTATAACAAAGTCAGTCAAGATAGTAACATTAGCAACAACAACGGGCACATCCTCACAGATACCGATAGGTATGGCAGTGGATTTTTCAGCCATTTGCAAAGATATTTCACTAGGTGTGATTTTATTCAAGTCAAGTCTTTTATATAAAGAGAAAGGCATAACACTAACACCAGCTCCTAAATCACACAAAACAGTTTTCACATAATTCTTTTTGATAGAGCAAGGTATAGTTGGTATTCCCGGATCTCCAAGTTTTTAGGTACTCCATCTTTAAAAGTATAATTAGCAAGCATAGTGGAGATTTCAACTTCCGGTATTTTTCTCTTATTTGTGATGATGTCTTTCATATACTTTGCATGAGGCATCTTCAAGATATTAGTCAAGCGAGTATGCAAAAAGACTGGCCTCAACATCTCAGCAAAGCGTTCAAATTCTTTTTCATCTTTCTTTTTGGTTGACTTGGGTGGAAAAGGCATAGGTTTTTGAACCCACTATTCTCTTTCATTACCATGTTTCTAGCAATGAAGTATCTTTTGTCATATCTTTTATTCTTAGGTTGTGGGTTATCAAGATCACCTGGTGGTTCTATCTCAACATCATTATCTAGTTATTTTCATTGGGTTGAGTGTCTTCGAACCATCATTATCTTTTTCATTATCACTAGGTGAGTGTTCATTACCATATTGAGTTTCAGCATCAGAGATAGAAATTTCATTATCATTATCAGGAGGTTTTTCCATTTCAGGTTCACTTGAAGTATGCAAAGTCCTATCATTTTTCTTCTTCTTTTTCTTTTTAGAAGGACTTGGTGCACTAGTGTTATTTCTTTGTGAATCTTGTTCAATTATTTTTGGGTGTACCTCGGGATAAAGTGGTTCCTGGGTCATTTTACCTCCTCTAGTTGCAACTCTAACAACAAAGTCATGCATATCATGATTCATTTCATCAAGTAATTCTCTTTGAGATTTAGCAACTTGTTCTAACAGAGTTTGAACCATAGAAGCATAATTTCCCACACCTCTAACATCATTTGATATTCTTAGTAACAAGTCACTCAAGCGAACAATCATATCAGAATTATATTTCCATTATTTCATAACATTTGCATTGAAGTGATCTTGTTTTCTAATGTAGTTTTCAAACTCATAAAGGCATTGAATAGGATGCATATTGTGAGGATTATCATTATCATTGAACTTCATTAAAGAATTTACCTCTACCACCTAAGGCAGTGGTGGTGTATTAAGCCCATTGATTTCTTCAATAGGAGGATAATTTTTAACATCCTCAGCTTTAATACCTTTTTCCTTCATAGATTTCTTTGCCTCTTGTATATCTTCAGGACTGAGATATAATATACCTGTAGCGACCCGACCTCAGATGGTCAAGTCTCTGTGCTCAGGTGTCATCCCTGGATCAGTAATGCTGACACCACACAGTACTTCGAAGGATTTATAACAGAGTAGCAATCACACACTTATTACATCGATGTCTCAAAGAGAACTTATTACAATAGACATGGCTTAAGGCCATCTAATATCGATAACAGCGGAAGGCTTGGAAGATAAGTGAGTCCATCAACTCCAACGGCATCACTGAGTATAGAACCACGACCTAAAGGCACCTTACTCGTCGTTTGAAAAGTCTGCAACATGAAAGTTGCAGCCCGAAAACGGGTCAGCACATGGAATATGCTGGCAATGTAACACATAGAGAGTAATGAACAGTAATGAGCTATACTATATGCATGTATTGAAGGAAATATGCCCTAGAGGCAATAATAAAGTTATTATTTATTTCCTTACATATCATGATAAATGTTTATTATTCATGCTAGAATTGTATTAACCGGAAACATAATACATGTGTGAATACATAGACAAACAGAGTGTCACTAGTATGCCTCTACCTGACTAGCTCGTTAATCAAAGATGGTTATGTTTCCTAACCATGAACAAAGAGTTGTTATTTGATTAACAAGGTCACATCATTAGTTGAATGATCTGATTGACATGACCCATTCCATTAGCTTAGCACCCGATCGTTTAGTATGTTGCTATTGCTTTTATCCATGACTTATACATGTTCCTATGACTATGAGATTATGCAACTCCCGTTTGCTGGAGGAACACTTTGGGTACTACCAAACGTCACAACGTAACTGGGTGATTATAAAGGAGTACTACAGGTGTCTCCAATGGTAGATGTTGGGTTGGCGTATTTCGAGATTAGGATTTGTCACTCCGATCGTCGGAAAGGTATCTCTGGGCCCTCTCGGTAATGCACATCACTTAAGCCTTGCAAGCATTGCAACTAATGAATTAGTTGTAGGATGATGTATTACGGAACGAGTAAAGAGACTTGCCGGTAACGAGATTGAACTAAGTATTGGATACTGACGATCGAATCTCGGGCAAGTAACATACCGATGACAAAGGGAACAACGTATGTTGTTATGCGGTCTGACCGATAAAGATCTTCGTAGAATATGTAGGAGCCAATATGGGCATCCAGGTCCCGCTATTGGTTATTGACCGGAGATGTGTCTCGGTCATGTCTACATTGTTCTCGAACCGTAGGGTCCGCACGCTTAACGTTACGATGACAGTTATTATGATTTTATGCATTTTGATGTACCGAAGGTTGTTCGGAGTCCCGGATGTGATCACGGACATGACGAGGAGTCTCGAAATGGTCGAGACGTAAAGATTGATATATTGGAAGCCTATGTTTGGACATCGGAAGTGTTCCAGGTGAAATCAGGATTTTACTGGAATACCGGGAGGGTTACCGGAACCCCCCGGGAGCCAAATGGGCCAACATGGGCCTTGGTGGAAAGGTGAAAGGGCTGCCCTCATGGGCTGCGCGCCTCCCCCCTCCCCTAGTCCTATTAGGACAAGGAGAGGTGGCCGGCCCCCCCTCTCTCTCTCCCCCTTTGAGGAATCCTATTCCAACTAGGATTGGGGGGGGGGGAATCCTACTCCCGGAGGGAGTAGGACTCTCCTGGCGCGCCACCCTTGGCCGGCCAGCCCCTCCCCCTTGGATACTTTATATACGGAGGCAGGGGACACCCCATAGACACACAAGTTGATCCTTGAGATCGTTCCTTAGCCGTGTGCGGTGCCCCCTTCCACCAAATTCCACCTCAGTCATATTGTCGTAGTGCTTAGGCGAAGCCCTGCGTCAGTAGTACATCAAGATCGTCACCACGCCGTCGTGCTGACGAAACTCTTCCCCGACGCTTTGCTGGATCGAAGCCTGGGGATCGTCATCGAGCTGAACGTGTGCTAAGAACTCGGAGGTGCCGGAGTAACGGTGCTTGGATCGGTCGGACCGGGAAGAAGACGTACGACTACTTCCTCTACGTTGTGTCAAACGCTTCCGTTGCAATCTACAAGGGTACGTAGATCATACTCTCCTCTCGTTGCTATGCATCACCATGATCTTGCGTGTGCGTAGGAAATTTTTTGAAATTACTACGTTCCCCAACATGTATGGCTGGTGGAAAGCTCTATGGTTACAGTTTTGCGTAAAGCCAATTTTTCCCTACTGCAAAGGAATAAATTTATTTAACTATCATGGTGGTTGTTAAACATTGAGAATGGTTGACAGCATCCTCAATCCCAATTAAAAGTAATCATCAATAACCCAACAATATTAATTTAGAAGTAACATGATGAGATTCACATGATATTCAAGTACTAGATACTCAAGTTGTCCATAACCGGGGACACGGCTAATCATGATTAGTTTGTACACTCTGCAGAGGTTTGCGCACTTTTCCCCACAAGACTCGATCACCTCCGTTTGGTTTCTCGCACTACAGGGTGTTTGAGAAGCGGATGACCGAGACATAGTCTTTCAGAAGCGCTAGCACCTTACGTTGTGATAGACCGTACCAACCTACAACCCCTACTTCAGCTAGTCTACCACTGTAAGAGTTTGCACGACTTAGTCAGCTATGCCAGAGCCCATATTGGCTTGTGGCTGCACACGGAAGTTACTAGCATGAATGATCTTATGATCCCTTTGAGCCTGGGTGGCGGTCCAAAGAAAAACAGGCAAGTCCTGATAGAAACCAGGTGCCTCAATCCACCCAGATGTGTGTTTAAGTTGCCACCTTAGATAAACCATTAATTAACAATACTCACATCTGTCATGGATATCACTCACCCAATCCACGTCTACTAGCATAGCATGGCATAATAAGCAAACGTTGAAGTAACTCCCAAGGTTTCATAAGTAAAACAGGTAATAGGTACTACCTCAACTACTTCCCATACCACAGTTTAATTAGATCCTAATCATGCAATGTGTGAGGATTGGTCTAATGCAATAAAAACTAGGCAATGAGAAGGTATGATCGAAGTGTTACTTGCCTTGCTGATGATCTGCGAAACCTAGAGATTCGAAGTAACAGGCGGCGCACTCCGGGTAATCTATCGCAGACAAACAACAAGCATACAATAAGTACTCATCTAATGCATAGGTAATACTCGAACAAGAGATCGAACCAGAAAGTTCAACTTAAGAACTCCGGTTGCAAAGAGAAAACGAACCGAACAAAGCAACGGAAAACAAACGGAGGAAGAAAACAACTCGGTTCTAGCAAGTTGAAACTAGGTCAAATTTTACAGTAGCAAAAACTTGTTTAAGTTGATTAATCGGAACGGCGGTTTCGAAGCAAAACTCCAGGCGCTTGAATCACCTGATTCCGATAAACGAGCGAGAAGATAAGCTAGAACGAAGATCGGATCTGAAATCGCGATCAGAAAATCGCGGAATAAATCCGACGAAAAAGAAAAACGACGAACGGTTAAACGAACGGACCTTCGTTAACCGAGAATAACCGGTGATCACGTTCGTTAAGACGAACGGTCCGACGAACGCTCGCTAAACAACTAAACCGAAAAAAACGAAAACCGATCTAGGGTTTCGGAAAAAAACCGAAACAATGAAACGAAAAGAAACCGGAACGGTTTTTTAAAAAACCGAACCGAGGGGAGGGGTGGCGCGGCACGGTGGCTACCTCGACGAGGGGCTCTGGCGGGCGGGGCTTGGCGGCGGGGCAGCGAGGCGAGGCGCGGGGCGGCGGCGGCAGGCGGCGGGCGGCGGCGGCGCGGCGCTGCTGTTGCTGCTTGCTGCTGCGGGGGCGGCGGGGAGGTGCGGGGAGGAGAGGAGGGGGGCTGGGTATTTAAAGGGGGAGACTTGGGGGGGGGGCAAGGCAAGGGAGGCGGCGGCGGCAGAGTCCCAGTCAGACTCGGCGGCGGCGGGAGGCAATGCGCGCGGGTGCGCGCGCGAGGAGGGCGCGGCTGGGCCGGCCGGGCCTTGGCCCAGGCGGGGCGCGACGCGATTTTTTTTATAGTTACGCGCGCAGAAAAACAAAAAAAAGAAAATCTAAACGAACTCTAAAAATCCCGAAGTAAATTTTCCCCCGACTCCTAAAAATGAGTCGAACAAAATGAACTTTACTCGGGGCCTAGATGCAATTTTTTTGAAAACACGCATTTTCCCTAATCCAAATAAAATGCAAATAAACTCCAGAAAATCCAAAATTTGATTTATTTATTAAATCTTCATTTTTCCTAAATTTGGGAAAGTCATATTCTTCCCTCTCTCATATTTTTGATATTGGAAAAAAAATTGAAGACGAAATAAATAAAATCAAATGATCCTCGTTTCAAAATTTGAGAAAACTCAAATATGAAAATAACGAAATCTCCAACTCTCTCCGAGGGTCCTTGAGTTGCATGAAATTTCTAGGATCGACCAAAATGCAAGAAAATATGATATGCATGGTGATCTAATGTATAACATTCCAAATTGAAAATTTGGGATGTTACAAACCTACCCCCCTTAAGATGAATCTCGCCCTCGAGATTCGGGTGGGCTAGAAAATAGGTGAGGGTGGTCCTTGAGCAAATCTTCTTCTCTCTCCCAGGTGGCTTCATCCTCTGAGTGGTGGTTCCACTGAACTTTGCAAAACTTCATAACCTTGCTGCGGGTAACTCTGCTGTCATAATCGAGAATCTTGAATGGTTTCTCCTCATACGTTAAGTCATTCTTCAACTGAATCGCTTCAAGCGGCACTGTATCTCTTAGCGGTACCTCCGCCATCTCGGCGTGACATTTCTTCAGCTGAGAAACATGGAATACATCATGAACTCCTGACAGTCCCTCTGGTAATTCCAACTTATAAGCGACTTCTCCCATACGTTGCAAGATCTTATACGGTCCAACAAAACGCGGTGCTAATTTTCCCTTAACTCCAAAGCGCTTAACTCCTCGAAGTGGGGATACTCGAAGATATACTCTGTCTCCGGTTTCGTAAACTGTCTCCTTGCGTTTAGAATCTACGTAGCTCTTCTGCCTGGACTGGGCTACCTTTAGCCTATCGCGAATCAACTTAACTTTCCGTTCAGACTTCTTAATCAGATCTGGTCCAAAGAACTGACGGTCTCCAACTTCGTCCCATGACAACGGTGTCCTGCACCTCCTTCCGTATAAAGCTTCGAAAGGTGCCATCTTCAAACTGGTTTGGTAACTGTTGTTATAAGAAAACTCCGCATACAGCAAGTTATCGTCCCAACTAGACCCATAATCTAGCGCACAAGCTCTCAGCATATCTTCCAAAATCTGTTTGACTCTCTCAGTCTGTCCATCCGTCTATGGGTGAAAAGCTGTGCTGAACTCTAGTCTGGTTCCCAAAGTTTCATGCAACTGATTCCAAAACTTTGAGGTAAATTGGGTTCCTCTATCTGATACGATACTCCTCGGAACTCCATGCAAACAAATGATCCTGGTCATGTATATCTTTGCCAACTTAGCACTGGTGTAAGTGGTCTTAACTGGGATGAAATGTGCTACCTTCGTCAAACGATCAACTACTACCCATATCGAGTCATAGCCTGCCTTCGTCCTGGGTAGTCCTATGATAAAATCCATGCCTATCTTATCCCACTTCCATTCAGGTATCGATAATGGTTGTAACAATACGGCTGGCTTCTGATGTTCTGCCTTCACTCTATGACACACATCACAAACTGCTACATATGCTGCAATATCCTTCTTCATTCCGGTCCACCAGAATGTTTCCTTCAAATCCAAATACATCTTGGTATTTCCTGGGTGAATCGAATAGGGTGAATCATGTGCCTCTTGCAGAATCAACTTCCTGATCTCCAGGTCATTGGGCACATAAACACGGTCCTCAAACCATAGGGTATCGTGCTCATCCTCACGAAATCCCTTTGCTTTTCCTTTGCTCATTTTCTTCTTTATATCTGCAATCTCCTTGTCAGTTTTCTGAGCTTCTCTGATTTTATCCATCAAGGTAGATTGAATTTCCAATGCTGCTACATAGCCTTTCGGAACTATTTCCAAACATAGCTCACGAAGATCTCCGGCCAATTCCCTCTGTAACTCTCCGGTCATCAATGTATTGACATGGCTCTTACGGCTCAATGCGTCAGCTACAACATTAGCCTTTCCTGGATGGTGATGCAATCTCATATCATAATCCTTGATGAGTTCCAACCATCTTCTTTGTCTGAGGTTCAAGTCCTTCTGCGTGAAAATATACTTCAAACTCTTGTGATCCGTATATACTTCACAATGATTCCCAATGAGAAAATGTCTCCAAGTTTTCAATGCATGCACTACGGCTGCTAACTCCAAATCATGCGTAGCATAATTTAATTCATGAGGTTTCAGTTGTCGTGAGGCATACGAAACAACTCTTCCTTCCTGCATAAGCACTGCTCCAAGTCCTCGACGTGAAGCGTCGCAATACACCTCATAATCCTTGTTCTGATCTGGCAGAATCAATACTGGTGAAGAAACCAATCGTTTCTTCAACTCCTGAAAACTGGCCTCACATTCCTCAGTCCAATTGAACTTGGTATCCTTCTTCAACAATTCAGTCATAGGCTTTGCAATCCTTGAGAAATTCACAATGAATCTCCGGTAGTATCCTGCGAGTCCAAGAAAACTCCGGATCTCTCCAACTGTCGTTGGTGCTTCCCATTCGGTTACGGTCTCAACCTTTGTGGGGTCAACTGCTATCCCTTCTCCGGATATAACATGTCCAAGAAATCCAACTTCCTTTAACCAAAACTCACATTTGCTGAATTTGGCATATAACTGATGTTCCCTTAGTTTCTCCAAAACCAAACGCAAATGCTCCTTATGCTCCTCTTCATTCTTTGAGAAAATCAGAATATCATCAATGAACACTACGACGAACTTATCCAAAAACTCCATAAATACCTTGTTCATCAGGTTCATAAAATAGGCAGGTGCGTTAGTGAAACCAAATGACATAACGGTATACTCGTACAATCCGTATCTCGTGGTAAAAGGTGTCTTGGGTATGTCCTGCTCCCGAATCTTCAACTGATGGTACCCTGATCGTAAATCGATCTTGGAAAACATTTTAGCTCCTTGCAAACGATCAAACAGATCATTAATCATTGGCAGTGGGTACTTGTTCTTGATGGTTACTTCATTCAATCCACGGTAATCAACAACCATCCTTAATGATCCATCCTTCTTCTCCACTAGAAGTACGGGTGATCCCCAAGGCGAAGAACTTGGGCGTATGTAACCTTTATCCAATAACTCCTTAATCTGCTTCTTGATTTCTACCAAATCCTTTGCTGGCATCCGGTATGGTCGCTTCGATATTGGGCCTGTACCTGGCAAAAGCTCAATTAAGAACTCGATATCTCTATCAGGTGGCATTCCTGGCAATTCCTCAGGAAATACATCAGGGTAATCCTTCACCACTGGTACTTCTTCCTGCACAAGTCCTGAATTCACTTGATTCCTATTTGATCCATGTCGTGATACATACTTGATCCTTCTTCCTTCTGGCGTCGTGAGTAAGATTGTCTTACTAGCGCATTCCATGTTCCCTTCATACTTTGATAACCAATCCATGCCTAATATCACATCCAATCCTTGGGATTCCAATACTATTAGGTCCGAGGGTTTAGAAAAGATGAGAATTAAGAATAGAATGAGGTCTAAAGAGAAAACACTACCCAAATGCACATGAGACGAATGCACACAAAATCACTTCATTCAATCAAACAAGGGCATACAATCGATCTAGAACTATCGCAAAAGTGCGTGGACTATAATATGTACATGGTGGAACACTACTACTGTTATGGTAGTCTACTAGAAAAACTGCTCCAATGAAGACTCCATGATATCTGCTCCAGCTTCGTCTTCAAAGTCGGGTTCACTTGGATCCGAATCGGTGTCGTCGATGATGATGTAGTTGTCCGGACATGCGACGTACTTGTCTTCCTTCTTGGATGCTAATTTCCCCTTGAGTTCTTCAATCTTCTGCTTAAGATCGCCATTGTGCCTTGCTAGAGCTACGATCTCGTCCATGTAGTCCTTGCGTGTAGTCTTCAGTTCTCCTTCTAGCTCGATGATTCTTGCCTTCGCATTCTTCAACTCTATCATATCATTGCACATCTGGTTCTCGTGGCGTCGAATGTGTTGGTTTAACTCCTGGATGAAAGCTGCAATGGATCTATCCTTCTTGGTGCTGACTATCTCCCATTGTTCATCTCGGCGTCCGCAAATCTGGTAGATAGTGTCCTTGAGGTCTTCTTGATAAACTTCTCCAATGCGTCCCATGGTGATATGAGATGCCATGCTCTTTCCCAGACTCCAGGTTGGTGCACTGAAAACACTATCTATGGGCTTCGTGATTGGCGCGAATGTCCTTCCCGGAACGTGAGCTTGGATCTTCCAGCGCTCCTATTCAGGCAGAGTGGCGTTGAAGGTCCCGGTGAAGCTTGGTAGTCCAATGTTCAGGTACTTGGTGACTTCCTTCAAGTGAAATCCAAAAGGTGTGCCTTCATCCGGTTGAGTGTACTTGATCTTCGCGTCCGTCATCCTAAAAGAGTAGAAAAGATGAGGAGTTAGAAAATGAGAAGAGAATAGTGATCTATGGCTTTAACTTAGTGGTCGTGTCCTACAGTCAGCGTGTGCTCTGATACCATCTCTGTAGCGACCCGACCTCAGATGGTCAAGTCTCTGTGCTCAGGTGTCATCCCTGGATCAGTAATGCTGACACCACACAGTACTTCGAAGGATTTATAACAGAGTAGCAATCACACACTTATTACATCGATGTCTCAAAGAGAACTTATTACAATAGACATGGCTTAAGGCCATCTAATATCGATAACAGCGGAAGGCTTGGAAGATAAGTGAGTCCATCAACTCCAACGGCATCACTGAGTATAGAACCACGACCTAAAGGCACCTTACTCGTTGTCTGAAAAGTCTGCAACATGAGAGTTGCAGCCCGAAAACGGGTCAGCACATGGAATATGCTGGCAATGTAACACATAGAGAGTAATGAACAGTAATGAGCTATACTATATGCATGTATGGCTGGTGGAAAGCTCTATGGTTATAGTTTTGCGTAAAGCCAATTTTTCCCTACTGCAAAGGAATAAATTTATTTAACTATCATGGTGGTTGTTAAACATTGAGAATGGTTGACAACATCCTCAATCCCAATTAAAAGTAATCATCAATAACCCAACAATATTAATTTAGAAGTAACATGATGAGATTCACATGATATTCAAGTACTAGATACTCAAGTTGTCCATAACCGGGGACACGGCTAATCATGATTAGTTTTTACACTCTGTAGAGGTTTGCGCACTTTTCCCCACAAGACTCGATCGCCTCCGTTTGGTTTCTCGCACTACAGGGTGTTTGAGAAACGGATGACCGAGACATAGTCTTTCAGAAGCGCTAGCACCTTACGTTGTGATAGACCGTACCAACCTACAACCCCTACATCAGCTAGTCTACCACTATAAGAGTTCGCACGATTTAGTCAGCTATGCCAGAGCCCATATTGGCTTGTGGCTGCACACAGAAGTTACTAGCATGAATGATCTTATGATCCCTTTGAGCCTGGGTGGCGGTCCAAAGAAAAACAGGCAAGTCCTGATAGAAACCAGGTGCCTCAATCCACCCAGATGTGTGTTTAAGTTGCCACCTTAGATAAACCATTAATTAAAAATACTCACATCTGTCATGGATATCACTCACCCAATCCACGTCTACTAGCATAGCATGGCATAATAAGCAAACGTAGATGTAACTCCCAAGGTTTCATAAGTAAAACAGGTAATAGGTACTACCTCAACTACTTCCCATCCCACAGTTTAATTAGATCCTAATCATGCAATGTGTGAGGATTGGTCTAATGCAATAAAAACTGGGCAATGAGAAGGTATGATCAAAGTGTTACTTGCCTTGCTGATGATCCGCGAAACCTAGAGATTCGAAGTAACAGGCGGCGCACTCCGGGTAATCTATCACAGACAAACAACAAGCTTACAATAAGTACTCATCTAATGCACAGGTAAAACTCGAACAAGAGATCGAACCAGAAAGTTCAACTTAAGAACTCCGGTTGCAAAGAGAAAACGAACCGAACAAAGCAACAGAAAACAAACGGCGGAAGAAAACAACTCGGTTCTAGCAAGTTCAAACTAGGTCAAATTTTACAGTAGCAAAAACTTGTTTAAGTTGATTAGTCGGAACGGCGGTTTAGAAACGAAACTCCAGGCGCTTGAATCACCTGATTTTGATAAACGAGCGAGAAGATAAACTAGAACGAAGATCGGATCTGAAATCGCGATCAGAAAATCGCGGAATAAATCCGACGAAAAAGAAAAATGACGAACGGTTAAACGAACGGACGTTCGTTAACCGAGAATAACCGGTGATCACGTTTGTTAAGACGAACGGTCCGGCGAACGCTCGCTAAACAACTAAACCGAAAAAAAACAAAAACCGATCTAGGGTTTCGAAAAAAAAAACCGAAACAACGAAATGAAAAGAAACCCTAACGGTTTTTTATAAAAAAAATGAACCGAGGGGAGGGGTGGCGCGGAGCGGTGGCTACCCCGACGAGGGGCTCCGGCGGGCGGGGCTTGGCGGCGGGGTAGCGAGGCGAGGCGCGGGGCGGCGGCGGTGCTGGCGGCGGGCGGCGGCGGCGCGAGCGGCGGCGGCGCGGCGCTGCTGCTGCTTGCTGCTGCAGGGGCGGCAGGGAGGTGCGGGGAGGAGAGGGGGGCTGGGTATTTAAAGGGGGGGAGACTTGGGGAAGGGGGCAAGGCAAGGGAGGCGGCGGCGGCAGAGTCCCGGTCAGACTCGATGGCGGCCGGCGGCGCTGCGCGCGGGCGCGCGCACGAGGAGGGCGCGGCTGGGCCGGCCGGGCCTTGGCCCAGGCGAGGCGCGACGCGATTTTTTTATAGTTACGCGCGCAGAAAAACAAAGAAAAGAAAATCTAAACGAACTCAAAAAATCCCGAAGTAAATTTTCCCCCGACTCCTAAAAATGAGTCAAACAAAATGAACTTTACTCGGGGCCTAGATGCAATTTTTTTGAAAACACGCATTTTTCCCTAATCCAAATAAAATGCAAATAAACTCCAGAAAACCCAAAATTTGATTTATTTATTAAATCTTCATTTTTCCTAAATTTGGGAAAGTCATATTCTTCCCCCTCTCATATTTTTGATATTGGAAAAATAATTGAAGACGAAATAAATAAAATCAAATGATCCTCTTTTCAAAATTTGAGAAAACTCAAATATGAAAATAACAAAATCTCCAACTCTCTCCGAGGGTCCTTGAGTTGCGTGAAATTTCTAGGATCGACCAAAATGCAAGAAAATATGATATGCATGGTGATCTAATGTATAACATTCCAAATTGAAAATTTGGGATGTTACAATACCCCTCTTCTTCGGAGTGGGTTTAGGTGATGGTTCAGGAATAGTCCAATCATCATAGTTTTTCAACATGTTATTCAATAATTCTTCAGCTTGTCCCACAGTTCGTTCCCTGAAAACACAACTAGCACAACTATCTAGGAAGTCCCTAGAAGCATCGGTTAGTCCATTATAGAAGGTATCAAAGCATTTCATTTTTCTTAAGAGGATGATCAGGCAAAGCATTAAGTAACTGGCAAAGCCTCCCCCAAGCTTGTGGGAGACTCTCTTCTTTAGTTTGAACAAAGTCAAATATTTAATGTAAGGCAGTTTGTTTCTTATCAGCAGGAAAATATTTTTCAGATAAGTTATAAATCATATCCTGGGGACTACGCACAGAACAAGGAGCAAGAGTATTGTACCAATATTTAGCATCACCCTTTAATAAGAAAGGAAATAATTTGAGAATAAATTAGTAGCGAGTTTTCTCATCATGATTAAAAATGGTGGCTATATCATTCAACTTAGTAGGATGTGCCACAACAGTTTCAGTTTCATAACCATGGAAAGGATCAGATTCAACCAAAGTAATCAACTCTGGGTCGATAGAGAATTCATAATCCTTATCATCAATAAAGATGGGTGAAGTAGAAAACTTAGGATCACATTTCATTCTAGCATTCAGAGATTTTTCTTTATACTTTTGTAGTAATTTCTCTAGATAATCTCTATCATTGGAGGAAAGAATATCTCTAGTTGTTTCTTCACTCATAACATAACCTTCTGGTACCTAACGCAATTCATATCTAGGAAGGATAGTTCTACCAAGTGTCTTAGGAGATTCAGTTTCAATCTCATCATCAGATCAACGACATCATGTTGTATAACTCTAGCAATTTGTTGATCAGGAAATTCACCAAGTGGCACATCATCATTAGCAAGCAAGGTACTAGCATCATCATAAGCATCATTCATAGTAGAAGTGGCATCATCAATAACTTGCGACATATCAGAATTGATAGCATGTGGTGGTGTTGGAAGTTTACTCATAACAGAAGGTGAATCTAAAGCAGAACTGGATGGTAGTTCCTTACCTCCCCTCGTCTTTGAGGGATAAATCTTAGTCTTTGGATCCTTCAGATACTTCATAGTGATAATATGGTAATAATCCCAAGTGACTCAACAAATATAGCTATGCTCCCCGACAACAGTGCCAGAATATAGCTATGCTCCCCGACAACAGTGCCAGAAAAAGGTCTTGATAACCCACAAGTATAGGGAATCGCAATAGTTTTCAAAGGTAGAGTATTCAACCCAAATTTATAGATTCGACACAAGGGGAGCCAAAGAATATATGAAGGTATTAGCGGGTGAGTTGTCAATTCAACCACACCTGGATATTAATTATCTGCAGCAAAGTGATCAGTAGCAAAGTAGTTTGATAGTAGTGACATTAGCAATAGTAACAGGAACAGTGATAGAAGTAATTTTGTGGCAAGTGTAACAGTGATGATAGTAGTAGTAACACAACAAAAACAATATAAGATAAATTCGTAGGCATTGGATCGGTGACTTATTGGATGATATTCATCATGTGACAGTTATAACCTAGGGAGATACGGCACTAGCTCCAGTTCATCGATATAATGTAGGCATGTATTCCGTAAATAGTCATACGTGCTTTATTAAAAGAACTTGCATGCCATCTTTTGTCCTACCCTCCCATGGCAGCGGGGTCCATATTGGAAACAAAGGGATATTAAGGCCTCCTTTTAATGAATCGTAACAAATTAACACATAGTGAATACATGAACTCCTCAAACTACGGTCATCACCGAGAGTGGGCCTGGTTGTTGTCACTCCGGGGTTGTCGGATCATAACACATAGTAGGTGACTATAACTCGCAAGGTCGGATCTAAAACATGGGTATAATGATGAATTCATAAACGGTTCAGATCTGAGTTCATGGCACCCGGGCCCAAAGTGACAAGCATTAAGCATAGCAAAGTCATAGCAACATCAATCTAAGAACATAGTGGATACTAGGGATGAAGCCCTAACAAAACTAACTCGATTACATGATGAATCTCATCCAACTCCTCACCGACCAGCGAGCCTACGAAGGAATTACTCACTCCCGGTGGGGAGCATCATGGAATTGGCGATGGAGAAGGGTTGGTGATGACGAAGAACGAAGATCCCCCTCCGGAGCCCCAACGAACTCCAAATCTGCCCTTTCGAGGAAGAACAGGGCTTCCCGGCTGCTCCTTCTCGTGGATCATGCTAATTATTTCTCCAAAAATAGGAATTTATAGTGTCAGGGTTGAGGTCTGCGGGGCCACCAGGTGGGTACAACCCACCTGGGCGCGCCAGGAGAGGGGGCGCCCTGGTGGGTTGTGCCCAGATAGGGTCCCCTCTCCGGTGGATCTTGGCTCAAGAAATTCTCTTTTATTATATAAAAAATCCTCGCAAAGTTTCGTTCCATTCCGAGAACTTTTATTTCTGCACAAAAACAACACCATGGTAGTTTTGCTGAAAACAGCTTCAGTCCCGAGTTAGTTTCATTCAAATCATGCAAATTACACTACTAGGAAAAGGCCTACTAATGGCGCACTGGTTTTGCCTACTAATGGCGCATTACTAGTGCCCCATTAGTAGCACGCTAGTAGTATATCTTACTAATGGCGCACCACTGGTGCGCCATTAGTATCTGGTATACTAATGGCGCACCAGGCAGTGCGCCATTAGTTTTTCCCATGGTGCGCCACTAGTGTTTGCTATACTAATGGTGCACCACACGGTAATGCGCCATTAGTAACAATTTTTTTAATTTTTTTTCTTAATCTCAGGTCACTGTTTCACCTATGAGATATACAAGAAGCATCCATATAACAATCATAGCCAACACACAAGTTCCATCATATATACATAGATAGCCAACACACAAGTTCCATCATATATACAAACATAGCCAACACATAGTTCCATCGTTACATATTACAAAAGTTTCACATTGTTCATCCAACACCGTTCAGTTCTCATGCATTGTTCTTCTCCTTCTCCTTCCTCAGCCTGATGCGCCAAGAGCGGCGAGGCGATGGAGGCGGTGGAGGCAGTGGGATGTAGTCTTCTACCTCAATTGGCGTGGTTATGTCGCCCAGCTGTGGGATCGCCGGCGCCACCACCGGTGCGTGGTCATTGTCAGGCACCACCACCATCGCGAGGCCACCTTCAGGCACGACCATTGCTAGGTCATCCTCAGCCACCTCCATCTCTTGCCCATGGTCAGCCACCACCATCTCTTGCCCTTGGTCAGCCACCACCATCTCTTGCCCTTGGTCAGCCACCACCAGCGCTAGGTCATCCTCAGCCTGATGCCCATCGTCATCCTGCAGCTCCTCATCCCCACTCTGCTCCTCTTCTCCCGCACTCCAGTCCGGATCATCCTTCTTGTTGTCTATGCTGCTGCCAGAATCGCTGCTGCTTTCGCTACAGCCATGGTCGCTGCTGCTTTCGCTACAGCCATGGTCGCTACTGCTTTGGCTGTAGCCATTGTCGCTGCTGCTGCTCCCATTACCTGTCCAAATGCAACAATGACCGTTAACAATCAATGTGAGACAAAGCCAAATGTAGAGGAATAAGAAGAGGCAGAACGTACCGGCATCATAATCTTCAGCGTAGCGCATGCGACACATAGTCCCGTTGAACACCTTCACGATGAGCGTGGTGGCGTCGTCGTCGTACCTGAAGAGAAGGAAGTACCCCAGCCGCAGGTCATAGGCATGGTAGAACTTCTCCCACCCACGAGACAAGTACATGTGGCCCTCCTTGATCACCAACTCCACATCCCACAGCCTGCGAAACCCACTGCCGGCCTGTCGCACCTTCACATTATTTGGTGGATCTTCACCCATCAGCATGTTCTTAAAACTGTCAGGCAGCCTCTGCAGTTTGGGACAATGAGTGATGTAGGCAAACAACAGATATCATAATGAGATGGGTGAAGCTAGGGGAGATCTCTCATTTTATATACCTGCGTCATGGATGATACTGAAGTCCCAAGTATGATAGTGAAGAACTCGGAAGCATCCAACTCGTACTGCGGTGTCGCAGAGCGGCGGTGGCTGCTTCCCGCTATCTCTGGTAAGCAGCAGAAGAGATATTTTTATGATACAAGAAGAAAGCAGCCACAACTACAGTAAAAACAAGCAACTACACACAAAGGAGTTGTAAAATATCCCTGCTATTCTTTTTTACATAAACACTTGGCACGAATCACGGAAAATTTCAGCATGACCTTTGCTGAAAATAGGACATATGGAGTACCCGAATTTGCCGGAACGGAAGTTAATCAACATTTCGGCAATCTCAAGGGCCTCTCGGGGTACCTGCAAATTCATCACGACACAATGGTCGGAGACAAAACCCAGCAAACTAGCAAGATGATCATCATCTTTGCAAGTCATTACTTGTCAAATAAAGAAGAAGGAACAATTTATTTGTGACATAGTTAAAAATGATGACAGAATAATAAAGCAACACCATGCACTAGCCTAAAAACAAGTGAAGTTTCACCCCTATAAGAAAAACTTTATAAAATCAGAGAAGTTGCTAATTTTTTTGTATCCTTCATATACACTGGAGTACAATTAATGCTTTATAATGTTCCATCATCATTACAGAAAATTGACAATTGTCAATAACAGTTAACTGAAATGCAGTACTCACTAGATCTATCCATCACCCTAGAAAAAAAATGCACTCCTAGTACATGGCTACTACTATTTTTCTGCTGCTAGGAAAAACATCACTCATTGGAAATGAAAATCTCAGTACCAGCATTTTGAACTTTGAAATGAAATACAGTAGTAGTATTAGTAGTATATGGAGTAGTATCTTGTCTGTGTGCTATATGAAGCAGAGCATGGAAGCAAGTTTTGAGCATCGAAAGTTCCAATAGCCCGTTGCAACAACTATTTGTGCAGAGATAAGCATGAACAGAGACAATAACTATAGGATTTGTTTGATGATATCTTTTTTATACACTTACTAAAACAAGTGTGATACCAATTGGATCATTGTTCACTGTAATCTTTTCTTTTGAACTGAAAAGGGAGGTAAGTTTTTTCAGAGAGAAAATAAATCTGCAGATTCAACTAATGATACCATGAACTTTTGATCTGAAAGAACATGATCTTGTCAAATGCAGCAAGCAGAAATAGAGCAATCTTTTTTCTATCAAAACAAAAGAAACAAGTTTGTCAACCACATCCTTCTTTTGAACAGTTTTTTAAAAAGAAAGGCAGTAGTGCTGCTGTCATTGATTCAAAAGTGACGAGCAAAAGTTAGAAAAGCAAATACTCTGGCAATATTGCATCATTCCTCCAAGACCAAAGGATTTATATCAATCGTGTCTGCCCAAACCAGAGTGTGTGAGACCACTTTCCCTGAATGCCCAACCAGGAGAAAAAAAATGCAACCACTAATTACAATGCACGTTGATTGCAACCACTAAAGCCTCAACATTCTACCACAAAAAATGAATGGAAGACTCGATGTTAGGAGCAGGTCCCCCGGTTAGCTTCACTTAATCTGGTAACCTCATACAGTCATACCATACCATGCTATCTAGCCCGTGATTCCTACCAAACAAATCAGACACTTTGGTGAACGATGCTACAAATGACAGGAAAGGAACAAATTCAGTGATCATCATTCCAAAGTGATACAAATAATATATAGCTAGGAATCAAACCCTAGAACACATCATAAGGTAGCCTAGGGGGAAGGAGGGGAAGGGGGAGAGGTGAGGAATCACCTGTGGGATAACGGCAGGCTGCCGTAGGAGGGCGCTGACATCGAGGAGGCGGCGGGCGGCGGCGTGTCGAGGAGGAGGCGGCGCGTCGAGGAGGAGGCGGCGCGTCGAGGAGGTGGCGGCGCCTTCTTGCTTCCCCGAGCCCTTCCTCGAAGACGGCGATGGGGGCGCGGGCAGGGGCTGTCGGCGACGGCTACGGAGGGCAGGGCAGGAGCTGCAGTGGTGGGGGGCGCGGGGGCGGCCGAGGCGCGGGGGCGGCGGCGGCGTGGGTCGGGGCAGCGGGCGGAAGTGGAACTGGCGAGAGGGAGGGACGAAGGGGTCGGGCTAGTTAGGGGGGAAGATTACTAATGGCGCACCACCTAGCGGTGCGCCAATAGAAATCTTTTTTTTAGATAGCAATGGCGCATGCACGAGAGGTGCCCCATTAGAAATCTTTTTTTAGATAGCAATGGCGCACCTCCAGACCGGTGCGCCATTAGTATGTTTATTTATTATTATTTTTAAAAAATGAATATGAATATGAAACAGTAATATTTTTTTATAAAAAAAGTAATAAGTGTTGTTTAACAACAATTGTAGTCTACACTTTATTATTATTATTTTTTAGAAAATGAATATGAATATGAAACAGTAATAATTTTTTATAAAAACAGTAAATAATTTTTTAAAAAATATCATCAAATTTGTTATTTGAAAATATCATCGACGGCGGCAGTGGAGCCGGGGAGGGTGCGGTTGGGTCGTCGGCGGCGGTGGAGCGGGGGAGGGTGCGGGGGGCCGGTGCTCGTCGGCGGCGGTGGAGCGGGGGAGGGTGCGGTGGGTCGTCGGCGGCGGTGGAGCTAGCGAGAGAGGGTGCGGGGGGTGCTCGTCGGCGGCGGTGGAGCGGGGGAGGGTGCGGGGGGTGCTCGTCGGCGGCGGTGGAACGGGGGAGGGTGCGGTGGGTCGTCGGCGGCGGTGGAGCTAGCGGGTGAGGGTGCGGGTGGGATCGAGATCGAGATGAAGGGGGATACCGATCGAGATGGAGGGGGATCGAGATCGAGATGGAGGGGGGAATCCTCATGTAAAGGGTACGACAGTAATGGCGCACTGTGAAACGATGCGCCATTAGTAGTTTTGCAAAAAAAAGAATAATTTTTTTTACAGTAATGGCGCACTGTCTGTTTGGTGCGCCATTACTAGTTAGAACTAGTAATGGCGCACTTCGACCTGATGCGCCATTAGTATGTATGGAAAAATGGAAAAAAATATTTAACACTAGTGGCGCACCCCGTTTCTGGTGCGCCATTAGTGTCTTCTTATTCCCAGGAGTTATTCCTTCAAGGCATATTAACGCTCGTGCTCTCTTCAGGACAAAGAGACCTCGCCGGACTATATCCGGAGAGGTTGCCAATCGCGCCTCCACCAGCCAGGCTCCAAAGCCTGGTCCGGAAGCGGAGGCGAACACGAGGCGCGCACCGGACGCTCCTCCGACAGAGGATGCGGATAGGCTGTCTGCCACCAATTCCGAGGTGGAGAGTGCCATGAACCACAGGCATCGCCGGACAGTTCTTCGCGACGCTTGTTTCTCCCAAGAGGCATTGGACGCCTTCAATTCGGGAGATGCGTACCTCCATGCCACTCAAAATGGTCTAGCCAGAGCCACGGAGGAATATGTAAAAGACATACGGGTAAGAAATTTTTGGTAATTATATATATACACCAGTAGCCCCTGAGACTTGAAACAGTTAGAATAACTGATTTAAGGATCATTTGTTATGCAGGTTCTTACAGAAAATAATACCCTACTGTCCCAGGAGCTGGAAGAGTGCAAGGCCCAACTTGAGGCCGCACTAGCCGCGGCAGGGGAGCCCAAGGAGACCCCCTCTAGTAATATACGCTTCGAAAGATAAGTATTTTGTGAAGTGCGACATGGGTGTAAATCTGACAAATGAAATTGCAGATGGCGCCGGATTAAATCTGGATACGCAACAACTCCTATGCCAGCTAAAGGCTGGTGAGAGTGTGCTGACAAAGGTGAGGCGGGAGAAGAACGATCTTCAAGATGCCAACACCAAGCTGGGCTTTGAACTGAAGGATGTTCGTGCCCAGCTATCGGACTCCGTTAAGGAGAATCAACGGCTTCGACACGGAATATTTAGTAAGGGCTTAAACAAACTTTGAAAAAAAAGAGTTCGGCGAGGAGGTCGACTAACAGAGTTATGTCTGTAGGTATGCTAACAGGTCGTCCTGCAGAGGAAATGCCCGGTTCTACGTGTGACCTTCTTCCTGAGCTATCCCAACTGCACGAACGAGTTCGGCAGGTGATGCAAGGCGTCGTTCAGGCCTTGTGGCCATCCATCTCCATGCCCGAAGGCCTTGGAGAGCTTGCGGACAAGCTGAAGGGAGCGCGGCGGCGCTTTCGATTGTGGAAGATATCGGCCTGCCGTCAAGGCACCAGGGAGGCCTGGGCCATGGTGAAGACGCGGTATACGAAGGCTGACCTAAACCACATGGCCGAGGTCGGACCTGTGGGGCCTCATGGGAAGGAGATCCCTGTGAGCTTAGTGTACGGGCAAGTAGAATTGGCCGCAAAATATTCCCAGCAGAACTGTAAACTAGACATCCTGTTGGATGGTATTGAGGAGGAGTATAACCAGTCAAATTGACTTTGTAATTTAAGATGACATGTATAATGCCTTCTAGCCGGATTGTAGATCGTTTGTCATGGCAGACCTTTTCGCTTCAACCTCGGGACCCGATAGTCCGGAGTGTGTCCGAATACCCTCTCGGTTATGTAAGAACCGGGGCATGCGTGGAGACCAGGCGTAGGGGTCATTAGTGCTTGAACAGACAAGTGCCCAACTAGTTATGTTATATTACATGGTTAGTAAGAAACATCTTCCAGGGAGAATAGTTCCGTTAGGGGTTCCTTTCCCTGGGAGGCATGCCCTAAAGTGCATGTCCGGACTGTGAAAAAGGCAGAAAAACATCTGGGGGCGGGTAAATAAATAAGTGAAAAATCATCTTTTAGTTCACGACCGAGTATTCCCTTAAGAACGCTAGTTTTTGGCTTCACCCAGTCTGAGGTACACATCCGGCTGACCCGGCAGTAACAAATCGCAGAGGTGCTCCCTTTACCTCCTAGCCGAACAATCGGGAACGTAGGGGTAAGCACAGGAGCCAGGCAACCCAACTTGGCCAAAACTTAAGTCATATCGATGCATATAATGGTGAATAAAAGGTACATGCGGAAGTGTGACACGTGTGTTGGGCATGAAGCCCGTATAAATAAGCTTCTGTTAAGGAAGCCCCCAGGTATAATAAGCACGAATAGCGCATCAGTTGTGTGCCAATAAGGCACGAATGAGCCCTTAAAGGCTATAAGAGAAAAAAAGAGGGGAGAAGGAGAGAAATATAAGTCAGCTAGTGTATAAAAAATGGACAGAGGAAGGAGACGAACACAGAGTCCGGCGCTAGGCGTAGAATCTTTGGAGACGGGCTGCGTTCCATGGGTTCGGCTCGAGTCGGTTATCCGATGCATCTCGTAGACGGTACGCTCCACCAGTCAGGACTTGGTCAATAATAAAGGGACCTTCCCATTTGTGCTTGAGTTTGTCCTTTTTCTTGTCCGGCAGGCGTAGAACTAATTCGCCAACATTGTAAGTTTTGGCCCGTACTTCTCTGCTTTGGTATCTTCAAGCCTGTTGTTGATAGAATGCGGAGCGGGCTTTTGCCATGTCACGCTCCTCCTCCAGGGCATCCAAACTGTCCTGCCGATCGAGTTTGACGTCTCTTTGTTCGTACATGCGCACTTGAGGTGAGTCATGAGTTATGTCGCAGGGCAAAACTGCCTCTGCGCCATACACCATGAAGAATGGTGTGTATCCGGTGGTGCGATTCGACGTGGTCTGCAGCCCCCAGAGTACGGAGTCGAGCTCCTCTACCCAGTGCGTGTTAGATTCCTTGAGGGACCGCACTAATCTGGGTTTGATGCCACTCATTATTAGACCATTTGCTCGCTCGACTTGACTGTTAGTTTGTGGGTGATAGACTGAAGCATAATCGAGCTTGATGCCCATGTTTTGCACCAGAGTTTGACCTCGTCGGCCGTAAAGTTCATGCCGTTATCAGTGATGATGCTGTGGGGGACGCCGTAACGGTGTACGACTCCGGATATCAAGTCTATCACCGGTCCGGATTCGGCCGTCTTAATAGGCTTGGCCTCTATCCATTTGGTGAATTTATCCACCATGACCAGTAGGTATTTTTGCTTGTGGGTTCCTCCTTTAAGGGGTCCAACCATGTCAAGCCCCCAGACCGCGAAGGGCCATGTGATGGGTATAGTTTGGAGGGCGGTGGGTGGCATATGGCTTTTGTTAGCAAAAAGATGGCAACCAAAGCATTGTTGGACTAAGTCCTAAGCATCTGCACGGGCCGACGGCCAATAAAAACCTGTACGGAAGGCCTTGCTAACAAGGGCCTGGGCTGCAGCGTGGTGCCCGCCGAGTCCGGCATGAATTTCTACCAGAAGATTCCGCCCTTCCTCTTCGGAGATACACCTTTGAAGGACTCCGGTGGTGCTTTTCTTATAAAGCTCTGCCTCATGGACTTTATAGGCTTTAGATCGCCGCACTATGCAGCGTGCCTTGTTTTGGTCCTCGGGAAGTTCTTGCCTGGTTAGGTAGGCTAGGAATGGTTCTGTCCACGGGGCAATGACTGCCATTATTACATGGGCTGAGGATGTTACTTCGTCGGCAGAGCCTCCAGTTGTGTCAGAGTGTTCGGTGTCGGGCAGTGCGGTTGGGTCCAGGCTGTTATTTCCGGGTTCCCCTTCCCATGCTACGGATGGCTTGAACAGCCTCTCCAGGAAGATGTTTGGAGGGACGGCATCGTGCTTTGCGCCAATGCGTGCCAGGATGTCTGCTGCCTGGTTCTTTTCCCGGACTATATGATGAAATTCGAGCCCCTCGAACCGAGGTGACATTTTTAGGACGGCGTTGCGGTAAGCTACCATTTTCGAACCCTTGGCATCAAAGTCTCCATTTATTTGGGATATCGCGAGGTTCGAATCCCCGCGCACCTCTAGGCATTGAATGACCATGGATACTGCCATCCGGAGACCATGTAGAAGGGCCTCATATTCGGCTGCGTTATTGGAGGCCGTATACATTATCTGGAGTACGTATTGAACTGTGTCACCTGTGGGGGACGTCAAAACGACGCCAGCCCCTAGACCAACAAACATTTTGGAGCCGTCGATGCATAATCTAGTTTGAATATGTGCCATACTCTTTAGGGAGCTCGGCTTCCGTCCATTCGGCGACGAAGTCGGCCAAAACCTGCGACTTAATAGCTCGCCGTGGCTTGTAAGTTATGTCGAACGGGAGGAGCTCAATGGCCCATTTTGCAATCCGGCCCGTCGCGTCGCGGTTGTTTATAATATCGTTAAGTGGCAGTTCCAAGGCTACTGTTATTGAACACTCTTGAAAGTAGTGTCGCAGCTTCCGGGATGCCATGAATACCGCGTACGCAATTTTTTGATAATGCGGGTACCGTGACTTGCACGGAGTAAGGACAGTGGACACATAATAGACCGGCTTTTGAAGGGGGAATTTGTGTCCGTCCGTTTCCCGTTCGACGACGAGCACTGCGCTTACAACCTGATGGGTTGCTGCAATGTATAGTAGCATTGGTTCGCCAATGTTTGGTGCGGCCAGGACTGGGTTTGTTGCCAATATGGCTTTTATTTCGTCGAGTTCGGCCATGGCTGCAGCTGTCCACTCGAAGTGTTCGGTGCGCCGAAGGAGGCGGTAAAGGGGTAGTGCCTTTTCTCCCAAGCGGGAGATAAAGCGGCTTAGAGCCGCCACGCATCCGGTTAATTTTTGTATTTGTTTGAGGTCCTTTGGGATATCTAGTTGCGACAGAGCTCGGATGTTGGCTGGATTTGCTTCAATTCCTCTACCGGATACAATGAAGCCCAAGAGCTTTCCGGCTGGTACGCCGAAAATGCATTTTTCCGGGTTGAGCTTGATGTCGTATGTTCGGAGGTTATCGAATGTGAGCCTCAAGTTGTCTACTAGAGATTCGACATGTCTTGTTTTAACGACCACGTCATCTATGTATGCCTCCACTGTTTTGCCGATCTGGTTTGCCAGACATGTCTGAATCATGCGCTGATATGTTGCGCCGGCGTTTTTGAGCCCAAAGGGCATTGTGTTGAAGCAGAATGGGCCGTATGGTGTGACGAATGTCGTTGCGGCTTGGTCTGACTCTGCCATCTTGATTTGATGATAGCCGGAGTATGCGTTGAGGAAACACAACGAATCATGTCCTGCAGTAGCGTCGATAATTTGATCGATGCGGGGGAGGGGGGAGGGATCCTTTGGGCAAGCCTTGTTAAGGTCTTTAAGATCAACGCACAGGCACCAGGATTTGTCCTTCTTTGGTACCATCACCAGGTTTGCTAGCCAGCCCGGATGTTTTATATCTCTGATGAATCCGGCCTCCAATAGCTTGGCTAGTTCCTCTACCATGGCATGTCTCTTAGGTTCGGAAAAACGCCGAAGGGCCTGTTTGACTGGCTTGAATCCTTTTAGGATATTTAAGCTGTGTTCGGCCAGCCTGCGTGGGATTCCTGGCATGTCTGAAGGGTGCCAGGCGAAGATGTCGCAGTTCTCATGTAGGAACTCTCGCAGTGCGGCGTCTACATCAGGGTTTAATTGTGCCCCGATGGAAGCTGTTTTATTGTGGTCCGTTGGATGGACCTGGAATTTGACTATTTCGTCCGCCGGTTTAAAGGAGGTGGACTTGGATCTTTTGTCGAGTATCACATCGTCCCTATTCACCGTGGAGCACAGCGTAGTCAGTTCCTCACCCGCTAGGTCTTCGGATAGTGCCTCGAGGGCCAGTGCGGCTGTCTTGCTGTACAGCGTGCTTCCCGACTAGGAATTATTCCTCTAAAGGTTGTGCTGCTTCGCTCGATGCGGTTCCAGTCTATTTCCATTTTTGAAGGGTTTCCTCATAAATGAGGTTCAATCCGCTGCCGCCATCCATGAGTACCTTGGTAAGGCGAAAGCCGTCCACTATTGGACTGAGGACCAATGCGGCTGGTGCTCGGGCTATTCGGAATTTAGGTTCATCACTGGCATTAAAAGTGATAGCCGTGTCACTCCATGGGTTTATTGTTGCTACTTGGTAGAATTCGGCAAGGCTGCGGAGTGTTCTTTTTCGCATATTATTTGATGCGAAAGTCTCGAAGACTGTTAATACCCTACTGGTGTCCCTGGGGTGGCTTTCTGTAGCTTCTGGAATCAGAAGATCTTTGCCGATTTTGGCCACCTGCTGGAGTATCCAACATGCTCTAAGGTTGTGAGTTGCTGTGGTGCCCTCTGTACTATGAATTTATAGGGTCCATTAAGCCATCCTTCCAGCACGGTTCCATGCCCTGTAGAGGGTTTTTGCTTTTTGGTGTTTAACCCGGGTGTCTGGCGATAATGCACCCTTTTATTTCGGACTAGGTTTGTATTCAGGGCCGGATTGTCCCAAAATTTTATTTCGGTTTTCCAGGCGCTTTCCATGGCACAATACTTTCGTACTATGGACGCCAAGTCAGTGAAGCGTGTAATATCACGGTGAATTATGGCGTTGAGGATTCCCTTGTCCGTGCAATTATTGCAGAAGAATGAAATTGCGTCTTCCTCACGGCAGTCCTTTATCCTGTTCATAATCAGGAGGAATCTGGCCCAGTAATGATGTACTGTTTCTTCGGGCTCTTGCCTAATTTGGGATAGATTGCTTGTGTTCGGGTGGGTGGGTGGAATTAAATCCGGAACCTCACCCAATCTGAGACTCAGGGGCCGAAGAGTTTCCGAACTCGGAAGTTTGGATTCTTGGATGTTGTCCAATGAATCTAGCCCGTTGCCTGACTCTAAGTTCAGTTCTTGAGTGACGTCCTCCCCTCCGTGGGTATCCGGCTTAGGGGGATCAGGAATCCGGACATAGCTAGTCCTTAAGATAGATGAAGGGTCGCCACACTGTCCCTCTACTACTGCGACGTGATGGGTGACCTGGGGAGAGTTAATCTCTCTTAGATCGGGTTTAGTCCCAATCTGGTCGTAGTTTGTAGCGACTCCCAGGGCGGCGATGCGATCCAAGAGCTTGTTTAGGGAAGAGAGCTCCATTGGATCTACCTTCTCGGCGAGTTTCGAGTTGACGTGAAGATTGCTTTTGATGACCCGAGAAGTCATCGTCGGCGCAGCAGCCGAACGGGCGGTCATAAGAAAACCACCTAGCCGGAGCGTTTGGCCGACAACCAGAGCTCCCTTAGCAACGACGCTGTCTTTAAAGACGGGACAAGGCATCCTTCCTGATGGTGACGGCACAGAGGAACTCTCAATGAAAGCACCAATGTCGGTGTCAAAACCGGCGGATCTTGGGTAGGGGGTCCCGAACTTTGCGTCTAGGAGGATGGTAACAGGAGACAAGGGACTTGATGGTTTTACCCAGGTTTAGGCCCTCTCGATGGAGGTAAAACCCTACTCCTTCTTGGTTAATGTTGATGATATGGGTAGTACAAGAGTAGATCTACCACAAGATCAGAGAGGCTAAACCCTAGAAGCTAGCCTATGGTATGATTGTTGTTGTTGTACGGACTAAAACCCTCCGGTTTATTTAGACATGGGAGAGGGCTAGGGTTACATAGAGTCGGTTACAATGGTAGGAGATCTACATATCCGTATCGCCAAGCTTGCCTTCCACACCAACGAAAGTTCCTTCCGGAAACGGGACGAAGTCTTCAATCTTGTATCTTCATAGTCCAGGAGTCCGGCCGAAGGTATAGTCCGGCTATCCGGACACCCCCTAATCCAGGACTCCCTCATGCTCCTATTACTCATTCTGATGATGATAATTGCTATAGTATTGGTGCTATCCATACTATTAGTGATGAGAGTGATTATGCTTATGATATGAAAAGGCCCAAGCTTGGGGATGCCATGTTTGATGAGAATGACATGTTTGAGAATTTATTTGCTGCAATTAGTGTTTGTCCCAAGCTTGGGGATGCTATGTTTTATGAAGATGATATTTTTAACCTCCCAAGTTTTGATATGCAAATTTATTATGATGATAGCATGCCTTCTATTTATGATGATTATATTGATGAAAGTGGGTTTGGAAGAGTGTCAACTTTAGGAAGTAATGATCCCACTATTTTTGAGGGTGTTGAATCTTATTGTGACAATTATGAAAGTGGATTTGGAGAGGTCATGACTTTATTTAGTAATGATTCCACTATCTTGGAAGAGGTTTCAATTGATTATGATGAGAACAAAGATGCTACTTGCTACCTCTTGAGCACTGTGTCGGTTTTCCCCGAAGAGGAGAGGATGATGCGGTAAAGTGGCGTAAGTATTTCCCTCAGTATTTGAGAACCAAGGTATCAATCCAGTAGGAGGCCACACGCAAGTCCCTCGTACCTGCACAAAACGATAGCTACTCGCAACCAACGCGATTATGGGTTGTCAATCCCTTCACGGTCACTTATGAGAGTGAGACCTGATAGAGATGATAGATAATATTTTTGGTATAGAGATGCAAAGTAAAAAGTAAAAGGCAAAGTAAAACAAGCAAAGCAAAATTAAAGTGATGGAGATTGATATGATGAGAATAGACCCGGGGGCCATAGCTTTCACTAGTGGTTCTCTCGAGAGCATGATTATTCTACGGTGGGTGAACAAATTACTGTTGAGCAATTGACATAATTGAGCATAGTTATGAGAATTTCTAGGTATGATCATGTATATAGGCATCACGTCCGAGACAAGTAGACCGACTCCTTCCTGCATCTACTACTATTACTCCACTCATCGACCGCTATCCAGCATGCATCTAGAGTATTAAGTTAAAAATAGAGTAACGCCTTAAGCAAGATGACATGATGTAGAGGGATAGTTTCATGCAATATGATAAAAACCCCATCTTGTTATCCTCGATGGCAACGATGCAATACGTGCCTTATTGCCCCTTCTGTCACTGGGAAAGGACACCGCAAGATCGAACCCAAAGTTAAGCACTTCTCCCATGGCAAGAAAAACCAATCTAGTAGGCCAAACCAAACTGATAATTCGAAGAGACTTGCAAAGATAACCAATCATACATAAAAGAATTCAGAGAAGATTCAAATATTATTCATAGATAGACTTGATCATAAAACCACAATTCATCGGTCTCAACAAACACACCGCAAAAACAAGATTACATCGAATAGATCTCCACGAGAGAGGGGGAGAACATTGTATTGAGATCCAAAAAGAGAGAAGAAGCCATCTAGCTACTAACTATGGACCCGAAGGTCTGAGGTAAACTACTCACACTTCATCGGAGGGGATAGGACGATGTAGAAGCCCTCCGTGATGACGGCCCTCTCCGGCGGAGCTCCGGAACAGGCCCCAAGATGGGATCTCGTGGATACAGAAAGTTGCGGCGGTGGAATTAGGTTTTTGGTTCCGTATATAATCGTTTGGGGGTACGTAGGTATATATAGGAGGAAGGAGTACGTCGGTGGAGCAACAGGGGGCCCACGAGGCAGGGGCCGCACCCTAGGGGGGCGCCCCCCTCCCTCGTGACCGCCTCTGTTACTTCTTGGAGTAGGGTCCAAGTCTCCTGGATCACGTTTGGTGAGAAAATCACATTCCTGAAGGTTTTATTCTGTTTGGACTCCGTTTGACATTATGTTTCTCCAAAACTCTGAAATAGGCAAAAAACAACAATTCTGGGTTGGGCCTCCGGTTAATAGGTTAGTCCCAAAAATAATATAAAAGTGGAAAATAAAGCCCAATATAGTCCAAAACAGTAGATAATATAGCATGGAGCAATAAAAATATATAGATACGTTGGAGACGTATCAGGCACCCCAAGCTTAATTCCTGCTCGTCCTCGAGTAGGTAAATGATAAAAAGAGATTTTTTGATGCGGAGTGCTACTTGGCATAATTTCAATGTAAATCTTCTTAATTGTGGTATGAATATTCAGACCCAAAAGATTCAAGACAAAAGTTTATGTTGACATGAAAATAATAATACTTCAAGCATACTAACAAAGCAATCATGTCTTCTCAAAATAACATGGCCAAAGAAAGTTATCCCTACAAAATCATATAGCCTGGCTATGCTCTATCTTCACAACACAAAGTATTTAAATCATGCACAACCCCGATGACAAGCCAAGCAATTGTTTCATACTTTAACATTTTCAAAACTTTTTCAATCTTCACGCAATACATGAGCGTGGGCCATGGATATAGCACTATATGTGGAATAGACTGGTGGTTGTGGAGAAGACAAAAAGAGGGGAAGATAGTCTCACATCAACTAGGCGTATCAACGGGCTATGGAGATGCCCATTAATAGATATCAATGTGAGTGAGTAGGGATTGCCATGCAACAGATGCACTAGAGCTATAAGTATATGAAAGCTCAACAAAAGAAACTAGGTGGGTGTGCATCCAACTCGCTTGCTCACGAAGACCTAGGGCATTAGAAGACCATCATTGGAATATACAAGCCAAGTTCTATAATGAAAAGTGCCCAATAGTATATGAAAGTGACAAAATGAGAAACACTCTATCATGAAGATCATGGTGCTACTTTAAAGCACAAGTGTGGTAAAAGGATAGTAACATTGTCCCTTCTCTCTTTTTCTCTCATTTTTTTATTTGGGCCTTTTCCTTTTTTTATGGCCTCTTTTTTTTCGTCCGGAGTCTCATCCCAACTTGTGGGGGAATCATAGTCTCCATCATCCTTTCCTTACTTGGGACAATGCTCTAAAAATGATGATCATCACACTTTTATTTTTCTTACAACTCAACAATTACAACTCGATACTTAGAACAAAATATGACTCTATGTGAATGCCTCCAGCGGTTTACCGGGATATGCAATTAATCAAGAGTGACATGTATGAAAGAATTATGAATGGTGGCTTTGCCACAAATACGATGTCAAGTACATGATCATGCTAGCAATATGACAATGATGGAGCGTGTCATAATAAACGAAACGGTGGAAAGTTGCATGGCAATATATCTCGGAATGGCTATGGAAATGCCATGATAGGTAGGTATAGTGGCTGTTTTGAGGAAGGTATATGGTGGGTGTATGATACTGGCGAAAAGTGTGCGGTATTAGAGAGGCTATCAATGTTGGAAGGATGGTAAATAGTGCATATAATCCATGGACTCAACATTAGTCATAAAGAACTCATATACTTATTGCAAAAATCTAGAAGTTATCAAAGCAAAGTATTACGCGCATGCTCCTAGGGGGATAGATTGGTTGGAAAAGACCATCTCTCATCCCCGACCGCCACTCATAAGGAAGACAATGAATAAATAAATCATGCTCTGACTTCATCACATAATGGTTCACTATACGTGCATGCTACGAGAATCACAAACTTCAACGCAAGTATTCTTTAAATTCACAACTACTCAACTAGCATGAATCTAATATCACCATCTTCATATCTCAAAACAATTATCATGCTTCAATCTTTTCTTAGTATTCAATGCACTCAAAAGAAAGTTTCACATATCTTGAATACCAAGCATATTATTATTAAGCAATTTACCATGCTATTAAGACTCTCAAAATGATCTAAGTGAAGAATGAGAGATAAATAGTTTCTTTAAAACAAGTCAACCACCGTGCTCTAAAATATCTAAGTGAAGCACATAGAGCAAAACTACAACGCTCAAAAGATATAAGTGAAGCACATAGAGAAAAACTACAACGCTCAAAAGATATAAGTGAAGCACATAGAGTATTCTATCAAATTTTAATTCATATATGCCTCTCTCAAAAGGTGTGTACAACAAGGATGATTGTGGTACACTAGCAAACAAATACACAAATAATACATGACGCTCCAAGCAAAACACATATCATGTGGTGAATAAAAATATAGCTCAAAGTAAAATTACTGATAGAAGTAGACGAAAGAGGGGATGCCTTCCGGGGCATCCCCAAGCTTTGACTTTTTGGTGCCCTTGGATTTTCTTGGGCGTGCCATGGGCATACCCAAGCTTAGGCTCTTGCCACTCCTTGTTCCATAATCCATCAAAAGATTTCACCCAAAACTTGAAAACTTCACAACACAAAACTCAATAGAAATCTCGTGAGCTCTGTTAGAGAAATAAAACAAAAGACCACTTCAAGGTACTTTAATGAACTCATTATTTATTTATATTGATGTTAAACCTACTGTATTCCAACTTCTCTATGGATTATAAACTATTTTACTAGCCATAGATTCATCAAAATAAGCAAACAACACACGAAAAACAGAATCTGTCAAAAACAGAACAGTCTGTAGTCATCTATAACTAACGCAAACTTATGGAATTCCAAAAAATCTACCAAAATAGGACGACCTAGAAAATGTGTTTATTGATCATAAGCAATTGGAATCAGTATTTTATCACCTTCTGGTGATTTTTAACAATTGTTTTATTGAACAGAAAATTTATGGAAATTACAGCAAGATCAAATAACTATCATCCAAGAAGATCCTATAGGTCTAACTTGGCACAAACACTAATTAAAACACAAAACCACATCTAAACATAAGGTAGATGGATTATTTATTACTAAGCAGCAAGGAAAAATATTGGGTTGTCTCCCAACAAGCGCTTTTCCTTAAAGCCTTTTTAGCTAGGCATTGAGATTTCAATGATGCTCACATAAAAGACAAGAATTGAAGCACAAAGAGAGCATCATAAAATATGTGACAACCACATATAAGTCTAAAATACTTCCTATGCATAGGAATCTTATAGGAAAACAAATGAAGGCAAGCAAAAGCTAGCATATGCAAGGAAGCGGAAAGAGACAATAGCAATCTCATCATAACGAGAGGTAATTTAGTAGCATGAAAGTTTCTACAACAATATTTTCCTATCTCATAATAATTACATGTAGGATCATAGGCAAATTCAACAAAATAGCTATCACAAAGTATATTATAAACATGATCCACATGCATGCAAAGTTGACACTCTTCCAGAATAGTGGGGTTATCATTAACTAAAGTCATGATTTCTCCAAACCCTCTTTTATCAAAAACTTCATAAGATTGAACATTCTCCAAATATGTGGGATCTGAAGATGACACTCTTCCGAACCCACTTTCAATATTATTGCAAACAATATTATCAATCTCATATTCATCATGGGGCTTAAATAAATTTTCAAGATCATAAGAAGAATCACCCCAATCATGATTATTGCAACAGGTAGTGGACATAGCAAAACTAGCATCCCCAAGCTTAGGGTTTTGCATATTATTAGCATAATTTACATCCATATAATTTACAATATAATCATTGCAATAATGCTTTTTATTCAAAGATCTATCGTGAAGCACTTCAACACAATTTTCAGATTTACGGATTTCAGGCAAAAGCTTATAAAGATAATCTAGTGCATCCAAATCACTAGGAATTGGTTCATCATAATTGGATCTCTTAAAAAGATTGGCAAGCGGATGAGGATCCATATATATTAGCTTCTCTTTTTAGGAATAAATACTCAACTATTTCAACCAAGCGAGAAAACAAGCCAAGAAAGACATCAAGGCGAACGGAAAAGAGAGGGCAAATAAAACGGCAAGGGTGAAGTGGGGGAGAGGAACACGAGAGGCAAATCTATACCTACTAATAAAAGAAATAGGTATTCTTAGTCCGTCATGCTATTTTATGGAAAACTACCCTAATGTTTCGGACATTAAACCCGATGTACATATTAAATGTTTTTTAAAATACTCATATCTTCTAAACCGTAACTCCAAATTTAACATGTTATATATGGAATTTGTTTAGAAAAATATATAGAATCTGAATATGATGTTATATTACCTGTTAACCATTTAAAAAAACTATGTAGGGTGTAATCTTAATCAACGGTGAATTATCCGTCTTTCCTTCATACCGATACTGATCTATACCTACTAATAAAAGAAATAGGTACTCTTAGTCCGTCATGCTATTTTATAGAAAACCCTCTGATGTTTCGGACATTAAACCCGCCGTAAATATTAAATGTTTTTTAAAATAGTCATATCTTCTAAACCGTAACTTCAAATTTAACATGTTATATATGGAATTTGTTTAGAAAATATATAGAATCTAAATATGATGTTATTTTACCTGTTAACCATTTAAAAAAACTATGTAGGGTGCAATCTTAATCAACGGTGAATTATCCGTCTTTCTTTCATATCGGTACTGATCCGGTTTATGGATGAATATCTCAGCAAAATCAAGATTGGAGACGAAATTGAAGATCGCTTGCCCGTTGATTTGTACGCATTAAATCTACATCCAAACCTTGTTTAACTAGAAGACATGTGGAATCTTGAACTTGCGGTTTGTAGGCAAAGACCATATTTGTTTGGGTCGTAGCTACAAATATTCATATTATAGATCATTTTTTGTAAATTAAGAGTGTGTGGTATTCTTTTCTCCCGTTGCAACGCACATGCCATTTTGCTAGTTACAACTAATGTAATGCGGGAGATAGGGATTGTGATGGGTACTTGGTATGTTTACTTTTGCGCAGATTCCCCGGCAACGGCGCCAGAAATGGCTCGTTGTTGGGAGTCGAAATCTTGACTTGACTTTTGCGTAAGCCTCCCTGGCAACGGCGCCAGAAATTCTTCTAGCTACCTCTTGAGCACTGCGTTGGTTTTCCCCGAAGAGGAGAGGATGATGCAGTAATGTAGCATAAGTATTTCCCTTAGTTTCTGAGAACCAAGGTATCAATACAGTAGGAGGCCACGCGCAAGTCCCTCGTACCTGCACAAAACGAAGTCTTCAATCTTGTATCTTCATAGTCCAGGAGTCCCGCCAAAGGTATAGTCCGGCTATCCGGACTCCCCCTAATCCAGGACTCCCTCATGCTCCTATTACTCATTCTGATGATGATAATTGCTATACTATTGGTGCTATCCATACTATTAGTGATGAGAGTGATTATGCTTATGATATGAAAAGGCCCAAGCTTGGGGATGCCATGTTTGATGAGAATGACATGTTTGAGAATTTATTTGCTGCAATTAATGTTTATCCCAAGCTTGGGGATGCTATGTTTTATGAAGATGATATTTTTAACCTCCCAAGTTGCAAATTTATTATGATGATAGCATGCCTTCTATTTATGATGATTATATTGATGAAAGTGGGTTTGGAAGAGTGTCAACTTTAGGAAGTAATGACCCCACTATTTTTGAGGGTGTTGAATCTTATTGTGACAATTATGAAAGTGGATTTGGAGAGGTCATGACTTTATTTAGTAATGATTCCACTATCTTGGAAGAGGTTTCAATTGATTATGATGATAACAAAGTTGCTAATTGCTACCTCTTGAGCACTGCGTTGGTTTTCCCCGAAGAGGAGAAGATGATGCGGTAAAGTAGCGTAAGTATTTCCCTCAGTTTTTGAGAACCAAGGTATCAATCCAGTAGGAGGCCACGCGCAAGTCCCTCTTACCTGCACAAAACAATAGCTACTCGCAACCAACGCGATTAGGGGTTGTCAACCCCTTCACGGCCACTTACGAGAGTGAGACCTGATAGAGATGATAGATAATATTTTTGGTATTTTTGGTATAGAGATGCAAAGTAAAAAGTAAAAGGAAAAGTAGAAAAAGCAAAGCAAGATTAAAGTGATGGAGATTGATATGATGAGAATAGACCCGGGGGCCATAGGTTTCACTAGTGGCTTCTCTCGAGAGCATAAGTATTCTACGGTGGGTGAACAAATTACTGTTGAGCAATTGACAGAATTGAGCATAGTTATGAGAATATCTAGGTATGATCATGTATATAGGCATCACGTCCGAGACAAGTAGACCGACTCCTGCTTGCATCTACTACTATTACTCCACTCACCGGCCGCTATCCAGCATGCATCTAGAGTATTAAGTTAAAAATAGAGTAACACCTTAAGCAAGATGACATGATGTAGAGGGATAGTTTCATGCAATATGATAAAAACCCCATCTTGTTATCCTCGATGGAAACGATGCAATAAGTGCCTTGCTGCCCCTTCTGTCACTAGGAAAGGACACTGCAAGATCGAACCCAAAGCTAAGCACTTCTCCCATGGCAAGAAAAACCAATCTAGTAGGCCAAACCAAACTGATAATTCGAAGAGACTTGCAAAGATAACCAATCATACATAAAACAATTCAGAGAAGATTCAAATATTATTCATAGATAGACTTGATCATAAACCCACAATTCATCGGTCTCAACAAACACACCGCAAAAACAAGATTACATTGAATAGATCTCCACGAGTGAGGGGAGAACATTGTATTGAGATCCAAAAAGAGAGAAGAAGCCATCTAGCTACTAACTATGGACCTGAAGGTCTGAGGTAACCTACTCACACTTCATCGGAGGGGCTAGGATGATATAGAAGCCCTCCGTGATGACGGCCCTCTCCGGCGGAGCTCTGGAACAGGCCCCAAGATGGGATCTCGTGGATATAGAAAGTTGCGGCGGTGGAATTAGGTTTTTGGCTCCGTATCTGATCGTTTGGGGGTACATAGGTATATATAGGAGGAAGGAGTACGTCAGTGGAGCAACAGGGGGGCCACGAGGCAGGGGGCGCGCCCTAGGGGGGGCGCCCCTCACCCTCGTGACCGCCTCTGTTACTTCTTGGAGTAGGGTCCAAGTCTCCTTGATCACCTTTGGTGAGAAAATCACGTTCCCGAAGGTTTTATTCCGTTTGGACTCCGTTTGATATTCTGTTTCTCCGAAACTCTGAAATAGGCAAAAAAATTAGCAATTTTGGGCTGGGCCTCCAGTTAATAGGTTAGTCCCAAAAATAATATAAAAGTGGAAAAGAAAGCCCAATATAGTCCAAAACAGTAGATAATATAGCATGGAGCAATAAAAAATTATAGATACGTTGGAGACGTATCACTACTTATGATGATTATTGTGATGACACTTGTGCTATAAAAAGTAGTGATGATTATATTTATAAAACTTGTCATGATTATGATTACCCTTTTTTTGAACATTACTCTTTTAATATGGAAACAATTTATTGTATTCGAGTTTCTTATGATACTCCCACTATTCTGAATGAGAAGAATTTTGCTTATGTGGAGAGTAGTAAATTGTCTATGCTTGTAGATCATGAAAAGAATGCTTTATGTGATGGTTATATTGTTGAATTCATTAATGATGCTACTGAAAATTATTACGAGGGAGTAACATATGCTTGTAGGAATTGCAATAATATCAAGTTTCCTCTCTATGTGCTTAAAGTTTTGAAGTTATGCTTGTTTTGCCTTCCTATGCTAGTTGATTATTGTTCCCATAAGTTGTTTGCTCACAAAATCCCTATGCATAGGAAGTGGGTTAGACTTAAATGTGCTAGTCATATTCTTCATGATGCTCTCTTTATGTTTCAATTCTTATCTTTTATGTGAGCATCATTGAAATCATCATGTCTAGCTAGGGGCGTTAAACAATAGCGCTTGTTGGGAGGCAACCCAATTTTATTTTTGGCCTTTGCTTTTGCTCCTGTTTAGGAATAAATAATCCATCTAGCCTCTATTTAGATGTGGTTTTATGTTTTAGTTAGTGGTTGTGCCAAGTATAACCTTTGGGAAGACTTGGGTGAAGTCTATGTCATCTTGCTGTAAAAATAGAAACTTTTGCGCTCACGAGATTAGCTGCCATTTTTTACTTGAGAGTGATTATAGGTTCATTATTTTTGTAGATGATTAATAGAAAAGTTCCTCAATTCCACCAAGTTATTTCAGAATTTTTGCAGTTACATAAGTAATCTAATTATACAGATTACTACAGACTGTTCTGTTTTTGACAGATTCTGTTTTCATTGTGTTGTTTGCTTATTTTGATGAAGGTATGAGTAGTATCGGAGGGTATGAACCATAGATAAGTTGGAATACAGTAGATATTACACCAATATGAATTTAGAATGAGTTCCCAATAGTACCCAAGTGGTGATTTATTTTCTTATACTAACGAAGCTTATGAGTTTTCTGTTGAGTTTTGTGTTGTGAAGTTTTCAAGTTTTGGGTAAAGATTCGATGGACTATGGAATAAGGAGTGGCAAGAGCCTAAGATTGGGGATTCCCAAGGAACTCCAAGGTAATATTCAAGGACAACCAAGAGCCTAAGCTTGGGGATGCCCCGGAAGGCATCCCCTCTTTCGTCTTCGTTCATCGGTAACTTTACTTGGAGCTATATTTTTATTCACCACATGATATGTTTTTTGCTTGGAGCGTCATTTTATTTTGCTTTGTTTTGCTTGCTGTTTGAATAAAATACCAAGATCTGAAATACTTAAATGTTAGAGAGTCTTCACATAGTTACATAATTATTCAACTACTCATTGATCTTCACTTATATCTTTTGGAGTAGTTTGTCATTTGCTCTAGTGCTTCACTTATATCTTCTTAGAGCATGGCGGTAGTTTTATTCAATAGAAATTATTGATATCTCATGATTCACTTATATTATTTTGAGAGTATTTTAGAACAGCATGGTAATTTTCTTTGGTTATAAAATTAGCCCTAATATGATAAGCATCCAAGATGGGTATAATAAAAACTTTCATATAGAGTGCATTAAATACTATGACAAGTTTGATACTTGATAGTTGTTTTGAGATATAAAGGTGGAAATGTTAGTGTCATGCTAGTTGGGTTATTGTGGAATTGAGAAATACTTGTGTTGAGGATTTCAAGTCCCATAGCATGCACGTATGGTAAACGTTGTGTGACAAATTTGAAGCATGAGGTGTTATTTGATTGCTTTCCTTATGAGTGGCGGCCGGGGACGAGCGATGGTCTTTTCCTACCAATCTATCTCCCTAGGAGCATGCGCGTAGTGCTTGGTTTTGATGACTTGTAGATTTTTGCAATAAGTATGTGAGTTCTTTATGACTAATGTTGAGTCCATGGATTATACGCACTCTCACCCTTCCATCATTGCTAGCCTCTTCAGTACCGTGCATTGCCCTTTCTCACCTCGAGAGTTGGTGCAAACTTCGCAGGTGCATCCAAACCCTGTGATATGATACGCTCTATCACACATAAGCCTCCTTATATCTTCCTCAAAACAGCCACCATACCTACCTATTATGGCATTTCCATAGCCATTCTGAGATATATTGCCATGCAACTTTCCACCATTCCATTTATTATGACACGCTTCTTCATTGTCATATTGCCTTGCATGATCATGTAGTTGACATCGTATTTGTGGCAAAGCCACCGTTCATAATTTTTTCATACATGTCACTCTTGATTCATTGCACATCCCGGTACACCGCCGGAGGCATTCACATAGAGTCATATATTTGTTCTAAGTATCGAGTTATAATTCTTGAGTTGTAAGTAAATAAAAGTGTGATGATTTTCATTATTAGAGCATTGTCCCATGTGAGGGAAGGACGATGGAGACTATGATTCCCCCACAAGTCGGGATGAGACTCCGGACGACAAAAGAGAGGCCAAAGAAGCCCAAAAAATTAAGAGAAAAAGATAGAAGGGGCAATGTTACTATCCTTTTTCCACACTTGTGATTCAAAGTAGCACCATGATCTTCATGATAGAGAGTCTCTTATTTTGCCACTTTCATATACAAGTGGGAATTTTTCATTATAGAACTTGGCTTGTATATTCTGATGATGGGCTTCCTCAAAATGCCCTAGGTCTTCGTGAGAAAGCAAGTTGGATGCACACCCACTTAGTTTCTTTTGATGAGCTTTCATATATTTATAGCTCTAGTGCATCCGTGGCATGGCAATCCCTACTCATCGCATTGAAATCAATTGATGGGCATCTCCATAGCCCGTTGATTAGCCGCGTCAATGTGATACTTTCTCCGTTTTTTGTCTTCTCACATAACCTCCATCATCATATGCTATTCCACCCATAGTGCTATGTCCATCGCTTGCGCTCATATATTGTGTAAAAGTTGAAAGAGTTTGAAAAGGCTAAGTATGAAACAATTGGTTGGCTTGTCATCGGGGTTGTGCATGATGGGAGCACTTTGTGCGATGAAAATGAAGCATGGCCAAACTATATGATTTTGTAGGGATAAGCTTTCTTTGGCTATGTTATTTTGATAAGACATAATTTCTTGGTTAGTATGCTTGAAGTATTATTATTTTTATGTCAATATTAAACTTTTGTCTAGAATCTTTTGAATCTAAATATTCTTGCCACAATAAAGAAGATTACATTGATAAATTATGTTAGGTAGCATTCCACTTCAAAAATTCTGTTTTTATCATTTGCCTACTCGAGGACGAGCATGAATTAAGCATGGGGATGTTGATACGTCTCCAACGTATATATAATTTTTTATTGTTCCATGCTATTATATTATCCTTCTAGCATGTTTTATATGCATCTATATGCTATTTTATATGATTTTTGGGACTAACCTATTAATTTAGAGCCCAGTGCCACTTTCTGTTTTTCCTTGTTTTTGAGTATTGCATAAAAGGAAAACCAAACGGAGTCCAGTTGACCTGAAATTTCATGGAGATTATTTTTGGACCAGAAGAAGCCCACGGAGTATCAGAGATGAACCAGAAGAGTCCCGAGGCACCCATGAGGGTGGGGCGCACCCTACCCCCTGGGCGCACCCCCTACCTCGCTCGTGGCCATCTCGGAGACACCCCTGACTTGTTCCCGACGCCAAAAATCCCTATAAATATAGAAACCCCCAAAAAGAAACCTAGATCGGGAGTCCCGCCGCCGCAAGCCTTTGTAGCCACCAAAAATCAATCGGGACCCTGTTCTGGCACCCTACCGGAGGGGGGTCCCTCACCGGTGGCCATCTTCATCATCCCGGTGCTCTCCATGACGAGGAGGGAGTAGTTCACCCTCGGGCTAAGGGTATGTACCAGTAGCTATGTGTTTGATCTCTCTCTCTCTCTCTCTCTCTCTCGTGTTCTTGATTTTGCACGATCTTGATGTATCGCGAGCTTTGCTACTATAGTTGGATCTTATGATGTTTCTCCCCTTCTACTCTCTTGTAATGGATTGAGTTTTCCCTTTGAAGTTATCTTATCGGATTGAGTCTTTAAGGATTTGAGAACACTTGATGTATGTCTTGCATGTGTTTATCTGTGGTGACATTGGGATATTCATGTGATCTACTTGATGTATGTTTTGGTGATCAAATTGCGGGTTCAGTGACCTTGTGAACTCATGCATAGGGGTTGGCACACGTTTTCGTCTTGACTCTCTGGTAGAAACTTTGGGGCACTCTTTGAAGCACTTTGTGCTGGTTTGAGTAGATGAATCTGAGATTGTGTGATGCATATCATATAATCATACTCATGGATACTTGAGGTGACATTGGAGTATCTAGGTGACATTAGGGTTTTGGTTGATTTGTGTCTTGAGGTGTTATTCTAGTACGAACTCTAGGATAGATCGAACGGAAAGAATAGCTTCATATTATTTTACTACAGACTCTTTGAATAGATCGATCAGAAAGGATAACTTTGAGGTGGTTTCGTACCCTACAATAATCTCTTCGTTTGTTCTCCGCTATTAGTGACTTTGGAGTGACTCTTTGTTGCATGTTGAGGGATTGATATATGATCTAATTATGTTATCATTGTTGAGAGACCTTGCACTAGTGAAAGTATGAACCCTAGGCCTTGTTTCAACGCATTGCAATACCGTTTATGCTCACTTTTATCATTAGTTACCTTGCTATTTTTATATTTTCAGATTACAAAAACCTATATCTACCATCCATACTGCACTTGTATCACCATCTCTCCGCCTAACTAGTGCACCTATACAAGTTACCATTGTATTGGGTGTGTTGGGGACACAAGATACTCTTTGTTATTTGGTTGAAGGGTTCTTTGACAGAGACCATCTTCATCCTACGCCTCCCATGGATTGATAAACCTTAGGTCATCCACTTGAGGGAAATTTTCTACCGTCCTACAAACCTCTGCACTTGGAGGCCCAACAACGTCTATAAGAAGAAGGTTGAGTAGTAGACATCAGGGTGCGCCAAGGGGGGGAGTCCGACTTCAACTGCCGGTCCAAGTACGATTCGCTCCCCCCCATTTCCTATTCCAACTAGGAGAAGGAGGGAAGGAGAGGCAGAGGGGAAGGAGGGGGGGCACGCCCTCCCCCTATTCCAATTCGGACTGCCCATGGGGGGGCCACCTTGTGGCCTCCTCTCTTCTTCTTCCTTATGGCCCATTAAGGCCCATAACTTCCCGTGGGGGGGGGGGGTTTCCGGTAACCCCCGGTACTCCGAAAATCATCTGAAACATCCCGAACCATTCCGGTGTTCGAATGTAACCTTCCAATATATGAATCTTTCCCCTATCGACCATTTCGAGACTCATCGTCTTGTCCGTGATCTCATCCGGGACTCCTAAAAAACTTCGGTTCATCAAATCACATAACTCATAATACAAATCATCATCGAACGTTAAGCGTGCGCACTGTCGGTGTACTAAAGTAGGGGTACCTTAGTACCCCAGACTTGTGCACGGGCAGTTGTAGCACCCTGCGGCGAGGCCCGCCCAGGAAGCGCCAAGAGAAGACCAGGCATTCGAGACAAGGCCCCCGGCAAGAGGAGCTTGCCGGGCCAAGAAGACAAGACCCTGGCAAGAGGAGCTTGCCGGGACGACTGAGCCCATGTAATACCATCCAAGAACAAAGTATAAGAGACAGAAGATCGAGACCCCGACAAGAGGAGCTTGTCGGGAAGGCCGAACCCAGGCACCACGAGAGAAGCCCGCCACGGCGCGCCATGCGCCCCGGCAAGGCCTGATAGCCGGCAAGCTGTCAGGCACAGGAAGACGACCCCCGCGGCAAGCCACTTGCCGCGGCAAATCGCCACCTCAGGACTGCGCTCCAGCTCGCCCGCCCACGCGTCGCTCCGGGGCATCCCCCAAGGGCACGTGGCGGGGCACCGCGCAGCCTGGGGGATGCGGTGGCATGCAGCCACCATCGTGGCGAGCGGTGGCGCACCTAACGGTCCGCCTCGGTGCTGTCCAGGCGACCGTGACGGGCATTTAATGCCCTTGTCCCCTACCGTCAGAAGTAGGTATGATAACACTGTGCCGCACTGTAGCGCCACTGTTCCCGCACTGTTACAACTTCCACCCCTTTTACACTTTTACCCCTTTCTCCTACGTTGACACCTGTCGGTGACCCCTTTGCGCTATAAAAGGAGGCCCGTGTGCAACGTAGAAGGGGTTCGGAGGTTCGGTTCGGCTGGGTTCGGAGATTCGGAATCCAGACAGCCATACGCTCGGTGTAGCTAGCTCTCCAAGCTCCCGAGCTCCCCAGTTCAATACCAAACCAAGCAGGAGTAGGGTTTTACGCGTCCATCGCGGCCCGAACCTGGGTAAACGGCCCGTGTGCTCGCCTCGATCTGCTCTCCGTGCTCCCTCCGCCCCCCTCACCGGACAACGAAAGGGGCTCCGGCCCCATAGGTGCTCGCGGGGGACGCCGTCCACCCCGACATCTTTGGCGCGCCAGGTAGGGGGTGCGTCGAGTTTGTGCGGATCTGATTCAGGCGAACACTGGTAAGTTCAGGTATGAACAGGTACCTTTCCGCCCCGCTCCGCGGGGCGGAGGCATTCCTCCCTACGGAATCGTGCACGGCCCTCCTCGAGTACCCACTCACGCAGAGTTCGGGCAAGAAGCAGCTGCTCCTTGAGGAGGACCGCCTTCCGGCCGCTGGGCGAACCGCTCGCTTCCAGCGAATCCTGCGCCGCTCCTGTAGCCGCAGCGGTTAGCGCCGGAAGCCGCGAAAAAGGCGACCTCGTTCTTCGGCGCGCTTCGCCCGCCAAGATCCAACCGAGTCGACGCCAACCGTGGGAGGAGTTTCGCCAGCGCGGTTGCCGGAACCCGTTCCGTCAACCAACCTCCCTGCCCAAGTCTTGTCGCAGTTGCATGTGATCCTTGGCGCAGGGGCGGGCGCAGACCCCGCGCATCAGTGAAAGCTCCTATGCTTTGCGCTTTTTGCCTTTTACATGCTCATCCTCGTTATTTGCATGTATTATTTGGCATCCTGCGTAACATGCATGTCCAGTAAGCATCAGCACGCCGAAAGGCCACGTGCTTGCTTCCCTCTTTATTTTCCTTGCCTCTTAGACAGAGGGAGCGTTCCTCGCGCACAAAGTTTGCCGGGGGAAGGAGATGGGAGAGGAACCAAGTGCTGGAACCAAGTGCTGTCCGAGAAAAAGAAGCCTCGTCGAGGAACGAGCGTTATACATAAGCTAAGTTATTAGAATTTGAGCAGTTCAGATTCTTAATTTTCGGTTGTCTTCCTTGAACAGTCGCACTTTGTATGGAAAACCTGTGCGCGGAGGAACCTACCCGCGGCTAGCCGCACCCTCACCTTGTTTTGAGTACGCTCAACGATTTAAGTGAGCTGCGATGAGCGTCGCGCCCTTGTTTCGTTTCCGAGCTCACTCAACAAGCTGAGCGCGATTGCGACTGGCTGCGGCAAGGTTGCTTCCTGGTGGGGCCTTGGCCGGCAGGCTGCTATAAGCCCAAGGGCCCCTTGCCGGAAAGTTCCCCGGGAGCATAGGGTGAAAAGCATACAAAGTAAAGGGCCAGGACAAGGAAGATAACAATGCACTGATTGGTTCAGATAAGATAAAAACCTTGCGTAACTTATCACGGTGACTAATGAGCTCATAACGCCGTGTGCAGCGACAAAAAGAGATAAGATAAAGGAGGCCTAGTCTACGCGGTCGCCCTCAATCCTGGAAATCTTGCCCACTCTGGCGATGATGTCGGCGACCTGCTCCTTCAGCGCCTCCATGTCAGCGTCGGCCGGCAGGCTGCAAAGAACGTTGATGAGATTTATACCGGGATTCCGGTATACAATCTTCGTCAGCACACGCTCCAAGGTTTCCGTGCAGGCCCGGCGCGTCTCCTCGGCCAGTTGTGCGGGGATCTTCTTCCGAAGATCCGCAAGAGCCGGCGCGACCCCTCTAAAAAAGAGGCTGAGCTTGGCGCTGTGAGGGAGGTCCGGGTCCGGGGAGTAGATGAGGTGTTCCAACTTCAACGCCAGCAACTCCTGGTCGATGTTGGATGCAGAAGACACCAGGTCCTTGGTCCACACCGCGACGGTCCGACGGAAGTCCTCGGCCGCAGTGTTGCCGCTCTCCGCCAAGCTCCGCTCCTTGCGGAGCCCCTCCTCCAGCGCGGAGACTTTCAGCTCCAGGGCCTCGATGGAGTCCTTGGCGGCCTTCAGCTCGTCGCCCTGCTTGGAGAGACGCGCCTGGAGTTCGGAGTTGGCGTGGGCGTCCTTCTCCCGCTCCACATTGAGCGCGCCGACCCTCTCCGCGCTCGCCTTCAACGACTCCTCTAGCTGCGCGACCTTGGCGGCAAGCTCCTCCCTGGCGGTCTCCGCGGCAGCCGCGGCGGCTTTCGCCTCTTCCAGCTCCTCGCCAAGGGCCCGCTCCCGAGCGGCAAGTTCCTCCTCGTGGGAGTTGAGATTGGCCTGCAGCTGGGCAAGCTCTCCCTCTCGCCGGGACAGCTCCTCCCCGGCGAGCCGCTGCTGCTCTTCGGCGTCGGCCTTCTGCAGCACCCACTCCTGGTACTCCCCGGCGAGCCTCTCGCGCTCCTCCGCCACGCCGCGGAGGGCAGCTTGGTTGGCGGCGAGGAGCTCCGTCGCACGCTTCTCCATCTCGATGGCGGCCTCCGCAGCGAGGGTCTCCCGGGAAGCAAGCTTCGCCTGCCTGGCCCGGTAAAGGGCCAGGAGCCGGCGAAGCAGCTTCTCCTCCTCGGGCTCTTCGGCCCCGCCGGGCGCCTCGACAATCTTCAGGCCCGCGGAGGCGAGGACCTCCCCATCAAGGGCCTCGCCCTCCGCGGGGGCCCGCGCAGAAGAGCCCCATGGCACCTGGATGAAGATGCCATTGGGGGCTTCAAGGTAATGACCCGCCCGCTCCTTTTCGGCGGAGGGGTCGGCGGCCGGCGCAGCGCCTGACACTCCTGCTGCCTCCGGGTCGGCAGTGCGACCGCCGTCCCCCTCCCCGGCCGTTGCGTCCGCCGCTGGGGCGGTCTCCTGCGCGGATGGCTCGGCAGCTCCCGCCGCGTCCTCAGCGGCAGGGGCGTCGCCGCTGCCGCCGCGCGCACCCTCCTCCTCCTCGATGTTGATGACCTCCGTCTCCATCTGCTCGGGGGGAGGGGAATCTAGAATAAGGAGAATAGAGAGCGAAAGAAATTCAAGCAAACATCCAAAAAAAAAGAGACGAACCCAAGATGACTAAGTCACAGAGCTTACCTTGGCGGGCGTCATCAGCGGCGGGTTCCCTCGCCGGGGAGCTCTGCCTTGGCGGGGTCACCGCCCTCGCCGGGCTACCCGCCCCTGGCGGGGTACTCGCCCTCGACGGAGTGCTCGCCCTTGGCGGGATGCTCTCCTTTACCGGAGAGCTCGGCCTTGGCGGGGACGGCGGGGCCCGCGGCTCCTCGGAGGCGGTTTCTGGACGCTCCTGCGGCTGCGGCCCCACCTCTGCACGAGACAGTGTTATCAAGATACCAGCGCAGGGACGATCCCTCAAGCACGCCCGACGAGCGAAAGTACGGAACCCAGACTTACGCTGGGGGCTGCGCTGGGGGCTACGCTGGGGGCTGCCCCTCGGAGCAGCGCTCGCATCCGGCAGGCTGGGCTCCGGCACGCCCCCAGTTGCCGCGGTGGGCGAGTCGCCCACAACCTCAACCACGGGCGCCTTGGCTTTCTTCGCCACTCGCTCCGCCAAGGTCCTGAAGTTAAGATAAGGAACAAGATCGGAGCCTGCGACAATCAAGGCAAAGTTTACAAAGATGCAAGACCTCAAAGCTCTTACTCCCGTTCGTCCTCGTCGTCGTCGTCGCTCAAGGCGGAGAAATCAAACTCCACCTGACGCGCGGTCACGCGGGGAGCGGGAGGCGAGGTCTCCCTCGGGCGCTTGGCGGTCCCGACGGTTGCCGGGGCCCGGGGAGCGGGCAGAGCCGCCGCTCCACCCTCCAAGGGCTCCTTTCCGTGCGGCGCTGCCTTACGAGGCGCCCCCGACGTGGCTGACGCGCCGGGCGCCCTCGTCGCAACCTGGCTCCCCCGGGAGGCTCGTGCCGCTTGGCGGGGTGGTTGTTGCCGGGAGGCCGGCGCCTTTGCCCCCATCGCCGTCCTGCGGGGACGCTTCGCTGGAGAGCGCCTGGGGCTTACACGGGACGAGGAGGTCTCCGACGCTGAGGGAAGGTCATCGGCGTAGAGCTCCAAGGATCCGTCGGAGTCGTCGTCACCACCGTCCTCCTCCTCCACCCCGGCAAGCCCGCTGGACCCAGCGTCCTGCGCTGTGGCCCCTTGTCCTCCGGCGGTGGTGGCCCTCGCCGCGGCCTCGATCAAGATCCCCTGGATCCCGGAGTGCCTCAGAGAGGGAACCCCGGCGAGCTCGTCGGGGGGCAGCTTCAGCAGTCTGCGGATCTCCGCCACCTCCGCTTGGCAGGACGCCTCCGCGGCCTCCGCCTCCTCGGGCGAGAAGCCGAACTCCCCGGCCGCTGCGGCTGCGGTGGCCTCTTCAGCCCAAGAAGCTATGCATGCTACCTCTCGCGCGGTGGTGTCCCGCGTCAGCCCCTGGGCCTCGTCCTTCTTCTTCGCCACCTCCGCCAGGTTGTCGAAGAAGTTCATGATGACGTCCGGCTTGGGCGGAATCCACGTGCGGTCGACGCCGTGCGAGTCGCACGCGGGCATCATGGCGCGAAGGGAATCCCGGGCCGAGCTGTTGCAAAGAGGCACAACTCCCCGGGGCTCCCTGAACCACTCTGGGTGGGCCGGGTCATGCTTGAACAGCTCCCGGACCATCCCCTTCAGCTCCACCGACGTGAAGTTGAAGTTGAGCCCGGGGCGCAGCCTCATTATGTCCGCAGCGTTGCTATACTCCCAGACTGGCCTCTTCCTATCTTGAAGAGGGGCGATGCGGCGGCGGAGGAAGTCTGCGCCCACCTCTCCGACGGACAGCCTCGCTGACCGAAGACGGAGAATCCTGATGAGGGCGACGTCGAGCTTGCGGTCGTCCGAATCCAGCTCGCTCCAATCCTTGCCGCGCATAATAGGTGTTGCGCGCGGCGCGGTGAAAGGTTGCGGCTGGTCCTCGACAACCCAGCACCAGTCGGCACGCCACTCCTCCCATTTGCCGCGGAGCTCCCCCGGCAAATAGGAATCCTTCTTGTTCAGGCGAAAGACCCAAGATATCCCTCCGGCGAGGGGGGCGCCGGCCTCTACTCTAGGGATGAAGAAGTGCCTAAAAAGCGCGACGTTTGGATATACCCCAATATAGTTTTCGCACATATGCGCGAAAACCGCCATCGTGAGGACGGCGTTGGGAGTGAAGTCAAGAAGGTGGAGGCCGAAGGTGTTCATTATGTCGCAGAAGAAGTCAGAAAAAGGAGGGCAAAGACCGCAGTGGAAGAAGGCTGCGAAGAAATAATACCCGCCGGGGTAGTTGCCCTTGGCGGCGGCCGGATAGGCTCGGGTGCGGGGATGCGCCTTGGTCTCCTCGGCCCAGAACAAGTAGTACTTGTTCCAGAGCTCCCGCGCGCTAAGCTTCGGCGAGAAGACGAGGTTCTGCTTCCGCAGCAAGGTGAGCATCGCCGCGTGCTCCGATTTCTCCTTCTTGGTCTTCTCCGCCTTCGCCTTCTCGGTCTTCGGGGCCATGGCGGAGGCGGCGAGGGAAGGGAGACGAAGAATCCGGTAGCACCGCAGGTGCGAGCGAGCGGCGGAGGAAATATGGAGGCGGAGCACAAAAGGGGATCTCTGGAGGCGAGAGAGGACGCAGCAAGGGCGAAGGAGGGGAGCCGCTCCCGTTTCCTCTGCCTTATATGGGGGAGTGGCGGACACTCCGTTCTTGCCATTAAGAATCGTGCGCGACGTGACGCGCGCCTGCGCGGTTCAGCCCCGCGCACGCCACCCACGTCACGCTCACCCCGCACGCCCCGCCCCCACAACGCCGCGATAAGCGCGCGCCGCCTGGGGAAGGTGCGACGGATGCGGAGTTAAGGAGCAGCGCGACCAAGGCCACGCGTGCCCGTGCACTGTTAGGGCCTGGCCCAACGACGCTCGGCACCGTGTGTGGCCCAGGCCCGGGGGCTCCTGTCGGTGTACTAAAGTAGGGGTACCTTAGTACCCCAGACTTGTGCACGGGCAGTTGTAGCACCCTGCGGCGAGGCCCGCCCAGGAAGCGCCAAGAGAAGACCAGGCATTCGAGACAAGGCCCCCGGCAAGAGGAGCTTGCCGGGCCAAGAAGACAAGACCCCGGCAAGAGGAGCTTGCCGGGACGACTGAGCCCATGTAATACCATCCAAGAACAAAGTATAAGAGACAGAAGATCGAGACCCCGACAAGAGGAGCTTGTCGGGAAGGCCGAACCCAGGCACCACGAGAGAAGCCCGCCACGGCGCGCCATGCGCCCCGGCAAGGCCTGATAGCCGGCAAGCTGTCAGGCACAGGAAGACGACCCCCGCGGCAAGCCACTTGCCGCGGCAAATCGCCACCTTAGGACTGCGCTCCAGCTCGCCCGCCCACGCGTCGCTCCGGGGCATCCCCCAAGGGCACGTGGCGGGGCACCGCGCAGCCTGGGGGATGCGGTGGCATGCAGCCACCATCGTGGCGAGCGGTGGCGCACCTAACGGTCCGCCTCGGTGCTGTCCAGGCGACCGTGACGGGCATTTAGTGCCCTTGTCCCCTACCGTCAGAAGTAGGTATGATAACACTGTGCCGCACTGTAGCGCCACTGTTCCCGCACTGTTACAACTTCCACCCCTTTTACACTTTTACCCCTTTCTCCTACGTTGACACCTGTCGGTGACCCCTTTGCGCTATAAAAGGAGGCCCGTGTGCAACGTAGAAGGGGTTCGGAGGTTCGGTTCGGCTGGGTTCGGAGATTCGGAATCCAGACAGCCATACGCTCGGTGTAGCTAGCTCTCCAAGCTCCCGAGCTCCCCAGTTCAATACCAAACCAAGCAGGAGTAGGGTTTTACGCGTCCATCGCGGCCCGAACCTGGGTAAACGGCCCGTGTGCTCGCCTCGATCTGCTCTCCGTGCTCCCTCCGCCCCCCTCACCGGACAACGAAAGGGGCTCCGGCCCCATAGGTGCTCGCGGGGGACACCGTCCACCCCGACACGCACCCTACGGGTTCGAGAACTATGTATACATGACTGAGACACCTCTCCGGTCAATAACCAAGAGCGGAACCTGGATGCTCATATTGGCTCCTACATATTCTACGAAGATCTTTATTGATCAAACCGCATAACAACATACGTTATTCCCTTTGTCATTAGTATGTTACTTGCCCGAGATTCGATCGTCGGTATCATCATACCTAGTTCAATCTCGTTACTGGCAAGTCTCTTTACTCGTTCCGTAATGCATCATACCGTAACTAACTCATTAGTCACATTGCTTGCAAGGCTCATAGTGGTGTGCATTACCGAGAGGGCCCAAAGATACCTCTTCGATACACGGAGTGAAAAATCCAAATCTCGAACTATGCCAACTCAACAAACACCATCAGAGACACCTGTAGAGCATCTTTATAATCACCCAGTTAAGTTGTGATGTTTGATAGCATGCATGGTTTTCCTCCGGTATTCGGGAGTTGAACAATCTCATAGTCATAGGAACATGTATAAGTTATGAAGAAATCAATAACAACAAAACTAAACGATCATTATGCTAAGCTAACGGATGGGTCTTGTCCATCACATCATTCTCTAATGATGTGCTCCCGTTCATCAAATGACAAAACATGTCTATGGCTAGGAAACTTAACCATCTTTGATTAACGAGCTAGTCAAGTAGAGGCATACTAGGGACACTTTGTTTGTCTATGTATTCACACATGTACTATGTTTCTGGTTAATACAATTCTAGCATGAATAATAAACATTTATCATGATATAAGGAAATATAAATAACTACTTTATTATTGCCTCTAGGGTATATTTCGTTCAGTCTCCCACTTGCACTAGAGTCAATAATCTAGATTACATAGTAATGTTTCTAACACCCATGGAGTCTTGGTGTTGATCATGTTTTGCTCGTGAGAGAGGTTAGTCAACTTGTCTGAAATATCCAGATCCGCATGTATCTTGCAAATCTCTATGTCTCCCTCCTTGAGTTGTCGCGGACGGAATTGAAGCGTCTCTTGATGTGCTTGGTTCTCTTGTGAAATCTGGATTACTTTGCCAAGGCAATTGCACCAGTATTGTCACAAAAGATTTTCATTGGACCCAATGCACTAGGTATAACACCTAGATCGGATATGAACTCCTTCATCCAGACTCCTTCATTTGCTGCTTCCGAAGTAGCTATGTACTCCGCTTCACACGTAGATCCCGCCGTGACGCTCTGCTTGGAACTGCACCAACTGACAGCTCCACCATTCAATATAAATACATATACGGTTTGTGACTTAGAGTCATCTGGATCAGTGTCAAATCTTGCATCGGCGTAACCATTTACAACAAGCTCTTTGTCACCTCCACAAACGAGAAACATATCCTTAGCCCTTTTCAGGAATTTCAGGATGTTCTTGACCGTTGTCCAGTGATCCACTCCTGGATTACTTTGGTACGTCCCTGCTAAACTAATAGCAAGGCACACATCAAGTCCGGTACACAACATTGCATACATGATAGAACCTATGGCTGAGGTGTAGGGAATGACTTCCATTTTCTCTCTATCTTCTGAAGTGGTCGGGCATTGAGTCTGACTCAACTTCACACCTTGTAACACAGGCAAGAACCCTTTCTTTGACTGATCCATTTTGAACTTCTTCAAAACTTTATCAAGGTATGTGTTTTGTGAAAGTCCAATTAAGCGTCTTGATCTATCTCTATAGATCTTGATGCCCAATATATAAGCAACTTCACCGAGGTCCTTCATTGAAAAATTCTTATTCAAGTATCGTTTTATGCTATCCAGAAATTCTGTATTATTTCCACAACAATATGTCATCCACATATAATATTAGAAATGCTACAGAGCTCTGATACGTCCATTTTGCATCATGCTTTTATATCGATATTTATTGCATTATGGGCTGTTATTACACATTATATCACAATACTTATGCCTTTTCTCTCTTATTTTACAAGGTTTACATGAAGAGGGAGAATGCCATCAACTGGAATTCTGGGCTGGAAAAGGAGAAAATATTAGAGACATATTCTACACAACTCCAAAAGTCCTGAAACTCCACGAAAGTCATTTTTGGAATATATTAAAAATATGGGAAAACTTTGTTTTTGCCACTCTAGTTTTTGACCACTTTGCTTATGCCACTTTAGATTTTGACATTTCAGTTTTGCCACTCATAGTTTGTGACAATACATCACAATCGCCATCCCATGGCAAAAGCAATAATTTTAGAGTGGCAATTGTGATACATTGTCAAAATCTAAGAGTGGCAAAAGTGAAATGAAAAGTTATTGTTTTGCCCATAGAATGGCATTTGTGATATATTGTCGAAAACTAAGAGTGGCAAAAGTGAAATGTCATATTCTAGAGTGGCATAAGCAAAATAGGCAAAAGCTAGAGTGGAAAAAACAAAGTTTTCCCTAAAAATATAGGGCGAAGAAAGCACTAGAGGGGGGCCACCCACTGTCCACGAGGGTGGAGGGCGCGCCCTACCCCCTGGGCGCGCCCCCTGCCTCGTGGGCCACCTGGAAGCCCCCTGATGCCCATATTCTGGTATAAGGTGTCTTTTACCATGGAAAAATTAGAAGGAAGCTTTCGGGACGAAGCACCGCCGTCTCGAGGCGGAACCTGGTGAAACCAATCTAGGGCTCCCGTGGAGCTGTTCTGTCGGGGAAACATCCCTCCGGGAGGGGGAAATCGTCACCATCGTCATCACCATCGATCCTCTCATCGGGAGGGGGTCAATCTCCATCAACATCTTCACCAGCACCATCTCCTCTCAAATCCTAGTTCATCTCTTGTATCTGATCTTTGTCTCAAAACCTCAGATTGGTACCTGTGGGTTGCTAGTAGTGTTGATTACTCCTTGTAGTTGATGCTAGTTGGTTTATTCGGTGGAAGATTATATGTTTAGATCATTTATGCACAGTAATACCCCTCTGATTATGAACATGAATATGATTTGTGAGTAGTTATGTTTGTTCCTAAGGACATGGTAGAAGTCTTGTTATAAGTAGTCATGTGAATTTGGTATTCGTTCGATATTTTGATTAGATGTATGTTGTCTTTCCTCTAGTGGTGTTATGTGAACGTTGACTACATGAAACTTCACCATTGTTTGGGCCTAGTGGAAGGCATTGGGAAGTAATAAGTAGATGATGGTTTGCTAGAGTGACAGAAGCTTAAACCCTAGTTTATGCGTTGCTTCGTAAGGGGCTGATTTGGATCCATACGATTCATGCTATGGTTAGGTTTACCTTAATTCTTCTTTCGTATTTGTGGATGCTTGCGAGGGGGGTTAATCATAAGTGGGATGCTTGTCCAAGGAAGGACAGTACCCAAACACCGGTCCACCCACATATCAAATTATCAAAGTAACGAACGCGAATCATATGAGCATGATGAAAACTAGCTTGACGATAATTCCCATGTGTCCCCGGGAGCACTTTCCTTTATATAAGAGTTTGTCCAGTCTTGTCCTTTGCTACAAAAAGGATTGGGCCACCTTGCTGCACCTTGTTTTATTTTGTTACTTGTTACCCGTTACGAATTACCTTATCGCAAAACTATCTGTTACCGATAATTTCAGTGGTTACAAAGAATACCTTACTGAAAACTGCTTGTCATTTCCTTCTGCTCCTCATTGGGTTCGACACTCTTACTTGTATAAAGGACTACTATAGATCCCCTATACTTGTGGGTCATCAAGACTCTTTTCTGGTGTCGTTGCCGGGGAGTGAAGCGCCATTGGTAGGTGGAATTTGGTAAGGAAAAATTTATATAGTGTGCTGAAATTTACTGTCACTTGTTACTATGGAAAATAATCCTTTGAGGGGCTTGTTCGGGGTATCTTCACCCCGAATAGTAGAGCAAAGAGTTTCTCCTCAACCTATTGAACCTACTGAAAATGTTTACTTTGAAATTCCTTCGGGTATGATAGAGAAACTGCTAGCTAATCCTTTTATCGGAGATGGAACATTACATCCCGATATGCACCTAATCTATGTGGATGAAGTTTGTGGATTATTTAAGCTTGCAGGTATGCCCGAGGATGTTATCAAGAAGAAGGTATTCCCTTTATCTTTGAAGGGAAAGTAATTGACGTGGTTTAGGCTATGTGATGATATTTGATCGTGGAACTACAACCGATTGAAATTGGAATTTTATCAGAAGTTTATCCTGTGCATCTCATTCATCGTGATCGTAATTATATATATAATTTTTGGCCTCCCGAAGGAGAAAGTATCTCTCAAGCTTGGGCGAGACTTAAGTCAATGTTATATTCATGCCCCAATCATGAGCTCTCAAGAGAAATTATTATTCAAAAAATTTATGCTCGGCTTTCTGTCAATAATCGCTCCATGCTCGATAGTTCTTGTACTAGTTCTTTTATGATGAAGACTATTGAATTCAAAAGGGTTTATTGGAAAGAATTAAACACAACTCTGAAGATTGCGAACTCGACGAAGGTAAGGAGTCAGGTATAACACCTAAGTTTGATTGTGTTAAATCTTTTATGGATATCGATGCTTTTCATGAATTTAGCACTAAATATGGACTTGACTCTGAGATAGTCGCGTCTTTCTGTGAATCATTTGCTACTTCTATTGATCTCCCTAAGGAGAAGTGGTTTAAATATCATCCTCCCATTGAATTAAAAGTAGTTGAACCTATTAAAGTTGAAGAAAAGACTATCACTTATAATGTTGATCCTATTGTTCCCACCGCTTATATTGAGAAACCACCTTTCCCTGTTAGAATAAAGGATCATGTTAAAGCTTCAACTGTGGTTCGTAAGAGTAATGCTAGAACACCTACACCCCCTGAGCAAATTAAAGTTGAACCTAGTATTGCTATGGTTAAAGATCTCTTGTTCGATAATATTGATGGGCATGTTATTTACTTCTGTAATGAAGCTGCTAGAATTGCTACACCCGATACTAAAAATAAACATAGACCTATTGTAGGCGTGCCTGTTGTTTCTGTTAAAATAGGAGATCATTCCTATCATGGCTTATGTGATATGGGTGCTAGTGCGAGTGCAATACCTCATTCCTTATACGAAGAAATTATGCATGATAATGCACCTGCTGAGATAGAAGGTATTGATGTTACAATTAAGCTTGCCAATAGAGATACTATTTCACCAATTGGGATTGTTAGAGTTGTTGAAGTCTTGTGTGGGCAAGTTAAATATCCTACTGATTTTCTTGTTCTTGGTTCCTCATAAGATGACTTTTGTCCCATTATATTTAGTAGACCCTTCTTGAATACTGTTAATGCTTAGATAGACTGTGAAAAGGATATTGTTACTGTTGGTTTAGGGGATATCTCTCATGATTTTAATTTTGATAAATTTTGTAGACAACCCCATGATAAAGAATTGCCTAGTAAAGATGAAATCATTGGTCTTGCTTGTATTGTCGTGCCTCCTAATGATCCTTTAGAACAATATTTGCTAGACCATGCATGAAAATGAAACTCCATGGGCACTAGCACCCACGGTTTATTGATATAGAAGAAGCATCCCTCATGAGAATTCCAGAAATTCGTCCCCGACGTGGATCGAACTCTGGTCGTTAGGTTTACAATCATGCGCCCCCAACCACTGGGCTATGCCCACGTCCTCAGACCATGCATGAAAATGATATGTTTATGAATGAAAGAAGGTAAATAGAAGAAGTGTTCTTTAAACAGGGACCTATTTTGAAACACAACTTGCCTGTTGAAATTTTAGGGGATCCTCCTCCACCCAAGGGTGATCCCGTATTTGAGCTTAAACCATTACCTGATACTCTTAAATATGCTTATCTTGATGAAAAGAAGATATATCTATTATTATTAGTGGTAACATTTCAGAGCAGGAAGAAGAGAAATTATTGAAAACTCTGAAGAAGCACCGTGCTGCTATTGGATATACTCTTGATGATCTTAAGGGCATTAGTCCCACTCTATGGCAGCACAAAATAAAATTGGAGAAAGACACTAAACCGGTTGTCAATCACCAACGACGGTTAAATCCTAAGATGAAAGAAGTGGTAAAAAATGAAATACTAAATCTTCTGGAGGCAAGTATAATTTATCCTATTGTTGATACTCAGTAGGTAAGTCATGTCCATTGTGTCCCTGAGAAGGGAGGCATTACTGTTGTTCCTAGTGATAAAGATGAATTGATCCCACAAAGAATTGTTACAGGTTATAGAATGGTAATTGACTTCCGCAAATTAAATAAAGCTACTAGAAAGGATCATTACCCGTTACCTTTTATTGATCAAATGCTAGAAAGATTATCCAAACATACACATTTATGCTTTCTAGACGGTTATTCTGGTTTTTCTCAAATACCTGTGTCATAAGAGGATCAGGAAAAGACCAATTTTACTTGCCCTTTCGGTACCTTTGCTTATAGACGTATGTCTTTTGGTTTATGTAATGCACCTGCTACCTTTCAAAGATGTATGACTGCTATATTCTCTTACTTTTGTGAAAATATTGTTGAGGTTTTCATGGATGATTTTTTCATGTATGGAACTTCTTTTGATGATTGCGTAAGCAACCTTAATCGAGTTTTGCAGAGATGTGAAGAAACTAATCTTGTCTTGAATTGGGAAAAGTGCCACTTTATGGTTAATGAAGGTATTGTCTTGGGGCATAAAATTTCTGAAAGAGGTATTGAAGTTGACAAAGCTAAAGTTGATGCTATTGAAAAGATGGCGTGTCCTAAGGACATTAAAGGTATAAGAAGTTTCCTTGGTCATGCCGGTTTTTATAGGAGGTTCATTGAAGACTTCTCAAAAATTTCTAGGCCTCTGACTAATCTCTTACAAAAAGATGTTCCTTTTGTCTTTGATGATGATTGTGTAGAAGCATTTGAAATACTTAACAAAGCCTTGATTTTTGCACCTATTGTTCAGCCACCTGATTGGAATTTACCCTTGGATATTATGTGTCATGCTAGTGATTATGTTGTAGGTGCTATTCTAGGAAAAAGAGTTGATAAGAAATTAATGTTATCCAATATGCTAGTAAAACTCCAGATAGTGCCCAGAGAAATTATGCTACTACTGAAAAAGAATTTTTAGCAGTTGTATTTGCTTGTGATAAGTTCATACCTTATATTGTTGATTCTAAAGTAATTGTTCACACTGATCATACTGCTATTAAATATCTTATGGAAAATAAAGATGCTAAACCTAGACTTATTAGATGGGCTCTCTTGCTACAAGAATTTGATTTGCATATTATTGATAGAAAGGGAGCTGAGAACCCCGTTGAAGACAACTTATCTAGGTTAGAGAATGTTCTTGATGACCCACTACCTATTGATGATAGCTTTCCTGATGAACAATTAGCTGTCATAAATGCTTCTCGTACTGCTCCATGGTATGCTGATTATGCTAATTACATTGTTGCTAAATTTATACCACCTAGTTTCACATACCGGCAAAAGAAAAAGTTTTTCTACGGTTTAAGACATTACTTCTGGGATGACCCACACCTTTATAAAGAAGGAGTAGATGGTGTTATTATACGTTGTGTACCTGAGCATGAACAGGATTAGATCCTACGCAAGTGTCACTCCGAGGCTTATGGAGAACACCACGCTGGAGATAGAACTGCACACAAGGTATTGCAATCCGGTTTTTATTGGCTCTTTTCAAAGATGCCCGTCAGTTTGTCTTGTCTTGTGATGAATGTCAAAGAATTGGTAATATTAGTAGACGTCAAGAAATGCCTATGAACTATTCACTTGTTATTGAACCATTTGATGTTTGGGGGCTTTGATTATATGGGACTGTCTCCTTCCTCTAATGGGTATACACATATTTTAGTTGCTGTTGATTACGTTAGTAAGTGGGTAGAAGCTATTTCAACTAGTACTTCTGATCATAACTCCTCTATTAAGATGCTTAAAGAAGTTATTTTTCTGAGGTTTGGAGTCCCTAGATACTTAATGACTGATGGTGGTTCACATTTTATTCATGGTGCTTTTCGTAAAATGCTTTCTAAGTATGATGTTAATCATAGAATTGCATCTCCATACCACCCACAGTCTAGTGGTCAAGTAGAACTGAGTAATAGAGAGATTAAATTAATTTTGCAAAAGACTGTTAATAGATCTAGAAAGAATTGGTCCAAGAAACTTGATAATGCATTATGGGCCTATAGAACTACATATAAAAATCCTATGGGTATGTCTCCATATAAAATGGTTTATGGAAAAGCATGTCACTTACCTCTCAAACTAGAACATAAGGCATATTGTGCCATTAAAGAGCTCAATTATGATTTCAAACTTGCCGGTGAGAAGAGACTATTTGACATTAGTGAAGGAAATATGCCCTAGGGGCAATAATAAAGTTGTTATTTATATTTACTTATATCATGATAAATGTTTATTATTCATGCTAGAATTGTATTAACCGGAAACTTAGTACATGTGTGAATATATAGACAAACAAAGTTTCACTAGTATGCCTCTACTTGACTAGCTCGTTAATCAAAGATGGTTAAGTTTCCTGGCCATGGACAAAGAGTTGTCATTTCATAAACGGGGTCACATCATTAGAGAATGATGTGATTAACTTGACCCATCCGTTAGCTTAGCACGATGATCGTTTAGTTTGTTGCTATTGCTTTCTTCATAACTTATACATGTTCCTATGACTATGAGATTATGCCACTCCCGAATACCAGAGGAACACTTAGTGTGCTATCAAACGTCACAACGTAACTGGGTGACTATAAAGTTTCTCTAAAGGTGTCTCCGATGGTGTTTGTTGATTTGGCATAGATCGAGATTAGGATTTGTCACTCCGATTGTCAAAGAGGTATATCTGGGCCCTCTCGGTAATGCACATCACTATAAGCCTTGAAAGCAATGTAACTAATGAGTTAGTTGCGGGATGATGCATTACAGAACGAGTAAAGAGACTTACCGGTAATGAGATAGAACTAGGTATTGAGATACCGACGATCGAATCTCGGGCAAGTAACATACCGATGACAAAGGGAACAACGTATGTTGTTATGCGGTTTGACTGATAAAGATCTTCGTAGAATATGTAGAAACCAATATGAGCATCCAGGTTCCGCTATTGGTTATGGACCGGAGATGAGTCTCGGTCATGTCTACATAGTTCTCGAACCCGTAGGGTCCGCACGCTTAACGTTCGGTGATGATCGGTATTATGAGTTTATGTGTTTTGATGAACCGAAGGTTGTTCGGAGTCCCGTATGTGATCACGGGCATGACGAGGAGTCTCGAAATGGTGGAGACATAAAGATCGATATATTGGAAGCCTATGTTTGGACATCAGAATGGTTCCGGGTGAGTTCGGGCATTTACCGGAGTACCGGGAAGTTATCGGAACACCCCGGGGAGTACATGGGCTGAATGGGCCTTAGTGGGAGAGAGGAGGAGGCGGCCTAGGAGGGTGCGCGCCCCCAAGCCCAATACGAATTGGGTGGGGGGCCGCCCCCCCCCCCTTTCCTCCCTCCTTCCTCCCCCTTCCTTCCTCTCCTAGTCCAACTAGGGAAGTGTCGGGGGGGATCCTACTCCCGATGGGAGTAGGACTCCTCCAGGGCACGCCATAGATGGCTGGCCCTCCTCCCTCGTCCACTTCTTTATATACGGGGGAGGGGGGCACCCCATAGACACACAAGTTGATCATTGATCTCTTAGCCGTGTGCGGTGCCCCCCTCCACCATAATCCACCTCGGTCATATCGTTGTAGTGCTTAGGCGAAGCCCTGCGCCAGTGGCTTCATCATCACTGTCATCACGCCGTCGTGCTAACGAAGCTCTCCCTCGAAACTCACCTGGATCGAGAGTTCGTGGGACGTCACCGAGCTGAACGTATGTAGATCACTGAGGTGCCGTACTTTCAGTATTAGGATCGCTCGGATCATGAAGACGTACAACTACATCAACCGCGTTGTCATAACGCTTCCACTTAAGGTCTACGAGGGTACGTGGACTACACTCTCCCCTCTCATTGCTATGCATCACCATGATAGATCTTACGTGTGCGTAGGAATTTTTTTGAAATTACTGTGTTCCCCAACAATTAGCTCACTTGATGAATGGAAAACCCAGAGCTATGGGAATGCCAAACTGTTTAAAGAAAAAGTTAAAATATGGCATGACAAAAGGATACAAAAGCGTGAGTTTAATGTAGGTGATTATGTCCTATTATACAACTCTCGTTTAAGATTTTTTGCAGGAAAACTCCTCTCTCAATGGGAAGGTCCTTACATTATCGAGGAGGTCTATCGTTCCGGTGCCAAAAAAATCAACAACTTCGAAGGCACAAATCTGAAGGTGGTGAACGGTCAAAGAATCAAACATTATATCTCAGGTAATCCCATAAATGTTGAAACCAATGTTATTGATACCGTAACCCTGGAGGAGCACATAAGGGACACTTTCCAGAACATTTCAGTCTCCGAAAAGGAATAGGTATGTGGTACGGTAAGTAAATCGACTCCAAAACAGTTCTAATAGCAATTTTTCTCTGTTTTGGAATATTTAAGAAAATAGGAAAATAAGAAGTAGTCCGAAAGGGACACGAGGCATCCATGAGGGTGGAGGGCGCGCCCCCATGCCTCGTGGGCACCTCGTGTGCTCTTCGGACTCCATTTTCTTGCACGATACTTCCTTTTGTAGGCAAAAAATATGATATAATCTACCGAAGGTTTTGACCACCGTACCACGACACAATCCTCTGTTTTTGTTTTGAGTTGTTTCTACCGCAGATTAGAGTAAGATGCCTTCTCAAGAGTCAGTCGGGGAGAGTCAAGTGTCTCATCCGACACCGGGGCCAGGAGCAAATAGTGATGCTGACCACTTTTGGCCATGAATGAAGGAAGAGATGGAGGACGGCTTCATAAGGATAGATGCCATGAAGGAGGATCAAGAAGTTACCTCTCGTCTCCAAGCCAGATTCACGACGGAGGAACTTTAGAGCTCAACAATTCCAAAATCGATCATCCCTCCCAATACTAGATTTCTTTCTTATGAAAATATGAAAAAGAGTGTTACGTGTGCCCCGGCAGCTATGCAACATCCATGGGTGAAAGGAGCTTTAGCCGTCACGGGTAAGCTCCGAAGGGAAATAATGGATCTCAAGCAGCAAGTCAATAAGCTCGAGGAAGAGAATCATATACTAAGGGGCATCATCGCTAAGAATATCACATCACCACCTCCGAGGAAAGAGACATAAACACATGGGTATGGGCACTCCTGTCGGTGTCAAAACCGGCGGATCTCGGGTAGGGGGTCCTGAACTGTGCGTCCAAGGTTGATGGTAACAGGAGACGGGGGACATGATGTTTACCCAAGTTTGGGCCCTCTTTATGCAGGTAATACCCTACTTCCTACTTGATTGATCTTGCTGAATATGAGTATTACAAGAGTTGATCTACCTCGAGATCATAATGGCTAAAACCCTAAAAGTCTAGCCTGTATGACTATGACTATTCTTGCCTCTACGGACTAAGCCCTCCTGTTTATATAGACACCGGAGGGGACTAGGTTTGTACAAAGTCGGTTACAGAGAAAGGAATCTTCATATACGGACGCCAAGCTTGCCTTCCACGCCTAGGAGAGTCCCATCCGGACACAGGAGAGAGTCTTCGGTCTTGTATCTTCACAGCCCATCAGTCTAGCCCACGTACCATAGTCTGGATGCCCAAGGACCCCTTAGTCCAGGACTCCCTCAGTAGCCCCTAAATCAGGCTTTCAATGACAATGTGTCCACCGCGCAGATTGTCTTCAACATTGCAAGGGGGGTTCCTACCCCAAATTCTCCAACACAGTCTTCGAACACAATGAACGTGTCCGGCTCTGCAAAACAAGTACCACACACAACCGCAGAGTGTATAATATTTCACGAGTCCAATCCATCGATAACTTTTTGTTGCGTGACATCACATCCCCGCCCGGTTATTATTTCAAACCGTTTTTCAGCCTGCTGCTTCATATTTCGAGATGCGGTCTCACTGACACGTCTTGTCAAAGCAGAGACCGTGTCCCCTTATTACAGGATTCTCATCAATACGGGCGTGGGTGATCCAACCGTGCCATCTGCACAGCCCTTGGGAACAGGCGAGTTTTAAGGCGAGTGGGGAGGTGCTTGATATTCACTCCCTTTATAAGTAGATAAGGATTCCTTTCTTTCACCCACGCCTTCTCTCTTTCTCTACCCTCCCACTCTCGAGCTCCGGCGCCCAAGTCCTTGTCTTTTCCGGCCCAAGAAAGCACTCGATCATGTCTGTATCTGGAGTACAAGGCAAGTGGATGCCTCCTCTGTCAAGGAGAAGGACATCACCCTGCTTCAGGAGGCCGGGTATATGGCCAAGGAAATCGCCCACCGGCTTCCGGCCAAGGGGCAGATCGTCCCCACCCCGAAGCCCAATGAGAGGGTGGTGTTCATCCCCCACTTCGTTCGCGGGTTAGGGTTTCCTCTCCACGCTTTTGTCAGCGGACTCATGTTCTACTACAGGCTAGATCTCCATGATCTGGCCCCAAATTCTTTCCTCAACATCTCGGCATTTATTGTCATGTGCAAGGCCTTTCTCTACATTCCACCCCACTTTGGATTGTGGCTTAAGATCTTCAACGTGAAGCCAAAGGTGGTGGATGGCCAACATGCAGAGTGCGGAGGTGCCATGGTGAGCAAGATGCCCAACGTCACATGGCCCAAAGGTACCTTTGTGGAGACCGTCAAAGGGTGGCATCAACTGTGGTTCTATGTCACAGAGCCCCGCGACGCCACCTGGGCCGCGGCTCCTGAATTCAAGTCCGGAGCCCCAATGCGGCTCACCTCCTGGCTAGAGAAGGGCCTGAATTGGCCTTCATTGGGTGAGTTGACAGCGCTACAAATGTGCATCTAGAGCATGGTGGACAAGAACGTCAAGCTCGTTAATGTGATCCAGGTGATGCTAGTTCGCCGGATCCTTCCATGCCAGAGCCGGACTTGCCATATGGGAGTTCAATCCGGCCGAGCACCAGACCTTGCAACGGTTCTTCGGAACTACGTACGAAGACATATGGAAGGTGCTCTTTAAGGGCAACGAGACGCGGCCGGAGACGACCGAGGACCGTGGGCACGCCCTGGCCCATCCGGCAAGTGCGGCAAGTCTTTCGCGTTTCAAGGTGTATACTTTACTTGCTTATCCAGGGAAGATATCTAAACCTCACTATTTATTTTTCCAGGGCTGGACAAAGAAGGCGGAGCAGATTCGGTGCCCGGCTCCGCTGCCCGAGGAACCAGCAATCCCGCTTCTGACGAAGATGCTGGTTCCGGCGCCCTACCAGGCATCGGAGAAGAAGGCCAATGGGGTCAGAAGTGGCCCCAGCCGCAAGGGCACTCGGACGTGACATCCGAAGATACCGAGACTCGCTTCTCTGCCGCCGAGGACGACGAGGAGGAGGAGGAAGAAAGCAACTCTCCCCGTGAGGGGGGAATGAAGAAGAGGGAGGCCTCCACAAATCTGGAGGCAGAGGCGTCCAAGAGGGGGAACGTCTCCCTCGTGGATAGCTCCACGTGGGACATCGACAACAGCCCAGAGCGGCGCCCCCGAGACAAGCCTCTGGCCAAATCGTGAGTACTTCAAAACCCGGACGCATTCATATATCCAGCCTCTCCACTTCATTGTCTTAACATGTTGAATCATGCACTTGTAGTCCGGCCCGTTCCGACCTCGAGCGATCCCCATCTTCGGGGAATTCGCTGGACCCGAAGGTGATGGACAGCGGGTCCCTTCCAGCGGCCTCCTCTCCCAGGGTCATGGATGAGACGGAGGTGTTGTCCCGCAGGATCCTAGGCCAGGGAGAGACGGAGGTGGCCATCAGGGCGGCACCAGAGGGTGAAACCTTGGCCGGCGGACACATGGGGGAGCAAATCCCCATGGAGAATGGCGAGGGGGGCCGTATCCAGTGCGGGCCTCAGCCGAATACCATTCCGGAAGACAGTGCGGCTCTGGATTCAGGCGAGCAGCCTCCTTCGAAAGAAGGAGGTGCGCCTGTTCCACCGGTGACCTCTGTCCAACCAGAGGCGACGGATACTCTACTAGAAGCACTGCGAGGTGCTTCCATTGTTGAGGAACACTGTATCCTTGTGGGTACGGTGGTTGAGAAGGTTCAGTCCGTTAAGAGCAGACTGGTCGAAGCCTGCACCAACCTGCTAACAAGCTTTGAGGTAAGCGAAGAAATTATGTAAAAAGAAAGTCACAGTATAGACAGTAATTTTCGCAGGAAACTAACTAAATATGTCTTATGTGAATAAGCAGGCGTCGTTGCTGGCCGCAACCTCTCGTGCTGCTGAGGTCTCCGGACTAAAGCAGAGTCTGGAGCTGGCCGAGGAAGAGCTCGGCTGTGTAAAAAAGCAGTTGGAGGGCAAGCAAGGTATGTAATGACCTTGTGTATATACGGAAAAGGACGAATGACTTGTGCTGACCATAGTGCCATGATATTTGTAGGAGCGGCTACTGAGGTGGAAACCCTCGAGAAAGCGCTGGCTGAGGCAAAAAAGAAAGCGTCAAATGTCACGACCGGTTTTCCAATAAAAATATTTATTGAGAAACCAATCTTTAGAATCCAGTTTGAGATAAAAACCTCCTCACTGGTAGACAAACTTTTGATACAATAAGCCAGTAGCATCAAATATAATACAGGGTTGAGCTGATAATGCTCAACAATTTATTACAAGCGTGCCAATAATTATACATAAAGGCGGTTATGACACAAGGGAGTGGTGGCATACTACTGACTCGCAAATATGGTAGTGGTGGAGTAACACAGTGGGGAGTGGATATGTGACTCTCAAACTATCATCCCATCGAGCGTCGAGGTGAGGCTCGATGAATTTATTCGGGTTGCGGAAGCGGGTATGAAACAGTGACCAAGACCAGGGTCGCACGAGACTGACTGGGACTCCTCTAGGCGTCGGATTCGCTATCGAACTCTTCATCCAAGAGATCACCTTCGTCAGCATCTGGCCAAATCAACAAGCCAGTGAGTACTTTGAAAGTACTCGCAAGACAGTTCGGACGTAAGATATAACAAATGCATGCATGAGTGTGTCACGATTAAATTACCAATGCATATTCAAAGTAATATTAGGCAGGGTAAGTAAAAAGGGAAACGGCGGTAGTCCGCCTGGAATCCCAACAGTAAAGTAATAGAAAACAATCGAGTGTCTAGAGTGATGCCACGAGTGTAAATTAATAAAAGAAAGAAAATTCATGCCACAGTCGGGCGTCTTAGCGACACCACATAAAAGGGCTTTAAAAGAAAAGCCACAGTCGGGCGTCTAAGCGACACCACAAAAAGGGCTTTAAAAGAAATGCCACAGTCGGGCGTCTGAGCGACACCACATAAAGGGCTTTAAAAGAAATGCCACAGTCGGGCGTCTGAGCGACACCACAAAAAGGGCTTTCAAAGAAATGCCACAGTCGGGCGTCTGAGCGACACCACATAAAGGGCTTTAAAAGGAATGCCACAGTCGTGCGTCTGAGCGACACCACAAAAAGGGCTTTAACTGATAAAGAAATAATATTCATAATAAATATATTCAACTCATGAAATTAAACGGGTTAGTCCATCCTTAAGAACAAACATTTAACTGATCTTAGTGCTCATGGTCCCACCGGATGATCTGTCACCAAAACTGGCACATGTCAGTTAGCACGGAACTTGGATATAGATAAGATGATTTGAGGATATATGACTCTGCAGAGTTTGTACAAAATTTCTCACAGTTAACGGATTTCCGTAGTCACAAGGACTAGTTCCGTTTACGGTATTTCAGAAGGAAACACAGCTAACCAGTACACACCCATCCAACCTCTCGATGCCAGGAATCACCCTCGACACCGTCCAAGAAAAACTTTTGAGACGGGGAGATCACAATCTCGAATAGCATGGAATCAAATTTATATACACGCGCTCTAAGGGGTGCCCCCCTCTCGGTTCCAACCGGAAACACCCATGCCCACTGACCGGATGACTGGCTTTAATCCAGGGCCATGGAACCATCATCCCGGCCTCTCCTTTTTGGTTTGTACCAAGAAAGCGGTTTGCGACTTACTAAACCATATCCCTTTCGGGAAACATGTGATAGTACAGGGAGGGGAAATGGATACGAGCCCAACCGATACGGGTTGGTACTGAAGTAAACCTGCATGGCATAAGACTGGCATGCTACCAAACTGCCATCTTACCCACCTTCATGCCAACACATGGCCTTGCATACTCACATCCAACAAGGTATGGATCATCGAGCTTACTTGTCTCAACAATGCATAATATACAGTTGATCGATATGCTCCACAACATGCCATGAAACTAACTAAATGCAAAACATGCCAAGACACTCATCATATCAAAAGTTCAAACATGCTTGCTTGGTTCGGAGTAGTCGGAGTCTAACTCGGTGAAGTTCGCGGTCCCGTCACCTCCTTCGGTATCTACGGTATAAAGAGAATATACGCGCTATCATGAATACCGAGAGGTGCACAAAAGTTATTCCAAATAATCTTCAAATAAATCTGATAAAAAACTAGACAAAATTTTGAAGAGAACAGAAAAAGAATCACTAAAAAATATGTTTCTGCTAAAAAGTTATAAAGGTTTTTGCCCAGGGACCCATCTGTAATGAAACAGAAACTTCCCAGGGTCTTATTTATAAAAACAGAAAACGTTTCGATAGCAACTACGCCGGCCCAGAGGGAAGGCGTATTCTGGCAAAAGACGTTTTCAGAAAACGGTTCGATTAGAAAAGACAGAGAGGCTGACAGGCGGGTCCCATCCGTCAGGTTTAAAGTTTAAAAGAGGCGGGTCGGGGCTCGCTGGCGCCCGAGAGCCGCGGTGGTCGCCGGCCGCGATCCACGGCGAGGTGGGGAGATCATAGGGTACCTCCGTGCTCAGGGTGCCATTCCGCGTCAGGTGGTGGTGGTGGTCGCCGGCGAGCACTGCGTCCACGGTGGCCCTTGCTCCGGCGGAAGGCGGTTCGGGTGGTCGTGGACCTTGCCGGAAAGGGCTGCAATGATCAAATTGACGAGGGGGTTAGAGTACTAGGTGTGGAAGAAGGCTGCAGACGGGATTTGGGCGCCGGAGATGGCCTCACCGCAGTGAACGCTGCTGGAGCCCGAGGCGGACGGAGATGGCCGGAGTCGAGGAAGAAGGGCTCCTCGAGGCCCCTCCCGTGGCCAGGCGGGGTGTAGTGAGGTGGTGGAGCCGTGCGGGAGTGAGAGCGGGCTCGGGGGCGCTATATATAGCCAGCCCGAGGTGGTTGCCGCGAACGGGATAAGTCCGGCGAGGGATTACGGTGATGCAGAGCATTGGTCGGGTGGTTTAGGCGTTGAGCGCCGTCGTGAAGGTCCATTGGGTCCGTTTAGGTGTTGAACAAGCTGGGATTCGAAGTCTTGGGGGAACTCGACGGAACGGAGCAGTGCGGGCACGTCGGCGGCAGAGAGCACGCTCTGTGCGTGTCGCGCCATGGCAACGGTGCTGCATGCGTGCGCTGGCGGGGAGTTGGCCACGCGGAGCCACCAGGAGGTTTGGGCGGCGCCTAACGGCGTTGAGCCGCCGTTCTGCTCCCTTGTCGACCGTTACGGTGGTTCTGTCGCCGCGGGACACGCCGGCGCAGGTGGGCCAGGGCGCCACCGACGCCAGGAAGGCGCCAAGCACGCGCGCGGGGCTCCGGACAAGCAAGCCAGGCGGCGAGCAACGTGCCAAGGACACTGTGATCATGTGACTGATCTTAACTGACGAAGATTGACACTGAATTCTGAATTTGACTGAAAGTGATAGAAACAGCGCATGCAAGGTGTTCGACAGAATGATCCAGGCATGTAGGGATTTTTCCTTGGGATGATTTTTGGTGGAGTGTCTCCTCATTGCTCCAGTAGGCTGCCTGATTTTTGGTAGAATTTTTGGAGAAGTGTAGATATGAATTTCACCAAATTTGACAAATTTGGTTCAAACTTGCAGGGAGTGTAAGTTGAAAATTTTGAAAAGAAGATGAGTGGATCAAGACGTTCTGGGTTGTGGGTACAAGGTACTAGCCAGTAGAGTTGGTTTGAAGTCAAATCTCAATTGCAATGGGGCACTTGCTTTGAAAATCCATCAGGCTCAAAATAATTGACAGCAAATATTTGAGAGGTGAAATAATCAAAATAAAATCCAAAACTTGTTTGGATGAGTTGGGACAGGGAACTTGGGTTGTTAACAAGGAGGAGAGAAGGTTTTGGAGTGGTTCACTACATGGTCAAAAATACAAGGTCATGGGTGGTTATCAAAAGAATGAAGATCCCAAATTTTCATAGAGTTTTCTTTTCAAAAAGAAAAGATTGAACTCCCAAAAAAAATTTTTTTGAGAAGAGAACCAATCAGAGGAGAAGTTTTAAAAAAGTCAAACCCAAGGTTTTGAAGAAGGAAACAGAAATAACAATCCCAGCCAAAGAAAAGATTTTTAAGAGGATGGTTTTTTCTGAAAATTTTAAAAATGCCTTATTTCACAAAAGAAAAACCAGCAAGGTTTTTGCTAAAAACCGAAAAAAAAAATTTGGAGTGTCACAACACCTACCCCCTTAGGAAAAATCTCGTCCCTGAGATTTCAGCTGTCCCTCAAATAAGTGCGGATGCTCTGCTCGAAGAAAATCCTCTCTTTCCCAAGTTGCTTCGTTGTCAGTGTGATTGCTCCACTGAACTCTGAAAAATTTAATGGTCTTTTGTTGGGTCCTCCTTTCAGACTCCTCTAGTATCTTCACTGGATGTTCCTGATAAGTGAGGTCTTGTTGCAGGTCAATGTTCTCATGGGATACTTGTTTCTCTGGGTTGCTTATGCACTTCCTTAACTGCGAAACGTGGAACACGTTGTGGATATCTGATAGTTCCTTAGGTAAGTCTAGTTGGTAGGCGACCGTGCCTCTTCGTGCCAATATACAGAATGGTCCGATAAATCTTGGCGCTAGCTTTCCTTTTATCTTGAATCATTGTAATCCCCTCATAGGGGATACTCGTAGGTACACAAACTCTCCGGGTTCGAAGCTGACCCTAGGATGCTTCTAATCGTAATAACTCTTCTGTCGGCTTTGGGCAGTCTTGAGCCTATCCCTGATTGGCTTGACTTTCTCCTCGGCTTCTATGAGCATGTCTGGTCCGAAGATGCGGTTGTCTCCGGTTTCTGACCAATTCAACGGGGTACGACATCTTCGTCCATACAAAGCCTCAAATGGTGCCATTTGCAGGCTGGCCTGGTAACTGTTGTTGTATGCGAACTCGGCATCTGGCAGACTTTCTTCCCAACTGGTTCCATATGTGAGGTCACATGCTCTCAGCATGTCTTCTAAGATCTGGTTTATGCGTTCCGTCTGCCCATCTGTCTGAGGGTGGTAAGCTGTACTGAAGGCTAGCTGAGTTCCCAGTGCCTGTTGTAAGTGATCCCAAAATCTCGAAACGAACTGAGTGCCCCTGTCGGATATTATAGTCCTTGGGACACCGTGTAGACAAACTATGCGGGAGAGGTAAATCCTGGCAAGCTTCTGAGTGGTGTGGGTTGTCTTTACTGGAATAAAATGTGCTACCTTGGTTAACCTGTCGGTGATGACCCATATAGCATCATTCCCGTGTCGTGACCGAGGTAGCCCGACAATGAAATCCATCCCTATTTCATCCCATTTCCACTCAGGTATTTTGTTTGGTTGCAGTAGTCCGGTTGTTCTCTGATGTTCAGCTTTTATGCGTTGACATGAGTCGCAACATGCGATGAAGGTAGCGATGTCCCTCTTCATACCGTGCCACCAAAATCTTTCTTGAATATCTTTATACATTTTTGTCCCTCCAGGGTGAATTGAATATGGGGCGGTGTGGGCTTCAGCCAAAATTTGTTGTTTAAGATCTTCTATGTTTGGTACGCAGAGTCTTTCCCCGTACCATAGTATTCCCCCATTGTCTATGACGAATTCTGAGGCTTTGCCCTTACTCACCTTTCTCTTAATACCTTCTATACTGGGGTGACCCGGCTGAGCTTCTTTAATTTTCTCCACGAGGTCGGGTTGTATCTCCAAATTTGATATGGTGCCTTCTGCTACCATCAATAAGTTAAGTCTGGTAAATTCTTGTTGGAATTCGGTTCTCAAGCCGTGCAGACTGCTTTCGTTGGAGCTAGGGTTCCGACTAAGAGCATCGGCCACCACATTTGCTTTACCTGGCTGGTAGTGGATACCGACATCATAATCCTTTACTAATTCCAACCAGCGCCTTTGCCGTAAATTTAATTCTGGCTGCGTGAAAATGTATTTGAGACTTTTGTGGTCTGTATATATTTCACATCAATTTCCAAGTAAGAAATGCCTCCATTCCTTAAGTGCATGGATGACTGCTGCCATCTCCAAGTCATGAGTGGGATAATTTTCCTCATGTTTGCGGAGCTGCCTTGAAGCGTAGGAGACAACCTTGCCTTCTTGCATCAATACACATCCAAGACCTTTCCTGGACGCGTCACAATATACTTCAAAATTCTTGTGTATGTTTGGCACAACTAGTACTGGTGCTGTTGTTAACTTCCTCTTTAGCTCTTGGAAACTTTTCTGGCAGGCCTCTGTCCATTCAAACTTCTTTTCCTTCTTGAGTAACTGGGTCATAGGTTTGGCTATGGTGGAGAATCCTTCAATAAATCTGCGGTAATATCCTGCCATACCCAAGAAACTTCATATATCTATTACACTGGTTGGTGACTTCCAGCCAAGTATGGCCTTTACTTTCTCTGGGTCCACGGTGATACCGTCTTCGGTTAGCACGTGGCCTAGAAAGCCTACTTGCCTTAACCAAAATTCACACTTGCTGAACTTGGCGTACAATTGGTGTTTCCTGAATTCTCCTAGTACAATTCTGAGATGTTCAGCGTGCTCTTCTGGTGTTTTGGAGTATACCAGAATATCGTCGATGAATACCACAACGAACTTGTCCATAAACTTCATAAATACTTTGTTCATGAGGTGAACAAAATATGCAGGAGCATTTGTTAATCCAAAAGGCATTACTGTGAACTCATACAGTCCATATCTGGAGGTGAATGCTATCTTGGGGATATCTTCTGTTCGTACCTTTAATTGATGGTATCCTGACCTTAGGTCAATTTTTGAGAACACCTTGGCCTTAGCGAGCTGATCGAATAAATCATTTATTCTTGGCATCGGGTATTTGTTCTTGACCGTGACCATGTTGAGTGCTCGGTAGTCAATACACAATCGCAGTGTTCCATCTTTCTTTTTGGCAAATAAAATTGGTGATCCCCATGGTGAGGAACTGGCTCGAATGTATCCTTTGTCAAGCAATTCCTTTATTTGTTTCTTGAGTTCAACCAACTCGCACGGTGACATTCTGTATGGTTTCTTGTATATGGGGGTGGTTCCTGGTGCAAGCTCAATGCTGAACTCTATCTCTCGGTCGGGTGGCATGCCTGGTAGCTCATCGGGGAATACGTCTGGAAATTCACATACTACTGGAACCTTGCTCAGCTCAGAAACATCTACCTTATTCAGTCTTGGTTGCCTGGGTATTTTCCTTTCCTTGGCGGATACCCTTATCGTCTTCCCGAGGTGATGCGTGAGTATTACGGTCCGGTTGAAACAGTCAATGAAACCTTTATTTGTGGTTAGCCAATCCATCCCAAGGATGACATCTAGTCCCTTATTTTCCAACACAATAAGGTTTGCGTAAAATTTCAGCCCTTCGAACTCAATAATCACATCCTAACAGTAGTTCTGAGTAACTTGCTGAATCCCAGGGGACTTGATGATCATGGATTTCTCCAAAGGAAGCATCGAAAAATTATTTTGCAAAGCAAAAATTTTCAAAACAAAAGAGTGAGAAGCTCCAGAATCAAACAAAACCATTGCAGGTATTGTGTTGACAGGAAACGTACCGAGTACGATATCCGGAGCATTTTGTGCCTCCACTTTGGTTATGTGGTTCAGATGACCCTTCCTGTGGTCGTTGTTGGGATTGAAATTGTTTCACTTGGGCGCTGAATTGTTGTTGCCGTTGTTCGGCTTTGGTGCTGAGTTTCTTGGCTTGGGACACTGCTTGGCATAGTGTCCTTCTTCTCCACTGGCGTAACAAGTAACACCTGGGTGATATGTGAACTCCTTGTCCCTAGCATGGAAATTATTTGTTGGGCGTGAGACGTTAGATGATGATTTGTGCGTCCCACCCTTTTGAAAATCTGTCTTGCTTTGGTGATTGCGAGCATGGTTAGTCTGGTCCCTTTTTCGCTTGCGGATATCTTCCAAACTGCGTCTGTCATTTTCCAGAGTAATGGCTTTATCCACCAGCGTCTTAATATCTGGGAAAGTGTGTATGACCAGTTGGCATTTAAGCGCGGGCGCTAGGCCGTCAAGGAATTTCTCCATTTTCTTGCTTTCAGTCATACGCTCTTCGTTGGCGTAGCGGGATAACAGAGTAAATTGGCCGTTGTAATCTGACACTGTCATGTTCCTTTGCTTGAGGTCATCGAACTCTCTTTTCTTGATTTTCATAATACTCTTAGGAATGTGTGCACCGCGGAAATCTTCCTTGAAATCATCCCAGGTTATATCATTTTCGTTGGGATGCATGTGCAAGAAATTCTCCCACCAAGATGCAGCGGCTCCTGTGAGATAGTGCGGAGCATAAAGTACCTTCTCGGGGTCTGAACATTTTGCAATAATTAATTTTCTCTCCATATCTCGAAGCCCGTCTTCGGCCTCAAGTGGCTTGTCAGTATGAGAAAATGTTGAGGGACGTGTCTTCTGTAGCTCAGATAACTTGGAATGCTGCGGATACTGCCCATGGTGATTTCCCATGTTAATGACTTGGTTCATCATTTCCCGATGTTGTTGCTGACTCTGTTCATAAAGGCGGCACATTTGGGAAAGTGCCGTTTCACTGTCCTGTTGACTTGTCTGACCTCGTGTGAAATTGTTGCTTGGCTGAGTATCATAGTATTGATTTGACTGCCCTTGTGCGAAATTGTTGCCCGGTTGATTGCCATAATTTTCCTCTGGTAGGGTTGGCATGGAGCGAGTCCAAGGACGAGACATTTTTCACTCTGGGGATGTATTTTGCGAAGCCCATAAGTAACGAAAATAAATCCATAAAAGCACAAGGTTGGCAGAGAAACCAAATAGCCAAGATTACTAGGGAAAACCATTTAATTTGCGTACGGAGAAAGACTGCTCATTACGTATCTTACATGCGGGCGATAATTATACAATACGTCACTCAGGATATGCGTACAACATCCTGACATGTTATTTAGGCTAGTGCACTTCTCCAGATCCTACATGATGCGCAAACAGGCTACTTCCCATATCTTACATGGCGGTACAACGCGCGATGGCTAAGCGTACTTAGTCGGAGATGTTGATGATGTCCTTGGCCCTACCAAGGGTGAGGCGTAGCGAGGCTGGAGACTCAACTTCTTCCTCGTTAATAGACTCCATACGAGTAGTGCTGCGCCGAGTAGATGGAGCGGCTGCCAGGGGTGGAATAAAACGAATAGGAGTCGGCGTGAGGGGCGGTGCAGTGCGCGCTGGAGTGGGCGCAATGACCTGGTTGAACTCCTTAGTGGAAGGCAGGCGACGAGCAGGTGCATAAGATGCTGATGATGAGGCATAAGTCAGTGGCTGTGCTGTGGGCAGGAGCTCCCTCCTGTTGGCAGCACAGCCATGGACTGAGTCCATGCAGGCGGCCACAAAGTCGTCCACCAAGCTGTCAAAGGCGGCCTCCAGAGCCCGAAGATACTCAATAAGCATCTCAAAGGCCTCGTCTCGTTCTCCTCTGGGGCAGGAGTATGCGTAGTGACGGGTGTAAGGCACGTGGCATGGAAGATAGCGGTAACAACGAGCCTTCATCACGGGAAGGACATCCCTGAGGCAAGCTATCGACTCGCGGGCTGCCATCTGGATGGCATGCTTCTCCGTGGGCATGGCTCTTCCCACGAACCGGAAGCGGCGTAACTCACCACGCCCTCCCCTGAATTGCACCGAGGCCTGGTGCATAGTTAGACTATTGTTGACTTTGTGCTGGCAGAGTGAGACGACCGGGCGCACAGATGGCCCCATCGCGACTTGAACGACGAAGGATAGAAGCTTGACGAACCCATCGGGCACGTTGGCGAAGGTCTGAGACTCGCAGCTGTTGTCGGCCATCTACAAAAAGTAGGCAAAAATTCTGAAGAGTCAGATCATAAATATATGCTGACTGTCAGAAAAAAAAGTCTACAATTGTAAAAACGTAAATGGGCTCTAATATGCTAATAACCGATTAGCGATCGCACCTAGTGGCTTCCTACAGTCAGCCTGGCTCTGGTACCAAGCTTGTCACGACCGGTTTTCCAATAAAAATATTTATTGAGAAACCAATCTTTAGAATCCAGTTTGAGATAAAAACCTCCTCACTGGTAGACAAACTTTTGATACAATAAGCCAGTGGCATCAAATATAATACAGGGTTGAGCTGATAATGCTCAACAATTTATTACAAGCGTGCCAATAATTATACATAAAGGCGGTTATGACATAAGGGAGTGGTGGCATACTACTGACTCGCAAATATGGTAGTGGTGGAGTAACACAGTGGGGAGTGGATATGTGACTCTCAAACTATCATCCCAGCGAGCGTCGAGGTGAGGCTCGATGAATTTATTTGGGTTGCGGAAGCGGGTATGAAACAGTGACCAAGACCAGGGTCGCACGAGACTGACTGGGACTCCTCTAGGCGTCGGATTCGCTATCGAACTCTTCATCCAAGAGATCACCTTCGTCAGCATCTGGCCAAATCAACAAGCCAGTGAGTACTTTGAAAGTACTCGCAAGACAGTTCGGACGTAAGATATAACAAATGCATGCATGAGTGTGTCACGATTAAATTACCAATGCATATTCAAAGTAATATTAGGCAGGGTAAGTAAAAAGGGAAATGGCGGTAGTCCGCCTGGAATCCCAACAGTAAAGTAATAGAAAACAATCGAGTGTCTAGAGTGACGCCACGAGTGTAAATTAATAAAAGAAAGAAAATTCATGCCACAGTCGGGCGTCTTAGCGACACCACATAAAAGGGCTTTAAAAGAAAAGCCACAGTCGGGCGTCTAAGCGACACCACAAAAAGGGCTTTAAAAGAAATGCCACAGTCGGGCGTCTGAGCGACACCACATAAAGGGCTTTAAAAGAAATGCCACAGTCGGGCGTCTGAGCGACACCACAAAAAGGGCTTTAAAAGAAATGCCACAGTCGGGCGTCTGGGCGACACCACATAAAGGGCTTTAAAAGGAATGCCACAGTCGGGCGTCTGAGCGACACCACAAAAAGGGCTTTAACTGATAAAGAAATAATATTCATAATAAATATATTCAACTCATGAAATTAAACGGGTTAGTCCATCCTTAAGAACAAACATTTAACTGATCTTAGTGCTCATGGTCCCACCGGATGATCTGTCACCAAAACTGGCACATGTCAGTTAGCACGGAACTTGGATATAGATAAGATGATTTGAGGATATATGACTCTGCAGAGTTTGTACAAAATTTCTCACAGTTAACGGATTTCCGTAGTCACAAGGACTAGTTCCGTTTACGGTATTTCAGAAGGAAACACAGCTAACCAGTACACACCCATCCAACCTCTCGATGCCAGGAATCACCCTTGACATCGTCCAAGTAAAACTTTTGAGACGGGGAGATCACAATCTCGAATAGCATGGGATCAAATTTATATACGCGCGCTCTAAGGGGTGCCCCCCTCTCGGTCCCAACCAGAAACACCCATGCCCCCTGACCGGATGACTGGCTTTAATCCAGGGCCATGGAACCATCATCCCGGCCTCTCCTTTTTGGTGTGTACCAAGAAAGCGGTTTGCGACTTACTAAACCATATCCCTTTCGGGAAACATGTGTTAGTACAGGGAGGGGAAATGGATACGAGCCCAACCGATACGGGTTGGTACTGAAGTAAACCTGCATGGCATAAGACTGGCATGCTACCACACTGCCATCTTACCCACCTTCATGCCAACACATGGCCTTGCATACTCACATCCAACAAGGTATGGATCATCGAGCTTACTTGTCTCAACAATGTATAATATACAGTTCATCGGTATGCTCCACAACATGCCATGAAACTAACTAAATGCAAAACATGCCAAGTCACTCATCATATCAAAAGTTTTAACATGCTTGCCTGGTTCGGAGTAGTCGGAGTCTAACTCGGTGAAGTTCGCGGTCCCGTCACCTCCTTCGGTATCTATGGTATAAAGAGAATATACGCGCTATCGTGAATACCGAGAGGTGCACAAAAATTATTCCAAATAATCTTCAAATAAATCTGATAAAAAACTAGACAAAATTTTGAAGAGAACAGAAAAAGAATCACTAAAAAATATGTTTCTGCTAAAAAGTTATAAAGGTTTTTGCCCAGGGACCCATCTGTAATGAAACAGAAACTTCCCAGGGTCTTATTTATAAAAACAGAAAACAGTTCGATAGCAACTACGCCGGCCCAGAGGGAAGGCGTATTCTGGCAAAAGACGTTTTCAGAAAACGGTTCGATTAGAAAAGACAGAGAGGCTGACAGGCGGGTCCCATCCGTCAGGTTTAAAGTTTAAAAGAGGCGGGTCGGGGCTCGCTGGCGCCCGAGAGCCGCGGTGGTCGCCAGCGGCGATCCACGGCGAGGTGGGGAGATCGGAGGGTACCTCCGTGCTCACGGTGCCATTCCGCGTCAGGTGGTGGTGGTGGTGGTCGCCGGCGAGCACTGCGTCGACGGTGGCCCTTGCTCCGGCGAACGGCAGTTCGGGTGGTCGTGGACCTTGCCGGAGAGGGCTGCAATGATCAAATTGACGAGGGGGTTAGAGTACTAGGTGTGGAAGAAGGCTGCAGACGGGATTTGGGCACCGGAGATGGCCTCACCGCAGTGAACGCTGCTGGAGCCCGAGGCGGACGGAGATGGCCGGAGTCGAGGAAGAAGGGCTCCTCGAGGCCCCTCCAGTGGCCAGGCGGGGTGTAGTGAGGTGGTGGAGCCGTGCGGGAGTGAGAGCGGGCTCGGGGGCGCTATATATAGCCAGCCCGAGGCGGTTGCCGCGAACAGGATAAGTCCGGCGAGGGATTACGGTGATGCAGAGCATTGGTCGGGTGGTTTAGGCGTTGAGTGCCGTCGTGAAGGTCCATTGGGTCCGTTTAGGTGCTGAACAAGCTGGGATTCGAAGTCTTGGGGGAACTCGACGGAACGGAGCAGCGCGGGCACGTCGGCGGCAGAGAGCACGCTCTGTGCGTGTCGCGCCATGGCGACGGTGCTGCATGCGTGCGCTGGCGGGGAGTTGGCCACGCGGAGCCACCAGGAGGTTTGGCGGCGCCGAACGGCATTGAGCCGCCATTCTGCTCCCTTGTCGGCCGTTACGGTGGTTCTGTCGCCGCGGGACACGCCGGCGCAGGCGGGCCAGGGCGCCACCGACGCCAGGAAGGCGCCAAGCACGCGTGCGGGGCTCCGGACAAGCAAGCCAGGCGGCGAGCAACGTGCCAAGGGCACTGTGATCATGTGACTGATCTTAACTGACGAAGATTGACACTGAATTCTGAATTTGACTGAAAGTGATAGAAACAGCGCATGCAAGGTGTTCGACAGAATGATCCAGGCATGTAGGGATTTTTCCTTGGGCTGATTTTTGGTGGAGTGGCTCCTCATTGCTCCAGTAGGCTGCCTGATTTTTGGTAGAATTTTTGGAGAAGTGTAGATATGAATTTCACCAAATTTGGCAAATCTGGTTCAAACTTGCAGGGAGTGTAAGTTGAAAATTTTGAAAAGAAGATGAGTGGATCAAGATGGTTCTGGGTTGTGGGTACAAGGGACTAGCCAGTAGAGTTGGTTTGAAGTCAAATCTCAATTGCAATGGGGTACTTGCTTTGAAAATCCATCAGGCTCAAATTAATTGACAGAAAATATTTGAGAGGTGAAATAATCAAAATAAAATCCAAAACTTGTTTGGATGAGTTGGGACAGGGAACTTGGGTTGTTAACAAGGAGGAGAGGAGGTTTTGGAGTGGTTCACTACATGGTCAAAAATACAAGGTCATGGGTGGTTATCAAAAGAATGAAGATCCCAAATTTTCATAGAGTTTTCTTTTCAAAAAGAAAAGATTGAACTCCCAAAAAAAAATTTTGAGAAGAGAACCAATCAGAGGAGAAGTTTTAAAAAAGTCAAACCCAAGGTTTTGAAGAAGGAAACAGAAATAACAATCCCAGCCAAAGAAAAGATTTTTAAGAGGATGGTTTTTTCTGAAAATTTTAAAAATGCCTTATTTCACAAAAGAAAAACCAGCAAGGTTTTTGCTAAAAACCGAAAAAAAAAATTGGAGGGTCACATCAAAGGAGCAAGCCGCCCGTGAAAAACACGAGGCAAGGGTTAGTGAGGTCCAGCAGGAGCTCCAGTACACCGTCAAGAAATGCGAGTCCTTGGAGCGCGACATTGCGGATCAAGAGATCGAACTCGCCAAGGCTCGCCAGAGCGCACAAGAGGCCCGGGTTGAAGCCCAGGGCGCCCTCCTGGAAATCCAGGAGGCCAAGAAAATCGCGGCGGGTAAGGCTTTTATTATGCAAAGCAAGTATGTGAAGAAGAGGTATCTCTTACTAACCCGGATTTGGAGTTCTCCAGAGGCATTTGCGGATCTGCCGCGCAGTGTTTCTGACGCTGCGGAATTCTTCCGAGCCGAAGACGGGAGCTCACCGGAGAAGCTGTTCTGGTCACAATACCTTGCGCCAGAACATCCGGTGCCCTTTAGCTATCAACTCAAGCAGCTGGTCGAACTGCATAGGGTGGCTGAACTGGCCATGAAGGATTTAATAATTCGGCTGTGGCCCGCCGAAGCTATACCCAACTGCTACTTCGGGCTCGTGAAGCGGCTAGTCAGTGCCTGCCCCCGGCTTGACGCCATCAAGCGGTCGGTCTGTATCGAAGGTGCGTGGATGGCCTTCACCCGTGTCAAGGTGCAATGGGCGAAGATGAATGCCATCAAGCTCGCGACCGAGGGACCGCCCGAGGGCTAGGAGCACCGCACGCCTGAGCGATATTTTAACGATGTCCTAGAGGGATCCCGCATTCTAGCGGAGCAATGTGCGAAAGATGTCATCTTTGAAAAATACATTTATGTTATCTCGCCCTGTATTATGAAAAAAAGTCGATTGTGTGATATAATGCTTGTTACTATTAAAATTTTACCTCCTGTGCAGCCGTGTTTCTGTAATCTGAGAGTTGGCGAGTCGTCGGCTTCAGCCCCCATGTAGGTGGTACGGGGGTGTTCAGGATGGAATCTAAACACTCTTGATCCAATTGTTTGGTCCTTGAAGGAGGTGTTTAGCGCAACGAACCAGGCAATCGGACTATGTGGCTTTATCACCCTCACTTAGCCATAGGAGTTTGACAATAAAAATTTAGGCGCAACCCCTAGTATCCGAACTAGGGTGCTGTAAACACCTAATCGGGTAAGAACCGATTCATTGCGTAATGCGGGAAAAATCACTAAAGATTTGAAACCTCCAAAGAGCTGACCGGCTCATGCCGCATCATGACAATCAGTTTTCAGCTTTCTCTACTGAGGTGCTCATCCGGATAAACCAAGACACGATCGTAGTAGTTCTCCCTTTACTACCCTAGCCGATATAGCGGAACGTAAGGTAGTAAGCACAGGAGCCGGGCAACCCAACTATTGACCAAAGACATGATTCGGAGCCAATGCATATAATGCTAAATTCGGGGTGCCGAACTATACTGTAAAAAGTGTTCGGGCATTGTTGCCGTATTATGGGGCGCAATGAAGCCCCTCGGAAATTAAAGCGTACCAAAATGTACGGGTGCAATTTGATAAGAATATCAAAAAAAGAGAGGTAGCAAGCTAGTGCCGCAGAAGTTGGGCCGCAAACTATTTTCATTATAGTTTGATTAATACGTCAAAGTGTATTTGTACAAGTAGTGCAATAAGAGACAGGGCTATTTAACATGCCATAACCAAGGGAGAGCTGTGTGCGAGTCCTGAAAACAGGCAGAGTGGTCGTTAAAGACACCACCTAGAAATTCCCTTATACGTCAGTGCTTCTTGCCGTCTTGGTGTGTCTATCCTTTCAAAAGGACCAGTGATCAGGCCGTCAGAAAAAGCCTGTGGAAAAGAAACCTGAAAAGGATAAAAAAGAAAAAGTGAAAGTATGTGTGTCCAGGGGCGGTCGAGCCGTATTATGGATCACAATCTAGTTATGCCTCCGTCTATGCCCATGGTATTTTGAGTGCGTAATTATGTACGCGTGATACGAACGCCACCACTTGGTCAGGACTGGGACGGAGGCCAAATTGCTAGTTGAGCTCTTGACGAGCTGGGCTATCCTGCTGCAGAGTGGTCCGGAATTGTTTGACAATGTACGGGCGCTCGGCCGCTGAATTAAGGTTCTGCTTGAAAAGGCCACTCTGTGCTTCTGCTGCTAAAGTAGCGGTGTGCTCCTCGGTACGGAGGGAGCGTTCCGTGTTTCCATTGACTATTATGACATCGCGTGGTCCGGGCATCTTGAGCTTGACATAAGCATAGTGTGGCACCACGTTGAATCAGCAGTGCGTGATAGCCACTGCGAAAGGGGACAATATCGAAGATCAACTCTTCGCTTCGGAAGTTGTCTGGAGATCCCAAGACAACCTTTATTTCGATTGAGCCCGTACAGCGGGCCTCTACGCCTAGTATGACTCCTTTAAAGGTAGTCTTTCTGGGCATGATCCCCGAGGGATTAATGCCCATTTTGCGCACTGTATCCTGATAGAGCAGGTTCAGGCTGCTGCCACCATCCATGAGGACACGCATGAGATGGAATCCATCAATGATTCGGTCGAGGACCAGTGCAGCTAAACCGCCGTGACAGATACTGGACAACTGGCTCCATCGCGTAGACGTCGCTGAGCGCGCGTTTGCGCTCCCTCTTCCGTCCCCTATGTGTGGGTAGTATATATCATGTTCACTATTTTAACTTGGGGAGGGGGACTTCTTCTGTCCCCCTGTGGTCGGCGGACGGGACTTCTCGTCATCGTCCTCTCTTTGCGACCCCTTCTCCTTGTTTCCGGCATTTAATTTGCTGGCCTGTTGAAAAACCCAACAGTCTTTGTTGGTATGATTGGATGGTTTATCTAGGGTGCCCTGAATCTGGCATGGACGCCCGAGTATGCGGTCCAAGCTGGATGGGCCCGGATTATTTCTTTTATATGGCTTCTTCCGCTAGCTGGCCTTGGAGCCACTGAACCCGGCGTTGACTGCCGTGTCATCGGTATTGTCGCCGTTGCTTCGATGCTTGTGCCTGTTGCGTCGGGGCTGGCCGTTGCTGTTTTTGGTCTCAGAGGTGCCAGCTTTGCTGGCAGTGTTATTGCTACGGTCCAGCAAACTATCCTCGCCCGCAAAAAAATGGGTCATGAGTGCCGTGAGGGCTGCCATCGACTTCGGCTTTTCTTGGCCGAGGTGACGGACAAGCCATTCGTCGTGGATGTTGTGCTTAAAGGCCGCTAGGGCTTCCGCATCCGGACAGTCGATGATCTGACTTAAGTCATCTGCATCTGGAGGTCGTACGTATGTACCTTGGAAGTTGCCGCGGAAGGCGTCTTCCAAGTCCTCCCAACTGCCAATTGAGTTTTCAGGCAGACTGTTTAACCAGTGCCGAGCTGGCCCTTTGAGTTTAGCGGGAGGTATTTGATGGCATGAAGGTCATCACCGCGGGCCATATGAATATGGAGAAGAAAATCCTCATCCATACCGTGGTATCTGTTGTTCCATCATATGATTTGATATTCACGGGTTTAAACCCTTTTGGGAATTCATGCTCCATTACTTCGTTGTTGAAGCAAAGGGGGTGTGCGGCGCCTCTGTATCGGGCCAAGTCGCGACATAGTTCAGATGCAGTCTGTGTGTAATTTTTAGCCCGGGCGTGGTTATGTTTGTCATGTCCGGCAAAATGGTCGTTGTCGCGCGTCAGGGCATGCCCCCGCGATCCGTAGATCAATATGGTCTGACCTGTTCTGTTCTTGAGGTCCTGCCACAGGTCATATGTATAACCCCGGCTATTTTATCTCGGCCTCTGTGGTGAGGTAGGACGGGCTGGTGTTCGGCTTGAGGTGCCGCTTTATCCCGGCCACGTGGTGGTCGGTCAGCCGCATTACGCGCTGATGGTACGGGCTCCAACGCCTCGTCATTGAATTGAGGTAACAATTTGCGCTTCGGGTAACTTTTAGTTGGGCGATCGAGGCCGTGTTCCTCGACTGCCAGGACATTAGTCCATCTGTCGTTGAGCAAGTCTTGATCAGCTTGAACCTGCTGCTGCTTCTTTTTCAGGCTCCTCGCAGTGGCTATTAGCCGGCGCTTAAAGCGCTCCTGCTCGAGAGGTTCCTCCGGCACGATATAATCCTCGTTGCCGAGGCTCACCTCATCCTCGAAGAGTGGAAGATAATTACTGTCCTCCGAGTCTTCGTTTACGTGCTGTTCAACAGGGCTGACTCGCCCGTCCTCCCGTTCGTCCTGTTCAGAGGTTGGCTCAGCGGGGTATTCCTTGTCTTCGGCAGCGTCCGGAGTATTGTTTTCTCTTATGCCGGTATCGCTGTCCTTTCCACGGCGTGACTTAGAGCGGCGCCGCTGACATCGGTGTTTTGGCTGTATCTCAGGAGGTTTATCCTCGACTGGATCCTTCTCGTTATCGACATTGGTCTTTTTATGTGTATCCACCATGTACACGTCGTACGAAGAAGTGGCCATCTAGCGCCCGGTGAACAGCAGGTTTTGGCCATGCTCCTCTTCGACATCGTCGTCCATACCGTCGATGTCTTCGGAGCCGTAGTCGAGCGTGTCGGTTATGTCTTCGACAGTGGCTATGAAGTGGGCAGTGGGTGATGACCCACAAGTATAGGGGATCTATCGTAGTCCTTTCGATAAGTAAGAGTGTCGAACCCAACGAGGAGAAGAAGGAAATGATAAGCGGTTTTCAGCAAGGTATTCTCTGCAAGTACTGAAATAAGAGGTAACAGATAGTTTTGTGACAAGATAAATTGTAACGAGCAACAAGTAACAAAAGTAAATAAAGTGCAGCAAGGTGGCCCAATCCTTTTTGTAGCAAAGGACAAGCCTGGACGAACTCTTATATAAGGAAAAGCGCTCCCGAGGACACATGGGAATATCGTCAAGCTAGTTTTCATCACGTTCATATGATTCGCGTTCGGTACTTTGATAATTGTATATGTGGGTGGACCGGTGCTTGGGTGCTGTTCTTACTTGAACAAGCCTCCTACTTATGATTAACCTCTATTGCAAGCATCCACAACTACAACAAAAGTATTAAGGTAAACCTAACCATAGCATGAAACATATGGATCCAAATCAGCCACTTACGAAGCAACGCATAAACTAGGGTTTAAGCTTCTGTCACTCTAGCAACCCATCATCTACTTGTTACTTCCCAATGCCTTCCTCTAGGCCCAAATAACGGTGAAGTGTTATGTAGTCGACGTTCACATAACACCACTAGAGGCTAGACAACATACATCTCATCAAAATATCGAACGAATACCAAATTCACATGACTACTAATAGCAAGACTTCTCCCTTGTCCTCAGGAACAAACATAACTACTAACAAAGCATATTCATGTTCATAATCAGAGGGGTAATAATATGCATAAAGGATCTGAACATATGATCTTCCACCAAATAAACTAACTAGCATCAACTACAAGGAGTAATCAACACTACTAGCAACCAACTAGCACCAATCCCGGACTTGGAGACAAGAATTGGATACAAGAGATGAACTAGGGTTTGGCGATGAGATGGTGTTGGTGAAGATGTTGATGGAGATTGCCCTCTCCCGATGAGAGGAGCGTTGGTGATGACGATGGCGATGATTTCCCCTCCCGGAGGGAAGTATGTTGGGGAACGTAGTAATTTCAAAAAATTTCCTACGCACACGCAAGATCATGGTGATGCATAGCAACGAGAGGGGAGAGTGTTGTCTACGTACCCTCATAGACCGAAAGCGGAAGCGTTATATCAACGCGGTTGATGTAGTCGTACGTCTTCACGATCCGACCGATCCAAGCACCGTTACTCCGGCACCTCCGAGTTCTTGGCACACGTTCGGCTCGATGACGTTCCCCGGGCTCCGATCGAGCAAAGCTTCTGGGAAGAGTTCCGTCAGCACGATGGCGTGGTGACGATCTTGATGTTCTACTGTCGCAGGGCTTCGCCTAAGCACCGCTACAATATGACCGAGGTGGAATATGGTGGAGGGGGGCACCGCACACGGCTAAGGAACGATCACGTTGATCAATTGTGTGTCCAAGGGGTGCCCCTTGCCTCAGTATATAAAGGATGGAGGAGGAGGAGGCCGGCCAAGCCAATTGGTGCGGCCAAGATGGGAGTCCTACTAGGACTCCAAGTCCTAGTAGGAGTCCATCAAGAGGGGAGGAAGGGAGAAGGAAGTGGAGGAGAAGGAAAGGTGGCCGGCCCCCTTTTCCCTAGTCCAATTCGGACCAGAGGGAAGGGGGGTGCAGCAGCCCCTTGGCCCTTTCTTCTCTTCCCACTAAAGCCCATCAAGGCCCATTGCTTCTCCCGTAACTACCCGGTACTCCCGAAAATACCCGAATCACTCAGAACCTTTCCGATGTCCGAATATAGTCGTCCAATATATCGATCTTTACGTCTCGACCATTTCGAGACTCCTCGTCATGTCCCCGATCTCATCCAGGACTTCGAACTCCTTCGGTAGATCAAAACTCATAAACTCATAATATAATTGTCATCGAAACCTTAAGCGTGCGGACCCTACGGTTCGAGAACAATGTAGACATGACCGAGACACGTCTCCGGTCAATAACCAATAGCGGGACCTGGATGCCCATAATGGCTCCTACATATTCTACGAAGATCTTTATCGGTCAGACCGCATAACAACATACGTTGTTCCCTTTGTCATCGGTATGTTACTTACCCGAGATTCGATCGTCGGTATCCAATACCTAGTTCAATCTCGTTACCGGCAAGTCTCTTTACTCGTTCCATAATACATCATCTCGCAACTAACTCATTAGTTGCAATGCTTGCAAGGCTTAAGTGATGTGCATTACCGAGAGGGCCCAGAGATACCTCTCCGACAATCGGAGTGACAAATCCTAATCTCGAAATATGCCAACCCAACATCTACCTTTGGTGACACCTGTAGTACTCCTTTATAATCACCCAGTTATGTTGTGACGTTTGGTAGCACCCAAAGTGTTCCTCCGGCAAACGGGAGTTGCATAATCTCATAGTCATAGGAACATGTATAAGTCATGGATAAAAGCAATAGCAACATACTAAACGATCGGGTGCTAAGCTAATGGAATGGGTCATGTCAATCAGATCATTCAACTAATGATGTGACCTTGTTAATCAAATAACAACTCTTTGTTCATGGTTAGGAAACATAACCATCTTTGATTAATGAGCTAGTCAGGTAGAGGCATACTAGTGACACTCTGTTTGTCTATGTATTCACACATGTATTATGTTTCCGGTTAATACAATTCTAGCATGAATAATAAACATTTATCATGATATGTAAGGAAATAAATAATAACTTTATTATTGCCTCTAGGGCATATTTCCTTCAAAGTATCCTCGGCAGAACAGCTCTGCCAAAGCCCTAGATTAGTTCTGCCAAGGTTCCGCCTCGTGGCGGCGGAGTCTCATCCCGAAAGGTTGCTTCTGGTTTTTTCTTGACGAAAGAATTCATATAGGAGAAGATGGGTGTCGGAGAGCCACCAGCGGGCCCACGAGGTAGGGGGCGCGCCCCCACCCTCGTGAGCAGGGTGTGGGCCCCCTGGCCTTCATCTTTGGTGAGGATTTTTCTTTATTTATTTTAAGATATTCCATGGAGTTTCAGGACTTTTGGAGTTGCGCCGAATAGGTCTCTAATATTTTCTCCTTTTCTAGCCCAGAATTCCGGCTGCCGGCATTCTCCCTCTTCATGTAAACCTTGTAAAATAAGAGAGAATAGCCATAAGTATTGTGACATAACGTGAAATAACAGCCCATAATGCATTAAATATCGATATAAAAGCATGATGCAAAATCTAGTTCACATCGCCATGTGATTTACCAGCAATAGTTCACATCACCATGTGATTAACACCCATAGTTCACATCGATATGTGATCAACACCCAAAGGGTTTACTAGAGTCAGTAATCTAGTTCACATCGCTTATGTGATTAACACCCAAAGAGTACTAAGGTGTGATCATGTTTTGCTTGTGAGATAATTTTAGTCCACGGGTCTGTCACATTCAGATCCGTAAGTATTTTGCAAATTTCTATGTCAACAATACTCTGCGCGGAGCTACTCTAGCTAATTGCTCCCACTTTCAATATGTATCCAGATTGAGACTTAGAGTCATCTAGATCAGTGTCAAAACTTGCATCGACGTAACCCTTTACGACGAACCTTTTGTCACCTCCATAATCGAGAAACATATCCTTATTCCACTAAGGATAATTTTGACCGCTGTCCAGTGATCTACTCCTAGATCACTATTGTACTCCCTTTCCAAACTCAGTGGTAGGGTATGCAATAGATCTGGTACACAGCATGGCATACTTTATAGAACCTATGGCTGAGGCATAGGGAATGACTTTTATTCTCTTTCTATCTTCTGCCGTGGTCGGGCTTTGAGTCTTACTCAATTTCACACCTTGTAACACAGGCAAGAACTCTTTCTTTGACTGTTCCATTTTGAACTATTTCAAAATCTTGTCAAGGTATGTACTCATTGAAAAAACTTATCAAGCGTCTTGATCTATCTCTATAGATTTTGATGCTCAATATGTAAGCAGCTTCATCGAGGTCTTTCTTCGAAAAACTCCTTTCAAACACTCCTTTATGCTTTGCAGAATAATTCTACATTATTTCCGAACAACAATATGTCATTCACATATACTTATCAGAAATGCTGTAGTGCTCCCACTCACTTTCTTGTAAATACAGGCTTCACCGCAAGTCTGTATAAAACTATATGCTTTGATCAACTTATCAAAGTGTATATTCCAACTCCGAGATGCTTGCACCAGTCCATAGATGGATCGCTGGAGCTTGCATATTTTGTTAGCACCTTTAGGATTGACAAAACCTTCTGGTTGCATCATATACAACTCTTCTTTAATAAATCTATTAAGGAATGCAGTTTTGTTTATCCATTTGCCAGATTTCATAAAATGCGGCAATTGCTAATATGATTCGGACAGACTTAAGCATAGATACGAGGGAGAAACTCTCATCGTAGTCAACACTTTGAACTTGTCGAAAACCTTTTGCGACAATTCTAGCTTTGTAGATAGTAACACTACTATCAGCGTCCGTCTTCCTCTTGAAGATCCATTTATATTCTATGGCTTGCCAATCACCGGGCAAATCCATCAAAGTCCATACTTTTGTTCTCATACATGGATCATATCTCAGATTTCATGGCCTCAAACCATTTCGCGGAATCTGGGCTAATCATCGCTTCCTCATAGTTCGCAAGTTCATCATGGTCTAGTAACATGACTTCCAGAACAGGATTACCGTACCACTCTGGTGCGGATCTCACTCTGGTTTACTTACGAGATTCAGTAGTAACTTGATCTTGAAGTTACATGATCATTATCATTAGCTTCCTTACTAATTGGTGTAGTAGTCACAAGAATAGATTTCTGTGATGAACTACTTTCCAATAAGGGAGAAGGTACAATTACCTCATCAAGTTTTCTACTTTCCTCCCACTCACTTCTTTCGAGAGAAACTCCTTCTCTGGAAAGGATCCATTCTCAGCAACGAATATCTTGCCTTCGGATCTGTGATAGAAGGTGTACCCAACTGTCTTCTTTGGGTATCCTATGAAGACATATTTCTCCGATTTGGGTTTGAGCTTATCAGGATGAAACTTTTTCATATAAGCATCACAACCCCAAACTTTAAGACACGACAACTTTGGTTTCTTGCCAAACCACAGTTCAGATTGTGTCGTCTCAACGGACTTAGATGGTGCCCCTTTTATAACATGAATGCAGCTGTCTTTAATGCATAACCCCAAAACTATAGTGGTAAATCGGTAAGAAACATCATAGATTGCACTATATCCAATAAAGTACGGTTATGACGTTCGGACACACCATTATGCTGTGGTGTTCCAGGTGGCATGAGTAGTGAAACTATTTCACATTGTTTAAATGAAGGCCAAACTAGTAACTCAAATATTTTACCTCTGCGATCATATCGTAGAAACTTTTATTTTCTTGTTACGATGATTCTCTACTTCACTCTGAAATTCTTTGAACTTTTCAAACGTTTCAGACTTATGTTTCATCAAGTAGATATACCCATATCTTCTCAAATCATCTGTGAAGGTCAGAAAATAATGATACCTGCTGCAAGCCTTAATATTCATCGGACCACATATATTAGTATGTATGATTTCCAACAAATCTGTTGCTTGCTCCATTGTTCCGGAGAACGACGTTTTAGTCATCTTGCCCAAGAGGCATGGTTCGCAAGCATCAAGTGATTCATAATCAAGTGATTCCAAAATCCCATCAGCATGGAGTTTCTTCCTGCGCTTTACCCCAATATGACCTAAACGGCAGTGCCACAAATAAGTTGCACTATCATTATTAACTTCGCATCTTTTGGCTTCAATATTATGAATATGTGTATCACTACGATCGAGATCCAATGAACTATTTTCATTGGGTGTGTATGACCATAAAAGGTTCTATTCATGTAAACAGAACAACAATTGTTCTATAACTTAAATGAATAATCGTATTGCAATAAACATGATCAAATCATATTTATGCTCAACGCAAACACCAAATAACACTTATTTAGGTTTATCACTAATCCCTAAAGTATAGGGAGTGTGCGATGATGATCATATCAATCTTGGAACTACTTCCAACTTTCATCGTCACTTCACCCTTAACTAGTCTTTGTTCATTCTGCAACTCCCGTTTCGAGTTACTACTCTTAGCAACTGAACCAGTATCAAATACCGAGGGGTTGCTATGAACACTAGTAAAATACACATCAATAATCTGTATATCAAATATACCTTTGTTCACTTCGCCATCCTTCTTCTCCGCCAAATTCTTGGGGCAGTTCCGCTTCCAGTGACCAGTCCCTTTGCAGTAAACGCACTCAGTCTCGGGCTTAGGTCCAGACTTGGGTTTCTTCTCTTGAGCAGCAACTTGCTTGCCATTCTTCTTGAAGTTCCCCTTCTTTCCCTTTGCCCTTTTCTTGAAACTAGTGATCTTGTCAACCATCACCACTTGATGTTTTTCTTTGATTTCTACCTTCGCCGATTTTAGCATCGCGAAGAGCTTGGGAATATTTTCCGTTATCCCTTGCATATTATAGTTCATCACGAAGTTCTACTAACTTGGTGATGGTGACTAGACAATTCTGTCAATCACTATCTTATCTGGAAGATTAACTCCCACTTGATTCAAGCGATTGTAGTACCCAGACAATCTGAGCTCATGCTCAGTAGTTGAGCGATTCTCCTCCATATTTTAGCTATAGAACTTGTTGAAGACTTCATATCTCTCAACTCGGGTATTTGCTTGAAATATTAACTTCAAATCCTGGAACATCTCATATGGTCCATGACGTTCAAAACGTCTTTGAAGTCCCGATTCTAAGCCGTTTATGCATGGTGCACTAAACTATTAAGTAGTCATCATATTGAGCTAGCACAACGTTCATAACGTCTGCATCTGCTCCTGCAATAGGTCCGTCACCTAGCGGTGCATCAAGGACATAATTCTTCTGTGCAGCAATGAGGATAAACCTTAAATCACGGATCCAATCCGCATCATTGCTACTAACATTTTTCAACACAATTTTCTCTAGGAACATATCAAAATAAACACAGGGAAGCAACAATGCGAGCTATTGATCTACAACATAGATATGCTAATACTACCAGGACTAAGTTCATGATAAATTAAAGTTCAGTTAATCATATTACTTAAGAACTCCCACTTAGATAGACATCCCTCTAATCTTCTAAGTGATCACGTGATCCAAATCAACTAAACCATAACCGATCATCACGTGAAATGGCTTAGTCTTCAATGGTGAACATCATTATGTTGATCATATCTACTATATGATTCACGCTCGACCTTTCGGTCTCCGTGTTCCGAGGTCATATCTTATATGCATAGCTCGTCAAGTATAACCTGAGTATTCCGCGTGTGCAACTGTTTTGCACCCGTTGTATTTGAACGTAGAGCCTATCACATCCAATCATCACGTGGTGTCTCAGCATGAAGAACTTTCGCAACGGTGCATACTCAGGGAGAACACTTCTTGATAATTAGTGAGAGATCATCTTATAATGCTACCGTCAATCAAAGCAAGATAAGATGCATAAAAGATAAACATCACATGCAATCAATATAAGTGATATGATATGGCCATCATCATCTCGTGCTTGTGATCTCCATCTTCGAAGCACCGTCATGATCACCATCTTCACCGGCGCGATACCTTGATCTCCATCGTAGCATCGTTGTCGTCTCGCCAATCTTATGCTTCCACGACTATCACTACCGCTTAGTAATAAAGTAAAGCATTACATCGCGATTGCATTGCATACAATAAAGCGACAACCATATGGCTCCTGCCAGTTGCCGATAACTCGGTTACAAAACATGATCATCTCATACAATAAAATTTAGCATCATGTCTTGACCATATCACATCACAACATGCCCTGCAAAAACAAATTAGACGTCCTCTACTTTGTTGTTGCAAGTTTTACGTGGCTGCTACGGGCTTAAGCAAGAACTCATCTTACCTACGCATCAAAACCACAACGATAGTTTGTCAAATAGACTCCGTTTTAACCTTCTCAAGGACCGGGCGTAGCCACACTCGGTTCAACTAAAGTTGGAGAGACAGTCTTCCGCAAGCCATCTATGTGCAAAGCACGTCGAGGGAACCGGTCTCGCGTAAGAGTACGCGTAAGGTTGGTCCGGATCGTCTCGTCCAACAATACCGCTGAACCAAAGCATGACATGCTGGTAGGTAGTATGACTTGTATCATCCACAACTCACTTGTGTTCTACTCGTGCAAATAACATCAAACCATAATAACCTAGGCTCTGATGCCACTGTTGGGGAACGTAGTAATTTTAAAAAAATTCCTACGCACACGCAAGATCATGGTGATGCATAGCAACGAGAGTGGAGAGTGTTGTCTACGTACCCTCGTAGACCGAAAGCGGAAGCGTTATATCAACGCGGTTGATGTAGTCGTACGTCTTCACGATCCGACCGATCCAAGCACCGTTACTCCGACACCTCCGAGTTCTTGGCACACGTTCGGCTCGATGACGTTCCCCGGGCTCCGATCGAGCAAAGCTTCGGGGAAAAGTTCCGTCAGCACGACGGCGTGGTGACGATCTTGATGTTCTACTGTCGCAGGGCTTCGCCTAAGCACCGCTACAATATGACCAAGGTGGAATATGGTGGAGGGGGGCACCGCACACGGCTAAGGAACGATCACGTTGATCAATTGTGTGTTCAAGGGGTGCCCCTTGCCTCAGTATATAAAGGATGGAGGAGGAGGAGGCCGGCCAAGCCAATTGGTGCGGCCAAGATGGGAGTCCTACTAGGACTCCAAGTCCTAGTAGGAGTCCATCAAGAGGGGAGGAAGGGAGAAGGAAGTGGAGGAGAAGGAAAGGTGGCCGGCCCCCTTTTCCCTAGTCCAATTCGGACCAGAGGGAAGGGGGGGCGCAGCAGCCCCTTGCCCCTTTCTTCTCTTCCCACTAAAGCCCATCAAGGCCCATTGCTTCTCCCGTAACTACCCGGTACTCCCGAAAATACCCGAATCACTCAGAACCTTTCCGATGTCCGAATATAGTCGTCCAATATATCGATCTTTACGTCTCGACCATTTCTAGACTCCTCGTCATGTCCCCGATCTCATCCGGGACTTCGAACTCCTTCGGTACATCAAAACTCATAACTCATAATATAACCGTCATCGAAACCTTAAGCGTGCGGACCCTACGGTTCGAGAACAATGTAGACATGACCGAGACACGTCTCCGGTCAATAACCAATAGCGGGACCTGGATGCCCATATTGGCTCCTACATATTCTACGAAGATCTTTATCGGTCAGACCGCATAACAACATACGTTGTTCCCTTTGTCATCGGTATGTTACTTACCCGAGATTCGATCGTCGGTATCCAATACCTAGTTCAATCTCGTTACCGGCAAGTCTCTTTACTCGTTCCATAATACATCATCTCGCAACTAACTCATTAGTTGCAATGCTTGCAAGGCTTAAGTGATGTGCATTACCGAGAGGGCCCAGAGATACCTCTCCGACAATCGGAGTGACAAATCCTAATCTCGAAATACGGCAACCCAACATCTACCTTTGGTGACACCTGTAGTACTCCTTTATAATCACCCAGTTACGTTGTGACGTTTGGTAGCACCCAAAGTGTTCCTCCGGCAAACGGGAGTTGCATAATCTCATAGTCATAGAAACATGTATAAGTCATGGATAAAAGCAATAGCAACATACTAAACGATCGGGTGCTAAGCTAATGGAATGGGTCATGTCAATCAGATCATTCAACTAATGATGTGACCTTGTTAATCAAATAACAACTCTTTGTTCATGGTTAGGAAACATAACCATCTTTGATTAACGAGCTAGTTAGGTAGAGGCATACTAGTGACACTCTGTTTGTCTATGTATTCACACATGTATTATGTTTCCGGTTAATACAATTCTAGCATGAATAATAAACATTTATCATGATATGTAAGGAAATAAATAATAACTTTATTATTGCCTCTAGGGCATATTTCCTTCAAAGTATCCCCGGCAGAACAGCTCTGCCAAAGCCCTAGATTGGTTCCGCCAAGGTTCCGCCTCGTGGCGGCGGAGTCTCGTCCCGAAAGGTTGCTTCTGGTTTTTTCTTGACGAAAGAATTCATATAGGAGAAGATGGGCGTCGGAGAGCCACCAGGGGGCCCACGAGGTAGGGGGCGCGCCCCCACCCTCGTGAGCAGGGTGTGGGCCCCCTGGCCTTCATCTTTGGTGAGGATTTTTCTTTATTTATTTTAAGATATTCCATGGAGTTTCAGGACTTCTGGAGTTTCGCCGAATAGGTCTCTAATATTTTCTCCTTTTCTAGCCCAGAATTCTAGCTGTCGGCATTCTCCCTCTTCATGTAAACCTTGTAAAATAAGAGAGAATAGCCATAAGTATTGTGACATAACATGAAATAACAGCCCATAATGCATTAAATATCGATATAAAAGCATGATGCAAAATGGACATATCAACTGCCCCAAGCTTAGACCTCGCTTGTCCTCAAGCAAAAATCCGATAACAATAAATATGTCCCCATGTTTAGAGGTAGAGGTGTCGATAAAAATAAAATACAGACATGAAGGCATCATGATTATTCTCATAACAGCAACATAAATAGATATTGTCATATGATTACTTATGTTCAAGTGATGATCAATTCACAATGCAAAAGTATGAATCAGAAACCTTATTGAGAACCAACAAACTATAACCTCAGTCATTGAAGCGATTGCAATTTATCAGAAAGAGTCTATGTCAGAGCTAAAAAGCAAGTCCACATACTCAACTATCATCTAGTCCTTCATAATTGCTAACACTCACGCAATACTTGTGGTTACGAAGTTTTAATCGGACACAGAGAAAGATAGGGGCTTATAGTTTTGCCCCACAACCTTTTACCTCAAGGGTAATGTCAACAATAATAACTCATGCTCCCCTACATCCAATTCGATATATATATATATATATATATATATATATATATATATATATATATATATATATATATATATATATATATATCATGTTCGTTCCAACATGCTGTGCTTGCCAAAGGATAAAATTAAAAAGGAAAGGTGAAGATCACCATGACTCTTGCATAAGGTAGAGGATAATAATAAAAGATAGGCCCTTCGCAGAGGGAAGCAGAGGTTGTCATGCGCTTTTATGGTTGGATGCACAAAATCTCAATGTGAAAGAACGTCACTTTATATTGCCCCTTGTGATATGAACCTTGTGATTCGATCGTATAAAGCTTATTTCTCCCACACCAATCAATCATACATATTTAGATCATTTTTTATTGCTTTGCACCGATGACAACTTACTTGAAGGATCTTACTCAATCCATAGGTAGATATGGTGGACTCTCATGGCAAAACTGATTTAAGGGTATTTGGAAGCACAAGTAGTATCTCTACTTGGTGCTGAGAATTTGGCTAGCATGAGGGGGAAAGTCAAGCTCAACATGTTAGAGGATCCATGACAACATACTTTATCTCAGATATAAGAAAACATAACTCATTACGTTGTCTTCCTTGTCCAACATCAACTCTTTAGCATGTCATATTTTAATGAGTTCTCCCAATCATAAAAGATGTCAATGATAATATATATATATATATATATATATATATATATATATATATATGTGAAACCTCTCTTTCCTTATTACTTCCTATTAATTGCAACAATGACCAAAGCTATGTCTGCCAACTCCCAACAACTTTTAATCATCATACTCTTTCTATGTGAAGTCATTACTCTCAATAATATCAATATGAGCTCTTTGTTTCTTTTTATTCTTTTTCCTCTTTTCTTTTATTCACTCAAGATCATGGCAAAAATAATCAAGCCCTTGACTCAACACTAATCTTTATTATATATAGCTCACGGACTCGATTACATAGAGAGAGATCATAAGGCAAAACTCAAAACTAGATCATGCCATAAACTTTATTCTACTAGATCAAGATACTAGTAATAGGATCAAACTAAAGAAAAACGGTAATGGTAGGAGATGTGATTGTGATACGATACCGGGACACCTCCCCCAAGCTTGGGAGTTGCCAAGAGGAGTGCCCATACCCATGTGATTATGTCTCCTTCTTTGTTGTTGGTGAAGAAGGTAGAGGTGTTGTTGATGATGCAGGCTTGTCGTCCATCTTCCAAGGCATAGGCTCACCATCATAGAAAGATGATCGAGTCTCCGGGATCCTCAAATCTGCAGCCAAACTCATCCTTTTGAATCTATATTCATACTCACAGTTTTGGTTTTGCAGGTCATAGATTTGGGCTTGGAGGTGCTCGATCTTCTCTTGAAGCTTGAAGATGGCCTCCCCGATGTTGTCAGCATCCAACTTGTGGTTGCTAGTGAACTCCGCGATCATCATGTGATTGGAGTTGAGTCCACGTTCCACCATCCCTTGACACTTGAAAACTTGTTGCTCCACTTCTTCGAGCCTTGTCTACATGCTTCCAGTTCCCTTTGGTCCCTCTTCATCGCGGATGTGCAGCAACCCATCATGCAACTCAATGGTTTGAGGGTGTCGCAGCACCTCCGCGAGGTAAGGGTTGAGGACCTTCTCGAAGAAGTTGTCCTAGGAAGCACTTGGGGACGTCATGATGATCTAGATCTTTCAGAAAAACAGCTCGAAACAAGAACAGACGAGATTTGCGTGATACGGGAGTCAAAACCTTCGGGAGAATATATAGTGAATTTTTACCGACCAAAATACTTATCGTGCAAGAAAACGGAGTCCGGAGGGCACACAAGGTGATCACGAGGTAGGGGGCGCGCCCAGGGAGGGGAGCGCGCCCACCACCCTCGTGGGGCCCTCGTGTCCTTCCCAGACTGCCACTTTTTTTTCTATTTTTCTAAAAATTCCAAAACAGAGAAATATTGCCTTAAAAATTGTTTTGGAGCCGGTTTACTTACCGTACCACATACCTATTCCTTTTCGGAGTCTAAAACAGTATGGAAAGTGTCTCTTATGTATTCCTCTGGGGTTACGGTTTCAATAATATTGGTTTCAACATTTATGGGATTACCTGAGATATAATGTTTGATTCTTTGACCGTTTACCACCTTCGGATTTGTGCCTTCGAAGTTGTTGATTTTTATGGCACAGGAACGGTAGACCTCCTCGATAACATAGGGAAATTCCCATTTAGAGAGAAGTTTTCCTACAAAAAATCTTAAATGAGAGTTGTATAGCAATACATAATCACCTACGTTAAACTCACGCTTTTGTATCCTTTTTTCATGCCATCTTTTAACTTTTTCTTTAAACAACTTGGCATTTTCATAAGCTTGGGTTCTCCATTCATCAAGTGAGCTAATATCAAATAACCTCTTTTCACCGGCAAGTTTGAAATCATAGTTGAGCTCTTTGATAGCCCAATAGGCCTTATGTTCTAGTTCGAGAGGTAAGTGACATGCTTTTCCATATACCATTTTATACGGAGATATACCCATAGGATTTTTATATGCAGTTCTATATGCCCATAATGCATCATCGATTTTCTTGGACCAATTCTTTCTAGACCTATTGATAGTCTTTTGCAAAATTAATTTGAGCTCTCTGTTGCTCAATTCTACTTGACCACTAGACTGTGGGTGATAAGGGGATGCAATTCTATGATTAACGTCATACTTAGCAAGCATTTTGCAAAAATCACCATGAATAAAGTGTGAACCACCATCAGTCATTAAATATCTAGGGACTCCAAACCTCGGAAAAATAACTTCCTTAAGCATTTTAATAGAAGTGTTATGATCAGCACTACTAGTTTGAATAGCTTCTACCCACTTAGTAACGTAATCAACAGCAACTAAAATATGTGTGTATCCGTTAGAGGCAGGAAAAGGTCCCATATAATCAAAGCCCCAAACATCAAATGGTTCAATAACAAGTGAATAATTCAGAGGCATTTCTTGACGTCTACTAATATTACCAATTCTTTAACATTCATCACACGACAAGACAAACTTACGGGCATCCTTAAAGAGAGTAGGCCAATAAAAACCGGATTGCAATACCTTAAGTGCAGTTCTATCTCCAGCGTGGTGTTCTCCATAAGCTTCGGAGTGACACTTACGTAGGATCTGTTCCTGTAATGCTTAGGTACACAACGTCTAATAACACCATCTACTCCTTCTTTATAAAGATGTGGGTCATCCCAAAAGTAATGTCTCAAATCATAGAAGAACTTTTTCTTTTGTTGGTATGTGAAACTAGGTGGTATAAATTTAGCAACAATATAATTAGCCTAATCAGCATAACAAGGAGTACTATGAGAAGTACTTATAACATTTAATTGTTCATCAGAAAAGCTATCATCAATGGGTAGTGGGTCATCAAGAACATTCTCTAACCTAGACAAGTTGTCTGCAACGGGGTTCTCAGCTCCTTTTCTATCAACAATATGCAAATCAAATTCTTGTAGCAAGAAACCCATCTAGTAAGTCTAGGTTTAGCATCTTTCTTTTCCATAAGATATTTAATAGCGGCATGATCAGTGTGAATAGTTACTTTAGAATCAACAATATAGGGTCTGAAATTATCACAAGCAAATACAACTGCTAAAAGTTCCTTTTCGGTAGTAGCATAATTTCTTTGAGCATTGTCTAGAGTCTTACTAGCATAATGGATAACATTTAATTTCTTATCAACTCTTTGCCCTAGAACAGCTCCTACAGCATAATCACTAGCATCACACATAATTTCAAAGGGTAAGTTCCAATCAGGTGGCTGAACAACAGGTGCAGAGACTAATGCTTTCTTAAGTATTTCAAATGATTCTACACAATCATCATCAAAGACAAATGGTATATCTTTTTGTAATAAATTACTTAGAGGACGAGAAATTTTTGAGGAGTCCTTAATTAACCTCCTATAAAATCCGGTGTGACCAAGGGAACTTCTTATACCTTTGATGTCCTTGGGACATGGCATCTTTTCAATAGCATCAACCTTGGCTTTATCAACTTCAATACCTGTTTCAGAAACTTTATGCCCCAAGATAATATCTTCATTAACCATAAAGTGGCACTTTTCCCAATTCAAGACAAGATTAGTTTCTTCACATCTCTGCAAAACTCGATCAAGATTGCTCAAGCAATCATCAAAAGAGGAACCATAGACGGAAAAGTCGTCCATGAAAACCTCACAAATCTTTTCACAAAAGTCAGAGAATATAGCCATCGTGCATATTTGAAAGGTAGCAGGCGCATTACATAAACCAAAAGGCATACGTCTATAAGCAAAAGTACCAAAAGGGCATGTAAAAGTAGTCTTTGATTGATATTTAGCCGACACAGGTATTTGAGAGAAACCAGAATAACCATCTAGAAAGCAATAATGTGTATGTTTGCATAATCTTTCTAGCATTTGATCAATAAAGGTAAGGGGTCATGATCTTTCTTAGTAGCCTTATTTAATTTGCGGAAATCAATTACCATCCTATAACCTGTGATAATTCTTTGTGGGAACAATTCATCTTTATCATTAGGAACAACTGTAATACCTCCCTTCTTAGGAACACAATGGACAGGACTTACCCACTGACTATCAGCAACGGGATAAATTATACCTGCCTCCAGAAGCTTGAGTGTTTCTTTTCTTACCACTTCTTTCATTTTAGGATTTAGACATCGTTGAGGATCACGAACTGGTTTGGCATCTGCTTCCAAATTTATTTTATGTTGACATAGAGTGGGACTAATGCCCTTGAGATCATCAAGAGTATATCCAATAGCAGCACAGTGCTTCTTCAGAGTTTTCAATAATCTTTCTTCTTCATGCTCTGAAAGGTTAGCACTAATAATAACATGATATATCTTCTCTTCATTAATATAAGCATATTTAAGATTATCAGGCAACGGTTTAAGGTCAAACACGGGATCACCCTTGGGTGGAGGAGGATTGTCGGTGTCAAAACCGGCGGATCTCGTGTAGGGGGTCCCGAACTGTGCGTCTAGGCCGGATGGTAACAGGAGACAAGGGACACGAAGTTTACCCAGGTTCGGGCCCTCTCGATGGAGGTAAAACCCTACTCCTGCTTGATTAATATTGATGATATGGGTAGTACAAGAGTAGATCTACCACGAGACCAAGGAGGCTAAACCCTAGAAGCTAGCCTATGGTATGATTGTTGTATATCGTATATCATCTATCGACTAGCCTGGCCTCGGTTTATATAATGCACCAAAGGCCTAGGTTAACAAGAGTCCTAGCCAAATACGCCGGTGGGGAGAAGTCCTTGTCTTGATCGCCAAGTCTTGTGGAATCTTCCTTGTATGCGGCAGCTGTCCGAACTAGCCCATGAGTATACGGCCACGGGGGTCCTCGGCCCAATCTAATAGATTGGGAGACGACGTGGTGAGAACCCCCTATTCCAGGACACCGACAGTAGCTCCCTGAACCGGTCTTCAAGTAAGGGACGCTCCTCGATTCTTCCGAACTGTTCTTCATCTTCGGTCGTCGGTCTTGAAAACTGGTTCAACAAATCTTCTTTATCTTCGGTCTTGAGGATCGCCGAAATGCATTCGACGGGTTTACACGTCGGGTATCCGAGGATCCCCTTTAAGTTTCCGGCCTTTATCAATGCCTTGTTTATTTTTATGCCACACCTCGGGTTTGAAGTTGTTCCCGGGAGGTAGTGTCCTCTTGCGTCCGAGCTCTAATGCCGGACTGCATTCGAGGTATCCTTTGCAACCGAGCACGAACGCCGGACCGCTTCCCAGCTCTAATGCCAGAATGTATCCGACCTCCAACGCCGGACTATGTATCCGAGCTCCAACGCCGGACTGTATCCGAGCTCCAACGCCGGACTGTATCCGAGGTGTCGTAAATCACCTTGGTTCAAAGAAGTTTGAAGGAGTTTAGCCGAGCTTAATGCCGGAAATGCCCTCTATGGAGCCAGCCACTAGCGCCCGAGCTTTATGCCGGACTGCCTCCGAGGTGGTGCACCACCCCGAATGTGGGCCGATTTTTGTCATTATTTTTGATTGGTGCAATTTATTCTCTGCCGAGATATATAGCCAGTAGCCCTCAAGGTGGGTATCGGTCTAAAACCCGAGATGCACATGAAGGATGACATAAGACCGCTGATCCCATTAGCCGCTGAGACCCAGGTCGATTTGCAAAATCGGCCCGAGGATCAAGTCCTAGCTCGGCAGAATACTTCGGGACACTAAAAGCGGCGTGCTCAGTACTCGAGACTCCGGTTGGGTGCCGCCGACCAACCTGAGGATCAAAATCTCCTCGGAAACTATATTGCACATAAATTTTTTTGCATCGGACAAGAAATGCAATAGCCCCCGAGACACTAGTCGGGTGGCAACGCCAGATCAGGGGATCGATGTGCCCCTTTAATATGTTTAAATAATAAGCCCGAAGCCCAGTAGCCCCCGAGACTTAATGCGGGCACGGGTGGCCGAATTAAGGATCGATATCCATAGTAAAATCACAAATTGTGTGTAATGACTCTATGTATCCAAGTACTTTACGTCATTTGATGCTCGTATCCGCATTGTACAAAACTTTGTTGACCGACCATCGGCTTCCACCTCCTCGGCCAGTAGCCGAGGAGTGTTTGTCTTACTTTATAAAGCCTTTATGAGGACGACAAACAAGGCAATCTGGCCATACGGTTTTATAAACAATGGTACGCGGAGAGATATGTTATATTACTGTTTAACAGAAGAAATGTCTTCCAAAGAAAATAGTCCCGCTATCGGTTGTTTTCTTTGGGTTGTCATGCTAAGCATGATCATAAAACCTCAGCTCCAATGTAAGAGCAAAATATCAAGGATTTAGTTTGGGAGGCTAGTTAATAGCCCCCGGTAGTGTTCGGCGACAGTCGAGGTCAAGCCGTAAACACTTCGGCCAATGTTATGAACGGCCTGTTATTTAACATAGTCATCGGATCGCTGAACAGTTTATGCTTATTGTGGCAGTCAGTTTTCGGCTTTGTCCACTAAGGTGCTTAACCATGTGAGCTGGAAGCACAATCGCAGTGGTTCTCCCTTTGCACGCCTAGCCAAACAAAACGGAACATAGGAAGCAAGTGCAGGAGCCGGGCAACCCAACTATTGACCGAAGACACAATTCGAAACCGATGCATATATAGCAATATCTGAGAATATTTTTGCCGAATCCCTAAAAGGTGTCCAGCGTTGCACTGCGAGACTAATGCTGGAAAAGCACAAATAGTTTAAAAGTGCCAAAAAGCTTGGAAAAGCAAGAAACGTCAGTAAAAACATGACGTCCGAACAATATCAAGTGTTCGGTGCCAATCCGAAAATTGGTCTTAGAAAAAAGAAGTGCTTCTGTCGTGCTTTAACATGATACATCCTATCTCAAGACTTCAAGTGGGTCAGCCTACGGCTTCAACCTCCTATCTCGAGGGCGGAGTACTTCTCATCAGGCCAGTTTAGCAAACTAAACTCTAGCGGCTTCTGAGAGAGAAATTAGGCTCCCCGGCTAGTGACCGCACACTCGTGTCGAAAAAAGGAGTGATAAATAATAATAATAAAACTTTGCAATGAATAAGAAGAAGAACACTTATTATAAAACGGCTCAAATAAGCTTAAGAGCCCCCAGGTGACTTGGATATGAGAATGATTGCATGTACCAAAGTACTTATATCATATCTATGTTCAACCGAACTTTAAACGCGTCTTAACCGACCGTCGGCTTCTCCCCCTTCGGTCAAGGACCAAAAAGTGTTATGTACTCCATCGGTCGAGAATATCGACGGTGTTTCCAATAACCATGCAATTAGGCCATAAGGCTGTAACAGACAAAGCGCGCTCAGGGAACTTATGCTATATTACTGCGAAGTGTAAGAAGCATCTTCGAAGAAAATAGTACCCTCACCAATACCTTTCTTTGGTGCTCATTATTATTATGAGACTTGTGCAATAGATTTTTTGTACTCATGAGTTCCGTTGTGTGCCGACCATCATTGAAAACTATAAGAGCGCTAGCTTTCGGCTTCACCCAGTCTGAGGTCCGGCTCGGGTGACCCGATCGTGACAATCGCAGAGGTCCTCCCTTTACTCCCTAGCCGAACAATCGGGAACGTAGGGGTAAACACAGGAGCGAGGAAACCCAGTTTGCAAATCGCTTAAGTCAATATGGTGTATATTGTGGCGTAATACACAAACAAGGAACGAAGCCGTACAAGTATAATCATATGCAACAGGAAAAGCTTCATAAAGGAAGCCCCCAAATAAATGGGGTATTTGAATTTATGCGTCACAAACAAAGTTTGGACAAGGAAAAAAATTTACAAGCAACTTTTTTCCAAAAAAGTATAACGCTTGGTCGAACCGAACACAAGTTAGAAATTAAAGCTTTGAGCATGAAAGCAACTTAGCTGGTTAATGTGTTCGCAGTCCGAGCTTGATGCGGGACAAGGTTCTATCCCCCAAGCCGGTCCCGAAGTGGCGGAGCGAAGAGCTCGACACGCCGAAGTGGTGACATAGCACGGTCGATGCAGACCGGCAGAGTGACGCCGAAGTCCCAGAATCATTTTCCTGTGCATAAACATAGTGCAAACGGGAGATAATTGTAATAATGATAATTTAAAAAATCATTGCATAATGAATAATTTATGCAAAGTGAGTAATAAAAGAAATATGGCCTGGCGCCGAAGTCAATGTTGATGCAGGGCGTCGGCGTGATGTGGTAAAGGCGTTGCAAAGCCCGAATTCGCAGGTCGGTCCGAGCTCCGGATGCGGAAACTGACTGAACCACCATGCGACTGTCGTGAATGCCGCCACCATTTGATAGACCTGTGTACATATGATGGACAAACCAGAGTAATAATTCCTTGGGAAAATTGAACCCAAACAAGCAAAAAATATTAGGGATTGATAGCACCTAGTTTATTTGTTGTAGCAATCTGAAGGAAGGTGATTCCCAAAATTGGGACTCGCTCCGCACACCCATTGCCTGATGGGCGATAAAACGACGACATGGCAATGCTGGTAAAGGTTGGCTCGCCGAGGCAAAGCCCTCGGCCCAGCTAACGTGACGGAGCTGGTCGGCTAGTGACGTCGAAGTGTCCGGAGTAGGTTGATGAAGAGATGGCGAAGCCCCCGGTCCAGCCAAGATGTCGAAGCCCCGATGTCAGCCGATGAGTCGAAGTAGGTCGGCGTGATGGACACCATCTTGAAGAAGCGATAGTGCGGCCCTGTCTATGCAGGTCGTGACGTGGTCGATGCCGGCTTGGTGAAGCAACCGTGCGGCGATGCCGGTATGCCTGCTCCGTGTAATCCGCGGGGCGGCGATGTTGGTGATGATTTATCCTTCGCGATGCCGGACTCTTGTTCGTCTTTTCCGAGATGATGATCCGAAGAAGTTGAGCTCGGCTCAACAAAGTGATGTCGTGTCTTTGCGCAGGTCGGCAGCCGTGGAGTAATATTGCCGAACTTGTTTGACACCAGCATGATGTTGAAGATCATGTTCAAAAGCTCTTAAAGTTAGTGGGATGTGTTCAGAAACAAAACACAATACCCCATACAAAACTTCCTTCAAAAGGGATGATCAAAATCCCGTTCATAGAAGAGATGAACTCGGGTCGGATTCGTTTTCGTGCAGAAAACAGATCCGAAAAGTGATGCACTAATCGGAAGGTTCCCAGAGTTTGGACGGTCGGATCGAGCTGAAATTTTTAGAGGTGGTAGAGACAGGAATTCTGCAGCCGATCAACGGTTGGATCTTCCAAAGGACGTCCAAGCTAGAAGCTGGATACCACGCCCTAAACACATCCAAATTCCCGTCCATATTTGACAGGGCTCCGGTATATCGTGGATTGCCGGAGATTCCTCCATCGGAACTCGACGAAATTTTCCAGGGTTGTTGTAGACTCAATTCCGCACAATTCCACCAAAGAGATCGTCAAAGCGATACTCGAGGAGGTGGTGGCAGCAGATACGAGTTCGCTGTCCAGAAAAACAGCACGGTCGCTTGAGGGCAATGCTGACGTTGAGTCCCCGAGCTCCATGGATGATTCTTCCGTGATCTTGATAGAGATCGGAGTTGATGTTTGATGAAGGCCCTCATCCGAAAATGGTGATCCGAACACGCGGCGCAATTTTTGGTCGAACCAAGGTGACCAGTCGAGCTGGTGACAAAGATGCCGAAGTCGCAGTTGATCTACAGGCGAGCTATCGATCCTTTTGTCGATCACACAGCGGAACTCTCAATGAAAGCACCAATGTCGGTGTCAAAACCAGCGGATCTCGGGTAGGGGGTCCCGAACTGTGCGTCTATGCCGGATGGTAACATGAGACAAGGGACACGAAGTTTACCCAGGTTCGGGCCCTCTCGATGGAGGTAAAACCCTACTCCTTCTTGATTAATATTGATGATATGGGTAGTACAAGAGTAGATCTACCACGAGACCAAGGAGGCTAAACCCTAGAAGCTAGCCTATGGTATGATTGTTGTATATTGTATATCATCTATCGACTAGCCTGGCCTCGGTTTATATAATGCACCAAAGGCCTAGGTTAACAAGAGTCCTAGCCGAATATGCCGATGGGGAGAAGTCCTTGTCTTGATCGCCAAGTCTTGTGGAATCTTCCTTGTATGCGGCAGCTATCCGAACTGGCCCATGAGTATACGGCCACGGGGGTCCTCGGCCCAATCTAATAGATTAGGAGATGACGTGGTGAGTACCCCCTAGTCCAGGACACCATCAAGGATCCCCTAAGATTTCAACAGGCAAATTGTGTTTCAGAATAGGTTCCTGTTTAAATAATACTTCATCTATTTCCCTTCTTTCATTCATGAACATATCATTTACATGGTCTAGCAAATAGTGTTCTAAAGGATCACTAGGAGGTACGACAATAGAAACAAGACCAATAATTTCATCCTTACTAGGCAATTCTTCCTCACGATGTTGTTTACTAAATTTAGAGAAATTAAACTCATGAACCATATCATCCAAGCCAATAGTAACAACATTCTTTTCGCAATCTATCTTAGCATTAACAGTGTTCAAGAAGGGTCTACCAAATATAATGGGACAAAAGCTATCTTGTGGGGAACCAAGAACAAGAAAATCAGCAGGATTTTTATTTTTCCCACGCAAGACTTCAACATCCCTAACAATCCCAATTGGTGAAATAGTATCTCTATTGGCAAGCTTAATTGTGACATCAATTTGTTCTAACTCAATTGGTGCAATATCATGCATAATTTGTTTGTATAAATCAATTGGTATTGCACTAGCACTAGCACCCATATCACATAAGCCATGATAACAATGATCTCCTATTTTAACAGAAATAACAGGCACGCCTACCACAGGTCTATGTTTATCTTTAGCACAAGGTTTAGCAATCCTAGCAGTTTCACCGCAGAACTAAATAACATGCCCATCAATATTATCAGACAAGAGATCTTTAACAATAGCAATATTAGGTTCTACTTTAACTTGCTCGGGAGGTCTATAAGTTCTAATATTGCTTTTATGAACCACAGTTGAAGCTTTAGCATGATCCTTTATTCTAACAGGAAAAGGTGGTTTCTCAACATAAGAAGTAGGAACAATAGGATCATTATAAGTGACAGTCTTTTCTTCAACTTTAATAGGTGCAGCTAGTTTTACTTCTATGGGAGGATGATATTTAAACCACTTCTCCTTGGGGAGATCAACATAAGTAGCAAAAGATTCACAGAAAGAAGCTACTATCTCAGAGTCAAGTCCATATTTAGTGCTAAACTTACAGAAAATATCGGTATCCATAAAAGATGTAACACAATCAAACTTAGGTGTCATACCTGACTCCTTACCTTCGTCGAGATCCCAATCTTCAGAGTTGCTTTTAATTCTATCCAATAAATCCCATCTAAATTCAATAGTCTTCGTCATAAAAGAGCTAGCACAAGAAGTATTGATCATGGTGTGATTATTTTCAGAAAGCCGAGCATAATTTTTTTGAATAATTGTCACTCTTGAGAGCTCATGATTGGGGCATGAATATAACATTGATTTAAGCCTCCCCCAATCTTGAGCGGTGCTTTCTCCTTCGCGAGGCCAATATATATATATATATATATATATATATATATATATATATATATATATATATATATATATATATATATATATATATAAATTGTGATCACGATGAACAAGATGCATAGGGTAATACGTTTGATGAAATTCCAATTTCAATCTTTTATAGTTCCATGATCTCATATCATCACATAGCCTATACCATGTCAATGCATCTCCCTTCAAAGATAAAGGGAAGACCTTCTTCTTAGCAACATCATCGGGTATACCTGCAAGCTTAAATAATCCACAAACTTCATCCACATATATTAAGTGCTCATCAGGATGCTTTGTACCATCTCCTGTAAAAGGATTAGCTAGGTATTTTTCCATCATACACGAAGGAAATTCAAAAGGAGTTTCATTTTCGATAGGTTCAGTAGGTTGAGGAGCAACTCTTTGCTCTACTGGACGGGGTGAAGATACCCGAACAAGCCCCTTAGAGGATTACTTTCCATAGTAACAAGTGACAGTAAATTTCAGCACACTATAAATTTTTCCTTACCGAATTCCACCTACCAAAGGCGCTTCACTCCCCGGCAATGACGCCAGAAAATAGTCTTGATGACCCACAAGTATAGGGGATCTATCGTAGTCCTTTCGATAAATAAGAGTTTCGAACCCAACGAGGAGCAGAAGGAAATGATAAGCGGTTTTCAGCAAGGTATTCTCTGCAAGTACTGAAATAAGAGGTAACAGCTAGTTTTGTGACAAGATCAATTGTAACGAGCAACAAGTAACAAAAGTAAATAAAGTGCAGCAAGGTGGACCAATCCTTTTTGTAGCAAAGGACAAGCGTGGACAAACTCTTATATAAGGAAAAGCGCTCCCGGGGACACATGGGAATATCGTCAAGCTAGTTTTCATCACGTTCATATGATTTGCGTTCGGTACTTTGATAATTTGATATGTGGGTGGACCGGTGCTTGGGTGTTGTTCTTACTTGAACAAGCCTCCCACTTATGATTAACCTCTATTGCAAGCATCCGCAACTACAACAAAAGTATTAAGGTAAACCTAACCATAGCATGAAACATATGGATCCAGATCAGCCCCTTATGAAGCAACGCATAAACTAGGGTTTAAGCTTCTGTCACTCTAGCAACCCATCATCTACTTATTACTTCCCAATGCCTTCCTCTAGGCCCAAATAACAGTGAAGTGTTATGTAGTCGACGTTCACATAACACCACTAGAGGCTAGACAACATACATCTCATCAAAATATCGAACGAATACCAAATTCACATGACTACTAATAGCAAGACTCCTCCCTTGTCCTCAGGAACAAACGTAACTAATCACAAAGAATATTCATGTTCATAATCAGAGGGGTAATAATATGCATAAAGGATCTGAACATATGATCTGCCACCAAATAAACCAACTAGCATCAACTACAAGGAGTAATCAACACTACTAGCAACCTACTAGCACCAACCCTGGACTTTGAGACAAGAAGTGGATACAAGAGATGAACTAGGGTTTGGAGATGAAATGGTGTTGGTGAAGAGGTTGATATGAGAGGAGCGTTGGTGATAACGATGGCGGTGATTTCCCCCTCCCAGAGGGAAGTATCCCTGGAAGAACAGCTCTGCCGGAGCCCTAGATTGGTTCCGCCAAGGTTCCGCCTCGTGGCGGCGGAGTCTCGTCCCAAAAGGTTGCTTCTGGTTTTTTTCTTGATGAAAGACTTCATATAGGAGAAGATGGGCGTCGGAGAGCCACCAGGGGGCCCACGAGGTAGGGGGCGCCCCCTAGGAGGTGGGGCGCGCCCCACACCCTCGTGAGCAGGGTGTGGGCCCCCTGGCCTTCATCTTTGGTGAGGATTTTTCTTTATTTATTTTAAGATATTCCGTAGAGTTTCAGGACTTTTGGAGTTGCGCAGAATAGGTCTCTAATATTTGCTCCTTTTCCAGCCCAGAATTCCAGCTGCCGGCATTCTCCCTCTTCATGTAAACCTTGTAAAATAAGAGAGAATATCCATAAGTATTGTGACATAACGTGAAATAACAGCTCATAATGCAACAAATATCGATATAAAAGCATGATGCAAAATGGACGTATCAGTGGGTGAGAAGCAAAATTCTCCATACCAGCCTCTAGTTCGAACCGAATATTGTTCGGTTGTGAGTCCCCCGCTAAGGAGAGTGTTTTTAATGAATTTAGCACATCGCCTAAAGGTGAGTGTCGAAAGATGTCCGTGGAGATGAATTTGAAGATTGATATCTGATCAAGCTCATCGTACGTGGACGCACGTGGTTCGGAACCTGTAGCCAGAAACGAGTCCGAGGCTCCAGTGGCGCAGATTCCACCCGAGGTTGGGTTTGTGTGCGGCTCCAACGCCGCTGAGTCTGTGGCTTCCGCGGCGGGGTTGAGCCTCCCGTCCCCAGACGGCGCAATCTGCTCTAGATCTAGGGCCAGAGCAGTTACAGGCGTTATCTCCTGGGTGTGGTCCCATTCATCGTGATGGCAGGGAGCGGATGCCATGGGCTCGAATCCATCGAAGATCAAGTCTCCGCAGATATCAGCGACGTAGTTCAAGCTTCCATATCTGACCTGATGGCCAGGGGTGTAGCTATCGAACTGCTCTAGATGGCCAAGCGAGTCCGCCCGCAGTGCGAAGCCGCCGAATATGAAGATCTGTCCAGGGAGGAAGACTTCCCGCTGGACATCATTATTGTAGATGATTTACGGGGCCATCGAACCTCTTGAAGACGACGCAGCGAAACTCTCAAAGAAAGCACCAATGTCGGTGTCAAAACCGGCGAATCTCGGGTAGGGTGTCCCGAACTGTGCATCCAAGGTTGATGGTAACAGGAGACGGGGGCCACGATGTTTACCCAAGTTCGGGCCCTCTCTATGGAGGTAATACCCTACTTCCTGCTTGATTGATCTTGATGAATATGAGTATTACAAGAGTTGATCTACCTCGAGATCGTAATGGCTAAAACCCTAAAAGTCTAGCCTGTATGACTATGATTATTCTTGCCTCTACGGACTAAGCCCTCTGGTTTATATAGACACCGGAGGGGACTAGGGTTGTACAAAGTCGGTTACAGAGAAAGGAATCTTCATATCCGGATGCCAAGCTTGCCTTCCACGCCAAGGAGAGTCCCATGCGGACATGGGAGAGAGTCTTCGGTCTTGTATCTTCACAGCCCATCAGTCTGGCCCATGTACCATAGTCCGTATGCCCGAGGACCCCTTAGTCCAGGACTCCCTCAACTCCCCTTGGCAACTGCCAAGCTTGGGGGAGGTGCCCCAGTATCGTATCACCATCACACTTCTATCTTTCCCTTTTTCTTAGTTCAATCCTTTTTGTTATATCTTGATCTAGTAGAATAAAGTTTAGCATGATCTAGCTTTGAAATTTTGTGGACTTCAAGTTAATGGGTTATGTTGGGCGATCCATGAAAGTATACTTCAAGTAAGTTGTCATTGTTGCAAGCAATAAAAATTGCTCTCTAAATATGTATAATCTATTAGTGTGGAGAAAATAAGCTTTATACAATCTTGTGATAAGGAAGAAATAAAAGTGACATACTGCATAATAAAGGTCCCTATCACAAGTGGAAATATAAAGTGACATTCTTTTGCATTAAGATTTTGTGCATCCAAACATAAAAGCACATGACTACCTCTGCTTCCCTCTACGAAGGGCCTTATTTTTGTCTTATATCTTATACAAGAGTCATGGTGATCTTCACCTTTCCTTTTTACACTTTATCCTTTGACAAGCACTAGGTGTTGGAAAGATCCTGATATATATATATATATATATATATATATATATATATATATATATATATATATATATCCAATTGGATGTGGGTTTTCATAAAGCATTATTGTTGACATTACCCTTGAGGTAAAAGGTTGGGAGGCAAAACTATAAGCCCCCATATTCCTCTGTGTCCGATTAAACCTTCATACCCATAAGTATTGCGTGAGTGTTAGCAATTGTGAAAGACTAAATGATAGTTGAGTATGTGGACTTGCTGAAAAGCTCTTATATTGACTCTTTCTGATGTTATGATAAATTGCAGTTGATTGAGTGACTGAGATTATGGTTTGCTAGTTTTACAATGAAGTTTCTGAATCATACTTGACATTGTGAATAGATTGTTACTTTAGCATAAGAAATCATATGACAATATATATATGTTGCTATTCTAAGAATGATCATGGTGCCCTCATGTCCGTATTTTATTTTATCGACACCTCTATCTCTAAACATGTGGACATATTTTTCGATATAGGCTTCTGCTTGAGGACAAGCGAGGTCTAAGCTTGGGGAGTTGATACGTCCATTTTGCATCATGCTTTTATATCGATATTTATTGCATTATGGGCTGTTATTACACATTATGTCACAATACTTATGCCTTTTCTATCTTATTTTACAAGGTTTACATGAAGAGGGAGAATGCCGGCAGCTGGAATTCTGGGCTGGAAAAGGAGCAAATATTAGAGACCTATTCTGCACAACTCCAAAAGTCCTGAAACTCCATGAAAGTCAGTTTTGGAATATATTGAAAATATTGGGCGAAGAAAGCACCAGACGGGGGCCACCCATTGTCCACGATGGTGTGGAGGGCGCGACCTACCCCCTGGGCGCGCCCCTTGCCTTTGTGCCACCTGGAAGCCCCCCGATGCCCATCTTCTGGTATAAGGTGTCTTTTGCCCTGGAAAAAATCAGAAGGAAGCTTGGGGATGAAGCGCCGCCGTCGCGAGGCGGAACCTGGCGAAACCAATCTAGGGCTCCTGCGGAGCTGTTCTGTCGGGGAAACGTCCCTCCGGGAGGGGGAAATCGTCACCATCGTCATCACCATTGATCCTCTCATTGGAAGGGGGTCAATCTCCATCAACATCTTCACCAACACCATCTCCTCTCAAACCCTAGTTCATCTCTCACTAAAAAAAAGACACACCCGTGACATTTTGGGCCGAACAAAAAAAAATATGTCATACTTATGACACTTCTATGATGATAATTGTGACAAAACCCGGTATCATCATAGATGTGGTGGGTTCCTACTTCTATGACAAAAAATCATGACAGAAAATGGGATTTTTGTCCTGTGCGGGCCGGAGACGCAACTGCATGACATTCTTTGGGCCGTCCAGGACGGAAAAAACCGTGGTAGAAGCGAGGGCGAGGAAAATATCGGGGTGTTCCCGATTACGGTGGGTGGTCGGGGCCGAGCGACGTTTCTCTCATACATGCACGCACGTGGGTGCAAGGCGTTGGGCTCTAACTGAAACCGAGCGAGGCGTTGGTCTCTAACTGAACCCGAGCGATTGCATTGCACACTACGCGTTACTGAATCCGAGCGATCGATCGATGGCTGTTAACAGAACCCGATCGAGCGATTCCTTCGCTACTGCTGCTAACTGAAGCCGATCGATGCTGCCTCTGGATGAACAGTGAGCGTTGTTGGGGGGGTTTGGATAAACAGTTCTCGGTGGGGGTGGATGAACAGGACCCCGTGGTGTTGCCTCTAGATGAACAGGACCCCGATCGATCGAGCCGGTTGGTGCTGGATGAACAGGACCCCATGGAGGGCTGGATGAACAGGACCACCCCGTGGAGGGCTGGATGAACAGTAGATGGTGGACGGCTGGATGAACAGTTGCCCATGGAGGGGTGGTTGAACAGGAGCCCATGGAGAGGGCTGGTTGAACAGTAGCCAGTGGAGTAGCGCGTGGTGGAGGCTGGATGTACAGGAGCCCGTGGATGAATAGTCGCAGGTGGAGGCTGGAGGAGGTCGACAGTGGATGAATAGTAGCCCATGGGGGCTGGAGGGGGTCGACGGTGGAGATGAACAGTATCTCGTGGAGTCCCGTTTTGCGGTACGCCACACCCCTCACGATGAACAGGACCCCCGTTTCGACCGTAGCACTCCAACACAAGTATGTTTCCTCCGTTTTGCGGTACACCACCCCTCCCGATCAACAGGACCCCCGTTTCGACCGTAGCCCATAGGAGGTCTGTTCCCTCCGTTTTGCGATACGCCAGACCCCTCCTGATGAACATGATCCCGTTTCGACCGTGGCCGGTCGAACACAAGGCTGTTTCCTCCGTTCTGTGGTATGCCAGGCCTCATTTCCATCGGCTGTTCCGTCCAAGCCCTCCCGATGAACACGACGACGCATTCCATTCCGACCCAGCCGGTTGTCTTCCCATGAACACGACGACGACGTTGTTTCTCCGTTCCGTCCCAGCCATGTACACGAGCCCTGGCCGTACGTACGTGCGAGTAGGCGTTCGAGACCCCTCCCGTATGTACGTATGTTGCCGTATTTACTTTCTTGCACCCTAGCCGCTATATGTACGTGTACATGCTACATGCGTGCCTCTGCTACGACACGTGCGCGCCTCTACATCGACCAGTATGTACGTACACGTTCGCGACCAGAATGACAACGTTGCGTACGCTTCGACCAGGTGGGTCCCGACTGTCACGCATTTCCTTGCCTGCGAAGATGTAACTGGTGGGTCCCAACAGTCAGGGGGGCGAATTGTTTTTTTTTGCCCGAACGCACTTCCTTGCGTGCGAAGATGTAGCTGGTGGGTCCCAGCAGTCAGGGGGAAACATTTTTTTCATGAAATACGGTGGCAAGTCTGGTGGGTCCCCGCTGTTAGGTGGAGGAATAATTATTTTGCGCGTAATAAGGAGGCACTTCCATGCTGCGGCCGTGGACCCAGCTGTCAGCCTCTCCACGTATAGTACACGTCCGATGGAAGCCGTTCCTTGACCACGTTGACCACGCCGCGCCGAGAGCACCATGGCGGTGGACGACGGCGAGGCCTAGGAAGGGAACGACACGGAGCCGGGGAAGACGCGGCAGTGGATGCCCACACGTAGAGGAGTATGAGGGTTCACTGGTTCGCTGCGGTGTGAGGCTGCCGTCGCCACAGAATAACAGGGGGTGTGGGTGAGTAGAGGGATGGCCTGGCTAGCGATGGGAGTAGTAGGGGGCGGTGAGGCCTCTGCCGCATCGCAACCGGCCACGGGAGGCAGGAGCACGAGGCACGACCGGCGCTAGTTTGGGCGGCTGGAGCAAGAAGACCAGAGGTTGAAGAAGCACTACGGCCGTTGGATGGACATCGTACGGTCACTGGAGCTAGAATCATGCATATTGACTAAGTTGACAAAGCCCTCCGTCCCCGTCAACTTAGTAGCTCCACAAGTCAGCCGGCCCCTATACTGGGTCCGAGCTAGCAGGGGGAGTATTCATTTTTTGTGCGTAATAAGGAGGCGCTTCCTTGCGTGCGAAGATATAGCTGGTGGGCCCAAGCTGTCAGCGGTGGTAACATTTTTGTCAGAGTAATGGGCGACGGGTAGGCTAACCCGAGACCCAGAACCTTTCAAGACATCGGGGCATGCTTCGCCCCTCAAGAATCCCAAGGCGGAGGGCCGCCTCTGGGAGTCGGCTGCAGCACCACCGACTACCCACTCACGGCCGAATCCCAGAGACGACTACGAAATGAGCCGACTCCCAGCTGGCGACTTCCAGAGAAGCCGATTATGGGGAGTCGGCCCGCGACTTCACCTCCCTCTGCCTTCGAGAAGAAAGACGGGACGGGGGATGGCCACAGTACGGCCCCCCCACCCCGATTACCAAAGGCAGGTATGGCTACAGTGCTCCATACAGAAGGAGATCTCCGTCCGGCGCGGCACTGTAGCCATGCCAGCCCTGACATCCGCCCCAGCGGCGGAACCCTATTCCCACGTTGGCCCGCCTGTACGGCCTAGAGACGGCGGGTCCCGCTAGTCAGCGGGGGGACCGAAGACTGCGAGAGCACCATAGGACGGATCCCGTGGGAGTCGGCCTCCCAGAGTCGGCCAGCTCCTCCCACGGGCCCCGCACGCCATTAACCAGACAAGATGGGGTGTGGCGACAGTAATCGCCCATCGGGCGGTGGCACTGTTCCCACGACCCCATGACCAAGCCAACGTCACCAGAAGCACGACTACAGTGGTCGGGTCACTGGGCGGGGCCCACCAAGCGGCGGGCCCCAGTAGTCGGCGGAGAAGACGGCGGCCTGAGAGACAGACGGCTGGGACCCGCGCCGAGCCGGATTACCATTGTACCCCCGGGGGATAGGCCTATATAAACCCCCCGGAGCAGCAATGCAAAGGGTTGGATCCTTTAGGCACTAGACCAGAGAACACAAAGGGGGAGGGAGCTAGCATTGCCTTCTCCTACCTCCAGGAAACAGCTCAAGGAGCAACCTTGTATACACCTCACCATAGTGATCATGCGGACACCCTGCAGAGCAGCAGTAGGGGTGTTATCTCCTTGGAGAGGCCTGAAGCTAGGTAAGATTCGCCGGCGTGCATGTCTACGCCTCATCCCGCTTCCAGGCACCGGCGACGTTCTACTCGCCCCCACCATGATAAGCCATCCTTTGGCATATGTCGCATCCAACCCCCGACATTTTGGCGCCCACCGTGGGGCGAGGTGCACCGTCGTCCGGAGACCTGTTCTGGACGGGAACCCTTTTCCTCCCTGGCGAGCGCAGCCAGCCCGGCACGCCAGAGGGAGTCTGCATCGACGCGCTGCACGGTGCTAAGATCGCCTGTGCAGCCAGCTGCCTTGCCGAACTTGTCGGCGAGGTTCGCCTCTCCGACGAGCCTGCATCCGACGCAGGCACCGGCGTCCCTGAGAGCCTTCTCGCGGGCCTCCTCGATGGACTCCACGTTGCCGGCGAGCCTGCCGCTGACCTGGAGTCCGTAGGCTCCACCGACCCAATGTTGGTCGATTCCGACACCGCGTCGCTCGACGCGTTTCCAACCAACGTGGTAGTCTACGACGAGCCGCACCCTCACGCGGAGAGCGGGGGAAGCACTGTCACGGAAGTGCTCGTCATCGGCCATGGCGAGCACTCCGACGACGGGGCTCGTGACCCGCTCGATGCGGTGGTGCAAGACCTGGATGCGCCCATCCCAGAAGACGCTGTCGCCGAGACGCTGGAGGCACGCCGCCTCCAGCTCGTCGAAGGCGCGAATAAGTTGGCAAGCATGACACGCTTGTCAGAAGCCTACCAGCGTGAGATGGATCGCGCTGTCGGCGGCTCACCAGCCCCAGCGGGGCCTAGCCGCCTAGGCGCGGTCCGGCAACGCGGCGCGGACATCGCCAGCATGTTCGGGGTAAATCGCCCCGTATACGCCACGCCCGCAGAGAATATCCGAGCCGCCCAGGCGGTGGCATACGAGTTGGACAACCTCGAAGGCGAAGAGCGCCGACTGATGACGGAGCGTGTCCAGCGGCTCCTCGACGCGGCTACCGCACAGAACGCGGCCGGTTGCCACACTGAGGCGCCGCAATGACAGAACGACGACCTGCCACCCCGCCGAGATCAAGGCGCGACGTCTCGGACGCCGACTGGCGGCGTCCGTGGAAGGAAAGACAAGGATCCGGCTGCTAGTCGCAGTCAGACTCACATCACCATCGAGCGCGACCAAGACGGCCGCCCGAGAGCAGTGGAGCAGCGGGACGACTATCTGCCTCCTCCACCTCGCAGAGATAGGCGAGTCTCCCCGCCACCCGTTGAGCATCTGACTCTCCGGGGACACCTCGGCTGCCGAGAAGGAGTCGGAGAGAATGATGCCCGCCACCGGATCGACCGACTCCACCGATCCCTGGTGCTGGAAGAAGAAGACGAGTTGGGTCCGCCGTGTTTTGGCCCCTACATCCGAGATGAGCCCTTTCCCAAAGGGTTCACTCTCCCCAGAGATACTCCCAAGTACACCGGCTCCGTGAAGCCGAAAGATTGGCTGGTTGACTACGCCACGGTTGTCGACATAGCAAGCGGCAACAAGCGTGTTGCCGTGAAGTACGTTCCACTCATGCTCCAGGGCACGGCCCGGACATGGTTGAATAGTGTGAAGCCCCACAGCATCAATAGCTGGGTCGACTTCACAGAAGCTATCGTCCGCAACTTTACAAGCACGTACAAGCGGCCTCCCAAGCCTCGCCAGCTCTCCTTGTGCGTGCAGGGCCCCAATGAGTCGACTCGCGACTACCTCGCGTGTTGGGCCAAACTCCAAAACTCCTACGAGGGCGTGCACGAGGTGCAGGCCATCGAGTACTTCACCGCCGGGTGCAGAGAAGGCACCCTCCTCAAGCACAAGCTCCTCTGCGATGAGCCAGAGACCCTGGATGAGCTGCTGACCATAGCAGACAAGTACGCCACAGCCGACTCTTCCATGAAGACGGAGATCCAAGTTAGCACAGCCAGCAAAGTGGCCCCTCAGGCTCCCAGAACTCCGGCCGGAGACGCCAGTCGGCGATAGCAGCAGAGCGACCTCAAGCACAAGGCCTCGCAGCCGGCTTCCAGTAGCCGGCAGGTGGCGACAGTCCAAGACCAGCAGCTGGAGGGGTAGCCTCCGCCCAAGCGGCAGAAGGACGGCAAGTCCAACTGGTTGTCGGCTTTCTCCTACGAGCAGATTCTAGATGGCCCATGCAAGTTTCACAGTGGCGCGAAGCCGTCAAATCACACAACCCGAAAGTGTCACTGGCTCACCAGGCTTGCCAAGGGAGACGGCATGATGCCTCCTCCGCCTGCTGGGCAGCCGCCTCCGCTTCCACCCCAGCAGCCGGCTGTCAGGCCAGTCGGCGCAGTACAATACGAGTACCCAGAAGAGCATGGGGCCTATGTGGTGTTCACCAGTGTGGCAGATGATAAACGCAGCAAGCGGCTGCAGCGGCAAGAGGTGAACGCAGTGGCGTCAGATACTCCAGAGTTCATGCATTGGTCCGAGAGGCCTATCAGTTGGAGCAGAGCTGATCACCCAGAGGTGATGCCGAGCCCAGGCTCCTACGCCTTGGTCTTGGAGGCCACCTTTGCCACCGATAAGCGGGTCGCTCGCTTCTCCCGAGTGCTGATAGACGGAGGAAGTAGCATCAACAGACTATACAAGGATACCATGGAGAAATTAGGAATCAAGCAAAGACAGTTTCAAAGCAGCCAGACTGTATTCCATGGCATTGTCCCTAGCCTTTCCTGCTCCCCAATCGGCAAGATTTTGATAGATGTCCTCTTTGGAGACAAGGATCATTTCCGCCAAGAGCCAGTCTGGTTTGAAGTGGTGGACCTTGAGAGCCCGTACCATGCGCTGCTTTGCCGACCTGCTTTGGCCAAGTTCATGGCGGTCCCCCACTACGCCTACCTCAAGATGAAGATGCCGAGTTCCAAGGGGATTCTGACTATAGCCGGTGACTACAGAAAGTCGTCCGCTTGCGCAGCCGAGAGCAGCCGGCTGGCCGAGTCCCTGGTTATTGCAGCAGAGAAGCGGCTTCTTGATCGGGTTGTGGCGATGGCCGGCAAGCAGCCAGAGATGTCGCCCAACCCCAAGGAGTCGGAAGCTGAGGGCTCGTTCAAGCCAGCAAAGGAGACGAAGAAGATACCCTTGGACCCAGAGCACCCGAAGAGGTATGCTGTCATAGGTGCAAACCTTGACAGCAAATAGGAAGGCGAGCTCGTCGATTTCCTCCGTGAGAATCGGGACATCTTTGCATGGTCCCCCATAGACATGCCGGGTGTACCGACGGAATTCGCCGAGCACAAGTTACATGTTCGGTCTGATGTGAAGCCCGTCAGGCAGCCCTTGCGCCGCCTGTTAGATGAGAAAAGAAGAGTTGTTGGAGAGGAGATCGCGCGGGTCCTTGCAGCCGGCTTTATCATGGAAGTATTCTTTCCAGAGTGGCTAGCAAACCCAGTCTTAGTGCTGAAGAAGAACAAGCAGTGGTGGATGTGTATTGACTACACAAGCCTCAACAAAGCTTGCCCCAAGGACCCGTTTGCTTTGCCGAGAATCGATCAGGTGATAGACTCCACAGCCGGATGCGAGCTGTTGAGCTTCTTAGATGCCTATTCAGGATATCACCAGATCAAGCTGAACCCGGCAGACAGACTGAAAACCGCATTCATCACGCCGTTTGGAGCCTTCTGCTACCTGACCATGACGTCCGGCTTGAGGAATGCCGGCGCCACCTTTCAGCGTTGCATGCAGAAGTGCATCCTCAAGCAGCTCGGCAGAAATGCCCACGTCTATGTGGATGATGTGGTGGTGAAGACGGAAAGGCGCGGGACTCTGCTGGAAGACCTCAAGGAGACCTTTGAGAACCTGTGCCGATTCCAGATCAAGCTCAACCCTGAAAAGTGCGTCTTCGGAGTACCAGCCGGCCAGCTCCTTGGCTTCCTGGTCTCCGAACGCGGCATAGAGTGCAACCCTGTGAAGATCAAGGCCATCGAGAGGATGGAGGTACCCAGCCGACTGTTGGATGTGCAGAAGTTCACTGGCTGTCTGGCATCCATCAGTCGGTTCATCAGTCGACTGGTCGAGAAAGCTCTCCCCTTGTACCAGCTCATGAAGAAGACCAATGTTTTTGAGTGGAACCACAAGGCAGACGAGGCCTTTCTCCAGCTGAAGAAGATGTTGGTTACTCCCCCTGTGTGGGCGGCTCCGACTCCCAAAGAGCCCATGCTCCTGTACATCGCCGCCACCAGCCGGGTAGTCAGCACAGTCATCATAGTTGAGCGCAAGGAGGAAGGCAAGGCACTACTAGTCCAGAGACCGGTTTATTACCTGAGCAAAGTACTGTCGACCTCCAAGCAGAACTACCCCCACTACCAGAAGATGTGTTACGGTGTGCACTTTGCCGCCAAGAAGCTGAAGCCTTATTTCCAAGAGCATCCAATCACTGGTCTGCACAGCCCCACTAGCCGAGATCATCGGAAGCCGAGATGCGTCTGGCCGAGTGGCTAAATGGGCCATAGAGTTGGCCCCCTACACGATCTACTATCAACCCCATACCGCCATCAAGTCGCAAGCACTAGCCGACTTCCTTGTCGACTGGGCCGAGACCCAGTACCTGCCGCCAGCGCTCGACTCCACCCATTGGCCGATGCATTTCGATGGCTCCAAGATGCGCACTGGCTTGGGAGCCGACGTTGTTCTCACTTCTCCTAAAGGCGACAAGCTCAAGTATGCGCTGCAGATCCATTTCACCGCCTCCAACAACGTCGCTGAGTATGAGGCGCTCATTCACGGGCTCCGGCTTGCCAAAGAGCTTGGCATTCGCCGGATCATGTGTTATGGCGACTCTGACTTGGTGGTCCAGCAGTCATCTGGCGACTGGGACGCCAAGGAAGCAAACATGGCAAGATACCGCTTCCTCATGCAGCAACTCAGCGGATATTTCGAAGTGTGCGAGTTCCTCCACGTGCCAAGAAACGACAACGACCAAGCAGATACTTTGGCACGAATCGGCTCCACCCGCCAAGCAATACCATCTGGCGTCGCTCTTCAGTGCCTCCTCAAGCCGTCTATCAAGCCTTCACCAGAGTCAGATTCCATTTTTGTGCCGGCTCCCCCTGAAGAAGTCGAATCCGACTCAAGAGCCCCAGCAGACGGCACAAAAACCCTTGCAAACGACTTCAAGAATGCCGCAGTCAAAGCCGGCCTGGGGACTTCAGAACCCGGCCTGGGGACTGCGGCGACCAGACAAAAGACTCCAGAGCTCAGCCCAGGGACTGCACCAGTCGGCCCGGGGACTGCACCAGTCGGCCCGGGGACTTCGTTGATCCAGCAAGCGGCCGCAGACTCCAGCCCGCCGCCTCCCAGCCCAGCCGCCCTCGTCCAAGTCGCAGTTATGACAGTTGAAGAAATAGCAGCACCCTCATGGGCACAGCCCATCCTCAAATTCCTGGTGAACAAGGAGCTGCCAACTGATGAAACCTTGGCTCGGCAAGTACAACGCCGGGCGGCAGCATACACCATAGTCAACAGAGAGCTAGTCAGGCGCAGCGTCACTGGTGTTTACCAGCGCTGCATCGAGCCGGAGCAAGGCCAAGCAATTCTCAGACACATCCATCAAGGCGAGTGCGGCCACCATGCGGCCTCAAGAGCACTCGTCGCCAAAGCTTTCCGGCACGGTTTCTTCTGGACGACTGCCCTAGAAGAGGCCAAAGAGTTGGTCCAGAAATGCAAAGGGTGCCAGAAGTTCCGCTCCAAGCCGCATCAGCCGGCTTCTGTGCTCAAGACTATCCCAATCGCCTGGCCCTTTGCAGTTTGGGGCCTGGACATGGTGGGACCATTCAAGACGGCACGAGGTGGCCTAACTCACCTACTTGTCGCAGTGGACAAGTTCACCAAGTGGATAGAAGTAAAGCCCATCAAGAGGTTGAACGGTCCGACTGCTGTGACTTTCATCTTCGACATCACAATTCGGTACGGCATACTGCATAGCATCATCACCGACAACGGCACCAACTTTGCCAAAGGCGCTTTGGCCCGTTTCTGCGCGACGCAGGGCATCCGACTGGACTTAGCGTCCATTGCCCATCCGCAGTCAAACGGCCAGGTGGAGCGGGCTAATGGCCTCATCCTGTCCGGCATCAAGCCTCGGCTGATCGAACCACTGGAGCGTTCGGCCGGCTGTTGGCTTGACGAGTTGCCAGCCGTCCTCTGGAGTCTGCGCACGACTACGAACAAGTCGACCGGCTTCACGCCCTTCTTCCTCGTCTACGGTGCTGAAGCCGTCATCCCAACGGATATAGAGTTCGACTCCCCGCGAGTCACGATGTACACCAAGGAGGAAGCAGAAGAAGCACGGCAAGATGGCGTCGATCTGCTGGAAGAGGGCCGGCTGTTGGCACTCAGCCGGTCCAGCATCTACCAGCAGAGCCTACGCCGCTACTACAATAGGAAGGTCAGGCCGAGATCTTTCCAGGAGGGCGACCTTGTGCTCCAACTGATCCAGCAGACAACCGACCAACACAAGTTGTCGGCGCCTTGGGAAGGCCCCTTCATCATCAGCAAAGTGCTAGGCAACGACTCCTACTACCTGATCGACGCTCACAAGCCCCGAGCATGCAAGAGGGACAACTTCGGCAAGGAGACAGAACAGCCATGAAATGCAAATCTTCTTCGAAGATTTTACAGTTAAATGCAGTATGTACCACGCTCCCATTTTGTACTAAAAGTACCAAGACTTCGGGCCCCCCGAGACGAGCTCAGGGACTGCCCTTTTTGTTATCTGTATGATAAGAATTATGCCTCCGAGTATGCTACTCTTTGTTATGCCGCTTGGCACCGGGCTCGACTAGTCGGCCCGGGGACTCGCCGTCTTGCACTATGAAAACGCTTCCTGCAGTCGGACAAGTAGTGTGTGGCGCCTAAGCCGTCTCCTGTCAGAAGCTGCAGCTCGCAGAGCGACTGTCTGGTGGGCAGGAGTAAGGAAGAAGGGGCGCCCACATGAAAAATGGCTAAGGACTCAAAGCGTAAACATAGCTTAAGCCGGCTTTCCAACCGTTCCTCGCAAAACCAACTCTTGAGTAGTCGGCTTGCTGTTTTCTATCCGACTTGCTAAGAAAACTGTAGAATGGCTAAGTACTTTCCTTCCCAAAGTAGCCAAGTATTTGATCCAGCGGCAATCCGCAGAGCGGCTGTCCGACTGGCAAAGACGACATCTAAGGGAAGGCGGCAAACGAAAAATCCAAAAGAGCAATAAGCAAGAAATGATAGAACCTAGATAAATATTTACATAACATAGGCCCTTGGCCGAATCCTCGAACGGAAGTTCAAAATACACCCAGCGGGTGAAATTGTGCGAATTAACAAAGTTCTTCGAGAAACTACTAAAGCAGATAAATAAAGACAAGGCGACGGCCTACGAAGCAGCAGACGGGTTTGGAGGCTCGGAGGAGATGGCGGTGTCGGACGTTGGGGCGGCCGGCTGAGCAGTCTCGGCTTGACCGCCTCCAGCTGCAGTCGGCACGGTTGGGCGCGGCTCGTTGCTGGAGGCATGGCCGAGCTGAGGTTGATCGCCCGCCCCGTCTCCTGGCGCCTCCATCTCCCCTCCGACCTCCGCCTCGCCTCCCTCCTCGGTAATGGAGCCGATCATGTCCGCCGAGTCCTCGTCATAGTTTGGGTTCATCCCAAACCACTACGGCGGTGCCTCCTCGCCGTTGTCAGCACGCTCAGGAACGAAGACGTTGGTATCGGCGTACTCGGCGATCGCCGCGGCGCGCTTGACAAGGGCGTCCTCCATGACTGCCAGCTCCGGCTGGGCCTCGGCCCGGAGCGTGGCCAGCTGGTCCAGGTCCAGGTCTGGATACCACGCCTTGACGAACTCCAAGGCCTGCCGCGCTCCAGCCCGTGCCGAGGAGCCTTTCCAAGCCTCCAGACGGCCTGCTGCGACCTCCAGCTAGTCGGTAGTCCGGCTGGGAGTGCGCAGAATCGGCAGTCTGGCCACAAGGCAGCAATCGCCTGGGCGCCGACACGTTGAAGCCGGCGCAGCATCCGGTGAGCCAGCCGAAGGCGAGCCTCGATGCTTAGAAGCTGCTCATCAAGGGTCCGGGGGGCATTGGCGGCAACCTCCTCGCCAGCTGCTCTCCGCGCCTCGCGATCGGCCTCGATGGCTTGGGTAGCAGCTTGCGTGTTGCCCGGGAAGAAGTCTGCCAATACAAAAAGAAGCAAGTTAGAAAAAGTAAGAGTCGGCCCGACCTGCAGTCGGCTGCTCAAAGAAAGAGAGTAAAGAAAACTCACCATCGACGATATCCTCAATCTCGTGGAAGCCGGAGGTCAGCATCGCCTCCTTGTCAGTCCAGGAGGAGCTCTTGGTCTCGAACTCGGCCAGGAGTTCAGTCTCTTTCTTCTCCGCCTCCTGATGCGCCTTCTTGAGCAGCTCCTTCTGCTCCGCCAGCTGCGTAGACAACAGGTCGCGCTCTGTGACGAGCTTGCCGCATTCCACCTCCTTGGCGCGCAAGGCGGTATGGGCTGCGCCCAGCTGCTCCTGAAGAACGGCGTTGGACTCTAAAGAAAAAAGAAGAATGATGTAAGTCGTCAAACAAGAAGGTCGCCAGGAAGATCCGGCCCGACTGCGCAGCAGTCGGCCCGAATCTCGAGGACTACAGCCCGCGGGTGCGCCAGCGCGCCCCCGCGAAGAAGGAAACTCACTCCGGCTCTCCGACAAATTGACGGTCCGCTTGCCCAGCTCCTCAACGTTGCGGTTGAAGGTGGTGACCCAGAGGTTGTGATAATCCTGTGATAAACATTTCAAAAAAGAGTAAGCATTTGGAACTCGCCAGTGGAGTTCCGACCCGCCTGCTCAGCAGCTGGCCCGGAACTCGGGGACTACACCCAGTGGGTGCGCTGGCGCACCCCCACAGAGAAGAGCAAGAAAAAACAAAGTTAGAAGAAACATACCCGGACGGCTGCTCGCGACGCCAGATACGCCTTGGTGCAATTCTGGATGGCGTCGCCCTCAGCTCGCAGTTCGCCTGGACGTCCAGGAGCGCCTTGTTCAGCGGACCCGTGCTGCCTCCTCGCACCCACCCGACGGGCGCGGCGCTCGTTGCCTCGACATCTGGGATGGCCGAGCTGGCGGCGCCGGCCTCCAGGGGGCGTGGCACCGAAGTTGCCTTTTCAAGACGACGGCGCGTTGGCGAGGCGACTTGGAGGAGCAGCTGCGCCATGGCCTCGTTGCTAGTCAGCGTACCGGAAGGTCCGCCAGCTGTTCACCCCGCGTGCTCCCAGACGGCGGTGGAGGCGGCGGTGGCGGCACGACCCTGTCCGACTCGGAGGCCTCGCCGCCTTCCTTCTCCATGATGGGATGATTGCCGCCGGCTTCCCCGGTCTGCTCCGTGAAATCCTGAGGCGGTCGCGCCGAGTTCAGCGGGATGACGTACAACGCCGACTGGCGGCGCGCGGCTTCTTTGGCCTGTTGTTTTGCCGCGACGGCGGCTTCAGCTTCCTCCAGCTTCTTCTGAGCGGAGGCGGCCGCCTTCTCGGCCTCCGCCTTCTCTCGGCGGGCGGCTTCGTCCTCGTCGCGCTCCTCCTGCGTGTTCCGCTCCGTCGCCTCCCGGAGGTCGGCGGCGGGGTCAATGTGTCGAGTGGCGGCAGACGACTCTGCCGACCCCCTGATGGAGGCGGCGGTGACTCTCCTAAAGCAGAGGGGAGCTCTAGAACAGGGAAAGCATATAAAAGACCTGGACAAAATCCACCAGAAGATAAAACAAGACAAAAGACAGAAGCACTTACCCAGAGGATAGCGGCGGCTTCTTCACTTCCTTGCGGAAGCATTGGGCCCTCGCGACCGCCTCTTCCCGCTTGGTCGTGGCGGTTGCCCCCTTGAACTTCTTCTCCCGGCCGCCAGTGGAGCTCGGCTCGGCATGGCGCTTCCTCGCGCCGCCTAGCCCGCCCAAGGCGGCGGACGAGCTCGCGCCGTGATGGCCGGCTCTTGATTGGTGGCGCCGGCCGGCTTCCCCATCATCGTCGACGGGCCAGTCGGCAAAGGTGGCTGAGGGCCTGAGGCCGCCTTCCTATCCTCCGCCGCCTCCGTCGGCGTCGGCCTCCATCGCCGCCGCCCCTAGGTCGAGGTCGTAGATGTCATTCTCCGCTCGGTCGGGGGCGAACTGGCGGGCCGGCCCCACGGAGCCGGCCAAGGGCTGGACGAGAAGATTCTGATTCAAAAATAAAGATCAGGAGTCGGATTCGGCTGCAAAGGAAAAGAAGAAGAAAGACAACTTAAAACCGGTGGGGGTTGGCGCATGAGTACGGCTCCATGCCGAACCGCCAATCCTCCGAGAGGCCGTAGTTCGCGATGAAATTCACCGTGTCCGCCACCTACGCGTGGGGCATGTCCTTGGTGCACATCTGAATGGGGTCCCGGTGGCCGCTCATCTGACAGATCAGATGAGGCCGGCCCTAGAGCAGGAGGACTCGGCGCGCCAGGAAGGCGGCCAGCAAGTCGGCCCCAGTCAAACCCTCCGACTGCGTCAGCACTCGGAGTCGCGCGACGGTGGTGGCACCAGCCGGAGTCAGCGTCTTGGCGCGGTAGGGCCAGCTGGGGAGCCTCCCAGCCGGCGCGCCAGCTTCGTAAGCCGGCAGATTGACCCAGTCGCCTTCTGGGGCGACGTTCTTCACGTAGAAGTAAGAGCGCTGCCACATCTTCACCGACTTAATTAGCTGGATGGCGGGGAATGGGTTGTCGGCCACCGTTCTCCGCATCGCGATGAAGGCGCCACACTGGGCTGGCACGCCGGCGACGTGCATGCCGAGCTTGGACTGAAAGAACTCCCCCCACAGCTCGATGGTGGGGAGAAGGCCGAGGAAACCCTCGCACAAAGTGGTGAAGGCCGCTAGCAGCACCACCGTGTTCGGGGTGAGGTGGTGCGGCTGGAGGCCGTGGAACTCCAAAAACGAGCGGAAGAATCCACTTGCCGGCAGCCCTAGGCCGCGCATGATGTGCGAGCGGAATATGAGCTGCTCGCCCTCCTCCGGTGCCGGAGTCACCTCCTTCGCCGGCGGGGCACGGGCCCGCACGAGGTTTGCGCCGGGGAGGCGATGCGTCTTGTGGAGGAAATCGATGATGTCGTCATCGATCTCAGAGCCGTCCCACACGCCGGAGGGCAGGGCGGCGGGCGCGGCGGCAGAGGATGAGCTCATCGCTGCGAGCAGGACGTGGTTGGGCGCAGCAGTGGCTGGAGGAAGAAGAAAGAGGAAGAAGCAAAGGGAAACGAGGGAGAGCAGGGCCGCATGCTTCGCCGCCCCGCTCCCTACGCCTACTTATAGGCCTGCAGGCTGAGGAGTCGAGGGGGCGTCGTGGGATTAAATGCGCCACGCCCCCATGACCCCCACGATTTACCACATGAGTTACTGCGTGCAGTTACTGCGCTGGAATCCCAACCGCCTGCGCTGCCGCAGCAGATCCGTTCAAAGGCCGAGGCGTGGTAATGGCAGGTCCCACCTGCGGGCATGTCCCGTCGCGCGCGTGGGCTGGCAGACTGGCCCGGCCACGTGGCGCCCCTCGGCAGGTCCGCGGCAGGCGGCGGCCGCGCAGCTTATCGAGCACGCCGTCTGAATCCCACCACGACTTCCAAACTCTTTAAGGAGTAAGACGACCTTCGACAAGTCCGGCTCTCTGCAGTCGGCTTGGTGGAGCCGGCCCGAGCGAGTTCGCCTCGCAATAGTCGGTTCGAACGAAGGCGGCGGGCCAGTCCCGGATCCAACCGCTGGAAGAAAGAAACTGTTGAGGGTCCTTGACGTATCTCCCTCGGCGCCTCACCAGCTTCGGGGACTACTGTCGGAGTAATGGGCCACGGGTAGGCTAACCTGAGACCCAGAACCTTTCAAGACATCGGGGCAGGCTTCGCCCCTCAAGAATCCCAAGACGGAGGGCCGCCTCTGGGAGTCGGCTGCAGCACCGCCGACTACCCACTCACGGTCGAATCCCAGAGACGACTACGAAATGAGCCGACTCCCAGCTGGCGACTTCCAGAGAAGCCGGCTATGGGGAGTCGGCCCGCGACTTCACCACCCTCTGCCTTCGAGAAGAAAGAGGGACGGGGGACGGCCACAGTACGCTCCCCACCCCGATTACCAAAGGCGGGTATGGCTACAGTGCGACGTACCAAAGGAGATCTCCGTCCGGCGCGGCACTGTAGCCATGCCAGCCCTGACATCCGCCCCAGCGGCGGAACCCTGTTCCCACGTTGGCCCGCCTGTACGGCCTGGAGACGGCGGGTCCCGCTAGTCAGCGGGGGGACCGAAGACTGCGAGAGCACCATAGGACGGATCCCGTGGGAGTCGGCCTCCGAGAGTCGGCCAGCTCCTCCCACGGGCCCCGCACGCCATTAACCAGACAAGATGGGGTGTGGTGACAGTAATCACCCGTCGGGCGGCGGCACTGTTGCCACGACCCCACGACCAAGCCAACGTCAACAGAAGCACGGCTACAGTGGTCGGGTCAGTCGGCGGGGCCCACCAAGCGGCGGGCCCCAGCAGTTGGCGAAGAAGACGGCGTCCTGAGAGACAGACGGCTGGGACCCGCGCCCAGCCGGATTACCATTGTACCCCCGGGGGGTAGGCCTATATAAACCCCCCGGAGCACCCATGCAAAGGGTTGGATCCTTTAGGCACTAGACCAGAGAACACAAAGGGGGAGGGAGCTAGCATTGCCTTCTCCTACCTCCAGGAAACAGCTCAAGGAGCAACCTTGTATACACCTCACCATAGTGATCATGCGGAGACCCCGCAGAGCAGCAGTAGGGGTGTTATCTCCTCAGAGAGCCCTGAAGCTGGGTAAGATTCACTGGCGTGCATGTCTACGCCTCATCCCGCTTTCAGGCACCGGCGACGTTCTACTCGCCCCCACCATGATAAGCCATCCTTTGGCATATGTCGCATCCAACCCCCGACAATTTTTTTCGCGAAATACAGAGGCCCTTTCGGTGGGTCCCAGATGTCAGGTGGAGGAATCATTATTTTGCGCGTAATAAGGAGGCATTTCCTTGCGTGCGGCCGTGGACCCAGCTGTCAGCCTCTCCACGTACAGTCCACTTCAGATGCATGTCGGTTGTTGACCACGTTGACCAGGCCGCGTCGAGAGCACCAGGGCGGTGGACGACGGCGGGGCCTAGGAAAGCAATGACACAGAGGCAGGCAAGACTCGACAGTTGTTTCCCACAAGGAGGGGAGTATGACTGTATGAGGGTTTACTGGTTCGTCTGCCGTCGCTGGAGAATAGCAACATGTGTGGGTGAGTAAGGGGATGGCTAGGCCAGCGATGCGAGTACGATGGGGCGGTGTGGACTGCGCGGCAGCACAGCCGGCCGCGGGGAGGAGAGAGCAGGCTGTCCAGTCGTCGCTTGTTTGAGTGGCTGGAGTAGGAAGAGCAGAAATTGAATAAGCACAACGGCCATTGGATGGACATCCAAGAGTCACTGCTTGTGCGTCAACCTTTTTTTAGGAAAGCCTCAAATCTGTCGAAAACATCATACAACTCATCTGCCATTATTTCTAATAATTTACAGTCCATTTGCTAATTCTTAAGGTTTTTTTGGAGCCCATATTCTTTTTATTAGCATTACAGCCCATATTGTGGCCACGGTTAAAAAATTATGCGAATTGTTTGCATATTTCGGTGTGGTCTGAACTGTTTTTAATCCCAAAATTTCGAGTCACATTCAAACTAATTTTAAAAATAATTGTATACCAATATAAAATCCAACAAATTGTCCATGCATAAAAATTAATGCAATTTAAAATCTCGAAATGAAAAAAATAAATTTGAAACTAATTGCCGGTTTGATGTGTTTTTAAAATGTACAGCCCATTTCTCATTACTGATAGGCCATTTTCTCGGCCAGCCAAATGAAGCTCTCCTCGTCTTGAAAGATTTGCAGCCCAACAGGCGTGACAAAGCGACTTTCTTGGCAAATCACAAAAAAATTGGGATGTGGCCGTGGACCCAGCTGTCAGCCTCTCCACGTACAGTACTCTTCCGATGGAAGTCGGTCGTCGACCACATTGACCACGCCGCGCCGAGAGCACCAAGGCGGTGGACGACGGCGAGGCCTAGGAAGGGGACGACGCGGAGCTGGGGAAGATGCGGCAGTGGATGCCCACGCGGAGAGGAGTACGAGGGTTCACTCGTTCGTCTGCGGTGTGAGGTTGTCGTCGCCGCAGAATAACAGGGGGCGTCGGTGAGTAGAGGGATGCCCTGGCCAGCGGTGGGAGTAGTAGGGGGCAGTGAGGCCTCCGCGGCATCACAGCCGGCCACGGGAGGCAGGAGCACACGACACGGCCGGCGCTGCTTTGGGCGGCTGGAGCAACAAGACCAGAGGTTGAAGAAGCACTACTGCCATTGGATGAACATCGTACGGTAACTGGAGCTAGAATCTTTCATATTGACTAAGTTGACAAAGCCCTCCGTCCCTGTCAACTTGGTAGGCCCACAAGTCAGCCTCCCACTATGCTGGGTTCCAGGTGGCAGGGGGAGTATTCATTTTTTGTGCGTAATAAGGAGGCACTTCCTTGCGTGCGAAGATAGCTGGTGGGACCGACCTATCAGCGGGGGGCACGTTTTTTCGCAAAATACAGAGGCCCTTCCGGTGGGTCCCAGATGTCATGTGGTGGAATCCAAGACTTGAGAAGGCATACAGAACAAGCTAGTGTACCAGTAAAGATACGTTGCTGAGTTTCAGAAAAAAGAAAGACGTGCTCCTGTAGCTGGTTCGAACCCAAACCTAGACAATGACTATATATGGTGCTATGCTACTCTGCAAGTAATGAAACTGACATATCCAACGTTCGCTTCTCCTCTTCTCTACTTACTCTGCCTAGCATCAGAAGCTCTGGCCGCAGCAACCATGTCCGCTGGCTACTCGTCCACCTGCTCTTCAGCAGGCAACAACCAAATATGCGCCAAGTCGCCACCCGTACCATCGCTTGTGGGTCTCATCACACCCCCGCCGGCACGCGTACCGCAGCCGGTTGCTCATCACAACCCGTTGTCGTTGGTGTGGTGCCACTGCTGCAAATCACGCAGAGTCATCCATCGCGTCTCAACCACAATCCTCAACCATGGCCGAGTCTTCTACAAATGCTCGAATCATGGGGTAATAATATGTCTAAGTGTTGTTCTGCTGCTTTCAGTTGCTGATTTTTTAATAGTATTGTTAATGATCTTCCAATTTGATTTGTGCAGAAAAGGGAAGACTCGTGTGATTTGTATTTATGAGAAGTTGCTGATGTGGGGGAGTGCAACTACGCTGATTATTTGGATAGCCGAGGAACCCCAATACCAGCAGGTTGGGGTGGTGGACAAGTAACTGAAGGAACATCAGAAGAGGAAGATGCATAGCAGATGGTTAAAGATGCAGTTCCTCTGATCATGGCCAAGGAATAGCTGCTGAACGGCCTTGACAGCAATGAGGAGATGAAAGAGCTAGTGAAGATAATGGGCAAAATTGATGTGCTCTGTAGGATGATTGTCTCTTTATTTGCAGTGTATGTAGCACTCATGATGTATTCAGTGGCTATGACATGACCACTTTGCTGAAACTAGTAATGAATGAAACCTGTGTAGCAGGCTGGGCGTAGTGTTGTGAACATCTAATTATTTCTATTAACGGAAATCAGGGGGTATCCCCTTTTTCTCATAAATAAATAAATAGCAGAGGCCCTTTTGGTAATAAATAAATAAATTAGCAGAGGCCATGTCGGGTCAGCTTTGTTCTCATTCAAAGACGTCGAGCAAATTGCAGTCCAACAGCAAACTATGTCATCAAATTCAAGTTTCACAGCCAAATATGAGTACAACTAAACAACTATGTCATCATGTTTTAGTCTTCATACAATCACCAAACACAAATCAGCATACATAACAAGTGATGTTCTCACAGGAAAATACTAAACAACATGTTCATCAGGTTTCAGTTGTCATAGCAAACACAATTTCACATAGTAGATAAAAAACGTCTTCTGACATGCAAATACGACAAAAGCAATGTAATCATCATCCGCAGCAGCAGCGTCAACATCTTCACCATGTGTATCAGTCTGAATCGTAATTCCCCACGGTGTCATCTTCTTGTTCGTCCTCAACGTCCTCGAACGTTGGCTTCTTCTTGATCAACTCTTGTATGTCCACAGCACGACAGGCAATCTTTTGCCGGCGTCATTGACGTGATGGGTCTCAAAGATATTAGGAACATTTGTGTTATCTTGTACATCATGAGCAGTGTAAGCATCATCTTCTTGTGCAACTTCATTAAACAAATTCCTCTGCTCAAACCTTTGCAATACTCTCCAGTCATCGCTACGTGCAAATGTGTCTTCCAAGAATTTTTTTTGTGTTGCTAGATTTGCCAAAATAAAAGGCTCGTTGGTCTAGTATGCCGCCTTGACATTGATGGATTTGAAATAATCATCAACTCTAGGTTTTGCGATCCTGGAAAACAGGTTATACCAACGACAGCACAACAGAACCACACACCGATGATCCTCGAAACTGGAGATATACTGCAACTGAACAATGTCTGCTATGTTAGCATACATTTCAGTTGTCTATTTTTCATACGTATCCATGCTCTTGATGGCACTGTTTTGTGTCTTCCTGCCTTCGTCTCGTGCAAGGGTGTTGTAGAGCACATCTCCAACAATGCAAGATTCATAATGTCTTACCCGAGTATCAGGACCCATTGCTATTGAGTAAAGGGCATCATCAACTGCCTGCCCATCCTCCCGCATCTTCTTAACCTATGGTTAGAAAATTGACAAGCTGATCATCTTATGTACTCAATATATTAAAAAAACTGACAGTGCAATTCAAAAGCTTACATGGCTCTTGAACCATTTCACAAATCCTGCCATAACCAGTTTGTCAACATTTCTTGGATTTTGCGGTAGTAACTCCACTTTGTAGATGATGCACAACATAGTGATCGCGTAAAACATCTAAATATATAAGAATGTGCTGCAAGTTTAGTAGATTACGATGTATAAGCTACAGTACTTAGCACTTACTTGATACAAGGTAGTATCTCAGGATAGTTATTCAACACATAGCAAACCATTTTGTCCAAATCTTTAGGTTTGTCCTCTTGTCGACTCTTCCCTGTAACTCGAACAGAATAATCGAAAACATTGAGCCCGGGATTGTCTTCATCCACCTCTTTGCTAAGCTGATCAGCTGTTTCAATGTATTTTGAGCAGAATGTCAATGCTTTTGTAGCAATGTAGGCCTCTGCAATGGAACCCTCGGGTCTATCTCTATTCCTAACATAGCCCTTGAAAGTTCCTAGCCGCCTTTCAATAGGGTACATCTAGCCATACTGTACTGGACCTCTAAGTAGTGCCTCATCAGGTACATGAACAACCAAATGCACCATCACATCAAAGAAGGCTGGAGGATATATCTTCTCAAGGTCGCATAGGATAGTTGGTATCTTGTCTCTAAGACGCTCCAAAGCATCTATCCTGATATTTCTACTGCAGAGTTCCCTGAAGAATTGTCCCAACTCTGCAACTGCTCTGTATAAGTCAGAGCGGCCCAATCCTCTAAGGATAACAGGTAAAACCCTTTGAAGTAGGACATGGCAGTCATGAGTTTTCAACCCTTGTACCTTGTTTCCATCTGCACTGACTCTCCTTTCAGGGTTGGAAGAAAATCCATGTGTCAATCTCACACATGACAGGACCTCGCATAATTCTTTTCTTTTTACCTTGTCCAAGATGTACACAGTTGGTGCCATATCCCGTGGTTTACCTTCATCTTGCACCTGCAAATCCTGTCTGATACCCAGGTGTGTCAAACCAATCCTAGATTTTAAAGGTATCTTTCGTCTTGTCTTCAATATTAAGAAGTGTGCCGATAATGCTGTCACATATATTTTTCTCGATGTGCATCACATCAAGATTATGCCGCAGATCCAAAGCTTTCCAATATTCCAAGTCCCACAAAGTGGACTTGGCGATAAAAAATAATCTCTCTTCTGCCCTACCACGCTTCCTTTTCTCGCTACCATTATCAGGATGGTTTCCTGGTGTAATATGCCTGACCTTCTCTAATTCCACTTGCAACTCATCGGCGGTGAGCCTCTTTGACACATCATGGTTTTCATGCTTTGCATTGAACACATGTCTTCGGTATTTTCTAGGATGCGCCTTGTCCTTGGCAAGGAAACGTCAGTGTCTAATGTAATAGATCTTGCTAAGTATTGCGTATGACAGCGGATTCCTGTCACAGCGAACACATGCATTGTAACCATGTGTCGTTCGCCCTGACATAGTGCCCAAAGTCGGATAATCATGGATGCACCAAATTATAATAGCACACAGAAAGAAATCAGCTGGTGGGCTGCTATATAGGTCTCGAGTGAGAACACCTGAGGGAGTCCTGGATTAGGGGGTGTCCGGATAGCCGGACTATAACCTTTGGCCGGACTGTTGAACTATGAAGATACAAGATTCAAGACTTCGTCCCGTGTCCGGATGGGACTTTCCTTGGCGTGGAAGGCAAGCTTGTCAATACGGATATGTAGATCTCCTTCTATTGTAACCGACTCTGTGTAAACCCTAGCCCTCTCCGATGTCTATATAAACCGAAGGGCTTTAATTCATAGGACGAAGAACAATCATACCATAGGCTAGCTTCTAGGGTTTAGCCTCTCTGATCTCGTGGTAGATCTACTCTTGTACTACCCATATCATCAATATTAATCAAACAGGAGTAGGGTTTTACCTCCATCTAGAGGGCCCGAACCTAGGTAAAAACATCATGTCCCTTGTCTCCTGTTACCATCCGCCTAGACGCACAGTTCGGGACCCCCTACCCGAGATCCGCCGGTTCTGACACTGACATTGGTGCTTTCATTGAGAGTTCCGTTGTGCCGTCACCGCCAGGAAGGATGCCTCGCTCCGTCTTAAAAAACGGCACGATTGGTGAGGAAACTTTGGCTGTCGGCCAAACTCTCCGGCTAGGTGGTTTTCTTATGACCGCCTGTTCGCCGCTACGCCGACGATGACTTCTCGGGTCATCACAAGCAACCTTTACGTCAGCTCGGAACTCGCCGAGCAGTTAGATCCAATGGAGCTCTCTTCCCTAAACGAGCTCTTGGATCGCATCGCCGCCCTGGGAGTCGCTACGGACTATGATTAGATTGGGTCTAAACCCGATCTGAGAGAGATTAACTCCCCCCAGGTCACCCATCATGTTGCAGTGGTGGAGGAACAATGCAGCGACCCTTCATCCATCTTAAGGACTAGCTATATCCGGAGCCCCGAGCCCTCCAAGCCGGATACCCGTGGAGGGGAGGACGTCACTCAAGCCCTGAACCTAGAGTCAGGCAGCGGGCCAGATTCACCGGATAACATCCAAGAATCCGAACATATAAGTTCGGAAACCCCCTGGCCCCTGAATCTCAGATTGGGTGAAGTTTCGGATTCAATTACCCTCACCCACCCTAACATAGTCGATCTATCCCAAATTAGGCAAGAGCCCCAAGAAACAGTACACCACTATTGGGCCAAATTCCTCCTGGTAATGAACAGGATCAAGGACTGCCGCGAGGAAGACGCAATATCATTCTTCTGCAATAATTGCACGGACAAGGGAATCCTCAACGCCATAAGTCGCCGTGAAATTACACGCTTCGCCGACTTGGCGTCCATAGTACGAAAGTACTATGCGATAGAAAGCGCCTGGAAAACCGAAATAAAATTTTGGGACAATCCGGCCATGAATACGAACCCAGTACGAAACAAAAGGGTGCATTATCATCAGACACCCGGGTTAAACACCAAAAAGCAAAAACCCTCTATAGGGCATGGAACCGTACTGGAGGGGTGGCTCAATGGACCCTGTAAAATTTACAGTACAGAGGGCGCCATACCAACTCATAGCCTTAGGGAATGTTGGATACTCCGGCAGGTGGCCAAAAGTGGCGAAGATATTCTAATTCCAGAATCCACAGAGCACCATCCCTGGGATACCAGCACGGTATTAACAGTCTTCGAGACTTTCACATCAAATAATATGTGAAAACGAACACTCCGCAGCCTCGCCGAAGTCTACCACCTGGCAACAATAAACCCACGGAGTGACACGGCTATTACTTTCAATGCCAGTGACGAACCTAAATTCCGAACAGCCCGAGCACTAGCCACATTGGTCCTCAGTCCAATAGTGGACAGCTTTCGACTCACCAAGGTACTCATGGACGGTGGCAGCGGATTGAACCTCATTTATGAGGAAACCCTTCAAAAAATGGAAATAGACTGGAACCGCATTGAACGAAGTAACACAACCTTTAGAGGAATAATCCCCAGTCGAGAGGCGCGGTGTACAGGAAAAATCACACTAGATGTGGTGTTCGGCACGCTGGATAATTACAGGTCCGAAGAGGTTACGTTCCAAGTGGCCCCGTTCAATAGCGGATACCACGCCCTGTTAGGGCGGGAGGCGTTTACAATCTTCCAAGCCATACCCCATTACGGGTACATGAAGCTTAAAATGCCCGGGCCCCACGGAATCATCACCCTTTCTAGTGTTCCGGACATAGCACTCCACGCCGAAAATAAGATAGCCGCACTGGCCCTTGAGGCACTATCCGAAGCCCTAGCGGCTGAATAACTGACTGCGATGCGCTCCACGGTGAATAGGGACGATTTGATCCTCGATAAAAGATCCAAGTCCACCTCCTTTAAACCGGCAAATGAAATAGTCAAATTCCAAGTCCATCCAACGGACCCTACAGAAATAGCTTCCATCGGGGCGCAATTAAACCCTGATGTAAACGCCGCACTATGAGAATTTCGGCGCGAGAACTGGGACATTTTCGCCTGGCACCCTTCAGACATGCCAGGAATCCCACGCAGGCTGGCCGAGCACAGCCTAAATATCCTAAAAGAATTCAAGCCGATCAAGCAGGCTCTTCGGTGTTTCTCCGAACCTAAGAGACAAGCCATGGGAGAGGAACTAGCCAAGTAATTGGAAGCCGGATTCATCAGAGACATAAAACATCCGGACTGGCTAGCAAACCTGGTGATGGTACCCAAAAAGGACGAATACTGGCGCATGTGTGTCGATTTTAAGGACCTCAACAAGGCTTGCCCAAAGGATCCCTTCCCCCTCCCCCGCATCGATCAAATCATCGACGCTACCGCAGGACACGATTCATTGTGCTTCCTCGAAGCATACTCCGGCTACCATAAAATCAAGATGGCAGAGCCAGACCAAGCCGCAACAGCATTCATCACACCATACGGCCCCTTCTGCTTCAACACAATGCCCTTCAGGCTCAAAAACACCGGCGCAACATATCAGCGCATGATTCAGACATGTCTGGCAACCAGATCGGCAAGACAGTGGAGGCATACGTAGATGATGTGGTTGTCAAAACCAAACATGTCGAATCTCTAGTAGACGACTTAACGCTCACGTTCGATAAGCTCCGAACATATGACATCAAGCTCAACCCAGAAAAATGTGTCTTCGGTGTACCAGCCGGAAAGCTCTTGGGCTTCATCGTATCCGACAGAGGAATTGAAGCAAATCCGGCTAAGATCCAAGCTCTGTCACAATTGGATATCCCAAAAGAACTCAAACAAATATAAAAATTGACCGGATGCGTGGCGGCTCTAAGTCGCTTTATCTCCCGCCTGGGAGAAAAGGCATTACCACTCTATCGCCTCCTTCGGCGCACCGAACACTTCGAGTGGACAGATGCCGCCACTGCCGGACTGGAAGAAATAAAAGCCATATTGGCAACCAACCCAGTCCTAGCCGCGCCAAACATTGGCGAACCAATGCTATTATACATTGTTGCAACTCATCAAGTTGTAAGCGCAGTGCTCGTCGTCGAACAGGAAATGGACGGACATAAATTCCCCCTTCAAAAGCCGGTTTACTACGTATCCACTGTCCTTACTCCATGCAAATCACGATACCCGCACTATCAAAAGATAGCGTACGCGGTATTCATGGCATCCCGGAAGCTGCGACACTACTTTCAAGAGTGTTCGATAACGGTAGCCTCGGAAGTGCCACTCAATGATATCATAAACAACCGTGACGCGACGGGCCGGATTGCCAAATGGGCCATTGAGCTCCTCCCATTCGACATAACTTACAAGCCACGACGAGCCATTAAGTCGCAAGTATTGGCCGACTTCGTCACCGAATGGATGGAAGCCAAACTCCCTAAAGAGTACGGCACATATTCCAACTGGATCATGCACTTTGACGGCTCCAAAATGTTGGCTGGTCTGGGGTCTGGGGGCTGGCGTCGTTCTGACGTCCCCAACAGGAGATATAGTTCAATACGTACTCTAGATAATGTATACGGACTCCAACAACACAGTCGAATACGAGGCCCTTCTACATGGTCTCCGGATGGCAGTATCCATGGGCATTCAACACCTAGAGGTGCGTGGGGATTCGAACCTCGCGATATCCCAAATAAACGGAGACTTTGATGCCAAGGTTCCAAAAATGGCAGACTATCGCAATGCCGTCCTAAAAATGTCAGCTCGGTTCGAGGGGCTCGAATTTCACCATATAGCCCGGGAAAACAATCAGGCGGCAGATGTCCTCGCACGCATCGGCGCAAAACGTGATGCCGTTCCTCCCAACATCTTCTTGGAAAAGCTATTCAAGCCATCCGTAGTATGGGAAGGGGAACCCGGCAATAACAGCCCGGACCCAACCGCACTGCCCGATATCGAACAATACGACATAATTGGAGGCTCCGCCAACGAAATAACATCTTCATCCCACGTAATTATGGCCGTCATCGCCACGTGGACAGAACCATTCCAAGCCTACCTAACTAGGCAGGAACTCCCCAAGGACCAAAACGAGGCACGCTGCATAGTGCGGTGATCTAAAGCCTATAAAGTCCATGAGGGAGAGCTTTATAAGAAGAGCACCACCGGAGTCCTTCAAAGGTGCATCTCCGAAGAGGAAGGGCGGAATCTTCTGGCCCAAATCCATGCCGGACTTGGTGGTCACCACGCTGCAGCCCGGGCCCTTGTAGGCATGGCCTTCTGTGCAGGCTTTTATTGGCCGACGGCCCGGGCAGACGCTCAGGACCTAGTCCAACGCTGTGTTGGTTGCCAGCTTTTTGCAAACCAAAACCATATGCCACCCACCGCCCTCCAAACTATCCCCATCACCTGGCCCTTTGCGGTCTGGGGGCTTGACATGGTTGGACCCCTTAAAGGCGGAACCCACAAGCAAAAATACTTACTGGTCATGGTGGACAAGTTCACCAAATTGATAGAAGCCAAGCCTGTTAAGACGGCCGAATCCGGACCTGTGATAGACTAAATATCCAGGGTCGTACACCATTACGGCGTCCCCCACAGCATCATCACTGATAGCGGCACGAACTTTACGGCCGACGAGGTAAAAATCTGGTGCAAAAACATGGGCATCAAGCTCGATTACGCTTCAGTCTATCACCCACACACTAACGGTCAGGTCGAGCGAGCAAATGGTCTAATAATGAGCGGCATCAAACCCAGATTAGTGCGGTCCCTCAAGGAATCTAACATGCACTGGGTAGAGGAGCTCGACTCCGTACTCCGGGGGTTGCGGACCACGCCGAACCGCACTACCGGATACACACCATTCTTCATGGTATACAGCGCAGAGGCAGTTCTGCCCTGCGACATAATTCATGACTCACCTCGAGTGCGCATGTACGAAGAAAGAGAAGCCGAGCTCGATCGGCAGGACAGTCTGGACGCCTTGGAGGAGGAGAGTGACGTGGCAAAAGCCCGTTCCACATTCTATCAACAGCAGGCTCGAAGATACCAAAGCAGAGAAGTACGGGCCAAGACTTACAATGTTGGCGAGTTAGTTCTACGCCTGCCGGATAAGAAAAAGAACAAACTCAAGCCCAAGTGGGAGGGTCCTTTCATTATTGACCAAGTCCTGACCGGTGGAGTGTACCGTCTGCGGGATGCATCGGATAATCGACTCGAGCCGAACCCATGGAATGCAGCCCAACTCCAAAGATTCTACGCCTAGCGCCGGACTCTGTGTTTGTCTCCTTCCTCTGTCCATTATTTATACACTATCTGTCTTATATTTCTCTCCTTCTCCCCTCCTTTTCTCTCATAGCCTGTAAGGGCCCATTTGTGCCTTATTTGCACAGAATTGAAGCGCTATCCGCGCTCATTATACCTGGGGGCTTCTTTAACAGAAGCTTATTCATAAGGGCTTTATGCCCAACACATGTGTCATACTTCCGCATGTACCCTTTATTCACCATTATGTGCATCGATATGACTTAAGTTTTGGCCAAGCTGGGTTGCCTGGCTCTTGTATTTATGCCCTACGTTCCCGTTAATTCGGCTAGGGCATAAGGGGAGCACCTCTGCGATTGTTACTGCCGGGTCAGCCGGATGTGTACCTCAGACTGGGTGAAGCCCAAAGCTAGCGTTCTTAAGGGAATATTCGGTCGGTGAACTAAAGATGATTTCTAACTTATTTAGTCATGCGCCCCCAGATGTTTTTCTGCGTCTCTTTCCGCAGTCCAGACATGCACTTTAGGGCATGCCTCCCAGGGAAAGGAACCCCTAACGGAACTATTCTCCCTGGAAGATGTTTCTTACTAACCATGTAATATAACATAACTAGTTGGGCACTTTTCTCTTCAAGCACTAATGACCCCTACGCCTGGTCTCCAATGCCCCGGTTCTTACATAACCGAGAGGGTATTCGGATACACTCCGGACATTCGGGTCCCGAGGTTGAAGCGAAAAGGTCGGCCATGACAAATGATCTACAATCCGGCTAGAAGGCATTATACATGGCAATTTACAATTACATAGTCAACTTAACTGGTTAAATTCCTCTTCAATACCGTCCAATAGGCTGTCTAGTCTATAGTCCTTTTGGGAATACTTTGCGGCCAACTCTACTTGGCCACACACTAAGCTCACAGGGATCTCCTTCCCATCGGGCCCAACAGGTCCGACCTCGGCCATGTGGTTTGGGTCAACCTTCGTGTACCGCGTCTTCACCAGGGCCCAGGCTTCCCTGGCACCTTGACGGCCGGCCGATACCTTCCATAATCGGAGGCGCCTCCGCGCTCCCTTCAGCTTCTCCGCATGCTCTCCAAGTCCTTCGGGCAAGGAGACGGATGGCCACAAGGCCTGGGCGACGCCTTGCATCACCTGCCGAACTCGTTCGTGCAGTTGTGAGAGCTCGGGAAGAAGGTCACCTGTAGAACCGGGCATTTCCTCTGCAGAACGACCTGTGAGCATACCTACAGACATAACTCTGTCAGCCAATTTCCTCGTCGAACTCTTTTTCAAAGTTCGTTTAAGCACTTACTAAAAATACCGCGTCGAAGCCGCCGATTCTCCTTAACGGAGTCCGACAGTTGGGCACGAACATCCTTTAGCTCCACGCCTAGCTGGGTGTTGGCATCTTAGAGATTCTTCTTCTCCTGCCTCACCTTTGTAAGCACGCTCTCACCCACCTTTAGCCGGCGTAGGAGTTGTTGCTTATCCGGATCTACTCCGGCGCCATCTGGAATTTTCTTGTCAGATTTGCATACATGCCGCACTTTACATGGTACTTATCATTTGAAGGATATAGTACCAGAGGGGGTCTTCTTGAGCTCCTCTGTTGCGGCTAGTGCGGCCTGAAGTTGGGCTTTGCACTCCTCCAGCTCATGGGACAGTTGGGTATTCTTTTCTGTAAGAACCTGCATAACAGATGATCCTTAAATCAGTTATTCTAACTGTTTCAAGTCTCAGGGGCTACTGATATATATAATTACCAAACTTTCTCACCCGTATGTCCTTTACATACTGCTCCGCGGCTCTGGCTAGACCATTGTGAGCAGCATGGATGTACGCATCTCCCGAGTTGAAGGCATCCAATGCCTCTTGGGAGAAACAAGCGTCACGAAGAACTGTCCGGTGTCGCCTCTGGTTCATGGCACTCTCCACCTCGGAATTGGTGGCGGACAGTATGTCTGCATCCTCTGGCGGAGGAGCGTCCGGCGCGCGCCTCGTATTCATCTCCGCTTCCGGCCTTGGGGCTTGGCCGGTGGAGGCACGATTGGCACCCTCTCCGGATATAGTCCGGTAAGCGCTCTTTTTCCTAAAACAAAGCACGAGCGTTAGTATGCCTCTGATAATAATATCTTGGAGTGAGACGGCGCGCCTCACCGCTGCGCCGGTGTCTCAATCCGGACTGCGTGCCTTTTCAGCCTGCCTGCCCTCGCGGCCCCTTGTTGGCTAGTCACCGCAGGCTCGGTACTCCGCCTCGAGGTCCTCCCCTACAAAGTACCATTGGTATACGGTAATCAAAAATACGCGAGGACGGATCCTTTTCAAAATACTGGGACTTCGGTCTCAGTTACCTGCGAGCCTGGAAGTAGCCCAGGATAATCGGCCGTAATGGCCACCACAGCATTGTCATTACCCAATTGGTAAAATACCCCGTCGATCAGCTCCACAGATATGTCCGGATCCTCTTGAGAGGCCAGATCGAGGGACCGTTCCGGATCCTCGGGTTGTGGAGGAGGGCTATTCATTTCCCTCACGGCCTTATGCAGCTCCTGTGTTGAAATCGCAAGACGAAATATTAAACTATGGGAATATGGAGCGGAAGGGCAAGAAAATGTATCAACTTAACCAGCTCAGAGGATTGTACATAGAAAATCCGCCCTGTGGATTGACGTGGAGGAATTCCTCCTCTTCTCCTTTGTACAAAGTGGACAAGATCTTTGCTAGAGCAGCAACCGATTCGGGCCCCTTACGGCCGCAGCGGGTGGCGTCATCCTCCCCATTGAAATCCCACATGGGATGACCTCTATATTGGAGCGGCTGCACCCCTCGCATAATGCATATAGCCATGACCTCGATCATGGTAAATCCGGAATCGAGCTAACGACCTTATTCGGCTCATCACGTAAAGAACGTCCCTGTCGTCTTCCTCCTGAGGCCTCCGTGGACGCCATCTTAGGCGCTTCTTCAAAGGAGCATTGACGAACTCAGGAAGGCCGATCCGAACAGGATCCGGGAGGGGAACGTCTTCTACATAAAACCATTCGGAAGGCCAGTCTTCGGACGTCTTCTTTGGGGTTCCTGATAGATATCCAGTCCCGGCGATGCGCCACACTTCGGCTCCGCCCACTTGATATATTGACCCAGTCTGAGAACGGGGCACGAGGCAGAACAACTTCTTCCATAGCACGAAATGAGCCTCGCAGCCCAAAAACAGCTCGCAAAGGGCTACAAAGCCTGCGATGTGCAGTATGGAGGCAGGCGTGAGGCTGTGCAACTTGAGGTCGTAGAACTCCAGGAGCCCCCAGAAAAATGGATGAATCGGAAATCCGAGCCCTCTTATCAGATGAGGGACAAGGCATAGCCAATCCCCCTTGGAGGGATTGGGAAGGCTCTCCGCTTGATCTCCGCCATTATAGGTGGCGAGCCCGGCTCAAACCGGGACCATGTATGCTGGGGGAAGAAACCCCTTGGTCTGAAGCGTCACTAGTTTGCTGTGCGGAGCGGAACATCTCTCCCAATCTCCAGGCTTGGGGCTGGGGGAGCGAGAGGAGGAGTTGCGTCGACTGGCCATGATGGAATGGATCTCTATCGGATGCACTCTGATGAATACTCGCTAAGGGAGAATGGTGTGATTTGGATCTGAATCCCCGTCCCTTTAAATAGGCAGCTCATTCGCATAGCTAGGGGGGTAAATGTAAAAATACCCTGGCTCTTCACATTCGCTTGACACGTGGAAGGTGGCCATTATTGGGCATAGAAGCCAAGGAGCACAACACTCAAGAGAAGCCGGACACTATTTAACAGGTACACGGAATTTTTAGGATAACCCGCCTTGCAATGCCGAAGACAATCTGCGCGCCGGACTCATCGTCATTGAAGCCTGGTTCGGGGGCTACTGAGGGAGTCCTGGATTAGGGGGTGCCCGGATAGCTGGACTATAACCTTTGGCCGGACTGTTGAACTATGAAGATACAAGATTCAAGACTTCGTCCCGTGTCCGGATGGGACTTTCCTTGGCGTGGAAGGCAAGCTTGGCAATACGGATATGTAGATCTCCTTCTATTTTAACCGACTCTGTGTAAGCCCTAGCCCTCTCCGGTGTCTATATAAACCGAAGGGCTTTAGTCCATAGGACGAAGAACAATCATACCATAGGCTAGCTTCTAGGGTTTAGCCTCTCTGATCTCGCGGTAGATCTACTCTTGTACTACCCATCTCATCAATATTAATCAAGCAGGAGTAGGGTTTTACCTCCATCGAGAGGGTCCGAACCTGGGTAAAAACATCGTGTCCCTTGTCTCCTGTTACCATCCGCCTAGACGCATAGTTTGGGACCCCCTACCCGAGATCCGCCGGTTCTAACACCGACAACACCCCTCCATAGCTGTTGAAGTTCCTCCACAAGAGGCTCCATGAACAAATCAAAATCCTTTTCAGGACTTTTTGGACCTGAGATGAGCAAGGCCATCATGTAGTTTCATTCTTTGGTGTAGACATTTGGAGGCATGTTGTAAGGGATAACAAGCACTGGCCACATGCTATATGTGGCGCTCTGGTGGCCAAATGGGTTAAATCCATCTGAAGCTAAGCCAAGTCTAATGTTTCTCGGGTCAGCAGCAAACTTTTCATGCTTCTGATTGAAGCTTTTCCACTCACTACCATGTGATGTTTGGCTCATTACATTCTGATCTCTGTACTCCTGGTTCCTAGAATGCCACAGTACATCTTCTCTTGTTTCAGCATCATGAAACAACCTCTGCAATCTTGGTGTAATTGGAAAATGTCTCAAAACATTATGAGGAATCCTCTTCACAACATCGCCATCTTTCCATCTTGATGATTTGCATTTGGAACATTCACTTAAGTTGGCATAATCCTTCCGGAACAGAACACAATTATTCTTACAAACATGGGTCATATCATATCAATTCCAACTGCACTAAGGGAATTCTTCATTTTACTGTAGGTGTGTGGCAGCTCAGACGCATCTGGGAAAGCTACGTGGAAAGAAACCAACATCGCATCCAATGATTTGTTGGTCATCCGCTCAGATGTCTTTACCTGAAGAAAGGTGACCATAGCTGAGAATACTGACACCTTATTTCTTGGGGTGACAGCCACGTTGCATTGTTCCGACATGCGGGCCCACCGTTTTTCTTCTGCGGGTGAAAGTTCACGGAATGCACGAGCATTTTGTAGCATTGTTTCAATGTTGGTCAAACTCACTGGCTCCGCCACCACCTCCTCCTGCTCCTCTTCCACCTAAGCATTAGGCAGATCAAGATGGTGATCTGCTGCTTCCACGTAGTCAATAACATTGACATTCACAGCTTCACCATGATGAACCCACCTAGTATATGTGATCGACATCCCATACAAGTGTAGATGATTTTCAACAGTTGACTGGGGTCTTGTAACCGAATTCATACCACTGCTACATGGGCAGAGCACATCTGATTTCAGACCACCGTACTCACCTCTGATAAAGTTCATGAAGTTTTCAACCCCCTCGACATATGCAGCGGAGAATCTTCGAGCAGAAGTTATCCAAGTCCTGTCCATCTGTTAGACGTACAAATTAGTTCTTCTACTAGATATTACAGGAAAAACATATATGCTTTTTTACGAAGTCCAGAAGAAAATACCTAGGTCGATGTCCAAAGCTATGGCAAGATATTTGGACGAGCAGATCTAAGTAATGAAATATATGTAAAGCTAATTCAGCAAATAGATTTGAGTGATAAATTATGGCAGGCAGTTTCCGCAGTCAATGAGGCCGAGCACACAGCCATCAAACTATCGAAAGCCATCGCAGCAACAAAGATCGAGTATAAAATGGTGTAGAGCTATTTCACCTAACAGATTGGCTACTAGACCATGGCAATCTACATCACAATAAATATATGGCAGGATATTTTAGCAACTAATCGGCCTTGGCATGCCATCTCAGCTAAGCATATTGAGTGCAGAACAAGGCAAGGAAGCTTCTTAAGCAGAGCATAATGACTATAAAGTAATTCGGCAAACAGTGAGATTAACAGCATCTATCAGCTAACATTCAGCGCTACACCGACATGCACAGGGCCTGAGTCTAGAATGCGCGTACCATGGGTAAGCTGACCGCGTGCTTCTCCACACGTACGTCGTCGCCAGCGGTGGCGGCGTTGACCGCCGTGCGCCTCCACAAGAACGACGCCAGCGGTGGCGGCACGACTAGAGGACGACAGTCTACGAGAGCGTACTGTGGGAGCGAGAGGATCGCCGTGCGTCCCCTCGACGAACCGCGGCACCGACGTATCGGCGTGGCGGGTTGGGCGACTTTGGCGAAGCTAATGGAGTGGAGGGGGACGGGGGGAGGGGGTTTGGGGAATATTATTGGCTAGTTGGCCGAAGGGCGGTTGAATCTAGGATTTGGGGGGAATTTTTGGGTGGGGGAGGATTTTCGCGCGGTGGGCGGGGGGAGTTTTGCGCATGGTCGGTTTCTCCAAGTGCAGTCCCACGTGTCAGTGAAGAGGCAAGCCGAAGCGCGTTCCATTTGCGTGAGCCGTGTGCAGGACCGAACGTGTGTTGGGTGCAATGCGGCCGCGACAGGGGTGCTGTGAGTGTACCACCTCTTTTCCTTTTAAACTAGGTGCTTCGCCCCCTAAAAAAAACTTGTTGCTTCGCGAAATCCATCGATACTACTACTAGTAATCCGGTAATCCCGACTAAAAGGGCGCGGCCGGGTCTTTTCCTGCGTGATATGCCGGGAGGTTGGCTTACATGGTTTTTTTAGGACGAGTAATGCTACACCTACGTAGCCCTAGTTAGATAAGGCCTTCCCTCGTTCATCCTTTTCTCCCACAAGATCTTGATCTTCCGTGCAACGCACGTGCATCTTGCTAGTACTCCTACAATATACTATATTATTATGAAAGTTCATATACACCGGCCGATATTAATGCAAACATGGCAGATTTTCATTACATTTCAAACTTTTATAGGACAGAAAAATAAAAGAAACCCGACCCTAAGCCTATTCTACGGCGGCGACCAACGTCCTCCATCTGCGATCTCCATGTACGGGGGCGGGGTTCAAGACCCGTGAAGTGAAGGTGCGGTCTCCGGCGAGGAAAAGTAGAACACGGGAGACAAACCGGCCAGCTGGCACACCATGCCCTGCCGCCTCCCATGCCCTACTCATCCTCGGAGGAGTTCCCGACCTCGGCGCTGCCGGATGTTGGATGGTGGCAAGTAGGACGCATGGCTGATGGTGCTCCCGTCATCGGCCGCTAGCGTGGCCACCGCTTGTGCGGCGACTTGAGCGAGGGCGGCGACCTCGAGCTTCATCCCCAAAGACAAGCTCTCCCGCAGAGTTTCGCGCTTGCGGTCATGGCGGATGTGGTGCCAGGTAGGAGGACGATGTGCTGTGCTGTGGAGGTTAGCCGGGGTTGTCGCTTTAAGTAGCGCATTCCGGTGAGGCCAAGCGTCCTGGTGCGTCATTAAGTCACCGGAGTTGGTTCCTCGGGCACCGAGCCTCTTAACGACGGCATACAGACGGACGGCATGAATGCGGGCAGCTGGCGCCGGCTAGGAACGCACCACGCGATGGCGCGAGGGACGATGGTTTTTGGTGTGCCAGGGTAGTCAGCTACGGTCATGGCAACGTTGGAGATGCCCTTTGCTCACATGCGATCGACGCATGTCATTGAAAAAGCAAGACGACCCGGCATGGTCTCAGGTGCTGAGGATGCAGTTGGCTGTGCTACATCACTCCGCGGACGCGTCCCGGCGCCCCGTGCATTTTCGATGAGCTGGGTGTTGGGGTGTGTTTGGATTGTGACCAAAGTGCACCTTACCAAAAATTTGGTCATGACCCAAAGATTGGTCTTTTGTTTGGATGGTTGCCATTTTTCGGCATGCCAATGAACTCTAGCCAACTCTAGTTCACTTTTCTTGCCGATATCGGCCAAATCATGGGCAACCAAAACCTCAACCAAAATTTTGGCTACCCAATGCTTTGATGGGGCAACCTTGGCCACAAACCAAACATATTGTTGGTCGTGCCACATCACTAACACCACCCTCGGCACACTGAAACCGACCGTGACTAGCGACGATGAGCGTGTCGCTCACCGCGGTCGCCGTGTCCAGAGGCGGTGCTGGAGCTGCGCCACGTTATTGGCCCCCACGACCCACATGAAAGGTTGCCGATGGCGAGGAGGTCGTGGGCCAGCTCCTCCATTGGACTATTTTGCACTACGTCGTCCCGATAGGTGTGCCCCACATGTTGGTTTCCCTGTTTTCCCGGCCATATTCGAGCGTCGGTGCTCCGCATTGCGCAATAGGCCTTTCACTATGTAGACCAAGCGAGACAACTTATTGTTTATTTGAGCCGTTCAAGTATAATCAAGTGGCGTTTGCTTATTTCTCATTCCTCTCCAACCCTCTTCTCCATCGATCATGTCGCCCTCCGGTCGAGTCCATCCTCCTTCATGCCTCATTTGAACATTCCGCCGAGTATCATTCGCATGTGGGCCTAGACCATGCTTGTATTTCCAATGTTTATTTGTAATTTGTCCGAGATGCATACAAACAAATGGTTCATTTAAAGTTTCACTTTGCCTCCACTACGTGTCGCTTCGTGTCTTAGTTTTGACATCCCATTCGGTTCATGCCCCGACACATGTTGATGAGATCGATTGATGTTTAGAGATCAATTGCGTGTCGTGCAAGGAGATAAAGGTTTGCTCTGTTTCTATGATAGAAATGACCCGCGGGGGGGGGGTCTATGGGGATCAGAGGGAGTATATTGTACGTTCATAAGCAAAACGAACGTATTGTACCCACCCTAGTCCTCTTTCAATCGATCCCCGGACCCCGAGATAAAATCGAGAGAGAATGAGTGGGGGCATGTGTGGTACCTAAGGCGGATTCAAAATTTTGAACCGGTGATCATAGCATCCGCAAATCATATATAAAGGGTATTATATGTTCGTTTCATTTTTGAACGTACAATATACTCCCTCCTATCATTTCTAGTTTACATATAAGTTTTATGTGTAGTCAAAGTATCTCTACTTTGATAAAAAAAGTATCAACATTCAACAACGCCCAATCAATATTGTTAGATTCGTACGTACTCCTAGATTTGTACTCGAGATGGTTTCCAATTTGTTTTCAACCACGTAAATGTGCTTGTTCTCGCGCATGCTCTTCCTACTAGGATTTCGCCACGTATAGCCAGTCCAATAGTAACTATTTTAAGCTCCCTGTCCAATAGTACTAGTGGAGTACTGACAACATCTATACTAGAGTATGCAGTGCTCATAGTTGTAATCCCTCCTTCCATTTATATAGGGCCTATGTGGAGGAGAGAGATGTGAAAAAGTAAGGGGAGTGAGCTCTCATGCAAGAGCCTAGCTATATAAGCATTCCTAGTTAAATACGTACAATAAATATGAAGAAAGAGATGGTGAGGAGATGGAAAAAGTACTAATACAACAGCCAACCTTATAATTTTTTGCGGTAAATAGCCAACCTTATAGCCCACACTACTGTATGAGTGCATATAATAGATGATGGCTATAGATGACATGGCAGTTCCTTATAGACCTCGACTGGCTATATTATTAACCATGCTCTAATGCATTTTAAAAACCACGTTTGACTATTGACAAGATTAATAGTACATGAGATGTATAATGTGAGAATTATATCATTGGGAGCTCCTTTCACATACATATCCCTGCCTTACCCTCCCTTTCAGTCACTTACTGGCGGACCCCATGCTTGCTAGGCCCCGCATGTCAGTTACTCAATGGGTTCGGCATGTAAGGGCATCCTCATCCATAGTATACTCCCTCTATTTTTATTTAATCCGCATAAAATGACATGGGCGAGGGAGGGGGAGGGACGTCGGTTTGCTCTCAACTGCGGTCCCACAAGCGAGCGAAAAACGCAAAACGAAGCGCGTTCCATTCGGTGAGCGACGTGGAGGGTCCAGCGTGCCGGGCGGCAACGCGAACGCGACAACAGCGATGTACTGTCAAAACCGATTGACCGGTCGTCGCCGAAACCACTATTCACATTATAATTGTCTGCTCGGCCTACGCCAGCCACTGCCCTAAAACCACACCTAATCTTCAGCCCCTTCCCCCACCTTTCGATCCCCTAGCCCGCATCAAGCGTCCCCTAGTTCACTGGAAAGCCATGGTGCGTCGCAACATCACGTACTACAAGATGCTGACGCCGGAGCGCCGCACAGAAATCGCAGTGGTGGTCGGTGCCAGAGACCTCTGTTCCCAAGCTCGCTTTGTGGCGGGCCAATCCCCGAGATCTCTGCAGCCAAGCTACGAGGAGGAAGCCGATCCGATGTTCATGGGAGAGGTCGCGGCGCAGAAGGCCCCCGATGGGTATGAGACGATGGACGTAGAGTTCGTGCCGGTGTCCGAGTCCCCCATGGGGCAAGCGGACCAGCGGTTCAACCTGGCGATACTCTAGGAGGACCGGGAGGCAGAGGCTCAACTCGACGCGGAGCGCGCACATGCCGCTGCCATCGAGGCTCTCCTGCAGGAGGAACCAGATGTCGTGGATGTGAACCGGGCGGCGGAGGCTCAACTTGAGGCGGAGCACGCGGATGCCGCTGCCATCGAGGCCCTCCTGTAGGCGGAACTGGACGTACTAGACTTGAACCGAGCGGCAGAGACTCAACTCGACACGGAGCGCGTGGATGCCGCTCTCATCGAGGCCCTCCTGCAGGTGGAACCGGACGTCCTGGACTTGAACCGGGTGGCGGAGGCTCGACTCGACACGGAGCGCGCGGATGCCGCTGCCATCGAGGCCCTCATGCAGGCGGAACCGGACGTCCTCGACTTGAACCGGGCGGTGCTCTCGTCCGTGCAGAGGACCCGCATGCTCCGCGTGGACGAGTAGCTGGAGGCCGAGGACAACCACGGTGCGGAGACACACATCGGAAGCTATGGCTGGTTCGTGCCGGCAGCCAAAGACAATGAGGCTGTCCCGTTCCGCGAGGGCTGATAGTTTTTCTTTATGTTGTTGTTTTTATGGATCTTTTGATGTGTAAAAACATATATTGTTATGCAAGTTGCCTGACTTGGGCCAGTCTACCTTTTCAGGCAGTTGGATGAATATCCTACGTCTCCTAACCCTTCTTCCTCACCTCTTCTTCTTCCCCAAAAGACCACCGCACGGGCCGTACTCCCCAACATGCGGTTGGATAAACAACTCTATGAACGAAAATTATGTGTCAGCGGTAGGATGGCTGAGTTTGGTTTGTTCACATGCGACAACACGTGTCAGTGAGGGTGCGTTCCCTTGGTTGGCTTTGCGGCGTGCAGGAGCGACTATGCATGTGAGGGTGCGGTGCAACCGCGGCGTGCAGGAGCGACCGTGTGAGGGTGCGGTGCGTCTGTGACAGTCATGCGCAAGTGTACCTCCTTTTCATTTTGAAAACTTTAGGCAAGCTTGGCAAAAATGTGTGGCGAAGTATGGCAATGCAAGGCCTAGACCCAAACATAATAAGTACGTAGTACTACGTACTAGGAGTACTAGTGTTAAAAAAGAAAGGTGGGGTTTCCTTCGCGGATACAAATCCTCTTTTCACGTGTCAATTAATGCGTATTTTTTATCCAAAGCCCAAAGAGCTAACCATCTCACTCCTTATCGCTTGATTAATGCAGCGCCATGCAAACCAACCTTCTCACTTCTGCATGCATGCAGGGGATATTAATGTCCTTGGTTGCTAGTACGAGGCAAACCCCATCAATTTTGCCTCGATTAGTGCTAGTGGCCTTTTGCAAATTGTAATTTTGATATACTGGCCTTGTGTACAAAAAAATGGAGGTAGTAACTATATTTGACTTCCTTCCCCATTGGGGCGACGTCGATGATATCTCGAACGTTGTGGTTTGGTGAAGTGTGTTCGACGGAGAACACCATTTAGGGAGACCACGGTAAGTCGTTCGCAAGTGCCGCCTGCAAGCCGAGACAACCGCCTTATTTTCATCCAGGAAGTCTGTTGAACCAAAGGACGCGTAAATGTACTAGTACTACTCGTACACAATAGCGTTGTCCGTCCAGCTTATTGCGGTGAGATGGTTTCTCGAAGAAGACGATGGAGAAGCAGAGTGAGCGAAGAGTGAAATGATGGTTGCTTCGTTCGTGCTTTGTGATTTGACGCCTCACTGCTTTGTGATTTGTGATAGAAGGGACAGGGGAGTAGACTCTTTCCTCTATACTGTACATGCATCCAAGCACGGGAGAAAGAGAAGAGACGTTGCATTTTTCTATTCCTTCAATAAATCAATCAATCAATCAGGGAGCTACGGTTCCATCCTTTTGGCCTTGGCAACACCATCCACAATGGTTCCCACGATGCCAAAAGCTATTTTCACATTTGGCTACACATTGTGGATGCCCTTAACCGTACCACTTGGTTTTGCTCCTGTGTGCTATCTATACAGATCTCAATTATATAGGGGAGGTTTCTTATTTTTAGAGGATGTTGTCCTGGCGGTTTGCTAACATGCGGTCCCACGTGTCAGTGCTTTACCAAGCCGATCCGCTTCCCACATGAGGCAGAACAATGCCAGAAGCGTGGTTAACTTGAAGAAGATGAGGGAGAAGCGGATTCAGCAACGAGTGAAATGATGGTTGCTTCGTCCCTCCAACTTCTTTTTTAGCATTATTACTTCGTCCCTCCAACTTAACTGCAGGAAAGGTGCAGCTTTGTGATTTGACGCCTCATTGCTCATTACTATGCCGGCGCCATGACTGGGCGCTTCACCCCGGCTGCTCTACACTGTATTCCGGTATGGCACGTGGACCCGGTAGCTTGATGTCCCACATGTCGGCGAAAGGGACTAGAAGATTTATGAAAGCGAGCGCTCCACTCTTACAACGGAGGAGTACACGACACGACGGCCCAGTGAACTATCACTTGTACTGTATATAGTACTATAGTTTTGCTGTTTCACACGATCTCGATACAAACCCGATTAAATAGGAAAGGGCGGGATTTTTCCCGCATGGTATACGATACTGGCTATACATTTAAAAGGCAATTTTAATGTATGCAAACTGAATAATTAAGTAACAATATGATATCTAGTAAAACTAAAAACACATATGATTTATTGTGTTAGAGTGTAGTAGTAGTGATGTATTGCATAGTTGTTAGATGTAACATGCGAGAACGTGTAGAGATGTAGTTTTGGAGGGCCTACAGAGAGAAAAGCGTAATACGTTCACCGAACTTCAGAATAATCTGATTACGGTCACTATATACGTTTTGCGGTGATTATACGGTCACTTGCTCACGGTTCAAAATCGGATTGCACTCTGTTGACCGGCCAAATAGTCTGCGTGGCACCATGTTGACTAGTTATATTGACCATGTTTGTTGTGGGTCCCACCTATCAGTTCGCATAGGGAAAAGGTCAGATAAGCACAAATTTACGCAGGCGCGACAAGACTCCACCCCATGCGCGGGAATCACCTGGTTGTGTATGTGTCTGTCAGGGCCTGATGTGTGGGCATGCGCGTGTAGGTTGAGCACTTGAGCGTGAGAGTGTGTGTTGGTCGTGTGATGTACTGGTGTGTCCATGCATGCATTTGTGTGTGTGCGTGTGAGTGTTGCGTGTGTGCGTAGCTGCGTGTGTACGTGTGAGTGTTGCATGCGTGCGTGGGTGCATGTGTTCATGTGAGTGTTGCGTGCGTGCAGTCCGTGTGCATGCGTGCGTGTGTGTATAATCACCACACCAGCTCATGTGTGTTAAAACAGACGACTCAGCATACCAATACAAAGCCACCTTGTCCGCTGTGCCCGCGGTCATGACTACGAACCACCGTCCAATATTTTTTGTGTTGTTTGTTTTCATTCTTACTAGCAAGATTCCCGTGCATTGCACGTAACATCAAGATGCATTTGTATGACTAGTTTATCTTGTGAGAGAAAATGATGAATGAGGGAATGCCTTATTTGCAAATGTGGAGAGGTGTGTGGGTACCTTTTTGCAAAATTGTCATAGTTTGTTTCCTATCCGTCAGATATAAATCGGACGGCCTATATTGCAGGATGGCAGGCACACCATCATCACCAAGTCTGTTTTTTATAAGAGTGTATTTTATCCCTACTCTTATAAAAAGCATAGTCAGTGATGATCGTGTGCCTGCCATCCTGCAATATAGGCCGTCCGATCTATATCTGACGGATAGGAAGGAAACTATGGCAATTTTGCAAAAAGGTACCCACACCACTTTCCACACTTGCAAATAAGGCCTTCCCTTGTTCATCCTTTTCTCCCACATGATAAACTACTCATACAAATGCATCTTGATGTTCCGTGCAACGCATGGGCATCTTGCTAGTATTTTATAGGAGTGTAGATGTAGAGTAGATACAAGCCGACAGGTGGGCCTGATGGTAGTGAGATAATGTGATGCAACACTAGAGGTGCCACGTGGAGCATTTAACTGGTCAACTAGTCGTGTCTTGAGCAAATACAGAGTTGTACGGTACAGCGGGATCTGGATACCCATGTTGGTTCCCACATGTTCCACGATGATCTCATCGGATGAACCACGATGTCGAGGATTCGATCAATCCCGTATACAATTCCCTTTGTCTAGCGGTATTGTACTTGCCCGAGATTCGATCGTCGGTATCCCGATACCTTGTTCAATCTCGTTACCGGCAAGTCTCTTTACTCGTTCCGCAACACATCATCCCGTGATCAACTCCTTGATCACATTGTGCACATTATGATGATGTCCTACCGCGTGGGCCCAGAGATACCTTTCCGTCACACGGAGTGACAAATCCCACTCTCGATTCGTGCCAACCCAACAGACACTTTCGGAGATACCTGTAGTGTACCTTTATAGCCACCCAGTTACGTTGTGACGTTTGGCACACCCAAAGTATTCCTACGGTATCCGGGAGTTGTACAATCTCATGGTCTAAGGAAATGATACTTGACATTAGAAAAGCTTTAGCAAACGAACTACACGATCTTGTGCTAGGCTTAGGATTGGGTCTTGTCCATCACATCATTCTCCTAATGATGTGATCCCGTTATCAACGACATCCAATGTCCATGGTCAGAAAACCGTAACCATCTATTGATCAACGAGCTAGTTAACTAGAGGCTTACTAGGGACATGGTGTTGTCTATGTATCCACACATGTATCTGAGTTTCCTATCAATACAATTCTAGCATGGATAATAAACGATTTATCATGAACAAGGAAATATAATAATAACCTATTTATTATTGCCTCTAGGGCATATTTCCAACAGTCTCCCACTTGCACTAGAGTCAATAATCTAGTTCACATCGCCATGTGATTAACATTCACAGGTCACATCGCCATGTGACCAACATCCAAAGAGTTTACTAGAGTTCATAATCTAGTTCACATCACTATGTGATTAACACTCAATGAGTTCTGGGTTTGATCATGTTGCTTGTGAGAGAGGTTTTAGTCAACGAGTCTGCAACATTCAGATCCGTATGTACTTCGCAAATCTCTACGCTATATTTGGATCCATTTCAAATAACTATTCTACTTGGAGCTATTCCAAATTGTTCCTCCATTATACGTATCCGGCATCTCTACTCAAAGCTATCCGGATAGGTGTTAAGCTTGCATCGACGTAACTCTTTACGTCGAACTCTTTATCACCTCCATAACCAAGAAACATATCCTTATTCCTCTAAGGATAATCTTGACCGCTATCTGGTGATCTACTCCTAGATCACCTTTGTACCCTCTAGCCAGACACGTGGCAAGGCACATGTCAGGTGCGGTACACAGCATAGCATACTATGGAGCCTATGTCTAAGCATAGGGGACGACCTTCGTCCTTTCTCTCTGTTCTGCAGTGGTCGAGCTTTAAGTCTTAACTTCGTACCTTACAACTCAGGCCAGAACTTCCTTCTTTGACTGATCCATCTTGAACACCTTCAAGATCATGTCAAGGTATGTGTTCATTTGAAAGTACCATTAAGCGTTTTGATCTATCCCTATAGATCTTGATGCTCAATGTTTAAGCAGCCTAATACAGGTTTTCCAATGATAAACACTTTTCAAATAACCCTATATGCTTTCCAGAAATTCTACATTATTTCTGATCATCAATATGTCAACAACATATACTCATCAGAAATTCTATAGTGCTCCCACTCACTTCTTTGGAAATACAAGCTTCTCATAAATTTGTATAAACCCAAAATATTTGATCATCTCATCAAAGTGTGCATTCCAACTCCGAGATGCTTACTCCAGTCCTTAGAAGGATTGCTGGAGCTTTGCATACTTGTTAGCATCTTTCAGGATTGACAAAATCTTCTGGTTGTATCACATACAACCTTTCCTCAAGAACAAGGAAACAATATTTTGACATCCCATCTGCAAGATTTCATAAATAATGTAGTACCTGCTAATTCCAACAGACTCTTAGCATCGCTACGAGTGAGAAAGTCTCATCGTAGTCAACTCCTTGAACTTTTCGGGAAACACCTTAACGACAAGTCGAGCTTTCTCAATGGTGATACTTACCATCATTGTCTATCTTCCTTTTAAAATCCATATGTACCCGACAGCCTTACGACCATCAAGTAGTTCTTTCAAAGTCTACACTTTGTTTTCATACATGGATCCTCTCTCGGATTTTATGGCCTCGAGCCATTTTTCGGAATCCGGGCCCACCATCGCTTCTCCATAGCTCATAGGTTCATCGTGACCTTTTAAGACAGGGTTACAACTTAGAACTTGTACACACCCTTGTCAACCTATGAGGTTCGATAGTAACTTGATCTGAAGCTCCATGGTCATCATCATTAGCTTTCTCTTCAACTGAGGGAGGGGCCATAGAAACATTTTTCCTGTGCTTGCGCTACTCTCTGCCTGAAGTGAAGGTTCAACAACCTTATCAAGTTCTATCTTCCTCCCACTCAATTCTTTCGAGAGAAACTTTTCCTCGAGAAAGGACCCGATTCTAGAAACAATCCCTATTGCTTTCAGATCTGAATTAGGAGGTATACCCAACTGTTTTGGGTGTCCTATGAAGATGCATTTTATCCGCTTTGGGTTCGAGCTTATCAACCTGAAACTTTTTCACATAAGCGTCGCAGCCCCAAACTTTTAAGAAACGACAACTCAGGTTTCTCCAAACCATAGTTCAAATGGTTTCATCTCAACGGAATTACGTGGTGCCCTATTAAAGTGAGTGCGGTTGTCTCTAATGCCTAACCCATGAACGATAGTGGTAATTCGATAAGAGACATCATGGTACGCACCATATCCAATAGGATGCAACTATTATGTTCGGACACACCATCACACTATGGTGTTCCAGGCGGTATTAGTTGTGAAACAATTTCCACAGTGCCAAACTCGTAACTCAGATATTCATTTCTATGATCATATCATAGACATTTTATCCTCTTATCACGAAGATCTTCAACTTCATTCTGAAATTACTTGAACCATTCAATAATTCAGACTTGTGTTTCATCAAGTAAATATACTCAGTATCTACTCAAATCATGTGTGAAGTAAGAGCATAACGATATCCACTACGTGCCTCAGCACTCATTGGACTGCACACATCAAAATGTGTTACTTCCAACAAGTTGCTTTCTTGTTCCATTTTACTGAAACCGAAGCTTTCAGTCATCTTGCCCATGTGGTATGATTTGCATATCTCAAGTGATTCAAAATCAAGTGAGTCCAAACGGTCCATCTGCATGGAGCTTCTTCATGCGTATATACCAAGAGACATGGTTCACATCACTCAATCCCTTTTCAAAAATGAGTGAGTCCAAAGATCCATCAACATGGAGCTTCTTCATGCGTTTTATACCAATATGACTTACATGGCAGTGCCACAAGTAGGTGGTACTATCATTACTATCTTATATCTTTTGGCATGAACATGCGTATCACTATGATCGAGATTCAATAAACCATTCATTTTAGGTGCAAGACCATTGAAGGTATTATTCAAATAAATAGAGTAACCATTATTATCCTTAAATGAATAACCGTATTGCGATAGACATAATCCAGTCATGTCTATGCTCAACGCAAACACCAAATAACAATTATTTAGGTTTAACACCAATCTCGATGGTAGAGGGAGCGTGCGATGCTTGATCACATCAACCTTGGAAACACTTCCAACACATCTCGTCAGCTCACCTTTAGCTAGTCTCCGTTTATTCCGTAGCTTTTATTTCGAGTTACTAACACTTAGCAACCGAACTGGTATCTAATACCCTGATGCTACTAGGAGTACTAGTAAAGTACACATTCACATAATGTATATCCAATATACTTCTATCGACAGCCTTCTCATCTACCAAGTATCTAGGGTAATTCTGCTCCAGTGGTTGTTCCCCTTATTACAGAAGCACTCAGTCTCGGGTTTGGGTTCAACCTTGGGTTTCTCCACTAGAGCAGCAGCTGATTTGCCGTTTCATGAAGTATCACTTCTTGCCCTTGCCCTTCTTGAAACTAGTGGTTTCACTAACCATCAACAATTGATGCTCCTTCTTGATTTCTACTTTCGCGGTGTCAAACATCGCAAATATTTCAAGGATCATCATATCTATCCCTGATATGTTATAGTTCATTACGAAGCTCTAGCAGCTTGGTGGCAATGACTTTGGAGAAACATCACTATCTTATCTGGAAGATCAACTCCCACTCGATTCAAGTGATTGTTGTACTCAGACAATCTGAGCACAAGCTCAACGATTGAGCTTTTCTCCCTTAGTTTGCAGGCCAAGAAAATCGTCGGAGGTCTTATACCTCTTGACCTGGGCACGAGCCTGAAATCCCAATTTCAGTCCTCGAAACATCTCATATGTTCCGCGACATTTCAAAAATGTCTTCGGTGCCTCAATTCTAAACCATTTATCATTACCGAACTATCATGTAGTCATCAAAACGTGTATGTCAGATGTTCGCAACATCCACAGACCACGTTCGAGGTCTAGCACACAGAGCGATGCATTAAGGACATAAGCCTTGTACTGTCCGCATAATTGCTACTGTCAACTTTCAACTATATTTTCTCTAGGAACGTATCTAACTCAGTAGAACTAAAGCGCGAGCTTACGACATAATTTGCAAAGATCTTTTGACTATGTTCAGGATAATTAAGTTCATCTTATGAACTCCCACTCAGATAGACATCCCTCTAGTCATCTAAGTGATTACATGATCCGAGTCAACTAGGCCGTGTCCGATCATCACGTGAGACGGACTAGTCATCATCGGTGAACATCTTCATGTTGATCGTATCTACCATACGACTCATGCTCGACCTTTTGGTCTCTTGTGTTCCGAGGCCATGTCTGTACATGCTAGGCTCGTCAAGTCAACCTAAGTGTTTCGCGTGTGTAAATCTGTCTTACACCCGTTGTATGTGAACGTAAGAATCTATCACACCCGATCATCACGTGGTGCTTCAAAACGACGAACTTTCGCAACGGTGCACAGTTAGGGGGAACACTTTCTTGAAATTTTAATGAGGGATCATCTTATTTACTACCGTCGTTCTAAGCAAATAAGATGCAAAAACATGATAAACATCACATGCAATCAAATAGTGACATGATATGGCCATCATCACTTTGCTCCTTTTGATCTCCATCTTCGGGGCTCCATGATCATTGTCGTCACCGGCATGACACCATGATCTCCATCATCATGATCTCCATCATCGTGTCTTCATGAAGTTGTCACGTCAACTATTACTTCTACTACTATGGCTAACGCTTTAGCAATAAAGTAAAGTAATTACATGACGTTTATGTTGACACGCAGGTCATAAATAAATTAAAGACAACTCCTATGGCTCCTGCCGGTTGTCATACTCATCGACATGCAAGTCGTGATTCCTATTACAAGAACATTATCAATCTCATACATCACATATATCATTCATCACATCCTTTTGGCCATATCACATCACATGGCATACCCTGCAAAAACAAGTTAGACATCCTCTAATTGTTGTTTGCATGTTTTACGTGGCTGCTATGGGTTTCTAGCAAGAACGTTTCTTACCTACGCAAAACCACAACGTGATATGTCAATTGCTATTTACCCTTCATAAGGACCCTTTTCATCGAATCCGATCCGACTAAAGTGGGAGAGACTGGCACCCGCTAGCCACCTTATGCAGTTAGTGCATGTCAGTCGGTGGAACCTGTCTCACGTAAGTGTACGTGTAAGGTCGGTCCGGGCCGCTTCATCCCACAATGCCGCCGAATCAAGATTGACTAGTAACGGTAAGCATATTGAACAAAATCAACGCCCACAACTACTTTGTGTTCTACTCGTGCATGGAATCTATGCAATAGACCTAGCTCTGATGCCACTGTTGGGGAACGTAGCAGAAATTCAAAATTTTCTACGCAACACCAAGATCAATCTATGGAGCAATCTAGCAACAAGGGAAGGAGAGTGCATCTACATACCCTTGTAGATCGCTAAGCGGAAGCGTTCAAGTGAACGGGGTTGATGGATTCGTACTCGCCGTGATCCAAATCACCGATGATCCTAGTGCTGAACGGACGGCACCTCCGCGTTCAACACACGTACAGCCCGGGGACGTCTCCTCCTTCTTGATCCAGCAAGGGGAGAGGAGAAGTTGAGGGAGAGCTCCGTCAGCACGATGGCGTGGTGGTGGTGGAGCTCGTGGTTCTCCGGCACGGCTTCGCCAAGCACAATGGAGGAGGAGGAGAAGGTAGGAGGAGGGAGGGCTGTGCCAGGGGAGAGGTCACGGCTGCCCTCCCACCCCTCCACTATATATAGGGGCAAGGGGAGAGGGGGAGGCGCCCTAGGGTTTCCCCTAGGGGGCGGCGGCTAGGCAGATTGGATCTCCCTAGGGAAAATCCTAGGGAGACTTTCCCCCCAAGCCAAGCAGGTGGAGGCTTGCCTCCCAAGCTAGGTGGAGGCACCCCACCTCCCCAAGTAACGTGGGAAAGGGTGTGGGGGGCGCACCAGCCCTTAGTGGGCTGGTTTGCCCCTTCCCCTTTGGCCCATGAGGCCCTCCAACACTTGCCGGGGCTCCCGAAACACCTTTCGGTCATGCTGGCCATAGCCTGGTACCTCCGGAACACGTCCGGACTCCAATACCCTTCGTCCAATATATCGATCTTCACCGCCGGACCATTCTGGAACTCCTCGTGATGTCCGGGATCTCATCCGGGACTCCGAACTACCTTCGGTAACCACATACTATTTTTCATAACAACTCTAGCGTCACCGAACCTTAAGTGTGTAGACCCTACGGGTTCGGGAACCATGCAGACATGACCGAGACGCTCTCCGGTCAATAACCAACAGCGGGATCTGGATACCCATGTTGGTTCCCACATGTTCCACGATGATCTCATCGGATGAACCACGATGTCGAGGATTCGATCAATCCCGTATACAATTCCCTTTGTCTAGCGGTATTGTACTTGCCCGAGATTCGATCGTCGGTATCCCGATACCTTGTTCAATCTCGTTACCGGCAAGTCTCTTTACTCGTTCCGCAACACATCATCCCGTGATCAACTCCTTGATCACATTGTGCACATTATGATGATGACCTACCGAGTGGGCCCAGAGATACCTCTCCGTCACACGGAGTGACAAATCCCAGTCTCGATTCGTGCCAACCCAACAGACACTTTCGGAGATACCTGTAGTGTACCTTTATAGCCACCCAGTTACGTTGTGACGTTTGGCACACCCCAAGTATTCCTACGGTATCCGGGAGTTGCACAATCTCATGGTCTAAGGAAATGATACTTGACATTAGAAAAGCTTTAGCAAACGAACTACACGATCTTGTGCTAGGCTTAGGATTGGGTCTTGTCCATCACATCATTCTCCTAATGATGTGATCCCGTTATCAACGACATCCAATGTCCATGGTCAGAAAACCGTAACCATCTATTGATCAACGAGCTAGTTAACTAGAGGCTTACTAGGGACATGGTGTTGTCTATGTATCCACACATGTATCTGAGTTTCCTATCAATACAATTCTAGCATGGATAATAAACGATTTATCATGAACAAGGAAATATAATAATAACCTATTTATTATTGCCTCTAGGGAATATTTCCAACAAAAGGTTAGTGAAAACAGTCGTAAATGTTTACGAGAGGTAGGGAGGGTTATATCGAGAGCATGTGTGCGATAAAGACACCTCAGGAGAGAGTGTGTGAGCATGTGTGATAGACCACCGATGGAGAGTGTCGGTGTACAAGAAGGGGGTACACTTTTTGAACCCCTATAACTGTGCACGGGCAGTCCGAGCCACGGGCGCCGCCACACCGAGCACGGCAAGGGAGGTAAGCCAAGGTAAGGCCAAAGCTGAAGAGAAGCAGAACGACGCCAAGATCAAGACCACAAAGAGCAAAGGGGACAGAGTAGACCCCCCCCGGCATGATCCTTGCCGAGGGGCAGCTTTAGCTAACCCGGCAAGACCCTTTCCATGGAAGCTCTCCCCACACCTACGGAGCGAAGCCACCCTTGAGTCCACTGCCCCCATGGGGCAAGGATTCGGGAGACATCCCCGTGGTGGCATGAAGATCTTTGTGAAGACATTCAAGATCAGATACCCACTTAAGAAGGAGATGATCCTTGGCGGCATCCCAGCCAAGGAGGACCACAAGGCCCCCGGCAAGAGCCTTGCCGGGGATGACAGCGGGCGCCACGGCAAGGCCCTTGCCGGGGCCCCGGCAAGGCCCTTGCCAAGGACGCCCGTGGGGCCACCATCAGGCCCGCACCAGTCGCACTCCCACCGCCGTTCGCATGCAGCCCCCGACCCAACCAGTTGGGCAGGCACCTGCGTGGCGGCGTACAGATCTTCGTGGAGACCCTCAGCTGTCTGCCTGCCTACGTGGCATCACAAGCACCGCTGGCCAGGGAGCGCGTCGACGCAAGGGGGAGCGGCGACGGACGAGACAGGGCTCTCCCCCGTCCACGATAAAGCAAGGACACCTAAGCAAGGCGCATTAAATGCGCCTTGTCATGTAATGCGAGGGATAACCTCGCATTACTGTACCCTTTCCACCTACTGTGTGCCACTGTGGCAACCCCTTTCCTATAAAAGGAGGCCCGAGGCGACCATGAGGAGGTTACGGCTTTTTCGAGCTCTTCACGCCCATTGCTAGCTCAAGAACACACATAAACAATCCACCAAAGCAGGAGTAGGGTTTTACGCATCTTCGTGGCCCGAACCTGGATAAAGGAACCGTGTGCTATCTGTTTGATCCGCTCTTCTCGCGACCCCGCGCCCCGCAACCGCAGTAGGGATTCTTGTGATCCCATAGGTGTCGTTTCCCACCGACATCTTTGGCGCGCCAGGTAGGGGGCAGCGTAGTTGTGAGAATCAGCTTTGGCAGTCAGCCCGACGCTCCTTCATCTTCGTGACCCTTGACGAAGTAAGGAGGCCAGAAGATCGACACTCAAGCGATCGCAAACAGAAGCTAAGTTGCACTGAACCCTTGCTTATACTACCCTTTTTATTTGAGGTTATTCCCCCCGGAGATGTCGCGCCTTTGTATGAAAAACCTGCACGCCAGGGGGATCTACCACGATCGGCAACGCCCTTGCCCTATTTCGAGTCCGCTCAACAGCTCAAGCGGCTGCGTCGAGAGTGGCAGAGTAGCCTTCCGCGATCAACAATGCCCTCGATTCTGACTCGAGTCAAGCTCGACAGTTCAAGCGGCCACATTCGGAACGGGGAGGTGGCTCGTCCGGCAGCACGCGTACCCGGCAGGCCATGGGGATCCATCCCCAAGACGCCGCTTGGGGCTTCCGCGCCGGCTAGCCTTCCCGATCTTCGTAGGGCACACATACAAAGAGGAATTGAACGAGGAAATAACATGCATGAAAATTAAGAGTACTTCAAAGTTATATTACATCACATCATTGCTGCGGTTCTAACTAAAGATAAAATTTGTCTTGGTCGGGAACCCGCAGCGGCGAAGAAGAACGGGACGCCTAGTCCCGGCGCTGGCCTTCCACCCTCTTGATTTCGTCGATGCAGTCGGTGATGGGCTTGATGCGCTCCTTGAGCACCGTGAGGTCAACACCATCCGGCAAGCTCGTCATCGCGGCCGCGAAGTCAAGGTCGGGATTCCAGTGCGCCACCTTGGTGAGGACCTTGGTCACGACCCTCCGGCAAAGCCGCCGGGCCTCCTCGGCTAGTGTGGCCGTCCTGTTGGAGTGAAGATAGGCGAAGGCTTCGAGGACGCCTTCGAAGAACTGGGTCAGCTTGCCGTTGACGGTCCCGCTGCGCTCAGGGGCGTACCTCACATTTGGCATCCCCATGGTGGCCAATTGCGAGGTGGCCCTGCCGGCGATGACCTCCAGATGGCTGATCCACCTGTTCTCACCCACCACATATTCTTGGTGGGAGGCGGCCTCGTTTGCCCGCAGCTGTTTCTCCTCCTCCAGGCTCCTAGTCAAGGTCTCCTCCCGAGCCCTGCTCTCCGGCAACAGCTTCTCGAGATCCTCCAGCTTCAGCTTGAGGTCTCTGATGGAGTTCCGCGCCTCGGAGAGCTCTCCAGTCCTGCTGATGACCGCTCCTTGCGCCTCTACCAAGGCACGGTTGACCGTGTTCTTCTCGCCGGACAGCTTGAGGGCCTGCTGCTTCAGCTCGTCCGGCTGTGCTTCCAGCTCCTTCACCTTGCCGGCATCGGCCAGGGCTTGGGCATCGAGTGCCTCTCTGTGCCTCTGCTCCAGCTCACGGGTCCGCCGCGCGACAAGGGCCTCGAGCTCCTCGTCCTTGCCACGGAGCGTTGTGGCAATCTTCGCCTCACGCGTGGAGAGGTCCTCCTCCTGGGAGTCCAAGGCGGCTTGATGCTGGTTCCGGGTGGCTTCGGCCGCGGCAGCCAAGTTCGCCGCCTTCTCCTGGGCCTTCTCGATATCGGCCAGCTTAATGGTGAGCTCCACATCGCGTGGGCCAATATTTCTCCTGAAAGGCCCTCTGCTCCTTGCGAGACTGGTGGAACCAGGTCTGCGTCTCGGCGATGCGTGCCTTGAAGTCCACCTTCGCGTTGTCCACCGCTACCGCCCTGGACTTGACTTTGTCCAGGCGGGCACGGTAGAGCACTTGGAGCTTCCGGAAATTGGCCCCCATGGCGCGGAAGAGCTGCTCTTCTGGAGAACCGTCGCCACCAATGCCCGACGTGTCGACAACCTCGAACCCGGTGGCGGCAAGCACCTCGCCGTCAAAAACTTCCCCTTCGGCGGGCGCTCGGCTTGACGCCCCTCGGAGGTGGACGAAAAGATCATCGCCCACCTTCAGATACCTGCCGGGGCCCGAGGTTGAGGAGGAGGGAGGCTGATCATCCATCACCTCTTCCTCGACGGAGGCCTTGCGGACTCCCCGGCAGGACCACCGCAGGCGCCCTCGGCGGAAGCCTCGCCGGTAGCCTTGGCGGCCCCCGCGGCGGCATCCTCGGCCGCGCCCTTGGCAGCCTCATCAGCGGCGGCCTCATCAGCATTCGTGGCGGCCTCCTCGGCGGCAATTTTGTCGGCCTCAGCCGCGGCCTCTTCGGCAATATCTCTGACAACGGTGTCCACGTCCTCCTTGTCTGTTGAAGGAGGGCCTGGGCAGCAGCAGGAGCAATGAAGCCAAGAAAAGTATAAGGGAAAAGAACAGAGACGAAGGATAGGCGACTCACTAGTGCCGGGCTGTGAAGCAGAAGTCCCCTCTCCGCCAGCATATGGCGCCGAGACAGAGCCACCAGCACCTAAGTTCCCCTCTTCCTCCATGGGTGTGGACTCTGTGCCTGATGCCCTTGCCGGGGACGCCCCCCGCGGCGGCGTAGTCGATGGGGGAGGTGTGTCAGGAGTAGCCCTCTGTAGCTCCTCCTGTTGCTGCTCCCCTCCTGCAAATCCGGCAAGGTCAGCATCGCGGCATCGAGCGCCTACCGCATGTCGAGTAAGAGGAGGGTGACGAATTTACGCTGGGGGCTGCGCTGGGGGCTGCTGTCCGGGCTGCTCAGCACCACCAGTGGTGTCTTTGAAACCCCAGCCGGGGGCTGGCTGCTCGCCGAGGTCCTCGCCCTCTTCGCCCTCTAGGCCAACGTCTCTGCATCCCTACAAAAGAAAAAATGGATCAAGACAAGCGACCCAATTCAGGGAAATGGAAATGACAGTAAGGAACGGAGTACTTATTCGTCATCCGTCTCCTCCTCTTCCGCTAGTTTCCTCTTCCTCTCCGGGCTAAGAGGCCCGAGATCAAAAGGGAGCTCCGCATCATCATCTGAGTCGACGCCTGCCAGAGGAGGCGAAGAAGGCGGCGGGGTCTGTGTGCGCCCAGATGAGGAAGGGGTTGTCGCCTTCTTCTTCTCAGCAGCCTTCATCAGCCTCTTCACTGCCGAGGCCCTCGTGTGACACCCGGACCCTTCCAGGGTCAATTGAGGTCGCGTGGCCCTGCCAGGCCGGACCGGCTCGCTGGAGCCAGCTCCCCGCAGGACTCGCCCTCTTCCCCTGGCTGGCGTCGAGCCCGCCGCCACGCCCTCCTCCGACGACGACTCGTCGGCCGTGTCCTCGACGAGCGGAGCTCCGGTGTCGGCGCTGCTGGCCTCCCCAGTGGCCGCCGCCCACAGGGTGAACTGCTCCTCCTTCGCGGCCGCGGCGAACTCGTCCTCCACACCCCCGGCGCTGCCGGCCTCCAGAGCAAGCTGTGCCTCCCTCGCCCTGGTGGCGATGTAGTCCAGCTCTGCCTGGGTGGTGTCCATGACAAGCCACCGCTCGGCATCAGCATTGACATACACCTCAATCAAGGTGTCGAAGAATTGCTGAACATCTGCGGCCGTCGGCTCCCTCCAGCTCAGAACGGGGCCGTGCGCGTTGCAGTCCAGCATCATGGCGATGATCTCAGACTGGTGCGAGTTATTGCACAACGGGACCACCGCCGCTGGCAACTTGAAGAGCTGCCCCTTGCCGGCCTTTCTGGCCTTTACGGCAACCCTTGCGGCCTTGCCGGTCAGCTCGACCTCGCCGTCGCAATCCACATCCAGCTGGAAGAGCCGCTCGCAGAAGTGGGCATGCGCCATCACCATGAAGTTGTGGTCAAGGCCAGGGCGGAGCCGCATAATGTCAGCCGGATTTGTAAAGAGCCAAGCTGGCCTCCCCTTATTGTGCAGCGGGGCGATCCGGCGGCGAAAGCTTGCAAGGGAAGGAAGAAAGGGAACAGTGGCTCTGAGATTGGAAAAGGCATGAAGGAAGAGGAGAAAGTGAGCAGCGCGCCCGCGGTTATTCCTTCCTATGGGGGAGAACGCGGGCCGCCTCCTTTCACATTACCTGTGATGTGACGCATGCCCGCGGGAAGCAACCCCACGCATGCCGCCCACGTCACACACGCCTCCCCACGCCGCGCCACGCGCGGGAAGCGTGAGAAGCGCAGCGCGCGAAGGAACTTACTGTGGTAAAAACTGCCCCGCCTGCCCGCGAACCGTTTTTGGGCCTAGCCCAACAACGCGTTGCGCTTATGTGTGGCCCAGGCCCGGGGGCTCCTGTCAGTGTACAAAAAGGGGGTACACTTTTTGTACCCCTATAACTGTGCACGGGCAGTCCGAGCCACGGGCGCCGCCACACCGAGCACGGCAAGGGAGGTAAGCCAAGGTAAGGCCAAAGCTGAAGAGAAGCAGAACGACACCAAGACCAAGACCACAAAGAGCAAAGGGGACAGAGCAGACCCCCCCCGGCAAGATCCTTGCCGGGGGGCAGCTTTAGCCAACCCGGCAAGACCCTTGCCGTGGCAGCTCGCCCCACACCTACGGAGCGAAGCCACCCTTGAGTCCACTGCCCCCATGGGGCAAGGATTCGGGAGACATCCCCGTGGTGGCATGCAGATCTTTGTGAAGACATTCAAGATCAGATACCCACTTAAGAAGGAGATGATCCTTGGCGGGATCCCAGCCAAGGAGGACCACAAGGCCCCCGGCAAGAGCCTTGCCGAGGATGACAGCGGGCGCCACGGCAAGACCCTTGCCGGGGCCCCAGCAAGGCCCTTGCCAAGGACGCCTGTGGGGCCACCATCAGGCCCGCACCAGTCGCACCCCCACCGCCGTTCGCATGCAACCGCCGACCCAACCAGTTGGGCAGGCACCTGCGTGGCGGTGTACAGATCTTCGTGGAGACCCACCACTGCGCCACCTCAGCTGTCTGCCTGCCTACATGGCACCACAAGCACCGCTGGCCAGGGCGCGTGTCGACGCAAGGGGGAGCAGCGACGGGCGAGACAGGGCTCTCCCCCGTCCCCGATAAAGCAAGGACACCTAAGCAAGGCGCATTAAATGTGCCTTGTTATGTAATGCGAGAGATAACCTTGCATTACTGTACCCTTTCCACCTCCTGTGTGCCACTGTGGCAACCCCTTTCCTATAAAAGGAGGACCGAGGCGACCAGGAGGAGGATTCGGCTTTTTGGAGCTCTTTACGCCCATTGCTAGCTCAAGAACACAGATAAACAATCCACCAAAGCAGGAGTAGGGTTTTACGCATCTTCGTGGCCCGAACCTGGATAAAGGAACCATGTGCTATCTGTTTGATCCGCTTTTCTCGCGACCCCGCGCCCCGCAACCGTTGTAGGGATTCTTGTGATCCCATAGGTGTCGTTTCCCACCGACAGAGAGTGAAACCACACCTACAAGACTGCTGTACACATTGATTAAAGATATAATTGTATCCAAATATTAGGATGGGATCATGATATTTGCAATTCGCGTAAGGAACGGTCATTGATCCATCAGACATCTAGATTCTATCGAATTTGAGCATGTCTATGTTATTATTCGACACAATTGATCCACATAGTTAGTATTTTGAACTCCAGACAATGCATCGCTTTAGCAATCGAATAAAAACGTGAGTATAGTTCATGTTGTGTGTGTAAAGTACATTATACATACGAAAGTTACACAATGAACATTATAAATAGCTACGTATGAACTAGCATACATTTGAATTCAACTTAAGGTGGTTTAAAAAAATCAAATTCAACATGAAGTCCATTCAATTATTTGAATTTGATATCATGGCATCTGTAAATCATACCTAAATTGTGGGGGCACCAATCTTTGCTCTGATTTTGTACATAATAGCATATGTAGTCGTGTACAAAATAGATTCAAATTTCGCTCCTCCATTCCAAAATAATCATAGTTATAGGATTTTCAAGTGCAAAATTTCAAAAAGAAGCGGATAATTTAATGAGATTTTCAAACATACAAGGTCAAATTTAACGTTGTCTATTTAGGTCAATCCTCAAAGTTCAAGAGTACTTTAAACGTGAATGCTTGTGTTTCAAAATTTCGAACGAAGCGCCAAAAGACCTTCTACTCGCCCGAAACCGCGTGAGACCAATGTTTGGTAGTACAAGGAAATTACTTTTCTAATAACTCCGACCCGTGAAACCTACCGGCCCGACGTCCAAAGGTCTAAACCGGGGTAGGTTTGTAGCTTCATCTAGATGCCACGCAACTGCCTCCGAAAAACATTCATACACAATGGCCACCTAAGCACACATGCGCGCGGCCGAAATCGCTCCCACCCACTATTTGGGACACTTGGGATTACCATCCTACCCCCGACCCGCAGTAGGTCTGAAATTTAAGAGGGGGCAAAGTTTGTACTTTCCCCAAATTTCAAGCAAGCGCGTCCCATCTTCTGTTCGAAAAAGCCAAAAACAAGTGCGTCCCAGACTGAAACATGGTTCCCCCCCCCCCCGCCCACCCGTCCGATTACCCATTCGTACTCCATAGGCGCAAGAACTACCTCTCCACCAGCCGCGAAACCCCGTCGTCCTCCGTCCACCACCCCATTCCACCCATCAACCGCCGCCCTCCTCAATCACGCCGGAGCCGATACCCTGATGTTGTCGTCCACCGCAACCTCAACCGCAATGCCCTCTACGACTAGTAGTTGAAGCCGAGGCCGAGCCATCCGTACCCGAGCCAGTTCAACCACGCCGTCCTGTGCCTCACCGCTGCCGCTCGAACTTCGCCACCCTCCACCGCACCGGAGCTGTTCTTGCTATGCCGTCCTTCGCCGCCTCGGATTTGCTTCCCCTCCGCCAACATACGACCACGGTAACACAGTCAACAATTTGGCCATGGGTTCGTCCAAGCCTGCACCCTCCTCTAGAACATCGGTTTCCCCGGCAAAAAGAAGAAGATCGGCGCAACATGTGGAGGCGACCACACCGGCAACCGAAAATGGTACTCCTCCTCCCTTATTCGTGCAAATCTTACGTGTCTGCTTGCATGGTATTCATCCCACAGAGAAGACACTAGTTGACCGCTTCTTCTTGATACTAGATGTTCCTAGTAACTCGCGATGCACAAGGTTTCTCCTCATATACTATTTCACCTTAGCTAGAGGTCCGTCGCCCCCCCCCCCTGAATTTCAATTCCTGGTCAGTTGATTCCCAATTAACGGAAGCATTCCCCGGCGTAACAGGCGCTAGTCCGCCTATTACGCTGGGGAAGCAGTGCCTCGGTGTTTATCTTAGGGGCGTGTGGGGCCTAGAGCTACTGGATGTTTATCTTAGGGGCGTGGAGGTCGACCGGGATAAAAGGGATGGCCTGGGGGCGATACCAAGCACGGCGGGGGTGTGAGGATGAGGGGAGGGCGGGGCGGCGGAGGCAGGGGTCTGTACAGGTGGTCGCTGGCGGTTCGAGAAAGATCGTCAATAGTGACTGGCGGGAGGTAGACGAAGGCCATCTGCCCGTTCCTTATAGATAGGACGGTTCATTAAAAAAATCGACTGACCTATTTATTTTTAGTAAACTATTATCTTGATATGACCACATGTGGTGGTGTGCTGGAGGAGTACCTGCATCTCATGTGCTCATATATTATAAAATCATACGGAGTAGAATCTAATTTTGTTTCCATGCAATGTTGTAGAGCTATCATATGTCTCCTGTCATTTATTTTTCAGCCACTTGCTATCTGCTACTTTTACAGTGCACTAGTTCTGCACACACTTCACCCATACTATCGCTATTGTGTTTTTATGCAAGGGTATTTCAGACTCCGCTGCTATGAGAGAAGCAAAAAAGAAAAGAGAGAAGTCGCTCCAGCGTCGTATGCAGATAGGCCAGACACGTTTCAGCCTTATAATAGGTGCAGTGTCAGCAAATGGAGACGGTAAACGTAGCTATGGAGTTGATGACCTCGCTCGCAATGAACCACCATCCCAGGTGCTTGCTTTAACTTCGCGATGTCATATGTGGTTGCATGTTCCATATGGTGTCTAGCTTGTATTCGAAAGGCCGAAGTCGGTCTTTGTTAAGATAAGGAAAGATATTTTTTTACATGAACCACCATCCCATGAGCATCGGAAGACAAATAGCTAGTCAGGGCAGCCAGTGACAAGCCTAGCAAAGAGAGGCATCACCTGGAATACAACTAAAAAGCCGCGATGGTGGCGAAGCAGCCCACCTCCCACCAGGCTCTCAGGTCCTAGATGATCATGCTCACCACTCCAGCCGGATGTCTAGCTTCTATTGCTTCCAATTTGGTTAAATTGCATCTGCTTAGCTTACACATTATATCTTTTAATATGACATGCCTTTCTGCTTTTCATACATACTAGTACATCTCTGTATTAACAATGTGTTTACATCAAACTAATGTTCTTGTGTATCCCTCATCAATCACTTATGATGAGGCAGTCAGGCAAGTGGATTACTCCTCATTAAAAAATGCAGCGTCAGCCTCCCGACATGATTCTCAAGAAATAGCAAGGCTAGATGAAGATAGTCAACGTAGCTCTGTAGTTGATTACCGCATTTCCCCTACACTAGCATCGCAGGTGCTTGCTCTAACTTGGCAGCGTGATTGTAACATCCCAAAAATCTATATTTTGGAATGTTAAATTAAATAAATAAATAAATAGGATTGTTTGTTTGATTGTTGTGTCATGGATTGTGTGAAATTATTTTATTTTTTCACGAGAATTAAAACCTTTTGAGTTATTGTTTAAAACTTTTTCTAATCATGTTATAAAAGTTGGGTAACATTTTGTCGAATAAAGAAAACTATGGTTGGGGAAGTTTATTCAAGAAATCAAAGGGCTTTAATTTCTGTTTGACTCTTTTTGAAATATTGGAAACCACAATCACAATTTTGGAGAATAAGATGACTTTCTCAAATGTGGTGGATGAATATTTCATATGGAGTTTGTTTGGATTTTGGAGTTCCAATTGAAATATGATATTATTTGGAGTTTTACTGTCTTTTAAGTATTTCCAAATTATTCAAATAAAATTTAACGATAGGAGATCATGTGACTTCTTCAAAAATATATTTGAAAATATTTAATATGGCACAATTATAATTTTGTGAATTTGCAGAACTCTAAATAATATTGAGAATAATGTAAACATTTTAGTTTTCTGTTGTAAGTAAACTTTTGTACATGTACTGGACCAAGTCCATCTTCCTCTTGTTCATTTGTAATTTTTTTTAGAAACCCACAGGTTATTTGCTCCCTCCAAACCAAATTGGGCTTGGCCCATTTATTCCCTCTTTTGCCCAGCCCACCTCATCTTCTTCTTCCCCATGCGCATCTACACAACCTAGAAAGTACAGAGAACAACCATGGATGCCTCCACCTCTTCCTCCCCTCCTCTTCCTCTCCCTCGCCCAAAACCCCTCTGAACAGATCCCCCACTCCGCCCTAACTCCTTCCCTTCTGTTACCCACACTAAACCGCACCCTAAGGCTGGTCGTAATGGTAGTATCATAGCTAGTATCATGCATGCCAACTAGGCAATTTTTATGAGGTGTCATAGTATTAAATGAAGAAAAAGAGGGTGTAGTATCATATTAAATGATATACTACTTTGTGTCATGCATGGCAATAAATAGAGTACAACATGATACTAATATATGATACTATGCATTACGGAGGTAGTATCATACACTAGTATCATATGCATGATACTAGTATACGATACTCCCCATTACAACCAGCCTAATGGCCACCTAGAGCGCAGTAATGTTCGCCATTAACGCCATAATGTGGACGAACGCTCCTGCTCGAATTCTAACCTCCCCTGCTCCCATAAAAGGTACCCAGACGAGAGCCTAGAGGCCACACACTAGCCCATCCAAACACCCCTCTCTGAACCTCCTCCTCCGCGAGCAATTGCTCGTCGGAGTTCGGAAACTCCGGCGGCCTCTCCACGCCGCCACGGGACAAGCTCGAGCCTGTGATCTTATCCAAAGGACTCCCATTGTTGACCTCTTCGCCGTTCTGCTACTATTTGACGTTGGGGGCCTTCTTCCTCAACTCCGGCGACCTTTTTCCCCAACTCCGTCGACTAACTCCGGCGAGCACTGTGTAAATCCCGTAATTGTTTTTCAGTAAAAAAACTCAAACTTCGGAAATTCATATCTCCTAGACCGTAAGTCTGAATTCGACAAATTTTATATCCACGGATTCGTTGAAACACGAAGTTTGTCATGAGACAAAAATATTTCACTTTTGGTAAATTAAATTTGACACAAATTGAAAATTTGTATTTGAGTATTTTTGCTATATCTATTAATCTGTAATTCTTTTGAAAATGTTTCCTTCAGCAAAATTGATCCTTCGGTCTATATCTTGTTATTAGAATTTTTTTTTACTAATTGTTCACCTATGTCTAGCCACTGTTTCAACCTTAACACTTCATATAGTTTTTCTTTTATCGTAATTCAATTTGATCATTAGTTTAATTTGATTCCTGATTCAACTTTCTTGAGAAGATCATTAGGAACCTCTCTGGTCATATGCTATCATTATACAAATTTAGACTTCACGCGATGTTACATACATTTTGTAACATAAATCTTTATGACACAAACTCCATCTACCATTTTCATTATATACTTTATCGTAGAACCTTGCCTCACAACTCTTCAACCCGTGATCTTCACTTTGACCCAACACTAGAACAAAACCTACATCATATTTTCTTTCTTGATCTTATACAACCCGTAACCAAGTCCTAACAACTTATGTAGGAATGCTATTTTTGTATTGTAATTTGAATATTTTATTTGGATCTTTATTTGGATGTTGTTGTGTGTTAAAGTACTTTCTTATATCATTACATATATCGTAACGAGAAGCAGAGACGACTCAATAGAATATTTTATCTTCATCAACAGTACAAGGCAAGTTACATCTTGATCATGCCCTTTTATACCTATGTTTTATATATGCATTTAGTCCTTTGATGCAAGGTTTGCATGAATATGTTAGTTGGCTATATTATAAACCCAGTAGTGCAATGAGGTAGGTCTGAGCCTTTACTTCTTTGTCGCCAACGTTGTAGGTATTTTGCTATGCCATTGTAGATGGGGATAGGTATGTGAGATCATGAAAGTTGCGAGTGATATAATAATTAAGGGTAACCTTAATGTGGCAACATTAACACACATCGGGGTGGATTGGTAAGAGGCACCCTGGAGAAACCAGTGGACTTGCCCGGGCACCCTGGAGAAACTAGTGGACTTGCCCAGGGGATCCCGGAGTACCCGTGTGATCACCCTATGGACTGCCACCCAGGCTCAAAGGGATTCATCAATTTTTCATGACTAGAAGCTTACATGCACAGCCACAAGCTATTATGGGCTCTAGCTTAGTTGAGTATGTTGTGTGACCTCTTACCGTGGTAGACTAGCAGATGTAGTTGTATATGTAGGTGTACCGGTCTACCCTGGGTTAAGAGAGAACACTTCAGAAAGACTATGTCTCGATCTTCCGATTCTCAAACACCAGGCAGTGCGAGGACTACAAAGGAGGTGATCGAGTCTTGTGGGGAAAAGTGTGCAAAACTCTGTAGAGTATAAAACTAATCGATTAGCCGTGTCCCCGATTATGGACAATTTGAGCACCTAGAAAAGTGGGAATTGAGCGATCTCATCACTATTAATTAATTTAATGGGTTTTAATGAATTTGGGTATAGATTGAATGGAGCAACCATCTCAATCATATTATGATGAATTATGTAGTAACAATATGATATTCTTTCGATGATACGGAAAAATCAACTTTATGCAAATTAAATTTAGAACCATCCACCAGCCATATTGCATGTATAAATAGGACATTTATTCATCTCTTGTGGTGTGACTTGCCAGTACATTCAACGTGCTGACGTACATGGCTGCAACATATTATGTTGAAGGTATTATTCGACGAGTAAGTGATACGATAGGGTTACGGTCCGCACTCAACTTGCCGATGGCGTTGATGGGACTCCACACCCATTTCCCTGTTTTCGCTGGGATTCTTAAGGTATATATCAGTTTTTTTGTTACTTATACATGTGATTGCACTTTGATATATACATTGATATACTGTGTGTGCTAGCATACCAATCCAGGGATAGCACAGATACACAGAGACTTGACCGTCTGAGGTCGGGTCGCTACAGTGATATGTGGTTGCATGTTGCATATGGTGTCTAGATTGTAATTCTTCCAATCTGGTTAAAGTGCATGTGCTATTCTTCTTAGCTTATACATTATACATGTTAATGTGACATGCCTTCCTGTATTTAGTACATAGTACATCTGTCTATTAAGCATGTCCTTACATAAAACTATTATTTTTTTGTATCCCGCATCAATCAATATGACGAGACACCTTTAGTACATGCAGTGTGATATTAGTTGCATCTTTCATATGATTTATATCATGCGCTGCTTCTAATTTGTTGAAATTCCATTTATGATGGGACACTTTTAACTTGGCAGAGTCATATTGGTTGCATCTTTCATGTGGTGTCTAGCTTGCATTGCTTCTTATTTGTTGGAATGGTTTCTGCTTAGTTTACAAAAACAGTTGTGAACATGCCATTCCGTCTTGTTTTTCATACATATTCCATCCTGGTATCATGTGTTTGCCTTACATCAAAGTAGTGATTGTCAGTATCATGCATGAATGAGTTCTGAAGAGAGAATTTTATTGCTTTTTCTTGTCGGTTTTACTTAACAATTCAAAATCAATAAAGCGGAAGGAAGTTAGCAAGGCAGCGGATAAAGGTGCTCCTTCCAAACAGAGGGCCTCTACAGTTTCTACTCCTCCACCCCCCAAGATGATTTCCAAAGACAACACATGCATAGACACTCAACGTAGTTGTGTTTATGATGAGCACGTCTCCCCTAGTGCACCATCACCGGTGCTCCCTCTAACTTGGCACTGTTACATGTGGTTGCATGTTATGTGTGATGTCTAGCTTGTATTGCTTTTAATTTTGTTGAATTCCATCTGCTTACTTTACACATTATACTTGAATAAGACACGTGTTCCTGTTTCTAGAACATACAATATCTGTCTATCACACCATGTTCTTACATCAAATTACTACAGTTGTGTAACCTGCAACAATCACTTATCATAAGACACGTTTGACTTCGGAGTGTGATATAGGTTGCATCTCGCATTCTTTTCTAGCATGTAATACTAATTTGTTGAAATGGCACTTATGACGAGACAGTTTTAACTTGGTAGAGTGATATTCATTGCATCTTTCATATGGTGTCTAGCTTTCACTGATTCTAATTTGTTGAAATGCCATTTCCTTAGTTTACACATCATAAGCTGTGAATATGCAATGGCACTAATGACGAGAGACCTTTAACTTGATAATGTGATGTTGTTTGCATCTTGCATATGATTTATTTCTTGTACTCCTTCACATTTGTTTAAACGGCATTTATGATGAGACATTGTTAACTTGGCAGAGCAATATTTGTAGCATCTTTCATATGGTGTCTACCATCCATTGCATTGCTTCTAATTTAGTGAAATGTCTTCTTCTTAGTTTACACATCATAGTTCTTGTTATCTCATGCCGTCTTGTTTTTCTTACATATTACATCCTCCTATCATGTGGTTGTCTAACATGAAAGTTCAGTTCGTCTGTATCACACATCAATTTGTTCTAAAGAACTAAATTTTTATTCGTTTTTCTTGCCGGCTTGACTTAACATGGGACAGAGAAAGAGGAAGCAAGACAGAACAACGGGGAAAGGGAAGCGGAAGAATCCTGTAGATTCTGCTGGTACTGATGGTGCAATAGAAGGTCAAAGTCCAACCGAAAATTGTACCGACAGGGTATCCCGTGCTAAACGAGCTGCAGAACAAGCCAAACAGAAACAAATAGCTGCCACCAAACAAGTAGAGACAACCCTAGTTGTTGCAACACCTTCCACAGTACCACCAGTTGCACGATCTACTCGTTGGTTAACTCAGCTAGCAGCACGTTCCCAAGCTCCCTTGCCACCTAACACTAATTCCGAAGCACTCTTGACACAAGATGAGTTGGCAAGATCAGATGAACTTTGTGAGCTTCAATAGCAAGAAGGTAGTTGCTGGAGTCAAGTTACAGTTGCATGCTTCTTTATATGTTTTGTCTCACAGTTTGATGTACACTAACACTTCCTATGTTTGTTGTTGGACTAGCACCTAGGCGCAAGAGGAAACAAACATCAGGGATAATGCTCGATAGGTTAACTAAATCTAGAGAAGGAAGAATGGAGATCCGTTTTGAGGCAGGTTTAAAAAGGCCACGTGATGCTACAGAGTCAGCCAAGTTAGTATCACAGGCAGCGGTTGCTGTTAGGTGTCATGTACGTATCCTCCCAACATGGATTCAGTACAGGAATGACAAAGACGAAACCCAGTTCAACACCTTCCTCGGCCATTTATCTGTAAGTATGGTTATGTACGGAAACTAGTAATATCGTCTTGCTCTGTCCAATACTTTCTAGGTTGCTGATAATGAGACTCCTATAATTTTCAACAGATGAGGTTCAAGTTGGATAGCCAAGATGATGCAACCAGAAAAGCTTGCACCCATGTTTTCAAGTCTGCTCTATGACTGTATCGGTATAACTTGAGGAAAACTCACTTCGAAGGCAAGGCTAACAGTGAACTTGCCCAAACATCTCCAGTGGAAAATATATCTGATGAAGACTGGAGAAGCCTCATTAAACACTGGTCTGATCCGAAGTATCAGGTACATTATATACATGTGATCAGATCACATGTTGAAGTCCTATTACGCATGTGCCACACAAATCTATCTTCTTGTAGGTGAACTGTTCAAAGAACAAGGCCAACAGTATGAAAGTGAATTTCCAACAGACGACAGGATCTCGTAGCTATATTGCACACTGCGAGGCTCTTGTAATTAGCTGTTGTTTCACTCTTTTCGTTGTACCATATTATCAGATCTATATTGACTTGTTCCAAATGCAGAGGAAAGCCCGCAAGGATCAAAATGTACCTGAACCAAATGTTGTGGAAATCTTCAAGGACTGTCACATCAGCAAGAAGAAGGGCATGACTACACCAGTCAAAGCCGCTGTTGTAAGTCCTTAATCCTCATGCCTTTTAACTACTACTTAATCTGACTTGTGCCTTGAACAGCATGGTTGTAGCCAATGTCTATTACTCTTTTCAATTTTATACACAATTGTCTTAGCGTATCATTACACCTTACAAGGTTTAAAAGAGAGGAGGGATGTTCCTTTGATCTTGACCTGTAATCTAGTTCCGTGCTGGACTTGCCCACACAACGTTACAATTGCATGTTTGTCTGTTCTCAGTTGTTTTGTGATATGAATGATGTCATACTATGCTTACTGTATTATAAACTTCGTCTCTTTATCCTTAGCCCTCAATACAATGTGAAGAAATAGACAATACATTAGCGATGGTACATGGTCATATGTTTGGAACCTGCTTTTATTATGTACTTTGCAATAAAATACAACTATTATTTTACATGGGTTCACCAGAATAAGTTCTGTATCTAGACCAAAGCTATTTTGTTTGGTTTTGTTGCCTCCTTAATATCTTCTGTTATGGTACTACTAATGTAAAACCTCAACTTTTCAGCGAGCTATGGAAAAAATGGTGGAATCGCCACCTTCTGAAGGTGGCGAGGCAACTATAACCGCAATGTCAGCTCTTGCTGCAATGGGTCAGTACCTGTCCACTAACAATGCCAAAAGCACGTTCCTGCGTAATACTGGCTTGGTTGTTAAGGCAATCTCGTCCAAACTGCCTCATGATCAAGATATGCAAGCTCAAAACAATGTTGTATCTGCGCTCCAGACACAAGTCCATTCCCTAACAGAGACCCTTTGTGAAACAAGGAGAGACATTGTTCGATATTGTCAAGATATGCATGGTTTTGAAACCAGACTATCAGACATTTGCTATGTTATTCAGGAGCCTAGGAGAACTGAAGGCGAAGGTTATGGTGCTTCATCCGACAATACAACATGAAAACGTAACAGTCAGGTCAAATGAACTGAGTTTCTAAACTTCTGGGGGTGCATTTATCTGCTAGACTGTTAACTTTTATGCCAACCTTCCTTTTGTTTTATAGTTGTAATTTGTTTTGGTGTGATACAAAATTTGTTCTTAACATGCAGCCACCGGCTGAAGAAAATAGCAAGCCATTTTTGTATAGTGTAGGGTGTTCCCTATATTTGCACTCGTGGCAAACTTTGATGCCCACTGGCTGTAGTTAACATGGGCCTCCTACGGGCCGTAGAAATAATGGGCCTTCTAAGGGTCGTAGAAACAATGGGCCTTCTACGTGGCGTAGAAACAATGGGCCTTATACGGGCCGCAAACACAATGGGTCGTATCATCAATGGGCCTTCTACGGGTCGTATGATCGGTTGGCCAAACATGGGCCAATAACAGACCACATTATGGCCGGAAATGGGTTAGAGTTGAAATCGTCCATTCACGGCCCGACCATAACGGGTCGTCGTTAATCGGCCATATTTTGATGACGCTATGAAAACGGCCAACCGTATTACCGGGCCACAAACGGGCCGATTGTAACCACGGGTTGAATTTGGCCCACAACCAGAAAATGACAGTAATGCGCCGTAAGCAAACGAATGTGGAAATGAGCCCAAGAATAAACGGGCCCCGAGAAGGCCGAAAGATAACATGGGCTGGAAACGGCCCAACGGAATAATGGGTCGTTAATGGGTATAAAGTGATACACTGTTCAATACGGCCCAGTTTCACCACGTGCCGTTAATGGGTATGAAGTGATACATTGTTCATTACAGGCCAGTTTTACCACGGGCCGTTAATGGGCCCAGAGTAATAAGGGCCTCATATGGGTCGAAAGACATCACGGGCCATACATGGGCGGAAGTTAAAATGGGTTGGAATTATATTGGACGGCCGAGATGACGCTACTAGGCCTAATTCGGATAGGTCGTAAATGGGCCCTGGGTTAGCGGGCTGTAAATGGGCTATATGCAAATAGGTCGTTCATAGGCTTGCCGTGGGCCGGCCCGCCACCTTTTGACCAAGTCAAACGGGCCGCCCTTTTCACAGGAATGGGCCTCTGTTGGGCCGTGCCACGTGTCGACGTATCATAGGCGCTTTGGGTCCAATGAGTGTATGACATCTGTCCCAACGGTGAGCCGACACGTGTTTCCTCCAGCCAATGATGATTTTACACGTGGAAAATCCCCATTGGTCGGGGCTATTAATGGGTTATCAGATCCAAAACCGGACCCGATAGCTTAACGACATTCCGTTACGGTGGATGCCACGTGTCGGTCACCCTTGACGAAAGCACTTCTGTGACGCGCGATTTATCGTCATGGAAGTGGATACTTCTGTGATGATAATTTTGGTAATGGCATGGAACACTTCTACGACTGCACAGGTATGACTATCTTGATTCTGTCATAGATTTGTCATGGATGTACATACATGACAGAAAACGTGACCTACTGTGACAAACACGTATCATCACGGAAGTGTATTTTTTTGTAGTGTCTTGTATCCGATTTTGTCTCAAAACCTCAGATTGGTACCTGTGGGTTGCTAGTAGTGTTGATTACTCCTTGTAGTTGATGCTAGTTGGTTTATTCAACGGAAGATTATATGTTAAGATCCTTTATGCACATTAATACCCCTCTGATTATGACCATGAATATGATTTGTGAGTAGTTACGTTTGTTCCTGAGGACATGGGAGAAGTGTTGTTATAAGTAGTCATATGAATTTGGTATTCGTTCGATATTTTGATGAGATGTATGTTGTCTTTCCTTTAGTGGTGTTATGTGAATGTTGACTACATGACACTTCACCATTGTTTGGGCCTAGGGGAAGGCATTGGGAAGTAATAAGTAGATGATGGGTTGCTAGAGTGACAGAAGCTTAAACCCTAGTTTATGCGTTGCTTCATAAGGGGCTGATTTGGATCCATACGTTTCATGCTATGGTTAGGTTTACCTTAATTCTTCTTTCGTAGTTGCGGATGCTTGCGAGGGGGGTTAATCATAAGTGGGATGCTTGTCCAAGGAAGGGCAGTACCCAAGCACCGGTCCACCCACATATCAAATTATCAAAGTAACGGACGCGAATCATATGAGCATGATGAAAACTAGCTTGACGATAATTCCCATGTGTCCTCGGGAGTGCTTTCCTTTATATAAGAGTTTGTCCAGGCTTGTCCTTTGCTACAAAAAGGATTGGGCCACCTTGCTGCACCTCGTTTACTTTTTTTACTTGTTACCCTTATGAATTCCATTGTCACAAGACTATCTGTTACCGATAGTTTCAATTCTTGCACAGAATACCTTAGTGAAAACTGCTTGTCATTTCCTTCTGCTCCTCATTGGGTTCGACACTCTTACTTATCTAAAGGACTACGATAGATCCCCTATATTTGTGGGTCATCAAGCTTCCACTCACTTTCTTCTAAATACAGGCTTCTCCAAAAGTCTGTATAAAACCATATGCTTTGATCACACTATCAAAGCGTATATTCCAACTCCGAGAGGCTTGCACCAGTCCATCAATGGATCGCTGGAGCTTGCACACTTTGTTAGCACCTTTAGGATCGACAAAACCTTCTGGTTGCATCATATACAACTCTTCTTTAAGATATCCATTAAGGAATATAGTTTTGACATCCATTTGCCAAATTTCATAATCATAAAATGTGGCAAAGTCTAACATGATTCGGACAGACTTAAGCATCACTATAGGTGAGAAAGTCTCATCGTAGTCAACTCCTTGAACTTGTCAAAAACATTTTTCAACAAGTCAAGCTTTTTAGACAGTAACACTATCGTCAGTGTCAGTCTTCTTCATGAAGATCCATTTATTCTCCATGGCTTGCCGATCATCGAGCAAGTCAACCAAAGTCCATACTGTAACACTCTAAAAAAATTTAATTTGGTTTTATTAAATTCTTTATTTAATTGGAAGGAGGTCATTTAAATTTTATTTTTAAAAACTCTCCTTCTTGAAATTTTCATTTGTGACAAGTTTTCTTTATGGTTTCTTTCAAATCTTGATCTTTGGTCTTAAGGGTTTTACTTCTTGTGTTGGCTCAACACAAATAATTTTGGACGTTTTTTAAAATTCTTTTTACTAAAAAGAATTCCTAAAAATTATGGGTTATTTCTTTCCCATTCAAAAAAAAGTACCCTCTTGCCATGGCCTATGTAGAAACTTTTCTTCCAAAACCCACCTCCCCACTTTAGATCAAGCCAAGCATCATATTCCAGCAAGTCTCAACCTCTTTTAAATTTTATTTCTATTTATTTTGACCTCAAAATCATTTTATGCCATTTATTTGGACTATGGTGGTTTACAAAGGAACTACCAGATTTCCTTTGAGTCTTTGTTCCTAATAAACTCCTCTGGCTAGTCCTTAGTACCCTCAATCTAGATCCATCAAGATCTGCTAGTCCACAGTTCAAAATTTTCAAAATTTGCTTGCTGCAAGTTTGGACCAGATTTGCCATTTTTGGTGAAATTCATTCTTTTTCTTTTCCTAAAAATCTGAGATAAATCAGGCAGCCTCTAGATGCATCAAGAGATCACCTCACCAATTCCCAGCTCAAGAAAAATTATCCACGTGCCCAAATCATTTCGTCGAACAGCTGGCGTGCACTATTTTTGTTCAAATTCAGAGTTCAGTGTTCAGTTCAGTCGACAGTGTCGTTTTCTTCAGAATCGTGGCGTCAATTTCGCCAGTGCACGCATTGGCGCCTTGCTCCCTGCTACTCCTTCTTATCCAGTGCGCCGCACGTTCGTTTGGACAGGCGCAAGCGTCGGTGGCGACGTGTCTCGCCAACGCCGGCGTCTTCCGCGGTGGCAGAACTGCCCGTGGAGGTCAGCAGAGGCCAGCCCTGCCATACGGCGTCGTCCAGCACCGCCCACACCACCCTGAGCCTCCGCGTGGCTGTCCTGTTCTCTGGACGCGCTGTAAAACAGTCACCGTCGCCTGGCAGGCACAGAGCGCGCTCTCTGCCGCCGACGAGCCCGTGAGGCCGTTCCGTCGAAGGCCTGGAGTATCGCCCAAGTTGTACCAAGATTAGGCGTGGGATGGAGCAAGTGGACCAATCCGAAGATGCCTAGTCACCTAAACCTCCAGCCCGACCACTGCCCCGCCGTAATCGCTCGCCGAAGTAATCCCGTTCTCGGCAACTGCCTCGGGCCGGCTATAAATGGAGGACCCAAGCTCGTTCTCGACCTAGCACCTCCCCTCCCCGCCTCAGAATCTCGCCACGCTCATCAGAAGGCCTCGGGAGAGCCTTCTTACCCGACTTCGGCAAGATTCTCTCTGGTGAGAGCACCCCCGCCTCCCAAACCTTGTCAGCAACCTCCTAGTCCACTACCTCGTCTAACCCGAGCCCCAATTTGACGTTTGCAGCCCTCCTCGATGGGATCCATCACCGCCCGAACCACCGTCCACCGGAGTGGAGGCCGCCGTCGACGTGGTGCTCGCCGATGACCAACTCCACCACCCACAGACGCGGGAGAGCTCCGTGAGTCCGTAGGTACCATCCACTCCCCCTACCTCGCCGTGAATCGATGCCGGCGACCACCGCAAGCCTCGGGCGCCGGTGGACTCTGTTTTGAAATTCAAACCAGACGGGTGGGACCCCTCGTCAGCCTCTCCTCTCTTATTCGAACCGTTTTCTGAAAACGCCTTCGGGCAAAATACGTGTTCCCTTTGGGTTGCCGTATTTCTAACTGAAACGTTTTCTGTTTTTATAAACTAGCCCCTGGAAAGTTTCTGTTTCATCACAGATGAGTCCCTGGACTAAAACCTTAATAACTTTTAAACAAAAGATGATTTTGAGTTGATTCTTCTTCTGTCATCTTTATTTTTGTATCTAGTTTTTTTATCATATTTATTTGAAAAATATTTGGAATAACTTTTATGCACGCAAGGTATTTACGTTAGTACCCGATTTTTTATATAACATAGATACCGAAGGAGGTGATAGAGCCGCAAACTTCGTCGAGCTAGACTCCGACTACTCCGAACCAGGCAAGCATGTTTGAACCTTTGATATGATGAGTGTTTTCATGTTTGCTTGAGTGGCTTTCGCATGTCATGTTTACATGAGCATTTGTGAAGGTTATATTTCATGCAAAGTAAGTTGCAAGTGAGCTTCGATACTGATGCGTTCTTATGATGGTGATATAACCTGATCATGTTGTGGCATGATAGGTTGCAAGATGGTATTGTTGAAGCATGCCAGTTTTTTATTAACTGTTAACATGGATCAAGTCTTGTTCTCGTTCGTCCCCTTCCGTGCTACCACATGTTTTCTGCAAAGAATGCGGTTTAGTAAGTTGCCAACCTCTTTCCTTGTACACACCAAATAGAGGGGCCGTGATGAGGGTTCCATGGCCCTGGATTAAAGCCCTTCATCCGGTCAGGGGGCATGGGTGTTTCCGGTTGGAACCGAGAGGGGGGCACCCCTTAGAGCGCACGATATAAATTTGATCCCATGCTATTCGAGGTTATGGCCTCCCCGTCTTAAAGTTTTTCTTGAACATTGCCTAGGGTGATTCCTGGCAGCGGAATGTGGAATGGGTGTGTACTGGTTAGAGGTGTTTCTTCTAAAATACTGTAAACGGAACTAGTCCTTTGTGACTACTAAAATCTGTTGGCTGTGGGTAAAGAGTCTAAACTCTGCAGAGTCAAAACCATTCGAGTAACCATGTCCATGGTCAAGGACTTTAATCAACATATCAGTGTCAGTCTCAGTGACAGTCTCCGGAGAATAAACATGAAACTGAGAGTGGTAAACCCGGCTGAATGTTATTCCTGTGGATGGACTAACCAGTTTATTATTATATACTGAGCATTTCCTTGGGATGATCTAAATTCATGAGCTACTTGAATTCGAATGAAGAAATATAAGCCCTTTACGATGTCGCTCAGACGTCCGACTGTGCCATTCCTGTTGTTTACTTTTGGACATAAGCCCTTTATGTGATGTCGCTCAGACGTCCGACTGTGGCATCCTCGTTATTTACTTTTGATATGAGCCCTTTATGTGATGTCGCTCAGACGTCCGACTGTGGCGTTCTTGTTATTTACCTTTGATATAAGCCCTTTATATGATGTCGCTCAGACGTCCGACTGTGGCATCCTTGCTATTTACTTTCATTATAAACCCTTTTCGAGATGTCTCTTAGACGTCCGACTGTGGCACGTACTGTCATTTACATTTCAATATAAGCCCTTTATGTGGTGTCGCCCTGACGCCCGACTACGGCATGTTAATTTATTTTACCTTTCGAGGCATCACTTCAGACACCCGATCGGTCTTCAGCTATTTTATTGGGATTTCGGGAGGACTACCGCCTGACTTCCTTTCATTCATCGTGCAGTGCAAATTTATTACCTGAGTGTGCATTACTAACCTACTCATGTGCATCATGTTTGCATTTGTTATATCTTATGTCCGAACTGTCTTGCGAGTACATTCAAAGTACTCACCTGGCTTGTTGATTTGGCCAGATGTTGACGAAGGCGATCTTATGGATGAAGAGTACGATAGCGAGTCCGACGCCTAGAGGAGTCCCAGTTAGTCACGTGCAATCCTGGAGTTGGTCACTTGTATTATATACGCTTTCGCTACCCAAATAAAATCATCGAGGCTCACTCCGACGCTTGATGAGCTGTAAGATTTTGGAGTCAGGTCACCCACTTCACTGTGACACATCCACCACCACTTTTATTACGAGTCAGTAGTTATGCCACCATACCCTTGTGTCATATCCGCATTTATATCGGCGTGCTTGTAATAAATTGTTGAGCAGCCTCAGCTCAACCTTGTATAATAATTAGTACTTCTGGATTTCCGTATCAAGGATTTGTCTACTAGTAAGGAGGATTCTTCTATACTGGTCTAATAAAATGGTCAGTTTTCCAATAAATGTTTTGTTCGAAAACCGGTCGTGACACATACTTTGTTCTCATACATGGATCCCATCTCAGATTTCATGGCCTCCAGCCATTTCGCCAAATCTGGGCTCATCATCGCTTCCTCATAGTTCATAGGTTCATCATGGTCAAGTAACATGACCTCCAGAACAGGATTACCGTACCACTCTGTTGCGGATCGTACTCTGGTTGACCTACGAGGTTCAGTAGTAACTTGACCAGAAGTTTCATGATCATCATCATTAGCTTCCTCACTAATTAGTGTAGGAAGTACTGGAACTGATTTCTGTCATAAACTACTTTCCAATTCGGGAGAAGGTACAATTAACTCATCAAGTTATACTTTCCTCCCACTCACTTTATTCGAGAGAAACTCCTTCTCTAGAAAGGATCCATTCTTAGCAACGAATATCTTGCCATCGAATCTGTGATAGAAGGTGTACCCAACAGTTTCCTTTGGGTATCCTATGAAGACACATTTCTCTGATTTGGGTTCGAGTTTATCAGGTTGAACCTTTTTCACATAAGCAACGCAGCCCCAAACTTTAAGAAACGACGGCTTAGGTTTCTTGCCAGACCACAGTTCATATGGTCTCGTCTCAACGGATTTAGATGGTGCCACTACTGGAATCAGCTACTTTGCCATCTGCCAGCTCTTTGTCGTCTGCTAGCAGACGGCGAAGAAGCTCTTTGCCATCATCTACCGAAAAGCAGACGACAAAGAAATGGCAGACGGCAAAATAGGCCTTTGCCATCTGCCAGCTCTTTGCCGTCAGCCAGCTGACGGCAAAGAATCTTTGTCGTCAGCTGGCTGACGGCAAAGAGAGAGGGGGCCCCAACTAACGAGCCGATTAGAAAAAACCTAACGCCCACCTCTTTGCCGTCTGCTAGCAGATGGAAAGAGGGAAAAAGTCGGACGGCAAAGGCGCGGCAGACGGCAAAGCCTAGCCTAACTAACGGCCCCCACCCCCCACCCGTTACTCTCTCTTCTCTCCCTCTTTCCTCCACGACGCCCCGCCACCAGATCCCCACCCACCGCCGCCCCCGCTTGCCCCGTCGCCCCACCACCCCTCCGCCCCCATACCACCCGCCGATGCCCCGTCGCCCCACCACCCGTCGCCCGGCGCCGCCCCCGCTTGCCCCGTCACCCCACCACCCCTCCGCCCCACCCCACCCGCCGACGCCCCGTCGCCCCGCCACCCGCCGCCTGGCGCCGGCCCCGCCACCACCCCCGCCGACCCTCCCATTGCTCCGGTGAGGAACTACATCTTTTTTTCTTCTGATTTTCATATATTTTTTTGTTGTTTAATTGTTAGTGCTAGATATGTGTTAGTGTTAGTGTTAGAAAAGAATTAGAAGAAGTAGAAGAAGTAGAAGAAGTAGAAGAAGTAGAAGAAGAACAAAAGAAAAGAAGTAGAAAAAAGATGAAAAAAGAAAAAGAAGAAAAGAAGTAGAAGAAGAAGAAAGGAAGGAAAGAAAAGAAGTAGACAAAAGATGAAAAAAGAAGAAGAAGAAAAGAAGTAGAAGAAGTAGAAGAAGAAGAAGAAGAAAAGAAGAAACGAAAAGAAGTAGAAAAGTAGAAAAAAGATGAAAGAAGAAGAAGAAGAAGAAGAAAGGAAAGAAGAAGAAGAAGAAGAAGAAGAAGAGAAAGAAAGAAGTAGAAGGATAGAAGGAAACACCCCGACCCCCTGACCCCGACACCACACCCCGACACCCTGACCCCCTGACCCCGACACCCCGACCCCCTAACCCCTGACCCCGACACCCCGACCCCGACACCACACCTCGACCCCGACACCACACCCCGACCCCCTGACCCGACACCCCGACTCCGACACCACACCCCGACACCCCGACCCCGACACGAGACCCCGACACCCTGACCCCCCTGACTCCGACACCCTGACCCCCCTGACTCCGACACCCCGACCCCGACAGCACACCCCGACACCCCGACCCCGACACCACACACCGACCCCTAACCCCCTGACCCCGACACCCCGACCCCGACACGACACCCCGACCCCAAAACAGCACCCCGACCCCAACACGGTACCCCGACACCGACATGACACCCCGACCCCCGACACCTCCCGAAAAGGTGTTCTGTGGCCTTCCAGAGGCCAACGGGGTCATATATTTGTGAATTATTAGTTAGGTCATATATTTTTCGATTTTGTTATGAAAAACATCATATATAATTGTGTTGATCGGGTAGATTTAAATGTGCAGTTGTCTCATCGCTGCGAGGTTTGGTGTTCGACGACCTCGTCGTGCGTTTGACGAGCTCTGCCCCTTCGTTCGTGGGTGAGCACAAATGACATGTCCTCCTCCCCCATTAACTATTTGCTTTGTTCTGGTGTTCGTGCCGATGAAACTTGATAGCTAGCTATATATGTGTCTTGAATCATCAGTATGTGTAACCAATATGTGTCTCCCATTAGAAAGCGTCATAGTTATAAACTAGCAGAGTGGCCCGCCCGACGTGCGGGCTAGAATTTTTATTTTTTATCATGATAATGTATTATTTGATTTGTCTATAGAATTTTGGAACGAAATGTGATCACATTCACAAATATGAGCCTTATCTCAAACATAGGTTTGTCTTAGGTATGTTTGGTTTTCTCATTGATATACAAATTTATATCTTATGGAGTAATCATGTATATGCTTGGTGTGCGCACTATAGTAACTTTTCATAATCAGTCCTATTGTGCAATTTATCAATTCTACATGGGTATTGTTGTTGCGAGGGCATAACCAATAATATACCTCTATACATATTAATAAACATTTAAATATTATTAGTTTATTACGATTATCTATCAGTAACCTTTTGTTCGGTCTAAATATGAAGGAAGTAAATTATTTGTCATCCTAACCATACTGGTGAGGGAGCCCGAGCACATCGACCATATGGATCTTTATTATTTTCAAGGATTTTTTATTCATGAAAGAACCTGTGTGAAAATAATGCTCCGCACTGCAAAAGTAGGCAAGAGAAAAACTAAATCATTCACTAAAGATCAGGTAGCTTAATATTCCACAATTTAGAACCATACATTGAACACTCTGTCAAGAAGTTCGTACAGAATATGACAACCAAATTACTGAAGCATGATTGTTGTTCAGAATCACGTTATCTCTAGCTTATATTTTCGTTAGCCGATGGGGTTGACTGTCGGGACCCCGATTCTAAGTCACATCAATCTAGCATGTAACACCTCATATCACTTTGCGGCCTCACGCACGGTATTCCCACGGGTGTCGCCTTACCATGGCCCGGGACCGTTTGCGCCTTTTGGCTCACGTATATGATAGTATCGCTAGCATCCATATGACAGAGAACCCGGGCCGACATGACTAGTCGTGAACTCAAAGCGGCACTAACCCATGGGGACAGGAATACATGAATCAACTTCGAGCATGTCGGTCAGCAGCGTGTGAATCCGGGCTGTAGCACTGGGCTAACAGGACTCCGGTAACCCGGGCTGTAGCAGGCTAGGCAGGACTCCGGATGTCACCGCGTGACATTTCCCCGAAGGGACAGACACAGGAACGAAGTGAAACACATGCCGGCTAGTAAAGTGTTATGAACAGTAGTGCTGGGCTAGCTAGACTCCGGTGAACCGGGCTGTAGCGGACTACTATGGCTCAAGGAGGCACTAGACTACATTTTCCCATAAGAGAAGCTGACAAGGATAAACAACTAGATTGTCGGATCCCACACATAGCAATACACGTTACACGTACGCATAACATGCAAATATGTGTTGTACAACATGGCATCACAACATAACGCAAACTCATATAGATAAAGGCCCAGAAGAGCCACATAGCATTAAATGCAAACAGGGGTCACATGACCCATCATTCAGAGCATACAAGCAACAAGCGGAAGCATTACATGTCTGAGTACAGACAACTACAAAAGAAAAAGGCTGAGAAGCCTGACTATCTACAAGACCCTCCCAAGGGTACAAGATCGTAGCAGAGGTAACAAGCTACTCGTCGAAGTCCAAGCGGAACTACTAGTGAGACAGATGTCTCATCTGCAAAACATAAATAAAGCAAACGTGAGTACAAAGGTACTCAGCAAGACTTACATCAAATCCTATCATACATGCATTGGTATCAAGGAGGTAATGTGGGGTTTAGTTGTAGCAAGCCAGTTTTGACTCAGTGGCTATCCTGTTCTACGGCTACGAGAAACTTCTTTGAGGTGAGGCAGCGCACACGAGTCCACTAATCACCACATCAATACACTACTATGGATTCATCCCCGTCTCACTACGGGAAGGCCATCCATAGCACTCACACTTGTCTTGAGCATTTTAGAGTATCCATTTTAAGTTGTCTATGTACCACGTAAGCATCCAAGAAGTCCATAACCGAGGACACGGCTATTCGAATAGATCATGATAACCCTGCAGGGGTGTACTTCTTCACACACGCTCTCACCACTTATCACCATGTACACGTCATGTATCTCGGCAACCTTCAAGCGGAAGCCTGGCGAGGGTGTCGGCCACGACCTGACTAACCACACAAGACTCTAGTCCAGGTTTATCGCCTATTCGGGTTCCATCCGCAAGAAGATCCGGCCGGGGTGTCGCTCACGGCCCCAAACGATGCGAGCAGGGTTCCCAAGCCCACCATCCGGGTGCCACTTGGTACAACGTGCCACTTGTGCCTAGTCTGTCCCAAGCCCACCCTGCCGGGTGCCACTCGGTAAAAAAATAGCACTACCTACAAACACCAGAAACTAGTTGCAACTCCTGGACAGAGATCAAGTTGGTTAATAAGTCAAGAGGAGTCGGGTTACCGAAACCCAATGTGTGGTAGTAGCTAGTCATTGGACAACTTACACATAACTCGATTCTTAAGGACGGTCCCAATGAGACAACCCACCATGTACTCCTACATGGCCTCTCACCGCTACCCTTACCAAATCGTGTTCACACACTTAACTCTCAGCATCAGAACCTAGCATAACACTCCAATCCATTCACAATGAATCAGACCTGACACAACTCTAAGCAATAGCAGGCGTGGCATGGTAGGAACACAACATGGCTCATTCAACTCCTACACATGCTAGTGGGTTTCAACTATTTACTGTGGCAATGACAGGTCATGCAGAGGAATGGGTTCAACTACCGCAGCATAAAGTAGCAGTTGAATCGTTGTTGTCCTAATGCAATAAAAGAGAGTAGGAGCGAGAGAGTGGGATTGTATCGGAATGAACAAGGGGGTTTGCTTGCTTGGTAGATCAACAAGGGGGCACTGCTCCTCAGACAGGTACTCTGGATCGATCTCCGGAGCAGGACCTATCGAGAAGGAACGGTGTCGGCAATCAATACACAATCATATGCAACAATATGATGCATGAAGATGGCATGAAGATGTGATGCTGTTGAGCTAATGCAGCTAGCATTCATTTGGATGAAGTCCATTTGAACCAAAGATTCAAATGCATCTTCAAAATAAGCTCTTATAAATGCCATTCATATGTTTTCACCTATACAGCAGGTATAACTTTGTTTTTCATGCATGAAACTGGTACAGATGGATAGATTGAATTTCTGATAATTTTTCATACATAACTTATTTCAATGTGAGCTACGGGTTAATTTATATGAATTTTTGAAGTTTAGGACATTTTCTGGAATTTCCTGTTTTGAAATAATTCCAGAAAATAAATAATTGCGTCAGCATGACGTCATCACTACGTCAGCGAGTCAACGGCGCTGACCAGGTCAAACCTGGCGTGTGGGGCCCACACGTCAGTGACTCAATTAGTTAACAGGGGGGTTTATTTGGTCTAATTAGGATTAGAGGGCGCCGGGCCCACTGTCGGTGTCAGGGGTGGTTAGCAAAATGGTGATTAGCCTTAAGCTAATCACCTGGCTGGTCGGGCCCGCACGTCAGGCCGGCTAGGGTCGTCGGCGGCGACCTATGGACGCGGCGGCGTCCACGCTGCAGGGCACGGGGGCGGCGGCTGGGAGCACCGGAGCGTAGCCTGGGCTCTCGCGCATCCAGGGGAGGCGACGGGAGGACGCGGGGTGGCTGGAGCTCGCCGGAGCGGAGCTCGGGGCGGCGGCCGGGGCACGGCTCGAGCAGCAAAAGGGGCTAGAGGCGCAGGAGGGCAGGGGAGTAGGGGGAACAACGGCGGGACTCATAGCGGTGTTGTGGGGGTGCTCTTCGGCTCGGGGGAGGCGCCGGAGAAGACGGGCGATCGCCGACGATCTCGGGCGGCCGACGATGAAGATGACGGCGATGGAGGCTCCTCGGGGCACCCCGGCTTGCGTGGCTGAGGAAGACGATGCAGGGCAACGGCGCGGAGCTCGTGGGTACGACGAAAGGGCGAGGGGGAGGCGGTGAGCGCGTCGGCGGTGAGCTGCGGCGACGGCAGCGCTTCGGTCGCGGGGAGAGAGAGCGAGGAGGAGGAAGCAGAGGAGGGGATCGACACGGGGCGGAAGTGAGAGGGAACGGGGAAGCGCGTGGCGCTCTCAGCGGCCTCCAGCAGCAGCGGCAAGCAGGAGCTGGCCGAGCGTGTGTGCGCTCGCTGTGGCCACACGCCCTCCTGCCTACTGGCAGGAGGTTAGGGGTGACTGGCACCTGGGCCTCGTGGGCTGGCAGTCCACTGGGCCGGCCAGGTAAGCCCAGGTAAGTTTCTTTCTATTTTGTTTCTGTTTTTTAATTTTCTGACATTTGTTTGGTTTAATAAAAATACTAAACCATTTTAATTTCTTATGCCAATTTTTGTAGGGGCTAGTGGTATTATTCCAGAGCTCCTCAACTACTAGCATAAGTTTTGGACAATATTTTATATATATAACAATATATATCCAAAGCAAATAATTACTGCATTAATTCCAAATGCCCAAAATAAATACTTATGAGCTCCTGAAAATATTGGTTTGATTTTTACCTCTGACCAATATTTTCAGAGAGAGACATGAACATTTTCTTGGACCTTTTTGGAGCAATTTTTATCTGGGTCATTTCCATAAATAAATTCTGAGGGTTTCACAAATCCCCATTTCAAATTTAAATGGAATTTAAACATGATGCACACATGACCAGCAAGTCCAGGTCATACCAGAACTAGGGATGTGACATTGACACCGGAAAATAGTTTGCTCAAGAGTTGAAGAAACAAAAACTAAAGAAGTTCACACACCTGCCTTCATACTTTTGAGATTTTTTTGTGGCAATAATTCTAGCAATAAAGAGGTGTGTGGTATGCACATAAATAAAACAACACATATGACTCTAGGCAGGGGGATAAACGCTAGTGAACAACATATAAATAATGTGAGACACATATATATTGCAGTTTCTGGATGGAACCCGCATCTGCTTTCTCTTTAAACATAACAGCAAAAGCACACTGGACCACCAATTAGATAGCCGAAACAGGTGTGCGTACAACAATTTTTGTATGATACTACTTCCAAGCCATACATATTAAAAGAAGGTGAGGATCCCAAGGCTCGGACAAATATATCGTACTGAAATTAGATGGAATCCGTCGTACACATAGCACTGCTCCTCAATGGCCACCGATTAAGTTAACAGACGATGTATTTTTATGAAAAACTATTCTGATTCCGATCATACAGCACTGCGATGCTACCTCTACTGAACACACATATAACTAAAGTTGAAGGATCACAACTATATGGTCCAACAATGCATGGTAAATCTGTTTATATTTCTGCCACAACCATGTGAAGAAAGTGTACCTTCTGACTGCTTTGTTGTACTATGCTGATGCTGAGGGCAAAGTAGCTGAGTCAATCTATCTTCACCAGCCCATGCATTGCATTACAAACATGTACACACTTCTCAAGTCGAGGATGCAAACATTCATGATGCACTGAAACCATGTATGCAAGGTGCAGCTAGATGTTAAGGGTAGGAATTAGTCTTGGATAAATATTTGAGGAAATAATCACACAATAACTCTCCTGCGGAGATGGTAGTCAGTTCTCATAAGCAATAACCTAATCCTCCATATGATGTCTGCAAAAAGTTTGGAACCGGAAAAAAAGTAAGCATTTCATCTAAAGATTAAACTTACAAATCAAAATTTTGTTGGCAATGTAGACAGTTCCAAATTTTGAATCGTTCACCTGATCATGACAAACTCATGGTAAGCTCAATCCTAATTAATACATTTTTTGCGGGAAAATCCTAATTAATACTTGACCACGGCACATAAAAGCAAACAGAAAGTATGAATACTTTTGAAGGCTAAACTGTATTACTCTTAAACAAATCGTACATAAATAAAATCTTTGAAAAATTCCTTTATTTGAAAAGCATAGTATTTTTCATAGCATTTTAGCACCACATACAAAATCAAATTTCTTATGTCCAAAAAATCATTTTTTTTTCATTAGTTTGCATTAAGATAAACTAATTAATAATATATTGCACTATCACGATGCACAGTGCTTTGGTAGGAGGACGTTTCTCCTACTCTGCTTGCCTAGTAAACAAATTTTGAGTATCACCTTAATGACGAAGGTAGCACTCATGGCAATTTTCGTGTCTGGCTCCAACTACATCGCAGTTGTAGAACACTTTCCGGGATAGTCTTGTTGATAGCCAGCAACATGTTTTGCTCTCAGGATGCACCTCCTTGGGACACGATCTGCAGGTTGCCAACTGCACAAAGCTGGCCCGATCTGTTTCAACCGATTAGCAAGATGCCCTCATATATAAAGCATGCAGCAAGGAAAGTTCGTCACGCTAGCTAATCAACATGCGGCCGGCCGGAAACGCAAATTACCCACGCCGGTTTAATAAATCATGAAACCTAGATGGACACTGCCTATATGCTGGCGGCGGCTTCATCTGAAGGAAGAGAGATGGAGATGAAACCGGATGCCAGCCGGACGGTGCCGAGGATAGCATCAAGAGGGAGACGTTAATTTGTTCTTCTGTTTTCTTTCGGCGTCCACATCCTATGGATATCCCTTACGCCTGGAAGGCTGCGCCAACAACCCATCGGGACAACCACGTTCTGTTTCTAGGATTATGTATTCTTAGCAACCTGTACGATCTGTAATCAGAAGACTTGGGTCAAGAGATGGAGTCGTATGAAGGAATTTTTTTGAACCCATAGTACGATGGCATCTGAGCGTGCGGAGGCCCATCACCAGCGTAGTCTATTTTCCTTCTCAAAGCTAGATCTAATCCGTTAATTATTTATGTAAAAATAGAGGTCAACCGAGATATTTTTAATTATTGTGTGATTTTCAAGTATATTTACCTTTTTTTGGTTAACCCGTCAAATACTTGTTATATATAGTAGATAGATAGATAAATCAAAGAAGCTGAGGGTTAGAAATTTTGGGAAGCTTATGATGGAGGTTATCAGCTTTAGACCACACTTCATACATCATCTACATAATATTTTTTAAATGGTTTCCTGTAATTAGAATTGCACACTTGTATTCTTGTTGTATACTATTAGTTTCAGGCTAAATACTATGAGTTCGAATGAAAGTTTAAAAGAAAATTAAGCACCTGAATATTAGCAAAATGAATGACTTGGGGATCAAATTAACAAAGAATAAAACTGGAATATGATATGTTTCATGATCATTACAGTTTTTTTTTTGAGAGAGACATGATCATTACAGTTGTGGTCAACAGGCACCCCTTGTTTTACGTTGCTCGGGAGTTCTGTGCCTTCAACTTGGTGCGTACGTTATGCATGGAGTCAATTGCAAGAAACCACCACATTTGTGGCTAGATTTGCAGAAAACCACCAACTCGTTAATCCGTTGAAAAAACACCGTAACATCACTTAAGTCGTTGCAAAAAGCACTGATCGGGTAATTTAGCCCATTTGATCGCTTTCTGACAGGTAGGACCGAGTTGTAAGGTGCTGACTTGGCAACCAAATGTCATATGCACCCCTGTATGTAAAAATGAAAAGCAATCAAACCCTCCCTCCCAATCCCCGTGCCTTGCTCCAATCAGCTCCCACCGGCTCCCATCGCCGAGCCACCCCCACGGGCTCCCGCCGCCGCCGCGGGATCCCGTCGCCGCCGCCGGTTCCCGTCGCCGCGCCGCCCCCACGGGCTCCCATCGCCGCCGGCGGCTCCCGTCGCTGCGCCGCCCCCACGGGCTCCCGTCGCCGCCCCCACTGGCTCTCGTCATTGCTCCGCCCTCACGGGCTCCCGTCGCCGCGCCGCCCCCACTGGCTCCCGTTGCCGCCGCCGGATCCCGTCACCGTGCTGCCCCCACTGGCTCCCGCCGCCGCCGCCGGAAGCCCACCCGCCGCCCTCCCTCAATGGCGCAGACGCCGCGAGCGCTTCTGCCATGTCAGCGCTAGGGCGGCCTCTGGCTCGAGCTCATCCTCTTCAATGGAGGAGGGCGACGGGAACGGCTTGTCGAGCAGGTGGAGCTCGTCACCTCCTCTCCCTCCACTCTCTTCGTCGACCACATCAGAGGAGGCTGCCGCTCCTCCACTTCGGCTCCCGACGCGTGCTCCACATCGCTGCAGCACCGGCAGACCAACACCTCGAAAATGCGCACCCCGGCCGCCTCCTTGTCCTCTACCGTGGCCGTATCCGTCTCCGACGCCGACGAGGGCGCCGCCGTGCCTACCGAACAGCAGGGCCAGTGTGCTGAGGTTCTCCACACCGAGGGGGCTGATTGCACTTTTTAAAAGGTCTAGGGGGTGTGTGTGTGTCAATGTTTAGCCAAGTCAGCTCTTGACAGCCAGGCCCCACTTGTCAGAAAGCGATCTAATGAGTTAAATCACCCGATCAGTGCTTTTTGCAACGACTTAAGTGATTTTGCTGTATTTTTTGCAACGGATTAACGAGTTGGTGGTGTTCTGCAAACCTAGCCACAAATGCGGTGGTTTCTTGCAATTGACTCTTATGCATGCATGCATCCAGCTGGCTGCCCCATGTGTGTGTTTAGCGGTCTCTTCCCTAGGAAAAATTAAAGAATTGCAAGGGACGTACACCTCATACATACATACTGTTCTATGTGAACTTAGGAAAACAAAGCAAAAAAACTTAATTTAAGCAAGGAAAGTCACTGTTTTCTATAGGAAGGTAAACGAAGCCAGGGAAATACCTGTTCGAATTAATCAAGAATGCGTGATGTATATGGCTGTGTCCAAGTACGGTTTGAGTTGTTATCTCAGCCGTAAAAAGGTGAAAAGGATCGATATGATCCTTGTCAAACCGTTGCGCAGATGCTCCCAAGTTAATCTGACCAGCTTCTTATACCAATGATTGATCTTGCAAGATGTACATACAGCTAAACCTAATTAATCTATCTCGCAAAAAAAAGAACCTAATTGATCTGGTCAAGTACTGCTAATTTAGCCACCTTCATATGGATTGTTTGATGTTGCAGGACGTAATTACAAGCTAGTAGCCGAGCCTAATCGATCTGGATGGGATCGATCTGCTGGTGTAGTACGTGTGGATGCCCTAGCCAGAGTTCTCCATCTGAGCTCCCTCTTGCGAGCACATGGGCCGTCGAATCAGACCCGGGCTACCAATATGATGGGAAATCGATCTGCTTTTAGTATCGGGGAGGAGGTAGGAGATGACGGCATCACGTAGGAAACGAAGAAAAAGGGGCACATGGGCATACGTAGGTTCTAGGTATTGAGGTATTGGAAACTCATGTGCTTAGATCTAACTAAATCATGGTCCATCAGATTTAATGATAGCACGCACGTTATGTTTTCTCTTATTATAGGAAAAAAGAGGAGCAAGGGACAGATCCATTGTAATGGCAATGGTGGGTAATTATTTCATAGTTAATATAATCTAATGGCTGTAAAATTATATCTAATAAATGAATGGTTGGATGTTTCTAATTTTTGTGGTAATTTCTAGCCTATTTATCTATTTTACGGTTAAACCGTCATTTACTACTTTTTATATATAAATAGATTAGGATTCACGTCGTGGTTGTCCCGGTACTCTTAGTAGGATAGGATAGCGCTTTATTTGTTTCCGTGTAATGACTTGAAGCATAAAATAATAGTGATTGGATGTAGGTTCTCTTGCATGTGCATAATTTACACTCCCGCTGTTCCTAAATATAAGACATTTTGACAATTTAAATTGAACTGACAAAAAACCTTATAATTAGGATGGGAGTATTTTGCAAGAGTTGCATGTCATCAATCAAAATTATTTCATGGTCATTCTTTTATGTAAATCTTTTTTGGGAAATATTCTTCACGGATCAATTAGTGTTGACTTCTGATACGTATTGGACTTTTAAATTTAACTTAATTAGGATTGGTATCATGCCATGCATGTTCTAGGAGTACTGTTAGCTGGATTGAATTTCGCTTTATTTGTTTCCATGGATAGATGGGGAGCCAGAAAAAATGCATTAAGAGGGCCGAGGGATGTTGAGGTAGGTTAGAGAGGGCCAAATCATATAAAAACATGCTTTTAGCAGCAAATAATCATGAATTATGCACTGTTCATCAGTAAATTAACTACAAATCCTTGATGTTAGGGGGGGGGGGGCAGGGCCCCTGCTGGTCCCCCTGTCTCCGCCACTAAGATACGTGACTTGAAGTCCAATTTTTTTTGATTGGACGTAGGTTTCCTTGCATGTCCATAAATTTGACTTGAAGGCCCAAAAAAAATGAAATAGTGATTTGAGGTAGGTTTCCTTCTGCGTGTCCATAATCTTAAAAAAAATGTTTCCATGTATAGATACGTGACTTGAAGGCCCAAAAAAAAAGAATTAGTGACTGAACGTATGTTTCCATGCATGTCCATAATTTTTTTTCGAAAATTGTTTCCATGTATAGATATCTGACTTGAAGGCCCAAAATAATGGTTGGTCGTAGGTTTCCTTGCAAGTCCATAATTTTTTTTCCAAAAATTGTATGTGCATTGGTTCTACACTTCTACGTGTCAGTCAAAATTTGTACATGGTCATTGTTGTATATAACTCCTTCTATCTTTTAATCTCAGACGTTACAAAACAGTATCAGTAGATCTTTTTTTAAGCACATGTGGACGAATGTGATGGCTTATTTGCCCTACATTATTAGAATCAAACAGAAAAAAATAGATAAGTTTAATTTACCATGAGTGTCAAACAGAAAAAAATAGATAAGTTTAATTTACCATGAGTGTGCACGTACCTTTTTTAAGCACATGTGGACGAATGTGATGGCTTATTTGCCCTACATTATTACAATCTAACAGAAAAAATAGATAAGTTTATTTTACCATGAGTGTCAAACAGAAAAAACTAGATAAGTTTAATTTACCATGAGTGTGCACGTACCTTTTTTTAGATATATGTGTGCACATACTTAATAAGGTTTTTTGCTAGTTTCTTTATGCGATGCCCCTTGGTTTTTTTTACTTGATGTGAATCAAACACTATATAATAACTATTATTATTGTCTATCCTCAAAAAAAATTCCTTATTAAGAAATCTCAAGATCTATTATTTATAATATAGATAGATATTTTTTATTGTATAATGTAGTTGTACTATTGATCCATCAAATAAAAGTTTCCAAAATTTGGCCCGATGGGTTACATGTGAAAAGCTTGCGACTGGATTTAAGCTTAACCATAATTTATACATTTTTCTTATCAATAATGCCGCCCAAACATCTGTACCTATTGCCCACTGTTTTTTTATTTTTGAGAAATGTTGCCTACCACTTGCTTTTTGGGGGGCTGTGTGATCACTATTAAGAGCATGGGCCGCTGGGTGTTAGGTGAGCCCATGGAGGGTCGCTGCCCTTTGTTTTTTTTTGTATTAGACTTCAAATCCGATTTGATTGAATGTTTCCTTGTTTGCACGTACAACACAGATGCTGATGATAGATTTAGATGCCCTATTCCTACACGTCAACGCTGTTGACCTTTTCCATCGTAGAAAGAAGCACTACGTGACATACTTTTTTTAGTGATGTACGTGACATACTTGATATGTCCAAAACGATGCTGGTACATTATATTCGTATGTAACATTTACATCTTTAAATCTTGATCGTTTATATCTAAAATTGATGGTTGAGATAAATTAACCTGTGTGGACGAACGTGATGGCTTGTTTTACTTCTGTTTTAATTAAATAATAGATAATAGATATGCATGCATTTGCATATTTATAACCTTGATTCTTTCGAATTGTCCAACGCTATCCATGGACAGCCAGAGTATGTGTAGATTGGGTTCGTTTTCCCATATGCTTTGCTCCGGATCCGACGCATAAATTTCGTCAGTGCCTCCCTTGTTGTTCTCCGGGTACACATCCTCTCTGTTTATTGCAGAGACGTGTATCAGGAGAACAGCGGGGAGGTGCTGCCGAAATTTTGCGTCGGATCCGAAGCATAGCATGGGAAAATGAACCCAATCTACACATACTCGAGTGGGGTTAGGATCTATCATTACCTATTAAAGTGTAGGTCGCATGGACGTAATAAAATTGACAAAGTAGGTCAACTGATGAATATATACATGGTGAATTATATATTTGTTGTGTGTCCAGTAGCTCTGAAAGTCAAGATGAGTGATCGTGCGTGGATGTATACCGGTCACACTAGTCAGAACAAATGGAGCGCTGAATAGTTCACAAAAACCAAGGGGTTTGTGCAAGCCGCATTTGCAAATGGCCAGAGGAAAACCTGGTGCTCCTGTTTCCGGTGCGACAATTGGGAAAAGAGGACAGAGGCTGAAATGGGCAAACACCTGCAGAAGAGTGGTTTTACGCCTGATTATACGGTGTGGACATTTCATGGTGAGTCTGCCCAACGTGACCGAGCTGAGGTGGATTGTCGTCGCACCAACGAGCATGGTACCAAGATGGAAAACATGGTGCAAGACTATGATGATGCTCGGGATTCGTACGAGGAGATGGAGGAATCTGCAAAGGCCTTCAATGAAATGTTGGAGTCTTCAAAACGTCCGCTCCACGAGCACACCGAGCTTTGTCAGTCGGATGCCATCTCACAAGTAATGGCTCTGAAGGCTCAGTTCAACTTGGGCAGAGAATGCTACGACGCAATTATGACATTATTTGGAAGCTTTCTACCCAAAGTCCACGTAATGACTGCAAACCTGTACCAGTCGGACAAAATCCTCCGTGCACTGAAGATGCCCAATGATAAGATACATGCCTGTGAGAAAAGATGTGCCTTATTTAGGCTTGACTATGCGGACTTGAACTATTGTCCCATTTGCAAGTCTTCCAGGTATGTTGTGGTAGACAACGGTATGGGTGAGAAGACACAGACCAAAATCCCTATTAGTGTTCTTCGGTATATGCCAATCGTACCAAGACTTCAACGTCTTTTCATGGTGGAAGAGACGGCCAGACAGATGACATGGCACAAAACAGGCAAAAGAACCGAACTAGATGCAGATGGGAATCTGATGATGGTACACACATCGTATGGTGTTGCGTGGAAAAAGTTTGATGAATTACATGCTGACAAAGCGGCAGATCCGAGGTATCCTCGAGTCAGCATCAGCACGGATGGGTTCAGTGTGTTTGGTATGACGGCAGCCCAATACAGTTGTTGGCCCGTATTTGTCTTTCCACTCAATCTCCCCCCAGACAGATTATGCAAAGAAAGAACATTTTCCTGACGTTGATAATTCCAGGGCCCAACTATCCGGGGAAAAATATGAATGTGTACATGCAGCCGCTAAAGGACGAATTGCAAGAAGCCTGGGATAATGGGTTCAAGACATATGACGCCTATAGCAAACGGAACTTCATAATGCGTGTCTGGTACATGTACTCGAAGCATGACTTGCCGGCCTATGCGCTATTTGTTGGCTGGTGTGTGCATGGAAGGTCCCCGTACCCCACATGCAAGGGAGCTCTTGAGTTTCGTTGGCTTCAGGCCGATCGCAAGTTTTCTTGCTTCAACATGCATAAACAATTCCTGGATCCTCGCCATAAGTTCAGGAAAGACAAGAAGAACTTCATCAGAGGTAGAGTTGTCAAAAACTCTACACCACCTGCGTTGACAGGCCAACAGACCCTGGATCAGTTAAACGCTCTAGAGCCAGATCCAGAGCGTCCAGGGTACTTCAAGGGGTATAATTCTAAGCACGCCTGGACTCACAAAACATGCTTATGGGATCTGCCTTACTTCAAAGACCTCCTTTGCCCACACAACATCGACATGATGCACACTAAGAAGAATATCGCCGAGGCACTTTTTGGTACATTGTTCGGCATAGATGGGAAGTCAAAGGATAATACTAAGGCTAGAGACGATCTGGAGGCGGTATGTGATAGGCCGTTACAAAACATGAATGAACCGAAAGGAAAGCAAAACTGGACGAATCCAAAGGCATGGTTCAATCTTGGAAGGCCAGCTATGAGGGAAATTATCTTGTGGGTGAAAATGCAGTAGATGTTCCCTGATGGGTATGCAACGAATCTAAAGAGGGGAGCGAGTCTTGATAAATTGAAGATATTTGGTCTCAAGAGTCGTGATTGGCACATATGGATTGAGCGGGTAATGCCGGTGATGTTGCGTGGCTTCATCCCTGAGGATGAATGGCTAGTACTAGCAGAACTCAGCTATTTCTTCCATGTTCTTTGTGCGAAAGAACTATCGCCTGGCGTGCTAGAAGAAATGGAAGAGTTGGCGCCGGAGTTGATCTGCAAGTTAGAGAAGATCTTTCCACTAGGCTTCTTTAATCCAATGCAGCATTTGATTTTGCATCTCCCGACCGAGGCAAGATTGGGGGGGGCGTGCAAAATCGTTGGTGCTACCCAACTGAGAGCATGCAGAAGACGCTTCGACAAAAATGTAAAAATAAACAAAGAATTGAAGCATCGATGGCTGAGGCATTCATCACTGAGGAGGCGGCAAACTTCGTGACAGCACACTACGAAGCCAAAAATCGTCATTTGCATAATCCGAAGCCTCGTTACAATGCTGACGACCCTAAAAAAGGTGGATCCAACCTCAGCCTATTCAAAGGGAATGTCGCACCAGCCAGTGTTTCAAATCTAGTATCTTTGGATAGCGAAGAATGGCGTACCATTTCACTGTATATCTTCAACAACCTCATAGAAGTGCGGTCATACATCGAGTAAGTTCTCGGTACATTGTTTCGCAACTTCTATTTCCTTTGAACTGCTCTTATTCCTGGATATTTCATACAGTCGATACGTCACCATATTCTCGTATGGAGCGGTGATCCAAAAGGATTCTGTCGAAGAGTATGAGCTTCTTGCAAAGCAAGGAGGCGGCTATCCCGGTTTCATCTCTTGGTTCAAACAAACGGTAATTTCTATTAGACAATTTTATTTCATTTGCTAATTTGTGCGTAATGCAACAATCCTTTCATATTAAACTTGTAGGCTAATTCAGAGTCTATGGACGCCGAATTGAGACAAGTCGCTAATGCTTTTGACTATAAGGTCCGTTCATTTGACAAATACGACATCAACGGGTATCGCTTTCGTACCTATGGCAAAGAGCTATCTATGGCCGACCGAAAGTCTACAAATTGTTGTGTATCTGCTATCGGCGAAGGAGGTACCAAGTATTATGGGAGAGTTGAAGCAATTTATGAACTTCTATTCTATGGTGAAAACCCACCGAATGTCGTAGTCTTCAAATGTTATTGGTTTCAGCCGAAGGAGACCAGAAGGACTCATGAACATATAGGGCGAGTTGAAATCAACCAAAGCACCCATTTAGATGTTCCTGATGTCTATATTACGGCTCAACAGACGACCCAAGTATTGTAGGACCTTGAAGTATGTCTAGAGGGGGGGGGGTGATTCGACTACTTGACCAATAAAACCTTAACCTTTTCCCAATTTTAGAGTTTGGCAGATTTTAGCTACTTTAGGACAAGTCAAGCAATCATCACACAATTCAAGCAAGCATGCAAAGAGTATATAGGCAGCGGAAAGTAAAGCATGCAACTTGCAAGAATGTAAAGGGAAGGGTTTAGAGAATTCAAACGCAATTGGAGACACAGATGTTTTTGGCATGGTTCGGATAGGTGGTGCTATCCTACATCCACGTTGATGGAGACTTCAACCCACGAAGGGTAACGGTTGCGCGAGTCCACGGAGGGCTCCACCCACGAAGGGTCCACGAAGAAGCAACCTTGTCTATCCCACCATGGCCATCGCCCACAAAGGACTTGCCTCACTAGCGGTAGATCTTCATGAAGTAGGCGATCTCCTTGCCCTTACAAACTCCTTGGTTCAACTCCACAATCTTGTCGGAGGCTCCCAAGTAACACCTAGCCAATCTAGGAGACACCACTCTCCAAGAAGTAACAAATGGTGTGTTGATGATGAACTCCTTGCTTTTGTACTTCAAATGATAGTCTCCCCAACACTCAACTCTCTCTCATAGGATTTGGATCTGGTGGAAAGAAGATTTGAGTGGAAAGCAACTTGGGGAAGGCCAGAGATCAAGATTCATATGGTAGGAATGGAATATCTTGAGCTCAACACAAGGGTAGGTAGTTCTCTCTCAGAACATATGAGTTGGAAGTGTAGATGTGTTCTGATGGCTCTCTCCACGAATGAAGAGGAGGTGGAGGGGTATATATAGCCTCCACATGAAATCTAACCGTTACACACAATTTACCAATCTCGGTGGGACCGAATCAACAAACTCGGTCGAACCGATTTAGTAGACCTAGTGACCGTTAGTGATTTTCGGTGGGGCCGACATACAAATCGGTAGGACCGATATGGTTAGGGTTAGGGCATGACGTAATCTCGGTGAGACCGATTACACAAACTCGGTGAGACCGATTTGGAAATAAGCTAACCAGAGGGTTGGTCAGGTAAACTCGGTGGGACCGATTTGCTCTTTCGGTGAGACCGAAAAGTTACAAATAGGAAACAGAGAGTTTACATTGCAATCTCGGTGGGACCGATCCGCTCTTTCGGTGAGACCGAAAAGTTACGAAAAGGAAACAGAGAGATTGCAATCCCATCTCGGTGAGACCGAGATCCCTATCGGTAGAACCGATTTGCTTAGGGTTTGGCAGTGGCTATGACAAGTGAAACTCGGTGGCGCCGGGTTGAAAGAATCGGTAGGACCGAGTTTGGCTTTGAGTTTAGGTCAAGTGTGGATATGGGAAAGTAGCTCAGGGTTTTGGAGCATATCACTAAGCACATGAAGCAAGAGGCTCTTTAAGCAACACCTCATCCCTCCTTGATAGTATTGGCTTTTCCTAAAGACTCAATGTGATCTTGGATCACTAAAATATAAAATGAAGAGTCTTGAGCTTTTGAGCTTGAGCCAATCCTTTGTCCTTAGCACTTTGAGGGAACCACTTTCATCATCCATGCCATGCCAATCATTGAGCTTTCCTGAAATAATCATCTTGGAATAGCATTAGCTCAATGAGCTATATGTTGTTATGAATTACCAAAACCACCTAGGGATAGTTGCACTTTCAATCTCCCCCTTTTTGGTAATTGATGACAACATATAGATCAAAGCTTCGATAAATGATAATAAGTTTTAGAACATCGTCGCTTTGAGAAGTATGTGAAAAGCAAGAGCTCACCCTAAATTTGTGCATATTTTAAAATTTGCTTTGGACTGCAAATACACAAAGAGTTAGAATCATAGGTCACTCTTCCATGTCACATACATCTTGGTGGAGCTCTCAAAGTGATAAGAAATGAATACATGCACTCATCACCAAGAAAAGTGAATGATCACATAAGATAGATAGGATAATATCAAGCATGCATAAGTGTAGCTTATGATCAAACACATGATCATCAATGTCTCACAAGCATATCATAGTATCTCAACCAAAAGCAAACAAAGTTTGAAAACCCACCAAATAAAGCAAGAGAGAATAAATGCAACACTCTCTCTCTCGAATCCTATGATCTATACATTTTTCTCCCCCTTTGGCAACAAGTTACCAAAAAGTTCCTAGAAAATGCATAGTGCTAGATCGACTCTCAGGCTTGATCTTCTGGTGGTGGTGGAGTCCGAATCACTCCAAGGACGAAGGCTTCTGTTGAAGTGGTTGGAGCTGGATCTGAGGTGGATGTTGGAGCTGGTTGGGCTGGTGCTGTAGCTGGAGCTGATGTGGTGGCTCTGGGGTCAAGAACTGGCACTGCAGTTGACCTCTGAGCTCGTGGCACTCTGGCAAATGCATCAGTTGTAGCCTTCCCTTTCCTCTCCTGCATGTCATCTTGAAGTTGCTCCACTGCAGACTGAATCTCTGTTACTTTTACATCCAAGTCATAGAACTTTTGTTCCACGATTCTCTCTAAGCTCTCCTGATTCTGAGTGAGGGTGGCCAGTCCTTTCTCAATCCTCAGTGTAGATGCAATCAAGTAACTAAGTTGCTCCTGCTTAGTTTTCAAGAAATACTCAGATGTCTCCTCTTGAGTTGGCATCCTGGCAGCTTTCTCCTTCCTTGCCTTCTCCTTCTTTGCTTGTGCTTGAGCTGATGATGGTTCATTCTCATTCATCACAACTTGATTGTCCTTGAAATCTGGATGAATAGGCAAGTGTTCCTTGTCCAAAAAGTAAGTGCTTGTGCCCATTTTTGAGTTAATCAACTCTTGGATCTGAGGGGCATAACCATAGCTCCTCTTCTGATCTGCTGCAGTCCTCTTGATAGTCTCTACTATGAGGCTCATGACCTTGAATTTCTGAGGCACATCAAATATGTGTAGCAAGTTAATGGCATGACCTCTGATCATTTTGTGATCTCCAGACTTGGGCAAGAGTGTGTGCCTAAGGATCCAGTTGATCGTAGGCAGTCCTGACAACAAGTGTTTCACGGACCCAAGCTAGTGAGTGTCAAGATCATCTGCTGGAATCTCCTTGTACATATTTGCCATTGTGTTATGATCCATCTTTTTCTTGGCATAGACATCCAAGTCATATTCATTTTCCTCTAGGGAATTGATCAACTTTGCCCATTCCTCAACAGTGGATTGGTACCTTGTACCTTCAGACATCCATGTCATCCTTCCATCTGGGTAGAAGTGTGCTATGGAGTAGAATTGCATAATGAGCTCCTCGTTCCACTTTGTGAGCTTCTTCCCAACAAAGTCAGCAACTCCACAAGCACTAAAGCTGTCTTGCACTCCAGGATAGTGCTCTTCATTTTCCTTGATGTAGGTCCAGTCGACCCACCTCATGTCACAGACGATAGGCTTCTTATCCAACAAAAATGTCTCATAGAAGTCCTGATGTTCCTTAGTGTGGAACCTGTAGTCAACAGCAGTTCTTCTCCTTGAAGCATATGGATCTTCTTCTCTCCACTTCCTCAGCCCTGAATCCCTTCTAATTTTCATGTTCTCAGCCACAGGATGAGCATCGTTGTGGTCTGGAATCTTGGGCTTGAGTTTTCTCAGAACTTGTCCTTCTTCATCTTCTCCAACAGCTTCAGACACTGGGGCCTTGTTCTTCTCAGCAGCTGGTATGCTCCTTGTATTTCTCTTTGGTTTTGGCTTTGGAGCTGGCTTGGCCTTGGAGGCATCTTTGGGTGCTTCTTTGGGCTTGGATGCAGTAGCCCCTGATTTTATAGCATCACCCATAAGCTTTGGTGCCTTAGGTGCTGGTGCAGCAACCTCTTCTTCTTCTTCTTCTTCTTCAGAAGAAGAAGAGTGCTTTTCAAACTCAGCCATTGGATCAACTTTCTTGCACCATTTGCCCCTGTTCCTTTCCTTCTTTCCTTCAGCAGCAACTAGCCCTTTGGGTGCAGACTTTTCAGGAGTTTTAGTTGAAGCTCTGGCCTTTGGCATAGGCTGCCTACCTGCTGTCCTTTTGACTTTCAAGCCTGGCTTTGTGCTCTGGGCTGAGCCATACTCCTTCTTGAGCACTACTCTCTTGGAAGTAGCTTCCTCTTCCTCTGCCACATAATCCTCATCCTCTGAGTCTGAGGTTCTCTTCTTCTTTTGTCTGGTGGCAGCCTTTGGCAAATTGCTAGGAGTGCTCCTGCTGCCTTCATCTGAAGAACTGGAGGGACTAGTGCCCTCACTCATGTGCACTTGCTCTTCTGACATGTTCTGGCTGTCACTTTGATCAGACATGATGTAAAAGCTGACTGCTGACCCTGTGAAGAGTTTATAGATGAGGTAGAGTGGATGAGCATCACAAAATGCAGAGATTTTTGCAAAAGAATGATTCAAAATCTTAGTTTTAGTTTCCCATATAAATCATTTTGGATCTACCGATTTTTAAACTCGGTGATACCGAAGCAGTTTTGGAACCTAAACTAGTGAACTCGGTCAGATCGAGTCACAGTTCGGTGGCACTGAGACTGCTAGGGTTTCACAAAGTTCCAAAATCGGTCACACCGATTAGTAATTCTCGGTTCAGACCGAGTCTCACTTGTGCAATGGCATGAGCCAAATTGGTGGGACCGAGTGTCGGTGTCAAAACCGGCGGATCTCGGGTAGGGGGTCCCGAACTGTGCGTCAAGGTCGGATGGTAACAGGAGACAAGGGACACTTTATTTTACCCAGGTTCGGGCCCTCTCGATGGAGGTAAAACCCTACTCCTGCTAGATTAATATTGATGATATGGGTAGTACAAGAGTGGATCTACCACGAGATCAAGGAGGCTAAACCCTAGAAGCTAGCCTATGGTATGATTGTGTATGATGATGGTTGTTCTATGGACTATCAACCCTCCGGTTTATATAGACACCGGATAGGATTAGGGTTACACAGAGTCGGTTACAATGGTAGGAGATCTTGAATATCCGCACGTCTAGCTTGCCTTCCACGCCAAGAAAAGATCCTTCCGGACACGGGACGAAGTCTTCAATCTTGTATCTTCATAGTCCTGGAGTCCGGCTAAAGATATAGTTCGGCTATCCGAACACCCCCTAATCCAGGACTCCCTTAGTAGCCCCTGAACCAGGCTTCAATGACGACGAGTCCGGCGCGCAGATTGTCTTCGGCATTGCAAGGCGGGTTCCTCCTCCAAGTTCTTCAAGAAGATTATAAACACCACAGAATAGTGTCCGGCTCTGCAAAATAAGTTTCCACATATTGCCATACAGAGAATAATATTAACACAAATCAAATCTGCTGACGTATTCCGCAGTGCGTCATAACACTGCGGCCAAGCTTGTAATTATGGAGTGCCATAGCTTGAGTCAATCGAGCTCTACTTTTGCTTCAAATGTTGCTGGCAGATTGTTTACGTGTTATTCGATTTTGCCAAGCTTGGTGTAGTTGATCCTTGCACGATATGATGTTATTCTTGCCATGTCTAGTTACTATGCCATGTCTTCTTGATGCATGTATGCTTAGTTTATCATGCAATGCTCTGTAGTGAGTGCATCGAGCTCACGAACATGCCTAGTCGTTAACAGTTTCTGCCATGTCCAGTTTTCTGCTAAGTCTGAAACCTGTAACGAAACTTGCTTAATTGACATGGGTGTAATCATATTTTCTGGTCCTTTTTGGCTTATGGTCAGTAAGCGACTTTTGTCAAGTGCTATGAGTAGATTCATGCTATGCCTTTCTTTGCTATTCTCTGAACCTGTAGCATGTTGTTTCATTGCTCCGAACATGTCAGCCTGATGTTAGTTTCTGCTATGTTGATATTTTCACTGAGTCTGTGAACCTGTTATCGTTTGCACTTTTGCCATGCTTGTTTGGACCTGTTATGATGTGTTTTAGCCGTAGCTCAGTGTTCATCTTTTGTCGAGAATATTGAGTAGATTACTGTCATATGCTTTGTTGCCATGTTTGGGTGCAGTAGCTTAATTATTTGTTGCTTGCTAAGTAGAATCATGCTGTTAATGGCAGATTCGTGTCATTCTTGTATTGCTTGCCATTTGCAAACCGTGCATCCGATTCCGGTGATCTTTATATCGATTTCAACCGAAATCACATCATCTATCCAGTGGCATGCTTGGTTTGCCAAGATTATGCCCTGTTCATCCTTGTCCTTCCGGAGCATGCATTCGCATTGCATATCACCTCTCGCATATCATGCCATGTTTTGCATCATGTTGCTTGCGCATTGCATCGTGGTTGATATTGGTTCCTTTGCTTGTTCTCTTGTCTTGGGTAGAGCCGGGTGACGAGTACGTGAACGAGGATTCCGTTGAGAACGCTTTCGAGGACCAAGCTTTCGACAACTCTGAGAACCTTGCAGGCAAGATGACCATACCCTCGAAATCACTTCTATCTTTGCTTGCTAGATTGCTCGCTCTTTTGCTATGCCTATGCTGCGATACCTACCACTTGCTATATCATGCCTCCTATATTGCCATGTCAGCCCCTAACCATCCATGTCCTAGCAAACCGTTGTTTGGCTATGTTACTGCTTTGCTCAGCCCCTCTTATAGCGTTGCTAGTTGCAGGTGAAGATGAAGTTTGTCCCTTGTTGGAACATGGACTTGTTGTTCCTTGTTGGAACATGTTTACTTGTTGGGATATCACAATACCTCTTATTTAATTAATGTATCTATATACTTGGTAAAGGGTGGAAGGCTCGGCCTTATGCCTGGTGTTTTGTTCCACTCTTGCCACCCTAGTTTCCGTCATACCGGTGTTATGTTCCCGGAGTTTGCATTCCTTACACGGTTGGGTGATTTATGGGACCCCCTTGACAGTTCACTTTGAATAAGACTTTTTCAGCAAGGCCCAACATTGGTTTTACCATTTGCCACCTAAGCCTTTTTTCCCTTGGGTTCTGCAGACTCAAGGGTCATCTTATTTTAACCCCCCCCCCGGGCCAGTTCTCCTTCGATTGCTGGTCCAAACTAGAGCACCGTGCAGGGCCGTCCCTTGGCAACTTGGGTTATGTCGGCTCCTGTACGCTTAGCTTATCCGGATGTGCCCTGAGACCGAGATATGTGCAGCTCCTATCAGGATTTGTCGGCACAATCGGGCGGCTTTGCTGGACTTGTTTTGTTGCTGCCGAAAAGTCTTGTAGTCCGGGATTCCGAGATTGATCGGGTCTTCCCGGTAGAAGGAATATCCTTCGTTGACCGTGAGAGCTTATCATGGGCTAAGTTGGGACACCCCTGCAGGGTATTATCTTTCGAAAGCCGTGCCCGCGGTTATGAGGCAGATGGGAATTTGTTGATGTCCGGTTGTAGAAAACCCGAAGTTGACCTTATCTAAAACACATCAACCGCGTGTGTAACCGTGATGGTCTCTTCTCGGCGGGGTCCGGGAAGTGAACACGGTTGTTGGAGTTATGTCTGGCGTAGGTTGTTTCAGGATCACTTCTTGATCACTTATAGCTTCACGACCGTGCTTTGCCTTCTCTTCTCGCTCTCTTTTGCGCTGTAGCCACCATATGCTAGTCGTTTGCTGCAGCTCCACCTCGCAAACCCCTTTCCCACCTTTAAGCTTAAATAGTCTTGATCTCGCGGGTGTGAGATTGCTGAGTCCCCGTGACTCACAGATATTATCACCACAGTTGCAGGTACCAACGATGCCAGTGCAGATGGCGCGACCGAGCTCACTTGGGAGTTCGACAAGGAACGTGGCCGTTACTATGTTTCTTTTCCAGATGATCAGTAGTGGAGCCCAGTTGGGTGATCCGGGGATCTGTTTAGCATTTGGGGTAGTCTTCTTTCATTTCGGTACCGTAGTCGGACCTTGAGTGTAATCTGTATGATGGATGTTACTTATGTACTTGTGTGAAGTGGCGATTGTAAGCCAACTATGTATCTTTTCCCTTATTTATTACATGGATTGTGTGAAGATTACCTCATTTGCGACATTGCTTTCAATGCGGTTATGCCTCTAAGTCGTGCCTCGACACGTGGGAGATATAGCCGCATCGAGGGCGTTACACCGAAGCCCAAAAGGCCCTCCAAGAGTTGGAGGAGGTGAAAAAGATAGCAACGGGTAAGGCATTCTCAATGCAGAGTAGGAATATAAAAGTAAACTACCTATTACTTACCCGAATCCGGAGTTCTCCAGGGGCGTTCGCCGATCTTCCCCGCAGCGTATCCGACGCCGCCGCGTTCTACCGAGCTGAAGAGGGCAGCTCGACGGAGAGTGTGTTCTGGTCTCAGTATTCTGAGGCCGGACACCCTGTGCCCCTAAGCGATCAGCTGAAACAGCTGGTTGAGCTCCACAAGGCGGCCGAACAGGCCATGAAGGGCTTACTAGTTCGGTTGTGGCCTGGAGAGGCCCTGGCTGGGAGCTATTTCGGGCTGGTGCGTCGGCTTGTGGAGGCCTGTCCACAGCTTGAGGTCGTCAAGCGCTCCGTCTGCATTGAAGGTGCCTGGAGGGCCCTTGCCGTGTAAGGGTACACTGGGGTAAGCTGGACGGAGAGAAGCTGGTGAAGGACGGGCCGCCGCAGGGGAAGGAGCATCGCAAGCCCGAGAACTACTACAAGGACGTTCTTGCCGGAGCCCGCCTTGTCGCGGATGAATGTGCTAAAGATGTAATATTTGAGTGAACTCGCTCGTTTGTATCCTGTGCGCTGAAAACTTGTTCATATGCGCAAAGCAATGCATGTTTAATTTAAAATATTATTTTCTGTGCGGCCGTTTATCAAAAATTGAGAGATGGCGAGTCGTCGGTTCTGCCCCCATGCCACTAGTGCTGGGGTGTTCGGGATAAACCTGAGGGCTCTTTTTCCCATAGTTGGGTCCTTCGAGGGAGGCGCTCAGCACAACGAACCAGGCAATCGGACTATAATACTTGAACACTCTCACTTAGCCATAGAACGTTATAATTTTAAATTTCGGCGAAGCCCCTAGTTCGGAAGGCCGAATTCAGGGCGCTATCCACGCGTTTGGCCGGACATAGCCAGCTCCTCGCTCAAAGCGGCATAAGCCTTTAAGGACTCGAAAAACCAATCGAATAGCGACCGGTCTCACGCCTTATCATGACAGTCTGTTTTAGCTTTCTCCACTGAGGTGCTCAACCCACCTGATCTGGGGCACAATCGAGTGGTTCTTCTGGTGCTACCTTAGCCGATAGAGCGGAACGTAAGGTACCAAAACAAAGGAGCCGGGCAAACCCAACATGTGACCAAAATCATGACTCGGAGCCGATGCATATAGTGCTATAAGTTCGGGGTGCCGCACTTGTGAAAGTGTACGGACTTCTCACACCAGATAAAAGGGTAATGAAGCCCCTATCATGGTTTGCCGTACCATGGTGTACGGGTGCGATCATGTTATGTAATAAACACATATATTCAAAGGGGATAATGCAAAAAATAGACAAAAAGCTATGCATTGCTTATAAAGAGGCTATTTATCAAAGCCGAACGATACAAGTAGTGCGATAAGCAAAAAAGATATTAGACTATTTAACATGTCCTGACCAGGCACATGCCGTGGAATTTAGAAACAGATATATCACTCGAAATAGAGACCACCTGAGAGTTCCGGAATGCGGCGTAGCTTTGTCTGCTTTCTTGGATCTTGCATCGTCTGTGCGGCAACACTGCCGAATAGGTTATCCAGAGTATGGAGTCCTGAAAGTAAAAAAAGAAAAATCCGGCAGCCCCTAGTACGTTTGACACCGTGTTGTAGGCATGCCGTTAATGTGCCCCTCCCCCCGTGCCCATGGAATTTTAAGGGCGTAATTGTGTACTCGAGGTACTTGCTCCGCTATGTTGCGATGGCTGGGGTCAGGGCCGTATTGCTACGCTTGCTCTGATCGTGCCAGGTGGTCTTGTTGCAGGTTACTCCGGGCGCGCTTTGCATTGTCCGGTTTTTTAACGGCCGGACTGGAGAGTTGCCTTGAAAGGCTGCTTTGCACTTCCGCTGCGAGGGCTGCCGTGTGCTCTTCCGTTCGGATGGAGCGTTCTGTGTTTCCGCTGACCGTAATTACTCCTCGAGGGCCTGGCATCTTGAGCTTGAGATATGCGTAGTGCGGCACCGCATTGAATTTAGCGAATGCGGTTCGTCCGAGCAGGGCATGATAGCCACTGCGGAACGACACTATATTGAAGATTAACTCTTCGCTTCGGAAGTTATCCGGAGATCCGAAGACCATGTCAAGTGTTATCAAGCCTATGCAATTGGCCTCTACACCTAGTATGACGCCTTTATAGGTCGTCCTTGTGGGCTTGATCCTTGATGGATCTATGCCTATTTTCCGCACTATATCCAGATAAAGCAGGTTCAGGCTACTGCTGCCGTCCATGAGGACTCTTGTGAGATGAAATCCGTCCACGATTGGGTCGAGGACTAGTGCGGCGAAACCGCCGTGACGGATGCTAGTGGGATGGTACCTTCGATCGAAAGTGATCGGGCAGGAGGACCATGGGTTGAACTTTGGGGCGACTGGCTCCATCGCGTATATGTCCCGTAGCGCACGCTTCCTCTCCCGCTTGGGAATGTGGGTCGCGTATATCATGTTCACCGTCCGCACTTGTGGGGGAAACCCTTTCTGTCCATTGTTGCTCGGCGGCCTGGGCTCCTCCTCGTCGTCGCTGTTCAGCCCCTTGTCCTTGTGTTCGGCTCTTAACTTGCCTGCCTGCTTGAACACCCAACAATCCCTGTTGGTGTGATTGGCTGGCCTTTCGGGGGTGCCATGAATCTGGCACGAGCGGTCGAGTATCCGGTCCAAACTGGACGGGCCCTGGGTATTCTTCTTAAATGGCTTTTTCCGCTGACCGGATTTATAGCCTCTGAATCCGGCATTGACTGCCGTATCCTCATTGCTGTTGCTTCTAACGCGGCGCTTTTGATTATTTCGACGTGACCTGCCACTTTTGTCCTTGGTATCCGAATTACCGGGCTTCTTCGATAAGTTGTTGCTGCGAGCTTGCCAGCTATCTTCGCCCACGCAAAAGCGGGTCATGAGTGTCGTGAGGGCTGCCATGGTTTTCGGCTTTTCCTGTCCCAGGTGCCGGGCAAGCCACTCGTCACGGATGTTATGTTTGAAGGCTGCTAGGGCCTCTGCGTCCGGACAATCGACTATCTGATTTTTCTTTGTTAGGAACCGTGTCCAGAATTGCCTGGCCGATTCTTCTGGCTGCTGAATTATGTGGCTTAGGTCATCGGCATCCGGTGGCCGCACATAGGTCCCCTGAAAGTTTTCGAGGAATGCGGCTTCCAGGTCCTCCCAAGAACCGATTGAGTCCGCTGGTAGGCTGTTAATCCAGTGCCGGGCTGATCCTTGAAGCTTAAGGGGTAGGTATTTGATGGCGTGCAGATCATCGCCACGTGCCATGTGGATGTGAAGGAGATAATCCTCAATCCATACTGCCGGATCTGTCGTACCATCGTACGACTCGATATTGACGGGTTTAAAACCCTCTGGGATTTTATGATCCATTACTTCGTCTGTGAAGCATAGTGGGTGTGCGGCGCCCCTGTACTGGGCTATGTCACGACGCAGCTCGGAAGAGCTGTGCCTGCTGTGTTCGGCCCGACCAGATTTATTGTGTCCGGAGTGAAGATCATCACATGTCTTCGGGCATCCGCGCGATCCATAGATCGATCTTGTTTGCTTTGCTTTATCCTCCAGTACGTCTCGCAGGTATGGCCGATTTTACCGTGCCTCATTCGAGCGGCATCGGGGCATGGCTTGCATAAGGGCTCGACAGGCCTCTCTGTCGCGTCCACGGGGTGGCTGGTCTGCCATGTCATATGCTTCCCCCTCTGATTGGGGTAGCGGCCTGCGCTTAGGATAATTTTTGGAGGGTCGCACGAGTTCATACTCTTCGGCCGCAAGGACTTCAGTCCATCTATCAGCTAGCAGATCTTGATCAGCTCTAAGCTGTTGCTGCTTTTTCTTTAGGCTGTTGGCCGTGGCTAGAAGCCTGCGTTGAAAACGCTCTTGTTCGGCGGGGTCTGATGGTACGATGAATTCGTCGTCGTCGAGGCTTGCCTTGTCTTCGGAGGGAGGCATGTAGTTATCATCCTCAACCTCTTGCTCTACCGCTCTCTCCTCAGGGCTGGTTTTTCCATCTTCCTGCACCGAATCTTGCTGGTTCTGGTGTTCTTCGGCGCTGTCCGGGGTAGTATTATCTCCTGTGCCGGAATCACCGTTTCTGCTGTGGCGGGATTTGGAGCGGCGCCGTTGGCGCCGGCGTTTTTGCGGTTTTTTCGAGTTGTCGTCTTCCGCTGCTCCATCGCCATCCGCATCCTTTAGAGCATCCACCATGTATATGTCATATGATGAGGTGGCGGTCCAGCGCCCTACAGGTGCTGGTTCTTGTTCGTCTCCTCCTTCGTCGTCCATACCGTCGAAGTCTTCGGAGCCGAAGTCAAGCATGTCGGTTAAATCGTCGACAGTGGCTATTAAGTGGGTGGTGGGTGGGCTCTGAATTTCTTCGTCGCCCGAATCCCAACCTCACAGACCATAGTCCGGCTTGGGCTCTCCTGATAAAGAGAGAGACTCGAGGGAATTCAGGGTATCACCGAAAGGTGAGCAGTGAAAGATATCCGCGGCGGTGAACTCCATTGCGGGCGCCCAATCAGATTCGATCGGCGGGGGCGCGGAAGGCTACGAGTTCGGAGAAGAGTCCGGCTCCTTGGAGTCCTGGGCCGTGCGGAGTACGGGGCTGGCGTTCGGCTCGATCGCCTTTGAGATCGCAGCCCCCCAGGTGACGTCCAACCGTTCATCCTCAGAGAACGCAGCGGGCTCCGAGTTAAAGATCGGGGCCGGAGCGTGTGCGGCCTCCAGGGTGCTATTCGGAGGCAGAGCTATATCATGCCCCCCGGAATAGCGCGGCATGCTTGGCTGTGGCTCGAACCCGTCGAAGATCAAGTCTCCACGGATATCAGCCGTGTAGTTTAAGCTTCCAAACCTGACTTGATGGCCAGGGGTGTAGCTTTCGATCTGCTCCAGATGACCAAGCGAATTGGCCCGCAGAGCGAAGCCGCCGAAGACGAAGATTTGTCCGGGGAGGAAAGTCTCACCCTGGACCTCGTCGTTGCTGATGATCAAAGGAGCCATCGGGCCTAAAAGCGACGACACAGAGGAACTCTCAATGAAAGCACCAATGTCGGTGTCAAAACCGGCGGATCTCGGGTAGGGGGTCCCGAACTGTGCGTCAAGGTCGGATGGTAACAGGAGAAAAGGGACACTTTATTTTACCCAGGTTCGGGCCCTCTCGATGGAGGTAAAACCCTACTCCTGCTAGATTAATATTGATGATATGGGCAGTACAAGAGTGGATCTACCACGAGATCAAGGAGGCTAAACCCTAGAAGCTAGCCTATGGTATGATTGTGTATGATGATGGTTGTTCTACGGACTATCAACCCTCCGGTTTATATAGACACCGGATAGGGTTAGGGTTACACAGAGTCGGTTACAATGGTAGGAGATCTTGAATATCCGCACGCCTATCTTGCCTTCCACGCCAAGAAAAGATCCTTCCAGACACGGGACGAAGTCTTCAATCTTGTATCTTCATAGTCCTGAAGTCCGCCCGAAGATATAGTTCGGCTATCCGAACACCCCCTAATCCAGGACTCCCTCACCGAGTTTTTCAACTCGGTGGGTCCGAGATGGTTTCGGCGGAAACCTAACCCTAAAATTTTCGAATCAAACCTATTCTACGAATTGCATTGATTGGATAGGAGTGTTTCAATCGTGGCTAGAATTAATAAGATCACAATGTGCTAGGAATCAGATGGGGAATAGCACAAAGATCGAGTCCATACCCTAGTTCGGCGGAGACTCGCTACGGCGGCAACGGCGGGGTTGAATTCTGTTGACGGCGATGGAGACCAGCGACAGGAGGCGGCTGGCGGCGAGAAGACGATCCGGAGACCACATAGGCAGAGCGAGCTATTGCCCGGGCGAAGGGGTTCGGAGAAATTTCCAAATTTGTGCCCGTGTCTATATATAGCCCGACCCTGTCGATGTGATCGAGTGGAATAACTTGGTGGCACCGAGATGCAAAACTGTATACAATTATTGCAACTCGGTGTGACCGAATGGTTCAAATCGGTTGCACCGAGATCGAAAACATAGATCGACTTGATGATCTCGGTAGGACCGAAAATAAGGTATCGGTCAGACCGAGAATCACAAAGAAGTTTTGGAAGTTTAAGTCTGACGAATCGGGGACTCCGAGTGCTCCTCACACAGAGTGGTTCGAATCTGACTTGATCAAATTTTGTGATGTAGCATGAATAGAGTTTGAGACGAGAAAAGCATAGATATCTAGAGGAGGTTCTTAGGCATTCTTGTCCATCCACTTAGCAAGAGAAAAGAAAACCAATCAATCAAAACAACAAGTGGATGTCCTCGAATGAGTAAAATATGCAACCAACATGCTCACACAATAAAATGGCAATTGAAATATGTGGCAAAGCATGCACAACCAATTCTAGCATCTATCAAGCAATTGGCGATGACTAGGTCATCTATATATGAGTATATTGACTTAGGAATCAAATGAGAACATTTGATCATAGGTCATACTCATCATTTAAGCACAAGTGGGGTTACCACTTTTACATAAAGCATTGTTGTGTTCACATTATTAGAGTTGCTTTAGCTCAAGTCTTAGAGTAAAGCTCCCCCTAGATGTGATATCCCCCCTAAGAGGGATGAACTTACCTTGGGTTTTGTCGATGATGACTTCATGTAGATGTTGAAGATGTGAATGCTCAATGTTGATGTAGAACAATTTGAGCTATCCATTGGAGTGAATTGCACATTCAATACCTACATGGGTTAGTCCCTCAAGGAACAAACAAGGATATCCATAGACATAGAGTGATTCACACACAAGATGATGTCCATGAAAGCTTTAGGTTACCTTGTCCCTTGACTTACCGACAAGAGGGTTTGTGACTCCTTGAACTAGTGCAAGATGTGGAAGTTGATTGCACTTGTTCTTGCCAAAATGATAAGAGTGAAGTATGTTGGCGGAGTCACCCTCAAAAACTTTCTAGTTCTTCTTCTTTTGGATCCACGACATCTTGATGGGAATCCTTGGAGTTGTAGTCGTACTTGATGAAGTGGAACTTGAAGTAGTCTTGGGAATCCACTTGACTAAGGTCTTAGGAGCTTCTAGAAATGCATCAATTTCCTCTTGAAGCTTGTCCTTGCCTTTTTGCTTGTAGTCTTGTGGTGCAAGATCATCTTGAGCTTGTGTCCCCTTGAAGGAAGTAGGATCATACTTCTCTTGTTGAGGAACAAACTTCGTCTTGGGGTATTGATCTTCTTCCCACTCAACTCCATTGGCGTTGAACTTTCGTTCAAAACCAACACCTTGATTCTTCCGGTGCCTTCCTTGCTTGCGTACAACTTCCTCGAATTGCTTACTTACGGCAAGGCTCTTTTAGACTCCTTTCTCTATGATTCCCTTCAATAAGCTATTTTCTTGCTCAAGTGTAACTTGGCTAAGAGAATCATTAGTGGAATCAAGAGAACTACTAGAAGCAACAACATTGGATTTAGCATGATCATTGTTACTACTAGAGGAAGAATCTTTCTTACTATTGTTACTAGATTTGACTTGAGGCATGTAAGTGGATAAGAGTAAACGCTTGGCAATGTAAGAAGAACTGTTATTGCGGAGATCATCATTGATTGCCTTTAAAAACTCATGCTCTTGCTCAAGATTGAGCTTTTCAAAGCGTAACTTCTCATGAGCTCTTAAAAGTTCACGATGATCTTCGAAGATAGTTTCCTGAGTTAACTTAAGAGTGTTTAGTTCTTTAGTTAGAGCCTCAATCTTCTCCTTATCATTGTAATTCTTTTTATCTTGATTAGCATGATTAATTGACGATTCATCATAGTATTCATCACTGGAGTTGTCAACAAGTAAATCATCATCACCTAACAAGTCATCTTCATCACTATTGAAATCAACATACTCGGGGTGTGTTACCTTAGGACCTTTGGCCATGAAGCATCTTCCAACTCCTTCATTTGGTGAGTCAAATATGTCGTAGGAGTCGGTTGACACAAGTGCTAGACCGGCAACACCTTCATCTTGAGTATATTCGGGATCGGAGTGATAACTTCTCTCGGAGTGGTTGTCGGAGTCGGAGCCGGATACCCATTCACCAACATGAGCTTGATGTCTTCGTTTTGTGTAGCTCCTTGATGACTTTTCCTTTCTTTACGAATCCTTGCTTCTCCGTGAGTATCTTCGTTCATGACGATCATCTCTACTCCTTCTCTCTCTAGATGGTGATTCTTCTCTTTTGCTTCTTCTTTTTGGAGAATCTTCTCTTCTTTTGTAGGGTGTCGTACACTCATTGGAATAGTGTCCGGGTCTTCCACAATTGTAGCAGTTTCGCTCTCGACTAGAAGATCTTTTGTCATTGTAGGACCTTGACTTGGAGCTTCTATCTTTGCTTCTACTCTTGTAGAACTTGTTGAAGTTCTTCACCATTAAGCTCAATTCCTCATTGAAGGTTTGTTTCTCACTTGATGATGCGGGGGCTTCACATGAGGCTTTGTAAGCTCCACTTGATTTGTTGTGAAGTTCCTCTTTATCTTTGAGTGACATCTCATAAGCAACAATTCTTCCAATGACCTCCGTTGGCTTGAGATCTTTGTAATTGGGCATCATTTGGATCAATGTGCACACGATATCATATTTTCCATCCAAGGCTCTTAGGATCTTCTTGATGATGAATCTATCGGTCATCTCTTCACTCCCTAAGCCGGCAATCTCATTTGTGATGAGAGCAAGCCTAGAACATTTTAGCGACACCTTCACCATCCTTCATTTTGAACTTGTCAAGTTGGCTTTGAAGCACATCCAATTTGGATTCCTTGACGGAGTCGGTACCTTCGTGCATATCAATCAAAGTATCCCAATTTTCCTTTGCATTCTCAAGACGGCTGATTTTGTCGAATTCTTTGGGGCACAATCCGTTGAAGAGAATATCACAAGCTTGAGCGTTGTGTTGCAGCATCTTCAACTCTTCTGCGGTAGCTTTACGGTTTGGTTCTTTCCCATCAAAGAAGTCACCTTGCAAACCAACACACACAATAGCCCAAATGGCGGGGTTATGTTCGAGAATATGCATTTTCATCTTATGCTTCCAACTAGCAAAATTAGTACCATCAAAGTAAGGACCTCTTCGGTGATAATTTCCCTCGCTAGACGCCATACTCTCCAAGGTTGTGAAACCAAGGCTATGACCACCAAAAGCTATGGAAATCAAAGCAAATGGAGACCAAAGCTCTGATACCACTTGTAGGACCTTGATGTATGTCTAGAGGGGGGGTGATTAGACTACTTGACCAATAAAAACTTAACCTTTTCCCAATTTTAGAGTTTGGCAGATTTTAGCTACTTTAGGACAATTCAAGCAATCATCACACAATTCAAGCAAGCATGCAAAGAGTATATAGGCAGCGGAAAGTAAAGCATGCAACTTGCAAGAATGTAAAGGGAAGGGTTTAGAGAATTCAAACGCAATTGGAGACACAGATGTTTTTGGCATGGTTCGGATAGGTGGTGCTATCCTACATCCACGTTGATGGAGACTTCAACCCACGAAGGGTAACGGTTGCGCGAGTCCACGGAGGGCTCCACCCACGAAGGGTCCACGAAGAAGCAACCTTGTCTATCCCACCATGGCCATCGCCCACAAAGGACTTGCCTCACTAGCGGTAGATCTTCATGAAGTAGGCGATCTCCTTGCCCTTACAAACTCCTTGGTTCAACTCCACAATCTTGTCGGAGGCTCCCAAGTAACACCTAGCCAATCTAGGAGACACCACTCTCCAAGAAGTAACAAATGGTGTGTTGATGATGAACTCCTTGCTTTTGTACTTCAAATGATAGTCTCCCCAACACTCAACTCTCTCTCATAGGATTTGGATCTGGTGGAAAGAAGATTTGAGTGGAAAGCAACTTGGGGAAGGCCAGAGATCAAGATTCATATGGTAGGAATGGAATATCTTGAGCTCAACACAAGGGTAGGTAGTTCTCTCTCAGAACATATGAGTTGGAAGTGTAGATGTGTTCTGATGGCTCTCTCCACGAATGAAGAGGAGGTGGAGGGGTATATATAGCCTCCACACGAAATCTAACCCTTACACACAATTTACCAATCACGGTTGGACCGAATCAATAAACACGGTCGAACCGATTTAGTAAACCTAGTGACCGTTAGTGATTTTCGATGGGACCGACATACAACTCGGTAGGACCGATATGGTTAGGGTTAGGGCATAACGTAATCTCGGTGAGACCGATTACACAAACTCGGCGAGACCGATTTGGTAATAAGCTAACCAGAGGGTTGGTCAGGTAAACTCGGTGGGACCGATTTGCTCTTTCAGTGAGACCGAAAAGTTACAAAAAGGAAACAGAGAGTTTACATTGCAATCTCGGTGGGACCGATCCGCTATTTCGGTGAGACCGAAAAGTTACGAAAAGGAAATAGAGAGATTGCAATCCCATCTCGGTGAGACCGAGATCCCTATCGGTAGAACCGATTTGCTTAGGGTTTGGCAGTGGCTATGACAAGTGAAACTCGGTGGCGCCGGGTTGAAAGAATCGGTAGGACCGAGTTTGGCTTTGGGTTTAGGTCAAGTGTGGATATGGGAAAGCAGCTGAGGGTTTTGGAGCATATCACTAAGCACATGAAGCAAGAGGCTCATGAAGCAACACCTCATCCCTCCTTGATAGTATTGGCTTTTCCTAAAGACTCAATGTGATCTTGGATCACTAAAATATAAAATGAAGAGTCTTGAGCTTTTGAGCTTGAGCCAATCCTTTGTACCTAGAATTTTGAGGGATCCACTTTCATCATCCATGCCATGCCAATCATTGAGCTTTCCTGAAATAATCATCTTGGAATAGCATTAGCTCAATGAGCTATATGTTGTTATGAATTACCAAAACCACCTAGGGATAGTTGCACTTTCAAGTATTCTATCTACCGTGGGCCTGCCAAACTAATCCAAATCTGAAAGGTTGGGATGTCGTTTATGAAGTGCCGCCACATGCTAGACTATCTCCCCCAAAGGAAGAGGATTATGAACCTCACATTAACCCAGACACATATGAAGGAGAATTCTTCCAAGAGACACGTCTTTCCAAAAAGCGTTTCAAGGACCGCTATACTTCACCCCCAAAACATTGAAGTAGACAGCGATAATGAATCCTACATCACCCCAGAGGAGGAACAAGAAGAGCCGGAACAAGAAGAGGTTACTGCTGCGGATGACCTGTCAATGCTTGACCGATTACGTCAAGGTGCCCTTCCACATGTTGATGCCACTCAACCCTATGAGCACGTCATTGATTATAGTGATGATGATGATTATGCATTCATTGATGATACTGATCGAGATTTTAGTAGTGTCAGGTATTCAATTTTTTATGTTGTACTTGATGATAATACACTTAAGTGATATACATATTATTATTCATCTCGGTCTTTTTTTATGTTGTACTAATTTCGTTTACTCTTTGTCATGGCAGGTGTTGAAAGAAGGTGGGCGCTGGTCGGGAGCGCGCCGAGGCCCCTTCTTCGTCGGCGCGTGGTGTGAAGTCTTCCATTCCACACGCACCTCTCCGCCGAGCGTTGCTGGACAGTATGGCGACACCGCCGGGCCCTTCTTCGTCGACCGCAGTGCCCAGCAGGGGACGAGGTAAGAAGAAGAGAGGAGCTGGAGCACCTGGTCGCGGGAGAGGAGGTAGGGTGACTGCTTCGGCGCCTTCCTCGCCGCCACCCCCAGTTGTTTCACCCGAGCACGTGACTGCTAGGTTGGACTCGTCCGAGGAGGAGGCTACAGGGACTCCGGTCCACGAGCCTCCGATCCACGGGTCTTCAGCCCACGAGCCTCGGGTCGACGGGCCTTCGGCCCACGAGACCCTGGAGGAGCACACGTCTGGATGGGGTACCTGGCCGGATCAGCCTGAGGAGCCGAGTAGCCATGCTGATGATGACGGGGAGCTGACTGATATTGAGGAGGAGGGGGGCACCGTCTACCAGCGTGGTTGTACACGGCTCCCGTCCGTGCTGGCGACCCGCGAGCAGAGGTGGTTGATTTTCCCTGATGGGGAGAGGTAAGTGCATTTAATATTTTTGCACCTTCTGCATTCACGTTTCTTCAAATAACTAATGTGTTGGCCTTGTCATGCTGTAGGGGTTGGGACCACCATCATAGTGTCCGCCGGCCCAACTCCGTCCTTGGAGTTCTTTGTCGGCAAAACTTCCCGGGGGTTGTCACGTTGCCTAGTGAGGGTCGGCTTCCAAAGCTTGGATTGAGTTGGGAGCACTACTTGGCTGCCTCGGCCCCACCGGGTGACATTATCGATGGTGTCTTGTGCAAGACGAGGGCAAACATGGTGATCAGAAAGTTCTGGGCAATTTCTCCTTTACACAATTAAAAATCTTAAACTAGCTAGTTATTAATTGTACTAATCAATATTGTGTCATTTGATTGCAGACATTCTACAGGTGTGAGGAGGGATACGAGGAGGAAGCGGCAAATGTCATCAATAACGTCTGCAAGCGCCTACTACAGAATTTACGGCACGAGGCTCGGGTGCAGGCTGTTCGAGACTACTACGCCTCGCGTGGTATCAAGAAGACCGAGCCGGCGTGCCGTGAGAAGTTCTTTAGTAAGGAGCAGTACATGAAGGTAATTCTTAAGGACTTGTACTTACTTCCTTCATTTAGTAATTCATAGCCGTAGCGCTCAAGTTTCTATTTGCTAACTTAGGCCCCTCCGAGATGGTGTGCGGATCAGATGGATTGTTGGGAGGTGTTGGTCAATGAGTGGTGCTCAAATGAATGGCTAGACCTCCACAACGAGGCCAAGGACAAACGTGCCCAAATGGAAGGTGTACCACACCATCAAGGCAGATCCAACTTATATCAGTTCGGGCGGAACTGGGTATGTGGTTTGCTTCATGATTCATTCAATTCATTCATCATGCTAGCTTTAGCCCTTTAATTACTAATTTACTTTGTTTCTCTCTTTCAGGCACGCTACAATAAGGCGGATAAGGTGCCAGAGGTGTACGACTTGTATGCCATGGCCCACACTGGCCCTTACAAGAAAGTCAAGGCATTCTCTGCGTCTGACCTCGATGATCCAAAGAACTTCACCAACATCTCCTCCCACGACAAGCTCGTGCAATATAGAGATCAGTGGAAGGCGAGGAAAGGGGAGGACTTTAACCCGAGCCAGGGTCCCATTGATACAGAGCTGCTGCTGATATCTGGTGGCGGGAGGTCCCATGGCTGCATAGCCGTGGGAGATGGACTTATCCGTTGTCCTAGCACTCTCCCGGAGATCAAGGCGCGCCAGTCGAGCTCCGCTCCTGAAATAAGGCCTCGTGAACGGCCAGTCCAACTCGCCTTCAAGGCTAGTTATACGTACTCAGCTATCTTTCTCCATTACATTGTGTGCTCTTCCATCAATGATTACAAATGTTCATGTGAGTGGTGTTGCGGGCTGCTATACAGAGTGAGAGAGATAGAACGGAGAAACTTCTGGCGAAGGCGGCGGAGAGGCAGCGGGAGTTGGAGGAGAGCACGACAAAGATGTTGGAGGAGGAGAGGGCACGGAATGACATGCAGGCAAGGGCCATGTACGAACTCCTTGTGGTAAGTTTCTTCTGCAGATTAGCCAAAACATTCATGTAGTGTTTGTCTCATTACTAACTAGTATGACTGTGTTGTCAAAACCAAATGTGCAGTCTGTGTGCGAGAAGTTCAGTTAGACCGCTCCACCGATGCCAGTGATTGCTCCTGGGACCACGGTGAGTTTAATTGAATGTACATTACTTGCTAGTCTTAACATTTGAGTGTCATCATGCTAACGAGACATTGGAAATGATCTTTGGTGTAGCGTAACTCCAGACAAGCATCGCACGATCCTTCTCCAGCTACCGGCACGAGCCAGCCCGCTCCTACACCTCCATGATCACGGTAAGTTTCTCTAGTGTTTTGCTTAACAGATGCATAAAGACCTAGACTTAGCTTTATTTCCTCCAATATGCTTACCATAGTGACCTAGAGTTAGCTTCTTTTCCTCCAAAATGACTTAATAAGCTTACTGACCTCCAAAACCATCCTTTTTACCTAAGTTAGCTCTAAAACGATCTATCCTTAGCTCACTTATGTCAAAAATTGCATAATTAGCTTAGTTAGCTCATAAACGATCCATTTTACCTAAGTTAGCTCTAAAATGACCCATTTTACCTTAGTTAGCTTATAAATGATCCAGTTTATCCAAGTTAGCTCTAAAATGAGTGATTTTACCTAGATTAGCTCCTAAATGATCCATTTTACCTACTTTAGCTTTAAAATGACCCATTTCACCTAGGTTAGCTCCAAAATGACCCGTCTTACCTAGGTTAGCTCCAAAATGACCCATCACACCTAGGTTAGCTCTAAAATGATGCTTTTTACTAAGTTAGCTCATAAACGATCCATTTCAACTAAGTTTGCTCATAAACGATCCATTTCACCTAAGTTAGCTAAAAAACGATCCATTTCACCTAAATTAGCTCTTAAATGATCCATTTCACCTAAGTTAGCTCATAAACGATCCATTTCAACTAAGTTAGCTCATAAATGATCCATTTCACCTAAGTTAGCTAAAAAACGATCCGTTTCACCTTAGTTAGCTCAAAAACGATCCATTTCACCTTACTTAGCTCATAAACGACCCATTTCAACTAAGTTAGCTCATAAATGATCCATTTCACCTTAGTTATCTCATAACGACCCATTTCAACTTAGTTAGCTCATATATGATCCATTTCACCTAAGTTAGCTAAAAAGATCCATTTCACCTTAGTTAGCTCTGAAACGATCCATTCCACGTGAGTTAGCTCATAAACGACCCATTTCAACTAAGTTTGCTCATAAATGATCCATTTCACCTTTGTTAGCTCATAAATGACCCATTTCAACTTAGTTAGCTCATATATGATCCATTTCACCTAAGTTATCTCATAAATGACATATACTTGTTGTTCTAGTCTTCTTCTTGTTCTACTCTTCTTCTTGTTCTAGTCTTCTTCTTCTAGTCACTTATTTCTAACTTTCTTATTTTGCCATTTTGCAGATTTCATTCACTTCATGGAAGCTAGCTTGCTATGATGGAGTGCTTGTTTTTTCTTTCATTCTCTTCAAGTATTCTTCTAGCTTGCTATGATGGAACTTGATATCTAGATGAAACTTTGCATTGTAATATGTATGGATGGAACAATGTGTATGTGCAACTTGATGGAACTTTCTTATGTATGAATGGATGGAAAAATATATGTATGTACAATGAAACTTATGTGCTGGCTATGTGATATGTTTGCTGTTAAATAGCCCTGTGAAATATATCTATATATGTCATATATATTTGCTGTGAAAATTATTGGATTTCAAAAAAACAAAAAAAAGGAGCCAATATGTAGGCTCTTTGCCGTCTGCCACCGATGGCAACGGGCTCTTTGCCGTCAGCCGCGGATGGCAAAGAAGCCACATGGCAGCCAACTGTGCTTCCTAGGAGCTGACCCATTTGGTCAGTTTGCCTACAGTGGCAGACAACAAAGGTAAACAATTTTGCCGTCAGTGGCGGACGGCAAAGGCTTGCCGTGTAGTGACGTCTAGCTGACATAATACGGCGGACGGCAAAGGTAGGACAAATTTTGCTGTCAGTGGCGGATGGCAAAGGCCTGTCGTTAGCCACCTAACGGACTAACAGCGCAATTATTGCCGTCTGCTTTCATTGCCGTCCGCTGGTGATGGCAAAGGACCCTTTGCCGTCAGCCGCCCAAAGCAGACGACAAAGTAGCTCTTTGCCGGACCTTATTTTGCCGGAGCATTTTGCCGTCCGCCGTTCATGCCTTTGCCGTCTGCCGTGGCAGATGGCAAAATAGCTGATTCCTGTAGTGTGCCCTATTTAACGTGAATGCAGCCGTCTCTAAAGCATAACCCCAAAAGTATAGCGGTAAATTAGTAAGAGACATCATAGATCGCACCATATCTAATAAAGTACGATTATGACATTCGGACACACCATTATGCTGTGGTGTTCCAAGTGGCGTGAGTTGCGAAACTATTCAACATTGATTCAAATGAAGACCAAACTTATAACTCAAATATTCACCTCCATGATCAGATCGTAGATACTTTATTTTCTTGTTACGATGATTTTCCACTTCACTATGAAATTCTTTGAACTTTTCAAATGTTTCAGACTTATGTTTCATTAAGTAGATATACCCATATCTGCTCAAATCATCTGTGAAGGTCAGAAAATAATGATACCCATCGAGAGCCTCAACACTCATCGGACCGCATACATCAGTATGTATTATTTCCAATAAGTCAGTTGCTCGCTCCATTGTTCCGGAGAACAAACTTTTAGTCATCTTGCCCATGAGGCATGGTTCGCAAGCATCAAGTGATTCATAATCAAGTGATTCCAAAAGCCCATCAGCATGGAGTTTCTTCATGCGCGGCAGTGCCACAAATAAGTTGCACTATCATTATTAACCTTGCATCTTTTGGCTTCAATATTATGAATATGTGTATCACTACAATCAAGATTCAACAAAAAGAGACCACTCATCAAGGGTGCATGACCATAAAAGACATTACTCATATAAATAGAACAACCATTATTCTCTGATTTAAATGAATAACCGTCTCGCATCAAACAAGATCCAGATATAATGTTCATGCTTAACGCTGGCACCAAAGAACAATTATTCGGGTCTAAAACTAATCCCGACGGTAGATGTAGAGGTAGTGTGCCGACCGTGATCACATCGACTTTGGAACCATTTCCCACGCGCATCGTCACCTCGTCCTTAGCCAATCTTCGTTTAATCTGTAGCCCCTATTTTGAGTTACTAATACGAGCAACAGAATCAGTATGAAATACCCAGGTGCTACTACGAGCATTAGTAAGGTACACATCAATAACGTGTATATCAAATATACCTTTCACTTTGCCATCCTTCTTATCCGCCAAATACTTGGGGCAGTTCCGCTTCCAGTGACCAGTCCCTTTGAAGTAGAAGCACTTAATCTCAGGCTTAGGTCCAGACTTGGGCTTCTTCACTTGAGCAGCAACTTGCTTGCTATTCCTCTTGAAGTTCCCTTCTTCCCTTTTCCCTTCTTCTTGAAACTAGTGGTCTTTTTTACCATCAACACTTGATGCTCCTTCTTGATTTTTACCTCCGCGGCCTTTAGCATCACGAAGAGATCGGGAATTGTCTTATCCAATCCTTGCATATTATAGTTCATCATGAAGCTTTTGTAACTTGGTGGCAGTGATGGAAGAACTCTGTCAATGACACTATCATCAGGAAGATTAACTCCTAGTTGACTCAAGTGGTTGTGGTACCCAGACATTCTGAGTATATGTTCACTAACAGAACTATTCTCCTCCATCTTGCAGCAATAGAACTTATTAGAGACTTCATATCTCTCAATTCGGGCATTTGCTTGAAATATTAACTTCAACTCCTGGAACATCTCATATGCTCCATGACGTTCAAAACGTCGTTGAAGTCCTGATTCTAAGTCGTAAAGCATGGGACACTGAACTATCGAGTAGTCATCAGCTTTGCTCTACCAGACGTTCATAACGTCTGGAGGTTCTCCTGCGGCGGGTCTTGCACCTAGCGGTGCTTCCAGGATGTAATTCTTCTGTGCAGCAATGAGGATAATCCTCAAGTTACAGACCCAGTCCGTGTATTTGCTACCATTATCTTTCAACTTAGCTTTCTCTAGGAACGCATTAAAATTCAAGGGAACGGAAGCACGGGCCATTGAGCTACAACAACAGAGACATGCAAAATACTATCAGGTACTAAGTTCATGATAAATTAAAGCTCAATTAATCATATTACTAAAGAACTCCCACTTAGATAGACATCCCTCTAGTCATCTAAATGATCACGTGATCCATATCAACTAAACCATGTCCGATCATCACGTGAGATGGAGTAGTTTTCAATGGTGAACATCACAATGTTGATCATATCTACTATATAATTCACATTCGACCTTTCGGTCTTAGTGTTCCGAGGCCATATTTGCATATGCTAGGCTCGTCAAGTTTAACCCAAGTATTTTGCCTGTGCAAAACTGGCTTGCACCCATTGTATGTGAACGTAGAGCTTATCACACCCGATCATCACGTGGTGTCTCGGCACGACGAACTGTAGCAATGGTGCATACTTAGGGAGAACACATGTACCCTGAAATTTAGTGAGGGATCATCTTATAATGCTACCACCGTACTAAGGAAATAAGATGCATAAAGGATAAACATCACATGCAATCAAAATAAGTGATATGATATGGCCATCATCATCTTGTGCCTTTGATCTCCATCTCCAAAGCATCGTCATGATCACCATCGTCACCGGCTTGACACCTTGATCTCCATCGTAGCATCGTTGTCGTCTCGCCAACTATTGTTCCACGACTATCGCTACCGCTTAGTGATAAAATAAAGCAATTACTGAAGGAAATATGCCGTAGAGGCAATAATAAAGTTGTTATTTATCTTTCCTTATATCATGATAAATGTTTATTATTCATGCTATAATTGTATTAACCGGAAACTTGATACATGTGTGGATACATAGACAAAACACAGTGTCCCTAGTAAGCCTCTACTAGACTAGCTCATTACTCAAAGATGGTTAAGTTTCCTAACCATAGGCATGTGTTGTCATTTGATGAACGGGATCACATCATTAGGAGAATGATGTGATGGACAAGACCTATCCATTAGCTTAGCATAATGATCTTTAAGTTTTATTGCTATTGCTTTCTTCATGTCATATACATATTCCTTTGACTATGTGATTATGCAACTCCCGGATACTGGAGGAATACCTTTTGTGCTATCAAATGTCACAACATAACTGGGTGATTATAAGATGCTCCACAAGTATCTCCGAAGGTGTTTGTTGGGTTGGTATAGATCGAGATTAGGATTTGTCACTCCAAGTATCGGAGAGGTATCTCTGGGCCCTCTCGGTAATGCCCATCATGATAAGCCTTGCAAGAAATGTGATTAATGAGTTAGTTGTGGGATGATGCATTTGTCGGTGTTCTGGGAACGGGGATCCCTAGACTTGCGTGCCTACGGCCCACGGCGTGGCTTCGCTAGCAGGCCGTACGACCCATCTTCATCGACAAAGCATTCAAGACCTTCGCGAGGGGCCAAGCCTCGCGAGGCAGACGACGCAAGACCTCCTCAGGAGCGGCCTCACCAGGCTGCCTCGCGAGGAGCGGAGGTATCAAGGCGGGGCAAACCTCGCGAGGCTCTTGTGACGTGAGCCATGACGATCGACACCAGGCGGGCGCCAGGCGGGCACCAGTGCTAAGGAAGCAGGCGCAGGCACGGAGTACCAAGGCATCAAGCAAAGGTTTCCCTATTGGTGCAACAAGACCGAAGACCAGCAGGACAGCGAGATGGAGGTCACCATGGAGCCCAAGACGGTGTCACCACCCGAGCCTTTTGCAGGCGAATACCACTTTTGTCAGTAGCTCGTACTAGCTGTCCCCTTTCAAATTGCCCACCGTTGTTGGCTCCCTTCCCGCTCAATATTTGGGGAGAGGACCAGGGCCTATATAAGTAGAACTATCCACCACAGTAGGGGGCATATGATAACACGTTCAGAGGAATCTCACTCACACAAGTTAGTCGAGCACAAGAACACCACAACCTCAGGAGTCTGTTCTTCCCCTTGTACTGTTCATCATCAGCCCAAGAGGCAATACTCCTGAAGGAAATATGCCCTAGAGGCAATAATAAAGTTATTATTTATTTCCTTACATATCATGATAAATGTTTATTATTCATGCTAGAATTGTATTAACCGGAAACATAATACATGTGTGAATACATAGACAAACAGAGTGTCACTAGTATGCCTCTACCTGACTAGCTCGTTAATCAAAGATGGTTATGTTTCCTAACCATGAACAAAGAGTTGTTATTTGATTAACAAGGCCACATCATTAGTTGAATGATCTTATTGACATGACCCATTCCATTAGCTTAGCACCCGATCGTTTAGTATGTTGCTATTGCTTTTATCCATGACTTATACATGTTCCTATGACTATGAGATTATGCAACTCCCGTTTGCCGGAGGAACACTTTGGGTACTACCAAACGTCACAACGTAACTGGGTGATTATAAAGGAGTACTACAGGTGTCTCCAATGGTAGATGTTGGGTTGGCGTATTTCGAGATTAGGATTTGTCACTCCGATCGTCGGAAAGGTATCTCTGGGCCCTCTCGGTAATGCACGTCACTTAAGCCTTGCAAGCATTGCAACTAATGAATTAGTTGTGGGATGATGTATTACGGAACGAGTAAATAGACTTGCCGGTAACGAGATTGAACTAAGTATTGGATACTGATGATCGAATCTCGGGCAAGTAACATACCGATGACAAAGGGAACAACGTATGTTGTTATGCGGTCTGACCGATAAAGATCTTCATAGAATATGTAGGAGCCAATATGGGCATCCAGGTCCCGCTATTGGTTATTGACCGGAGATGTGTCTCGGTCATGTCTACATTGTTCTCGAACGGTAGGGTCCTTACGCTTAACGTTACGATGACAGTTATTATGAGTTTATGCATTTTGATGTACCAAAGGTTGTTCGGAGTCCCGGATGTGATCACGGACATGATGAGGAGTCTCGAAATGGTCGAGACGTAAAGATTGATATATTGGAAGCCTATGTTTGGACATCGGAAGTGTTCCAGGTGAAATCAGGATTTTACCGGAATACCGGGAGGGTTACCGGAACCCCCCGGGAGCCAAATGGGCCAACATGGGCCTTGGTGGAAAGGTGAAAGGGCTGCCCTCATGGGCTGCGCGCCTCCCCCCTCCCCTAGTCCTATTAGGACTAGGAGAGGTGGCCGGCCCCCCTCTCTCTCTCCCCCTTTGAGGAATCCTATTCCAACTAGGATTGGGGGGGGGGGGGGAATCCTACTCCCGGAGGGAGTAGGACTCTCCTGGCGCGCCACCCTTGGCCGGCCAGCCCCTCCCCCTTGGATCCTTTATATACGGAGGCAGGGGACACCCCATAGACACACAAGTTGATCCTTGAGATCGTTCCTTAGCCGTGTGCAGTGCCCCCTTCCACCAAATTCCACCTCGGTCATATTGTCGCAGTGCTTAGGCGAAGCCCTGCGTCAGTAGTACATCAAGATCGTCACCACGCCGTCGTGCTGATGGAACTCTTCCCTGACGCTTTGCTGGATCGAAGCCCGGGGATCGTCATCGAGCTGAACGTGTGCTAAGAACTCGGAGGTGCCGGAGTAACGGTGCTTGGATCGGTCGGACCGGGAAGAAGACGTACGACTACTTCCTCTACGTAGTGTGAAACGCTTCCGTTGCAATCTACAAGGGTACGTAGATCATACTCTCCTCTCGTTGCTATGCATCACCATGATCTTGCGTGTGCGTAGGAAATTTTTTGAAATTACTACGTTCCCCAACAGTGGCTTCCAAGCCTGGTTTTATGGTTTGATATAAGTCATACTGCCTACCAGCATGCCATACTTTGGTTCGGCGGTATTGTTGGATGAGACGATCCGGACCAACCTTACGCGTACTCTTACGCAAGACCGGTTCCCTCGACGTGCTTTGCACATAGATGGCTTGCGGAAGACTGTCTCTCCAACTTTAGTTGAAACGAGTGTGGCTACGCCCGGTCCTTGAGAAGGTTAAAACAGAGTCTATTTGACAAACTATCGTTGTGGTTTTGATGCGTAGGTAAGATGAGTTCTTGCTTAAGCCCGTAGCAGCCACGTAAAACTTGCAACAACAAAGTAGAGGACGTCTAACTTGTTTTTGCAGGGCATGTTGTGATGTGATATGGTCAAGACATGATGCTAAATTTTATTGTATGAGATGATCATGTTTTGTAACCGAGTTATCGGCAACTGGCAGGAGCCATATGGTTGTCGCTTTATTGTATGCAATGCAATCGCGATGTAATGCTTTACTTTATTACTAAGCGGTAGTGATAGTCGTGGAAGCATAAGATTGGCGAGACAACAACGATGCTACGATGGAGATCAAGGTGTCGCGCCGGTGACGATGGTGATCATGACGGTGCTTCGAAGATGGAGATCACAAGCACGAGATGATGATGGCCATATCATATCACTTATATTGATTGCATGTGATGTTTATCTTTTATGCATCTTATCTTGCTTTGATTGACGGTGGCATTATAAGATGATCTCTCACTAATTATCAAGAAGTGTTCTCCCTGAGTATGCACCGTTGCAAAAGTTCTTCGTGCTGAGACACCACGTGATGATCGGGTGTGATAGGCTCTACGTTCAAATACAACGGGTGCAAAACAGTTGCACACGCGGAATACTCAGGTTATACTTGACGAGCTATGCATATAAGATATGACCTCGGAACATAGAGACCGAAAGGTCGAGCGTGAATCATATAGTAGATATGATCAACATAACGATGTTCACCATTGAAAACTACTCCATATCACGTGATGATCGGTTATGGTTTAGTTGATTTGGATCACGTGATCACTTAGAAGATTAGAGGGATGTCTATCTAAGTGGGAGTTCTTAAATAATATGATTAATTGAACTTTAATTTATCATGAACTTAGTCCTGGTAGTATTAGCATATCTATGTTGTAGATCAATAGCTCGCATTGTTGCTTCCCTGTGTTTATTTTGATATGTTCCTAGAGAAAATTGTGTTGAAAAATGTTAGTAGCAATGATGCGGATTGGATCCGTGATTTAAGGTTTATCCTCATTGCTGCACAGAAGAATTATGTCCTTGATGCACCGCTAGGTGATGGACCTATTGCAGGAGCAGATGCAGACGTTATGAACGTTGTGCTAGCTCAATATGATGACTACTTAATAGTTTAGTGCACCATGCTTAAACGGCTTAGAATCGGGACTTCAAAGACGTTTTGAACGTCATGGACCATATGAGATGTTCCAGGATTTGAAGTTAATATTTCAAGCAAATACCCGAGTTGAGAGATATGAAGTCTTCAACAAGTTCTATAGCTAAAATATGGAGGAGAATCGCTCAACTAGTGAGCATGAGCTCAGATTGTCTGGGTACTACAATCGCTTGAATCAAGTGGGAGTTAATCTTCCAGATAAGATAGTGATTGACAGAATTCTCTAGTCACCATCACCAAGTTAGTAGAACTTCATGATGAACTATAATATGCAAGGGATGACGAAAGTAATTCCCAAGCTCTTCGTGATGCTGAAATCAACGAAGGTAGAAATCAAGAAAAACATCAAGTGTTGATGGTTGACAAGATCACTAGTTTCAAGAAATGGGCAAAGGGAAGAAGAAGGGGAAATTCAAGAAGAACAGCAAACAAGTTGCTGCTCAAGAGAAGAAACCCAAGTCTGGACCTAAGCCTGAGACTGAGTGCGTTTACTGCAAAGGGACTGGTCACTGGAAGCGGAACTACCCCAAGTATTTGGCGGATAAGAAGGATGGCGAAGTGAACAAAGGTATGCTTGATATACAGATTATTGATGTGTATTTTACTAGTGTTTATAGCAACCCCTCGGTATTTGATACTGGTTCAGTTGCTAAGAGTAGTAACTCGAAACGGGAGTTGCAGAATGAACAAAGACTAGTTAAGGGTGAAGTGACGATGAAAGTTGGAAGTAGTTCCAAGATTGATATGATCATCATCGCACACTCCCTATACTTTCGGGATTAGTGATAAACCTAAATAAGTGTTATTTGGTGTTTGCGTTGAGCATAAATATGATTTGATCATGTTTATTGCAATATGATTATTCATTTAAGTTAGAGAACAATTGTTGTTCTGTTTACATGAATAGAACCTTTTATGGTCATACACACCCAATGAAAATAGTTCATTGGATCTCGATCGTAGTGATACACATATTCATAATATTGAAACCAAAAGATGCGAAGTTAATAATGATAGTGCAACCTATTTGTGGCACTGCCGTTTAGGTCATATTGGTGTAAAGCGCATGAAGAAACTCCATGCTGATAGGATTTTGGAATCACTTGATTATGAATCACTTGATGATTGCGAACCATGCCTCTTGGGCAAGATGACTAAAACGCCGTTCTCCAGAACAATGGAGCAAGCAACAGATTTGTTGGAAATCATACATACTGATATATGTGGTCCGATGAATATTAAGGCTCGCGACAAGTATCATTATTTTCTAACCTTCACAGATTATTTGAGCAGATATGAGTATATCTACTTGATGAAACATAAGTCTGAAACGTTTGAAAAGTTCAAAGAATTTCAGAATGAAGTGGAGAATCATCGTAACAAGAAATAAAAGTTTCTACGATATGATCGCAGAAGTAAAATATTTGAGTTACGAGTTTGGCCTTCAGTTAAAACAATGTGAAATAGTTTCACTACTCACGCCACCTGGAACACCACAGTGTAATGGTGTGTCCGAACGTCATAACCGTACTTTATTAGATATAGTGCGATCTATGATGACTCTTACCAATCTACCACTATCGTTTTGGGGTTATGCATTAGAGACAGCTGCATTCACGTTAAAAAGGGCACCATCTAAATCCGTTGAGACGACACCGTATGAACTGTGTTTTGGCAAGAAACCAAAGTTGTTGTGTCTTAAAGTTTGGGGTTGTGATGCTTATATGAAAAAGTTTCATTCTGATAAGCTCAAACCCAAATCGGAGAAATATGTCTTCATAGGATACCCAAAGAAGACAGTTGGGTACACCTTCTATCACAGGTCCGAAGGCAAGATATTCGTTGCTGAGAATGGATCCTTTCCAGAGAAGGAGTTTCTCTCGAAAGAAGTGATTGGGAGGAAAGTAGAAAACTTGATGAGGTAATTGTACCTTCTCCCTTATTGGAAAGTAGTTCATCACAGAAACCTATTCTTGTGACTACTACACCAATTAGTAAGGAAGCTAATGATAATGATCATGTAACTTCAAGATCAAGTTACTACTGAATCTCGTAAGTAAACCAGAGTGAGATCCGCACCAGAGTGGTACGGTAATCCTGTTCTGGAAGTCATGTTACTAGACCATGATGAACTTACGAACTATGAGGAAGCGATGATGAGCCCAGATTCCGCGAAATGGTTTGAGACCATGAAATCTGAGATATGATCCATGTATGAGAACAAAAGTATGGACTTTGATGGATTTGCCCGGTGATCGGCAAGCCATAGAATATAAATGGATTTTCAAGAGGAAGGCGGACGCTGATAGTAGTGTTACTATCTACAAAGCTAGAATTGTCGCAAAAGGTTTTCGACAAGTTCAAAGTGTTGACTACGATGAGAGTTTCTCACTCGTATCTATGCTTAAGTCTGTCCGAATCATATTAGCAATTGCCGCATTTTATGAAATCTGGCAAATGGATAAACAAAACTGCATTCCTTAATAGATTTATTAAAGAAGAGTTGTATATGATGCAACCAGAAGGTTTTGTCAATCCTAAAGGTGCTAACAAAATATGCAAGCTCCAGCGATCCATCTATGGACTGGTGCAAGCATCTCGGAGTTGGAATATACACTTTGATAAGTTGATCAAAGCATATAGTTTTATACAGACTTGCGGTGAAGCCTGTATTTACAAGAAAGTGAGTGGGAGCACTACAACATTTCTGATAAGTATATGTGAATGACATATTGTTGATCGGAAATAATGTAGAATTATTCTGAAAAGCATAAAGGAGTGTTTGAAAGGAGTTTTTCAAAGAAAGACCTCGATGAAGCTGCTTACATATTGAGCATCAAAATCTATAGAGATAGATCAAGACGCTTGATAAGTTTTTTCAATGATTACATACCTTGACAAGATTTTGAAGTAGTTCAAAATGGAACAGTCAAAGAAAGAGTTCTTGCCTGTGTTACAAGGTGTGAAATTGAGTAAGACTCAAAGCCCGACCACAGCAGAAGATAGAAAGAGAATAAAAGTCATTCCCTATGCCTCAGCCATAGGTTCTATAAAGTATGCCATGCTGTGTACCAGATCTATTGCATACCCTACCACTGAGTTTGGCAAGGGAGTACAATAGTGATCTAGGAGTAGATCACTGAACAGCGGTGAAAATTATCCTTAGTGGAATAAGGATATGTTTCTCGATTATGGAGGTGACAAAAGGTTCGTCGTAAAGGGTTACGTCGATGCAAGTTTTGACACTGATCTAGATGACTCTAAGTCTCAATCTGGATACATATTGAAAGTGGGAGCAATTAGCTAGAGTAGCTCCGCGCAGAGTATTGTTGACATAGAAATTTGCAAAATACTTACGGATCTGAATGTGACAGACCCGTGGACTAAAATTATCTCACAAAGCAAAACATGATCACACCTTAGTACTCTTTGGGTGTTAATCACATAAGCGATGTGAACTAGATTACTGACTCTAGTAAACCCTTTGGGTGTTGGTCACATATCGATGTGAACTATGGGTGTTAATCACATGGTGATGTGAACTATTGCTGGTAAATCACATGGCGATGTGAACTAGATTATAGACTCTAGTGCAAGTGGGAGACTGAAGGAAATATGCCCTAGAGGCAATAATAAAGTTATTATTTATTTCCTTACATATCATGATAAATGTTTATTATTCATGCTAGAATTGTATTAACCGGAAACATAATATATGTGTGAATACATAGACAAACAGAGTGTCACTAGTATGCCTCTACCTGACTAGCTCGTTAATCAAAGATGGTTATGTTTCCTAACCATGAACAAAGAGTTGTTATTTGATTAACAAGGTCACATCATTAGTTAAATGATCTTATTGACATGACCCATTCCATTAGCTTAGCACCCGATCGTTTAGTATGTTGCTATTGCTTTTATCCATGACTTATACATGTTCCTATGACTATGAGATTATGCAACTCCCGTTTGCCGGAGGAACACTTTGGGTACTACCAAACGTCACAACGTAACTGGGTGATTATAAAGGAGTACTACAGGTGTCTCCAATGGTAGATGTTGGGTTGGCGTATTTCGAGATTAGGATTTGTCACTCCGATCGTCGGAAAGGTATCTCTGGGCCCTCTCGGTAATGCACATCACTTAAGCCTTGCAAGCATTGCAACTAATGAATTAGTTGTAGGATGATGTATTACGGAACGAGTAAAGAGACTTGCCGGTAACGAGATTGAACTAAGTATTGGATACTGACGATCGAATCTCGGGCAAGTAACATACCGATGACAAAAGGAACAACGTATGTTGTTATGCGGTCTGACCGATAAAGATCTTCGTAGAATATGTAGGAGCCAATATGGGCATCCAGGTCCCGCTATTGGTTATTGACCGGAGATGTGTCTCGGTCATGTCTACATTGTTCTCGAACCGTAGGGTCCGCACGCTTAACGTTACGATGACAGTTATTATGAGTTTATGCATTTTGATGTACCGAAGGTTGTTCGGAGTCCAGGATGTGATCACGGACATGACGAGGAGTCTCGAAATGGTAGAGACGTAAAGATTGATATATTGGAAGCCAATGTTTGGACATCGGAAGTGTTCCAGGTGAAATCAGGATTTTACCGGAATACCGGGAGGGTTACCGGAACCCCCCGGGAGCCAAATGGGCCAACATGGGCCTTGGTGGAAAGGTGAAAGGGCTGCCCTCATGGGCTGCGCGCCTCCCCCCTCCCCTAGTCCTATTAGGACTAGGAGAGGTGGCCGGCCCCCCTCTCTCTCTCCCCCCTTTGAGGAATCCTATTCCAACTAGGATTGGGGGGGGGGAATCCTACTCCCGGAGGGAGTAGGACTCTCCTGGCGCGCCACCGTTGGCCGGCCAGCCCCTCCCCTTGGATCCTTTATATACGGAGGCAGGGGACACCCCATAGACACACAAGTTGATCCTTGAGATCGTTCCTTAGCCGTGTGCGGTGCCCCCTTCCACCAAATTCCACCTCGGTCATATTTTCGCAGTGCTTAGGCGAAGCCCTGCGTCAGTAGTACATCAAGATCGTCACCACACCGTCGCGCTGACGGAACTCTTCCCCGACGCTTTGCTGGATCGAAGCCCGGGGATCGTCATCGAGCTGAACGTGTGCTAAGAACTCGGAGGTGCCGGAGTAACGGTGCTTGGATCGGTAGGACCAGGAAGAAGACGTACGACTACTTCCTCTACGTAGTGTCAAACGCTTCCGTTGCAATCTACAAGGGTACGTTGATCATACTCTCCTCTCGTTGCTATGCATCACCATGATCTTGCGTGTGCGTAGGAATTTTTTTGAAATTACTACGTTCCCCAACAACTCCACCACACACTAGAGTAGGGTATTACACCACAATTGTGGCCCGAACCAGTATAAATCTCGTGTCTTCCTGCGTTGCGAGTTCGTTGAGTTCGTCCGCGAGATCTTAGCGAGGTAGGGCGTAGATCGGTAAGGGGGAAAGAACTTTGCGCGCACCCGAGAGTTCGAACCTTAAGGGTTTTGCTGGAACCCTACATCCGACATTTGGCGCGCCAGGTAGGGGTGCGCCGTAGCTTACCTTTCGTCGATCAGCGCTCCGTCGCTCCGTCGTCTCCATGGCGGACGCACGCCGCGCTCGTGCTGAGCGTTGGGCTTCCCTCACCGCCCATGTTGCTCAGACGGCTCCCGTCGGCGGGCCACCTTGTCATTCTCCGTCTCCTGCCGCCAACGCCGCCACCGGCCCAGAGGGGAACGAGCAGCAAGCATCCTCGTTGCACCCCTCGGTGCGGCAGGACGGTCGCACCGCCACTTCTTCGCTAACCCCAGTCGGTTCTTTGTCCCACGCACGCGGCACTCCCATGGAAGCGCAGGCCGCGCTCCTCATGGCGAAAGAGCTCATGTGCTACTGTCCGGTCGACGACCTCTACAAGGACTGGCTCGACCGTGTCACTGAGCTCGTCCGCGCCGCAGGGGGCTCCCCGGCACCGTCCCACTCTCTGCCTCACCCTCCGCCAGCCACGGGCGGTGTGGCTCATGGAGCACCTCCACCACCTCTGCCCCAAGACTGTGCCTTGGCACCAAGACGCGCGGCCCCACGGCATGATCCACCACGCCCGGTGCCCGCGCGCGAACAGAGAAGCCGCCAAGAAATTCCTTGGCCACGAGAAGCTGCACTTGCACTCCCCGCGCCGAATCGCCAAGACCGCGCGCTGCCTGCGGTGGCGGTGCGCGGACCCCATCAAGGCCAAGCTCCACCTCCGAGACGGGCCCCGGCAACCATGGCCGGTTTCCGCGCCTTCACCCCCAAGCTGTGTAGCGTCGCCTGGCCGGGCAAGTTCAAGCCAGATCTGCCTCCTCGCTACGACGGCACCCTCGACCCCGCGGAGTTCATGCATCTCTACGAGTTGAGCATCGAAGCAGCCAACGGCGACGAGAAAGTCATGGCGAACTGGTTTCCTATGGCTCTCAAGGATGGTTCCCGCTCCTGGCTCCTGAACCTGCCGCAAGGCTCGATCTCCTCCTGGGACGAGATGCATGACCGCTTCGTCGCCAACTTCCAGTGCACCCGCGACCGCCAGCCGGCCGCGGGCGACCTGCGCCGCGTCAAGCAACAACTAGGAGAGACCCTGCAAAAGTACATCCAGTGCTTCAACAACACCCGCCTCAAGATCCCCAAGGTCACGGACGAGGCCATCATCTCGGCGTTCTCCGATGGCGTCCGCGACATCAAGATGAAGTAAGAGGTCGCTATCCACGAGGAGCTGTGCACATGTCAAGAGCTCTTCAACCTGGCAACCAAGTGCGCAAGAGCTGAGGAGGGGCGCCTTTCCCTCCTCGAGCTGCCAGCTGCGGGCGCAGAGGAGAAGAACGCCAAGGCCAAGGACGTGAAGCGCAAGGAAGCAGTTGTGCTCGCAGTGGATCCCGACACCAAGCGAGGCAGAGATCGGCCCGAGTCATCCAAGAACATCCGGCCGTTCTGCGCCTTCCACAACCTGAACACCCACAACACTAGTGACTGTCAAGAGATCAGAGCCATTCGCAAAGGACGCTACGGTCGACGCCCCGAACGCAGCGACCAGGGCTACGGCCGGGGAGGAGGACGTGGTGGTGGACGCTGGGACGAGCGTGGCCCGCGCCAGGAGTGGCACGCCCATCCTCATGAGGACCGCTGGTCGGATCATCCTCACGAGGGCGCCTGGACAGACCAACCTCGTGAGGATCGCCCTCAGGGCAACGCCGGTCTTCCCCCGCTGCCGCCACCGCCAAGAAGGAACGACGACCACCATCAGGACGAGGGGGCTGAGGGCTTCCAAGAGCCGCGCGCTATCGCCTACATCTTGGGCAGAGCCCAGGCCCCAGCCTTGCAGCGCATCTTCAAGTAGTTTGCTCATGAAGTGAATGCAGTCCTTCCCAAGTTCGAGGCCACACGCCCGCTCAGGTGGTCCCGGTGCGCTATCACCTTCAACTTGGTAGACCAGCTCAAGTGCGCAGCCACCTCTGACGCCCTCCCGATGCTTTGCTCACCAATCATCAGCAATGTGCAAGTCACCAAGACCCTCATCAACGGCGGCGCAGGGCTCAACGTCATGTCCGTCGACATGTTTGACAACCTCCAAGTCCCATATGACCAGCTTCAGCCTACCAAGCCTTTCTCAGGAGTGACCGACGGTTCCACCACACCGATAGGGCAGGTCCGCCTCCCTGTCACCTTCGGGGAACGCAAGAATTACCGCACCGAGCTCATCGCCTTCGATGTCGCGCACATCCGTCTGCCGTACAACGCCATCCTCGGGTATCTAGCCCTGGCCAAGTTCATGGCCATCACCCACCACGGCTACAACGTCCTCAAGATGCCGTGGAGCAGCGGAATCATCACGGTCCCATGTGAGGAGAGAGATGCAGTGTGCTCCCTCGAGCGCGCCTTCCAAGCTGCAGCAATCAACGACCCCGACAGCAAGAACGAGGGCCCTCCAGAGGCCATCCCCAAGAAGAAGCAGATGCGCCATGCCGGACCTCAGGAGGGCGGCGTCGCAGCTGGAACCTCGTCAGGATCACTGCCCGCTCCAGGGGCGCCTCCCCCCATCGCATAGGAAGGCGGCCCGGCGCCCTCCTCGGGCAGGGCTCGGGGGCTCTCTTCTGGAGGGCCTCAGACCTTGCCAACATAACGAGGGAGGCGCTTGGGCACCACTTGGAAGCGTGCTTCGCGACACGTTTCCCTTAGGCGAATACAGGGCAAGGAGTGCCCACCACTCATGAGTTCATCACCAAGACCACCCAGGAGCTCCAAGACACAAGGGCCATCCGCGGCGACCGCCGCTCACGAGGCGCAGCTCCCCATCCAGGCGAGGATGCCGGGCTGCGCGTCTGCATCGACGTTCCTGGGCTCAACAGGGCCGCATCTCAGGAGCCTTTCTGGCCTTCGTGCATGGGCCGTTGCGAGGGTCCACCACACAACTACGTTCGCATGCCCTTTGGCTTGCCGAGCATGGCGTCAGCCTATCAGCGCAACACGCAACGTGTCCTGGTGGCTCAGGAGGCCAGGCATCACGCCGTCCTGGCGGAGATGGAGATGATCCTCCAGGAACCGCCCGAGCCCCCAGAGCTTCCAGAGGCTCAAGGCCCCGGTGGCTCGTGAGGAGCTATCCCTTCGTTGCACGCCTTCAGCTGCCTCAACTCTCCTTCGTCAACAGAACCAGGTGATGTTCTCCAAGTTCGCTTAGCTGGGAGCGCCCCTCGGGCTGCATTATTCCCAGGTCGCGTGGGTCCTTCCCTGTGGCGTGTATCCTTTTCTTATGTCTTTAGCTTACCTTGCTGGGGGCGACCCTCGGGCTGCATCGTCCCCAAGCCGCTCGAGCCTGACCCAGTGGCATGTATCTTTCTGCATTTACCCAAGCTGATTTGCGTGCATTGCTTAGTCTGCCTATGAATATCACCTGCTCGATTGCCACCCTCCACGGGTACATCCCTTCACCATGCAATTTGCTTGCACGTTAAAAGGGGGGCTCCTGAGCATCGCGACTCAGGAGCTCTTACTGGCTCTCCAGCTCTCACACCGTGGCCTTGACCACGGCATCACGACCTGGCATACCAGCGGCGGCTGACCTCGCTCGAGGGCCGGGACCTGAGGACGTAGAGCGCTTGCACCTAACTGTCTCGCAGGAACGCATGGCTATCAAAGACTCAAGACCAGGCGCAACCCGCCTTGAGGTAGGTCCTCGTGAGTCCCGCGCTGGCTCACGAGTGCCCAGCTACACCTCGCAGCCCTGCCGTGCAAGCCACGTGTCAGGGCGGGGCTGTACACGCCCCGGGGGCTCCTCCTGGAGGGAGTCCCCCCTCCCACGCACAAGTGGAAGCACCATGCTCCGCGCTGGCGGTCGACACTGCAAGGAGCGGCTATGCCCGTGCACAAGCGGAAGCACTATGCTCCGCGCTGGTGATAAACAAGTGAGGGCGGCCCCACGATCATACCAACCTCGGGGAGCCCCAGAGCTCAGCGTCCGGCCTCACCGCAAACGCCTTCCCTCGGGAGAGCCGCGCGAGGGGGCTAGACACGGGGGCTGCGCTCGGGTCACGCCCAAGTGTACGCCACCCAACCAGGTCTCTGGGGCCTGGGGGTTGCGCTCGGGTCACGCCCAAGCGCACGCCGCTCAAACAGGTCTACCGGACCTGGTCGTCGCACGCCCCTCCCGAGGCCTCGACGAGGGCAGGTAGGGAAATTGTTTGCGCGTCAAGGGGGACTCCTGAGCATCGCGACTCAGGAGCCTAACTGGTCACGTAGCCCCGCACTCCTTGGTCCGTCCTGGTCTCCGGTCGGCCCAACGGCGGTTGAGGTATGCGCGGGGCCGGGCTCTGCCGACGTAGAACATTAATCTATCCTCGCGCACTATTCCAATAAGTTGTTTCCGCGTCAAGGGAGACTCCTGAGCATCGCGACTCAGGAGCCTAACTAGTCACATAGCCCCTCACTCCTTGGTCCGTCCTGGTCTCCGGTCGGCCGAACGACGGTTGAGGTATGCGCGGGGCCGGGCCCTGCCGACGCAGAACACAAAGCGGATAGGAAGAAAATCGCAAATTCTCAAAGCAAATATTACAAAACATATTTTCCTCACAATATCGAATGAAAGTTTAACGCCTCCACGAGGCCTGATGCATATTACAGGAACGAAGCAGGAAAGTAGCCGCAGGTCACCCCTGGACACCGCCATCGCCTACAGAAGGTGCTCCTCCTCGGGTAACGACGTCTTCACCTGCAGCCGCAGGATCGGCGGCACCACCGGACAAGGGTGCGGAGGCAAAGCCGCGGAACCTCTTCAGCAGGGCCTCCACCTGACCTTGCACGGCTGCGGAGGCGGCTGCGCAGTGGTCATCAGCCATAGGCTCCAGCAGCTCGTCAAGGCAAGCACTGGGGTCGCGAAGGTGCAGATGACTGAAGACATGAGTCAATGCAGCTGAAGACAGGACGCGAGCTTCTGCCTATGCCATGGGACCGATACCATCCATGACTTCCTCAAGTGCCTTCACCAAGAGAGGAAGAAGTAGGGCGGGGCCGTCCTCATCGGTGGTCAGCGGCCTCTCCAAGCTATGCTCGTAGAGCGTGTTCAGCGCCTTGGGAGACCTCTCCTCGAGATCGGCAAAAGCCACATGGTCTTCGGTCAGGACCCATGCCTTGGCGTCAAGATCGGCCTCCCTCACCTTCACCTTCCACTCCAGCTCTTCCAGTCGGCTGTGCTCGACGGCCTGCGTCTTCCCCAACTCCTCCAGCTCAGGGTCACGGCTCTTGATGGCGTCCTCACGGGCCTTCATCTCCTCCTCCTTCACCAGATGGCCGCGTGCTTCTTCAGCGTGCTTGTCGTGCAGGCTCTTCAGCTCATCCTCCAGCTCTTGGCAGCGGTCGCGGGCGGCCTTGGCGTCTTTCAGTGCCGCCTCACGATCGGCTGCAGCATTGGCGGCGCTCTGCTTCTCCTTCTCGGAAGACGCCGCGGCCTGGCTCAGCGTCGCGCGGACCGCCGAGTCGGAGTGAAGCCAGCTAGAGGCCAGCTCCAAGCGCCCGGCGACCAGACGCGGGTCCGCGCTCAGGAGATCTACCTACAGCTGGGTCATCTCCAAAAGAGCACATTCCAGGATGGTAGCAGAGGCAGAAGAACCTGGGAGTGGAGGTGCAGCAGTGGGAGGAGGCGACGCCGTCACCAGGGCTTGGGAGACTGCGGGTTCCCGAGCAATCCGGACCTCTTCAGCCGAGCCAGACGCCGGCACTTCTAAAGCCAGAGGGGCCATGGGGGTTGACTCCTCCCGGCGATGCTCTTCTTGGCCTCGCGAGGGCGACCGGGCTGGGGAGGTGCGAGTGTTGCGGCCTCCTTTCTCTGCGGAGGGAGGCACGGCCGCCGTATCCCCCTTGCTTTTCTTCGCCGAAGGCATCGGCCTGATCAACCAAGGGTGAACATCAGGAAATAACAAGTACAGGCAGGGACAAGACGAAGCTCAAGGCACTTACCGATCCACCGCGATGTATTCCACCTTCCGCTTGGGGAGCTTGAAGCCCGAAAGCACCGGGGCCTGAGAAGTAGGCGTGCGGGCCCCGGAGGCGGAATGTGGCGCGGCAGAAGGGCCGGAGCCGGCCCCAGGAGGCGTCAAGACGGAAGCAGCATCTCGAGGACCCAGCGATGACCTACCCCTTGTCAGGATAAGGGGTTGTTCCCCCTCCTCCTGGCGAGCGTCGATCTCGGTGTCGTCTGGCAGGGAGCAGAGGATCTCAGCCTTGCTCAGAGGGGAAGTCTCTCCCACCTCCTCAAGAGTCTTCTCCGAGTCCACCTCTTCTTCCTCCTCTCCACGGGACTCGTCAGAGAACACCTCCATCGGCTTCGGTACTGCAGAAGCTCCGGTGAGCGCCGGCGGCACCAGCCCGCGCGCGTCGAAGGTCGGCCTGGAAACCATGAGCGGCTCCCAGTCCTCGTGAAGGAACAAAGGAGTGAAGGCGCTCGACGGGTACTCCTGGTTATCCCCAACTAGGAGGCGCAGGACAACAGCTAGTTCGTCGTCGGGCAGGGCCCCCGGCCTCAGGCGGATCTAGTCTTCCCCATCTCCAAGCTTCCACAAGGGGCGCAATCACGCCTGGAGCGGGGCGACGCGCAACATCAAGAATTCCCTCAGGAGCATGGCCCCTATGACCTTCGTCGCCTTCGCGTTGCCTGGCTTCAGGTCGGTCTACATCTGCCCCAACACAGACGACGCCCGCTCATCAGCAAGCTTCGCGCAGGGCCACCCCTTGTTGAACTGGGGCGCCTCCGTTGGCAATGCGAAACGCGGATGGCGCGCTTGGCGTCCAACATGACCCATTTGGATCGGATGTTGTCGGCCTTCTTCCCGGTGCTCGAGATTAAGTTGGCCTTGCCAGATGCGATGAAATTGGTGCACCCAGAGATGTGTCCATCACTGACGCTAAGGAAGAATTAGTGGCGTACAAGCGCCACAGACGGCATCACACCCAGGTACGCCTCACAGTAGTAGGCGAAGATGGAGAGGAGAAGGATAGAGTTGGGACGGAGGTGCAATGCCTGCAGCCCGTAGTGGTCAAGGACCTCATAAAATAAATCGGAGAAGGGGGGAACCAACCCGACGGTGACGCTGCTCAAGAAGAAGGGGGAGAAGGTGCTTCCCTCAGGCTCCGGCACGTTAGAGGTGAGCCGGAGCTCCGTCTTTCCCCATTCATTGCTCCCCCCCCCCCCCCCCGCCGTCAGCAGGCGCGTGGAGGCGAGGCTCTTCTCCGTGACGTTGGGTGCTTCAAGAGCTGGCTCATACCAAGCCGGCGCCGAGGAGGGCTTGGTCTTACGCGGTGCCATGGGTCGCAGATGCGGGGCAAGATTGGAGCATATCTGGAGGTATGGGTGGCGAGGAGCGAGAAAGGGGATCTGGAGCGAGGCGAGGAAGAAGCAATGAAGGCAAGTGCTGTCTGCGCCGGCCTTTTGTCAGGATGGGTAGTTGCCGAGGCAGCGTGGGGAAGTGGAGACGCCCATGTCCAATCAACCGCCACACATCAACCGAGGCCGCAGGCTTTTGGGGCCCGCGGCGCTCCGTACTTGACCCTTGGCTTCGCCTCGAAGCCAAGCCCGAGCGCGCCTTGGGCCAGGGGGCTACTATCAGCGTTCTGGGAACGGGGGTCCCCAGACTTGCCTGCCTGCGACCCATAGTGTGGCTTCGCTAGCAGGCCGTACGGCCCATCTTCATCGACAAAGCATTCAAGACCTTCGCGAGGGGCCAAGCCTCGTGAGGCGGACGACGCAATACCTCCTCGGGAGCGGCCTCACCAGGCTGCCTCGCGAGGAGTGGAGGTATCAAGGCGGGGCAAACCTCGCGAGGCTCTTGTGACGTGAGCCATGACGAACGACACCAGGAGGGCGCCAGGCGCGCGCCAGCGCGCACAGCATCCTTGTTTCCTCTTTGGTCCTAGGGAAGTAGGCGCAGGCGCAGAGTACCAAGGCATCAAGCAAAGGTTTCCCTACCGGTGCAACGAGACCGAAGACCAGCAGGACGGCAAGACGGAAGTCACCATGGAGCCCAAGATGGCGTCACCACCCGGGCCTTTTGCATGCGAAGACTACTTTTGTCAGGATAGCTCGTACTAGTTGTCCCCTTTCAAATTGCCCGCCGTTGTCGGCTCCCTTCCCGCTCAATATTTGGGGAGAGGACCAGGGCCTATATAAGTAGAACTAGCCACCACAGTAGGGGGCATCTGATAACACATTCAGAGGCATCTCAACCACACAAGTTAGTCGAGCACAAGAACACCTCAACCTCAGGAGGCTCTTCTTCCCCTTGTACTGTTCATCATCAGCCCAAGAGGCAATCCACCACCACACACTGGAGTAGGGTATTACACCACAACGGTGGCCTGAACCAGTATAAATCTCATGTCTTCCTGTGTTGTGAGTTCGTCGAGTTCGCCTGCGAGATCTTAGCGAGCTAAGGCATAGATCGGTAGGGGGAAAGAACTTTGTGCGCACCCCAGAGTTCGAACCTTGAGGGTTTTGCCGGAACCCCACATCCGACAGCATTACAGAACGAGTAAAGAGACTTGCCGGTAACGAGATTTAACTAGGTATGAAGATACCGACGATCGAATCTCGGGCAAGTAACATACCGATGACAAAGGGAATAACGTACATTGTCATTACGGTTTGACCGATAAAGATATTCATAGAATATGTAGGAAACAATATGAGCATCCAGGTTCCGCTATTGGTTATTGACCGTAGAGGTGTCTTGGTCATGTCTACATAGTTCTCGAACCCGTAGGGTCCGCACGCTTAATGTTTGGTGACGATTTTGTATTATATGAGTTATGTGATTTGGTGACTGAATGTTGTTCAGAGTCCCGGATGAAATCAAAGACATGACGAGGAGTCTCGAAATGATCGTGAGGTAAAGATTCATATATAGGATGACATTATTCGGACACCGGAAGTGTTTTGGGGGTACCGGGTACGTATCGGGTCACCAGAAGGTGTTCCGGGCAACCCCCGTCAAGCTATATGGGCCTAATGGGCCAAGAGGGGAAACACACCAACCACAAAGGAGCTGGTGTGCCCCCCCCATATGGGCTGGCCAAATTGGAGAAGGAAAGGAAAAAGGGAGTAGGATTCCCCCTCCACCTCTTCCCTTCCTACTCCGAATAGGAATAGGAAAGGGGGCAGGCCGAATTGGGAGTACCCCAAGTAGGATTCCTCCAACTTGGGGCGACCCCTTGGCTTCTTCTCCTCCCCTCCAACTTATATATATGAGGGGGTACAGCTAGAAAACACAACAAACATTGTTGGCCGTGTGCGGCGCCCCCCTCCATAGTTTACGCCTTCGGTCATATTCATGTAGTGCTTAGGCAAAGACCTGCACAGATCACTTCAACATCACCATCACCACCCCGTCATGCTAACAGAACTCCCCTCGACACTTTGCTGGATCAAGAGTTCAAGGGATGTCATCGAGCTGAACATGTGCAGAACTCGGAGGTGTCGTACGTTCGATGCTTGATCAGTTGAATCGAGAAGACGTTCGACTACATCAACCACGTTAAGCTAACGCTTCCGCTTTCGGTCTACGAGGGTACGTGGACACACTCTACCCCTCTCGTTGCTATGCATCTTCGAGATAGATTTTGCATGAGCGTAGGAATTTTTTTGAAATTGCATGCTACGTTTCCCAACAATTACATAGTGATTGCATTTCATACAATAAAGCGACAACCATAAGGCTCCTGCCATTTGCCAATAACTTTAACAAAACATGATCATCTGATACAATAATTTATATATCATCACTTCTTGACCATATCACATCACAACATGCCCTGGAAAAACAAGTTAGACGTCCTCTACTTTGTTGTTGCAAGTTTTACGTGGCCTCTACGGGCTTCTAGCAAGAACTGTTCTTACCTACGCATCAAAACCACAACGATTTTTCGTCAAGTGTGCTGTTTTAACCTTCAACAAGGACCGAGCATAGTCAAACTCGATTCAACTGAAGTTGGAGAAACAGACACCCGCCAGCCACCTGTGTGCAAAGCACGTCGGTAGAACCAATCTCATGAATGCGGTCATGTAATGTTGGTTCGGCCCGCTTCATCCAACAATACCGCCGAATCAAAGTAAGACGTTGCTGGTAAGCAGTATGACTGTTATCGCCCACAACTCAGTGTATTCTACTCGTGCATATAGCATCTACGCATAGACCTGGCTCGGATGCCACTGTCGGGGAACGCAGTATTTCAAAAAAAATTACTACAATCACGCAAGATCTATCTAGGAGATGCATAGCAACGAGACGGAAGAGTGTGTCCACGTACCCTCGTAGACCGAAAGCGGAAGTGTTTAGTGGTTGATGTAGTCGAACGACTTCGCGATCCAACCGATCCAAGTACCGAACGTACGGCACCTCCGTGTTCAGCACATGTTCAGCACGATGACGTCCCTCGAGCTCTTGATCTAGTTGAGGCCGAGGGAGAGTTCCGTCAGCACGACGGCATGGCAACGGTGATGATGAAGTTACCGGCGCAGGGCTTCGCCTAAGCACTACGATGATATGACCGAGGTGTGTAACTGTGGAGGGGGGCACCGCAGACGGCTAAGAGATGACTTGGTCTGCCTTTGAGATGCCCCCCTCCCACATATATAAAGGAGGGGGAAGAGGAGGCCGGCCCTAGAGGGGCGCCCCAAGGGGGGAGTCCTACTTGGACTCCCGGTCCAAGTAGGATCCCCCCTTTCCTATTCCAACTAGGAGAAGGAGGGAAGGGGGGCGCGCCCCCTCCCCTAGTCCAATTCGGACTGCCCTTCGGGGGGCCCCATCTTGTGGTCTCCTCTCTTCTTCTCCCTTATGGCCCATTAAGGCCCATAACTTCCGGGGGGGTCCGATAACCCCCGGTACACCAAAAATCATCCGAAACATCCCGAACCATTCCTGTGTCTGAATGTAACCTTCCAATATATGAATCTTTACCTCTCGACCATTTCAAGACTCCTTTTCATGTCCGTGATCTCATCCGGGACTCCGAACAAACTTCGATTCATCAAATCACATAACTCATAATATAAATCGTCATCGAACATTAAGCGTGCGGACCATACGGGTTCGAGAACTATGTAGACATGAACGAGACACATCTTCGGTCAATAACCAATAGCGGAACCTGGATGCTCATATTGGTTCCTACATATTCTACGAAGATCTTTATTGGTCAAACCACATAACAACATACGTTGTTCCCTTTGTCATCAGTATGTTACTTGCCCGAGATTCGATCGTCGGTATCTTCATACCTAGTTCAATCTCTTTACCGGCAAGTCTTTTTACTCGTTCTGTAATGCATCATCCTGTAACTAAGGATATGCGCCCATCTGATTACATCTTGTACTGAACGTTGGTGACACGCCCTATTGGTCGATGGCGTACTCTAGTGGTGCCGATGGCGGGGATGTCCACTTCGGAAACATCTTCATAGGTAACTTATGAAATCCCCATCATTAAGGGCAAATAGAGAGCACGCAATGTGAGACATCTCACCATACTTGGTTATGAACAAAAAAAGATGGAAGAACACAAAACATCTCACCATGATTTTTTTCGAAGATGTTTGTTTTAGTTAAACGGTGCACAAAGGGCTTCCCCAAAAAGGCCACACTGGATGGTAACATCACGATGATATTCATGGTCTCCTCCTGAGTAAGCTTGTTCATTCTTTGAGATAAAATTGCAGAATTGAATCGACCAACCTCATCATCTTTCTCAACCTCATCATTCTGAGTGTCGTCATCATCCTGACTATCCTTGTTATCTTGGTTGTTTCCATCATCCTGGTCATCATCATCTTCTTCATCAACCTCATCATGGTTGTTTGAGAGATACAATGTCCTTAGTCTGTTGACCGCTCCTTTCAATGAAAAGGCTATGTACTCTTTTCCGATGAAATTATTATGTGCAATGCACTGCTTCCATCCATCGCCATATATGATGGTTCTATCCTTTACTTTGCGCACATCCAGTTCGGATGTCCGTTCCTCATCAACCTCAAAGTACATAACGTTACTGTATAAATTGTTGAAGTCAACCCTTACGTTGCATGGGATACACTATGCAGCGGTCAATAAGTAACAATAAAGTCACTAAAAGAATTAATCAAATGGTTAGAATTGAATAGTAATTGAAGTTAAAGACTGATGCAGCTTGAAGCTACGTCGGTATTTCCCCAAAGAGGAAGGGATGATCCAGCATAGCAGCGATAGGTATTACTCTCAGATATGAAACCAAGGTTATTGAATCAGTACGAGAACCAAGCAACACAACGTAAACAACCCCTTCACACAAATAACAACCACTCACAACCCGACGTGTTAAAGGGGTTGTCAATCCCTTCCAGGTAATGGCGCCAGAAATTGGTGCGCGGATGGGAGAAAGTTGTAATAGATTGAATAAATAGATCGCAAATAAATAAAAGTGCAGCAAGGTATTTTTGTATTTTTAGTTTAATAGATCTAAAAGTAAATGCAAAGGAAAAGTAGATTGGAAAGGCGAATAATATGAGAAAGAGACCCGGGGGCCGTAGATTTCACTAGTGGCTTCTCTCGAGAAAAATAGCAAACGATGGGTGAACAAATTACTGTTGGGCAATTGATAGAACTTCAAATACTCATGACGATATCCAGGTAATGATCATTATATAGGCATCACGTCCAAAATTAGTAGACCGACTCCTTCCTGCATCTACTACTATTACTCCACACATCGACCACTATCCAGCATGCATCTAGTGTTTTAAGGTCATGGAAAAACAGAGTAATGCAATAAGAACGATGACATTATGTAGACAAGATCTATCTATGTAGAGATAGACCCCATCGCTTTATCCTTAGTAGCAACGATACATACATGTCGGTTCTCCTTCTGTCACTGGGATCAAGCACTGTAAGATCGAACCCACTACAAAGCACCTCTTCCTATTGCAAGATAAATAGATCTAGTTGGCCAAACAAAACCCAAATATCAGAGAAGAAATACGAGGCTATAGGCAATCATGCATATAAGAGATCAAAGAAACTCAAATAACTTTCATGGATATAAAAATATAGATCTGATCATAAACTCAAAGTTCATCGATCCCAACAAACACACGTAAAAGAGTTACATCATATGGATCTCCAAGTGACCATTGTATTGAGAATTCAGAGAGAGAGAGAGAGAGAGAGAGAGAGAGAGAGACATCTAGCTACTAACTACGGACCCAAAGGTCTACAAAGAACTACTCACGCATCATCGGAGAGGCACCAATGGAGGTGGTGAACCCATCTGAGATGGTGTCTACATTGGATCTGCTTGTTCTGGACTCTGCGACGGCTGGATGAATATTTCATTGATGCCTTTAGAGTTTCTGGAATATTGGGGTATATATAGAGCAAAGAGGCGGTCCGGGGGGCACCCGAGGTGGGCACAACCCACCAGGGCGCGCCTGGGCCTCCTGGCACGCCCTGGTGGGTTGTGCTCTCCTCGGAGCATCCCCCAGGCGCAGCCGGGGCCCATTATGTTCCTTCTGGTCCAAAAAAATTCTCCGTAAAGTTTCGTTGCGTTTGGACTCCGTTTGGTATTGATTTCATGCGATGTAAAAAACATGCAGAAAACATCAACTAGCACTTGGCACTATGTCTTTTTTTGCGGGGTAGCACTTGGCACTATGTCAACTAGTCATCAACCCGTGCATCTGCACAGCCTAGCGACCATGTGTAAAAGAACATGGTATTTAACGTAATTTTCAATAAGAATAGATCATAATAGTGTTAGGGATAAGTTTTTTAATGCATAGATTGACGTATGTTCAGTACAAAAGGAGGAAATAATCCCTATTTCTTGGTAGTAATCAAAAAATGAAAAAAAATCTAATTTGGAAAAACTATTGGCAAAATCATACATGATTGCACAATATAACTGTACAACTTGAGTAATATTTTGGTAAACGGGCACATTTCCTGCAACTGTAAATTTAGTCTCAATTAGCCTTATAAATTTGAGACAATACATATTCATTTTTTTGTTAAACGGTTATTTAGAAATACAGTTTTGCCCATAAAATAATTTAATTCTTACTCTATATCCATGCGCGGGAAGTATTATATATGCTTGTGAGTGTACGTTCTTTACTCAATATATAAATTCTTATTGTCGGTCAAATCATAAGTGCTAATTCTTTATTGACCAAAGAATTAAATGGTTACAAAAAATTAAAATTATGTGCTATTTTAGTCATCGAGTTGTGCAAATGGATGTCTTGTATACGTATAATTGCACAATATCATTTACTCCCTTTTTTTATACTGCAACTTGGTCGACTTAGACATAAGATTCGCTGGGTCACTAAAATATAACAAATTTTAAAATATTATAATGCAACACGGTTTATGAATAATGGGGTTTATGTATGCCATTTGAAAGGAAAAAAATACAAAAAGGGTCTCTATAGATTATTGTCAAAGTTATAAAACATATTTTGCATTATATAGGTCGTGATTAAAGTTATAAATATTTAGTTTGCAAATTTTGTACATATAAAAATTATTTGACATATTTTGCAGCGCTTGTCTTAATTTTCTTTACGATGTGGACTCTTTTTAACCTATTGCCTGCAAACTTCTTCTTTTTTACGTGCCTGAGGTCTTCGTATTTGTACATGTACTTGTGTGGTATATTTTTTTTTCCTTTACAGAACTTACACGTGAGCGTAGGGGACTCTTTTCCTTCGTGTTGGGGGAATGTTTTTTCACGTGTGAGGAAAAGGAACGATGTTTCTGTTTCTATAGAACTTTTTTTATATTTGTTTCTACAGAACTTATAGAGGTGGTCGCTCAGGACTCTTTTTTTTTTGGAGGATCGTTCAGACTCTATTTGGTACGTATGGGCTTAGTCCTATTGTATGTAGTGACTTGATATTTTTTTATTCACGCAAACATCTGCTCATAGTGGCCGCAAAAAAAAATCTGCTAATAGATCTGGGCAATTAAAGTTAAAATCTAAAGGCTGCTAGATTGATTTTGCTAGGACGCTCAAATTTCTTTTTTTTTTCCTTTTGCTCTAGGAAGCCGAGAGAAACCCAAGAAAGGAAGACTCCCGTATGTCTTAGTTTCATCCGACGGCTATGGATAAACTATATTTTAATCAAACGACTACAATTCATTAATTATAAGGATTAACGTGGTATCTCGTATGGTGCCTCCAATTAGTAAATATATAAGATATAAGATAGGTTAGTACCAAAAAGATATAAAATGACTATAAAATAATTATAAAACATCCAAGATTGATAATATAATAGCATGGAATAATAAAAAATTATAGATACGTTGGAGATGTATCAAAGACCGCTATCACTAATTTTTTAAATCCCTTCTTCAAGAAGGGGCCGAATTGTACTACAGTTTCCATACTGTCCATACATGGACATTTGCAGATATGGCAGATCTTACGTCTCATGATCCCTAATAATCATTGTGAAGCACTTATCAATTGTAAATGGTTGACATGAATACTCTGATGAAAGTAATATTGAGAAAGGGAACTGTCTAAGAAGGCTCCGAAAAAATTTGGCATGACCTTTGCTGAATATAGAACATACTGAGTGACGGGAATTTGGTGAAACGAAAATGAATCAGCGTTTCGCCAAAACTTTGTCACTTTTTCAAATAACATTTCTTTCTCATAAATTTTCTCATGTTAAAGTAGCAACTAATTCACATGTTAAGGTTCAAACAATGAACTCTTTTGAAACTCAACGGCCTATGTTCTTAGTCACAAAGCAATTGCAATTCAACTTATTCAACGGAGTTTAAGTAAGAGCTCCCCATACTCAACCATCTTATAGTCTTCTATGATTGCTAACACTCACCGCATACACATGAGAAAAACGTTTCAACCGGACACATAGAAAGATAGGAGCTTATAGTTTTGCCTCCCAACGTATTCACCTCAAGGGTGATGTCAACAATAATAACTCATGCTACCCATGCTCAAGATGGTTGAGTACTGTTGCTGAAGTAGAAACCCTAAAGCATAATTTAATCTAGAAATTACCTAGAGGCAGTTCCTAAACCCTAGAGCGTAATTTAGTCACGGAGATAGTAATACCATTGGCGGTTTTTCTGGCCACGAACCTAATGGCGGAGGAAAGTACGACGGTCGATGATGTCTACTACGCAACGTTATTCTTGTAGACACGGGTTGGGCCCCCAAGTGCAGAGTTTTGTAGGACAATAGAAATTTTCCCTCAAGTGGATGACCTAAGGTTAATCAATCCGTGAGAGGTGTAGGATGAAGATGGTATCTCTCTCAAACGACCATGCAAGCAAATACAGGAAATCTCTTGTGCCCCCAACACACCCAATACAATGGATAATTGTATAGGTGCACTAGTTCGGCGAAGAGATGGTGATAAAAGTGTAATATGGATGGTAGAAATATATTTTTATAATCTGAATAAATAAAAATAGCAAGGTAGTAAATAGTAAACGGGCACAAAAACGGTGTTGCAATGCTTGAAAATGAGGCCTAGGGTCCGTACTTTCACTAGTGCAGTCTCTCAACAGTGCCAACATAGTTGGATCATATGATTATCCCTCAAAGTGCAATAAAGAATCACTCCCGAGTTCCTATTAGCGGAGAACAAAAGATAGAAATTGTTTGTAGGATACGAAACCACCTCAAAGCTATTCTTTCCGTTCGATCTATTCAAGAGTTCATACTAAAATAACACAAAGCTATTCTTTCCGTTCAATCTATCCTAGAGTTCGTACTAAAATAACACCTAAGCAAGTTCATAATCATAATACTCAATCCACACAAAGAACTCCAGGGAGACCCCAAAGTTTCTATCGAAGAAAAGATAATAAAAACGTGCATCAACACCTATGCATAGATTACCCCAATATCACCGCGGGAATCCGCAATTTGAGTGCCATAAAGTATATCAAGTGAATCAATATGATACCCCATTGTCACCTCAAGTTTTCATACCGCAACTCATACATCATGTATTCCCAAATCTTAACATTCAATCCAACATGACAAAATTTCGAAGGGTAAAGATTCAATTCATCACAACAAGAGTGTAGAGGGGAGAAACATCATATGATCCATCTATGCTAACAAATCTCATGACATAGATCACAAGCGAGAGAGATTAAACACATAGCTACATGTACAAAACCTCAACCCCGAGGGTGGACTACTCCCTACTCATCATGGTGGCCGCCGGGATGATGAAGATGGCCACCGGAGATGACCCCCCCTCCGGCAGGGTGCCAGAATTGGTCTGGATTGGTTTTCGATGGCTACAGAGCCTTGCGGCGGCGGAACTTATAATCTAGGTCAACCCCGCAGTGTTTCGGAATATTTGGGAATTTATAGAGCAAAGAGGGGGTTCGAGAGGCCATCGAGGTGGGCACAACCCACCTGGGCACGCCAGGCCCCCCTGGCGCGTCCTGGTGGGTTGTGCCCCCCTCGGGGCACCCCCTAGGTGTAGCTCTGGCCCATTGGGTTCCTTCTGGTACAAAAAATCTCCGTAAAGTTTCGTTGCGTTTGGACTCCGTTTGATATTGATTTCCAGCGACAAAGAAAACATGCAGAAAACAACAACTAGCACTTGGCACTATGCCAATAGGTTAGTACCAAAAAATGATATGAAGTTGCTATAAAATGATTGTAAAACATCCAAGAATGATAAAATAACAGCATGAATACTCCATAAATTATAGATACGTTGGAGACGTATCAGCATCCCCAAGCTTAATTCCTACTTGTCCTCGAGTAGGTAAATGATAAAAGAAATAATTTATGAAGTGTGAATGCTAGCAAAGTGCACAAGTTTGGTCAAGGATATTTTCAATCGCTTTTCCTAGCATCATAACAACATTTCTTTCTCATAAATTTTCTCATGTTAAAGTAGCAACTAATTCGCATGTTAAGGTTCAAACAATGAACTCACTTGAAACTCAACAACCTATGTTCTTAGTCACAAAGCAATTGCAATTCAACTAATTCAACGGAGTTTAAGTAAGATCTACACATACTCAACCATCTTATAGTCCTCTATGATTGCTAACACTCAGCGCATACACATGAGAAAAATGTTTCAACCGGACATATAGAAAGATGGGGGCTTATTGTTTTGCCTCCCAACGTATTCACCTAAAGGGTGATGTCAACAATAATAACTCATGCTACCCATACTCAAGATGGTTGAGTACTGTTGCTGAAGTAGAAACCCTAAAGCATAATTTAATCTAGAAATTACCTAGAGGCAGTTCCTAAACCCTAGAGCGTAATTTAGTCATGGAGATAGTATACCATTGGCAGTTTTTCTGGCCACGAACCTAATGGCGGAGGAAAGTACGATGGTCGATAATGTCTACTATGCAAGTTATTCTTATAGACACGTGTTAAGGTTCAAACAATGAACTCTTTTGAAACTCAACGGCCTATGTTCTTAGTCACAAAGCAATTGCAATTCAACTTATTAAACGGAGTTTAAATAAGAGCTCCCCATACTCAACCATCTTATAGTCTTCTATGATTGCTAACACTCACCGCATACACATGAGAAAAACGTTTCAACCGGACACATAGAAAGATAGGAGCTTATTGTTTTGCCTCCCAACCTATTCACCTCAAGGGTGATGTCAACAATAATAACTCATGCTACCCATGCTCAAGATGGTTGAGTACTGTTGCTGAAGTAGAAACCCTAAAGCATAATTTAATCTAGAAATTACCTAGAGGCAGTTCCTAAACCCTAGAGTGTAATTTAGTCACGGAGATAGTATACCATTGGCGGTTTTTCTGGCCACGAACCTAATGGCGGAGGAAAGTACGACGGTCGATGATGTCTACTACGCAACGTTATTCTTGTAGTCACGTGTTGGGCCCCCAAGCGCAGAGTTTTGTAGGACAATAGCAATTTTCCCTCAAGTGGATGACCTAAGGTTTATCAATCCGTGAGAGGTGTAGGATGAAGATGGTATCTCTAAAACGACCATGCAACCAAATACAGGAAATCTCTTGTGTCCCCAACACACCCAATACAATGGAAACTTGTATAGGTGCACTAGTTCGGCGAAGAGATGGTGATAAAAGTGTAATATGGATGGTAGAAATATATTATTATAATTTGAATAAATAAAAATAGCAAGGTATCAAATAGTAAACGGGCACAAAAACGGTGTTGCAATGCTTGAAAATGAGGCCTAGGGTCCGTACTTTCACTAGTGCAATCTCTCAACAGTGCTAACATAGTTGGATCATATCGTTATCCCTCAAAGTGCAATAAAGAATCACTCCTGAGTTCCTATTAGCGGAGAACAAAAGATAGAAATTTTTTGTAGGGTACGAAACCACCTCAAAGCTATTCTTTCCGTTCCATCTATTCAAGAGTTCATACTAAAATAACACAAAGCTATTCTTTCCATTCAATCTATCCTAGAGTTCGTACTAAAATAACACCAAAGCAAGTTCATAATCATAATACTCAATCCACACAAAGAACTCCAGGGAGACCCCAAAGTTTCTATCGAAGAAAAGATAATAAAAACGTGCATCAACACCTATGCATAGATTACCCCAATATCACCGCGGGAATCCGCAATTTGAGTGCCATAAAGTATATCAAGTGAATCAATATGATACCCCATTGTCACCTCAAGTTTTCATACCGCAAGTCATGAATCATGTATTCCCAAATCTTAACATTCAATCCGACATGACAAAATTTCGAAGGGTAAAGATTCAATTCATCACAACAAGAGTGTAGAGGGGAGAAACATCATATGATCCATCTATGCTAACAAATCTCACGACATAGATCACAAGCAAGAGAGATTAAACACATAGCTACATGTACAAACCCTCAACCCCGAGGGTGGACTACTTCCTCCTCATCATGGTGGCCGCCGGGATTATGAAGATGGCCACCGGAGATGATCCCCCCCCCTCCGGCAGGGTGCCAGAATTGGTCTAGATTGGTTTTCGGTGGCTACAGAGCCTTGCGGCGACGGAACTTATAATCTAGGTCAACCCCGCAGTGTTTCGGAATATTTGGGAATTTATAGAGCAAAGAGGGGGTTCGAGAGGCCATCAAGGTGGGCACAACCCACCTGGGCACGCCAGGCCCCCCTGGCGCGTCCTGGTGGGTTGTGCCCCCCTCGGGGCACCCCCCAGGTGTAGCTCTGGACCATTGGGTTCCTTCTGGTCCAAAAAATCTCTGTAAAGTTTCGTTGCGTTTGGACTCCGTTTGATATTGATTTCCAGCGACATAGAAAACATGCAGAAAACAGCAACTAGCACTTGGCACTATGCCAATAGGTTAGTACCAAAAAATGATATGAAGTTGCTATAAAATGATTGTAAAACATCCAGGAATGATAAAATAACAGCATGAATACTCCATAAATTATAGATACGTTGGAGACGTATCAGCATCCCCAAGCTTAATTCCTACTTGTCCTCGAGTAGGTAAATGATAAAAGAAATAATTTATGAAGTGTGAATGCTAGCAAAGTGCACAAGTTTGGTCAATGATAATTTCAATCACTTTTCCTAGCATCATAACAACATTTCTTTCTCATAAATTTTCTCATGTTAAAGTAGCAACTAATTCGCATGTTAAGGTTCAAACAATGAACTCTCTTGAAACTCAACAACCTATGTTCTTAGTCACAAAGCAATTGCAATTCAACTTATTCAACGGAGTTTAAGTAAGATCTACACATACTCAACCATCTTATAGTCCTCTATGATTGCTAACACTCAGCGCATACACATGAGAAAAATGTTTCAACCGGACACATAGAAAGATAGGGGCTTATTGTTTTGCCTCCCAACGTATTCATCTCAAGGGTGATGTCAACAATAATAACTCATGCTACCCATACTCAAGATGGTTGAGTACTGTTGCTGAAGTAGAAACCCTAAAGCATAATTTAATCTAGAAATTACCTAGAGGCAGTTCCTAAACCCTAGAGCGTAATTTCGTCACGGAGATAGTATACCATTGGCAGTTTTTCTGACCACGAACCTAATGGCGGAGGAAAGTACGACGGTCGATGATGTCTACTATGCAAGTTATTCTTATAGACACGTGTTGGGCCCCCAAGCGCAGAGTTTTGTAGGACAATAGCAATTTTCCCTCAAGTGGATGACCTAAGGTTTATCAATCCGTGAGAGGTGTATGATGAAGATGGTCTCTCTCAAACGACCATGCAACCGAATACAAGAAATCTCTTGTGTCCCCAACACACCCAATACAATGGAAAATTGTATAGGTGCACTAGTTCAGCGAAGAGATGGTGATAAAAGTGTAATATGGATGGTAGAAATATATTTTTATAATCTGAATAAATAAAAACAGCAAGGTAGCAAATAGTAAACGGGCACAAAAACGGTGTTGCAATGCTTGAAAATGAGGCCTGGGGTTCGTACTTTCACTAGTGCAACCTCTCAACAGTGCTAACATAGTTGGATCATATGATTATCCCTCAAAGTGCAATAAAGAATGACTCCCGAGTTCCTATTAGCGGAGAAAGAAAGATAGAAAATGTTTGTAGGGTACGAAACCACCTCAAAGCTATTCTTTCCATTCGATCTATTCAAGAGTTCATACTAAAATAACACAAAGCTATTCTTTCTGTTCAATCTATCCTAGAGTTCGTACTAAAATAACACCAAAGCAAGTTCATAATCATAATACTCAATCCACACAAAGAACTCCAAGGAGACCCCAAAGTTTCTATCGAAGAAAGGATAATAAAAACATGCATCAACCCCTATGCATAGATTACCCCAATATCACCGCGGGAATCCGCAATTTGAGTGCCATAAAGTATATCAAGTGAATCAATATGATACCCCATTGTCACCTCAAGTTTTCATACCGCAAGACACACATCATGTATTCCCAAATCTTAACATTCAATCCGACATGACAAAATTTCAAAGGGTAAAGATTCAATTCATCACAACAAGAGTGTAGAGGGGAGAAACATCATATGATCCATCTATGCTAACAAATCCCATGATATAGATCACAAGTGAGAGAGATTAAACATATAGCTACAGGTACAAACCCTTCCCCGAGGGTGGACTACTCCCTCCTCATCGTGGTGGCTGTCGGGATGATGAAGATGGCCACTGGAGATGATCCCCCCCCTTCCGGCAGGGTGCCAGAACGGGTCTAGATTGGTTTTCGGTGGCTACAGAGCCTTGCGGCGGTGGAACTTATGATCTAGGTTAACCCCGGAGTGTTTCGGAATATTTGGGAATTTATAGAGCAAAGAGGGGGTGCGAGAGGCCCTTGAGATGGGCACAACTCACCTGGGCACGCCAGGCCCCCCTGGCGCGTCCTGGTGGGTTGTGACCCCCTCGGGGCACCTCCCAGGTGAAGCTCTGCCCCATTGGGTTCCTTCTAGTCCAAAAAAATCTCCGTAAAGTTTGGTTGCGTTTGGACTCTGTTTGATATTGATTTGCATCGACATAGAAAACATGCAGAAAACAACAACTAGCACTTGGCACTATGCCAACAGGTTAGTACCAAAAAATGATATGAAGTTGCTATAAAATGATTGTAAAACATCCAAGAATGATAAAATAACAGCATGAATACTCCATAAATTATAGATACGTTGGAGACGTATTAGCATCCCCAAGCTTAATTCCTACTTGTCCTCGAGTAGGTAAATGATAAAAGAAATAATTTATGAATTGTGAATGCTAGCAAAGTGCACAAGTTTGGTCAATGATAATTTCAATCGCTTTTCCTAGCATCATAACAACATTTCTTTCTCATAAATTTTCTCATGTTAAAGTAGCAACTAATTCACATGTTAAGGTTCAAACAATGAACTCTCTTGAAACTCAACAACCTATGTTCTTAGTCACAAAGCAATTGCAATTCAACTTATTCAACGGAGTTTAAATAAGAGCTCCACATACTCAACCATCTTATAGTCTTCTATGATTGCTAACACTCACCGCATACACATGAGAAAAACATTTCAACCGGACACATAGAAAGATAGGGGCTTATTGTTTTGCCTCCCAACGAATTCACCTCAAGGGTGAGGTCAACAATAATAACTCATGCTACCCATGATCAACTGGACATATGTGCCTAGAACTTTCCTCACCACACGATGCTTGCAAAAAGAGAAAAATAAAAAGGAATAGAGAGAAAAACTTTGATTCTTTACATAAAATTAAATACTGAATAGTAAAGATAGGCCCTTCGCAAAGCGAGGTAGAGGTTGCCATGCGCTTATTTGTTTGTATGCTCAACCCCTTAGTGCAAAAGAACGTCACGTTACATTGCCCCTTATGATAGCGACCTTTATTATGCACATGTCGCTTTTATTCTTCACCATCACAAGTTCGTGGAACGCTTAATTTTCTCTTACACTAAATGATGTCAGTCTTTTAGAAGCAATTTTTATTGCCTTTTTGCACCGATGACAACTTACTTGAAGGATATTGCTCAATCCATAGGTAGGTATGGTGGACACTTGAAAATAAGATTTGGGTTTAAGGGTTTTTGGATGCACAAGTAGTATCTCTACTTAGTGTGGAATTTTTGGCTAGCAAAGATAGGGGGCAAGCACCACATGTTGAAGGATCTATGACAATATAACTTCTATGTGAATATGAACACACATAAATCATTACATTGTCTTCCTTGTCCAACGTCAACAATTTTGGCATATAATATTTTGATGGTGCTCACAATCACAAAAGATTTCCAAGATAGTGTATTTGCATGTGAAAGTTCTCTTCCTTATGCTAATTATTCATGAATTGCTTGTATGACCAATATTGTGATTGTCAAGCCTCAAAAGATTTCTATTTCTAAACCCAATGTGAAGCTACCACTTGGCATGATATGATTTCAACTTCATGACATTTAATTTATTCAACAATTTACTCATAGGATATAAGTGAAGCACAAGAGCAAATCCATAGAAAAGAGCTTCGTTGACGGGTGTGAATGCCGCTTACTTAGCCTCTCTCGCAACTATTGAGGACTCTATCTTATTTAAAAACTTTAAGATCTAAGTACTTTATTAAAACAGCAAGATAAACAAGATAATATGACATTCTAAGAATATCACACATCATGTGAAGAAGCAAAAACTTAGGCCCAATCGATACTAACCGGTAATTGTTGAAGAAGAAGGGTGGGATGCCTACCGAGGCATCCCCAAGCTTAGATGCTTGAGACTTCTGAATATTATCTTGGGATGCCATGGGCATCCCCAAGCTTGAGTTTTTGTGTCTCCTTAATTCTTATCATATCACGGTTTTCCTAAATCTCAAAAGCTTCATCCACACAAAACTCAATAAGAACTCGTGACATAAGTTAGTATAAAACAATGAAAAAACCTTATCATTCTCTATTGTAGAAAATCACTAAAATTATTATTTAACATTGCATACTAAATGACTCTACATATTTAATACTCCTATCCTCAAATAGGTTCATTAAACAGGCAAACATATGCAAACAATGCAAACATAACATCAATCTGCCAAAACAGTATAGTCTCTAAAGAATGCAAGAGTAACAATACTTATTAAACTCCAAAAATTATGAAAATTTACCACACTGTAGAAAATTTATCAGAGCTTATTTTGAAAAAAAATCAACATTTTATCACATTCTGACTTTTCTAGGGAATTTTTGCAACAGCGGTAAACTTTCTGTTTTCAAACAGCAACATGAATACTTGCAAAATAAGCTTGGCAATGGCTATCATTGCCACTTTTATTGAAACAAAAGATGAAAAAAATTATTATAAATAACATAAATAAAATCCTAATATAAATTGACACTCCAAGAAAAACACATATCATGTGACGAATTGAAACATAGCTCCAAGTGAGGTTACCGATAATGTTGGAGATGGATGCCTTCCGGGGCATCCCCAAGCTTAGTTGCTTGGATATTCCTAGAATATTACCTTGGGGTGCCTTGGGAATCCCCAAGCTTAGGGTCTTGTCACTCCTTATTCTCCTCATATCGACATCTCACCCAAAACTTGAAAACTTCAATCACACAAAACTTAACGGAACTTCGTGAGTTAGGTTAGTATGATAAAGAGCAAACCATTTCACTTTGGTACTGTCAAAGACAAGAATCATAATTGTTTCCATGCAATGCCTACTGTAGCATATCATTTCCACAATTATATTGAGCAATATAAGCCATAGAAACTAGAAAACAAGCAAACTATGCATTGAAAACAGAATCTGTCAAAAATAGAACAGTCTGTAGTAATCTGTACTCAAACCATACTTATGCTACTCCGGAAATTCTGAAAAAATTAGTACCACGTGAGAAATTTGTGTATTAATCTTCTGCAAAAAGAATCAACTCAAAATCACTCTTGTGTTAAAAATTAGAATTATTTTCGTGAGCGCAAAAGTTTTTGTTTTTCAGCAAGATCAAATCAACTATCACCCAACATGATCCCAAAGGCTTTACTTGGCACTTTATTGAAACAAAAACAATAAAACATGATCAATACATTAGCATAATCTTGTGAACACACACAAAAAAGTAGGTAAAAGTGTTGGGTTGTCTCCCAACAAGCGCTTTTCTTTAATGCCTTTTAGCTAGGCATGATGATTTCAATGATGCTCGCATAAAAGATAAGAATTGAAACATGAAGAGAGCATCATGGCGCATATGACTAGCACATTTAGGTCTAACCCACTTCATGTGCATAGGGATTTTTTGAGCAAACAGCTTATGGGAACAAGGATCAACTAGCATAGGAAGGCAAAACAAGTGCAACTTCAAAACAATCAACACATAGAGAAGAAACTTGATATTATTGAGATATGTAAGAGCATAAGTTCCTTCCTCATAATAATTTTCAGAAAAATCATGAATGGATTCAACAATATAACTATCACAAACAGCACTCTTTTCATGATGCACAAGCATAGAAGTTTTATTACTCTTTATGGCATATATGTCATCATAATAATCATCATAGACAGCAACTCTATGGTCATAGTCAATTGAAACCTCTTCCAAAATAGTGGATGTATCACTAAATAAAGTCATTACCTCTCCAAATCCAATTTCATCAATATTATCATCATAAATAGGAGGCATGCTATCATCATAATAAATTTTCTTCTCGAAAGTAGAAGGAATCAAAGGATCATATTCATTAAGCAAAGCATCCCTAAGCTTAGGACACGCATTATTTCCAGCAAATAAATCTTCATACGGATCATACTCATTAAACATATCATCCCCAAGCTTGTGGTTTTGCATATCATCACAATCATTCTTATCAATAGCAAGAATGGCACCAATAGTATAGCAAAAATTATTATCATATTCTTCCAAGCAAGTGTTAAAAATATTTTCAAGATCATAAGGGATATCGTTGTCTTCCCAATCATAATCAACACAACAAGCAATAGGCATAACAAAATCATCATCATCCATCAACGATACGTCTCCAACGTATCTATAATTTTTTTATTGCTCCATGCTATATTATCTTCTGTTTTGGACATTATTGGGCTTTATTATTCACTTTTATATTATTTTTGGGACTAACCTATTAACCGGAGGCCCAGCCCAGAATTGCTGTTTTTGCCTATTTCAGAGTTTCGTAGAAAAAGAATATCAAACGGAGTCCAAACGGAATGAAACCTTCTGGAACGTGATTTTCGGAACGAACATGATCCAGAGGACTTGGACCCTACGTCAAGAAAGCTACCAGGAAGCCATGAGGTAGGGGGCGCGCCTAACCCCCCCCCCCCCAGGCGCACCCTCCACCCTCGTGGGCCCCTTGTTGCTCCACCGACGTACTCCTTCCTCCCATATATACCTATGCACCCCCAAACTACCAGAAACGGAGCCAAAAACCTAATTCCACCGCCGCAACCTTCTGTACACACGAGATCCCATCTTGGGGCCTGTTCCGGAGCTCCGCCGGAGGGGGCATTGATCATGGAGGGCTTCTACATCAACACCATAGCCTCTCTGATGATGTTGAGTAGTTTACCTCAGACCTTCGGGTCCATAGTTGCCGGGGTTTTCTGGCTCCTCGAGCATCTATGGGGACGGAGCCCCTTCTCGGTTCGGCGGGGGTGGAGGTCGCGTGAAGAGCGGATCGAGGCGAGGCACGCGGGGGGTTTTTACCCAGCTTCGGAGCTCTCCGGAGAGATAATACTCCTACTACTGCTTTGTGGATTGTATTGAGTTCTTGCTCGGGAGCGCTGAGTGCTACAGTACACTCAAGCAGCTAACGAGACCGAGCGTTCTTCTGTTTTCCTCTCAGAGATCGCTCTCCGGGGGCCGATCCCCCTCTACGTTGTGCATGGGACTCCTTTTATATGTTCAAGGGGTCTCCAACAGGTGGCAACGTAGGTAAGGGCAAAAATGGAAATATGGTGTGGTAGGTACAGCTACCTACACAGTGTATCATACCTAACCCTGACGGCAGGGGACAAAGGCATTGAATGCCTATCTACGTCACCCAGATGGTGCAGAAAAGGGACCGTCAGGGGCGCCACCGCTTGCCACGATGGCGATCTTGTCAGCGCTGCATGCCACAGTGTACCCCTGGCTGCACAGCCTCCCGCCACGTACGCCAGGAAGGGTCCCGGAGCGACACGTAGGTGGGTGAGCTGGAGCGCGGGTACAGAGTGGTTGCCCGCCGCGGCAAGTGCCTTGCCGCGGCCGTTGTCTTGCCGCGTCCGGGAGCTTGTCGCTCGCCGAGTCCTGCCGGGACGCGTGGCGCGCCGCGGCAAGTTCTTTGAGATGCTCTGGTTGGCCTTCCCGGCAAGCTCCTCTTGCCGGGGTCTTGTGCCTCGAGCGGCCTTCCTGGCAAGCTCCTCTTGCCGGGGACTTGTCTCCTTGGCTTAAATACTTTGTTCTCGAATGGCTCTAAAGGAACCATAGAGAGCCTTGGCGATCACCTGGCGGGCCTTGCCGCGGGGTGCTGCGACTGCCCGTGCACAAGTTCGGGATACTAGGGTACCCCTACTTTAGTACACCGACAGGAGCCCCCGGGCCTGGGCCACACACGGTGCCGAGCGCTGTTGGGCCAGGCCCAAAACAGGGCACGGGCACGCACGGCCTGGGTCACGTCGCACCTTGCTCCGCATCCACCGCGCCCTCCCCGGACGGCACGAGTCGATTGCATCGTCGTGGGAGAGGTCGTGGGTGGTTTCTTTATTCAGAAAGGCGAAACATCCGCCCCCTCCCTCCTTATAAGCAGGGGAACAGGGGCAGTTCGCCCATCTGCCCGTTGCTATTCCCTCCTTGAGAATCTCCGCCACTCCCCATCTTCCCAAAGCCGAAGGAGAGCAGCGCCCTGCACCCAGCGCCACCAGCACCGCCAACGTCGCCGTCCTCACTCCCCATTCCCGCCATGGCTCCGAAAGCCGAGAAGGCGAAGTCGGCCGAGGCGCAGCGGCTCGCGGCGCTGCGGAAGGAGCGGGCAATCTTCCCTCCGAGGCTTGAGGCGGCGGAGCTGAAGGAGGACTTCTACCACTTCTGTTCGACGGGGACGCGAGCGCATCCACGCACGAAGGTACTCCCAGCCACTGCTTGGGATAAGTATCCCACTAGGTATCCCTTCTTTGCCTTGTTCTTCTATTGCGGGCTCTGCCCGCCCTTTTCAGAATTCTTTTGCGATGTCATGAACACCTACGGGTGTTCCTCGGAGCAGCCCCCAGTGCAGCCCCCAGCGTAAGTATATGGTTTACTTCTAGCTGTTAGGCGCGCATGGATACATTTTGCTTGCTGATATCTGACCGTTGGCTTGTGTAGGAGCAGAGCAGCTCCACCAGGAGCGCCCGGAGGCCACCCCTGACGTGCCACCTGCTTTGACTACGTCGCCGAGGGAGAGTTCTCTGGCAAGGGGGAATCCCCCGATAAGGGAGAGCTCCCCGGCAAGGGAGAAGTCTCCGGCAAGGGACAGTACCGGCGACCCCCCGGTAGCGGAGATCCCAACTACCGAGCCTAGTATAGGTACTCCTTGCTTATAAACTTCCCTTGGGTTCTTCTTTTTGGGATATTTGCTTGACTTTTCTTCCTTTTCCGGTCGTCAGATCCATCCACTGTGGAGCCGATGGAGACCGAGGTTGTTATTGATGACGCCGCTGCCACCGAAGAAACGGCCGGCGCTGAAGATCCCGCCGGTGAAGAGGCCGCCAAGGCTGCCGCCGCAGCAGCTGACGAGGGGTCCGGCGATCGTACTGACGACCCTGGGGCTGCAGGAGCGACAGGCGCTACACCGACCGCCGATCCTCCCGCCACTGCCGCAGCATCAGGCTCCGAAGAACCCCAGCCATGCGTCTACTTGAAGGCTGGCGCTGGCATCTTCATCAACCTCCCCTGGGCGTCAACGTCCAGGGAGCCGGTCGAAGGAGAAAGCTTTGACGTGGAGGTGCTTGCCTCCACTGGGCTGACGTTGGTCGACGCACCAAGCAGCAGCAGCGACGAGCCCGAGGAGGAGCGACTGCTGCGGAAGCTGGTGTCGCTCTACCGCGCCCGCTAGGGCAAACTGGAGTCCCGCGAAGCGCTTGTCGCGAAGGCGGGGGTGGACGTGGAGAAGCGCGCGGAGGAGCTCCGAGGCCTCAACCAGGCAGCTCTCCAGTCGCTGGCGGCGGAGCGGGTTCAGCTCGGTGAGGCGCAGAAGGCTTTCATCCTTGAGAAGGCAAAGATTGCAGAGCAACAGCGGCTTGCCGCAGAGGAGTTATCTGCGCGGGATGGTGAGTTGGTGCAGCTGAAGGCCAGCCTGGACAGTCACGAAGAGGAGCTAGCTGTGCGCGAGCAAGCACTCAGCGGAGCCCTCAAGGAAGCAAAGGACGCTGCCGCAGCCGCCGAGGCCGCCAAGAAGGAGCTGGAGGCTAAAGTGGCGCAGCTGGAGACTGATCTCAAGGCGAGCGGTGAAGCGCTTGCCGCGCTCAAGCATGAGCGCGACAAGGACGCCTACACCTTTGGCGAACTGCAGGGTCGTCTCGCCGAGAAGGTCAAGGAGCTTGACGCCGCCAAGGACTCCAAGATTGATCTTGAGCTGAAGCTGGCTGCTTTGACCAAGACGCTGGACGGCGCCAGGGAGCAGGAGGCGGCCTTGAATAAAGATATCAAGGCCGACAAGGAGCTGCTGGAGAGCATCGCCGCCACCCAGAACGATTTCAGGGGAACTGCGGAGCAGTGGACGGAGGGCCTTGTGAATGCTGCCGCAGACATCGACAAGGAGTTGGCGCTGCTGGGGGTGGAGGATCTCGGTTATTCCTCCGACGGGGGCCTCCCATCCAGCGCCAAGCTCACCTTGTTCTTCAAAGGCGTGGCGACGGCCCTCCAGCGACTCCGGGAGAGGATCCCAAAGCAGCTGGCCGACGAGTCGCGTGAGATCTGCGCGGGAGCTCTCAAAAAGGTGCTGATGAAGGTGGCCTTCCGCAACCCGGGCCTCCGCCTCACTAACATCCTCAGGTCCCTGCCGCCGGAAGCTGATCTGGAGGAGCTCGAGACCCTCGTCGCACCCATTGTGGACAAGGTGAGCGGGATCAAGAGGGTTGAGGGCGACCGCGCGGAGTAGGCCGCCTATTTTCTTCTTCTTTTTTTCGTCGCTGGTCATGTTATGAAAACAGACTATTAGAGCCGCAACAAACTATCTTGTAATATAACTCTGTTTCGGGTCATGATTGCAATGCTACTTCCTTTACTCGATTCCTTCCTTTGTATGTTTTTGCCCTACGCTTTTAGGGAACCTGCCGGCGTAGGCACCTTTGCCGCGAGCGCTGAGTGCGGGACGTCAGCAGCCTGCTGGCGGTGCCGTCACCGACAAGAAACCTTGTCGCGACTAGTCGCAGCTCGCTTAAGTTGTTGAGTGAACTTGAAACAAAGTAAGGGCGCGACTCTAGTCGCAGCACACTTAAACTGTTGAGCGAACTCGAAACAAAGTAAGGGCGCAACTAGCCACGAGCTGGTTCCTCCGCGCACAAGTTTTCCATACAAAGCATGGTCGTTCAAGGAAAGTAACTTAAAGTTAAAAAATATGATTGCTCAAACTTTGGCACTTAGCTTTTCTGTCGTTGCTCCCCGGCAAGGCGAAATTTTCCCTGAACAACGCCGGGTCCATACCATTATCTTCCCCCCCCCCCCCCCGGCCAACTTGTGGGCGAAGGATCCTTCCTTTCCTTGAAAAAAAGAGAAAAGAGAAAACAATAGTATGGAGCCTTATGGCTTGTTATTGCTTACCGAGGGGGCTCGCTGCACAAAGTGTCAGATAATTCATGCAGAAAGGCATGAAATTGACAGGGTGTGCGGAGCACGTGAGTTTTATTTATGCACAGGGTTTGCGCCTGGCTTTGTACAAAGGATTACATGCAACAGCGGCAAGACTTGTACAAAATGGTGGTTGCCGGACAGGGTCCGACAACCGCGCCTTACGGGTAAAACTTACGAAGATGCTCGATGTTCCAGGAGTTGCTCACCGGAAAGCCATCCTCGGTCTCAAGGCGGACAGCACCAGGCCTAGTGACTCGTTTCACCCGGTAAGGGCCTTCCCACTTCGGCGTCAACTTGTTGGAATTCTTGGCGGAATGAACGCGCCGAAGAACAAGGTCGCCTTCCTCGAGACTTCTGGCTTTAACTTTGCGGCTATGGTAGCGGCGCAAAGCTTGCTGGTATCGAGCAGCTCGTACAGCAGCCTGAAGACGGTCTTCCTCAAGGAGCAGCGCGTCATCTTGTCGTAGCTGCTCTTGCTCAAGCTCATCATAAGAGAGCACTCGAGGTGACCCGTATACGAGTTCCGTGGGGATAACTGCCTCTGCTCCATAGACTAGAGCGAAAGGTGTCTGGCCAGTGGCTCGATTTGGCGTCGTCCTGATCGACCAAAGAACCACCGGCAGCTCCTCGATCCAGTTTCTCCCGCACTTGTGCAGCCTGTCGAAAGTCCGGGTCTTGAGTCCACGCAGCACTTCAGCATTTGCCCTCTCTGCTTGACCGTTGCTCCTGGGGTGAGCAACAGAAGCGAAGCAGACCTTGGCGCCAAGGTCTTGGACGTACTGCATGAAGGTGCGACTCGTGAATTGTGTACCGTTGTCGGTGATGATCCTGTTAGGGATTCCGAAGCGGCAAACAATCGACCTGAAGAACTTGACTGCTGACTGTGCTGTCACCTTCCTCACTGGTTCCACTTCCGGCCACTTTGTGAACTTGTCAATTGCGACGTACAAGTACTCAAAGCCCCCGACTGCTCGGGGGAAGGGGCCAAGGATGTCGAGCCCCCAGACCGAAAATGGCCAGGATAAAGGGATCGTCTGGAGAGCTTGAGCTGGCTGGTGTATCTGCTTGGAATGGAACTGGCACGCTTCACACTTGGTTACTTGTGCAGCTGCATCCTGGAGGGCTGTCGGCCAAAAGAAGCCCTGCCGGAATGCTTTGCCGGCAAGCGCTCTTGCGCCAATGTGGTGACCACAAATGCCTCCATGTATCTCTGCCAACAGCTTCTGTCCATCTTCCCGGGGGATACACTTCAATTTCACTCCGTTGAGTCTTCTTCTGTACAGTGCGTTGTCAACGAACTGGTACATACTAGACTGCCGGGCTACTCTTTCCGCTTCTTCTGGCTCTTCGGGAAGTTCTCCTGACTGGAGGAAACGGACGATCTGCTGTGCCCATGCTGGAGCCTGTGGCTCGACAACGAGGACTAAAGGCATATCTGCTGCTGCGGGAACATCCGCTTCTACGGCGAGAACCTGCGGTTCAGCCGGAGCTTGATGATCCCCGGCAAGCTTGCCGGAGCGAAACTTGTCGGGAGCATCTGCTTCAACGAAACAAACCCTGGGGCTTGTCGGAGCAGACTGCTCCTCGGCACTCTTGGCGTTGATCTTGGGGACCTTCTTGGCGGCGGTTTCGGGAAGCTCTGCCGGAAAGTCACCAGAAATCAACTTCCTCTTCTTGCTCTGTTCAGTTGATGGCGTCACGGATGGTTGAGTCAGCTTGAGCACAAAGATCCCTGGTTCCATAGGTAACTTAAATGTCGCGCACTTTGACAGGCCGTCAGCGATGTCGTTCTGAGCTATTGGAACATGTTCCATCTGTAGGCCGACAAAGCGCTCTTCCAGCTTCCTCACTTCATCAACGTAAGCTTCCATCAACAGACTCTGATAATCCTTGTTCACTTGGCGGACGACAAGCTGTGAGTCACCCCTGACAATGAGTTGCTTGATCCCAAGGTCTGCCGCGATCCTGAGACCGGCGAGCAATCCTTCATACTCTGCAGTATTGTTTGTTGCTTGCTCCTTGGGAAAGTGCATCTGGACCATGTACTTGAGGTGTTCTCCGGTGGGTGCGACAAGCAGCACGCCAGCACCGGCGCCTTGCAGCGAGAACGCACCATCAAAGTACATTAGCCACTCTTTGTTTGCTTCCTTGACGGGGATGCTCGTCTCTGGAATTTCTTCGTCTGGTGTTGGCGTCCACTCTGCTATGAATTCTGCCAATGCTCTGCTTGGAATAGTTGAAGTGCTCTCAAACTTGAGGCCAAAGCTTGACAGTTCTAGTGCCCACTCAACAATCCTGCCTGTTGCTTCTGGATTCTTCAGTATCCTCTTCAGCGGAAAGCGAGTGACAACTGTGATCTCATGTGCTTGGAAGTAATGGCGCAGCTTTCTCGAGGCCATAGCAAGGCCAAAAAGCAACTTCTGCACACCAGAGTACCTTGACCTAACCCCCTGCAGAAGGGAACTGACAAAGTAGACTGGGCGCTGCACCATTTTCTTCTTCGGTATCCCTTCGCACATCTGCGCAGATCCATCTTCGTCGGGACCAGAGCTCGTCGGGGAAGCCCCCTGCTTGTCGCTGGATATGCTTGCCGCGGTTACTGGCTCATCATCTGCCTCTCTCTCCGCTACTAACGCAGCACTAACCACTTGATTGGTTGCTGCCAGATATAGCAGCAACTTCTCTTGTGGTTTAGGTGTGACAAGTATTGGAGTGGAGGACAGGTATCTCTTCAAGTCCTGCAGCGCAGCCTCCGCTTCCGGAGTCCATTTCATTGGACCTGCCTTTTTCAAGATTTTGAAAAACGGCAGGGCGCGCTCAGCAGACTTAGAGATAAACCTGCTGAGAGCCGCCACACAGCCGGCAAGTTTTCGTACATCCTTGACGCGCTTCGGTGCTTCAATCTGCTCAATGGCCTTGATCTTGTCGGGATTAGCTTCAATTCCCCTCTGAGACACGAAGAATCCGAGAAGCTTGCCGGACGGGACTCCAAACACGCACTTCTCGGGATTGAGCTTGAGGCTGATCTTGCGTAGATTTGCAAAAGTCTCTTCTAGGTCTTGAATCAGAGTTGCTTTGTCCCTGCTCTTGACCACTATGTCATCCATGTAGGCTTCCACATTTCTGTGTATTTGCGGCTCAAAAGCAGTATGGACTACCCTTGTGAATGTTGAACCAGCATTCTTCAAACCGAAAGGCATTCGTACGAAACAGTACGTGCCACATGGAGTGATGAACGCGGTTTTCTCCTCATCCTCTTCTGCCATGAAGATCTGATGGTATCCTGAGTATGCGTCAAGAAATGAAAGCAAGTCGCATCCGGCTGTGGAGTCGACAATCTGGTCAATGCGCGGCAAGGGAAATGGGTCTTTGGGACAAGCTTTGTTGACATCGGTGAAGTCGATGCAAAGTCTCCATTTCCCGTTTGCCTTGCGCACGACTACAGGATTGGCCAACCACGTAGGATGGAGCACTCCTCTGACGAGGACTGCTGCTTCCAACTTCTTGATCTCTTCGGCGATGAACTCTTGGCGCTCCACTGCTTGTTTCCTGACTCTCTGCTTGACGGGCCGCGCATGAGGACAGACGGCAAGGTGGTGCTCGATTACTTTCCTGGGAACGCCGGGGATGTCAGACGGTTGCCACGCAAACACATCGACATTCGCCCGTAGGAAAGCAACGAGCGCGCTTTCCTATTTAGGGTCGAGAGTGGCACTGATGGTGAAGGTACCACCAGTGCCGTCCTCCTTGGCGGACACCTTTTTGGTCGCTGGCGGAGCTGCCATCGTCTTCTTACACTTGCTGGTGGAGCTCGATGGTGCGTCCTCGATGGTAGCGCAGCACTCCGAAGAGGTGCGCTTGCCGGAGTGGGCATCAGAGCTCTTGCCGGACTTGGTCTTCTTCTTCCCCCCGGGAGCTTCAGCGGCAAGTGTCTCGCGATCTGCGGCGGCTGCTGCTTCCCGGTAGATCTTGTCGGCACAGATAAGAGCGTCTTTCTTGTCGCCATGTACAGAGATGACACTTATCGGGCCTGGCATCTTCAGCATGTTGTATGAGTAGTGAGAGGCCGCCATGAACTTGGCGAGCGCTGGACGGCCGAGAATTCCATTGTAAGGCAATGGAAAATCGGCAACGTTGAAAGTGATCCTCTCAGTCCTGAAGTTCAGCTCGCTGCCAAATGTCACCGGCAGCATGATCTTCCCCTTCGGCTTGCTCCTTCCCGGGTTGATTCCTTGGAACGTGCCGGTCTCTTCGAGCTCGCTGTCAGGGACTTGGAGTCTCCGGAGCACAGCGGAGGAGATCAAGTTTAAGCCGGCCCCGCCGTCAACTAGCATCTTAGTGACCTTGAGGTTGCGGATAGTTGGTGAGACCAACATCGGCAAACACCCGACAGCAGTTGTGCGATCAGGGTGGTCCTCAATATCAAAGATGATAGGCGTGCTGGACATTTCAGAAGCTTGCGTGACTCAACGAGTGGTTCTGCTGCATTGACTTCCCGCACCCACTGCTTGAGTTGGCGGTGTGAGGTATGCAGAGAAGCACCGCCGTCAATGCACAAAACTTCTATAGCTTTCTGGAACTCCTGCTCGCTGGTCTCAGCGTCATCCATGTTTTCGTCGTTGTCGTCATCTTCATCCTTGTCGCGGCCGCGGGGAGGTCTGTCGCCTTGCCGCTGCTTGGCGTTGCCGTGGCGTCCCCCCCGGCCGGTGCGCTTCGTACCGGATCCTCCAGCACCTCCTTGGGCCTTCTCCTTGTCGCGTCGCTCGTATTCGGCCTTTTGCAGCTCAACGAGCTGCTCGACCTTCTTGCAGCTCTGGAGGTCATGGCCTTTGGTGCGGTGAATCTTGCAGTACTGCTTGTTGGTGCCGTCCTGCTTGTCGGCTGCCGCCACAGCCTGGCAGTTGGCGCATGCGGCAACCTCCTTGACGGAGCTACCAGTCTTTGCTGTCTTGGCGCCACCTTCGTTGCCGGACTGCTCGACAACTAGCACATCTTTGCCTTTCCTCTTCCTGTTGTTCTGCCGCCGGTTTTTGCTTGCCGGGGCGGCATCATCGCTGTCGGATCCTCCTGTTCCTACGTTCTCTCCGGGGAGTTTCCTCCCTTCCTCAGCACGTACACATCTGTCGGCCAGGGCATACAGCTCACTGACGTCTCTGATCTTGCACATCGCCATCTCCTCCCGCATCCTGCGGTTACGCACGTTCTGGTGGAACGCACTGATGACCGCGGCAGGGTGGACGTCTTGGATGTTGCGTTGCACTTGGCTGAATCTCTGGATGTACTTGCGTAGAGGCTCTCCTTTCTTCTGGGCAAGCAGGTGAAGATCACTCTCCTGGCCATGAGGTTTGTGGCCGCCTGTAAAGGCGCCGACAAACTGATGGCATAGGTCTGCCCAGGAAGATATGGAATTTTCCGGCAAGTGCATGAGCCAGGACCTGACGTTGGGCTTGAGCACCAGAGGGAAGTAATTGGCGAGGATCTTGTCGTCTCGCCCCCCGGCAGCCTGCACCGCGATGGTGTAGATGCTGAGGAACTCCGACGGATGCAGCCTGCCGTCGTACTTCTCTGGTACGTCTTGTTGGGGAACGTAGTAATTTCAAAAAATTTCCTACGCACACGCAAGATCATGGTGATGCATAGCAACGAGAGGGGAGAGTGTTGTCTACGTACCCTCGTAGACCGAAGCGGAAGCGTTGACACAACGTAGAGGAAGTAGTCGTACGTTCTCCTCGCGGTCCAACCGATCACAGCACCGTTACTCCGGCACCTCCGAGTTCTTGGCACACGTTCAGCTTGATGACGATCCCCGGGCTCCGATCCAGCAAAGCGTCGAGGAAGAGTTCCGTCAGCACGACGGCGTGGTGACGATCTTGATGTGTTACCGGCGCAGGGCTTTGCCTAAGCACTGCAACGATATGATCGAGGTGGAATTTGGTGGAAGGGGGCACCGCACACGGCTAAGGAACGATCCGTAGATCAACTTGTGTGTCTTTGGGGTGCCCCCTGCCCCTGTATATAAAGGATGGAGGAGGAGGAGGCCGGCCAAGGCAAAAGGTGCGGCCAGCATATGGAGTCCTACTAGGACTCCAAGTCCTAGTAGGAGTCCACCAAAAGGGGAGGAAGGGAGAAGGAATAGGAGGAGAAGGAGAGGTGGCCGGCCCCCTTTTCCCTAGTCCAATTCGGACCAAAGGGGAGGGGGGGCGCAGCAGCCTTTTCCTCTTCCCACTAAAGCCCATCAAGGCCCATTACTTCTCCCGTAATCCCGTAACTCCCCGGTACCTCCGAAAATACCCGAACCACTCAGAACCCTTCCGATGTCCGAATATAGTCATCCAATATATCGATCTTTACGTCTCGACCATTTCGAGACTCCTCGTCATGTCCCCGATCTCATCCGGGACTCCGAACTCCTTCGGTACATCAAAACTCATAAACTCATAATATAACTGTCATCGAAACCTTAAGCGTGCGGACCCTACGGTTCGAGAACAATGTAGACATGACCGAGACACGTCTCCGGTCAATAACCAATAGCGGGACCTGGATGCCCATATTGGCTCCTACATATTCTACGAAGATCTTTATCGGTCAGACCGCATAACAACATACGTTGTTCCCTTTGTCCATCGGTATGTTACTTGCCCGAGATTCGACCGTCGGTATCCAATACCTAGTTCAATCTCGTTACCGGCAAGTCTCTTTTCTCGTTCCGTAATACATCATCTTGCAACTAACTCATTGGTTGCAATGCTTGCAAGGCTTATGTGATGTGCATTACCGAGAAGGCCCTGAGATACCTCTCCGACAATCGGAGTGACAAATCCTAATCTCGAAATATGCCAACCCAACATGTACCTTCGGAGACACCTGTAGAGCACCTTTATAATCACCCAGTTACGTTGTGACGTTTGGTAGCACACAAAGTGTTCCTACGGTAAACGTGAGTTGCATAATCTCATAGTTAAAGGAACATGTATAAGTCATGGATAAAAGCAATAGCAACATACTAAACGATCGGGTGCTATGCTAATGGAATGGGTCATGTCAATCAGATCATTCAACTAATGATGTGATCTCGTTAATCAAATAACAACTCTTTGTTCATGGCTAGGAAACATAACCATCTTTGATTAATGAGCTAGTCAAGTAGAGGCATACTAGTGACACTCTGTTTGTCTATGTATTCACACATGTATTATGTTTCCAGTTAATATAATTCTAGCATGAATAATAAACATTTATCATGATATAAGGAAATAAATAATAACTTTATTATTGCCTCTAGGGCATATTTCCTTCAGTCTCCCACTTGCACTAGAGTCAATAATCTAGATCACATCACCATGTGATTAACATCAATAGTTCACATCATCATGTGATTAACATCCATAGTTCACATCGATATGTGACCAACACCCAAAGGGTTTACTAGATTCAGTAATCTAGTTCACATCGCTATGTGATTAACACCCAAAGAGTACTACGGTGTGATCATGTTTTGCTTGTGAGAGAAATTTAGTCAACGGGTCTGCCACATTCAGATCCGTTATGTATTTTGCAATTTTCTATGTCTACAATGCTCTGCACGGAGCTACTTTAGCTAATTGCTCCCACTTTCAATATGTATCTAGATTGAGACTTAGAGTCATCTAGATTAGTGTCAAAACTTGCATCGACGTAACCCTTTACGGTGAACCTTTCTGTCACGTCCATAATCGAGAAACACGTCCTTATTCCACTAAGGATAATTTTGACCGCTTGCCCAGTGATCTACTCCTAGATCACTATTGTACTCCCTTGCCAAACTCAGTGGTAGGGTATGCAATAGATCTGGTACACAACATGGCATACTCTATAGAATCTATGGCTGAGGCATAGGGAATGACTTTCATTCTCTTTCTATCATCTGTCGTGGTCGGGCTTTGAGTCTTACTCAATTTCACACCTTGTAATACAGGCAAGAACTCTTTCTTTGACTGTTCCATTTTGAACTACTTCAAAATCTTTTCAAGGTATGTACTTATTGAAAAACTTATCAAGCGTCTTGATCTATCTCTATAGATCTTGATGCTCAATATGTAAGCAGCTTCACCGAGGTCCTTCTTCGAAAAACTCCTTTCAAATACTCCTTTATGCTTTACAGAATAATTCTACATTATCTCCGATCAATAATATGTCATTTACATATACTTATCAGAAATGCTGTAGTGCTCCCACTCACTTTCTTGTAAATACAGGCTTCACCGCAAGTCTGTATAAAACTATATGCTTTGATCAACTTATCAAAGCGTATATTCCAACTCTGAGATGCTTGCACCAGTCCATAGATGGATCGCTGGAGCTTGCATATTTTGTTAACACCTTCAGGATCGACAAAACCTTCTAGTTGCATCGTATACAACTCTTCTTTAATAAATCCATTAAGGAATGTAGTTTTGTTTATCCATTTGCCGGATTTTATAAAATGCGGCAATTGCTAACATGATTCGGACAGACTTAAGCATAGATACGAGTGAGAAACTCTCATCGTAGTCAACACCTTGAACTTGTCGAAAACCTTTTGCGACAATTCTAGCTTTGTAGATAGTAACACTACTATCAGTGTCCGTCTTCCTCTTCAAGATCCATTTATTTTCTTTGGCTTGCCGATCATCGGGCAAATCCATCAAAGTCCATACTTTGTTCTCATACATGGATCATATCTCAGATTTCATGGCCTCTAACCATTTCGCGGAATCTGGGCTCATCATCGCTTCCTCATAGTTCGCAAGTTCATCATGGTCTAGTAACATGACTTCCAGAACAGGATTACCGTACCACTCTGGTGCGGATCTCACTCTAGTTTACTTACGAGATTCGGTAGTAACTTGATCTTGAAGTTACATGATCATCATCATTAGCTTCCTTACTAATTGGTGTAGTAGTCACAAGAACAGATTTCTGTGATGAACTGCTTTCCAATAAGGGAGAAGGTACAATTACCTTATCAAGTTTTCTACTTTCCTCCCACTCACTTCTTTCGAAAGAAACTCTTTCGAAAGAAAGTTTCCGAACTTAGCAACAAAAGTCTTGCCTTCGGATCTGTGATAGAAGGTGTATCCAACAGTTTCCTTTGGATATCCTATGAAGACACATTTCTCCGATTTGGGTTCGAGCTTATCAGGTTGAAGCTTTTTCACATAAGCATCGCAGCCCCAAACTTTAAGAAACGACAGCTTAGGTTTATTGCTAAACCATAGTTCATACGGTGTCGTCCCAACGGATTTAGATGGTGCCCCTTTTAACGTGAATGCAGCTGTCTCTAATGCATGATCCCAAAACGATATTGGTAAATCGGTAAGAAACATCATAGATTGTACTATATCCAATAAAGTACGGTTATGACGTTCGGACACATCATTATGCTGTGGTGTTCCAGGTGGCATGAATTTGTGAAACTATTCCACATTGTTTTAATTGAAGACCAAACTCGTAACTCAAATATTTTACCTCTGCGATCATATCGTAGAAACTTTTCATTTTCTTGTTACGATGATTATCCACTTCACTCTGAAATTCTTTGAACTTTTCAAACGTTTCAGACTTATGTTTCATTAAGTAGATATACCCATATCTGCTTAAATCATCTGTGAAGGTTAGAAAATAATGATACTCGTCGCGAGCCTTAATATTCATCGGACCATATACATCAGTATGTATGATTTCCAACAATCTGTTGCTTGCTCCATTGTTCCGGAGAACGGCGTTTTTAGTCATCTTGCCCAAGAGGCATGGTTCGCAAGCATCAAGTGATTCATAATCAAGTGATTCCAAAATCCCATCAGCATGGAGTTTCTTCATGCGCTTTACACCAATATGACCTAAACGGCAGTGCCACAAATAGGTTGCACTATCATTATTAACTTCGCATCTTTTTGGTTTCAATATCATGAATATGTGTATCACTGCGATCGAGATCCAATGAACTATTTTCATTGGTGTGTATGACCATAGAAGGTTTTATTCATGTAAACAGAACAACAATTGTTCTCTAACTTAAATGAATAACTGTATTGCAATTAACATGATCAAATCATATTCATGCTCAACGCAAACACCAAATAACACTTATTTAGGTTTAACACTAATCCCGAAAGTATAGGGAGTGTGCAATGATGATCATATCAATCTTGGAACCACTTCCAACACACATCGTCACTTCACCCTTTAACTAGTCTCTGTTCATTCTGCAACTCCCGTTTCGAGTTACTAATCTTAGCAACTTGAACTAGTACCAAATACTGAGGGGTTGCTATGAACACTAGTAAAGTACACATCAATAACATGTATATCAAATATACTTATGTTCACTTTGCCATCCTTCTTATCCGCCAATCACTTGGGGTAGTTCCGCTTCCAGTGACCAGTCCCTTTGCAGTAGAAGCACTTAGTCTCAGGCTTAGGACCAGACTTGGGCTTTTTCACTTGAGCAGCAACTTGCTTGCCGTTCTTCTTGAAGTTCCCCTTCTTTCCTTTTGCCCTTTTCTTGAAACTAGTGATCTTGTCAACCATCAATACTTGATGTTTTTCTTTGATTTCTACCTTCGCCGATTTTAGCATCGCGAAGAGCTTGGGAATATTTTCCATTATCCCTTGCATATTATAGTTCATCACGAAGTTCTACTAACTTGGTGATGGTGACTAGAGAATTCTCTCAATCACTATCTTATCTGGAAGATTAACTCCCACTTGATTCAAGCGATTGTAGTACCCAGACAATCTGAGCACATGCTCACTAGTTGAGCGATTCTCCTCCATCTTTTAGCTATAGAACTTGTTGGAGACTTCATATCTCTCAACTCGGGTATTTGCTTGAAATATTAACTTCAACTCCTGGAACATCTCATATGGTCCATGACGTTCAAAACGTCTTTGAAGTCCCGATTCTAAGCAGTTAAGCATGGTGCACTCAACTATTAAGTAGTCATCATATTGAGCTAGCATAACGTTCATAACGTCTGCATCTGCTCCTGCAATAGGTCCGTCACCTAGCAGTGCATCAAGGACATAATTCTTCTGTGCAGCAATGAGGATAAACCTCAGATCACGGATCCAATCCGCATCATTGCTACTAACATTTTTCAACACAATTTTCTCTAGGAACATATCAAAATAAACACAGGGAAGCAACAATGCGAGCTATTGATCTACAACATAGATATGCTAATACTACCAGGACTAAGTTCATGATAAATTAAAGTTCAATTAATCATATTACTTAAGAACTCCCACTTAGATAGACATCTCTCTAATCCTCTAAGTGATCACGTGATCCAAATCAACTAAACCATGTCCGATCATCACGTGAGATGGAGTAGTTTCAATGGTGAACATCACTATGTTGATCATATCTACTATATGATTCACGCTCGACCTTTCGGTCTCTGTGTTCCGAGGCCATATCTGTATATGCTAGGCTCGTCAAGTTAAACCTGAGTATTCCGCGTGTGCAACTGTTTTGCACCCGTTGTATTTGAACGTAGAGCCTATCACACCCGATCATCACGTGGTGTCTCAGCACGAAGAACTTTCGCAACGGTGCATACTCAGGGAGAACACTTCTTGATAATTTAGTGAGAGATCATCTTATAATGCTACCGTCAATCAAAGCAAGATAAGATGCATAAAAAGATAAACATCACATGCAATCAATATAAGTGATATGATATGGCCATCATCATCTTGTGCTTGTGATCTCCATCTTCGAAGCACCGTCATGATCACCATTGTCACCGGCGCGACACCTTGATCTTCATCGCAGCATCGTTGTCGTCTCGCCAATCTTATGCTTCTACGACTATCACTACCGCTTAGTAATAAAGTAAAGCATTACATCGCGATTGCATTGCATACAATAAAACGACAACCATATGGCTCCTGCCAGTTGCCGATAACTCGGTTACAAAACATGATCATCTCATACAATAAAATTTAGCATCATGTCTTGACCATATCACATCACAACATGCCCCGCAAAAACAAGTTAGACGTCCTATACTTTGTTGTTGCAAGTTTTACGTGGCTGCTACGGGCTTAAGCAAGAACTCATCTTACCTACGCATCAAAACCACAACGATAGTTTGTCAAATAGACTCCGTTTTAACCTTCTCAAGGACCGGGCGTAGCCACACTCGGTTCAACTAAAGTTGGAGAGACAGTCTTCCGCAAGCCATCTATGTGCAAAGCACGTCGAGGGAACCGGTCTCGCGTAAGCGTACGCGTAAGGTTGGTCCGGATCGTCTCGTCCAACAATACCGCTGAACCAAAGCATGACATGCTGGTAGGCAGTATGACTTGTATCGTCCACAACTCACTTGTGTTCTACTCGTGCAAATAACATCAAACCATAAAAACCTAGGCTCGGATGCCACTGTTGGGGAACGTAGTAATTTCAAAAAATTTCCTACGCACACGCAAGATCATGGTGATGCATAGCAACGAGAGGGGAGAGTGTTGTCTACGTACCCTCGTAGACCGAAGCGGAAGCGTTGACACAACGTAGAGGAAGTAGTCGTACGTTCTCCTCGCGGTCCAACCGATCACAGCACCGTTACTCCGGCACCTCCGAGTTCTTGGCACACGTTCAGCTTGATGACGATCCCCGGGCTCCGATCCAGCAAAGCGTCGAGGAAGAGTTCCGTCAGCACGACGGCGTGGTGACGATCTTGATGTGTTACCGGCGCAGGGCTTTGCCTAAGCACTGCAACGATATGATCGAGGTGGAATTTGGTGGAAGGGGGCACCGCACACGGCTAAGGAACGATCCGTAGATCAACTTGTGTGTCTTTGGGTGCCCCCTGCCCCTGTATATAAAGGATGGAGGAGGAGGAGGCCGGCCAAGGCAAAAGGTGCGGCCAGCATATGGAGTCCTACTAGGACTCCAAGTCCTAGTAGGAGTCCACCAAAAGGGGAGGAAGGGAGAAGGAATAGCAGGAGAAGGAGAGGTGGCCGGCCCCCTTTTCCCTAGTCCAATTCGGACCAAAGGGGACGGGGGGCGCAGCAGCCTTTTCCTCTTCCCACTAAAGCCCATCAAGGCCCATTACTTCTCCCGTAATCCCGTAACTCCCCGGTACCTCCGAAAATACCCGAACCACTCAGAACCCTTCCGATGTCCGAATATAGTCATCCAATATATCGATCTTTACGTCTCGACCATTTCGAGACTCCTCGTCATGTCCCCGATCTCATCCGGGACTCCGAACTCCTTCGGTACATCAAAACTCATAAACTCATAATATAACTGTCATCGAAACCTTAAGCGTGCGGACCCTACGGTTCGAGAACAATGTAGACATGACCGAGACACGTCTCCGGTCAATAACCAATAGCGGGACCTGGATGCCCATATTGGCTCCTACATATTCTACGAAGATCTTTATCGGTCAGACCGCATAACAACATACGTTGTTCCCTTTGTCCATCGGTATGTTACTTGCCCGAGATTCGACCGTCGGTATCCAATACCTAGTTCAATCTCGTTACCGGCAAGTCTCTTTTCTCGTTCCGTAATACATCATCTTGCAACTAACTCATTGGTTGCAATGCTTGCAAGGCTTATGTGATGTGCATTACCGAGAAGGCCCTGAGATACCTCTCCGACAATCGGAGTGACAAATCCTAATCTCGAAATATGCCAACCCAACATGTACCTTCGGAGACACCTGTAGAGCACCTTTATAATCACCCAGTTACGTTGTGACGTTTGGTAGCACACAAAGTGTTCCTACGGTAAACGTGAGTTGCATAATCTCATAGTTAAAGGAACATGTATAAGTCATGGATAAAAGCAATAGCAACATACTAAACGATCGGGTGCTATGCTAATGGAATGGGTCATGTCAATCAGATCATTCAACTAATGATGTGATCTCGTTAATCAAATAACAACTCTTTGTTCATGGCTAGGAAACATAACCATCTTTGATTAATGAGCTAGTCAAGTAGAGGCATACTAGTGACACTCTGTTTGTCTATGTATTCACACATGTATTATGTTTCCAGTTAATATAATTCTAGCATGAATAATAAACATTTATCATGATATAAGGAAATAAATAATAACTTTATTATTGCCTCTAGGGCATATTTCCTTCACGTCTGGCTTGAAATTCTTCGTGCTGGGCCACTGGACTTGCCGCAGCTCATGAGTAAACGTAGGGCAACCTACCGCGTACGGCAGGTCGCCTGGTTCCCCTGGCGCTTGCATGTCGACAGCGGGGCCAGCGTGTCGGTCTGATTGATGCCGCGTTTCTCTTCGGCGCTCGATGCGGGTACGAGCGTCTTCTTGCTGCCGTTCGTGAAGAACGTGGTGCTGATCGCGACGAGTTCGCGGATCTGAGGAAGCAGTGGAGTCGCTGTCATGGCGGACCCGGCGAGTCGGCGATCTTGGCCTTTGGGGTGGAGAGTGCATGGTGGTTGCACCCCCACCGGTTTTGTCGCCATCGGCTCGCACTTGGCTGGCCTGCCGCGGCTGCGATGTGGTCACCGGCCGTGGAGTGTCGCCGTTGGCGAAGCCGATGAGACTCTGAATGGTGGCCCTCCAGTCGTCGATCTTGTCTGGCGTTGGAGGGAAGTCTAGGAGTAGTTGAGCTCGGGCCAAAGCTTCTGCTGGAGTGGCGGGTAGCGGTGGCGAACGGTGCGAGGAGCGGGATATGCTCGGACTTCCAACGATGTTAGAAGGAACAGTATTCCGTCCAGGCGACCGTGCCTCGCTCGCGCCAGCACATTGGCGTGCATGTTGTCCTTGAGCATCCCGGGATCCGCCAGCTCGATTTGGGTCCAGCGAGCGTATGGTACCGTGAGTACCACGGCGCTGCCGGTCCTGCGCCTCTTGAGATGGGCGCGGTGCGTCTACGGACGCCCGGTCGTCGTGGGAGCCGACTACGCCGCCGACGGGCAGCGCGGTCTTGTCCTTTGACTTGGTGGCACCGTGGGCTCCCTCGTCGATGCCCGTTCTTATGCCGGCGTCCTCCCCACCGGCCGTTTGCTCCGGGGGCGGTGGATTCGACGTGGACGGCGCAGCCACCTCCGAAGCCTTCTTCTTCGGCGGCATGTCGATGAAGTCGATGAAGATTTAACTCGCGTAAACGCCGGATCAGGTTCACACAACCTCGACGCCCCCTACCTGCGCGCCAAAGATGCCGGGGTTTTCTGGCTCCTCGAGCACCTATGGGGACGGAGCCCCTTCTCGGTTCGGCGGGGGGCGGAGGTCGCGCGAAGAGCGGATCGAGGCGAGGCACGCGGGGGTTTTTTACCCAGCTTCGGAGCTCTCCGGAGAGATAATACTCCTACTGCTGCTTTGTGGATTGTATTGAGTTCTTGCTCGGGAGCGCTGAGTGCTACAGTACACTCAAGCAGCTAACGAGACCGAGCGTTCTTCTGTTTTCCTCTCAGAGATCGCTCTCCGGGGGCCGATCCCCCTCTACGTTGTGCATGGGCCTCCTTTTATATGTTCAAGGGGTCTCCAACAGGTGGCAATGTAGGTAAGGGCAAAAATGGAAATATGTTGCGGTAGGTACAGCTACCTACACAGTGTATCATACCTAACCCTGACGGCAGGGGACAAAGGCATTAAATGCCTATCTACGTCGCCCAGACGGTGCAGAAAAGGGACCGTCAGGGGCGCCACCGCTTGCCACGATGGCGATCTTGTCAGCGTTTCATGCCACAGTGTACCCCTGGCTGCACAGCCTCCCGCCACGTACGCCAGGAAGGGTCCCGGAGCGACATGTAGGTGGGTGAGCTGGAGCGCGGGTACAGAGTGGTTTCCCGCCGCGGCAAGTGCCTTGCCGCGGCCGTTGTCTTGCCGCGTCCGGGAGCTTGTCGCTCGCCGAGTCCTGCCGGGACGCGTGGCGCGTCGCGGCAGGTTCTTTGAGATGCTCTGGTTGGCCTTCCCGGCAAGCTCCTCTTGCCGGGGTCTTGTGCCTCGAGCGGCCTTCCCGGCAAGCTCCTCTTGCCGGGGACTTGTCTCCTTGGCTTAAATACTTTGTTCTCGAATGGCCTTGCCGGGGACTTGTCTCCTTGGCTTAAATACTTTGTTCTCGAATGGCTCCAAGGAACCATAGAGAGCCTTGGCGATCACCTGGTGGGCCTTGCCGCGGGGTGCTGCGACTGCCCGTGCACAAGTTCGGGATACTAGGGTACCCCTACTTTAGTACACCGACAATAGTTATTAGCTAGATGGCTTCTTCTCTCTTTTTGGATCTCAATGCAATGTTCTCCCCCCCCCCCTCTCGTGGAGATCTATTCGATGTAATCTTCTTTTGCGATGTGTTTGTTGACACCGATGAATTGTGGGTTTCTGGTCAAGTTTATCTATGAACAATATTTGAATCTTCTGAATTCTTTTATGTATGATTGGTTATCTTTGCAAGTCTCTTCGAATTATCAATTTGGTTTGGCCTACTAGATTGATCTTTCTTGCAATGGGAGAAGTGCTTAGCTTTGGGTTCAATCTTGCGGTGTCCTTTCCCAGTGACAGTAGGGGCAGCAAGGCACGTATTGTATTGTTGCCATCGAGGATAACAAGATGGGGTTTTTATCATATTGCATGAATTTATCCCTCTACATCATGTCATCTTGCTTAAAGCGTTACTCTGTTCTTATGAACTTAATACTCTAGATGCATGCTGGATAGCGGTCGATGTGTGGAGTAATAGTAGTAGATGCAGGCAGGAGTCGGTCTACTTGTCTCGGACGTGATGCCTATATACATGATCATACCTGGATATTCTCATAACTATGCTCAATTCTGTCAATTGCTCAATAGTAATTTTTTCACCCACCGTAAAATACTTATGCTCTTGAGAGAAGCCACTAGTGAAACCTATGGCCCCCGGGTCTATTTTCCATCATATTAATCTTCCAACACTTACCTATTTTTGTTGCCTTTTATTTTACTTTGCATCTTTATCATAAAAATACCAAAAATGTTATCTTATCATATCTATCAGATCTCACTCTCGTAAGTGACCGTGTAGGGATTGACAACCCCTTATCGCGTTGGTTGCGAGGATTTATTTGTTTTGTGTAGGTATGAGGGACTCTCACGTAGCCTCCTACTGGATCGATACCTTGGTTCTCAAAAACTGAGGGAAATACTTATGCTACTTTGCTGCATCATCCTTTCCTCTTCAAGGGAAAACCAACGCAATGCTCAAGAGGTAGCAATCATCATATTTGATTTACTTCCATGAGGCACGACATTATTTGGGAGAGATACCTTTTTACTTCCATTCTTTCTTCTTTTCTTCTTCTTCAGCACACCATGTGTGGGTTTAGTTAATTTTTTCAAGCTTCTTGTTGAAGAGATTGATTGGATAGGAAGCTCCTCCTCGTTACCTGATTCATCATAATAAACACTAGGAGGGTATTGGGAAATATTTTCCCTTTCATTAGTACTCTCTTCATATTCTATTTGTTTTCTTGTCTTTAGATAGTTGGAATATAAGGATTCTCAATGCAATTTACCGTGCAAAACATAAAAATTTCCTCTAGATCAAAATCAAGAAATCTCTCGGGATTTGGAAAACCCTTAGTTATACATTTCATTTCTTCATACCCCAAAAGAAGACATATGATGCTCAAGGGTAACCAAGTTATCACAATTTTTTGACACGATTTGATCATGAAATAATTTGCATTGGAGATTTAAATGACCACATTAATTGCAACGTTCACAAGGATGGTAAAAAATTAGATCTTTCAGCACATCTAGCCTCTCTTGCAACTTCTTCGTTTCAAAATATTTATGCTTCTTACAAAATCTATCTTCCCTTTTTGGTGTGCAAAGGCACTCCTAATTCACTCCGCAAAACGTGACTTGCTTATAAGAAACATTTTTGTCATGACTTGTGCAATCATCATTAGCATTTTGAATATTGAAAGAATTCACAGTAACAACATTGTAATCATTCTCATGATTCAAATATTTTGTGCCAAGCATTTTATTAACTTCTTCTTCTAACAACTGAGCACAATTTTCAGAACTATCATTTTCAAGAAAGGTATTATAAAGATGATCAATAATATGATGCAACCTAAATTTCATTTTTTTATAGTTTTGTTTTATAAAACCAAAGTAGTGATAAAAAGGAAACTAAAAGATTCAATTGCAAGATCTAAAGATATACCTTCATGCACTCACCTCCCCGACAACGGCGCCAGAAAAGAGCTTGATGTCTACTATGCAACTTTATTCTTGTAGATACGTGTTGGGCCTCCAAGCGCAGAGTTTTGTAGGACAATAGCAATTTTCCCTCAAGTGGATGACCTAAGGTTTATCAATTCGTGAGAGGTGTAGGATGAAGATGGTCTCTCTCAAACGACCCTGCAACCAAATACCAGAAATCTCTTGTGTCCCCAACACACCCAATACAATGGCAAATTGTATAGGTGCACTAGTTCGGTGAAGAGATGGTGATAAAAGTGTAATATGGATGGTAGAAATATATTTTGTAATCTGAATAAATAAGAACAGCAAGGTAGCAAATAGTAGACGGGCATAAAAACGGTGTTGCAATGCTTGAAATGAGGCCTAGGGTCCGTACTTTCACTAGTGCAACCTCTCAACAGTCCTAACATAGTTGGATCATATAATTATCCCTCTAAGTGAAATAAAGAATCACTCCCGAGTTCCTATTAGCGGAGAACAAAAGATAGAAATTGTTTGTAGGGTATGAAACCACCTCAAAGCTATTCTTTCCGCTCGATCTATTCAAGAGTTCATACTAAAATAACACAAAGCAATTCTTTCCATTCGATATATCCTAGAGTTCGTACTAAAATAACACCAAAGCAAGTTCATAATCATAATAATCAATCCACACAAAGAACTCCAAGGAGACCCCAAAGTTTCTATCAGAGAAAAGATAATAAAACATGCATCAACCGCTATGCATATATTACCCCAATATCACCGCGGGAATCCGCAAGTTGAGTGCCATAACGTATATCAAGTGAATCAATATGATACCCCATCGTTACCTCAAGTATTCATAACGCAAGACATACATCATGTATTCCCAAATCTGAACATTCAATCCGACATGACAAAACTTTAAAGGGTAAAGATTCAATTCATCACAACAAGAGTGTAGAGGGGAGAAACATCATATGATCCATCTATGCTAACAAAGCCCATGATATAGATCACGACAGAGAGAGATTAAACACATAGCTACTGGTAAAAACCCTCAACCCTGAGGGTGGACTACTCCCTCCTCATCGCGGTGGCCGCCGGGATGATGAAGGTGGCCACCGGAGATGATTCCGCTCCTCCGGCAGGGTGCTGGAACGGATCTAGATTGATTTTCGGTGGCTACAGAGCCTTGCGACGGTGGAACTTCTAATCTAGGTTAACCCTGAAGGATTTCAGAATATTTGGGAATTTATAGTGCAAAGAGGGGTTGCGGGAGGCCACCGAGGTGGGCACAACCCACCTGGGCGCGCCAGGCCCCCCTGGCGCGCCCTGGTGGGTTGTGCCCCCCTCGGGGCACCACCCAGGTGCAGCTCGTGCCCATTGGGTTCCTTTTGGTCCAAAAAAATCTTCGTAAAGTTTTTTTGTGTTTGGACTCCGTTTGATATTGATTTCCTGTGATGTAAAAAACATGCAGAAAACAGCAACTGGCACTTGGCACTGTGTCAATAGGTTGGTACCAAAAATGATATAAAGTTGTTATAAAATGATTGTAAAACATCCAAGAATGATAAAATAACAGCATGAATACTTCATAAATTATAGATACGTTGAAGACGTATCCGTCGAGGGGGAGAATGGGGGTCGCAGTCGAGGCAAAGAACGGGCGGCGGGGGTCAAAGCGGATGCGCGACGCGAAGGCGAGCAGATCCGACGGCGGTCGCAGCGGCGGACGAGTTGAAGGAGCCTCGGGCGGGTCAGAGGGACGTCAGTGGCGGTTGAGGCGCACGACGGTGCGGAGGGGGATAGGAGAGGAACTAACTAAAATGAAACAGTGGAAATGAAAATAGATCGTGAACGATTTGGGTTGGGGCGGAGGGGGAACTATTCGTGCAGAGCAGTAGTGGGAGACAACAGCAGCCCGCCATTGGGAGCATTTCCAACATTTAGACTTATTTGGCGCGGCATGACAAAATGTAGTTGTGGCGGGTGGGAGGAAACACCCACCACTGGTTTATGAGAAAGCACTCACAGGCTCTAGCTTGCAGCCCGACACTACACTTTCCATCCCGCGGGCTTGTTTGGAAGAGCCTACCTGTGATGGGTGCTAGCTCGTGCTCGCCACTGGATTGTCAATAGCTGTGGCGGGTAACCTGCCTGCCTTCCACTAATTATATTTCACCTATAGGGATTTTCGCAGTAGTGACCATGGCAGCACGATGACTCCCAGGTGGGAAGGCGAAGTGATAAGCATGCGACGACTTCTCGGTGGGGTTCCGTTGTGGGGAGTCGGCAAGGACAAGCCGCTCCCTCAGATACGTGTGGTGGTATGGCCTCACAACGGTTCCCTGGGACGGGGTAACAAGTTCCTACGTGTGGTGGTCCTATCTCACTTGATCTACGGACTGCGATGGCAACCGATGGGTCTTCGTGTCAGGTTCCTCTCTATAGATCTGTTGCGTAATGCCACGACTCATTCTGGCGAGGTTATGGGATGCGGCTGGAAGGCTCTTTTGTGGGTTTTGGCGGCTCACACTCCAGCCTGTTTGTCTTCAGCAGTGAGATGCAAACTACAGATGACGGCTTGATGCGGAGGGTATGATTGTGCAGTAAAGGCTCTAGAGCAAGTGACGGCGTCAGGTACGTCCGTGTGCACTCGTACCACAAGTCGTACCAGCTGTCGTCGACTTCCCTGGTCAAGTATATTACCCATGTGCGATCGGAATGAGGAGGGGACACAGCCTGGCACCAGAAACACATCCAGAACACAAAACCTAAGAACGCCTTAGTTCTATTGTCAGTCTCGTCGCTTCATTTACCATGTGTTGCTCTTTTACTTCTTTTTGCATGTTTTACTTGTAGCCGATCTTTGCTTAAAATATTACAAATTTCTGCTTTCATTTTGCTTTTCATTTACAACTACAGGCACAATCTCATAATTCTTTGCAAGAGCAAAGTCCATTTCGTGTGCTTCTTGTGGGATCGATACACCTACTTCAAAGAAGCTACAACTAAATCATGTGCACTTGCAGGCCATCATGATGTTTTGCATCGTCACCTTGTTGGAGGCATTGCTCAGATATACTTGGACTTATTCTTCAGGGTGAAAACCTAGAGTTTGGCCTTTGATGGTTGGATCTAGTGACGACGACACTTGAGCGTTGTCGTGGTTCTAAGTCTGACAGTAATGTAGAGGGTAGGAATGGAGAGGCAAGATCCTAGCTATGGAGTAGTTGTAGAAACACGAGGTTTACGAGTTCAAGCCCTTCTCGGAGGAAGTAATAGCCCTACGTCTCGGAGCCCGGAGGCGGTCGACTCGATTATGTTTGTGTGGATTACAAAGGTCCAAACCCTTTACACTGAGGAGGGGGTGGCTTATATAGAGTTCGCCAGACCCCTCCGGCCCTCAGTTATGCAGGGTTTAAGGTACATTAAGGTCGGGCGTTACTGGTAACGCCACAAATAAAGTACTGAGTCGATTGAAAGACGATTTCTTCTAAGGATGTCCTTGGGGAGGGTATCTCGGACAGGTCCATGACCCTACCCTAGGTACATAGCTTCATCATTAGCCCCCGAATGGATCGAGGTTTGAGTGGGGAAGGAGTTGAACATGTATTCCCGACCCATCTTTAGTGCCTCAAGTGTGTCTGCTCTTGGATCAATGAACTGCAATGACGGCTTCAACTTCTTTTTGGTCGCCTTGATCCATTCATATTTTTGTCGAGTGAGTTTCTTTACTTGAAGATCTCCGAGTGACGGTGTGGAGGGGATCTTCAATCTGACAAGTTGTTTTGCTGCCCGCGGATTTCGCGGGATTCGAATTTCAGGAAGCGCACGGGGCGGAGGAGGCCGCAGTAATCGGATGGGATAGGTCGGAACCGCCTCGATCTCCGTGCCAACTTTTTCGCCACGTATCGCGCGCGACTGTTGCGGGATTTGACAGGATTGCCTTGGCCTACAGGTCAGCCACTCGGAAGCGACTCCATATAAACTGTCGGCCCAGGGCTTTTGAACAGTGTGCCTTCAATTTTCCCCTTTCTTCTCGAATTCCTCCGCCACCTCTGCTCTCGTCTCAGCGCCGCCGGCCTGTTCGAGTTTCGCTTTCGGCAATGGTGAAGGAGAAGACGGCGGCCCTGGAGCACGCGAAGAAAGCGACGGCGCAGGTGAAGGCGAACAAGTCCGGTCGGGGCGGATCTTCTTCGAGGTCCGCCCTGCCGCCGGGCTGGATCCAGGGCGATTGGATGCCTTCGGCGATTCGACAAGATGACATCGATGATCTGATCGAGGGGGGATTCATTCCTCACAAATCTGCGCGTCTCCCGGGGAACGAGATTGAACCGCAGCCTCGCAAGGGTGAGTGCGTCCTCATCGCCACTCACATCGACCGCGGATTTTCTCTGCCCCCTCATCCTTTTTTCCGGAGCTTCTTGAACTTTTTTGGAGCGCAGCTCCATCACTTTACTCCAAACTCCGTCGTGTATCTTGCTGCCTTCGTGTCTTTGTGCGAGAATTTCTTGGGTTGTCGTCCTCATTGGGGCCTCTTCAAGCACATTTTCACTTGTCGCTCTCAGTCGGTTAAGAAAGCCAAGTCGAGTGACGATAAGACGCAAGTGATTCAGATGTGCGGGGTCTTGGGATCCAGATGAGAAGCAAAAGTTCTTTTCCAGCTATGATTCTTCCCGAATTAGTCCGCGGGTGGCAGTCGACCTGGTTCTACTGCAGAGACCAGGCGACCCCAGGACAGGCGACGGGCCTTCCTCCTTTCTCCCTGAACCGAGCATAAAAACCATCCTCTCTGAAAGTGACGCCGGAAGAAAAGGCGCAAGTCAAAGTGTTGGTCGGTCGAGTGGTTCAGCTCGTCCGCGACAGGGTGACTGGTATGGATTTATTAGAGGTCTTCCTCCGGAGGCGCATCCAACCGCTCCAAGCTCGTGACCATCCGATGTGGATGTATTCAGGCCTCGATGACACCACTCGGATTCATCCGGAGGAGGTCGATGATGCGACGTTGGAAGGGTGGATGTCGAGTATCACAGGGAACAAGGACAACCCCCGAGGAGCCAGGAGGACTCCTCCACCCGACCAAACGTACGAAGTAGACCAGGTCCAATTCTGCATCTCTGACTGCGACCTTGCTTTCTTCATTCTGTTTGCTTAAAATCAGTCGATTGACTTTTGTCTTGTTTGTTGTCTTCCAGACCATTACTGAGATGTACTCGATGCCCAACGGGGCGCAAGAGCTGGCCGAGGAGGGGGAGGCGAGCGGAGGCGAAAGTGGGGAGGAGTGGCAATCTGACAGTGAAGGGGAGGAGGAGGATGGCGACAACTACAGTGGAGAGGAGGAGGAAAGAGTCGATCCTCCCTGCACGGAAAGGCGATCCAAGCTCACCCATGACCCTGCGCGTGAACGTGGCAAGGCGACTGTGCCTGTTGGGCAGTCGTCACAACGCCCTCGGACGTCTTCTCCAGCGCCGACTGAAAAAGCGCCAAAGCATCCGCGAGCGGCGTCGTCAAAGCCGCCGAAGGCCCTGCCCAAGATGAAGATGACCATTCCCACCATTTCCGGGTAACAGCAGAACTTGCATTTTTTCGTTGAGCATGGACAGGCTCTTGGTCGACTCATTGACTAAACCGACTAGTTTCTGAAATCTGCAGTGCTGCTACCTCCGAGATCTCAGCCAAGAACGAAGACCAGGAAATGGAAGACGCTGTCACCTCCAACCTTGGTACAATTTCTGATGTTTCACTCTTGGTCGATTGACGATCTCCTCGGGTCGATTGAATTTTCGTCTTTAACTTTGGATTTTTCTTATAGCTCCTCCTCATGTCATTGATCTCCCTGATGATGATGACGAAGTGCCGCTGAGGGCGAGGAAGAACAGGAAGGCGTCAACTGGCAAGACACCACAAACTGCATCAGCACCTGAGACAGCAGTTCAGGAGGGTGGTAATACCACTCGTACTTCTGTGTCCTTCGATGTGCCGCTGACGAGTGTTCGGCCTTCATCGTCGACTCCTGATCCGCCCTCCCTTTTTGCCACACACCACATCCCAGAGGACCAAGTAGGTGCTGCTAAGGAGGCTATACGCCAGGCAGGGATCATGATGGAACAGGTGAAGGTGGTCCGGGAAGCCAGCCAAGCGGCCTATGATGCTAGTTCAGCTCTTCAAAGTAATGTCCAGGTTAGTTGATCACCGCTTGTTCTGTTAGGATATGCTATCTGAAGACTCTCTTTCCGAAGGTCTTTACATCTGTACACCCATTGGGTGTGTCGATTGAATGTTTTTTACTAGTGGGGGCACGCTGAGTGCACCCACTGGGTGTAGTCCCCGAGACTATGGTGGACTGCTGGCAGTCAGACTGTAGTCTTTGTATTTTTGTTTCTGCACTCGAACTTCTTTGCTCGGTCCGGTCAGGCCATGTCGAATGGAATCTTGGAACCAGTGGAGCAGGCTAAATGCACCCACTAGGTGTAGTCCCAGAGACCGTGGTCGACTGCTGGCGGCCGACTCAGGTCTGAAGAACCTGTTTCTCTTTTTTTTCAGGCCCTGATGAGATCGTAGCTGACTGCTGGCAGTTGGCTAAGGTCTGAGATCATAACCTCTTAACTTCTTTCGGTCGACTGGTTGAGCCGAGTTGGTCAAATCAGTGGGGGCACGCTGAGTGCACCCACTGGGTGTAGTCCCCGAGACTACTGTCGGATATTTTTGATTCGGCTGTAGTCTTATAAAGCTTGTGGCGCGCTATACTGAATTGGAAAACAAACAGATCCAGCTCAACCTCGACTTGAAGCTTGCCCAGGAGAACTTGCAGAAGGCGAGAGACGAAGCGAAAGGTATGGCTGGTGAGAACTTGATGACTGTGTTTTCTGTCTGCCCATTCTTGATGCTGATCCCATTGACATTTTGCAGATAAAATGGAGGAGGCTCTGAAGAAGAAGGACCATGACCTTGCCGAGGCGCAGAAAGCGGCTTCGGACAAAACGAGGCTTGCGGAAGAAAAGCTGGCTTCAGTCGGTAATCTTGAAGAGGAGAATTCCAAACTAAAAGTTGCTCTTGACGCGGCCAACAAAGAGGTCAGCCGTTTGAAGAATGGTAAGATAGCCCTGAATGACAAGGCAAGTGAACTGGCGGGGAAGAGGAACGATCTGGAGGCTTATCTGGGTGGGCTTGCCAAGAAGTTATTCGTCATGCTTTAGGGTAATCACTCCTACCCGACTGACTTGTTGTCATCAACCCAATGTAGAGCCACTGACTTATCTTTGAATTGTGTTTACAGAATTCTGCCAGAACTTCGAGGAGGAGACCAGCCGAGTAGAGACAAGTTTGGACCCCATTAATTCTCCGGTGAAGGATGAGGCTGCCATGAACATGCTCCGACTGGAGTCTCGTGCTGCTGGTATGGTTGACTACCTTGCTCGACTGAAGGTTGCGGCGTCGCGGATCGACACAGCGCTCTGGCCAGGAACGACGCTTCAAAATGACCTCGAGTCTCTAATGACTCGACTGAATGAAGTTCCAGGTCGAGTGCAAGAATGGAAGAAGTCTTCTGCCAGGTGCGGCGCTGACGTCGCTCTGTCCTTGGTCCTTGTTCACTGCAAGGAGGCGCGAGAGGAAAAGTTGGCGGCTATCCAAGTTGCCAATACCAGGAAGCACAACTTTCAGTCTTTCATGGAGACCTTCATTGCTGCTGCCACTCGGATTGCTGACAGGATTGACTTGGACCAGTTTGTCGCGCCCTCCAGCCCTCCACCTGAGGAGTAAAACTTCTATGCTTCGCTTTAAATTTGCCTCAGAATGACGAGTGATGGTGTAACTGTTAAACTTCTTCGGGCTTGATGCTCGAATACTTTTGATCTGCCGTTTGGAACCTAGGGATTTATCCGAACTTGGTTTATTTCTGAAAATGCTGGTGTTTCCTTTCAACTGGAATTTGTTTTTTTACTCGGAACACTCTTTGTGCTTGGAATGCAGCTCTGAGGTGGAGAATACTTAGGCGAGTTCTTGGACTGCAGCTAAGCCTCTGAGTGGGAGGATCGCTCACCACTCGGTAGGATTTTTTCAACTTAGGCGAGTACTGGACTGCAGCTAAGCCCCCGAGTGGGAGGATCGCTCACCACTCGGTAGGATTTTTTAAACTTAGGTGAGTACTGGACTGCAGCTAAGCCCCCGAGTGGGAGGATTGCTCTCCACTCGGTGGGATTTTTTAAACTTAGGCGAGTACTGGACTGCAGCTAAGCCCCCGAGTGGGAGGATTGCTCTCCACTCGGTGGGATTTTTTAAACTTAGGCGAGTACTGGACTGCAGCTAAGCCCCCGAGTGTGAGGATCGCTTACCACTCAGTAGGATTTTTTAAACTTAGGCGAGTACTGGACTGCAGCTAAGCCCCCGAGTGGGAGGATTGCTCTCCACTCGGTGGGAATTTTTAAACTTAGGCGAGTACTAGACTGCAGCTAAGCCCCCGAGTGGGAGGATTGCTTACCACTCGGTGGGATTTTTTAAACTTAAGCGAGTACTGGACTGCAGCTAAGCCCCCGAGTGGGAGGATCGCTCACCACTCGGTAGGATTTTTTAAACTTAGGCGAGTACTGGACTGCAGCTAAGCCCCCGAGTGGGAGGATTGCTCTCCACTCGGTAGGATTTTTTAAACTTAGGCGAGTACTGGACTGCAGCTAAGCCTCCGAGTGGGAGGATTGTTCTCCACTCGGTGGGATTTTTTAAACTTAGGCGAGTACTGGACTGCAGCTAAGCCCTCGAGTGGGAGGCTGGCTCACCACTCGGTAGGATTTTTTAAACTTAGGTGAAATGGATTCGCAGCTAAGCCCCTGACTGGGAAGCTGGCTCGCCACTCGGTGAGATTTTTGAACTTAGGCGAAACGGATTCGCAACTAAGCCACCCACTGGGGGATTTCTTATGTAAACAAAAGCAACAACAAACACTGGGAAAATTATAACAATTTTGTCTTTGATAGATAAACTATAGAGGTATCTCTTATTACATCTCATCTGAATGAGTACTTAAGTGTAAAAGGGGCGGAGCAGCTCCGCATTCCAAGCTCGTGGCTCATCGATCTGGCGATCGACATTGTAAAGGTGGTACGCTCCATTGTGGAGGACTCTAGTGACGATGAAGGGACCTTCCCAAGTAGGAGCGAGCTTGTGTGGTTTCTGTTCATCCACTCGGAGGACCAAGTCTCCTTCTTGGAAGGCTCGACTCTTCACATTTCTGGCATGGAATCGACGCAATTCCTGCTGATAGATAGTCGATCGGATCATGGACATCTCTCTTTCTTCTTCCAGGAGGTCGACTGTGTAATGTCGGCCTTGTTCTGCTTCATCTTCAGAGTAGAGCTCGACTCGGGGTGCATTGTGAAGCAAGTCACTCGGCAAAACTGCTTCAGCTCCATAGACCAGAAAGAATGGAGTTCATCCAGTTGACCGGTTCGGGGTGGTCCTCAATCCCCAAAGAACTGATGGAAGCTCGTCGACCCATGCGCACGCTACGTGCTTGAGGTCGCGCATCAGCCGGGTTTCAGTCCTTTGAGGATTAAGCCGTTGCTCTTTTTGCTTGCCCATTTGACTGGGGGTGGGCGACTGAAGCATAGTCGACTCGTGTGCCTTGAGAGGCACAAAAAGCTCTGAACTTGTCAGAATCGAAGTTTGACCCATTGTCAGTGATAATGCTATGTGGGACTCCATATCTGAATATCAACTCTCTGATGAAACTGATAGCAGTGCAGGTATCAAGATTCTTGATAGGTTTAGCTTCAATCCATTTGGTGAACTTGTCGACTGCTACTAGCACATGAGTGAATCCGCTCCTGCCCACTTCTTAGAGGTCCAACCATATCCAATCCCCAAACAGCAAAGGGCCAGACGAGTGGAATGGTCTTCAGGGCTGACGCGGGTTTGTGTGACATATTGGAGTAGAACTGGCATCCTTCACATTTGTCAACTCTCTCTTTCGCCATTTCATTTACTCTTGGCCAGTAAAATCCCGCTCGGTATGCTTTAGCCACAATGGTCCGAGAGGACGCATGATGGCCATAGGTCCCCGAGTGGATATCATCAAGAATTATTTGACCTTCTTCTGGCGTTATACACTTCTGGCTGACTCCAGTCGCGCTTTCTCTATACAACTGTCCCTTTATGACGGTAAAGGCCTTGGATCGACGGACGATCTGTCGAGCCTCTTCTTCGTCTTCTGGGAGCTCTTTCCTTAGGATGTACGCGATGTACGGCACCGTCCAATCGGGAGTGATGACCAAAACTTCCATGATCAGGTCGACCACTGCTGGAATCTCAACTTCAGTCGGATCCGTGGCACTTTTAGGCTGCGGGGCTTCTTCAGAGAAAGGATCCTCTTGAACTGATGGCGTGTGGGTGTGTTCCAAAAACACATTTCTGGGAATGGCTTCTCTCTTGGAACCTATTTTTGCCAAATCATCAGCCGCTTGATTTTTCAGTCGGGGTATGTGATGAAGCTCTAACCCCTCGAATTTCTTCTCTAGCTTTCTCACTGCATTGCAATAACCAGTCATGGCTGGACTTCTAACGTCCCACTCCTTCATCACTTGATTAACCACCAAATCTGAGTCGCCATAGACCATGAGGCGACGGACGCTGAGTGAAACGGCCATGCGCAACCCATACAAAAGTGCTTCATATTCTGCTTCGTTATTGGAGGAATCAAAGTGGATTTGGAGAACATATCTGAGCTTATCTCCTCGGGGGGAAACCAATACTACCCCAGCACCGGAACCATTCAGCATCTTAGAACCGTTGAAGAACATGGTCCAGTGCTCCGAGTGAACTTGAGTCGGCAGTTGCTGTTCAATCCAGTCGGCGACGAAATCTACTATTGCTTGGGACTTAATAGCTTACTTTGCCTCAAACTTGATATCTAGGGGAAGGAGTTCAATCGCCCATTTTGCCACTCAACCAGTTGCATCTCTGTTGTGCAGAATCTCTGACAATGGAGCGTTGCTGACGACTGTAATGGAATGATCGGAGAAGTAATGACCAACCTTCTTTGTGGTCATATAAATCCCATATACAATCTTCTGATAATGAGGATATCTTTGCTTTGATGGAGTCAAAACTTCAGAAACATAATATACTGGGCGCTGAACTTTAAAGGCCTTTCCTTCTTCTTCCCGCTCGACCGTAAGTACTGTACTGACAACTTGTCCTATGGCTGCAATGTAAAGCAACAAAGGCTCTTTGCTGATTGGGGCAGCAAGCACCGGATGGGTGGAGAGCAGGGCTTTTAGCTCTGCAAATGCTATATCAGCTTCAGGAGTCCACTCGAACTTATCTGACTTCTTCATCAGTCGGTAAAGAGGCAACGCCTTTTCACCGAGACGAGAAATGAATCGACTTAAAGCGGCCAAGCAACCAGTAAGCTTCTGGGCATCGTGCACGCACACAGGGCGCTTCATTCGGAGTATAGTACCAACCTTTTCTGGGTTGGCATCGATTCCTTGTTCGGAAACGAGAAAACCGAGCAACTTCCCGCCAGGAACTCCGAACGTGCACTTGGATGGGTTAAGCTTGATATCATACCTCCTGAGGTTGGCAAAGGTTTCTGTAAGGTCCGTCAGCAGGTCGGACCCCTTCCATGACGTGACCACAATATCATCCATGTATGCTTCCACATTCCGACTGATTTGAGTGAGCAAACACTTCTGAATCATCCTCATGAACGTGGCTCCGGCATTCCTGAGGCCGAATGGCATGGTAACATAACAGAAGCACCCGAATGGAGTGATAAAAGCTGTTTTGATCTCGTCGGGTCCATACAAACGGATCTGATGGTAACCGGAATAGGCGTCTAAAAAAGACAGGCGCTCACATCCCGCAGTCGACTCGACTATCTGGTCGATGCGGGGGAGAGGAAAATGATCTTTCGGGCAGGCCTGATTGATATGTTTGAAGTCAATGCACATGCGGAGTGACTTGTCCTTCTTGGGGACCATGACAACATTGGCGAGCCACTCGGAGTGGTATATCTCTCGGATGAACTCCGCTGCTAAGAGCCGAGCCACTTCCTCACCAATGGCCTTTCTCTTCTGGACGGCGGACCGCCGAAGATGTTCTTTGACATGTTTCATTTTTGGGTCGACTCGTAGACGGTGCTCAGCTAGCCCCCTAGGAACACCTGGCATGTCAGAAGGCTTCCATGCGAAGATGTCCCAGTTCTCACGGAGGAACTGGATGAGCGCTTCTTCCTATTTGGAGTCGAGTGTTGTCGAGATATGGGTCGGAGCAGCATTGGGATCGGTCGGGTGAATATGAATCGGCTTTGTCTCACCGGACGACTGAAACGCTGATTCCGTGGCGGGCTTCTTAGCTCGCAACAAATCACTCGGGTCTGCCGTTTTCTGGTATTCCTGTAGCTCTACCACTACCATCTGTGCATCGACGATCTTTGAGCCTTTCTGAAAGCACTCTTCCGCCTTCTTCCGGTTGCCAGTAATAGTGATCACACCTTTGGGACCAGGCATCTTCAATTTGAGATACACATAACATGGTCGAGCCATGAAACGTGCATAAGCTGGCCTGCCCAAAATAGCGTGATAAGCACTTTGGAAATCCACAACTTCAAACGTCAACTTTTCTTTGCGGTAATTCTTGGAGTCACCGAAAACCACATCAAGAGCGATTTGGCCGAGTGACTCAGCCTTCTTTCCAGGAATGACTCCATGGAAACTCATGTTGCTGGTACTAAGTCTGGACATCAGAATGCACATCCCTTTCAACGTCTCTGCATACAATATATTCAAGCCGCTGCCTCCATCCATCAACACTTTGGTCAGTCGAGTGCCTTCGACAACTGGGTCGACCACCAAGGCTTGCCTCCCAGGGGTGGCAACGTGCGTTGGGTGATCGGACTGGTCGAATGTGATGGCAGCCTGAGACCATCTCAAATAACTGGGTGTCGCTGGAGCAACCATATTCACTTCTCGGTTGATAACTTTTAGTCGACTTTTGCTTTCAACATCAGCAAAAATCATCAGGGTGGAATTGACCTGGGGATATCCATCATCACTATCTTCCTTGTCCTCAACTTTGTCCGACTCCTTTTCCTTATTTTTGGGCCGCTTCCCTTGGAACTACTGGATCAAGAGCCGACACTGTCGAGTGGTATGTTTTGGATAAATGAGTTTACCCTCTTCATCTTTCTTTGTGTGAATGTGGCATGGCAGATCCAACACATCATTTCCGTCTTGGTCCTTCACTTTCTTAGGGTTCCAAGGCCCTTTGGGCTTCCCCTTAAACTTTCCTTGAGTCACGGCCAAGGCTTCTCCCGGAGCAGCTGGCTCGGCTTTCTGCTTCTGCTTTCGACTGGAATTCCCTCCTCCGGTTTCGTGGGCGACTGACTTGTGCTTGCCACTCTGGAGTCGATCCTCTTCTTCACCATTGGCATACTTGGTGGCAATCTCCATCATTCGACTCAGAGACATGTCTTCGGTTCGACCGAATTTCAGGTTCAGCTCTCTGTACTTAACGCCTTCCTTGAAGGCACAGACTACTTGGTGATCAGACACATTCTCTACCGTGTGATGCAACGTGATCCATCTCTGGACGCAATCCCTCAAAGTTTCATTCGACTTCTGCACACAAGATTGCAGCTCTGTCAATCCTGTTGGTCGCTTGCTAGTTCCTTCAAATGTTCTGACAAACACTCGGGCAAGATCTTCCCAAGTGTAAATGCTGCTGGGCGCTAACTGATTCAGCCATGCTCTGGCCGAGCCCTCCAACATGAGAGGCAGGTGTTTCATGGCCACTTCATCGTTGCCGCCGCCAATCTGAACAGCCACTCGGTAGTCCTCAAGCCAAGTATCAGGCTTGGACTCACCAGTGAACTTACTGACTCTAGTCGCCAACCTGAAGTTGGGAGGAATCACAGCGGCCCTGATGGCCCTGCTGAAGCACTCTGGTCCTGAGACGTGTACTCTTCTTCTGGTGGGTACATCCCTGTCATGACCTTCTCTGTGAGCTCTGTTCCTGTCGACCAAACCCTGAACGAGAATGGATCTCACATCAAAGCCTGGTTCCCTGGGGTCGACTGGAATCCTTCGCCCAACACTATGAGGGCATCTGTCATCCTGTTGTCGAGGCACGTACGATCCACTCCTTGGGGGAGGGGTGGGCACTCGACGTCGATCCTCACAATCGAGTCAGTGATCATACTGCTCACGGTTCCTGTACTGATCACACCGGTCTCCACGTCCCTCACGCCTCGGGGGCGATCTTGGGCTGTGGGCCGACTGGACTGTATCTGCAGCGACGGATCTGCTATGGATCCTATTCCGCGACTGTGATACAGCTGAATTTTGATCTCCTGCCGCCCGGAGTAATGCTCTGATTTGCAACAAGCCTCTGCCAGCCTTTGACTGGGAAGGCTGAATCGACTCTGCTATACAGGTTGCAGCTGCTAAATTCTGAATCGGAGTTCGATATACCTGAGTCGGTGGTGGAAAGAGCTGACGTCGACTGGATTCTGGAACCCGTTGTCGCGCACGCTCGTCGAGTGCTCGCTGGAGGTTTTCCAGTTGAGTGCGCTCAGCCAAGTTGGCCAAGCGCGTGTCCTCTAAGGCACGGGCCTTGGGGGTTTCTCCAACGATAGGAGTGTGCAGCGCATCCATGTTCCGGCGGCGAAGTTCTTCTCTCTGCAGCGATGTGAGGGGCTCAGGATGATACCCTTCATGGGTATGCGACGGATCGCCTCCGCCGGCACCTCCGTCGGTGCAGGGAAAACCGGGAGGACTGCGCGGTCCATTGACCATCAGAACCTCCGTCGCTGGATCACTGCTGTCGCACTCGGATGTAGTCTCTGCGGAGCCAATCGAACAGGCCGTAGAGAGATTCGTCGGTCTCGATCGCCGCGACTTGAGGGGTGGCCGACTGGCGTGCCACCGCATGTCTCACCCACCGCTGAAGCCTCGACCGACTGGAACGCTTGCGCCGGCAGGAAACAGGGAGGGAGGACAACACAGGGGCCGACCGATAATGGGTCGACGGTTACCGCAGGAGAAAGCCGCGGACGCACGCATGAAAGTGCGTTGCCCCGCGGACAGGGAGCGCGTCGACGTCAAGCGGAGCCTCCTGAAGCCAAGCGGAGTCGTCGGCGATGAACGTGAGCGCGCTGAGACGGATCTCGCGACCCTCTACCAAAACTCCGCTCGAAACCATGATGAAGGGGATCGAAAAAATCACAACTTCTCCAACAAGTCGCTAAGACACCTGCCCCACGGTGGGCGCCAACTGTCGTGGTTCTAAGTCTGACAGTAATGTAGGGGGGTAGGAATGGAGAGGCAAGATCCTATCTATGGAGTAGTTGTAGAAACACGAGGTTTACGAGTTCGGACCCTTCTCGGAGGAAGTAATAGCCCTACGTCTCGGAGCCCGGAGGCGGTCGACTGGATTATGTGTGTGTGAATTACAAAGGTGCGAACCCTTTACACTGAGGAGGGGGTGGCTTATATAGAGTTCGCCAGACCCCTCCAGCCCTCAGTTATGCAGGGTTTAAGGTACATTAAGGTCGGGCGTTACTGGTAACGCCACAAATAAAGTACTATGATGATCATAAAAGCTACTTAATGACCGACCGTTAGCGTGCGGAGTGACTTTAGATCTCCTGGTGGTCGAATGGTTAGCTTCATGGTCGAGTGATAGTCTTCATGGTCGAGTGTCTTCGAGCCTGTCGAGTGGAGCACTTCTGAGTCGATTGAAAGATGATTTCTTCTAAGGATGTCCTTGGGGAGGGTATCTCGGATAGGTCCATGACCCTACCCTAGGTACATAGCTTCATCAAGCGTCATTTCCTTAAGGCGTTGCTATAAAAGAACATTGTTGTCCTTGTGGTGTCAAGATATGGTTTCGTGTGGATATGGTCGTTCTTGAAATTTGTCGATCATTGTTTTGATCACTTAATGTTTTATCCTTTTTGCTCACTTGGGCATAGATTTGGTTTGTTTGACATTGCTCTTTGTTGGCATATATTTTGTGTGTGTTGGTGTTGGTTGTGTGCATCCTAACTATGGAGAGATCAGTGTGTTCTCATTGTGTTTGTATCCACCTGATGCTTCATTTTAATTTAGTAAAATTCACCCTTTGTCGGGATAAAAGTTCATAACAATACTAGATATGTAGACGTAACAAAGAAATATTTTTGTGTAGACACACAAAAAGTGCAAATATGATCTATAATGGATGTAGTATTATTTTGGTATGAAGATACCAACAATTGATTTTTTTTTTATGCAGAATGGACATATATTTCATGATTTTTTTAGTTGTTGATTATTTTTCAAGGAAGCTACCAGCTTATTCTAGGCGGTATATATTTCATGAAATTGAACATATATGACCAGCATATCCATATGTACATGTTACATGTTTCTTCAAAATATCATGCAACCTAGAAATATGATCTTACAATTTTGGACTGCACTCACTTGAAGAGAGTTGACCTCCCAGCAGTAAGACGTAATTCCGGACACCCAAAATTGGAATCATGTGGATAATAATAGATATAATGTATTGATAGCAAAGTTTCAAATCGCGAGAGAAATGATTTCATAGTGGCTTCTGTCAGCAGTTATAGTGGGCACTTTTCCAGTCGAAAGAGAGGATTTTCATAGGTTCTTATTGAATTCGGCGTTGTTTAGCGGGACATTGGAAGGATTTCGCAGAACTGGCCGTGGCATAGCTTGGAGGCTCCACAACAACTATTGTGACCTGATAGGGCCGTTTCACAGGCGGTTTAAAATAGTGATTGATAACATGCCCGGTGGAATGCAATGGTCTAGCCAGACACAAACATAAGCTCGACTTGTATCAAAATGGTATTTTTTAACATCAAGTACAAATAATGGCACACAATGCAAACTACCACTACACACTAAATTAAAACAACATCTAATGAAGTTAGTGGTCACAGTACTTCAAGATTATCAAAGTGAGCACAAACATCTTGCTATCAACTAGAACGTGCCACACACTAAAAAGAAGAAGCCCTTTAAAGAGATGCACATGGCGTCAAACATTTTTTCCCTGGTGGATTGAGGGTATACCGTATAGCCACTCTCCCAGCCACACAACCAGACATCGATTTTACCAACGACTTCTACTCAAATATTATTATGGTTCCTTTAGAAGGTTTGGATAAAAAGCCTCTTGATTGATGATATGTGAAACAAAGAGAGATATAGTATTAGGGTATCTCCAACGCCATCCATCAAAGCCGACACCCCAAACGTCTTTGGGCATATTCTGACATGTCCACAGACGATGGTAACGGAGCAGGCCTTCCAAACCGGTGCACCAAATGTCCACCCCTTGTCCAATGAAGAGAGGAGAGAGAAGGGAGAGAGAGGGGGGTGGGTTTGTGTTGGGGCCCAAGCTTGTCCTAGTGCGTCTAGATTCCTCCAAAGCACTTCTCTTTTGTGATGAATTTGTGGAATTTTGGACAATTGTCCATGTCCGCAGATGTTTGATGTACCCCATTGGAGGACAAAAATGTCCGGACCGTCTGATCCGGACATTTAAAAGGGATTTGATATACATCGTTGGAGATGCCCTTACACTTATGCAATGAAATGAAACCTGGATGTGAAGGGGAAAAAAAATTCAAAATTCATATGAAAGTTTCAACTCTGATACTTCATCTAAGGAAATACACAACATAACTATTGTAGTTTTTTCAAAGAAACTTAATACAGACGCAGACACTCACATACACGCATGCACACTCACCGCTGTGAACATAGGCATACACTCTTTATCCCTATGAGCATCTCTAAGAAACTGGGCTGATAGATCTTGAAATTGACGAAGTCCCACAAATTTCTCGTAGTTGACAAGCACACCCTATCGCTAAAAAAATAGTGCGGAAGAACCTATAATAAATTTAGAAAATATATGAGCATACGTGCAAAATCTAAAACTTGAACCCAGATAGATTCGGCTCCACCACAAGAAACCTCTTTCCATCTAAGATATGCTTAGTTTGCATAATTGTAGGATTTCAACCTTACACCAACAAGATCATAAGTACTCCCAAAAGGAATATATCTTGATTCACCAAGCAGTAGCTAGCTTACGATTGGAGCAACTGGCAAAAGCTTCTTCCTTTTTTATTAAAAGTTAGACTACCTGACTTTCCGCTGTTGTATATGTGACATGCATGTGTAGCTTCCCGGAGACTCGTGCATGGTGGATTGATTGGCAAATTGATTAAACCTTTTCTGGTCCTCATGACACAGCCTTTTCCCCTTTCTTACTTAACAAAATAACATGGAGATGTCTTTTCTTGCTCTATATGGTCATTATTTATTTAACCATGCTATGGCCCACTTACAACTGACAAATTCATTCAAAAGAGGGTTAGCCTACTTGGCTTCCCTCCTTTTTGTTTTAAAACTGTCACACGTACCCCTAGATCGACAATTCAAATAATATAATACAAAATGTATTTCAGAAAAGTTATACCATTAGAAAATCCAATGATATATAACTCGTGTTATGTTGGTCAAACTGAATCTAGTATGGATTTAGGGCACTCCCAATACATTGCCTCATGACAAGTCATCTTAGGTGGTGGATTTTGTTTAGAGAAAACCACCCCCAATGCATTATCGCTTAGATATTCTACCTAAGTGATGTTGCATTTAGTCGGTTTAGAGGTCATGGTTGCATGTCGACATTGTGGCCTACTTGTGGAGAGAAATAAATGAGGATAAAATAGAGAGACAAGCCACAACGGTTGAGAACATTAATTTCACCCGATAGGACAAACAAATTAAGAGCCGTATACTAACATATTCTCTCTTCTTCAATTACTGTGTCACCTCGACATTTTACTATAAACCGAGCTAATAATAGCCAAGCGCTGGAGGCACCTTAGAAAATTATATAATATGAGAGGAGTAGGGTATAAAACGCTATGGTGCTCCCATTTATATTTGCACTTACATTCACACTCTGAGATGAGACTCCGTTCCAGGGCTTCACCAAAAGCACTCATATCTGCTTCATCTCAAACTACGCTATTCCAAGGTAGATTTAGAGAGAATCAATCGATCGCTATTACCTATTCATATCTGATAAGCACATGTGGTACAGTCACCAAAGTGGACCCCTTCCAAGATTTTTCCTCTCCTGCGTCCCGTTAGAGATACGACACGCAATCGAACACGGTAAAGAACGAAATCAAACACAAGGACACAAGGATTTTAACATAGAAAACCCCTCCAACACGAAAGGAAAAACACGGACGCCAGCCAACAAATCTTAACTATATCGAGGGAGGTTACAAACGCCGGGAATTCACAACTGATCAACTTATCCCTTACGGCGGCTTACAAATGATATATATAACACAGCTGACCTAGGTCAATATACTGACCCGCACCGCAGTGGGGCTTCACTTCCCTCCCCCCCCCCCCCACACACACACACACCCTGACGGGGGCAGACTTCGCTACGCTCTGCTCGGGCACAAGCCTCCGGAAAGTTAGCGCTTATATTTATACTTGAATTTGGATCACAACATAAGACATCCTATGTATGTCATCTCGCTTCCCTCGACATAGGTGACTCCTCACCTTCCTCGACCAGGGCTACCTAGCCTCTCTCGACAACGTGCATCATCCCGCGTCTCTCGACTTCCTGATCCAGTGGTCGGCATTCACCGTGGCTTTAACCTTTATCCTTGATGGGATGGAGGGATCCACCCCCCCCCCCTCACCTAGTGTGTACTTTTTCCAAGCTTCGTCGCCTCCTGAGGCCCGACGCCCTCCCTCCACCTACGTTTCACTTGGATTTAGGAGAATGGTGGTTGAACCAGATTTGAGCTACTCCGCCGCCATTGGGCTTCCATCTCTAGGATCCTTACATGCCGTCGACGAGCGGGAGAAGCAAGCTTCACACAGATCCAACGACTAGCATAATCTTTAACTACTGGTGTCTTTTATTGCCTATAATATGAATGTGGTTATAGGTTGTCCATTGCGATTGCATGTGGGTCATATATATACTAGGTGGGTTTCCAACATCCCAGATGCTCCTCTTCAGTCGGTGGCCCATTAACAACACGGGTGGGCCCCCTTTTGTTGGTGGCCCATTATCCACAAGGAAAAATGGGAGGAACGGGATCTCATGAGCACCTAACTCCATATGATTGGTTACTAATGATAGATATAAATTACATGGAGATAATATGTAAAAAAACCTGGCTATATTGTTAACCACGCTCTTTCCATATACCGTTAATGATAAGGATCATCACCCCCAAAGTTGCAACACAAGGTCCAAATTGAACACATACTTAATTACCATTTTGATTGATAAACCGAGTATATTGATTTCACCACTGCATTGCATTGAGGGTCTCCCGCTCGTCTATGTCCCGCTTAGTCTACAAACAAGAATAAATGCTAGAGACTAAAATCTGCACGGCATTAGGTCTTTTAAGTTTCTTTACGCAAAAAATACTGCTAGACTAATCACTCTACGCAGTCTTGACACACTAGAATATGCACTATCAAAATCTCCTTCCAACATCATAAGCATAATATGTCAAAAAGAGAGTTAAGATAGGATACAATTGGACCGAACTTTCCAAATTATTTAATATCATTACATCCAATGGTTATAGACATACGGTATACCATATCCTAATCAATCTTATACTTGTAGCCTCTTTATTGTACTTATTACCTAAGTTATTTTCTAACTTGTTTTGCTTACTTGACGACTTACTATTTTGTGTTTACCTAACTTGTCATTAACGTGATGCATCTTAAAAAAATTGTTTCCAAGTTTTAGCTCTCAAGCCATGCGCATTAGCGATCATCATTTTTTAACCATATTCCTGTAACAATACAAAAACAGAGTTAAGGATGGGCTAGTTTTGATATAGGCCAACAAAATTCTCAATGCAAATTCATGATTCTAAATTCATAGTCCCGAATACTGTTCTTTAATGATACTCCCTCCTTTTCATAATTGACCATGTCTTATCTTTTTACTTCTTCTCCACATCACGGTGTGTGTATCTGGAAATTGAGACAAGGCGAGGCAATGCATGCATTTATGATAGATGCACTACTAATAGAAAAATGGAAGAAGCACTTCTTTGCAATTCTGGTATCCTTGTCTTCCCTCTTGGGAAGTACATCCTTTCTAACTTTGTAAATGATGTTACCATAAATTTAAGTTGAAATTCAAAGATAATCCACACATGTGCAAGCTTAAGATTTTTTTTCCTTTTGCAGTATGATTTATTAAAAAGTGTGCACATATACATGTTTATACGTTGTTTCGTCTAAGTCAACAATTTTAAGACAAGAGGGGAAGTTAAAATGGTAAGAATGTTTACAGTTAAATTTCAAGAGAACAATTTTATTTTTTATAATGTTTATGTTATTCTACTCAAACGTAATTGGCATATGCAAGGTTACTAATATATACAGGAAAATGTACGAGCTTGCTGCTACCTGAAAACTTGTCATAAAACTGCCAAATCCCTCGAATTAACTCGACTTCTCCCTTTCCCGCAAAAAAAAAACACGACTCTTCCATAATTATCTTTTCTAAAGTTTGCTAATTAGATATCATTTAAACCAGAAGCTTGATCTAGGTGATTGAAGTGAATATATCCTCTGTATGACTTCTAGACTGAGATATGAACAATGTAATCATGTTATAGCAAATATGTGCACGTATACTGAGAAGGGTTGATTAGATGCAAATATATAATCTGACTCGCTTATTACGTTATTGTGTTCTACAATTTTCAAGAATGAAGCATATAAGTAGCTCCAGCTACATAATTAAACAGTATAAACCCTTATCTGAAAGTCTTAAGATTATTACTCATCATGTAAACTATACTCAAAAGGAGTATATCTCACTTGCCCTCAAAACCTAGAAGATAATGTTAACTATACTCATTATTAGTACAATTTTCCTCCTTAGTGAATCCCAAAAGGACAAAACTAAGTAAATCACACTGACACCAGTTTTGTAGTAGTATATTGTACAATGAAAAGAGTGATTCTGCGTTAAAAGTCATCACAACAAAAAGGCATATGCTACAATAAAATTTCAGTAGGAAAACCTCCCCACTAATTTGGTGGGTCCTCTTTACCACTAATCAGCAACGCCCATTAGATCATGCTGCACAACTGCGTGGCCTAATGGTCAACTTAAGCCTACAAAATGATCATCAATCTTTGCACTATGCTGCACAGCACGAACCCATTTTCTTTGGAAGTTCTAGAAAATGTCAATGTGGTTACTTGGTTCTATATTTTCGGATAGTTATAGTACTAAGATTATATCGTTCTAAAAGAGTACTCTTCTTAAAAAGCAAATTGTAGCACTAAAATTACACACTGATGTTATTAGCATCCCAAAAACTAAACCATGCGCATCTTGGCATGAGAGGCATATACATTACTCCCAGTGGAGTGTCGGAGTGAGGGACACGTATGCATCCTAATTCTGCAAGCGCCTCAGAGCTAAGCTAGAAATAGGCCTTTGCGGCTTTGCCATGTTGACACCAATGTGGTGGCGACATATATCACTGGCACACTGCAAGCTATGCATGCCAAAAGCAAGCTTTGCATCAAAGGCAATCTTTCTAGCCGGTCCTTTTTGTGTACATGTATCGCTCCGCCGTGCATGAAATCAAAAACCATTAAATCGGTGTTGAAACTGATAAAAAAAAGAATCCGATCCCCTTTGTCTCAAACACCCCATTATTTGCATCCACATTGCAAATCATCATCGATTAAGTAAGTATCGGTTGGCACCCACGAAATCCAACAGGACACATTTCTCAATCACAGAAAAGGGGTAGAGTGCTGGCTACAATTTTGCCACAGTGGAGTATAAACCAATCTGGAGCAATAATACACAATTTAATTTTAGTTACTAAGTTACCTAGCTACTAGCTGCTACTGGAATCGAACGCACATGCACACATGACATATGATACGAGTACCCCTCATGCAATTAAGCGCAATACATACATGTTTCTGCTGCGGGGGCTCGGCGAGCTTGGATGGATGGATCACAGATCGATCACCACTCGTTGTGCGAGCCGTAGAGGAACGTCGGCGGCGAGAAGACGGAGTACCTGTTGTCGATCAGCTGCGGCGGGAAGCTGTCCTCCTCCTCCTCGTACCCGTAGCCCGCCGGCGCTGTTGTGGCCGGGACGTTGTGGCTGCAGGCGGCGGCGCCTTCCGATGACTCCGCCGTGCTGCCGGGGCTGGGCGCGGGGCCCATCTGCGGCCCGGCCGGGCTCCCCGCGCTGCTCTCGCCGACGTCCACGGCGCCGCTGCCGGTGTACTTGGACGGGTCGGCGTTGCGGCCGGTGAGCTCCTGCACGAGCGCGCGGAAGCCGGCCGCGCTGGTCGACACCCGCACCGGGTTGGAGATGTACACCACCTTGATCGGCTTGTCCCCGCCGCCGCCGCCCTTCCGCTTGTGCTTGCCGGAGCCGCTGGCCGCCGAGGCCCGGTGAGCAATGCCCTTGGAACCGCACTGCGTCTTCTCCATGACCAAGATCGATCTAGTGAAGTATGGGCTGCGGAGGAGGCGACTTCTTCCTGTGGTGGTTGATGTTCACACAGGAGATGAAAGGGAAAGGAGGGCTGAGTGTGCTGATTTGGCCGAGCTCTCTCGCATTTGTAACGGAGGCTGGAGAGTGCAGGACGGCGGGTGGTTCTGGGTTCTACTTTTAGAAGCCATGAAAGGACAGTGGATAGAAGTGGTAGTAAACCTGTGGATTTATTTATATGAACAGTGTTCCTTTTTTTTCGAACAATGAACAGTGTTCTCTGGATGAGAGATTACTCATATACTCCTCTCCTCACATACGCAGTGAGAAAGGGACGGTGTGCAATGTGGGTGAAGAGGCGCCTTGGATAATGCATGGTCAGGTGGGGGTGCAATTTGTTACGTCTACCCAGCAATGATGATCAGGAAATCCCCAAATGGACTCATGTGTGGTTATCTTTGTGGAAAGCGTCTAAAATATACTCCCTAGGTTCATATATAGACACTAAAATATTTTTAATATGGGGCACACGATCCATCATCTTGCTTTGACTGCCTTTTACTAAAAAAAATATTAGTAAAAAACGCAATTTTTGCTATTGCGGGTATACTTTTTAAATTCTTATCGCCTATCTGTTGAGGTTTATTTTCGCCCGAAAAGTCAAAGTTTACAAGAAGATTGACAACACACTTTCTGTTGAGCCATCTATTTATTACAAAAGTAGTAGCTAGCTACAAGAAGATTGGGTTGTCAATTGTGCTCTAGTGCGAATTAAGCCTAGCTTAAACAGTTAGATTCCTTGTGACGGAATCAACCCACCCGGTTTCAAGTCCTAGACTTGACACATGTACTCTCATATTTTTTGGATTTATTTTAGGCTCCACGGCACTCTTCTTTCAATCATATGTCATGCCCGTCGACTATGAGGTGCTTGTGGCGAGATATGTCGGCTCGGTGTCTGGGAGGTGCACATCGGGTACGGTTGCGTGCGCGTCATCATAGGGATGAGTGTGTGTGTGTGTGTGTGTGTGTGTGTGTGTGTGTGGTTGTCAGGATCTACGTGTTTTTTGAAATAATTGTGCTTCTAGTCTTGATATGAAATTAATTTTGTTTTGATGGAATATTTTTCTTCATCATTGCTATATATGCAACTGACTAATGAGTTTTCTTCTACTTCTTTTGTGATACACAAATCTTTACGATCAACATTACTTTTGATGTCAAATAGACATGTTGATAGCATAAGCGCTCAGTTGTATTTTTTTGCGGGGATAGGTGTTTAGTATTTAATTAAGGCTAATGGTCAAATTACAGACCAACTCTGAGGATGTGGCCTTTTTTATTTAGATCCCATATTTTCAAATGTGGTGTGACCCTTTAACTCAGGAGGAAATATTTCACGCATCTTTAACTAATATTAAATTTGACTCATGAAAGCTCTTTTCGCATAAAATTATTAAATAAGGTGCGCTCAATCGATTAACTAAAAGCATGGTATTTCACAAAGAGTGGTATCACATATGACTTTCTTTAGAACAAGAAGGCGCAAGGAACACACAACTTTATATTAATAAAACCCACAACATGCAGAGTGCAATACAACCCTCGCCATGAACTAGCATAACCGATGAAGTCTTACAACACATGCTTGACAAAGATAGTGCATCTGGCTTTCGATACTTTTCGTTTTCTTTTAGATGCTTCTTGGACTTCAGTGGGCATAGATTAGTATATACTTCACGAATTGTATGTATGACAACCAGTCTAACCGAGATATAGCAGTGGTAGCTGTAGAAACTAAGACATTTAGGCCTCATTTGGTTAAAGGGGGGGCAAACCCAGGGCACCAAAACCCAGATGGGGAAATTTCCCTAGATTGGTGGTATCCCCTCTCTCATCGCCGGGGATATTTATGTTGCCATTTGGTAACAAAGTGCATCTATAATCAAGACGTCTGAAGATGGGGATTGGAAAGTGTGGTCGTACTTTCTCCCCAAGGGGCTATGGTTAGGATGGAAATGGGAGAAACGGGGCTGCAAGGAGCAGTACTAGGTGTGGGCTTGGTTGCTCGGGCCATGGAGACAAGGTGGCCGTGAAAACTTATTGTAGAGGTGATAGCTGGAGGGAGATATGGAGATGTCAGGGCGCCGTCGGAGGGAGGTAGAGCCACAGGGGGAAGAAGTAGTGCAGAGGCGGAGAGATCAAGCTTTATATGGGGAGAATTATTCTGATGTCGGGAGGTGGGGATGAGCGGCCTAGGGATTTAGATTGGATTGGGCCAAAAAATTCTCTTCCCCGCTGTCACCAAATGCGTCGTTGCAAAAACCGGGGCAGAGGTTACACGTGGGAATAGCGTCCGGAGAAACGACGAGGATCCCTTTGTACCAAATGAGCCTTTAGGGTGTGTTTGGTCCTCGCCCAAGCTTGTCCCATCAAATATTTGGTTAGTCAAAATTTTGGCAGTAGCCACAAATTTATGGGTGAACTTCCGTCGCTATTCAGTCATACCCTTATAAGAGCAACTCTAGCAGAACGAATATTATGAATATGTCATATGGATATGGAGCTCACGCACATGACGACTCTGCTGTAGTCCGTCGATCCAATCGCACGCATAACAAAGCAATATAGCCATTTGCAGAGGCCGCTTGTCTCCGATGTACTTACTTGTGTGCACTTGTTGGAGTGAGTCTAGCGAGTGAGAGAGAAGGGCGAGGGGAATCAGATACCAGGCGGGACAGGTAAACGCCGCAGCAGGCAGGCAGGCAGGCTGGAATGCGATTGGGAACAAAAGCAGAGCTCAATGCGGAGATAATAATCCGTGACGTGCCGCGCTTGCATGGGTCGGACTGCCGTCACCGCGGGGGGCCCCCGCTGACGCCAAAGGCGGAACCAACTGGGGCTGCCACCCGTGCGCCCCGCCCTTTTCTCACCGCCCGCCCTCCCTTACCCGCATGTCCGTACACCCATATGGGCCTCGCTGACATAAGGCCCCGCCCTGTAGGCTGGGGCCGCTGAACGGGACGGGAGCCTGCCGAGTGTTCGTCCGCAAAAGGCAATGCGCTGTGAACTCTTTCGTGATTAATAATATTTTTTTGCTCAGGAGTGTATACCTGGCACTGGCAATTTTACGTGGGCCCACCGCATCGCTGCGGGGCCCAGCGTCGGGGGTGGCTCGAGGCGCTTGATCGGCCGAGAAGGGAACACACGCCGAAACCCTTTCGCGACCTAAAATATCCCGGGGACAATCGTATACGCTACAGTAGCTGACAGTTTAGGCGTATGAACAAACGGGCACTGAGCTGAGCTGGGTGATATGCATGCACTCCATCCAACGAGAAAGCCACGTACTGTGCGCTCTACAGTGGAGGACAAAAACTGACATGGCAACGGACAACCTGAGGATTTTTTTTTTTTTTGCAGAGTGAGACAACCTGACGATCTGTGCACGAGTCCTTGGTTACAGTGCTCTGGTCGCGTGCTTTGACAGCATCTTAGCGTTCGATCATTTTCTGTTAACCTTTTTTTTATACAATAATAAAGAACTTTTGCTTACTTGATAAGGGGAAGTTCTTACCCGTTGGCATGAGTGGTAAACTATATCAAAAGCAATGCACAATTATAAGGGGAAGTTCTATTTGTTTGGGTTGCGGCTAATAAAAGCTAAGAAGAGCAAAAATTATGTTAGGCAGAAGCTACGGACGGTTGGGGCTGATGGCGTTAGTCTAAAATAAAATGCCAATGTATGCCGAAGATCTTTTCCCTTGGTCTGGTAGTGCTGCACATATCGGGCGACGTTTAAGTGACCTTTCGTGTGATGAATTGTATGGTCCTTCAAGCTTTTGCTTTGTTTTGAAATATACTTCCTCCGTTTCTAAATATAAAATGTTTTGGCAGTTTGAATAATTCAAACTGTCAAAGCATCTTATATTTAGTAACAGAGGGAGTATAAGGTAGAATAAGCTATCTTCAAAAAAACTAAACGCTGATTTTAGTGATTAGCGCCTAATTTATATCAAAAAATAGTGTCATTTTCATTGTAAATAATTGACAAACATATGTAGGCCCTAACTTATCCTGAAAACATGATACCTCCGTCTTAATCAACAAATGGCATATTCAACACCTAATTTTGTGTGTTGCTACATCTATTAATGTCCAACAAGCATATATGTGTCCAATACCATGATATATACACAAGCATCCCAACTGCTATCATCAAACGAGTTAACACTTGACAGGAATCATGCATACAATTTCCCAAATAATAAAAAATCATAACACAAGCCTCTACCAAGCATACATCAATAAACCATACAAGTATACAACACTTGCAAATTGTTGGTTGTACCATTGGGACGGGGGCTCGTTGTCAGGCCCAGCGTGACGACCTTCGCCCTTCGGTTAGTGATGAACATAGAACAATGCCTGGTCAGGGGCCACCAATGTGCTGAGCCCTAGATGGCAGTGGCACGAAATATGGCCGACGGTAGAAAATAGATGTGTCGTTGGGGAGGCACCATGGCCGAGGCTCAGGGTGACTAAGAGTAGGTCAATGTGATGAGCTTGAGATGGCAAAAATCAAAGGTGGGTGGAGGTGCGTAGTTGGGGAGGCGAGTCGTTAGGTGCGGAGGGAAGGTCAGCACTGGACGACAGCGTGGCCGGAGATGCCGGTGGTGGTGTGAGGGAGAAAACCTACAATCATCTCTCTCCTGTGAAGGTCGGGGTAGAGGAGGAAAAGAGATTGGGGAGAGAGGATAAAGGGAATTTATGAAGGGGTGAGTTGTTTATACAGGACTAGCATTTTACCCATAAAATGTTTGATCTTGGGTGGCAATTTCATGCGGAAGGGATGATAAGCTGGTGGGGATCTGAGAAGCACCTCTGGACGTGCTTTTTTGCTTCACAATATATTTCGAAGATGCGCTTCTCTGAAGCCAAGTGTAGAAACTACTTGTTTGTTTGATCTTGTGCTATAAAAAGTATATAAAATGATAATATAATAGCATGAAACAATCAAAAGTATAGATATGTTTGAAATGTATTAGCAGATCGTGGCTCCGACACACTACGTGTCCACCAACGATGGCGGTTCCATGCCAATGCTCGCAGAGGTCGAGGAAGGAGGAAGGGAAGAGGTGGTCCACCGACGGCTCACATGTTGTGTCATTTGTCCTATGGCCGACCCTATTTAAATAGTAGCAGGCGCCCATGCAGTCAGAGCAATAGTTTGAATGCATTCGGCTAGAGTTGGCTTTTCGTTGGTCGCGCCGCGTGAATGCGAGCAGGCGGACGGATGGTCTACCCGGTTGAATGCGGTAGGAAGTCGTCCTGTCGTCTCACCCTTTCACGTCCACTTTGATTCAGTATTAACGCGTCTCAGAGAGAAAGCGCGTGCGGCATTAGTGGCAGGCAGGAGCAGCTTGATCAGCGCCGCACCGGTGTGAATGTCACGCCATTCGTCTAGCATACGACAGTGACTAATCACATCCACTCTAGACCTACATGGATGTGACGCAGAGAGCGGAGTGTTAGTTGAAGCAGAACGAGAGAGATATGGGGTTTTAGGAGGTTCGGGGTGTGAGAGGCCTACATGACAGAGGCCCAGACGTTCACAAACCTCCTCCACTCTTGTTTCCAGTTTGTGAGATTTCGAACTTCTGGACCGGTTTGTAGTCGTTTGGTGCACGACATTGGGTGACCAAATGTGTCTGTACAACGCATTCCAGACATCTGATAGCATTTTGATGCTCGGTATTAGAATTGCCCTTAGGTTTTCTCATCATTTTTTTGTTGGGAAACGTAGTAAAAAACAAAAAAAATCGCACCTACGATCACCCAAGATCTATATGAAGATGCATAACGGGTTGGGATCACAATCGTTACCGTCACCGAGTTGCAGCGAAAGAAGAACCGTCGATGAATTATCCCTCATACCACCCATTAATAGTCCCTTGAATCGAAGACCGAAAGCACGGCCTCTCTCCTTGGTTGCAAGCATGCAGCCTTAACGATCCGGCAACGCTTCCCGTCCAGAGCTAATCGTTTCCGGAGAATTAGAGGGAGGATATTCGAACTACACTGGGCTTCTAATTATGAGGACAAGAGGATTAGCCAAGCTCTAATTAGTCAACTAGGACCAACTAGAACAGGAACTAGAAGAACTAGAGGAGGCTCCAACATTAGCAGAAATCCTCGTAACTGGTTTTGTTCTTCTTTCTCGTAATTATGTTTCGGTATCCCCATGACTAAGTCACATGTGTCTGGCTAAACGATGATCGATGCCATCACACCAAGAGGGCCCTAAGAATATCTCTCCATCGTCGGAGGAGACAATCCCACTCTTAAGTTATCCGGTCACTTGTCAAACCTTTCCATGAAACCGTAAGTTATGGTTATGATCACCGTGTTACACGTGACGTTTGAGCAACCCCAAAGCCCATCATACGGTAAGATGTGACCGCGATACTCTCATGGTCTAAGGAGTAATATCACACGTTAACACTCCATGTTATTACAATTGAATACAAATGATATTAATCCAATTCATAACAAACAAGTTTGGGTCAGTTCAATATGATCGTTCTTCTAACGTCATAATCTGAATGTTATTTCAGGACTATCGTTACACTTAACGATATCCTAAGATCTGGAAAGCGTGATCACCAACAACACTTGAGCTAGTCCTAGAGGCAAGACTGGGAACCTTTCGTTTAACAGTTTATCATTACACATGTGCATATAAGTTTTCCACTGAGTCGCATATTCCAGGATCATAGCAGGTATAGCATAGAATATAAACTCTATAGTTAGGAATATGGAAATATAATAATACAAATATTATTGCCTCTAGGGCATATTTGCAACAGTCTCCCACTTAGACTAGAGTCAATAATCTAGTTTACATAGTCTGTTTAACACTTATGGCTATCCAGTGTTGCTCATGCTCGCTCATGGTAGAGCCTTCCTCATCGGGTCTGACCCATTCAAATCCGTGTGAATCTTGAGAATCTTCGCACAACCCTTCTCAACATATTACCGGACAATGTGATACTTGCGTTCAATGTGTATGGTCTTCATGTGTGATCTTGGTTCCTTTGCTTGAGCAACGATGCCACTATTATCACAATAGAGAGCCATTGGATTCATCGCACTTGGGACAACACCAATTTCTTCAAGAAACTTTTTGATCCAGAACGCCTCCTTTGAAGCTTCCGAAGCTATAATGTACTCTGTTTCTATCGTAGAAACCGCAATAGTGTTTTGTTTCAAACTCTTCCAAACAACCACACCACCATTAAGTGTAAAAGCATAACCTGATTGAGATTTATAGTCATCTATATCAGTCATGAAGCTAGCATCGGTGTAGCCATTTATAACAAGTTCTTTGTCACCTCCATAAACAAGGAGCATATCATTTGTTCTTCTGAGGTACTTAAGAATATTCTTTATTGTTGTCCAGTGAGCCACTCCTGGATCACTCTGGTATTTGCCACTAACACTTAGTGCATAGGAAACATCTGGTCTTGTACAAATCATAGCATACATGATGGAGCCAATAGCAAAGGCATATGGTACTCCACTCATTTGTACTCGCTCATCAACTGTGTTGGGACATTGATTTTTGCTAAGTGTTATGCCATGTGACATTGGGAGAAATCCTTTGTATGCATTCCCTTGATACTTCGTTTGGTATTGATATTCTGCAAAGTAAAAAACAAGCAAAAAAATAGCAACTGGCACCCCCTTGATACTTCTATTTACTTACAACTCAAAATTACAACTCGATACTGATACGCTCCAACGTATGTATAATTTTTTATCGTTCCATGCTATTATAGTATCAATCTTGGATGTTTTATATGCAACTATATATCATTATTTGGGACTAACCTATTAACATAATGCCCATTGTCACTTGTTATTTTTGCTTGTTTTTGCTTTTTCAGGAAATCAGTACCAAGCGGAGTCCAAATGCTACGAAACTTTTTGATGGTTTTTTCTGGACCAAGAGAGAACCTAGAAGGTTTGGGAGAAGACCAAACAAGCCACGTGGGAGCGACAAGCTCACCAGGCACGCCCTGAGGGCGCCCCGAGGCTTGTGGGCCCCTCGTGGCACATCTTGACCTAATTCAACCTCTATAAATTCTCAAATATTCCCAATACATCAGGGAGCCACCCGAAAACACTTTTTCCACCGTCGCAAGTTTTTGTTCTTTCGAGATCCCATCTGTAGGCCTTCTCCAGTACTCTGTCGGAGGGAGAATCGATCATGGAGGGCATCTACATCATCCTTGCTGCCATTTCGATGGTGCGTGAGTAGTTTAGCACATACCTACGGGTCCATAGCTAATAGCTAGATGGATTATTCACTCTATTTGATCTTCAAGACAATGTTCTCCTCGATCTTCTTAGATTTCTATTCGATGTAATCTTCTTTTATGGTGTGTTTGTTGGGATCCAATGAATTGTGGGTTTATGATCAGATTATTCATGAATATTAAGTGAGTCTTCTCTAAATTCTTTTATGCATGATTGTTATAGCTTTGTCTCTTCGATATGTCTGTTTGTTTTGGCCAACTAGATTGATTTTTCTTGCAATGGGAGAGGTGCTTTCGGATAGGTTTAATCTTGCGGTGTTCAGTCCCACTGGCAGAAAGGGACATGACACGTATTTGTATTGTTGCCATTATGGATAAAAAGATGGGTTTATTCATATTATTTGGGTTTACTTTGTCTACATCATGCCATCTTGCTTAAGGTGTTACTCTGTTTTATAGCCTTATACCCTAGATGCATGCTGGATAGCGGTCGATGGATGGAGTGATTGTAGTAGATGCAGGCAGGAGTCGGTCTACTTGTCTTGGATGTGATGCTTATATACATGATCATTGCCTTGAATATCGTCATAACTATGCGCTTTTCTATCAGTTGACCAACAGTAATTTGTTCACCCATCGTATGCTATGTGTTCGAGATAGAAGCCTCTAGTGAAAACTATGGCCCCGGGGTCTGCTTTTATCATATATAAAATCCAAAAATACCTTGCTAAAATTTTATTTCCTTTATTTTATTTTGCAATTTACTTTATCTATCTACCACTACGAGATTTGATCCTTGCAAATAACCGCCGAGTGGATTGACAACTCCCTTGTTCGCGTTGGGTGCAGGTATTTGCTTTTGTGTTTGCATGTGCTACTAACGAGGTTTTGTGTGGTTCTCCTACTAGATTGATAACCTTGGTTCTTAACAGAGGGAAATACTTATTTATACTATACTGCATCATACTCTCCTCTTTGAGGAAATTCCAACGCAGCTCACAAGTAGCAAGTCACTCGAACTGTCGATGAACGATCCCTCGTACAAACCCCCTTTTATTCTAAAAAAAGGGATCAGCACTTCTCGTATAAATGGAATGGAATTTCTCGAATTTCACACAGGAGATCAGCCTCAACAAGGCCTTGTGGGTTGTTGTTAAGTTAGGTGTTTATGAATCTGATTGGAAGTGGACATAGACCCGATGGATTGAGATCCGATTAGAGATCAAAGGATACAGAACTAGTTTTTTGCTTAGCCGAGGTAGAGCGGAGTTTGGATAGTCATGAGGTAAGTCGAGGAATGATGGTGATTACACAAATAGATAATTCATGTGTTACGAAATGAAAGAGGTTGCGACATGTCCGCTTCAACCCCTCTTTCGCCTCCCAAAAAGCAAAGTTGGCTTGACGAGCGCAGATGAGAAAGCGGGTGCAATAAAACCAAGAATCTCTTTCTTTTGTTTCCAAATACAGTTGTTCTTAGTTTCGATCTATTTTCCCCCCAGTCAGCAATGCCTCAGCTTCTCAAAATCTAGGAAGCTCTGAAAAAAGTCGAGGAGAGGGGGTTTCGGAAGCCGTGCCCATGTTGGTAAAGGAAGTAGGTTTTCCTTTTGGAGGTAGGTTTTCCTTTTGGAGGTAGGTATTTCTAGAGGCAAGGAAAATAAAGAAGAACTGCCCTACCTGACTTTGGATAAAGATAGAAGTGAGAAGGTTGTGAAGGTGGCATCGTTATCCACACGTCTGGTCGGAGGACCGACCTGGGTTTTCACGAGCGAAGATCTGGCCAAGCTATCATCGGGTGGAACTTTACATTAGATGGCCCCATTAAACTATCTTGTCAATAGATCGGCTTATAACTCTTACGACTTGTCGGCGGCGACTGACGGGATGCCCCTACGAGTGCTATTCCATGTGCTAGAAAACCTCTTTGGCACATCTTCCGTGATCTAGTTAACAACACTTTAGTGTCTAGCCGTTATAGGGTTTTGGAAAAAAGGGTTGATAACTCCCTTTGCTTTTTCAATTAATAAAAATAGAATGTGCTTACCTTCGTGATATTCCCTTTTCTTTGATCCTTTTGGTTTTGAACTGCGCTTTCCCCGTACTAGGCCTTGAAACTTAGCTTCAACCAGATGACTTGTGGCTAGGGGTGAAAGGCCAACCAAGATCGGATATAGCTGGTTTTCCATGAAATCTATTTCAGTAGATCGAAAATAACAGAGTTTTGTTTTGCCACAATGAGTAAACAACAAGTTTGATTTTGAAAAAGCTCATTCCTTTTTGGGGATAGTTTGCCAAGGAAAGTCATACGAGGGCAAAGCGGACAATGGGAAAAGGTACCTTTAAAGCCTAGAATCTTGTATCTGAGAACTGGGAAGAAGATAGACGGGCAACGGTTGTTGCCAATAGTCCTGAATCTACAAAGCTACTGCAAACACATGCAACAGACTGAACCAAAGGAGAAGAATAGAATAATTCACTGGTGCAGGCGGAGTAGCAAACCTTCGTAGAAAAGGGAGAAAATCTGGAAAAAAACGAACAATGAAAAAGGCATCGAGCGGGTGCAAGCTCGAGGAGCTAGGAAGGATGGAAGAAAGCTTGACCATTTTTTCACTGAACTACTCGGACTTTTTGTTCGAAAAAGCGAAAATAGCTCAGCTCAAGAGAGGGTTGAGCTTCATTGGTTAGTGTGCACCAAAGGATGAGGTTTCTTTCCCGTCCTACAAATTGAAACCGTTCTAGCTTGATACTGCGGCTCGTGCTTAGCTCTTTCGAGACTTGCCTTGCTCTTGGGGATTTCTTCCCACCAGATCCTCTGTTCCACTTCAAGGCACCTCCTTGCGGAGCTTTCCACCTCAAGGAGATCCCGGTTGTGGGAAACAACATTTCGAAAGAAAACGGATCCTCCCTCATTCTCCCGCAGAAGAGCTGAGCACGAGCATGCTCTCGACTTGTTTAAGTCGGAGGATCTTAGATGGGAATTATAAAAAAAAGTTGGGTAGCTCAGTAATTCTGATTCTTTTCACTTCCATCCCCTGGGCGGGCCCCTCTTTCTTTTCTCTTCCAGCCCCCCGGCCCCTCTTTGATAAAAAGACTAGTAACAATTTCCTGAGGTAAGGGGAAAATATTTCATCATGAGAGATTGAAAGGTAGTCCTAAGCAAGCTACTGCGTCTGTGAAGGCAATTGGCTTTTTATTCATGTCCTTTCATTGGATTGATCATGTCGAAGGAGTTCTTTAGTAAACAGCTAGCTATTGTGTCCAATTGGTCTATTCATTGGCAGGAGGCTCAAGTTCGGGATTGACTGCCCCTCTTGATCATTCACAAAGCCATCAAGGCGGTGCTCAAGAGAGAAAATAGTGATTCTTTCACGGCCACCCCTCAATTCCAGAGTTCCGATTGGATCAACAAGAATCCAATTTGTATGCCAAGAAGAAAAGAAAGAGCGGATCCCCACGGGTTTAGGTAAATATCTAATGTGTTCCCCAACTGGGGAGGTTACCTTTGGAGGGGAAACTATGTGTTTTTGGGACCTTCCCTCTTTCATTACTTCATCCTATCCATATCCCTCTCCCTTGTTCGATCTTACTCATCAAATGGCACTCAGTTCATATCTGTAAGTTCGTTCGATCATTGACAAGGTTCAAAGAAAGGGTGAGCCATTCACCATGAAGGCTAAAAGCGAGATAGGCTTTACTGGACATTTTCGGGCCTGTATTCGGAGTTTCTTGGATTTGCGGTGCCTGAATGCCTTTCTCCTTCTTTTCGGTGACGTCGGATGCCCGCCACTAGTGCCGGTGCTAAAACCTTTTCAATGGTCTCGCTCCATGAGTCATTTTAGAATGTGTATTTTCATATTAAGAGTTCTTAAAAGTTCTCAACTCAAAGCCCCTTCTCCCGAAGTTATGGGGTCATTTTGCCGAGTTCCTTGGACATGGTTCTCTCGACGCGCCCTCGTATACTCTACTTGTTCACCTGTGTCGGTTTGAGGTACAGTCAGTTCACCGACAGGATTCATAGCGAGTGTACTAGTAGCTGAAAAATCGAATTGACCATTCCAATTCATTTGTGGTTTGAAACAACATTTCTTCCCGAAGTGATACATTGGTGATGTCGCTTGAAGCTACGTCGGTATTTCCCCAAAGAGGAAAGGGTGATGCAGCATAGCGATGGTAGGTATTTCCCTCAGATATGACACCAAGGTTATTGAACCAGTAGGAGAACCAAGCAACACAACGTAAACAACCCTTGCACACAAATAACAACACCTCGCAACCCGACGTGTTAAAGGGGTTGTCAATCCCTTTTGGGGTACGGCGCCATAAATTGTGTGATGACGGGAGAAAGTTGTAATAGATTGAAATAATAGATCACAAATAAAACAAAGTGCAGCAAAGTATTTTTTGTATTTTTGGTTTAATATATCTGAATAAAAAGAGAAAATAAAATAGATCGCAAAGCAAATATATGAGAAGGAAGACCCGAGGGCCGTAGGTTTCACTAGTGGCTTCTCTCGAGATAGATAGCAAACGGTGGGTAAACAAATTACTGTTGGGCAATTGATAGAACTTCAAATAATTATGACGATATCCAGGCAATGATCATTACATAGGCATCACGTCCAAGATTAGTAGACCGACTCCTGCTTGCATCTACTACTATTACTCCACACATCGACCGCTATCCAGCATGCATCTAGTGTATTAAGTTCATGGAAAACCGTAGTAAGCAATCAGAATGATGACATGATGTAGACAAGATTTGTTTATCTATATGGCGGTAGATACAGATCTCGTCTTTTTATCCTTACTAGCAACGATACATACGTGTCGGTTCCCTTTCTGTTACTGGGATCAAGCACAGTAAGATCGAACCCACTATCGGGAACCTCTTCCAATTGCAAGATAAATAGATCAAGTTGGCCAAACAAAACCCAAATAACGGATAAGAAATACGAGGCTATAAGAGATCATGCATATAAGAGATCAAAGAAACTCAAATAACTTTCATGGATATAAAAAGATATAACTGATCATAAACTCGAAGTTCATCAGATCCCAACAAACACAACACAAAAGAGTTACATCATATGGATCTCCAAGAGACCATTGTATTGAGAATTCAACAAGAGAGAGAAAGATATCTAGCTACTAACTACGGACCCAGAGGTCTACAAAGAACTACTCACGCATCATCGGAGAGGCACCAATGGAAGTGGTGAACCCCTCCATGATGGTGTATAGATTTTATCTGGTGGTTCTGGACTCTGCGGCGGCTGAATGAATATTTCGTTGACTCCCCTAGGGTTCTAGGATTTTTGGGGTATTTATAGAGCAAAGAGGCGGTCCGGGGGGCACCTGAGGTGGGCACAACCCACCAGGGCGCGCCTGGGCCTCCTGGCGCACCCTGGTGGGTTGTGCCCCCCTCGGGGCACCCCCTAGGTGTAACCAGGGCCCATTGCTTTCCTTCTGGCCAATAAAAAATCATCATGGAGTTTCGTGGCATTTGGACTCCATTTGATATTGTCTTCCTGCGATGTAAAAAAACATGGAAAAATTGCAACTGACACTTGGCACTATGTCAATAGGTTAGTACCAAAAATGATATTAAATGACTATAAAATGATTATAAAACATCCAAGACTGATAATAAAGCAGCATGGAACAATAAAAAATTATAGATACGTTGGAGACTTATCAGCATCCCCAAGCTTAACTCATACTCGTCCTCGAGTTGGTAAGTGGTAAAAAACAAAATTTTTGATGTGGAGTGTTGTTCATCAAGTCATATCATATTCTTTTCTTTATAGCATGGACATTTGGACTTTTATGTGATTCAAAGCAATAGTCTAGTTTTGACATAATAATTTAGATACTCAAGCATATCAACAAGCAACCATGTCTTTCAAGGTTATCAATGCTAAAACAAGTTATCCCTAGCCCACCATGCTCAAACATTGAACCATTCATGAAACACAATCGAATATTAACTACACTCAATACTTAAGCACGACCATATTGCCTCCTAGTTGGTGCTTTTTATGAGAGAAGATGGAGACTCAAAATAAAAAAATTGCGCATAAAGTAAAAGAAAGGCCCTTCGCAGAGGGAAGTAGGGATTTGTAGAGATGCCAGAGCTCAAAGCGAAAAATTAGAGATAAAAACATTTTGGGAGGTGTATCCATCCCACCAAAAAAATGACTCAGAGTTCCGAACACTTTCCATGCTAGATATGCCATAGGCGGTTCCCAAACAGAAAATAAAGTTTATTCCTTTTTCCACCATTCTTTCAGTTTCCATGGCTAGCCGTATCCACCGGTGCCCTCCATACCAACACTTTCCAAGGAATTTATTATTTGACAACATAAAGTAAGTTCATTTTTGCATTTCGGGACTGGGCATCCCTAAGACCTTTGCCTTACTCTCGTGCAATAACAAGTGAATAAACACTTATCTTGAGAATAACACATCCAGCATGGAAAATATTAGCCACCCGTTATCGTTCCGCGAGCGAAACAAACACACAAAAGAGAAGTTTATTTTGAAAATTAGAGATGGCACATGCAAATTTGCTTAGAAGGCAAAAGAATACCGCAAATAGGTAGATATAGTGGGCTCATGTGGCAAAACTGGTTTAAAGGATTTTGGATGCATAAGTAGAGATCATACTTGTTACAAAATGAAGGCTAGCAAAAAGATTGAGAAGCAACCAACCAAGAAACGAATAATCTCATAAGCAAGCAGTAAGCATAATTAACACCGAATAATGCACCACAAGTAGGATATAATTTTCATTGCATGATTATTGACTTTCGTGCATGCATAGGGAATCACAAACCTTAACACCAATATTCTTACTAGAGCACAATTACTCATCAACATAACTCACATATCACATCATCATATCTCAAAATTATTACTAAGAATCAAGTTTATTTTGTCCAATGATCTTCATGACATTTTTTTACTTTATCCTTCTTAGATATCTACCACTTTGGGACTAATTTTCATGTGTTACTTTTCATAAGCTCAAACAAATATAAGTGAAGATCATGAGCATAATAAATTTTCTTTCTATCAAATAATTTAAGTGAAGCAAGAGAAAATTTCTTCAAAATTTTACTAACTCTCAAATAAATCTAAGTTAAGCAAGAGAGCATTTCTTCAAAAATAACAAAGCACACCTTGCTCAAAAAGATATAAGTGAAGCACTAGAGCAAGTCCTAGCTCATAAAAGATTTAAGTGAAGCATAGAGAGCAATTCTAACAAGACATGATATAATTTTGGCTCTCTCAACTAAGTGTGTCCAGCAAGGATGGATGACTTAAAACACAAAATAAAACAAGAAAATACACATATCATACAAGACGCTCCAAGCAAAACACATATCATGTGACGAATAAAAATATAGCCTAGAGTAAAATATCAATAGTTGTTGGAAGAAAGCGGGGATGCCACTCGGGGGCATCCCCAAGCTTAGTTGGTTGCTCATTCTTGATAATGGATTGGGATTCCGGGGCATCCCCAAGCTTAGGCTCTTACATCCTTCCTTCGTCCATCGTAAGATAACCCAAAACTTGAAAACTTCAATCACACAAAACTCAACAAAACCTTCGTGAGATCCGTTAGTGTAAGAAAGCAAACTACTACTATATGTGCTGTATCAAACCAATTCATATTTTGTTTTTGTATTATATCTACTGTATTCCAACTTTTCTATGGCAAAAACTCATCAAACAAAACCATAGAGCCATCAAAATAAGCACACAACACAAAGAAAATAGAATCTGTCAAAACAGAACAGCCTGTAGCAATCTGACTTTTGCGAATACTTATGGAACTTCAAAAATTCTACCAAATTAGGAAGATCAGGGTAATTTATATATTAATCTTCTCCAAAAAGAATCAGAGCAAAATCTCTTTTCTGTGATTTATGAAATTATTTTCATGAGCACAAAGTTTCTGTCTTTTTCAGGAAGATCAAACAACTATCACCCAAGAAGATCCTAAAGACTTTACTTGGCACAAACACTAATTAAAACATAAAAAACACAATCATACTAGTAGCATAATTGTGCTAACACACAAGAACAGAAATCAAAAAGCAAAAATAAATTTTATTCATTGGGTTGCCTCCCATCATGCGCTATAGTTTTACGCCCTTAGCTAGGCGTAAGGCAAGGATCTAAGTTTTGCCATCTTTGGTTCGAGATCCATAAGATGCCCTCATGATTGATTCATAAGGTGGCCTGATTTTTGTTCGAGGAAAGTGTTGCATACATTTCCTCAAAGGAAATTGGAATTTAATATTGCCTTCTTTCATATCAATCACGGCACCGATAGTTCGTAAAAAACAGTCTACCAAGAATAATTGGACAAGACGGATTGCAATCAATATCAAGAACAATAAAATCTATGGGAACATAATTCCTATTTGCAAGAATAATAACATCATTAATTATTGCCATAGGCCTTTTAGTAGTAGAATCCGCCAAGTGCAAATTCAAGGAACATTCTTCAAGATTGGTAAGACCAAGCACATCACATAAAGATTTTGAAATTGTATAAACACTAGCACCCAAGTCACACAAAGCAAAACACTCATAATTTTTAATCTTGACTTTGATAGTAGGTTCCCACTCATCATGCAATTTTCTAGGAATTGATACTACCAATTCCAACTTTTCTTCCAAAGCTTTCATCATAGCATCAACAATATGTTTAGTAAAAGCTTTATTTTGTTCATAAACATGGGGTGAATTTATCATGGATCGCAACAAAGAAATACAATCAATCAAAGAGCAACTATCATAATGAAAGTCTTTGTAATCCAAAATAGTGGGAGCATCACTAGCTAAAGTTTTGACCTCTCCAAACCCACTTTTATCAATTTTCTCAACAAGATTTTCACCCTCCGAAATATCGGGACGCCTTCTACCTAAAGTTGACTCTTCTCCAGTCCCTTTTTAATTATTCTTTACTTTACTAAACAAAGAATCAATAGAGGAAATACCAATCATTTTTAAGATCTTCATCATCTTTGCAAGAATAATCGCTAGAAAAGGCTTTCTCTAAAAATTATCTTTTAGCTCTAAGCATAGCAGTTCTTTTCTTACTTTCATCCATAGAAACATAAAGAGCTTTAATTGATTCATAAACTTTAGGCATAAAAAATTTCATCTTGAGATTTTCCACATCATGAGCAATTCTATCGACACTTCTAGACAAATCATCAATCTTATTCAACTTTTCTTCTATAGAAGTGTTAAAAACTTTTTGCGTGTTGATAAATGCTTTAATATTATTCTCAAGATCAGAGGTATTCCTATTATTATTATAAGATTGATTTCCATTGGAATTACCATAATCGTTAGAGGAATTACTAGGACAAGGCCTAGGATTAAAATTACCTCTATAAGCATTGTTGTTGAAATTATTTCTAGAGATAAAATTCACATAAATGGCATCACTATTTTGCTCAATCAAAGTAGACAAAGGCATATCATTAAAATCAATAGGAGCATTTTTACTAGCAACCAATTTCATAAGAGCATAAACTTTTTCACTCAAAGAAGAAATTTCTTCAACCGAATTAACTTTTTTACTAGTAGGAGCTCTTTCGGTATGCCATTGTGAATAATTTGCCATGACATTGTCAAGCAATTTGGTGGCTTCACCCAAAGTAATTTCCATAAAAGTACCACCCGATGCGGAATCTAAAAGATTACGAGAAACGAAATTCAACCCCGCATAAAAATTTTGTATGATCATCCAAAGATTTAACCCATGAGTTGGGCAATTCCTTAACATAATTTTCATCCTTTCCCAAGATTGTGCAACATGCTCATGTTCAAGTTGCTTGAAATTCATGATCTGGGTTCTAAGGGAAATAATTTTTGCGGGAAGAAAATAATTAGTGATAAAAGCATCTTTGCACTTGTTCCAAGAATCAATACTATTGCGAAGCAAAGAAGACAACCAAATTTTTGCAGAATCACACAAAGAAAACGGAAATAATTTCATCTTCACCACATCATTATCCACATCTTTTTTATTTTTCATATCACACAATTCCACGAAGGTATTAAGATGGGACGCGGCATCCTCATTAGAAGTACCGGAAAATTGGTCTTTCATAACAAGATTCATCAAAGCAGTATTGATATCACAAGAATCCGCACTAGTGGCAGGAGGAGCAAGCGGAGTGCCAATAAAATAATTGTTATTGGTATTTGAGAAATCACATAACTTGGTGTTCTCTTGAGTCATGATTACCACACAACAAGATTGCACTCAAAAACAAAACTGGCAAGAAAACAGCAAACGGAAAAAGAGGGGCGAATAAAACGGCAAATTTTTGTGAAGTGGGGGAGAGGAAAATGAGAGGCAAATGGCAAATAATATATATTGCAAGGAGATGAGATTTGTGATTAGGAACCTGGTTATGTTGAAGATCCTCCCCGGCAACGGCGCCAGAAATTGGCAAGTTAACGGGGGACTATCTTGACTTGATCATCCCCGGCAACGGTGCTAGAAATTCCTTTTGATGTCACTTGAAGCTGCGTCAGTATTTCCCCAAAGAGGAAGGGATGACGCAGCACAGCGGCGGTAGGTATTTGATACGTCTCCAACGTATCTATAATTTTTTATTGTTCCATGCTATTATATTATCTGTTTTGGATATTTATGGGCTTTATTAAACACTTTTATATTATTTTTGGAACTAACCTATTGACCCAGAGCCCAGTGCCAGTTCATGTTTTTTCCCTTGTTTCAGTGTTTCGAAGAAAAGGAATATCAAACGGAGTCGAAACAGAATGAAACCTTCTGGAGAAGTTATTTTTGGAAAGAAAGCAACCTGGGAGACTTGGAGTCCACATCAAGAAAGCAACGAGGAAGGCACAAGGCAGGGGGGCGCGCCCACCCCCCTGGGCGTGCCCTCCACCCTCGTGGGACCCTAGTGGCTCCTCTGACATACTTCTTCCTCCTATATATATCCATATACCCTAAAAACTTTGGGGAAAAGAATAGATCGGGAGTTCCGCCGCCGCAAGCCTCTGTAGCCACCAAAACCCAATCGAGACCCTGTTCCGGCACCCTGCCGGAGGGGGGAACCCTCACTGGTGGCCATCTTCATCATCCCGGCGCTCTCCATGACGAGGAGGGAGTAGTTCACCCTCGGGGCTGAGGGTATGTACCAGTAGCTATGGGTTTGATCTCTCTCTCTCTCTCTCTCTCTCTCTCTCTCTCTCTCTCTCTCTCTCTCTTCTCGTGTTCTTGAGGTGACTCGATCTTGATGTATCGCGAGCTTTGCTATTATAGTTGGATCTTATGTTGCTTCTCCCCCTCTACTCTCTAGTAATGGATTGAGTTTTCCCTTTGAAGTAATATTATCGGATTGAGTCTTTAATGACTTGAGAACACTTGATGTATGTCTTGGCGTGCGTATCTGTGGTGACAATGGGATATCACGTGATTCACTTGATGTATGTCTTGGTGATCAACTTGCGGGTTCCGCCCATAAACCTATGCATAGGGGTTGGCACACGTTTTCGTCTTGATTCTCCGATAGAAACTTTGGGGCACTCTTTGAAGTACTTTGTATTGGTTTGAATAGATGAATCTGAGATTTTGTGATGCATATCGTATAATCATACCCACGGATACTTGAGGTGACATTGGAGTATCTAGGTGACATTAGGGTTTTGGTTGATTTGTGTCTTAAGGTGTTATTCTAGTACGAACTCTTGAATAGATCGATCCGAACGAAGAACTTTGAGGTGGTTTCGTACCCTACAATAATCTCTTCGTTTGTTCTCCGCTATTAGTGACTTTGGAGTGACTATTTGTTGCATGTTGAGGGATAGTTATATGATCCAATTATGTTATTATTGTTGAGAGAACTTGCACTAGTGAAAGTATGAACCCTAGGCCTTGTTTCCTAGCATTGCAATATCGTTTACGCTCACTTTTATCATTAGTTACCTTGCTGTTTTTATATTTTCAGATTACAAAAACCTATATCTACCATCCATATTGCACTTGTTTCACCATCTCTTCGCCGAACTAGTGCACCTATACAATTTACCATTGTATTGGGTGTGTTGGGGACACAAGAGACTCTTTGTTATTTGGTTGCAGGGTTGCTTGAGAGAGACCATCTTCATCCTATGCCTCCCACGGATTGATAAACCTTAGGTCATCCACTTGAGGGAAATTTGCTACTGTCCTACAAACCTCTGCACTTGGAGGCCCAACAACGTCTACAAGAAGAAGGTTGCGTAGTAGACATCAAGCTCTTTTCTGGCGCCGTTGCCGGGGAGGTGAGTGCTTGAAGGTATATCTTTAGATCTTGCAATCGAATCTTTTTGTTTCTTGTTTTAGCACTAGTTTAATTTATAAAAGAAAACAAAAAATGGAATTAAGTTTGCCACACACGCTTCACCTTTTTAATATCTTTCGTGAGTATGATGGGAAGGAAAATTGTGCCAAAGTGTTAGAAGAAGAATGCATTAAAATGTTTGGCACTAAATCTTTGAATGATGAGTGAGGAAGTCCTGGATTAGGGGGTGTCCGGATGGCCGGACTATACCTTCAGCCGGACTCCTGGACTATGAAGATACAAGATTGAAGACTTTGTCGCGTGTCCGGATGGGACTTTCCTTGGCGTGGAAGGCAAGCTTGGCGATGCAGATATTCAGATCTCTTACCATTGTAACCGACTTTGTGTAACCCTAACCCTCTCCGGTGTCTATATAAACCGGAGGGTTTTAGTCCGTAGGACAAGAATCTCAACATACAACAATCATACCATAGGCTAGCTTCTAGGGTTTAGCCTCCTTGATCTCGTGGTAGATCTACTCTTGTACTACCCATATCATCAATATTAATCAAGCACGACATAGGGTTTTACCTCCAACAAGAGGGCCCGAACCTGGGTAAAACTTCGTGTCCCTTGTCTCCTATTACCTTCCGCCTAGACGCATAGTTCGGGACCCCCTACCCGAGATCTGCCGGTTTTGACACCGACATTGGTGCTTTCATTGAGAGTTCCTCTGTGTCGTCACTTTTAGGCCCGATGGCTCCTTTGATCATCAATGACGATGCGGTCCAGGGTGAGAATTTTCTCCCCGGACAGATCTTCGTCTTCGGCGGCTTCGCACTGCGGGCCAATTCGCTTGGCCGCCTGGAGCAGATCGAAAGCTACGCCCCTGGCCATCAGGTCAGGTTTGGAAGTTTGAACTACACGGCTAACATCCGCGGGGATTTGATCTTCGACGGATTCGAGCCACAGCCAAGCGCGCCGCACTGTCTCAATGGGCATGATCTAGCTCTGCCGCCGAACAGTGTCCTGGAGGCCGCACGCACAATGGTTCCGACCCTTAATTCGGAGCTTGCTGCGCCGATCGAGGATGAGCGGTTGGACGCCACCTCGGGGGCTGCGTTCTCAAAGGCGATCGTGCCGAACACCAGCCCCGCACTCTGCATGGCCCGTGACTCCGAGGAGCCGGATTCCTCTCCGGACTCCGAGCCCCCCGCGCCCCTGCCGATCGAATCTGATTGGGCACCGATAATGGAGTTCACCGCCGCGGGCATCTTTCAGCACTCGCCCTTCGGCGACATCCTGAGTTCGCTAAAGTCTCTCTCTTTATCAGGAGAGCCCTGGCCGGACTACGGTCAGCAAGGTTGGGATACGGACAATGAAGAAATTCAAAGCCCTCCCACCACCCACTTCGTAGCCGCTATCGACGATTTAACCGACATGCTCGACTTCGACTCCGAAGACATCGACGGTATGGACGACGATGCAGGAGACGAACAAGAACCAGCACCTGTAGGGCGCTGGAAGGCCACCTCGTCATATGACATATATATGGTGGACACTCCAAAAGATGGAGAAGGCGATGGAACAGCGGGGGATGACACCTCTAAGAAACATCCCAAGCGCCGGCGTCAGCGGCGCCGCTCTAAATCCCGCCAAAGCAAAAACGGTGATTCCGGCACGGGAGATAATACTACTCCGGAGAGCGCCGAAGAACACCCCCTCCGGCAAGATTCGGCACCGGAGGATGGAGAAGCCAGCCCTCATGAGAGAGCGGCAGACCGAGAGGTTGAGGATGACAATTATATGCCTCCCTCCGAAGACGAGGCAAGCCTCGACGACGATGAATTCGTCGTGCCATAGGACCCCGCCGAACAAGAGCGTTTTAAACGCAGGCTTTTAGCCACGGCAAGCAGCCTCAAGAAAAAGCAGCAACAACTTAGAGCTGATCAAGATTTGCTAGCTGATAGATGGACTGAAGTCCTTGCGGCCGAAGAGTATGAACTCGAACGCCCCTCCAAGCGTTACCCAAAACGCAGGCTGCTACCCCGATTAGAGGAGGAAGCACCTACATCACCAGCGCATGACATGGCCGACCGGCCACCTCGTGGCCGTGACAGAGAGGCCTCTAGGCCCTCCACTCAAGCCATGCCCCGACGCCGCTCAAAACACGCTAATGTTGGGGAACGTTGCAGAAAACAAAAAATTTCCTACGGTTTCACCAAGATCCATCTATGAGTTCATCTAGCAACGAGTCATCGGATGCATCTACATACCTTTGTAGATCGCGAGCGGAAGCATTCAAAAGAACGGGGATGAAGTAGTCGTACACGACGTGATCCAAATCACCGGAGATCCTAGCACCGAATGGACGGCACCTCCGCGTTCAACACACGTACGGTCAGTGTAACGTCTCCTCCTTCTTGATCCAGCAAGGGGAGAGGAGAGGTTGAGGAAGATGGCTCCAGCAGCAGCACGACAGCGTGGTGGTGATGGAGCTGCAGTACTCCGGCAGGGCTTCGTCGAGCTCTACGGAGGAGGAGGAGGTGTTGGAGAGGGAGAGGGAGGCGCCAAGGCAAGGGGTGCCGCTGCCCCCCTCCCCTCCCCCTTTATATAGGCCTCTTGGGGGGGCGCCGGCCCTGGGAGATCTGATCTCCCAAGGGGGCGGCGGCCAGGGAGGATTTCCTCCCCCCCCCCCAAGGCACCTAGGAGGTGCCTTCCACTTGTGAGACTCTTCCCCTTTGGAACCCTAGGCGCATGGGCCTCTTGGGGCTGGTTCCCCTTGGCCCATGTAGGCCAAGGCGCACCCCCTACAGCCCATGTGGCCCCCCGAGGCAGGTGGCCCCACCCGGTGGACCCCCGGGACCCTTCTGGTGGTCCCGGTACAATACCGGTGACCCCGAAACTTGTCCCGATGGCCAAAACAGCACTTCCCATATATAATTATTTACCTCCGGACCATTCCAAAACTCCTCGTGACGTCCGGGATCTCATCCGGGACTCCGAACAACATTCGGATTACTGCATATACATATCCCTACAACCCTAGCGTCACCGAACCTTAAGTGTGTAGACCCTACGGGTTCGGGAGACATGCAGACATGACCGAGACGGCTCTCGGGCAATAACCAACAGCGGGATCTGGATACCCATGTTGGCTCCCACATGCTCCACGATGATCTCATCGGATGAACCACGATGTCGAGGATTCAAGCAACCCCGTATGCAATTCCCTTTGTCAATCGATATGTTACTTGCCCGAGATTCGATCGTTGGTATCCCAATACCTCATTCAATCTCGTTACCGGCAAGTCACTTTACTCGTACCGTAATGCATGATCCAGTGACCAAACACTTTGATCATATTGAGCTCATTATGATGATGCATTACCGAGTGGGCCCGGTGATACCTCTCCGTCAAGGGGAGTGACAAATCCCAGTCTCGATCCGTGTCAACCCAACAAACACTTTCGGAGATACCCGTAGTATACCTTTATAGTCACCCAGTTACGTTGTGACGTTTGGCACACCCAAAGCACTCCTACGGTATCCAGGAGTTACACGATCTCATGGTCTAAGGAAAGAATACTTGACATTGGAAAACTCTAGCAAACGAACTATGCGATCTTATGCTATGTTTAGGATTGGGTCTCGTCCATCACATCATTCTCCTAATGATGTGATCTCGTTATCATTGACATCCAATGCCCATAGTCAGGAAACCATGACTATCTATTGATCAACGAGCTAGTCAACTAGAGGCTTACTAGGGACATGTTGTTGTCTGTTATTCACACATGTATTACGATTTCCGGATAACACAATTATAGCACGAATAAAGACAATTAACATGAACAAGGAAATATAATAATAATGCTTTTATTATTGCCTCTAGGGCATATTTCCAACAGTCTCCCACTTGCACTAGAGTCAATAATCTAGTTACATTGTGATGAATCGAACACCCATAGAGTTCTGGTGCTGATCATGTTTTGCCTTAGGGAGAGGTTTAGTCAACGGATCTGCGACATTCAGATCCGTGTGCACTTTACAAATTTCTATGTCTCCATCTTGGACATTTTCACGAATGGAGTTGAAGCAACGCTTGATGTGCCTGGTCTTCTTGTGAAACCTGGGCTCCTTGGCAAGTGCAATAGCTCCAGTGTTGTCACAGAAGAGTTTGATTGGCCCCGACGCATTGGGTATGACTCCGAGGTCGGTGATGAAATCCTTCACCCAAATTGCTTCATGTGCTGCCTCCGAGGCTGCCATGTACTCCGCTTCACATGTAGATCCCGCCACGACGCTTTGCTTGCAACTGCACCAGCTTACTGCCCCACCATTCAAAATATACACGTATCCGGTTTGTGACTTAGAGTCATCCAGATCTGTGTCGAAGCTAGCGTCGACGTAACCCTTTACGACGAGCTCTTCGTCACCTCCATAAACGAGAAACATTTCCTTACTCCTTTTCAGGTACTTCAGGATATTCTTGACCGCTCTCCAGTGTTCCTTGCCGGGATTACTTTGGTACCTTCCTACCAAACTTACGGCAAGGTTTACATCAGGTCTGGTACACAGCATGGCATACATAATAGAACCTATGGCTGAGGCATAGGGGATGACACTCATCTCTTCTATATCTTCTGCCGTGGTCGAACATTGAGCTGAGCTCAATTTCACACCTTGTAACACAGGTAAGAACCCCTTCTTAGATTGATCCATATTGAACTTCTTCAATATCTTATCAAGGTATGTGCTTTGTGAAAGACCTATGAGGCGTCTTGATCTATCTCTATAGATCTTGATGCCTAATATATAAGCAGCTTCTCCAAGGTCCTTCATTGAAAAACTCTTATTCAAGTAGGCCTTAATGCTGTCCAAGAGTTCTATATCATTTCCCATCAACAGTATGTCATCTACATATAGTGTGAGAAATGCTATAGAGCTCCCACTCACTTTCTTGTAAACGCAGGCTTCTCCATAAGTCTGCGTAAATCCAAACGCTTTGATCATCTCATCAAAGTGAATGTTCCAACTCCGAGATGCTTGCACCAGCCCATAAATCGAGCGTTGGAGCTTGCACACCTTGTCAGCATTCTTAGGATCGACAAAACCTTCCGGCTGCATCATATACAATTCTTCCTTAAGGAAACCATTAAGGAATGCCGTTTTGACGTCCATTTGCCATATTTCATAATCGTAGAATGCGGCAATTGCTAACATGATTCGGACGGACTTCAGCTTCGCTATCGGTGAGAAAGTCTCATCGTAGTCAACCCCTTGAACTTGTCGATAACCCTTAGCGACAAGCCGAGCTTTATAGATGGTCACATTACCATCCGCGTCTGTCTTCTTCTTAAAGATCCATTTATTTTCTATGGCTCGCCGCTCTACGGGCAAGTCAGTCAAAGTCCATACTTCGTTTTCATACATGGATCCTATCTCGGATTTCATGGCTTCTAGCCATTTGTCGGAATCCGGGCCCGCCATTGCTTCCTCATAGTTCGAAGGCTCACCGTTGTCTAACAACATGATTTCCAAGACAGGGTTGCCGTACCACTCTGGTGCGGAACGTGTCCTTGTGGACCTTCGAATTTCAGTAGGAGCTTGATTAGAAGTATCTTGATCATCATCATAAATTTCCTCTCTAGTCGGTGCAGGAACCTCAGGAACGTTTTCTTGAGTTTCGCCATTTTCCGGTTCAAGAGGTAACACTTCATCAAGTTCTACTTTCCTCCCACTTACTTCTTTCGAGAGAAACTCTTTCTCTAGAAAGGATCCATTCTTGGCAACAAAGATCTTGCCTTCGGATCTGAGGTAGAAGGTATACCCAATAGTTTCTTTAGGGTATCCTATGAAGACGCATTTTTCCGACTTGGGTCCGAGCTTTTCAGGTTGAAGTTTCTTGACATAAGCATCGCATCCCCAAACTTTTAGAAACCACAGCTTAGGTTTCTTCCCAAACCATAATTCATACGGTGTCGTCTCAACGGATTTCGACGGAGCCCTATTTAAAGTGAATGCGGTAGTCTCTAAAGCATAGCCCCAAAAAGATAGCGGTAAATCGGTAAGAGACATCATAGATCGTACCATATCTAATAGAGTGCGATTACGACGTTCGGACACACCATTACGCTGAGGTGTTCCAGGCGGCGTGAGTTGTGAAACTATTCCACATTTTCTTAAGTGCGTGCCAAATTCGTGACTCAAGTATTCTCCTCCACGATCTGATCGTAAAAACTTGATTTTTCTGTCACGTTGATCTTCAACCTCACTCTGAAATTCCTTGAACTTTTCAAAGGTCTCAGACTTGTGTTTCATCAAGTAGATATACCCATATCTACTCAAGTCATCAGTGAGGGTGAGAACATAACGATAGCCACCGCGAGCCTCAACACTCATTGGACCGCACACATCGGTATGTATGATTTCTAATAAGTTGGTTGCTCGCTCCATTGTTCCTGAGAACGGAGTCTTGGTCATTTTACCCATGAGGCATGGTTCGCACGTGTCAAATGATTCATAATCAAGAGACTCTAAAAGTCCATCTGCATGGAGCTTCTTCATGCGTTTGATACCTATGTGACCAAGGCGGCAGTGCCACAAATATGTGGGACTATTGTTATCAACTTTAACTCTTTTGGTATTCACACTATGAATATGTGTATCATCACATACGAGATTCATTAAGAATAAACCATTAACCATCGGAGCATGACCATAAAACATATCTCTCATATAAATAGAACAACCATTATTCTCGGATTTAAATGAGTAGCCATCTCGAATTAAACGAGATCCAGACACAATGTTCATGCTCAAACTTGGCACTAAATAACAATTATTGAGGTTTAAAACTAATCCCGTAGGTAAATGTAGAGGTAGCGTGCCGACGGCGATCACATCGACCTTGGAACCATTCCCGACGCGCATCGTCACCTCGTCCTTCGCCAGTCTCCGTTTATTCTGCAGCTCCTGCTTTGAGTTACAAATGTGAGCAACTGCACCGGTATCAAATACCCAAGAGCTACTACGAGTACTGGTAAGGTACACATCAATTACATGTATATCACATATACCTTTTGTTTTGCCGGCCTTCTTGTCCGCTAAGTATTTGGGGCAGTTCCGCTTCCAGTGACCACTTCCCTTGCAATAAAAACACTCAGTCTCGGGCCTGGGTCCATTCTTTGGCTTCTTCCCGGCAACTTGCTTACCGGGCGCGGCAACTTCCTTGCCGTCCTTCTTGAAGTTCTTTTTACCCTTGCCCTTCTTGAACTTAGTGGTTTTATTCACCATCAACACTTGATGTTCCTTCTTGATTTCTACCTCTGCTGATTTCAGCATAGCATATACCTCAGGAATGGTCTTTACCATCCCCTGCATGTTGTAGTTCATCACAAAGCTCTTGTAGCTAGGTGGAAGCGACTGGAGGATTCTGTCAATGACCGCTTCATCCGGGAGATTAACTTCCAGTTGAGTCAAGCGGTTGTGCAACCCAGACATCTTGAGTATGTGTTCACTGACAGAGCTATTTTCCTCCATCTTACAGCTAAAGAATTTGTCGGAGACTTCATATCTCTCGACCCGGGCATGAGCTTGGAAAACCATTTTCAGCTCTTCGAACATCTCATATGCTCCATGTCTCTCGAAACGCTTTTGGAGCCCCGGCTCTAAGCTGTAAAGCATGCCGCACTGAACGAGGGAGTAATCATCGGAACATGACTGCCAAGCGTTCATAACGTCTTGTTCTGCAGGGAGGACAGGTGCGTCACCCAGCGGTGCTCGTAGGACATAATCTTTCTTGGAAGCTATGAGGATGATCCTCAGGTTCCGGAACCAGTCCGTATAGTTGCTGCCATCGTCTTTCAGCTTGGTTTTCTCTAGGAACGCGTTGAAGTTGAGGACTACGTTGGCCATTTGATCTACAAGACATATTGTAAATATTTTAGACTAAGTTCATGATAATAAAGTTCATCTAATCAAATTATTTAATGAACTCCCACTTAGATAGGCATCCCTCTTCTAGTCATCTAAATATTACATGATCCAAGTCAACTAGGCCATGTCCGATCATCACGTGAGACGGACTAGTCAACATTGGTGAACATCTTCATGTTGATCGTATCTTCTATACGACTCATGCTCGACCTTTCGGTCTTCTATGTTCCGAGGCCATGTCTGTACATGCTAGGCTCGTCAAGTCAACCTAAGTGTTTGCATGTGTAAATCTGTCTTACACCCGTTGTATGTGAACGTTAGAATCTATCACACCCGATCATCACATGGTGCTTCGAAACAACGAACTGTCGCAACGGTGCACAGTTAGGGGGAACACTTCTTGAAATTATTATGAGGGATCATCTTATTTACTACCGTCGTTCTAAGTAAACAAGATGCAAAACATGATAAACATCACATGCAATCAAATAATAAACGTGACATGATATGGCCAATATCACATAGCTCCTTTGATCTCCATCTTGGGGCTCCATGATCATCTTTGTCACCGGCTTGACACCATGATCTCCATCATCGTGTCTCCCTGAAGTTGCTCGCCAACTATTACTTCTACTACTATGGCTAACGCGTTTAGCAATAAAGTAAAGTAATTTACATGGCGTTTCTCAATGACACGCAGGTCATACAAAAATAAAGACAACTCCTATGGCTCCTGCCGGTTGTCATACTCATCGACATGCAAGTCGTGATTCCTATTACAATAGCATGAACATCTCATACATCACATATAGATCATTCATCGTTCATCATAACTTTGGCCATATCATATCACAAAGCACTTGCTGCAAAAACAAGTTAGACGTCCTCTAATTATTGTTGCAAGTTTTACGTGGCTGAATTAGGGTTCTAGCAAGAACGTTTTCTTACCTACGTGAAAGCCACAACGTGATTTGTCAACTTCTATTTACCCTTCATAAGGACCCTTTTCATCGAATCCGCTCCAACTAAAGTAGGAGAGACAGACACCCGCCAGCCACCTTATGCAACTAGTGCATGTTAGTCGGTGGAACCGGTCTCACGTAAGCGTACGTGTAAGGTTGGTCCGGGCCGCTTCATCCCAGAATACAGCTGAAGCAAGATAAGACTAGTAGCAGCAAGAAAGTTGACAACATCTACGCCCACAACAAATTGTGTTCTACTCGTGCAATAGAGAACTACGCATAGACCTAGCTCATGATGCCACTGTTGGGGAACGTTGCAGAAAACAAAAAAATTCCTACGGTTTCACCAAGATCCATCTATGAGTTCATCTAGCAACGAGTAATCGGATGCATCTACATACCTTTCTAGATCGCGAGCGGAAGCGTTCAAAAGAACGGGGATGAAGTAGTCGTACACGACGTGATCCAAATCACCGGAGATCCTAGCACCGAACGGACGGCACCTCCGCGTTCAACACACGTACGGTCAGCGTAACGTCTCCTCCTTCTTGATCCAGCAAGGGGAGAGGAGAGGTTGAGGAAGATGGCTCCAGCAGCAACACGACGGCGTGGTGGTGATGGAGCTGCAGTACTCCGGCAGGGCTTCGCCGAGCTCTACGGAGGAGGAGGAGGTGTTGGAGAGGGAGAGGGAGGCGCCAAGGCAAGGGGTGCCGCTGCCCCCCTCCCCTCCCCCTTTATATAGGCCTCTTGGGGGGCGCCGGCCCTGGGAGATCTGATCTCCCAAGGGGGCGGCGGCCAGGGAGGATTTCCTCCCCCCCAAGGCACCTAGGAGGTGCCTTCCACTTGTGGGACTCTTCCCCTTTGAAACCCTAGGCGCATGGGCCTCTTGGGGCTAGTTCCCCTTGGCCCATGTAGGCCAAGGCGCACCCCCTAGAGCCCATGTGGCCACCCGAGGCAGGTGGCCCCACCCGGTGGACCCCCGGGACCCTTCTGGTGGTCCCGGTACAATACCGGTGACCCCGAAACTTGTCCCGATGGCCAAAACAGCACTTCCCATATATAATTCTTTACCTCCGGACCATTCCGAAACTCCTCGTGACGTCCGGGATCTCATTCGGGACTCCGAACAACATTCGGATTACTGCATATACATATCCCTACAACCCTAGCGTCACCGAACCTTAAGTGTGTAGACCCTACGGGTTCGGGAGACATGCAGACATGACCGAGACGGCTCTCGGGCAATAACCAACAGCGGGATCTGGATACCCATGTTGTCTCCGACATGCTCCACGATGATCTCATCGGATGAACCACGATGTCGAGGATTCAAGCAACCCCGTATGCAATTCCCTTTGTCAATCGATATGTTACTTGCCCGAGATTCGATCGTTGGTATCCCAATACCTCGTTTAATCTCATTACCGGCAAGTCACTTTACTCGTACCGTAATGCATGATCCAGTGACCAAACACTTTGATCATATTGAGCTCATTATGATGATGCATTACCGAGTGGGCCCGGTGATACCTCTCCGTCAAGCGGAGTGACAAATCCCAGTCTCGATCCGTGTCAACCCAACAGACACTTTCGGAGATACCCGTAGTATACCTTTATAGTCACCCAGTTACGTTGTGACGTTTGGCACACCCAAAGCACTCCTACGGTATCCGGGAGTTACACGATCTCATGGTCTAAGGAAAGAATACTTGACATTGGAAAACTCTAGCAAACGAACTATGCGATCTTATGCTATGTTTAGGATTGGGTCTCGTCCATCACATCATTCTCCTAATGATGTGATCTCGTTATCATTGACATCCAATTCCCATAGTCAGGAAACCATGACTATCTATTGATCAACGAGCTAGTCAACTAGAGGCTTACTAGGGACATGTTGTTGTCTGTTATTCACACATGTATTACGATTTCCGGATAACACAATTATAGCACGAATAAAGACAATTATCATGAACAAGGAAATATAATAATAATGCTTTTATTATTGCCTCTAGGGCATATTTCCAACAGCTAAGGCACGGGAAAACGCGCCAAACCTGCGAGATATACTGGAGGACAAGGCAAGGCAAACAAGATCGATCTACGGATCACGCGGGCGCCCCACGGCACGTGACGGTGATCGTCACTCCAGATACAATAAATCCGGCCGGGCCGAACACAATAGACAAAGCTCCTTTGAGCTGCGTCGTGATATAGCCCAGTACAGAGGCGCCGCACACCCACTATGCTTCACAGATGAAGTAATGGATCATAAAATCACCGAGGGCTTCAAACCCGTAAACATTGAATCATACGATGGCACAACAGATCCTGCGGTATGGATCGAGGATTATCTCCTTCACATCCACATGGCCCGCGGCGATGATCTACATGCCATCAAATACCTCCCGCTCAAACTTAAGGGACCGGCCCGGCATTGGCTTAACAGATTGCCCGCAGATTCAATCGGTTCTTGGGAGGACCTGGAAGCCGCATTCCTCGACAACTTCCAGGGTACCTATGTGCGACCACCGGACGCCGATGACCTAAGCAACAACTTAACCAAGATCCCTGGTAATTCGGATACCGAGGACAAAAGCGACAGGTCGCGCCGGAACAAGCAAAAGCACCGCGTTAACAGCGACAACAACGAGGATACGGCAGTAAATGCCGGATTCCGAGGCTACAAATCCGGTCAGCGGAAAAAGCCATTCAAAAGAAACACTCAGGGCCCGTCCAGTTTGGACCGAATACTCGACCGCTTGTGCCAGATACATGGCACCCCCGAAAGGCCAGCCAATCACACCAACAGGGATTGTTGGGTGTTCAAGCAGGCAGGCGAGTTAAATGCCGAAAACAGAGACAAGGGGTTGCATAGCGACAACGAGGAGGAGCCCAGGCTGCCGAACAACAACGGACAGAAGGGTTTTCCCCCACAAGTGCGGACGGTGAACATGATATACGCAACCTACATCCCTAAAAGGGAGCGAAAGCATGCATTACGGGACGTATACGCGTTGGAGCCAGTCGCCCCAAAGTTCAACCCATGGTCCTCCTGCCCGATCACCTTTGATCGAAGGGACCACCCCACTGGCACCCGTCATGGCGGGTTCACCGCATTGGTTCTTGACCCAATCATTGACGGATTTCATCTCACAAGAGTCCTTATGGACGGCAGCAGCAGCCTGAACCTGCTTTACCAGGATACAGAGCGGAAAATAGGCATAGATCCCTCGAGGATCAAGCCCACCAAAACGACCTTTAAAGGCGTCATACCAGGTGTAGAGGCCAACTGTACAGGTTCGGTCACACTTGAAGTGGTCTTCGGATCTCCGAATAACTTCCGAAGCAAGGAGTTAATCTTCGACGTAGCCCCGTTCCGCAGTGGCTATCACGCACTGCTCGGGCGAACCGCATTCGCAAAGTTCAATGCGGTACCGCACTATGCATACCTCAACCTGAAGATGCCAGGCCCTCGAGGAGTAATCATGGTCAACGGAAACACCGAACGCTCCCTCCGAACGGAGGAGCACACAGCAGTGCTCGCAGCAGAAGTACAAAGCAGCCTCTCTAGGCAGTTCTCCAGTCCGGCCCTTAAAAAGCCGGACACTGTCAAGCGCGCCCGGAGTAACCTACAACAAGACCGCCTGGCACGTTCCGAGCTAGCGTAGCAATGCGGCCCCAACCCTAGCCCTCGCGATATAGCAAAACCAATGCTTCGCTTACATAACTATGCTCTTGAAATACCATGGGCACAAGGGGAGGGGCACCATCACGTCACGCCCAAAACACGGCTTAAACCGTACTAGGGGCTGCCAGATTCTTTTTTAATTTTCTCTTACTTTCAAGACTCCATATTTCGGACGACCTGTTCGCCAATTCAACTGCCGCACAAACGATGCAAGATCCAGGAAAGCAGACAAGCCATGCCGCATTATGGAACTCCCAGGCGGTCTCTATTACGAGCAGTATACCTGTTTTGAATACAATTCTGCGGCCTGCCCCTGGCCAGGACATGTTAAATAGTCAAATTTATTTTGCTTATCGCACTATTTGTATCGTTCTGCTTTGATAGCAACCTCTCTGTAAACAATGCATAGCTTTTGTCTATTTTCTGCATTACCCTCTTTTTATATATATGTTTATTAATAACATGTTGCACCCGTACACCGTGGTATGGAAAATACACCAGGGGCTTCAGTACCCCTTAATACGGTGTGAGAAGACAGAACACTTTCACAAGTGCGGCACCCCGAACTTATAGCACTATATGCATCGGCTCCGAATCATGATTTGGGTCAATAGTTGGGTTTGCCCGGCTCCTATGTTTTGGTGCCTTACGTTCCGCTATATCGGCTAAGGTAGCACTAGGAGAACTACTGCGATTGTGCCCCAGTTGAGCTGGGCTGAGCACCTCAGTAGAGAAAGCTAAAACTGACTGTCATGATGAGGCGAGAGACCGGTCGCTGTTCAAGAGGTTTTTCGAGTCCTTAAAGACTTATGCCGCTTCGAGCGAGGAACCGGCTTTGTCCGGCCAAGGTGTGGATAGCGCCCCGAACTCGGTCTTCCAAATACTAGGGGCTTCGCCGAAATTTAAAATTATAGAGTTCTATGGCTAAGTGAGAGTGTTCAAGCATTATAGTCTGATTGCCTTGTTCGTTGTGCTGAGCGCCTCCCTCGACGGACCCAATCATGGGAAAAAGAGCGCTCAGGTTTATCCCAAACACCCCAGCACTAGTGGCATGGGGGCAGAAGCCGACGACTGGCCATCTCTCAATTTTTGATAAACGGCCGCACAGAAAGTAATATTTTAAATTCAACAAGCATTGCGTAGCGCATATGAACAAGTTTTCAGCGCACAGGATAACACGAGCGAGTTTATTCAAAAATTACATCCTTGGTACATTCATCTGCCATAAGGCGGGCACCAGCAAGAACATCCTTGTAATAGTTCTCGGGCTTGCGATGCTCCTTCCCCGGCGGCGGCCCGTCCCTCACAAGCTTCTCACCGTCCAGCTTACCCCAGTGCACCTTTGCACGGGCAAGGGCCCTACGGGCACCTTCGATGCAGACAGAGCGCTTGATGACCTCGAGCCGTGGACAGGCCTCCACCAGCTGCCGCACCAGTCCGAAGTAGCTCCCAGGCAGGGCCTCTCCAGGCCACAGCCGAACCATGAAGCCCTTCATGGCCTGTTCGGCCACCTTGTGGAGCTCGACCAGCTGCTTCAGCTGGTCGCTCAAGGGCACAGGGTGTCCGGCCTCAGCATACTGAGACCAGAACACCTTCTCCGTCGAGCTGCCTTCCTCGGCTCGGTAGAATGCGGCGGCATCGGATACGCTGCGGGGAAGATCTGCGAATGCCCCTGGAGAACTCCGGATTCGGGTAAGTAACAAGTAGTTTACTTTTATATGTCTGCTTTGCATAAAGAATGCCTTACCCGCCGCTATCTTTTTCACCGCCTCCAACTCTTGGAGGGCCTTCTGGGATTCGGCCTTGGCAGACTCGGCAGTTTTAAGGGCCGCCGCGAGCTCGGACGCTCACGTTTTCGAGTCAAGCTCCAAACTCTCATATTTTTTCATGAGAACCTGAAGCTCTTGCTGCACCTCGCCAATCTGGGACTCAAATTTCTCTCGCTCGGTGCGCTCCGTGGACGCTCTCTTTTCGGCCTTGGATAGCGCCTGCTTGTGGGTCGCCACCTCAATCGTGGCCCCTACAATAAGCAGCACAATCCTGTTATTTTTGCAGTTGCATCTTTTTTGTATATATTTTTTCTATTAGGTATCTCTTACCATCCTTCTCCTCGAGCTGCCGTTTGGCAAGGCCGAGCTCTTGCTCGGTCTGCTCGAGGCCCTTCTTCAGGGCACCCACCTCCGCAGTCAGTGCGGCGGTGGCCAGCAGCGAAGCCTGCATACGCATATTGACTCTTTTTTGTTAGACTCCTGTGAAATTTAATAGATCCTCTATTCGGCTTTTCTTTCTGAACGCCAAACAGAGCATCAGGGGCTACTGTCTATGCGGTAATATTTTTACATAGTTTTACTTACCTCGAAGCCTGTTAGAAGGCTGGCACAAGCTTCAGTCAGTCCGCTTTTGGCGGACTGAACCTTCTGGATCACCGTACTCATAATAGTATAGTGCTCCTCGTCGATGGAGGCGCCGTTAAGCACCTCCAGCAGATTGTCCGGCACCTCCGGTTGGACGGAGGCTGCTGGCTCAGAAGGCTTGCTCCTCTTAGAAGGAGTTTGAGTGAAAATTTAGTTATAATGTGATGTTCCCTTTGCTTCCCAATACTTCACAAAACCCGGGATGCATTGGTATCCTCCTGAGTCATCACCATGCTCACTATACCAAAAACCTCATTACCGTTTTTGTTCTTCTTTCTTGTTATTATGTTTCGATGATCAATGATGTCACTCCAAGAGGGCCCTAATAATATCTCTCCATTGTCGGAGGAGCAAATCCCACTCTCGAGCTATCCGTTCACTTGTCAAACTTTCCGATGAACCTATAAGTTGTCGTTGTGATCATCGTGTTACACGTGACGTTTGAGCAACCCAAAGCCCATCGTATGGTAAGAAGTGAACGTGGTACTCTCATGGTCTAAGAAGAAATATCACACATTAACACTCCGTGTATTTCACTTGAATACAGACGATATTAATCCAATTCATAACAAATAAGTTCGGGTCAGTTCAATATGATCATTCTTCTAACGACATAATCTCAATGTTGTTTTAGGACTATCGTTACACTTAACGATATCCTAAGATCCAGAAAACGTGATCACCAATAACATCTGAGCTAGTCGTAGAGGTGTGACTAGGAACTTTTCATTTAACTGTTTATCATTCCACACGTGCATATGAGTTTTTCACTGAATAGCATATTCCAGGATCATAGCAGTTATAGTATAGAATATAAACTCTATAGTTATGAATATGGAAATATAACAAGACAAATATTATTGCCTCTAGGGCATATTTACAATACTTTTTCTCCAGATTTGGAGCTATCGACCAACTGGTTTAGTAGCTTCAGAGAGTATCGAGAACTAATGAAAGTACTCTTCTAGTCTTGAGATCAAATGAGCTCGGGTGAACAGTAAAATCGAAAAATCTTGAAAATAAATTAAAAAATATTGAAAAAATTTAGTGACAAACATTGACAAAAGTTTTCAGCGCTTGCAAAATTTCATCATGAAATAACATTTGTAGAAGGCGTGGTAAAAAATCACTCAAAAATGTTGTTGGAAATGACATTGTTGGAGCATTGATTTTGTTTTTCAAGCCATGGTTTCTACAAATGTCATTTCACGGTGAAATTTTGTAAAGGTTGAAAACTTTTGTCAATGTTTGTCACTTAAAATTTTCAATTTTTTAATTGCTTTATTTTTTCTGATTTTACTGTTACCCGGGCTCATATGAGCTCGGGCTAAGAAACTTCATCTCCGAGAACTAAGTCTTTCTTTGGAAAGCTTGAGTGGTTGATGAAGATTTCACAACGTGATCAGCTGATCATCCCTAGATTAAAAGCTTATCAGAGCATTTACAACCGGACGTCGCATATTCACCAAACGCCTGGATGGCCTGCCCAGCTACTGATTGGACCGAAATATGCCATCCAACCGGCCTCCCCAAACGCCGCCCAAACGTATAGTCTGTCCGGCAACCCCCATACCCAGATCATATTTGGGGCAGATATGGGTAGGTCAAACGTTTTTATACACTGCCGCCACATCGGACAGGCCCCGTATGGCCCATGTTGTCCCCACCCCCGTCCCCATAAATATCCCAACAAGAAGACTGAACCCTAGTAAAACCGCACTCCCTAGACCTCTCCGCTCCACTACTGTCACCCCTTCCTCTCCCCTCCCATACGCCATGGCTAGAAGTAGATCCGACAGCGGTTCCAACTCAATCAACCAGTCTAAGCTCACTGCTGACTCCTTGAGCTTGTCCACGTTGGACAGGAAGGAGCTCGTGCTCCGCATTGCCCTTCCTCGCTCACGGATGGACGGAGGTGGCACCTAAAGGGAAATGGCCGGCGAGGAAGTGGCTCCACTCGGCTCCCTATGTTTAACTACTTTTTAGGGGTTGTTTGGTTTGTGACTAAGGGGTCGTTTGGTTCTAGGACTAGGAGTGTCGCACTTTGCCATACAATGTTGCCAAACTTGCCTAAGGTTAGTTTCTTAAAAAGAGAGCCACAAGTTGGCAAGACTAAGGGAATCTTGCCACACTTTTTATGTGCATGCCATGTGGGGCCTAAGTGTGGCTTGAACCAAACACCCACCTAAGTTGGTCAAACTTGCATAACCTTAGGTATGGTAATCTTTGGCAAACTTAGTCACAAACCAAACAGCCCCTAAGATTGCCAAGGGTTGCCACACCTAAAGTTAGGCAAGTTTAACCAACTTAGGTGAGTGTTTGGTTCAAGCCACACCTTAGGCAAGCCACACTAGGGCCCCACATGACGTACACACAAAAGGTGTGACAAGATTCTCTTAGGCTTGTCAACTCATGGCTCTTATTTTAAAAAACTAACGTTAGGCAAGTTTGACAACATTGTATGCCAAAGTGTGGCATTGCTAGGCCTAAAATCAAACAGCCCCTTAATCTTGCATTTTAGTTAAGTGATGAACTTCAGCGGCCCTTTTGGATCGAGTTGTATGAAGTTATCTATGTCGGATTGTCCTATCTAAGTCTGATTTATGTGTTTATGCTTTTATATAATGATGATTTACGTAGCTTGCATGCTTTTGTGATAGGGGAAATGGGGTAATGCCGCATGAGTGATCGTGGGCCGGGTCTGCCCCAGATTAGACGAGCAGGGTTGTAGATTCGCTTAGGGGCTAGATGCACTTCTACGGCCACGAAAGAGTAAAAGGCTACCGATAATTCTACACCTACGAAACGTTCTACGTAGGGTTACGTGACCTTCCATAAAATTCTTTTCTCCCCCCTGATTTTAACCGGGGTGGGCCCCAGCTGCAAATCCTGGCCCAATTAACAAACCCCACATCAGCTTTTACGTAAAATATGGACGTAACATTACGTATGTGTAGCATTGCTCAAAGGCTACGGGTGGCATGGCCGACGTGAAAAAGCCCACGAAAGAGTAAAAGGCTACGGGTGGCATGGCCGACGTGAAAAAGCTGGCGCTTTTCCCTGTATTCCGCGGCTCCAGATCGGGGTTCGGGGGCGGACGTATGTACGCTGGGCACCTCGGTGGGGCTGGAGCGCACACGGTGGACGCGAGGTCATGCCAGATGTATTATAAGTAGTGCTGTACGATCCAGTCGCGGCCCAGCCAAACGCGCGGCGCTCTGTCTGCAGCGGAGCTAAGCAAGTCGTGTGCGTCCCCTGCTCTGCCTGCGAGGCACCCAGCCGTACAACCGCGTCCACGCGTCGCCCAGCTCCGATGGCAAAAAGGCCGTTGCTCCGACCCGGCCCAACCGCCCGCTGCCAGAGCGCGCGCTCCGGCTGGCTCTCGCACGAGACTCTCGTGCACGCGCGGACACACTCGTAGCCTATCTCGGTCCCCTCTCTTCCTCGACCGGCCCCTCCTTGCCCCCTGCTGCCGCAGTGGCTTGGCTTGGCTAGGCTAGCAAGCTGCTGTAGTAGGTCCGTGCCGGGGGCCGGGCGGCGCCGCTGCCTACGATCCAGGTCCTGTCGCGGACACGCGCAGCACACTGGACAAGAGTCAAGCGAACAGAACAAGGCTAGCTAGCAGTGTCGATTAGTTACCGACCTGACACCGACGGCCGGGCGCGTGCGTTTTCCGGCGGAAAGTTTGAGCATGCGGTCTCCTGCCTGCAGGCTAGCCAGCTGCAGCCACGCACATACTCCAGCGGCGCTGGGCATTTGGCACGGGCGAGCATTTCGCGCAAAGTAGGAGTAGGTTCACATCACACTCTGGTGAAAACTCGGTGCTGTGCTGCCCATATTCTCGTGGACGCCTAGCTACCAGAAACCCACAACACTGTAGGCTATATAATCGACAAACGTGGTCCAGCTGACTAAAACAGTGCTTGTATTCAAAGCGCGTACGACAGGCAGACCGATGCGACGGTACGACGTGACCACGACGTGCCCATCGTTTCCTTCGATCTCTAACCTAATTGGCTCCGATCGGTTGCCCTGTCTGGCCTAGATTCAACTCCTCGTCGTTTTCCCTTCATCTTCGAGCCCATAATGTGTGGTGATCGAGCTACGTATAGCCGGCTGCCCCCAAACCCTCAATAACCGGTCACGAAAATACAGCTCAGACGGACTTCTTAAACCGGCTTCAAACATCATGACTCGTCAAACGGGTCTCAAACGCACGGGCTAACATTCAAACGGGCCCCAAATATAAGGCAGCTTTGAGGGCGCCCGGACGTGCCTAGGCATGTCTGTCATGTCGGATTGATGGGGTTCCACATGAAACACTCCGAAACCCGGCGGCGGTCTGAAGCTCGTCTACATCATCAGACCGATGGCGCTGCTCCGGCGGGCCACGTAGTGTCTAACTTGGCTATTTAAGCCGACCGTCCGCACCGAAATCCTACCGGTCTACATTTCGCTCCTCCCGTCCGCCGCCGCCGCCGCCACTTTCCATTCGTCCTCCGCCACCACTTGTAGCCATGCACCCACGCCGCCGGGTAAGAAGTTACCCCTATCTAATGTCAGAGCGTCGGCTGCAGCTCCTTGAACAAATCCAGGCAAGGCGCGAAGCCCGGATAGCTGCGGGGCTACCTGTCGTGGTTCTAAGTCTGACAGTGAGAATGGGGGGTAAGTATGGAGAGGCAAGATCCTAGCTATGGAGTAGTTGTATGCGCAAGGAGTTTACGAGTTCGGGCCCTTCTCTGAGGAAGTAACAGCCCTACGTCTCGGAGCCCGGGGGCAGTCGACTGGATTAAGTGTGTATGTGTTACAAAGTTCCGAACCCCTGTCCTAGTGGAGGGGGGGTGGCTTATATAGAGTTCACCAGGACCCCAGCCAGCCCACGTTACAAGGAGTTTAATGTACATAAAGAGAGGGGGGTTACTGGTAACGCCTGTAATAAAGGACCATGAAGGCCATAAAAGCTACTTATGAGGTGACCGTTTGTAGGCAGTGCCTTTAGGTCTTCTTATGGTCGAGTGGTTGTCTTCATGGTCGACTGCTTGTACTTCTGGTCGAGTACGCTTGTGTCCGTCGACTGGGCTGACCAGGTCGACTGGCCTGTCGATACTTCTCAGAATGTCTTTCATTGTAGGAGTCATGTCCTTGATTGGGTACCTCAGGTACGATAAGTTACCCTACCCTAGGTACGTATCCTCGTCATTAGCCTCCGAATGGGTCAGGGGTTAAGTGAGAATGGGGTCGAGCCTACGCTTCCGACTCAACCTCCATGCTTCGGTTGCATCTGTCTTCGGATGAATGGAAGTTACGGTGGGACCTCATTCTTCAGTTGCCTTGATCCATTCAGATGCCCGTCGAGTGGTTTCGGATCACCGTCGAGTGCGTTTACGTGACGAGTCCCTTGGGAAACTTAAGGAAACGGATCTTTTTGTCTGACAACCCGTCCTGTCGATCGCGGATCTTGCGGGATTTGAAAATTGAGAAGCGCACCGGACGGAGAAAATCGCGCGAATCGGCTGGATAAGGCAAGGGCGCCTCGATCTCCGCGCCACCTTTTTCGCCACGTACTGCGCGCGCGCCTGTTGCGGGATCTGACTGGGAGGCGCAGGCCCACTGATCAGCCACTCGGGTGCGGCCTTATATAAAGCAACGATTCTGATTTTTTTTTACTGTGCGCCCTCGTTCTTCTTTCCCCTTCCTCCGTAAGCTTCCGCCTCGCTCTCCGCCGCAACCTCGACACCGCCGCTCGGCCAAGACCTCGTTCGAGACGATGGGGACGGACAAGACGGCGGCGGCGGAACGGGCGAAGAAGGCCGCGGCAAAGGGCAAAGGGAAGAAATCCGGCCGAGGCGGGTCGTCCTCGCGGGCCGCTCTGCCGTCCGGCTGGTTGCAGGGGGATTGGATGCCCTCCATCCTTACTCAGGCGGATATCGACGACATGGTGGAGGGGGGACTCATTCCCCACAAGGCCGCTCGCCTTCCTGGGAAGGAGACGGAGCCGAAACCTCGCGAGGGTGAGCGCGTCCTGATAGCCACCCATGTCGACCGGGGGTTTTCTCTGCCCCCGAGTCCTTTCTTTAGGGCTTTCCTGAACTTCTTCGGAGCGCAGCTCCACCATTTCACGCCCAACTCCATAGTCTATCTCGCTGCGTTCGTGTCTCTGTGTGAGTGTTTCTTAGGTTGTCGACCCCACTGGGGCCTCTTCAAGCATATCTTCACTTGTCGATCCCAGTCGGTTAAAAAGCTTAACTCGGACGGGGAGAGGACGCAGGTGATCCAGATGTGCGGGGGCCTCGGGATCCAGACGAGGGGTAAGAGTTGTTTTCCTCCCATGACACTTCCCGATTCCGTGCGTGGGTGGCAGTCGACTTGGTTCTACTGCAAGGACCAGCCGACTCCTGGACACTCGACCGGCCTTCCTCCTTTTACCTTGGACCGAGTGCAGAAACCCGCTTCTTTGAAAGTGGTTCCAGAGGAGAAGGCTCAGGTGAAGGTACTAGTCAGTCGAGTGGTTGAGTTGGTTCAGGAAGGCGTGACCGGCATGGACTTGCTCGAAGTCTTTCTCCAGCGACGAATCCAACCTCTCCAGGCTCGGGATCACTCGATGTGGTTGTATTCCGGGCCCGACGACTCCACTCGGATCCACCCGGAGGGGGTCGAGGCTTCTGTGCTGGAGAGCTGGCTGACCAGCATAACCGGGAATAAGGACAACCCCAGGGGTTCCAGGAGGATTGCTCCGCTTGATGGGATGATGGAGACAGACAAGGTACATTTTGCTTCTTCCGACTGAAATTTTCACTCCGCCTAGTAACTGGCTCGCGATAAGTCGACTGATCCTCGTTCTGCCTGTTGTTTCGCAGGAGATCAACGACATGTACTCGATGCCGAATGGGAACCAGGAGCAAGTATCTGAAGGAGGAGGGAGTGGAGGCGAAGGGAGTGAGAATGAAGTTGAAGTCGAGGGTGAAGTCGAGGAGTGGGAATCTGACGATGACGTAGAGGGGGAGGCCGGCGACGACTCGGGTGACGAAGACGAAGAGGTGGAGGTCGACCTTCCTCGACACGAGAGACGCTCCAAGAACGCTCAGGATCCCGCCGTGGAGCGCGGTCAGTCGAGTGCTCCGGCGGGCCAGTCATCCAAGCGCCCTCGGACCGCGTCGCCGGCCCCAACTGAGAAGGCGCCCAAGCAGCCTAGAGCCATCCCGACCAAGCCACCCAAGGCCCTGCCCAAGATCAGGGTCGCCATCCCGGTCATCTCTGGGTAAGTGACTGTTTTCACCTTTCTTGAGTCGACTAGAACGGATTCTTAGTCGATTCACTTTCAAATTATTTGCTTGGAATCGTGCAGCGCCGCTACTTCCGAAACTTCCATCCAGAATGCTGATGAGACGATGGAGGACGCCGTCACTTCCAACTTAGGTATAATCTTTGACATGATCCGACTGTTTAACTGCTGAGTCGATTGGATATTCATTTCTGAACTTTTGTAGCTCCGACCAACATCATTGACCTTCCGGATGACGAGGAGGAGGCGGAAGTGCCGCTCAGGCCTTTCGGGAGGAGAGGCCGGAGGGCCCCGGTCGACAAGGCTCCTCAGACCGCGTCGACTGACGAGGCGGTGGTCCAAGCGGGTGATGATACCGCCCGGACTACTGTGACTTTTGCTGAGCCACTGACGACTGCCCGGCCTTCGTCGTCGATTGCCCCTCCACTGGTCGACCCACCCTCGTTCTTCGCCGCCTACCAGACCCCGGAGGATCAAGTGAGTGCTGCTAAGGAGGCTATACGTCAGGCGGGGCTCGTGATGGAGCAGACCAAAGCGGCTCGGGATGCCAGTCAAGCGGCCTATGACATCAGCTCGGCGTTGCAACAGAACGTCCAGGTTAGTTGATCTTCACTTGCGTTGTACACCCACTGGGTGCCGTTGGTCCGAAATTTCTCATTGGTGGGGGCACGCTGAGTGCACCCACTGGGTGTAGTCCCCGAGGCCACGGTCGACTGCTGGCAGTCGACTGTGGTCTTTATACTGCCTTTCTGTAGTTGTACTTCTCCACTCGGTAGGGTTTTCTGAGAACGTTTTGGTCAGGCCATGTCGGATGATACTGTATCCGGTCGACTGCGGGCAGTCGACTTTTTTTTTTTTTTTTTTGAAAACCAGTGGGGGCACGCTGAGTGCACCCACTGGGTGTAGTCCCCGAGGCTACTGTCGAATGTTTTGATTCGGCTGTAGTCTTAGAAGTGTTATGCTCTTTCTTTCAGTCACTCGGGAGTAACTTATCTTTGATACCCTTTGTCGATTGACTCTTTGCAGAAGTCTTGTGAGCTTGTTGCTCAGCTCGCCGATCTGAAGAATAAGCAGATCCAGCTTAATCTTGATTTACAGTTTGCTCAGGAAAACGTGCAGAAGGCGAAGGATGAAGCAAAAGGTATGGCTGGTGAGGACTCGACGGCTGTCTCTGTTCTCCTGCCTGTTCTCAACTCTGTGCTCATTGTTGTTTCGCAGACGAACTGGAAAAGGCCCTGAAGAAGAAAGATCTTGACCTTGCGGAGGCACAAAAGGCGGCTGCGGAGAAGCTGAAGCTTGCTGAAGAGAAACTTGCTTCAGTCGACCAACTTGAGAGCGAGAATGCTAGGCTGAAGTCTGCTCTTGACTCGGCCAACAAGGAAGCGAGTCGACTGAAGACTGACAAGAGTACTCTGAACGACAAGCTCGGCCAGCTGGCGGGGAAGCACAAGGACTTGGAGGATTATCTTGGGGGTCTTGCCAAGAAGCTATACCTCATGCTTGAAGGTAACCCTCTTTGTGCGATTAATCTTGTTGTTGTCGACTCACCATTTGGTTACAGTTTTGACCTGTCGAAACTTCTTTCAGAATTCTGCAGGAACTTTGAGGAAGAGACCAGTCGAGTGGAGACCCGCTTGGACCCTATCAACTCTCCTGTGAAGGACGAAGTGGCCATGAACGCCTTCCGGTTGGAATCCCGTGTCGCTGGTGTGGTGGACTACCTGGCTCGACTGAAAGCTGCAGTGTCACGGATCAACTCCGCACTCTGGCCCAAGGAGACGCTTCAGAACGACCTTGAATCTCTGGTCACTCGACTAAGTGAGGTTCCAGGTCGAGTGCAAGAATGGAAGAAGTCTTCCGCTAGGTGCGGTGCTGACGTGGCTCTGTCACTGGTTCGCGTCCACTGCAAGGAGGCGCGCGAGGAGAAGCTGGCCGCTCTCCAGGTTGCTAATACCAGGAAGCATAACTTTCAGGACTTCATGGAGACCTTCATCGCTGCTGCCACTCGGATCTCTGATGGGATCGACTTGGACGAATTTGTTACTCCATCCAGTCCTCCGCCGGAGGAGTAAAAAACTGATGTTCTTTGCCTTAAATTTGCCTCGGAATGCCGAGTGGTTTATGTAATCGATAAACTCTGTCGAGCTTATAGCTCGAGTACTTTTATTTGCGATCTAGGATCTTTTGGTTTTGTCCGAACTTGGCTCGACGTTGAATGTCTTCGTGACTTGATCCGCCGATCTACTATTCGTTGTTCCCTCAGAGGCTGTCTGGTTTGCACGATGCTTATCGCCGCGATGGTGTCTGTCAACCTGGCTTAGGCGAGCATTGGGCTGCAGCTAAGTCCCCGAGTGGGAGGTTTGCTCTTCACTCGGTAGGAGTCCAATTACTTAGTCGAGTGCTTGGACTGCAGCTAAGCCCCCGAGTGGGAGGTTCGCTCTCCACTCGGTAGAATTTCAACTACTTAGGCGAGTACTTGGACTGCAGCTAAGCCCCCGAGTGGGAGGTTTGCTCTCCACTCGGTAGGATTTCACTTACTTAGGCGAGTACTCGGACTGCAGCTAAGCCCCCGAGTGGGAGGCTGGCTCTCCACTCGGTAGGATTTTTCAAACTTAGGCGAGTACATGGACTGCAGCTAAGCCCCCGGGTGGGAGGTTTGCTCCCACTCGGTAGGATTTTTTCAAACTTAGGCGAGTACTTGGACTGCAGCTAAGCCCCCAAGTGGGAGGTTTGCTCTCCACTTGGTAGGATTTTTTCAAACTTAGGCGAGTACTTGGACTGCAGCTAAGCCCCCGAGTGGGAGGTTTGCTCTCCACTCGGTAGGATTTTTTCAAACTTAGGCGAGTACTTGGACTGCAGCTAAGCCTCCGAGTGGGAGGTTTGCTCTCCACTCGGTAGGATTTTTTCAAACTTAGGCGAGTACTTGGACTGCAGCTAAGCCCCCAAGTGGGAGGTTTGCTCTCCACTTGGTAGGATTTTTTCAAACTTAGGCGAGTACTTGGACTGCAGCTAAGCCCCCGAGTGGGAGGTTTGCTCTCCACTCGGTAGGATTTTTTCAAACTTAGGCGAGTACTTGGACTGCAGCTAAGCCCCCGAGTGGGAGGTTTGCTCTCCACTCGGTAGGATTTTTTCAAACTTAGGCGAGTACTTGGACTGCAGCTAAGCCTCCGAGTGGGAGGTTTGCTCTCCACTCGGTAGGATTTTTTCAAACTTAGGCGAGTACTTGGACTGCAGCTAAGCCTCCGAGTGGGAGGTTTGCTCTCCACTCGGTAGGATTTTTTCAAACTTAGGCGAGTACTTGGACTGCAGCTAAGCCTCCGAGTGGGAGGTTTGCTCTCCACTCGGTAGGATTTTTTCAAACTTAGGCGAAACGGATTCGCAGCTAAGCCCCCGAGTGGGAGGCTGGCTCTCCACTCGGTAGTAGGATTTTCTGAAAACTTAGGCGAAGCGGATTCGCAACTAAGTCACCCACTGGGGGAAATATAGACAAACAGAAAAAGAAATAGCAGTCTTTTGCTTGAAACAAAAGAATTACAGAGGTACTTTTATTACATCTCAGTCGAGTGAGTTTTTAAGTGTAAAAAGGACGGAGCAGGTCCGCGTTCCATGCTCGAGGCTCGTCGATCCGTCGATCGATGTTGTAGAGGTGATACGCTCCGTTGTGCAGGACTTTGGTGATGATGAAGGGGCCTTCCCAGGTCGGGGCAAGTTTGTGAGGTTTTTGCTGATCCACGCGAGGACCAAATCTCCTTCCTGAAAGGCTCGACCCTTCACATTTCTGGCGTAAAACCGACGCAACTCTTGCTGGTAGATGGTCGAACGGATTAGAGCCATCTCTCTTTCCTCCTCTAAGAGGTCGACTGCATCTTGCCGGGCCTGTTCTGCTTCTGCTTCGGAATATAACTCGACTCGAGGCGCGTTGTGGAGCAAGTCGCTTGGCAAAACCGCTTCGGCTCCATAGACCAGAAAGAATGGCGTTCTTCCAGTCGACCGGTTAGGGGTGGTCCTCAACCCCCATAGAACCGACGGAAGTTCGTCGACCCAGGCGCCTGCTGCGTGTTTGAGATCACGCATCAGTCGGGGTTTTAGTCCTTTGAGGATCAGGCCATTCGCGCGTTCGGCCTGTCCATTAGACTGAGGATGAGCAACTGAAGCGTAGTCGACTCGAGTGCCCTGAGAGGCGCAGAAGGCTTTGAATCTGTCATTATCAAAGTTTGATCCGTTATCCGTGATGATGCTGTGCGGAACTCCATATCTGAATATCAATCCCCTGATAAAACTGATGGCAGTGCTTGCGTCGAGGTCCTTTATGGGTTTGGCCTCTATCCACTTCGTGAACTTGTCGACTGCGACCAACAAGTGGGTGAAGCCACTCCTACCAGTTCTCAGTGGTCCGATCATATCTAGACCCCAGACAGCGAAAGGCCAGACGAGTGGAATGGTCTTCAAGGCGGAGGCGGGCTTGTGAGACATGTTGGAATAAAACTGGCACCCCTCGCACTTGTCGACTGTATCCTTTGCCATTTCGTTCGCCTTTGGCCAGTAGAAACCCGCTCGGTATGCTTTAGCCACGATGGTCCGAGAAGACACGTGATGGCCGCAGGTCCCCGAGTGGATGTCCTCGAGAATTATCTGTCCTTCTTCAGGCGTGATGCACTTCTGACCAACTCCAGTCACGCTTTCTCTGTATAGCTGCCCTTTGATTACTGTAAAGGCTTTGGATCGACGGACGATCTGCCGAGCCTCTTCTTCATCTTCTGGGAGCTCTTTTCTTATGATATACGCAATGTACGGCACTGTCCAATCGGGAGTGGTGGTCATAACTTCCATAATCAGGTCGACCACAGCTGGTATCTCCACTTCGGTCGAGTCAGAGGCGCTTTTTGGTTGTGGAGGCTCTTCTGTGAAAGGATCTTCTTGCACTGATGGTGTGTGAATGTGCTCCAAACACACATCTTTAGGGATGGCCTCCCTTTTGGACCCTATCTTCGCCAAATCATCTGCAGCTTGATTATTCAGTCGGGGTATATGATGGAGCTCCAACCCCTCGAATCGTTTCTCCAACTTTCTCACTGCGCTGCAATATCCCGTCATGGATGGGCTTCGGACGTCCCACTCCTTCATCACTTGATTAACAACCAGATCTGAGTCACCGTAGACCATGAGGCGACGGACGCCTAGCGAAATGGCCATACGTAATCCGTATAGAAGCGCTTCATACTCTGCCTCATTGTTGGAGGAATCAAAGTGAATCTGGAGGACATACTTGAGCTTATCTCCTCGGGGGGAAACCAGTACAACCCCCGCACCGGATCCGTTCAGCATCTTGGAGCCATCAAAAAACATAGTCCAGTGCTCCGAGTGAACTTGAGTCGGAAGCTCCTGCTCGGTCCACTCGGCGAGGAAATCAGCTATTGCCTGGGACTTAATAGCTTTCTTTGCCTCGAACTTGATATCAAGGGGAAGAAGTTCAATTGCCCATTTCGCCACTCGACCGGTTGCATCTCTGTTATGAAGAATCTCTGATAATGGAGCGTCGCTGACGACTGTGATAGAGTGATCGGAGAAATAATGAGCAACCTTCTTCGTGGTCATGTAAATCCCGTAAACGAGCTTCTGATAGTGGGGATATCTTTGCTTCGACGGGGTCAGAACTTCAGAGAGATAATACACTGGGCGTTGAACTTTGAAGGTCTTTCCTTCCTCTTCCCGCTCGACCGTAAGAACGGTACTAACGACTTGTCCCGTGGCTGCTATGTAAAGCAACAATGGCTCTTTGCTGACAGGAGCAGCAAGCACCGGCTGGGTGGAAAGTAGAGCTTTTAGCTCTGCGAATGCTGCATCAGCTTCTGGAGTCCATTCGAACGTGTCTGACTTCTTCATCAGTCGGTAAAGAGGCAGCGCCTTTTCACCGAGCCTGGAGATGAATCGACTTAGGGCGGCCAAGCATCCAGTAAGTTTCTGGACGTCGTGCACACGCACGGGGCGTTTCATCCGGAGTATGGTGCCAACTTTTTCAGGGTTAGCGTCGATTCCTCGTTCGGAGACAAGGAAACCGAGTAACTTTCCTCCAGGGACTCCAAATGTGCACTTCGACGGATTGAGCTTGATATCATAACTCCTGAGATTGGCAAAAGTTTCAGCTAGGTCAGTCAGCAGGTCGGAACCTTTCCGTGACTTGACCACTATGTCATCCATGTATGCTTCTACATTCCGACTGATTTGAGTGATTAAGCACTTCTGAATCATTCTCATGAATGTAGCTCCGGCGTTCTTGAGACCGAAAGGCATGGTAACATAGCAGAAACACCCAAAAGTGGTGATGAAGGCTGTTTTTATTTCATCGGGTCCATACAGACGGATCTGATGATATCCAGAGTAAGCATCTAAAAAGGATAACCTCTCGCATCCTGCAGTCGAGTCGACTATTTGATCGATGCGAGGAAGAGGAAAATGATCTTTCGGGCAGGCCCGATTGATATGCTTGAAATCGATGCACATGCGCAACGATCTGTCCTTCTTAGGGACCATCACAACATTAGCGAGCCACTCGGAGTGGTAGATCTCGCGAATGAATTCTGCTGCTAGGAGTCGGGCCACTTCTTCGCCAATGGCTTTTCTCTTCTGAACGGCGGACCGTCGGAGATGCTCCTTGACTGGTTTGGCCTTTGGGTCGACTCGGAGGCGGTGCTCGGCCAGTCCCCTGGGCACACCTGGCATGTCAGCAGGCTTCCATGCAAAGATGTCCCAGTTCTCACGAAGGAACTGGACGAGCGCTTCTTCCTATTTGGGGTCGAGTGTAGTGGAGATGTTGGTTGGAGCCGCATTTGGGTCGGTCGGGTGGATGTGGACTTGCTTGGTCTCACCAGTCGACTGAAATGTTGATTCCGTGGCGGGCTTCTTGGCTCGTAACAATTCACTCGGGTCCGCAGTCTTCTGGTACTCTTGCATCTCTATCTTAGCCATCTGAGCGTCAGCAATTTTGGCGCCTTTCTGAAAGCACTCCTCTGCCTTCTTCCGATTGTCAACGATGGTGATTACACCTTTGGGGCCAGGCATCTTCATCTTGAGGTATACGTAGCATGGTCGAGCCATGAAGCGAGCATAGGCTGGCCTCCCAAGAATGGCGTGGTACGCACTCTGAAAATCCACGACCTCAAAGGTTAATTTTTCTTTCCGGAAATTCTTCGAGTCACCAAAGACGACGTCGAGAGTGATTTGACCGAGTGACTCAGCTTTCTTCCCAGGAATGACTCCGTGGAAGCTCATGTTGCTGGGGCTGATCCGGGACATCGGAATGCCCATCCCCTTCAACGTCTCTGCATACAACAAGTTTAGCCCACTGCCGCCGTCCATCAGAACCTTGGTCAGTCGAGTGCCTTCAACAATTGGGTCGACCACCAACGCTTGCCTCCCTGGGGTGGCAATATGAGTCGGATGATCGGACTGGTCGAAGGTGATGGCGGTTTGGGACCACTTCAGGTAATGGGGTGTCACCGGAGCGACCATGTTTACTTCGCGATTGATGACCTTCAGTCGACTCTTACTTTCGACATCAGCGAAAATCATCAGAGTGGAATTGATTTGGGGGTATTCTTCACCGCTGTCTTCTCTGTCTTCAACTTTGTCTGACTCTTTCCCTTTGTCCTTGGCTTGCTTCCCTTGGAACTGTTGCATCAGGAGTCGACATTGTCGAGTGGTATGCTTAGGGTAAATGAGATTTCCCTCTTCATCTTTCTTCGTGTGAATGTGGCAAGGTAAGTCCATCACATCGTTCCCGTCCTGGTCTTTCACTTTCTTGGGGTTCCAAGGACCCTTGGGTTTCCCCTTAAACTTCCCTGGGGTCACAGCTAAGGCTTCCCCGGGGGCGACTGGCTCGGCCTTGCGCTTCTGCTTCCGACTGGAGTGTCCTCCGCCGGCCTCATTAGCGGCTGCCTTATACTTGCCACTCCGGAGTCTATCTTCTTCTTCTCCGTTCGCGTACTTGGTGGCGATTTCCATCATTCGACTCAGGGTCATATCTCCGGTTCGACCAAACTTCAAAGTTAACTCCCTGTTTCTGACACCTTCCTTGAAGGCGCAAACTGCCTGATGATCGGATACATTTTCGACCGTGTGGTTCAGAGTGATCCACCTCTGGATATAATCCCTCAGGGTTTCACTCGACTTCTGAACACATGACTGCAATTCTGTCAACCCCGCCGGTCGCTTGCAAGTCCCTTCGAATGTCCTGACAAACACCTGGGCTAGATCTTCCCAAGTATAAATACTGCTGGGAGCCAACTGATTCAACCACGCTCTGGCTGATCCTTCCAACATGAGGGGCAAATGCTTCATGGCCACCTCGTCATTGCCGCCTCCGATCTGAACAGCCACTCGGTAATCCTCGAGCCATGTGTCCGGCTTGGACTCTCCGGTGAACTTGCTGACTCCAGCCGCCAACCTGAAGTTGGGAGGAATCACTGCAGCTCTGATTGCTCTGCTGAAACACTCGGGACCTGAGATGCGAACTCTGCTACTGGACGGGGCGCCTCTGTCACGGTCTTCTCGGTGAGCTCTATTTCGGTCGACTAGACCTTGAACGATGATGGACCTCGCATCAAAGCCTGGTCCCCTGGGGTCGACTGGGACCTTTCGCCCAGTACTGAACTGGCGTCTGTCTTCTTGCCGTCGAGGAATGTACGACCCGGCTCTTGGGGGAGGAGAAGGCACTCGACGTTGATCGTTGCGATCGAATCGGTGCTCATATCGCTCGTGCCCTTGGTACTGATCCTCGTGCCGGCCTCTGTGTCCTTCACGCCTCGGGGGCGACCTCGGACTATGAGCCGACTGAATGGAATTCGCAGTGACGGATCGACTGTGAATCCTGTTGCGCGACTGAGACACGGCTGAATTCTGGTCACCCGCTGCACGAAGCAAATCTCTGATCTGCAACAGACCTCTCCCTGCCTCTGACTGTGAAGGCTGGATCGACTCCGCTATGCGAGCCGCAGCTGCCAAATTCTGAATCGGGGTACGGTATACCTGGGTCGGCGGCTGGAAGACGCGACGACGACTGGACTCGGGAGCGGGCGGTCGTGCGCGCTCGTCGAGTGCTCTCTGGAGATTCTCCAATCGAGTACGTTCAGCCAAATTGGCCAAGCGCGCCTCCTCCAGGGCTCGCGCCTCAGGGGTTTCTCCAACGATAGGAGTGTGAAGGGCGTCCATGTTCCGGCGACGGAGTTCCTCCCTCTGCACTGAGGTAAGGGGCTCGGGCCTGTACTCTTCGTGACCCAGCGCCGGAATCCCCCCTGCGGCAACCTCTTCGGTATGGGGGAATCCGGGGGGCTACGTGGTCCGTCGACCATTAGTACTTCCGCCGCTGGGTCACTGCTGTCGCACTCGGACGCAGTCTCTACGGAGCCAGTCGACAGGTCGAACAGGCCGTAGAGTGACTCGTCGGGCTCGATTGCCGCGACTTGGGGGATGGCTGACTGGCGGGCCAGTGCGTGCTTCACCCACCGCTGGAGTCTCGACCGACCGGTGCGCTTGCGCCGGTGGGAAGCTGATGACGATGATGATGATGACGGCGCAACGAATGCCGACCCGTACTGGGTCGACGGTTGCCGCAGGAGGACGCCGCGGACGCATGCGCGAAAATGCGTGGCTCCGCGGGCGGGAAGCGCGTCCACGTCGAGTGGAGCCTCCTGCAGCCAAGCAGAGTTGTCAACGACGAAGGAGAGAGCGCCGAGACGGATCTCGCGGCTCTCGACCATGACTCCGCTCGAAAACATGATGTGGGTTGAAAGAATCCCAACTCCTCCAACAAATCGCTAGAACACCTGCCCCACGGTGGGCGCCAACTGTCGTGGTTCTAAGTCTGACAGTGAGAATGGGGGGTAAGTATGGAGAGGCAAGATCCTAGCTATGGAGTAGTTGTATGCGCAAGGAGTTTACGAGTTCGGGCCCTTCTCTGAGGAAGTAACAGCCCTACGTCTCGGAGCCCGGGGGCAGTCGACTGGATTAAGTGTGTATGTGTTACAAAGTTCCGAACCCCTGTCCTAGTGGAGGGGGGGTGGCTTATATAGAGTTCACCAGGACCCCAGCCAGCCCACGTTACAAGGAGTTTAATGTACATAAAGAGAGGGGGGTTACTGGTAACGCCTGTAATAAAGGACCATGAAGGCCATAAAAGCTACTTATGAGGTGACCGTTTGTAGGCAGTGCCTTTAGGTCTTCTTATGGTCGAGTGGTTGTCTTCATGGTCGACTGCTTGTACTTCTGGTCGAGTACGCTTGTGTCCGTCGACTGGGCTGACCAGGTCGACTGGCCTGTCGATACTTCTCAGAATGTCTTTCATTGTAGGAGTCATGTCCTTGATTGGGTACCTCAGGTACGATAAGTTACCCTATCCTAGGTACGTATCCTCGTCACTACCTCCAAAAGTGATGGATCCGGAGGAGGAGGAGGAGGAGCCGGAGGAGGATATGGTAAAAGATAGGAACGTGGATCTACAAGCGGAGCATCAGGCATTCTCGATTTCCTCCGGTCGGAATTTGAGGCGTAGACCAACCGGCGCCGTCTGGAGGAGGCGGAGGCGGAGCACGCCGCGGTCTTCGACGAGATGCTCGTGTCTACGGATGAGGACGAGGACCCGGAGCCCTCTCACGCGCACATCTTCCCGCCGCACTGCACATGACGTCTTCAACGAGAAAGCTTGGCTAGGGTAGTACGTAGATTTTTTTTTTGCATGATTTGTATAAATCTAGGGGATAAAGCGTGAGAGACTTAGATATTGAGAAGCAAATTTAAGGCTTGGGCGATCATTGTCCGTGGACGCGACCGATCCCGTCCACAGGCGTTTGAGAGGCTGCATTTGCTGTCCGCGACCGTAGATGCTACGAGGACGGTGAATGCGATCGAAATCCACAGGAAAAAGTTTATTTTAAACCCTGAACTCGTAGACGTTCGGCGAAATGTACCTCCAAGTCGAAATCCCGGTCGATTATACCCTGAACTATGTAATCCCGGTCTAAATCAAACCTTCGAGTCGTTTGGATGGCCGGAATTGCTGGGATTTTGCTGAGGGCACACACCTCCACCCCGGTGGGCCGGCCCGCTTTATTTTTTTTCTGCTGAATAAAATTTCACAAAGGGCGCTACACCTTGCTTCTGCTGGGCTGGCCGCTTTTATTTTTTTGTTAAAAAAAGCGCACGGTGTACCTTGAACATGCGACCCCATGCTGGTGTTGTTTAAATTTTTTCAACGTATGTAAAAAATATTCAAAGTATATTTTTAAAGAATTCAACGTATTTAAAAAAATCACATTTGTTTTCAAGAATTGTTGAAAGCTTTGAAGAAAAAAGAAATATGTCGCGATACATTGTACTTTAAAATTGGCGCTGCAATATAGACGTACTGAGTAGGTAGCTAGCGTGGTTGCCGTCGCCACTATTTATTCACTTTTTCAAATTTTGTTCACAATTTTAAATTGTTCAGTGTACATAAAAAAATGTTCAACGGGTATTTAAATGGTTTTTCAGCGCATATCACAAAATTGTTCAATGTATAATCACAAAATTGGGTTTTTAGTTAAAAATTGTTCAGATTATATTACAAAAATGTTCAATGTATAACAATTGTTCATCGTATATCATACAAATGTATAATATGTTTTAAGTTATTTCATTTTATATCACAAAAATGTTCGCTGTGTAGTTAAAAATTGGTCATCGCACACCTAAAAAATGTTTAATGTATATTTGAAAATCGTTCGTCATATATAAATTTTTGTTCATGTTTTCAATAATTGTTCACGTTTTAACAGTTTGTTTGAGTTTTAAATTTCTTCAAGAAAACATTGTTCATTTTTCTGAACGAAGATTAAAAAAAGGGATCTGTCGCTGACCATATACTTTAAACTTACGCTGTACTGTAATATCAGTCCCAATTGATAGCTGCACTGGCTGGCATCGCGGCTATCCAGCGAAAGGTCGCATGTTCGAGTCCAACCGGAAAAACTTTTTAGTTCGTTAGATTTTTTCCCGTACGTTCGCTCGTTTCCTCGCAATGGGCCGGACCGTTTGCGCGAGCCCTACAGGAGCCCTACAACCGGCGGCAATTCTGCGGCGAAAGAGCAACAGAAAAAATAAAGACACATTTTTTTTGAGCAAACAAAAGAATAAATGGGCTGGCCCAACGCAGAGGAGGCCCACTAGCTAGACAAATCCCGGTTGACATTTGTCAGGGTTTAATTTAGACCGGGATTACATAGTTGAGGGTGCAATCGACCGGGATTTCGATTTAGGGGTTCGTTTCGCCGAACGTCTACAAGTTCAAGGTTTAAAATAGACTTTTCCCAAATCCACAGGTACGCCATATGATTGTTGTATCACACTCCGTGCCATCTCAATTTTTTAACTTGAAATTACCCTATCCCAATGCAAGCGCATACTACTACTTCTGCAAGAGCTCTTCGCTGTGTTGATCCCAGATGTTCCAAAGGTTGAATCCAACGCATGGTCGGTTTCCGCGACGCCTTTACGCTCACGCGCGCGCGCGCCTGTCTCGGTCCCCCTCCCTCTTGCCTCGGCCCGCCAGCACCGTGCTGGCGACGGGAACGAGATCCTCTGACGTACTTCGATCTACTACCGAGGGACGTCGTTCGCGTGTTACCGTTCGCTAGCCATCCGACGGTAGCAGGTAAAAACCAGAGAAACAGAGCCGAGAAGCAGCGAACAGCCATCAGCCCAGAAGAGATGCGGCCCATCTTCAAGAAAAAACACCCACCCCTTTACTCCCCGTCGTCGTTCGCTCGCCATTGCCATGACCCTGCCTAAACCTAGCGCCGCCGCGGGTGATTGGGCGTCCGCCGCTGCCATTGCCGCACAAGCGCCGGAGTGCGGCGGCCGCCGCCATCCGCGTCACTAAGAGGGCGAGCGACTGGCAACTCCATGGCCGCCACCACCGCATGGAGCCAGCCAGAGCCATCAAGTAGCTGCAGTAGGAGCCAGCCAGAGCCTGAAGTTCAGTTCAGTTCAGTTTAGAAACTGAATCTGAAGGAGGCAGGCAGTAGTTGAGCAGCAAGAGCCTGAAGTGGAGTTTTAGTTTTAATCACTTAATTTGTATTATGTGAGGAAACTACAAGTCAAATTGATCTGAGATTGTGTATTAATGTTCTCAAGTGAAAGCAGATCACTGATGCTTGTCATAATGTGAGCACAACGCTCATTGATGATCTGGGTTCTGTACCGCTAGGGGTTGGCCCCTGTACTGAGCTTGTATTTAGACTCTCTTTTCTACTATCAGAAAGAGCAGTGCTCCTGTTAATATTTTGAAAAAATGGATAACAAAATTTGAGAGCATATCATTGATATTGTGCAATTGTGAGCATATTGGTGAAATAGGAATTATTGTAAGCATGTGGCAAAGGAGATCAATTAAACTATCAAACTGATCAACTAAATTGAGTATTGACAGCAAATTAATGAAACCATTGTAATATAGTGCAGGAGATAAAAGAGATTAAATAAATTAACTAAAGGACACTGATTCATAACACTAAATTAAAATTCATTGTAATATAGTGCATCGGACAAAAGAGATCAACTAAACTTGAATCAAATGAATTACGGCCCAAACTAAACACTTGACATTCCATAATGGAAATTGTTCCAGTTGCTTGCTTCTTTAGGATCACTCAAGTTAGAGCACATGGCTTCCAATTCCTAATGGATTTTCAAGTCATTGTTCAAACTCTCACTCAATTGTGTACTTCTCATTCCTAATGTGAAGACATCCTTCATATAACATTCAACCCATTTTTCTTTCACCTTGTATATACTATCCAACCAAGTTTGTTTCCTCACCTTTTCTCTCATGAGGTCAAATTTTTGTTCAACTCGATCATGTCTTCGTACTCAAACATGCATGCGCTAAAATCTGATAGAATACTTGGCTCTTCATTCTTCTCTATTTTCTTTCCTTCATTCTTCTTTTTTTTCTTCCCTTCATGCTTCTTTTGTTTCTTCCCTTCATTCTTATCTTCATTCTTCCCTTCATTCTGCTCTCCATTCTTCCTTGCAGTCTTCTCTTCATTATTCTCTTCGTTCTTCTCCTCATGCAGATGTTTGATAGCATTTTGCATAATGTGAAAAGTGCATAATCCATGCCATGTTTCTGGAAACACCTCGCCAGCTGCATTTCCCATTGCAGTATCTTGATCCGTATAGAATGTTTTAGGATGTTGTCCATTATGGGGTTTGAAAAAGGTTTTAAACAACCACTCGAAGGAATCAAACGTTTCATCATACATGAGAGCAGCACCAAAAACTACAGTTTCTCTAAAATGATTGAATCCGACAAAGACACCAAAAGGCCTGCTCTCCTTGTTTGTTCCAAAAGTGGTGTCAAAACTAACAACATCATCAAAATGTGCGTAGTCCATGATCATTTTAGCATCAGCCCAAAATATATTTGCTATTTGCTCTTCACAATCCATTTGCAAGGCATATTGGAATGATGGGTTTTCTGCAACTTTGTCTTGAAAATACTTAAGCATGCTACCTGCTTCGCCATATGCCATCTCTCGTTGGCGCTTCGTCCACAAATAATTCTTGCGATCACGAAGGGTGTAGCTAAGATTGAGTGGTCCGCCAACTTGGCGACTAGCCAACTCCTGCGCAGCTTTTGGCCCAATTCCAGCGGCATCTGCTGTGTCGATTTCAAAAGATTGTACCTCTGAAATTTTCCTTTGTGACACCATTAAGTGTAAGGTCTCTGGCAGATGTAGTGTGTGATTGTGTTCCAAAGACATCTCAGACACTTTTAAATTTCCCTTCTTTCTATCCGTTTTTAGATTCATGAAGACTTGACATTCCGTTCTAGTTTCAGCTCTAGGGCACTTTGTTAAATGATCCCTTTTGTCTTGCCATCGATGCCCCTCGTTTGCACAAACAAATCTGCATGATGTAACCTTGCCGTTGGTTGGCCTTCTGTTTGTGTACCTTTTTCTGACCTCAAAACCTTTCTGGCCACTGTAGGTCAACCAAAATGCCCAAGCCTCATCCGAGTTTCTAAATTCCATGCCAACAAGAGGTAACAAACCAGGAAGTATAGCTCTACAATGAAAAAAACAACATGAGCAAGGGACATGTGAAGTGCAGAGCAAATATTAGAACCAATGTAAAAGAGAACAGAGAATGAATAGTTGTCATTGGGGACATGAAACAGTCCACGGGTTGGTGCCGTATGTCCATGGCGGGGTCGCCTGCTGCTGTTGACGAGGGCCCCCCCCCCGGCGCCTGTTGCTGCTTGCCGCGGCCACCCCCGCGGCGGTTGCCGCGGCGCCCACCACCTGGCTGCTGGCGGGCAGCGGGAGGGGCAGGAGGCGCGGGCGGGAGGGGGAAATACCCCGGAGGCGGTGGTGGCGGCTGCTGCTGGCGCGGCGCAGGTGGGGCGGTCGGTGGGGCGCAGCGAGAGGTGCCGGCGGCGAGAGCGTGGTGCTGCACACGCTTCTTGGCCCCCTTCATCCGGCGCTCCTCCAACCGCAAGTACGCCACAAACTTGGGGAAGGAGGGCTCCGGCATCAAGGTGAGGTTGGAGGTGGCGTTGCCAAAGTCCTCGTTGAGGCCGGCGGTGAGCGTGCTGAGGAGGAGGTCGTCATCCACCTTGGCTCCAATGTCGCGGAGCTCGTCCGCCAACGTCTTCAGGCGGCGACAGTAGTCATCAATGGACTGGTCATCCTGGTGACAGTCAAAAAATTCCTGCTGCAAATAAACGCGGCGCTGAAGCTTGTTGTCGGTGAAGAGGTCGTTCAGCTTGACCCACAGGGTGCGGGCGTCGTCGCCGGCGCTAACGACCGTGTGGAACAAGTCCTTGGAGATGGTGGTGAAGAACCACCGGATGATGGTGGCGTCGATCGCGGTCCACTCGGCGTCATCCGCCATGGTGTGGGAGTCCACGGTGCCATCCACGTGATCCACGAGATTGTTCTCGCGGAAGAGCAGCGTGAAGTACGTCTTCCACGCGAAGTACGTGGAGTTGGAGGCGTCGAGGGTCACGGGAACGCGTGCATGGACGTTGATGTCGCGGATCTCAGCAGGGTCGACGACGAAGGGGTTGGAGTAGGTGGAGGTGTTGGAAGACATGGCGATGGGATTGGCGGCGGCGCGGCTAGGGTTTAGCGGCGCGGTGGCAGGAGAGAGGCGGCGCGCGGGAGGAGAGAGGCGGCGCGCGGGAGGAGGTGGCGCGGCGTGGGGCGGCGCGCGGGAGAGAGGCGCGCGGGGAGGAGGAGTAGCGGCGGCGTGGGGCGGCGGCGGCGGAAGATCGCGGCGGCGGCGGCGGCCCGGGGCGGCGGCTAGGGTTTAGCGGAAGCGGTAGGATCGACTTGCGATAGATACCATGTAGAGAATGATTTGGTGCATCGATAATTGATTGATCGTGCACTAGGCACACACACACACACACACACACACACACACACACACACACATATATATATATATATATATATATATATATATATATATATATATAGGTACAAGGGGTGCGACCGGTATTTTGTCTCCTAAGATACACGTACATACAGAGGGAGACAGATACTACAGGTACTGCATACAAAACCCGAACCTACGTACATGTACACATGTTCAACAAGACGTACTCACATGATCGAAGAGCAGAGCAGCTCGTCCCTTCAGCGATCGATTCCTTCGTGGAACACACCCTTTTTCCGTCAGTCTGTTCACGGGATTGAAGAGCATAGCAGCTCCTCCCTTCGGCGATCGTTTCCTTCGTGGAAAGCGCCCTTTTCCCGTCAGTTTGGCGCCGTTTCTTTGCTCTCGCGCCCTTTTCCTTGGTCTGGCGCAGTTTTCCCTCTCCCGTTCCATTGGACTGGGCTGGATCATTCTCGTGGGCCGACCGTGAGCTCTGTTTCTCTGGTTTTTACCTGCTACCGTCGGATGGCTAGCGAACGGTGACACGCGAACGACTTCCCTCGGCAGTAGATCGAAGTACGTCAAAGGATCTCGTTCCGCTGGCGCAGTGGCTTGGGCGCCTGGCTAGCTACTTGTAGCCTGGGGGTCCCTGCTGCTTCCGCTGTCGCTGCATTTCAATTCTTGGCCGGATTTTTTTTTTAAAACTCCGCTTTCCGTATTTTATTCATTCAGCGGTAGCAAATCCGAGTGCACAGGGCATCTCAGAAAACCAAGGATTACGTTAGAATATGTAGCAACATTCTCTACGGACAGAATTTACTAAACGACTAGGGTAACGAAACTCGAATCCCTGGCCGGACACTGGTCTGGGGCTCTGGGCACCCGTATAATATGCGCTTTTCAATATTTGATTTTATTTTGCAAATTTTGAATATTTGTTTTTTGTGGGAAAATATGTTTGGTTCGCCTTTTGGGACACGGGATCACTTTAGGGGCGGCTCCAGCGTGGGGTCGTGTAGGGTCGGCCGCCCCGGGTAAATTTTCGAAACCTAGGGTACCCCCCCCCCCTAACTCATTTTAGCCAGCGGCCACCATGAAAAGCGAGCAGGTTCGCTGGAAGGTCTCAGGTCTAGCCGAGTATGACGAGGGAATAGGAAAACGATTCGCCAGATGCCATGTAAGATAACTGCTCGGAGATGGGCCAATCAAGTAAGCCCACCAAAAATTAGATGAGCCCATTAAGTACGCAGCCTGATTTTCACGTTCACAAGTCCTTTTCTAATTTCTAATCTATCGATTGTGGAACTGGTCGTCCTAAACTCACGCAGTCACGCCTAGCGATCACGCCCTGAAAACGTGGTGCCGCCTCCAGTGCCGTCTTGCCGTCGCCGGCGCTGCCGAGGTCTATCCAGCCGATGGTGCTAGATGGAGAAGGAGAAGTGAGTCGGCCTGTTCTGGATGCCGTCCACACGGGAAACGGAGTCGCCGTCGCCGCCGCCGCCGCCACGGTCCCCGCTCAAAACAACAAGCGAGCAGCCAACAGAGGCAACAACGACCAGGTTATTTCGCTCTCCCTAGTCTTCTCTTCTGTTCTATAATGTTTAATTTATTGTCATGTTGGCCTAATTCTTGGAAGTTGAATACTGAAACTAAATAAAAAATGTGATGTTACAGAGACCTAAGAAGTTGAAGCAGATAGAATCTTTTTTTAAGGTTATCCCAGTAAATCAGTCCGGACCCCAAGTTTGTGAATCTGAAGTAAATGTAACCAGTTCAGAATCTAGTGTTCCTGAAGTATTAAGCCAAGAGACTGATACAAATAATTTGCAAGATGATATTCCTCAAAATTTTAATCCAGCTGACATTGAACCTGACCCTGGCCTTCGGAAACAAATTGAAGAGTATGCTATCCCGGAAATCAGAGATGTAGTGAGAAGGGCGTATATCTCGAAAGGTGCATGTCAGCCTAAAGATCATGATTTTGAACGCAATGAAGATGGCAGGGTATTTAGAGAAATATGGTACAAGGAGTTTGATTGGCTAGAGTATAGTGTAGCCAAAAAAGCTGCTTACTGTTTTCACTGTTTTCTTTTCAAGAAACCAACAATCAGTTCAAAGTTTGGGGCTGAAGTTGTTGAGGCATATCTCTCTCGATGTGGTTTTGGTGATTGATGACAACGGGTTTGCGGACTAATCATGTGCTTTGAGCTTTGCAGAGATTCATCCTTGGCACGAGACGATTTCTTCCCCTCGGAGCGTCATTCAAGACGGTGTAGCTCGTCGTTTCTTTTTCGGTGGACTAGTTGCATAGAGGGCACCGTTCTATCAAGAGGGGGTCCGCTTTGGTATTTCTTGGGTGGAATCAGCACGTACACATCCGCTTTTCACCCTCCAAGCCTTTCCGCTTCTTTGGAGAGTTTTCTCCCTTCCTATGGGCTCTTTCTGGCACGCAGCGGCAGTACGGCGGTACCAGCGGTAGTACCGCTTGAGGGTCATAAGCGGTAGTACCGCTCCTCAGCGGTAGTACCGCCGTTGGCCCCTTAGCAGTACTACCGCTGGCTTACCAGGTCCCTGCCGCGTCGATTCGAGGAGGTTTTTCTCGTGTCGGATTCTGCGGTACTTGCTGCGGAAGTAGTGGCGGTAGTACCGCCTCCAGCGGTAGTACCGCCCGTCCTCCATGGTAGTACCGGTCAGAGTCTTTGCCTTTGACTCCTCTCCCTCGCACGGTAGTACCGCCCTAGTAGAACGGCAGTACCGCTGCCTCAGCGGTAGTACCGCTGTGTTGGGACGGCAGTACCGCTGGCTCAGCGGTAGTACCGCCTACTCGAGCGGTAGTACTGCTCTCTGCGGGGTTGAGTGGGGGGTAACGGTTGGATTGTTTCCCCCTCTATATAAAGGTGTCTTCTTCCCCCTTGTGGACTACCTCTTCCCCCATGAACTCAATTATTGCTCCAAGCTCCATTTTCGCCCGATCTCTCTCCCTAGCCAATCAAACTTGTTGATTTGCTCGGGATTGGTTGAGAAGGCCCCGATCTACACTTCCACCAAGAGAAATTTGATTCCCCCACTAATCCCTAGCGGATCTTGTTACTCTTGGGTGTTTGAGCACCCTAGACGGTTGAGGTCACCGTGAAGCCATAGTCCATTGTGGTGAAGCTTCGTGGTGTCGTTGGGAGCCTCCAATTAAGTTGTGGAGATTGCCCCAACCTTGTTGTAAAGGTCCGGTTGCCGCCTCCAAGGGCACTAATAGTGGAATCACGGCATCTCGCATTGTGTGAGGGCGTGAGGAGAATACGGTGGCCCTAGTGGCTTCTTGGGGAGCATTGTGCATCCACACCGCTCTAACGGAGACGTACTTTCCTTTAAAAGGAAGGAACTTCGGTAACACATCCTCGTCTCCACCGGCTCCACTCTTGGTTATCTCTTCCCTTTACTTGTGCAAGTTTTTGTGTTAGATCCGTAGCTTTCTTGTGTGCTTGTTGTTGTTGCATCATATAGGTTGCTCACTTAGTTGCATATCTAGACAACCTACTTTGATGCAAAGTTTAAATTGGTAAAGAAAAGCTAAAAATTGTTAGTTGCCTATTCACACCCCCCCCCTCTAGTCAACCATATCGATCCTTTCAATTGGTATCAGAGCCTCGTCTCTTTTTAAGGACTTTACCGTCCGAAGAGTATGGTTGATGTCGAAGACGATGTGGTGGAGCACTCCGGTGCGAATCCATTATCGTCTACGGGAGATGGGGGTAACTCGATCTCACGCGAGGAGTTCAATGTGGCGTTAGACACATTGAAAACCTCCATGACGACCGAGGTCAAGGACATGTTTAAGGAATTCTTAGAAGGGCTTAAACTTTCCACCGCACCCATGAAAGTGGGTAATCCCGCCAACACGGTGACGGATGCTAACCCCGACAAGGGGGAAGCTACTAGTGAGAAAGCCCCATCATCTAGTGGTAAGAATGGCACCGGCATCTTTGCCCATGTGCAACCTCCACTCTTCTATGGTGGACCGATTCCTTCCACTCACTTGAATCATGCCGGTCCTCCCCCCCAAGATTGACAAAAAGGAGGATTTTGATTCTTGGGTCTATCGTTTTAAGCGTCATTTAAATCATGTGAACACTAACCTTTGGAGAATCATTGAAGAAGGTTTTTATCCGCATGACCGAAGCAACTTCACTCCTCGAGAAGAAGTGGAGAATCAATTCAATGAGAATGCTCTCTTCATTATCCAAGAAGCTATTCTTCCCGAAGACCTTCCGCATCTCCGACCCTACTCATTGGCCAAAGATGCTTGGCACAAAGTGGTTTCCCTCTATCGGGGAAGTGCAAGCATTCAACGTTCTAATTATGAAGTGGTACAAGATGAAGCCGATGAGTTTGCCATGAAAGAAGATGAAGAACCTCGTGAGCTCTATCGGAGAGTTACCAAGCTCGCGGTCTCTCTCCGGGATCACGGAAGTAAGGACACGGATGACAATTGGATCAAGCGCAAATTCCTCAAGGCAATGATGCCCTACCACAAAGCCATGTCCTCCGTCATCCATCAAAGGCCGGACTTCCACACCTTGTCCTCAAGTGATGTGTTGGATGAGTTTGTGGCTATGAGCATATTGGACAAGACCGCCGACAATGCGGTGCTTCGTTCCCAAAGAGCAAAGAATCCCAACCTTGCATTGAAGGCCAAAGTTTGTGTCGAAGAAGAAGAAGAGGAGGAAGAAGAGGAGAGCAACCTTGAAGATACAAAGTATGCCTATCATGAACACATGGCCCTTGCTTCAAGGCAATTTTGGAGAAAGAAGAACTCAAGGCCCAACTTCAATAAGAGCAACTCAAGTGGCGCAAAGGGCAAGCAACGAGTGAGAACTTGCTTCAATTGTGGCAATGTGAGTCACTTTGTTACGGAGTGCCCTTATGAGAAGAGGGAAGACAATGGTGGCAAGCTTATCCGTAAGGACAAGGCCAAGTCTTTCCCCAACAAGAGCAACTTCACCAAGAAGACCCCTCACAAGGCATTGGTGGTACAAGAAGAGTAGAATGAGGATGATGATGATGATGAACATGGTGAGTCTGGTGAGTCGGGTGCCATGGCCTCCGTTGCCATTGCGACGACTCCATGGGTGTCTCTCTTCGACTCACCCAATGAAAGCATCACTGCCAAGTGCCTCATGGCCAAAGCCATCAACAAGGTAACCCCCAACATCAAAACTATCATCATTAATCATCCTTCTCCTACGGGTAGCATTGATGAACATGAGGGAACTAATGCGGAGGAGAATGAGTTTGAGACCTTTATGGGTAAACTCAAGGGTAAATCCAAGAGACACTTTGTTTCTCTCTTGGAACAACTTGGTGAAGCCAATGACATGATCGAGGCTCATGAAGATACCATCTCTAAGATGGAGGGGCATAGTCGTGACTATGCCGATGAGATCTCGGATCTTTACAATGCTCTTGAGGAAGAGCGTGGTCTTCGTTTGGCTCTTGAGGAGTCATACAACGATGATCATGCTAAATTAAAGAAAGATCTTGATCATGCTCTTGTTGTGTCTCGTGTGCTAAGCTCCGAGAAGGCAAAGCTTGGGGTTGATCTTGCTAGACTCAAAGAGGAGTTTGACATTCTCGACAAGGCTCACAAAGTCTTGAAGGGTGTTCATGCTAGCCTCAAAGAGTCTCATGATCAACTCCAAGTGAAGCTAACCAAGGAGAAAGCCACTTTTCCTCATATGGTGTTGATTGATAATGCAAATGCTACTAATCCTTGTTGTGAGCATGTGCATCTTGTTGAGGAAAATGCTAAGTTGAAGGAGCAACTTGAGAAAGGCCTTGTTACATGCATACAAGGTGAGAAGAACCTCAACAACCTTTTGAGCAATCAAAAGGGAGTTGTGGGCAAGAAGGGGATTGGGTTCACACCCAATCCCAAGAACAAGAAGGAGAATGACAAGACCAAACGACCTCCTCCTCTCGAGCAAACTCTTGTGAAAGAAGGAGAGGGTACTTCAAAGGAAAATAAGAACCATGCGAAGGGTGGAGTTATTAAGAAGGGCAATGCCACCCCTCCCAACAAAGCCGGCAACTTTAATCCTTCTTATGTGTTATGTCGTGCTAGTGATGGGCATGTTTATGCCAAATTTGTTGCTTCTCCTCATGAATACATTGAATGGTCTATTTGGGTTCCTAAGACCCTTGTTACTAACATCAAAGGATCCATTACAAAATGGGTACCTAAAACCAAGAATTGATGTACTGTAGGTGTTTGCTTCCGGTGGGAGATCATGGTTGCTCGATAGTGGAGCTACAAATCATATGACCGAAAGCAAGGACTTGGTGGTGGACGTGCACAAGATTCCATCTATGCCCACCAACGTCGAGTGGGGTGATGCCTCATCTTCTAAGGTATTGGGACTTGGCAAGGTTGTCATTTCTCATGATCTCACGATTGAGAAGGTCATGCTTGTAGAGTCCCTTGCATATAATTTACTTTCCGATCGTTAACTTGCAATCATGGGCTTTGCCACTTTCTTTGATATTGATACCGTGGCCCTCTTGTGGAGCAAGACTCTTAAAGTAGCCTTTGTTGGGCATGTCGAGAACGGTCTCTATGTGATTAACTTCTTGGAGCGACCCACTAAGACCGCGACATGCCTAATGGCTAAAGTTGACGTGGAATGGCTTTGGCATCGCCGTTTAGCCCATGTCAATATGAGATCTTTGTGAAGCCTTCTCAAGGGGTACCATGTCCGTGGACTAACGAATGTTAGTTTTGCTAAAGATCGTGCTTGCAGTGCCTGTATCGAAGGAAAGCTTCATGAGAAGGCTTACCCTCCTACGACTATCATTTACTCGAAGAGGCCTTTGGAGCTCCTTCACTTGGATCTCTTTTGGCCTCCATCCTTTGATAGTCTTGGGGGTAGAAAATATTGCTTGGTGATTGTGGATGACTATTCAAGGTACACGTGGGTGTATTTTTTCAAGAGGAAGAGCGAGACCCAACAAACCGTCATTGACTTTGCAAATGAAGCCCAACGTCAACACAATGCAAAGATTTTGACAATAAGAAGTGACAACGGCACCGAGTTCAAGAACTACACCTTGGATGAGTTTCTTAGTGATGAGGGGATCAAACATCAATATTCCGCACCGTACACCCCTGTCAGGACCCCGATCCTAAGTCACATCGATCCAGCATGTAACACATCATATCACTTTGCGGCCTCACGCACGGTACTCCCACGGGTGCCACCTTACCTAGCCCGGGACCGTTTGCGCCTTTTGGCTCACGTATATGATAGTGTCGCTAGCATCCATATGACAGAGAACCCGGGCCGACATGGCTAGTCGTGAACCCAAAGCGGCGCTAGCCTATGAGGACAGGCATACATGAATCACATCGAGCATGTCGGTCATCAACGTATTTGTCCGGGCTGTAGCACTGGGCTAACAGGACTCCGGACAATAGCGCGTGACATTTCCCCGAAGGGACAAACACAGGAACGACGTGAAACACATGCCGGCCAGTCAAGTGTTCCAAGCAGTAGTGCTGGGCTAGCAGGACTCCGGTGAACCGGGCTGTAGCGGACTACTATCGCTCAGAAGCACTAGACTTACATTTCCTCATATGAAAGGCTGCCAAGGATAAACAACTAGATAGTCGGATCCCACACATAGCAAGCATTTCAATCATACACACAATATGCTCGATATGTGTAGATACAACATGGCATCACAACAAGACTCTACGACTCCAGTATTAATCCATTAGGCTCCGAGGAGCGAGATATTACAAACATGGGTCTCATGACCCAACATTCAGAGCATACAAGTCAAACAAATGCGGAAGCTTAACATGTCTGAGTACAGACATCTACAAATGAAAAAGGCTGAGAAGCCTGACTATCTACCAGATCCTACCGAGGGCACAAGATCGTAGCTGAGGTATCAAGCTAAACGTCAAAGTCCAAGCGGTACTACTAGCGAGACTGACGTCTCTCTGCAAAACATAAAATAGGCAAACGTGAGTACAAATGTACCCAGCAAGACTTACATCAGAACTATCTACATATGCATCAGTATCAAAAGGGGGTGGTGGAGTTTGACTGCAGCAAGCCAGCTTTGACTCGGTGGCTATCCTGAACTATGACTGCAAGCGACTCTTTGAGGTGGCGCACACGAGTCCACATATTCACCATCCAATACACCACTATGGATCCACTTCCGTCTCCCTACGAGAAGGCCATCCATAGCACTCACGCTTATCTTGCGTATTTTAGAGTATCCATTTTCACTTGTCTATGAACTGATATAGGCAACCCAGAAGTCCATAACCGCGGACACGGCTATTCGAATAGATGATGTTAACCCTGCAGGGGTGTACTTCTTCATACATGTTTCCACCACTTAGCGTCTGCACACGACATGTGCTCGGCAGACTTCAAGCGAAAGCCGACATGGGTGTAGACCACGACCTACCTAAACACTCAAGTCTCTAGTCCAGGTTTATCGCCTATTCGGGTTCCATCCGCAGGGAGTCCGGCCGAGGTTTCCACTAACGGCCCCGAACGATGTGTACAGGGTCCGAGACACCAAACGGGCGCCCGGCTGCCCGGCCACGTGCCTACCGCAACACAGCCCACCCCTACGGTCAGCGCTGCGTGCGGCCCCCAGCATACTACAAACACCAGAAACTACTTGCAACTCCTGGACAGAGGACAAGGGTGATTAAGAAGTCGAGCGGGGTCATATTTCAGGGCCCAATGCATGGTAGTAGCTGTTTCATGGATCACAAACACAGAACTCAGTTCCTGAGGATGGCTTCAATGAGACAACCCACCATGTACTCCTACATGGCCTCTCACCAATACCTTTACCAAATCGTATTCACACACTTAGCTCACACACTGTAGGACATGTTCATCACCATTCCAATTCATTCCCGATGAATCAGACCCGACTCAACTCTAAGCAGTAGCAGGCATGACATACAAGCATGAATGAGTAGGCACAACATGGGCTCAAACAACTCCTACTCATGCTAGTGGGTTTCATCTATTTACTGTGGAATGACAGGTCATGCAAAGGATAAAGGGGTTCAGCTACCGCAGCAAGTAACACATGAATCATTGTTGTCCTAATGCAGTAAAAGAGAGCAGGAGCGAGAGGGTGGGATTGTATCGGGATGAACAAGGGGGTTTTGCTTGCCTGGCACTTCTGAAGATATTATAGTTCTTCATCGGTGTCATCCATCACATCGTCGGGATACGCCTACCGAGAGGGGACAAACACCGGCAACTGAGAAAGAACACAATCAATGCGATGCCACAATATGATGCATGATCATGACATGGCAATATGCTGTGATTTGAGCTAATGCAACTAGCTATGATTTAAATGAAGTTGGTTTGAATACATGATTCAAATTCCAACTCCATATATGATTATTTAAATGCCCTTTATTTGTTTTGTCCAAACAGAGGACAAACATTGTTCAAACATGCATGAAAATGGTACAGATGGATTCCTTGAATTTTTCTGATAATTTTTCATATATAAATTATTTCATTCTCAGCTATAGATTAATTTCTATGATTTTTTTGAAGTTTTGGGCATTTTCTGGATTTTCTGAATTATTTTAAAAACAGAAATTATTTACTGTGTCAGCATGACGTCACAGTGACGTCAACAAGTCAACTGGGCGGTCCAGGTCAAACCTGGACGGTGGGGCCCGCGTGTCAGTGTAATTAGTTTAACCAAATACGGTTAGTACTAATCCTACTTAATTAGCAGGGCTGGGTCCCATTTGTCAGTCCGGCGGGGTCAAAGGTCAAACCCCCCTGGTCAGCGGGGTCAACTCGCCGGCGTTTAGCCGCCGGCGAGGGCAGCGGCGGCCACGGGCTTCGGAAAAGCTCCACAGAGCACGGCTGGATGCGCGGGAGGGAGCTCTAGGACGCTGGCGGCGCGGCGCGTCGGATGGTGGTGGTCTCCGGGCCTAGAATAGCCTGCAGCGTCGCCGGCGACGACCACCGCGGCGGCCGGAGCTCGAGCGAGCTCGGGGTCGAGGCTACGACATGCAAAAGGACGAAATAAAGCTCCCGCGGGGCTCTACGTGTTGTCGCGAAGCGTTTGTACGCACTGGCGTGACCAAATGGTCGCCGGAGCTACGCCGGCGACAAGCTCGGGCGGCGGTGGTTCTCGGTCTCGATGACCGCGACGGCTAGAGGACGGGGAAGATGCGGGAAATAGAGGGGAAATGCGGCGGAGCTCACTGGGAGGTCGTTGAGAAGCTCAGCGTGCTTGGGGGCGGCTCGGTGACGACGAATCGGTCGACGGCGGCCGTCGGTGCAGAGGACGAAGATGGCATCGATGAGGGCGCCCCAGGGCGTCCGGCGTCGTGTGGCTCGGCGGGGAGGACGACGACGTCGTTTCAGAGCTCGGGGTTGTGTCGGAGAGGTTCGGGGATGGCTGTGGCCGCGGCGGCAGAGAGCGCGGCGGCGACAGCGGCGCTCGGGCGCGGGTGAGAGAGAGGGGTAGAGGTGGGGGAGAGAGCAGAGGAGGGGAGAGTGGCGTCCAGGGGTCGAGGCGGCGCCGAGGAGAAGACGCGAGGCGTTGCGGTGGCCTCGATGACGCAGGCGAGCAGGGAGGTGCGTGGCGCCGCGGGCGCGCGTGCGTTGTCTCCCTCCCCTGCCTACTGGCAGAGGTAGGGGACGACTGGCATCGGCCAGCTGGGCTGGGCCGGCTCCTGGGCCGCACAGGTAATTGGCCCAGGTACTAACTCTCTCTCTGTTTTCCTGTTTATTAATGTTTTCTATTATTCTGTAGACTTTAGGCTTTTATTAAAATACTAAAACTAACCCATAAATCATGAAACTGCTCAAAGCTACTGTTTGGAATATTTCCAACAGTAAAGATTTTAGTTCATGATTATCTGAGCATTTAAAATATTTTATAGCATTTAAATGCCCAAATTCAAATAGCATATGATTTAATTCAAAAATCCAGAATGGCCTAGAAATATGTGCATGACTTTTGGCAGAGGTTTTCACCTTTAACAAAAATCATGAGCTTTTATAAAGGCATTTGGGATTATTGAAAATATTTTTATTTGATCCTAATTGCATTCCATTTGGTGCTAGGGTTTGTCATCCCCATTTCAAATTTCTTTGGAATTTTAACCATGATGCAAGGATGCAGATGCAAAGACAAACAAGGTCTGAACTGGGGCTGTGACAACTCACCCCCACTAAACAAGAATCTCGTCCCGAGATTCAAGTCGTGAGGTAAGAAGACAGAGGGGGACACTAGCTAACACGATCTTATCGATCCAATTGCCCTTCCTGAACATGTTGGTTCATTGCATCAGCTTGATCTTGCCGTCTTGCTTTGAGAACTACATCCAACATGACAATGAGAGGAAAGAGAATACTCCAGAAGGATTGATCTTCTTGAAGATCGAACAACTCAGGATCAACTCATCGAGTGAGGCATTGAAACATCTGTCGAACTGAGAGGCAAAACATGCATGAGGAGGGACGAAAGAAACAATTTGACGAGGTGACAAGGTAGCGAGGAAAAATTGCCATGATCCATAACGGGGCACCTCAGGGAAGGTGACTCGAAGAACTATTCCCTTAAGTGGAAAAAAGAATTACTTTTGATACAAAGATCATTGAAATTCTTTATACCAGCCGAAGGCAATCACAATGATCGTTTGGAAGAGCTCGAAGTAATGGCATACTCGGACTAGGTTGGATGATGTGGACTACCTTGTTGAAGAAAACGCAATGGATGACTTTTGCTTATCACCAGGAATGGAGGGGACCCATGGCAAGTCCATTTTTAAAGATGATCTTTGACAGCAGCTGCGGAGAAGGCATCCATGGAAAATTGGCACAATGAGGTGCAAGCTGGGAACAAAATGCAAATGTTGGAAATGTTCCAACCATCATATCTGCCTGAGATTCAGATCTGGTTGGAGACAGGATATTTCAGACAGCATGTCTGGAAAAGAAAGTTTGCAACATAAACCGACGAGATAACGTTGCGAGACTCTCAGGAGATGAACTATAGTAGTAAGCTCCAAAACATGAGCAGGTGTTGCTACACACCTGTGAACACCCTGTCCTAGACAAGCGTGACCACGTGGCAGTCTTATAATAAAACACTACCGAGTTCAGGTGGGGAACCATCATCAAGGATAACGAAGTCCTAACATAAGTCATGATTCTTAGGAAGGAACTTCTTCACCTTGAACAAATCAATCAGTGGCTTGGTGTGCTAGGGACACATATAGAATGAAGGTTGCAAGTCTCCAGACTACAGAATACTTCGCACGTATGCATGACTGACTTGGGATGGTTCCGAAGGAAGCAAAAAAACAAACCTTTCTCAAATTCATGGCGGCAACTTACACCTAAGGCACATGAATTCGAGAAAGTCACTTCTTCCATCCAAGCATAGGCTTCATGAACGGAACACGAAGGCATTGCTTACAAAGTTTCCAATACTAGTGTAGCGTTCAACATGAATCATGGGGAAGACAAAATGCTGCTGATGGGCTCAACAACAACTCATCGGGATTACCATATCACTGGACTTCCACCATCATGTGAACACGATGATAGCATTGGTCAGACCAATAGGTGTAAAGGTGTATGCTTGAGGGATCAACCACGAGTAAGACAACATTACGAATATCGTTGGTTCTGATTTGACTTGACGATAGCCCATACTCAAATCAAAGATTGGGTAAGACAATAAGTTCAACAACTGACCACGAGGACCAATCGATGGAGATATCATCTTTCTTCAACACACACACAAAAGATATCCCCTAGTGATGAACTAAGTCAGACAAGCTTTCATCTTCCAACTCTCCAAGTTGTTGTTTAGCTCAACCAACTAGCTCAGGGGTATCCAACACATATTCTTGGAGAAAGGGGTGGTTCACAAGAACCCAACTTGATCACGAGCTCAACATAACAGTCAGGGGACAACTTGGTAATACTTCCGAGAAGATATTCGGAAAATCACGAACCACTGATATGTTACTAAGCTCGAGAACAACCTTGCTTTTCAGGGCAAGATGATATGATCAACAGGGTGAGGGATTGACACAATCCTAACTCATTGATCGAAGAGTGCACCAGGAATAAGGACTAGGTAGCACGGTCAATCTTAGGATGATGATTTGATAACCAACACGCTAAGAATGAGAATATTGTCCATTTACTACCAAGCAACGAGTTGCTCGGAGCATTGATTTCATACATCACAATTCACTTGTCAGTATTCCGGTTACAATAACACGGAGACCGAGGAATGAACGATGATGGCGAGAAGTATCACTTCGTCAAGAATTCATAAGAGGAGGTGCAATTCTCATGAAACTCTTGACATAAAGATGGTAATACTCCAAGGTAGAACAGAACAAAAACTGGATTGACATTTTGATCTGTGGAATACAACTACTTTGACCCAATCCTCGATATGGATGAGGTACTGGAGTTTGTTTCTCCTAGTCATTCTGAAATAGAATGGCTTGACAGACCACAGGAATAATAGGCATCGATAACACGGATGCACAATTACTCCTGACTATCCACTTATAGAGGATGGTCGGGATACAACTGAGGAGGAACAACTCAAAGAACATATAATTTTCTGAGTTGTGGATGCATAAATTAGTATGTCGAGCAAAGTTCAAGATTTCTTCTGGATAATCCATGCGGAGAGGTAGGATTGGCAGATTCACAGTATGAATGGAGTACTCATCGAGGCACTCCCGTTGTGATCTTTGATCCAACAAACTTCTGCCATAAATGGTTCATAGTATTTGGAAGAAGGAAATACCACGGACCTCGAGGGCTAATGCAAAGGTTGCTAATATCCTAAAGGCACTAGCAAACACTATCGACATGAGGTAAGTAGGGTGAACCTCGGGTTCAAGAACCCAGGAATAGAATACCTACTATTAAATGGCATCACGGGATGCTTTCGAGAATGATGGCCAGATTCATCACACTGGGAACACAAGACGTGGACAGATTACTAGATGGTTTCATAAGACACCTAGGTCATAATAGTAGCTCCATCATATATGTCAAGGCAATAAATTACCTCAACGCACCGGTTAGTGTACTTATTCTGACCAAAAGGACATCGGGAACGGAGAGAAAGGATTTGCAAATGCATCAGATAGTTTAGAAACCTGGGATGACTCGGACATCATAACGGCTGTAAATGCTCAAAAATATTTGAGACATCCTGCAAAAATGGTGGCATGGCCACTCAACATCACAATATCAAGGTTCTGATGCCAGCTATGAACATATGGAGGTAGTAGGAACCGAACTGAGGCTTGAACTCAACAATCCTAGGCAACTATGGTTTAGTAACACGTCATCCTGAGAGATACAAGAGAAGCCTAGTTCTTAACCCCGTAGAAGAGAAGAGGATGACTCAGATCAGAAGGCCATGAGGTATAAGGAGTAAAAAGAGCCTTACGTTCCCTTCCACAATCAATTCCCCTACATAACTAAAGCATTTCTAGACTCAACTTCAACCAGTTTGGCTTGGTAATCCTACAGGCAGTTAGGCTCTGATACCAACGCTGTCAGGACCCCGATCCTAAGTCACATCGATCCAGCATGTAACACATCATATCACTTTGCGGCCTCATGCACGGTACTCCCACGGGTGCCACCTTACCTAGCCCGGGACCGTTTGCGCCTTTTGGCTCACGTATATGATAGTGTCGCTAGCATCCATATGACAGAGAACCCGGGCCGACATGGCTAGTCGTGAACCCAAAGCGGCGCTAGCCTATGAGGACAGGCATACATGAATCACATCGAGCATGTCGGTCATCAACGTATTTGTCCGGGCTGTAGCACTGGGCTAACAGGACTCCGGACAATAGCGCGTGACATTTCCTCGAAGGGACAGACACAGGAACGCCGTGAAACACATGCCGGCCAGTCAAGTGTTCCAAGCAGTAGTGTTGGGCTAGCAGGACTCCGGTGAACCGGGCTGTAGCGGACTACTATCGCTCAGAAGCACTAGACTTACATTTCCTCATATGAAAGGCTGCCAAGGATAAACAACTAGATAGCCGGATCCCACACATAGCAAGCATTTCAATCATACACACAATATGCTCGATATGTGTAGATACAACATGGCATCACAACAAGACTCTACGACTCCAGTATTAATCCATTAGGCTCCGAGGAGCGAGATATTACAAACATGGGTCTCATGACCCAACATTCAGAGCATACAAGTCAAACACATGCGGAAGCTTAACATGTCTGAGTACAGACATCTACAAATGAAAAAGGCTGAGAAGCCTGACTATCTACCAGATCCTACCGAGGGCACAAGATCGTAGCTGAGGTATCAAGCTAAACGTCAAAGTCCAAGCGGTACTACTAGCGAGACTGACGTCTCTCTGCAAAACATAAAATAGGCAAACGTGAGTACAAATGTACCCAGCAAGACTTACATCAGAACTATCTACATATGCATCAGTATCAAAAGGGGGTGGTGGAGTTTGACTGCAGCAAGCCAGCTTTGACTCGGTGGCTATCCTGAACTATGACTGCAAGCGACTCTTTGAGGTGGCGCACACGAGTCCACATATTCACCATCCAATACACCACTATGGATCCACTTCCGTCTCCCTACGAGAAGGCCATCCATAGCACTCACGCTTATCTTGCGTATTTTAGAGTATCCACTTTCACTTGTCTATGAACTGATATAGGCAACCCAGAAGTCCATAACCGCGGACACGGCTATTCGAATAGATGATGTTAACCCTGCAGGGGTGTACTTCTTCATACATGTTTCCACCACTTAGCGTCTGCACACGACATGTGCTCGGCAGACTTCAAGCGAAAGCCGACATGGGTGTAGACCACGACCTACCTAAACACTCAAGTCTCTAGTCCAGGTTTATCGCCTATTCGGGTTCCATCCGCAGGGAGTCCGGCCGAGGTTTCCACTAACGGCCCCGAACGATGTGTACAGGGTCCGAGACACCAAACGGGCGCCCGGCTGCCCGGCCACGTGCCTACCGCAACACAGCCCACCCCTACGGTCAGCGCTGCGTGCGGCCCCCAGCATACTACAAACACCAGAAACTACTTGCAACTCCTGGACAGAGGACAAGGGTGATTAAGAAGTCGAGCGGGGTCATATTTCAGGGCCCAATGCATGGTAGTAGCTGTTTCATGGATCACAAACACAGAACTCAGTTCCTGAGGACGGCTTCAATGAGACAACCCACCATGTACTCCTACATGGCCTCTCACCAATACCTTTACCAAATCGTATTCACACACTTAGCTCACACACTGTAGGACATGTTCATCACCATTCCAATTCATTCCCGATGAATCAGACCCGACTCAACTCTAAGCAGTAGCAGGCATGACATACAAGCATGAATGAGTAGGCACAACATGGGCTCAAACAACTCCTACTCATGCTAGTGGGTTTCATCTATTTACTGTGGAATGACAGGTCATGCAAAGGATAAAGGGGTTCAGCTACCGCAGCAAGTAACACATGAATCGTTGTTGTCCTAATGCAGTAAAAGAGAGCAGGAGCGAGAGGGTGGGATTGTATCGGGATGAACAAGGGGGTTTTGCTTGCCTGGCACTTCTGAAGATATTATAGTTCTTCATCGGTGTCATCCATCACATCGTCGGGATACGCCTACCGAGAGGGGACAAACACCGGCAACTGAGAAAGAACACAATCAATGCGATGCCACAATATGATGCATGATCATGACATGGCAATATGCTGTGATTTGAGCTAATGCAACTAGCTATGATTTAAATGAAGTTGGTTTGAATACATGATTCAAATTCCAACTCCATATATGATTATTTAAATGCCCTTTATTTGTTTTGTCCAAACAGAGGACAAACATTGTTCAAACATGCATGAAAATGGTACAGATGGATTCCTTGAATTTTTCTGATAATTTTTCATATATAAATTATTTCATTCTGAGCTATAGATTAATTTCTATGATTTTTTTGAAGTTTTGGGCATTTTCTGGATTTTCTGAATTATTTTAAAAACAGAAATTATTTACTGTGTCAGCATGACGTCACAGTGACGTCAACAAGTCAACTGGGCGGTCCAGGTCAAACCTGGACGGTGGGGCCCGCGTGTCAGTGTAATTAGTTTAACCAAATACGGTTAGTACTAATCCTACTTAATTAGCAGGGCTGGGTCCCATTTGTCAGTCCGGCGGGGTCAAAGGTCAAACCCCCCTGGTCAGCGGGGTCAACTCGCCGGCGTTTAGCCGCCGGCGAGGGCAGCGGCGGCCACGGGCTTCGGAAAAGCTCCACAGAGCACGGCTGGATGCGCGGGAGGGAGCTCTAGGACGCTGGCGGCGCGGCGCGTCGGATGGTGGTGGTCTCCGGGCCTAGAATAGCCTGCAGCGTCGCCGGCGACGACCACCGCGGCGGCCGGAGCTCGAGCGAGCTCGGGGTCGAGGCTACGACATGCAAAAGGACGAAATAAAGCTCCCGCGGGGCTCTACGTGTTGTCGCGAAGCGTTTGTACGCACTGGCGTGACCAAATGGTCGCCGGAGCTACGCCGGCGACAAGCTCGGGCGGCGGTGGTTCTCGGTCTCGATGACCGCGACGGCTAGAGGACGGGGAAGATGCGGGAAATAGAGGGGAAATGCGGCGGAGCTCACTGGGAGGTCATTGAGAAGCTCAGCGTGCTTGGGGGCGGCTCGGTGACGACGAATCGGTCGACGGCGGCCGTCGGTGCAGAGGACGAAGATGGCATCGATGAGGGCGCCCCAGGGCGTCCGGCGTCGTGTGGCTCGGCGGGGAGGACGACGACGTCGTTTCAGAGCTCGGGGTTGTGTCGGAGAGGTTCGGGGATGGCTGTGGCCGCGGCGGCAGAGAGCGCGGCGGCGACAGCGGCGCTCGGGCGCGGGTGAGAGAGAGGGGTAGAGGTGGGGGAGAGAGCAGAGGAGGGGAGAGTGGCGTCCAGGGGTCGAGGCGGCGCCGAGGAGAAGACGCGAGGCGTTGCGGTGGCCTCGATGACGCAGGCGAGCAGGGAGGTGCGTGGCGCCGCGGGCGCGCGTGCGCTGTCTCCCTCCCCTGCCTACTGGCAGAGGTAGGGGACGACTGGCATCGGCCAGCTGGGCTGGGCCGGCTCCTGGGCCGCACAGGTAATTGGCCCAGGTACTAACTCTCTCTCTGTTTTCCTGTTTATTAATGTTTTCTATTATTCTGTAGACTTTAGGCTTTTATTAAAGTACTAAAACTAACCCATAAATCATGAAACTGCTCAAAGCTACTGTTTGGAATATTTCCAACAGTAAAGATTTTAGTTCATGATTATCTGAGCATTTAAAATATTTTATAGCATTTAAATGCCCAAATTCAAATAGCATATGATTTAATTCAAAAATCAAGAATGGCCTAGAAATATGTGCATGACTTTTGGCAGAGGTTTTCACCTTTAACAAAAATCATGAGCTTTTATAAAGGCATTTGGGATTATTGAAAATATTTTTATTCGATCCTAATTGCATTCCATTTGGTGCTAGGGTTTGTCATCCCCATTTCAAATTTCTTTGGAATTTTAACCATGATGCAAGGATGCAGATGCAAAGACAAACAAGGTCTGAACTGGGGCTGTGACAACCCCTCAACGAAACGGTGTTGCAGAGAGGAATAACCGGACATTGATGGATGCGGCAAGGACCATGATGGCGGAGTTCAAGTCTCCATACAACTTTTGGGCCGAAGCCATCAACACCGCATGTCATGCATCCAATCGGCTCTACCTCCGCAAGGGCTTGAACAAGACTCCATATGAGATACTCACCGGTAACAAGCCCAACATCAAGTACTTTCGGGTGTTCGGGTGTAAGTGTTTCATTCTCAAGAAAGGTGTTCGGTTGTCTAAATTTGAGGCTAGAGCTTATGAGGGCATATTTGTTGGTTATGCTACAAACTCTCATGCTTATCGTGTCCTCAATAAATCCACGGGACTTATTGAGGAGACGTGTAACGTGGAGTTTGATGAGAATAACGGCTCCCAAGTGGAGCAAAGTGGCACTTGTGATGTAGGTGATGAAATTCCTCCTCAAGCCATAAGAAGAATGGGTGTTGGTTTTATCCTACCCATTGAGGAACCCCTTGTGGCCGAAGGAGAAGGACAATGCTCCACTCAAGTGGAGCCATCACCAACCCAAGGCCCACACGCTTCCGAAGAACAAAGTGAAGGCCCTCAACCTCTTGAACAAGACCAAGGGCAAGATCATGCTCAAGAAGGTGTTGACACTCCAAGTGATGCCCAAGGTCAAGTTCTATCCCCGGAGCAAGTTCAAGGTCTAGAACAAGCTCAAGACGGCGCTCAAGATGATCAAGTGGCCGCTCCTCAACTCACTACCGAGGAGGAATTATAGCGTCGTGCCACCAAGATTGCTTCCAAGCTCTCCACCAAGGGTCATCTCATGAAGAACGTACTTGGAAGCATTCAAAACGGGGTAAGCACTCGTAGACAATTGGAAAACTATTGTGAACATCACGCGTTTGTCTCTTGTGTTGAACCCCAAAAGGTATATGAAGCACTCGAAGATCCGGATTGGCTTAATGCCATGCATGAAGAACTCAACAACTTCGAGTACAACAAAGTATGGAGGTTGGTGCCAAGGCCAACGGGGAACCACAATGTCATTGGGACCAAGTGGATTTTCAAGAACAAGCAAGATGCTCATGGGACCATTATTCGCAACAAGGCAAGATTGGTGGCACAAGGCTACTCCCAAGTCGAGGGTATCGACTACGGTGAAACCTTTGCTCCCGTTGCTCGTCTAGAATCCATTCGTTTGTTGATTTCTTATGCTTCTCATCACAACTTTAAGTTGCAACAAATGGATGTGAAGAGTGCTTTTCTTAATGGTCCCATTAGTGAGTTGGTTTACGTCAAACAACCCCCCGGGTTTGAGGATCCCTACTTTCCCGATCATGTGTATCAACTCGATAAGGCACTCTATGGCCTTAAACAAGCCCCACGTGCGTGGTATGACCACCTTACCGAGTTGCTACAAGATCGCGGGTTTGAAGTTGGGCTAATTGACCCCACTCTTTTTACTAAGAAGGTCAAAGGGGAGTTGTTTGTGTGCCAACTATATGTTGATGACATTATCTTTGGTTCCCCTAACAAAGCTTTCAATGATGAATTTGCCGCACTAATGACCTCAAAGTTTAAGATGTCTTCCATGGGAGAGTTGAAGTTCTTTCTAGGTTTCGAAGTGAAGCAAAGAAAAGAAGGTACCTTCATCAACCAAGCCAAATACACTCAAGACATGCTCAAGAGGTTCAAGCTAAGCGATGTCAAGCCAGCTTCCACTCCAATGCCTACCAAGTGCCAACTTGACATTGATCCCAATGGTAAAGCGGTGGATCAAAAGGTATATCGCTCCATGATTGGATCCTTACTTTACCTTTGTGCATCTAGACCGGATATCATGTTGAGTGTGGGAATTTGTGCACGGTTTCAAGCCGCACCTAAGGAAAGCCACTTTGTGGCGGTCAAGCGAATCTTTCGATATTTGGCTCATACCCCAAACTTTGGCTTATGGTACCCAAGAGGAGCAAACTTCAAACTTGTAGGTTATTCGTATTCCAATTGGGCGGGAGACAAAGTGGATAGGAAGTCCACTTCCGGAGGGTGCCAATTCCTTGGTTGCTCTTTGGTAAGTTGGTCTTCTAAAAAGCAAAGTTGTGTGTCTCTCTCGTCAACCGAAGCGGAGTATGTAGCGGCCGATAGTTGTTGCGCACAACTCTTATGGATGAGGCAAACTTTAAAGGATTACGGTGTCATTTGTGACAAAGTGCCTCTTTGGTGTGATAATGAAAGTCCTATCAAGATTTCCCTCAACCCGGTGGAACACTTCAAGACGAAGCATATTGATATTCGATATCACTTCATTCGGGATCACATTAGGCGAGGGGAGATCGAGCTCAACTACGTCAACACTCATGATAACCTTGCAGATATCTTCACGAAGCCCTTGGATGAAGAAAGAATTCGCGAGTTAAGGCATGAGCTAAATATCATTGATTCGAGCAATGTTGCTTGAACCCGTGCACACCTCACCATACTCAACTTGTTGTCTTGTTTCGGTGTAAGCATAGACATAGGGGGAGTGTTGTTTTCTCAATAAACTCTCTCTCCCCCCATTATGCATAAATTGATCAAGTCTTTCACATTAGCCATTGTTGATGGTACTTGTGCTTCAAAGACGAGCTTTGGTCATGAGCTCAAGGATAATTCTTCGCGGTGCCATACCAATTGACTCTAACATAGGTGGCCTCGGCCACCGCCCTCTCTTAGAGAGGTGTGCATTTTTCTTGTTCTCCTTGAGTGTATGTTTTGGTCTCTTTTCATTTTTTTTTTCTTTTAGAGCTTGATTATGTTGTTTAGTTGCCATGGCGTGCTGGGCGGTACTGCCGCTGGTGGTGTGCGGTACTACCGCCTAGGCAGTACTACCGCCCCCTGCACGGTACTACTGCTGTGGGGCGGGACCAGGGGGTTATGTCGGGGCAGGGGGAGGTTTCTTCTCCCCCATACCCATTCGCTTCGCCCCCTAGTTCCTCTTCCTCTCTCCAGCAACGCACCGCCGCGGGAGGGCTCCGGCGGATCTTTTTCTCCGGGGCGTCCCTCTCCATTTCCTTCGGTGGAGTCGATCCCCACCTCATTCTCTTGCAATGTATGCCGGTATTGCCCCCGTTCCTTCTCTCCTTTTGTCTCTTTTTCAGATCTTGAGTTCTCGGGGCAATAGTAGTTGCATCTCTAGATTTTTGGCTAAATCTAGGCTTGAGTAGGTTGGAGAAGGCAACTAGACTCTCTAGATTAGAGTTTGGTAGGTATATTTTTGAATTTGACAGCCGGTAGTGCCGGATCTGACCACGGTAGTAGGGAACTGCTGTTCCCCCGCCTCAAGCGGTACTACCGCTCCCTCTCGAGCGGTACTACCGGTCGGGCGGTACTACCGCTTACATGTCGCGGTACTACCGCTGCCTGCCAAGTTCCACCATATCACTACCATACCATGATCCTTTTGTTGTGTTAGTTTGGCTTTTGATCGTTCTTTCTATTTGTTCTACGTGTTCTTGTGTTTGGTTCCAGGTGATGAACATCCTAAGGGTCCAGCTCGCCGTATCAACCCCAATCGTGGCACGTCGAAGCGCTATCGCACTTCTGAGTCAGCAATTGGTTCCTCTACTGCTCCACCACCACCTGCGGGTGCTTCCTCAAGTGCGGCTCCTCCGCCTCAACTCCAGAAGAAGCCTGCCAACAGGCCGAGGCCACAGGGCAAGACTGTGACTGCGATGACTGCCAAGGAGTTTTGGGCTAAGCGTCGCCGCAACCCCTATGAGGAGGCCCAGGAACCCAATTTGGTCAACCGCCCGTTCTGGAACCGCTTTCAGTATGCCATCTTCTTTGATGTGATCAAGCCCAAGAAGAACCTCTTTGTTAATGTTCGCTCCATCAACACCGACGCCATGGAAAAGGATCCAGAGTACTTTGGTGAAGCACTTCAGATGTGTACCCAGCTGAACATCCTTAGGATCATGCAGTTCAACAAGGATTTCGATGCTGATTTGGTGGCTCAATTTTATGCCACTGTCCATCTTGGGACTGATGCAGAGAGGACTCTGACTTGGATGACTAATGGCAAGCTGCTTTCTGACAAGTGGAAGGCCTTTATGGAGTTACTTCATGTGGAAGATCAAGGGCTTGAGACTCCTGTTGGTTTCCGTCCTCACCGCAATGCCAACTCGACTCACAAACAAGCTCTGTGGCCCTACTGCACTTTGAAGGTCAACCCTGTGACTGAGAAGGAAACCTATGAGCTGCCTCCCTATCTCGACATCCTTCATCGTGTCTTCCGAGAGACTCTTTTCCCTCGCATCGGGAATCTGGATATGGTTCACTCCTATCTTGTGGATATGCTACTCTTCTGCCAGCGTGAGAAGGAAGCGAACACTAGCGAGTCCCTAGACATCTCTCATGTTATGTGGTATGAGCTCCTTTCTGCCATCTCTGAGCGCAAGTGCCCGATCTATGGCCCGTTCATCATGCTACTCATTGAGAAGGCTTGGGCCCGTGTCTATCCCAAGGTTGGTTTGGAAACTTGAGATTTGGTGTCTCACGAGATCAAGAGTCTGAGGAAGAAGGAAGCTTGGGGCGCCCCCGCTCCCAAAGCTGGGGGTCCATCCACTACTGCTGCCATGGAGACTGAGGCCGAGGCTGAGGCTGATGATGACGATGAGGACTATGAGCTGTCTGGGACAGTGCCCTCTTGGGCAAAGAAGATCAAGCTCAAGATGAAGAAGCTCTTCTGCATGGAGTCACGTGGCCAGTACATGACTCGTGTGGCGGAGAAGAAGGCCAGGCAGCGTCACAAGGAACTCATGCGTCAGTTGGGTGCGACCGTGGCCAGTGGTTCAGAGGATTAGATCACTGAAGAAGAAGAATGGACCCAGCAGCACTGCCCGTGGACAAATTCAGATGCCGAGCAGTTCCCGACTGATGACGGAGGTGCAGACGATACCGCAGGGATGTGATGCTCGTGATCCTCAGCTTGCTCTCACCTGGAGCCGTCACCTAGCTCTTTCCCCTTTTGGTGTCTCGATGCCAAAGGGGGAGAGAGGTTTAGGGATTTGTGGATTTATCGCTATCGTGCTTTGTGTGCTGTGTTTTGTGTGTTTGTGTTTGCAGTCAGCTTTGCTTTGTTTGGTTTTATGCCTGTGAGACCTTAGTCCTAGTCATATGGTGTGAGACATATGCTACCTTATTATCTTATCTATGTCTATCTAGTACTCTGGTATCTTATGAGTTGCTTGTGTACCTTGTTATACATTCCATGCTCTCTTATGCTTAGTTTGTTAGACTATAACATATAGGGGGAGTGTTGATCGTGTGCACACCTTCAGGGGGAGCCCGTCTATATGTTGTAGCCCTTAGTATCCTTTCCTTATTATCTTATCCTTGTGCAAGTCCCTGGTTGTCATCAATCCACCAAAAAGGGGGAGATTGTTGAGGCATATCTCTCTCGATGTGGTTTTGGTGATTGATGACAACGTGTTTGCGGACTAATCATGTGCTTTGAGCTTTGCAGAGATTCATCCTTGGCACGAGACGATTTCTTCCCCTCGGAGCGTCATTCAAGACGGTGTAGCTCGTCGTTTCTTTTTCGGTGGACTAGTTGCATAGAGGGCACCGTTCTATCAAGAGGGGGTCCGCTTTGGTATTTCTTGGGTGGAATCAGCACGTACACGTCCGCTTTTCACCCTCCGAGCCTTTCCACTTATTTGGAGAGTTTTCTCCCTTCCTATGGGCTCTTTCTGGCACGCAGCGGCAGTACGGCGGTACCAGCGGTAGTACCGCTTGAGGGTCATAAGCGGTAGTACCACTCCTCAGCGGTAGTACCGCCGTTGGCCCCTCAGCAGCACTACCGCTGGCTTACCAGGCCCCTGCCGCGTCGATTCGAGGAGGTTTTTCTCGTGTCGGGTTCTGCGGTACTTGCTGCGGAAGTAGTGGCGGTAGTACCGCCTCCAGCGGCAGTACCGCCCGTCCTCTACGGTAGTACCGGTCAGAGTCTTTGCCTTTGACTCCTCTCCCTCGCACGGTAGTACCGCTCTGGTAGAACGGCAGTACCGCTGCCTCAGTGGTAGTACCGCTATGTTGGGACGGCAGTACCGCTGGCTCAGCGGTAGTATCGCCTACTCGAGCGGTAGTACCGCTCTCTGCGGGGTTGAGTGGGGGGTAACGGTTGGATTGTTTCCCCCACTATATAAAGGTGTCTTCTTCCCCCTTGTGGACTACCTCTTCCCCCATGAACTCCATTATTGCTCCAAGCTCCATTTTCACCCGTCTCCCTAGCCAATGAAACTTGTTGATTTGCTCGGGATTGGTTGAGAAGGCCCCGATCTACACTTCCACCAAGAGAAATTTGATTCCCCCCACTAATCCCTAGCGGATCTTGTTACTCTTGGGTGTTTGAGCACCCTAGACGGTTGAGGTCACCGTGAAGCCATAGTCCATTGTGGTGAAGCTTCGTGGTGTCGTTGGGAGCCTCCAATTAAGTTGTGGAGATTGCCCCAACCTTGTTGTAAAGGTCCAGTTGCCGCCTCCAAGGGCATCAATAGTGGAATCATGGCATCTCGCATTGTGTGAGGGCGTGAGGAGAATATGGTGGCCCTAGTGGCTTCTTGGGGAGCATTGTGCCTCCACACCGCTCTAACGGAGAGGTACTTCCCTTTAAAAGGAAGGAACTTCGGTAACACATCCTCGTCTCCACCGGCTCCACTCTTGGTTATCTCTTCCCTTTACTTGTGCAAGTTTTTGTGTTAGGTCCGTAGCTTTCTTGTGTGCTTATTGTTGTTGCATCATATAGGTTGCTCACTTAGTTGCATATCTAGACAACCTACTTTGATGCAAAGTTTAAATTGGTAAAGAAAAGCTAAAAATTGTTAGTTGCCTATTCACCCCCCCTCTAGTCAACCATATCGATCCTTTCAGAAGTCTTTACCAATACTGGGTATACGAACTAGAAGAAAGCAGTTGAAAACTTCAGGCTCCATGTAGGTTCAACAAAGAGTGCTCACAACAATTCAAGAAGGCATTGTGAAGATTTTAAAAATCAGAAGCAAAGTGTGGCATATGCAATGACTACTCAAACTGAGAAGGCACATATTGAATACCAGAACCGATTGTTGGCTGTTGTTGGTGTTGTAAGGTTTCTGCTTAGGCAAGGTCTTGCTTTTCGTGGTCACGACGAGTCTAAGAATTCGAGAAATAAGGGTAATTTCCTTGAGATGTTAGAGTGGTATGCTCAGAGATGTAAGGATGTAGCTGATGTTATCTTTGATAATGCTCCTGGAAATCGTCAAATGACTTGTCATGAAATTCAGAAGCAATTGGTGCAAGCTTGTGCAGAAAAAACTATTGAAGTCATGATGAATGAGCTTGGGGATGGTCAATTCTCACTTCTTGTTGATGAATCCCGTGATGCGTCAATCAAGGAGCAAATGGTTGTGATTTTGAGGTTCTTGAATAAGCAAGGGGAGACTTTAGAAAGGCTGCTTTGTGTCGAGCATGTTGTTGACACCACATCTGCTTCTCTCAAACGATCTTTGGATAAAGTGTTTGCTACCCATAACTTGAGCATGTCTAGGCTGAGAGGGCAAGGATAGATGAAGCCTCAAATATGCGTGGGCAACTTAATGTCTTAAAGAAACTTGTGCTAGATGATAATCCTCATGCATTTTATGTGCATTGTTTTGCCCATCAACTTCAACTAGTGGTTGTGGCTATTGTGAAAGCAGTTCTTGCTGTTAGTGATTTCTTTGGCTATACAAATATCATTGTGACCACGGTAAGTGCATCTTGTAGAAGAAAAGATGCACTGCTACAGAAACATCATGACAAGATTGTACTCCAATTGGAGAATGGGGAGATTATGAAAGGAAGGGGCAAACATCAAGAGACAACTATAGCACGACCTGGTGATACACGTTGGGGATCACACCAGAGAACTCTAGTTCGTATCTATCAAATGTGCGACTCGGTAATCCAAGTGCTACATGCTATTTGTTTAGATGGAGAAAATGACGACGACAAAGGCAAAGCTTCAGGTTTGATGAAACAAATGGAAGTCTTTGAATTCGTACTCATATTGCACTTGATGATTAAAGTGCTTGGTCTGACTAATGATTTGTCACAAGCATTGCAATAAAAAGACCAAAACATAGTTAGTGCAATGAACATGATTGTCTCTGTGAAGAGGTTATTGCAGCATTGGAGGGATGAAGGGTGGGAGCCACTTTTGGAGGCTGTAACTGCATTTTGTGTTCAGAGAGATATATCGGTGCCAATTATGAATGATAATATTTCAGCAAGGGGTTATCCAAGGAGTTCACGTAAGTTAGTTACTTGCTTCCATCACTACAAGGTAGAAATATTCAATGAGGTGATTGATAGAAACATAGCCGAGATGAACAATCGATTTAGTGAAACAACAACCCGATTATTGATTTGCATTTCATGTCTAGATCCTAGAGACTCATTCAGTAGCTTTGACCATGAAAAGATAATTGAGCTTGCAAGCATTTACTCAGCAGACTTTGATCCAGAAGAACGGCAATTTTTCAGTGGTCAGCTTGACATATACATTGATGTGATGAAAAGATCACCTGTTTTTTGTGGTTGTGATAGTCTATCAAGTCTTTCTGTCAAGTTAGTTCAAACTAAGGAGTATTTGCGTTTCCCATTGGTTTACCGACTCATCAAACTCGCATTGATATTGCCGGTAGCGACAGCATCAGTTGAAAGGGCTTTCTCAGCCATGAATATAATAAAAACAGATTTGAGAAACAAGATAGGTGATGAATGGTTGAATGATATGATGGTTTGCTATGTTGAACGAGATATATTTGCTGGGATTGAAGACAAGAAGATTATCGAACATTTTCATGGCCTAAGGGATCGTAGAGGCCATCTTCCAAATCCTCCACGTATAACTACAACTTAATGGTAAACATTTGCCTTATCTTTTGTTTAAACAAATGGCATACTATGTTGTGATTTAGATTAATTTGATTCTTTTTACACGTTTCAGGTACCTAATGGACTAGAAGAATAAATATTTGGGGTAACGCATGGAAGATTTAGCCAGTGGAAGTCCAAGGTAGACTTTATGTGATTTTTTGCGTTACAATTTTTTGCCTACTTCTTGAGAATAAAATTACTTAGATAAATTTATTGTGTTGATAGTCTTGCATGTATGCATACTCTTGGCCAACTATTTTTCTTGATTATATTGTGGCTTAGATTTTTTTTTCTTTAAAAATCCGCCCCCGGTAACTTCAAATCCTGGATCCGCCACTGACTTTATATACGGGGTTTTAATACCAGATAACGTGTTCGTACCGGTTTGGATTCTCCATATCGGATGTCGGAACTGGATGATATGGCATACCATGTATAGTTATACTATATGAAAGAAAATATACCTGGGTATTTCCATTACTCTTGTTCGAACCAACCCTGTTTAGTAGAAAAATGTATTGTACAACGTCAATGCCTCAGAATAAAAATAGACCATTCCAACTTTATCACATGGTTTACTATAAATATAAAAATTTATTAGTACTCCCTCGAGAGGAAGACGACTTTGTCCCGTCGATCTGCCGCCGGCCGGCCCGGTGGTTCCTTCCCTCTCCGTCCGCCGCTCCGGCGACGGGAGAGGGCGGGAACCCCGGTCCTGTGCTTCCGATATGTGGATAGTAGGGTAGTGGTTCCCATTGTTGTCGTCATGGTGGGGGAGGCGGTGTCGGTGTGGAATAAAGATGTTGGTGGTTCTCCCTCATCCCGGCGAGGCCTTTTGGCAGAGCCGGCCAACTGCCGGCTTTAGGTGCTCTCAAGCACTGGATCAGGTTTCTGGTCTCTGGATCTTTGCATGTTCTTCTCCTCAACAGCGGTGGCGATGTCTTCTCAAGTGTGCTGGTCCAACTAGACTAAAGATTGTAGACTTTCGTTCGCATGATGTGCCCTTTGATTCGAGGTCAAGCCGGCTTTGGGCAAGCGGCTGCGGCAGTGACGATGCGCCTGTGTCTCACACTGATGGATGAGGTTGTTAGCTTCCCTTTGGACCCATTTGTAATTTCTGGTTTCGGGGATACTTTGTAGTGTTGTTGATCTTTGTTATTAAATCTGGGGGCCTTTTTGCAAAAATAATAATAACAAAGACTCACAAAATCATTACTCTACTATGAAAGAAGTAAGTACATTGTATATGTGCATCTACAAAACATTATGCATGCCTTTGATAATTTGATAAAGTTGTAAGTACATATTTCTTGACAATTTTTTGGAAAGAATCATTGCCATATATCAGATGATATGTGTGAAACGATGTTTAACAGATGATATGATGTATTTACATTGTGAAGCCCCAATACTTGTATATCCATCGTATCTGGCTTTGATTTAGAAACATGCACTTATATTGGCATTCCTCTGGTCGGCATCTACAAAACATTATGCATGCCTTGGTGGCGCCTAAGTTAGACAGCATTACCTATCACACATACCAGCATACGACCCACACTGTTTTGTTTTTCTTTCTAAATTGGATGCAAAGCAGTTGCCTCATTGTTTAATTAAGGAGAATAATGAGAAATATTTATTCATATGAAGAAACAAAGACACAAAATACACCCCTCTTGCGCCATGATCTTACTCAAGTGTTTCACACCCATAATAACCCAAAATTTTCTCATGCTCGTGCTGGCCAACAATATGAAGGGCATAGGAGTTGATTCCTTCCAGAAAAAAAACATGCATTTTTATTTATTCCAAATGGTCCTATGAACATGCATTTTATTTATTCCAAATGGTCCATGGTGAGCACAGTGAGGGATACCGTTGCTTTTCGATTTATTGCACCTTGACCCAACATGTGTATCAACCATTTTTTATTGACTGCTCGGTCCCACAAAGACAATTTTAGGTGCTCAAAACCTAGCCATGCCTTTATCAACCTCCACACCCTCAAGGTGTACCGGTATTTTTTTTAAAAAAAGAGGCCAACTCTTGCTTGGAGGGCATAGGCCACCACGCTTTTTAAGACCGGGGCGGGGGAAGGTCCACACTTTATTTTAGATTGGAAGCAACGTGAAGAATTTTAGTTTTGGAGGTGCTCATGCTTTCCATATTGCCTTATTCATGGAGTTTAGAGTTGCTCCCATGAATATATATAGCTTTCATAGCCATCGGTCATTATCAATTACTCAATAATTTCATTTGAACGACAACATGAACCTCCTACTTAAGGTGCACGCGACCAGTTCGCGCAGATTCTGGCATATGAAAGAACTTAATCCACTTGTTTCATAAGCTAAATCCGAGATGTGGGATTTGGCAACGTCGTTTTCCCCTGGTGTACATGTTTAATCTGATTTTTGTAAAATAAAAACAAGCTCCGTTGGTAGTGCATTACGGGAGGATGTAAGAAGCACGGACACGGACCATGGTTTTCAGAGTTCGTCTATATATCTCCTCTAGCGAACTTGAAGGAAGCATCACCTCCTAGGTAGATGAGGGAGCAATAATGAGCCGATCACTCCAACGACTCATTACACATGAATACCATTTTTCCATTGTTTTATTGTCAAATATAATTTTATATATTTTCAATACTTCTGTAAATCAGTTTAACAAAGTGAAAAAAATCATATAATTTTAAGAAGGGTATTTATGAATTTATAAAATACTCAAGAAAATTGAAAGAAAATATTTATGTATTGAAAACATGGTCGTCACTTTAAAAAATACACATATTTTTAAAATCTGTTTACAAACGTTTTCTGAAATGTACATAGTAGTAAAAAAATGAGCTCATGCATTTTCACGAATGTTCATGTAATTTTAAGAAGTGTTCATATATTGTTTTTATTTCTAAGATTTATGTAATTATTTATAAAATATTTTTAAAATGTTCTTGAAACTGTAAGATTGTAAACACAATTTTAGCATGTTAATTAAATTTTTTAAGAGCTTGGCTCATTGTAGAAAACTTTATGTAGTGAGAAAACTGTTGATAAATTTTATGTAATTTTAGAGATTGTTCGTATATTTAAAAAATAATCATGTGTTTTTGAAAAAATATGTATTTATTCGAAAGAAAATAACTTCAAAAAAAAAGAGGGGGCAAGGATAACGAGAAGAAACCCCAAGACCCAGTGAAGCCTGTTTATCGGGTACTTTTAAGAAACCACACTTTATTTTAGATTGGAGGCGACGTGAAGAATTTTAGTTTTGGAGGTGCCATACTTTCCATATTGCCTTATTCATGGAGTTTAGAGTTGTTCCGATGAATATAGCTTTCATGTTAAAGCCATCGGTTATTATCAATTACTCAATAAGTTTCATTTGAACGACAACATGAACCTCCTATAAAAGGTGCACGCAACCAGTTCGCGCTGATTTTGGGATATGAAAGAGGATAATCCACTTGTTTCGTAAGCTAAATCCGAGATGCGGGATTTGGCAACGTCATTTTCCCTTGGTTTACATGTTTAATCTGATTTTTGTAAAATGAAAATAAGCTCCGATGGTAGTGCATTACGGGAGGACGTAAGAACCACAGACACGGATCATGGTTTTCGGAGCTCGTCTATATATCGCCTCTAGCGAACTTGAAGGAAGCATCACCTCCTGGAGGGAGCAATAATGAGCCGATCACTCCAACTACTCAGTAAACATGCATACTATTTTTTCATTTTTTTTGTCAAATATAATTATAATACATCTGTAAATCAGTTTAAAAAGTTAAAAAAATATTATATGAAATAATTTTAAGAAGGTTATTTATGAATTTATAAAATACTCATGAAATTTGAAAAAAAAAATATGTATTGAAAACATGTTCGTCACTTGAAAAAAATACATCTATTTTTAAAAATATCTTTACAAACATTTTCTGAAATGTACATAGTGGTAAAAAACGAGCTCATCTATTTTCACGAGTTCAGGTAATTTTAAGAAGTGTTCATTTATTATTTTTATTTTTAAGATGTATGTAATTGTTGATAAAATATTTTTTTAAATGTTCTTTGAAACTGTAAGAGTGTTAACACATTTAGCATATTCATTGAAGTTCTTTTAAAGATCTTGGCTCATTTTAGAAAACTTTATGTAGTGAGAAAAGTGTTGACAAGTTTTATGAAATTTTAGATTGTTCATATATTTAAAAATAATCATGTGTTTTTCAAAAATAATTGTATTTATTCGAAATAAAAAATAACTGAAAAAAAAGAGGCGGCAAGGATAAGCAGAAGAGACCCCAAAACCCAGCGAAACCTGTTTACGGGGTACTTGTACGAAACGGCACATGGCAAGAATAAATCGGTGGAAATCGGTGGAGAACATGTGAGCTCCAATTGGACGCTCTCTACATCAAAATATCACCCAGACGCACAGTGTGTCGCTACCTGGGCCGGCCAAACAAGAGACAAAAGCGTCCAGTATATCACTCTAACAGACTCGTACTGTAGCGACCCAGTTACTTCAGCAACTGTTTTTCCATTTCTATTTTTTTTCTGAATACAGACATTTGTTATGAAAGCGAACACTTTTTGAAAAATTCCGATAAAATTCCTGAATATTGCTGAGAGTACGAGCTTTTTACAAATTTTTTAATTTTGTTTTCAGAAATTTGAATAATATTTTAAACAAAATTTTTAGAAATTTAGGAACATTACTCAATCATTTTCGAAAAAATTAAATTTCACAAATTCATCACAATTGTTCCGAATTTCCAATAAATAATTGAAATTGATGAATATTTAAAACTTCATAAAAGTATTTGGAACTCAAACAATTTTTAATTCCAATAAATTTTCAAAAATTCTGAATTTTTTATAGAACCTTTTTAAAAAGGAAAGGAAAAGAAAAGGAAGTAGAATAAAACCTGTAAAAAAACAAGAAACAGCTCACCCCACCCCCAATCCCGCGAGTAAAAGTTAGAACAGAACTTTCGATAAAGTTCCGAAACCAAGGAAGAAATGTACATATAAATGGGTTGGCCCGTTTAGGTTGCTGGCTCGCAAGATTCAATGCCTATTTCATATAAAATGTCTCAAATTGGAAACGCTAGGAACTTGCAGCTATTGTGCCGGCCCTGATCGGCGCCCTTGGGGCTGGGGCGGGCAGGCGTTCGAGATCACTAAATAGGGGGTAGCCATTGCAAAGGACACTCCCACCTCACACACTGACAAGTGACGCATTTCATGTGCGTCAATTGTCGCAACCTGAGAGTTTTTTCTTTTTCTTGTTGATTTGTTTATGAAAAACGTTTTATCTCTTGAGTTGTGCATCCAAATCACGAGCCATTTTCATCGTTGGATTTCTCGCGCCGAGATTTTCAAAACCACATTCCATGTTAATCGATTTTGATGAACCTTTTAATGGAAAAACCGGAATAAAAAATCGAAGCTGGAAACACGGTTGTGCTTCTCGCTGAAGCAAATTTGTGCATCTCGTGGTAGAAAAAAATGCCTTTCTTTTTTTTCTTTTTTAAGAGGCACAACTTTGTTTCTCACGGAAGGAAATATGTGCCTCCACCGCTCCACGAGAAGCGAATTTGTGCTTCTCTTGAAACTAAAGACAAAAACATTTTTTTCGGAGGCGTAGCTGTGCTTCTCATGGAAGCAAACAAAAAACATGTTTTTGTCTTTTCCTTGAGGCGCAAATGTGTTTCTCGCCGAAACAAATATGTGACTCCACGAGAAGAGAATTTGTGCTTTTCTCACCGAAGAAAATATGCAACTCCAATGCGCCGACCCATTTCCTTCGCGCGTGTCCGTTTGAATCATCACGGGCAGAAAATTCGGCCCAATGCGTCGATCCAAACGAACGCGCATCCGCTTTTTGTCCGCCTGTCGACCCATTCTCGGTTCAAATTTGAGTCTCATTTGTGTCGGCGCATACACGAGACGGACGAGCGCAACACGCGCCTCCTCCTACCCCTGACTCGCCGGTCAGTGGCACAGCGACCACCATTTTCCTCCACTTTCCCAAAACCCTCCCGCCCACTCGCGTTCCCGGCCATGGACGATGCGCCGACCCTCGATGCCACCACCGGCCTCGCCTCCCTCGCCTCATCTGGCCACACCTCCGTCGCCTCCGCCAAAGGCAAGCCCCGCACGTCCCGTAAGACCGCGGCGCCATCCCAGAAGAAGCTAACACCCGAGGAGCGGGTCGTGTTGTCGGCCAAGAGGAAGGGTCGGAGGCACGCACAGGATGAAAGGGACAAAGCGGCAATCATTGCCGCCCTCTCTGCCACCGCACAACAGGAGGAAACCAATGCCCGAGTCGATGCGGCAATGAGGGAGGCCCTGATCTACCTAGGGTTAAACCCTGGCCAACACGGTCTCGTCAGCGCCGCCGTGGCTGCGGCCAGCATGGGCTCGTCGGCATTTCCTCGGATGGTGCTGTTAGAGTCACTGTGTGCGTCTGCCGCACAGTCGATTCCCGACTTCCACGTCTATCTGCGAGCCTCTCGCATCTTCGGGGAATGCTCGCTGGAGGTGAGCGTGGTGGTACTGTCCACGCCGCGTCCGTGACCATCAACCTTAACGCTACGATGGTGGTCGGTGCATCATCCTCCGAAGGGGCGAGGAAACGCCCGCGAGAGATTCCAGTCGACATGCTCCCGGGCGCCCTGAACCTGTTCGTCAGAATGCCGACGACAGGCGATGACGAAAGGGCCAACCGTTTCATTATCAAGAACATCATCTTCGAAGGTGGTGCGGCGGCCGCTCCCTCCGCTGGCGGTGCCGCCGCGACTGCCTACGACCCCGAGGAGACCCAAAGCGGTCGTGCACCATTCATGCCGACGACCTATGATCAAGCGGGCATGGACGACACCTTGATGCAAGATCAGGTCGGCATGGGCAGCTTCCCGCTCGACCATGAGTTCCCGAAGGACTACGGCCTCGAGGAAGAGGATGAAATGGACATCGAGGGGGAGCCTTTGTTCGAGGATGAGCTCGCCAACCAAGTCGGCGCGAAGCCAAAGCGCAAAAGTAAGCGGACGAAGGCATACACGCCTTCCGAGGACAAACTCCTTTGTGAGTGTTGGAGGGACATTGAGCAAGATCCCAAGTTCGGCACCGAACAAAGGGCATCAACATTTTGGCTTCGTGTTTACCGTGAGTACCATGAGCGCAAGAAGTTTGCGCCTTGTGAAATGCAAAGCAAGCGTGGGTGGGTGTCCCTCTCGAAGCGATGGAAGGTGATACAACAAGAGTTCAACAAGTTTTGTGCAACCCTTGAGACCATCAAGGCACGTCCCGTGAGCGGCATCGACATGAAAGATATGGTATACATGCGCCCCTCTTCATATCCATTTCCGTTATGCTTGTTTACTTATATGCATTCTAAGCTTTGGAGGCATTCAAGGTTCAACATGACGGCAAGTCCTTCAACCTCTTCCATTGTTGGATGGTCATCAATGGGGAGGAGAAGTTCAAGCCGCAATGTGCCGCCCTGATGGTGCGTGGGGGGAAGCAAGCCGTGGAGGAGCTTGGGGAGGGCGAAAATCCACAACTACGGGGGAGAACAACTCCAAGAAGGAGGACAAGCGCGATGCGGCGTTGACCGCCTTGCTTGCAACCATGGAGGGCATGATGAGCAAGAAGGACACAGGGGAGGAGAAGCGTCGGCAAGACAAGCACTAGTAGAAAAGGGGGCAATGGTCCAGGGTGGGTTAGCCCATTAGTCCCGGTTCAATCTAGAACCGGGACCAATGGTGGCATTGGACCCGGTTCGTGAGCCCAGGGGGCCGGCCGGGCCACGTGGGCCATTGGTCCCGGTTCGTATGGACCTTTTGGTCCCGGTTGGTGGGACGAACCGGGACCAATGTGCCTGGTTCCTGGCCCACCACCATTGGTCCCGGTCCGTGGCATGAACCGGGACTAAAGGGTCGGTCCTTGTCGCGGCCAGAGTTTAGTCCCACCTCGCCTACCGAAGAGGAATCAGACCGGTTTATAAGCCCCTCCCTCTCTACCCTTTTGAGCTCCTCTGAAAATGAAAATAGATGCCCTTATACAGGGAATTTAACCTAAATTCATACGAATTTCTCTGAAATTTGTTATGAATTTAGTTTTAATTTTCTCTATAAGCGCATATATGCTCATTTCTGAGTAGTTTTTTATATAGTTTTTTTCCTTTCTTCTATATTTATTTTTTTCTTTTTATTTATGAGTTGTAATAAGTCATTAAAAATAAGCATCTATGCTCATTTTTTATTAAAGTTAATCATAAGTATTTAGTTCAAAGTAGAAATGAAAAAATAAATAGCTAGTTTTTATATAGTTTTTTTCCTTTCTTCTATATTTATTTTTTTCTTTTTATTTATGAGTTGTAATAAGTCATTAAAAATAAGCATCTATGCTCATTTTTTATTAAAGTTAATCATAAGTATTTAGTTCTAAGTAGAAATGAAAAAATAAATAGCTAGTTTTTTATATAGTTTTTTCCTTTCTTCTATATTTATTTTTTTCTTTTTATTTATGAGTTGTAATAAGTCATTAAAAATAAGCATCTATGCTCATTTTTTATTAAAGTTAATCATAAGTATTTAGTTCTAAGTAGAAATGAAAAAATAAATAGCAAAAAACTATTCTAATTTTAACTATTCTAATTTGAAAACTAATGGCACTAACAGAAAGTTTATAATTTTTGTGACCTAAAAGAAAAAAGAAATCACTAAAAAACTATAAGTATTTAGTTCTAAGTAGAAATGAAAAAATAGTGGCACTAGTAAAGTTAATCACAAACTATAGATTCACACAAATTTCAAAGAATTCTAATTTTAACTATTCTAATTTGAAAACTAATGGCACTAACAAAAAGTTTATAATTTTTGTGACCTAAAAGAAAAAAGAAATCACTAAAAAACTATAAGTATTTAGTTCTAAGTAGAAATGAAAAAATAGTGGCACTAGTAAAGTTAATCACAAACTATAGATTCACACAAATTTCAAAGAATTCTAATTTTAACTATTCTAATTTGAAAATAATGGCACTAACAGAAAGTTTATAATTTTTGTGACCTAAAAAAATCACTAAAAAACTATAAGTATTCAGTTCTAAGTAGAAGCAAAAAAATAAATAGCAAAAATGAAAAAAAATGCCACCTACTGGGCCACCACGGCCTGAATACGACTAGAAACCCTACCATGGGCCAGGATTCAGGCCCGCAGGAGGCCCAGTAGGCCCACAGGCACATAGTGACAGATTAGGCCCTAAAACCTGCAGTTGAGAGGAGCTCGAGAGGGTGGACGCAGCAGCACTTATAAACCACTCCAGAGCCCTCTCAACTAGCAAGGTGGGACTAAACTTTTGGGCGCGGGGCAGCAGAAGGCCTTTGGTCCCGGTTGGTGGGATGAACCGGGACCAAAGGGGGCATTGGTCCCGATTTGTGCCACGAACCGGGACCAATTCTCTGCCTATATAAGCAGCACTCGTGAAATTTTGGTTCAGTTCGTTCTTCCCCGCCCGCCCGACGCCGCCCCGTCCGCCGTATCCGCCTCGTCGTCGCCCCGTGCCGCCCCGTCGTCGCCCCGTGCCGCCCCGTCGTCGCCCCGCGCCGCCCCGATCGACGCCGTCGCCGCCTCACGCCCCGCGCCGCCCCGATCGACGCCGTCGCCGCCTCACGCCCCGCGCCGCCCCGATCGACGCCGTCGCCGCCTCACGCCCCACGCCGCCCCGATCGACGCCGTCGTCGCCTCCCGCCCCGCGACGCCGCCCCGACCCGCGCGCCCCGCCCCTGCCCCGCGCCGCACCTCGCCGTCGCCGTCCCCGTCGCCGTGAGATTTAATTTGTTAATTGATGTTACTAGTAGTTAATTAATTTGTTAGATTTTGTTAGATTTTTTTATAGTTCATAGATTTTTTGTTAGATGTATAGTAATTTAGATGTGTAGTTCATAGATTTTTCTGTTAGGTTTTTTTTCATATTGTGTAATTAATTTGTTCATAGTATTTTCTTTGTCAATTTATTGTGTATATATAGGAAAATTGTGAATGATATATGTCATTTATGAATATGTTCATATTTAGAATAGAGGAAAAAGGAAAAATAAGAAGAGAAAGTGTTTAATACAATTAGTTAGAAAAATAATAGAACTATAGTTAAACTAGTTTATTTTTAGTAAGTCGTACTATTTTATTTTATTTATAGTAAGTGCTTCATATATAGTAGTTGAACTAGCTAGTTGATTTAATAAACTACTTTATTTAACTATTCATAGTAAGTAGTTGAACTAACTAGAATTATAGTTAAACTAGTTGATTTAATAGTTGAACTAACTACATTTTTAGCAATTTTATTTATAGTAAGTGCTTCATATATAGTTAAAGAGTTGATTTAATAAAACTGGTTTATTTTTAGCAAGAAAATTAATAGAACTAGTTTATTTTTTTAGTTAAAGCAATTATTCCCGCATCGACGTGGACGATGCCTATCCCGCATCCTCGTCGTCGAGTCGGGGGCGGAGGACACCTACTTGACCAGATGGGCCATGTCCGGGACTGGGCTCTCCGGGGTGGTATTGGGAGGCGCTACCTTCCGGGGGGGCGTAGCTTGGTGAGGAGCCAGCCCGTCGTTGACCCGATCCTTGTTTGGTGGCGGTCGCGTGGGCCAGTGACGGTGCCGAGGCTTCCGGACACCGCGGAGGTGGTACGTCACCGTGTCAGCGAGGAGGACCAGCACGTCCGTCGGTACATGGTTGCGTTGGAGGGCAGGTTCGAGAATACCTGGCAGGTTCTTCAGGGATCTCACTGGACCTATGATCCTGTGATGGTTCCTTCCCTTTGGGTGTCCACCGCCCGCGCTGATACCCGTCGGGCACTACGGTTCTAACTGTACTAGCGATATGTATGATATATAGTATTCGACGTGTATTAGTGATAATATTGGATGTACGGACACATGGAGATGATGTAGTTTTTCTTATAATTGAAGGCATCCTAATTTGAATACTACTTATTGAATGCTCAAATTGGAGGAACACTATGCAAGGCATATATATGCATATGATTAGTTGAATAATAATGATCTAATTTAGTCTTTGAATTATGAACGTAAAGGAAATGTCATCATCGGACGACGAAAGTCTTCCGGGGGAGTGCGACTGGTGCCACGACGATCGAGGTGAGTGCGACAGGCCTCACCTGGACGATGGTCGGCGCTTCAGCATTAAGCTCGAGGAGACCTTTGAAGTTGAAACGGTACACAACGACGACAAGTGTTTTTTTTTCATAACTAAGCATGACTTCAACTATTTCAACGTGTAATTTTCATCTTTTACAATTCGAGTATAGTTGATCCCATGCCATGCAAGACGCTATGTCTTGGAGAGAATGGATTTTGAAGACCATGAAAATTTTGAAACGAAGAAAATTCACCTAAGGACCCATCATGATGTGGATTTTGAAGTTAAGTTGTATAATGCTGAGAGCGTAACCCATTCTGGTTGCAAAAATTGGGAAGCATTTTGCAAATTGTATGGTTTTGATGAGAGTATGCTTGTCACCATGGATCTTGGTAATCCTGAAATCGAGCAAGACAATATGGACATTTGGGTCCTTGTTGATACTCCTCCAGTTCTACCGCTATGTGAGTTTCTCAAACATAGTTAATTATTAATAGAACTTATATTGTTCATTTCAAAATAGTTGACCACTTATTTCCATTGATAGCTTATTTTGGAGTATCAAAGAATGTGCAGAATATGGTAGATAGAACTCACTACACCGATGGCTCTGAGTTAACTTACAAGCAGAAAACTCATCTGGTTGGATTTTGTAATGATATTGAGAATTACAATATCTACAATCGAACTCCTGAACATTATGGTCAATACGTGCCACTAGTGCACGTGTTGAACTATGGTAACTACCATGGAGATACCCTGGTAAGTTTTTTTACTATTACGACATCCGTGCATCTTTTTGCATACTTCTAAAACTAGTACATCATTTGCTAACTACGAAGTTATTACTATGTTTTTTAACAGCTTATCCCAGAGGATTGTGTGCCTCATTTGATGTATCAGAATGGCGGCAGCGTTCATGTTTTGAACATATATCCAGGTCATCCTACGAATCTCAACTGCCCATACCGGATTTTTAAAAGAAGTGGAGACATGACAATCAAAGGATGGAAAAAATGTATGGATAGTCGTAAGGAGCTTCTTGGAAGCAAAAGGAAGCGAGGCGTAAGAATTGGAGACAGGATGATCTCCATTCTTCATAATGAAGAGTCAGGGTCTATATTGTTTTATGCTATTTTACCTTAAGTGTGTTTAGGTCCGATCCTAGCTACCTGCAGATACTGATGATCATGTGCTAAGAACAATTATGTAGGGTTGGGTTTCGATGACTATGAGGATGATGATCGTATGACTTATTATTAATAACGAGTAAAAGTTGTATGATGATGCATGATTAATTAGTAGGACTTGTTATTATATATGATGATGTATGATGCGAGCATGCATGAGTTATTATATATATATATATATATATATATATATATATATATATATATATATATATCTGCGGGTGAAATGAACATATGTAGTCCTTGCAAGGACTACATATAAGAGAGGACAGTTCTCTCTATTAGCTAGCTAATAACAACCTAAAAATAACACCCTAAACCCCTAAAACAGCCACTTTTTAAAAAAAAAGAAAAACCTCCTGCTGACGCGTGGAATCCTTTTGGTCCCGGTTTATGGCACCAACCGGGACCAAAGGCCCCCCTGCCTGGGCTGCCGGCTGCGGCCACGTGGAGGCTCATCTGTCCCGGTTCTGGTTTGAACCGGGACTAAAGGGTGAGGGTATTAGTAATGACTCTTTAGTGGTTCAGGAACCGGGACTAAAGGCCCTTACGAACCGGGACAAAAGGCCGGTTTTCTACTAGTGAAGGAAAAGCAAATGAACGCCTTCATGGAGATTCAAAGAAGGAGGCTTCAGCTCGAGGCGGAGAAGCAAGCCAAAATGCTTGAGATGAAGGGGGAATAGCAAGCCAAGACGCTCGAGATCGAGGTCGCCAATGTAAAGACCAAGGCAAAAGAAGTGTCGTTCTCTAGCATGATGGCGGGAGTGGAGATCATGAAGGTGGACCTGAACACCGTGTCGCCGAGGAAGAGGTCATGGTTCGAGAAGATGCAGGCCGACATGTTCAAGTTTAACGACGAGTTATCTATGGCGGAGAGCGCCATCCCTTTTTTTGTATGTCGGCAAGTGTGCTGGCATGACCATGGTCGACATAACATGGTCGAATTCCTGCACATTTTTGTGTGTTGGCATATGTGTCGGCTGCTGGCAAGTGCGATAGAATGAACTGTGTGATGGTTCTTTTGGAGGCTGGCAGTGTATGCCGGCCGCTGGCATGACGCCGGCATGAACTTCGGTCAATAGGATGGCGCTGATATGATCTATGACCGCGGGTCTTTTCAAATTTATGTGTGAAATGATCCGTGCGTGTTGGACGCACGGTCAACCCAAAATAAAAACAGAATGGATCTCGAACAGCGACCGAACCAAACAAACAAAAAATAAACAAAGCACGCATATATTTGAATTGGCGCATTAGAGTTGCTCTTAGCTAACAGGCCGAAACGTGGACGGATTTGTGGGCCGAGAGCTGCCGCTGAAGATGACGTCAAACCGAGGCCAACACTGAGCTGCTGCAGACAACATCTTTTATATCCTTCAGTTCCTTATTTTTATGCTAAAATAAATAAATAAATCAGTTCCTCTTTACAACTTTTTGAAGGAGGGACGAGTGTGTCCGGTGTTCGTAAACGTTCACGAGATGCCAGTGCTATCCATCCTTTTTCACATTCGCAAGAAGATGCCTACGTACACGTACGCACGCCTTTGGGTCCCGCTTTCGGCACTTCGGATCGTCAACGGCGCCGAGGGGCAAGCCTCCGGCTCCGGGCGGCCGGTCGTCGTCCACGCACGATAGGCGTCACAGTGTTCAACAGGTGCTCCCGTGGACTTTCGTCGTGGCTCGGCAGGTCCTGACCACCCGTCCATCCATGGGTCCGTGAGCGAGAGCACGCGCGACCACGCATGCATGAGATCACCGCAACAGGGCCGCTTTTGGACGCACGCACGCGGTGCGGTACCATCACGTCACGTCACGTCCCACGGCTCCGCGTCCATTCGGACTGACGCGACGCGAGAGGCATGGGCGCGAGGCGACGTACGACGCGTCACGTAGTATGATGCGTGGCCCGGCCTCCGGCATCTCGGTGCACCCGGTCGAAGGCATGCATTTCCAAGCCAACCCTCCTCTCGGTCAAAAAGCTCGCCCGGGCAAAATAAAAAAAATCCCGCAAAAAAATCACAAAACAATTAAAAAAATTTAAAAAAACATTTTTACGAGCAAGATGCCTGTGTGTGTGATGTTCGTGCAAATTTGATGGATCTTCAACATTTGAGGAGCGCGTGATAAAATGGACAAAATTCGGCTCTTTGAGTAAGGTTACAGTTCATGCATTGTTATGGCTGGTTCTCTTTTTTGCCACAAGCTCCATAGATGCTCAAACGGGATGAAATTCTGCACGGGCATCATGCTCTCAAACATCTTTCAAGAATTTGTATCCACCAACAAGTGCTATCAATATATATGATCACTAACTTGATGGGATACCAAATACTTTTAGTACGCTAATACGGTGGGGAGCGTCTGCCTTATCATGGTCGCTTTGGCTATGTAGAAATGATTGTATTTTTAATGACAAAATCTCTTCTCCTATGTAGGTTATTTATCATTGTACACACTGACTTCGTATGTGGTCTACTCTGCACCGAACGGAGTCCAATCGCTGTTCAAGGCAGAGTGTATGCGGTTGGAGCGGGTGGCCAGAAAGATTTTTACCCAACATGGATGGCAGCATAATCTTCGAATCTGTCCACCTTCTCCGTCAACATAGGCATAGTTTCGGCTCCATATGGCTTTACTGTTGTCACTTTGTCGTTTTTATATTTTTTTATCAGACTGTTTGTTTGATGGCTATGTGCATCTTAGCTATGCAGAGACCGAGTGTCGCTCTTTATATTTATATCCACTCGATGCTACATTTCGAGTTAATAAAAGCGCCCTTTATAAAAAAACATCTTCCAAGAAAAAAAGTTTGATTTTTTTTTCTATTTTTATCACATTACCGTTCACCGGGTTCATCTGGACCCAGGCATCGAATTGGATTTTCGTTTTTCCCATCCAATCTTTTCCTTCTTTTCTCTTCTCTTGTCCTCCCCAGCGGTGATCTCTAGCTAGCATGTTTTCTAGACACGGAAGAACGGCGACGGCGATGTCCCACAAGCTGCATCGTCTTCGTAACGAACAAAAGGGGAGCAGCGATCAGCTCGCCCATGTTTCGCCCTCGGCGAGAACATAGACAAACGGGGGAGGCTTCCACTCCCGCTTGTAGCCAAGTTACTCTCGGCGGGATACGTCCGTCCACACCGTCGCTCTCCACGATTAATCAACTGCTAATCGCGACCTGACGTCTATACGCTCAGGCAATCATAACCACACCGGCTGCTAAATAACCCTCGTTTTTGCCGAATCGGCACAAGGCAAGAAGTAGAGGCATCTGTTGGATCGTTGCACAGCTCGTCTCATAGGGAAAATGGGACGGGGGCCAGCGACACGGTTCAGGACAAGAGACGACGACGGGCGACCTCACTTTTGTCTCCTCCGATCGGTCCCGCGAACGACCTCGGTGTGCAAAGAAACAAGGCGAGAACGATGTGTTGTTAGTTTAGTTTGGCTTTCGCATTTTCTGGCTTCATTTTTTTTACAAACACGATAGATAGAAAATGTAGATGCTTATGTGTACACACAACCATTGTTGTGAACACATGCACAGACATCTTATCCCTATGAGTATCTTCAACGGCGTGTTTGGTTGCCCGCATTTCCCTCAACCAGGACCGTGCGGGAATTTGTGGCTCGTTTGGTTGTCCACATATACTATAGGATCTGCATCGCACGAACTTTAAAGCAGCTCTGGGCCTGTCTCGCTAGGAACCCTCGGATCGGCAGTTTCTCCAGAGCCAGACCCGCGCGATGCACGTGGGCGGCAGGGACTGCACACACTGAGCCACGCTCCCGAAGCCGTGTTACTTCCCGAAGCGCGGACAGTAGAGGGGTCTGACAGCAGAGCACATGTGGAAGGAGCAGACGAGATGGGAGAACGACGGCAGAGGAGGAGGGGGTCCTGTGGCATGGAGGGACGCCGAAGCAGAGGTACGGGAGGAGGAGCGGCGATGGATGGCTAGATCCCGGCCGTGGCGGCCATGGGTGTTGGGGAACGTTGCAGAAAATTAAAATTTTTCCTACGGTTTCACCAAGATCCATCTATGAGTTCATCTAGCAACGAGTATTCAGATTGGATAGCATCTACATACCACTTTGTAGATCGCAACGGAAGCGTTCGAGTGAACGTGGATGAGGTAGTCGTACTTGCCGTGATCCAATTCACCGATGATCTAGTACCGAACGGACGGCACCTCCGCGTTCAACACACGTACGGGACGGGAGACGTCTCCTCCTTCTTGATCCAGCAAGGGGGAAGGAGAGGTTGAGGAGGATCCAGCACGACGGTGTGGTGGTGGATGCAGCAGAACTCCGGCAGGACTTCGCTAAGCAACTATGAGAGGAGGAGGAGGTGTTGCAGGGAGAGGGAGGAGCCAGGGCATTGGGTGCGCTGCCCCCCTCCCCTGCCCCCCTTTATATAGGCACATGAGAGGGGGAGGGCGCAGCCTTGCCCCTTCCTCCAAGGAAGGGGTGCGGCCAAAGGGGGGGAGGAGTCCATCCTCCCCAAGGCACCTCGGAGGTGCCTTCCCCTCTTTGGACTCTCCCCTCTCCAAGTCTCCTTGGCGCATGGGCCCTTGGGGCTGGTTCCCCTTGGCCCAAGCAGGCCAAGGCGCACCCCCTAAGGCCCATGTGGCCCACCAAGGCAGGTGGCCCCACCTGGTGGACCCCCGGGACCACTCCGGTGGTCCCGGTACAATACCGATAACACCGAAACTTGTTTCGATGGCCAAAATAGCACTTCCTATATATAATTCTTTACCTCCGGACCATTCCGGAACTCCTCGTGACGTTCGGGGTCTCATCCGGGACTCCGAACAACATTCGGGTTACTGCACATACATATCCCTACAACCCTAGCGTCACCGAACCTTAAGTGTGTAGACCCTACAGGTTCGGGAGACATGCAGACATGACCGAGACGGCTCTCGGGCAATAACCAACAACGGGATCTGGATACCCATGTTGGCTCCCACATGCTCCACGATGATCTCATCGGATGAACCACGATGTCAAGGATTCAATTAATCCCGTATACGATTCCCTTCGTCAATCGGTATTTTACTTGCCCGAGATTCGATCGTCGGTATCCCAGTACCTCGTTCAATCTCGTTATCGGCAAGTCACTTTTCTCGTACCGTAATGCATGATCCCGTGATCAAACACTTTGATCACCTTGAGCTCATTGTGATGATGCATTACCGAGAGGGCCCGGTGATACCTCTCCGTCAAGCGGAGTGACAAATCCCAGTCTCGATCCATGTCAACCCAACAGACACTTTCAGAGATACCCGTAGCATACCTTTATAGTCACCCAGTTACGTTGTGACGTTTGGCACACCCAAAGCACTCCTACGGTATCCGGGAGTTACACGATCTCATGGTCTAAGGAAAGGATACTTGACATTGGATAACTCTAGCAAACGAACTATGCGATCTTATGCTATATTTAGGATTGGGTCTTGTCCATCACATCATTCTCCTAATGATGTGATCCCGTTATCGATGACATCCAATGTCCATAGTCAGGAAACCATGACTATCTGTCGATTAACGAGCTAGTCAACTAGAGGCTCACTAGGGACATATTGTTGTCTGTTATTCACACATGTATTACGATTTCCGGTTAACACAATTATAGCACGAATAAAGACAATTATCATGAATAAGGAAATACAATAATAATGCTTTTATTATTGCCTCTAGGGCATATTTCCAACAGTCTCCCACTTGCACTAGAGTCAATAATCTAGTTACATTGTGATGAATCGAACACCCATAGAGTTCTGGTGCTGATCATGTTTTGTCTTAGGGAGAGGTTTAGTCAACGGATCTGCGACATTCAGATCCGTGTGCACTATACAAATTTCTATGTCTCCATCTTGAATATTTTCACGAATGGAGTTGATGCGACGCTTGATGTGCCTGGTCTTCTTGTGAAACCTGGGCTCCTTTGCAAGTGCAATAGCTCCAGTGTTGTCACAGAAGAGCTTGATTGGCCCCGACGCATTGGGTATGACTCCGAGGTCGGTGATGAACTCCTTCACCCAAATTGCTTCATGTGCTGCCTCCGAGGCTGCCATGTACTCCGCTTCACATGTAGATCCCGCCACGACGCTTTGCTTGCAACTGCACCAGCTTACTGCCCCACCATTCAAAATATACACGTATCCGGTTTGTGACTTAGAGTCATCCAGATCTGTGTCGAAGCTAGCGTCGACGTAACCTTTTACGACGAGCTCTTCGTCACCTCCATAAACGAGAAACATTTCCTTGGTCCTTTTCAGGTACTTCAGGATATTCTTGACCGCTGTCCAGTGTTCCTTGCCGGGATTACTTTGGTACCTTCCTACCAAACTTACGGCAAGGTTTACATCAGGTCTGGTACACAGCATGGCATACATAATAGAACCTATGGCTGAGGCATAGGGGATGACGCTCATCTCTTCTATATCTTCTGCCGTGGTCGGACATTGAGCTGAGCTCAATTTCACACCTTGTAACACAGGTAAGAACCCTTTCTTGGATTGATCCATATTGAATTTCTTCAATATCTTATCAAGGTATGTGCTTTGTGAAAGACCTATGAGGCGTCTCGATCTATCTCTATAGATCTTGATGCCTAATATATAAGCAGCTTCTCCAAGGTCCTTCATTGAAAAACTCTTATTCAAGTAGGCCTTAATGCTGTCCAAGAGTTCTATATCATTTCCCATCAAAAGTATGTCGTCTACATATAATATGAGAAATGTTACAGAGCTCTCACTCACTTTCTTGTAAACACAGGCTTCTCCATAAGTCTGTGTAAACCCAAACGCTTTGATCATCTCATCAAAGCGAATGTTCCAACTCCGAGATGCTTGCACCAGCCCATAAATCAAGCGTTGGAGCTTGCATACCTTGTCAGCATTGTTAGGATCGACAAAACCTTCCGGCTGCATCATATACAATTCTTCCTTAAGGAAACCATTAAGGAATGCCGTTTTGACGTCCATTTGCCATATCTCATAATCATAGTATGCGGCAATTGCTAACATGATTCGGACGGACTTCAGCTTCGCTACCGGTGAGAAAGTCTCATCGTAGTCAATTCCTTGAACTTGTCGATAACCCTTAGCGACAAGCCGAGCTTTATAGATGGTCACATTACCATCCGCGCCTGTCTTCTTCTTAAAGATCCATCGCTCGCCGTTCAACGGGCAAGTCAGTCAAAGTCCATACTTCATTTTCATACATGGATCCTATCTCGGATTTCATGGCTTCCAGCCATTTGTCGGAATCCGGGCCCGCCATTGCTTCCTCATAGTTCGAAGGTTCACCGTTGTCTAACAACATGATTTCCAAGACAGGGTTGCCATACCACTCTGGTGCGGAACGTGTCCTTGTGGACCTTCGAATTTCAGTAGGAGCTTGATCAGAAGTATCTTGATCATAATCATTAATTTCCTCTCTAGTCGGTGCAGGCACCTCAGGAACGATTTCTTGAGTTTCACCATTTTCCGGTTCAAGAGTTAACACTTCATCAAGTTCTACTTTCCTCCCACTAACTTCTTTCGAGAGAAACTCTTTCTCTAGAAAGGATCTATTCTTGGCAACGAAGATCTTGCCTTCGGATCTGAGGTAGAAGGTATACCCAACAGTATCTTTAGGGTATCCTATGAAGACGCATTTTTCCGACTTGGGTTCGAGCTTCTCAGGTTGAAGTTTCTTGACATAAGCATCGCATCCCCAAACTTTTAGAAACGACAGCTTAGGTTTCTTCCCAAACCATAATTCATACGGTGTCGTCTCAACGGATTTCGACGGAGCCCTATTTAAAGTGAATGCGGCAGTCTCTAAAGCATAGCCCCAAAAAGATAGCGGTAAGTCGGTAAGAGACATCATAGATCGCACCATATCTAATAGAGTGCGATTACGACGTTCGGACACACCATTACGCTGAGGTGTTCCAGGCGGCGTGAGTTGTGAAACTATTCCATATTTTCTTAAGTGTGTGCCAAATTCGTGACTCAAGTATTCTCCTCCACGATCTGATCGTAGAAACTTGATCCTTCTTTCACGTTGATTTTCAACCTCACTCTGAAATTCCTTGAACTTTTCAAAGGTCTCAGACTTGTGTTTCATTAAGTAGACATACCCATATCTACTCAAGTCATCAGTGAGGGTGAGAACATAACGATAGCCACCGCGAGCCTCAACACTCATTGGACCGCACACATCGGTATGTATGATTTCCAATAAGTTGGTTGCTCGCTCCATTGTTCCTGAGAACGGAGTCTTGGTCATTTTACCCATGAGGCATGGTTCGCACGTGTCAAATGATTCATAATCAAGAGACTCTAAAAGTCCATCTGCATGGAGCTTCTTCATGCGTTTGACACCTATGTGACCAAGGCGGCAGTGCCACAAATATGTGGGACTATTGTCATCAACTCTAACTCTTTTGGTATTCACACTATGAATATGTGTATCATCACGTACGAGATTCATTAAGAATAAACCATTAACCATCGGAGCATGACCATAAAACATATCTCTCATATAAATAGAACAACCATTATTCTCGGATTTAAATGAGTAGCCATCTCGAATTAAGCGAGATCCAGATACAATGTTCATGCTCAAACTTGGCACTAAATAACAATTATTGAGGTTTAAAACTAATCCCGTAGGTAAATGTAGAGGTAGCGTGCCGACGGCGATCACATCAACCTTGGAACCATTCTCGACGCGCATCGTCACCTCGTCCTTCGCCAGTCTCCGTTTATTCCGCAGCTCCTGCTTTGAGTTACAAATGTGAGCAACTGCACCGGTATCAAATACCCAAGAGCTACTACGAGTACTGGTAAGGTACACATCAATTACATGTATATCACATATACCTTTGGTTTTGCCGGCCTTCTTGTCCGCTAAGTATTTGGGGCAGTTCCGCTTCCAGTGACCACTTCCCTTGCAATAAAAGCACTCAGTTTCGGGCTTGGGTCCATTCTTTGGCTTCTTCCCGGCAACTTGCTTACCGGGCGCGGCAACTTCCTTGCCGTCCTTCTTGAAGTTCTTTTTACCCTTGCTCTTCTTGAACTTAGTGGTTTTATTCACCATCAACACTTGATGCTCCTTCTTGATTTCAACCTCTGCTGATTTCAGCATAGCATATACTTCAGGAATGGTCTTTACCATCCCCTGCATATTGTAGTTCATCACAAAGCTCTTGTAGCTAGGTGGAAGCGACTGGAGGATTCTGTCAATGACCGCTTCATCCGGGAGATTAACTTCCAGTTGAGTCAAGCGGTTGTGCAACCCAGACATTTTGAGTATGTGTTCACTGACAGAACCATTTTCCTCCATCTTACAGCTAAAGAATTTATCGGAGACTTCATATCTCTCGACCCGGGCATGAGCTTGAAAAACCATTTTCAGCTCTTCGAACATCTCATATGATCCATGTCTCTCAAAACGCTTTTGGAGCCCCGGCTCTAAGCTGTAAAGCATGCCGCACTGAACGAGGGAGTAATCATCGCAGCGTGACTGCCAAGCGTTCATAACGTCTTGTTCTGCAGGGAGAATAGGTGCGTCACCCAGCGGTGCTCGTAGGACATAATCTTTCTTGGCAGCTATGAGGATGATCCTCAGGTTCCGGACCCAGTCCGTATAGTTGCTACCATCGTCTTTCAGCTTGGTTTTCTCTAGGAACATGTTGAAGTTGAGGACTACGTTGGCCATTTGATCTACAAGACATATTGTAAATATTTAGACTAAGTTCATGATAATAAAGTTCATTTAATCAAATTATTTAATGAACTCCCACTTAGATAGACATCCCTCTTCTAGTCATCTAAGTATTACATGATCCGAGTCAACTAGGCCGTGTCCGATCATCACGTGAGACGGACTAGTCAACATCGGTGAACATCTTCATGTTGATCGTATCTTCTATACGACTCATGCTCGACCTTTCGGTCTTCTGTGTTCCGAGGCCATGTCTGTACATGCTAGGCTCGTCAAGTCAACCTAAGTGTTTTGCGTGTGTAAATCTGTCTTACACCCGTTGTATGCGAACGTAAAGACCTATCACACCCGATCATCACGTGGTGCTTCGGAACGACGAACTTTAGCAACGGTGCACAGTTAGGGTGAACACTTTCTTGAAATTATTATGAGGGATCATCTTATTTACTACCGTCGTCCTAAGTAAACAAGATGCAAAACATGATAAACATCACATGCAATCAAATAATAAACGTGACATGATATGGCCAATATCACATAGCTCCTTCGATCTCCATCTTGGGGCTCCATGATCATCTTGTCACCGGCTTGACACCATGATCTTCATCATCATGATCTTCATCATCGTTTCTCCATGAAGTTGCTCGCCAACTATTACTTCTACTACTATGGCTAACGCGTTTAGCAATAAAGTAAAGTAACTTACATGGCGATTCTCAATGACACGCAGGTCATACAAAAAATAAAGACAACTCCTATGGCTCCTGCCGGTTGTCATACTCATCGACATGCAAGTCGTGATTCCTATTACAATAGCATGAACATCTCATACATCACATATAGATCATTCATCATACATCACAACTTTGGCCATATCATATCACAAAGCACTTGCTGCAAAAACAAGTTAGACGTCCTCTAATTGTTGTTGCAAGTTTTACGTGGCTGAATTAGGGTTCTAGCAAGAACGTTTTCTTACCTACGTTAAAACACCACAACGTGATTTGTCAACTTCTATTTACCCTTCATAAGGACCCTTTTCATCGAATCTGCTCCAACTAAAGTAGGAGAGACAGACACCCGCCAGCCACCTTATGCAACTAGTGCATGTTAGTCGGTGGAACCGGTCTCACGTAAGCGTACGTGTAAGGTTGGTCCGGGCCGCTTCATCCCACAATACCGCTGAAGCAAGATAAGACTAGTAACGGCAAGAAAAGTTGACAACATCTACGCCCACAACAAATTGTGTTCTACTCACGCAAGAAGAACTACGCATAGACCTAGCTCATGATGCCACTGTAGGGGAACGTTGCAGAAAATTAAAATTTTTCCTACGGTTTCACCAAGATCCATCTATGAGTTCATCTAGCAACGAGTATTCAGATTGGATAGCATCTACATACCACTTTGTAGATCGCAACGGAAGCGTTCGAGTGAACGTGGATGAGGTAGTCGTACTTGCCGTGATCCAATTCACCGATGATCTAGTACCGAACGGACGGCACCTCCGCGTTCAACACACGTACGGGACGGGAGACGTCTCCTCCTTCTTGATCCAGCAAGGGGGAAGGAGAGGTTGAGGAAGATCCAGCACGACGGTGTGGTGGTGGATGCAGCAGAACTCCGGCAGGGCTTCGCTAAGCAACTACGGGAGAAGGAGGAGGTGTTGCAGGGAGGAGGGAGGAGCCAGGGCATTGGGTGCGCTGCCCCCCTCCCCTGCCCCCCTTTATATAGGCACATGAGAGGGGGGAGGGCGCAGCCTTGCCCCTTCCTCCAAGGAAGGGGTGCGGCCAAAGGGGGAGAGGAGTCCATCCTCCCCAAGGCACCTCGGAGGTGCCTTCCCCTCTTTGGACTCTCCCCTCTTCAAGTCTCCTTGGCGCATGGGCCCTTGGGGCTGGTTCCCCTTGTCCCAAGCAGGCCAAGGCGCACCCCCTAAGGCCCATGTGGCCCACCAAGGCAGGTGGCCCCACCTGGTGGACCCCCGGGACCCCTCCGGTGGTCCCGGTACAATACCGATAACACCGAAACTTGTCCCGATGGCCAAAATAGCACTTCCTATATATAATTCTTTACCTCCGGACCATTCCGGAACTCCTCGTGACGTCCGGGATCTCATCCGGGACTCCGAACAACATTCGGGTTACTGCACATACATATCCCTACAACCCTAGCGTCACCGAACCTTAAGTGTGTAGACCCTACGGGTTCGGGAGACATGCAGACATGACCGAGACGGCTCTCGGGCAATAACCAACAGCGGGATCTGGATACCCATGTTGGCTCCCACATGCTCCACGATGATCTCATCGGATGAACCACGATGTCAAGGATTCAATTAATCCCGTATACGATTCCCTTCGTCAATCGGTATTTTACTTGCCCGAGATTCGATCGTCGGTATCCCAGTACCTCGTTCAATCTCGTTATCGGCAAGTCACTTTTCTCGTACCGTAATGCATGATCCCGTGATCAAACACTTTGATCACCTTGAGCTCATTGTGATGATGCATTACCGAGAGGGCCCGGTGATACCTCTCCGTCAAGCGGAGTGACAAATCCCAGTCTCGATCCATGTCAACCCAACAGACACTTTCAGAGATACCCGTAGCATACCTTTATAGTCACCCAGTTACGTTGTGACGTTTGGCACACCCAAAGCACTCCTACGGTATCCGGGAGTTACACGATCTCATGGTCTAAGGAAAGGATACTTGACATTGGATAACTCTAGCAAACGAACTATGCGATCTTATGCTATGTTTAGGATTGGGTCTTGTCCATCACATCATTCTCCTAATGATGTGATCCCGTTATCGATGACATCCAATGTCCATAGTCAGGAAACCATGACTATCTGTCGATTAACGAGCTAGTCAACTAGAGGCTCACTAGGGACATATTGTTGTCTGTTATTCACACATGTATTACGATTTCCGGTTAACACAATTATAGCACGAATAAAGACAATTATCATGAATAAGGAAATATAATAATAATGCTTTTATTATTGCCTCTAGGGCATATTTCCAACAATGGGAGGAGGGCATCGAGCGGCAGAGGAGATGGGACGCCATGGGAGGAAGGGGAACAAGTTGCGGCGGTGGGAATGCCGTTACCGGAGGAGAGGAGGAGGGCCGGCGAGAGGAGCTTACCTGGGCGCCGTGCTGCCGCCGCCGTCGGTGTGCTGCCTGGGGGCGGCTCCTCCAGCCCTTAGGTCTCGCGCGGGGGAAGGAAGGTGGGTCTCGCTCCAATCGTTTTCATTTGCGGGAGCTCGTCAATTCGACCGAAAACGGAGCGGTGGAGGTCTGTATTGCGGGAGGCCTCCGTGCGTGGGAGCAAATTCGCTCCTGTATTTGGGCTCAATTCAGCCTCGCGTTTCAGTGCGCATCCAAACAACCGAATTGGCTGCCAGGCGATACCAAATCCAATTCACAGGTCTAATACAGACATCCAAACGTAGCATATGAGTAATCATAAACATCGTCATGAGTTCATAGTACCGATAGATTTGAGGTTACCGATCGGGATTGAGTACAAGGGTGAAGCAATATTGGGGGTAAATCTGACACAGTTCATAGATCTTAGTCTCCGCAACCCTCGAGGCGCTTGGAGCGGCGTCTTCCCTTGCCCTTGTTTTTCTCCTCAAGCTGCACCATCGTCTCTTCTTCGTCACCGGAGTCTAGGTCGATTGACATGCTTTGATGTCCTGGCTCCGGCGCCCTTACAACCATCGTCACCACAACTTCTTCTTCCACCTCCATGGGCACCGCTTCTTGTTCCTCCTCCACCGCCACCATAGTCCTTGCCGTGAAGTACGCCGCGACACGATGGTCAGACGCTTGTACTCTCTATACTTGGCCCACCTTGACCCCTGTCGAGCGTCGCCGTAGTCGGCCTGATTCATGGCCCAGCAAAGGATGTCGACTGACATAGTGCCCTTCGCGGGGTCAGGAATCAGCGTCTTCAACTCCTCCGGTGTCGCCTTCTTCACCACCGCGTCCGACTCTTTTTGCGTGTCTGCCATGCTAGTGAGGTTGGAGCAGACTTTCATGGTGTTCTCGAACTTGGGTGCGGTCACTAAGCGAGCACCTGAGGAAGAAAGCCCTCCATCCAATGCCCTAAGGGAAGGGGCTGGGAATGGGCTTGGAGTTGATGTTGGAGTTCATGGCTGTAGGCAGGAGGAATAGCGAGAGACAGATAGATGACTGAGTGAGATGATGGGTAAGTACTGACCGTGAGGATGGGTAAATAAAGGGGTTATGGACGATAGGTTTTAATTGCGATCAATCTCAGAACTTTGTTGTGCTCTTCATAATGCGCTCTCTTCATAATGCAGATCGACACGGACAACAAGGGAAAAGAGGCGGTTTGAGTTGTTTCTCTTGGTCAGGGTAGTTTGGCACTTTGTTTGGATTGAGCATCCCAAATCTCTTTGTTTCGAACATCATGTTTACGCCAAGTTGTATTTGTGCCATGCGATGCACCCCTTTGTTCTCACTTCAACCTTTTCTATCAATTAAAAGCCACGCAAGCTTTGCGCACCCGCGAAAGAACGAAGTTTTTGTTTTCGGATGCAATATGAATTACGTAGTAGACACGAATTCGATATGCTACATTCCCGCAAAAAAAAAGAAAAAGAATTCGATCCGCACACGAAACTAATTTTAGTCGTCTCTCAAGTGGCAGCCGGCGCAAGGAGAGAAAATGCAAGCGGGGGAGGTGGCAACGCTGAGCGAGGAGAACCCGCTGCCTTGACCCCGAATCCTTCCGACGCTTTTCTCGACGACGCTTTTGCAGCCGATGGCGTCGCCGTCCGGTCGAATCGATCCGCTCCTAGCCGCTGCCGGGGCCCTCCTCCCTGGCCGGCCCCTACCACAGTCCAAGGAGAGGAGTGTGTATCCAACATCTGAAGGAAACGGGCTGGGCAGAGCGGGTGACCGACCGACCGACCGACCGACCGGACCCGAGAGCGCTGCGTTGAAGCTGAACAAGAAGCAAACCGTAAAACGGAAGTCCACGGCTTCCTTTAACAAGTCGCGCGCGCGCATGCAGCGACGGAGGTTGAGATGACACGAGATGACCCTTCGCCGGCCGGAGCTTTCTGCTTCCTCGTGAGTTGTTTACGGGCGCACCGCAGCAGGTGGGCTCGCCTCTGCTGCGCGTTCTGTTTCGTCCAAACCCTCGTTGCTTTTGAGGTACTTTTTTGCCGTCGAGCCTGCCTGCGCGCTCGCATCGCAGATCACAATGATTTTCCCTTCAGACGCCTCCTCCTTCCCTAGCCTCCCTCCTTTCTCCTCCTTTGCCGTTAGATAGGGGCATCATGGCTCCTCCTCCTTTCCTCCCCTTGAATCCTTCCCGGGCCATGATTGTAACGGGATCGCTTGCGTCGCCCACACTTCTTCCTAGGATCCTCCCATCGCTTTGCAGCTGTATTTCGCGGGCGGGCACGGCTTTATTCCTCCTCTTTTTTATCCGTCGTGGCAGGCCTGCTTCTGGGTCGTTTCTGGTTTCCAGTAACTGGCAATGTTGTCCGCGGTAATAAGTACAGCACGCACGTAACACACGGAGGGGAAACGAATGCACGTGCACCCGGTCCGATCATGGCAAGAGCATGCCACTGTGCGCCACGGATGGATTGGACGGGATGGGACGGAATGGCAGCGCAGGCGGAGGGAATCTGCCATCAATGCAGCGCGGCCCCGAAGATTCTCCAACAAAACAAAGCGCGGTCCCGCCGTTGAACAGTCTCGCCGGCGAGGGAGGGAAGAGAAAGCCGTGCTCGCCGCTGGGCGGGGACGCCGGGACAAACGAACCAAGCGGACAAAGATCTGGTACAGTACTACCATTTTTTTTTGAGACAAGTACAGTACCGCTACCGCCACTGCCACTGCCACATCACTGGTGGCGGTACCTCGCTGACAGGGCCCAAGGGCCCGCGGGCCCGAGGCGCACGCGGGGCCCGGCGGTTTTCCTTGCCCCAGGGATAGACCCGGCCCACTGTGCGCACCGGAGCGCCCCGTCTACGACGAGCTGTTGTAAAAGATCTGTGTGTGTGTGTGTGTCTCGATTCCCAAGCGCTCCGCTCTCGCGGCGTCGCTTTCGCCGGACACCACCACCTGCCGCTTTCCCCTCCCATTCCCATTCCCACCACCAGCACCACCGCTCCCATCCTCGCCCCGCCCGGACCCCAGCGCCCCGATTGGGCCATCCATCCGCCTCCGCCTGATTGGCCCCGGGCACCAGCTCGCTCGCTCGCTCGCACGCAGCATTTGATTCCCTCCCGCACTGTCTCCCTCCCTCTCTCCCCCGACGAGCGCGGCGCGCCTGCGAGGACCGGCCGGGTCCCGGTCGTGGCGGTGGCGGCGGCGCTCTTCCGTGCCGGTAAGTAAGCGCCGGCTCCAGCTCTTGCGCCCCCCTGCCGGGCTCTTTACTGAATTTCTTGGACTCGCCTTTGGCGGCTGGGCGTGTCTGTTGGTGTGGGAGGAATGGGCGGGTGTTTTGCCGAGAGGTTTTGTCTTCCGTCAGGTCGAGATCGCGGCTCCGTGAGGCGTATTGCGGTTGAATTGTGTGTCAGAGGCCGGTGAGTGAGTGACTGCCGCCCCTCTCTTGCCTTGCCAGCGGCGAGCCTAGTTAGTGTGAATTTTACTGACCTCGGAGTGGATTTCCTGGAGCTTCTCCTGAGATTCCATTGGCTGTGGCCTGTGGGTGGGTGTGAGAAGAAACGGTATTTTAAAAAAAAAACATAGGCAGGGAGATCACGTTTGGGTGGTGGCGGCGCTTCTGACGTTTTGGGGACGAAGCTTGGTTTGGTGCGGGTAGTGTTTTGGCAATTTCCTTACTCATAAACCTGTTTCGGTTTATGAGCTCTGCTGACTCGTGCGATTCTGAGCCCGGAAAGCCCAGGTTGGAATTTTGTGCTGGCCCTGGTATTCACACATGGCCTGTGATCTCCATCGATTCGACCTGTAGCGTCAATTTTGCCCATCCAGATTCATTTGTTGTCGATCATTTGCTATGGTCGTCAAGTGACTTCGATTGGCATTCGAGGATGACTCCTCTAGGGCTGCACTTCTATGGCAAGATGCAGGACAATGGAGGAAGCTAGCTCAACTGGTCTTCCTCTGTTGCTTGCAATTTTTATTGTCTTCCTACCGTGTGGAGTTCAGTTAGCAGCCTGGGATGAACTTGCCTTTCCTCTTGTGATTTGGAGAGGTTAAAGTTCCTCTATACGTCTGTAACCTTAAAAATTCATTAGGTGTTGGCTATTTGGATATTTTCATACTACTACTAGGTATAAAGATTTGTAATTTTAGTTCTAGTGCTCTGTTGTGTCAATATTGTCTTTCACGTTCAATTTCGCCCTCTTTGCTTTCTTACCTGTGGCAGAAGTCCTTCAAGTATAAACCAAGAGATTTACCAACTTCTCGACACCTCAAGATAAATATGCTGATCGGGATTTCATGAACTGTCTAAGAAATGATGAAATTTCCTCGTACTAGAAAATGCTCAGTGTGCTGTATTTACATTTTACCGTCAACTTGATATGTTTTGTTTAGATATACAGGATGGCATCAGAAATGTAGGCTTGTTTCATCCTAAATTATAACATTTCTTAGCCTTGCTCATGTGTATGACAATTTCTTACAATTGTTCTTACAATTGTTGCAGTACTCTCATGATGTACCATGCTAAGAAGTTTTCTGTGCCCTTTGCACCACAGAGGGCTCAGAATAGTGAGCACGTAAGTAATATTGGAGCTTTCGGTGGGTCCAACATAAGCAACCCTGCTAATCCTGTAGGGAGTGGGAAACAACGTCTAAGATGGACCTCTGATCTCCATAGTCGTTTTGTGGATGCAATCGCCCAACTTGGTGGACCAGATAGTGGGTATTCTCTCTTAAGTATTAATTTTTGTGGTTTTACTTGATATGATGTATAAGTTTCGTTTACTTTGTTGGTTCATTCTGCTTGTTACTTGATATGATGTATAAATTTCGTTTATTTTGTTGGTTCATTCTGCTTGGTTTCTGATGAACCTTGTCAGCAGCACAATTTCTGAGTGAAAACATTTTTAGATGGTGTGGGACAATGCGTATCTAGAACCTGCACTTTGGTGGTTGTATGTCGAATCCATTGTGTATCATGCATATTAACTCAAGTTTAAACTAATTTTGATATTCCAAATGTTTATGAAGCAGATTTATGCATTTTTTTTACCATGATATTGCTGCATATCTCAGGTCATGAACTGTTAACACACAAGTTTCTCTTCCCCACAAAACTCAAGTTCCTCATGTTTCAGTGATTCATGCTAGTCTGCTAGAAGTTGTTAATATGATCCTTTGGAACTGTGTCTGCCATGTTACCTTACCCAATCGCATTGGAAACTGTTGATGTATCGATAACCCTAAACAACCTTCTATAATAGTTGTTTATTTATTTGAAGTACACAAGATACAATGCATCAGACATTTGTTAATGTATTGGTATCATCATATCTTCAGGAGCAACACCTAAAGGAGTACTCACCGTAATGGGTGTGCCAGGGATTACAATTTATCACGTGAAGAGCCATTTGCAGGTAAAGAATGTCTCTTCTGAGGAGACAGCTAATAAATATTTGCCTGGTCACTAATAATTTATTTCTCTTGTTGCTTGCGTAGAAGTATCGCCTTGCAAAGTACATACCAGAATCGCCTGCTGAAGGTAAATGCTCTTCTATGCTTCATTGCCTTCCTAGCACACTCCCCTTCTTGCCTTCCTTCATACCGAGAAAGCTTTGGTTTTAAAATTGGCAGCTTGTGTAGGTTCCAAGGACGAAAAGAAGGATTCTAGTGATTCATTCTCTAATGCAGATTCTGCACCGTAAGTGATCTTTACTCAATTGTCTCTGAACATAATTATATCCTCTGGTAACATAGGCTTTTTATGCTGGTTGATATCATGCTAAAAATACATCACATAGTTACAGAGATATTCTTCATTTATCTTTCAGGGGTTCACAAATCAATGAAGCATTGAAGATGCAAATGGAAGTTCAGAAGCGGCTCCATGAACAACTCGAGGTTTGTGATGAAAACATGTGAACTTATTTGAATCATATTATTTGTTTTTTCCTATATAATGGATTTTGCCACATCCATGCTGTACTTTTTTCGAGCTGTTAGCTGGGGATTTACTCCAACAATCAGATTTCTTGCCCCATTCTACTAAACCATTATTTACCGAAGTTATACTTGGGTGGGTTCCTTGTAAATGACTTTGTCCTCGATTGCCTCTTGTTAACAGTTCTTTTATTTTGCCTGCACTATTTATTTTTGAATCTTCCATCTCTGAGATGTATTCTTCAGAGCCAACCTAAATTTTTGTTCCAAGCCTTCCAAGACTAGACTAAATCATCACATGTGCCTTGTCAGGTTCAAAAGCAGTTGCAGCTGAGAATCGAAGCACAAGGGAAGTACTTGCAGATGATCATAGAGGAGCAGCAAAAGCTTGGTGGCTCACTTGAAGGTTCTGAGGAGAGGAAGCTTTCACATTCACCACCTACCTTAGATGACTACCCTGACAGCATACAGCCTTCTCTGAAGAAACAACGGTTGGATGATCTGTCAACAGATGCGGTCCGGGGAGTCACACAGCCAGGGTTTGAATCCCATCTTATCGGCCCATGGGATCAAGAACTCTGTCCGAAGGCCAACATATGCGATCCCGCATTCCAAGTGGATGAGTTTAAAGCAAACCCTGGTTTGAGCAAGTCATAAAGCAGAGCCTTCCTTACAAAGGGAACACTTCTGAGTTATTAACCCTCCACGGATGGCCGATCGCATGTGAATATATATCGTCTTAACAACAGATTGAGCACTGTTTGGACCTCCGGATCTGCCCCAACCCCTTCAGTCACGACTAAGTGTTGTTGTTGTCGTTGTCGTATTTCGCCATACAGATCTTTGTAATTATGAGGGTGTTTCTAAAGTCCCCAGTTAGCAACCCCCTTCTTTTGAAGGATAATCCTCAGCTGAAACATGTAGCAAGAAACAGAACACGCATACACGCAATACCAAGGCCCTAAAGCTACATGAAAGCTATCTGGTAGTTGTACATTTCTGTTCAGTTCAGTCCTTGAACCTGCTTACCTTATATTGACCCCTCTGCCATAGATCTGGGATGTTGGCAGCAACATTTTTATTAACAAATCAACTTGGCTACTGGATAACTCTGCATTTACGAGGTTGGTTGTACTGTTTGCCATATTGGGGGATAGTCCTGTGCTATGAATAGAGCACTGAACAATGTTCCTTTCAAGGAGTAATAATCCATACAGTAGCATATTTTGTTACTTTGAGAAGATTCACAAGTTCGGCAGAGCACAGGCTTTCAATGCTAGTGGTGCTCAGAATCACATACCTTGGGTTGAGAAAAAAGGACATAGTAGCTAGTAGTAAAAGATCAGATAGCTATGAATTAAAGGGCTACTCCTTTTGTTTACTCAAGCTATTTTTTTTAACATTTTGTGGAGGTGGATGCTTTGATGCATCATGCATTTGGCCGTTCGTGCCAGATAATAACTCACAGCTGTGCGTTTCTGGAAGAACAAGAACTATTAGCACCAAAGCATTTGCCAGCACATTCTCTTCTAGGCAACTATCTTGGACTTATTGTCAAGGCAATGTTTGGATTGAGGGATATGGTCATTGCAGCTCAAAGCCATGTATTTTTTGACAAGTGGGACAGGGAATGAGGTGACTTTAGTAACGGCGGCGGCGGTATAACCTCGCAAAAAAAAAGTAGAGAAAAGAAAATCAATGGTGGTCTATGGAAAATTCATATCTCTATGGCGGGTTTGAGGTTATGGGTGAATGGTGAAAAATTCATGCCGCATCGCCTACCAACCTCAAAATATTTCACTGTTCCATTTCCAAAGTCCAAACCCATCTTACATACAGCATGGTCCAATACTAGCGTGAGATTTGAGTAGGGGGGGGGGGGGGGTTGAGAGAGTTTTATTGTGTAAAACAAATATGTGCACAACACTTCCATTCTTTTTGCGAGTGAACACTTTCATTTGTTGAAACATGCTCAAATACTTTCTTTCGTTCTCATATCTTTTGCGAGGAAAAGGTTGATCGTATATTCTATTCTACTTCAAACATCAAACAACTTCGGTCTATACGTATTATCATGCTTAACTACATGTACAATTTTATCCCATGGACCCCAATTTTTAATCCCATAGGAAAAAACCACCTGCATGTGACATGAATGTATATCTATAACAAACAGCTCACCCAATCGATAACCATGCTATATTAGGCCAACAGTTACAAAACACTAGTACAATGCCCGTGCGTTGCTACGGGCTACAATGTATATAAATAAATCAAACAAATAATTAAGGTCGTCTCAAAGTTTGAAGTTTATTTCTCCCTCATATGTCAGTGCATGTTCACACATCAAACAAGCACCCAGTAGGTTCCTCCAAATCCAACCATCTGAATAGTCCGGACTTTCACAAATCCACTCCATATGTGGGGGACAAATGTAGTTGTCTTTGTTGGAACAAACCCTAAACCCTAGCTAGCCCTAGCTGCTGCCTCTCTCACTCTCTCTGCTTGTTGCGCTCGAACGACAGAAAGAAGAAGGAGACACGAGGCACATCGAGGTTTGCCGGCGCACGAACGCCACCGCCGCCACGAACGGCGTTTTCTGTTTTTCCTGAGCACGAACTCAGCCCACACCTGTTACAACGTCTAGGAGGGGTCTTATACCCTGGGCCACGTCTAGGCGCACACCCCACGTCCCCGCCCACGCGGAGCGCCTGGTCCGGCCCGCTTTGCCCGCGCCCGACGTGCACGCACAAGTCCGGGTCGCGGCGAGCCCGCCCTGGACCAACTCTACGCACCCCCTATTCTCGCCAACAAAGAGCATACAAACGCACACCTACGGTGTACACTTGCACGGGCACCCCATGCACCACACGCACACACACACACACGCACACACACGCCGCGGACTCGACGCGCTCGACACGCCCAGCTCGCGCCCATACACGCGCTGGTCGCGTTCGGCTCGTCGCCGCGGCTTATTTGCCCAACACTCACCCCCTAAGCCGCGGCTCAGAGTAGGCCGACGTCCACCAACAACGCTTGCTCCGCCGCCGGCGCCTTCCGCAGCTGAGGGCAGTCACGTTTGAAATGGCTGCACTCGCCGCACTTGTAGCAACGCCCACTTCTGTTGCCACCGTAGCTCGACGCCACGCTCCGCCCGTCATCGTTGACCCGAGCGCCGCCCTACTGGCGCTCCCGCGCACGCCACTGCCCCGCCGTGTACATGAGTTGGCCGTCCGCACGCTCGCCGCCCGCTTGTCCGCCTCGCCGTAGCCACTCGTCGAAGGCCTTCAGGCGACCCAGCGCGTCCTCGAACGCCATGGTGGACATGTCGCAAAACTACTCTATTTCGGCCGCCGCCGCGTACAGGCGATCCGACACGGAGTCGAGCAGTTTCTTCACCAACGTGGCATCTTCCAGTGTCGACCCGAGCCCGGGGAAGCGCGCCGCCATACCACCGAGTTTGCCGGCGAACTCATCCAGCGTGTCAGCCTCCGCCATGCGCAGTAGCTCGAACTCACCCCGGAGAGTGCCCCGCCGCGCCGCCCGGACTCGATCCGTGCCGATGAATCGCGCCTTCAGGCTAGCCCAGACCTGCGCCGTCGTCCTCTTGGACGCTAACTGCAGCAGGAGATCCTCCGCCTACGCCCTGAGCAGGTACGCCCACGCCGGCTTGTCCTTCTTGGCGATCACCACCGCGGCCGCGTCCTTCGGCAGCACCACCGCCTCCCATAGCCCAGCCGCGTCGAGATTGGCCTCGACCTTGATTGCCCACGTGGTGTAATTATCACCAGTGAGCATCAGGACCGGCGTTGGCAGCGAGCTCCCCGACCCGCCGGCGTACGGGACGAGGTGATCGCCGGCGATCACCTCCCGCAATGTGGCTTTAATGCCAATTGTTGGAACCAAACCCTAAACCCTAGCTAGCCCTAGCTGCTGCCTCTCTCACTCTCTCTGCTTGCTACGCTGGAACGACAGAAAGAAGAAGAAGGAGACACGAAGCACAGCGAGGTTTGCCGGCGCACGAATGCCACCGCCGCCACGAACGGCATACAAAGATGGCAAGATCTATAATATCTAGCCCAGAAGTGTTCGTTTAAGTTTCATTACTGCTAATAGACATGCCAATGGGATGGTGTAAACGAAGCAGTTTCCTTAAAAAGGGGTCTACAAAATGTAATTGGCATGAGCAAAGTTCAGGGCAGAAGAATCAGCAATGAAATTCTGTTTGGGTATTGTGAAATATAGCAAACTTCTGTCTCTATCCCACCGAAGTTTTCTTTTAATTAGCTGTCCTCCTCTAGAACCCGAGGCGAAAATAATATTGATGGTCTATTGTTCTGAAACAACATATCGCATCACATAATTGGTATTTACTTCAAGACTACCATGTAGTATTTCTTTTAATTGGCTATCATCAACAACATTATAGTGGAACCAAAATATATAAAGTAGTAATTCATGGATACTTCTGTTTTGTCGCACAGACCTCTGCTTTATAGGCATAAAAAAACTATAGATACTAATCCACAAAATGCCTCGAGTTCCATCCTAATATATCTTCTTCATTGGTTGCACATTATCTTCCTCAACTATGAGGCGGCCTTGCTTTTTACCAACCTAGATAACCTGGAAATCAATGAAAGCATCAGTCAATTGAAGCTTGATAATCAATAATGCATGACTACTTTGAAGCAAAGGTTAAGTAACTACAGATTAGAACATATCAAGCTTGACCTATACTTTTAAACTAATAATCACTTTACCGGACTCCATGACATATACTGACATGGTATAATGACATAATAACATACTTTTTTTCTTTCTAAATTGCATAATTGAAAAGAAGCATGAACTACAAGCAAAGGATCTGCACGCATCTGCACGCATGACTATGCTTATTCATAGAAGGGATAATGATATGCATGTTTATGTGAGACGGGCAGGGAACAACCTAAAAGTCAACATATAAGTATTAGGAGTAAATAACTAAAGATTTAGCAACATCAAGAGCAACTAAAATACAATGGAAAAAATGAGCAGTGCATTGTCTAATCCGGGAATGGCTGCGGATGAGGCTCCAGCTTGACTGCGTCAGGAAATCCGGGATACTACAATCAGCGAGTGCTGGGAGAAATGGGGTTAGCCTAAGACGAGAATGATACTGTAGCTGGACAAAAATTGCAGCTCGAATCGGATACATACCAGAAGAAATACTGGATATGAAGATGAAGCAATACCTATCCTCCATGGGCACCATAGTTGCCGGGATCGGGGAACGAGGCAGCGACCCTCGAACCGGGTTCGTCGTCCCGAATCGATGGTCGGGGTCGACGAGTGGAATGTCGGGGACGTGATCCCGGTCGCTAGGATACGAACCACTTCAGCGACACCGAACTAAGTCTCAATTCCAATTTACCATCGCAAACAGAAACATAGGTACTGCTGATTCTTCGAGACGCTGAGATTTACCAGGAGTCAAACGCGTCCAGGCATTGTGGTTCTTCCTCACCGCGCCGCTGATCCTAAGCAAGTACGAGCTGCTGCGGCGCGCTTGGAGCCTTGGGCCCTCGGCGGCGAGGCGGCGTGCTCGGGCAGGGTGAGGGCGGCGCGTCCCAGAGGTTGCTCCGCTCCGTGGCGTACCTTGGGCGTACAGGTCCTGCAGCCCAACGGGAGGGAGATGCTGCAGATGTCACCGGCGTCGAGGTCCACCGCGGCAGCAAGCACCCCCATATGCCTTGCCCCGGCACCGAGAGCAGGGGTTGGATCCCGATGCTGACGGCTAGGCTAGGGTGCGTCGCCGGCCTCCATCCGGATGTTGCGGGAGCGGATCCGGCGCCGTCGTCGCCGTAACAGATCCGTGGCCATCTCTGCCGCCTCATCATCCAGGTCCTCGTGATCCACGACAGCTGTGTCTGCCCGGATCGGCGTCGGCGGACGTGGCTGCGTATCCTCGGGAGAGGAGGAGCGGATGGAGCGGGGGCGGCGAAGGGACGAAGGGCGGCAGCGGTGAAGGGACGAAGGGAGGCGGCGGGCGAAGGAGGGCAGAGTCGGGCGATAGTTTCTCGCTCGAGGGAACGAAACCTCGCTCGAGGGCGCAGAGTCAGGCTGGACGGCGCGAGCGGGCTTTTCGGCCCGCTCGTGGCCCGTTCAGGACCGGACTGATTGGTCCTGGCTCGCTGCAGAAATTGGCCGGTCCGGTTACCAAATTTCGGCCCGAAGTTTCCTCGGTCCGGTCCGGTCTTTGACCGGTCCGACCGAGCGGACCGAAGCTGCAGGCCGTTTCTCGTCGACGCGGCCACCGGCGACATCCTGCTCTGGCCGTGCGATCCGCGCAGCCACTACGGACGAGCACGCCCTGCCGACCTTCTCCCGCTCCTGAGGTAGAAGAGAACAGAGAATAGAAAGAAAGCGCGGTCACGCGCCCGTGATTATCTGAGATAGACTTGATTTTTTTCCTTTTCTTCAGTCAAGTACAGAAGAAGACTCAAGTCACGCCCGTTATTATCTGAGTCACACATGGACAGGCAGTTTCCAGGGGCAAGAGATAGAAGAGGAATCAGATCACGCGCTGCCATTTTATTCCTTTTAATCAGTCAACAAAAAATTGGAAGAACAAGATCAACGAGATTTGATCCGATAATTAAGGCGCCTTCACTTCACGCTCTCGTTCCTTTTGTTGGCGACTAAATAAATACTAACGAGAAGAAATGTGTTCGTTCCAATAATCATGCGCCACCACGCTACGGTTTCCTTTTATTCAGTCGAACATGCAGAAGAAAGAACGAGAGAAACATGGTTCGATCCAATAATCATGGCGTCGTCACACGATCAACTCGACGTTAGATTTCGTCCCCTAATCATGGCAAGGCCCGCAGACAGAAAATTATGGGCTCATGCACGCCATAAATTACTTGCATGCAACAACAAAAATGCTAAGTACTCCCTCCGTTCCTAAATGTAAGTCTTTTTAGAGATTTCACTATAAACTACATACGGATGTATATAGACATATTTTAGAGTATAGGTTCACTCGTTTTGCTCTGTATGTAGGCCATAGTGGAATCTCTAAAAAGACTTATATTTAGGAACGGAGGGAGTAATAAACATGCGCAGGATTATCGCTAACGATTGCGCCCTTGCCGGCTCGACCCAGCACACTTCCCACGGCATGTCACCCACGATGCCGCCGGCGCACACACACATTATCGACTCGCCATAGCACCCGCGAACGTCGCCCACCACGTCGCTATACCTGCGCATGTCGCCGCCGGTGGTGCTTGGCCGGTCCGCTCGGTCCGGCCCGAGCTTCGACGCCGCCGGTCCGGTCCGTGAATACAGGCCCGCATGGCTGGTCGGTCCGGTCCGGTCCGGCCCGCCGGCGGCCGGTCCAAACGTCGTCTCGGTCAGGAACCGGACCGGCCCGGACCGTGTCCACCCTGAGCGCAGAGTGGCGCGATTTTTTTCACTGGTTAATTTCCGCCAGCTTTCTTTTGCTGGTATATTTTCGTTCGGGTCAGTTGGATGCGACGGGAGATTGGGCGCGTGGGGGCGGGTGGGGTACTCGGCTGGAGGTTTTTATTTGATTAATTGCGGCTGAGCGGGAGGTGGGAGCAAATACCAAAGAAGTACCAAAAAAGACCGGGTGAGGTGTGACGAAAATAAAATCCGGAACGCGACCTACCAACTTAGACATTAGGAGTTTAGATAAAGAGTGTCCAAAAGTGGGTGGCCAACCATCAGTGAGTACGAAAAAAATATGCATCGGCTTTTCTTGTGCATGGAACATTTTTGCTAAGTAAAAACCCACTGGGTGTTTATAGAAACAAATAGTGCACATAATTCTATGACATTTAGTGCTAGCGAGGTACTATTTGAGATTTTAAGAGGACTTGTAGGTTGAAATAGTTATCTACATGAGAATATGTGTACATAATCGCCATTTCACGTAGGTACGAGAAATTGTCGGAATTGTAGGCACGAGAATATCAAAGAGAAAGGATGACCTACTCTGCATGGCAATTTCGCGTATAGCTTTAACCCACAACTACGAGCATGAAACCTCAATGTTTGATATGTATAGAGTTGCATATATGGGGCGTGCTATGTGTTGGTCGGCTGATCTATTGAATAGGTTGGCCATGTCGCGAGCTGTCCGATCTGTGATGCTCATTATGCGATCGTATTGTGCGTTTCTATTCGCCGTTTCCATCATTGCAATAAGAGCCTTCTTGCAACTACAACATGGCCCATGTTGCTGAATCATCTCCGACTCATGGTCATCAACATCGCCATTGCATCAAGAGCCTTGTACAACCAGACCCTTGTTGCAAAAGCATGTTTCATCTCGTGGACATATCCGTCATCATTGCAACAAGACCCTTCTTGCAATTGCAGTAGGACCCTTGTTGCAGTTTCAACAAGGCATTTGTTGTAAAAAGCATCTGCGCTCATGGATCTAAGACTGGGAGGCTGCCGTCGAGGGACATGCGTCGCCGCCAACCACAAGCTCGTCCACCCTGAGCTCCGCCAACCTCCCCGGCCTGTTGCGTCGGCTAGCGAGCTCGCTGGAGCAACATGTTGCCGCGCCCTTCTCCTTCCTCCCCTCTTTCTTCTTCTCCTCTTCCTCCTAGTCTATCACTCTCCTCTCTCCTCTGCAGATCTTGGAAACCGCCCGAGCTTGGCTCGTTATCGCGCCAGGCCATGGCGCCGCTGCATGCCAGCAGCCGCCCTACTCTCCCCTCGCCGGTCTGCAAGTGACCTCTTGTTGCGCTCGAAGAGATTATCACAAGGGCCACGTTGCAAAGCTATCCTATGGAGTTGCTACGGGCCGCACGGTAAAAGACAGATCTAACAGTTGCTGAGGTGGCGGGCGATGCTAGAAAATCATTCGGTTGAGCGGAAGTATTTCCATAAAAGAATTAGTGAGGGCAATATTTCTAACATAAGAAAATAGTAGTCGTGAGTGACTGAAAAAATGTTGGCGATGTTTTAAGCAAAAAAGTAGTGCATAGGTAACTCTACCGGACGAGACTTGCCTGCTCCCCTCACGTGTGCCCATCCATGTTCCCACATACGTGGCTTGATTTGATTGGAACAAAATAAAGCCCGACCCCACCCCTTAAAATCGGGGGGGGGGGGGGGGAGGGAGGAGGGAGATGATTAGATTAGAGAGAAAAATAAAGACAACCGTAGGATGAGGTGGGAGCATGGAGAGGGAGCAGGCAAGCCGGATCCAACCCTACCAATGCGTGCATCATATCTTAAGATTATATCTTAAGCATTAAATGAGCGTATCCATATAGCTCTACCAATGCATGCATAACTCTACCAATGCATGCATCATACCAAGATTATATCTTCCGCAATAGATGAGTGTGTAGATATAACTCTACCAATGCATGCATCATACCTTATAGATACAACTATACCGATGAACTATATCTCAAATATTGTTAAAAAGAACTATATCTCAAATATACTACAATGTTAAGATGCTAGTATAATCTATATTAAATGAAGCCTAGTGTACATGTAACACTAAGATATATATCTAGTGCTTAAGATGAAATCTTAAGATACGGTGTATCTGTAGTAGCCTTAGGGCGGTGCCACTGATTTCCAAGAACAACCGTGGCTGGTGGCACGTGCTCATCGTTCCCACACACACACACCACCACTCCCGCTGCTGCGCCTCCTCTTTAAAACCCCTCACACAAACCGCCTCCCGTTCATCGAAGCAAAACATCACAGACAATCCGCCACCGTGCTGGCCCGCTCCCCTCACATCACATCAACACTTGCCCTGCCTTGCACCCATGGCGCCCACGGCGGCCGGATCACGTCTGCCCCTGGTGGCGATCGTCCTTGCGACCTTCGCGTCGACCCTTCTGCTGACGCCGGTGGCGGCGAACCAGGACGTGGACGCGCTCTCGGCCCTGAGGAGAGGCCTGCAGGACCCCAATGGCGCGTTGAAGAACTGGGACCCGAACCTGGTGGACGCCTGCACCTGGTCCCACATCACCTGCGACCGCAATAACAATCGCGTCACCCGCATGTAAGTGCACTTGGATACCTCCATTCCCATACGCGGGACTCATCTAATTACTAGGGTAAACATTTCTTTGTTTTAACAGAGATCTTAACAAAATGAACCTGTCCGGACCTCTGGCGCCGGAGCTCGGCAAACTGGACCGGCTACAATATTTGTGAGCCTCTAACCCACTTTATCCTGCCTGTGACAAGTTACTAATGATTGTGTTAACACACGCTTCCGGAAAGGTTTTGACCGGCTCTTTTGGCAACTGATCAACAGGGAAATCGACCACAACCGTTTGACAGGGCCAATCCCAAGGGAGCTGGCTGGGCTGTCCAACCTGAAACATGCGTAAGTGGAGAGCTCAGCTTCATGCATTCTCTGCATTCCAATTGTCGTCCGCGCACTTCGTATCATGTCCACCCTACGTTTCGCTTGCAGGGATTTCTCAAACAACAACCTCTGCGGCCCGATTCCGACGACTGGAGCGTTTCAGCGCATACCTCGGAGTAGGTACGTACAGTACTAGCACATCCGCCTTCAGTATACGACAATTTGTTCTCATACTCAAGTTGATGTTGTACATGTATTGCTTCCACCACTGCTCGTGAGCGCTGACCATGCATGCATGCATCTCCATTCTCCATTGTTGATTTGCTGCAGCTTTGCCAACAACCCGCGCCTGGGAAGGAAGTGCTAGATGGCGCCGGCGGCCGGCGTGAAATAAACTGGCAGTGGCATGCAGTTGCAGCTAGCGAAGCGGCGGCGGCGGTTCATGTTGATAGTAGCTGTGTGTGTGTGTGTATGTGTGGCTGTGTGCCAGACCAGACAGGTTGGTTAGTTTCTACTTTGTACAAGCCGAGATCGATGTGGTCGTTGCCGTGACATCGATTACATCCCGTAATAAAATCGCTAACTGATGCTCCATCCTATACTGACACAAGCGGAGAGGCTGGTAAAGCTTTCTCTCTAGTATATGAGCTGTACGTGTTACAAGTCGTACTGGTCTGGAACATTGTGGGGGATAATCACGGCTCAAAGTTGACATGGCATCATCAGTATATAGCCAGTAGCCCGCTCTTCTAATTACCATGCTACGAGGAATACATGTCCAGAGTGTAATTTCTTTGTTCAAAATGGAGGCGTAAGCTTTGCCTCATCCATTAATTAAGAGGGAAAAGATAGTTGGGGTTACAATACGACGCAAAAGCGTTAGTAACGAATACAAAAAGGTCACTACTCTCCCTGCTGGCCACTAAGGGACATGTTTTTCAGTAAGAAACACGACCGCGTGATTGGTACGGACTGAGAAGAAAGGGGGAGAAAGAGGAAGAACGGGCTGAAATTTCCAACCAGCGTGCGATTGGGTTTGCAGCTTACTCCATATGAGCGGCCTCATTCTCAAAATTTGGAGGTTTCGTCCCATTATTTGGAGCGACCTCCAAAAATTATGGAGGCCGGGGCAAGTATATGAGCGTATGACAATTCTGTTAGACCCTTTTTTTTGCCGCAAACGTCGTAGCGCAATTATTATGACTGTCCAGATAACATGGTCAAACACGTGCACTTTGCATTCATGATGATTGAACCATCAAGAGAAAAGGTAGCCAGCCAATTCTCCGTGATGATAATTTGCGTATAGATTAAGCCGTGTAATGTCCAATGAGGAAACCTGTCACATATGGACACCATGTATAGAGTCATTGCATGAACAACTCAGGGAGACCAGTCATAGGTCCATACCGTCGATAGAAAAGGTGACCAACTATGCATAGTGACATGCCATATAACGTTAGTCCACAATTTCCATCATAAAATCTGGCCAATATATGATACAGTGTATAAACTTATACAAACACCTCACGAAGGACCCGGCAATATTGGAACTACCAGTTCCAGAACATCAGAGACAAAACTTGACAACTATGGATAATGACATGTCATTTATTTAACCCACAAATTCTAACAGGCAACCCGGACAAGTCTTCTATGTAAAGATTTATATGAATGCCTCGGAGAAAACATGGCATTGTCGGAATTGTAGGCTCGAAAATATCAAAGAGAAAAGGTTACCTACTGTGCATGGTAATATCTCCTATAGCTTTAAGATAAGTGCATGGATGAACCATAGGCATATTAACCCACTTTAGGAAACTTATTTCTAAATACCAAAAAGTTCTGAAAAAATTCCCACGCGTGCATCTTCAAATTTTATGTGCACGCAGAAAGTTTCGCGGAAAAATAACTTTTTCTAGCCTATGCAAAAAAGGCAAAAAAATGTGTCGTGGAATGCTACTTAAAAGCATTGGATTTTTTTTTGCAGAGGCAAAAAAAAAAAGATTTCCACACGAAACTTTGTGCCGTGCAAATATATTGCAAAGATGTATGCGTGATTGTTTTTCGACATTTTAAAACGTGCTTAAAATGCATTTTCTGAAAAGTGGGTTCATATGCCCATGCGTGGAGGACGTGCCCTCTCGTAGCTTCAACCCACATTTACCAGCATGAAACCGCAATGTTTGACATAGATAGAGTTGCATAGAAAATATCAATGAGGGCAATATTTTTATTATATAAAAACTGATTGTGAGTGAATGAAAAAATATTTGACGAAATTTCTTTTATTACAGTCCCAACGCATCATACCTTATGTCCATAAGATAAGATGATATCTTTAGCATTAAATGAGTGTATAGGTCTAACTCTATCAATGCATGCATCGTATCGTAAAATTATATCTTTGGATTAAAATGAGCGTATACATATAACTTTATTAGTGCATGCATCGTATAGTAAGAATATATGTTTGGCATTAAAATGAGCGTATACATATAACTCTACCAATGTGCATTAGATGAGCGTGCATCATACCTTAATGTCATATCTTTAGCATTAATAACTGGTGGCACGTACCCCATCATTCCAGTGCACACCACCATCCTTCGCCCCATGTGCCTCCTATTTAAAACCCCTCACACCAGCTGAATCCCATCCATCGAAGCAAAACACCACATACAATCTACCGCCGTGCTTACCCACTTCCCTCATATCACGACACAACTAGCCTTGCCTTGCACCTATGGCGCCCACAGCAGCCGGATCACTACTGCCCCTGTCGGTCATCGTCCTTGCGATGGTCGCATCGACCGTTCTGCTGGCGCCGGTGGCGGCGAAGGACATTGACGCGCTCTTGGCCCTGAAGAGCGGCTTACATGACCCCAACGGCGCATTGAAGAGCTGGGACCCGCAGCTGGTTGACCCTTGCACTTGGTTCTACATCACCTGCGACGACAACAAACGCGTCACCCGCATGTGAGTAGACTTGGATACCTCCATTCCCATACGCGAAATTCTGATTCCGTCCCTATGCGTGCCTCCGGTACCGCACGTATTTCAAAACAATTGGTTTTCAAGGATTGTCCTAAGTCAAACTTCATTAAGTTTGACCAAGTCTATATAGAAGTACTCCCTCCATTTTTATTTAGTCCGCATATTAGTTTTGGTCAAAGTCAAGCTTTATAAACTTTGACTAAGTTTATAAACAAAAATATTAACATATACAATAAAAACTCAATACCACTAGATTCATTATTGAATGTACTTTCACATCATATAGATTTATTATAGTAAATGTTTATATATTTTTCTATAAACTTGGTCAAACTTTGCAAAGTTTGACTTCGCTCAAACCTAATATGCAGACTAAATAAAAACGGAAGGAGTATATCGACAACTATAAAACAAAATCTGTTTCATTAGATTTATGGTGAAATATATTTTCATATTATATATATATGTATGTATGTATGTATGTATGTATGTATGTAGTAGATTTTTGCGGATTTTTCTATAGGCTTAGTTAAACTTTGTAAAGTTTGACATAGAAAGATTATAAAATCCAATTATTTTGGAATGGAGGAAGTGCTTTGTATCCATAGCCACCCTTGTTCGAACTATTGGCTTTGACAGTGTGGAACTGGATCAGCAAATCGATTATGATTGTCTTGGGTTTACAAAAAAAATTGGAGTCGATCTTGCTGATCTAATGTGCCGTGTTTGGTTTACGCAATTTTATTTATTTAATTTTTTGGTTTAACGCACAGTTTTTGCTACTCATTTTTTAGAGGGTTTTTGGTACTCGGAGTGGAGCAAATGCCCTTTCCCTCTTTTATTTATTTTTTGGAGAGGAGCAAATCCATGGAGTAAAACGTGGAAGAAACGTACTGCTTGGTCGTTTGAATTTATTTAATTTTAGATTAGAAGATTTCGAAAATAGTTAGGCGTGTAGTTTTTTTAAAATACGTTTTTTTGACACAAAAAAGAAGATGATGAATTTGGGCGAATCTGGTAGGCCTAGTCCAAAACTCGTGGGCCTGAAGACGGTGAACCTGGCCCAGTCAAGGCCTCCTCGAGTGACTGCTTGCTTGGAACACTGTCCTTTTTATATTTCTGGACGCATCTAATTTTTACTGGAGTAGTAATGATATTAATTTGTTTTAACAGAGGCATTGCCCGCCTGAACCTGTCCGGACCGCTGGCGCCGGAGCTTGGCCAACTGGACCGCCTAGAATATTTGTGAGCCTCTTCAACCAAGTTTATTTCTGCCTGTGACAATTTACCAATGACACTGTTAACTCTCTTGGCATCTGATCAACAGGGCAGTTTATGACAACCACTTCACCGGCCCGATCCCGAAGGAACTGGCTGGGCTGTCCAACCTGATAAATGCGTGAGTGGAGCTCAGTATCATGCATTCGTTCTTGGCATTCCAATTGTGTTCTCCGTGCACTTCGCTTCATCCACCGTCGTTTCACTTGCAGGGATTTCTCAAACAACAACTTCTGCGGCCCGATTCCAACCTCTGGACCGTTTAAGAACATACCTCGTCGTAGGTACGTAGTAAGCATGCAGCGCATCCGCTTTCAGTATACTTCCGATAATCAAGTTCTTTCATGTATTTCTTCACCACTGCTCGTAAGCGCTGACCAAGCATGCATGCATGTCCACTGTTGATTTGGTGCAGCTTTGCCAACAACCCGCGCCTGGGCAAGAAGTGCTAGATGGCGCTGGTCGCCTGAGTGAAATAAACTGGTGGTATGCAGCTAGCGATGTGGCTGGATTCGTGAGCCAGGTTTAGCTGTGTGTGCGCGCGCCAGAGTAGACATGCTGATTAGTTTCTTTTCTGTACAAGCCGTGATCGATGTGGCTGTTGCTGTGACATTACTTCCCCTAATAAAATCGGCAACTGATGCTCGAGCCTATATATATTTGCTTTCTCTCAAGGATTGAAGACTTTCGCCTTTACTGACAGAAGCAGAGAGGTTGGTAAAACTTCCTATGAAGTACACGAGCTGTGGGGGGTTTCCCAGTTACAGTTAGCTCGCCGGCCTAGCCGTGTCAACTAACCTGTTTTGAGTAAAAAGTAAAGAACGAGAGAGTTGAATGAAAGATGATCCATCAGTCTTTATTGATGATAGAAGTGTCCTATTTATACCCAAGCAGAAGTACACATGATGCTTGGCGGTCAAGTAAACACATAGTTACTTGAGAGCCAAGAAATTACATAGTTGCCTTGAGAGCCAATGAAGTACATGGTTGCTTGAGAACCAAACAACCTATCTAACAATTAACTTAATCCTAATTAGCTTAATTGTAAGCAACTATTCTATTCTTAACACTCCCCCTTGTACAACGCCTCTTCTTTGGTATATCCATCATCTTGACAAATTCTTTGAATAATCTTGACTGTCTCCTCCAAAAACCCTGTGGGAAATATATGAGGAGAATAATGCAAATATGTTGCTAAAACTCCTTTAAACCCAGTGGGAAAAATAACAAGGAGAAAATGATGCAACATATAATGATTATTGTCTCTTGATAACTCATATGAGAAAAACCTTTCGAGAAGGAGAAAAACTCATCGATGAGTTTAGAGAAAAAAAATAATATGTCTTGAGTACTTTCTTTAAAAACCCTGATAGGGAAAATAGAAAGTATGACGTATGATCTTTGATAAGATATTGCCTCACTAAAAACCATTATGAGAAACTTTGATAGAAAACTCATAAGGGAAAAGAGTGTGATATGATATGCCATTGGAAACTCCTTTAAAACCCAGTGGAAAAAATATAAGGAGAAAATGATATGACATATATAGGCACTTGTGTTTATATTGTCTCGTTAAAAACCTTTAAGAGAAACCATTAGGGAAAACTCATGAAGGGAAAAAGAGTACAATATATGCAATGTTAGGATTGTCAATAGGTTATAGATTTGGGAAATTACTCCCCCTGAACTTTGCAAACCTGGAGAATGTGTAATACAAATTCCATTGATATGATCATGACATTATGAATAATCTGTAAGATTTTCGAAGTATGTTGTTTGCATATTGTTTCCCCACTTTCTATAATTCGTGAGGATAAGTAATTTTCGAGCAATGTACTTTATGATATTGCTCTTCATATAACCTGTAGGTATTGAGTAACACAAGTGGTAGCGTCTTGATAAATCAAGTTATGTGATTCTGATGAATCTCAACCACATGATTTTGAGTGTGGTTAATCATTCTGCTAAGTCATGCATATTTTGCAGTGCTTTTAGATAAAGTGATTATGTCAGAATGATAACTGGAAATAGCCATTAAAGCCCATTTATATGACTTCCATATTAAGGCTATTCCAGCAAATTCAGTCATTGATATGGTATTGTTGGGATCAAAGAAAGAGCCAATATCATTATATCATATCATGGCCATATCTTGTATTTTCTGATGGAAATATCCAAGATTTATTGTGAGCTTGAGATATAAGATGATATTTTCTATATCGACCATATACCTTTTGTTAGGATTTACACTCTGAACAAAGATAGCAAATATAGTGCCAGGCCAGGCGTAGTTTGCAATTATATGAGTGCTTTGACATTAGTGAGATATAGAACTTCAGGTCCTGATACCACTTCATTAACACCCCTATATGAATGGATTTGTACCCTATCAGGGGTAGTATGACCATATTACATGTCTTTTATTGATATGATATATCCACATTGAACTTCTCATATATGTTTTGGATATATGCAAACTGATATATGTATTCTTGAGAGAATGCTGAAGTTGTAAGCTTAATCTAAATTTGGTTGAATCCAAATTTTCCGTCTTGAGATGATTTTATGTATTTTTAGGTCTTGTACATACATTGATGACGAAATCATCGATATACACTGAGATGATGTAAGAAAATCAAATTTGTTATTTCATTATTAAAACACGTGAACAATCATCACTATTCGAGTAATCCTTTTGAAGAAGGAACTCATTTAGTCGGTAGTACCATATGATTTTCGACTATTTTGAGCCATAGAGTGACTTCTGAAGTTTTACATAAAAACATGTTGCAATTTGTCTTTGGATTCAGAATTGTAAGCCCTTCAGGGACTTTAATATAGGTATCCGTAATGAGTGATCCATATGAGTATGTAGTCACTGCATCCTAACTGCATGGATATTGTTATTTTTTATTGCCAATGATATTTAGTATCAAAACATAATTCCACTCATATGAAGAGGGTATGTTACATCATAATTGATGTCGGGTCTCTGCGTGAACCCTTTGCTACAAGCCTTGCTTTCTCACCACCTCATTGACTTTGTCTATGAATGAGAAATTTTTAGTATTCCATATGGAAGATACTTATGAGGAGTAGGTATTACTGCGGTAAATACCATTCATTTGTTGAGCAAGTGTTATTCTTCATTACTTGCTTCCTTTTATGTGAACCAATATGAGTGCAAAAGGCACTCTACTATGGATTTTGGTTCTGGGCCCAAAAGGTTCTAGCAAATTGAGAACAAATATATGTCGACAAATGTAGTCTTTACTTTATATGATCCTGGTGGAATCATTGAAGTTTGTGGATAAAATATTTATTCCTTTTTAACTCCTTGTGATTTCCTACAACAAATGGAAGGTGTTTCGATGCCCCGACACCAAAATATTTGTGCACAATTATGCCGGGCTTTGGATGATGAGCATCCAGTGAGGTGTTTTTCAACTTGATGTTGAATTACATTTACTGGTTGAGGATTTGATTTCCTCTGTTTCCGCGGAAGCATATGAGAACTTATATCTCGTCTTGTTAGATTTTCTCCCCCTCTTGCTCTCATTTGGGGAGAAGAGTGGTTTATCAGGTACCTCCACTCTTTCTGATACTTTACTGCAGGAATATAGAATTTAGTGACACTTTGTCATCAGTAAATATATGTGGCATATTTGCAATGTGTTGCAAATATATGATTATCTAAACTTCTGGTTCAGATTCTTTGAGTACGTGGATATAAGGATAGAATGTCAATAACATTTCTAATTTATTTCCCAGCATTCTTTGTGGTACTTATCTCCCTCTAATGCCGGAAAATATCCTTATTGCTGATGCAATCAGCATACTGGCTATGAATAATTTTGATTGACATATAAATTGTTATTCCTCACATAGATCCCTAATTTTCGCGAGTGCCCATTGATGTACGCTGGAGTGGTGATATCGGCATGTAACCGAATTATCGTAGATAAGAAATACTTTGTTGATTTCCACGTAGTAACTACAAGGGGAAAGTAGTATGATACGCAGTTGGTATGATTTAGATCATACTTAGGGTGTGTAAGGCCGTATGTGTCCAGCAAGAGGCTGGTAAATTTACAATCCTTCAAAAGTGGTTATGTAATTCATTTAACTCTCTTTGATAAGAAATTTAGCTAAACCATTCTGGGTATGTACATAAAGTACTTAATGCAAAAAAATGCTCATTGAATGAGTTCAACAACATTGTTCATTTGAATGGGTTTACAGATCCTGTTTTCAGGAGAATTTGCTATTACTTTGATAAGATGAGCAATTTTTTTAGTAAGATCATGCATGGTTGTGTGTGATAAGAGACACACTTAATTTTTTTTATGAATGTGTATATGAGTAACATGAAGTATCTAAATTACCCCAGATAATGGTTAAGCAATCCTGACATATCTTTTGAATGTGTTCAAAGAATAATAAGTGTCATGCTTAGAATTTTAAGGTGAGAGTGCCTTAAAACTTATTTCCCCTGTGGCACATGCGGTGCACATAAAATCTGATGATTTTGGAAAATTTGTAACTTGCTAAGCTGTGACCAATAGGATTGTCAATAATTTTCTAATCATCCCCAAACCAGGATGCTTAAGGCTACCAAGCCAAGTATTTAATTTATTAAGATCTAGAAAATTATTGTGTACGCAACAATATTGAGTATGACTTGATTCATACATTCAAAATTTATCGAATATCATGTCTATGAAGTAAGATATTAGACATTGCACTACTTGTAGTACAACGAGCATAGGCTAATAATATTTTGAGATAATTACGAGACTGCATGAGGTCTCCAATATTATTGAAAAATTTATTACGCAAACTTATCATCGTTGCAATGGAATTCACCATCCTTTTATTGCACTAGATATTTTGGTTCTCACCTTCTGATGAAGATTTGAGAACAATCATTTACCAAAATATTTTCTGGTTGTAAGTTTGCAAATTTTAAAATTTATCCCAAATATATGGTGTGGTTTGACTATGTATTTGAGGGTTTGGTAATCATAGGTATAATCTTTGTATAACCACACATTTGACAAACTTGAGAGTTGTCTTTGTGATAGTTTGAAAACGATATATTCCCTATTAAGAGGTATTTTTTTCTTTTAGCCTACACTTTACTTTGAATTCCTCGTGGTTCATTTTTTAGACCACTGACTTGCATAGTATTCTCAGTACTAGCAAATATTTCAAATAATGGTATATCACCTGTTGGGTGTATCTGATGATTTTAAGAAATTCTATATTTCTTCATAATGGAAATTTGTAGTACCATCATAAGAGGATCTAAAGTGTATTAAAGGCATATGAAAATATTGATCACGAGATCTCAACTTGAGGTTGATTAAGTGACATAATTGTGAGCTGCGATGACTTGAAGTCTTGAAAAACGAATGGGTAATCATTCGCGATGTGCTCAAGGCATCATGTTTATATTAAGGGAAATATTCAAGGTGAATAAAAAGTCATCCATTATGTACTTAGTTTGAGAACTAAGTGAAGTCGGGACACATAAAATGCATATGAGTGTTGCAACCTTAGAGTCACCGCATTGCATGTATGACATTTGTTAGTCACTGTGAAAGTTTAACCATAATGTGATGTGGACATTGCAAAAGTGTTGAGACACTCAATCGTTGCCATAATTATGCAATCCATCTTGATGGATGGACAACACTATAATTATAAATAGTGACATAGGCTTCACTGCCATGTATTTTACCAATGTAATAGACGGTAATCACTGGTATATGCAAATGTTTGCGTAGTTTTCTGTGACATATTCAAGCAAAATGAGGCTTGAATAGTTGATATTAGCACACAATGCCATTTTGGTATATAGCGAGTGTGCAAGAACTATATTTACTATGAGAGCAAATCATTTTAGTGAACAACAACAAATGCTTCTGAGGAGCAAATTTTATAAATGTACCTAATGCTATCGGGGTCTTATGTGTATACCACAAATTAAATAGATAACACTTTGAATATTATCACCAAATGCGGTGTAGATCTCGCAGTAATAGAAAACATAGTCTGACTTTTGTTAGTAGATGTTCATATCTCTATTACCTTATGTTATGCTAAATTTATGAAATTACTTTGAAGGTAATCATTTGTCAGAGTGACATGATGTAGACCTTACCGTATAGTGGATAGTCTGCAAAATTTTGTAGTAGATGCCAGTATTACCTTATAATATCTTGAGGTAGTCACAACTAATATTGATATTTGGAAGAGCACTTTGAAGGTAGTCATCTTGTTGGTAACAAGATGTAGACCGCACAGTAGTGGTGGATAATCTGCAAATGGTGCAGTAGATGTCACCAATACCTTGTGGTTCACAAATAAAACTTGATCTAGTCATATTAAGTATGACACTATAGTTCTTATTAGAATTTCATTAAGATTTGCAAGAAAATTGATTTCTATAACAAAATGTAGTTGTTGTCACAATTCACATGTAATGCTGAGGGTAAAGACATAGGAGATATCTTAAATTTCAAAGAAACGGGGTCTGGAACATAGGCAAAACAGCCTTTTGCAATAGTATTACTAATGGCAATACATGGAAAAATAATAATTTGCATACTTAAGAAGGCATGAGGTCTTCAAATGAGAATTTTATCCATTGTAAAATAGTGTATAATTATGTTGTATATAATTTGGGTTGAACTGAGGGTTAAACCGCAAAGTTTTGTTAACCTGATGGCCGAACAAAAGAGGCTTAACGACTTATATGGATCTATCACATAACCTGAGGGTTCAATTACAAATTTATCAAAGAGATAAGAAATCCCCAATTTCTGTTGTGTGGCTAGGGATTAGACACCGCCGCCACCGGCCGGATGGCCTGCCGCATCGGCCACTACTGTGCGCTGGAGGACGCCGTTGGAGCGTGTCGCCTGCCGCGTGCCGGGAGACCTTGCGGCCGTGGTTGAGGGCCTGATGCTGCGGGAGTGGCCGTGTCTGCTAGCAGCCACGCCGGAGGGCGCCGTGCATCTCGTCACATCCCCAGTATCCGAGCCATGACCCGGTGCAGCGACAATGCCAACCGAGAACCGCGTTGGCTGCTGCCGCTGGAGAATCCACGCCGGGCCGAGGCCTGCAGGTGCCTCTGCCCGCGTTGACGAGGCCACTGCAGTTGCATCGTGATGAAGACTGTGAGCGGGAGAGAGGAAATGAGCTTGGCACCTTAGGTGCTGCTTCTGTATTGCCTGAGTATAAATAGGTTACAAGCCCATGCGAGGGCGTAGTATACAGGGGGCGACGTGCGCCAGGGAGTGGGGATCGTGCGCTAGAGCACGTCCCGTCTAGACTACGTGGCTAGACCAGGAGTTTTCTGCTGACACCCCGCCGCAGCTGAAGCGTCCGGAGGGCGGATGCACAAGCTGGAACGAAACTCCTGAAACGCTGGCGTAGGCAGCCCCTTTGTTATGACATCCGCAAACTGCTGCGCCGTTGGAACGTGGAGAACGCGCAGTTCACCGAGTGCAACCTTCTCACGCACGAAGTGGATATCCAACTCGATGTGCTTCGTGCGGCGATGATGCACCGGATTAGCCGCCATGTAGACCGAGGAAATGTTGTCGCAGTAGACCACGGTTGCCTTGGACAGAGGTGCGTGGAGCTCGCCCAGAAGTTGGCGAAGCCAGCAGCATTCGGCGACAGCGTTGGCGACGGCGCGGTATTCGGCCTCCGCACTGGACCGTGAGACAGTGGGCTGTCTTTTGGACGACCAGGAGATGAGGGAGTCGCCGAGGAAGACAGCGTAGCCCGACGTCGATCTCCGTGTGTCCGGGCATCCGGCCCAATCCGCGTCGGAGTAGGCGACGAGGTCGAGGGAGCGCGAACGACTGATGTGCAGGCCATGCGTGGAGGAGCCGCGGACGTATCGCAGGATGCGTTTGACAAGCGCAAGGTGCTGCGCACACGGGTCATGCATGGAGAGGCATGCCTGCTGCACGGCGTACGCCAGGTCGGGCCTGGTCATGGTGAGATACTGTAGCGCGCCGACAATGCTGCGGTAGTCCGAGGGGTCGTCCACCGGTGCGCCAACGTCGCCAGAGAGCTTGATGTGCGTGTCGACGGGCATGCTAACTGGCTTGCACCCAGTCATGTTGGCGCGGTCCAAGAGCTCGTCGGCGTACTTTCTTTGTGAAAGGAAGAAGCCGGTGCGATCACGCGTGACCTGGATGCCGAGGAAGAAATGGAGAGGGCCGAGGTCTTTCATCGAGAACTCGGCGAGTAGCTGGCGCTGAAGGCGGTGGAGCAGCTCGGATGTCGAGGCCGTGAGGACGATGTCGTCCACGTACAGAAGAAGGTAGGCCACCTGCTCGCCGTGACGCAGAACGAACAGGGAGGGGTCCGCTCGTGCCGCCACGAAGCCGATCGACCGGAGGAAGGCGGCGAAGCGGTCGAACCATGCTCGAGGCGCCTGCCGCAGTCCATAGAGGGACCGGTCAAGCAGGCAGACGTGGTCAGGCCGGGGAGCGTCGACGAAGCCTGCAGGTTGCTGGCAGTAGACTCGTTTGGTGAGGAAGCCCTGAAGAAAAGCGTTGTTCACGTCCATCTGGTGGACGGGCCAGTCCCATGCGGCGGCGATGGCGAGCACGGCGCGGATGGTGTCTGACTTGACCACCGGCGAGAATGTTTCGTCGAAGTCGACGCCGGGGCGCTGCGAGAAGCCGCGAACCACCCAGCATGCTTTGTACCTCTCCAGCGAGCCGTCAACTTTGAACTTGTGTCGAAAAAGCCACTTCCCGGAGACGATGTTGGCGCCATGCGGCCGGGGCACGAGTGACCACGTCTGGTTTGCCATCAAGGCCCTGTACTCATCCTGCATAGCAGTTAGCCAGTGGGGATCGCGCAGCGCAGCGTGCACACTTTTGGGTAGTGGGGAGATGTCTGTGGTGGTGGTAGCTAGGTTGGCGTATTTAGGGTTTGGGTGAAACCTGCCTAGCTTGCCACGGGTGACCATGGGGTGAGTGGGTGCAAGGCTGCACGAGGGGGAACGAGCTGGTGGAGGGGGCGGGGAAGGTTCCGGCTCAGCTACGGTGGTGGAGTGAGCAGGCGTGGGCGCGGCCGGCGTAGTAGATGGTGGTGCCGGGATAGCCGAAGCGCTTTGTGACGGCGCTGGCGTGGCAAGTTCAGCGACAACGCGGGGATGCGGCCGCGTGGAGCGGGGTTGGCGCGGGATGTGTAGTGGGAAGGAGTGGAGCTGATCATCATCGCTGTCCAGAGAGCGAGCCGCGGGGGGCACGCCGTCGGTGGCGAAGGGAAACGTGCACTCGTCGAACACCACATGACGTGAAATGATAACGCGCCCAGTGCCGCAATTGAGACAGCGGTACCCCTTGTGTTCGGGTGAATACCCGAGGAACACGCAGGGGTGAGAGCGAGGCGCGAGTTTGTGTGCACTGGTTGAGGTTAGATTAGGGTAGCACAAGCAGCCAAACACGCGAATGGCAGTGTATGTAGGCTGCACGCCAGAGAAGGAAGAATGGTGTGTGGTTATGGCGTGAACGGCATGTGCGTCGGTTGAGAAGGAAGGTGGCAGTGTTCAGAGCCTCAACCCAGAGTGTGTACGGCATAGAGGCATGCACGAGGAGAGAGCGCGTGATGTTGTTTAGGGTACGCAGAATGCGCTCAGCCCATCCATTTTGTGGTGAGGTGTAAGGGCATGACATGCGCAGTTGTATGCCCTCGGAGGAGAAAAATGCGCGTGCGGCGTGGTTGTCGAACTCACGGCCATTATCGGTTTTGATGGTGAGTAAGTTTAGGTTGAAGTGACACCGTATGAACGCATGGAAGTTCCTAATGGTGGGGAGCACGACAGATTTGTGGCGTAAGGGAAAAGTCCAGGCGAAGTGGCTGTAATCATCAAGGAGTACAAGGTAATACTGATAACCGGATACACTGATTACAGGGGAAGTCCACACATCACAATGAACAAGTTGAAAAGGAAATAGGACACATGTTCTGAATCACTAAATGGGAGGCGAGCATGCTTCCCTAACTGACAAGCTAGACATGAGGTCGACGGCGCGCCATGGGCGGTGATGGACGAGGAGCGGAGCAGGTGGGCGAGTGAGTCGGCCCCCGGATGAGCGAGCCGCTGATGCCACACATCGGCAGTGACGGCGAGGAGCGCGTGGTGCTGGGCTGGCTTGGCTACGGGGTAGAGCTCGTCACCGGAGTCATTACATCAGAGTATCACCTGGCTCGTCCTTCGATCCTTGAGAGAACAACCAAAGTCGTCAAATTCGACGTTAACGGGGTTGTTGGAAATATGCCCTAGAGGCAATAATAAATTGATTATTATTATATTTCCTTGTTCATGATAATCGTTTATTATCCATGCTATAATTGTATTGATAGGAAACTCAGATACATGTGTGGATACATAGACAACACCATGTCCCTAGTAAGCCTCTAGTTGACTAGCTCGTTGATCAATAGATGGTTACGGTTTCCTGACCATGGACATTGGATGTCGTTGATAACGGGATCACATCATTATGAGAATGATGTGATGGACAAGACCCAATCCTAAGCATAGCACTAGATCGTGTAGTTCGTATGCTAAAGCTTTTCTAATGTCAAGTATCATTTCCTTAGACCATGAGATTGTGCAACTCTCGGATACCGTAGGAATACTTTGGGTGTGCCAAACGTCACAACGTAACTGGGTGGCTATAAAGGTACACTACGGGTATCTCTGAAAGTGTCTGTTGGGTTGGCACGAATCGAGACTGGGATTTGTCACTCCGTGTAAACGGAGAGGTATCTCTGGGCCCACTCGGTAGGACATCATCATAATGTGCACAATGTGATCAAGGAGTTGATCACGGGATGATGTGTTACGGAACGAGTAAAGAGACTTGCCGGTAACGAGATTGAACAAGGTATCGAGATACCGACGATCGAATCTCGGGCAAGTTCAATACCACTAGACAAAGGGAATTGTATATGGGATTGATTAAGTCCTTGACATCGTGGTTCATCCGATGAGATCATCGTGGAACATGTGGGAGCCAACATGGGTATCCAGATCCCGCTGTTGGTTATTGACCGGAGAACGTCTCGGTCATGTCTGCATGTCTCCCGAACCCGTAGGGTCTACACACTTAAGGTTCGGTGACGCTAGGGTTATAGAGATATTAGTATGCGGTAACCCGAAAGTTGTTCGGAGTCCCGGATGAGATCCCGGACGTCACGAGGAGTTCCGGAATGGTCCGGAGGTAAAGAATTATATATAGGAAGTACTATTTCGGCCATCGGGACAAGTTTCGGGGTCATCGGTATTGTACCGGGACCACCGGAAGGGTCCCGGGGGTCCACCGGGTGGGGCCACCTGCCCCCGGGGGCCACATGGGCTGTAAGGGGTGTGCCTTGGCCTATATGGGCCAAGGGCACCAGCCCCAAGAGGCCCATGCGCCAAGAGATAGGAAAAAGGGGAGAGTCCTAAAGGGGGAAGGCACCTCCGAGGTGCCTTGGGGAGGATGGACTCCTCCCCACCCTTGGCCGCACCCTTCCTTGGAGGAAGGGGCAAGGGCTGCTCCTCCCCCTCTCCATTGGCCCTATATATAGTGGGGAAAAGGAGGAGCAAACCAATCTAAGGCCTGGCGCCTCCCTCTCCCTCCCGTGACACATCTCCCTCCTCCCGCAGCGCTTAGCGAAGCCCTGTTGGAATCCCGCTACTTCCACCACGCCGTCGTGCTGCTGGATCTCCATCAACCTCTCCCTCCTCCTTGCTGGATCAAGGCATGGGAGACGTCTCCGTTCCGTACGTGTGTTGAACGCGGAGGTGCCGTCCGTTCGGCACTAGGATCATCGGTGATTTGAATCACGACGAGTACGACTCCATCAACCCCGTTCTCTTGAACGCTTCCGCGCGCGATCTACAAGGGTATGTAGATCCACTCCTCCCTCGTTGCTAGATGACTCCATAGATTGATCTTGGTGACACGTAGGAAAATTTTGAATTTATGCTACGTTCCCCAACAGTGGCATCATGAGCTAGGTCTATTGCGTAGATTCTATGCACGAGTAGAACACAAAGTAGTTGTGGGCGTTGATTTTGTTCAATATGCTTGCCGTTACTAGTCTTATCTTGATTCGGCGGCATCGTGGGATGAAGCGGCCCGGACCAACCTTACACGTACTCTTACGTGAGACCGGTTCCACCGACAAACATGCACTAGTTGCATAAGGTGGCTGGCGGGTGTCTGTCTCTCCCACTTTAGTCGGATCGGATTCGATGAAAAGGGTCCTTATGAAGGGTAAATAGCAATTGGCATATCACGTTGTGGTTTTGCGTAGGTAAGAAACGTTCTTGCTAGAAACCCATAGCAGCCACGTAAAACATGCAACAACAATTAGAGGACGTCTAACTTGTTTTTGCAGGGTATGCTATGTGATGTGATATGGCCAAAGGATGTGATGAATGATATATGTGATGTATGAGATTGATCATGTTCTTGTAATAGGAATCACGACTTGCATGTCGATGAGTATGACAACCGGCAGGAGCCATAGGAGTTGTCTTTATTTATTCATGACCTGCGTGTCAACATAAACGTCATGTAATTACTTTACTTTATTGCTAACCGTTAGCTGTAGTAGTAGAAGTAATAGATGACGTGACAACTTCAAGAAGACACGATGATGGAGATCATGATGATGGAGATCATGGTGTCATGCCGGTGACGATGATGATCATGGAGCCCCGAAGATGGAGATCAAAAGGAGCAAAGTGATGATGGCCATATCATGTCACTATTTGATTGCATGTGATGTTTATCATGTTTATACATCTTATTTGCTTAGAACGACGGTAGTAAATAAGATGATCCCTTACAACAATTTCAAGAAGTGTTCTCCCCTAACTGTGCACCGTTGCTACAGTTCATCATTTCGAAGCACCACGTGATGATCGGGTGTGATAGATCCTTACGTTCACATACAACGGGTGTAAGACAGTTTTACACATGCAAAACACTTAGGGTTAACTTGACGAGCCTAGCATGTACAGACATGGCCTCGGAACACAGAAGACCGAAAGGTCGAGCATGAGTCGTATGGAAGATACGATCAACATGAAGATGTTCACCGACGTTGACTAGTCCGTCTCACGTGATGATCGGACACGGCCTAGTTGATTCGGATCATGTAATCACTTAGATGACTAGAGGGATGTCTATCTGAGTGGGAGTTCATAAGATGAACTTAATTATCCTGAACATAGTCAAAAGGTCTTCGCAAATTATGTCGTAGCTCGCGCTTCAGTTCTACTGTTTAGATATGTTCCTAGAGAAAATTTAGTTGAAAGTTGATAGTAGCAATTATGCGGACTAGGTCCGTAGACTGAGGATTGTCCTCATTGCTTCTTAGAAGGCTTATGTCCTTAATGCACTGCTCAGTGTGCTGAACCTCGAACGTGGTCTGTGGATGTTGCGAACATCTGACATACACGTTTTGATAACTACATGATAGTTCAGTTAAACGGTTTAGAGTTGAGGCACCGAAGACGTTTTTGAAACGCCGCGAAACATATGAGATGTTTTGAGGGCTGAAGTTGGAATTTCAGGCTCGTGCCCGCGTCAAGAGGTATAAGACCTCCGACGATTTTCTTAGCCTACAAACTAAGGGAGAAAAGCTCAATTGTTGAGCTTGTGCTCAGATTGTCTGAGTACAAAAATCATTTGAATCAAGTGGGAGTTGATCTTCCAAGATGAGATAGTGATGTTTCTCCGAAGTCATTACCACCAAGCTGCTAGAGCTTCGTGATGAACTATGATATATCAGGGACATATATGATGATCCTTGAGATATTCGCGATGTTTGACACCGCAAAAGTAGATATCAAGAAGGAGCATCAATTGTTGATGGTTAGTGAAACCACTAGTTTCAAGAAGGGCAAGGGCAAGAAGGGATACTTCATGAAACGACAAATCAGCTGCTGCTCTGGTGAAGAAACCCAAGGTTGAACCCAAACCCGTGACTAAGTGCTTCTGTAATAAGGGGAACAACCACTGGAGCGGAATTACCCTAGATACTTGGTAGATTAGAAGGCTGGCAAGGTCGATAGAAGTATATTGGATATACATTGTGTTGATGTGTACTTTACTAGTACTCCTAGTAGCACCAGGGTATTAGATATCGGTTCGGTTGCTAAGTGTTAGCAACTCGAAATAAAAGCTACAGAATAAACGGGGACTAGCTAAAGGTGAGCTGACGATATGTGTTGGAAGTGTTTCCAATGTTGATATGATCAAGCATCGCACGCTCCCTCTACCATTGAAATTGGTGTTTGCGTTGAGCATAGACGTGATTAGATTATGTCTATCGCAATACGGTTATTCATTTAAGGAGAATAATGGTTACTCTGTTTGTTTGAATAATACCTTCAATGGTCTTACACCTAAAATGAATGGTTTATTGAATCTCGATCGTAGTGATACACATGTTCATACCAAAAGATAGTAATGATAGTACCACCTACTTGTGGCACTGCCACGTAAGTCATATCGGTATAAAACGCATGAAGAAGCTCCATGTTGATGGATCTTTGGACTCACTCATTTTTGAAAGGTTTGAGACATGCGAACCATGTCTGTTGGTGTATATGCGTGAAGAAACTCCATGCAAATGGACCGTTTGAACTCACTTGATTTTGAATCACTTGAGGCATGCAAATCATACCACATGGGCGAGATGACTGAAAGCCTCGGTTTCAGTAAAATGGAACTAGAAAGCAAATTGTTGGAAGTAATACATTTTGATGTGTGCAGTCCAATGAGTGCTGATGCATGTAGTGGATATCGTTATGTTCTTTCTTCACAGATGATTTGAGTAGATGTTGAGTGCATTTACTTGATGAATCACGAGTCTGAATTATTGAAAGGTTCAAGTAATTTCAGTGTGAAGTTGAAAGATCGTCGTGACAAGAGGATAAAAGATCTATGATATGATCATACAGATGAATATCTGAATTACGAATTTGGCACAGAATTAAGACATTGTGGAAATTGTTTCACAACTAATACAGCCTGGAACACCATAGTGTGATGGTGTGTCCGAACATCATAACTGCACCCTATTGGATATGATGCATACCATGATGTCTCTTATCGAATTACCACAATAGTTTATGGGTTAGGCATTAAAGACAACCACATTCACTTTAAATAGAGCACCACGTAATTCCGATGAGATGACACCGTATGAACTATGGTTTAGAGAAACCTAAGCTGTCATTTCTTAAAAGTTTGGGGCTGCGACGCTTATGTGGAAAAGTTTCAGGCCGATAAGCTCGAACCCAAAGCGGATAAATGCATCTTCATAGGACAACCCAAAAACAGTTGGGTATACCTCCTATCTCAGATTCGAAAGCAATAAGGGATTGTTTCTAGAATCGGGTCCTTTCTCGAGGAAAAGTTTCTCTCAAAAGAATTGAGTGGGAGGATGGGGAGACTTGATGAGGTTAACGAACCGTCACTTCAACTAGTGTATAGCAGGGCACAAAGAGTTGTTCCTGTGGCACCTACACCAATTGAAGCGGAAGCTTATGATAGTAATCATGAAACTTCGGATCAAGTCACTCCCAAACCTCGTGGGATGACAAGGATGCGTACTACTTCAGAGTGGTACGTAACCCTGTCTTAGAAGTCATGTTGCTAGACAACAATGAACCTACGAGCTATGGAGAAGCGATGGTGGGCCTGGATTCCAATAAATGGCTCGAGGCCATAAAATCCGAGGTAGGATCCATGTATGAAAACAAAGTGTAGACTTTGGAAGAATTACTTGATGGTCATAAGGCTGTTGGGTACATATGGATTTTAAAAGGAAGACGGACAATGATGGTAAATGTCACCATTAAGAAAGCTCGACTTGTCGTTAAGATGTTTTCTGACAAGTTCAAGGAGTTGACTACGGTGAGATTTTCTCACTCGTAGCGATGCTAAAAGTCTGTTGGAATTATATTAGCTATTACTGCATTATTTATGAAATCTTGCAGATAGGATGTCAAAACATTGTTTCCTCGACGTTTTTTTTGAGGAAAGGTTGTATGTGATACAACCGGAAGGTTTTGTCAATCCTGAAAGATGCTAATAAGTATGCAAAGCTCCAGCAATCCTTCTAAGGACTGGAGTAAGCATCTCGGAGTTGGAATGTGTGCTTTGATGAGATGATCAAAGATTTTGGTGTATACAAAGTTTATGAGAAGCTTGTATTTCCAAAGAAGTGAGTGGGAGCACTATAGAATTTCTGATGAGTATATGTTGTTGACATATTGTTGATCAGAAATGATGTAGAATTTCTGGAAAGCATATATAGGGTTATTTGGAAAGTGTTTTTCAATGGAAAGCCTAGATTAAGCTACTTGAACATTGAGCATCAAGATCTATAAGGATAGATCGAAACGCTTAATGGTACTTTCAAATGAGCACATACCTTAACATGATCTTGAAGGTGTTCAAGATGGATCAGTCAAAGAAGGAGTTCTTGCCTGAGTTGTAAGGTATGAAGTTAAGACTTAAAGCTCGACCACGGCAGAAGAAAGAGGAAGGAAGAAGGTCGTCCCCTATGCTTTTGTCATAGGCTCTCTACAGTATGCTATGCTGTGTGCCGCACCTGAAGTGTGCCTTGCCATGAGTCAGTCAAGGGGGTACAAGAGTGATCCAAGAATGGATCACAGGATAGCGGTCAAAGTTATCCTTAGTAACTAGTGGACTAAGGAATTTTCTCGATTATGGAGGTGGTAAAAGAGTTCGTCGTAAAGGGTTACGTCGATGCAAGCTTAACACCTATCCGGATAGCTCTGAGTAGGGATATCGGATACGTATAATGGAGCAACAATTTAGAATAGCTCCAAGTAGAACAGTTATTTGGAATAGCTCCAAATAGAACGTGGTAGCTACATCTAAGAGATGACATAGAGATTTGTAAAGCACACACGGATCTGGAAGGTTTAGACCCGTTGACTAAAACCTCTCTCACAAGCAACATGATCAAACACAGAACTCATTGAGTGCTAATCACATAGTGATGTGAACTAGACTCTTGGATGTTGGTTACATAGCGATGTGACCTGTGAGTGTTAATCACATGGTGATGTGAACTAGATTATTGACTCTAGTGCAAGTGAGAGACTGTTGGAAATATGCCCTAGAGGCAATAATAAATTGATTATTATTATATTTCCTTTTTCATGATAATCGTTTATTATCCATGCTATAATTGTATTGATAGGAAACTCAGATACATGTGTGGATACATAGACAACACCATGTCCCTAGTAAGCCTCTAGTTGACTAGCTCGTTGATCAATAGATGGTTACGGTTTCCTGACCATGGACATTGGATGTCGTTGATAACGGGATCACATCATTATGAGAATGATGTGATGGACAAGACCCAATCCTAAGCATAGCACTAGATCGTGTAGTTCGTATGCTAAAGCTTTTCTAATGTCAAGTATCATTTCCTTAGACCATGAGATTGTGCAACTCTCGGATACCGTAGGAATACTTTGGGTGTGCCAAACGTCACAACGTAACTGGGTGGCTATAAAGGTACACTACGGGTATCTCTGAAAGTGTCTGTTGGGTTGGCACGAATCGAGACTGGGATTTGTCACTCCGTGTAAACGGAGAGGTATCTCTGGGCCCACTCGGTAGGACATCATCATAATGTGCACAATGTGATCAAGGAGTTGATCACGGGATGATGTGTTACGGAACGAGTAAAGAGACTTGCCGGTAACGAGATTGAACAAGGTATCGAGATACCGACGATCGAATCTCGGGCAAGTTCAATACCACTAGACAAAGGGAATTGTATATGGGATTGATTAAGTCCTTGACATCGTGGTTCATCCGATGAGATCATCGTGGAACATGTGGGAGCCAACATGGGTATCCAGATCCCGCTGTTGGTTATTGACCGGAGAACGTCTCGGTCATGTCTGCATGTCTCCCGAACCCGTAGGGTCTACACACTTAAGGTCCGGTGACGCTAGGGTTATAGAGATATTAGTATGCGGTAACCCGAAAGTTGTTCGGAGTCCCGGATGAGATCCCGGACGTCACGAGGAGTTCCGGAATGGTCCGGAGGTAAAGAATTATATATAGGAAGTACTATTTCGGCCATCGGGACAAGTTTCGGGGTCATCGGTATTGTACCGGGACCACCGGAAGGGTCCCGGGGGTCCACCGGGTGGGGCCACCTGCCCCCGGGGGCCACATGGGCTGTAAGGGGTGTGCCTTGGCCTATATGGGCCAAGGGCACCAGCCCCAAGAGGCCCATGCGCCAAGAGATAGGAAAAAGGGGAGAGTCCTAAAGGGGGAAGGCACCTCCGAGGTGCCTTGGGGAGGATGGACTCCTCCCCACCCTTGGCCGCACCCTTCCTTGGAGGAAGGGGCAAGGGCTGCTCCTCCCCCTCTCCATTGGCCCTATATATAGTGGGGAAAAGGAGGAGCAAACCAATCTAAGGCCTGGCGCCTCCCTCTCCCTCCCGTGACACATCTCCCTCCTCCCGCAGCGCTTAGCGAAGCCCTGTTGGAATCCCGCTACTTCCACCACGCCGTCGTGCTGCTGGATCTCCATCAACCTCTCCCTCCTCCTTGCTGGATCAAGGCATGGGAGACGTCTCCGTTCCGTACGTGTGTTGAACGCGGAGGTGCCGTCCGTTCGGCACTAGGATCATCGGTGATTTGAATCACGACGAGTACGACTCCATCAACCCCGTTCTCTTGAACGCTTCCGCGCGCGATCTACAAGGGTATGTAGATCCACTCCTCCCTCGTTGCTAGATGACTCCATAGATTGATCTTGGTGACACGTAGGAAAATTTTGAATTTATGCTACGTTCCCCAACAGTTTTCACGAGCAAGTTTCTTAACAGAGATAAGATTTTTGATGAGGTGAGGGGAAACAAGGACGTCATTGAGGGTGAGAGGGGCTGCATTAGTGGGAATGGTGGCTTGGCCAGTTTGTGTAACTGCGAGCGCGGACCCATCGCCAACTAAAATGCCGGAAGAAGTGTAGGGACGAGAGGTGGAGAGCATACCAGAGGAGGAGGTCATGTGCGTGGACGCGCCGGAGTCCAGGTACCACTCAGCGGACGGCGGTGGCGGCTGGTACTGCTGCACGTGCATGTTGTTGAGGGCGTGCACAAGCGCAGACTGATCGCAGGCAGGGTTGGCGGAGGGCGCGACCTGGCCAGGCGCGGCGCCAGGATGCCACGAGGAAGAAGGGGCGCCGGTCGGGACGTAGTAGGGCGCACCGTACTGTGTAGCAGCACCGGCAAATGGAGCAGCCGCACCTGGGCGCGGGCCAAGGACACCGGCGCCAGGGGTATGGGGGCGCCAGGGCATGGGCCATGAATGCACCATGCCTGTCCAAGGCGTGGTGCTGGTAGGGGGAGCCGGCGCGGGCCCGCGCGATGAAGATGCCCCGCCGTGCTGTGGTACGCCGGAGGTGTCCACCGCCTTGCCTTTGCCGCGGTTGCGACCGCCGCCCCCGCCGGAGCCGTTGCGCCGGGCGGTGGTGTTGGTGTTGAGGCTCGGTGGTGGAGGAGCACGGGTGGCGTGGAGCGCCGTCTCGTGGGTGATCTCTGGAGTCAGGCGACTCTCTTCAAGTAGCAGGAAGGCACGGCAGCGGAGGAAGGAGGGGAACGGCGTCTGCATGGTGAGGATGGGGATGGCGTACCGGAGGCGAGGGTGAAGGCCGCGAAACATGTTGAGGACCTGCTCGCGGTCCTGCACGACCTCGCCGAGGTCAGCGAGACGGTCGGCGCACTCCTTGAGGCGGTCGAAGTAGTCGATGATGGACGACCCCCCTTGCTCGATGCGCCGGAACTCCGTTGCGAGGAAGACGGCCTGGTGCTCGGCATTCTCCATGAACAGCGAGAGGATCGCAGCCCATATCTCGGCGGCCGTGGCGCCGCGCTGGTGAACGAGGCGGAAGATCTCTGGGCTCACACGTGTGTATAGCCAGGAGAGAATGTGAGCGTCGTCCTGGACCCAAGCGGCGTCGCCGGGACGCGCCGCGCCGGTGATGTGAGCGACGACTGCATACTTCTGGAACATGACTTCGAAGAGAGTGCGCCACTGGGAGAAATTGGGTGGGTGGAGGGTGGGGGTGATAGAAACGTGTTGGTTGATGTAGATGCCGACGAGAGGGGAGAAGGTCCTGGCCGCCGATGAGGACGCGGCGGGATCGGGCAGAAAGAGCGGACCGCCACGGGTGAGCGCAGAGGGCGTGACCAGGGGCGGTCGAGAGCGGGCCAGCGTCTCCAGGGAGGCGCCATGGCCGTGGAAGCCGGGAGGTGGGGGAGGCGGCGGAGGGGATGGGGCCGCCATTGGTGCGAGCTAGGGGATGGGCAGCGGAAGATGGAGGTTACAGACGAAGGGAGGAACCGACCTCTGATACCATGTAAGCGGGAGAGAGGAAATGAGCTTGGCACCTTAGATGCTGCTTCTGTATTGCCTGAGTATAAATAGGTTACAAGCCCATGCGAGGGCGTAGTATACAGGGGGCGACGTGCGCCAGGGAGTGGGGATCGTGCGCTAGAGCACGTCCCGTCTAGACTACGTGGGTAGACCAGGAGTTTTCTGCTGACAAAGACCATGTGGTGGTGTCGCCACGGTGAGTCAGACAATGATGACGATGACGTACGTCCATCTTCCTGCAAGAAGCGAAGAAACAGGCAAAGGAAATCATGTAATTTTTCATTCTTGTTCTATTTCAACATGGATGATCTTGAAAACCAGTGCTTGGTCACGGCCTTTGATTTTCTTGATTCAAGAATTCCTTCGGTTGATCACTGGATTAGCATTCTTGATCCTTGTGAGTGCGTACAGGAAAGAAAACCAATCAATCGTTAGATCATTAATTGACTACAAGAAGACAAGATGAATTGGGTAATTTCTTGATTAATTTCCCTTCTGCAGTGAACGGAGTGGTGGCCTATTGCATAGCATGGATTGGTTCAAAGGATTCGTCCATCTTTGCAGTCGGCGTTCATCCGCAGCCAGCCTCGCAGCCGTGCGTAGACTGACGACGCCCAGTCGTTGCATCGCACAGCCGCATCCTGCTAGGGGCCATGCGCTTTTGCCGCCGCTCTATCTCCGTCCGTGTGGTAGCAGTCGTCTTCCATTCGCGCCACCGCGCTATGCGAAGACGCGAAACTCGAATCGCATCTTTGTTTTGTCTGTCCGCCGAGTCGCCCAACGATGAGCATGCTGATAACGTGTTTTGAGGAAAAAGTAAAGAACAAGAGAGTTGAATGAAAGATGATCCATCAGTCTTTATTGATGATAAAAATGGGCTATTTATACCTAGGCAAAAGTACACATGGTGCTTGACGGTCAAGTAAATACATAGTTACTTGAGAGCCAAGAAATTACATAGTTACCTTGAAAGCCAAGGAAGTACATGGTTGCTTGAGAACCAAGCAACCTATCTAACAATTAACTTAATCCTAATTAGCTTAATTGTAAGCAACTATTCTATTCTTAACTGCTCGAGCCTATATATATTTGCTTTCTCTCAAGGATTGAAGACTTTCGCCTTTACTGACAGAAGCAAAGAGGTTGGTAAAACTTCCTATGAAGTATACGAGCTTTGAGGGGTTTCCCAGTTATAGTTAGCTCGCCGGCCTAGCCGTGTCAACTAACCAACTAACCTTCGAGACGATTTAAAAGAAAACGCTTAGCCACGTGGCGTCCTACCAGGGGCGACATGAGCGCGTCTTCAACCTAGCGCCGCCAGCGCCCTCACCTTCTTACTCCTGCCACGCCGTCGGTAGAGGACGCCGCCTAGCGAAGCCGCACAGCCGAGGGCAGCGGCGAGGCGCTCTCTCGCAGCAGCGCTGCGTCTTGTTGGGTGCCGGGGCTCGGTGACCGATAGGCACGCAGATCTTTAAGCGGTTGGTGGGGGCGCTGTGCGATGGCTGGAGTGGCGCGAGAGGCGGCTCCCAACGGCGTGGAGGCACATGACTGTGATGGAGGAGCCGGGCAGGTGTGCTGCTGCGGATAGGGCCCATGGTGGAAGATTTAGCGGGCGCATGGTGCCGAGGACGCCTGACCTCCCTCTTGGTGAGCCCGAGTGGTGCTGCGTGGGTTGCATTTGTGCAGACCGGTCTCCAGCCAGATCCGCCCCGATTTGGCATCGGCGTGCGTCGGGTTCTCTGCTGAAAGGTAGACCACGACGGCGGGCTATTGGACTTCCCACGAGTTGTGTTCAACTGTTCATCCTACGGCTCCACGATAGCGATGACCATTGAATGATCTTAAGGAGTGTTCATCTCTCAAGATTTAGTGGTTGACATCGGTGGTGAGATATAAATTATGGACAATCACTTTGACGTGGAGGGATAGTTGAGCAGCGGCGACAATCGCATCACATGCAGCCGTTGCGATCGCGGAAAAGTAACTTCGATGTTTCAAGCATCCATTCTCAAGCTCTGAGGTGAAAATTTAGGTCTGGCCTAATTTGGTTATACCTGACAATGGTGATGTTTCTTTTACGTCGTTACCTTGCCAAAGACATTGCTTTGATATGCTTGGGTTGATTATGATGAAAATCTAAATTCTGCCCTTGGTGGTTGCATCCGGTGACGGCGACGTTTGAGTTTCACTCCCTTCCCAAAGGCCTTGCTGTTGAAGAACCTTGTCGTCCGTGTGGTGTCATGAGATGGTTGGTGCGGTCATTATTGTAGTTTGCCGATCACAGATCTGACAGCTTTAGGTTTTTTCCTCGCTTGCGCATAGCTTTGTTTTATATGACTTTTATATTCACCGGCATGTTTTGTGTGTGCGTGCGTTATGGTTGGTTGTGTGTATCCTAACTATACATAAGTAGGGTATGTGCTCTTTATATTTGTATCCTCTTGATACTTTATTTTGAGCCAATAAATTTATCTTTTTTCAAGAAAAAAGTATATGACACTAGTGCAGAACCAGACACTAGCACCGGTTCGTAAGGCCCTTTAGTGCCGGTTCCATAACCGGCACTAAAGTTTGGGCACTAAAGGCCCCCCCCTTTAGTACCGGTCCAGCACGAACCGGTGCTAAAGGGCAATCACGTGGCACGAGCCAGCTCCGGGGGCCGGGAGCCCTTTAGTACCGGTTGGTAACACCAACCGGTACTAAAATGTTTGGGGGGTTTTTGGTTTTATGATTTTTTTTCATTTAATTTTGTGTTTTCCATTTTAATTCCTTTTCGTTTGCTGGTATTTTACAATACTACACATTATACACGTTATGCATATATATGGTAGCTAGTAGAACCAATCATATATATATATATATATATATATATATATATATATATATATATAGATCATCAATGTCTCACAAACCACCATATTAATTCACACATACACACATGTATAGCTATATATACAATTTCTCGTACATATGCATGTTGCCTTCGGAGCCAATTTGCATTAGCCTAATTGGTGCCTTCGGAGCACGATGACAAATTGGAAGTGGTTCATGACCTGGTCGATGGGGGCGGTAGCGGGTAATAGTATTCTTCCTTCGGATTTATGACCTGGTCAAGCAAAAATCCCGCTATTTCCTTTTGAAGTGATTGTACGCGCTCCGTATCTAGGAGCTTGTCCCGCACCTCTCTGAACTGTTAAGAAGGAGATCAATATGCATGTGTATTAGTTGTGTGACTAGATATCGATAATGGTGCACAAATTGTGAATAGTGTTCTGATAAGCGTACCCATTCCTGTCTTTGAGATCTGCTCTTTTCGGACGTCATCATGCGAATGTTCTCGCAAACGCAGTATGCACACAGATCAGTCCTCTGCGCCTGCTTTATGGCCTTTACGAGAATGGAATTTAATTTGATCAGATAATAATTAATCAAGCATGATAATATTAAAAAGATGGCAGCTAGCTACCACAACTTAATTACTTACCCTGGGTCGAAGCCATCTCAGTTGTCGTTTCCATTCGCCTTCCGTTATGCTGATGAACCTTGTCCAAGCCCTGCCCATCGACAAAGAAAATGAATAAAGGGGTTATTAAATAGTTCATATCATGAAATGACGAACTAAATAGGCCGAGATATATAGTTAATAATGATTGAAATTACCTGTTGGCTATCCCAAATAAGATGTTATAGTCTTTATTTTCTGAGAGTAATGAGTCCAGTATTTCAACTGTTCCTTCGTCAACTTTAATGATACACAAGATCCAATGAAATCTGCATGCACACACGTATGCATGTCTTAATTAAGCGGGCATATATATGTAAGCAAAAACATGTAGCCAGCTAGCTAGTAGGCAAAAATAGAGAATTTGTAATACAAGAAAGTGTGACTCACTTGAAGTTGTAAGGAAGTAGTATATATTCATTGTATTTGAGGTGCTTCAAGAACTCGAACATGCTGTCCTCTACCTGCTTTTTATAATAGTCGCTTATATTCCATGTGTATTCATTAACGGTGTTTGGGTCAATGAACCCAATGCCAAAGCGCCCACCTTTTTTCATTTCATACATCTTCATCCTGCATAATACCATAAAAAAGAATATAGTGAGGATAATTACAGGTAATGATTGATCAAAAGGATCAATACAACTAGCTTGAGACTTAAATTACAGAAAGAAATCACTTACAGACAATAGCAACTGACGATAGATTTGTCGAGTGTGTCTTGATTGTATAACTGAAACAGTTCAGAATACTCAACGGTCCCAGGTTTCTCATGATAGAAATGATCCGTGTTGACTTGCACCATGAGGGACTGTCGATTGGATCTCTTGGTAATGTCCATGTACCATTGATGCAATTCATACATTCTCGTTGAGAGCTTCTTGACATCTTCTGGCTTGACTAAAGGTTGGCCCCGGACATATTTCCGTTTTATTTCCTCCTCTGTAAGCACAAGCATGTCCTCGATCTCGAGGAGTTGTCCAACAGTGATCTTGAGTTCTTCAGTCTGCGTTATATGCTCCTGGGTTATTACCACATCGCCCACCTGGGGAACGTAAACTGTTTGCCCACAATAATATTGGCCGCGCGTACTGTCACGTGTTGTTGGCGGCACAACAAGCGGGGGGATCGGTTGCGCCCACTGTTCCCCCAGCTAGGCAACGGTTCTCCCGCTTTTTTGACAGCTGCTTGTTATTTGCTCGAGCTCGAGCTTGCCTCCTTCTGTAGACGTTGTCGATGTAACTTCCTGATGTTGCGCTCATAGTCTGTGTCAACAGGCTTAGGAGCTGGTGGTTCAGCCATATGAACGAAGTGGTCAATAACTTCCACAGTCACTTTCTCCCTTGGCGGCGGTGGCGGTTTCGGTCCAAAATGGGCGTTGACTTCTGCCCGCACTATGGCATTGGTTTGCTCCTTGGTCCTGTCGTAAGCCCTCTCAGGAAGAGGAGTACTGAGGTTTGGACCATATTTATATCGCTTGCCTCCGCCTGTACTTCCTGTACTATGACCTCGACTGGTACCGCTACGCACCATAGCTGCGGGGTGTCTCTTCGTGGATTGCTGAGGCAGCGGAGACGGCTGACGGGGCTGAGTTGGACGAGGAGGAGTGGCCTGAAGCTGACGGGGCTGAGTTGGACGAGGAGGAGTGGCCTGAAGCGGGGTGTCTCTTTTCAATTTTTCTTTCAAGTACTCGTTTTTTCTTTCAACTAAATTTAACCTCTCGACAATAGGGTCGGTTGGAATTTCCGGTTCACATACCTCCTAGAAAAAATTTCTATGTCAACTTGATGGGCATAATTTGCCATAAACACGAAATGCAACTAGTTTTAAAAGAGAATATATATACCACATCCCAATCATAACAAGAACGAGGGCCGACGGGGACGGATATCAAAACCATGGCACTATATGTATAACAAACAACGTACGAGTAAGATAATTATACGAGTAACTATATATCCAAATCACACAAACATTAATTTTTATATAAAATTTCATGAACAAGAGGCTCACCACAAGGTGGTGCCGGCGACGGGACGGTGCGGGCGATCGACGTTGGTTACGGCGGAGATTTAGAAGGCACTAAGTAAACCACACCTACATATGCAAATTAAGTGTTATTTTTGACCTCAAATTGCATATAAATCAAATACTAGCATATATATATATATATATATCCTCCCAAATTACTAAACTCACAAATTAATCACTATATAAAGCATTGCAAGAGCTAATCTAGCAATGAGAGATGAAAGGACAAAGTTGCTAACCTTTGTGATCATTTGAATGGATGGGGGCCTTCAAATCTTGACAAATTTTGGGCAAAATGTGTGATGAGCTCGAGAGGAAGAGGGGAAGAACAGTGAGGAGAGGGGAAAGGGGAAGAACAGAGCGAGCTCGGGTGGACGAAGGGTTTATGTAGAACGACCTTTAGTACCGGTTCGTGCCACGAACCGGTACTAAAGGTGCTGGAGGGGCCCCAGACTGACAACATTCTGCCACCACTCTCATTAGTACCGGTTCGTGCCACGAACCGGTGCTAAAGGTTCGCCACGAACCGATACTAATGAGAGCGGCCCGGCTAGCCGTTGGAACCGGCACTAATGTACACATTAGTGCCGGCTCTAATTCAAACCGGCACTAATGTGCTTCACGTTTGACCATTTTTCTACTAGTGTGAGCTACGTTGCATAATTGCTGCTTGATCCTTTTTGTTTTTGCCGTGCCTTATTGGAACATTGTTGATGATACTCACAGCTTAAAATTGACAAAGGGACCGAAGAAGCTCAATTGTGTTCCTCCCCTTACTGCAGCGCTGCATTGATCAATGCTCAATTTTTTTGTATGCATATGTGTATAACACGTATATGTGATATATAATATATGATATAATACATTATTGTATTCTTATTTTCTCTTTATTTTTCCATGATTTTAAAGAAAATGCTAGATGAGGTTTAGCTTTGCTATAGCTTTTCATAGAATCTGGATAAGCCTATTGCAGGAAAAATTTTCTACGATGCAATATTTGTGAAAGGCCCAGCAAATTAAATAGTGCCCACACCGAATGCCCAACACTCCACCTTCGTGTCCTCGCCTCTCGTTGCGTCGAACTGTCGAGGCAACGCACAGGAGGAACCCCGCAGCACCAGAAATGTCCGGCCCATTAAACTACACCTAGCCAGCCGGTTTTTCTTTCTTTTACAGGTGTTCCTGTTTCTTTTTTATTTTTCACTGTTTTCCCTTTACTAGTAAGTATGCCCGTGCAACGCACGGCTCAATCGAAGCAGCCCATTAAATTCATGTGAGTATTGTATTATGAATTCATATTCACAAATTTTGGAAAATTAATAGGATATCTAGTGTGTGATGATCCCTGCCTCTCCAAAGGTCAAGTTTAATGCAAACCCCAATCAGTTATCTTTTTACTATGTCATGTGAAGCTCAAGCAGACCAAAAAACAATCCCAATCCATGAAGAAGACCAAAAAACAATCCCAATCCATGAAGAAATAACAATCCTATAGTAAAGATTTCAGGATGTCTTAATTTCCTCCGTGAACTTGAAAGGATTTATAATAGGTGTAGGCATTGTCCAACTGAACATGGCAGAGATGCAAACTTTGAATAAGAATATACAAAAACAGAAGATATCAATCGGACCCTAACCCGTTCAGTTCTGAAAATTATAAATTGTGTAATTAAAAAAATTGTGTACCCTGAAATATGTAAACTATGTAATATAAAAACTGTTTTAGTTCCGCTGAGCGGTCCAAATGGCGGCAGCACCCGCGTCCTCACCGGCTACGACGGGGCTCCCATGCCCCCGCCTGCCGCAGATGCACTTGATACCCATGTCGGTGCGTAGCGTAACCGAGATTCCCACGTCCTCGACTGTGGCGGGAAACTCACGCTTCTCCCCATCCATAATCCTGTTGTATGAAACTACCATCAAGAAACATAATAACAAGGGAACAAACAGTTAACTTTTATCCAAGTCTATTCACAGTACAAGTCCTTACCTTAGTCTTTGGAGGATGTCTATATATGATAGGGTTTGGTGCTTTGCCTACTAATCTCCTTGCTAATCCTCCTCCTTATGATTGGTGGTCTCCTAATTTACATGCCTTGCTCTAAACCCTCCAGTTTGCAATTCTATCTTGTTTGAGGCCAAACTTCTGTACATTCACATGAGTAGTTAGAGCTACAATTAAACTAAGAAAGCAATCACCAAATCATAGAAAGGATATATTTCGGAATACATATCAAGCTAGTCCTTTGTGACGACCATAGCAATTACTATATTTAGTTAGCAACTTAGGTATAAGAGGACGATATAGGGGAAAAGATCGTGAACTGCAAATGCTAAATACTCGAGTTTCTATGATAACAATAGTGAATCATCCCATGTGTAATGAAACTTTAGAGGTGTTCTTTAGAAAGAAAATCATTAGGTGTTGACCTCAAATACAGATACTGAATAGTCAAGTTAACCGGCATCATAGTAATCAAATTTACATAATGAAAATCATAGAAGAATGTTAAAGAAAAGTGCTTCTATTATGTGAATTTGATTACTATGATGCACTTTCTTCATGGATGGTTGTGCTGACTAAGCTATTTAAGTGTAAGAAATGAACACAGTGCCTTGCAAACTGTATACACAACATGCCTGCTGTATTTGGCTGCTGAACTTTAGCTCCTCCTCCATCCATTTTAGAATTCTCATTCCTAAAAATAAAAGAACATGGTTATTCTTCATGGATGAAAATCTAATTGTTCTCCAAGGGGGAGTGAAAATCACAGATAAATTCAGGAGCAATTATCAATATAAAATTATAAGAAAAGAGAGAATATTGTAACTATTAACAGAAGTATTGTTAGGCCAAAATTAAATGTGCTTAAATTTTTAACACGTATAGACGCACAAGCCAACTGCAAAAAAAAAAGTTGGCGCAGCTGATTGTCACACCTCCATATGCATAGAACAGAATAAAAGTTGGTGCAACTGACTACTCATCTCTCCTCAAACTGAATAAAAGTGCACTGATGATGGGCATATCTTTCCCTGATTAAGAGGTTCAAATTGTTGCAAAAAAATGTGAAAATCGACACACCTGATTGGCATGAACGACCAAGAATACAGCTGCAAATACTCTAGGAATAAGGGCACAAGCATGGCGTCGTACATTATTTGTCCAGTTATGGCAGGTGTAGGAACTTATTCTGAATTTTTTGAAACTGGCCAATCTAAAACAAATTTCTACCGATCTAGAAAGCCCGACCAGTCTGAAACTAATTAAAAGAAAAAAAATACATATGTATCAGTACAAAGGGAGTTCTGTTTACAACTACACATGGAAAACCTTTTCTTCTTCTGAATTCACAATTCAGTGATCGTCATACACATTTGCTCTCTTGAAGCCAATCCCTTAAAGCCATGAGTTGAGCACACTTTGTTGATCTGCCACTACTGAATGATCTCCAACCTGAAACACCGCCACGAAGTCTCCCTTAGTATCATAGCCACACTACCTTTGATGAAAAAAAATCCCAGGAATCATGGAATAGAACAACAAACAACATTGATCCTGCACCAAATCGAACTATCGAATGGTGTAATCAGTGTCACCTGTACAGACCAATTAAATTCGACTAATATATGATTTATGCAGAAACAAAAAATCATATAGATCAATAGAAGTAACTCACTTGAAGGCCAATACCTCATTTGGGGAAAACATCCTAACGGAGATCAGATTTATCTGCGCTCTAAAACCTTGTCGGGTTAACACCATGTTATCAGTACTATAATGTGCACAATTTTTACTTATTTAATATTTGATATACCTACTTAGAACTAATCCATGCTGGCCAGGAAAAATTCATCCATAATCTAGAAAAGCAACACCACGGAAAATTGCTCTGCCTAATTTTTCTGTCCACCACCAGCACAGGGGCTCGGCACGGACCGGCGACTGGGCTGGCTGCGATCCAGCAACCACACGAAACAGAGAAATACAAGTTGAATCGATTCACAAGTACACTTGCTAGACGAACTACTACACAGATCCAAAGAGACGAACTACTCCAATCATTAGTTGTGAGTTGCCACATCTAGCGAAATAAATACACAGATCCATTCAGAGGAAAGGAGGAGTACGGCGCATCGCACATGGATGAGTAGCCGTGCGGGAAGCAGCAGGAAGACACGGCCTCGACGCGCGGGAGGATATCAATGGCCTCGACGCACGGGAGGAAGGTGGCCGTCGGTCAGCATGCTGTGAGCGCAGCCGCTGCTGCACGCACGTGGTGAGCGGAGTCACACCCCATCGGCTCGCGGCCTCGGGCTGTGTGGGCACTCCCCGCCGCTGTCTGCGTGCTCCTGTGGCTCGTTGCTTGGGCAGTGGAGCTGCGGATGCAGGATGGCCCGCTGGATTAGGTGGGGAAGGGAAAGAGAGGAGCAGCGGCTCAAGTTTCTTTCAGTTTTTAAAAGTTCATGTTTCAAAAATTGTTCAGAAATTCAATTTTTTTGTGATATTTAAAACTTTGAAAATTAAAAAAGTGGTGAATTTTTTTTCAAAAATTGTTCATAAATTCAAATAATGCTTGCATTTTTCAAAAATTCATCTGGAATTTCGAAGAATGGTCATGTTTTACAAACTTTTGTTCACATATTAAAAAATTGTTCATGTTTCCAAATTTGTTTGACTTTCAAATTTTGTTCGAAAATTAAGAATATCTTCATCATTTAAATTGTCCCTGTTTTGACATTTTGTTAAAAAGTTATAAAAATGTTCGTGTTTTGAAAACTTGTTCACAAATTAAAAAATGTTTGCATTTTTAAATTATGTTCACAAATAAAAAAACCATATTTTTAAATTCTGTTTGCAAATTCAAAATATGTTCATGTTTTCAAATTTTGTTCACAAATTCAAAAAAAGTTCAGGGATTTAAAAAATATCAAATTTTATTATTTTTATTCACAAATTCAAAAAAATCTCACTTTTTCAAATTTGTTCTCATCATCAAACTCTTCATTTTTTCCAAAATTTGTTTGCAAATTCAAGAAATGTTCTTGTTTTGAAGAAAATGTTCGTAATTTCAAAAAATTCAGTTGCAGGAGGTCCTCGGTTCGACCCGTTACACAGGCTATAGTTTTTGGGACATTTTTGTGAATTGTTGTTTAAGTTTTACCGCTGTCATATGTTTCTATAAGTGTCGCGCTCCAAATCTACATGAGAGGTTCACAGTCGCAGTGGGTAGCACAGCACGCCAATCTCTACAAAGCCGGGGGTTTGAGTTGTGGCGCAAGCGCGCTCTTTTTTTTTTGAGTCTTTTCATCTCGCGAACGTGCCTCCCTATGCCACTTCAAATGGGCCGGCCAGGTTAGCCGCCCCTGTGCGAAACGTCGGCACTTTGCCGCGACGAGCGGCATATAGGAGGTCCCCTCACCCTGTGCTCCTTCTAGAAAGAGTGCCTGATGCCTCGGGTCCTCAGGCTCGAGGTGGAGCTTGCCAGTGTCTCACAACCCACATGAGCTCATGCCGGTGGGAGGGGAGGGTCGTGTCGCCACGGGAGAACCGGTGATCGGCGTGGAGAGGGGAGCGGGAGAGCCGGCCAGGCCAAGGGGCAGGGGGACATCCGTAGTGGGGCGAGAACTAGTCCAAGACAGAGAGAGGAGCGGGTGTCTGGACGACGGCGGGGAGGGGAGCGAGCAGTCGAAGGACAATGACTTGGGATTGGCGGTTGGTTGGTTGGTTAGGTCTCGTCTCGTGCTCATGGTCTGACTTCGTGGTCTCCTTCCGGGTGTTCTCACAGAGCCGCTTCTTTTGGTCCCTTTGTCAATTTTGAGCCGTGATTATCATCAACGGTGTTCCAGTAAAGCACGACAAAACAAAAAGGATCGAAGAACAACAATTATGCAACACGACTCATATACATTTTTTTTGAAAAAGATGAATTCTATTGGATCAAAATGAAGCATCAAGAGGATACAAATATAAAGAGCACACACTCGACTTCTGCATAGTTAGGATGCATACAACCAACCACAACGCACGCATACAAAAACCATATCGGCAAATATAAACATCATATAAGACCAAAACTATGCGCATGCGAGGCAAAGGCCAAATTGGACGCATGGCTTGCCAGACATTTCTTGCTTGAGGGCAAGCAGTAAGTGAAGGAAATATGCCCTAGAGGCAATAATAAAGTTATTATTTATTTCCTTATATCATGATAAATGTTTATTATTCATGCTAGAATTGTATTAACCGGAAACATAATACATGTGTGAATACATATACAAACAGAGTGTCACTAGTATGCCTCTACCTGACTAGCTCGTTAATCGAAGATGGCTATGTTTCCTGACCATGAACAAAAGAGTTGTTATTTGATTAACGGGATCACATCATTAGAAGAATGATGTGATTGACATGACACATTCCTTTAGTTTAGCACCCGATCGTTTAGTATGTTGCTATTGCTTTCTTCATGACTTATACATGTTCCTATGACTATGAGATTATGCAACTCCCGTTTGCCGGAGGAACACTTTGTGTGCTACCAAACGTCACAACGTAACTGGGTGATTATAAAGGAGCTCTACAAGTGTCTCCAAAGGTACATGTTGGGTTGACGTATTTCGAGATTAGGATTTGTCACTCCGATTGTCGGAGAGGTATCTCTGGGCCCTCTTGGTAATGCACATCACATAAGCCTTGCAAGCATTGCAACTAATGAGTTAGTTGCAGGATGATGTGTTACGGAACGAGTAAAGAGACTGACCGGTAACGAGATTGAACTAGGTATTGAGATACCGACGATCGAATCTCGGGCAAGTAACATACCGATGACAAAGGGAACAACGTATGTTGTTATGCGGTCTGACCGATAAAGATCTTCGTAGAATATGTAGGAGCCAATATGGGCATCCAGGTCCCGCTATTGGTTATTGACAAGAGAGGTATCTCGGTCATGTCTACATAGTTCTCGAACCCGTAGGGTCCGCACGCTTAACGTTCGTTGACGATATAGTACTATGAGTTATGTATGTTGGTGACCGAATGTTGTTCGGAGTTTCGGATGAGATCACGGATATGACGAGGAACTCCGGAATGGTCCGGAAGTAAAGATTGATATGTGGATAGTAGTGTTTGATCTCCAGAAGGGTTCTGGAATCCATCGGAAGGGGTTCCGGATGTTTCCCGAAATGTTTGGGCACGAGAACACTTAATCTGGGCCAAAGGGGAAAGCCCACAAGGTTTTTGGAAAGCGCAAAAGGAAGTTTTGCGGAGTCCAGGGTCCCTGGCGTCTGGGTCCAGATGCCGGGAACCCTGGCGTCTGGCCCTGGAGTCCGAGAAGGACTCTTGCCTTTCGGGTGAAACCGACTTTGTGGATGCTTTTACTCCAAGTTTCGACCCCAAGGATCAACATATAAATAGAGGGGTAGGGCTAGCACCCAAGACATATCAAGAAACACCAAGACGTGTGCCGGCAACCCCGTCTCCTCTAGTTTATCCTCCGTCATAGTTTTCGTAGTGCTTAGGCGAAGCCCTGCGAAGATTGTTCTTCACCAACACCGTCACCACGCCGTCGTGCTGCCGGAACTCATCTACTACTTCGCCCCTCTTGCTGGATCGAGAGGGCGAGGACGTCACCGAGCCGAACGTGTGCAGAACTCGGAGGTGCCGTGCTTTCGGTGCTTGGATCGGTCGGATCATGAAGACGTACGACTACATCAACCGTGTTTATATAACGCTTCCGCTTACGGTCTACGAGGGTACGTAGACAACACTCTCCCCTCTCATTGCTATGCATCACGATGATCTTGCGTGTGCGTAAGAATTTTTTTGAAATTACTACGCTCCCCAACAGTGGTATCAGAGCCTGGATTTTATGTGTTGATGTTATATGCAAGAGTAGAACACAAGTGAGTTGTGGGCGATATAAGTCATACTGCTTACCAGCATGTCATACTTTGGTTCTGCAGTATTGTTGGATGAAGCGCCCGGACCGACATTATGCGTACGCTTACGCGAGACTGGTTCTACCGACGTGCTTTGCACACAGGTGGCTGGCGGGCACTACTAGGAAAAGGGCTATAGATAGGATTGGTACTAATGATGCATCGAGAAAGTAGTGCGCCACTACTATATACTAATGGCGCACCTGTTTGAGATACACCATTAGTGTGGAAGACACTAATGGCGCACCGGAAACATGGTGCGCCACTAGTATGAATTTTTTTCCATTTTCCCTTACATACTAATGGCGCATCTGGTCCATAGTGCGCCATTAGTAATTATAACAACTAATGGCGCACTAAGCAGACAGTGCGACATTACTGTGAATTTTGTTTTATTCTTTTTTTACAAAACTACTAATGGCGCATCTCCTCACAGTGCGCCATTACTAGTTTAAACTAGTAATGGCGCACTCTGAGGGGATGCGCCATTAGTGTATATATATATATATACTTTTTTGCAAAACTACTAATGGCGCACCACCTGCTGGTGCGCCATTAGTAACCAGGGTTACTAATGGCGCATTTGCTTGTGGTGCGCCATTAGTAACCTGGGACCCCAACAAGATATTTTGGACAGCCCACACCTACCCACTCACTTTCCCCACTTCACTCCATCCACACCTCCTTCTCCAAGGTTTCGGCCATCTCCTCCTCCTCACCTCATTTCCACCATAGATTCATCAAAATTAAGTGGTGAAATTACCTTTTTTTGATAGGTAAGTTAGGGAAAGCTATCTTCATGATGTAGATCTACTTTTTTTCTCCCTAGCTCGCTCCAACAACGTGGACATGCACTTTTTGTGGCCTAGCTAGATCTATGTATGTTTGTGGTGTTGCATGTGTTTGTGGTGTTGCATATATGTTTGTGTTTGAAGGTACCGGTATTTGAAATGCGATAGTTGCCAATATTTTGCCGGAATGTTTTGATTCATTTTCTTTTCAGCGAGAATTTTGGCACTATGCATTCTTTTTGGTCCTATTTTTAGGGAAGGTCATGCCAAAATTTTTCTTGGTTCTAAAATATCATTTTGCTCTACCCCGCAGGCGACCATGGTCCGCACGATGACTGAAGGCATCGTGAATAGGTTTTTGAGCTCCGCGAAGGCCAAGATGCTTCAAAAGAACGAGACGGAGATAAGATGTCCGTGTCGAAGATGCAAGCTGAAGAGCCTTATTGCGGACCCGGATTCCGGGCAGGTGCGGGACCACCTGCTCTTGCGTGGTTTCATGGATGGCTATTGGTGGCAAGGTGATGAAGATGACTATGAAGTCGTCCATGGCCGGCGCCGGGCAAGAAATGAGGAAGGGCGACAAGACAAGTACCACCGCGGCGAGGGCGGGCGAGAAGACGAAGAACCTCCAGGACGTGATCACGACGGTGATGTTGTACATGATGATGAGGAAGATCAAGACGAAGGGCATGATCATGAAGATGAAGATGCCAGAGCAGACGACGACGGAGACTGGGTGCAGGACCCTCATATTCAAGAGCTGCTTCTCAAGCAGACGGATAACGCAAGAGCTGCCACCCGAGAGAAAGCCAAGCTGGATCAACTGGAGATAGACGCGGTTACTCCATTGTATGAAGGATGCATGCCCGAGGATACCCGCCTGAAAGTAACGCTCATGGCTCTGGAGATGAAGGTAAAACACAAAATGACCAACGCATGCTTCGACGAGAACATGTCATTCTGGCACGAACGTCTTCCCAAGGGGAACAAGTGCCCGACCAGTTTCGAGGAGGCGAAGAAAATCGTGTGTCCTCTGGATTTACCGCACGTGAAATACCATGTGTGCATGAACAATTGTATCATTTATCGGGACGAGCATGCGGAGTCTACCATATGTCCGGTGTGCGGCGTCACGCGATACAAGAAGAGGAAGAAAGCTCCTCGAAAATCGGTGTGGTACTTTCCGATCACTCCTCGTCTGCAGCGGTATTTCGCGGACCCTAAGGTAGCAAAGCTCCTGCGTTGGCACGCGGATAGGGAGGAGAAGAAGCAGGAAGATGACGGAAATGATCCGGAGATAAATAAAAAAGACAAGATGCTGAGTCACCCTAAGGATGCGAGCCAGTGGCAAGCGTTGAACTTCGAATACCCAGAATTTGAAAAGGATCCAAGGAACATCGTGCTAGGCACGAGCACCGATGGAGTCAATCCGTTTGGCAGCCAGAGAAGCACACATAGCACCTGGCCTGTGTTTGTGTGGATGTACAACCTTCCCCCCCTGGTTGTGCATGAAGAGGAAGTACATTCACATGAGTATGCTAATTGAAGGGCCAAAACATCCAGGGAACGACATCAATCTGTATCTGGGGCTGTTGAAGGAGGAGCTAGACACGCTGTGGAAGACGCCAGCCAATACGTGGGACGCCGCAGAGAAAGAATATTTCCCTATGAGAGCCGCACTGCTCACGACGGTGCACGACTATCTCGGTTACGGATATCTCGCGGGCAGGTAGTCCACGGATTTTCTGGATGCGTAAGGTGCATGGATGACACAACGTATCGCCAGCTAGATAGAGATCCCGGGTCTTCGAAAACCGTGTTCATGGGACATCGAAGGTGGCTTCGCGACGATGACCCGTGGAGGAAACGCAAGGATCTGTTCGATGGTGAAACCGAACCCCGAAAACGCCCGTGTACGAGGAGCAGCGAGGAAATAGACAAGCTGTTGAAAAATTGGAAAGACTGCCCACTGCCGGGAAAGAAGCAAAAGGCGCCAGAGCCGGGAAAGAAGCGAAAGGCGCCAGAGCCGCTGCTGAAGGTATGGAAAACGAGGTCTGTTTTCTAGGACTTGCCGTACTGGAAGATCCACCGTGTGCCTCACAGCCTTGATGTCATGCATATCACGAAGAACGTGTGCGAGAGTCTGCTTGGTACCCTGCTCAACATGCCAGAGAGGACCAAAGATGGGCCGAAAGCAAGGGCAGACTTGAAATCAATGAGCATCAGGCAGGAGCTTCACGCTAATGATGATGATGATGATGATGATGATGATGAGGCGAAGCAGGACACAGAAAGTCGTCGCAAAGGCAAAAAGGCCAAGAAGACCGGAAATGACTACCCTCCCGCGTGCTTCACTCTTAGTCAGGAGGAGATCAAGCAGTTTTTCACCTGCCTCCTAGGAGTAAAACTTCCTTACGGTTACGCGGGGAAGATAAGCAAATACCTAGACCCAACGAAGCAGAAGTTCAGCGGGATGAAGTCTCACGACTGTCACGTGCTGATGACGCAGATACTTCCAGTTGCAATCCGTGGGATCATGGACGCGCACATCCGTGAAACGCTATTTGGCCTATGCAACTTTTTCGACGTCATCTCTCGGAAGTCGATTGGCGTGAGGCAACTCAGAAGGCTACAGGAAGAGATCGTGGTGATACTATGCGAGCTTGAGATGTACCTCCCACCCGCATTCTTCGACGTTATGGTGCATCTGCTGGTCCATATCGTGGAGGATATCATCCAACTCGGGCCGACGTTCCTGCACAGCATGATGTCGTTCGAAAGGATGAATGGTGTCATCAAAGGATACGTTCGCAACATGTCACGTCCAGAGGGAAGTATAGCCATGGGCTTTCTGACTGAAGAGTGCATCTCCTACTGCACGAATTATCTAGGCATCGAGAACCCCGTTGGTCTGCCCGTCAATAGGCACCTCGGCAGGCTCGTTGGATGGGGTCACCGTGAGGGTCGCCGCGACATGCATGTCGACTTCGAGGGGCGACTCGCCGACTTTGAAAGAGCAAACCTAGTCGCGCTACAACACATAGACGTGGTCGATCCTTGGGTGGTAGAGCACAAAACCTTTATTGAGAAGACGTACAATGACCGAGGCCAACAGTGGACGGACGGAGATATACTCAAAGAGCACAACTCATGTTTCATGCGTTGGTTCAAGCAGGAGCTTCCGTCGTACCCTTTACATGAGGATTCTTCCGCGGAAGAACAACTCATATTCGCCTTGTCACAGGGCGCCAAGCACAACTTGATGACCTATGAGGCGTACGATATGAACGGCTACACATTCTACACCGAGGACAAGGACATGAAGAGCGATGGTTATCAGAACTCCGGCTAACAATGGAATCCTACACCGGCAACGACAAGGACAGATATTACGGAAGGATCGAGGAGATCTGGGAGCTGAGTTACGCTGGAGAGAAGGTCCCGATGTTCCATGTCAGATGGGCCAAGAGCGTCCTAAAAGAAGACCGGTATTTCACCACCATGGTTATACCCGAAGCCAAATCCAGGACCGCGGGCGCAAACGTCACCGCGAAAAATGAGCCATGGGTATTGGCTTCCCAAGTGGACCAATGCTTCTTCATTACCGACCCGCCAAAGCCCAGTCGTGTTGTCGTGAGGAGAGGCAAAAGAAAGATCATCGGAATGGATGGAGTAGCCAATGAGCAAGACTTCGACAAGTACGTCGACCCGAAGATCGAACATGACGACGACGATGAAGTAGCAGCACACACCACAAGAAGAAGCAGGACCACCCTACCTAAAGGACGTCCGTTCCACAGAAGAACTCCATTTGCGAAAAAGAAGGGCAAGAAGATTGTGAACAGATAGCTAGCTAAGATCGATTGTATTTAAATCGTAGTCTTCATTTCTCGATTGTATTTCATGGGCACTTTTTCATATCATGAATATTTTTAAATTTCACGGGCACTTTTTGAATTCATGAGGACACTCGATCTCGATTCCCCTCCACCGCCGCCGACGAGCACCCGGGCCACCACCGCTAGCTAAGATCGATTGTATTTAAATTATTACTGTTTTTATAAAAAAATATTACTGTTATGAATTAAACAAGTTTAAACATATTTAAACACAAATAAATATCAAACAGCATTTAAAATGCAAAAAAAAATTGCAGAGCCTGAAAATCGAACCCATGACCTCTTAGTGTGTGTGCTGCGTGCTGACCAGTCGGGCTAGTGGGCGGGTTCTGATATGGATTGGGTTAGGTGCAATATAACCTGTGCTGCAACTGTAATAAAACTAATGGCGCACCAGAGGTGGGTGCGCCATTGCTATAAGAAAAAAACTACTAATGGCGCACCACGAGGTGGTGCGCCATTGCTATAGGATACCCCTTCGCCCGATCGATCCCCCCTTCCCTCTCCCCCTCGCCAGTTCCCTCTCCCTCGATCCACCGCGCCGCTCCTTCCCTCCCTCCACCACGCCGCCACCGCCGCTGCCCCGACCCACTGCGCCGCGGCCGCCCACACGCTCCCGTCGCCTCCCTCTCCCCTTCCTCCCCCTCGAGCCCGCGACCTCCTCGGACGGATGGCGGCGCGAGCCTCCCCGCGCTCCTCGACGGACGGGCTCCTCGACGGACGGACGGACGACGGCTAGCCTCGTCGGACACGCTCCTCGATGGCGATGCAAGCCTCCCCACGCGGCTGCTGCTCATCAACGACGGTTAGTCTCTGTCCCTCCCTCCCTCTCTCCCCCGCTCATCCCCATGCCCCCACGGGGCGGCAACCTAGGGTTAGGAGCAGGAGCTCGCCGCCGCCGCCCCGTCGTGCCGCCGTCGGGCTGTTGCGGAGTAAGGGCTCTAGCAAGGAACTGCAATGAGGAAAGAGCCATGTGTGCTACGTGATTCATGAGCTCACAGTAACAGAGGAACTGCTGTAGGAAGCATCTTGCAAATTCATGCCAATTTGTCAAATTGTTAAATCCTAATAGTTTTGCATGGAAATTTTATAGCTAGCCAGAGCTAGGCATATATTAATATTCAACCAAACAAAGTACACTCATAGTACACTAAAAGTATTGCCAATGAACCGGCCTGGAATTTGTTTGAATTTAGGGGAACTATATAAAAACATGGATCCTTCAGAACTCTACACAAGTGAATCTAGTCAGCAAAGAGCAATATATGATCAGTCCTACTAAATCTCAGTTGAGTGAGACTTGGTTACTGTTTTTTATGTAAGAATATGCAGGCTATATCATTGTACAAGCCAGGAATATTGTATAAAGAGGGCCAATGAAGGGATAAAAGATTAAAGGGGGCAAACATATAAATGTAGATCATTTTGAACTAACTAACAAAAGGGTCTGTGTGTTGTATCCGGAGAAAAAAAAATTGTGCTATTTCTGTTATGGTTTTGTGGACAGTATTTGACCTTATAGTAACTAGTTGGGGTCAGGTTTTGGGGTTTTGATTATTGGGATGAAGTACTGACAGAGGATCTTATTCACACCAAGTTTTAGTTAAACACTGGTACTTGAATGATTTTGTGCTACTTCTGTTGACAGAGAATGGCATGTTAATACCATATAGGTACCCAAATATGTAGGTGTAGTTTGTGTTTTTATTTGTTCACACTGTCGCTGTATTGCTCAATTAGACAATTAGTCTTTATGAATAAGAAGAATAAAGCTGTTGCTGCTGCTGTTATGCCTGTATTCACTGCTGCTGCTATTGTACTTGTGATGATGCTACTTGTGATCTTCTGAAATGACCCATTGGGGACTTCATTGCACGGGGATAATGATTTTGCAGGTACCCCGAGAGGCCCTTGAGTTTGCCGTAATGTCGATTAACTTTCGTTCCGGCAAATTCGGGTACTCCATATGTCCTATTTTCAGCAAAGGTCATGCTGAAATTTTCCGTGAATTTTAGCATGACTTTGCTAAAAATCGGACATATGAGGTACTTGCTACTAATGCATGTGCCGGGGTATCTTAGTACTTAATTAAGTAGGATCAACTGCCCCTTTATTCTTGCTGCATTAAACCATAGGTGCCAAGTGATTAGGCCCAACTTAGAATTCTCCTCAGCATCGATAAACCCTAAATGATGAAAACTTAACTTAGCATTTAGGGTGCCTCGGCATCGATAAACCCTAAATGATGAAAACTTAACTTGGCTGCCCCGGATGCCTCGGTGTCGATGAGAACCTAAATGATGTACGCTTAGGCTTTTAGGGTGCCTCGGTGTCGACAAACCCTAAATGATGAAAGCTTAGGCTTTTAGGGTGCCTCGGTGTCGACAAACCCTAAATGATGAGACCATGATCTTGTTCCTTGACAATAACCAACTTTTTGACCAAACTTTTTTCCTACTTAGAGCGAAACATGGCCCACAACGATGAGGCCGGTGGTTCGGGCGGCAAGCCATTCTGGGAGCTGTCCCAGGAGATGGAGGAACAACCTCACCGCTATGAGGACGCCGCGGAAGACACCGATCCTGATTACACAACCCCTAGTGGCGTCGGGGATGACACCACTGATGGTGCCGCCGAGGATGCCACCACTGATGATGGCGGCGCACACACAGATGGCAGCCAACCGAAGAAGAAAAAGAAGGACCGGCGCCCGAATGCGCTCCGCGCCCTCAAGGAGGAATTCACTCAAGTGGACTCCGACGGGAATCCAACGGAGCCCAAACATATAGTCAAGGGGTACTCGCTTCAGCTCGGGTGCATTCTCCGGAGCACCGTCTCGACCAACACCGAGAACCTTAGGCATAAGGACCGAGGGAATTTGCGCAACCTCCTCTTCACGAAGCTGCACGAACGATACAAGTTCCGCGCCGAATTTGAAAACACACGCCTCTCAGGGAATAAAGTGAACAATGCCGCCCTCACGAAGATGAGCACGACCCTGTCTACTTGGAGAAGCGCGGTGAAGAGAATGATTGATAAAGGTGATAGTTATGACAAGATCAAGGCGAAATATCCTTTGATGAGCGAAGATGACTACAAGGAGTTCAAGATCAAGTGCAAGAGCCCCGCAACCTCCGAATCAAGTCAGTGGGGGAAAGAAATGCGGGAGTTGAACTTAGGGGAACACAAACTTGGTCCCGGCGGTTACAGAGTGGCGGAGCCTATATGGGACAAGGAGGACGCGGAGCGTGCCGAGCAAGGCCTACCGCCCCGCTTCGAGAAATACAGCGGTGACAAGCAGACCAGGAACTATGTCAGGGCCCGGTACAAGGAGGACCCGATAACAAAGGAGCTTACCACGGATCCGAAGACCAGGGCGCTTGAGCTTCTTCTGGTAAGGAATACACCCCCCACGTAATTAGCTCCATATGGTTGCACTCTAATTAATCCCCAATATTTCCAAATGGTTCACGTTCCTTTCGCAGGACACTGAAAGCTGTAGCGCGGGGTCGTCTAAGAGCTCCCCTTTTGACACCCCTTTAAATAGGGCGTTGAACGTAATGAAAAATAAGGATAAGCTCAATAAGCCGACGTCAGCTGGTCGTGTGGCCGGCAAAGGCTTGTCCACAAAATGGGGGTCATATTATACCGCTGGTGTGCGGAAGGAGAAAAAGACCAGCTCGGAAAGCCAGACGCGCGAGGTTGAAGAACTCAAGGCACAAGTGGCGCGGATTCCGGAGCTTGTCCAAGAGCAAGTGCAACAACAACTTGGAGCGACGCTCAACGCCATGGTGCCTACGTTGATTCATGGGCTGACGACGTGGATTGCGGGCGGCCAAAAGGGGCCTCCCCCGGTTCCCAGATTCACGGCCAGCAACTCGCACAGCGCGCAGGCGGCGCCATTGGTGTCTCCGGTGGCGCCATTGGTGTCTCCAGTGGTGGCGCCATTGGTGTCTCCGGCGGAGGCGGTATTCGTGTCTCCGGCGCCGGCACGGGCATTGGAGCTTAATGCACCCGGGTGTACGCCAGCCGGCACCTCGCCAGCAAGCGCCCCCTCCGTCAGTTGCACGCCCGCCGTTGGCGGTGCCTCGACATTAGCCGAGCTCGACGGCATCACGGTAACTAAGACTCTCGGCCGATGACTTCATCTCCTTGCCTTTGACTGGGCATCCCTGACGCCCTGTAGATGTTTTCGCAGGGCACCGCCGACGTTCCTTGCACTCTTCTGCACTTCATGGGCGCCGAGTTGGTCGATGTCGCCAAGGGCAGAATCGTTCAACCGGGAAACCCCATGTTCCAAGGTAATCCGATGCCACCCACAGTGTATAGGGTTGAAGTGGTTCAGGTGCTGCCAGGCTGCGACGAGCTGTTACCTCCGATTCGACCCGCTGGGGCCGACGAAGAAGATGAGATGACCCTCAGCACCTACGTAAACTAGCCCCTGCTTTGGCCGAAGAGCCAGATTCATTTGGGGGTGGGGGACACCACCCCACAGACAAGACCGCCAGTCGTGCCGGCGCCAAGCCATGGCAAGAACACCGCAACGCTACCGGACCTGCCGGACAACCCTATGGCACAGGATCCGGACAGCCCTATGGCACAAGATCCGGACGGCGACGACAATGACGACGGTACATTTACCAAAGTTGATAAGTACTTTGCCGAACATGGGTACGATGACGAGTTCTGCGGGCCTCTTTCTCAAGAACCCAACCAAGACGACCGCGATCTAGCTGGTACGGCGGAGAAATCCAATTGCAACAGGCATCGTCTGGCGTTCAGTTCTCAGGACACGCCTCCAGCTCCCGCCTTCACCAAGCCTCAGAGAGCTGAGGTGCGAAATATTATCAGCCCCAACACGCTCAAGAAGGCGTTCTGTGAGCGGAACTCGGTCCCATTACAGGAGATCAAGAAGAAGGGACGGAAACGAAAGACTAACAAGGGCGCCGGTGCAAGCCAGCCGGCACCGAGTTTGATCCGTGGTCAGGACGGGCCACCTTCACCTATTTGGTCGTTCGGCTGTTTTCGCTGAGCATGCAGATGCAGATCATTAGAGACAAGACCCCGGACATCGTGATAGTCGACCCCTTCTACATGCGTGCCAAGCACTTAAGCAGCGCTGGGGACCACCAAGTTGCGAGTTCACACCTCGAAGGCGTCATTCTGGCAACGCAGATAAGGATAACTTCCTTGTGCCTTACTTTCCCGAGTAAGTCATCCCTTAACCGCCCCGTAACATATGATTTCTTACATTTCGATCGTTCTTTTTTTTCTAACATTCCGTGTTCTGTGCAGTGACACACATTGCACACTCATCCTCTTAAGCCCGAAATATTCCATGGCCACGTATTTAGGCCCGAACCGTAACACCAACATAGACTACACAAATGTCAAGAAAGTTCTTGATGATGTTCTCCCCGGCTACGCCAAATCTGGAGGCACCTTCACCAGGCCAGTTCGTAAGTACGGCAAGCACATGTTCTCACACAATACGAAGTTCTGCTGCGTCAAGCAGCCGCCTGGCGGTCAGAAGGATGCCTACTATGCCCTCCATCACATGCGGGCGATCGTAAGGGACCATCATCAACTTCTGCTACGAGATAATCTCAAAGATTGGGCCGCGAGCTTGTCGGCAGTCCAGGACGCGGACCTCAAACAAGAATTCTTTCGCATCCAGTCGGAGTTTGCGGACATCATCCATCAAGATGTCCTTCATACCGCGGGGCAGTTCTTCCTCAGATATCAACCGTCCAACAGTGAGATAGATGAAACGCTACAAATGCAGGGTCACAACGACCGTGATTTCATGACCATCACGACAGACGGCGGCTTCACCCACGCTCCTGTTCGATGAGTCGAGTCGAAAGTAGTGATGTGTAGTTCTGAAACATTGATTGGCTCATGTTGTAATTAAACTTTAATGAATTCGTATGTCTCTTTGGTTTGGACAGTTGTTCAACTTAGATGTAATCGATGCTATTTATTAGTAGGACTATGAATCGTGCTATTAATGTCTTCCTTTTCTCTTCCGATCCTTTTGTTGCATACTTACATATTGCTTATGTATTGTCTGTTGTTTGGCTTGTGCATAGAGATGCCGTCGTATGTCGTGTACAAGGGTAAGGTTCCCGGAGTCTACGATGACTGGGAGGAGTGTCGGAGACAGGTTCACCGTTTCAGCGGTAACAGTTACAAAGGGTACACCACTAGGGCGGAGGCCGAATCTAGATACGCACGCTATCTAGTGGGAGAGAGGAGGGAGCGTTGGAGGAACCGGATGAAGACCAGTTTGATCGCGATGATGCTCATCGTGATGACCACAGCTCTCTTCTATGTGATGGTAGTTTAGATGATCGATATCGACTTGTAATGTGAAGACAAACTCGATACTCGCGGTCTTGAGACTTGTAATGTTTTATCTTTGTTCGGTCTTTTGAATTCGGGGACTAATATGATGAATTGTATTCGGAGACTAATCTTCTATTGTATTTGATGAAACTGATGTTGCTGTGTGCTGCTGTCTATATTCTGTCTAATAATATATTTTATATTCTGTCTAATAATATATTTTGTAACCTGCGCAAAAATCAGAAAAGGGAAAAAAATAAACCAAATATTCATACTAATGGTGCATCACCACCAGGTGCGCCATTAGTATGCCAAAGGATACTAATGGCGCATCAGAGGAGAATGCGCCATTAGTATGACAAAGCCATGCTTACGTATGGCCCCCCTGGAGGCACACTAATGGCGCATGCTGTTACGTACTAATGGCGCACTAGTGGGTGCCATTAGTATACCAGATACTAATGGCGCACCTGTGGTGCGCCATTAGTAAGATATACTAGTGGCGTGCTACTAATGGCGCACTGGTAATGCGCCATTAGTAGGCAAAACCAATGCGCCATTAGTAGGCTTTTTCCTAGTAGTGGGGTGTCAGTTTCTCCAACTTTAGTTGAACCGAGTGTGGCTACGCCCGGTCCTTGCGAAGGTTAAAACAGCACCAACTTGACAAACCATCATTGTGGTTTTGATGCGTAGGTAAGATTGGTTCTTGCTAAGCCCGTAGCAGCCACGTAAAACTTGCAACAACAAATTAGAGGACGTCTAACTTGTTTTTGCAGGGCATGTCGTGATGTGATATGGTCAAGACATGATGCTGAATTTTATTGTATGAGATGACCATGTTTTGTAACCGAGTTATTGGCAACTGGCAGGAGCCATATGGTTGTCGCTTTATTGTATGCAATGCAATCGCCCTGTAATGTTTTACTTTATCACTAAGCGGTAGCGATAGTCGTAGAAGCATAAGATTGGCGAGACGACAACGATGCTACGATGGAAATCAAGGTGTTGCGCCGGTGACGATGGTGATCATGACGTTGCTTCGGAGATGGAGATCACAAGCACAAGATGATGATGGCCATATCATATCACTTATATTGATTGCATGTGATGTTTATCTTTTATGCATCTTATCTTGCTTTGATTGACGGTAGCATTTTAAGATGATCTCTCACTAATTATCAAGAAGTGTTCTCCCTGAGTATGCACTGTTGCGAAAGTTCTTCGTGCTGAGACACCACGTGATGATCGGGTGTGATAGGCTCTACGTTCAAATACAACGGATGCAAAACAGTTGCACACGCGGAATACTCAGGTTATACTTGATGAGCCTAGCATATACAAATATGGCCTCGGAACACGGAGACCGAAAGGTCGAGCGTGAATCGTATAGTAGATATGATCAACATAGTGATGTTCACCATTGAAACTACTCCATCTCACATGATGATCGGACATGGTTTAGTTGATATGGATCACGTGATCACTTAGAAGATTAGAGGGATGTCTATCTAAGTGGGAGTTCTTAAGTAATATGATTAATTGAACTTTAATTTATCATGAACTTAGTCCTGGTAGTATTAGCATATCTATGTTGTAGATCAATAGCTCGCGTTGTTGCTTCCCTATGTTTTATATATGTTCCTAGAGAAAACTAAGTTGAAAGATGTTAGTAGCAAAGACGCAGATTGGATCCGTGATCTGAGGTTTATCCTCATTGCTGCACAAAAGAATTATGTCCTTGATGCACCGCTAGGTGACAGGCCTATTGCAGGAGCAGATGCAGACGTTATGAACATTTGGCTAGCTCAATATGATGACTACTTGATAGTTTAGTGCACCATGCTTAACGGCTTAGAATCGGGACTTCAAAGACGTTTTGAACGTCATGGACCATATGAGATGTTCCAGGAGTTGAAGTTAATATTTCAAGCAAATACCCGAGTTGAGAGATATGAAGTCTCCAACAAGTTCTATAGCTAAAAGATGGAGGAGAATAGCTCAAGCAGTGAGCATGTGCTCAGATTGTCTGGATACTACAATCGCTTGAATCAATTGGGAGTTAATCTTCCAGATAAAATAGTGATTGACAGAATTCTCTAGTCACCATCACCAAGTTAGTAGAACTTCATGATGAACTATAATATGCAAGGGATGACGAAAGTAATTCCCAAGCTCTTCGTGATGCTGAAATCGACGAAGGTAGAAATCAAGAAAAACATCAAGTGTTGATGGTTAACAAGACCACTAGTTTCAAGAAAAGGGCAAAGGGAAGAAGGGGAACTTCAAGAAGAACGGCAAGCAAGTTGCTGCTCAAGTGAAAAAGCCCAAGTATGGTCCTAAGCCCGAGAGTAAGTGCTTCTACTGCAAAGGGACTGGTCACTGGAAGCGGAACTGCCCCAAGTATTTGGCGGATAAGAAGGATGGCAAAATAAACAAAGGTATATTTGATATACATATTAATGTGTACTTTACTAGTGTTTATAGAAACCCCTCAGTATTTGATACTAGTTCAGTTGCTAAGAGTAGTAACTCGAAATAGGAGCTGCAGAATAAACAGAGACTAGTTGAGGGTGAAGTGACGATGTGTGTTGGAAGTGGTTCCAAGATTGATATGATCATCATCGTACACTCCCTATACTTTCGGGATTAGTGTTGAACCTAAATAAGTGTTATTTGGTGTTTGCGTTGAGCATGAATATGATTTGATCATGTTTATTGCAATACGGTTATTCATTTAAGTAAGAGAATAAATTGTTGTTCTGTTTACATGAATAAAACCTTATATGGTTACACACCCAATGAAAATGGTTTGTTGGATCTCGATCGTAGTGATACATATATTCATAATATTGAAGCCAAAAGATGCAAAGTTAATAATGATAGTGCAACTTATTTGTGGCACTGCCGTTTAGGTCATATTGGTGTAAAGCGCATGAAGAAACCCCATGCTGATGGGATATTGGAATCAATTGATTATGAATCACTTGATGCTTGCGAACCTTGCCTTATGGGCAAGATGACTAAAGACTCCGTTCTCTGGAACAATGGAGCGAGCAACTGACTTATTGGAAATAATACATACTGATGTATGCGATCCGATGAGTGTTGAAGCTCGCGGCAGGTATCGTTATTTTCTAACCTTCACAGATGATTTGAGCAGATATAGGTATATCTACTTGATAAAACATAAGTCTGAAACATTTGAAAAGTTCAAAGAATTTCAGAGTGAAGTGGAAAATCATCGTGACAAGAAAATAAAGTTTCTACGATCTAATCGCGGAGACGAATATTTGACTTACGAGTTTGGTCTTCAATTAAAACAATGTGGAATAGTTTCACAAACTCATGCCACCTAGAACACCACAGCATAATGTTGTGTCCGAACGTCATAACCGTACTCTATTGGATATAGTACAATCTATGATGTTTCTTACCGATTTACCACTATCGTTTTGGGGTCATGCATTAGAGACAGCTGCATTCACGTTAAAAAGGGGCACCATCTAAGTCTGTTGAGACGACACAATATGAACTGTGGTTTGGCAAGAAACCAAAGTTGTCGTTTCTTAAAGTTTGGGATTACGATGCTTATAAGAAAAGGTTTCATCATGATGAGCTCAAACCAAAATCAGAGAAATGTGTCTTTATAGGATACCCAAAGGAGACAGTTGGGTACACCTTCTATCACAGATCCAAAGGCAAGACATTCGTTGCTTAGAATGGATCCTTTCTAGAGAAGGAGTTTCTCTCGAAAGAAGTGAGTGGGAGGAAATTAGAACTTGATGAGATAACTGTACCTGCTCCCTTTTTGGAAAGTAGTTCATCACAGAAAACGGTTTGTGTGACACCTACACCAATTTGTAAGGAAGTTAATGATGATGATCATGAAACTTCAGATCAAGTTATTACTGAACCTCGTAGATCAACCAGAGTAAGATCCGCACCAGAGTGGTACAGTAATCCTGTTCTGGAAATCATGCTACTAGATCATGATGAACCTACGAACTATGAAGAAGCGATGGTGAGCCCAGATTCCGCAAAATGGCTTGAAGCCATGAAATCTGAGATGGGATCCATGTATGAAAACAAAGTATGGACTTTTGTTGACTTGCCCGATGATCAACAAGCAATTGAAAATAAATGGATCTTTAGGAGGAAGACGGACGCTGATAGTAGTGTTACTATCTAGAAAGCTAGAATTGTCGCAAAAGGTTTTTGACAAGTTCAAGATGATTGACTACGACGAGAGTTTCTCACTCGTATCTATGCTTAAGTCTGTCCGAATCATGTTAGCAATTGCCGCATTTTATGAAATCTGGCAAATGGATAAACAAAGCTGCATTCCTTAATGGATTTCTTAAAGAAGAGTTGTATATGATGCAACCAGAAGGTTTTGTCAATCCTAAAAGTGTTAACAAAATATGCAAGCTCCAGCGATCCATCTGTGGACTGGTACAAGCATCTCGGAGTTGGAATATGCGCTTTGATGAGATGATCAAAGTATATAGTTTTATACAGACTTGTGGTGAAGCCTGTATTTATAAGAAAGTGAGTGGGAGAACTACAACATTTCTGGCAAGTATGAATGACATATTGTTGATCGGAAATAATGTAGAATTATTCTACAAAGCATAAAGGAGTGTTTGAAAGAAGTTTTTCAAAAAAAAGACCTCGGCGAAGCTGCTTACATATTAAGCATCAAGATCTATAGAGATAGATCAAGACGCTTGATAAGTTTTTTCAGTGAGTACATACCTTGACAATATTTTGAAGTAGTTCAAAATGGAACAGTCAAAGAAAAGAGTTCTTGGCTGTGTTACAAGGTGTGAAATTGGGTAAGACTCAAAACCCAACCACGGCAGAAGATAGAAAGAGAATGAAAGTCATTCCCTATGCCTCAGTCATAGGTTCTATAAAGTATGCCATGCTATGTACCAGATCTATTGTATACCCTACACTGTGTTAAGCAAGGGAGTACAATAGTGATTTAAGAGTAGATCACTGAACAACGGTCAAAATTATCCTTAGTGGAATAAGGAAATATTTCTCGATTATGGAGGTGAAAAAAGGTTCGCCGTAAAAAGTTACGTCGATGCAAGTTTTGACACAGATCTGGATGACTCTAAGTCTCGATCTAGATACATATTGAAAGTGGGAGCAATTAGCTAGAGTAGCTTTGTGCAGAGCATTGTAGACATAGAATTCGCAAAATACTTACAGATCTGTATGTGACAGACCCGTTGACTAAAATTATCTCACAAGCAAAACATGATCACACCTTAGTATTCTTTGGGTGTTAATCACATAAGCGATGTGAACTAGATTACTGACTCTAGTAAACCCTTTGGGTGTAGGTCACATGACGATGTGAACTATGGGTGTTAATCACATGGTGATGTGAACTATTAGTGTTGAATCACATGGCGATGTGAACTAGATTATTGACTCTAGTGCAAGTGGGAGACTGAAGGAAATATGCCCTAGAGGCAATAATAAAGTTATTATTTATTTCCTTATATCATGATAAATGTTTATTATTCATGCTAGAATTGTATTAACCGGAAACATAATACATGTGTGAATACATAGACAAACAGAGTGTCACTAGTATGCCTCTACTTGACTAGCTCGTTAATTGAAGATGGTTATGTTTCCTGACCATGAACAAAAGAGTTGTTATTTGATTAACAGGATCACATCATTAGGAGAATGATGTGATTGACATGACCCATTCCTTTAGCTTAGCACCCGATCGTTTAGTATGTTGCTATTGCTTTCTTCATGACTTATACATGTTCCTATGACTATGAGATTATGCAACTCCCGTTTGCCGGAGGAACACTTTGTGTGCTACCAAACATCACAACGTAACTGGGTGATTATAAAGGAGCTCTACAGGTGTCTCCAAAGGTACATGTTGGGTTGACGTATTTCGAGATTAGGATTTGTCACTCCGATTGTCGGAGAGGTATCTCTGGGCCCTCTCGGTAATGCACATCACATAAGCCTTGCAAGCATTGCAACTAATGTGTTAGTTGCGGGATGATGTGCTACGGAACGAGTAAAGAGACTTACCGGTAACGAGATTGAACTAGGTATTGAGATACCGATGATCGAATCTCGGGCAAGTAACATACCGATGACAAAGGGAACAACGTATGTTGTTATGCGGTCTGACCGATAAAGATCCTCGTAGAATATGTAGGAGCCAATATGGGCATCCAGGTCCCGCTATTGGTTATTGAAAAGAGAGGTGTCTCGGTCATGTCTACATAGTTCTCGAACCCGTAGGGTCCGCACGCTTAACGTTCGTTGACGACATAGTACTATGAGTTATGTATGTTGGTGACCGAATGTTGTTCGGAGTTTCGGATGAGATCACGGATATGACGAGGAACTCTGGAATGGTCCGGAAGTAAAGATTGATATGTGGATAGTACTGTTTGGTCTCCAGAAGGGTTCTGGAATCCATCGGAAGGGGTTCCGGATGTTTCCCGAAATGTTTGGGCACGAGAACACTTTATCTGGGCCAAAGGGGAAAGCCCACAAGGTTTTTGGAAAGCTCAAAAGGAAGTTTTACGGAGTCCAGGGGCCAGACGCCAGGGTCCCTGGCGTCTGGGTCCAGACGCCGGGAACCCTGGCGTCTGGCCCTGGAGTCCGAGAAGGACTCTTGCCTTTCGGGTGAAACCGACTTTGTGGAGGCTTTTACTCCAAGTTTCAACCCCAAGGCTCAACATATAAATAGAGGGGTAGGGCTAGCACCCAAGACACATCAAGAAACACCAAGCCGTGTGCCGTCAACCCCGTCTCCTCTAGTTTATCCTCCGTCATAGTTTTCGTAGTGCTTAGGCGAAGCCCTGCGAAGATTGTTCTTCACCAACACCGTCACCACGCCGTCGTGCTGCCGGAACTCATCTACTACTTCGCCCCTCTTGCTGGATCGAGAAGGCGAGGACGTCACCGAGCCGAACGTGTGCAGAACTCGGAGGTGTCGTGCTTTCGGTGCTTGGATCGGTCGGATCATGAAGACGTATGACTACATCAACCGCGTTGATATAACGCTTCCGCTTACGGTCTACGAGGGTACGTAGACAACACTCTCCCCTCTCGTTGCTATGCATCACCATGATCTTGCGTGTGCGTAGGATTTTTTTTGAAATTACTACATTCCCCAACAGTAAGAGCATTGAACAAACCCTCAATGTCCCGGCCACATAACCTACAATGGCCGATGGTAGCAAGGTGCCGAAATACCTTGTTTTGGTCTGTGCAAGTGCTCCTGATGCATCTTTCCATGCGGTAATAGCATCTTCAATGGTACTTCTGCACGCCCTACATTTTTCGATAGAGAACGCTCGCCACCTGGTTAGTACTTGATGCCCCTCATGCATAGGTTTCATCATGTTCTTGTGTAGCTAGGTTATAAGCATTTTTTAGGGTAAACCAACCAGATTTCTGGAGGAACAATGCAAAAAAATCCACCCAATTCCGCAGTGAGTATATATCTTCAGAATCTGTTGCACATCAACGTCCCAAAAATGCTCCTGGAGCCGCACAATATTCCACCCACCATGATCATACAGAAAATCCAAGACTCGGTTAAATCGACAATTTATTTTTGGGGTGTAAGATTGAAGCGTTCCTACTCCTCGATGAGGAGCCGCGTTGGTATATATTGATGTGAGGCAGGAATAGCCTCTGCCGTGGCATACAAGACTTGCAACCCGATCGCTAGGATTCAGGCTGTTACAGGTTGTCGCTAGGAGAAGAGATAGATACGAGGGAGATAGAAAAGAGAGACCGTTGAGATTACAATTGATGTTTATCTCTAACTCTAACACCCTTCCTTAATCCCAACTATCCTATATTAAGATTCCTCTTGAACTCCTCAAAAGGTTTGCTTGGTAGAGCTTTAGTAAACCCATTTGCAACTTGATCTTTGGAAGGAATAAACCGTATGTCCAACTTCTTCTCTGCAACCCTTTCTCGTACAAAATGAAAGTCAATCTCAATATGTTTTGTTTTGCCATGAAACACTGGATTCGCAGAGAGATAGGTGGCTCCCAAGTTATCACACCACAAACATGACACACGATGCTACTTGATTCCTAATTCACCGAGCAATTATTCTAACCAAATGATCTCAGCAGTTGCATTGGCTAGTGATTTGTATTCAGCCTCAGTACTTGATCTCGACACTGTAGCTTGTTTTCTGGCACTCCAAGAAATAAGGTTGGAGCAAAAGAATACTGCAAATCCCCCAAGTTGACTTTCTGTCATCACTACATCCTGCCCAGTCAGTATCAGAGAAAGCACTGACAAGGGTGTAATTAGAACGTCTGAACTGAAGGCCCAAGCTCACAGTGCGTTTTATATATCGTATAATTCTTTTAACAGTTGTCCAATGTACAGTAGTAGGTGCATGTAGATACTGAAAAACCTTATTAACAACAAAGGATATATCCGGTCTTGTCAGTGTCAGATACTGTAGAGCCCCTAGTGCACTCATGTACTTTGTACTTTCTTCTTCTTTGAGCGGCTCTCCTTCAAAGGCTAAAAGTTTTTCAGAAGAAGACAATGGTGTGGGCGAAGGCTTATAATCCTTCATCCCCATGCGAACGAGAGTTCAGTAGCATATTTCTCTTGATTACGTACTATGCCATCTTGAATCTTCTTGACTTCAATGCCTATAAAAAGTGTAGATCACCCAGATCTTTCAAAGCAAAATCTAAACTTAGATCATGCAAGAGAGCATTAGTAGCACTTTGTGAAGAACTTGCAACTATAATGTCATCAACATATATCAATACAAATATAGTTGTGTTTGCCTTGTTATAAATGAAAAGTGAAGTATCAGCTTTGGATGCAGCAAAACCCAAACGCCTTAACTGAGAGCTTAACCTTGAGTACGAAGCTCTCGATGCTTGTTTCAAACCATAAAGTGCCTTGCCAAGTTTGCAAACATAATTAGGTGTCCGTTTTTCTGCATACCCAGGTGGTTGTCTCATGTAAACCTCCTCTTCCAGAATACCATGCAAAAACGCGTTCTGAACATCTAGCTGTCTTAAGCTCCATCCCCTGGAAACAACAATAGCTAACACAAGCCTGATGGTTGCAGCTTTAACAATAGAACTAAAGGTATCTTCATAGTCTAAACCATAACGTTGCTTGAAGCCCTTTGCAACTAACCATGCCTTATACCTGTCAATTGAGCCATATGCCTTCTTTTTAATTATGTAAACCCACTTACAATCAATAATATTTTTACCTCTTGGCTCAGGTACAAGATGCCACGTATTGTTCCTAATAAGTGCCATGTATTCTTCATCCATTGCATTTTTCCACTTTGGATCTTCAAGTGCATCTTCTAATTTTGTGGGTTCTCCTGTAACACACAACATACCATATCGTATAGTGCCATCAGTTCTAATTTTTGGATTTCGTATACCTTTTTGTAGTCGATTCATAACACGTGACGCTGGTTGCGGTGGAACACGGAGTGCAGTCCGTTGTACAGGAGGTGGTGTAGAGAACTCAGCCGCAGATGATCCTTAAAAAAGTCTGGACCCACTTTGTACAGCAGATCCCGTAGCATGCGGTGTGGCTAAAGGGGTAACTGCATCCAGCCTAGAGCCCGCAGAAGATCCCGGGGAGCCGCCCTGCACATGCATGTGGGACTGTGATCCCGAGCCAGATGCGGCTGTCGACGCGGTTCCTGCCGCGGTCGCTGTCGGGGCCCACACGTGGGACGCGGAGTGGAACCTACATGCAAGGGTGTGGCGCCCTCTGGTTGGTGCGGGTCAGCATTGCCCGGCGCGTGATCCTGAGCGTATCTGTGCGCGCGATCCAAGGAGGACTGACGCACATGAGTTCCAGGAGACAGCTGATCTTCCTCGTGCTCGGCGCCAGCTTCGTCCAGTTCTGGCGCATGAAATATAGGGTCGTTTTCTTCAAATAATTGATCATTTTCTGCATCATTTTCTTCCACATTTTCTGCATGTCCCTGCACATGAGGAATCATAGTACGAGTACTAGTAGGATTATCAGTTGGGTTAGTACAATCATCGCCCCCATGATTAAAGTTTTGGAGATTTGATGGAAGGAGAATTTCTTTCCTAAGGAGAGCTCCGGCATTTGGATGCAAGGATTCGAAAGGATATACTGATTCATCGAATACAACATCTCGAGATATATAAACCTTCCTGTGGACACATCCATACACTTGACTCCTTTATGAATGGGACTATAACCAAGAAATACACATTTCTTTGAACCGAAAGCAAGTTTGCGTGTATTGTATGGACGAAGTTTGGGCCAGCAAGCACAACCAAAGACACGAAGCGATTTATAATCAGGAGTAGTGCCAAAAAGACGTGTGATGGGAGTATCAAAATCAATGACTTTGTTAGGAAGCAAATTTATGAGTTATGTGGCAGTCAAGAATGCTTCATCCCAGAATTTGAGTGGCATGGATGCATTTGCTAGTAAAGCTAATCCTACTTCAACAACATGGCAATGTTTTCTTTCGGCAGAACCATTATGTTGGTGTGCATGAGGACATGAAACATGGTGTGAAATAGCAAGTTGTTGAAAAAAGAGGTTCAGTTTCTCGTATTCACTTCCCAGTTGGTTTGCATGGCAATGATCTTAGTGTTAAGTTTTCGTTCAACAAGGTTTTGAAAATTCTTGAAAACTTGAAACACTTCAGATCGTTTCTCGAGAAGCTAGATCCAAGTAAATTTGCTATAATCATCAATGAAGCTTACATAGTATGGATGTCTACCAACAGAACTAGGGGCTGGCCCCCAAACATCTGAGAATACAAGCTGTAAGGGTGCAGTGGAAATGTTGGTAGATATAGGGTATGGTAGTTGATGACTTTTATCTTGCTGACATGGATCACACACATACTCAATGCTAGACTCATGACTATGGGGAAGTTTATTTTTACTAAGAACAAACTTAACAATAACTGACGAGGGACGACCTAATCTGCTATGCCACATTGCTGAAGAAGGCTTGACAGCGACAAAGGCTTGTTTATTCAACGATGATGATGATGATGACATGAGTGGGTAGAGGCCACCCACGCACTTGCCCAGTACCCTCCTCGTGTCCAAATCCTTTATCAAAAAGAAATAGGGATATAATTCAATGAGAACACGATTATCAAGGGTAAAGTGATGAATAGAAAGAACATTCTTTGATGTTTCAGGCACATATAAGACTCTTTTTAGATGCAAATTTTTCAGGGGGGTTTTCACAATTGAACTACCGACATGAGTAATTTCCATACCATTACCACTCGCAGTGTGTACTTGGTCGCCCCCACGGTACTTGTCTCTAATCGTCAGCTTGTCAAGCTCCCCCATGATGTGATTTGTAGCTCTGGTATTTGTGTACCAATTTGTGTCGATGCAGTAGGAGTCGGCAACAGCATTGGCCTCCTTCTCCTCGTACTTGTCCTCTTCATAGCGATCCCAACACTCACGGGCGCCCCCACGATAATGCTTGAGGCAGATTTGGCACTCGGGATAGTCCTGGTGCCGTTGGCGTTGCTGCTGTTGGGGTTGTGGACGACCGTCGTGCGCTCCTCTGTTGCTACCGCTTGGAGCAGAAGGAGATCGCCTCCCTCGGCTGCAACCTCTGGTGCCGCGTGCACGCCCCCGAGGCTTGTACTAGCCACAGCCACGATACGCCAGATTGGCAGGCGTGTGGAAGCCACCTTCACCACCATCACCGAGCATCTCCAGGCACTGGTCGAAGGCGGCGATCTGAGCAAACAGCTCGTTGACTGTGATGGCAGACTTGACAGCGCCGATGGCCGCCACAACTAGATCGGTACTACGTAACCCACCATCTCAGGATCTGTGACGGGACGTACTGCAGCCGCGAGCTCATCCCTAAGACTCTTCATCTTGGAGATAAAGGAGGTACTGGACATGTTGCCCTTCTTCGTTGTGGTGATGGCGATTCTCAGGTTTGTAGTCCTGGATTGAGATTGCGATGCAAAGACGGTAGTGATGCCAGTCCATAAATCATAAGTGTGTTCCTTACCAACAATTTGGGCGAGGACTTCTTTGGAGAGGGAGTTCAGCAAGAAACCAAGAACTTGTTGATCCCTTGATAGCCATGGTGCGTATAGTGGGTTTGGCACCATTGTGGTGGTCTTGTCCGACTGTTGCTGCTCCACACTAGTAGAAAAGGGGGCTATGGTCCAGGCCGGGGCAGCCCATTAGTCCCGGTTCAGTCTAGAACCGGGACTAATGGGGGCTTTGGCACCGGTTCGTGAGCCCAGGGGGCCGGCCGGGCCACGTGGGCCATTGGTCCCGGTTCGTTTGGACCTTTTGGTCCCGGTTGGTGGGACGAACCGGGACCAATGGGCCTGGCTCCTGGCCCACCACCATTGGTCCCGGTTGGTGGCCTGAACCGGGACCAAAGGCTGCCCTTTAGTCCCGGTTCATGCCACGAACCGGGACTAAAAGGTCGGCCCTCGCTGCACCCACAGTTTAGTCCCACCTCGCCAACCGAAGGGCGCCGACACTTGTTTATAAGCCCGTCCCTCTCTGCATTGTTGAGCTTCTCTCAAAGTGAAAATAGATGCACCTATAGAGGAAAATTGGACATAAATTCATAAATAGAAATTGATTATGAATTTATGTTTAATTTTCTCTATAAGTGCATCTATGTTCACTAACAGAGAAGTTTTTATTTTTTTGACCTAAAAGAAAAAAGAAATCACTAAAAAACTATTAGTATTTAGTATAAATAGAAATGACTAAAAAAGAAAAAGAAAAAAATGCCTATATGCACTAAGTAGTGATTCACACTAAGTAGTAGAAATGGAAAAATAAATAGCAAAAAAGAAAAAAAAATGCCTATAATATTTGTTATGACTAACTAAAATTGCCAAATTGAGTATAATGGCACTAGCAGAAAGTTTATAGTAAAGTTATTCATAAACTAGTGATTCACACAAATTTTAAAAAATTGAAATTTAAACTATTCAAATTTTAAAACTAATGGCACTAACAGAAAGTTTATAATTTTTGTGACCTAAAATAAAAAAGAAATCACTAAAAAACTATAAGTATTTAGTTCTAAGTAGAAATGAAAAAATAATGGCACTAGTAAAGTTAATCACAAACTTGAGATTCACACAAATTTCAAAGAATTCAAATTTAACTATTCTAATTTGAAAACTAATGGCACTAACAGAAAGTTTATAATTTTTGGTATCTCTGTGCAGAAAGATTGTACATAGTAAATTTAATACACAAAGTATTTTCACACAAATTTAGTAAACTAGTGATTCATAAACTAGTGATTCACACAAATTTTAAAAAATTCAAATTTAAACTATTCAAATTTTAAAGCTAATGGCACTAACAGAAAGTTTATAATTTTTGTGACCTAAAAGAAAAAAGAAATCACTAAAAAACTATAAGTATTTAGTTCTAAGTAGAAATGAAAAAATAAATAGCAAAAAAAATGCCACCTACTGGGCCACCGCGGCCTGAATACGACTAGAAACCCAACTATGGGCCACAATTCAGGCCCGCAGCAGGCCCAATAGGCCCACAGGCATTGCAGTGACAGATTAGGCCCGAAAGCCTGCAGTTGAGAGGAGCTCGAGAGGGTGGGCGCAGCAGCGCTTATAAACCACTCCCGAGCCCTCTCAACTAGCGAGGTGGGACTAAACTTTTGGGCGCGGGGCAGTAGAAGGCCTTTGGTCCCGGTTCGTAGGACGAACCGGGACCAAAGGGTGGCATTGGTCCCGGTTCATGGCACAAACTGGGACCAATGCCCCCCTTTAGTCCCGGTTGGTGCCACCAACCGGGACTAAAGGGTGGCATTGGTCCCTGTTTCTGTCACAAACCGGGACCAATGCGCTGACTATATAAGCAGCACTCGTAAAATTTTGGTTCAGTTCGTTCTTCCCCGCCCTCCCGACGCCGCCAGGCTGCCCGCCGTATCCGCCTCGTCGTCGCCGTCGTCGCCCCGCGCCGCCCCGTCATCGTCGTCGTCGCCCCGCACCGCCCCGATCGACGTTGTCGCCACCCCCCCCCCCCCCCGCGACGCCGCCCCGACCCGCCCCGCCCTTGCCCGTCGCCGAGCCGCCCCGCCCCGTCCCGCGCCGCACCTCGCCGTCGCCGTCGCCGTCGCCGTCCCCGACACCGTCGCCGTGAGCAATTTAGATGTGTTAGATGTGTAGTTCATAGATTTTTTTGTTAGATGTGTAGTTCATAGATTTTTCTGTTAGATTTTTTTTCATATTGTGTAATTAATTTGTTAATATTGTGTTACATTTATTTATGATTTTTTCTGTTGTAATTTAGATTTATTAATGATTTTTTGTGTTAGTATTTTCTTTGTCAATTTATTGTGTATGTATAGGAAAACTGTGAATGATATATGTCATTTATGAATATGTTCATATTTAGAATAGAGGAAAAAGGAAAAAAATAAGAAGAGAAAGTGTTTAATATAATTAGTTAGAAAAATATAGAACTATAGTTAAACTAGTTTATTTTTAGTAAGTCGTACTATTTTATTTTATTTATAGTAAGTGCTTAGTAGTTGAACTAGCTAGTTGATTTAATAAAACTGGTTTATTTTACTCTAGAAGTAGTTTATTTTTAGCAAGAAAATTAATAGAACTAGTTTATTTTTTTAGTTAAAGCAATTATTCCCGCATCGACGTGGACGATGCCTATCCCGCATCCTCGTCGTCGAGTTGGGGGCGGACGACACTTGCTTGACCAGATGGGCGATGTCCGGGACTGGGCTCCGCCGGGGTGGTACTGGGAGGCGCTACCTTCCGGGGGCGTAACTTGGTGAGGAGCCAGCCCGTCGTTGACCCGATCCTTGTTTGGTGGCGGTCGCGTGGGCCAGTGACGGTGCAGAGACTTCCGGACACCGCGGAGGTGGTACGTCACTGTGTCAGCAAGGAGGACCAGCACGTCCGTCGGTACATGGTTGCGTTGGAGGGCAGGTTCGAGAATACCTGGCAGGTTCTTCAGGGATCTCACTGGAGCTATGATCCTGTGATGGTTCCTTCCCTTTGGGTGTCCACCGCCCGCGCCGATACCCGTCGGGCGCTACTGTTCTAGTTGTACTGGCGATATGTATGATATATAGTATTCGACGTGTATTAGTGATAATATTCGATGTACGGACAAATGGAGATGATGTAGTTTTTCTTATAATTGAAGGCATCCTAATTTGAATACTACTTAATTTTGCGATTTGATTTTTCTTATTGAATGCTCAAATTGGAGAGCACTATGCAAGGCATATGCATATGATTAGTTGAATAATAATGATCTAATTTAGACTTTGAATTATGAACGTATAGGAAATGTCATCATCGGACGACGAAAGTCTCCCGGGGGAGTGCGACTGGTGCCACGACGATCGAGGTGAGTGCGACAGGCCTCACCTGGACGATGGTCGGCGCTTCAGCATTAAGCTCGAGGAGACCTTCGAATTTGAAACGGTACGCAACGACGACAAGTGTTTTTTTTTTCATAATTAAGCATGACTTCAACTATTTCAACGTGTAATTTTCATCTTTTACAATTCGAGTATAGTTGATCCCATGCCATGCAAGACGCTATGTCTTGGAGAGGATGGATTTTGAAGACCATGAAAATTTTGAAACGAAGAAAATTCACCTAAGGACCCATCATGATGTGGATTTTGAAGTAAAGTTGTATAATGCTGAGAGCGTAACCCATTTTGGTTGCAAAAATTGGGAAGCATTTTGCAAATTGTATGGTTTTGATGAGGGTATGCTTGTCACCATGGATCTTGGTGATCCTGAAATCGAGCAAGACAATATGGACATTTGGGTCCTTGTTGATACTCCTCCAGTTCTACCGCTATGTGAGTTTCTCAAACATAGTTAATTATTGATAGAACTTATATTGTTCATTTCAAAATAGTTGACAGCTTATTTTCATTGACAGCTTATTTTGAAGTATCAAAGAATGTGCAGAAGATGGTAGATAGAACTTACTACACCGATGGCTCTGAGTTAACTTACAAGGAGAAAACTCATCTGGTTGGATTTTGTAATGATATTGAGAATTACAATATCTACAATCGAACTCCTCAACATTATGGTCAATACGTGCCACTAGTGCACGTGTTGAACTACGGTAACTACCATGGAGATACCCTGGTAAGTTTTTTTACTATTACGACATCCGTGCATCTTTTTGCATACTTCTAAAACTAGTACATCATTGCTAACTACGAAGTTATTACTATGTTTTTCAACAGCTTATCCCAGAGGATTGTGTGCCTCATTTGATGTATCAGAATGGCGTCAGCCTTCATGTTTTGAACATATATCCAGGTCATCCTACGAATCTCAACTGTCCATACCGGATTTCTAAAAGAAGTGGAGACATGACAGTCAAAGGATGGAAAAAAATGTATGGACAGTCGTAAGGAGCTTCTTGGAAGCAAAAGGAAGCGAGGCGCAAGAATTGGAGACAGGATGATCTCCATTCTTCATAATGGAGAGTCAGGGTCTATATTGTTTTATGCTATTTTACCTTAAGTGTGTTTAGGTCCGATCCTACCTGATACTTGATGATCATGTGCTAAGAACAATTATGTAGGGTTGGGTTCGATGACTATGAGGATGATGATCGTATGACTTATTATTAATAACGAATAGAAGTTGTATGATGATGCTTGATTAATTAGTAGGACTTGTTATTATATATGATGATGTATGATGCGAGCATGCATGAGTTATTATATATATATCTGCGGGTGAAATGAAACATAGCAGTAGCGTAGGTACGTAAACCAAGGACTACATATAAGAGAGGACACTTCTCTCTATTAGCTAGCTAATAACAACCTAAAAATAACCCCCTAAACTCCTAAAACAGCCACTTTTTTAAAAAAAAAAGAAAAGAAAAACCTCCTGCTGACGCGTGGAACCCTTTTGGTCCCGGTTTATGTCATAAACCGGGATCAAAGGCGCCCCTGCCTGGGCTGCCGGCAGCGGCCACGTGGAGGCCCATCTGTTCCGGTTCTGGTTTGAACCGGGACTAAAGGGTGAGGGTATTAGTAACGACCCTTTAGTCCCGGTTCGGGAACCGGGACTAAAGGCCCTTACGAACCGGGACAAAAGGCCGGTTTTCTACTAGTGCCACCCTTGAAGGGGGCGCGACATCGGTTCCATCCAGGAGCCCCGTGACCTGCGCTCCTCGCAGGCCGGGCATAACCTGGGCCTTCCACAAGAGGTAATTCCCCTTGGTGAGCTTCTCGGCTGGTGGAGATCTGAGGTTGAGGACAGCTGGTGAGGAAGACGACATGGCGATGGAGATGAGTTCTCGTAGCTAGATTGGGAAGAGAATTGGCTCTGATACCATGTAAGATTGAAGCGTCCCTACTCCTCGATGAGGAGCCGCGTTGGTATATATTAATGTGAGGCAGGAATAGCCTCTGTCGTGGCGTACAAGACTTGCAACCCGATCGCTAGGATTCGGGCTGTTACAGGCTGTTGCTAGGAGAAGAGATAGATACGAGGGAGATAGAAAAGAGAGATCGTTGAGATTAAAATTGATGTCTATCTCTAACTCTAACACGGGGTATTCGGTCTTTGATCATGTCCTCTCGGAATCCATGGATCCCGCCTCGTGCGTACTTTGGAACTGTCCCCTATCCTCCAAATAACTCCCTTCTTAACCAGTTCTAAACCATGTTCAATAGTAGAGTGAAATGGTTTCAAATTTAGCCCTATCACGGGATTCAGCCAGCTATTAGTGTCATTTTCAGTTTAGCTTTAAAAACATATAACTTTTGCAGGAGTGCTCTCCAAAAGCTATACCGGCACTATAGCAGAGGAATAGCAGGCTATTTAAAACTCCGATGTGAATATATATATCTTCTTAACAACCGATCGAGCGTTGTATGGACCTTCAGAACTACAACGATCCATTCAACCACGAAGTGTTGTTTTATAATTGTAATATTATTTTATTCAAATCTTTGTAATTAGGAGGATGATTCTAAAGTCCCGAGTTGAAACATGTAGCAAGAGACAGAGCACGCCTGCACATACACGCAAACGCAATGCATTGGCCTTGAAGCTACATGAAGATATCGGGTAGCTATACATTATTGTTCAGTTCAGTCCTGGAATCTTCTTAGCTTATATCGGCCTGACCTCTGTGCCATAGGTCTAGGGTGTTGGTGTACCATTTTTATTCACCGATCAGCTTGACTATTGGACAACTCTGCATTCACAAGGTTGGTTGTATTATTTACCATATTGGGAGGTAGTCTTGTCCTATGAATGGAGCAGAGAACAATGTTCCATTCATGGAGTAATGATACATGGTATTTTTTTGGTACTTTGAGAATATTGCCATGTTGAGCAGAACACAAGCTTTCAATGCTAATGCGGCTCACAATCAAGGAGCCTGATTTAGGAAAGAACCATAGCTGGTAAATGGTAGATTGCTTGGATTTTCAAAAAATACACAAGTTCTGAGCGTTTTAACATTTTACAGCAGGCCCTAAGAAACTGCTTCTAACAGGTCAGATGCTTTGATAACAGGCATATGAGGTGTTCATTCCAAGTAATAACTTACAGATGTGCACTTCTGGATCTGAAGAACGAAATTATTAACAGCTAAGCTTTTGCAAGCACCTTCTTTCTTAGACTCCGTTTGAGCGTCATCTAATTCTAGGCGGAGGAAGTATTTTGTATGATCGACTGTTATGGATTGTCAATTCTGTTTAAATAGCACAAATTCATGGTATGTCCCTCCACCACGCTCAACTACATAGCATAGCCATGTCCCCCAATATTAGAATCCATAGAAAGAAATTCACTCTGCTTGTGGCATAAATGTATATCTAAGCAGACATACATCTCACTTAGCCATGCTATAAATACACCAGCGGTTACAAGACATCAAGAGTATCCAAAGGTAGGTGGCCAAGTACCAATATGTCAAACAGAAAAGAAAAATAGAATTTTCTCTAGATTAAAAAACCCGCTAGATATTCATAATAGCAAAGTATGCACAAAGTTTTACCACAAAGTACAGGTGGCCAAGCATCGAGATTTTTTTAAGAGGATGATGTGTGGGTTGAAAAAGTTAGCTAGGAAAGAATAATGTAAATCTTATCTCATCACATGTGAAGAAACTATGTACTTATTTTAGTTAATAATACTCATAAAAAACATAGATGCTCGGTACTGTAGAAAAGAAATTACTATGTACTCCCTCCATTCATAAATATATGTCTTTTTAGAGATTTCAATATCGACTACATATGAATGTATATAGACGTATTTTAGACTGTAGATTCGCTCATTTTGCTCCGTATGTAGTCCATATTGAAATATCTAAAAAGACTTATATTTACGAGTGGATGGAGTAATTCACCAAAATATATACATGGACAGGAATATAACTGCACGACAATTAAATTTACTATCTGCATGAGCAGAGAAATTATATGCACGTGACATTGCTTCACAGCTTCAGACGCGTTGTAAGATGCCATCTTCACATATGAGTCAGACAACAGAAATATTTTGCTATCGATTATTGTCCAAGATTTCGAGGTTATATATCAAGCCATACATACGGAGCAAAATGAGTGCATGACTTCACGTAGTACACTTCAATAACCGTCAAAAAACTACTATGCATACTGCATAATGGATGCGATCAAAATGGCAAATGCTATATATGACCGGACATATTACTCTAACAACGATGATAAGTCCAAATTAAACCGGTGTTTCCGGAGGGAAAGGTGGCCAACTGCCATTGTCCAAAAAGTTCACCATTTCGTAGCATTTCAAAGGTGGCCAGCTGCCATTGTCCAAAACTTAACCATTTTGGGCTGCACATAGCCATTTGATTTCCCATGCCACAGTGTTGACAAGGAGGTGGAGTAGGAGTTCACACGCGTACCACCACCCCGTCGCCCGTGCCTTCCTTCCCCTATAAAACCCCGCATCAAACCACGGCATGACGATCATCCAAAGCACAGCTCGGAAGTTCACAAGTCATAACACCGGCCCTGCTCGCCCCACTCCCCTCAGATCACCTCCCCACCCCAGTCCCCATGGCGCCCAAGGCGGCCGGAGCCCGAGTGCCCCTGGCGGTGACCATCTTCGTGGCGGTCGCGTCGGCCATGCTGCTGGCGCCCGCGGAGGCTGGCCTGTACAGCGACCGTGACGCGCTCTTGGCCCTGCGGGGCGGCCTACAGGACCCTGACGGCGCGCTGCGTTCCTGGATCCTGGAGGTGAACCCCTGCGAGTGGACCCATGTCACCTGCGACCGCGTGGCCAACCGCGTCACCGAGATGTGAGTGAGGCGACACCGATCCTTCTTCCCTTCCATACTCCCTTCCTTCCGTCGTATATTTCATTATTTCTGGACGCCTCGTCTTCTTCGTCCGATTTTCAGTACAATCGGCCATGCGAACCTGTCCGGACCTCTGTCGCCGGAGCTTGGCAAGCTGGACCAGCTAACCAAACTGTGAGCGTCTCTCTCTAACCCATCTGTTTCTGCCAGGTGATGGATCAAAATGTATAAGTAACTCTTATTATATATGTCATGTCATGAACACAGGTGGATTTCATGGACCAATATCCAAGGAACGATCCCCGAAGAGCTGGGCAACTTGGAGAACCTGAACTCCATGCACCTGCACAACAACAGCCTCTCGGGGCAGATACCCGCATCGCTCGGGAAACTCAAGTCTCTGAAACAGCTGTGAGTCCACGATCTCCAGATTTGTTTTTTCTTTCCGTCATGTTTTTTGTTTTTGTTTTTCAAGCAAGTTTGGCTCTGAAGTCTGAACATTTGCATGATGATTTGACAGGCACCTTCAACAGAACCGCTTGACCGGCCCGATCCCAAGCGAGCTGGATGGGATGTCCGAACAGACGAGTGTGTAAGTTAGACGATTGTTCTCTTCTCTGTCGACGATCAATTAATCCAGTGATCTTCATCTCGATCGTTTTCCCGTCCTGTTTTGCTTGCAGTAACCTCTCAAACAATGATCTGTGCGGCCCGATTCCGACGGATGGCCCCTTCAAGAACATCAATTCCAGCCTCGCCGACAACCCACGGCTGGGCAGCAACTGCTAGACCGATGCATGGCGTTGGCGGCCCGCCGGAGTGAAGAATAAACTGGCAGTACTACTACTACTAGCATGCAGCCAGAGAATCCGGCGGCGCCGGTGTATTCGTGAGTGAGTTTAATTTAGCTGCGTGCCAGAGCCAGTGCCAGAGCAGGCAGGCTAATTTATGTATGTTGTGCACAAGACGATATCGAATCTATTCACAGAGTTACGTTGCTTTGGGTGCTTGAGTTGACTGCATTCGTTCGTTTTTCGTTCCTGTCGCGACGCTGACATATATGATAACAGGTAAAATTTGAAGAATGTTTTTAGTACTTTGCTCTAGAGTTAGACAAACAAACAAAAAAACCTTCAAGTTGGAAATTTTAATTACATGACTCAACGGTGTGGATGCTACTTGGCAGTACCCACTACCTTTGGAGTTTTTTTTTTTTTTTTGAGCGGGCACTACCTTTTGAGTTAGCAGACATTGTGCGATCAGGCTGTGATGAACATGTGTTTTCTAATGAACGGATGCTATTTTCCCCTAATAAGACAAAAGGCTCACACGCCTCGACAACAGGAAGAAGAAGAGCAAAGAAGAAGAAGAAGAGCAAAGCCGCTGTGCCTCAGCCGAGTCCTAAATTTTGCTGTGAAAAGCGTAAGGAAGAAGAAGAGCAAGGCCGCTGGCGTCCTGTGGCATAGACAGGATGGATGCATATGTCCGCGGTGCAATTATTCAACAACTACATATTCATCAGGATTAATTACATGATAATCAATGTGTATCAGTCTACTAAAAAAAACAAGTTGCCGTCGAATTAAACTCCGAGCCAATTTCGCACGAGCGCGGGCGATTGGGTTTGCAGCTCGCTCCATATGAGCGGCTCCATTCTCCAAATTTGGAGGTTGCTTCTGTTGAATATGTGAGCAAATTACTACGAGATTCAATTCAAATAAGCAGTAAATAAATTATGACGACAATAACAGAGATTAAATTACTCATGCGAACTAGCATAATAGATGAATAGATGAAATCTAAGGCACAGACTAGAAACATGATATAGGACGATCTCAAATAGAGAGGACATAATTACGTACGGTGCAGCCGGAGCAGAACCGCTGGAGTTGATGTTGTCGGCCATGTCGTTGATGAAGAGGTTGCCGAGGTCAGGGAAGAAGAAGTCGTCGTTGCCAGCAGTCACGCGAGTGCGCTCCTTAAAAATCTGATCACCCCTCTTCCGTACAGGATCACGAGAGGCGGGGTTCCGGAGGCCTATTGTCCCTTCTCGTGATGCACCCTGGAAGGAGGGATGGGGAAGACTTGCGTGACGGCGAATGTTCTGGAACAGTGTAAAACCATATGATGTGGTGCGGCTGAAAGACATCTGTTTTCTATATAGTGTGGGTCGGGTAGGTCGTGGGAATAAACCCCGCGTCCAAGTCGGTAATAGCCCTACAATCCAAAAAGTTGGAAACGACTGAGTAGTTAACGCGTCTGTTACTTATTAATTATTGACTCATTAATTTTCCCGAGAAACAAAAATATAGAAAACATGTATAGCTTTATCCTCGGCTTGACTCATTCCCGAAACCCGACGCGGCGCGTCATGACGAGGCGAGCGAGGAGGAGTAGCGCGCATATAGTTTTCCTCTTATCATTCTCATACAAGTGCTAGTAATGCTCACCCTATAAAGTGGTGCATCTCCCAGTAACCTAGCAGTATGGGACTGAACACTAGTCCCACTCACATCACACAGCCATGCATGAATAGGTCATGAGAATTTCAAATTTTAGTTGGGCTTTGTGCCAAAATCCTACTAGCAAATTCCAACAATCCCTCACAAAGTCTCATTGACACATCTCATCATTTAGTTTCAAAAGATTTTTTATACCGGTGCTTAGTGAAGACTATTAAGTTGAACTTTCACTTAGAACTTTATGCTACACTAGATCACAACTTGAATAGTGGACTATGCCTTGAACTACAAGTTTTCTGCTGGACTAGTTTCACTCAAATCCTTGACCGATACCGGCTGCCACAAGGCTTTCGCGCGGGTGGAGCGTATACGTCATACTTCAAGGTCTTTCATGAATTTATTAAAAAACACCCAATTCTCACATACTGCGACGTTTAACAGTCAAACTCATATAGGTGCGTTCCTCAGGACAGCATCTCTACTTACATAGATAAGGCATTTGGAACATATTAAGATAAGTATCAACCTGTCATGCAGATCAGGAGAGTATTGCATCTTCATTAAGTAGGATAATTAATATAGGGATACTCTCCTCCTAGCTGACCAACAACTTGTCTCTCATTTCTACTTCATGAGATTCCAGTCACATAGAGTGGGTTACCACTATGGACAACTCATATGGTGGGTATCAAACCCATTCGATCGATGCATTATTGATCATATTACGTCATAAACCATTTGTGAAGGGATCTGCCAAGTTCCTTGATGTTTGGATATATAATCCAACGTAATAACTCTGGAGTTCTTTAATTTGCCGACAGATTTTAATATCCTTTTCACATGCCTTGAGGACTTCATATTATCCTTAAAATTGTTTATTTAGATTATCACAGTTTGATTATCACAGTTCATGAGGATAGCATGTATTTTTTTCAACTACATGCAAGTCCATCAAGAGCTGACGAAGCCAATCTGCTTGAACAGTGGACGGGTCTAATGTTGTGAGTTCTGCTTCCATATTTGACCTCGTTAAGATGGTCTGCTTGCAAGACTTCCAGAAAACAGCGCCACCATCATGTGTACACACATGACCACTCGTGTCCTTAATATCATCAACATCATATATCCAATTTGAGTCACTATAGCCCTCCAGTACCCTCGGGTACCCGGTTTAGTGAATCCCATAGCTCGTAGTGCCTTTCAAATAGCGCATAACTCTCTCAAGTGCATGCGAGTGATCATCTTCCAGATTTTATACAAACCGACTCAGTTAGCTCAAAGCAAATGAGATGATAAGCCTCGTGGCACTCGCCAAATACATAAACGAGCCAATAATCCAAGAATATCTTAGTTGATCTCTACCAATCCGTCGATTCTTTCAAAGCAACACACTAGCATCATATAGAGTTGGAAAAGGCTTGTAGTCGCTATACCCAAAATGACTCAAGACTTTTTTCACATAGTGAGATTGAAGCAGTGTGATTCCACCATTCCCATCTCTCAACAACTTGATATTCAGAATCACACCGGTTTCTCCTAGATTCTTCATCTCAAAATAGCACGATAAGAAATCCCTAACCTCCTTGATTAAATCAAGTTTGGTTTCAAACGCGAGTATGTCATCGACACACTTTTTCAGCTTTGTTTACAACAAAGCCTGCACCAGTTAATGTTCTTTCAAATTTCTCATGCCACTGATTAGGAGCTTGTCTAAGACCATATAAACACTTCAATAATTTGCACACCTTTCCTTCCTGACTAGGTACTACAAAATGATCTGACTGACTCCATTGAGGAAAGCCGTCTTAACGTCCATTTAATGAACGAGAAGACCGTGTGAGGCAACCAATGATAGTAGCACCGGAATAGTGGTCAATCTAGCCACAGGTGAGTAACTATCAAAAAAGTCTTCACCTTCTTTTTGGTTATAACCCTTGGCTACAAGCCGTGTCTTGTACTTTTCAATCCTACCATCAGTGATTTCCCATGTTCCGTTAGCTAAGATGGAATCCGTCTCGCTACGGATAGCTTCCTTCCAGCAGACAGCATCAGAAGATGCATAGGCTTCTGAAATAGTGTTGGATGTGTCATCCACGAGGTATACAATGAAATCGTCACCAAAAGACTTTGCAGTCCGTTGTCTCTTACTTCTTACTGGAGTTCCATTGTCATCCTCCACAAGATTCTCAACGTGTTCCATCGCAATGGTGTGTTCGGGAATTACAGCTAATTTCTAACTAAACAGAGTAGGTATCTCCTTATTTGATGACCTAGGCATATGCTTGATAGGAAATATGTCCTCAAAGAAAGTCGTATGATTCGACTCCATAATTGTATCAACATACATGTTGGATACCTAAGATTTTATTATCAAAAAACTATAGCCAATGCTATGAAAAGCATAGCTCGGAAGAACACAATCCATGGTTTTTGGTCCAAGCTCGCGATTCTTGAGAATTGGTATATTGACTTTCGCCAAACAACTCCAAGTACGCATGTTGTGACGACAGCTAGGGTAGACGTTTTCCTGTCTATATAGTGTGGGTCGGGCAGGTCGTGGGAGTAAACCCACATCCAAGTCGGTAATAATCCCACAATCCAAAAGAATCGGAAACTGCTGAGTAATTAAATATAGACAACATGCGTAGTTTTGTTCTTGGCTCGGCTCATTCTCGAAACCCGATGTGGCGTGGCGAGCGAGAAGGAGGAGCGCACGTATAGGTCCCCTTTTCTCATGCTCATACAAGTGCTAGTAGAGCTCACCTTATAAAGTGGTGCATCTTCCACTCACCTAGCAGTATGGGACTAAAGATTAGTCTCACTCACAACACACGCAACCATGCATGAATGAGCTGGGAGAATTTTAGATTTTAGTTGGGCTTTGGACCAAAAGCCTACCAACAAATTCCAACAACATCCCATTATTTGGAGCAGCCTCGCCGAAGCCGGGTAAGTGTATGACAGATTCTGCTAGCCCTTTTTTTGGCCTTGGACATAGTAGGGCTAGTTATGATGACGGTTCGGCGGTGACTCTGCTAGAGTTGCTGTTAGAACATGTTCAAATACGTGCACTTTGCGTATGATGATTGAACCATTAAGAGAAAAGGAAGCCAGCCTATTCTCCATGATGATAATTTGCGTATAGATTTAGCTGTGTAATGTCCAACATGAGGAAACCCGTCACATCAACACCATGTATAGTCATTGCATGAAAAACTCAGGGAGACCAGTCATAGGTCCATACTGTCAACAGAAAAGGTGACCAACTATGCGTAGCGACATGCCATATACACTTCAGTCCACAATTTCCGTCACAAAAGCTGGCCAATTTATGATACACTGTATAAACTTATAGAAACACCTCATGAAGGACCCTGCAATATTGGAACTACCAGTTGCAGAACATCCAACTATAATACACTCTATAAACTTATATAAACACCTCACGAAGGACCATCCAATATTGGAATTTGATCAACTATGGATAACCCACAAATATTAACAGGCAACCCCGAGAAGTGTTATATGTCAGGAGTTATATGAACGCCTCGGGGATGACGGGGCTTTGTCGGAATTGTAGGCTCAAAAATATGAAAGAGAAAAGGTTACCTACTGTGCATGGCAATATCGCATATAGCTTTAACCTACAATTGCCAGCATGAAACATGTTTTGACATAGATAGAGTGGCATAAAAATATCAATGAGGGCAATATTTTTATTATAAAAAAATTGATTGTGAGTAAATGAAAAAAAATTGGCGACATTTCTTTTATTACAGTCACAACACATCATACCTTACATCCTTAAGATGATATCTTTAGCATAAAATGAGTTTATAGGTCTAACTCTATCAATGCATGCATTTTAATCGTAAGATTATATCTTTGACATTAAAATGAGCGTCGACATATAACTCTACCAATGCGCATTAGATGAGCGTATAGATATAACTCTTTCGATGTGCATGCATCATATCTTAAGGTCATATCTGTAGCATTAGTAACCAAAGGTGGCACACCGTTACAAGGCACACCACCATCCCCACCCTCTACGTCTCCTTTTAAGACCCCTCACACCAACCGACTCCCATCCATCGAAGCGAAACACCACACAGAATCTCCCACCGTGCTCGCCCACTTCTCTCACATCACGACACCACTAGCCCTGCCTGACCCCCATGGCGCCCACGGCAGACGGATCACTACTGGCCCTATCAATCATCGTCCTTGCGACCGTCGCGTCGACCCTTCTGCTGGCGTCAGTGGCAGCCAATGACATTGACGCGCTCTCGGCCCTGAGGAGCGGCTTGAAGGACCCCAACGGCGCATTGAAGACCTGGGACCCACAGTTGGTGGACCCTTGCACCTGGTTCCACATCATCTGCGATGACAACAAACGCGTCACCCGCATGTAAGTAGACTTGGATACCTCCATTTCTTTACGCGAGATTCTGATTCCGTCTCTGTGCGTGCCTCCGGTACTTCCCGTGTTTCTAAATAATTGGTGTTCTAGGATTGTCTTAAGTCAAACTTCATTAAGTTTGACCAAGCCTATATGAAAATATATCGACACCTATAAAACAAAATCTGCTTCATTAGATTCATGATGAAATATACTTTCATATTATATATATATTTGATATAGTAGATTAATGCGGATTTTTCTTTAGGGTCGTTAATAATTGTCAGTTTTTACTTAGAAAGATCTTATAATCCAATTATTTTGGAAGGAAGGAAGTGCTTTGTATCCATCCACCACCCTTGTTCAAACTATTGGCGTTGCAGGTGTAGAACTGGATGAGCAAATCGATTATGATTGTCTTGTTCTTTAAAAAAAAGCTGGACTCGATCTGCTGATCTAATGCGCCGCGTTTGGTTAATGTGATTTTATTTAGTTAATTTTTTGGATTGACACACAGCTTTTGCTACTCATTTTTAGAGGGTTTTTGGTACTCACTTGGAGTGGAGCAGATGCTCTTTTTCCTCTTTTATTTTTGGAGAGGAGCAAATCGATGGAGTAAAACATGGAAGAAACGTACTGCTTGGTCGTTTGAATTTACTAGATGACCCGTTGCGCCAAATGGCGCAAAGAGCAAGAGGGTGAACCAAGTTTTCAAGCCATGCTAATTAGAATAATCAAAGACTGATCATTAAATAATTGAAGCATAAGGAAATAGATATTTAGGTATGATGTTCATACATATTGTTCTACATAAAATTCAAGGTGGTTTTATTGGGCTAAAAGAAAGGCTTGAGATCAAGCTCGTGATAAGCAAAGCTACATAGGTAGAGATGCATCATATAGATAGTTTTGGTCACCAAGCTGAGGTAATTAAGACATGCAGTCATTTAGATCAGGCAGAATCATTGTTGGATGTGCCATCAGTATCGAAAATGACCTCATCGTCTAAGCAGTTCTTCATGGTTGGCGTGTTTGGTGGGCTGTCATTGACAAAAGTAGAAATGCCTTCCATATCATCATCCAATCTCCAATAATACTTGTTTTTTTTTTGTAGAATGACCTCTGATTGTAAAGTTGTATCATTGATGTGATTTGTAACATATCTTATATGCGAGAGAATATGGTTCAGATGTTGTCTCAGGGCTTTGATCCTGCTGTGAAGTTGGTATTTATTAGGCAGTAGAGTTCCTTCATTTTGTATGATTTGCACACAGATCATTGCTCCAACTGCTGCTTTGATAGTCTATCATTCCTTCTTTTTCTTTCAGCTCACAAGGACCGAGAGAGATGAGGAACATACCTAGTGCAAATCCAATCTCAGTCCCTTTTTTTCTCATCGTTGATTACCACCATTGCCATTAGGAACACCTACAAAATATGTGTTGTCAGGGGTACTTCCACTTGGCAGCTAGGCAAGCTAATAGACCATTGCAACATGTACACAGTGTTTATCCCTTAATATATATCTTTGCAATGGAAAAATGCACAAGAACAAAAGGCCATCTATAGAATAACACTTCAGTATCACTATAAAAAATAGTACAGGATCATAAATCATCCTCGCCATACGAATCCTAGTCAATTATCTGCAGGTGATCAGAACACGAGGTGCCGGGAGTAGCCACTGCTGCCACATCAAAATTAACAATCACTGAACTATAGAACAAGGCCAACTGACATGTAAGAAACCCAAGCTTAATAATTATAGGAGGTAAAAGGTGGTTAAAGCAAAATAATATAAGTGATATTGGGATACTAAAGAAAGGAATGGGATCACCAAGGACCTGAGCAAAATAATATAATGTGGTATCTAAAGCTGAACGAGAGAAAGGAAAGATAATTAAGGTCATCAGCATTGGTACTTATATAGTACTCCCTCCGTTCACTTTTATTAGTCGTTTTAGACAACTGAAAATGAGTTGCTTTGCATACTGTCTGAAATGTCTTCAACGCCTTATAAAAGTGAACAGAGGGAGTAGTTTAGATGGATGATCCACACTCTTTATAGGAAGAAATAATCCACAAGGAAATACAACCCACTGCTGAGTGTGTCACACATGGCACAAACACATTATGAACATGAAGTCTGGTATGCAATCTATAGGTGACAACACAGATTAATGATGATGTCTTCAGAGGGAGTGAACTTTTGCCATGCATTTGAAGGCATAGTTCTCAGAATTGAGCATAGCTCCAAAGCCTAGTGCATGGTATGATTGGATGGGATCGGCATTCCTGAAAGGAAGCAAATGAACCAAATCTGGCATTCCTCAATTTTATCTAATAATGTAGCAAACAATCGTATATGAACCTCAAACAATTAACATGAACTTATTACCACAAGTATATCTCGTTCACATGGTAATTAATTAGAAATACCCAAAAATAATATTAGAGATGAACAAAAGAGAAATTGTTTCTGTAAGCTGAGTGAAATTAAAATTAGAGAACAAAGCACCCCTGTTTCCATAAGCTCGAAGAAACTTGGCAACTACTCCCTCCATTCCAGAATATAAGGTGCATCGATTTCCATGCAAGTCAAATTTATCTATGTTTGACCAAGATTATGTAATAAAATACCAACATCTACAATACAAAATAAATAAAAATATTTTTGTGATGGATCTAATGATATAAATTTGGTATTGCAGAAACATGCACATGTTTGAATTTTTTAAAAAACTGACACACCTTATATTTTGGAACGGAGGGAGTATCTTAATACGTCACCTAATATATATGTGCAGGGTTGTTTCTAAAGCACCAGAAGTTTAGTTCCCGAGTATTTACAGGAAAATGCATATAGATTATTGTAAATAAAAATCATATGTTAAGTTTCATATGGGTGATAAGCAGGAAACCTGCCTGAACCATCCCAGTTAAGCATTCTTCCTATTTTACCATTACAAAAGAAATACTTGCATTTCACGAAATCTGAATCATAATTTGCTTGAGTTGATAGCTTTGAAACTATCCTTCAGAAGCAACAATTCGAATAAGGCATGCCTGCCAACATCTTTTGTATAGGAGGATATTTTGTCCCTCCCTTAACACACAAGTTCCAAATTATGGACAAACATAATCAACATTTATTATTAGGAGTCTTACAGAGGACACCCTAAAGAAACCTTTCAACTCTTACAGTCCAAGGGGCACCCAACTAATAAAGTATGTAATTTCTGAGATGAAGCCATTGCATGTCTATATAAAGTTATACATGAAAACAGAAAATTATAAAGTTTGAACAGGACATTTAGTAAACATCAGTCAAACGAACATACATCACATAAGGTTATTAGTTTGCCTTAAACATTAAGAAATGGAGCAGTGCACAAATATTCGGAGCAAAAGGCCCAATCGGTTAGCTTATTTTGGTGACTGATTTTACCGCTGATCTGCACATAATACGCTGATATATGTTTCGTACTATATCCTTCTAAGAAAAAGTACGTGTGCTCTGTTTTACTAATCCAAAAAGTGCAGTTCGTTATTGTCCTTCAAAAATGGTGCCAGCATATATATGTTATAACTTCTTGTCCATTGTTTTGCTATGCTTAACCTTTCATACCCAGCTTCCTGGATAAACTAATGGTATACTTTCTTACCTTTGCCTTGTCTTGCATGCTTCAAGCAGGTTTTTAAAATATTCAGTTAATTGTGCTAGTTGTCCATATCCTTAGTTGCTCTGCAGTTTATCTGTCAAGTGAGGTTCACACTTTAAACAACTGGGATAATCATGCTACAATTGCATGCGACGCTACTTCTATATTGCTGCGCTCTGAAGTATATTTTCAAGGTATAACCGGTTGGTCAAAATATATAGCTCAAGATACTTTCAGTTTATTCATGTCCTATATGATTTCAGTTTGTCGCACGATATTTTTTAAACGGTTTTTTATTTCAAAGGAAGCATAAAACATCAGGACAAAGAAGAGTTACCATGTGCATCTTTGGAGATGTTGCAGAACACTGTCGAGAAGCAACAGCTACGTAACAACTTTATGCTCCTCCTACTCTTTTGTCCAAGAATATATTCTTTAAATCTATCTCCATGAAGCATAGTTTTTATATCATCTGGTTCTCACTTCTCAAGTATTATGATACATATCTTCCTTCTCTGTTAGAAGCCTGCACAAGTGAAAACCCTGATGTTAGACAAGTCTGATTCTTTCTTTATGATCCTCCTCTTTTGTCCAAGAATTTATTGTTTAAACCTTTCACCATGAAGGAAAGTTTTTATGTTATCTAGTTCTCATGTCTCAATTGTTTTCCAAAATACTGTTTCTAAACAGAAACATAGCTTGCAATTTTTAGGATCAAAAAGCATACAACATAAAAAGGGAGTTGGCATACGGCAAGCATAAGAATCTGAAAATGAATTAGTGATGCATATGCTTTTTCTAAGCAACTATAGAATATGATTTCTCAATAAGGGGTGCAGGCAAACATTTTAATTTGTAGAAATGGAGTTGGATACGTCCAACATTCATACAAAATGTGAAGAAAAAAATACTAAAACTCCATCTAAAATGTAATACCTATGGGTTGTAGTAGTCCTTACATCCATCGACCATGACTCTTACGCCTTTAAAATATATATAACATGTAATTTTCTGAGATGAAGCCATTACATGTCTATATGAATAAAGTTCTACATGAAAACAGAAAATTAGAAACATTGAACGGGACATTTAGTAAAATGCAGTCAAAGGAACATACATCACATAATGTTATTCTTTTTTTGCCTCAACAATTAAAAATGGAGCAGTACAAATATTCGAAGGAAAAAGCCGAATCGGTAAGCCTGCACCATCACCACTGCCTTAGCCACCGATAAATCAAATCTACCAAAACCTACAGACAAATTTACAGTCTAGAGAGGGATGATCCTACACACCTCAACCAAAATCACAGTTGCAAACGCCAGCCAGATTGATATGGTCGTTGAGGAGAAACATTCTAACGGAAAGGCGCACAAAAATCTGAAAGAAACAAAATCAAGTAGCAACTTAGTGTGGCTTCGTATTGTTCGCACAAAAAAGGACAACAAAGCAATATGGCTGAAAAATGCATTTTTCTACTTAGGGAAACTACTCGTAAGAGGTAAATGCAAAATATAAAATAGATGGACAATCATATTTCTCTAACCCAAGACATGTATCTGTTATATGCCGCTATCAGTACACAGGAGGCAAGACATCAACAAAAGAAAGGAAAGAGCATTTGTGAGACTGTCACCAAAGTATAAATTCAAGACCAGCAAGGCAGAATAAAAAATAGATTAGCAAGGAATGGATTGTAAGAATAAGCTCATTTGGAATATAAATCAAATTAAACTTCATGATGGAAAGAGAGCAAGCCATATATAAAGAGGCTACAAATGTTGATTTTGGGCAACATGTCATCAGGGACATACACACCTGTAACCAATGGAAACTCAAATAGTCAAACCATCTAAAGAAACCAGAATACCCTTAGCTGACACTGAAAAGGTGAAATGATGTGGTTAAAACACGTAGAAGCAGAAGCACGATAGAATCCGTTCACAAAAAATAAGAAATACTATACCACAACATCCTTGTGCAAGAGAATGCCAAATATCATGATCATAAACCAGTAAGAATGATCGATAAAATAGTAATGATGTATTCTAAATTCATATATAATGCAAATTTGCAAAATATAAAATTCACTTTTTTAAATTTATTTTGTCTCTACAACTAATAAATCGATAATAACAACTCACCGCCAAAGATATAGCAAAAAAATTGGAAATCTGGACACTACAAGCAAGATACAAAACAGATGTCACTATTATTTATGGTGCCATCATAAACCAGTAGGCACGTCGGCTAGATTCTTCTTTAAAAGTTGAGATGACACTATTATTTCCAGATGATGTCAATATGCTATCTGCCTCACACGGAATAAGTGCTACAAAATCAGAAGTCAGCCCAAACAGTCTCACTAATCCTTCAGCTACAAAGCAAGAAAAAAAAGAGTGGCATGACCAGTATAGCAAAAATCTAGAACAATAATGCTTCTAGCACTAAGAACCTCCGAAAGCAAAATCTAAGACAGAAGGATCTGAAACCTGGCATCTTTAGGACCAAATTATGTGTAACAGGGGCCGCACAACAGACATTAAAGTGGCACATTCTGAAACCTGACATCTTTAGGACCAAATTACTCAAGGATAAAATATAATAGAATATGAACTCCATGTATCCTATCCAAGTGGTAAATATAAAAGGGGAGGCATCTTGTGTGCATAGGGTAGAAAGGAACAGCTTGCTAAGAACCTCGACACACGATGACAAAGCCGCTTCTACATTCCCTCAATCCTTGTCCATCTGCTGTCATCCATTTACATCACCCAAAATCAATCAAATTTGTCAAAGAACATAAATAATATCTTGTGGCGAGAGACGATCCTTACCTTGCATTCCAAATAGCTACAATCAATATACATTGTACTTCTTTCATTGGACTTTGTCGAGCAGGTAAAATCTGTAACAGAAAAAATGTTCACATAAATGGCAGCCTGGAATTCCTTTTTTTTAAATAAAAAAACATAGCAAAGGCAATGAGTTGTAGATGCGTGAGGTCAGTACTGTTGCTAGCCGGAAAGAAAATGTCAATGGAAACAAACAAATAGACATTAACTGTATACATGTGGGATTACTATGATTGCTATAAATTAATCAATGATGCAAAATAAGAGGAAGATTATTAACCTGTAGTTGTCTTGTTCACGGTAATCTGCACACTGCAATAAGTACATACTTAAATTTGTCAATCCTTGTCCGTGGAACTGCTCGCTAAGAATCTCGACACATGCTGACGAAGCCGCTTCTATCCCTCAATCCTTGTCCGGCCACTGTCATTCATGTACATCAGCCAAAATCAATCAAGTTTGTCAAAGACCACATATAATATCTTCTGGTGAAAAAAGCATAGCTGCTGACTGAAAGTATACTGTACACTCAACCCTAAATTTGCAGGTGTAGCAATTGCTGAAACCTGAGCGCAGCAACAAACTTGAGGCATAGGAAATCCAACCAGAATGAGATGTAATTACAAGAAAGGACAAAATATAAGCAAAATGCATGTAGCTTGGCTGAATGGGGAGATGATTCCTGACCTGCCGATTAAGAATCCCATAAATTCGACCAACAAACTATCGGGAAGAGATAAAAGAACAAGGCACGGAGGGATGTTTCTTGTGCTGCTCTGCGCGCTTCTCCTGCCGCCGTCACCATCTTCACCTCCCCCATGGCTTGACGGCTGGGACAAGGGCCCGGCCACGACCTCCGTTGAATAGACAAAAGCTTAATTATAACATGGAGAGTAGGGTTCTGAAATTATAATGGATGAAGAATACTTTGATCAATCATCACCACCATTGTTTTTCCTACAAATGTGAACAAGAAATGATACAGAGAAGACAAATGAGCATCGATAGTCTTTTACCTTGCTATGTTCAGACCAATCTAATAGCTGATTAACATGAAAGGAAGGAAGAGGGGGCAGGACGACGACCATGAAGACAAACTTGTGTGGCCAGAATTGCGTCGGGGCGGACAAGGAGCAGCGAACAAGGAGGGCTTCGCCGCAGCTGACCAGGACATGGAGGTGACGAGCAGCGCGACCTCGTCCCCCATCCCCTTCCCATGGTGGCTCCTGACCTATCACCAGCCTGGCTGCTCCTTCCCCCACACGTCACAAGCCTCGCTGCTCCTTCCCCCCACCTCCGTCCTCCTCATCCTCACCTGCTTTTCCACACCCACGTGACCCACCACAAAAACCACACTGCCCCTGCTCTTCCATGGCGACGATTTGCACCCAATCCGAAATCATGGCGCACAGTGGCACCGGATCGAGAACGTGGGAGGCATCATCCTACAGGAGATGTTATCTTGAGGGAAGAGAGGAGCGGCGGCGGTGACCACGCGCTAGGGCTTGAGAGAGCAGAGGACGAGGGGAGAAGAGAAGGGGAGGAGGCGCGCTGGCGGCGGAGGGCACGGGAGGAGGAGGGGCCGGGAGGGAAAGCGGAGGGGCGCGGGGCTCCAGGACGGGGGGATTGCTCGCTAGGTTTTCACCGCATCCATCCCGTGTGCGGCACTTTGTGTACGCAGAATCTGAAGAAAACTTAACTCCTTGCTGGACCCCATGTTTAACAAGGCCCACTTGTCATCTACCTCTGAAACAGTTGCCCGGGTGAAAAATGAACCAAGGGTTGACCAGTCGCCAGCAAGGTAAAAATTAGCACAGTAAAAAGATCGCTCGACCAGAAATCGTTCGCGCATGCAAGTGCCCTAGCGAGGTTTATATGTTCGATTTATTTTTAAAAGAACCACACAAAAAAAGAATTTGAAAATTGTTGGACGGATGTAGTTTTTTTTAGATTTTTTAGGGGAAAACAGCCGTGCTTTATTACTCAATCGGCAAGATTACAGGAATAATGTTCAGGTCGTGGGATGATCCAGCCAAGTGTGACGACCTTGCTCTAAATATAGAGTACCTAGTCTTTTTCTTTTTTTTTGAGAACCACCAAGCTTTATTATTGAGTTCACAAAACTGGAGAAACAAACGGGGTCATGTGGCTGTACCAAGCAGACATGTCTACCACAATTTAAAGAATGAGAAAATTTGTAGTAGATATGAATTTTTTAGATGATGTTTTTGGGCGAATCTGGTAGGCCTAGTCCAAAACTCATGGGCCGGAAGACGATGAACCTGGCCCAGTCAAGGCCTCCTCATATTAAGTGCCTTTTTTTTAGGAAACATGTGGAGTGACTGCTTCGAACACCGTCCTTTTTGTATTTCCGGACGCATCTTTAACTGGAGTAGTAATGATATTTCTTTGTCTTAACAGAGACCTTGGCCGCCAGAACCTGTCCGGACCTCTGGCACCGGAGCTTGGCCAACTGGACCGGCTACAATATTTGTGAGCCTCTCCAACCCAGTTTATTACTACCTGTGAAAATTTACCAATGACACTGTTAACACACGCTTCCCGAAATGTATTGACCGACTCTTTTGGCATCTGATCAACAGGGAAGTTTATGGCAACCGCTTGAGCGGCCCGATCCCGAAGGAACTGGTTGGGCTGTCCAACCTGAAAAATGCGTGAGTGGAGCTCAGCTTCATGCATGCATTCGTCTTTTGCATTCCATTTGTTCTCCTTGCACTTCGTTTCATCCACCCTGCGTTTCACCTGCAGGGATTTCTCAAACAACGACTTCTGCGGCCCGATCCCGACCTCCGGACCGTTTCGGCACATTCATCGCATCCGCCTTCAGTATGCTTCCGGTAATCAAGTTGTTTGTTGCCCGTAAGCGCTGACCATGCATGCATGCATCTCCATTCTCCACTGTTGATTTGGTGCAGCTTTGCCAACAACCCGCGCCTGGGCAGGAAGTGCTAGATGTCGCCGGTGGCCGGCGTGAAATAAACTGGTAGCAGTAGCATGCACCTAGCGAAGCGGGCGGCGTCGGTTCATGGAGTAGCTGGATTCGTGAGCGAGGTCTAGCTGTGTGTGTGCGCGCCAGAGTAGACATGTTGATTAGTTTCTGTTCTGTACAAGCTGTGATCGATGTGGCTGTTGCTATTTCTGTTCCCCTAATAAAATCGCCAACTGATGCTCGAGCCTATATATATACTAGCTCCGTCTTGGTTTACTGGTCCCCTTAGTATTTTATGCTGAAATTTGACCATATATTTAACTAAGAAAATAATAATGCATGTCAACGAAATTATATCATTGAATTCGTATTTGAACATAGTTTTCATTGATATTATTTTTATTACAAGCATTAACATTTTGTTAGTTAAATCTAAAGTCAAAATTTAGCACAAAATGCAAAGGAGACCAATAAACCAAGACGGAAGGTGGTATTTGCTTTCTCTCAAGCATTGAAAACTTTCGCCTTTACTGACAGAAGCAGAGAGGTTGGTAAATTAACTTCCTATGAAGTATACAAGCTGTGGGGGGGTTCCCAGTTATGGTTAGATGGCCGGCCTAGCCGTGTCAGCCAACCAACTAACCTTCCAGATGATCCGAGAAAAACGCTTAGCCACGTGTCATCCTACCAGGGGCGAGATGAGCGCGTCTTTAGCCTAGCACCGCGAGCACTAGAAATGGCCGGCCCATTAAACCACACCTAGCCTACCGGTTTTTGTTTCTTTTACAGGTGTTCCTGTTTCTTTTTGATTTTTCACTGTTTTCCCTTGATTTCTTTTACTTTTTTCATTCTCTGTTTCTTTTTTCTTCTTTTCCTTTTTTGTTTCTTTTTCTCTTTTTCGTTTCGTTTAGTTTTTTCCGTTTATTTAACTTTTTTAAAAGTTCATGTTTTGAAAATTGTTCAGAAATTCAAATGTCTATGATTTTAAAAACTTTCAAAATTAAAAAAGAGGCCATGCATTAAAAAATTGATAATAAATTCAAATAAAGTTTGCATTTTTTAAAAAAATCATCTGGAATTTCAAAGAATGGTCATGTTTTACAAATTTTTGTTCATGTATTAAAAAATGGTTTGTGTTTCCAATTTTTTTTGGAGTTTCAAATTTTGTTCTCAAATTCAGAATATGTTCGTCATTTAAATTGTTCCCATTTTGAAATTTTGTTCACAAATTAAAAAATGTCCGGGTTTTGAAAACTTGTTCACAAATTCAAAATATGTTTGCATTTTTAAATTATGGTCACAATTAATAAATATGTCTTAAAATTTTGTTTGCAAATTTTAAAAAATTAATGTTTTTATTTTTTGTTCAAAAATTCAAAACATATTTTGAAATCTCAAAAAAGTTTAAATTTTATAATTTTTGTTCACAAATTCAACAAATAATCCCACTTTTTCCAAAAAAATTCTCATTATCAAACTCTTCATGTTTTTCAAAATTTGTTTGCAAATTCAAGAAATGTTCGTAATTTTGAAAAATTCTGTTGCAGGAGGTCCTCGGTTGGACCCCTTACACGGGCTATAGTTTTTGGGATTTTTGCGAATTGTTGTTTAAGTTTTACCGTTGTCGCATGTTTCTTGAAGTGTCGCGCTGCAAATCTAACACGAGAGGTTCTCAGTCGCAGTGGGTAGCACAACGCACCAATCACTACAAAGTCGCGGGTTTGAGTTGTGGGGCAAGCGCACTCTTATTTTTTTGAATTTTTTCATCTCGCGAACGAGTGTCTCCGCGTGCCACTTCAAATGGGCCTGCCCGGGTTAGCAGCCCCTGTGCGAAACGCCGGCACTTTGCCACGACGAGCGGCATATAGGAGGTCCTCTCACCCTGCGCTCCTCCTAGAAAGAGTGCCTGATGCCTCCATTGTGTATGTGTCTTCAGAATCTGTTGCTCATCAACGGACCAAAATTGCTCTTGGAGCCGCACAACATTCCACCCACCATGATCAACAGAAAATTCGAGACTCGGTTAAACCGACAATTTATTTTCGGGGTATTCGGTCTTTGATCATGTCCTCTCGGAATCCATGGATTCCGACTCGTGCATACTTTGGAACTGTCCCCTATCCTCCAAATAACTCCCTTCTTAACCAGTTCTAAACCATGTTCGATAGCAGAGTGAAATGACTTCAAATTTAGCCCTATCACGGGATTTAGCAAGCAATTAGTGTCATTTTCAGTTTAGCATTAAAAACACATAACTTTTGCCATGTTGAGCAGAACACAAGCTTTCAATGCTAGTGCGGCTCAGAATAAAGGAGCCTGATTCAGGAAAGAACCATAGCTGGTAAAAGGTAAATTGCTATGGATTTAAAAAAATACACAAGTTCTGAGCGGTTTAACATTTTACAGCAGGCCCTAAGAAACTGCTTCTAACAGATGCTTTGGTATTCCTTTCATTTACCCAAGCATTTAAAAAAAACGTTGAAGTGAGATGCTTTGATACAGGCATATGAGGCGCTCATTCCAGTTAATAACTTACAGATTTGCACTTCTGGAAGAACAAAATTATTAACTGCTAAGATTTTGCAAACACCTTCTCTTATTAGACTCCGTTTGAGCGTCATCTAATTTCGGGTGGAGGAAGTATTTTGTTTTGTCGACTGTTATGGATTTTCAATTCTGTTTAAATAGCACAAATCTTGGTCTGTAAGACTGTAACTGCCATCACGCTCAGCTACATGGCCCATGTCCCCCAATTTTAGAATCCATAGAAAGAAAATCACTCTGCTAGATATTCATAATAGAAAAACATGCACAAAGTTTTACCACAAACTACAGGTGGCCAAGCACCAACATTTTAAGAGGATGATGTGTGGGTTGAAAAAGTTAGCTAGGAAAGAACAATGCAAATCTTATCTCATCACACATGAAGAAACGACGTACCAATTTTAGTTAATAATACCCATAAAAAATAAATGTTCGGTACCCTAGAAAAGAAATTACTATGCATTTGACCAAAATATATACATGGACAGAAATATAACTCCACGACAATTAAATTTACTATTCGCACAAGCAAAAAAATGTATGCACGCATGGCATTGCTTCACAGCTTTAGACGCGTTGTAAGATACTAAGATGCCATCTTCACATATGACTCGGACAACAGAAATATTTTGCAATCGAATATTTTCCAAGATTTTTAGATTATATATCATCATGGTGCATGACGACACAAAGTATATATAGGTTAATATCTGTCCAAAAACTACTATGCAAAATGCATAATGGATGTGATCAAAATGGCAAAAGCTATATATGACCGGACATATATAATTATGGCATAGACGATAAGTCCAAGTTAAGCCGGCAGTTCCGGAGGAAAAGGTGGCCAGCTGCCATTGTCCAAAAACTCACCATTTCGTAGCATTTCAAAGGTGGCCAGCTGCCATTGTCCAAAACCCTACCTTCTTGAGCAGCACATTGCATTTGATTTCCCATGCCACGGTGTTGACAAGGAGTCAAGGAGGTGGTGGAGTAGGAGTTCACACGCGTACCACCACCCCGGCCGTCGCCCGCCCTCCTTCCCCTATAAAACCCCGGAGCAAACCACGGCATGACGATCATCCAAAGCACAGCTCGCAAGTTCACAAGTCACAACACCTTGCTAGCTCGTCCCGCTCCCCTCTGATCACCCCAGCCCCCATGGCGCCCACGGCGGCCGGAGCCCGACTGCCCCTGTCGGTGACCGTCTTCATGGCGGTCGCGACGACCATGCTGCTGGCGCCCGCGGAGGCTGGCCTGTACGGCGACCGTGACGCGCTCATGGCCCTGCGGCGCGGCCTACAGGACCCTGACGGCGCGCTGCGTTCCTGGAGCCCGGAGCTGGGGAACATGAGCCCCTGCATCAACTGGTCCCACGTCACCTGCGACCGCGCGGCCAACCGCGTCACCGAGATGTGAGTGAGGCGGCACCGATCCTTCTTCCCCTTCATACTGCTTCCGTTCCGTCCTCTTCATCCGATTTTCAAATTTCAATACGGTGTTTCTTGTTCTGTCAGAGTTATCGGCTTCGTGAACCTGTCCGGACCTCTGTCGCCGGAGCTGGGCAAGCTGGGCCAGCTAACCAAACTGTGAGCCTCTCTATCCCATCTGTTTCTGCCTGTAGCGATTGCTCCGTTGACGCCGACGATGGATCAAAATATATGGCATGTAATGAACACAGGTGGATTTCGTACACCAATATCCAAGGAACGATCCCTGAAGAGCTGGGCAACTTGGAGAACCTGAGCTCCATGCACCTGCACAACAACAGCCTCTCGGGGCAGATACCCGCATCGCTCGGGAAACTCAAGTCCCTGAAACAGCTGTGAGTCCATGATCTCCTCCCGATGTTTTTCTTTTCAAGCATGTCTTGCTCGTACAGTGCATGATTCTCATGATAAAACAAGTCTGGCTCTGAAGTCTGAACATTTGCATGATGATTTGACAGGCACCTTCAACAGAACCGCTTGTCCGGCCCGATCCCCAGCGAGCTGGATGGGCTGTCCGACCAGACGAGCGTGTAAGTAGGACGATTTTCTCAGTTGTTCTCTTCTCTCTCTTGACAGGCACCTTCATCTCCATTGTTTTGCTTGCAGTAACCTCTCAAACAACGATCTGTGCGGCCCGATTCCGACAGATGGTCCCTTCAAGAACATCAATTCCAGCCTCGCCGACAACCCGCGGCTGGGCGGCAACTGCTAGATCCATGCACGGCGTTGGCTACCCGCCGGAGTGAAGAATAAACTGGCATGCAGCCAGAGAAGCCGGCGGCGCCGGTTCATGCATGTACTACTTAGGTGGATTCGTGAGCGAGTTTAATTTAACTGCGTGCCAGTGCCAGTGCCAGAGCAGGCAGGCTAATTTATGTATGCTGTGTACAAGCCGAGATCGATCGTTGTGGGCTTGTTTCTGGCTGTTGTCATCGATGGGATGAGTTGCCTAATGGAATCGCTATTAAGTTGCTGCTCTGCTCGATCGAATCCATTCACAGAGTTGCGTTGCTTTGGGTGCTTCAGTTGACTGCATTCGTTCGTTCTCTGTTCCTGTCGCGCGTTCAGTACCGTTTCGACGCTGACATATATGATCACAGGTCAAATTTGACGAATGTTTTTAGTACTTCAGAACAGAAAATTGAGTTATGTTTTGAGTTAGAAAATTTTAATTACATGACTCGACGGTGTGGTGTAGATGCTACTTGGCAGTGCCCACAACCTTTTGAGCACCCGGCCCTGCATCATTCTGATGTACATAACCATTCTTATTGATTGTTAAGCAGAGTATGAAGCAAAGTTAACTATGACCGAAGCATTGCAAGATATGAAATCACGAAATGTTGTTGTCATTATAATATTTCGTTGTACATATCTTCGTAATTAGGAGGGCGTTTGTAAGTCTCGAGTTGAAACATGTAGCAAGACAGAACACGCTTACACATACATGCAAACGCAAGAGTCCTTTTACCTGCACACAAACGCAAGAGTCATTTTACAGTACATCAATTCATTTTTGGCCATTTATTTATACGATCCGACGGCCCAAATTACACAGTAACACAACAAAATTCTTGTACACTACGTTTGGATGTCTTCATTGGGGGGCTTGTATTGGATTTGGTATTGGTAAGTTTCATTTCACCTGTTTGGCTGGACACTGAATTGGTGGTCGGTAATGAAACTAAATTCAGGCTGAAATCACTCCCACGCAAACAGCCTGCCCACAATACGGAGGCCTCCGGCTCCGAATTGTGCTGAAATCGCCCATCCCGCAAAACGTACTGGTTCACTTCCCTTTTTCCCCCTCGCGAACAGATAAGGAGAAAAGGCAGGAAGGGAGATAGCGAGCTCTGAGGTGGGCGGCGGCTGCGAAGCTCGGCGGCGTCCAGGTGCGTTCCCTCCTCGGCCCCCTCCTCCTGCAACATCTTCCGGCACCGCCGCATCTCACCCGTCCCCTCCACTGACGCGTCGTGCACTGCCTCCAGCTCGGCGGCCATGGGCGTCCGCCACAGGCCCGTCCGCTCGACCGCCTCCGGCGCGGCGACTATGGGTGTCCGCCGCTGGCCGGTCCCCTCCACCACCTGCGCGTTGCACCGCCTCCGGTGTTGAAGAGAGGTCACGCTAGCCTGAGAAGCGCGACGCGGCCGCACGCCCCCTGCCCCCTCACTTTCCCGATCTGCTCCGGTCGAGCCACAGGACCGATGGGAATCAGACGTCAGCGTGCGCGGCAGACCCGCACAGAGCCTTCCAATATGGACATCCAAACGCAGCGGTAGTGTATTTGAGGATTAAGGGTACTTTGGGCAGTTTGCACGTTTTTGGCGGATCAATTTGCTGGCCTGTGGCGTATGATGGGTGCATATGTCCGTGGTGTAATTATTCAATAATTGCATATTAATCAGGATTAATTACAGGATAAATCTATGTATATCAGTCTACCAAAAATACCAAATTGTCGTCAAATTAAACTCTGAGGCAAACCATATTTACCATTGGATCAACTTAATACTACATATTAAAATCTGTAATATGATGTATCCTAAAACTCTAAAACGCGATGCATGGGCCCTGAAGCTACATGAAGCTAGCTATACTTGTACATTTTTGTTCAGTCCAGTCCTGGAATCTGCTTAGCTTATATTGGCCCGACCTCTGTGCCATAGGTCTAGGACGTTGGCAGCACCATTTTTGTTGACCGAGCAGCTTGAGTATGACTACTGGACAACTATGCATTCACATGGTTGGTTGTATTATCTGCCATACTGGGGGACACTCCTGCTCTAAGAATGGAGCACTAAACAATGTTCCATTCCACGAATAATAGTCCCGCACATCATGCTGGGCATAACACAAGCTTTCGATGCTAGTGTGATTCAGAATCAAAGAGCATGTTTGCGGAAAAAACCATGACTGGTACAAAGGTCAATTGCTCTGATTTAAAAACACAAGTTCTGAGCTTTTTGACATTTTACAGCGGGGCCCTAAGAAACTCTTCAAAAATAATCATGGAGTCGAGTTGCTTCGATACAGGCATATGAGCTGAGCATTCATGCCAAATACTAACTTGCAGATGTGCACTTCTGAAAGAACAAAAACTATTATGTGGAAGAACAAAAACTATTAACAGCAAAGCATTTGCAAGCACCATCTCTTTTTTATTCGTAAAAAAAGCACCATCTCTTTGTGATCTTTTGTGAGTAAAAGAAGTATTTAGTATTGTGGGCTGGTATGGCCCGTCAATCCTATTTCTAATAGCACAACATTCTTGGTCCATATTTGTCATAATGCTATGCTACATGGTATACGATTTTAGCCCATGTCCCTCAATTTTAGATTCCTTGGCCTGAATGTATATCTAACCAGACAAACATCTCACTGATAGCAATGCTATAATGCACCAACGGTTACAGGACATAAGGAGTATCCAAAGGTGGGTGGCCAAATACCAACAAATCAAACAGAAAAAAAAATGCACACCATTATTGCAAAGCATGCCCAAAGTTTAACTGACAAAGTACAGGTGGCCAAGCACCGAGATTTTAAGAGAATGATATGTGGGTTGAAAGAGTTAGCTAGGTGATAATATGTGTATAAAAATTACAAATTCTATTTTGAATAATGCAAATCTTATCTATCATCACAAGTGAAGGAACGAAGTAAAAAAAAGTTGATAATATGTATGAAAAAACATGGATGTTCAGTACCGTAGAAAAGAAATTACTATGCATTTGACCAAATTATATAGATGGCCAGACATGTAACTCCAATGACTATTAAATATGTGTGAACTAGATGTTCTAGAACATCAAGAGAAACGATGGACAACTAACTAAACCCAAAAAACACGACGCATATGCATACAATGTTCACAACTTTAAAAAACTGTTCACGAATTTGTAAAAAATGTTCGCAAATTAGGAAGATGTTCACGAAATTGTAAAAAAAAAATGCTTGTTCAAAAAATGTTCACAATTTCATAAACAGCATTAGGGAAAACGAAAGAATGTTCGTATATTGAAAGAATGTTCGTGAATTTGAAAAAAAGTTCATGAATTCAAATAAAATCATGATTTTGTTAAATGTTCACAATAGTTAGGAAATGTTTGTGAATTTTTAAAATTGTTCCCAAATTTTAAAAGAAGTTAATAAATTCAAAATTTTCACCGATATATAAAAATGTTCACAAGTTTCAAAAATATGTTCACATTTTTTATAATATACGTGATTTTTTAGAGTTCACAAATTTGAAACATGTTCATGATTTCCAAAAAAACATAATATAAAAAATGTTCACGAAAAAGGGAAAAGGAAAATAATATAAAAACGATAATGAAAAAGAAAAGACAAAACGAACATGAAAAAGGAAAAAAAAAAGAAAAAAGAAAAACTGGTTTAGGAAGGTTCTAGAACCTGGCACCGGCCTGAATGTTCACAGCGGAAAGCAGGGGGTGTGCGCGCTGTCGGTAACCAGCGACCCGCGCGTCAAATAGAATCCACGGGGTATCCCCAACACGGAGCTTATTATTTTTTCTTATTTGGGCTTGCATCTTGTTGATGTGGGCTTGCTTCTCGTGTGCATCTGTCAGCGCATCATCTAGCTTCTTTTAAGTGATCGATAGAAGATCCCTAAAAAAGGTGATCGATAGAAGTAGTGGAGCATCTGATTTATGCAAAGTTTTACAAGATCGACGAACATTCATGTGTTGCAAGAGAAACCACTGTGTGTGTGTGTGTGTGTGTAATGGAATTTGTATGCTGAATTGCAAACATAGAGCGATTTACTTATACCTTAGTTCCATGGCTAGCACAAAGCGAAGAAGTCTCGATTGAGATTTCTAGTTGTGTGTGAAGTTCTTTGAACAACCAAAATTTTGCAGCTGCAGAGGAGAATGGGGGTGCTCGCCGGATTCAGAGGGGCTACGCGGCCAATGCTCAACTACATCTACATGGCATACAATTTTAGCCCATGTCCCCTAATTTTAGATTTCTTGGCCTGAATGTATATCTAACTAGACAAACATCTCACTGATAGCAATGCTATAATGCACCAACGGTTACAGCTCCCAGGTACCTGTAATTGTGATCTGTTTGCCAGAACCAAGGGGTCTTTATGTGGAAACCTTCACGAGCAATCGTCATTTTTTTTACGGTTTTTTCGCTTTTCACAGCTGCTCTTTCCAGGATATAAAGAGTATCCAAAGGTGGGTGACCAAATACCAACAAGTCAAACAGAAAAAAAAAACGCAAAAAAAAGAGAGAAAAAAGGCACACCGTTTTTGCTATAGTAAAAAAGCGCTAGATATTCATTATTGCAAAGCATGCCCAAAGGTTAACTGACAAAGCACAGGTGGCCAAGCACCAATATATATAGGACGACAATTTGGGACACCTAGGTGCCCGGGCACCTTGCCTAAAAACCGTCAGATTACGCTGAGATATGTGCACTTGTACTAGTATTGGAGAGTTTCCTTAGGAAATAGTTATTGCTAATTATTGATTGATATGGACACTTAAATGCCCACATTAGAATGGAAAGCGAGAATGAACAATTAATGGTCACATGCATGGTACGTGTGCACTATTTTACAGAGAACAAGAATTCATATTTTATTGATGTTGTATACCTTTTTGGAGAAACGTATGTCATATGGCACCATATTCATGTTATACTTTTGAAGAAAATAGTTTGTGCGTATAATATCTTAGGTACATATACATAACCCAAAAAAGAGTATATCATTGTTAGGTATCTCCCCACTAAAACTATATTATTTTTGGATATGTCTTCAAGGTATATACATGTACTAAAAAATGAGTTTGTGTGTACAATATCTTAGGTATATGTACAAACCCTATATTTTAGGTATATGTAAATTATACAATTTTTGGGTATATCTCGAGTATCAGTTACATGTATGTCTCAACAGAATATACGTGATAAAAAATATGTTCGAGTATGTACCGTCCAAAGTATATCAATTTTGTTTATATCTACAAATCATGTGTATAATGAAAACGGGTATGCGGGTATAAAATCCTAGGTCCACATACACATGGGAAAAAAAATCATGTGTGGGTATTGGCATGCAATGTGCATTCCTAAAACTAAAAAGAATCGTGTATGGGTATTTGTACGCATGAAAAAAATCATCTGTGGGTATCAGCATGCATCATATTTTCCTAAAAGTAAAATAATAATTTGGGTCACATTTTATATTATATTGTCATCTTAATTTGTATAGAAACATTAGGCGTTAAAAAGTGTGACCGGACCTTATATTATTTCGTCGTATCTGATACCTTGAAAAAAAAGAGAGTACATACATACCCTCTTTGTTTGGAAAGAAATCATTGCTAGAAAACAATTGTATATTTGTTTTTTGGAAAGCAATCAATGAACGTTGATGGTTGTAGTGCATGCAAACAAATTTGGAAAGTCATTTCGTCGTGCATTATACCTCATGCACTACAAATATGAGTTGCCATATAATGGGTCTAGGTGCCCAGGCACTGTCCCAAACATATATATATATGGGACGCCTCCAGCCCAGCTCGCCCATGCAATTTGCAAAAAGACCCCTCATCCCGTGGGCCTGTCTCCCTCCTCCGCGGCTCCTGAATCGTTCCGATCGGCACGACCGACAAAACCTCTTCCCATGATGCGTTGCGACCAATCACCATGGCGGCCACCGCGATTATGGACGGAGAAGCTTATTTGATGATAATACAAACTTGCTTTCCCTCGTCCCTCTAGAGACGACAACGCCCTAAAATTTTCTTCCCATCTACTCCCTCCGTAATACACAGAGGGAGTACGTATTCGTCTGCAGACCCATCTCCTTTGTCGTGATCTGTCTCTCCAAATTCTACATCTGCAGAAAGCGAACTGTACTTGGTCTTGTTGTTTGGAAGACTTATCATGTAAATACGTTCCTTAAGCCACTAAATTGGTCAATATCTTGCAAACTCCAACCAAGTGAGAGAGAATATAGTACAACAAAAAAGGAAGCATTCCTGTATTCGTCAGTTTGATAAGAGTGGTTGGCGTCATATAGCGAAGGACAACCATTTGCTATGTGTTTTGGGAATCTTCAGAAACTACAGGATGCGTATCAAGCTTAGATGGAGGCATGTACTCAAACACTCTGAACCTAGCTACTGAAGTTGCAATCAGTCGAGTCGAGACAAATGCTCAAAACCTGAAGCATGCTCTGAAATTTCTTGTACCTATTAGCAGCAGGCCAGCAGCTAACAGTTGGAAGAAATTACATGCAAGAAAATTTGTCAACCTATGAGCTCATCATTTATTCAATGTACAAGCAGCGAGTTCAATGATTCATTGATTTGTCCATTAGGTGTTTAGTACTACCTCTCTCTCAGTTTATACTCCTAGATCGTCAATTTAACCAACCTAATACAAGTCATATATTACAAAAATATATACCAACACAAACTTTGGAGTTTCTACTTTCAAAAGGTATAATTTTTATGTTAAATAGTTTATATTAGGATGATAAAATTGGCAACCTAGGTATACGCGCAGGACTTGTAAACTGAAACGGAGGTAGTACCAGAAGTAGCATGTCCAGCAGCATATCAGATTTTGAATAATGCAAATCTTATCTATTATCACAAATGAAGGAACAAATTATATGTTCTAGAACATCAAGAGAAACGATGGCCAAGTAACTACGCCCAAAAACATGGCGCATATGCACACAATGTTCACAAGTTTAAAAAAAATGTTCCCGAATTTGTAAAAAATGTTCGCAAATTCAGAAGATATTCACGAAATTGTAATTTTTTTTGCATATTCAAAAAGTGTTCATGATCCCATAAAAAGCATTCGGGAAAACGAAAGAATGTTCACATATTGAAAGAATGTTAATGAATTTGAAAATATGTTCATGAACTCCAGCTTGAAAATCATAATATAAAAATGTTCACAAAAAAGGGGAAAGAAAGAAAAATAAAATTAAAATGATAATGATAATGAAAATAAAAAAGGAGAAAAACGAAAAAAGAAAACCAGCTTGGGAGTTGGACCGGCCCAAATGTACCCAGCGGAAAGCAGGGGATCCGCACGCTGTCGCTAACCAGTGACCCGCGCACTAAATAGGATCCCAGGGGTATCCCCAGCACAGAGCTTATTATTATTTCTCTTATTTGGGCTTTGCATCTTGTTGATGTGGGCATCTGTCAATGCATCGTCTAGCTTCTTTTTCAGATGCAAAGAAAAATCTAGCTTCTTTTTCAGTGATCAATAGTAGTAGTCGAGCATCTGATTTATGCAAAGTTTTACGAGATCGACCAACATCCACCTGCTACAAGAGAAACCACTCTGTCGTGTGTGTAATGTTGTGAGCAATGGAATTCATATGCCAAGTTGCAAACATAGAGCGATTTATGTTATACCTTAGTTCCACGGCTAGCGCAAAGCGAAGAAGTCTCGATTGAGATTTCTAGTTGTGTGTGAAGTTCTTTGAACAACCAGAATTTTGCAGCCGCAAAGGAGAATGGGGGTGCTCGCCGGTCTTAGAGGGGCTACGCCGCCAATGACGTATGAGTTGCGGGTAGAGCCGACGGAGGCGTTGCTGGAGCACGATGATTCGCACGACCACGCAGGCATGCCAGGGTAAGGAGCTCATGGCATGGAACTGCTTGGCAGTGCCACTAGCTTTTGAGTTAGCGGCCATTGTTCAATCATACTGTAATGAACATGTTTTTTTTAATGAATGAGTGCTATTTTCCCGTGCAAAAGAAAATATATCCAAAAAAGGTTAATTTCCAAAAGCCTATTCGCTGCCTTGCCTACTTGCCTTGGGCGTGCTTGGCTGCAGGTCTTCGTTTCTTGGTCATGTCGCTGATAGCCGATCACGGGTCAAATTCGAGGAATGAACGATCCATGGAGGCCAGTCCGCGAACGGCCAGTTCCCGGATGCATGCTTTTTACTCCCTTCGTTCGGAATTACTTGTTACAGAAATAAATGTATCTAGACGTATTTTAGTTCTAGATACATCATTTTCAAAACAATTAATTCCGAACGGAGGGAGTACGTCTCTACCCCTGGTGGTCGTGGAGGATAGGCAACCGTCACATACGTGGGCCCTCTGCCGAGAACGACCGATCGGCTCGGACTTCACTTATTATCCAACCGAATTAGAACAAGCCTACTAGCTAATTTTCTCTTCTGTTTCCGGCCATGGTCCCTCCCGTCGCGCGGATGCATCGCTTACGCAATGTACTCACTCCATGGCCACATACCCAGAGACAGGTCTAGCTTTGGTTCTGCATCTGCGGCGACATTTTAGTCAACGTACGCTCGTAGCGCGCGTGAAGGTTCATGATGGAGCGAACAATCGAGCATTGTTTAATATTCTTTCTTTTTTGAGGGAGCATTGTTTAATATTCGGGGCAAGGCAATCCTCTGAAGAAGTAAAATCATTTTCAAGCAACTTACATACCCTGCTTGCCCGACGCCACCACGTAGGTACTGTGGGTGTGTGTTACGAGCGCGAGTGCCACACACTACTACACGAGATGGGCCTGCACACGACATCCACCGTCACTGTTGCCAGCAGTTACCACCACCGGCCAAATCCAAACATTGTTCGGTGCGACAACATGCGTCCGTACTTGCAAGCTGCAGGATAAGGATCGATCGATCGATTCCAGGCACAGGCATGGGCTCCGCTGCGGTGCCACCACCTACCAGCACACGCTGACAGTCTGACACCACTGGCACGCGCCTGCTGCAGCTCCTGAACCTGAACGCTGCGCCCAGGCCCAGCCCTGCAGCTCTCTTCTACTCCTACACTACAGAATCCGGGGGGCGCCACACACACACACACAGAGATGCACGCGCCGCGGAGGATCGATCCGATCCCCCAAAACGGACCAAACAAAGCCTCAAAAGCCGGATTGGGTTGGATAAGCACGGGCCTACCTATCCCCACCCACCCGCATTGTCCTCTCCGGCCATCCGGCCACCACCGTCAACATCCATTTTTAATCATGATCGTCACTACGTCCGATTGGTTTATTTATCATCCCGGTCTTTCCTTCTTGCTACACTATATAGAGTAAATAAATAAACAATTTCTCAAGAAAACAAGATAGGGTAAATAAACTTAGTAGTCAGATCTCTCTTGCTCTATGCTGTCAAAGCACATGGTTTCCATTGTTAGGACCAATCCCAATTTTTTGCCTACATGATGGTTTGCTTCTGTGACACTTCATTCCCCTCTGCTCTTCATCGACCGTCGCAATAATTATCCTCACACTGCTTTCCACATAAGCATTTTGGCATCATGCTGCATTTTCATCGTGACTAAAGAGGCGTATACCTCGTGCGCATAGACGGAGACAAATCTTCTTTTACATGCGTGCGAAATGCTCACTCTCTTTCGGCCGTGGCGGTGCTCCTGCGTGACCCATCCGTGTCGTCTGCTGGAGCACGGTCACTGCACAAACACGATAGCGAGCCACGTCGCCGTCGCATCTGAAACCTCAGCAGCTCTTACCCGCCAGGCACGTGAATTTCTCGTCGTCTGAACATGAAAATATTGTTTTTGGGAAACTTTCTATCTACTCGTCTTCAACCATGACAATGACAGTACAACAAATATCAAAAATAATAAATTACACTCAGATCCGTAGATCATCTAACGACAACTACAAGTCCTGAAGTGAGCCGAAGGCGCGCCGCCGCCATTGCCCCTCCCTCACCGGAGCGGGCAAAACTTGTTGTAGTGGACAGTCAGGAAGTCATCGTGCTAAGGCTTCATAAGACCAATGCATCAGAACAACAACTGTCATCGATTAAGAGTAGTGTAGATTTGAAGGATCCAATCTGAAGACACACGAACGTAGATGAAAGACAAACAAATCACCCAAAAGACAGATCCACATGAGACACCTCCACACGTCCCACCAACGATGCTAGACGCATCACAGGGACGGGGGCTAGGCGGGGAGAACCTTATTCCATCTTCAGGGAGCCGCCCGCCATCTCACCTATCTAAGCGGGACACAAGCTCTAACAAAATTCAAAGAAACATCTAAAAATAGCGCCTTTCCGCCCACTAGGACCAGGATCCACCACGCCTGCATGGCCCTAAGGCTACCGAAAGCGAGGCAAACCAGCGGCGGTGCTGATGGGAGGTAGAGGAACCCTAAGCTTTTTATGGGAGAGGAGGCAGCAGTTGAGTGGGGTTTTGTTTGAAGTTGTTGAATAACCACAAAAGGCTCCCAGGGTGTCTTGCTCTTTTATGGCAATGTTTTTATCACAAACATGAAAAGTTTGACAGTAGACATCGCCAAGTCACACATTTTGAAGTGACAAAAACCCACATTACAATCCTAAACTAATCACTCGATTTAATTTCAATCTTGAACTTAAAAAACGATCAACCTATATATCGAACTAACCATGTGGTTTAGGAATCAACCCTCCTTTGATTTCTTAAGGTTAGTTTGGGGGTGTGGATCGACCAACTTTGAAGTCCAGGGTTGAATATTAAACAGAATGGTTAGTTCACATCTGTAATGTGAACTTTTCTCTTTTGATTTCTTACCTACACAGCCAATTATTCCAAATCCATGCTTACGAAGGCATCATCAGACTAGTGAATAAGTAATAGTCTATGCGGCACATCTATGTGCTCGGGATGGCCTGAACCTTCGGATCCAACGGTGGAGATAAATCGAGCGATAGTTGCCATGACAAGCGAGAGAAGGCAGCATGCAGGACACATGTCGCCCCATCTTATCTCCCCCCCCCTCTTTCGGTGAGGCTACACATTTACATTTTATTAACGCTTATCCATTAGAAAGATGTATTTATTTCCATCGCTATCCAAACATCGCCAATTCGCAAATGTTGACTTCTTACACCATCTAACACGTCACGACACCAACGCATGCATTATAGCCCATGCCGCGCATCTATGCGGTCGGGATGACCCGGACTACCGGATCCAGCAACGGAAATAAATCGAGGGATAATGGCCCTGACGCACGAGAAGCGGCGGCATGCAGGTCACGTATCGCGCCATCTTATCCTCCCCTTGGTCCGCCAAAGTCACGCGTTTACATTTTATTAACTCTTAATTCATTAGAAGCATGCATTTCTTGTGGTCGCTATCCAAACACGAAAATCTTTGACAGATAACATCGCCGAGTCACAAATGTTGACTTCTTACACCGCCCTTGATCCAAAACCCATTAGCGAGAACGTTTACCCCCATACCTGTGCGGTCGAGATGACTCGAACCGCCAGATCTAACGGTCAAGAAAATTCGGGGCTGATTCACGTGGCGCGCGAGGGGAGACGGCGTGCGGGGCACGTGCCTCGCCATCCTATATGTCCTTCCCCCCTTCCTCCGGCGAAGCAGCCGGTGGCTGCCTCAGAGTCCGCTGAACTCCGCACGCGCGCGCGATCTCCAGAGCCCGCTGGTTTTGCCCTCGGCTACTTGTTCGGGGCGGTGTTGGAGGGACGGCGGTGCTGCTTGGCGGGGCGGTGCGGGAGGGAGTGGGCAGCTGCGGGCGGCGGCGATCTGGGCATGGGGAACGCGAGCGCCAGGGCGGTGGAGAACGGCCACGCGGCGGCGCCGATGGAGCAGGTGGCCGTGGCCCCCGTCGGCGGGAGCTCCGCGGAGGCCGCGGCGCCGCCGGACGCCGTGATGCAGGAGCTCCCTCCTCCGGTCCCCTACGTCTTCGCGCCGCAGGTGATGATGACTTTTTCCTGCCCGAAATGGTAAAGAGGGAAGCCCTCATCTGGCGTTCTTGAGGTTTTCTTTTCTTCGGTGATATGGTTGTTGCTGTCAAGTGTTAGCCCTTGGTCCTGTTGCTCCGTTCCTCATTGGCGATCAAAATTACTGAATTAGTTTTTTTTACGGGTAAAATTACTGAATTAGTTACTTGCTCCGGAGTTGCTTCTTTCTGTCGGTACTATTTTTCTCGATTATTTTAGCACTAATTGTAAAGTTAGTCCTGCAAACTCTGCTACTAATTGTTCTTAGCTGTTGCTTCAGTCATTAAATTCAACCGGTGTTTAAACTTGAAATGGCAGCTTGAGTTGTAAGGATGGCCGATGCCACAAGTTTTAATTCAGAGATCTACGGCTTTAAGTGCAACTTGTAGTTTGTTCCTGGCATTCTTAAAGAGTAGTTTTGATGAAGACGCGTTGGTAGATTTCGTTTCGTTGCACCTGGATTCTGCAAACGGATTTGGTTTGGTGCAGTGGGCAAGTTGGTCATCCTTCATTTCACACATTCTGCATAGCATTAGTTACTACTCCCTTAGTCCCATAATATAAGAGCGTTTTTTACACTACACTAGTGTAGAAAACACTCTTATATTATGGGACGGAGGGAGTTGATAACATCTTTAATTTTCCTCAAACATTACGCGGTATGCGACAAACCGTTACAACCTGATATTCTTTTCTGGGCAGTTTGTCTTGTTTGTTTAAACTATACCATGTGCTTAAGCGGTTAGCGCAACATCGTAGACCAATTCTTGTACTCTTGGTCTTGATACTGGGATAAACACCATTCAAGAAAATGTATGTGGGGCATCAATGCATCATGCTCAACAAATGTGTTTCATGATTGGAACTATAACTGGAAATGGAATCCGTGAACAAACTGATAGCAGCACTTTATTCAGTACTGCTTAAATGCGATGAGACGTCAATAGTACTCTACATAGTATTTCAAACTGAATTCCGTAGCACTTGTTAAGATACACAAAAGAACATGTGATCTGTATTACCATCATATATGGTTTTAAATTTCAAATACAATGATTTATGGTGGTGCTTTCATTGTTGATTCACTTACCAACTGAATATTGTCTTTGATGCTGGCTGGCCCAATATGATTCTTGCCTTAAAATAAGAGTATATTTTGCACATTAGCACCTTATTTGATCAGCAACAGTGATGGAAGATTTGCTACTGGCTTGATCAAACTTTGGCTGTAATATGGTAGTAGGTCGAGAAAAAAGTTGCTAGTAGGTTTTTTCCCTGAAGTTCATTGTCGCGATGGATGGTGAACAACGGCTTTCCTGCTAGCGCATCGAACTTGCTTTCCTGCCTTCAGCTCCCTTCTCTCTTGTAAGACAATGCTGCTCCAATTCAATTCATTGAAAGGTGAAGATACCAGTTGGAAGGAAAATAAGCCTCATGTTAATGTGTATAAATGGCAGCCAATGTTCTTTCTTTTCCTTTAGAATGGACATACTAAAGCACAATATTGATGGCCCTGCTTTTGTAGGATGTTGCTAACTCGTTTTTCGAATGCACAATATTGATGGTCCTGCTTGCACTGACGGTTAACTTCACCTGACAGGTTCCAGTAGCTCCGCTGCAGATACCAAATGAATTTTCACCTGTTTTTAACCATTCATGGATGAATGGCTCGGATGAATCCACCAACAATAACCCCCCGGAGATTGAAATTCCAACTTTGATTACATGGAGTCAAGGAGGAAACGAGGTGTTTGTGGAAGGATCATGGGATAACTGGACAACAAGGTTTACCCTTTACCTGATCTGTTATTCAAATGTTTATCCAATTCTGAAAACGACATGCTAAAATACCAAACATCATATGAGTACTTTCAGGAAGGTGTTAGAGAGGTCAGGGAAAGATCACGCTGTGTTGTTGGTCCTGCCATCTGGAATATATCATTACAGGATGATTGTTGATGGGGTGCCGAGATATGTGTCCGAACTACCTCATGTGACTGATGAAAGAGGGCAGGTGGCCAACCTCCTTGATGTCCATGTCAGTAAGGATTATATCTGTCTATTTCATCATTTTGCTCTGGCCTTCTCTGAAATGACATTCCAGAATGTAGGTTCTTGATTTTATCTGAAAGCATCTCTGTTTTGATTAGGAGTATATCCCAGATAGTCTTGACAGCGTGGCAGAGTTCGACGCGCCCCCATCGCCTGAACACAGCTACAACATGGAGTTCCCAACCGATGAGGATTTTAGGAAGCAGGATCCGCCCGCTCTTCCACCTCAGCTTCTCATGACTGCCCTTGGTGGCACCGATCACTCCGACGAACTCGCTCCAAAACCAAAGCCGCAGCATGTCGTCCTCAACCATCTGTTCATCGAGAAAGGGTGGGGGGCGCAGTCTCTGCTCGCCCTCGGGCTCACCCACCGGTTCCAGTCAAAGTATGTGAACTTCGTGCTCTACAAACCGCTGGTGAGGAGGTGACCGGTGCCGCTGGTGGAAGATGAAAGATGAAAGAAAGCAGTGGGGGCTGATTAGGACTGATGGGAGTGAATAAGAGAGCGTAGTTTGACAATGTACATAAGGGGAATTCAGGAACCATCTGTTTCTCTTTCTTTCTTTCTTGAGTGAACTGTTCTTGTGGCGTGGGGTTTGAACCGTCTGAACTCCGGCGAAATGAAACAAGAGGGAGTGTTGTGAAAATGTCTGGTCTTGTCTTGTGATCTGTCATGTCAGATATTAATCCAGTCGTCTTGTTTGTGTGGAATATGCTGTCTGCATTTTATTTTATTTTTTGTCTTAAACTTTTGATTGAACTGGATAGGTGTGTGAGCAGTTCGGTGGGATGGATGAAGTTGAGACGATAATGTGGGAGACGTAGGTAACCAGGCATTGGAAGAAAAGAATTCCATCCGAACGCAAGTGATGTGGATGTTGATACAAAAAGAGACCGCCAGGGTAGACTGATAGCGTCTCGCCATCACAAAGCTTAGCCACATTTGTCAAAAGGCTCAACAGCGACAGGGACGGTTGGAGCTTTAATCCCGTGGAAGATCTTCTGTAACCTAGACAAAGTGGTAAACCGACCAATCATCTCCCACATTGTGACGATGGGAATAACTCTTTTTATTTTCTGAACCCCGTCTTCTGATAACTGTGACGACGGGGAATTTTTTTCTCTTATTCTTTTTTGAATGAACTTGGGCAGTGACAAAATAAACTGTATACCGAAAAAGGGCATTTCTTAGAGAGAGACAAAATGAGAAAAAGGGCTGAACGGATGATACTTTGCTGTTCTAACAAGAAACAAGCTGCTTTGGACAAAACTCCGATTCTCCTAGCAAATGGAGAACATCCGATTCCGTTGCCCCCCTTTTTTCCAGAGGCCAGATATTTTTTTTTCGAGAGCAGCTAGTTAATGAGCGCTCCATCGAAAGCCTCGCAACGATCAGCGCGCGCGCTCGCAGCCATTCGTCACGTGTCGCGCTCTGTACGCTCCCTCCGAATTTTGTTTTTTTATTTCTCCGCACGCGTTTTCGGCTTTTTAAACGTTTTTTTTGGTTTTTTTCGACGTTTTGGTTTTCCCCAATCTGCCTTAGCTTTTCGATCAAAAAACTTTCAAGGCGAAAGTCACGTTTTTTCTTCCGCGAGAGGCACTGTTGTGCTTTAGCGAGAGTCACGGCCGTGCCTTTCGAAACGAAAAACAACGCGTTTTATGTTTTTTTTCTTTCGCGAGAGTCACGGTTTTGCTACCGCGAGAGGCACGATTGTGCTTTCGTGTAAGTCACGGTCGTGCCTTTCGGAAAGGGAAAAACAAAACACATTTTCTGTTTTTTTTTTTCTTTCGCGAGAGTCACGGTTTTGCTTTCGCGAGAGGCACGGTTGTGCTCTCGCGAGAGTCACGGTCGTGCCTCTCAGAAAGGGAAAAATAAAACGCGTTTTCTGTTTTTTTTCTTTCACGAGAGTCACGGCTTTGCTTCCGTGAGAGGCACGATTGTGCTTTCGCGAGAGTCACGGTCGTGCCTCACGGAAAGGAAAAAAAACGTGTTTTCTGTTTTTTTTCCTTGCACGAGAGTCACGGTTTTGCTTCCCCGAGAGTCACGGCCGTGCCTCTCGGAAACGAAAAAAAAAACGTGTTTTCTGTTTTTTTTTCTTGCACGAGAGTCACGGTTTTGCTTCCGCGAGAGTCACGGCCGTGCCTCTCGAAAAGGGAAAAGATACACATTTTTCTTTTTTTCTTTCTCGAGAGTTACGGTTTTGCTTTCGCGAGAGTCACGGCCGTGCCTCTCGGAAACGAAAAAAAAACGTGTTTTCTGTTTTTTTTCCTTGCACGAGAGTCACGGTTTTGCTTCCACGAGAGGTACGGTTGTGATTTCGTGAGAGGCACGGGCGTGCCTCTTTCGGAAAGGAAAAAAAATCGTGCTCCCGGTTTGGTTTTTTCGGCCGGTTTATTTTGTCTGTTTTTTTCATGAAAAAAAAGTTCGTCAAAACCTATTAACATGGGATCTAGTTTTGAAGTTCTCGACGCGAGGAATCCAATGGTGAAAACGGTTCGAGATTTTGATAAATGGATCTAAAAAAGGAAAATTCACAGGCCGCGAAAGTGGCGCGCTGCAACGAGTAGTGATTTAGAGGTAACTCTCCTAATCTCTCTGCGAAATAAGCCCACGGGCCTTTTCTAAGTGAGGCGCGAAAAATGCCCATAAGCATGCTGGGCTCGGACGGACAGAGCGAAATGCAAGAACAGGGCCCGCCCCAGCAAACGCATCGCTCTCGGCTCGAAACAGCGCATTGATTGCCACGTCACGAAGAAAAAGATAACTAACGACGAGGACGTGTTTGAGGTCATGTCTTGACCTGAACTTATTGGCCGGCTCCTGTGCGCGATGGACTGATGTCTGATGGTGACGGAGCAGTGACCTGGTCCGGCTTGCTACTTGCTAGCTCCATCGCCTTGACTCGTCCGCCTCTCTCTCCTCACAAGGTTTGAGATAAATACCAGTCACATCGTCCCATTTAGTACGGCGACTTTGTTGCGACTTTGAAGAGAAAAAGCAACGGACCGCAATAGGTCGATTTATTTATGTCAGTCTCCCCGCAAGAGAAAAAGAAGAAAAGGGACAGGAAAATTGTGAAGAATGAAATAAAAACTAATTCTATACAGGAGCAAACTCGTCTCTAATGAGTCACAAAATTTCAAACCGATATTTGTTGAATAGACAAATTATATATACCAAAAAAGCGCGTCACAGACCCTAGTGCATCAGATACCTTCCCTATACATCATGAAACATGTAATCTTGCTAGTTGTTCGGTTAACGGGGCTCCATTACGTGCAACTAGACCCGGGCATGGACAACCCGGCCCAGATAGCCTGACCGGGTTCGGATCAGCTTTTGCACCCGAAGCGCGACCCGAAAGTACGAAAAAAAGCCCAAACAAGCCCTAAATGGTCACTTTATTAGAAATATAAGTATATTATATCATTTGAATATTCTGAAATTAATCATTTTAATTTTAAAAAGTGCATTGTTGATGTGCTTCGGGCTCGGGATTGGGGTTTTGAGGTCGGGCTTTGTATAGCCCGACCTGAACTTGGCCGTTCCGGAGGATGCATAGCTTATGTGCAACATGGCGCTGAAATGGAAGAAAGCATAATTGTAAATTATTTCGAGAAATGAAAACCAACAAGAAAATAAAAAACAGTTATACTCCGTCCAACCCATATTAACTATCGTTGATTTAGTACAACTCTGCACTAAAGTTGTACTAAACAATATGGGTCGGAGGGAGCATCTTTCTTTGTAATTATTGACAGATAGGTTCCACTTGATTATACTTCCAAAATATTCATACATGTGCCCTTCTGTGTGCTTTTTCCCTTTGCAACACACTCGCCGTTTCTTTTTTCCTTGGCTCTTTACATCCTTTTGGGATGCTCCATACACCATAACACTTTTTATTGCTGTTATTATGGTAAATAATAGGGACAATCTTCCATGACCATCATGTATCAACTCTTCACCATAGTGGCCGCCGCTCTCAGCTTCTTGTTGCCAAGTCTTTATTAATCTATATATATCGACGTGCCTCTAACAAAAGACACCTTATTAGAACTCAATGGAGCCTAGAGTAGAATCCAATCCTAAATCCATACAAGAATAAACATGGAAAACATAGATGCACAATCGAGTATAAATGGAACCGTAGATTGCAGCCATATCGCTGCAACACATCAAGGCATGCCTCGCTTCCCAATCTGAGCAATAGTGCTTGAGCGAAGAGAGAGCTCTCCTCCACAGCCCCGCGCCGCTGGCCACTCCGGCGGCGGCGGCCACCGCCCCCCTTGCCCGCCGGGCAGTAGCGTGCCCCAGCCCTCCTCCGCGCCTATGCCCAGCCCACGCCCATCCTCCCCGGCTTCCCCGGCGGACTCGGAGGCGCTGGACTGGGCCTCGTCGGTGGAAGGTGAGGTCAGATCTAATGTTGGTTCTCCTTCCCCCATCCTGGTGCCGCCGGCCTCCGCTGGGTTCTGCGCCTCCCCGTGACTTGGCTGCGCACCCCGCCCCGGATCCAGTAGTTCTTGCCCCTGCCCCGCTGGCCGGCCCGCTGCCTCGCGCGGGCGAGGTCGCTCGCCTGAAATCAATTGTAGTTGTTCCAGGCATTGATGGCCCCGGATCCCAGGTTCCCCGGGCATCCCCATGCGCTGCGCCCGCTGATCCGCCAGGTCCTAGTCTGCGCTCCTTGATCATCATCCCCCATCTGACAATGTCGGAGCCCCGGCTGCTTTCCTGCCGGCGTCCGAGGATGGTTGGACGCAGGTGCATTCAAGGAAGCTGCGCCGCGTCAATCCCCTGGGTAATGGGAATCCCCCTCCGCCTTCAATGCGCCATCGCCGCCAGAATCAGGGGACTGAAACTGCTAGAAAGGACTTCTTAAGGCGTTGCAAGGGTCTCTGCTTGCGGTGCCTTAGCTCGGAGCATAGGAGGATCGACTGCAGAGACCCAACCCACTGCCGCACCTGCCGTCTCCCGGGTCACCAATCCAGTGCGCGCCCTGCCAAGAAACCGCTGCTGACGGCCGGCGCCCTGCCCTGCGCCCCGGCCGCCCCGCCGAGCCAGGGCCCTGCCCGCGATCGGCTACGCTTCCCCACCCCAGTAGCACCGCCGCCGCCGTCGCCACCGATCCGCTTGCAACCGCCTCCGCCCCCGCCGCCACCCCCGAAAACGGCGATGCATGCCACCTTCGTCCCTGCATCCCCGCCTCGCCGCCAACGCCAGAGCCATGGGGTGGTCATCCGCTCCAGGGTGATGGAGCACGCCCGTTTCGTCCTCAGGCACCATGCCGTGCTCCTCACGGCCACTGACAGCTTCAACGCCGCCAACCCGATGCTGGTGGGCCGTACCATTGAGGCCCTGCTGCGCATCGGCCCGCACCTGCTGCGTGTCACCCGTCACCACCCGAAAGACTTCCTCGTCCACTTCGACGTTCCCACTGACCGCGACGCTCTCCTACGCCACAACTCCATCAGCGTCGATGGGGTGCCCTTCCGGACCAAGCCTTGGAGGCAGGACGACCACGCTGTTCGCCAGAAATGGCTGCTGCACGTCCGCATCGTCATCGAGCGGCTGCCCCTGGACATGTGGACGCTGGAGGGCGCGGAGGAGGTGCTCGGCCGTTTCTGCATCATCGACAGGCTTGATAGCCACACCAGCGAGCGCAGGGACACGCGCACCTTCGCCTGCTGGGTGTGGGTGTGGAGCCTCACCGACATCCCCACCCGGCACTGCCTCTCCTGCTTTGAAGACGGCGCCGGGCTCGTGGTGGAGATGCAGGGCTTCTCGACCCCGTTGCAGGCCAGTCGGTCTGTGCCAGAGCCCTCGGAGGGGGAGAGGAGCTCCCTGCTCTTCCACCTCGACCGGGTCGAAGACTGGACCCCACGTGAGCTGCGTTCCCCTGCCTCTGCTGTCAGCGGGCTGCCGTCCTCTGGATCGGACGACGACGAGCGCCGACCTCTCCCTCAGGTCAACTCGCTTGACTGGACTTTCAATGTAGAAGATCGTCGACCGTTCTACCCTGCTGCTGCACCAGCCCCCTTGCTGCTCCAACCTGCTGCCCCGGCCCCTCCACCGGCCCCTCTGCTGCAAGCCCCGCCCCCGCTGCCAACAGCTCCTACCAGGCGCAGGCCGGCCCCGCGCGTCGCCTCCACGGGCTGTCGGGGCATGCCAGCCCCGTATCGGCGTGGGGACCAAGATGATGGGAGCGGCCCTAGCCGTCGCTCATGGAAGGAGACCCTGCTCGGCATTGGGCGCCAGAGCAGGGCCTCATCGGTGCAGCGATCCTCAAGCACGGAGCGCCACCGCAGCAGGACCCCTGGCCTGCGCCACCGCCGTCGCCAGCTCCCACGACAGGCGCCCCAGGCCCTGGCCGACGCTACGCCCTTCCATGCTGCCACTCCGAGGCCAGACCTAGGTCCGGTGCGGCTGCTTGCACCACCCAGGCCTCTGCTCCCCCAGCAACCGCCGCCCGCGGACGGACATCTGCTCCCACAACCCAAGGCCGATATGGAGACCCTGCCACAAGCTGATGAGCAGGGGGATGCGCCGCTGCATGCTGACGCCCCTGGAGATGTGCAACGCGTGGCTAGCCCTGAAGATCCAGTGGCAGATTTCTTCGCCAACCGCAACACCGCCCTCACCCCTCCCCGTTGGACAAACATCATGCTTTTCGAGATTAACGTTGTTGCTGAAGCCGCCCTCGCCAAGCCACTGTCCTTCTCCCCTGCCGCTAACAAGGTGCAGGGGACGGCGCGCACCCCAGCCCGCGCCGGCAGCCGCACCCCTCTCAGGGCGCGGCCCACCTCTGCCCCCAAGAAGAGCCTGCCAATTGCTGCTGCTGAAGACCTGGCTTCCATGGTGGGGGAGCTGGAACTGGGACAGAACAAGCCGCCGGTGGCCCACACCCTCTTCTCCACCGTCCCGCAACCGCTGATCTCCATCACCCCAAAGACTGTTCATCAGAAGCAAGACATGTTGGGGAACGTAGTAATTTTAAAAAATTTCCTACGCACACGCAAGATCATGGTGATGCATAGCAACAAGAGGGGAGAGTGTTGTCTACGTACCCTCGTAGACCGAAGCGGAAGCGTTGACGCAACATAGAGGAAGTAGTCGTACGTCTTCCCGGTCTGACCGATCCAAGCAACGTTACTCCGGCACCTCCAAGTTCTTAGCACACGTCCAGCTCGATGACGCTCCCCAGGCTCCGATCCAGCAAAGCTTCGGGGATGAGTTCCGTCAGCACAACGGCGTGATGACGATGATGATGTTCTACCGACGCAGGGCTTCGCCTAAGTACTGCAAAGATATGACCGAGGTGGAATATGGTGGAGGGGGGCACCGCACACGGCTAAGGAACGATCACGAAGATCAACTTGTGTGTTCTAGGGTGCCCCCTGCCCCCGTATATAAAGGAGGGAGGGGGAGGTGCGGCCGGCCCCCAAGGGGTGCGCCTGGACGAGTCCTACTCCCACCGGGATTAGGACTCCCCCCTCTCTTGCCTTGTTGGAGAAGGAAAGGGGGAGGGAGAAGAGGAAAGGGGGGCGCCGCCCCCCCTTCCTTGTCCAATTCGGACTAGGGGGGGAGGGGGCGCGTGGCCTGCCCTGGCCGGCCCCTCTCTTCTCCCTTATGGCCCATGAAGGCCCATTAACCCCCCGAGGGGTTCCGGTAACCCCTCGGTATTCCGGTAAAATGCCGATTTCACCCAGATCGATTCCGATGTCCAAATATAGGCTTCCAATATATCAATATTTATGTCTTGACCATTTCTAGACTCCTCATCATGTCCGTGATCACATCCGGGACTCCAAACTACCTTCGGTACATCAAAATGTATAAACTCATAATAACTGTCATCGTAACGTTAAGCGTGCGGACCCTACGGTTCGAGAACAATGTAGACATGACCGAGACACGTCTCTGGTCAATAACCAATAGCGGGACCTGGATGCCCATATTGGCTCCTACATATTCTACGAAGATCTTTATCGGTCAGACCGCATAACAACATACGTTGTTCCCTTTGTCATCGGTATGTTACTTGCCCGAGATTCGATCGTCGGTATCCAATACCTAGTTCAATCTCATTGCCGGCAAATCTCTTTACTCGTTCCGTAATACATCATCTCACAACTAACATATTAGTTGTAATGCTTGCAAGGCTTATGTGATGTGCATTACCGAGAGGGCCCAGAGATACCTCTCCGACTATCGGAGTGACAAATCCTAATCTCGAAATACGCCAACCCAACAAGTACCTTTGGAGACACCTATAGAGCACCTTTATAATCACCCAGTTACGTTGTGACGTTTGGTAGCACACAAAGTGTTCCTCCGATAAACGGGAGTTGCATAATCTCATAGTCATAGGAACATGTATAAGTCATGAAAAAAGCAATAGCAACATACTAAACGATCGGGTGCTAAGCTAATGGAATGGGTCATGTCAATCATATCATTCAACTAATGATGTGACCTCGTTAATCAAATAACAACTCTTTTGTTCATGGTTAGGAAACATAACCATCTTTGATTAACGAGCTAGTCAAGTAGAGGCATACTAGTGACACTCTGTTTGTTTATATATTCACACATGTATTATGTTTCCGGCTAATACAATTCTAGCATGAATAATAAACATTTATCATGATATAAGGAAATAAATAATAACTTTATTATTGCCTCTAGGGCATATTTCCTTCACTAAGGGCTGGTCCCCCTTCCCACTTCAGCACCTTTAGGATTGACAAAACCTTCTGGTTGCATCATATACAACTCTTCTTTAATAAATCCATTAAGGATTGCAGTTTTGTTATCCATTTGCCAGATTTCATAAAATGCGGCAATTGCTAATATGATTCGGACAGATTTTAAGCATCGATGCGAGTGAGAAAATCTCATCGTAGTCAACACCTTGAACTTGTCGAAAACCTTTTGCGACAATTCTAGCTTTGTAGATAGTAACACTACTATCAACATCCGTCTTCCTCTTGAAGATCCATTTATTTTCTATGGCTTGCCGATCATCGGGCAAATCCATCAAAGTCCATACTTTGTTCTCATACATGGATCATATCTCAGATTTCATGGCCTCAAGCCATTTTGCGGAATCTGGGCTCATCATCGCTTCCTCATAGTTCGTAGGTTCGTCATGGTCTAGTAACATAACTTCCAGAACAGGATTACCATACCACTCTGGTGCGGATCTCACTCTGGTTTATCTACGAGATTCGGTAGTAACTTGATTTGAAGTTACATGATCATCATCATTAGCTTCCTCACTAATTGGTGTAGCAGTCATAGGAACAGATTTCTGTGATGAACTACTTTCCAATAAGGAAGAAGGTACAATTACCTTATCAAGTTCTACTTTCCTCCCACTCACTTCTTTCGAGAGAAACTTCTTCTCTAGAAAGGATCCATTCTTAGCAACGAATGTCTTGCCTTCAGATCTGTGATAGAAGGTGTACCCAACAGTCTCCTTTGGGTATCCTATGAAGACATATTTGTCCGATTTGGGTTTGAGCTTATCAGGATGAAACTTTTTCATATAAGCATCACAACCCCAAATTTTAAGAAACGACAACTTTGGTTTCTTGCCAAACCACAGTTCAGATTGTGTCGTCTCAACAGACTTAGATGGTGTCCTTTTAACGTGAATGCAGCTGTCTTTAATGCATAACCCCAAAAACGATAATGGTAGATCGGTAAGAGACATCATAGATTGTACTATATCCAATAAAGTACGGTTATGACGTTCGGACACACCATTATGCTGTGGTGTTCTAGGTGGCATGAGTTTGTGAAACTATTCCACATTGTTTTAATTGAAGACCAAACTCGTAACTCAAATATTTGTCTCCGCGATCAGATCGTAGAAACCTTATTTTCTTGTCACGATGATTTTCCACTTCACTCTGAAATTCTTTGAACTTTTCAAACGTTTCAGACTTATGTTTCATCAAGTAGATATACCCATATCTTCTCAAATCATCTGTGAAGGTCAGAAAATAATGATACCCACTGCAAGCCTTAATATTCATCGGACCACATACATCAATATGTATGATTTCCAACAAATCTGTTGCTTGCTCCATTGTTCCGGAGAACGGCGTTTTAGTCATCTTGCCCAAGAGACATGGTTCGCAAGCATCAAGTGATTCATAATCAAGTGATTCCCAAAATCCATCAGCATGGAGTTTCTTCATGCGCTTTACACCAATATGACCTAAACGGCAGTGCCACAAACAGGTTGCACTATCATTATTAACTTTGCATCTTTTGGCTTTCAATATTATGAATATGTGTATTACTACGATCGAGATCCAACAAACCATTTTCGTTGGTGTGTATGACCATAGAAGGTTTTATTCATGTAAATAGAACAACAATTGTTCTCTAACTTAAATGAACAACTGTTTTGCAATAAACATGATCAAATCATATTCATGCTCAACGCAAACACAAAATAACACTTATTTAGGTTTAACACTAATCCCGAAAGTATATGGAGTGTGCGATGATGATCATATCAATCTTGGAACTATTTCCAACACATATCGTCACTTCACCCTTAACTAGTTTCTGTTCATTCTGCAACTCCTGTTTCGAGTTACTACTCTTAGCAACTGAACCAATATCAATATACCGAGGGGTTGCTACGAACACCAGTAAAATACACATCAATAATCTGTATATCAAATATACTTTTGTTCACTTTGCCATCCTTCTTATCCGCCAAATACTTGGGGTAGTTCCGCTTCCAGTGACTAGTCCCTTTGCAGTAGAAGCACTCAGTCTTAGGCTTAGGTCCAGACTTGGGCGCTTCTTCACTTGAGCAGCAACTTGCTTGCCGTTCTTCTTGAAGTTCCCCTTCTTCCCTTTGCCCTTTTCTTGAAACTAGTGGTCTTGTCAACCATCAACACTTGATGTTTTTCTTGATTTCTACCTTCGTCAATTTCAGCATCACGAAGAGCTTGGGAATTACTTTCGTCATCCCTTGCATATTATAGTGTTGGAAATATGCCCTAGAGGCAATAATGAAAAGATTATTATATTTCCTTGTTCATGATAATTGTCTATTGTTCATGCTATAATTGTATTGTTCGGAAATCATAATACATGTGTGAATACATAGACCACAATGTGTCCCTAGTAAGCCTCTAGTTGACTAGCTCGTTGATCAATAGATAGTCATGGTTTCCTGACTATGGACATGGGGATGTCATTGATAACGGGATCACATCATTAGGAGAATGATGTGATGGACAAGACCCAAACCTAAGCATAGCACAAAAGATCGTATAGTTCGTTTGCTAGAGCTTTTCTGAATGTCAAGTATCATTCCTTAGACCATGAGATTATGCAACTCCCGGATACCGTAGGAGTGCTTTGGGTGTATCAAACGTCACAACGTAACTGGGTGACTATAAAGGTGCACTACAGGTATCTCCAAAAGTATCTATTGGGTTGGCATGAATCGAGACTGGGATTTGTCACTCCGTGTGACGAAGAGGTATCTTTGGGCCCACTCGGTAAGACATCATCATAATGAGCTCAATGTGATCAAGGTGTTGTTCACGGGATGATGTGTTATGGGAACGAGTAAAGAGACTTGCCGGTAACGAGATTGAACAAGGTATCGGTATACCGACGATCGAATCTCGGGCAAGTATAATACCGATAGACGAAGGGAATTGAGTACGGGATTGATTAAGTCCTCGACATCGTGGTTCATCCGATGAGATCATCGAGGAGCATGTGGGAGCCAACATGGGTATCCAGATCCCGCTGTTGGTTATTGACCGGAGATCGTCTCGGTCATGTCTGCATGTCTCCCGAACCCGTAGGGTCTACACACTTAAGGTTCGGTGACGCTAGGGTTGTTAAACATATTAGTATGCAGCAAACCGAAGGTTGTTCGGAGTCCCGGATGAGATCCCGGACGTCACGAGAGGTTCCGGAGTGGTCCGGAGGTAAAGAATAATATATAGGAAGTGTCATTTCGGCCATCGGGAATGATCTGAGGGTCGCCGGTATTGTACCGGGACCACCAGATGGGTCCCGGGGGTCCACCGGGTGGGGCCACCCATCCCGGAGGGCCCCGTGGGCTGAAGTGGGGAGGGAACCAGCCCATAGTGGGCTGGTGCGCCCCCCATGGGCCTCCCCCCTGCACCTAGGGTTGGAAACCCTAGGGCAGGGGGCGCCCCACATGGCTTGGGGGGCAAGCATCCCCCCTGGCCGCCGCCCCCCCTGGAGATGGATCTCCAGGGCCGGCGCCCCCCCTAGGGGGCCTATATAAAGGGGGGGGAGGGAGGGCAGCCGCACCCTGCAGCCTTGGCGCCTCCCTCTCCCCGTTAGACCTCTCCCTCTCTCCGTAGTTGCTTGGCGAAGCCCTGCTGGAACTCTGCTGCATCCACCACCACGCCGTCGTGCTGCTGGATCTTCATCAACCTCTCCTTCCCCCTTGCTGGATCAAGAAGGAGGAGACGTCATCTCGACCGTACGTGTGTTGAACGCGGAGGTGCTGTCCGTTCGGCACTAGGTCATCGGTGATTCGGATCACGGCGAGTACGACTCCATCATCCACGTTCTCCTTGAACGCTTCCGTTGCGATCTACAAGTGGTATGTAGATGCTCTCCTATCCCCTCGTTGCTACAATACTCCATGGATAGATCTTGGTGATGCGTAGGAAAATTTTAATTTCTGCTACGATCCCCAACAGTGGCATCATGAGCTAGGTCTATGCGTAGTTTCTATGCACGAGTAGAACACAAAGTAGTTGTGGGCGTCGAATTGTCAATTCTTCTTGCCGTTACTAGTCCTATCTTGGTTCAGCGGTATTGTGGGATGAAGCGGCCCGGACCAACCTTACACGTACGCTTACGTGAGACCGGTTCCACCGACTGACATGCACTAGTTGCATAAGGTGGCTGGCGGGTGTCTGTCTCTCCCACTTTAGTTGGATCGGATTCGATGAACAGGGTTCTTATGAAGGGTAAATAGAGATTGACAATTCACGTTGTGGTTTTAACGTAGGTAAGAAACATTCTTGCTAGCAACCTATAACAGCCACGTAAAAACTTGCAACAACAATTAGAGGACGTCTAACTTGTTTTTGCAGCAAGTGCTTTGTGATGTGATATGGCCAAAAGTTGTGATGAATCATGTATGTGATGTATGAGATGATCTTGTTATTGTAATAGGAATCACGACTTGCATGTCGATGAGTATGACAACTGGCAGGAGCCATAGGAGTTGTCTTTATTTATTTATGACCTGCGTGTCAACTTAAATTGTCATGTAATTACTTTACTTTATTGCTAAAGCGTTAGCCATAGTAGTAGAAGTAATAGTTGACGTGACAACTTCACGAAGACACGATGATGGAGATCATGGTGTCATGCCGGTGACGACGATGAACATGGCGCCGCGAAGATGGAGATCAAAGGAGCGAAATGATATTGGCCATATCATATCACTATTTGATTGCATGTGATGTTTATCATGTTTTTACATCTTATTTGCTTAAAACGACGGTAGCATAAATAAGATGATCCCTCATTAAAATATCGAAAATGTGTTCTCCCTAACTGTGCACCGTTGCTAAGGTTCGTCGTTCCGAAGCACCACGTGATGATCGGGTGTGATAGGTTCTTACGTTCGCATACAACGGGTGTAAGCCAGATTTACACACACAATACACTTAGGTTGGATTGACGAGCCTAGGATGTACAGACATGGCCTCGGAACACGGAGGACCGAAAGGTCGAACATGAGTCGTATAGAATATATGATCAACATGGAGATGTTCACCGATGATAACTAGTCCGTCTCACGTGATGATCGGACACGGCCTAGTTGACTCGGATCATGTATCACTTAGATGACTAGAGGGATGTCAAATCTGAGTGGGAGTTCATTCATTAATTTGATTAGATGAACTTAATTATCATGAACTTAGTCTAAATCTTTACAATATGTCTTGTAGATCAAATGGCCCACGGTAATGTCACCCTCAACTTCAACGCGTTCCTGGAGAAAACCAAGCTGAAAGATGATGGCAGCAATTATTCGGACTGGGTCCGGAACCTGAGGATCATCCTCATAGCAGCCAAGAAAGATTATGTCCTAGAAGCACCGCTAGGTGAAGCACCATTCCCAGAAAACCAGGACGTTATGAACGCCGATCAGTCACGTACTGATGATTACTCCCTCGTTCAGTGCGGCATGCTTTACAGCTTAGAACCGGGGCTCCAAAAGCGTTTTGAGCAACACGGAGCATATGAGATGTTCGAGGAGCTGAAATTAATTTTCCAAGCTCATGCCCAGGTCGAGAGATATGAGGTCTCTGACAAGTTCTTTAGCTGTAAGATGGAGGAAAATAGCTTTGTCAGTGAACACATACTCAAGATGTCTGGGTTGCACAACCGCTTGACTCAGCTGGAAGTTAATCTCCCGGATGAGGCGGTCATTGACAGAATCCTTCAGTCGCTCCCACCTAGCTACAAGAGCTTCGTGATGAACTACAATATGCAGGGGATGGAAAAGACCATTGCCGAGTTGTATTCAATGCTGAAATCTGCAGAGGTGGAGATCAAAAAGGAACATCAAGTGTTGATGGTGAATAAAACCACTAAGTTCAAGAAAGGCAAGGGTAAGAAGAACTTCAAGAAGGACAGCAAGGAGGTTGCCGCGCCTGGTAAATCAGTTGCCAGGAAGAAGTCAAAGAATGGACCCAAACCTGAAACTGAGTGCTTTTATTGCAAGGGAAATGGTCACTGGAAGCGGAATTGCCCCAAGTACTTAGCAGATAAGAAGGCCGGCAACACTAAAGGTATATGTGATATACATGTAATTGATGTGTACCTTACCAGTGCTCGTAGTAGCTCCTGGGTATTTGATACCGGTGCCGTTGCTCATATTTGTAACTCAAAACAGGAGCTGCGGAATAAACGAAGACTGGCGAAGGACGAGGTGACGATGCGCGTCGGGAATGGTTCCAGGGTCGATGTGATCGCCGTCGGCACGCTGCCTCTACATTTACCTACGGGATTAGTTTTGAACCTCAATAATTGTTATTTAGTACCAAGTTTGAGCATGAACATTGTATCTGGATCTCGTTTAATGCGAGATGGCTACTCATTTAAATCCGAGAATAATGGTTGTTCTATTTATATGAGTGATATGTTTTATGGTCATGCTCCGATGGTCAATGGTTTATTCTTAATGAATCTCGTGCGTGATAATACACATATTCATAGTGTGAATACCAAAAGGTGTAAAGTTGATAACGATAGTCCCACATACTTGTGGCACTGCCGCCTTGGTCACATTGGTGTCAAGCGCATGAAGAAGCTCCATGCTGATGGACTTTTAGAGTCTCTTGATTATGAATCATTTGACACGTGCGAACCATGCCTCATGGGCAAAATGACCAAGACTCCATTCTCAGGGACAATGGAGCGAGCAACCAACTTGTTGGAAATCATACATACAGATGTATGTGGTCCAATGAGCGTTGAGGCTCGCGGAGGCTATCGTTATGTTCTCACTCTCACTGATGATTTGAGTAGATATGGGTATGTCTACTTGATGAAAACACAAGTCTGAGACCTTTGAAAAGTTCAAGGAGTTTCAGAGTGAGGTTGAGAATCAACGTGACAAAAAAATAAAGTTCTTACGATCAGATCGTGGGGGAGAATATTTAAGTCACGAATTTGGCTCACACTTAAGAAAATGTGGAATTGTTTCACAACTCACGCCGCCTGGAACACCTCAGCGTAATGGTGTGTCCGAACGTCGTAATCGCACTCTATTGGATATGGTGCGGTCTATGATGTCTCTTACAGATCTACCGCTATCATTTTGGGGATACGCTCTAGAGACAGCCGCATTCACTTTAAATAGGGCACCGTCTAAATCCGTTGAGACGACACCGTATGAATTATGGTTTAGGAAGAAACCTAAGCTGTCGTTTCTGAAAGTTTGGGGTTGCGATGTTTATGTCAAGAAACTTCAACCTGAAAAACTCGAACCCAAATCGGAAAAATGCGTCTTCATAGGATATCCCAAGGAAACAGTTGGGTATACCTTCTACCTCAGATCCGAAGGCAAGATCTTTGTTGCCAAGAACGGGTCCTTTCTAGAGAAAGAGTTTCTCGCGAAAGAAGTAAGTGGGAGGAAAGTAGAGCTTGATGAAGTACTACCTCTTGAAAATCCGAGTAGCACAGCTCAGGAAAATGTTCCTGTGGTGCCTGCACCGATTAGAGAGGAGGTTAATGATGATGATCAAGATACTTCTGATCAAACTCCTACTGAACTTCGTAGGTCCACAAGGACACGTTCCGCACCAGAGTGGTACGGCAACCCTGTCCTGGAAATCATGTTGTTGGACAACGGTGAACCTTCGAACTATGAAGAAGCGATGGCGGACCCAGATTCCGACAAATGGCTAGAAGCCATGAAATCCGAGATAGAATCCATGTATGAAAACAAAGTATGGACTTTGAATGACTTGCCCGATGATCGGCGAGCCATAGAAAATAAATGGATCTTTAAGAAGAAGACAGACGTTGATGGTAATGTGACCATCTATAAAGCTCGACTTGTCGCTAAGGGTTATCGACAAGTTCAAGGGGTTTACTACGATGAGACTTTCTCTCCCGTAGCAAAGCTGAAGTCCGTCCGAATCATGTTAGCAATTGCCGCATACTATGATTATGAGATATGGCAAATGGACGTCAAAACGGCATTCCTTAGCGGCTTTCTTAAGGAAGAATTGTATATGATGCAGCCGGAAGGTTTTGTCGATCCTAAGAATGCTAACAAAGTATGCAAGCTCCAGCGCTCTATCTATGGGCTGGTACAAGCATCTCGGAGTTGGAACATTCGCTTTGATGAGATGATCAAAGCGTTTGGGTTTATGCAGACTTATGGAGAAGCCTGCGTTTACAAGAAAGTGAGTGGGAGCTCCGTAGCATTTCTCATATTATATGTGGATGACATACTATTGATGGGAAATGATATAGAATTCTTGGAAAGCATAAAGGCCTATTTGAACAAATGTTTTTCAACGAAGGACCTTGGAGAAGCTGCTTATATATTAGGCATCAAGATCTATAGAGATAGATCGAGACGCCTCATCGGTCTTTCACAAAGTACGTACCTTGACAAGATTTTGAAGAAGTTCAAAATGGATCAGTCCAAGAAGGGGTTCTTGCCTGTATTGCAAGGTGTGCGTTTGAGCACGGCTCAATGCCCGACCACGGCAAAAGATATAGAAGAGATGAGTGTCATCCCCTATGCCTCAGCCATAGGGTCTATTATGTATGCCATGCTGTGTACCAGAACCGATGTAAACCTTGCCGTAAGTTTGGTAGGTAGGTACCAAAGTAACCCCGGCAAGGAACACTGGACAGCGGTCAAAAACATCCTGAAGTACCTGAAAAGGACTAAGGATATGTTTCTCGTTTATGGAGGTGCCGAAGAGCTCGTCGTAAAGGGTTACGTCGACGCCAGCTTCGACACAGATCTGGATGACTCCAAGTCACAAACCGGATACGTGTATATTTTGAATGGAGGGGCAGTAAGCTGGTGCAGTTGCAAGCAAAGCGTCGTGGCGGGATCTACATGTGAAGCAGAGTATATGGCAGCCTCGGAGGCAGCACAAGAAGCAGTCTGGGTGAAGGAGTTCATTACCGACCTAGGAGTCATACCCAATGCGTCGGACCCGATGACTCTCTTCTGTGACAACACTGGAGCAATTGCCCTTGCGAAGGAGCCCAGGTTTCACAGGAAGACCAGGCATATCAAGCGTCGCTTCAACTCCATTCGTGAAAGTGTTCAAAATGGAGACATAGAGATTTGTAAAGTACATACGGACCTGAATGTGGCAGATCCGTTGACTAAACCTCTCCCTAGAGCAAAACATGATCAACACCAAAATTCCATGGGTGTGCGATTCATCACAATGTAACTAGACTATTGTCTCTAGTGCAAGTGGGAGACTGTTGGAAATATGCCCTAGAGGCAATAATAAAAGGATTATTATATTTCCTTGTTCATGATAATTGTCTATTGTTCATGCTATAATTGTATTGTTCGGAAATCATAATACATGTGTGAATACATAGACCACAATGTGTCCCTAGTAAGCCTCTAGTTGACTAGCTCGTTGATCAATAGATAGTCATGGTTTCCTGACTATGGACATGGGGATGTCATTGATAACGGGATCACATCATTAGGAGAATGATGTGATGGACAAGACCCAAACCTAAGCATAGCACAAAAGATCGTATAGTTCGTTTGCTAGAGCTTTTCTGAATGTCAAGTATCATTCCTTAGACCATGAGATTATGCAACTCCCGAATACCGTAGGAGTGTTTTGGGTGTATCAAACGTCACAACGTAACTGGGTGACTATAAAGGTGCACTACAGGTATCTCCGAAAGTATCTGTTGGGTTGGCATGAATCGAGACTGGGATTTGTCACTCCGTGTGACGGAGAGGTATCTCTGGGCCCACTCGGTAAGACATCATCATAATGAGCTCAATGTGATCAAGGTGTTGTTCACGGGATGATGTGTTACGGGAACGAGTAAAGAGACTTGCCGGTAACGAGATTGAACAAGGTATCGGTATACCGACGATCGAATCTCGGGCAAGTATAGTACCGATAGACGAAGGGAATTGAGTACGGGATTGATTAAGTCCTCGACATCGTGGTTCATCCGATGAGATCATCGAGGAGCATGTGGGAGCCAACATGGGTATCCAGATCCCGCTGTTGGTTATTAACCGGAGATCGTCTCGGTCATGTCTGCATGTCTCCCGAACCCGTAGGGTCTGCACACTTAAGGTTCGGTGACGCTAGGGTTGTTAAAGATATTAGTATGCAGCAAACCGAAGGTTGTTCGGAGTCCCGGATGAGATCCCGGACGTCACGAGAGGTTCCGGAGTGGTCCGGAGGTAAAGAATAATATATAGGAAGTGTCGTTTCGGCCATCGGGAATGATCTGGGGGTCGCCGGTATTGTACCGGGACCACCAGATGGGTCCCGGGGGTCCACCGGGTGGGGCCACCCATCCCGGAGGGCCCCGTGGGCTGAAGTGGGGAGGGAACCAGCCCATAGTGGGCTGGTGCGCCCCCCATGGGCCTCCCCCCTGCGCCTAGGGTTGGAAACCCTAGGGCAGGGGGCGCCCCACATGGCTTGGGGGGCAAGCATCCCCCCTGGCCGCCGCCCCCCTGGAGATGGATCTCCAGGGCCGGCGCCCCCCTAGGGGGCCTATATAAAGGGGGGGAGGGAGGGCAGCCGCACCCTGCAGCCTTGGCGCCTCCCTCTCCCCGTTAGACCTCTCCCTCTCTCCGTAGTTGCTTGGCGAAGCCCTGCTGGAACTCTGCTGCATCCACCACCACGCCGTCGTGCTGCTGGATCTTCATCAACCTCTCCTTCCTCCTTGCTGGATCAAGAAGGAGGAGACGTCATCCCGACCGTACATGTGTTGAACGCGGAGGTGCTGTCCGTTCGGCACTAGGTCATCGGTGATTCGGATCACGGCGAGTACGACTCCATCATCCACGTTCTCCTTGAACGCTTCCGTTGCGATCTACAAGTGGTATGTAGATGCTCTCCTATCCCCTCGTTTCTAGAATACTCCATGGATAGATCTTGGTGATGCGTAGGAAAATTTTAATTTCTGCTATGATCCCCAACATATAGTTCATCACGAAGTTCTACTAACTTGGTGATGGTGACTAGAGAATTCTGTCAATCACTATCTTATCTGGAAGATTAACTCCCACTTGATTCAAGCGATTGTAGTACCCAGACAATCTGAGCACATGCTCACTAGTTGAGCGAATCTCCTCCATCTTTTACCTATAGAACTTGTTGGAGACTATATATCTCTCAACTCGGGTATTTGCTTGAAATATTAACTTCAATTCCTGGAACATCTCATATGGTCCATGACGTTCAAAACGTCTTTGAAGTCCCGATTCTTAAGCCGTTAAGCATGGTGCACTAAACTATCAAGTAGTCATCATATTGAGCTAGCCAAACGTTCATAACGTGTGCATCTGCTCCTGCAATAGGCCTGTCACACCTAGCGGTGCATCAAGGACATAATTATTCTGTGCAACAATGAGGATAAACCTCAGAATACGGATCCAATCCGCATCATTGCTACCAACATTTTTCAACACAATTTTCTCTAGGAACATATTAAAATAAACATATGAAAGCAACAACGCGAGCTATTGATCTACAACATATATATGCTAATACTACCAGGACTAAGTTCATGATAAATTAAAGTTCAATTAATCATATTACTTAAGAACTCCCACTTAGATAGACATCCCTCTAATCTTCTAAGTGATCACGTGATCCAAATCAACTAAACCATGTCCGATCATCACGTGAGATGGAGTAGTTCCAAGGTGAACATCACTATGTTGATCATATCTACTATATGATTCACGCTCGACCTTTCGGTCTCCGTGTTCCGAGGTCATATCTGTATATGCTTGGCTCGTCAAGTATAACCTGAGTATTCCGCGTGTGCAACTGTTTTGCACCCGTTGTATTTGAACGTAGAGCCTATCACACCTGATCATGACGTGGTGTCTCAGCACGAAGAACTTTCGCAGCGGTGCATACTCAGGGAGAACACTTCTTGATAATTAGTGAGAGATCATCTTAAAATGCTACTGTCAATCAAAGCAATATAAGATGCATAAAAGATAAACATCACATACAATCAATATAAGTGATATGATATGGCCATCATTATCTTGTGCTTGTGATCTCCATCTTCGAAGCACCGTCATGATCACCATTGTCACCGGCGCGACACCTTGATCTCCATCGAAGCATCGTTGTCGTCTCGCCAATCTTATGCTTCTACGACTATCGCTACCGCTTAGTGATAAAGTAAAGCATTACAGGGCGATTGCATTGCATACAATAAAGCGACAACCATATGGCTCCTGCCAGTTGCCGATAACTCAGTTACAAAACATGATCATCTCATACAATAAAATTCAGCATCATGCCTTGACCATATCACATCACAACATGCCCTGCAAAAACAAGTTAGACGTCCTCTACTTTGTTTGTTGCAAGTTTTACGTGGCTGCTACGGGCTTAAGCAAGAACCATGTCTCACCTACGCATCAAAAACCACAACGATAGTTTGTCAAGTTGATGCCATTTTAACCTTCGCAAGGACCGGGCGTAGCCACACTCGGTTCAACTAAAGTTGGATAAACTGACACCCGCCAGCCACTTGTGTGCAAAGCACGGCGGTAGAACCAGTCTCGCGTAAGCGTACGCGTAATGTCGGTCCGGGCCGCTTCATCCAACAATACCGCCGAACCAAAGTATGACATGCTGGTAGGCAGTATGACTTATATCGCCCACAACTCATTTGTGTTCTACTCGTGCATATAACATTAAACCATAAAACCTGGCTCGGATACCACTGTTGGGGAACGTAGTAATTTCAAAAAAATTCCTACGCACATGCAAGATCATGGTGATGCATAGCAACGAGAGGGGAGAGAGTTGTCTACGTACCCTCGTAGACCGAAGCGGAAGCGTTGACGCAACGTAGAGGAAGTAGTCGTACGTCTTCCCGGTCCGACCGATCGAAGCACCATTACTCCGGCACCTCCGAGTTCTTAGCACACGTCCAGCTCGATGACGCTCCCCGGGCTCCGATCCAGCAAAGCTTCGGGGATGAGTTCCGTCAGCACGACGGCGTGATGACGATGATGATGTTCTACCGACGCAGGGCTTCGCCTAAGTACTGCAACAATATGACCGAGGTGGAATATGGTGGAGGGGGGCACCGCACACGGCTAAGGAACGATCACGAAGATCAACTTGTGTGTTCTAGGGTGCCCCCTGCCCCCGTATAGAAAGGAGGGAGGGGGAGGTGCGGCCGGCCCCCAAGGGGTGCGCCTGGAGGAGTCCTACTCCCACCGGGAGTAGGACTCCCCAATCTCTTGCCTTGTTGGAGAAGGAAAGGGGGAGGGAGAAGAGGAAAGGGGGGCGCCGCCCCCCCCCTTCCTTGTCCTATTCGGACTAGGGGGGAGGGGGCGCGCGGCCTGCCCTGGCCGGCCCCTCTCTTCTCCCTTATGGCCCATGAAGGCCCATTAACCCCCCGAGGGGTTCCGGTAACCCCTCGGTATTCCGGTAAAATGCCGATTTCACCCAGATCGATTCCGATGTCCAAATATAGGCTTCCAATATATCAATCTTTATGTCTCGACCATTTCTAGACTCCTCATCATGTCCGTGATCACATCCGGGACTCCAAACTACCTTCGGTACATCAAAATGTATAAACTCATAATAACTATCATCGTAACGTTAAGCGTGCGGACCCTACGGTTCGAGAACAATGTAGACATGAACGAGACACGTCTCTGGTCAATAACCAATAGCGGGACCTGGATGCCCATATTGGCTCCTACATATTCTACGAAGATCTTTATCGGTCAGACCGCATAACAACATACGTTGTTCCCTTTGTCATCGGTATGTTACTTGCCCAAGATTCGATCGTCGGTATCCAATACCTAGTTCAATCTCATTGCCGGCAAATCTCTTTACTCGTTCCGTAATACATCATCTCACAACTAACATATTAGTTGTAATGCTTGCAAGGCTTATGTGATGTGCATTACCGAGAGGGTCCAGAGATACCTCTCCGACTATTGGAGTGACAAATCCTAATCTCGAAATACGCCAACCCAACAAGTACCTTTGGAGACACCTGTAGAGCACCTTTATAATCACCCAGTTACGTTGTGATGTTTGGTAGCACACAAAGTGTTCCTCCGGTAAATGGGAGTTGCATAATCTCATAGTCATAGGAACATGTATAAGTCATGAAGAAGGCAATAGCAACATACTAAACGATCGGGTGCTAAGCTAATGGAATGGGTCATGTCAATCAGATCATTCAACTAATGATGTGACCTCGTTAATCAAATAACAACTCTTTTGTTCATGGTTAGGAAACATAACCATCTTTGATTAACGAGCTAGTCAAGTAGAGGCATACTAGTGACACTCTGTTTGTTTATATATTCACACATGTATTATGTTTCCGGCTAATACAATTCTAGCATGAATAATAAACATTTATCATGATATAAGGAAATAAATAATAACTTTATTATTGCCTCTAGGGCATATTTCTTTCAAGCCAAGCCGGCGACTACTCCCACCAGGCGGAGTGCACGCCAGGCAGGAGCAAAATGCGATGTCCCGGTTGCCAACCGTGCGACCATGCGTCTGGTTCAGGCGCTGGGCGATCTTGGCCCGGAGGAGGCGATGACGAAGGAGGCCGCTCAGAACTTCATCAAGCGTTTCGATGAGCCAATCACCCAGAAGGAGATCGACGCATTCGCGGCTCTCACCGGCCTAGACGGCGCGGCACTCCGTGTCGCGGTGGGGTTGGAGGGCCCAAGCAGCTCGGCCATAGGTGCCGACTAGTTTGATCATGTTAGTAAGCCAATGTAGTTCCCAGCAGAGGTCGGCGGCATGTCGCCGGCCGGTTTTAGGGCCCTTTCTTCTTCGTTTAGGGTTAGTGGTTGCAGTTCGCCGGCGCCAGGGGTTTGGTGCTACTGGTGGTGCCCCTCGCCGCGCCTGCTTGCTAGCTAGGATGGTGTTCATTGTTGTTTCCCTTCTAGTGCGGGGTAGGAGCTGTAGTCCGCTGATGACCGTAGAGTGCTACTGGTGGTGGTCGTCGGTGGTGTGGCTTGCTAGTCAGGATTGTGTACTCAGTAGCATTGTTATCCCTCTGCTGGCTTATTTTGTTTACCATGAGTGAAGACCGCTGCTCAATTGTCTCATGGAATGTTAGAGGTCTCAACATGCCGGCGAAACGCCTTGCTGTCCACGAAGCTATTTGCAGTTTGGAAACCTGCAATCGTATGCTTGCAGGAGACCAAGATTAACACCTGGGACCCTGCCACCACCAGAGATATCGGTGGATCCTTGCTAGATCAAGCCTTCCACATTCCTGCTGCGGGCACCAGGGGCGGCATTAGCCTCTTCTGGAACATCGCTCTTGTGCACGCATCTGACCTGACAACCATGCATTTCAACCTTACTGGAAACATTAGATTGCTGGCCTCCAACTCGCATTTCTGCTTGACCACGGTCTATGGACCAGTAGATGATAGCCTCAAGGATAGTTTCTTAGCAGAGATGTGCGGCTCTGCACCACCACTAGGCCACCCATGGATTGTGCTCGGATATTTCAACCAAATATATGAAGCCAGGGACAAAAACAACCTCAACCTCAATCGTAGGCTCATGGGTAAATTCCGAAATGCCATCAACTATGCTGAACTTTTTCAGATTAGATGCAAAAACAGAAAATTCACCTGGAGCAACGAGCAGCAGCCCCCCACCATGGTCGCCCTGTACCGTGTTTTCTGCAACCCTGCTTGGGATGCCCTGTTCCCCTTTGTGCTGCTCCACGCAGCATCTACGTCTGTATCGGACCACAGCCCCCTTGTCCTCACCTGCTAAGCCGCCCATTCACAGGCCGAGGTTTAGATTCGAATCTTTTTGGCCAAAATTCCTTGGCTTCCATGATACAGTCCTATCTGCATGGTCCAAACCACTTAGCTCTAGTTGTGCTTTCCGGACCTTGCATACAAAGCTGCAACGCACTGCAAAAGCCCTGAAGATCTGGAGTAGGAGCCTGTTCTCCAACGCCAAAATGCAGTTCCACATGGCCCAGGAACTTGTCCTACGCCTCGACACAGCTCAGGAAAAGCGCCCTCTTACGGCCGCTGAACTAGAAATTTAGGAAAAAGCTAAAGCTCCGCCTTCTGGGCTTAGCAGCCATTGATAGGGCGAGGAAGAGGCAACGCTCCAGGATAAGCTGGCTGCGGGCTGGAGATGCTAGTACGACTTTTTTCCACGCCAAGATCAACGCTAGAAAACGGAAAAACTTCATCCTATCCTTGAACAAGGATGGTGTGCCGGTGACAAGTCATTCTGAAAAAGCGGATGTGATCAAGGAACACTTCACCAGATTGTTAGGCACCCAGCAACGACGTGCGTGTACTATAAACTGGAATGAAATCCAGCTGCCCCACCTAGACACTTCGGGACTTGATCTCCCTTTCTCTGAAGCTGAAGTTTGGAACGCCATCAAACAATCGCCGGCTGACCGTGCACCAGGTCCGGACGGCTTCTCCGGCGTCTTCTACAGGCAGTGCTGGCACATCATAAAAGCTGATCTCATGCGAGCTCTACAGCAATTCCATGATCTCAACGGTGGTCACAGTCTCAAAGACCTCAATGCAACAACGGTGGTGCTAATTCCAAAAGCCCCGGATCCCTCTGACATCGGTCATTATCGGCCGATTAGCCTAGTACATTCCTTTGCTAAGCTCATCGCCAAGATTCTCTCCCTGCGTCTAGCACCAAAACTCGGCAGTCTCATATCTCCGGCGCAGAGTGCTTTCCTGAAGACTAGGTGCATCCACGATAGCTTTCTGTTCGTCAGAAATGCTGCGCGCAACCTGCATCGTAGAAAGAAATCTGCACTACTCTTCAAAATGGATATAGCGAAGGCGTTCGACTCAATCTCGTGGGAATATCTTCTTGAGCTACTCCAGAAGCTAGGTTTCTCTGCACGATGGCGCGATTGGATTGCTCTGCTCCTGCAGTCATCCTCCTCTGCAGTCCTCCTAAATGGTGTGGAGGGCGAACTGATCGATCACCACAGAGGATTACGTCAAGGCGACCCGCTCTCCCCCTTTCTCTTTATCCTTGCCATAGACATGCTGCAGCGGATTCTAGATCGTGCTGCCGCCCTTGGATACCTGGCGCCTCTCCCCGGGCGCGACGTCAAGCTGCGCATCAGCCTCTACGCGGACGACGCAATCATCTTCTCCAACCCATGCAATGAGGAGGTCTTCTGCTTGCTTTCTATCCTGGAAAAGTTCGGGGAGGCAACTGGTCTGCGAGTAAACCCTTCGAAATCCACTGTCACTCCTATCTAGTGCCAGTCCTTGGATCTAGACAATATACTGCAAGGTTTTTCTGGAAGGCGAACAAGCTTCCCGATCACATATCCAGGCCTGCCAATATCCCTAGGTAGACTGAAGAAGGTGCACCTCCAGTTCATCTTCGATCGCATCAAAGCCAAGCTAGCAGGATGGAAGGGGAGGCTGATGAACTGTGCGGGACGGCGAGCGTTGGTCCGCTCTGTGCTTCTAGCCATCCCTACATACGCACTCACCGCAATCAAAGCCTCGCCGGAGTCTTGAAGGACATTGACAAGATTTGCAGGCGCTTTCTTTGGGCCCAGGAGGAGAAGCTATCCGGCGGCAAATGCAAAGTAAACTGGCAGACGGTCTGCTCCCCGATCGATCTTGGCGGACTTGGAGTCTTAGATAGTGCTAAATTTGCTAGGGCGCTGCGGTTGAGATGGCTCTGGCTGTCGTGGGATGAGGCTAACCGGCCATGGAATGACTTTCCTCTGCCGTGTGACGACCAGGACCGCCAGCTCTTTGCTGCTGCGACAAGTGTCTCCGTTGGCAACGGCGAGCGCGCCCTCTTCTGGGAATCCACCTGGTTGGGGCCGTTGCCGCCAAAGGCGATTGCACCCTCTCTCTTTGCCCGATGTAGGTGCAAGAATCGCACTGTCAAGGAGGCGCTGCAAGGCCAAAAATGGATTTACGACATCCGCCGCCCGCCCCTTTCGGACGCCAACATATTTGAATTCAGGAGGCTATGGAATATGATCAACGAGGCCCAGGTTTCACTGCAGCCAGATGTTCCGGACAGTATCACCTGGAAAACTAGCCCCTCCGGCACCTACAGTGCAGCGGCCGCTTACAAGCTTCAATTCGCCGGACGGATAGGATCAGACTTCGTAAACATGTTTTGGAAGGCCTGGACTCCTCCACGCTGCAAGTTTTTCACCTGGCTGCTAATGCTAGACAGGCTGTGGTGCGCTGATAGGCTGCAAAGGCGCGGATGGCCAAATGAATATTTCTGCCAGCTGTGCGTCCGGAACCTTGAATCATCAGTGCACCTGCTCTGGCACTGTCCGGTGGCAAGGATGATCTGGACTGCAGCGGCAAGATGGCACGGCTGCGCTGCTCTTGATCCAACCACCTGGCCAGAAGGCGACAGATCGGAGATGTCCTGGGCACATATCATCAACAACACACACACCGAGCATCAGAAGGGAATCAGGTCGCTCACCATGCTCATCACATGGGAAATTTGACTCGAGCGAAACCGTAGAGTTTTTCACAAGAAGATCGCTGCGCCCTGGGCTGTCACCCAGGCAGTGAGAGGATCCCTGAAGGCATGGAGACTGGCGGGAGCGAAACATTTGCAGCCCCCTTTTGGGGACCCAACGTGAGAGATCACCCAAGTTTTAGTTTTAGGGGCCTGACCCTCGTTTCTTTTTTTCTTTCTTCTTTTTCTCTTCTCAAACCACGTCAGCGGCTGTGTAAATATTGCTCCCTACCCCTATAATATAATGGCTAGCAATTGCTGGCGGCTTTAAAAAAGAACCGTAGATTGCCAAGGATCCAAGGAAGGCAAAAGAAAAATGGAAAAAGGAGGTGAAAAAAGGAAAGGGGAACCGGATACAAAACCGGCGGTTCGAGCAAGCCTTCCCCCACGTTAATCGCCACCGGTCTATAAAACCCAGCCCACGGACAGGCCACCATCGCCAACGCCAACCACCGCGCCCCGTTTATTATTCCCCTTCCCGCAGCCGCCCCCGTGTCCCCCGTGCGCACCTTCTCGAAGCCATGGCGGACCAGCTCACCGACGAGCAGATCGCCGAGTTCAAGGAGGCCTTCAGCCTCTTCGACAAGGATGGCGACGGTAAACCCCCTCCCCCCTCTCTCTCTCCGCCGGCCGGATCGGGCTCGGGCGTCCGGCCGAATTGGGTTTTGTCTCGGAGCGCTCTAGATCCAGTCGGTGATGCCTGGGTTGCGTCGTCTCTTTAGGCCTTTCGTGTTGTTCTGGCCCTTCGCCTGCGCGGGATGGATGCTTGCATCTGATGGATGGGGTTGTTTGCTCGGGCCAGTTGTTTGTTCCGCGGCGGGCTGCGGGCGGGATGCTCTGTTAAGGTGGATTTCCGACTTGTAGGATTTCGGGGTGCTCCTGTGGGAGGAACAACTCGGGGGCAGCAGCTACTGGTTGCATTTAGGAGCTAGGGTTTAGAGCTGTAGAGTGTTTCGGAATTTCTAGTGAAAGAGATGAGAATCAGGTTGTTGTCATACACTGCTGTAAAGTGATCTAGGTCAATGAGCTTCTGTTTTGTTACAATTATAGTGTGGAGCGCACCAACGAGTGGGCTAGATGGAGAATTGGAGGTTGATCTGGCTGTGATTTACTGTAGTAGATGATGTCAAGGATTTAGTCAGGATTTCTCATCGTGTTTTATAACGTGACACTGAAGAGACTTTTTGGTGACGGTAGCAGCATGATCTAGCTTCTGATAGCCTGGAAGTTGGAGATCTAGTCTTAACTGTGTAGTCTAAGACCAACACTTGATTTGCAGATTCCTCTTTTCTAGTGTCATAGCTCATTTCTGCATCATTTGATAGTTATTTCCTTGCTTGGTACACTAAAGGACTATGTTCAGCACGTCTTTAGATGCAGGTTGGTCTGGTCTGTGATCTGTGTCATATCTAATTGTATTTCTTGATGACTTGTAGAATTGTAGGTTGACTTCTGATTTCATATGTTTAAGGGGCAGCAAGAACTGCATTTTATTTACTTGATAGGATACGATCCAAATTGATGCTAAACCTAAGCACTGCCTTCTTAAGGCTTCTGCCCCATCATTTCTTCAGCTGATGCATGATTCATAAATTGATTTCTAGAATTCAGTACGTTGAAATGAAAGTCAGTTGCACTTTAGGAAAGCGTCTGGCAAGTTAACCTGTCTTATTGTTCCCTTCATGTTACCCAGCCGGCCTATAATATTTAATCCGTACTGCTTATCCTGCAATACAGTGCTTGTTTAAAGCCATGTTTGTTTACTATTCCCAGCTGTTCCAACTTGCAGCTCCTTATAGTTACAATATATAGGTGCGTGTAAGTGGCCAACATGCTGATTGGAGGTATTATGACATATCATGTGTTGTTAGGACAATAAGAACCAACTCAGTCCCACATTGGGTATTTCATATGCGGCGAACAGACCAATCTTAAATCCCTAGTAAACTTAACTCTTCTTTTATTTCGCGACACTAGATAAACGAATGCTTTGTCGATGCTGAAATTTTGTGCAGGTTGCATCACCACCAAGGAGCTCGGAACCGTGATGCGGTCCCTCGGACAGAACCCCACGGAGGCGGAGCTGCAGGACATGATCAACGAGGTTGACGCGGACGGCAACGGCACCATTGACTTCCCCGAGTTCCTGAACCTGATGGCGAGGAAGATGAAGGACACGGACTCGGAGGAGGAGCTCAAGGAGGCGTTCCGCGTGTTTGACAAGGACCAGAACGGCTTCATCTCGGCGGCGGAGCTGCGCCACGTGATGACCAACCTCGGGGAGAAGCTGACGGACGAGGAGGTGGACGAGATGATCCGGGAGGCGGACGTGGATGGCGACGGCCAGATCAACTATGAGGAGTTCGTCAAGGTCATGATGGCCAAGTGAGGTGGTGGCGGGACAGGGGTCCTCCCACGAAATAAGCTTAAAATTCAAGTGGATTGGAACTCGCAAGGTTGTATTTTGTGCTATGGTTTTTAAGTACTGTTGCCTGTTGGGTAGCTGGTCGGGTTATCTTGTAGTAGCGGTGTAGTCGTGGGGAGCAGCATCGGATTTACCTTGTTTCTTTTGGTTGTGGCACTTATCTTGCCTGTTAGGCTTCGTCTTATCATGGAATTTAGGGGCTTTGTTTTTGCCCTGCGGTTTGCGTGTATGCTTGGTTTGTTTTCTGCGAACTTTCAGAACTTCGGTGGTAGTATCGCTGAACTGCGCTGGAGCAAATTCGCCGTGTACAGTACAGTTGTTGGGCGACGAAACAACTCGAAGTCGACAGCAAAGCCAACAGCTGCATTGTCGGAATCTAAACAGGGTACTGGCTGTTGATCCATATGATGGGGCCTGGCTGGCTAGATCCAGCTCCTGGCGCCCGCGATTCCCCGCTGTACTCTCTGGTATTTGCAACTTTCGTATCTTATGATTGAGCGAAACCAAATGTGGTGGATGGCACGTCGCTCTTGTGTTTGTGTGGCAATATGGCGTGGAAGTAGTAATAATGCTATGCTATGATATCAATTGGGTTGGTTGGTGCCAGCTCGTTGAACTATTATTATTTTTCCCTTTTCAGCCTGTCTTTTGTTTTTATATTAAAGCATAAGCCATTGATATTTTGTATTCAAGAAAAAAAAGCCATTGATATTTTTATCATAAGTACAATTGCTAAAATGGCAGAGTTCAACATTGGTGTCATCTGTCATGTGCAGCGACCGTCAAACTGGCGCTGGAAACTGAACTGCGATTTGCTTCGGAGAAGTTGTCATTGCTTATAATCTCTCTTTTTTGACCTCTCAAAAGAAAAGAAAAGAAAAGAAAAGAAAAGCGGCCTTCGGTAATAAGTTGCTTCGTCGTCACAAGCAGCCCGGACAGCAGTTAGGCCAATCAACCAGTCCATTTCCTTTCCCCCTCCCTCCACCAGCTCGGCTCTCTGCCCGCCATGGCGGCCAAGCTGACCAAGGAGCAGGCGGACGAGTGCAAGGAGGTGTTCGACCTGTTCGACGGCGACGAGGACGGCCGCATCGCCGCCGGCGAGCTGGTCACGGCGCTCCGCTCGCTGGGCCAGAACGTGGACGAGGCCGAGGCGCGGGGCTTCCTCGAGGACGCGGGCGCGGCCGGCGCCGGCGCCGTCGACCTCCCCACGTTCCTGGCCGTGGCCGCGCGCAAGGCCAACGCCGGCGTGTCGGCCAAGGGCCTGGCCCAGTGCCTCGACGCGTTCGACGACGACGGGAGCGGGGTCATCCCCGCGGAGCAGCTGCGGCAGGTGATGCTCACCCACGGCGACCGGCTCACGGAGGAGGAGGCCGACGAGCTGCTCCGCAAGGCCGACCCCCGCGGCGAGGGCCGCGTCCAGTGCAAGGAGCTCGTCAAGGTGCTCATGAACAACAAGTGATCCACGAGCTTCTCTGATCTGATGCATCGATCGGCCGGCCGATCTGGGGACCGGTGGACTGTTGTCCGGTGAGGAAATGGTGCCATGTTTCTTGATTTGGTGATGTACTGCTACTGGTTTGGTTTGCCTTAATATTGGATTCGATGCGAATGCTCTGCATACGCCAAGGTCTGGCTGTAATATGTCACTGCCTTTATTTCGTTGCATGTATGCAATGCATACACAAATTGCTTTAGCGACGATTTTGCACATGTATCAAAGACATTGCCAGCGCAAATCCTTGGTTTGGCTAATGAAATCGGTAGGATTTGAAAATGGATATTTTTCGCACCCCGCCGTTTCAATTTACTTAGCATGTTTTTTTACGGATTTACTTTGCATATTAGTATCGTCTTAAGTTGAACTACATAAATTTTAAAACAAATTATAGGAAAAATTATCAACATCTATAATATCAAATTAGCACCATTGGATTCATCATTGAATACATTTTCACATCATGTATATGTTTGTTATTGTACCACACATAGAGAAAGAGGTAATACTACATGCATACATGATGGGTGAATGGACGGATGCATCATATGGTTAACATGAGGGAGGAAGTATCTTCCATGGCGAACTTCACTTCATTTTTTGGAAATTACGAACTTCATTTGGCAGGCCTTCGCTCGAGGGGGTACCTCATATTGATGCTAGACTAGAAGTGGTGAATCGCCGGCTTCTTCATCGACCGGTGAATGTGCAGGGTAGGTGTTGGAGCTGCCCGATCCCCTCCCATTTGCTCCGGATAGGATGGTGGGGTCTGAAGTGGACACTGAAGGTAGCAGTTGCATCAAGAAATCCCTCACTCTTCCGATGTGTGGACGACGGTGACGATCCGGGTTGACACACATGAGCCCGATCTCCAGCACACTTTTGAGTTCCCCGTCAAACTGGCCCCTCAGCCCTTTGTCAGCTGCACCGAGAATTGTATTGTTCGCTTGACATCTTTGGACCTTCTCAATAAGGCTGTTCTTCTCATCAGTCTGTATGGTTGGTTTTTCCCCGCAGACAATCTCAAGCAACATCACGCCTAAGCTGTAGACATCAGATTGGCCACATGTCTTTCCGGTCTCAATATATGCGGGGTCGATGTATGATCGAGTCCCAATTATATTCATCGTCGCGCGCGAGGTTTGGGTATGGTTGACTTGTGTCACCAGCCCAAAGTCAGACAGTTTGGCATTGAAGTCTGTGTCTAGCATTACATTACCTGGCTTGATATCTCTATGCACAATGGACTTGGGATATTCAGTATGGAGGTATGCAAGACCGGAGGCAATTCCAATTAGTATGTTGCGCCTGAAACACACAACACATACTCTCTGTCAGATAAAATACCTTGAAGTTGAGCTATATTAATTAGGATATTCATCTGTTAAACATGTGCCCAAAGAACATTCATAGCTTGTGTGTACCTTCTCGGCCAACCTAGTTGTGAAGATGTGTCATCATCCATTACACCGTAAACTCGGGAATCTGAGGCACCAATCTGAGGATAAAGATGGTTCTCAAGATTACCTTTCTTCATTATCTCATAGATAAGCAGTAGATGCTTGTCTTCCTTGCACCAACCCATAAGACGTAAAATGTTCCGATGGCGCAACTGACTCATGATGTTAATCTCGTTGTCAAAGTCCCTTTTGGTATGATCTGCAGACGTGTCTAGGATCCTTTTAATTGCCACATTCTCTTTGATGCCCGGTAGTCCACTACCTTCATAGACTGCACCAAAAGTACCTTGTCCAAGCTTTACATCCTCTGCGAAGTTATTTGTTGCTTGTGCCAATTGCTTATAAGTGAATGACTTGATAACATACACTGAAAAGACAAAATCAGGATACCTTGTAAATGGCTATTGCACCTTGTAAAGTAACATATGATAAAAGGAATTAGAATTGTGGTTTGGTTGCATAGATGCTAACCATATATATCCTATATATATCACATGGCAATTATTAACAACCCTATTATGTTTTATACTCCAGTTTTTAAAAGGGTGCTATTTAGTCAGTGTTAGTTTAAATTATATATATATGAAGCTTAGCAGGTTTGTAACATAGTTTCACAGAGAGGGTCATATGTTACCTTGTCTTTTTTGCTGACGCCGTAGCCTACGCACATTGCAAGCCAAACCTATCAAAAAAACTGTCACAACTACGACAATGACAGTTCCGATCACCATGGCAACTGGATGAGAATCTGCATAAGGAAGAGTTGTGAGGATTGATCTATTGCTGCAAATATCTAAGAACATGAGATAGAGAGGACTTATGCATACAATTTGTTCAAAAGAAACTCAAGTCTATTTAGAGGCACTACACCAAAAATCTCGTACGGTGCCATTTCTCGTGCAACCTTTTTTATCATTTGTCTTGTTGTATCACAATGTTAAGAGAGTTTATGCAATTTCTCTTTTTGAAGGGCAGAGCATTTGCCTCATTCATGAAAATAATGTTTAATAGCCGAAATGCCAAAAAGGAAAGCCTACTCTCCTGGCATGAATTTAGACAAGTGTTTCGCCCTGACTAGCGCTGAATTGTGCGCCTTATTATGGATGTTAGAGATGATATTTCATAAGGGTCTTAAATATGCACATACTATTTCAATTATTCTGGATAACTATATATCACTTGCACTAGGAGGAGTAATTTGTGGTTATAAAGAACATGTAGCGACATTATTTACACATTTCATGCTTTGACCTCATATTTTACAAAATTTGATTGACTCTCTCTCTCTCTCTCTCTCTCTCTCTCTCTCTCTCTCTCTAATATAGCGTGTATAGTTTTTTGTGTGCAAAAGTCAAGCTCCATAACCTTTAGTCAACTTGTAGAGAAAAATATATACATCCACATACCACAGATATGATTAGATACATCATAATATATATTTTCATATTGCATTTATTTGGTATTATTGGTGTTGATAGTATTTTAATTAAACTATATGAGGTATGCCTTTAAAAGAAAACGCTATATTTCATTATATTATGGAACCGAGGCTTGGGGTAGTACTATTTTTTTCTTATCTCATGACATATTGTATTTTTTGAGACATCTTATATAGTACTACCTTGGTCTGGGTTATTTTAGAGGCTGGCGAGGAGTTTGGGTGCGTCTAGATTTGAAGTGCCGCACACAAAATGCACGTTCCTTTCTATTGGTTAGTGCTTTGGGTAGTTATTACCAGTGAAGCCAATGCATGATTTTTGTTTAGCAAGTGATCTACCACAATAATGGGGTAGAGATTTATGTGATATGGTTGGTTAGAATTTTGCGGATTACTCCCTCGGTTCCAAAATAAGTGTTATGATTTTAGTTCAAATTTGAAGTAAAACCATGTCACTTATTTTGGAACGAAGGGAGTACTATGCAAACATCTTGGTTCCCATAGATTTGGTCGGGTGGCCCTTTAAACTTGGATGGAAGGATTAACTAATATTGTAATATAATAGAAGCAAGTTTGCACATGAGATTTAGCTAGTTAGCTCGAGGATCAAGTTACACCTAGAGGCCATGTCGATGGATGGTTGCTATGGCTATGTAGAAATGACATGGTTTAAGTGGTTAACTTTCATCTCCCATGCAACAACGCCTGGAACACCGACCGATATTTACAACAATGTGTATGCATTTGAAGCGGATGGTCAAGGATGTTTTTATCCACATGTGCAGCAGCATAGTTTGAAGATAGCCACGTCCTACTCCCCGCCTAAGGCATGGTTTTGGTTTTCTAAGACTTTACTGTTATAGGCGTGTTTTCGTTCTTGTGCATGTTGGAGTTGAATGTGTGCATACAAGTCACGCAGAGCTTGAGTGTATGCTCATTATTCTTTGTATCCCCTTGATGCTACACTATAAGTTTAATAAATCACCCTTTAATTATCAAAAAATGAGGCCCTGACGATCAGTGACGGGGCTTCGAATGCCCAGTCTTCCACCTATATGCTCAGTTAAATAAGCCCAAAGCAAATTTCTTTCCCCCACTCCCCATAAATTCGGCCCAAGCTCTACCAATGATGACAATGTATGTCTAATGAAAATTCTTCTATACATAATGATTTTCATGTAACATAGTCTTCTTCCAAATGTATACATTGTGCAGTTGACGTATAAGGTACCTAGCACAATGACGAATGTTGTTGATAGCAGCGATGTGTATAGGTTATATGCCACTGGTGGGGCATGATGAAGTTAAATTGTCGTTATTGGTGTTGGATTTTTGTGTTCATCTTTTTATTTTCTATGTTTAAGCCACATTGCTTGAACTCCATGATTTGACCTGGCTTTGTTCGTTGATTTTTTTAATTTAAAGCAGATAGGAGGTATATTTTTATATAAAAGTAAGTGCTATAGCCTTTCCAAAAGAAAGACAATTGGATATCGATAATAGTGTTCTTCAGAAAAGCATAATCAAACTTCTTCCATCAGTATGCGCATATCTCATATTGGTTGAGGCACCTCCAAAGTAAACAAATGGTTAGTATTTCCATGGGTGATATATAACCTGCTAAAGTTCATCAAAACACACGACTATTTTTGTGACGTATAAAAATGATTCAAAGGATTGTAAATGAATGCCATGGCAGCCAGCAGAAGCTCATGTAAGAAGGGCCGTCGTTGAACCTCAATTCCATTTCAAAATTGGAATTATTAAAAGAAGCCTATGGTAGAACCTTGGGAACGCATAGAGTACTCACCGTGAGCAGATGCACCTTTTGGACCTACAGACGCCGTGGATCCTGAAGCGCCATTAAATGGCACGACAACGAAGCTCGTGTTGCTGTACCTGACAGAGCAACTGAAGCTCTTGCGCTTGCCTTCTATCGTCATGGTCCACCAGTCGGACGCATTGGCCGACAACACCTCCAGGCACTGCTTGCACTTGTCCGGTGGCAGGTCCCACGTACACTGCACTAGCGCGTAGGGAGGGCCGGTCGTGTTCGCCGCGAATCGCTGGGGGGAGGCCACTGCCTCATCGGTCAGCAGCTGCAATGTGCTCTTCATTTTCGTACTGTATGCCGACGCCGACGAGGGCGCTGCACCGCCTGATGCGTAGATTATGTCTGCATGCAAGTAAGTTTTTTTTTAAGTAAAGGACATTTTCTGTCGATCGTTATATGGAGCTCATACAACCACACTGAGTGAATGCACGGATGTAAGTCGTAGGCTCTCTTATGGTGTCCTGCTATTACTCTGATCGGTTTTAAAGTGGTTTAAAGTTTGGCATACCCATTCACAAAAAGATAGAAGATATGTAGCACCAGATGAAATCTAAGCTTTTACTGGAACAGTGCAATTTGCAGTTTTGGGCAACCAATCAACTCCTTTGCCCATTTCTGGTTCAAAAGAAAAACTTTGCAATATGGTAGTAGTTGAATCCCAAAGATTTAATCCTCATCAAGTCCACCCACTCCTTAAACAATAGCCCCTAGATCAACTTGGGTCAGCCAGGATGTAATTTAGCATGAATGTAGTTGAAAGAATGGGAGTTTACATTGTTGAACCTTTTGGTGTTTTATTTCATTCGAAGAAGCTACATCTATATGAACCTATGATAAATTGTTCCACGAAGGTTAGCTAGGCTTTGGTCTAGTTGTATTATCAAGCCTTCCACAATCCACAAGGAACAACGGTGTTTCTTTAGAGTGCAAACAATTACATTTTTTTATCCCCAACCTTTTTGCAATGTGATAATTTTGGGTTTGGATGAGATGCCATCGGTTTGTCCTTTTCCAACACATAGTATAGTAATGGTGGGATACGTGGATTCTTTTTAGCATGTAGTATGACCACTAGCTACTGCACACGTGTGCATACACATCCTAGAAAAGAGAAGCGTGGTTAAGTAAATCAGAGGGATGGCGATTAATATTTTTTGTTAATATACCCATCATTCAACTCTTAACCTACACTCTTTCCATAAAATTACTCTCTTAGTTCCTTATTGTTTGCCTTCTATTGGTTCCAAACATTGGCCACAAACATTATGTAGCATAACGACTTCTTCCTCTTGCTCCTACATGCTCTCGTTAACTTTCATTACATGCTTGTCTCCTGAGGTGTGTACACTCCCCTTAAAAGTTTGCACGGATTTTAAAGTTGCTTAAAAAGTCTATCACCATATTAGCCATCATATCAAAATATTGAATAGATTGACTTGGATACAAAAGACTATCTTATCCTTTTTTATTGAAGGGTTACCTTATAATCTTCACATTTAATCTGCATCAAAATTCGTAAACATTTTAAGAAGTGATGGTGTTTTGGAACTCGAGTTGATAAACTGAAAAACAAAATCTAGGTAAAAGATAGTTAAAAAACTGAAACTTTTAGACAATCAACATGTCCTTGTCTTGTTACCACATCTATATTTTTGCGACGGAAAAACATATATTGTGATCTGAAAAAAACGACGCTCCATGAAGCCTTATTTAGATCACAGTTTTTTCGTAGGTCACCACATAATGCCGTTTCTTCCGGAAAATTTACATATCTATTGCCTTACATTTCAGATTTTGCTTGCACTATTTTTTCTTTGATTTTACTGTTTAAGCATATGAGCCCGAGTAGCCGAGCTCTGTTTTGATTATGGTATCCAGAAATTGAAACAATATAGAGCTCAATACTCCCTCCGATCAATATTACTCCCTCCACTCACTAATACAAGGTAACTTCATATTTTTATGTCTAATAACTTTGATCATTAGTTCTATTAAAAAAATGAGTTATATGCCATCAAACGTATTTCACCCGATGCACATTTGAAAGAACTTTCCAATGATACATTTTTTATGACATATAATTCATATTTTTTGACCAAATTTATAAGTCAAAATTTGACAAAAAAAATGAAATAACCTTATATAAGGGAATGAAGGGAGAACTTGTCTTAGATTTGTCTATCTACTACTAAAACATATTTAGACACATCCGTATCTAGATAAATTTAAGACAAGTAATATCACTATTTTCTTTTCGTGAGGGAGCTGAAGGAGTACTTACCAATTTCAGCGCTGCCAAGGAAGTTGGTATTGGAGTAGCGGACGAGGCACCGGTCGAATACGGCGTGCACGGTTGCGCTCCCAGGGCAGCGAGTTGGCAGGCCACCAGTGTTTCCGCCAGCGGTGGCAGCGAGGCAGCCGCCGCAGTCAGCGCGCGAGTAGTCAGCGGAGCACATGGCGAGCCCGTACACGGTGGCCGCACCCTCGCCGACCGTGCCGCTGAAGAAGCCGCCACTCCTGGAGACGGCGTTCTCCGGGAGCGCGGCGAGGAATTTGTCAAGGTTGGCGGCGTAGGCATCGCCAGGGGTGTAGTTACCAGATGCTGAGCAGCTGATGGCTTCGATCATGGCCGAGCTCTGAGCATCGGAGGTTCGGCATAGTGGAGCCAGCAGGAGGAAGCAGAGGAACGGGAACGAAGAAGACGATGCTCGTCGGACGACTGTCATGGCTTTGATGAGCTAAATTGATTGGGCTGCTGTTCCCGAGTGAGAGTATCGGTATGCATGGGTTTATATACACGCGGGATAGCACTACAAGTTGACCTATTCCATTTCGAATTATATATACGTACACGGGAGCTACTAAGGTGACCACTCAAAATAATAATAATAGAAATAGCACGCTATAACGTTCTGATGAATTACTTTTTCACGAATACGCAAAGTGCGTATTATTTCATTGATAGAAAAAAGCAGAAAAGCGGGCTACAAGGCAACATATGTCGCGTACACGAGGTTCAGCGGACACATGTTGGGGAGCAGAAGACTAGGGGTGCTCAGCCCGACAAACTACATGGACACAGTAGGGATGATAGCTACCAATCCTTTTGCACCGGCCCTAGCCCACGACCATGTGTCGTCCTTGATGGAAGGAGCTCCCAACAGGACGAATGAGCATTTCGAAGACGCAAGAGTTGCGATGCTTTCAAATGTGTCAGGCAATAAGGAGGATGATGGACGCCAGACCCTTTCTCATGGTCGAAGGAACAATAGTGGTGGCTTCGGCCCACCACTCGACAAAGGTGGAGCCGGGTGGCAGAACATCAACGGGGGCTCAACACCAAGCAAAGAGCTCATGCCAATCGAAGCGCGCGAATGGGCACTGGATCAGCAAGTGTTGCATGGTCTCGATGGCCTGGTCGCAGAGTAGACACTCGTCATGATGGGCGAGGGCATGGCGCTCCAATCTAGTGGCCGTCCAGCAGCGGTCAAGGCTGGCGAGCAAAGAGGGGCCAGGTGCGCCAAGTAAGTTTTCAATGCGGTGAGGTAGTGGATCCCGAGAAGAGAGCTTGATAGCAGGAGCTTGCTGAGTAAACACAATTGGTAGTCCAGCGCCAAAGCAACGAGTTCGGAGTCTGATCAAGTACTTACTAAATAAAATAATGTACAATGTCCCGCTAATAGCACGCTATAGTACGTGATAGCATATTTTAAAGATGGTGTTATTTTACTATAGCACACGCCACTTTTTCATTAACTAGCAAGATACCGTGCATTGCACGGAACATCAAGATGCATTTTTTTACAAAATACTTATTGAGATTGACCAATACGTGAGTAATTCCATGTGTAAAAACTAATGATATCTCAAGAAAGATGAGAGATAAGGTGAGGAAGAGTAGGACGTGGTGGTGACTGGTGGTCGGACTGAGCGGAGGCATGAGGATGGACGGCACCTGCAGCAGCCACCATGCCAGATTGTTCCAGAGACTTCTTTTTTTAATGGGAAAACTTTGTTTTTGCCACTCTAGTTTTTTGCCCACTTTGCTTATGCCACTCTAGAATTTTGCATCTCACTTTTGCCACTCTTAGCTTTTGACAATACATACAAATGCCATTCAGGGGCAAAAACGATAAATTTTCGTTTCGCTTTTGCCACTCTTAGGTTTTGCAATGTATCACAATTGCCACTCTGAAAATTTTGCTTTTGCCACTGAATGGCAAAACTGATATATTGTCAAAAGCTAGGAGTGGCAAAAGTGAAATGTTAAATTCTAGAGTGGCATAAGCAAAGTGGGCAAACGCTAAAGCTGGTACCAAACGAGGGGGGGGGGGGAGGGGGCTTTGCGGGAATCCAGACGCGAGAAACGTCGAAACCCATGGCCCACCCAAAAGGAAGAAGGAGCTCAACCTTTTGTAGCACCCCGCAGTTTTGTCGCGCCAAAATCTCCCGTTCTCTTCTTCCATCCTGCCACTTTCTACCCAAATCCCGCCCTTTTCTTCCACTTTCTTCTTCGATGCCACCGCCGACACATGGAACCGAACGATGACCTGCCGGAGATGGAGGTGGTGAAGATGCAGAAGGATCCGAGCATCACCCTCGTTCGGAAGATCAACTCGGCGACACGACAAAATCACCGCGTAAAAGTGAAGGCCGCAAAGGAGGCAACACTCATGAAGCGGAAGGCCGGTGGAGGGCGTGCTGATGGCGTCCGTTGCGGTGGGAGGGCTGGCAGTGGGCGTGGTGGAGGTAGCAGCCAGGGTCACATAGGCCCGATGGTGTCGCCCACTGTCTAGATAACGCCATGGACGGAGCATTAGAAGGCTTCATACTACTACACCTCCAAGCAGCTCGGTAGGCAGTCCATGACAACCGCCACGGTGAAAGTGCCTAAAATCATTGACGTCAATGCGGCGCCGCTGCTCTTCTCGGAGTCTTCTTCACCACAAATCCTCCTCTGTGTCCGTCGTGGATGATGTCGATCATCTCCCTATTCGCTACTATGCCGGGGAGAAGGCGTACGACGACGCGAACAGGGAGATGCTCGACATCATCCACGACGGACACTGAGGAGGAGGAGGAGGTTATGAGGACGTGCAAGTGGAGGACTCAGATCCCACCCAGCCGACAACTATACCCACAAGCAGCAGGGCTACACCCAGACCGACACTCATCAAACCTACACCCAGACCGGCATGGGCACACAACAGCAGGATTGGGATAGCGGAGGAGGAGGAGGTAGAGGAGGATGAGGACGGCGAAGATGATGATCCAGATGATTTTGCCGGCGGTCCAAAATGAAGGGTAGAGGAGAAAGCTTCAACATGCGGGAGGACAAGCTATTGTGCGATGCATGGTTGGTCACTAGCCTCGATCCGATCCATGGCACGGAGCAAAAAGGCATAAATTTTTGGGCCAACATTCACACATGGTTCCATCAGCACAAGCATTTCGCGCCCTACTCCAACACACTCATCCGCAACCGTGAAACAAAGTCCCTCAACCATCAATGGTACACCATCCAAGAGGCCGTTTCAAAGTATTGCGGTGACTTGGCGCATCTCATCGCACGATGTCCTGGTGGTGCACAAATCACCGAGCAAGTAAGTTCATTTCGCTAGATATGCTTAGTCTTGTAGCCGGATATGCATACTTTTGTTGACCACTAGCCGGATATGCCTAGTTTTGTTGACCAGTAGCCGGATATGCATATGTTTGTTGGTCATTGGCCGGATATGCATACTTTTGTTGATCACTAGCCGGATATGCATACTTTTGTTGCCGAATCTGCATAGGTTTGTTGATCATTGGCCGAAAATGCATAGTATTGTTGACCATGTTTCATTTTATAGTCTTCTTGTGCGTGTATGATACATCTCCAACGTATCTATAATTTTTGATTGCTCCATGATATATTATCTACTGTTTTGGACTATAATGGGATTTATTTTCCACTTTTATACTCCGGTTAATAGGTTAGTCCGGTTAATTATTTTTCGGACTAACCTATTAACCGGAGGCCCAACCCAGAATTGCTGTTTTTTGCCTATTTTAGTATTTCGGAGAAACAGAATATCAAACTGAGTCCAAACGGAATGAAACCTTCGGGAACGTGATTTTCTCACCGAACGTGATCCAGGAGACCTGGACCCTACTCCAAGGAACAAAAGAGGCGGTCACGAGGGTGGGGGCACGCCCCCTGCCTCGTGGGCCCCATGTTGCTCCACCGACGTACTTCTTCCTCCTATATATACCTACGTACCCCCAAACGATCAGATACGGATCCAAAAACCTAATTCCACCGCCGCAACCTTCTGTACCCACGAGATCCCATCTTGGGGTCTGTTCCGGAGCTCCGCCGGAGAGGGCCGTCATCACGGAGGGCTTGTACATCATCCTAGCCCCTCCGATGAAGTGTGAGTAGTTCACCTCGGACCTACGGGTCCATAGTTATTAGCTAGATGTCTTCTTCTCTCTTTTTTTGGATCTCAATACAATGTTCTCCCCCTCTCTTGTGGAGATCTATTCGATGTAATCTTTTTTTTGCGGTGTGTTTGTTGAGACCGATGAATTATGGGTTTATGATCAAGTCTATCTATGAATAATATTTGATTCTTCTCTGAATTCTTTTATGTATGATTGGTTATCTTTGCAAGTCTCTTCGAATTATCAGTTTGGTTTGGCCTACTTGATTGGTTTTTCTTGCCATGGGAGAAGTGCTTAGCTTTGGGTTCAATCTTGCGGTGTCCTTTCCCAGTGACAGAAGGGGTAGCAAGGCACGTATAGTATTGTTGCCATCGAGGATAACAAGATGGATTTTTTATCATATTGCATGAAACTATCCCTCTACATCATGTCATCTTGCTTAAGGCGTTACTCTGTTTTAACTTAATACTCTAGATGCATGCTGGATAGCGGTCGATGAGTGGAGTAATAGTAGTAGATGCAGGCAGGAGTCGGTCTACTTGTCTCGGACGTGATGCCTATATACATGATCATACCTAGATATTCTCATAACTATGCTCAATTCTGTCAATTGCTCAACAGTAATTTGTTCACCCACCGTAGAATACTTATGCTCTTGAGAGAAGCCACTAGTGAAACCTATGGCCCCGGGTCTATTTTCCTCATAATAATCTCCATCACTTTAATCTTGCTTGCTTTTTACTTTTCCTCTTTACTTTTCACTTTGCATCTCTATAAAAAAATACCAAAAATATTATCTATCATCTCTATCAGATCTCACCCCCGTAAGTAACCGTGAAGGGATTGACAACCCCTAATCGCGTTGGTTGCGTGGAGCTATTGTTTTTGTGTAGGTACGAGGGACTCAAGAGTGGCCTCCTACTGGATTGATACCTTGGTTCTCAAAAATTGAGGGAAATACTTACGCTACGTTCCTGCATCATCCTCTCCTCTTCGGGGAAATCCAACGCAGTGCTCAAGAGGTAGCAAGAAGAATTTCTGGCGCCGTTGCCGGGGAGGCTTACGCAAGGTCAAGTCAAGATTTGGACTCCCGACAACGAGCCATTTCTAGTGCCGTTGCCGGGGAGTCTACGCAAAAGTCAACATACCAAGTACCCATCACAATCCCTATCTCCCGCATTACATTAGTTGCCATTTGCCTCTCGTTTTCCTCTCCCCCGCTTCACCCTTGCCGTTTTATTCGCCCTCTCTTTTCCGTTTGTCTTCTTCTCATCTTCCCGTTGCCATGGCCGAGTCAAAAAGAATGAAGGGTCCTTTCCAGGGTCCTAGTACCTTGGATGACCCCTCTATCCTCTCTAAGCTCATAAATAATGATGCTATGGAAAGACCCACCGGGGTTACCAATGAGAGTTTAAATAATTTTGATGAAGATGACTCTGGGATTTTTCGTTATTTACTTGATGAGTCTTTAAAAGATGCTTGGGATAGGTTATTGAGGATTCGGGCTAGCTATGTATCACAATATCAAATTGAGGTTTACTTAAAAAGTTTCTATGTTGGATTACCCGCTCCTTTCAAGCAAGTGCTAGATTCTATTTTTGAAGAAGGTTTTCTTGAAGGGGATGCTATAGATACCTATGAAAGGATGAAAAGTATATTTGGGCACCCCATGAATGATAAGGTTGAATCTACCACCCTCTTATGCTTCTATCAAAATGAAATTATCAAAGAGATGAAATCTAGTTTAGATGCAAATTTCCGTAACGTGCTTAATCTCACTTCCTCCATTAATGGCCATGTACTTTCCCAAAATAGGAGGATAAATGCCATAGAAAGGAAATTTGCTCTTTTCTTCCCTAGTACCAAGTATGGCAACACCTAGATCTATCCTTGCTCTTATGCCTAGCTAGGGGCGTTAAACGATAGCGCTTGTTGGGAGGCAACCTAATTTTATTTTTGTATTTTTTTGTTTTTGCTTCAGTTTAGGAATAAATAATCCATCTACCTTCTGTTTAGATGTGGTTTTGTGTTTTAATTAGTGTTTGTGCCAAGTTAGACCTATATGGTCTTCTTGGATGATAGTTATTTGATCTTGCTGTAATTTCCAGAATCTTTCTGTTCACGAAAACAATTGTTAAAAATCACCAGAACGTGATAAAATACTGATTCCAATTGCTTATGATCAATAAACAAATTGTCTAGGTCTTCATATTTTGATAGATTGTTTGGAGTTCCATAAGTTTGCGTTAGTTACAGATTACTACAGACTGTTCTGTTCTTGACAGATTCTGTTTTTCGTGTGTTGTTTGCTTATTTTGATAAATCTATGGCTAGTAATATAGTTTATAATCCATAGAGAAGTTGGAATACAGTAGGTTTAACACCAATATAAATAAAGAACGAGTTCATTGCAGTACTTGAAGTGGTCTTTTATTTTCTTTCGCTAACGGAGCTCACGATATTTCTGTTGAGTTTTGTGTTGTGAACTTTTCAAGTTTTGGGTAAATTCTTTTGATGGATTATGGAACAAGGAGTGGCAAGAGCCTAAGCTTGGGGATGCCCATGGCACCCCCAAGATAATCCAAGTACACCAAAAATTCAAAGCTTGGGTATGCCCCGGAAGGCATCCCCTCTTTCGTCTACTTCCATCGGTAATTTTACTTGGAGCTATATTTTTATTCACCACATGATATGTGTTTTGCTTGGAGCGTCTTGTATTATTTGTGTCTTTGTTTGTTAGTGTGCCACAATCATCCTTGCTGTACACACCTTTTGAGAGAGCCATACATGAATTGGAATTTGATAGAATACTCTATGTGCTTCACTTATATCTTTTGAGCCTTATAATTTTGCTCTATGTGCTTCTCTTATATCTTTTGAGCCTTATAATTTTGCTCTATGTGCTTCACTTAGATCTTTTAGAGCACGGTGGTGGATTTGTTTTAAAGAAACTATTGATCTCTCATGCTTCACTTAGATCATTTTGAGAGTCGTTAATAGCATGGTAATTTGCTTAATATTAATATGCTTGGTATTCAAGATTTGTGAAACTTTCTTTTGAGTGCGTTGAATACCAAGAAAAGATTGAAGCTTGATAATTGTTTTGAGATATGAAGATGGTGATATTAGAGTCATGCTAGTTGAGTAGTTGTGAATTCAAAGAATACTTGTGTTAAAGTTTGTGATTCCCGTAGCATGCACGTATGGTGAACCGTTATGTGATGAAGTCGGAGCATGATTTATTTATTGATTGTCTTCCTTATGAGTGGCGGTCGGGGACGAGCGATGGTCTTTTCCTACCAATCTATCCCCCTAGGAGCATGCGCGTAATACTTTGCTTTGATAACTTCTAGATTTTTACAATAACTATATGAGTTCTTTATGACTAATGTTGAGTCCATGGATTATACGCACTTTTTCCTTCCTTCCACCATTGCTAGCCTCTCTAATACCGCGCACTTTTCGCCGGTATCATACACCCACCATATACCTTCCTCAAAACAGCCACCATACCTACCTATCATGGCATTTCCGTAGCCATTCCGAGATATATTGCCATGCAATTTTCCACCGTTCCGTTTATTATGACACGCTCCATCATTGTCATATTGCTAGCATGATCATGTAGTTGACATCGTATTCGTGGCAAAGCCACTGTTCATAATTCTTTCATACATGTCACTCTTGAATCATTGCATATCCCGGTATACGGCCGGAGGCATTCACATAGAGTCATATTTTATTCTAAGTTTCGAGTTGTAATTGTTGAGTTGTAAGAAAAATAAAATTGTGATGATCATCATTTTTAGAGCATTGTCCCAAGTGAGGAAAGGATGATGGAGACTATGATTCCCCCACAAGTCGGGATGAGACTCCGGACGAAAAAAATAAAATAAATAAAAGAGGCCATAAAAAAATAGAAAAGGCCCAAATAAAAAAAATGAGAGAAAAAGAGAGAAGGGACAATGTTATTATCCTTTTACCACACTTGTGCTTCAAAGTAGCACCAAGATCTTCATGATAGAAAGTCTCCTACGTTGTCACTTTCATATACTAGTGGGAACTTTTCATTATAGAACTTGGCTTGTATATTCCAATGGTGGGCTTCCTCAAATGTCCTAGGTCTTCGTGAGCAAGCGAGTTGGATGCACACCCACTTAGTTTCTTTTGTTGAGCTTTCATATACTTATAGCTCTAGTGCATCCATTGCAGGGCAATCCCTACTCACTCACATTGATATCTATTGATGGGCATCTCCATAGCCCGTTGATACGCCTAATTGATGTGAGACTATCTTCCCCTCTTTTTGTCTTCTCCACAACCACCATTCTATTTCACATATAGTGCTATATCCATGGCTCACGCTCATGTATTGCGTGAAGATTGAAAAAGTTTTGAAAATGTTAAAGTATGAAACAATTGCTTGGCTTGTCATTGGGGTTGTGCATGATTTAAATACTTTGTGTGGTGAAGATGGAGCATAGCCAGACTATATGATTTTGTAAGGATAACTTTCTTTGGCCATGTTATTTTGAGAAGACATAATTGCTTTATTAGTATGCTTGAAGTATTATTATTTTTATGTCAATATGAACTTTTCTCTTGAATCTTTCGAACCTAAATATTCATACCACAATTAAGAAGTTTTACATTGAAATTATGCCAAGTAGCACTCCGCATCAAAAATTCTCTTTTTATCATTTACCTACTCGAGGACGAGCAGGAATTAAGCTTGGGGATGCCTGATACGTCTCCAACGTATCTATAATTTTTGATTGCTCCATGCTATATTATCTACTGTTTTGGACTATAATGGGCTTTATTTTCCACTTTTATATTATTTTTGGGACTAACCTATTAACCGGAGGCCCAACCCAGAATTGCTGTTTTTTTGCCTATTTCAGTATTTCGGAGAAACAGAATATCAAACGGAGTCCAAACGGAATGAAACCTTCGGGAACATGATTTTCTCACTGAACGTGATCCAGGAGACTTGGACCCTACTCCAAGGAACAAAAGAGGCGATCACGAGGGTGGGGGGCGCGCCCCCTGCCTCGTGGGCCCCCTGTTGCTCCACCGACGTACTTCTTCCTCCTATATATACCTACGTACCCCCAATCGATCAGATACGGAGCCAAAAATCTAATTCCACCGCCGCAACCTTCTGTACCCACGAGATCCCATCTTGGGGCCTGTTCCGGAGCTCCGCTGGAGAGGGCCGTCATCACGGATGGCTTCTACATCATCCTAGCCCCTCCGACGAAGTGTGAGTAGTTCACCTCAGACCTACGGGTCCATAGTTATTAGCTAGATGGCTTCTTCTCTCTTTTTTTGGATCCCAATACAACGTTCTCCCCCTCTCTTGTGGAGATCTATTCGATGTAATCTTCTTTTTGCAGTGTGTTTGTTGTGACCGATGAATTGTGGGTTTATGATCAAGTCTATCTATGAATACTATTTGATTCTTCTCTGAATTCTTTTATGTATGATTGGTTATCTTTGCAAGTCTCTTCGAATTATCAGTTTGGTTTGGCCTACTAGATTGGTTTTTCTTGCCATGGGAGAAGTGCTTAGCTTTGGGTTCAATCTTGTGGTGTCCTTTCCCAGTGACAGAAGGGGCAGCAAGGCACGTATAGTATTGTTGCCATCGAGGATAACAATATGGGGTTTTTATCATATTGCATGAAACTATCCCTCTACATCATGTCATCTTGCTTAAGGCGTTACTCTGTTTTAACTTAATACTCTAGATGCATGCTGGATAGCGGTCGATGAATGGAGTAATAGTAGTAGATGCAGGCAGGAGTCGGTCTACTTGTCTCGGACGTGATGCCTATATACATGATCATACCTAGATATTCTCATAACTATGCTCAATTCTGTCAATTGCTCAACAGTAATTTGTTCACCCACCGTAGAATACTTATGCTCTTGAGAGAAGCCACTAGTGAAACCTATGGCCCCCGGGTCTATTTTCCTCATATTAATCTCCATCACTTTAATCTTGCTTGCTTTTTTACTTTGCCTCTTTACTTTTCACTTTGCATCTCTATATCAAAAATACCAAAAATATTATCTATCATCTCTATCAGATCTCACCCCCGTAAGTAACCGTGATGGGATTGACAACCCCTAATCGCGTTGGTTGAGTGGAGCTATTGTTTTTGTGTAGGTACGAGGGACTCGAGCTTGGCCTCCTACTAGATTGTTACCTTGGTTCTCAAAAATTGAGGGAAATACTTACGCTACTTTGCTGCATCATCCTCTCCTCTTCGGGGAAATCCAACGCAGTGCTCAAGAGGTAGCAGTGTACGATGTTCAATAAGTTGGAGAAGAAAAACTTCAGTGTCATGCATTGCTAGTTGAATTTGAATGGGCAACCAAAGTGGAACCTATGCATAGTCAAGAGTGCCACCCAAGTCACCGAGGAAGAGACCGGTAGCCCAACCGACCTAATAAAAGAACCACCCAAGAAGCTTAGAAGAGGGTTCCAGGGAAAGAAGTGGGAGGAGGAGAGGGCAAAGCGAGAAGGTGCGGCGGTCAAGATTATGGAGAGGTACAAGGACATCTTGTCCAAGAAGGAGGAGGCATATGTCAAGTGATCGGACATCAAGGAGGGAAGAAAGGTAGAGAGGTTCAAACTATTTATGGAGGTGACTGAGAAGAAGCTAGCTCTTAAAGAGAAGAGGGCCTTGATTGAAGATAAGAAGGCCATGATCGAGGAGAATGTGACACCCCTGATTCAATCATACACTAATCATACACGCAAACGTGTACGATCAAGATCAGGGACTCACTGTGACGCCCCCGATTCAATCGTACACTAATCATGCACGCAAATGTGTACGATCAAGATCAGGGACTCATAGGAAGATATCACAACAGAACTCTAAAACATAAATAAGTCATACAAGCATCATAATACATGCCAGGGGCCTCGAGGGCTCGAATACAAGTGCTCGATCATAGACGAGTCAGCGGAAGCAACAATATCTGAGTACAGACATAAGTTAAACAAGATTGCCTTAAGAAGGCTAGCACAAACTGGGATACAGATTGAAAGAGGCACAGGCCTCCTGCCTGGGATCCTCCTAACTACTCCTGGTCGCCGTCAGCGGGCTGCACGTAGTAGTAGGCACCTCCGGTGTAGTAGGAGTCGTCGTCAACGGTGGTGTCTGGCTCCTGGACTCCATCGTCTGGTCGCAGCAATCGGGTAAAGGAAAGGGGAAAAGGGGGAACAAATCAACCGTGAGTACTCATCCAAAGTACTCGCAAGCAAGGAGCTACACTACATATGCATGGGTATATGTGTAAAGGGCCATATCAGTGGACTGAACTGCAGAATGCCAGAATAATAGGGGGATAGCTAATCCTGTCGAAGACTACGCTTCAGGTAGCGTCCGTCTTGCAGCATGTAGAAGAGAGTAGACTGAAGTCCTCCAAGTAGTATCGCATAGCATAATCCTACCCGGCGATCCCCTCCTCGATGCCCTGTTAGAGAGCGATCACCGGGTTGTATCTGGCACTTGGAAGGGTGTGTTTTATTAAGTATCCGGTTCTAGTAGTCATAAGGTCAAGGTACAACTCCAAGTCGTCCTATTACCGAAGATCACGGCTATTCGAATAGGTTAACTTCCCTGTAGGGGTGCACCACATAACCCAACACGCTTGATCCCATTTGGCCGGACACACTTTCCTGGGTCATGCCCGGCCTCGGAAGATCAACACGTTGCAGCCCCACCTAGGCACAATAGATAGGTCAGCACGCCGGTCTAAACCTAAGCGCACAGGGGTCTGGGCCTATCGCCCTTAGCACACCTTCACGTTGCGAACGCGGCCGGAAGCAGACCTAGCCTAGCAGGCGTTCCAGTCCAATCCGGTGCGTGCCGCTCAGTTGCTGACGTCACGAAGGCTTCGGCTGATACCACGACGTCGAGTTCCCATAACTGTTCCCGCATAGTTGGTTAGTGCGTATAGGCCAGTAGCCAGACTCAGATCAAATACCAAGATCTCGTTAAGCGTGTTAAGTATCCGCGAACACCGACCAGGGCCAGGCCCACCTCTCTCCTAGGTGGTCTCAACCTGCCCTGTCGCTCCGCCACAAAGTAACAGTCGGGGGCCGTCGGGAACCCAGGCCCACCACTACCTGGGTGGAACCACCTGCCCCTTCAGCCCCCATCTCCGAACAGTATCACAGGTAATGTAACAGTGTAAAGTATATATATATATATATATATATATATATATATATATATATATATATATATATATATATATATATATATATATATGCCAGTGATCACCTCCCAAAGTGATCACGGCCCAGTAGTATAGCATGGCAGACGGACAAGAGTGTAGGGCCACTGATGGAACACTAGCATCCTATACTAAGCAGTAGGATAGCAGGTAAAGGTAACAATAGTAGTAGCAAGGACAGGCTATGCAGCAGTATAGGATTAATTGAAAGCAGTAACATGCTACACTACTCTAATGCAAGCAGTATAGAGAAGAATAGGCGATATCTGGTGATCAAGGGGGGGCTTGCCTAGTTGCTCTGGCAAGAGAGAGGGGTCGTCAACACCGTAGTCGAACGGGGCACCAGCAGCGGCGTCAGCCTCGTAGTCTACCGGAGAGAAGAGGGGGAAGAAATAGTAAATACGGAGCAAACAAAGCATCATAAAATATAACAAGGAAATACACGGTGCTAGGTATGCCCTAACGTGGTAGGAAGTGATACCGACGAAGGAGGGAGACATCCGGGAAAGTATCCTCGGTGTTTTGCGTTTTCGGGCAGAGGAGCCGGAGGGGGAAAGTTGCGAGTTCGGTAGGTTAGGGATGCGTGGCGGATGAACGAGCTGTGTATCCGGGTTCGTCTCGTCGTTCTAAGCAACTTTCATGTATAAAGTTTTTCCATCCGAGCTACGGTTTATTTTATATGATTTTCTAAAGTTTTAAATCATATTTAGAATTTATTTAATTTATTTAATTCAAAATTATCCAGAATAGTGTTTGCTGAGATCACCATGACGTCAGGATGACGTCAGCAGTCAACAGAGGTGTTGACTGGTCAAACTGACGTGTGGGCCTAGTGGGACCCACCTGTCATACACTGATGATTAGAATTAAACTAACTAGTTAATTAGAATAATTAAATAGGATTAATTAACTTAATTAATTCACTAATTAATTAATTAATTACTAATTTTATTAATTCATTTTTATTTATTTTCTTTTATAAAAAAACGTTCTGGGGCTGGGCTCCACATGTCATAGACTACTAACTAATTAACACTCAGTTATATTAGTTAGCAGGCTAATTAAGTTTAACTAGTTATCTAAACAGAATTAATTAAATTAATTAATTGTTTAATTTAATTAATTACTTTTCCTTTATTTAAAGGGGCTGAGCCCCTCTGGTCATTGACCCAGCCAAATCGGGGCGGGTAAACGGGCGCCCGGTGTGGGCGCCGCCCAAACACGCACATGCGTGATGGATGGCACCGGCGGAGGCCATTGATACGTCTCCAACGTATCTATAATTTTTGATTGCTCCATGCTACATTATCTACTATTTTAGGCAATATTGGGCTTTATTATCCACTTTTATATTATTTTTGGAACTAACCTATTAACCGGAGGCCCAGCCCAAATTTGTTGTTTTATGCCTATTTCAGTGTTTCAAGGAAAAGGAATATCAGACAGAGTCAAAACGGAACGAAATCAACTGGAGAAGTTATTTTTGGAAGGAAACCTACGTGATAGACTTGGACTCTACGTCAGTAGATACGGGAGCTGCTCACGAGGGTTGGCGGCGCGCCCCCTCCCTAGGGCGCGCCCCCTGCCTCGTGGGGCCCCCGCAGCTCCACTCACGTACCTCCTGCACCCATATATACCTACATATCGCAAAACTTCCAGAACAGAGATCAGATCGGGAGTTCCGCCGCCGCAAGCCTCTGTAGCCACCAAAAACCAATCGGGACCCTGTTTCGGCACCCTGCCGGAGGGGGGGAACCCTCACCGGTGGCCATCTTCATCATCCCGGCGCTCTCCATGATGAGGAGGGAGTAGTTCACCCTCAGGGCTGAGGGTATGTACCAGTAGCTATGTGTTTGATATCTCTCTCTCTCTCTCTCTCTCTGTTCTTGATTTGGCACGATCTTGATGTATCGCGAGCTTTGCTATTATAGTTGGATCTTATGTTTCTTCTCCCCTCTTGTCTCTTGTAATGGATTGAGTTTCCCCTTTGAAGTTATCTTCTCGGATTGAGTCTTTAAAGATTTGAGAACACTTGATGTATGTCTTGCCGTGCTTATCTGTGGTGACAATGGGATATCACGTGCCACTTGATGTATGTTTTGGTGATCAACTTGCGGGTTCCGCCCATGAACCTATGCATAGGGGTTGGCACACGTTTTCGTCGTGATTCTCCGGTAGAAACTTTGGGCACTCTTTGAGGTTCTATGTGTTGGTTGAATAGATGAATCTGAGATTTTGTGATGCATATCGTATAATCATACCCACGGATACTTGAGGTGACATTGGAGTTTTTAGGTGACATTAGGGTTTTGGTTGATTTGTATCTTAAGGTGTTATTCTAGTACGAACTCTTGGGCTGTTTGTGACACTTATAGGAATAGCCCAACAGATTGATTGGAAAGAATAACTTTGAGGTGGTTTCGTACCCTACCATGATCTCTTCGTTTGTTCTCCGCTATTAGTGACTTTGGAGTGACTCTTTGTTGCATGTTGAGGGATAGTTATGTGACCCAATTATGTTATTATTGTTGAGAGGACTTGCACTAGTGAAAGTATGAACCCTAGGCCTTGTTTCCTACCATTGCAATACCGTTTACGCTCACTTTTACCGCTCGCTACCTTGCTATTTTTATATTTTCAGTTCACAAAAACCTATATCTACCATCCATATTGCACTTGTATCACCATCTCTTCGCCGAACTAGTGCACCTATACCATTTACCATTGTATTGGGTGTGTTGGGGACACAAGAGACTGTTTGCTATTTGGTTGCAGGGTTCCTTGAGAGAGACCATCTTCATCCTATGCCTCCCACGGATTGATAAACCTTAGGTCATCCACTTGAGGGAAATTTGCTACTGTCCTACAAACCTCTGCACTTGGAGGCCCAACAACGTCTACAAGAAGAAGGTTGTGTAGTAGACATCAAGCTCTTTTCTTGCGCCGTTGCCGGGGAGGCTAGGTAAGTGAAGGTATATCTTTAGATCTTGCAATCGAATCTTTTTGTTTCTTGTTTTAGCACTAGTTAGATAAAAGAAAACTACAAAAAAATGGAATTGAATTTGTCTCATACGCTTCACCTTTTTAATATCTTTCATGAGTATGATGGAAAGGAAAATTGTGCCAAAGTGTTAGAAGAAGAATGCATTAAAATGTTTGGCACTAAATCTTTGAATGATGAGCACGATTGCAATGTTGTTAGTATGAAATCCTTGAATATCCATGGTACTAATGATGATTGCACTAGTTATGATGAAAATGCCTCCTATAAACATGTCAATTTTTGTGGAGTAGATTGGGTTTGCAAGTACACACCAAATAGGGAAGATAGATATTGCAAGAGGCATAAGTACTTAGAAACCAAATTGTTGCAAGAAGAGCTAGATGAATGTGCTAAAAGATTCAATATCTTTCGCGCCCCTTGTGAACTTTGCAATGAACATGGTCATTTAAAGCTCCAATGCCATTTGTTTCATGATCAAGTCGTGTCCAAATATTGTGATAATTTGATTACCCTTGAGCATCATAAAGAGCTTAGCCTTCTTTTGGGTTATGAAAAAAATGAAACGTATAACTGAGGGTATTCCAAAATTTAATCTTGATAGAATTCTTGATTTTGATCTAGAGAAGATTTATATGTATTGTGCGGTGAATTGCATTGAAAATCCTTATATTGCCAATTACATAAAGAAAAAGAAACAAATAGAGGATGAAGACAATACTAATGAAAGGGAAGAGACTTCCCAATATCCTCCTATTATTTCTTATGATGAATCAGGTAACGAGGAGGAGCCTTCTAGCAAACCAATATCATTAATAAGGAGCCCCCAAAAGAGGATTGAACCCACACATGATGTGGTGAAGTAGAAGAAAAGAAAAATGAAGATAGGTAAAAAGGTATCTCTCCCAAATAAAGTTGTTCCTATTATTGTTGTGCCTCATGAAAATGAAGATGATACACTTGATGATGATCTCGTTATGCCTATTGCTTGTTGTGATGATTATGATTGGGAAGATAATGATACTTCTTATGATCTTGAATATCTTTTTGGTACTTGCTTGGAAGAATATAATAATTTCTATAATATTGGTGCTATCCATGCTATTAATGATGAGAGTGATTATGCTTATGATATGAAAAGGCCCAAGCTTGGGGAAGCTATGTTTGATTAGGATGACATATTTGAGAATATATTTGCTTAATTAATGTTTATCCCAAGCTTGGGGATGCTATGTTTAATGAAGATGATATTTTTAGCCTCTCAAGTTTTGATATGCAAAGTTGTTATGATGATAGCATGCCTTCTACTTATGATGATTATATTTATGAAAGTGGGTTTGGAAGAGTGTAAACTTTAGGAAGTAGTGATCCCACTATTTTGGAGGATGTTGAATATTATAATACTTATGAAAGTGGATTTGGAGAGGTCATGACTTTATTTAGTGATGTATCCACTATTTCGGAAGAGGTTTCAATCGATTATGATGAGAACAAAGTTGCTACTTATGATGATTATTGTGATAAAACTTATGCTATAAAGAGTAGTGATGATTATATTTATAAAACTTGTCATGATTATGAGTGCCCCTTCTCTGAACATTGCTCCTTTAATGTGGAAACAATTTATAGTGTTCAAGTCTCTTATGATGCTCCCACTATTATTCATGAGAAGAATTTTGCTTATGTGGAGAGTAGTAAATTTTCTATGCTAGTAGATCATGAAAAGAATGTTTTAGGTGCTGGTTATATGATTGAATTCATTCATGATGCTACTGAAAATTATTATGAGGGAGGAATATATGCTTGTAGGAATTGCAATAATATCAAGTTTCCTCTCTATGTGCTTAAAATCTTGAAGTTATGCTTGTTTTACCTTCCTATGCAAATTGATTCTTGTTCCCATAAGTTGTTCGCTCACAAAATCCCGATGCATAGGAAGTGGGTTAGACTTAAATGTGCTAGTCATATTCTTCATGATGCTCTCTTTATGTTTCAATTCTTATCTTTGATGTGAGCATCATTGAAATCATCATGCCTAGCTAGGGGCGTTAAACGATAGCGCTTGTTGGGAGGCAACCCAATATTATTTTAGTTTCTTGCTTTTTGGTTCTGTTTAGGAATAAATAATACATCTATCTTCTGTTTAGATGTGGTTTTATGTTTTAATTAGTGTTTGTGCCAAGTAGAACCTTTGGGAAGACTTGGGTGAAGTCTTTATGATCATGCTGTAAAAAATAGAAACTTTAGCGCTCACGAGATTATCTAGAACTTTTTACTGGAGAGTGATATTTAGTTGATTCTTTTTGCAGATGATTACTATAAAAATTCCTCAGGTCCACCAACTTATTTTATAATTTTTGGAGTTCCAGAAGTTTGCGTTAGTTACAGATTACTACAGACTGTTCTGTTTTTGACATATTCTGTTTTCATTGTGTTGCTTGCTTATTTTGATGAATCTATGGCTAGTAAAATAGTTTATAATTAATAGAGAAGTTGGAATACAGTAGGTTTAACACCAATATAAATAAAGAATGAGTTCATTACAGTACCTTGAAGTGGTGTTTTGTTTTCTTTCGCTAACAGAGCTCACGAGTTTTCTGTTAAGTTTTGTGTTGTGAAGTTTTCAAGTTTTGGGTAAAGATTCTATGGACTATGGAATAGGGAGTGGCAAGAGCCTAAGCTTGGGGATGCCCAAGGCTCCCCAAGGTAATATTCAAGGATAACCAAGCGTCTAAGCTTGGGGATGCCCCGGAAGGCATCCCCTCTTTCGTCTTCGTTCATTGGTAACTTTACTTGGAGCTATATTTTTATTCACCACATGATATGTGTTTTGCTTGGAGCGTCATTTTATTTTATTTAGCTTTGCTTGGTGTTTGAATAAAGTATAAAGATCTGAAATTCTTAAATGTTAAAGAGTCTTCACATAGTTACATAATTATTCAACTACTCATTGATCTTCACTTATATCTTTCGGAGTAGTTTGTTGTTTGCTCTAGTGCTTCACTTATATCTTTTAGAGCATGTTGGTAGTTTTATTTTGAAGAAATAGATGAACTCTCATGCTTCACTTATATTATTTTGAGAGTCTTAAATAGCATGGTAATTATCTTAAGATCCTAATATGCTAAGCATAAAAGATTTGTAAGAATTCTTATGAGTGTGTTGAATACTTAGAGAAGTTTGATGATTGATGATTGTTTTGAGATATGGAGGTAGTGATATCAAAGTTGTGCTAGTTGAGTAGTTGTGAATTTGAGAAATGCTTGCATTGAAGTTTGCAAGTCTCGTAGCATGCACGTATGGTAAACGTTATTTAACAAATTTGAAACATGAGGTGTTATTTGATTGTCCGCCTTATGAGTGGCGGTCGGGGATGAGCGATGGTCTTTTCCTACCAATCTATACCCCTAGGAGCATGCACGTAGTGCTTTGGTTTTTGATGGCTTGTAGATTTCTGCAATAAGTATATGAGTTCTTTATGACTAATGTTGAGTCCATGGATTATACGCACTCTCACCCTTCCATCATTGCTAGCCTCTTCGGTACCGTGCATTGCCCTTTCTCACATTGAGAGTTGGTGCAAACTTCGCCGGTGCATCCAAACCCCGTGATATGATACGCTCTTTCACACATAAACCTCCTTATATCTTCCTCAAAACAGCCACCATACCTACCTATTATGGCATTTACATAGCCATTCCGAGATATATTGCCATGCAACTTTCCACCATACCGTTCTTCATGACACATTCATCATTGTCATATTGCTTAGCATGAGCATGTAGTTGACATAGTATTTGTGGCAAAGCCACCGTTCATAATTCTTTCATACATGTCACTCTTGGTTCATTGCATATCCCGGTATACCACCGGAGGCATTCATATAGAGTCATACTTTGTTCTAGTATCGAGTTGTAATCATTGAGTTGTAAATAAATAGAAGTGTGATGATCATCATTCAATAGAGCATTGTCCCCCCAAAAAAGAGAAAGGCCAAATAAAAAAAGAAGGCCCAAAAAAAGAGGAAAAAAATTTAAAAAGGGGCAATGCTACTATCCTTTTTCCACACTTGTGCTTCAAAGTAGCATCATGTTCTTCATATAGCGAGTCTCCTATATTGTGCTTCAAAGTAGCACCATAGTCTTCATGATAGAGAGTCTCTTGTTTTGTCACTTTCATATACTAGTGGGAACTTTTCATTATAGAACTTGGCTTGTATATTACAACGATGGGCCTCCTCAAGTGCCCTAGGTCTTCGTGAGCAAGCAAGTTGGATGCACACCCACTAGTTTCTTTTGTTGAGCTTCCATACATTTATAGCTCTAGTGCATCCGTTGCATGGCAATCCCTACTCCTCGTATTAACATCAATCGATGGGCCTCTCCACAGCCCGTTAATTATCCTCGTTGATGTGAGACTTTCTCCTTTTTTGTCTTCTCCACATAACCCCCATCATCATATTCTATTCCGACCATAGTGCTATATCCATGGCTCGCGCTCATGTATTGATCGAAGGTTTATGAGTTTGAGATTATTAAAGTATGAAACAATTGCTTGGCTTGTCATCGGGGTTGTGCATGATGAGAGCATTCTTGTGTGATGAAAATGGAGCATGACTAAACTATATGATTTTGTAGGGATGAACTTTCTTTGGCCATGTTATTTTGAGAAGACATAATTGCTTAGTTAGTATGCTTGAAGTATTATTATTTTTATGTCAATATGAACTTTTGTCTTGAATCTTTCGGATCTGAATATTCATACCACAATTAAGAACATTTACATTTAAATTATGCCAAGTAGCACTCCGCATAAAAAATTCTCTTTTTATCATTTACCTACTCGAGGACGAGCAGGGATTAAACTTGGGGATGCTTGATACGTCTCCAACGTATCTATAATTTTTGATTGCTCCATGCTACATTATCTACTGTTTTAGGCAATATTGGGCTTTATTATCCACTTTTATATTATTTTTGGGACTAACCTATTAACCGGAGGCCCAGCCCAGATTTGTTGTTTTATGCCTATTTCAGTGTTTCGAGGAAAAGGAATATCAGACGGAGTCAAAATGGAACGAAATCAACTGGAGAGGTTATTTTTGGAAGGAAACCTACCCGATAGACTTGGACTCTACGTCAAGAAGATACGGGAGCTGCTCACGAGGGTGGGGGGCGCGCCCCCCTCCCTAGGGCGCGCCCCCTGCCTCGTGGGGCCCCCGCAGCTCCACCGACGTACCACCTGCACCCATATATACCTACGTATCGCAAAACTTCCAGAACAGAGATCAGATCGGGAGTTCCGTCACCGCAATCCTCTGTAGCCACCAAAACCAATCGGGACCCTGTTTCGGCACCCTGCCGGAGGGGGGGAACCCTCACCGGTGGCCATCTTCATCATCCCGGCGCTCTCCATGATGAGGAGGGAGTAGTTCACCCTCAGGGCTGAGGGTATGTACCAGTAGCTATGTGTTTGCTCTCTCTCTCTCTCTCTCTCTCTCTCTCTCTCTCTCTCTGTTCTTGATTTGGCACGATCTTGATGTATCGCGAGCTTTTCTATTATAGTTGGATCTTATGTTTCTTCTCCCCTCTTGTCTCTTGTAATGGATTGAGTTTCCCCTTTGAAGTTATCTTCTCGGATTGAGTCTTTAAAGATTTGAGAACACTTGATGTATGTCTTGCCGTGCTTATCTGTGGTGACAATGGGATATCACGTGCCACTTGATGTATGTTTTGGTGATCAACTTGCGGGTTCCGCCCATGAACCTATGCATAGGGGTTGGCACACGTTTTCGTCGTGATTCTCCGGTAGAAACTTTGGGCACTCTTTGAGGTTCTATGTGTTGGTTGAATAGATGAATCTGAGATTTTGTGATGCATATCGTATAATCATACCCACGGATACTTGAGGTGACATTGGAGTATCCAGGTGACATTAGGGTTTTGGTTGATTTGTATCTTAAGGTGTTATTCTAGTACAAACTCTAGGGCTGTTTGTGACACTTATAGGAATAGCCCAATGGATTGATTGGAAAGAATAACTTTGAGGTGGTTTCGTACCCTACCATGATCTCTTCGTTTGTTCTCCGCTATTAGTGACTTTGGAGTGACTCTTTGTTGCATGTTGAGGGATAGTTATGTGATCCACTTATGTTATTATTGTTGAGAGGACTTGCACTAGTGAAAGTATGAACCCTAGGCCTTGTTTCCTACCATTGCAATACCGTTTACGCTCACTTTTACCGCTCGCTACCTTGCTGTTTTTATATTTTCAGTTCACAAAAACCTATATCTACAATCCATATTGCACTTGTGAAAGTGCGTTATATCGACTAGAAGGGGGGTGAATAGGCGATTTTTATGAAATTCTTCACTGAGGAATTTGCTAGTGAGGAAATTCCTTAGAGAAGAACTACTTGCAGCGGAATAAGTACTCAGAAGTAAACATAACAGAATACATGCATGATGATCATGATGAAATGAAAACAAACATAGAGTATAGAAAGCGTAAGCATAGGATAGCACAAGATGAGGACAAACAGACTGAAGAAATTTAACTGAGGAAATTGAGAAAGTCTTCAGTCAAAGTCTTCAAACACAGATATGAACAAGCACACAACACAGTAATGAGGAAATGAAAGTGTTGAGGAAATAGAACCAGTTGTCTTGGTGAAGACAATGATTTGGTAGACCAGTTCCAACTGTTGTCTCAGTTGTACATCTGGTTGGAGCGGCTGAGTATTTAAACTCGAGGACACACAGTCCCGGACACTCAGTCCTGAGCACGCAGCTCGGGACACCAAGTCCTCACCGTATTCTCCTTGAACTAAGGACACACAGTCCTCGTCCAATCACTCGTGGTAAGTCTTCAGGTGACTTCCGAACCTTGACAAACTCGGTCACTCGGCGATCCACAATTCCTCTTGGATGCTCTAGACCATGACGCCTAACCGTCTGGAAGAAGCACAGTCTTCAAAGGTAACAAGCGTCGGATCCACGCAGGATCAATCTCTTCAGTGATGCTTAATCACTTTGGGTTTGTAGGTGTTTGGGTTTGGGTTTGGATTTTCCTCACTTGATGATTTTTGCTCAAAGTCCTCGGAGGATGGGTTGCTCTCAAATGACAAGTGTCAGTTTCTCTCGGAGCAGCCAACCAGCTAGTGGTTGTAGGGGGCGACTATTTATAGCCTAGGGAGCAGCCCGACATGATAAGACATAAATGCCCTTCAATGATATGACCGTTGGATGGATAGGATACTTCGGGATAGCTGGCGCGTAGCACAACAACGGTCGGAAATTTGAGGTTCAAATTCCTCAGGGCTATCATGTTCCTCACTGTGTAGGCAATCCGCACTGGCGAATTCCTAACTCCTCAGTCAGAACAAATTCCTCAGCGACCAGAAGAACTGCGTCTCTGTCACTAAAGAAATTGACTGAACTATATGAGATTTCCAATGGCTTCACTCGAAGGGATTGGTAGGTGTAGGATTTTGAGTTGAGCATCACATGGAATTTTTTCCTTAGTATTTCCTCAACCCCCTTTAACAGTACGGTGTTTCCTATGACTCGAGAAAGAGAAAATGAAACTACGAAAACAAAAGTCTTCACGCTTCATGTTCCTCGAATGAATACCAAGTCTTCAAGGTTACACCAATTTCTTCACTTTCAAAGTCTTCAGAAAGTCTTCAGAATATCAAAGTTTTCAGTCAAAGAACTTCATTTTTAGGGGTCGACTTTCTCTGTATATATGAAACTCCTCATAGACTTATAGACCTGTGTACACTTATAAACGCATTAGATCCTTAACCTATAAGTCTTCAATACACCAAAATCACTAAGGGGCACTAGATGCACTTACAATCTCCCCCTTTTTGGTGATTGATGACAATATAGGTTAAGTTTTCAACGGGGATAAATATATGAAGTGTAAATACTGATATTGAGGAATTTGATTGCAAGATATAGAAGAACTCCCCCTGAAGATGTGCATAGTGAGGAATTTGCTTTTGTAGCAATGCACACGTGAAGAGTTGAATCATGGAGATCTTCCCCTATATCTTGTAATTCATACACGCATTTGATATATACTTTGAAGAATTTGAAATGCATGATGAAAAATGGTGACTGACGAATTTCAGCATGCGTGCGATAATATTAACGAGGAATAAGCATTGCAGAATAACGTAGCAGAAGTATCAGACCACCATTGGGTTTAAGTTTACAACTCGATCCAATAAAAGTTTCGGAAGAACGAGAGTTGTAACTTAGCAAAAAACGTTGTATATGAGCGCTATAATAGACCCGCTTGAAGACTAACTCAGATTTCTCCCCCTTTGTCATCGAATGACCAAAAGGACCAAAACTGAGGACTAACGCCCCTGAAGATAATCAAGTTGATGAAGGAGCGCCAGCGTTGTCAGGGTCGGTTGTTGAAGTAGGGTCTGCCGCAGTGTCGTGCAAGTCATCATGTTCATCAGTGTCACGCGATGAAGAATAGGTGCTGGCCACCAAAGAAGGAACCTTGACCTTCCTGAATTTCTTCGGAGGAGGTGCAGACCAGTCAAAGTCTTCCTTGAGACCCATTTTCTTCAGATATTCAGCGCTGTAGACTTGAGACAGAATAGCCCAGGTGCGGTTGAGGGTTTCATGGAGGTAGTAGTGGTTTTTCTTCACTGCATTGTGTGTTGAAGTCATGTTGTGAAGAATTGAACCAAACTGACGCTTGACCCATTTATGATTGCGATCAACCTTCTGATGAAGACTGAGGAGTACCTCACGATCAGTCATCACCCTGGGTGCTGTGGCTTGAGGATTTTACTTGGCCTTGTTGGCGGCAGAGTCATGTGTGGCAGAGTCATCATTGGTGGAGTAGGATGCAGCCTTGCGGAACTGACTATCCAATGGACGAATGCCTTCATCCATCACAGCAGTTGCCTTGCCTTTGTCATCAGCTGAGGAAAATGTCCTTTTGAGGACTTCAATTGGAGGCAAGTAGCTACAGTGGTTCAGAGTGTCAGCTTTGTAGTTGAGTGAAGACCTTGTCCTGATGAATCTCATAATCCATGGCGCATAAGGCTTCAGCTTAAATGGTGACATTGCAATATTGGCCAGAGTCCTCATGAAGAAATCATGGAAGTTGACGGGAACGCCATGAATGATATTGAAAAGCAGATTCTTCATGATGCCAACGACTTCTTCATCATTTGAGTCATGGCCTTTGATAGGACTCATTGTCTTTGTCAGAATGCGATAGACAGTCCGAGGCACATAAAGTAATTCCTTGACGAGGAATTTGGTTCGTGGGGCCTGCCCTGGCTTCAAAGGCTTCATCAAAACTTGCATGTAGTGATTTGAAAGCTCAGGTTCACTATAGACACAACATGCATCTTCAAGGGGAGGACTGAGTGGTAGGGCACGAAGTAATTCAGATGCTGGTGCCTTGTGATGAGTATTTTCAGACGTCCAGTCGAGCACCCATGAATTCACATCTTCAGAATCTCCTGTGATGTGCAGCGTTGCGTAGAACTGAAGAATGAGTTCTTCATTCCAATCACATATGTCAGTGCAGAAGTTTAGTAGCCCAGCATCATGAAGAACACTGAGGACTGGCTCGAAGCACGACAGAGACTCCATATCCACGTGAGGAATGTGTGCATGATCGAGGACTTTGTCTTTGTTGAACAGCACTGAGGAATAGAAATTGGCTTGACTAGCAGTCCAGAAACGCCTCTTCCTTATGCGAGGAAAGTCATAAGGGTTGTAGTTAGTGAAGAATATGTGCTCGCGAAAGAAGTCTTCAGCCTTGAACTTTTGCTTCCTTGAGAACGGATCCTTTGGCTTTGGCAGAGGGGTGTCAGTGAGTTGCATCACAACCTCAGGAATCGCGAGCTCGGGTTCTTCAGGCTAAGGAATTTCTGGTTCCTCTTCAGGTGCAGTTTGTGTTGTCACGTTTTCAACAGCAGCAGTCTCTTCAGCACTAGTGGCTGGAATGTCTTCACGGACAGGTGAGGTGGGATGAGTTTCTTCAGAGCTCATTTGAACTGTTGGTGCAGGGGAGTGAGGAATTTGCTGCAATGGGGTGAAGAGTGGAGAGTTGGGATGCTGACTTTCCCAAAAGTCATCATTCATCACTGGCGTTGTGCTTCCAATATCCACGTCTTCATCTTCCAATTCTTCAACACCAGCCTCTTCAGCAGTGAACTGAGGCATTGGTGAGGATACAACAAATGTAGAAGGGATCGTATCCACTTCAATTTCCTCATCAATCTGCTCTGAGGAAGTAGCATATTGAGTTTCTTCATCTGATCCGCTTGGGATCTCATAGTCTTCATCAAAAGGAACAAGGTCCTTTGATGGCATGGTTGAAATTGGAACAACATCAATGGGATTTTCAAAAGAGCTGGTCATAGGATTCATCTTCTTTGGAGCTGAAGATTCTGAAGCACTTGATGCTTTCCTTTTCTTCACTGCAGCTCGCTCTGCAGCCTTGGTCTTCTTCACATCTGATGCAGATGGAAGGATAGGAGTTGGTGTAGGCGCAGGTGGAGTTGAGGAATCTGTTTGAATTTCCTCAGGCGCAACTGATGCAGTTGCTCTGACTTCTTCAGTTTCTTCAGGCGCACCACTAGTGGATGCCCTGGCAGTTTCTTCAGCGGCTGGAATGGACTCATCAGCCCTGGAACTAGCATTTTCTTCAGCAGCCTGAAAATCATCAGCACTGCTGGCATGTTCTTCAGTTGGCTGAGCAGAAGCTTCAGCTTGAGGAACTTCTTGTTGCGATTGGGCTGGAACATTGGTGAACTTCTCAGTTAGTTTCACGAACCTGACTTTGGCTCCTTTCCAATCAGCATAGTATGAGTTGAATTTGTCGATGAGGGTTTTGATGTCAGACTGGATTTTTATGAGTTCATCAGTCAACATTTTGACCACGTTGGTCTTCAGAAACTTCTCTTTCTTATACTGGGCCTTCTTGATTTGCCTGGCCTGGCCATACTTCCATTTCTCCTCTTGGATGAAATGAGTCAGCATGTGATTTTGACCAGGTGTCAACTTGAAGTCAGGCATAGGCGTATTTGGATCCTTGTGCCAGAGATCAATGTAGTCTAGGATCGCCCTTGGATCCAAAAGCAGTGGCACAGATGTGCCTTTGGCTCTAGCGGCCCTTTGTTGTCTATCTTTGATGATTTCTGCAAGTTCATCATCATCAGCCTCATCATCTTCAGGTGGCTCTTGGAAGGCGACCTGTTTCTTCTTGGGACTTGGCCGAGGACCTCGTCCAGCAGTTGCCTTAGTCTTCAGCAGAGTGGGGCCAGATGAAGAATTTGGTGCAGCTGAGGAACTTGCTGAGACACCAGAGGCAATTGAGATGCCTGCAGTCCTTTGGCACGAGGCCAGATGCAAAGGTGCTGAGGACTTTGTCGGAACAGCTGAGGACTGTGGAGGAGGTGCTGAGGATTTCGAAGGAGCAGGAGCAGCTTGAGGAATGGGTTTTGAAGATTTTGAAGTTCCTTGCCGTGAGGGTGCAGCTGAGGAACTTGGCCGTGAGGGCACTGTTGGTGAAGCACTTGGTTTACGAGCAGGCTTCTTTGCCATTGATTTCCTCGGCTTAACAGAGGCCTCAGTGGCAGCAACAGCAGCAGAATCTTCGTTGAATTTTCTCACTGCTTCCTTGGCTTGTCTTGCCAACTTGGCTTGGCGTCTGGCCCATTCTTCAGGAAAGTCCTCACCGCGTTTGACGTTAGTGGGATCAGCCACTTGGCCAAGTGCCAATGGGGCTCTTGGGCATGGAGGGTTAAGAGCGAATTTCTTCATATACTTTGGAGTAACATATCTGTACTCCCTCCATTCTCTTGCCCATCTCCTTTCAATCCTCTGAATGCGCACCTTGCGCTGATTTTTGGTTTCTTTGCCAAACTTGGCTTCATCAGGTGTGCAGTACTCTTTGTAAATGTCCTCAGGGATCTCAAATGCAGTCATAACCTCAGGTTTCTTTCCTCCTTTCTGCGGCTTCTTACCATCTGCCATATTCTTCAGCTGAGGAATTTGAACAATCGAATTCTCTGAAGAAGTATGTAGTTTTTCTTCGAGGAACGCTGCAAATGAGTTAAGTTGATGAGAACCTAGTGATTCAGCAGCGGACATGTGTACCTGTGAACAGATTATAGTTGCGAGGAATTTAGAGAGGTCATATGCGTTCTCAGAGGGTTTTTCAAAAAGAACAAGTTTGAGGAATTTGACCAGATGTGTCTTGAAGAATTTCACTAAGCGTGCTTTGTCTTAGGTTCCAGAGTTGTATAGATCGAAGATCCACACAATTGAGGAATCTTGAAGAAATGATGCTTAGAGAAATGAATCAAGAACAGATGACGTGTGAGGTGTTTTAATGTGAGGATTTGAAGAATGAAACACCTTTGAAGATTTTGTAGAGAAATTTCGAATCAAGGAGGGCAGTAAAAGTAACTTTTAATTACCCTGAATGAAGAACAGGACGAACAGTGAGGTGAAATAGTGGAGTTCGCCGGTGTAGATCTTCCACGCCCTAACTCAGCGGAGGAAGACGGCGGCGGAGGTGAAGATTTCCGCGGTCAGCGCGAGTACGACGGCAACGAGGTCGAGGCAGTGAAGCTCTTCCTCACTGGCGACGATGGAGTAGCGGCGGCGCTAGTGAAGGAAATATGCCCTAGAGGCAATAATAAAGTTATTATTTTATTTCCTTATATCATGATAAATGTTTATTATTCATGCTAGAATTGTATTAACCGGAAACATAATACTTGTGTGAATACATAGACAAACTAAACGTCACTAGTATGCCTCTACTTGACTAGCTCGGTAATCGAAGATGGTTATGTTTCCTAACCATAGACATGTGTTGTCATTTGATTAACGAGATCACATCATTAGGAGAATGATGTGATTGACATGACCCATTCCACTAGCTTAGCACCCGATCGTTTAGTATGTTGCTATTGCTTTCTTCATGACTTATACATGTTCCTATGACTATGAGATTATGCAACTCCCGTTTATCGGAGGAACACTTTGTGTGCTATCAAACGTCACAACGTAACTGGGTGATTATAAAGGTGCTCTACAGGTGTCTCCAAAGGTACATGTTGGGTTGGCGTATTTCGAGATTAGGATTTGTCACTCCGATTGCCGCAGAGGTATCTCTGGGCCCTCTCGGTAATGCACATCACATAAGCCTAGCAAGCGTTGCAACTAATGAGTTAGTTGCGAGATGATGTATTACAGAACAAGTAAAGAGACTTGCCGGTAACGAGATTGAACTAGGTATTGAGATACCGACGATCGAATCTCCGGCAAGTAACGTACCGATGACAAAGGGAACAACGTATGTTGTTATGCGGTCTGACCGATAAAGATCTTCGTAGAGTATGTAGGAGCCAATATGAGCATCCAGGTTCCGCTATTGGTTATTAACCGGAGACATGTCTCGGTCATGTCTACATTGTTCTCGAACCCTAGGGTCCGCATGCTTAACGTTATGATGACAGTTTCATTATGAGTTTATATATTTTTGATGTACCGAAGTTTGTTCGGAGTCCCGGATGTGATCACGGATATGACGGGGATTCTCGAAATGGTCGAGACATAAAGATTGATATATTGGACGACTATATTCGGACACTAGAAGTGTTCTAGAGAAGTTTCGGATAAAACCGTAGTGCCGGGGGTTACCGGAACCCCCCCGGGGGTTAATGGGCCTTATGGGCCTAAAGTGGAGAAGAGGAGGGGTGGCCAGGGCAGGCAGCGCTCCCCCTTCCCCTCTAGTACGAATTGGACAAGGAGGGCGGGGGGGGGGGGCGCCCCCCTTTCCTTCCTCTCCCCTCTCCCTTCCTTCCCCCTCTCCTACTTGGACAAGGAAAAGGAGGGAGTCCTACTCCCGGTAGGAGTAGGACTCCTCCCTGGCGCGCCCCTCCTGGCCGGCCGCCCCTCCCCCTTGCTCCTTTATATACGGGGGCAGGGGCACCTCTAGACACACAAGTTGATCTTCGTGATCATTCTCTTAGCCGTGTGCGGTGCCCCCCTCCACCACAATCCTCGATAATATTGTAGCGGTGCTTAGGCGAAGCCCTGCAAAGGTAGAACATCAAGATCGTCACCACGCCGTCGTGCTGACGGAACTCTTCCCCGACGCTTTGCTGGATCGGAGCCCGGGGATCGTCATCGAGCTGAAAGTGTGCCAAGAACTTGGAGGTGCCGTAGTTTCGGTGCTTGGATCGGTCGGATCGTGAAGACGTACGACTACATCAACCGCGTTGATATAACGCTTCCGCTTTCGGTCTACGAGGGTACGTAGACAACACTCTCCCCTCTCGTTGCTATGCATCACCATGATCTTGCGTGTGTGTAGGAATTTTTTTGAAATTACTACGTTCCCCAACAGTGGTATCCGAGCCAGGTTTTATGTGTTGATGTTATATGCACGAGTAGAACACAAGTGAGTTGTGGGCGATATAAGTCATACTGCTTACCAGCATGTCATACTTTGGTTCGGCGGTATTGTTGGATGAAGCGGCCCCAATCGACATTACGCGTACGCTTACGCGAGACTGGTTCTACCGACGTGCTTTGCACACAGGTGGCTGGCGGGTGTCAGTTTCTCCAACTTTAGTTGAACCGAGTGTGGCTACGCCCGTTCCTTGCGAAGGTTAAAACAACACCAACTTGACAAACTATCATTTTGGTTTTGATGCGTAGGTAAGATTGGTTCTTGCTTAAGCCCGTAGCAGCCACGTAAAACTTGCAACAAACAAAGTAGAGGACGTCTAACTTGTTTTTGCAGGGTATGTTGTGATGTGATATGGTCAAGACATGATGCTAAATTTTATTGTATGAGATGATCATGTTTTGTAACCGAGTTATCGGCAACTGGCTAGAGCCATATGGTTGTCGCTTTATTGTATGCAATGCAATCGCCCTGTAATGCTTTACTTTATCACTAAGCGGTAGCGATAGTCGTAGAAGCATAAGATTGGCGAGACGACAACGATGCTACGATGGAGATCAAGGTGTCGCGCCGGTGACGATGGTGATCATGACGATGCTTCGGAGATGGAGATCACAAGCACAAGATGATGATGGCCATATCATATCACTTATATTGATTGCATGTGATGTTTATCTTTTATGCATCTTATCTTGCTTTGATTGACGGTAGCATTATAAGATGATCTCTCACTAAATTTCAAGATAAAAGTGTTCTCCCTGAGTATGCACCGTTGCCAAAGTTTGTCGTGCCCAGACACCACGTGATGATCGGGTGTGATAAGCTCTACGTCCATCTACAATGGGTGCAAGCTAGTTTTGCACACGCAGAATACTCAGGTTAAACTTGACGAGCCTAGCATATGCAGATATGGCCTCGGAACACTGAGACCAAAAGGTCGAGTGTGAATCATATAGTAGATATGATCAACATAGCGATGTTCACCATTGAAAACTACTCCATTTCACGTGATGATCGGTTATGGTTTAGTTGATTTGGATCACGTGATCACTTAGAAGATTAGAGGGATGTCTTTCTAAGTGGGAGTTCTTAAGTAATATGATTAATTGAACTTAAATTTATCATGAACTTAGTACCTGATAGTATCTTGCTTGTTTATGTTTGATTGTAGATAGATGGCCCGTGCTGTTGTTCCGTTGAATTTTATTGCGTTCCTTGAGAAAGCAAAGTTGAAAGATGATGGTAGCAATTACACGGGCTGGGTCCGTAACTTGAGGATTATCCTCATTGCTGCACAGAAGAGTTACGTCCTGGAAGCACCGCTAGGTGCCAGGCCTGCTGCTGATGCAACTGACGACGTTAAGAACGTCTGGCGAAGCAAAGCTGATGACTACTCAATAGTTCAATGTGCCATGCTTTACGGCTTAGAATCGGGACTTCAACGATGTTTTGAACGTCATGGAGCATATGAGATGTTCCAGGAGTTGAAGTTAATATTTCAAGCAAATGCCCGAATTGAGAGATATGAAGTCTCCAATAAGTTCTATAGCTGCAAGATGGAGGAGAACAGTTCTGTAAGTGAGCATATACTCAAAATGTCTGGGTATAATAATCACTTGATTCAACTGGGAGTTAATCTTCCGGATGATTGCATCATTGACAGAATTCTCCAATCACTTCCACCTAGCTACAAAAGCTTCGTGATGAACTATAATATGCAAGGAATGGATAAGACAATTCCCGAGCTCTTCGCAATGCTAAAAGCTGCGGAGGTAGAAATCAAGAAGGAGCATCAAGTGTTGATGGTCAACAAGACCACTGGTTTCAAGAAAAGGGGCAAAGGGAAGAAGAAGGGGAACTTCGAGAAGAACAGCAAGCAAGTTGCTGCGCAAGAGAAGAAACCCAAATCTGGACCTAAGCCTGAAACTGAGTGCTTCTACTGCAACCAGACTGGTCAATGGAAGCGGAACTGCCCGAAGTATTTGGCGGATAAGAAGGATGTCAAGGTGAACAAAGGTATATGTGATATACATGTTATTGATGTGTACCTTACTAGAGCTCGCAGTAGCACCTGGGTATTTGATACTGGTTCTGTTGCTAATATTTGCAACTCGAAACAGGGACTACGGATTAAGTGAACACTGGCGAAGGACGAGGTGACGATGCGAGTGGGAAATGGTTCCAAAGTCGATGTGATCGCGGTCGGCACGCTACCTCTACATCTACCATCGGGATTAGTATTAGACCCAAATAATTGTTATTTGGTGCCAGCGTTGAGCATGAACATTATATCTGGATCTTGTTTGATGCGAGGCGGTTATTCATTTAAATCAGAGAATAATGGTTGTTCTATTTATATGAGTAATATCTTTTATGGTCATGCACCCTTGAAGAGTGGTCTATTTTTGATGAATCTCGATAGTAGTGATACACATATTCATAATGTTGAAGCCAAAAGATGCAGAGTTGATAATGATAGTGCAACTTATTTGTGGCACTGCCGTTTAGGTCATATCAGTGTAAAACGCATGAAGAAACTCCATACTGATGGACTTTTGGAACCACTTGATTATGAATCACTTGGTACTTGCGAATCGTGCCTCATGGGCAAGATGACTAAAACACCGTTCTCCGGTACTATGGAGAGAGCAACAGATTTGTTGGAAATCATACATGCAGATGTATGTGGTCCGATGAATGTTGAGGCTCGTGGCGGATATCGTTATTTTCTCACCTTCACAGATGATTTAAGCAGATATGGGTATATCTTCTTAATGAAACATAAGTATGAAACATTTGAAAAGTTCAAAGAATTTCAGAGTGAAGTTGAAAATCATCGTAACTAGAAAATAAAGTTTCTACGATCTGATCGTGGAGGAGAATATTTGAGTTACGAGTTTGGTCTACATTTGAAACAATGCGGAATAGTTTCGCAACTCACGCCACCCAGAACACCACAACGCAATGGTGTGTCCGAACGTCGTGATCGCACTTTACTTGATATTGTGCGATCTATGATGTCTCTTACAGATTTACCGCTATCGTTTTGGGGTTATGCTCTGGAGACGGCCGCATTCGCATTGAATAGGACACCATCAAAATCCGTTGAGACAACGCCTTATGAACTATGGTTTGGCAAGAAACCAAAGTTGTCGTTTCTTAAAGTTTGGGGCTGCGATGCTTATGTGAAAAAGCTTCAACCTGATAAGCTCGAACCTAAATCGGAGAAATGTGTCTTCATAGGATACCCAAAGGAGACTGTTGGGTACACCTTCTATCACAGATCCGAAGGCAAGATATTTGTTGCTAAGAATGGATCCTTTCTAGAGAAGGAGTTTCTCTCGAAAGAAGTGAGTGGGAGGAAAGTAGAACTTGATGAGGTAACTGTACCTGCTCCCTTATTGGAAAGTAGTGCATCACAGAAATCTGTTTCTATGACACCTACACCAATTAGTGAGGAAGGTAATGATAATGATCATGAAACTTCAGATCAAGTTACTACAGAACCTCGTAGATCAACCAGAGTAAGATCCGCACCAGAGTGGTACGGCAATCCTATTCTGGAAGTCATGCTACTAGATCATGATGAACCTACGAACTATGAAGAAGCGATGGTGAGCCCAGATTCCGCAAAATGGCTAGAAGCCATGAAATCTGAGATGGGATCCATGTATGACAACAAAGTATGGACTTTGGTTGACTTGCCCGATGGTCGGCAAGCAATAGAGAATAAATGGATCTTCAAGAAGAAGACTGACGCTGATGGTAATGTTACTGTCTACAAAGCTCGACTTGTCGCAAAAGGTTTTCGACAAGTTCAAGGGATTGACTACGATGAGACCTTCTCACCCGTAGCGATGCTTAAGTCTGTCTGAATCATGTTAGCAATTGCCGCATTTTATGATTATGAAATTTGGCAAATGGATGTAAAGACTGCATTCCTGAATGGATTTCTGGGAGAAGAGTTGTATATGATGCAACCAGAAGGTTTTATCGATCCAAAGGGAGCTAACAAAGTGTGCAAGCTCCAGCGATCCATTTATGGACTGGTGCAAGCCTCTCGGAGTTGCAATAAACACTTTGATAGTGTGATCAAAGCATTTGGGTTTGTACAGACTTTTGGAGAAGCCTGTTTTTACAAGAAAGTGAGTGGGAGCTCTGTAGCATTTCTGATATTATATGTAGATGACATATTACTATAATGATATAGAATTTCTGGATAGCATAAAGGGATACTTGAATAAGAATTTTTCAATGAAAGACCTCGGTGAAGCTGCTTACATATTGGGCATTGAGATCTATAGAGATAGATCAAGACGCTTAATTGGACTTTCACAAAGCACATACCTTGACAAAGTTTTGAAAAAGTTCAAAATGGATCAAGCAAAGAAAGGGTTCTTGCCTGTGTTACAAGGTGTGAAGTTGAGTAAGACTCAATGCCCGACCACTGCAGAAGATAGAGAAAAGATGAAAGATGTTCCCTATGCTTCAGCCATAGGCTCTATCATGTATGCAATGCTGTGTACCAGACCTGATGTCTGCCTTGCTATAAGTTTGGCAGGGAGGTACCAAAGTAATCCACGAGTGGATCACTGGACAGCGGTCAAGAACATCCTGAAATACCTGAAAAGGACTAAGGATATGTTTCTCGTATATGGAGGTGACAAAGAGCTCATCGTAAATGGTTACGTTGATGCAAGCTTTGATACTCATCCGGACGATTCTGAATCGCAAACCGGGTACGTGTTTACATTAAACGGTGGAGCTGTCAGTTGGTGCAGTTCTAAACAAAGCGTTGTGGCGGGATCTACATGTGAAGCGGAGTACATAGCTGCTTCAGAAGCAGCAAACGAAGGAGTCTGGATGAAGGAGTTCATATCCGATCTACGTGTCATACCTAGTGCATCGGGTCCAATGAAAATCTTTTGTGACAATACTGGTGCAATTGCCTTGGCAAAGGAATCCAGATTTCACAAGAGAACCAAGCACATCAAGAGACGCTTCAATTCCATCCGGGATCTAGTCCAGGTGGGAGACATAGAGATTTGCAAGATACATACAGATCTGAATGTAGCAGACCCGTTGACTAAGCCTCTTCCACGAGCAAAACATGATCAGCACCAAAGCTCCATGGGTGTTAGAATCATTACTGTGTAATCTAGATTATTGACTCTAGTGCAAGTGGGAGACTGAAGGAAATATGCCGTAGAGGCAATAATAAAGTTATTATTTTATTTCCTTACATATCATGATAAATGTTTATTATTCATGCTAGAATTGTATTAACCGGAAACATAATACTTGTGTGAATAGAGATTATTTGATCACACTATGCTCCCACTCACTTTCTTGTAAATACAGGCTTCTCCAAAAGTCTGTACAAACCCAAATGCTTTGATCACACTATCAAAGTGTTTATTGCAACTCCGAGAGGCTTGCACCAGTCCATAAATGGATCGCTGGAGCTTGCACACTTTGTTAGCTCCCTTTGGATCGATAAAACCTTCTGGTTGCATCATGTAACGCCCCAGATGTAACTTGCCATATTTGTAATCCAACTCTTGCCATTTCTGGCTATGTGTTATGATATTTCCTCCGTGGTTGGGTTCTCCTTGTTTTGCATTTTGGTCATGTCATGCATTTCATATCATGTCATCATGTGCATCGCATTCGCATACGCGTTCGTCTCATAAATCCGAGCATCTTTCCCGTTGTCCGTTTTGCAATCCGGCGCTCCTATGTCTCCCGGCGTCCCCTTTTACATTTCTTCATGAGCGGGTATTAAACATTCTCAGAATGTACCGAGGTTTGACATGTGGCCTTGGTATAGCACCGGTAGACCGCCTGTCAAGTTTCGGGTCAATCGGAGTTCGTTTGGTACTCCAACGGTTAACCGGGTAACCGTGAAGGCCTTGTGTGTGTTGCAGCCCAACACCCTTCCAAAACAGCCCAATAACCCATCTAAGTCACTCCCATGTCCTCCGCCATTCGATCACGATCGCGTGGCCGAAAACCGCTCTCCATTTGGAGCTTCCTAGCCCCCTCTAGCTATAAATATGTGCACCTCTCCGTCAAATCCGGGTCCAAAACCCTAGTCCACTCCTCTCCCCGCGCCGCCGGACGAAAATCCGCCGGCCGGACGTGTCCGGGTCGCCCCCCGCCGCGCCCCGACCAACCCCGTGACGCCACGTGTCCCCACCGCCTGCCTCCACCGCGCGCCGCCGCCGGCCCGCGGAGCCCATTGCGGGCCCGCGCGAGCCCGCAGCCGCCGCCGTCCGCCTCCCGCGCCCAGCGCGCCTCGCCTCCCCGGCCTGCGCCCGGCGCCGCCCTCTCCGTCGCCCGCGCCGGCCACCGCCGCCTCCGCCGGCGCCCCGTCGACCTCGCACCTCCCCGCCGCCTCCGGCCGCCGCCGCGCCGTCCCGGCGCCGCCCCGCGCCTCCCGCGGCCAGATCCGCCCCGCGCCGCCCGGATCCGACCAGATCCGCCTCCGCCGCCGCCTCCCCGTCGCACTCCGGCGCGGATCCGGCGAGCCGCGCCGCCGCCTCGATCCGCGTGCCCGGCAGGGTTGACTTTCCCCGAGCCCGAATTTTTCTCGAAGTCTTTTATTTTCAGCATTATCATGCCATGTTTATCATGCCGTAACTTTGCATCCGTAGCCCCGTTTCGCGCGTATAATATGTCAGATTGTTCGTTTCGAAGAGTACATCATTTTGTTCCATTGCATCATTTTCATTTGAAGTCATATTGATGCCCGAAATGCTGTTAGAAGAGGGCTAGTTGATGTTAGTTGCTGGATCTTATCTGAACATGCACTTTTGTCATTTTTGCCATGATTGATGTGTACCTCCTATGAAGTTGAGTCCTACATGAGTTTTGTAATACGCCATGTTACCTTTCCAGATAATTTTTCCATGTATTTTTGTGATCTATGTGGTGACTAGCACAAGCATGCAAACTAGGTCACCTGACGTTGCTGATTTCAGAGACTTAGTAATTTCACTAAGTCCCTGACTGCTGTTATTTTTATGCCATGTGTTCATGTTGTTTCTGAGAGATCTATGCATAATTTGAGCATGATCAGTAAGGGAGTTTTGAACTTGAGTATTTGCTCTATCCATCAATGCCTTTGTTTGCAATTATGGAGTGCCATAGCTTGAGTCAATCGAGCTCTACTTTTGCTACAAAATGTTGCTGGCAGATTGTTTACGTGTTATTCGATTTTGCCAAGCTTGGTGTAGTTGATCCGTGATTGCTATGATGTTACTATTGCCATTTCTTGTTACTATGCCATGTATTATTTATGTATGTATGCTTAGTTTATCATGCAATGCTCTGTAGTGAGTGCATCGAGCTCACGAACATGCCTAGTCGTTATCTGTTTTTGACATGTCCAGTTTTCTGCTAAGTCTGTAACCTGTAACGAAACTTGCTTATTTGTCATGGGTGTAATCATATTTTATGATCCTTTTTGGCTTATGGTCAGTAAGAGACTTTTGTCAAGTGCTATGTGTAGATTCATTCCATGCCTTATTTTGCTATGCTCTGATCCTGTAGCATGTTGTTTCATTGCTCTTAACATGCCATCCTGATGTTAGTTTCTGCTTTGTTGATATTTTCACTAAGTCTGTGAACCTGTTATCTTTTGCAATTTTGCCATGCTTGTTTGGACCTGTTATGATGTGATTTAGCCGTAGCTCAGTGTTCATCTTTTGTCAAGAATCTTGTGTAGGTTACTGTCATATGCTTTGTTGCCATGTTTGGGTGCAGTAGCTTAATTATTTGTTGCTTGCTAAGTAGCATCATGCTGTTTATGGCAGATTCGTGTCATTCTTGTATTGCTTGCCATTTGCAAACCGTGCATCCGATTCCGGTGTTCTTTATATCAATTTCAACCGAAATCACCTTATCTATCCAGTGGTATACTTAGTTTGCCAAGATCATGCCTTGTTCATCATTTTCCTTACGGAGTATGCATATGCATTGCATATCACCTCTCGCATATCATGCCATGTTTTGCATCATGTTGCTTGCGCATTGCATCGTGGTTGATATTGGTTCCTTTGCTTGTTCTCTTGTCTTGGGTAGAGCCGGGAGACGAGTACGTGAACGAGGATTCTGTTGAGAACGCTTTCGAGGACCAAGCTTTCGACAACTCTGAGAACCTTGCAGGCAAGATGACCATACCCTCGAAATCACTTCTATCTTTGCTTGCTAGATTGCTCGCTCTTCTGCTATGCCTATGCTGTGATACCTACTACTTGCTATATCATGCCTCCTATATTGCCATGTCAGCCCCTAACCATCCATGTCCTAGCAAACCGTGGATTGGCTATGTTACCGCTTTTGCTCAGCCCCCTCTTATAGCGTTGCTAGTTGCAGGTGAAGATGAAGTTTGTTCCTTGTTGGAACATGGACTTGTTGTTCCTTGTTGGAACATGTTTACTTGTTGGGGTATCACAATACCTCTTATTTAATTAATGCATCTATACACTTGGTAAAGGGTGGAAGGCTCGGCCTTATGCCTGGTGTTTTGTTCCACTCTTGCCACCCTAGTTTCCGTCATACCGGTGTTATGTTCCCGGAGTTTGCGTTCCTTACACGGTTGGGTGATTTATGGGACCCCCTTGACAGTTCGCTTTGAATAAGACTTTTCCAGCAAGGCCCAACATTGGTTTTACCATTTGCCACCTAAGCCTTTTTCCCTTGGGTTCTGTAGACTCAAGGGTCATCTTATTTTAACCCCCCCGGGCCAGTTCTCCTTCGATTGCTGGTCCAAACTAGAGCACCGTGCAGGGCCGTCCCTTGGCAACTTGGGTTATGTTGGCTCCTGTACGCTTAGCTTATCCGGATGTGCCCTGAGACCGAGATATGTGCAGCTCCTATCAGGATTTGTCGGCACAATCGGGCGGCTTTGCTGGACTTGTTTTGTTGCTGTCGAAATGTCTTGTAGTCCGGGATTCCGAGATTGATTGGGTCTTCCCGGTAGAAGGAATATCCTTCGTTGACCGTGAGAGCTTATCATGGGCTAAGTTGGGACACCCCTGCAGGGTATTATCTTTCGAAAGCCGTGCCCGCGGTTATGAGGCAGATGGGAATTTGTTGATGTCCGGTTGTAGAAAACCCGAAGTTGACCTTAACTAAAACACATCAACCGCGTGTGTAACCGTGATGGTCTCTTCTCGGCGGGGTCTGGGAAGTGAACACGGTTGTTGGAGTTATGCCTGACGTAGGTTGTTTTCAGGATCACTTCTTGATCACTTCTAGCTTCACGACCGTGCTTTGCCTTCTCTTCTCGCTCTCTTTTGCGTTGCAGCCACCATATATGCTAGTCGCTTGCTGCAGCTCCACCTCACTATCCTTTTCCTACCCATAAGCTTAAATAGTCTTGATCTCGCGGGTGTGAGATTGCTGAGTCCCCGTGACTCACAGATATTATCACCACAGTTGCAGGTACCAACGATGCCAGTGCAGATGACGCGACCGTGCTCACTTGGGAGTTCGACGAGGAACGTGGCCGTTACTATGTTTCTTTTCCAGATGATCAGTAGTGGAGCCCAGTTGGGTGATCCGGGGATCTGTTAGCATTTGGGGTAGTCTTCTTTCATTTTGGTACCGTAGTCGGACCTTGAGTGTAATCTGTATGATGGATGTTATTTATGTACTTGTGTGAAGTGGCGATTGTAAGCCAACTATGTATCTTTCCCCTTAATTTATTACATGGATTGTGTGAAGATTACCTCACTTGCGACATTGCTTTCAATGCGGTTATGCCTCTAAGTCGTGCCTCGACACGTGGGAGATATAGCCGCATCGAGGGCGTTTCACATCATATACAACTCTTCTCCCAGAAATCCATTCAGGAATGCAGTCTTTACATCCATTTGCCAAATTTCATAATCATAAAATGCGGCAATTGCTAACATGATTCAGACAAACTTAAGCATCGCTACGGGTGAGAAGGTCTCATCGTAGTCAATCCCTTGAACTTGTCGAAAACCTTTTGCGACAAGTCGAGCTTTGTAGACAGTAACATTACCATCAGCGTCAGTCTTCTTCTTGAAGATCCATTTATTCTCTATTGCTTGCCGACCATCGGGCAAGTCAACCAAAGTCCATACTTTGTTGTCATACATGGATCCCATCTCAGATTTCATGGCTTCTAGCCATTTTGCGGAATCTGGGCTCACCATCGCTTCTTCATAGTTCGTAGGTTCATCATGATCTAGTAGCATGACTTCCAGAATAGGATTGCCGTACCACTCTGGTGCGGATCTTACTCTGGTTGATCTACGAGGTTCTGTAGTAACTTGATCTGAAGTTTCATGATCATTATCATTACCTTCCTCACTAATTGGTGTAGGTGTCATAGAAACAGATTTCTGTGATGCACTACTTTCCAATAAGGGAGCAGGTACAGTTACCTCATCAAGTTCTACTTTCCTCCCACTCACTTCTTTCGAGAGAAACTCCTTCTCTAGAAAGGATCCATTCTTAGCAACAAATATCTTGCCTTCGGATCTGTGATAGAAGGTGTACCCAACAGTCTCCTTTGGGTATCCTATGAAGACACATTTCTCCGATTTAGGTTCGAGCTTATCAGGTTGAAGCTTTTTCACATAAGCATCGCAGCCCCAAACTTTAAGAAACGACAACTTTGGTTTCTTGCCAAACCATAGTTCATAAGGCGTCGTCTCAACGGATTTTGATGGTGTCCTATTCAATGTGAATGCGGCCGTCTCTAGAGCATAACCCCAAAACGATAGCGGTAAATCTGTAAGAGACATCATAGATCGCACCATATCAAGTAAAGTGCGATTACGACGTTCGGACACACCATTGCGTTGTGGTGTTCCGGGTGGCGTGAGTTGCGAAACTATTCCGCATTGTTTCAAATGTAGACCAAACTCGTAACTCAAATATTCTCCTCCACGATCAGATCGTAGAAACTTTATTTTCTTGTTACGATGATTTTCAACTTCACTCTGAAATTCTTTGAACTTTTCAAATGTTTCAGACTTATGTTTCATTAAGAAGATATACCCATATCTGCTTAAATCATCTGTGAAGGTGAGAAAATAACGATATCCGCCACGAGCCTCAACATTCATCGGACCACATACATCTGTATGTATGATTTCCAACAAATCTGTTGCTCTCTCCATAGTACCGGAGAACGGTGTTTTAGTCATCTTGCCCATGAGGCACGGTTCGCAAGTACCAAGTGATTCATAATCAAGTGGTTCCAAAAGTCCATCAGTATGGAGTTTCTTTATGCGCTTTATACCGATATGACCTAAACGGCAGTGCCACAAATAAGTTGCACTATCATTATCAATTCTGCATCTTTTGGCTTCAACACTATGAATATGTGTATCACTACTATCGAGATTCATCAAAAATAGACCACTCTTCAAGGGTGCATGACCATAAAAGATATTACTCATATAAATAGAACAACCATTATTCTCTGATTTAAATGAATAACCGTCTCGCATCAAACAAGATCCAGATATAATGTTCATGCTCAACGCTGGCACCAAATAACAATTATTCAGGTCTAATACTAATCCCGAAGGTAGATGTAAAGGTAGCGTGCCGACTGCGATCACATCGACTTTGGAACCATTTCCCACGCGCATCGTCACCTCGTCCTTTGCCAGTGTTCGCTTAATCCGTAGTCCCTGTTTTGAGTTGCAAATATTAGCAACAGAACCAGTATCAAATACCCAGATGCTACTGCGAGCTCTAGTAAGGTACACATCAATAACATGTATATCACATATACCTTTGTTCACCTTGCCATCCTTCTTATCCGCCAAATACTTGGGGCAGTTCCGCTTCCAGTGACCAGTCTGCTTGCAGTAGAAGCACTCAGTTTCAGGCTTAGGTCCAGACTTGGGTTTCTTCTCTTGAGCAGCAACATGTTTGCTGTTCTTCTTGAAGTTCCCCTTCTTCTTCCCTTTGCCCTTTTTCTTGAAACTAGTGGTTTTGTTAACCATCAACACTTGATGCTCCTTCTTGATTTCTACCTCCGCAGCCTTTAGCATTGCGAAGAGCTCGGGAATTGTCTTATCCATCCCTTGCATATTATAGTTCATCACGAAGCCTTTGTAGCTTGGTGGAAGTGATTGGAGAATTCTGTCGGTGGCACAATCATCCGGAAGATTAACTCCCAGTTGAATGAAGTGATTATAATACCCAAACATTTTGAGTATATGCTCACTGACAGAACCATTCTCCTCCATCTTGCAGCTATAGAACTTATTGGAGACTTCATATCTCTCAATCCGGGCATACTGTTGGAATATCAACTTCAACTCCTGGAACATCTCATATGCTCCATGGTGTTCAAAACGTCGTTGAAGTCCCGGTTCTAAGCCGTAAAGCATGGCACACTGAACTATCGAGTAGTCATCAGCTTTGCTCTGCCAGACGTTCATAACATCTGGCGTTGCTCCTGCAGCAGGCCTGGCACCCAGCGGTGCTTCCAGGACGTAATTCTTCTGCGCAACAATGAGGATAATCCTCAAGTTACGGACCCAGTCCGTGTAATTGCTACCATCATCTTTCAACTTTGCTTTCTCAAGGAACGCATTAAAATTCAACGGAACAACAACACGGGCCATCTATCTACAATCAACATAAACAAGCAAGATACTATCAGGGACTAAGTTCATGATAAATTTAAGTTCAATTAATCATATTACTTAAGAACTCCCACTTAGATAGACATCCCTCCAATCTTCTAAGTGATCACGTGATCCAAATCAAACTAAACCATAACCGATCATCACGTGAAATGGATTAGTTCTCAATGGTGAACATCATTATGTTGATCATATCTACTATATGATTCATGCTCGACCTTTCGGTCTCCGTGTTCCGAGGCCATATCTGCATATGCTAGGCTCGTCAAGTATAACCCGAGTATTCTGCGTGTGCAAAAGCTGGCTTGCACCCGTTGTAGATGGACGTAGAGCTTATCACACCCGATCATCACGTGGTGTCTGGGCACGACGAACTTTGACAATGGTGCATACTCGGGGAGAACACTTCTTGATAATTTAGTGAGAGATCATCTTATAATGCTACCGTCAATCAAAGCAAGATAAGATGCATAAAAAGATAAACATCACATGCAATCAATATAAGTGATATGATATGGCCATCATCATCTTGTGCTTGTGATCTCCATCTCCGCAGCACCGTCATGATCACCATCGTCACCGGCGCGACACCTTGATCTCCATCGCAGCATCGTTGTCGTCTCGCCAATCTTATGCTTCTACGACTATCGCTACCGCTTAGTGATAAAGTAAAGCATTACAGGGCGATTGCATTGCATACAATAAAGCGACAACCATACGGCTCCGGCCGGTTGCCGATAACTCGGTTACAAAACATGATCATCTCATACAATAAAATTTAGCATCATGTCTTGACCATATCACATCACAACATGCCCTGCAAAAACAAGTTAGACGTCCTCTACTTTGTTTGTTGCAAGTTTTACGTGGCTGCTACGGGCTTAAGCAAGAACCAATCTCACCTATGCATCAAAACCACAACGATAGTTTGTCAAGTAGATGCCGTTTTAACCTTCGCAAGGACCGGGCGTAGCCACACTCGGTTCAACTAAAGTTGGAGAAACCGACACCCGCCAGCCACCTGTGTGCAAAGCACGGCGGTAGAACCAGTCTCGCGTAAGCGTACGCGTAATGTCGGTCCGGGCCGCTTCATCCAACAATACCGCCGAACCAAAGTATGACATGCTGGTAGGCAGTATGAATTATATCGCCCACAACTCACTTGTGTTCTACTCGTGCATAACATCAAACCATAAAAACCTAGGCTCGGATGCCACTGTTGGGGAACGTAGTAATTTCAAAAAAATTCCTACGCACACGCAAGATCATGGTGATGCATAGCAACGAGAGGGGAGAGTGTTGTCTACGTACCCTCGTAGACCGAAGCGGAAGCGTTGATGCAACATAGAGGAAGTAGTCATACGTCTTCCCGATCCGACCGATCCAAGCGCCGTTACTCCGGCGCCTCCGAGTTCTTAGCACACATACAGCTCGATGACGTTCCCCGGGCTCCGATCCAGCAAAGCTTCGGGGATGAGTTTCGTCAGCACGATGGCGTGATGACGATGATGATGTTCTACCGACGCAGGGCTTCGCCTAAACACTGCAACGATATGACCGAGGTGGAATATGGTGGAGGGGGGCACCGCACACGGCTAAGGAACGATCGCAATGATCAACTTGTGTGTTCTAGGGTGCCCCCTGCCCCCGTATATAAAGGAGGGGAGGGGAAGGCGCGGCCGGCCCCCAAGGGGTGCGCCAGGAGGAGTCCTACTCCCACCGGGAGTAGGACTCCTCTCCCTTGCCTTGTAGGAGAAGGAAGGAGAGAGGGGGAAAGGAAAAAGGGGGGCGCCGCCCCCCCTTCCTTGTCCTATTCGGACTAGGTGGGAGGGGGCGCGCGGCCTGCCCTGGCCGCCCCTCCTCTTTTCCCTTATGGCCCATATGTTCCCATTAACCCCCGGGGGGGTTCCGGTAACCCCCCGGTACTCCGGTAAAATGCCGATTTCACTCGGAACCATTCCGATGTCCAAATATAGGCTTCCAATATATCGATCTTTATGTCTCGACCATTTCGAGACTCCTCGTCATGTCCGTGATCACATCCGGGACTCCGAACTAACTTCGGTACATCAAAATGCATAAACTCATAATAACTGTCATCGTAACTTTAAGCGTGCGGGCCCTACGGTTCGAGAACAATGTAGACATGACTGAGACAAATCTCTGGTCAATAACCAACAGCGGGACCTGGATGCCCATATTGTCTCCTACATATTCTACGAAGATCTTTATCGGTCAGACCGCATAACAACATACGTTGTTCCCTTTGTCATCGGTATGTTACTTGCCCGAGATTCGATCGTCGGTATCCAATACCTAGTTCAATTTCGTCACCGGCAAGTCTCTTTACTCGTTCTGTAATACATCATCTCGCAACTAACTTATTAGTTGCAATGCTTGCAAGGCTTATGTGATGTGCATTACCGAGTAGGCCCTAAGATACCTCTCCGACATTCGGAGTGACAAATCCTAATCTCGAAATACACCAACCCAACAAATATCGGAGACACCTGTAGAGCACCTTTATAATCACCCAGTTACGTTGTGACGTTTGGTGGCACACAAAGTGTTCCTATGGTAAACAGGAGTTGCATAATCTCATAGTCATAGGAACATGTATAAGTCATGAAGAAAGTAATAGCAACATACTAAACGATCGGGTGCTAAGCTAATGGAACGGGTCATGTCAATCAGATCATTCAACTAATGATGTGATCTTGTTAATCAAATAACAATTCCTTGTCTATGGTTAGGAAACTTAACCATCTTTGATTAACAAGCTAGTCAAGTAGAGGCATACTAGTGACACTCTGTTTGTCTATATATCCACACATGTATTATGTTTCCAGTTAATACAATTCTAGCATGAATAATAAACATTTATCATGATATATAAGGAAATAAATAATAACTTTATTATTGCCTCTAGGGCATATTTCCTTCAACATGTTCCTATGACTATGAGATTATGCAACTCCCGTTTACCGGAGGAACACTTTGTGTGCTACCAAACGTCACAACGTAACTGGGTGATTATAAATGTGCTCTACAGGTGTCTCCAAAGGTACATGTTGGGTTGGCGTATTTTGAGATTAGGAATTGTCACTCCGATTGTCGGAGAGGTATCTCTGGGCCCTCTCGTTAATGCACATCACATAAGCCTTGCAAGCATTGCAACTAATGAGTTAGTTGTGAGATGATGTATTACAGAACGAGTAAAGAGACTTGCCGGTAACGAGATTGAACTAGGTATTGAGATACCGACGATCGAATCTCGGGCAAGTAACATACCGATGACAAAGGGAACAACGTATGTTGTTATGCGATCTGACCGATAAAGATCTTCGTAGAATATGTAGGATCCAATATGAGCATCCTGGTTCCGCTATTGGTTATTGACTGGAGACATGTCTCGGTCATGTCTACATTGTTCTCGAACCGTAGGGTCCGCACGCTTAACGTTACGATGACAGTTTCATTATGAGTTTATATTTTTTTGATGTACCGAAGTTTGTTCGGAGTCCCGGATGTGATCACGGACATGATGAGGAGTCTCGAAATGGTCGAGACATAAAGATCGATACATTGGAAGCCTATATTCGGACACTGGAAGTGTTCCAAAGAAGTTTCGGATAAAACCGGAGTGCCGGGGGTTATCGGAACCCCCCGGGGGTTAATGGGCCTTATGGGCCTAAAGTGGAGAAGAGGAGGGGCGGCCAGGGTAGGCTGCGCGCCCCCTCCCCCTCTAGTCCGAATTGGACAAGGAGGGGGGGCGCCCCCTTTCCTTCCTCTCCTCTCTCCCTTCCTTCCCCCTCTCCTACTTGGACAAGGAAAAGGAGGGAGTCCTACTCCCGGTAGGAGTAGGACTCCTCCATGGCGCGCCCCTCCTGGCCGGCCGCCCCTCCCCCTTGCTCCTTTATATACGGGGCAGGGGGCACCTCTAGACACACAAGTTGATCTTCGTGATCGTTCTCTTAGCCGTGTGCGGTGCCCCCTCCACCATAATCCTCGATAATATTGTAGCGGTGCTTAGGCGAAGCCCTGCGATGGTAGAACATCAAGATCGTCATCACGCCGTCATGCTGACGGAACTCTTCCCCGACGCTTTGCTGGATCGGAGCCCGGGGATCATCATCGAGCTGAACGTGTGCCAAGAACTCGGAGGTGCCGTAGTTTCGGTGCTTGGATCGGTCGGATCGTGAAGACGTATGACTACATCAACCGCGTTGATATAGCGCTTTCGCTTTCGGTCTACGAGGGTATGTAGACAACACTCTCCCCTCTCGTTGCTATGCATCACCATGATCTTGCGTGTGCGTAGGATTTTTTTTGAAATTACTACGTTCCCCAACAACTAGGGTTTTGGGAAGCTCGAGCGGGAGAGAGAGATCGAGTGGTGACAGTGAAAAACTGTTTGCCCAAAGATTTGGGACGAACATGCCCCTGACCCTTCTCCTTCACACGACATGTGTCACCCACGTACTGTGAAGTGGAGATTGTGTTAGATCATGGGTGAATAGAATAATGCATCGTGGGATGCGGAACGGTTTGAGCGGAAAAACCAAAAATTTGGATAAGATTAGTTTTAACGTTCCGTTCGCAATTTCTTCAGCTGACAAGGACACAGTGAAGAATTTGAACGAGTTTCAAATAGAACGCACATGAAGAATTTGTGAATAGATTGGGTTGAATATAGCATAGAGGGGGAAGGGTCCGATCACATTCACTTAGCAGAAAACGCAACTTGAAGAAATAGCCATAAGTGAATGTTGTAGAGGACATAAACTCATATATATTGCCAATGAAGAAAAACAATAGAACAGGTGAAGATTTTGCAAAGTTGAAGAATTTGAACAAAGGAGGAATTTCAAGACTGAGGAAAAACTCAGATTGAAGATTTTCAACTTTTTGTGGTGGCGTGACCCATCGTATAAGAATGATGATTTCAGACACCGCATACACTTGTCGTAGGGTTCTGAGAATCAAATTCTTCGTTAATTTATTCACACTTAGAGTGTTATTCTTCATTGATTGAAGAAAAACGTTTCTTCATGTGTTGCACATCTAAGTCATCAATTTTGCATAAGTGTTAGGATGAGTGCCTTTTCAGTACATTTGAAGACTCTAAGATATTTAGCTCACACGGCAACTTGCTAAATCTCTTCTCATCCAAGGGCTTAGTGAGGATATCGGCTAGCTGTTCTTCAGTCTTCATATGCTCAATAGAAATGTCGCCCTTCAACACATGATCGCGAAGAAAATGATGACGAATCTGAATGTGCTTTGTCTTCGAGTGCTGAACTGGGTTGTGAGCAATCTTGATGGCACTCTCATTGTCATAGAGGATAGGCACGTTCTTCACGTTGATGCCATAGTCCTTGAGTGTTTGCTTCATCCACAGCAGTTGAGCACAGCAAGAACCAGCAGCAATGTACTCAGCTTCAGCAGTAGACAGTGATACGCAGTTCCGTTTCTTCGAGGACCAAGAGACCAAGGATCGTCCGAGGAAATGACATGTACCAGATGTTGACTTGCGGTCCACATGATCACCAGCATAGTCAGAGTCAGAATATCCAATGAGATCAAAATCCGAGCCCTTGGGATACCATAATCCTCGTGTTGGTGTGTGAGCTAGATATCGAAGAATATGCTTCACAGCCTTATGGTGTGATTCCTTCGATGCAGCTTGAAATCGGGCACACATGCAAACACTAAGCATTATATCGGGCCTAGATGCACATAAGTACAATAAAGAGCCAATCATGGAGCGGTATACCTTATGATCGAAGTCAATACCATTTTCATCAGTGCATAGTTGACCATTTGTGGGCATAGGAATTTTGATGCCTTTGCAATCTTGCATGCCGAATTTCTTCAGGACATCCTTGAGGTATTTCTCCTGAGATATGAATATGCCATTGCGCTGTTGGAGAATTTCAAGACCTAAGAAGAATTTCAACTCTCCCATCATAGACATTTGATGTTCTTCACTCATCATATAGGCAAATTCATCACTATAACGCTGGTCAGTACAACCAAAGATGATATCATCAACATATATTTGGCACACAAACAGTTCACCATCACAAGATTTAGTAAAGAGAGTAGGATCGAGTGAGCCGGGTGTGAATCCATTCTTCATGAAGAATTCCTTCAAAGTATCATACCACGCCTGTGGGGCCTACTTGAGGCCATAGAGGGCCTTATTGAGTCTGAAGACTTTGTCAGGATGCTTTGGATCTTCAAAACCTGGGGGTTGAGCAACATATACTTCTTCCTCAAGCTTACCATTGAGGAATGCACTTTTCACATCCATTTGATATAAGATGATATCATGATGGTTAGCATAAGCAAGCAATATGCGAATAGCCTCAAGTCTAGCAACATGTGCAAAAGTTTCATTGAAATCAACCCCTTCAACCTGTGTGTAGCCTTGAGCTAGTAGACATGCCTTATTCCTCACCACATGGCCGTTTTCATCTTGCTTGTTGCGGTAGATCCACTTTTTGCCCATTATATTATGCTTGTGAGGATCTGGACGATTGACCAGTTCCTAGACATTGTTGAGCTTAAACTGATGTAATTCTTCTTTCATGGCCTGAATCCACTGAGGCTCCAGAAATGCTTCATCTACCTTAGTGGGCACTGTGATAGAGACAAAAGCAAAGTGCCCACAAAAGTTAGATAGATGAGAAGCTTTTGAGCGGGTGAGAGGACCTGGTGCTCTAATGTCATCGATGATCTTCTCCACTTGCACTTCTTTTGCAATGCGAGGATGAGCTGGTTGTCGTTGAGGAATTTGATCGACATTTTCTTCAGCATCAATTTCCTCAGCATTTTCCTCTGGTGCATCAGCTCGACGTTCTTCACATTCTGGAATGAATTCTTCAGCAGATTCTTCAGTAGGAATGACATCTTCAGTAGCCTTGTGGTTGATAGAATCCTCAGGTGCTGGTTCATCTAACACAGAAGGTAGGTGCTCTCTTTGCGAGGCATTAGTTTCATCAAACCGCACATCTACAATTTCAACAATCTTGTGAAGAACATTGTTGAATACTCTGCAGGTGTGCGAGTCCTTTCCGTAACCAAGCATAAAACCTTCATGTGCTTTCGGTGCAAATTTAGAGTTGTCTCTAATCCAGCATTTAGCACCGAAGACTTTGAAATAACTCACATTGGGTTTCTTGTCAGTGAGGAGTTCATAGGCAGTCTTCTTGAAGAATTTGTGAAGATATACTCTGTTGATGATGTGGCACGCAGTATCAATTGCATCAACCCAAAAACGACGAGGGGTTTTGTACTCATCGAGCATAGTGCGAGCCATCTCAGCAAGAGTCCTGTTCTTGCGCTCCACGACGCCATTCTGTTGAGTATAAGGAGCAGATAACTCATGAGTAATACCAAGTTCATCAAGATAGTCATCGAGACCCGAGTTCTTGAACTCAGTGCCATTGCCACTTCTGATGTGTTTGATCTTCACACCAAAGTTGGTTGAAGCCCTCGAGGAAAATCGTTTGAAGACTTCCTGCACTTCATGTTTGTAAGTAACAAGGTGTACCCATGTGTAACGAGAGTAATCATCAACAATAACAAAGCCATATCGAGATGCTTCATTTGAAACTGAGAAATAGTGATTAGGACCGAAGAGATCCATGTGAAGCAATTCAAATGGACGAGTAGTGGTCATCATAGTCTTTGCTGGATGTTTGGCCTTGGTCATCTTTCCAGCTTCACATGCACCGCATAAGTGATCCTTGAGGAATTTGACATTCTCGATGCCAATGACATGCTTCTTCTTCGCAAGCGTGTGCAAATTCCTCATGCCTGCGTGACCAAGTCGTCGATGCCATAGCCATCCATCTAAGGCTTTTGCAAGTAGGCACACAGCTGGTTGTGAATCTACAGAGAAATCAACAATATACAAGTCTCCTCTCCTAAAGCCTTCGAAGACTTTGGAATTGTCAGCTTCCATAATCACAACACAACGATACTTGCCAAAGACAACAACCATATCAAGATCACAAAGCATTGAGACAAACATAAGGTTGTATCCTAAGGACTCAACAAGCATGACTTTGTCCATGTGTCGATCCTTTGTGATAGCAACCTTACCTAGACCCAATACTCGACTTTTGCTTTTGTCAGCGAAGATGATATGCTTCAGATGCGATGACGATAAGGGAGCATCCATCAATAGATTCTTGTCACCAGTCATGTGATTTGTACATCCACTATCGAGGACCCACTCAGTGGCTTTGGGTTGATCATCCTGCAGATGGATTAGTGCAGCTTACGAACTCATATACTTCATCAGTGAAGAATATGGTATCAAATTCATCAGATCAATTTCATCAAGCAGTAAGACAAATAAAGCAGTGTGAGGACGTGAGAAATGAAGGTTCATTTCATCATGGTTAGCCTGCGTCCTTTCAGGCAATTTGTCAGGTCCCCAGCAAATTCTTCAGACGTTACAGTGCGTCTGGAGACCTGACCCTGCATAAGAGATTAGTTCTTTTTCTTCACCACCCACATCTGAAGGGGTGGCAAAGAGTTCATCACTCTGTGAGCTCCATATGAGAATGGTGGCATAGAGTCCAATCCATTTCGTTTCACATAAGAGTGGTTAGGGTAAGCATATGAATAAGCAGAGAAATTCTTTGAGGACTTATGAACATAATAATTAGAAGAATAATGCTCATATTTATAGCCCTTGGCTCTTCCCTGTGAAACAGAGTTGTTAGCACGATGATGTTCATATGAGGACTTTGATCCTTTTGAGGAATTTGATCCGCGTGAGGAATTTGGTCCATATGAGGACTTGGATCCATATGAAGAGTTTGGTCCATATGAAGAATTTGATCTGAGGTTCCTATTCTTCACAGGTGGTGTCATGAGGACATTCACCTCAAGACTTTCAAGGCACCTTTTCGGAACCCAGATTTTCTTCATAGGGGAACCATTCCTGCAGTTAGTGCCAACATATCTAGCAAATACTTCACCATTCTGATTTTTGAACAGTTTATAGTTGGAGTCATACGACTCATCAGAAGAATGAGAAGATTCACATGTATAGCCAGATAAATTAGATGGATCAACTGGAGGTCCCTTTGCAGCAACCCATGAGGTTTTGGGGTACTGCTCAGGCTTCCAATATGTACCATCAGCATTGAGTTTCCTCTCAAAGGAAATACCCTCTTTCCTAGGGTTCCTGTTGAGGATCTGCTTTTTAAGCACATCACAAAGATCTGATGCCCTTTGAGGCTTTTGTACATGTCTGTCATGTATAATTCCTTCAGCCCTGCATCATCAGTGATACTAGCAATGTCCTCATATGAAGAATTAGTGATAGCAGAGGTAGGTGAAGAATTTGTAGCATTAGAAGCATTTGAACATTCAGGTGAAGAATTAGCAGATTCTCGTTCAATGCATTTCAAACATGGAGGAACAAATTCTTCCTGAGCAACGCTGATTTGTTGAGCAAGTAATGAATCGCGCTCCTTCTGAAAATCTTCATGACTCACTCTTAGCTTCTCATGATCAAACAAGAGAGAGTTATGTTGATCTTGAAGGGAGTCATACTTAGAATGAAGTCTCTGAAGACTTTTAGCTAAAGCTTTTGACTCATCCATTTCTTCACCCAACATATCATCGCTCTCACTAAGCATGTTGTGAGCCTTTTCCAAAGCTCTTTGTTGTTTAGTAGCAAGGGAAGCAAGTTTGACATAACTGGGTCCAAATTCATCACCAGATTCATCATCACTAGATTCAGAAAGATAGCATTCAGTTACCTGTTCACCATCTGCCATAAGACATTGTGAGGAGGATGATGATTCTGGTTCAAATGTCATTGACTTGAGAGATTCCTTGAAGTCCTCAAACCAAGGATCGTGACAGGTTTGATGGCCTTCATAGACATCAGAGAGACGGTCCCAGATAAGCTTCGCATGGTCAAGATGCATGACATTCCTGAACTGATTTTGGGACAGACAGGAGCAGATGACGTCCTTCGCCATCAGGTTGAGAAGGGTGTACTTGCGAATGTCATCAGCTTCCGCCATCTTGCATAGATCAGTCAGAAAAATCTCAGTGACGGTCCACAGCTCGCTGTTCATCGCCATGAGGCGCTTCTTCATCATGGCCTTCCACTTGGGATACTCGTGACCGTCAAAGATAGGGCATGTCACTTTCTTCATACCTGCGGTCGACATAACTACAACTCCAGGCGGTTATATCGACTAGAGGGGGGTGAATAGGCGATTTTTATGAAATTCTTCATTGAGGAATTTGCTAGTGAGGAAATTCCTCAAGAACTACTTGCAACGGAATAAGTACTCAGAAGTAAACATAACAGAATACATGCATGATCATCATGATGAAATGAAAACAAACACAGAGTACAGAAAGTGTAAGCACAGGATAGCACAAGATGAAGACAAACAGACGGAAGAAATTGAACTGAGGAAATTGAGAAAGTCTTCAGTCAAAGTCTTCAAACACAGATATGAACAAGCACACCACATAGTAATGAGGAAATGAAAGTGTTGAGGAAATAGAACCGGTTGGCTTGGTGAAGACAATGATTTGGTAGACCAGTTCCAACTGCTATCTCAGTTGTACATCTGGTTGGAGCGGCTGAGTATTTAAACTCGAGGACACACAGTCCCGGACACCCAGTCCTGAGCACGCAGCTCGGGACACCAAGTCCTCATCGTATTCTCCTTGAACTAAGGACACACAGTCCTCGTCCAATCACTCGTGGTAAGTCTTCAGGTGACTTCCGAACCTTGACAAACTCGGTCACTCGGCGATCCACAATTCCTCTTGGATGCTCTAGACCATGACGCCTAACCGTCTGGAAGAAGCACAGTCTTCAAAGGTAACAAGCGTCTGATCCACGCAGGATCAATCTCTTCCGTGATGCTCAATCACTTTGGGTTTGTAGGTGTTTGGGTTTGGGTTTGGATTTTCCTCACTTGATGATTTTTGCTCAAAGTCCTCGGAGGATGGGTTGTTCTCAAATGACAAGTGTCAGTTTCTCTCGGAGCAGCCAAGCAGCTAGTGGTTGTATGGGGCGGCTATTTATAGCCTAGGGAGCAGCCCGACATGATAAGACATAAATGCCCTTCAATGATATGACCGTTGGATGGATAAGATACTTTGGGACAGCTGGCGCATAGCACAGCAACGGTCGGAAATTTGAGGTTCAAATTCCTCAGGGCTATCATGTTCCTCAATGTGTAGGCAATCCGCATTGGCGAATTCCCAACTCCTCAGTCAGAACAAATTCCTCAGCGACCAGAAGAACTGCGTCTCTGTCACTGAAGAAATTGACTGAACTGTATGAGATTTCCAATGGCTTCACTCGAAGGGATTGGTAGGTGTAGGATTTTGAGTTGAGCATCACATGGAAATTTTTCCTTAGTATTTCCTCGACCCCCTTTAACAGTACGGTGTTTCCTATGACTCAAGAAAGAGAAAATGAAACTACGAAAACAAAAGTCTTCACGCTTCATGTTCCTCGAATGAATACCAAGTCTTTAAGGTTACACCAATTTCTTCAGTTTCAGAGTCTTTAGGAAGTCTTCAGAATATCAAAGTTTTCAGTCGAAGAACTTCATTTTTAGGGGTCGACTTTCTCTTTAAATTACAAACTCCTCATAGACTTATAGACCTGTGTACACTCATAAACGCATTAGATCCTTAACCTATAAGTCTTCAGTACACCAAAATCACTAAGGGACACTAGATGCACTTACAACTTGTATCATCATCTCTTCGCCGAACTAGTGCACCTATACAATTTACCATTGTATTGGGTGTGTTGGGGACACAAGAGACTCTTTGCTATTTGGCTGCAGGGTTGCTTGAGAGAGACCATCTTCATCCTACGCCTCCCATGGATTGATAAACCTTAGGTCATCCACTTGAGGGAAATTTGCTACTGTTCTACAAACCTCTGCACTTGGAGGCCCAACAACGTCTACAAGAAGAAGGTTGTGTAGTAGACATCAGCCATGGCCTCGACGAAGGGCTGGCAAGGGCGGTCCCTGGCGGGGGGCTTTGGCGGTGGCGGGGCTAGTAGGGGCATGGCCGTCGGAGGCGGCGGAGGTAGGCGCCCGCAGTGGAGTGAGGCGGGGCGCCAGCATGAGGCAGGACAGGGGCGCCCGGCGGGAGGCAGCACGGGTGGAGCAGCAGAGGAGGCTATGGCGACGCGAGCCACGACATGTGCGAGCGCTCCGGTGAGGAGGCCGTGGTTCCGAGGCAGCAGCGGGTGCCGGAGGCAGGGGAGGCCAGGGGCGAGGCATCCTTGGGCGCATGCAGGTAGCGCTGTGTGGGGCACGGCTTGCACTACAAAAAAGACACATCCGTGACATTTTGGGCCGAACGAATTTTTTTCCTATCATACATATGACACTTCTATGACGATAATTGTGAGAAAACCCGGTATCATCATAGATGTGGTGGGCTCCTACTTCTATGACAAAAAATCATGACAGAAAATGGGCTTTTCATCCTGGGCGGGCCGAAGACGCAGCTACATGACATTCTTTGGGCCGTCCATGATGAAAAAAACCGTGTAGAAGCGAGGGGGAGGAAAATTTCGGGGAGTTCCTGGTTACGGTGGGAGGTCGGGGGCCGAGCGATGCGCGTTTCTCTCGTACAAGTACGCGCGTGTGTGCGAGGCGTTGGCTCTAACTAAACCCGAGCGAGGCGTTGGGCTCTAACTGAACCCGAGCGATTGCACTGCAGGCTACGCGTTACTGAACCTGAGCGATCAATCGATGGCTGTTAACTGAACCCGATCGAGCGATTCCTTGGCTACTGCAGCTAATTGAAGCCGATCGATGCTGCCTCTAGATGAACAATGAGCGTTGCGGGGGGGGGGGGGTGGATGAATAGTGAGCGGTGGCGTTGCCTCTGGATGAACAGGACCCCATGGTGTGGTGGAGGGCTGGATGAACAGTAGACGGTGGAGGGGTGCCCGTGGAGGGGTGGATGAACAGGACCCCGTGGTGTGGAGGGCAGGATGAACAGTAGACGATGGAGGGGTGCCCGTGGAGGGGTGGTTGAACAGGACCCCGTGGTGTGGAGGGCAGGATGAACAGTAGACGGTGGAGGGGTGGTTGAACAGTAGCCGGTGGAGTAGCGCGCGGTGGAGGCTGGATGAACAGGAGTCCGTGGAGGCTGGAGGAGGTCGACGGTGGATGAACAGTAGCTCGTGGAGGCTGGAGGGGGTCGACGGTGGAGATGAACAATATCCCGTGGAGTCCCGTTTTGCGGTATGCCACACCCCTCCCGATGAACAGGACCCCCGTTTCGACCGTAGCGCTCCAACACAAGTCTGTTTCCTTCGTTTTGCGGTATGCCACACCCCTCCCGATCAACAGGACCCCCGTTTCAATCGTAGGAGGTATGTTTCCTCTGTTTTGCGGTACGCCACATCCCCGTTTCGACCGTAGGAGGTCCGTTTCCTCCGTTGTGCGGTACGCCACACCCCTCCCGATCAACAGGACCCCCGTTTCGACCGTAGGAGGTCCGTTTCCTCCGTTGTGCGGTATGCCAGGCCTCTTTTCCATCGCCTCTTCAGTCCAAGCCCTCCCGATGAACACGACCACGCATTCCGTTCTGACCCATGAACACGACGACGACGTTGTTTCTCCGTTCCGACCCAGCCATGTACACGAGCCCTCGTCGTACGTATGCGCGAGTAGGCGTTCGAGACCCTGCCCGTATGTACACATACGTGGCCGTATTTTCTTTCTTGCACCCTGGCCGCCTCTGCTACGACACGTGCGCGCCTCTACATCCACCAGTATATATGTACGTACACGTTCGTGACCAGAATGACAACGCTACGTACGCTTCGACCAAGTGGGTCCCGACTGTCAGGCACTTCCTTGCGTGCGAAGGTGTAGCTGGTGGGTCCCAACAGTCAGGGGGAAATGTTTTTTTCGCGAAATACGGTGGCCCGTCCGGTGGGTCCCTGCTGTCAGGTGGAGGAATCATTATTTTCCGCGTAATAAGGAGGCACTTCCTTGCTGCCGCCATGGACCCAGCTGTCAGCCTCTCCACGTACAGTCCACGTCCGATGGAAGTCGTTCCTTGAACATGTTGACCACGCCGCCCCGAGAGCACCAGGGCGGTGGACGACGGTGAGGCCTAGGAAGGGGACGACGCGGAGCCGGGGAAGACGCGGCAGTGGATGCCCACGCGTAGAGGAGTACGATGGTTCACTGGTTCGCTGCGGTGTGAGGCTGCTGTCGCCGCAGAATAACAGGGGGTGTGGGTGAGTAGAGGGATGGCCTGGCCAGCGGTGGGAGTAGTAGGGGGCGGTGAGGCCTCCGCCGCATCGTAGCCGGCCACGGGAGGTAGGACCACGAGGCACGACCGGCGCTGGTTTGGGCGGCTGGAGCCAGAAGACCAGAGGTTGAAGAAGCACTACGGCCGTTGGATGGACATCGTACGGTCACTGGAGCTAGAATCATTCATATTGACTAAGTTAACAAAGCCCTTCATCCCCGTCAACTTAGTAGGCCCACAAGTCAGCCTCCCAGCAAGGTGGGTCCCAGCTAGCCGGGGGAGTATTCATTTTTTTGTGCATAATAAGGAGGCACTTCCGGTGGGTCCGAGCTGACAGCGGGGGGGGGCATTTTTTTTCGCGAAATAGGGTGGCCTGTCCGGTGGGTCCCAGCAGTCAGGGGGAAACGATTTTTTTCGCAAAATACTGGTGGCCTGTCCGGTGGGTCCCTGCTGTCAGGTGGAGGAATAATTATTTTCCGCGTAATAAGGAGGCACTTCCTTGCGGCTGCCGTGGACCCAGCTGTCAGCCTCTCCACGTACAGTATTCTTCCAATGGAATTCGGTCGTTGACCACATTGACCACGGCGCGCCGACAGCACCACCGCGGTGGACGACAGCGAGGCCTAGGAATGGGATGACGCGAAGCCGGGGAAGACGCGGTAGTGGATGCCCATGCGGAGAGGAGTACGAGGGTTCACTGGTTCGGCTGCGCTGCCGTCACCGCAGAATAACAGGGGGTGTGGGTGAGTAGAGGGATGGCCTGGCCAGCGGTGGGAGTAGTAGGGGGCGGTGAGGCCTCCGCCGCATCGCAGCCGGCCACGGGAGGTAGGAGCACGAGGCACGACCGACGCTGGTTTGGGCGGCTGGAGCCAGAAGACCAGAGGTTGAAGAAGCACTATGGCCGTTGGATGGACATCGTACGGTCACTGGAGCTAGAATCGTTCATATTGACTAAGTTGACAAAGCCCTTCATCCCCGTCAACTTAGTAGGCCCACAAGTCAGCCTCCCAACAAGGTGGGTCCCAGCTAGCCGGGGGAGTATTCATTTTTTTGTGCATAATAAGGAGGCACTTCCGGTGGGTCCGAGCTGACAGCGGGGGGAACGTTTTTTTTCGCGAAATAGGGTGGCCTGTCCGGTGGGTCCCAGCAGTCATGGGGAAACGATTTTTTTCGCAAAATACTGGTGGCCCGTCCGGTGGATCCCTGCTGTCAGGTGGAGGAATAATTATTTTCCGCGTAATAAGGAGGCACTTCCTTGCGGCTGCCGTGGACCCAGCTGTCAGCCTCTCCACGTACAGTATTCTTCTGATGGAATTCGGTCGTTGACCACATTGACCACGGCGCGCCGACAGCAACACCGCGGTGGACGACAGCGAGGCCTAGGAATGGGATGACGCGAAGCCGGGGAAGATGCGGCAGTGGATGCCCACGCGGAGAGGAGTACGAGGGTTCACTGGTTCGGCTGCGCTGCCGTCGGCGCAGAATAACAGGGGGTGTGGGTGAGTGGAGTGGAGGGATGGCCTGGCCAGCGGTGGGAGTAGTATGAGGGCGGTGAGGCCTCCACGGCAGCACAGCCGGCCACGGGAGGCAGGAGCAGGCGGCACGACCGACGCTGGTTTGGGCGGCTGGAGCAAGAAGACCAGAGGTTGAATAAGCACTACGGCTGTTGGATGGACATCGTACGGTCAGTCGAGCTAGAATCGTGCATATTTACTAAGTTGACAAAGCCCTTCGTCCCCGTCAACTTAGTAGGCCCACTATACTGGGTCCCAGCTAGCAGGGGGAGTATTCATTTTTTTTGTGCGTAATAAGGAGGCACTTCCTTGCGTGCAAAGATATAGCTGGCGGGTCCAAGCTGTCAGCGGCGGTAACATTTTTTTCGCGAAATACAGAGGCCGTTTCGGTGGGTCCCAGATGTCAGGTGGAGGAAATCATCATTTTGCGCGTAATAAGGAGGCATTTCCTTGCGTGCGGCCGTCGACCTAGCTGTTAGCCTCTCCACGTACAGTCCACTTCAGATGCATGTCAGTCGTTGACCACGCTGACCACGCCACGCCGAGAGCACCATGGCGGTGGACGACGGCGAGGCCTAGGAAGGGAACGACACAGAGGCAGGGAAGACTCGGCCGTTGTTTTTGTTTCCCACACGGAGGGGAGTACGACTGTACGAGGGTTTACTGGTTCGTCCGCCGTCGCCAGAGAATAACAGCAGGTGTGGGTGAGTAGAGGGATGGCTAGGCTAGCGATGGGAGTATAGTGGGGCAGTGAGGCCTACGCGGCAGCACAGCCAGCCGCGGGGAGGAGGGAGCAGGCAGTCCCGCCGGCGCTTGTTTGAGCGGCTGGAGCAGGAAGAGCAGAGATTGAAGAAGCACGACGGTCGTTGGATGGACATCCAACAGTATACAGGCCATCTGTGGAAAGCCTCAAATCTGTGGAAAACAGCATACAGCCCATCTGCCATTATTTCAAATAATTTACAGCCCATTTGCTAATTCTTACGGGTTTTCTTGGAGCCCATATTTTTTATGTTAGCATTACAGCCCATATTGTGGCCACGGTTAAAAAATTATACGAAATTTTGCATATGTCGGTGCGGTCTGAACTGTTTTTAATCCCGAAATTTCGAGTCACATTCAGACTGATTTTAAAAATAAATGTATATCAATATAAAATCCAATAAATTGTTCACGCATAAAAAGCGATGCAATTTAAAATCTCGAAATGAAAAAAAGATATTTGAAAATAATTGCCGGTTTGATGTGTTTAAAAATGTACAACCCATTTCTCATTACTGATAGGCCACTCTCCTCGTCTTGAAAAATTTGCAGCCCAACAGGCCTGATAAAGCGACTTACTTGACAAATCACAAAAAAACTGGGCTAGCCATTTTCAGAAAGAAAAAAAACTACTGGGCTGGTCTGTGGTAAACATAAAAGAAAAGCCTATCTAGACAGGCGAGAGTGTCCCGCACAGCCCAGTTGACACCCTGCTTCCGTCTCAAAAACAAATTAGATAAATGCCACTCCAATTACGACGATTCATAAAAATGCCACTGCAATTTCCAAACTTTAAAAAATGCCACTACAATTTTTGCAAACTTTGAAAAACGCCACTGCAGTTTGCAAACTTTCAAAAACGCCACTCCAGACTTCGAAAAATGCCACTAGAAATGGCATGAAATGACATTTTTCAAATCAACCCAAAACAAATTTGGAGTGGCATTTCTCGGATACACCAGATTTGGAGTGGCATTTATCAAATTAACCCAAAACAAAAATAACTGGGCGAGCTGCTGGGTCCCTGGTGTCAGCCGCTCGTTGTGTAATTCTCTCGTTTATTGACTACGTTGACAATGGCATGGGACCCAGATGTCAGAAATCCACTAGGAGGAGCCATTTTTTCTATTGGCTTGAAATAAGGAGGCACTTGCTTGCGTACGAGCTTGTCAGTTTCTTCATAGGTAGGCATTTTTATTCAAAAAACTGCCACTTCGCATCTTGCGTCACAAATAAAACTGCCAGGAGCGCATTTGTAGGCTAGCTAGTGATCGATCAGTAACTTGTAAACACTGAGCGAACATAAATAAGTAGCTGTTAATGCATCTCAATGATTCACAGATCATATGTAGCTCCAAAAGCAAAGATCAGCCACTTCGGATCTTGCGTCGCAACTAAAACTAACTAGTACGATTCCCATACATAAGATCAACATATTAATGCATCTCAATGACTCACAAATTATATACAAATATGTAGCTCCAAAAGCAAAGATCTAGAAAAAACATCTGTTCTTCCTACTAACATGGATGCTTCTATTGGCCAACATTCAGTACAGACTGAAAGACAAATTTGTTTGTGAAGTCTACAGTTCCTCTTGCAAACATAAGTGGTTTCACCAACAGCTAGAACCATGAGAATGAATCAGACATGATGGAGGAACATGCACTGCAATATGATTTGGTCTTCCCTCGATCACACTGCGAGACTATTTTCGGAATACAAACTTTAACTTAGGCAAAATGATGTCCATTGTATAATCAGACCAAAGAAATGAAGCCAGGCCCGTTGAGAAGGGTGTGCCAGCGGTGCGACCGCACAGGGCCCCAAAATCGTAGGGGCCCCGATCGTTGAAAAAAATACCAGATACGATCCGGTTCATGCGGTGGATGGCTGGTTTTTTAGCTGGTTCGTCTGATCCTATCACAACAAAACTGCAGACCGATGCACCAGAAGCGGACGCTCGTTATGTTGAGGCCCCTAGTTCCACTAATCGCAGCCAATAGGGCCCAACCAGATGTACGAGATCAAATAGATATGTCTCTCTCTTGGGAAAAAACAACTTCACGAATAGGGAGGCCCGTCTACCTACTTCTGGGAAGGCACGAGCCGCCGATGGATGGCGGAAGGCCACGGCGAGTCCACTGTACTACCCGCCATCGCTGGATGTTTCCCTGCTGCGGCAGCCTCATTTGGTCTTCCCCAAATATATTCCTAGGTAAGCCGTAAACCATAAGCCGGGAATCAAAATAGATGGACGAAAAATTTGTTTGGGTAATCTCTTTTGTTTAGGGTTGGGTAATCTATTTTCTGATACAAATTCTGGTTCTCTTTTGCTGTTGTCGTATCATATCCACTTCAATCCCTACTTGTACAACATTGCTGCTCAATTAGGCATGTACTCGATTTTAATCAAAATTAATATGATAAACACATTACCTGTGATCTAATGTTTAATTCTAGTACTAATTCTTCGTCTTTGGCTCTTCTGGTACATTACTAGTATATTTCATTACAAGAAACACTCCATCGATTTTTCTTTTATGAGAATAGACTCAACGGATTTATAGATTTGTTTCAAGAAATACTAACGGAAGATGCTTTTCAGTACAACATACAGTCATTTTACTGTTTCAGTACAGTTCGCAAAAAATTATATTAGTACTATGTTTACTCTTTGGCATTCCCATATGATCTATTTCTAAATACTATACTAAATAACACATATCAAAGCTATGTAATTAATTGAAATTATGTCTAGTTATATTAGTTATATATATTTTTTGCAAACTTTTGGGATTTCGCACCGGGGCCCCGAATTCCTGAAGACGGCCCTGAATTAAGCACCTAGTGTTGGCCAATAAATAGTACAATACTACTTTTCTGCAGTCCATGAAGTGACTATCTGATCTTTCTGTGTCTATTTTCAAATGGCAATACATGCAGTGACTATACTATTCTCTTGTGCAGTTCAACCAAAATTGCGGGCACTTTGTTGGTTTGCCAAATAGCAACGGGCAAACATCTCTGTCTGCACAAATATCAAGCAGCTAGTAAACATATACCACACCTTGTATTTTCGGTTTAAACATGTCTCTTCCGCTTAGCATCTGTCATGTTCTGCACTAGAAAATCTGATACAGTTATGTTTTGCCCTGGACAATTTCATACTGAATTGATTTGCTGGTTTAGAGCAGTAATATAGCACCTATTCTTCATCAGACCATGGATATCCATGTTCGCAGTGATGGAAGAGGTGAAATCGATACAACCGAAATTGAGCATCCAATCATTGAATCCTGTCCTGCACCTCCAATGTAGGTCCACCCTGCCAATAAATTCACATGCAAACCACTAGTATTACTATCTAATGACAGTACAAAAAGATTAGCAAGATAGTAGCAAACCATGTACCTTCGTAATGAACAGCTCATAGTGCCACCAGTTGGATATAAAGGTTGGGAAAAAAACATGCTCCTAATGTTGAACCAGTTGGACTTTTTGTGCAGTTCCACTAAAATCGAGCATCCCTGTTTGCATAGATATTGAAAGTGTGATTACTGTAAAAGTGGCACTAGTTGAAGCATAGACTCACAAATATAAGCATTCCAATTTCTTAATGGGAAAAGGTAGCAAGACTGTTTCTAACCACCTGTTTGAAGGAATAAATAAATCAACAGCGGCTGATGTGAGGAAGGCATACATAGTTTTTTCTGGAAAAGTGAGCCATTCCTGACCTTTCCTCTTCTTTTAAGCAAATTTTGTGCAGTTCTACTAAAATAAAATGCCATCACCGCCTTGACAATTCAGTGACACTATACAAAAGGAAATGACTTAACATTACATCATGATGTCAGGTATGTAGTCGACAGGCATTAGAGACAAACATACAGACCTCCTCAAGAGAACAGTCGGAGGAGGAGGTGCCCACTCTTGACCTTTCCTCTTGTCTTCATAATTGTCTGTGCAGTTTAACCAAAATAAAATGACATCAGCGCCTTGGCATTTTGGTGACACTGTACAAAAAAATTAACTTATCTCATGAAAGTGATGTATGTAATCTATAAGCATTAACAGTGCAAAAATCTGACGGGAGTAACAAGTTCCATCGTTGGTATACTGGTTGTGCAACAGCATTAGAATGCCTTATAGCTGAAAAATCTTAAATACATCCACAATCAACAACTAACCCTGAAATAATCCAGTGACATTAAATGGCATTGCTTAAATTTATGGGTGGCATTAGACTGAGAGCAGCATTAGTTAAATGTGGCATCACTTTAGTAGTAGCATTGCTTGACTTGACTGCTGGCGTTATACTAACAGCAAAAAAAAGTGGAAATAAGAGCATGGGAGGCACCAGTACGATGTACCTCCACGGACGCAGAGTGGTGAGGGAGGTATGGTTGCCCAGAGCAACAAATATCCAGGCAGCATATGTGGATTACGGTCCCATTTTTGTTATCTTTAGCCACCTTTTTCCTATGCGAGGACAACAAACCGATCGACCTGGTCATTCTCTATTGCGTTGTCATGCCTTTCTACCCTTCTTCAACCAAGAGACACGAGACTCGTTCCTTAGCTACTGATTTTCCCCTTTTCAACCTAGATGCGGGTTCGATGCCTACTCTCTTGGATAGTACAGTCTCCCTTCCTTTCCTTATTCAACCCAGACATGGATTAGTCTGCATGAAGTATGGTTTCCTTTAATAGTGCAAATTACGGTTTTCGTCTGCGTGGCCAGCAGAGTAGAGGATAGCAAATTGGGAAGATGGTGTTGTGGAAAAAGATCCACATGCAACGACGTAGCAGATGGGGCAATAGAACAAGGTTATGGCTCGAAAAGAGGTAGCATACCCAAGGGTCGGCGGGAAGTGGCTTCGCTCGTGGTCGTCGTCCTCCGCACACACTACGGTAGCGAGCTTGGGGGCGGAGGCCATCCCGCGCGGGCGCTAGGTCTGAGAGGACGGCCTTGTCGTCAGTGCGTGACCTCGCTCGCCGACGACGAGTGCGTCAACGCTGCACGTCCTTTTCTTCCCCGGCGGATCTGTGACCACCGGTGAGGAGGGAGAGAGGGGCCATCTTTTTTAGATCTGGAGAGAGGGTGGTAGTGTGAGAAGCAAGTGGGCAGCCCTTAGCAAGAAAGCGCTGAAGCTCCAGCCTATATATATCTTTTTTATACTACTAGTACTGGAGGTGGGGTAGTGGTAGAGTAGTTTATATTTTCTCTGCGTACAGTACCAGTTAGTCATGCTTCAAAACTGATCGGCATGCCATTAAAAAAATAAAGGTCGATAACTAATGCAGCACCTCGGGCCAACGTGGCCAGATCGCATTTTGCACGAGAAATTACACACCATGTTTCGTTGACATGTGGTCCCATTCCAACATATCAGTGAGACGACGACGAGTAGTAGGAGTATTTCCGAACGGACGTGTAGGCCGGGGCGCCTCTTCGTGATTCGTGGCAAACTCGCAATCGTCCACCGACTCTTTCCCTTTCCCTCTCGATTTGGAACTGCTGTCGCACGCTCTTCCTCTCCCTCCTCCATTTTCCTTCAGCCCTTCACCCTTTCTTCTGCCATTGTTCGATCGTCTTCTCCATGGAGGGAACAGGTCGGAAACGACCTCGTTATTCTTGCCCCGATCTGAAATATGACGTGGTGGAGGAACTCATTGGTCCGTGCGACGTCATCACCTCGACTAGCATGGTAGGTTCATTCCAGCCCATTCTCGACTCAACTAATAACATCATTGAAAGGAACCTAAGGGTCAAGGAGCGGTTTGATCTCCCCTATCTTCTTTGTCGTGACCCTGATGACTGGCGCCGACACGACGGAGGCCTCGCCCTGTGCAAGTTGATGCCGCTTGATAATGATACGTGTGATGTTAAGATGCCATCGCTTGAGGGCAAGGCTTGGGCGGGCGCAAATGGAGATTGGGTTGTTTACATTGGGTCCAACTGCGAGTGGGAACTTGTGAATGTGTACACTCGTCACCGGGTTCCACTTCCAAAAATCTCAGCACACTGCCCAGAGGTTGAGCACACCGGTAATGTACGCACGTTCAAATATGATGATGGTGACTGTCGTCTAAGGAAGATAGCAATTTGTCGAGTTCCCGACCGCTCTTGGAATTACAAAAACTATGATGTTGTTGCTATCTTCGACAAGCTTGTTGCCGTCCTTGATGGTTTCACTCGATGGATATTGCTCAAAAATCAGTTTCTGTGCACGAAGGAGTACTGTGATGCAATTCAATACGAGGGCCTTGTGTTTGCTGCCACCACTCGTGGCACTCTTTATGCGTGGCATCCTCGTTGTTTCGGTACGTTTGTCTTCCACCGTAATTATAATTGTTTCATCCACATGCATGCGGGTTAGCAAGTTTCCCTTTACCAATTAACCTTCTTCTTGTGTTTCCAAGGTCCTGTGAACATCCCACCACCTATACTTGAAGATTTTTATAACCAAGGGGGAGATGACGATGGTGATGATCACGAGCATGAGGACGAGCAGCACCGATATACTGTGTGGCGCCTGGCAACTAATTCTGATGGATCACCTCTTCTTGTGTGTATACAGCCCACTGATGATGTTACTGCTAAGGAAGCAGGTGTAGTCTCCCATGGTCGCACTCTCCGGACCTATTCCAACACCCGTTGCATGGTATTTGGGATGGATACTAGGGTGCTAGCGCCAACTCCTCTCTGGCACAGAATTGATAGTCTTGGAGAAAAATCGCTCTTCCTTGGACAAAACTATCCGATGATGGTGAAAGGCGATCCAACTGCTTTTGACACATTTATGAGAAGCAACTGTGTCTATACCTCGGACATTTGGGTGGTTCCCTACCCTGGTACTGATATAGTAGGCTGCTTCAGCCTGGATGATCAGTCCTGCGTTGGTCTCCAGATCGACAACGGATGGCCCGTCCCAGAGAATCACTTGTGGTTCAAAGCAAGCGTTTCCAACGCCGCGGAATGGTTGAGTTGAAGTTCATTTCATGGCTTGTTATTTGTTGTGTGGTGAAAACTTTAGTATTTATAATGTATCCTCGTTGTCAATGTGGGTTGATGACCTGTTGTTCTATGTAATAAAACGATATGCCTGTGATAAACTTACTAAATTTATGAATGGCTTTCGAGTCGCTTCTCTGAGTGAGTGGTGCGACGAGGCAAAAAATATTTTCCGAATACATAATTGTACGTGCATTGCAACAGGTTATAGGATGAGGCCAATCAACAATAGTAGTACACTATTTGTATGAGCTTCACATGCGGAGGCTCGATCTTGCGTGCTTCTTTCTTCTTCGAGTGTAAATAAGTAGACGTTGCTTCCTCGCATCTAGTCTCATGTCTAGCCTCTATTCTATACTAGCTAAAAGTGATAGAACATCTACTAAATTGCGCTATATCAATATATGGATGAACTCTTCTTCCCAATACAAAAACTTGCATCCATTCTACTCCCTCCGTTGCACAATACTACATGCCTTCTGTTTGTCAAAATATATATGTATCTAGACATGTCTTAGTATATAGGTACATCCATTTTTGGACAAATGGAAGTCAAGTATTTTGGAACGGAGGGAGTACACAATAAATTTGAAAGTTAGCACAACTAGTCTAATCCGAGAGCAGAACCAAAGATTTGGTCGGGTTCTTCCTCCTTTTGCCGACACGTGGGACATCCAACATCCAGGTCGTGTCATGAAAGAAAATAGAGTGTTAGTTGAAGCCACGAGATGTGCATCTTGGGTTAAACTGTAAATAGAATCTTACTACTCTTGGGTTAAACTGTAAATAGAATCTTACTACTCTTGAGTAACTCCAAAAGCGGCCACCGAAGATCTTTATTGGATTTGTTTTTCATCACTAGCACGTCGAGGTGAAAGATGTGGAGGTTCAGTGGGTCCTCTTGCGTTTTCACTAACATGTGGGGCCGCATGTGAGCAAATAGACGATGGGCTCCGCGCGTCCGCTGGCTGGCTGAGAAGAGAGATAGAGGAGGGCTAAGCACGGACTACAGGAAATTCGTTCTACGTACCTCGATATAGGCTCGATATAGTGGGGTGGCATGGGCCATAACTAGCATTCACGTCTAGCAGTACGACACACGCCACCCACACGAGTCCCATCCCACACCAATTTTCTTGGAGTCCGTGCTACAGCCAACTCTTCTCCCTCCTGTCCTCTTTTCTCAGCCATCGCACGGTGGGCGGGGTGGGGGTTTGCTGATAGTCCGTTTGCTCAACTGCAGTCCCACTTGTAAGTGAAAATTTAACACCGCACGCATTCTCGCTTGAGCGGCGTGCCGGACCAACCGTGTGGGGGTGCGACGCGAACACGGCAGACTTTTCCTTTTGAACTCGTAACTTGTAAAATTTGGTTCTGCTCCATGGCGTGACCGATAGATAGAAAATAACGATTTTGCCTAGAGTAATGAGAAGTTTGCTTCTGGCGCCGTTCATGCATGGAGTACGTACGAAAAGTATGAAGTTGATGCGAAAGGTAAGATAATTACTGTAGTATCATATACTACTACATGGATTTGACGGAAGGATAAAAATACATACGGATCCATCAACGTTCAACGACATCCTCACGCCCTAGTGCGCCGGGTCACCAACCGATGTGTGAGGAGCAGCGGCGTTGGCGGCGAGCTCAACGTGCTTCTGAACAGTGCCGTCCAAGGTTGCCCTGCGCTCCAAGAAGGCCAGCGTCCTATCATCCTCCTCTTGCATGTACTAGTCCTTGTGGACGATTTGCGCGTAGACGTGGGTGATTATGTCGATGGTGTCTTGCTGCGCCAGGCGCTGTGCAGCGAGCGCGACCTCGAGGTGGACATTCTCCGGCGCGACGGCGGGCAGTCGCAGGGCCACCAGTGCGTCGAAGAGGTTGTTACCATAGTGGCCGTTGAGGGTGGCGGGCATCGCAGAGCCTGGGCGTGTCGGCTGGAGGCTTACGTCAAAGTCGTCCGCAAGCTTCTTGACGACGGTGAACTTGTCAAGGAAATCGATGAGGACCTCGTCGAACAAGGATGCAAAGCTGTCGTCCAAGTGGCCCCTCGCCCTGGCGGCCTCAAGCAATACTACCTGCCGGGCCGTAGGCCGGCATCGTGGACCTTCTGGCACAGCCGGTTGATGCTCGCGCTCATCGCCTCCATGGGTCTAGCGTAGCTTCTAGTCAACTGATCTTGCGATTCGAGTGATCACTCAGCCCTTGGTTAGCGTGCGTAGGTGCGTAGGATTTCGTACTACTCTTCGGCCCTCTACTGCACCTGCCTTTGGCTGTATGATAGGTGGGCTATCCACCCCCTGGGGCCACGTGTCATTCACCTCCTGACCCGTCTCTCACACGCACCCTGCTAGTGTATAGTATAGTGGTTTCCTTTTTCTCTCCATATCAACCATTTTATATTGCGTACGTGTCATTCAAGAGTGAAATGATGGTTGTTGAATGATGGTTGTTTCTTCCGACTAACTTACTGTGTGATTTGACTGCTCCTTAGTGGCCCCTACACGTACTCCCCCTACGTGTATGCAACAGTCACACGTACACATGGACGCAAAAACGCGCGCGATGCCCTAATGCATGCATGTCCGAGCACACGACGGAACACACACGGTGACGCTCAAGTGCTCAACCTACACGTGCATGCACACACATACTCAGTCAGGGTGAGCTAGTGACCGTATGAACACCGGAAACTATATATATTGAGCGCAATGAGCGTATTATGAAGTCCACTAACCGTATTTTTACAAATATACAGTGACAGACAGTGTATTTGTCTCATTTAAAATTAAGCCATGTTAACCGGAGAGGAGGCAGCATGGACTAGCATTACTTTGATGTGTCCCGTCAACTTGCCGAACGAGGAGAAGGTTGCAGGACGGGAGAAGCTTGCGCGCGGTGGCTCGCAGGACAAGGAGAAACTTTTGACTAATGCAAGCTCTCCCTCGCTCAGGCGGTGGACGTGCAACAGTTAATTCGGTGTCAGATTGCCAGAAGCATACTACACTATACTTCTAGGAACCGGATGGAGGAGCGTCTGCACTCTTATTATAATTTTAAAATGTGATAAAGCAATCTTCAACACATTTGGTTCTCTTCGAGGGTTCTCGCATGTGATAATGAAAGTTGATTGCATGGAACACTCGCCACAATTCTCGCTTAATTCTGGCTCATATCCTGTTACAAATAGTAGCGCTCAGTAATATTTCCTCTTTTTTTGTTATTCAGCATGTAAACAGGTCAGCAAACCTTGCGGCGCATCTTCATGCGAACCGTGCTTGCTGCACTTTGAATGTGGCCGAGAGCTGGCTTGACGAAACACCTCGCTTCCTACTTCTTTTTTTGGCTTCCTAGTGACCAGTGTCTTGGCTGATCATCCAAAGAATGCTTATATATGAATAAAGCTCTCTCATTTACCCGCAAAAAAGATTAAGCCATATTAACCGGAAAGGAGGGAGTATGGACTAGCACTACTTTTTGGTGTGTCCCGTCAACTCGCAGAACGAGGAGAAGCTTGCAGGACAAGGTGAAGCTCACTTACGCCTTTTGACTAATGCAACCTACCCTCGGTGGACATGCATCAGTCCATTCGGTGTCAGATTGTCAGAGGCATACACTGTAGTACCCAACATGCAGAGTACCATCATTGTTCGACTTCACGAAGGGGCGAAGAGCCAAGCGCAGTACTAGTACGCATACTTGGTTTTGCACCTTCATACTACTCCACCCTTCTTCACAGTTTACAGGGCGCGCTTCATTATGATGCATTTCTCTCAATGCATTTCCACCACCAGAGAGACTTTAGACGCGTTTGGTTTAATGCTCAATTAATTAGGGCGTGGTAACCGCAATCAAGTCCACAATTTTCTCTCCATGTACTATACTACTACGGAGTGCATGCATGTGTGTACCCGGGGTGGAAGCACTGCATGCATGTGTGTACGCATTATTCCCTCTAGTAATAGACGCCGTGCTATAACTAACAATGCTATTTTTCAGGCCGATCGCTAGTCGCCTTGGTCCCACAGATTTTTTTTCTTTTTTCTGAAGCGCGCTGTATAAACAGCGACAGATGGAGTAGTATGAGAATATTCAAAGAAGAGCGTATTGATGCTTGCTTCTTCAGAGCAACTTACAGTGGGAAAGGTGGGGCTTATGATTTGACTGCTCATTACTCACTATTAATGCGGCACAACGACCGGGCTGAGTCTCCCATGCGGTTGTGCACTATCCCCTCGGTTCTTAAATATACTCCGGAGTATTTTTCTTTCTAAAATATGTTGAAACCTCTGTTAAGATGAATATAATATTTAGGAATGGAGGGATTACACATACGAAGCAAAATGAGTGAATCTACACTCTAAAATATGCACGTTTGAAATTTGTAAAAAGACAAATATTTAGGAACGAAGGATTATAATTTCGTGCATGGCACATGGACCCGGATGATGAAGAGGCTTCTGGTAATGCTATCAAGCTTCCATCATTTGTTTACATAATTGACGTAATATACAAATAATTTTCCAGCGACATGAAATTGTACAATGGTGTGAGCTTTCAGCTTTTGTTTCGTGTGTCTTGCCATCGATGCTCTTTTGGAAACAATAAAAAACTAACTTCCTTGCTAATGCATGTCAATTATTAGCAAATCAGAGCTAATAATTACATCACAACTGAAGACAAAGTTGTGAGAAGGTGTTAAATTAAAATTGATCCATGCTTTCATTGGCAGCAACGTCCCCCCAGCTCTGTCTAAATCAACAAGGCATGTTGGGAAAAAAAGTAGCTGTCTGGAGCATGCAACATTCCGATCATTTTGTGCAGTTCCACTAAAATAGAGCTGAGCGTCCCTGTTCCAAAGATATCAAGTGTGATTACGATAATAGAGGACTGCTGATGAAACAATAAACACACAAATAGAAGCCATTCACCTTTGCGGTCTCTCTTAAGACTAACTAGTTGGAGAAGATTAGGCTCGGAGTTGGATGAGGAGGATAGAGCAAAAGCAATCTCCCTTTGTGCAGTCGCACTGAAATGTAGAGACGTTTCCCGTGTGACATTTTAGTACAACTGCACAAAACACTCTTAAGAAAAAAGTGATTTGTGCAGTTCACCAAAAGGTCGCAATAGCAACGAGGTGAAATGGATAGCCCTGTTTGCAAAAAAGAGGTAGAAAGGAAACAATTACTGGCCAATAACAGTTGATGACACATGTGACAAAAAAAAGAAGCATATTCCTTGTCCTAAGGGAAGATAACAACACGGTTGTGTTTGTCTAAAACGGTGTGAGGATGAGAATGCAATATGGAAAGTACGCCGGACGAGCTACGTTTTGGGCAAAGAACTATGGAAGATCCACATGCAGCGACGTGGGAAAATGGGCAGTGGAGCAAGGCCAGAGGGGATACCTGGAGGTCGTCGGGATGTAACTAGGTGAGCGGCGGCGGGCGGAATCTGCGAGCAGGTGGCGTAGGCCCTGCCGCACCGGAGCTTGGTCAGAGAGAACGGCTTGTACCGCAGATCGGGACGTGCTGCCTCGGCGCCGTCGAATGGAGAAACGATGCACTTCCTTCCTTTCCCCCGGCGGACAGGATGCGACCGAATCAGTGACCAACGGTGAGAGAGAGAGGCCACCGCACTCCCTTTCCCGAGGCGGACGGGATGCGGCCGGATCAGTGACCAACGGTGAGAGAGAGAGAGAGAGAGAGAGAGAGAGAGAGAGAGGCCACCGCACTCCCTTTCCCCCGGCGGACGGGATGCGGCCGGATTAGTGACCAACGGTGACAGAGAGAGAGAGAGAGAGAGAGAGAGAGAGAGAGAGAGAGAGAGGCCACCGGAGCCTTGTGTGAGATACTCTGAAGAGCGGACTACCTTTTCCTCCATAAAAATCATTTTATATTCTGTGTACGTGCCATTGAGCGCTATAACTTTATTTAAAAATAACGCGGCAACACGTCAAGTCGAACTTTGTTTCGTGCACGCATGGTACACGACCTCCCTAGGTAAACAACCGCTACAGGCATTCAAATTAGCACGTGGGCTGCCATTTCATAAAGAAATGAGTTCCACCGTGTACCCGCGCGGGTGTGGCTGGGCACGAAGCGTGAGTACGTGCATGGTGCACCTATTCTCTTCTTGTATACGTACACCACCTACGTGGGGTTGTCTGAGAGAGATACAAACCTAGAGAGATATAGTGTGTGGGTTCTTGAGAGTTTTTTTTGGGGGGGGGGGTCAATCAAAAATTTAACGTATGCAATGTGTGTGAAATAGAGTCCTGGATATAACATATATATAGAGGGGGCGATCCACGAGAAGAGAGTGGAGGTATCATAGGCTTGAGGTGTCTATAGAATCGAAGAGAGGGATGATGTGTGTGTGTGTGCGCGCGCGCGATCGATAAAGAGTGCCATCGAATTTGTGTGTGCCCACGTCAAAGATATAGAGTGGTTGGCCTACTGGAATGTGAGATGGGACATGTGCAGTTTGTCTCTGTGGCATGGATACCTACCTGCAGCGCTCGACTATCGGTGTGTGGTGGGGGAAGAGGGAGGCCCAATTAACTATAGAGGTACAATGGCTGGTATATGTGTGGAGGAGGAGAGAGGCCTACCTCATGTATTAAGGAGATCGATCTGCCTCATGTATTAAGGGAGATCGATAGGCATCCATGCATATGTGCATGAGATGAATAAGGTTGGGAGAGAGACAAAGCTAGAGTGTTGGAGGGGGTTGTAGTGGAGTTGCTTCTAACAAATGGTGGGATAGGCTTGCTAGAAAAACGGAGGGCACGCCCGTAATATCAATAAGAGAGGATATGGCTGCTTGTTGTCTGTGCACGTGTGTGTGAGAGGCGGGCCAGGAGGCATGCATGAATGATGAGGGGGACGATGTGGCTGTGGTAAGCAGATGTAACTACATAGGAAGATCAATCGCCCTTTGTAAGAGAAAGGAGAGACATAACTTGTGAGGTACATCGATCGATGGGGGGGGGTAGTTAAAGTCGATCTAGGTATATGTTGGCATATCAATCGGTATACATGCATGTGTGTGTTAGAAGAAAATGAGGCACGAGGAGAAGGATAGAGAGAGAGGGATGCATGTAGGAGGTGGTACGAGAGGTATACTATATCGAGGGGGAGGAGTGTGCGAGTACGAGAACGATGAAAAGAGTGGTGGGAGTGAGGCATGCATGGACGGTGACAAGAGAAGAGGGGAAGCTTGTGTTTGTGCTAGGCACACCTGGCTAGAGAGGCGTATCGATCGATGTGTGCCGTAAAGAAGGAGCTGGGGGGCCTACACACACCGTGGGTGAACGACATAAAGTGAAAAGACGAATTTGCGCGATGGAGCTAGAGAATGCTGAGGGAGGGTGAGAGGGATGCGGGCGTGTGCATGCACAAGAGAAAGTTAGCGCTAGCTACAAAGATAAGAGGGTTGTGTGGGTGTAAAAGACGAATAGAGATCATATATGCTTTATTATAAAAAGCGAATTCGGATATTTGAAGAATTTAGCATAGTGTTTCAAACCGACGGATGTGTGAATATATATAACGGTGATAAACATGGTGTGGTTATGAACATGGTATACTACATTTAATATATTTTATCTCTACTCTTATAAAAAACGGATTTGTTGATGATGGTGTGCCTGCCATCCTGCATTATAGGCTGTCTGATTTATATCTGGCGGATAGCAAGGAAACTTTGATGGTTGAAGTTGGCAACAATCATGATTGTAGATTCTTATTGAAATAGAGAAAGGAATTCAAATTTAGTTCGAATTGCAGCAGTAGTATAGACATTTGGAATGCACTAAAATGTTGGTATGAGTAGGTTACATGCATTATACAGCAAGCGAAAAAATTTAATCGGACATAACATGGATTCATACTCCCTCCTTCCATCTACATAGGGCCTAATGAGATTTTTAAGACCACCTTTGACTATTGGCAAGATTAATAGTACATGACATGCACAATGTGAAAATTATATCATTGAAAGAACCTTTCACAAACGAATTTAACGGTGTGCTTTGTGTAAGTGGCATGTCATATATCATTGCTCTAAGATTTGGTCAAAGTTAGCATCAAAAAACGCATTAGGCCCTATATAGATGGAAGGAGGGAGTAGCTTTGAATAGCATTTGTATAGTAAAACGGGGCAAGGCTCTCTCTTTGTGTGCTGTGAATAGTTTTATTTTTTTCGTTTTCTTTTTGGTTGAGGGAAGTGCGAATTGATTTGGTACGTACAAGTACAATATTACGACACGTTAGGCTTGTCCCTGAAATTCAACCCGCGTCTTGTTATATCCCGAAAATTCAGATATCGTGCTCCCAAAACTGGCGCCTTCACAACCCGCGCCTTGCTATCCCGAAATTACAACGCGCGCGAAAACTCCCTCCAGCTGCCAAATCCCGACACGCGAAATCCCCCTTCTAACCCTAAGCCGAAAGCGCCGCTAGTTCAAATCGGTGGGGGGTACTTTTGTAGCACACCCTACATTTTGGACAAGCGCGTTCCTAAGTCATGCTTCACCCCCTCCCATCACCCCCTTTTCGCCATTCGAAATACCAGGCCGCCATAACCTCTCCGCTCCAGCCTCGAAACCCCACCCTCCTCCGTCCGCCACGTCACCGCTGCCCAGCCTGAGCCTCTTCCCCGACGACGTCGTCCACCGCAACAGCTCGACATCCCTCGTCCACCTCCCCGGATGAGGATCCGTCGTCCATCTTGTCATCCCGCCGGTTCAGCCGCCCCGTCCTCCACCTCCAAGGAGCTGCTCTGACGATCGCCTCGTCTATCGCGGCTGCTCGATCCCCACAGCGCCGCCTTAACCTGCTCCACCGGAACCGCAGCATCCTAACCGACTCCTCAGACAAAGCCAAGGCCTACTCGGCTCAACCAAAGAGGTTGTACACTCATATCATCGCACCTTCTCCTTAACTCGACCTCCCGGCGCCGACGGTGCTCCATCCCGCACCCCCATGGAGCGGCTACCTTGAAGCCGGCGCCGCGGTCGACATCTCCACGGTGGCTCTCCCCCAGTGCGAGGCCCCTTCGGTGGCGGTGTCCATACCAGCCGGATCTGCTGCTGCTGCTCCGGCTCTCTCTCGACCGCTCGCTTGCCCAGTTGCTGCTGCTGCTCTCCCCCTCGCTCGTGCTGCTGCTCTGCTCCGATTAAGCCACACTTTAGTCGACTAAATCGACTTTTGGGTCAGTCGATTTTCAGGGGTTGGGGGGACTCGCCGGAGTTAAGGAAGAACCACCCGCGGCGAGGACGGGGGTTCGACGGAGAGGTACTCCACTATCTATCTTAGGGTTCAGGGCGGGGGGGCGGGGGGCCTAGAGTGCTGGCTGGGGCGGCGGTGGCGAGTTGTTTCGGGGCGGCGAGGCGGCGCTGGGGCCGGCGGTTCGGCCGGTGGTGGCTGGCGGCTCAGGGGGGTGCAGGTTGAAGATGAACTGCAGGCCCTTCCTAAACTACATGTCAAGTGCCTCTCCGCTACCATTGCGTTCAGTTTCGACAGTAGCATTCAGATTCCACAGTAAATTTTAGTTTCGACAGTTAAGTTCAGAGTCAACAGTTTTTACCTCATCTGTTGTAGTCAGGTGGTTTTTGGTGATGTTAATTTTACATCCATTTTACATCATCTATTGGAAATGCTATTAGAATTCCACTTGAGATTGACGATGTTTGTCTTGTGCTGCTTCAGCCTTGACGTCTTACGGCTCACCCGAGCTGCTCCCTGGACACCGTCTACAGATTCCTCAGATCTTCCTCCACACCTCCGACAGCCACCTCTGCCTCAACTGCTTCAGCGACCAACCCAATGATGCTGAGGTCGACACGACTACGGCAAAGAGGTTGTACACTTGTTGCATCACTTATTACTATACATTCACGTCGATCCATTAGGGCTATTTTGGTTCAATGGAAAAACATCGATCCACTGGTTGTTACCATCACTCTAAATTTCTGCATGCTCTCCTTACATAATCTCACTATATTTTTTTCGTATGCATGTCAGATATTGTACACAGTCATGCTGAACATGTAGAGAAAAAGAGAAGAGTTTTGTGCGGCAATACAATGTCATGCAGTCATCGCTCCATGGTGGGTTCAATGGCAAACCCTCCCCACCCCTCTCCAGATTGTATCCAGAGGAAGATATCTATTCTGAGGCGGATTCGGACGCCGCTGACCACTCCTATTTACCCCCAAGGTGTTTGCTCTACCTTGGCATGATGATGTTAGTCATATCATGCATATGTTGCCTTGCAGTGCCTACTTTTGACATCATATATGTCATCTGCTTAGTTTAGACATGTTATGTAATGCCACCTGTTTAGTTTCTATATCATATATGGGAATTATGCAGTCTCATGTCTTTTAGCTAGCCATAATATATGTGAAATGTGCAATGCCATCCTATTTAACCAGGCATCATATATTTGAATGATATCTTGCCCATCCTTTTCTTCATTACGTTTCCATTTGTCGACAATGTTTGTACATTAAACTACTCTTCTTGTGAATCAGCCATTTGGGTGGGAGATGGAAAACTCTGGAGTGAAAACAAGGTCTTTAGAGCAGACAGTGCTACCTGTCGAAGAAGATCTCTTGTTGGGTCCAGATAGCTCCTCAGAGATGGATTCAGAGACAGATGACCAGTCCTATTCCCCCACTGAGGTGTATGCTCTAACTTGGCACGGTTATACTGCTCATATCATGCATACGGTGTCTTGCGTTGCATAGTTTAGACATCTTATACACAATATTCAACACCATGTTCTTAGTTCAGATATCATATCGAATGCCCTCTGTTTAGCATATAAATCATATATGTGAATTAAATGATGCGATCCTGATTACTTAGATTAACATGTAGGTGAATTATGTCAGGCGATCCTGTTTAGTTATTCATCATATCTTTGAGTTATGTTATGCTATGCTATCCAGTTTAGATAGACATCATATATGTGAAATTATGTCATGCTATCCGTTTTAGTTAAACAATATACATGTCAACTATTTCATGCCCTCTTTTTTCCACACTATCTATTGCATCTGTCTCTCATACAATGTCTGTACATTCAACTATGTTTTCTGTTTATCAGCCATTTGAATTGGAGCGGGTGATGCCAGTATCTAGCAGACTAGAAACACGGTCTTCAAATAAAACAGTGCTACCTCTTGGTGGAGATAGCACCCTAGTTGTACATGCACAAGAACCAGCCCTACCACACATAACCCATACTCTCGCAGATTGTACCCCTACTACGATGGACAGAGAACCAGCTTCACCCAATCTAACCCCAACCCCAGCCGATAGTAACCCAGTTCCTGTTGACACAACACCATCTCCACCACCGAGCTCCCAAACAAGAGCAGTTCGTAAGGCAGCTCCAGTGCCCAAAGGGCCAGTACTATCACGACGAACCCCAACTCCACCAGTTAGTACGCCTATTCCTGTGGAGGAAGCACAACCAACTAGTCGTAGTTTAGCATCTATCGCATTTGGTGTTGTTAAATCGTATGTGCGTATCTTCCCATCTTGGAAATATTATACTGAAGATGAAGGAAAATGCCAGTTGCAGGTGTTTGTCCAGGAGTTATGTGTAAGTAATGTTATTCATGGCAATTACTTTGCTTTGTCCCATACATCCTACCTCCATGATGGTTATAATACAGCAAATGTTCCCATCTTTCTCTATAGAGAAGGACTGATTTGGAAACTCAGGATGAGGTAACCTGTGCTAATACCTCTGCTATCTTCAAGAATGCTTGGTGGCAGTATCAGAATTACCTGCAGAAAACGTACTTCACCGGCAAAGAAACTCATCAAATTCCCTTACGTTCTCCTGAGACACATTTACTGGACGATGACTGGGAACGCCTTGTTCTGTACTGGTCCCGAACCAAGAATGTGGTAAGGTCTATGAGCTCATTTTCTATTTTAAGTATTATATTCTTGCGTCTTACTGTACTCCGTTCATGTAGCACAAGTGCCTAAACCTGAAGAACAACTGTTCTAATTTAAGATTCCATTGCTACCATAGGACATAGATATATGTTTGTTTGATGCTTTTATTATGTACTAGTACTTGGCAATAGAAGATTTGGTAGTTTAATCCTGTCCACCTTACTAATGAACTAGTTACCGAAATGAGTTTCATATACTAGTACATGCTAAACTTGTTATGTGTCTGCTTGTTTCTTCTTTTAGAATGCTGACCGAATATTGGGGAAGAGTGCCTTATTAAGCAACGGTAAAAGGAAGTAATGCAGATAAGGTTTAGGATAGTGACACATCCTGTCTTGGTTTAGTGTTGGAGTTACTGGCCACTACCGCTTGCACAAGCTATTCAAACTCACTGTCTGAATCAGTTCGGTTTGTTGAGTCTCAACTACAAGGTGAAAGACATCGATCAGCTGTGCTGCGACAAGAAGCGGAAGGACTGCGGAAGTCCCTCGAGCATTCAGATGCATACTTTCTGGTGCAACAACAAGCGTTGGAGGATTTTAGCGCCAAACAGGACAAAGCTAATCAGCTTGCTAAGCTTATTGCCAGCATGGTGGATACCCAGGATAACGTTTCTTGAGCTCTTCTTAAGTTGTTTCAGTTATGCTCTTGTTTTGCTGCCGCGTTTATTTGCACTGGTGGCCAATTTTGACGACCAGTGTATATGTTATGCTGCTTTGTTCCCTATATTTGCACTGGTGGTGAACTTTGATGCCCAGTGGATGTAATATGTGTAATAGCCGTGATAGCCTAGCGTTAGTTGCTTGCTTATTTATTTCCTTGTTGTCTTGTTTATTTGTTTGCTTGTAGTCATTGCAGTTCTTTTTCCGCGGTTAACTAGTGGCTCCAATAACCTATTTTCTAAAACTAGGCCACAATAACCATGGGCTAATATTTACTGTAGTGACACTAGGCCTCCTATGGGCCGTAGAAACTGTGGGCCTTTTACGGGCCGTAGAAACAGTAGGCCTTTTACGGGCCGTAGAAACAATGGGCCTTGTACGGTCCGTATCATCAATGGGCCTTATACGGGCCGTATGATCAATTGGCCAAACATGGGCCAATAATAGGCCGCATTATGGCCGTAAATGGTCTAGAGTTGGAATCGTCCGTTCATGGGCCGACCGTAACGGGCCATCGTTAACAGGCCGTATTAACGGACCACAAACGGGCCGACTGTAACCACGGGCTGAATTTGGCCCACAAGCAGAAAATGACAGTAACGGGCCGTAAGTAAACGAATGCTGGAAATGAGCCCAAGAATAAATGGGCTCTGAGAAGGCCAAAAGATAACATGGGTTGGAAACGGCCCAACGGAATAACGGGCCGTTAATGGGTATAAAGTGATACACTGTTCATTACGGGCCAGTTTCACCACGGGCCGTTAATGGGTGTAAAGTGATATACTGTTCATTACGGGCCAGTTTCACCACGGGCCGTTAATAGGCCAAGAGTTAAATAGGGCCTCATATGGGCCGAAAGATGTCATGGGCCATACATGGGTCAAAAGTGAAAACGGGCTAGAATACTATTGGATGGCCCAGATGACGCTACTGGGCCTAATTCAGATAGGGCGTAACAGGCCTTGGGTTAGCGGGCTGTAAATGGGTTATATGCGAACATGCCGTTAACAGGCTTTCTATGGGCCGGCCCGCCAGCTTTTGACCAAGTCAAATGGGCCGGCCTTTTCACAGGAATGGGCCTCTGTTGGGCCGTGCCACGTGTCGACGTATCATAGGCGCCTATCTGACCCACTGACGAGCTGACACGTGTTTCGTCCGGCCAATAAGAATTTTACACATGGAAATTTCCCATTGGTCGGGGTTGTTAACGGGTTATCGGATCCAAAACCCGACCCGATAGCTTAACGGTGTTCCGTTACGGTGGATGCCACGTGTCGGTCACCCTTGACGAAAGCACTTCTGTGACGCGCGATTTATCGTCATGGAAGTGGACACTTCCGTGATGATAATTTTGGTAATGTCATGGAACACTTCTACGATAGCACATGTATGACTATCTTGGTTCTGTCATAAATTTGTCATGGATGTACATGCATGACAAAAAAAGCAACCTACTGTGACAAACACGTATCATCACGGAAGTGTATTGTTTGGTAGTGTTGGGCGCGGTGTGCACGCATTGGGGCGCGCCGGAGCGGGCCAGTGGCGCGGTGGTGATGTCGGTCGCCTTGGAGCAAGTGGGGGAAGAGGAGAGGCGGAGGCCAGGCTCACATTGGTTCGTAGGGCAACGACAGCGGGTGTCGATGAGGGGGGCGAGGACGGCGCAACGCAGGGAAGGACGATGGTGTGGCGGTCCGGCGAGGAGGCGTGGTCGAGGCAGTGAGGCGACGACGGCGACGTCGAGCGGTGGCATCGTCGGGGCGCCGTGGCGAGGCGCCCAGATCGGGAAGGGGAGGAGGCGAGAAGGACGACGGTGAGGATAAGAAGATGGGGTGGTCCGACGGGCGGCGCCGGCGAACGGCGAGGCGTTGGGGGCGATCTCGATCCAGGAGGGGATCGGGGGAGTGGGGGGGAGAAGTGGAGATCGTGGGGTGGGTTAGGATTTGCGGGGGGGGGGGGGTAACGCGGCGGCAAGTAGTGCGTCGGCGGCTGGGGGATTTGGCTCGGCCTGTCCAAGGTCGAGGCCAAGAGCCAAGATGCGGACAGGTATAATTTTCCAGCGAATCGTTTTTTCGTGGCAGATTACTGATGGATTGCGGCTTAAATACACAAAATCATAGGGCTTTTATGCAAAAACGCCGCGACGGTGAACCCGACAGATTCACACCGTGCTTTATTTTATATATATATATATATATATATATATATATATATATATATATATATATATATATATATATATAGGGATTGACTATTCGTCACCCTGGGTAAGGAATAGTTATTCTTCACCCCCCTTTATTTTACCACCTATGCACTGTAATTTTACGTTCCGTAAGTTTTGTCTTATTTCTGACGTAAAAAGAGACCGTAAGAAAATATATAATCGTCGTAAAAAATATTTTATGTTATGTAAAATTACAAACGTAAAAACATAGTGTAAAATATACATAAACTCCAAATTTTCTTGTCTTATGACTTATATTTTTATTTTCTTATACCAAAATTTACGTAGTGAATCAATAGAAATGTAACTATTTGAATTCCAAATATAATTTAATTATGAAGTGATCATAAGATTACCTCGGGTGAAGAATAACTATTCCTCACCCTAGATGATGAATAGCATCACTATATATATATATATATATATATATATATATATATATATATATATATATATACTAATACAATTTTTAGATCATGCAAGAGTAAGGATACATCTGCGTGTTGTCCGTTGATTGTATAATATGCGTATTCTCACAGGATTTCTTTTTGCAGCACTCTTCACGGATCAATCGGTGTTGGCTTTTGATACGTAATCCTATTTGACTTTCTAAATCAATTAGGATTCGCATCGTGATTGTCCCGGTACTCTTAGTAGGATAGGATAGCGCTTTATTTGTTTCCGTGTAATGACTTGAAGCCTAAAATAATAGTGATTGGATGTAGGTTCTCTTGCATGTCCATAATTTACACTACCGCTGTTCCTAAATATAAGACATTTTGACAATTTAAACTGAACTGACAAAAAACCTTATAATTAGGGTGGGAGTATTCGGCAAGAGTTGCATGTCATCAATCAAAATTATTTCATGGTCATTGTTTTATGTAAATCTTTTTTGGGAAATATTCTTCGCGGATCAATCAGTGTTGACTTCTGATACGTATTGGACTTTTAAATTAAAATTAATTAGGATTGGTATCATGCCATGCGTGTTCTAGGAGTACTGTTAGCTGGATTGAATTTCGCCTTATTTGTTTCCATGGATAGATGGCGGAGCCAGAAAAAATGTATTAAGAGGGCCGAGGGATGTTGAGGTAGGTTAGAGAGGGCCAAATCATATAAAAACATGCTTTTAGCAGCAAATAATCATGAATTATGCACTGTTCATCAGTAAATTAACTACAAATCCTTGATGTTAGGGGGGGCCAGGGCCCCTGCTGGTCCCCCTGTCTCCGCCACTAAGATACGTGACTTGAAGTCCAATTTTTTTTGATTGGATGTAGGTTTCCTTGCATGTCCATAAATTTGTTTTTTCGAAAATTGTTTCATGTATAGATACGTGACTTGAAGCCCAAAAATATGAAATAGTGATTTGACGTAGGTTTCCCTCTGTGTGTCCATAATCTTTTAAAAAAAAATTCCATGTATAGATACGTGACTTGAAGGCCCAAAAAAAGAAATAGTGACTGAACGTATGTTTCCATGCATGTCCATAAATTTTTTTTCGAAAATTGTTTCCATGCATGTCCATAAAATTTTTTTCGAAAATTGTTTCCATGTATAGATATCTAACTTGAAGGCGCAAAATAATGGTTGGTCGTAGGTTTCCTTGGAAGTCCATAATTTTTTTTTCCAAAAATTGTATGTGCATAATTGGTTCTACACTTTTACGTGTCAGTCAAAATTTGTACATGGTCATTGTTTTATATAACTCCTTCTATCTTTTAATCTCAAGCGTTACAAATTAGCATCAGTAGATCTTTTTTTAAGCACATGTGGATGAATGTGATGGCTTATTTGCCTTACATTATTAGAATCAAACAGAAAAAAATAGATAAGTTTACTTTACCATGAGTGTCAAACAGAAAAAAATAGATAAGTTTAATTTACCATGAGTGTGCACGTACCTTTTTTTAGATATATGTGTGCACATACTTAATAAGGTTTTTTGCTAGTTCCTTTATGCGATGCCCCTTGGTTTTTTTACTTGATGTGAATCAAACACTATATAATAAATATTATTATTGTCTATCCTTAATTTTTTTTATTTTCCTTATTAAGAAATCTCAAGATCTATTATTTATAATATAGATAGATATTTTTTATTGTATAATGTAGTTGTACTATTGATCCATCAAATAAAAGTTTCCAAAATTTGGCCCGATGGGTTACATGTGAAAAGCTTGCGACTGGATTTAAGCTTAACCATAATGTATTTATTTTTCTTATCAATAATGCCGCCCAAACATCTGTACCTATTGCCCACTGTTTTTTTATTTTTGAGAAATGTTGCCTACCACTTGCTTTTTGGGGGGCTGTGTGATCACTATTAAGAGCATCGGCCGCTGGGTATTAGGTGAGCCCATGGAGGGTCGCTGCCCTTTGTTTTTTTTCTATTAGACTTCAAATCGGATTTGATTGGATGTTTCCTTGTTTGCACGTACAACACAGATGCTGATGATAGATTTAGATGCTCTATTCCTACACGTCAACGCTGTTGACCTTTTCCATCGTAGAAAGAAGCACTACGTGACATACTTCTTTTTAGTGATGTACGTGACATACTTGATATGTCCAAAACGATGCTGGTACATTATATTCGTATGTAACGTTTACATCTTTAAATCTTGATCGTTTATATCTAAAATTGATGGTTGAGATAAATTAACCTGTGTGGACGAACGTGATGGCTTGTTTTACTTCCGTTTTAATTAAATAATAGATAATAGAAGATAGATGGCATGATATCCCCTAGATACCAGGGGTAATACTCGAAGGTAGTTCATAATAGAGGTTAGGCAGGCGTATTGATTTGTAGAAGACAAGTGCTTTAACATGTCCGAGAAATAGGATCAAAGAAGAACAATCATGGTCGGAACCACGGTTGCAAAGGACCAATTCCCATATATAATATGTACTTATACCAAAGAGGGTTTAAGAGAAGTATCCATGATAAGATCGGCATCGTGTCCATGGGCATGAGCACAAGGTTCAAGGTTGACTCCCACTTCTTCAATGCAAGACCTTTCATTCACTTCTCGCTTTCGAAGAAGTTGTAGCAATGAAATTTTATATGGCAAAACACTAGAAGAGTATGAATTGTTAAAACTTCGAGTTCACACATATTAAGGAAGGCATAGGTTCAACCCATCGGGGCTTTTTAGAACATATACCATGAACTTCAAGAGTAAGTAACACAAGCTCAAAAGTAGAGCATGGTTGACAAAAGTAGAGGATACAATTTACCAAACGCATTATGTATCAGGTAAAGAACTCACAAGAATTTTGGTTGTGAAGGACACTGTCGGATAATAACCTGACAATGGGTATGGCGGTCCAGAACGGGGTTGATATGAGTATCGGTACTCAATCAGAGGAAGAAGGAATGCCAAGGCATCAGATTATAGAAACAACTGATTAATTCAAAGTTTAATGCAAAGAATTTTATGATTTCCAAATTAAGGGATCAGAAGCAATCATTCTGATCGAAAATGAATAAGTTCAATAGACTTAGAAGCACAACCGATCAAGGCATTGATTGGTCAAGAACCATGTCATATCCAAATGACGTCTGAGCCGAAAGGATAATCCTAGGATTCGACTAATGATTGTGAACATTCACGACTTATTGAATCAATGGACTCAAGAATGATAGTGACCAAGGATGCCAATAAGATTATTATGCTTATGGAATTAACCATAATGCAAGCAAGCAAGAATTTCAAGAACAACAAGCTGTTGAGGATTTTCGAAAGATCAAATAGTATTTCGAGGGCTTATGTGAAACACCTGAACAACTGGGAATGAGCAGATACTCGATAAGTGGAATGAATTACCGGCATGGGTATTCAGGTGGCAAAGAACTGCAAGGCAGTAGGCACCAAGTATTCTCGGGACAACAGAGAGTATCTTGGGGCATCTTTAATAACAAGATCAATGAGGAATGATTGTAACAATGGCAAGTGTATGCCATTTTCATAGAGGTTGACGGTGGAAGGAAATCGCAAATGCAATGGCACAAAGACTCGAGAGAGCATCGTAGAGTAACTTCAGAATCTTCTAGTGCAGCAGGCGACCATCTGAAGTGAGGGGCTCTCCGGGAGAAAGTATTTTCGGGAACCTAAAGTTAGTTTTGTTTTTAGCAAAATCATTTAACCCGAATAGAAGAGAGCTTAGAGTCCTAAAATATAGACGAGGAGTAAAAGATCCTAATACCACCTGATGGCGACGTGGGGCCGTAAGCCGCACAACCATGTTAGTCAAAGTTTTGCGATGTCTAGACTCGACTTCGGCCAAGGAGTACGGAAGGGGGATTCCTACAAGCTGTTGGATCTGATACCAACTTGTGACGCCCCCGATTCAATCGTACACTAATCATGCACGCAAATGTGTATGATCAAGATCAGGGACTCACGGGAAAGATATCACAACACAACTCTAAAACATAAATAAGTCATACAAGCATCATAATACAAGCCAGGGGCCTCGAGGGCTCGAATACAAGTGCTCGATCATAGACGAGTCAGCGGAAGCAACAATATCTGAGTACAGACATAAGTTAAACAAGATTTCCTGAAGAAGGCTAGCACAAACTGGGATACAGATCGAAAGAGGCGCAGGCCTCTAGCCTGGGATCCTCCTAACTACTCCTGGTCGTCGTCAGCGGGCTGCACGTAGTAGTAGGCACCTCCTGTGTACTAGGAGTCGTCGTCAACGGTGGCGTCTGGCTCCTGGACTCCATCGTCTGGTCGCAGCAATCGGGTAAAGGAAAGGGGAAAAGGGGGAACAAAGCAACCGTTAGTACTCATCCAAATTACTCGCAAGCAAGGATCTACACTACATATGCATGGGTATATGTGTAAAGGGCCATATCAGTGGACTGAACTGCAGAATGCCAGAATAAGAGGGGTACAGCTAATCCTGTCGAAGACTACGCTTCAGGCAGCCTCCGTCTTGCAGCATGTAGAACAGAGTACACTGAAGTCCTCCAAGTAGTATCGCATAGCATAATCCTACCCGGCGATCCCCTCCTCGACGCCCTGCTAGAGAGCGATCACCGGGTTGTATCTGGCACTTGGAAGGGTGTGTTTTATTAAGTATCCGGTTCTAGTTGTCATAAGGTCAAGGTACAACTCCAAGTCGTCCTGTTACCGAAGATAACGACTATTCGAATAGGTTAACTTCCCTGCAGGGGTGCCCCACATAACCCAACACGCTTGATCCCATTTGGCCGGACACACTTTCCTGGGTCATGCCCGGCCTCGGAAGATCAACACGTCGCAGCCCCACCTAGGCACAACAGAGAGGTCAGCACGCCGGTCTAAACCTAAGCGCACAGGGGTCTGGGCCCATCGCCCTTAGCACACCTGCACGTTGCGAACGCGGCCGAAAGCAGACCTAGCCTAGCAGGCGTTCCAGTCCAATCCGGCGCGCACCGCTCAGTTGCTGACGTCACGAAGGCTTCAGCTGATACCACGACGTCGAGTGCCCATAACTGTTCCCGCATAGTTGGTTAGTGCGTATAGGCCAGTAGCCAGACTCAGATCAAATACCAAGATCTCGTTAAGCGTGTTAAGTATCCGCGAACGCCGACTAGGGCCAGGCCCACCTTTCTCCTAGGTGGTCTCAACCTGCCCTGTCGCTCCGCCACAAAGTAACAGTCGGGGGCCGTCGGGAACCCAGGCCCACCACTACCTGGGTGGAACCACCTGCCCCTTCAGCCCCCATGTCCGAGCAGTATCATAGGTAATGTAACAGTATAAAGTATATATATATATATATATATATATATATATATATATATATATATGCCCGTGATCACCTCCCGAAGTGATCACGACCCAGTAGTATAGCATGGCAGCCGGACAAGAGTGTAGGGCCCCTGATGGAACACTAGCATCCTATACTAAGCAGTAGGATAGCAGGTAAAGGTAACAACAGTAGTAGTAAGGACAGGCTATGCAGCAGTATAGGATTAATTGAAAGCAATAACATGCTACACTACTCTAATGCAGGTAGTATAGAGAAGAATAGGCGATATCTGGTGATCAAGGGGGGGCTTGCCTGGTTGCTCTGGCAAGAGAGAGGGTCGTCAACATCGTAGTCGAACGGGGCACCAGCAGCGGCGTCAGCCTCGTAGTCTACCGGAGAGAAGAGGGGGGGGGGTAATAGTAAGTACGGAGCAAACAAAGCATCACAAAATATAACAAGGCAATATGCGGTGCTAGGTATGCCCTAACGCGGTAGGAAGTGATACCGACGAAGGGGGGAGACATCCGGGAAAGTATCCCCGGTGTTTTTCGTTTTCGGGCAGAGGAGCCGGAGGGGGAAAGTTGCGAGTTCGATAGGTTAGGGATGCGTGGCGGACGAACGAGCTGTGTATCCGGGTTCGTCTCGTCGTTCTGAGCAACTTTCATGTACAAAGTTTTTTCATCCGAGCTACGGTTTATTTTATATGATTTTCTAAAGTTTTAAATCATTTTTAGAATTTATTTAATTTATTTGATTCAACATTATCCAGAATAGTGTTTGCTGACGTCACCATGACGTCAGCAGACAACAAAGGTGTTGACTGGTCAAACTGACGTGTGGGCCCAGTGGGACCCACCTATCATGCACTATTAGGTTGATTAGGGTTTAGGTTAAACTAATTATGTTTAATTACACTAACTAGTTAATTAGAATAATTAAATAGGATTAATTAACTTAATTAATTCACTAATTTATTAATTACTAATTTTATTAATTCATTTTTATTTATTTTATTTTATAAAAAAACGTTCTAGGGCTGGGCCCCACATGTCATAGACTACTAACTAATTAACAGTCAGTTATATTAGTTAGTAGGCCAATTAAGTCTAACTAGTTATCTAAACATAATTAATTAAATTAATTAATTGTTTAATTTAATTAATAGTTTTCCTTTTTTTACAGGGGATGAGCCCCTCTGGTCATTGACCCAACCGAATCGGGGCGGGTAAACGGGCGCACGGTGTGGGCGCCGCCCGAACACGCACATGCGTGATGGATGGCGCCGGCGGAGGCCATGGCCTCGACGAGGAGCTGGCGAGGGCGGTCCCCGGCAGGGGGCTTTGGCGGTGGCGGCGCTAGCAGGGGCACGGCCGTCAGAGGCGGCGGAGGTAGGCGCCCGCAGTGGAGCGAGGCGGGGCGGCAGCGTGAGGTAGGGCAGGGGCTCCCGGCGGGAGGCAGCACGGGTGGAGCAGCAGAGGAGGCTATGGCGACGCGAGCCACGACAGGTGCGAGCGCTCCAGTGAGGAGGCCGCGGTTTCGAGGCAGCAGCGGGTGCGGGAGGCAGGGAAGGCCCGGGCGAGGCATCCTTGGGCGCGTGCAGGTGGCGCGGTGTGGGGCACGGCTTGGGTACGGTGTGCACGCATCGGGGTGCGCCGGAGCGGGCCAGTGGCGCGGTGGTGATGTCGGTCGCCTTGGAGCAAGTGGGGGGGGGGGGGGGGAGAGGAGAGGCGGAGGCCGGGCTCACATTGGTTCGTAGGGCAACGGCAGCGGGTGTCGATGAGGGGGGCGAGGACGGTGCGACGCAGGGAAGGACAACGATGTGGCGGTCCAGCGAGGAGGCGTGGTCGAGGCGGTGAGGCGACGATGGCGACGTCGGGTGGTGGCTTCGTCGGGGCGCCGCGGCGAGGCGCCCAGATCGGGAGGGGAGGAGGCGAGGAGGACGGCGGTGAGGATAAGAAGATGGTGTGGTACGACGGGCGGCGCCGACGAATGGCGAGGCGGCGGGGTCGAGCCCGGGCGTTGGGGGCGATCTCGATCTAGGAGGGGATCGGGGGAGTGGGGGGAGAAGTGGGATCGTGGGGTGGGTTAGGGTTTGCGGGGTGAGGGGGGTAACGAGGCCATGTAGGCCAGGGGGTTGGGGTGGGCCGGCCTGGCTGTTGGCTGGGCGAAGGCCCAGGGAAAAAGGGGGGTTTCCTTTTTCTCTTTTGTTTTCTGTTTTGGATTTTCTTTTACTTTTTTTCTTTTAGTTCCTACTTATTTTAGTTTTAATAAAATACCAAAGTTGTACCTAATTTAGTATATGTAAATATGCCACCACCACATTTAACTTGGCACATAAAGTAAAATAGTTTGTGATGGTTTATTATTATAAAAGCTTTTAAATAATTGTTTTTGCTACTGTTTTGTTCACTTTAGGGTATTTAATATTTTAAAATTTTTTTGTTTCTCCACAAATAATATCCATGATTTACTTGTCACATTAAGAACATTTTAGTTTTGATTTTTGATAACTTTAATTGTTTGACTTGATTTTAAATTTGAATTTTGAACGGGGTTTGAATCATCACAAGATTAACAACTGCAATCGTGGTGACGTGGCATCATTAGCGGAGGGTTACTGTAGCATAACTATCCGTGCGTCACACTCACGGGAAGATATCACAACACAACTCTAAAAATGAAAAAAGTCATACAAGCATCATAATACAAGCCAGGGGCCTCGAGGGCTCGAATACAAGTGCTCGATCATAGACGAGTCAGCGGAAGCAGCAATATCAGGTCAAAAAAATATCTGAATACAGACATAAGTTAAACAAGTTTTCCTTCAGAAGGCTAGCACAAACTGGGATACAGATCGAAAGAGGCGCATGCCTCCTGCCTGGGATCGTCCTAACTACTCCTGGCCGTCGTCAGCGGGCTGCACGTAGTAGTAGGCACCTCCGGTGTAGTAGGAGTCGTTGTCAACGGTGGCGTCTGGATCCTGGGCTCCAACATCTGGTTACGACAACCAGGTAGAAGGGATAGGGGGAAAAGAAGGAGAAAGCATTCGTGAGTACTCATCCAAAGTACTCACAAGCAAGGAACTACACTACATATGCATGGGTATATGTGTAAAGGGCCATATCAGTGGACTGAACTGCGGAATGCCAGAAAGAGGGGGATAGCTAATCCTGTCGAAGACTACGCTTCTGGCAGCCTCCGTCTTGCAGCATGTAGAAGAGAGTAGACTGAAGTCCTCCAAGTAGCATCGCATAGCATAATCCTACCCGGCGATCCTCTCCTCGTCGCCCTGCTAGAGAGCGACCACCGGGTTATATCTGGCACTTGGAAGGGTGTATTTTATTAAGTATCCGGTTCTAGTTGTCATAAGGTCAAGGTACAACTCCGGGTCATCCTTTTACCGAGGGACACGGCTATTCGAATAGATAAACTTCCCTGTAGGGGTGCACCACATTTCCCAACACGCTCGATCCCATTTGGCCGGACACACTTTTCTGGGTCATGCCCGGCCTCGGAAGATCAACACGTCGCAGCCCCACCTAGGCACAACAGAGAGGTCAGCATGCCGGTCTAAATCCTATGCGCGCAGGGTCTAGGCCCATCGCCCATTGCACACCTGCACGTTGCGTACACGGCCGGAGAGCAGACCTAGGAACCTCCATTACGAAGGAAGTCACGTTACGCGATCCAACCCTGCGCGCGCCGCTCAGTCGCTGACGTCACGAAGGCTTCGGCTGATACCACGACGTCGAGTGCCCATAACTATTCCCGCGTAGTTGGTTAGTGCGTATAGGCCAGTGGCCAGACTCAGATCAAATACCAAGATCTCGTTAAGCGTGTTAAGTATCCACGAATGCCGACCAGGGCCAGGCCCACCTCTCTTCTAGGTGGTCTCAACCTGCCCTGTCGCTCCGCCACAAAGTAACAGTCGGGGGCCGTCGGGAACCCAGGCCCACCTCTACCAGGATGGAGCCACCTGCCCCTTCAGCCCCCATCTCCGAACCGTATCACAGGTAATGTAACAGTGTAAAGTATATAGTATATGCCCGTTATCACCTCCTGAAGTGATCACGACCCAGTAGTATAGCATGGCAGACGGACACGAGTGTAGGGCCACTGATGGAACACTAGCATCCTATAGTAAGCAGTAGGATAGCAGGTAAAGGTAACAACAGTAGTAGCAAGGACAGGCTATGCAGCAGTATAGGATTAACTGAAAGCAGTGACATGCTACACTACTCTAATGCAGGTAGTATAGATAAGAATAGGCGATATCTGGTGATCAGGGGGGGGCTTGCCTGGTTGCTCAGACAAGAAGGAGGGGTCATCAACAACATAGTCGATCAGGGCACCAGCAGCGGCGTCGGTCCCGGTGTCTACCGGAAAGAAGTAACGGAGGGGGAACACAATAAATAACAGAGCAATCAAAGCATCACAAAGCATAACATGGCAATACGCGGTGCTAGAGGTGACCTAACGCAGTAGGAGGTGATACCGGCGAAGGGGGGAAACATCCGGGAAAGTATCCCCGGTGTTTCGCGTTTTCGGACAAATGAACCGGAGGGGGAAAGTTCGTGTTTGCTATGCTAGGGATGTGTGGCGGACAAACGGGCTGCGTATCCGGATTCGTCTCGTCGTTTTGAGCAACTTTCATGTACAAAGTTTTTTCATCCGAGCTACGGTTTATTTTATATTAATTTTTAGAGTTTTAAATCATTTCCTAATTTATTAATTATTAATTAAACTCGACAATAGTGTTATTGCATCAGCATGTCGTCAGCATGACATCATCAGTCAACAGAGGTGTTGACTGATCAAACTGACGTGTGGGTCCCGCATGTCATTGACCGTTTAATCTAATTAGGGTTTAACTAACCTAATTACTGTTTAATTAAACTAACAAGTCAATCAGATTAATTTAATAGAATTAATTAACTTAATTAATTATAAAATTTATTAATTTATTTTTATTTTTATTTTAAAGCGTTCTGGGGCTTGGCTCACCAGTCATTGTCACAGGCGGGCGGGGCCCAGCTGCCTTAGGCCCCTGTGGCCTATGTGGTTCGGGCGGGCATAGAGGGTTATGGGCGTCGGGCGCAAGGGTGCCCGCACACCCGAGGCCACCAGGGAGAAGAGCGCTGGCCACGGCAAAGGCCGGAGCAAGGCGGCGCAGCAAACGGGCGCCGGCGGGCGGGCATGAACTCTGAGCGGCGAGGCGCGGCGAGGCGGAACGGCAAGGCCAGGCGGGGGGGGGGGGCAGTGGGGTCTGCGGGCACGGCTGCGGGCGGCAGGGAGGAGCGGGCACACGCCGGCATGCATAGGCATGCGGGGGTCGCGGCGCGGGGAAGGAGGACAGGACATCAGGCGCGGGGAGCGCGAGCACGCGCGCGCACGGCAGAGCAGTGCGGTGAGCGCGGCGAGGAGGCGAGGGCGAGTGGGGGCGCACGGGGCTGCCGGTGCAGAGCAGCAGCAGAGAGCAAGAGGAGAGGCCGGAGGAGGCCAAGGCGAAGGACGCGCGCGGAGGAGCTCGTCGGGGCGGTCAGGAGCAGTGACGTGCTACAGAGAGGGGCAGAGGGAGGGAGCTCACGATGGGCGCAGGGACTAAGGCAGCGGCGTGAGGAGGAGGACGGGGACGACTGCGACGCCGGCGAGGACGGCAAGGTGGAGGCGCGTCGAGCTCCGGGCGGCGACGAGAAGCGACGGCGGGGTCGTGCTTGGGGTCCGCGGTTGAGGAGGAGGAGGTCGAGGACGAGTGACACAGAAGGGGAGGCGGCACCGACGATGGCGGGTGGCGGGGCGGCTCCGGCCAGGATTCTGGGCGGCGGCGGCGAACGCCCCCGATCCAATCTGGATCGGGGAGGGGGAAGAGGGGGAGTGGAGCGAGTGCGGGGGAGTGGGGGGTGCGGTAGTTGCTAGGGTTTCATCGGTGGGGGGGGGGGTTATGGAGGGGTTAGGTGGGCCGGCCTGGTTGTATGGCCAGCTGGGCTGAGGCCCAACGCGGGGGGGGGGGGTATTTCTTCCTTTTTTTTGTTTTCTCTTGATTTGCTTTTCCTTTTCTATTTTTCTTTTATTTCTTTAATGTTTTCATTTAAAGTTCCTATGATTTTAGTTTTATAAAATACCAAGTTAGCACCTAAATTAGTATTACTTATTAGGCCTGTGCCATAATTATTTTGGCACACTACTAATTTAGTTATATTATTATAACTTTATAAAAGGCATTAAATTAATTGTTTTTCCCTAAGCTTTGGTTATTTTAGTGAATTTAAATATTATAAGAAATGTTGGTTTCTCCACCATTATTACTCATGAATTATTCGTCACATTTAGAACATTTTAGTTTTAATGTTTGAAAACTTTTGTTGTTTGCCTTTAATTAAAAATTGAATTTGAATCAGTTTCGAACTAACTCGAGATTAGCAACTATAATCGAGGTGACGTGGCATCATTAGTAGAGGTTCACTGTAGCTTAATTATCCGGGCGTCACAGAGAAGAAGGCGATGCTCGAACAAAAGAAGGTGAATATCACAGGCGATGCGGAGAGCGCCAAGATGTTGTCCTTGAAGGTGGAGTCTTTGGATGCCGACGCAAGAATGATCATGCAAGCTATTTGCTACAAGATGCTGCAGCGGCAGAAATATGAGTTGGAGGCGGCGGACAAAGAGGAGGGGCGGTGGAGAAGGAGGCGGAGGTGGAGATGCACACGCGCCGGCGACGACACCTTGACTATGGAGGAGGCTCGGATTGTCGGTCTGGCTGGGTAGGAAATCTCAATATTTTGCTCGCGGACTGTTGGACTGATATTCTTTTGTGATCGGGCATGTAAAAACTTATGCATACTTGCCTTTTTTGGTTGTGACTGGGCATATGATCCGGCGCGTGCTATGGATCAGACTTTATTTAGATATGAAAGTGCACATTACTGGCGGACATATACATGATGTCATTGGATGGCCGGCTTCTGCATTCGTGTCCGCGGACTGGTCCCCCCTGTCTGTGGACGGATGCCAGAGCAAGTTTGCGGGTCAATGTTGAAGATGCCCTAAGTTTACATGGCACTTGTTGGGGATATTACTACTGGGCGTAAACCAGACTATTTGGGCCGGGTTAGCTTTATCAGTAGCTCAAGAGTATTAAAGCCCAAGAAGATAGATGAGGGCCTGAGGCCCGTAGTCGGTTCAAGACTTGTAGCCGTAAACCGGCGTCTGTGTGTAAACTTGTATTGTAAGGTAGGAATAAGGAGAGACCAACCCATATACGAATATGAACCGGTGTTGGGACTCTGTGAACCGACGGACGTCACCTGTGTATATAAGGGGACGACCCGGCGGCGGTTCAGGACAGGAAACAACAACTCGAGACTTAGGCGAAGCTTGTTGGCTCCCTAGTCATCGAAACCCCATCAATTCCATCACAACTATACGTAGGCTTTTACCTTCATCGAAGGGGCCGAACTAGTATAAACTCTCTGCGTCCCTGTGTCCGCTTTAACCCCTTCAAGCTCACCCGTCGCGATGGCTCCACGACTAAGTCCTTTCTCTAGGACATCTGTCGTGACAAAACCACGACAGTTGGCGCCCACCATGGGGCTATCGCACGATGGTTTCAAGTTCTTGGAGGGCCGCTTCGAAGGACTCGAGGGCTACGCTGTGGGCCGGATGACTAAGAGTCGTCGTGGTAAGCTCTACATCGACGATGCAGGCTGGGGCCCCGAGGCCGGATCAATTGAGTACGGGTACAAGGTCCCCTTTGGTGGCATACACGTTTTCATCGGCAAGATCGGTGAACCGGGCCCTAAGCCGGACATCTGCACCGACCTCGTCGCGACGGCTCAAGGTGCGTGATCCGCCCAGGTTAAACCGGCCGTGAAGTGTGCCTTCGTGGGAGTCATCCACGGAGGAAGTTATGACGACGGACCGGAATCTGGTGGCGAGACCGTCGTTTACTCTAGCGACGAGTCATCAACCAGAGAAACCGAATCTCTGTATCAACTACAAGATGGCCGGATTGGGGGCTATTCCGATGGCGACAGTATTCCGGACCCCTCTGATCTGCCCAACCGGGTTGGAATATTCATTCTTCGACCGCTGCGGCAATGACCTCCGGTTCAGTAGCGGCGACGGTTGCCGGGGCAGGAGGCTCTGTGCGCCCGCCGGCTCAAGTTTTATCGGATCTGTTTGATGCGTTGGCCGCGCTTATGGCAGAGGCTAACCCGGCGGATCAGGACGTCCACAACGCGGAGATCGCAAAAGTGAAGGAACAGATCACTCAAGCCAAGGCAGACCTGGCAGCTGAAAATACCAGGATGGCTGCGGAACGGCCCGCTTTAGATGCACAAGCCTACATGCTCATATTGGACAAGAACGCGTCGCATGAAGTCATGAAGAGGAAGTACCGATCCCGTTTACCTTCGGTTTTCGAGGCTAGAGACCTTTTCAACACCCCAAGAGCAGGAACCAGTAATCCGCCGGCGGTAAACCGGGCGGAAGCTCCTGGGACCGACGTGCCGGTTCAGCCCCGCTTGATGGATGTCGGTGTACAAAAAGAGGGGTGCACTTTTTGTACCCCCATGACTGTGCACGGGCAGTCTGAGCCATGGGTGCCGCCGCACCGAGCCCGACAAGGGAGGTAGAACCAAGGTAAGGCCGAAGACAAAGAGGAGCAGAACAACGCCAAGACCAAGACCTCAAAGAGCAAAGGGGACAAAGCGGGCCCCCCGGCAAGATCCTTGCCGGGAGGCGGTTTTTGCAAACCCGGCAAGACCCTTGCCGTGGCAGCTCGCCCCACACCTACAGAGCGGGTCACCCTTGAGTCCACCGCCCCCATGGGGCAAGGATTCGGGAGGCATCCCTGTGGTGGTATGCAGATCTTTGTGAAGACATTCAAGATCAGATGCACACTCTAGAAGATCATGGTCCTTGGCGGGATCCCAGCCAAGGAAAACCACAAGGCCCCTTTTACCAAGGACGCCCGCGGGCCCACCGTCGGACCCGCACCAGTCACGCCTCTACCACCGTTCGCATGCAGCTGCCGACCCAACCAGCTGGGCAGGCACCTGCGTGGCGGCATGCAGATCCTCGTGGAGACCCACCGCTGTGCCACCTCAGCTGCCTGCCCGCCTACATGGCATCGCAGGCACCGCTGGCCAGGGCGCGTGTCGGTGCGGGAGAGAGCGGCGACGGACGAGACATGGCTCTCCCCCGCCCCCGATAAATCAAGGACACCTAAGCAAGGCGCATAAAATGCACCTTGTCATGTAATGCGAGGGATAACCTCGCATCACTGTACCCTTTCCACCTCCTGTGTGCCACTGTGGCAGCACCTTTCCCTATAAAAGGAGGGCCCAGGCGACCAGGAAGGGGATTCGGCTTTTTGGAGCTCCTCACGCCCTGTAGCTAGCTCAAGAACACAAACATATAATCCACCAAAGCAGGAGTAGGGTTTTACGCATCTTCGCGGACCGAACCTGGGTAAAGGAATCGTGTACTGCTTGCTCGATCCGCTCTTCTCACGGCCCCCACGCCCCGCAACCGCAGAAAGGGATCCTCGTGATCCCATAGGTGTCGTTCCACACCGACATCTTTGGCGCGCCAGGCAGGGGCTGCGCAGTTGTGAGAATCGGCTTTAGCAGTTAGTTCGACGCTTCTTCATCGTCATGGCACCCAAGAAGAAGACGACGGTGGCGGTTGGCCCGTCGGGCGCCGGGCATCCCGTCCCGACGCGGGCGAGCAGCGGACCGGTCGCCGAAAGGACCCGGTGCGCTGTTCGCGAACACCAACACCGTCCTAGCAGCCGGAGTTTGGGAGGCGGCGATGTTCGTGCGCCCGGTAATGGGCCGCACGCCGCCAAATCCAAAGACGTAGTCGGTCCCTCCGCAGGTGGCGCCGGACCTTCCGAGGTCGCTGCTGCCCCACCCGCTGGCGGCGCGAGGGCCTCCAGGACTCCCACTCCAGCGCCGACGCCATGTTCCTCTCAAGCGGCGCGCGACGAGCGGCGTGATCGCCCCGAAGACCCCGGGCGTTGCCGCGGGAAAAGCCCTGAGCGCCACTCCCGGGATGTAGAAGACCTGCCCGCTCACCGAGGCGCTGGTGAAGACGGCGTGCGACCGCGCGGTCGTGATAGAGCTCCTTTTGACATGGTCAGAAGTCGAAGCGCGTCGCGATCCGTGCAGGTTTCGCTACTACCGACGCCAGCAGAAGCCCTGGCGCGCGCGCAGTTGCTCCTCGACTTTCCTCCCACTATGGGGAAACTTGACGAGTGGAGAGCCACCATCCGAAGCCTTGTTGCGGTGGCCAACAAAGATGAGCCGACCCCGACGGAGCCCCCGGGTCGACGTTCCGACGGAGTCCCGCGTACCCGTGGCAGGAAGGCTGGCGGCGCCGTGACCACGGTGCACTCGCCTCCTCCTCGCCCAGTGCCACGGACACCTGCCCGTCGCGACGTTGCGGGCGACAAAATCTCCATAGCGTCGTCCGACCCGCGGACCCACCAGGACCAACGCCAAGTCCTTCGGGATCGGGAACATGAAGACGCTCGGACCACCATCGAGCGCCGGCGCGAAGCGCGCCACCAGTCAGATAGGCGAGCGGGGCCTGCTGTGGACCACCCGGCACCGGCGAGCCCTGGGGGCCTGCCTTACAAGGTAGGCTGCCCGGCTTTTACCCGTGAGCTGCGGCAGTTCCAGTGGCCCACTCACCGCACTTTCAAACCTGACGTGGGCGAGAAGTACGGCGGCAAGACCCACCCATCCGAGTTCCTCAGCATCTACACCATCACGATGCAGGCTATCGGAGCTCGTGACGATAAGGTGCTTGCAAATTACTTCCCGTTGGCTCTTAAACCCAACGCCATGTCATGGTTGATGCACTTGCCGGTAGACTCCATTTCCTCCTGGTCGGATTTGTGCCATGAGTTCGTGGGCGCCTTCACTGGCGGTCACCAAGCTCATGGCCAAGCGAGTGATCTCCACGTCATTCCCCAAAAGGGAGGTGAGAGTCTCCGAAAGTACATACAGAGGTTCAGCCGGGTACAGTACAATATCCCAGATGTTCACCCCGCCGCCATCATCAGCGCGTTCCATCAGAACGTTCGGAACCGCAAGATGCGCGAAGACCTGGCGATGAACAAGGTGAAAGATGTCGCGAAGCTCTATGTTCTCGCGGACAAATGTGCCCGGGCTGAAGAGGGGAGGAAGTACCCCGGCGAAGATGCCGGCGTGGAAACCGACTCCTCTGAAGAGGACACCGCCGCCCCGGCGAAGAAAGGCCGGCACCGCAATAGGAAGCGCAAAGGGAAAGCTGTGCTTGCCGTCGAGGGGTCTGACGACACCGGCTCCACCAAGAAGACCAAGGCAGGTGACCCCGGCAAGCAAATTCCGGATGTGTCACCTGCCAGGCCTTGGCGGTTGCCGAGAAGCCAGGCAACTGCGACAAGCAATACTGCAAGATCCATCGCACCAAAGGCCATGCTCTCCAAGACTGCTGGCAGGTTGAGCTCCTCGCTGAGAAGCAGAGGGCGGAATACGAGAGGCGGGACAAGGAGAAGGGCCAAGACGGTGCTAAGGGATCCGGCAAGAAACGCGACGGCCAGGCGGGCCGTCGCGGCAAGGATAAGCAACAAGAGAGGCCCGCTCGGGGCCGTGACAGAAAGCCAGAAGATGACGATCACGAAGAGGACGACGAGTCCGGCGACCAAGAGTTTCAGAAAGCTACAGAGGCCATGTGCGTTGACGGCGGCGCTTCGCTGCATGCCTCTCGGCGCTGGCTTAAACAGTGGGCGCGAGAAATTACAGCAGCAGAGCCGTCGTTTGATGCCCAGAGGCCGCTGAAGTGGTCTAGCACACCTATCATTTTTGACTCTGAGGATCACCCTGATCGCACTACTGCGGTCGGGTACTTGCCGTTGTTGGTTTCACCAACAATACGCAACCTCAAGGTGACCAAAATGTTAGTAGATGGCGGGGCCGGTCTGAACTTGATCTCGCCTGCCGTGATCGAGAAGCTGCAGATCCCTGACGAAGACCTCGAAGAAACGGGCACGTTTCAAGGGGTCAGCCCGGGGAGAAGCCAACCCAAGGGAAAGGTCACGTTGCCCGTAACTTTCGGGAGCGACCTGAACTTCAGGACGGAAAGGATTGTGTTTGATGTTGCCAAGATCCCCTTGCCCTACAACAGGATCCTTGGCCGCCCAGCGCTGGCCAAGTTCATGGCGGCGTCGCACTACGCCTGCAATACCCTGAAGATGCCAGGGCCCGTGACGATCATCACCATCCCCTCCGACAAGAAGGATGCGCTGATTTGCGCTGATCAAGTGTACCAGCAAGCAGTCGCAGCAGCTGCCGCCACTGGGGCACTCGCTCCTGCTGCCGGGACCTCGAGGGCGAAAAAGAAGAAGAAGGCCGGTGAGACCTCGGACACCCACTCCGGCAAGCGCACCTCTTCGGAGTGTAGCGCTGCCGTCGAGGACGTGCCAGAGAGCTCCGCCGGTGGAAGCAAGAAGTCCAGGCCACGCCGCCGGGAACCAAGAAGGTTTCCGTCAACAAGGACGGCATGGGAGGAGCTTTCACTATAAGCTCCACCCTTGATGACAAAAAGGAAGACGCGCTCGTCACCTTCCTGCGGGTGAATGTCGATTTGTTTGCATGGCAAGCTTCCGACATCCCCAGCGTTCCCAGGGAGGTGATTGAGCACCACTTTGCTGTCTGTCCTCATGCGCGGCCCGTCAAGCAGAAGGTCAGAAAGCAAGCTTTGGAACGACAAGAGTTTATCACAGAAGAAATCCGGAAACTGGAGGCAGCGGGTTTGGTAAGAGGAGTGCTCCATCCGACATGGTTGGCCAATCCGGTCATAGTGCGCAAGGCAAATGGGAAGTGGAGGCTGTGTATTGATTACACAAATATCAATAAGGCTTGTCCTAAAGACCCCTTCCCGTTGCCGCGCATCGACCAGATTGCTGACTCCACGGCTGGGTGTGATCTGTTGTCATTCCTCGATGCCTACTCCGGCTACCACCAGATCTTCATGACGAAAGAAGACGAAGAGAAGACAGCATTCATCACCCCATGTGGTACGTATTGTTTCATACGGATGCCTTTCGGGTTGAAGAGTGCTGGATCGACGTTTGCGAGGGCGGTCCAGATTGGTTTTGAGCCACAACTCCATAGAAATATGGAGGCTTATATGGACGACATAGTGGTCAAAACCAAGGACAGGGCCACTCTCATATCAGATTTGCGGGAGACATTTGCAAATCTGCACAAGATCAACCTCAAGCTGAACCCTGAGAAGTGCGTCTTTGGCGTCCCGTCCGGCAAGCTTCTCGGGTTCTTTGTGTCGCAGCGGGGGATAGAGGCCAACCCGGACAAGATCAAAGCTATAGAGCAGATTGAAGCACCAAGCGAATCAAGGATGTGCGCCGGCTTGCTGGTTGCGTCGCTGCCCTGGGCAGGTTCATATCCATTCCGCCGAGCGCGCCCTTCCCTTTTTCAAGATCCTGAAAAAGGCGGGCCCGGTGGAGTGGACACCAGAAGCCGAAGCGGCATTGCAAGATTTGAAGAAGTACCTCTCCTCCGCGCCAACACTAGTTGCGCCCAGGCCCCAGGAGCCATTGCTGCTATACTTAGCGGCAACAAACCAGGTGGTCAGCGCTGCACTAGTGGCGTAGAGGGTGGTCGACGACGAGGTAATGGCAGCGACAGAGGCCGACGCCACCAGTGCGGAGGCGACACAGTTGGTCGAGGTGCCGCCAAAGAAGAAAGTGATGCAGCGCCCGGTCTACTTCGTTAGCTCCCTCTTGCAGGGGGCTAGGTCGAGGTACTCCGGTGTGCAGAAACTACTCTTCGGCCTCCTCATGGCCTCGAGGAAGCTGTGTCACTACTTCGAGGCACATGAGATCACTGTCGTCACTCGCCTCCCTCTGCAGCGGATATTGCACAACCCAGATGCGACGGGGAGGATTGTGGAATGGGCACTGGAGCTATCCAGCTTTGGCCTCAAGTTTTAAAGTACTTCAACGATCCAGAGCCGAGTCCTGGCGGAGTTCATTGCAGAATGGACCGCCACAGCTGACGAAGAAGCCCAAGAGACTGCTCTCCCCGGCAAGGAGGCAAGTTGCGATTGGATTATGTACTTTGATGGGGCTTTCTCCCTCCAGGGTGCCGGGGCTGGCGTGCTGCTCGTCGCCCCCATCGGAGAGCACCTCAAGTACGTGATCCAGATGCACTTCCCCAAGGAGGCGTCAACAAACAACACGGTGGAATACGAAGGGCTGCTTGCCGGTCTTAGGATCGCGGCGGACCTTGGAATCAAAAAGCTCATCGTCAGGGGCGACTCGCAGCTTGTCGTCAAGCAAGTCAATAAGGATTACCAGAGCCCATTGATGAAGGCCTACGTTGATGAAGTGAGAAAGCTGGAAGAGCGTTTCGACGGTATCCAGGCTGAATATGTTCCCCGAACGGAGAACGATATCGCCGATTACCTGTCGAAGCGCGCTGCCCTCAAGCTACCTGTGGAACCAGGTACCTTTGTGCTTCAGCTAACTCAGCCATCCATTGATCCATCAACAGAGCAGAACAAGAGAAGGAAATCAGGACCCGGCAAGTACTTTCCCGCCGAGCTCCCTGGAGCCGCCGGCAAGGATGTTGCCGAGGACACTGAACCCGCCACGGGACGGCTAGCTCCGGCAGGACGCCAAGCTCTTGCCGACAAGACAGCTGCCCCTATAGCGGAGGAAATGCCTTTAGTCCTCGCCGTCGAGCCTCAGGCTCCAGCGTGGGCATAGCATACCGTCTGATTCCTCCAGACAGGGGAGCTTCCTGAGGAGCAGGAAGAAGCGGAAAAAGTAGCCCGTCGCTCTGCCATGTACCAGTTCGTCGATGACGTCCTGTACCGGAAGAGATCGAACGGTGTGAAATTGAAGTGCATCCCTCGAGAGGAAGGACTGGAGCTGTTGGCGGAGATACATGGAGGCATATGTGGGTCCCACATTGGGTCGAGAGCCCTTGCCGGCAAGGCGTTCCGGCAAGGTTTCTTCTGGCCCACCGCCCTCCAGGATGCAACGACACTCGTCACCAGGTGTGAGGCGTGTCAGTTCCATTCAAGAAAGCTTCATCAACCAGCTCAAGCCCTTCAAACCATTCCTCTTTCCTGGCCCTTCTCGGTCTGGGGGCTCGACATACTGGGCCCTTTCCCCCGCGCTGTCGGGGGCTTTGAGTACTTGTACGTAGCCATCGACAAGTTCACAAAGTGGCCAGAAGTGGAGGCAGTGAGGAAGGTCACAGCTCAATCAGCCGTCAAGTTCTTCAAGGGGCTAGTGTGCCGTTACGATGTACCCAACTGGATCATCATCGACAACGGTACGAAGTTCACAAGCCGCACCTTCATGCAATATACTCAGGACCTTGGCAGCAAAGTCTGTTTCGCTTCCGTCGCTCACCCGCGGAGCAACGGGCAAGCTGAGAGGGCAAATGCTGAAGTGTTGCGAGGCTTAAGGACCAAGACCTTTGACAGACTGCACAAGAGTGGAAGGCGCTGGATTGATGAGTTGCCGACGGTTCTTTGGTCAATCAGGACAACACCAAATCGAGCCACCGGCCAGACACCCTTTGCCCTGGTATACGGGGCAGAAGCAGTTATCCCCACTGAACTCATATATGGGTCACCTCGAGTGCTCGCTTATGATGAGCTTGAGCAAGAGCAACTGCGGCAAGACGATGCACTGCTCCTTGAGGAAGATCGTCTTCGGGCGGCTGTGAGAGCAGCACGCTACCAACAAGCCTTGCGCCGCTACCATAGCCGCAAGGTTCATGCCCGGAGCCTTGAGGAAGGCGACCTTGTTCTTCGGCGCATTCAATCGGCCAAGAATTCCAACAAGTTAACGCCAAAGTGGGAAGGCCCTTATCGGGTAATACGAGTCACCAGGCACGGCGCAGTCCGCCTAGAGACCGAAGATGTCGTTCTGGTGAGCAACTCCTGGAACATCGAACATCTTCGCAAGTTTTACCCATAAGGCGCGGCTTGTCGGGCCTCCCGGCAAGCCACCTTTTGTACAAGCATTGCCGATGATGCATGTAACCCTTTGTACAAAGCCAGGCGCAGACCCTTAGCGTAAATGAAGCGCTGGCGCCCTAAGTTATAGCATGCATGCTAGATCGAGTCTCGTCCTTGGTTAGGGTTGATAGTGCTTAGCGGCGGCTAACCCCTAGCTTAGAGGTCGAGTGTGCGTCTTTTTGCCGTTCTTTTGTCTCCTTTGGTTCATAGGGCTCGGATATCCTTGCCGGATCACTTGAGGATGAAAAAAGAGAGAAGAGGGACGGACCAGCATCTAGACCCCGGCAAGCCAGTGTTGCCGGGGGCTGCAAGTACAAAGATTCACCACGGCGAACCAGAGTTGCCGGGGGCTGCAGTTTCAGATAAGTTCTTCATCCCTTATCATTCATTCTCTTATGGACTGAGGTATGCGAAACCTCGTTTCTTCCTAAAGCTACCGTGCTCCCCTAACTCTAGGCCCTAGGGCTCGTTCCTGGGGCCAGGTTTGGTCGTAGTCGCGGCAGCGAAGGGACGAAACGGGGAGCCTGAACTCGCCTCATCCCTGCCTCCGCCGAAAGCGTGAGAAAGGTCGAGCGGCGTGGGAAGACGGCAGGGCCTGCTGCCGGGCAAGGAAATGTCTATCTTAAAGATATCAAGGATTTACCCCTTGACGTGGGTTCCACCCGCAAGACAAGTGACCCGGCAAGCATCCCTTTTTCATTAAAAACATTCCACTCAGGTACAGTTCATGGAGAATGAAAAACATGAATGATGGGATTACAAGCTTTAAATTCAGCTAAGGCCCGAAGGCTTACAAACTAAAAAGAGATAAGGTGCCCGTAATCCCTTTCTTGTCCCTATCTTCAGGAGGCAGGTCAAGGAGGCGAAAAGGGCAAAAGGGGCGCCTAGATGAGCTACAGGTGGCAGAAGACACCAAGAGAACATCTCGGTGGTCGTCTAAAGGCTGGATGGTGATGGCAGCGCCGGAGGCAGAGCTCGAAGACGAGGCGGCAGGACGTCAGCATGCGTCGAAGGCGTCGTGCCCACGTACTCCGAGTTGACGGCCTTGCCGCCCGCCCTCTTCCTCTTCCGCAACCTCCCAATGCCAGCCGCCCAAGGAGACGACCCCGAGAAGTCCAAGGAGCCGGCGACACGGATGATGGGGTCACCGGTGCCGCACGGAGCGGCGCTCGACACCTAGTCGGACCCGTCATCCTGCCGCCTGCTACCCTTGTCGTCGCTGCCGCTGTCCTCCTCGTCACTCCCGCTCGAGGAGGAGTCTTCGCTATCGGAGGAGCTCTCCACACAGCACCATGCCCGAGTCCTGAAGCACCCGAAGACCTTGACGGAGAGGAGACCGCCCTCCATCAGCTTAAAATGGAGGGTGAGCCCCTCCATCAGGCGGTGGATACGGGCGAACGTCTTCCACCCTCGACCAAGATACATCACATTAGGGGCTGGGAAGTCAACGCGGACTCGCGTACCGCTGATCCCACAGCCCCTCATGTGCAGCCTCAGTGTCTCAGGCGGGTCCAGCTCCATCTTGCTCGCGAATGGAGTCGAGAGACGAAGACGACGATGAGGCGGCCGGCGCAGCCTGATGAAGAACTCACAAGGGTCGTCCCCAACGTGGCCCTCCATGGGGAGAGGAACTGCCGGCGGAGGCGAAGCCGGCGCGCCGCCCCGTCCTCCTCTTCCCCGAGCGCCTTGGCCTCGCCCACGGTCTCGCCCTCTCCCCCTTCCCCTCGCGGCTGGCTTTGCCACCGCAGATGCAGGAGAAGGAGGGACGCATTGTCGAGCGGCGACCCTTGCCGCCACCGTCGAAGGACCAGGGTTCCGTTTCTCCATGGCGAATGAGAGGGAGGGGAGCAGAAGCTGAAGAAGTGAGATGGAGGAATCCAGGGCACCGACCCCCTCGCTCTTTATAAAGGAGCAGGGTGGGGGCTCGACCGCCCCGTTCCGCTAATGAGGACGCGAATGGCGCAGGAGACCGGGGCTGATCCGCCGCCCCAGTCCGCGACGGCCCGGCTTCCCGCCTCCACCAACTGCCACCCCAGGCGCATGAGCGCCGCGTGGCGAACATGCAGGACCGAGGCGACGGGTGAGGTGACTTCTCCCCGCCACATGATTAAAGGGAGTGGACGCCTTGAAAGACCACGCCTCGGCCCCGTCCAGTAAATGGGCCGCGCCTCCACGCCTCCTTCCGTTTATGGGGAAGACGCGAGCCGCCCCCTTTTACTACGACGTGACGCATGCGTGCAGAGGTCAGCCTCACGCATGCCTCCCCACGACGCGCCACGCGCGGGAAGCGTGGGAGGCGCAACACACGAAGAAACTTACCGCGGTAAAAACCGCCCTGCCTGCCCGCACACCGTTCTTGGGCCTGGCCCAACAATGCATAACGCTTATGTGTGGTCCAGACCCGGGGGCTCCTGTCGGTGTACAAAAAGAGGGGTGCACTTTTTGTACCCCTATGACTGTGCACGGGCAGTCTGAGCCACGGGCGCCGCCGCACCGAGCCCGGCAAGGGAGGTAGAACCAAGGTAAGGCTGAAGCCAAAGAGGAGCAGAACGACGCCAAGACCAAGACCACAAAGAGCAAAGGGGACGAGGCGGGCCCTCCCGGCAAGATCCTTGCTGGGAGGTGGTTTTTGCAAACCCGGCAAGACCCTTGCCGTGGCAGCTCGCCCCACACCTACGGAGCGGGTCACCCTTGAGTCCACTGCCCCCATGGGGCAAGGATTCGGGAGGCATCCCCGTGGTGGTATGCAGATCTTTGTGAAGACATTCAAGATTAGATGCACACTTTAGAAGATGATGGTCCTTGGCGGGATCCCAACCAAGGAAAACCACAAGGCCCCCGGCAAGAGCCTTGCCGGGGATGGCGGCAGGCGCCACGGCAATACCCTTGTTGGGACCCCGACAAGACCCTTGTCGGGGCCGCGGCAAGGCCCTTGCCAAGGATGCCCGCGGGGCCACCGTTGGACCCGCACCAGTCACGCCTCCACCACCGTTCGCATGCAGCTGCCGACCCAACCAGCTGGGCAGGCACCTGCGTGGCGGCATGCAGATCCTCGTGGAGACCCACCGCTGCGCCACCTCAGCTGCCTGCCCGCCTACATGGCATCGCAGGCACCGCTGGCCAGGGCGTGTGTCGACGCGGGAGAGAGCGGCAACGGACGAGACAGGGCTCTCCCCCGTCCCCGATAAAGCCAGGACACCTAAGCAAGGCGCATTAAATGCACCTTGTCATGTAATGCGAGGGATAACCTCGCATCACTGTACCCTTTCCACCTCCTGTGTGCCACTATGGCAGCCCCTTTCCCTATAAAAGGAGGCCCCAGGCGACCAGGAAGGGGATTCGGCTTTTTGGAGCTCCTCACGCCCCGTAGGTAGCTCAAGAACAGAAACATATAATCCACCAAAGTAGGAGTAGGGTTTTACTCATCTTCGCGGCCCGAACCTGGGTAAAGGAATCGTGTACTGCCTGCTTGATCCGCTCTTCTCACGGCCCCCGCGCCCCGCAACCGCAGAAAGGGATCCTCGTGATCCCATAGGTGTCATTCCACACCGACAATGGATCTGCCTCGTCATAACATTGTTGTACCTCAGGCTGTTCCAACACCTCCGGGTCACTACTCCAACCCGATGGACAATCTTGTTACAGCTGCTGCACGACTGGAGGCCATTCCAATTGAAGGTGACTCGCCACAGGCAGTAGAAACGCGCCGGGTTAAGGAGCTTCTTAGGATAGCTTTGGTCCAACAGGAAGCATACTCGTACAGCCGTGACCGGATCCACTCCACCCCTCGTCCAAGCCAGAGCTATAGCAGACACCTGGATGAACCGGCCGATCAAGTAATGAACGACGCGGAGCACCCCGCGGCAACAACCCGGCGGATGGTGCTGATAACGCTCAGGAAGTGGTGGACCGGGCCCGAGCGCGCAGGGAGGCCAAGTTAGCAGTGCAGTATCAGGCTCGTCAGCTCACGCCGGTTCGTCCAACCATCTCGGTCAAACCGGGGGTTACTTCTAGTGCTTTGGGAGTGCCTTGCCTTGTCCCCGCTTTACGCAATGTGCGCCTGCCCAAGGATTTCAAGGGCCCGCGCAAGGTACCAAATTACATGGCGGATCAACCCCCAGAGACTTGGGTGGAAAGCTACGAGATGGCCATGGAGATGCTTGACGTGGGTGATGCGGCGTGTGCGAAGTACTTCACCATGATGCTCGAAGGAATGGCTCGTACTTGGTTAAAAAGCTTACTACCCAATTCTATCAGTTCATGGGCCCAGTTACGAGCCCGATTCATCAGTAATTTCAAGGATACATGTAAGCAACCTATGTCGATAGTGGACTTAGCTGCCTGTGTCTAGGAGTTAGGAGAATCGACGACTCATTGGGTGCGCCGGGTCTCGCAAGTTTTGCATTCATCGGACCGCATCAACACTAACACCGCTGTTATCACCCTGGAAGGCAACTTCTGGTTTGGGCCCCTAAAGTTGAAGTTGGGGCGGATAAAGTGTCATTGCACGGATATGGGGACTCTCATGGCTGCATTAGTAAAGTATGCTGATTCTAATAGTACCAAGGATCCCGAGTCTGATGACGATAAGACAGGGAAGGGAAAGAAGAACAGCAACTCCAGAGGACAGCAGCATAATCCGGCAGGTAATGGCGGCGGAGGCAAGAGTAAAGCCGTGGCAATATGGACTTCGTGGCTAATACCAATGCACAGGACAAGGGCCAGCGACGCAAGGGTAAACCGCCAACTCGCGGTGGAGCGCCTAATCCTAACCCGGACCACTTAAATTACCTGTTGAACCAGCCCTGTCCAAAGCATGGGACGAAGGAGGTGCCAGTGAACCACCTTTGGAAGGACTGCTACATTATGCAGGAGTTCAAGAGTTCTAACGCTTTCCGGTATGATCACGGCTCCGATGGTGGCTCAGGATCCGGGCCAGGTTACAGTGGAGGAAATTGTTGGAAATATGCCCTAGAGGCAATAATAAATAAGTTATTATTATATTTCCTTGTTCACGATAATCGTTTATTATCCATGCTATAATTGTATTGATAGGAAGCTCAGTTACATGTGTGGATACATAGACAACACCATGTCCCTAGTAAGCCTCTAGTTGACTAGCTCGTTGATCAATAGATGGTTACGGTTTCCTAACCATGGACATTGGATGTCGTTGATAACGGGATCACATCATTAGGAGAATCATGTGATGGACAAGACCCAATCCTAAGCCTAGCACAAAGATCGTGTAGTTCGTATGCTAAAGCTTTTCTAATGTCAAGTATCATTTCCTTAGACCATGAGATTGTGCAACTCCCGGATACCGTAGGAATGCTTTGGGTGTGCCAAACGTCACAACGTAACTGGGTGGCTATAAAGGTACACTACAGGTATCTCCGAAAGTGTCTGTTGGGTTGGCACGAATCGAGACTGGGATTTGTCACTCCGTGTGACGGAGAGGTATCTCTGGGCCCACTCGGTAGGACATCATCATAATGTGCACAATGTGATCAAGGAGTTGATCGCGGGATGATGTGTTACGGAACGAGTAAAGAGACTTGCCGGTAACAAGATTGAACAAGCTATAGGGATACCGACGATCGAATCTCGGCAAGTACAATACCGCTAGACAAAGGGAATTGAATACGGGATTGATTGAATCCTCGACATCGTGGTTCATCCGATGAGATCATCGTGGAACATGTGGGAGCCAACATGGGTATCCAGATCCCGCTGTTGGTTATTGGCCGGAGAGTTGTCTCGGTCATGTCTGCATGGTTCCCGAACCCGTAGGGTCTACACACTTAAGGTTCGGTGACGCTAGAGTTGTTATGGAAATAGTATGTGGTTACCGAAGGTTGTTCGGAGTCCCGGATGAGATCCCGGACATGACGAGGAGCTCCGGAATGGTCCGGAGGTGAAGATCGGTATATTGGACGAAGGGTATTGGAGTCCGGAATTGTTCTGGGGGTACTAGGTGATGACCAGCGTGTCCGAAAGGGGGTTCGGAGGCCCCGGCAAGCGTTGGGGGGCCTTATGGGCCAAGGGGGGAGGGCACATCAGCCTACTAAGGGGCTGAGCGCCCCTACCAACCCCATCTCACGTAACCAGAGAGGTGGGGACGCCACCCCTAGGGCAGCCGCCCCTCCCGGCTTGGGGGGCAAGTTTCCTAGGGGGTGGGGGCGCCCAAACCCATCTAGGGTTTCCCCTGTGGCCGCCGCCCCTCCCCTAGGGAACCCTAGGGCGCCTCCCCCTCCTCCCTTACCCCTATATATAGTGAGGAAGAGAGAGGGCAGCCGTACCCTTCCCCTGGCGCAGCCCTCTCCCTCCTCCAACACCTCGTCTTCCTCCGTAGTGCTTGGCGAAGCCCTGCCGGAGAGCCACGAGCTCCATCACCACCATGCCGTCGTGCTATTGGAGTTTTTCCCTCAACTTCTCCTCTCCCCTTGCTGGATCAAGAAGGAGGAGACGTCCCCGGGCTGTACGTGTGTTGAACGCGGAGGTGCCGTCCGTTCGGCACTAGGATCATCGGTGATTTGGATCACGATGAGTACGACTCCATCAACCCCGTTCACTTGAACGCTTCCGCTTAGCGATCTACAAGGGTATGTAGATGCACTCTTCTTCCCCTCGTTGCTAGTTTCTCCATAGATAGATCTTGGTGACACGTAGGAAAATTTTGAATTTCTGCTACGTTCCCCAACAGTGGCATCATGAGCTAGGTTTATTGCGTAGATTCTATGCACGAGTAGAACACAAAGTAGTTGTGGGCGTCGAATTGTCAATTCTTCTTGCCGTTACTAGTCCTATCTTGATTCAGCGGTATTGTGGGATGAAGCGGCCCAGACCAACCTTACACGTACGCTTACGTGAGACCGGTTCCACCGACTGACATGCACTAGTTGCATAAGGTGGCTGGCGGGTGTCTGTCTCTCCCACTTTAGTTGGATCGGATTCGATGAACAGGGTCCTTATGAAGGGTAAATAGAGATTGACAATTCACGTTGTGGTTTTAACGTAGGTAAGAAACGTTCTTGCTAGCAACCTATAGCAGCCACGTAAAAACTTGCAACAACAATTAGAGGACGTCTAACTTGTTTTTGCAGCAAGTGCTATGTGATGTGATATGGCCAAAGGATGTGATGTATGATATATGTGATGTATGAGATGATCATGTTCTTGTAATAGGAATCACGACTTGCATGTCGATGAGTATGACAACCGGCAGGAGCCATAGGAGTTGTCTTTAATTTATTTATGACCTGCGTGTCAACATAAACGTCGTGTAATTACTTTACTTTATTGCTAACCGTTAGCCATAGTAGTAGAAGTAATAGTTGGCGAGACAACTTCATGAAGACACGATGATGGAGATCATGGTGTCATGCCGGTGACGATGATGATCATGGAGCCCCGAAGATGGAGATCAAAAGGAGCAAAGTGATGATGGCCATATCATGTCACTATTTGATTGCATGTGATGTTTATCATGTTATTACATCTTATTTGCTTAGCACGACGGTAGTAAATAAGATGATCCCTCATTAAAATTTCAAGAAGTGTTCTCCCCTAACTGTGCACCGTTGCTAAAGTTCGTCGTTTCGAAGCACCACGTGATGATCGGGTGTGATAGATCCTTACGTTCACATACAACGGGTGTAAGACAGTTTTACACATGCAAAACACTTAGGGTTAACTTGACGAGCCTAGCATGTACAGACATGGCCTCGGAACACAAGAGACCGAAAGGTCGAGCATGAGTCGTATGGTAGATACGATCAACATGAAGATGTTCACCGATGATGACTAGTCCGTCTCACGTGATGATCGGACACGGCCTAGTTGACTCGGATCATGTAATCACTTAGATGATTAGAGGGATGTCTATCTGAGTGGGAGTTCATAAGATGAACTTAATTATCCTGAACATAGTCAAAAAGATCTTCGCAAATTATATCTCGCGCTTCAGTTCTACTGTTTAGATATGTTCCTAGAGAAAATTTAGTTGAAAGTTGATAGTAGCAATTATGCGGACTAGGTCCGTAAACCGAGGATTGTCCTCGTTGCTTCGTAGAAGGCTTATGTCCTTAATGCACTGCTCAGTGTGCTGAACCTCAAACGCCGTCTGTGGATGTTGTGAACATCTGACATACACGTTTTGATAACTACGTGATAGTTCAGTTGAACGGTTTAGAGTTGAGGCACCGAAGACGGTTTTTGAAACGTCGCGGAACATATGAGATGTTTCGAGGGCTGAAATTGGGATTTCAGGCTCGTGCCCACGTCAAGAGGTATAAGACCTCCGACGATTTTCTTAGCCTGCAAACTAAGGGAGAAAAGCTCAATCGTTGAGTTTGTGCTCAGATTGTCTGAGTACAACAATCACTTGAATCGAGTGGGAGTCGATCTTCCAGATAAGATAGTGACGTTTCTCCAAAGTCACTGCCACCAAGCCTTTAGAGCTTCGTGATGAACTATAACATATCAGGGATGGGTATGATGATCCTTGAAATATTCGCGATGTTTGACACCGCAAAAGTAGAAATCAAGGAGGAGCATCAATTATTGATGGTTAGTGAAACCACTAGTTTCAAGAAGGGCAAGGGTTGAACCCAAACCCGAGACTAAGTGCTTCTGTAATGAGGGGAACAACTACTGGAGCAGAATTACCCTAGATACTTGGTAGATGAGAAGGCTGTCGATAGAAGTATATTGGATATACATTATGTTAGTGTGTACTTTACTAGCACTCCTAGTAGCACCAGGGTATTAGATACCGATTCAGTTGCTAAGTGTTAGTAACTTGAAATAAAAGCTACGGAATAAACGGATACTAGCTAAAGGTGAGCTGACGATATGTATTGGAAGTGTTTCCAAGGTTGATATGATCAAGCATCGCATGCTCACTCTACCATCGAGATTGGTGTTAAACCTAAATAATTGTTATTTGGTGTTTGCGTTGAGCATAGACATGATTGGATTATGTCTATCGCAATACGGTTGTTCATTTAAAGAGAATAATAGTTACTCTGTTTATTTGAATGATACCTTTAATGGTCTTGCACCTAAAGGAATGGTTTATTGAATCTTGATCGTAATGATACACATTTTCATGCCAAAAGGTATAAGATAGTACCACTTACTTGTGGCACTGTTGTGTAAGTCATATTGGTATAAAACGCATGAAGAAGCTCCATGTTGATGGATCTTTGGACTCACTCATTTTTGAAAAGTTTGAGACATGCGAACCATGTCTATTGGTGTATACGCATGAAGAAACTCCATGCAGATGGATCATTTGGACTCACTTGATTTTGAATCACTTGAGATATGCAAATCTTACCACATGGGCAAGATGACTGAAAAGCCTCGTTTTCAGTAAGATGGAACAAAATAGCAACTTGTTGGAAGTAACACATTTTGATGTGTGGGATCCAATGACTGCTGAGGCATGCGGTGAATATCATTATGTTCTTACTTCACAGAAGATTCGAGTAGATGTTAAGTATATCTACTTGATGAAACACAAGTCTGAATTATTGAATGGTTCAAGTAATTTCAGAGTGGAGTTAAAGATCGATGTGACAAGAGGATAAAAATGTCTATGATATGATCATAGTGATGAATATCTGAGTTATGAGTTTGGCACACAATTAAGACACTGTGGAAATTGTTTCACAACTAATATTGCCTGGAACACCATAATGTGATGGTGTGTCCGAACATCATAGTTGCACCCTATTTGATATGGTGCGTACCATGATGTCTCTTGTCGAATTACCACTTTCGTTTATGGGTTAGGCATTAGAGACAACCGCACTCACTTTAATAGGGCACCACGTAATTCCGTTGAGACGAAACCGTTTGAACTATGGTTTGGAGAAACCTGAGTTGTCGTTTCTTAAAAGTTTGGGGCTGCGACGCTTATGTGAAAAGGTTTCAGGTTGATAAGCTCGAACCCAAAGCGGATTAAATGCATCTTCATAGGACACCCAAAACAGTTGGGTATACCTCCTAATTCAGATCTGAAAGCAATAGGGATTGTTTATAGAATCGGGTCCTTTCTCGAGGAAAAGTTTCTCTCGAAAGAATTGAGTGGGAGGAAGATAGAACTTGATAAGGTTGTTGAACCTTTACTTCAGGCAGAGAGTAGCGCAAGCACAGGAAAAATGTTTCTGTGGCCCCTGCCTCAGTTGAAGAGAAAGCTAATGATGATGATCATGGAGCTTCAGATCAAGTTACTATCGAACCTCATAGGTTGACAAGGGTGTGTACAACTTCTAAGTGGTAACCCTGTCTTAAAAGGTCACGTTGTTGGACAACGATGAACCTATGAGCTATGGAGAAGCGATGATGGGCCCGGATTCCGAAAATTGGCTCGAGGCCATAAAATCCGAGAGAGGATCCATGTATGAAAACAAAGTGTAGACTTTGAGAGAACTACTTGATGCTGTTGGGCACATATGGATTTTAAAAGGAAGACAGACAATGATGGTAAGTGTCACCATTGAGAAAGCTCGACTTGTCGTTAAGGTGTTTCCCGACAAGTTCAAGGAGTTGACTACGATGAGACTTTCTCACTCGTAGAGATGCTAAGAGTCTGTTGGAATTAGCAGGTACTGCATTATTTATGAAATCTTGCAGATGGGATGTCAAAATATTGTTTCCTTGTTCTTGAGGAAAGGTTGTATGTGATACAACCAGAAGATTTTGTCGATCCTGAAAGATGCTAACAAGTATGCAAAGCTCCAGCGATCCTTCTAAGGACTGGAGTAAGCATCTCGGAGTTGGAATGTACACTTTGATGAGATGATCAAAGATTTTGGGTTTATACAAAGTTTATGAGAAACCTGTATTTCCAAAGAAGTGAGTGGGAGCACTATAGAATTTCTGATGAGTATATGTTGTTGACATATTGATGATCAGAAATAATGTAGAATTTCTGGAAAGCATATAGGGTTATTTGAAAAGTGTTTTTCAATGGAAAACCTGGATTAGGCTACTTAAAACATTGAGCATCAAGATCTATAGGGATAGATGAAAACGCTGAATGGTACTTTCAAATGAGCACATACCTTGACATGATCTTGAAGGTGTTCAAGATGGATCAGTCAAAGAAGGAAGTTCTTGCCTGAGTTGTAAGGTACGAAGTTAAGACTTAAAGCTCGACCACGTCAGAACAGAGAGAAAGGACGAAGGTCATCCCCTATGCTTAGACATAGGCTCCATAGTATACTATGCTGTGTACCGCACCTGACATGTGCCTTGCCACATGTCTGGCTAGAGGGTACAAAGGTGATCTAGGAGTAGATCACCAGATAGCGGTCAAGATTATCCTTAGAGGAATAAGGATATGTTTCTCGGTTATGGAGGTGATAAAGAGTTCGACATAAAGAGTTATATCGATGCAAGCTTAACACCTATCCGGATAGCTCTGAGTAGAGATACTGGATACGTATAATGGAGCAACAATTTAGAATAGCTCCAAGTAGAACAGTTATTTGAAATGGCTCCAAATAAAGCGTAGAGATTTGCGAAGTACATACGAATCTGAATGTGATAGACCCGTAGACTACAACCTCTCTCACAAGAAACATGATCAAACCCATAACTCATTGAGTGTTAATCACATAGTGATGTGAACTAGATTATGAACTCTAGTAAACTCTTTGGATGTTGGTCACATGGCGATGTGACCTGTGAATGTTAATCACATGGCGATGTGAACTAGATTATTGACTCTAGTGCAAGTGGGAGACTGTTGGAAATATGCCCTAGAGGCAATAATAAATAAGTTATTATTATATTTCCTTGTTCACGATAATCGTTTATTATCCATGCTATAATTGTATTGATAGGAAGCTCAGATACATGTGTGGATACATAGACAACACCATGTCCCTAGTAAGCCTCTAGTTGACTAGCTCGTTGATCAATAGATGGTTACGGTTTCCTAACCATGGACACTGGATGTCATTGATAACGGGATCACATCATTAGGAGAATCATGTGATGGACAAGACCCAATCCTAAGCCTAGCACAAAGATCGTGTAGTTCGTATGCTAAAGCTTTTCTAATGTCAAGTATCATTTCCTTAGACCATGAGATTGTGCAACTCCCGGATACCGTAGGAATGCTTTGGGTGTGCCAAACGTCACAACGTAACTGGGTGGCTATAAAGGTACACTACAGGTATCTCCGAAAGTGTCTGTTGGGTTGGCACGAATCGAGACTGGGATTTGTCACTCCGTGTGACGGAGAGGTATCTCTGGGCCCACTCGGTAGGACATCATCATAATGTGCACAATGTGATCAAGGAGTTGATCGCGGGATGATGTGTTACGGAACGAGTAAAGAGACTTGCCGGTAACGAGATTGAACAAGGTATAGGGATACCGACGATCGAATCTCGGCAAGTACAATACCGCTAGACAAAGGGAATTGAATACGGGATTGATTGAATCCTCGACATCGTGGTTCATCCGATGAGATCATCGTGGAACATGTGGGAGCCAACATGGGTATCCAGATCCCGCTGTTGGTTATTGGCCGGAGAGTTGTCTCGGTCATGTCTGCATGGTTCCCGAACCCGTAGGGTCTACACACTTAAGGTTCGGTGACGCTAGAGTTGTTATGGAAATAGTATGTGGTTACCGAAGGTTGTTCGGAGTCCCGGATGAGATCCCGGACATGACGAGGAGCTCCGGAATGGTCCGGAGGTGAAGATCGGTATATTGGACGAAGGGTATTGGAGTCCGGAATTGTTCTGGGGGTACCAGGTGATGACCAGCGTGTCCGAAAGGGGTTTCGGAGGCCCCGGCAAGCGTTGGGGGGCCTTATGGGCCAAGGGGGGAGGGCACATCAGCCCACTAAGGGGCTGAGCGCCCCTCCCAACCCCATCTCACGTAACCAGAGAGGTGGGGGCGCCAACCCTAGGGCAGCCGCCCCTCCCGGCTTGGGGGGCAAGTTTCCTAGGGGGTGGGGGCGCCCAAACCCATCTAGGGTTTCCCCTGTGGCCGCCGCCCCTCCCCTAGGGAACCCTAGGGCGCCTCCCCCTCCTCCCTTACCCCTATATATAGTGAGGAAGAGAGAGGGAAGCCGTACCCTTCCCCTGGCGCAGCCCTCTCCCTCCTCCAACACCTCGTCTTCCTCCGTAGTGCTTGGCGAAGCCCTGCCGGAGAGCCACGAGCTCCATCACCACCATGCCGTCGTGCTATTGGAGTTTTTCCCTCAACTTCTCCTCTCCCCTTGCTGGATCAAGAAGGAGGAGACGTCCCCGGGCTGTACGTGTGTTGAACGCGGAGGTGCCGTCCGTTCGGCACTAGGATCATCGGTGATTTGGATCACGGCGAGTACGACTCCATCAACCCCGTTCACTTAAACGCTTCCGCTTAGCGATCTACAAGGGTATGTAGATGCACTCTTCTTCCCCTCGTTGCTAGTTTCTCCATAGATAGATCTTGGTGACACGTAGGAAAATTTTGAATTTCTGCTACGTTCCCCAACAGAAATTCCGGTTCAGGATTTAATGGTAATCCGGGCGGACATAACAATCAAAGTAATAGCCAGAGTGGTTACAATCAGCAGCAGCAGCAACAGCAGCAGTCGGGTTACCAGAGTCACCCGAAGCAATTGAATAGTGGGCAGTATCATGTCTTCACTACCAGTTTAGACAAGCGAGACCGGAAGGTTCAAAGGAGGGCTGTGAATTCTGTTGAACTGGCCGTGCCCCAATATCTACGCTGGTATGAACAGCCGATCGTGTGGAGAAGAGAGGATCACCCTCCCCGGGTTGATAATCCGGGTCAGCTAGCATTAGTGGTGGCGCCTCAGGTGGGAGGTTATAATTTCACCAAGGTACTCATGGATGGAGGGAGCAGTATTAATATCTTGTACTATGAGACCTTCCGTCGTATGGGGCTAACAGATAAAAATCTCAAACCGTCCAATACGATGTTCCATGGTGTGGTACCTGGCAAGTCAGCATATCCTGTTGGCAAGATAGCTCTGGAGGTGGCCTTTGGAGATGATCATGATTCCAGGTCGGAGACATTGACGTTTGAAGTGGTAAAAATCCAAAGTCCATATCACGCCCTGTTTGGGCGACCGACCTACGCCAAGTTTATTGCACGGCCCTGTTATGTGTACTTGCAGCTCAAGATGCTGGGTCACAAGGGGACAATAACGGTTCATGGAAGCCGTAAAGTCGCTTTGGAGTGCGAGGAAGGAGATGTGGCCTACGCAGAGTCGGTTTGTGCCACCGAGGAGCTGAAATTTTATAAGGACAATGTTGATCCGGCAGACATGACTCCGTTGAAGAAGACAACTACGGAGCATGATCCGGCCCTGAAGTTGAAATTGGCAGCTGAGACTAAGCTTGTTGACTTCGTGCCTGGCGATTCGTCCAAGCAGTTTAGTATCAGTGCCAACTTGGATCCGAAATAGGGAAGCGCGCTCATCGAGTTCATCCATAAGAATCGGGACATTTTTGCATGGAAGCCCTCTGACATGCCAGGTGTACCGAGGCAACTCGCTGAGCACACTCTTAATGTGGATCCTAAATACAAACCGGTGAAACTGTTCCTCCGCCGGTTTAACGAAGAAAGACTCAAGGCTATTGGAGAAGAGGTAGCCAGGCTCTTAGCAGCTGGCTTTATTATTGAGGTTTTCCACCCTGAGTGGCTTGCTAATCCGGTGCTGGTCCTTAAGAAAAATGGCACCTGGCGCATGTGTGTGGATTACACAGATCTTAATAAGGCTTGTCCAACAGACCCTTTTTCCCTCCCCCGTATTGATCAAATTATTGATGCTACGGCGGGTTGTGAGCGTTTGAGTTTTTTGGATGCATATTCTGGCTATCATCATATCAGAATGGCAGTTAAGGACCAGGAGAAGACGGTGTTCATAACTCCCTTTGGAGCCTTCTGCTATGTATCTATGCCCTTTGGGCTCAAGAGTGCCCAGGCAACTAATCAACGGTGTGTACAAAATTGACTTCACAAGCAGATTGGCCGTAATGTACATGCTTATGTGGATGATATCGTGGTTAAGTCAAAGGAGAAGGAGACTCTGGTTGACGATTTGAAGGAAACCTTTGATAACCTGAGGACGTACAAGATGATGCTTAATCCGGCCAAGTGTGTCTTTGGTGTACCGACAGTCAAGTTATTGGGTTTTCTGGTGTCCAACAGGGGAATCGAGGCTAATCCGGAGAAGATCACAGCCATCACTTCCTTGGCTAAACCAAAGTGTATCAATGATGTTCAACGCCTGGCAGGCCGGATTGCCGCGTTCAGCCGGTTTATCGGCCACCTTGGTGAGAAGGCAATCCCTTTGTATCAGATGTTGAAGAAGACGGATCAATTCATCTGGAGTTCTGGTGCTAATAAGGCATTGGAGGATTTAAAGCGGCAGCTGGCCAACCCGCCTGTTCTCGCCGCTCCCATTGACAAGGAGCCGTTACTGCTATATGTTGCTACTAATGCTCGTGCGGTCAGTATGGCTATTGTGGTGGAGCGAAAAGAGGCAGGCAAGGAGCATCCGGTTCAACGTCCGGTCTATTATATCAGCGAGGTACTTATTAAGTCCAAGCAAAGGTATCCGCATTGGCAGAAGCTAGTATATGGAGTCTTTATGGCAAGCCAGAAGCTTAAACAATACTTCCAAGGGCACCCCGTTACGGTGGTCAGTTCTGCTCCCTTGGGCGATATCATCCAGAACCGGGAAGCGACTGGCCGGATTGCCAAGTAGGCTATAGAGCTTGGGCCGCACGGGTTGAAGTACGTGCCTCAGATGGCGGTTAAGTCTCAAGCACTTGTTGATTTCATCAATGATTGGACGGAACTACAAGCACCTGAGGAAAAGCCGGATCACACATATTGGACCATCCATTTTGACGGATCCAGGCAATTGGAGGGCTCGGGGGCTGGAGTCGTATTAAGTTCCCCACGAGGTGATAAGTTTTGTTATGTTCTCCGCTTAATGTTCCCTTGTACTAACAATGCAGCTGAGTATGAAGCCTTGCTCCATGGTCTCCGGATGGCTAAGGAGATGAACCTAAGTTGAGTTAAGTGCTTCGGTGACTCGGACCTCGTGGCTCAACAGGTATCGAGCACTTGGGATTCCAAGGATCCACTCATGGCAGCATATCATCGTGAGGTGGATACGGTTGCAGGTCACTTTAAAGGCTATCAGGTGGACCACGTGGACCGACGGAAGAATGAAGCGGTGGACGCTTTAAGCCGGCTGGGCTCTCAGCGCAAATCGGTCCCGCCAAATGTTTTCCTCGATGTGCTGCACAACCCATCGGTCAAGCTCCGTGGTGAAGCGGATTTGGCTATTCCTGATCCGGAGGCTCAGTTGGTGGCAGCTCTTCATGTTATTCCGGATTGGACGCTTCCTTACCTTGCGTACATGAACTGGGCGAGTTACCAAAGGATGAGACTCTGGCCCGACAGATAATCCGGTGATCCAAGTCCATGACTATTGTCAATGGCGAGTTGCATCATTGCAGTGTGTCAGGGGCGTTTCAACGCTGTGTGTCTCCTGAAGAAGGCTGTGAAATTTTGCGTGAGATCCACGAAGGAGATTGTGGTCACCACGCCAGTTCAAAATCATTGGTGGCTAAAGTGTTCCGCCATGGCTTCTATTGGTTAACTGCTCATGCTGATGCAGAGGATCTGGTCAGACGATGTGACGGTTGCCAAAAGTTTTCAAGACGTGCTCACGTGCCGGCTCAAGAATTGAGAATGATTCCAATCACTTGGCCGTTTGCGACTTGGGGGCTAGATATGGTTGGGCCTTTCAAAAGGTCCAAGGACAAGAAGACCCACCTCCTGGTGGCGGTTGACAAGTTTACAAAGTGGGTGGAGGCAGAACCTGTTAGCAAGTGTGATGCGGCCACGACGGTTCAGGTCATCAAAAAAGTGATTTTCCGGTTTGGCTTTCCACACAGTATCATCACAGATAATGGTACCAATTTGTCCAAAGGTGCCATGAAGGAGTTCTGCAAACGTGAGCACATCCAACTTGACGTTTCATCAGTGGCGCACCCACCGTCCAATGGTCAAGCAGAAAGAGCTAATCAGGAGATCTTGAGAGGCATCAAGCCCCGGCTTATGGTTCCTTTGCAGAGAACACCAGGTTGTTGGGTAGAAGAGTTACCATCTGTGCTATGGAGCATCAATACCACACCCAACAGATCAACAGGATACGCACCGTTCTTCATGGTCTATGGAGCGGAGGCGGTTCTCCCCAGTGATATCCGTCATGATTCACCTCGTGTGGCGGCTTATGTTGAAGCGGACAATGAGACAACACGGCAAGACGCTTTGGACCGGTTGGATGAAGAGCGTGACATAGCAGCTGCCCGCTCGGCGATTTACCAACAGGATCTTCGTCATTATCACAATCGCCGATTTAGAACCAGAATCTTTCAAGAAGGAGATTTGGTGCTTCGGCTCATCCAAGATCAGACTGATATGCATAAGTTATCCCCACCTTGGGAGGGACCTTTCATGGTCAGCAAGAATCTGCACAACGGGTCATACTATCTGATCGGTATTCAAGAGCATAAAGACTCACGTACATCAGAGGAGGAGACCAACAGGCTGTGGAACATAGATCATCTTCGGCCTTACTATACCTGAGCCATTGGCTCTACTTATGTACATATTATGACTATGTATATATTATGATTAATATAATAAACCGGAACCTCAGCTAAAGCTGGGTATCTGTTCTTTTACATCATGCGTGGTTACAGGGGGTGGTTCTGTCTTAAAGCGGCCTTTGGTTTACCCGTTGAAATTGCTCTTTAAAAGCTGTATAACATCACTTGGGGGCTTGGTCGCATCCGAACCAATGCAACACCTTTTGATAGGCGAAAGCCACCAGATCAGTTGGGGACATGGTCAAGTCTGAACCAGTCACGCCTCTTGATCGGCCTAAGGCCACAGAATCACTTGGGGGCTTGGTCGAACCCGAACCATTGCCACGTCTCTTGATCGGCATAAATGCCACGGTTTCATTTGGGGACCTGGCTGACTTGAACTGTAGCTACACCTATCGGGAGCTTGGTCGTGTCCGACCACGGTAACGCCATTTGATCGGCTCAAATAAGCCTCTTTTTGCAAACAGTTTTATCATTGCCTTTGCTTCAATATTTTCTTTTATACATGTTTCTTTATGATCATTGCGTTTTTAAACCGACAAAGTTTTAAACCGGTTCAAACTGTCAATGGACAGAACACGGTCCATTTTTAATCCGGAGTTTATTTGCCCGGTTTGATTTTCTTTGTTAAACATCCTATTAAGGAGTAACAGAGTGTTTATTATAAAGCCCAGCACGGTTTACAAGGTAAACCGGCACTCCATATATACAGGAGCTGTTATCTCCTCTAATGGTGTAGGGTTTATAAAACTTCCGCTTCAAGATTGGCTAAGCCAGCTTCATGCCCAATGATGGCACGTATTATGTATCACAAAGAGTCGATCATATACTTCAAATTTCAGATATTGTGATTTCATAACAATCCGCCTGACGGTATAGCTGCGGCAGTATTTTAAGATTTTTTGATTGCAGAAAGTACTTTGGAAATTTTATCACCCAAAGGAAGCACAGGTGGCAGTATGTATGCACGAAGGCATAACAAAATCAAGAGTGTCGGCTAGCCTATTACAAGGCAACACGGTGCCCAAATAAGATTATTGTTTTTCAAAGGGGGAGCAGTTTTAAACCGATTTCCGGTTCAAGCTTGGTCGCCAGCATGGCTTGATGGTTGTGGGTCATCCCGCGCCACTTCCACTTCTGCTTCTCTGCCCAGCGGCTGGAAGTCAACAGTTGTCCAGTCGATTCCCATTAATGCTTGAAAGACAGCTTCATCATGAATCAGCAGTGACGGATCAATGTCAGGAGCATAAGTGTGCTTACGGATTGGAGGGATAAGATTTTCTGCTTCAGGAATCGGTGCAGCTACTCGCTGGTTTTGATCATTGTACTATGCCTGATAATGCGACAAGTCTACCTCTTCAGCCAATTGGCAAGCTAGAGGACGCACCTCCCGGTTTATTGCTCGCAGATCCGCTTCACTAAATGATGTTCCGTCTTCCTTCAAACTGGGATAGCCCTGAGCTGCCTCAACAGGGTCAAAATCCGGCACCCATGCTTTTGCCCGGATTAAGGCAGTGATGGCACCGGTTCGAGCGGCAGATCTCTTTAGCTCTTCAACCCGGGCAGGAAGCATCGACAACCTCTTCAGAGTATCTTGAATTAAAGTGGGCGCTAGATTGTTATGCGATGCAGTAGAGATGATCCGCTGTGCTCCAGAATACAGTTGCTCGATCAATGTATAGGCGGCTTTCAATTTCATCCGTACATCTGACCCCAAGTGACCAATGCGTGTTCCTGAAGGGTTACAAAGAGTCAGCACATTGAAACTTACTTAAGAAGGCTGAGTAATTCCAGAAGTTAAATCGGCTCACCAAAGATAGCAGCGGTCATGGAGTGCACTTGCCGCTTTATGCCGGTCAGTTCGTCCACCACCGGTTTAAGCGCAGTCTCGGCGTCTTCTGCTCGCTTGATTAAAGCGGACTTCTCGGTGGCCCAGTCCGCCCGCTCCTTTTTGAAGTCCTCTTTAAGTCGTTCTATGACGCTTAAAGCGCTGGTCAACTCCTCTTTTGCTTTTGAGGTTTCAGCTTGTTGAGACTTCAGATTTTGTTGGAGGTCGGTGACTTGGTTTTCTTTTGTCTTCAACTCAGCCTGCATACAGACAATTATATGATTCAGAAAGCAGTGCAAACATTGAAGTGCCAACCACATAACAAGTTATGCACTCGGCACTTGGGGGCTAATGCACATTTGATCTTCATCTTTCAATTGATTATAGCAGTCCCAAGATCAATACAAGTATTCAACTTGGCACTTGGGGGCTAATGGCTATTTGCTCGAATAAATTCTGAAGCTGTGATGTCAATTACTTAAAGTCCCGGTTTAACTATACTAAGTTGACCCGGCCCTTGGGGGCTACATCGGCAAAATTCAGGCATATTGAAGTCTAAATGACAAGTCCCAGTTTAAGATAATATCTTAAACCGGCACTTGGTGGCTATTGGAGTTGATGAATTACAAGCAGGAGCATATGGCAATTACCTCATATTTACCCTTCATCATATTAACCAGGCCGGCTTCATAGTCACGGTTGGTATATAACCGGTTTAGAAAGCCGGAGTGAAGGTCTTGAGGAGACAAAGCAGTATAAGTTGACAAGTCGGCATTCCATTTGCCCTTGCCAATTGCAGCAAATTCTTCCTTGGCAGTATGTTTAGACAAAGCGACAGGATTGCTTGGCTCTGTATGGCCAACTCCAGTAATAACAACTTCATCATCGATTTGCATTGGGGCCGTCGGTTTATCAGTGGACTTGGATGGACTGGTGGATTTCTCATTCCGAATGGGACTTCTGGGTTGGTCAACAGGACTGGAGGTATCAACATGTCTCTCTTTAGCAATACAGTCATCATCTTGTGGTGGCGGGTCATTTGGCGCATCTTCATGAATAGCCGCTTCAGGATCTGGCGTTTTATCCAGTTCAGGGATGACGTCCTCCTCGGTCGCTTTATCCAGGCGGGCCTTCTTGCTTGGTCTAGGCTTGGCCCTGAAAGGAGAAATAAAAGTCAAAAACAGCATATGTTACAAAGTAATACACCATAAATATTATGATAAGTATAGCTTACCCAGGCACGGTTTTGAGCGGTGGCAGTTGAGTAGCTGATGACTCGCTAGATGATGAATGGGAAGTAACCTGATAATCAGAGTCAGAACGATTAAGAGGTTGACGAAAATGGCCCGCTTTAGGACAAGCACTGACAAGCAAATTAGAGACCTCTGGACGGCGCTTCCGAACCGGACTGTTCGGTAAACCAGTGGAGGTAACTACCTGGCCGCTATGACGGGTTGTGCGGTGAGCTTCGTGCTGTTGGGTCTTCATAAGAAATTTGGGATCCAAGTAAGCAAGAGGATGAGAAAATTTAACCTTCCGGTTTGCCTGACGGACTTTTGGCAAAAGCAAAGGGTCTGAATCGGAAGAGAGAATAATTACCTCTGCGGCATCAGCATGGCTCGCTTCAGCATCCTCCTGACAAATATCATCATCAATAAGGCGTGTGAAAAGTAAGCCTAGTGAATAAAGCTCTACCTCAAAGTCCGGATTACCCACATCATCATTAGCTGCTGGATCTGGAGATGCAGTGGTTTTCTTCCTGTGGGCAGTTTTCTTCACGACTCTAGTCTTTGGCCGGATTGGTCTTTCTGGTTTGTCTGGTTTTTCTGGTTTCTCTTGCGTAAGCTTCTTGCTCCAAAACGGATCATTGCCCTGTTTCAACAGATATTGGTGTTAAGTAATGGGCAGATATAGCAATGACATGATCAGGGAAAGGTAAAATTAAAAGCTTATGGCCGGCGGTTTGTTGGTGGCGCAGAAGGGAAGCAGGCCGGTTCGGGCACAGATGTGTTCCGGTTCGTTCAACATTTTCTTCACAGCTTCCGTGACTTCTTCGTCGGTGAGCTGGATGTTCATGTGTCGCAGTGGGTCATCAACACTGCCAGTATACTCGCACATCAAATCGGAGCGCTGACTAAGGGGCAGTATGCTCCACGATATCCAACAGCGAGCGAGATCAACTCCTGTTAAACCGTTGGCCATGAAGGCTCTGAGCTTGGACAGTTGAGGAGCGTATTTACTTCTTTCCTTGGCAGTCAACCTTTGTGGAAAAGGGTGTGTATTGCTAAGCCGCTCCGGACGAAAGCCAGGCAAGGGATTTTCATCAGCAGGGGATGTGTCTTTGCAATAGAACCATGATTGATTCCACTCTTGCGGATGGCTATGCAGTTTTGCGTGAGGGTATGTGGCCTCTTTTCTTTTCTGAATCGCCACACCACCCAATTCCATATTGGAACCATCAGTAAATTCTATGCGGTGGTTTAGATGAAAGCAGTCTCTGAACAACTCGACTGTGAGTTCCTCTTTAAAGAACACCTCACAGAGTACTTGAAAATGGCATATGTTGGTAACAGAATTGGGGCCAGTATCTTGCGGACAGAGTTGAAAATTGGCCAAGACATCCCGGTAGAATTTTGAACCGGGCGGATTAAAGCCCCGGGCTAAGTGATCTGCGAAAATAACGACCTCTCCCTCTTGAGGTGTGGGAGGACATTCGGTACTGGGGACTCTCCAATGGATAGTGTTTTTGCTGCTTAAAGCGCCGGTTAAGACTAAATTATTCAGCTGAGTTTCTGTGACACGGGAAGGAGCCCAGTTGCACTCATATACTTGTTTGGCCATGGTGAAATCTACAAAATAAGTGATTCCGGTTCAAGAATGTATTGATTAAATATACACTGGCATGGACAATGTTAAACCAGGGACATCTATACCTAAACTGGAGTTTTATGAAGCGACAACATCTGGCTAAAGAGTTCTGGCGGTTCAACAAGGGGACTAATGGTATATACCGGTTTGTTAATTTTTTACACCAAGTTAAACCACCTGATATAAACATTGAAACAGTTTGAGATTGCGGATGGATAAGTATACAGAAACAGATTTCACAAGATTTCTCTACAGCATTGGATCTAAAGCAAGTTCAGAAAAGAAGGGAAATATTCAAAAGCTCAAAGCAGAACGGTGTTGAGTCAATGGGCAGAAATATATGTGAGATCTAGGGTTTTGGGCATGAAACTAAAGGTGGATACTAAAAGTTACCACTACGCAGAGCAGGGGTTAACAGATGGATCCAGGAGCTAGTATATGAATATGAACAGATGATGAACACAGCAAGAACACGAAACCCTAAAAACAGATCTATGTTGAGAAGAGCAGAAGACCTACCAGAGCTGAGGAAGACGCGGAAGGGCGCCGCGGTTTTCTGGTGCGCTTAGGTTGATGCAGCGGCTAAGGTCGATGCAAAAGACGACGGCGGCGGCGGAGCCCTAGGACTGGCGACGCGAGGAAGACGAAGAGGAAGGGCACGAAGGGGAGAAAATAAATGACCCTTCGGTCCTATTTATAAGACAAAAAGACATGTGTCAGGCGCGTGAATCAAGGAACCGCGAATTTCAGAAGCGGAGCTGTCGCCTCGGTTGTTGTGAATGTTTTCTTTAGGACGGATGACGTCACTCCGGTTCACAGCGATTGGAGAAGATGACATCACGGTGGTTCAACAATTACAAGAAGATGTTGAAGATGGAGATTTTTTGCTAAGGATTGTCATGAACCTGTTCAAATCAATCTGGGCCTAATGTTGGGGATATTACTACTGGGCGTAAACCAGACTATTTGGGCAGGGTTAGCTTTATCGGTAGCTCAAGAGTATTAAAGCCCAAGAAGATAGATGAGGGCCTGAGGCCCATAGTCGGTTTAAGACTTGTAGCCATAAACCGGCGTCTGTGTTTAAACTTGTATTGTAAGGTAGGAATAAGGAGAGACCAACCCGAATACGAATATGAACCGGTGTTGGGACTCTGTGAACCGACGGGTGTCACCCGTGTATATAAGGGGATGACCCGGCGGCGGTTTAGGACAAGAAACAACAACTCGAGACATAGGCGAAGCTTGTTGGCTCCCTAGTCATCGAAACCCCATCAATTCCATCACAACTAGACATAGGCTTTTACCTTCATCAAAGGGGCCGAACTAGTATAAACTCTATGCGTCCCTGTGACCGCTTTAACCCCTTCAAGCTAACCCATCGCGATGGCTCCATGACTAAGTCCTTTCTCTAGGACATCTGCCGTGACAAAACCATGACAACACTTTTACCTATGTGGAGGAGAGAGACATGAAAAAATAAAAGACTGGGCTCTTAGGTATAAACATTTAATGAGTAGAGAGAAATGAAAAAAAGTTGTGACCTTATAGAAAATCTTATATTTAACGCTATTGTATAAGTAATTAATAATGTTAACTCTTGATGTCATGGCATGCTATATAGCCTGCTATTAACCATGCTCTGACTCGGCATCTTGTCGACTATGGGCTCTACTCGAACTGAAAATTTACGGCATGCTCCGGACCTAGATGAAACACTAGATCAGGAAATAACTCAACAATTAATGCTCAATACTACTCTCTCTGGTTGGGTTAGAGCAAGTATAATAACAGGCTTATAGACCGCCTATATGAAATTTTTGTCTATGCGGAGGAGAGAAACATGAAAAAATGGTGGGAGTGGACTCTCATGGAAGAGCCTAGCTATACACGATCATCTAGGCAAAAAAAAGTAAGATGAAAGAGAAAGAGAGAAGATAAGAAAAAGCACTTACTCTGATAGCGAACCTTATTGTATGAGTAATTATACATGATGGCTTTAGATGATATGACAACTCCATATAGGCTATAGCTAGATTTTGGCTATACTATTAACCATGTTCTCAAGTTGTGCAAGAATTTTTAGGTCTTCAATTTAAATAGGGAAACATACTTTCTCCGTCTGGGTTTACTTGTCCCTTTCGTAGTTTGTGTTAAAGTTTGACCATATATTTAACTAATAAAATATATATTATATCTCACAGAAATTATATTGACTTGTATTTGAAAGTACTTTCCCAGGGCACTAATTTTGCTACATGTTACTTATATTTTGCTTGTCAAATATATGGTAAAAGTTTAACACAAAATACTATGATCACTAATAAACCCGGACGAATGAAGTATGTTTGAGAAAAAATATCTTTAGATCCGTTATCGAATGTAGTTTCTAACTATATAATCTTTGGGACATATTATACATGTTTTATTAGCCAAATCTAAGACCTAAAAACCCATGAGCGGCTTATAAACCCAATTGGAGAGAGTATATATGGAACCGTTTTCTATTGAACGTGAAAGAAGCGTAACATGTGCGTGTGTTACGACGCCCCAGGGAGACAATGTGAAAGTGCATCCAAGGTGAATTTTGGTAATTCGTGCCAACATGTCTCAAAGAACTAATTGTGCTTCAAATATATTTCAGAAAAAGCTCTTCCTACGAACAAGATTGGAAAGGAAGGTGACCCTAAAAATGTTTAAAGACAAGTGTTGGTCAAGTCATGGGATACTTCATTTTTATTTGTGATCCAAGATGACATTGACTCCGTAGGCATGCCGATACTATCAAAAGGAGATGACGATGTGACAATGAGCTATTTTATTTATGTGCTAAAAGATCAAATTCTAAAAAACTCCCTGAATTCCTTCAAGAATCTACTATACCTACCTACTCAACTCTCCCGATGCAACCGAGCCCTTTCCTCTCGGAGCCATTGATACAACCGGATATAGACTTTGTTCCAAACCCTAGGTACAACGGGAGCATTCAACATTCCATTGAAATTCACCAAAGCAACGTGGCAAACCTTCTATTATCATAGCGGGAAATGCAAGCAAAACTAGTCGGAACTTCTGAAGCGAATACATAGATAATGCCAGTGCCAACGTACTCACCTTGGAGCCACCGATAGAAACCATTCAAACATGCCAATGTAATCTAAAGCTGACACTTTTGTTCAACTCGGATCCACCGAGCAAAACCAGTCGGAGCCTCCGAGATGTGCCAAAAGGTGTGTAACGCTTATATTTTTGGTCCTACCTATATGTACCTCCACCTATTCCACGAGTTTAATGATCACCTTTTTAATACAGTTTCAGGTTGCAGATAGTCCATTACCTTCTGCCCAAGGAGTGACCCTGGGTATCAAATGTTGGGAAACATAGCATGCAATTTCAAAAAAATTCCTAAGCTCATGCAATATCTATCTAGGAGATGCATAGCAACAAGAAGGGGAGGGTATGTCCACGTACCCTCGTAGACCGAAAGCGGAAGCGTTAGCTTAACGCGGTTGATGTAGTCGAACGTCTTCTCGATTCAACCGATCATGCACCGAACGTACGACACCTCCAAGTTCTGCACATGTTCAGCTCGATGATGTCCCTCGAACTCTTGATCCAGCAAAGTGTCGATGGAGAGTTTCGTCAGCAGGACGACATGGTGACGTGATGGTGATGGCATCCGTACAGGGCTTCGCCTAAGCACTACGACAATATGACCAGAGGAGTAAACGATGGAGGGGGGCACCGCACACTGGTAAGAACAATTGATGTGCCTTAGAGGTGCCCCTGCCCCTATATATAAAGGAGGGAGAGGGGAGGAGGCCGGCCCCCCTTTCCTATTACCAGAAGGGGAAAGGGGGAAGGAGAGGGAGGAGGAAAAGGAAAAAGGGGGCCGCGCCCCCTACCCTATTCCAATTCGGACTCCTTTACTGGGGGGCGCGCCACCCGTTGTGGGCTGCCTTGCCTCCCTCCTATGGCCCATATGGCCCATATCTTCCCCCGAGGTGTTTCGGTAACCCCCCTGGTACTCCGATACGCATCTGATACATTCCGAAACACTTCTGGTGTCCGAATACTATTGTCTGATATATCAATCTTTACCTCTCAACCATTTCGAGACTCCTCGTCATGTCCGTGATATCATCTGGGACTCCAAACAATATTCGGTCACCAAAACACATAACTCATAATACAAATCGTCATCGAACGTTAAGCGTGCGGACCCTACGGGTTCGAGAACCATGTAGACATGATCGAGACACCTCTCCGGTCAATAACCAACAGCGAAACCTGGATGCTCATATTGGTTCCCACATATTCTACGAAGATCTTTATCGGTCAAACCGTAATGACAATATACGTCATTCCCTTTGTCATCGGTATGTTACTTGCCCGAGATTCGATCATCGGTATCTCCATACCTAGTTCAATCTCATTACCAGTAAGTCTCTTTACTCGTTCCATAATGCATCATCCCGCAACTAACTCATTAGTCACATTGCTTGCAAGGCTTATCATGATGTGCATTACCGAGAGAGCCTAGAGATACCTCTCCGATACTCGAAGTGACAAATCCTAATTTCGATCTATGCCAACCCAATAAACACCTTCGGAGATACCTGTGGAGCATCTTTATAATCGCCTAGTTACGTTGTAACGTTTGATAGCACACAAGGTCTTCCTTCAGTATTCGGGAGTTGCATAATCTCATAGTCAAAGAAATATGTATAAGTCACGAAGAAAGCAATAGCAATAAAACTTAATGATCATTATGCTAAGCTAACGGATGGGTATTGTCCATCACATCATTCTCCTAATGATGTGGCCCCATTCATCAATGACAACACATGTCTATGGTTAGGATACTTAACCATCTTTGATCAACGAGTTAGTCTAGTAGAGGCATACTAGGGACACTGTGTTTTGTCTATGTATTCACACATGTATCAAGTTTCCAGTTAATGTAATTCTAGCATGAATAATAAACATTTATCATGATATGAGGAAATACAAATAAAAACTTTATTATTGTCTGTAGGGCATATTTCTTCAGTCTCCCACTTGCACTAGAGTCAATAATTTAGATTACATTGTAATGATTCTAACACCCATGGAGTCTTGGTGCTGATCATGTTTCGCTCGTGGAAGAGGCTTAGTCAATGAGTCTGCCACATTGAGATCCGTATGTATTTTGCAAATCTCTATGTATCCCACCTTGACTTGATCACGGATGGAGTTGAAGCGTCTCTTGATGTATTTGGTTCTCTTGTGAAATCTGGATTCCTTCGCTAAGGCAATTGCTCCAGTATCGTCACAAAAGATTTTCATTGGACCCGATGCACTAGGTATTACTCCTAGATCGGATATGAACTCCTTCATCCAGACTCCTTCATTTGCTGCTTCCGAAGCAGCTATGTACTCCACTTTACACGTAGATCCCGCCAAGACACTTTGCTTGGAACTGCACCAACTGGAAGCTCTACCATTTAATATAAATACGTATCTGGTTTGCAACTTAGAGTCATCCGGATCAGTGTCAAAGCTAGCATCGATGTAACCATTTACGATGAGCTCTTTGTCACCTCCATAAACGGGAAACATATCCTTAGTCCTTTTCAGGTACTTCAGGATGTTCTTGACCGATGTCCAGTAATCCACTCCTGGATTTCTTTGGTACCTCCATGCTAAACTTATAGCAAGACACATATCAGGTCTGGTACATAGCATTACATACATGATAGAACCTATGACCGAGGCATAGGGAATGACTTTCATTTTCTCTCTATCTTCTGCAGTGGTCAGGCGTTGAGTCTAACTCATCTTCACACCTTGTAACACATGCAAGAACCCTTTCTTTGACTGATCCATTTTGAACTTCTTCAAAACTTTATCAAGGTATGTGCTTTGTGAAAGTCCAATTAAGCGTCTTGATCTATCTCTATAGATCTTGATGCCCAATATATAAGCAGCTTCTCCGACGTCTTTCATTGCAAAACTCTTATTCAAGTATCCTTTTATGCTATCCAGAAATTCTATATCATTTCCAGTCAATAATATGTCATCCACATATAATATTAGAAATGCTACAGAGCTCCCACTCACTTTTTTGTAAATACAGGCTTCTCCAAAAGTCTGTATAAAACCATATGCTTTGATCACTTCATCAAAGCGTATATTCCAACTCCGAGATGCTTGCACCAGTCCATAAATGGATCGCTGGAGCTTACACACTTTGTTAGCAACTTTAGGATCGACAAAACCTTCTGGTTGCATCATATACAACTCTTCTTTAAGAAATCCATTAAGGAATGCAGTTTTGACGTCCATTTGCCAGATTTCATGATCATAAGATACGGCAATTGTTAACATGGTTCAGACAAACTTAAGCATCGCTACGGGTGATAAGGTCTCATCATGGTAAACTCCTTGAACTCGTCGAAAACCTTTTTCAACAAGTCGAGCTTTGTAGACAATAACATTACCATCAGCGTCAGTCTTCTTCTTGAAGATCCATTTATTCTCTATGGCTTGCCGATCATCGGGCAAGTCAACCAAAGTCCATACTTTGTTTATCTCAGATTTCATGGCCTCAAGCCATTTCGCGGAATCTGGGCTCATCATCCTTCCTCATAGTTCATAGGTTCATCATGGTCTAGTAACATGACTTCTAGAACAGGATTACCGAACCACTCTGGTGCGGAACGTACTCTGGTTGACTTACAAGGTTCGGTAGTAACTTGATCTGAAGTTTCATGATCATTATCATTAACTTACTCACTAGTTGGTGTAGGCATCACGGGAACGGTTCTCCGTGATGAACTACTTTCCGATTCGAGAGGAGGTACAATTACCTCATCAAGTTCTACTTTCCTCCCACTCACTTCTTTCGAGAGAAACTCCTCTAGAAAGGATCCATTCTTAGCAACAAATATCTTGCCTTCGGATCCGTGATAGAAGGTGTATCCAACAGTTTCTTTTGGGTATCCTATGAAGACGCACTTCTCCGATTTGGGTTCGAGCTTATCAGGCTGAAGCTTACTCACATAAGCATTGCAATCCCAAACTTTAAGAAATGACAGCTTAGGTTTCTTGCCAAACCATAGTTCATATGGTGTCGTCTCAACGTATTTAGATGGTGCCCTATTTAACGCATAGTTTTAAATAGCCGGCTATAGCTCCGCTATAGCCCGCTATAACCTTTTTAGCAGGGTGCCCCTAAATGGTCGCCTTCACAAATAACCCGCTATAGCCCGCTATGGCTGATTTGGAGGCTCGCCGCTATTTTCCATAGGCCGCTATTTAAAACTTTGATTTAACATGAATGTAGCTGTCTCTAATGCATAACCCCAAAATGATAGTGGTAAATCGGTAACAGACATCATAGATCGCACCATATCTAATAAAGTACGGTTACGACCTTAGGACACACCATTACGTTGTGGTGTTCCCTGTGGCATGAGTTGTGAAACTATTCCACATTGTTTTAAATGAAGACCAAACTCGTAACTCAAATATTCACCTCCACGATCAGATCATAGAAACTTTATTTTCTTGTTACGATGATTTTCCACTTCTCTCTGAAATTCTTTGAACTTTTCAAATGTTTCAGACTTATGTTTCATTAAGTAGATATACCCATATCTGCTCAAATCATCTGTGAAGGTCAGAAAATAACGATACGCGCCGCGAGCCTCAACACTAATTGGACCGCATACATCGGTGTGTATTATTTCTAGCAAGTCAGTGGCTTGCTCCATTGTTCCGGAGAACGGAGTCTTAGTCATCTTGCCCATGAGGCATGGTTCGCAAGCATCAAATGATTCATAATCAAGTGATTCAAAAAGTCCATCTACATGGAGTTTCTTCATGCGCTTTACACCAATATGACCTAAACGGCAGTGCCACAAATATGTTGCACTAACATTATCAACTTTGCATCTTTTGGCATCAATATTATGAATATGTGTATCACCAGATCGAGATTCAACAAAAATAGACCACTCTTCAAGGGTGCATGACCATAAAATATATTACTCATATAAATAGAACAACCATTAGTCTCTAATTTAAATGTATAACTATCTTGCATCAAACAAGATCCAGAAATAATGTTCATGCTCAACGCTGGCACCAAATAACAATTATTCAGGTCTAAAACAAATCCCGAAGGTAGATGTAGAGGTAGCGTGCCTACGGTGATCAAATCGACCTTGGAACCATTTCCGACACGCATCGTCACCTCGTCCTTAGCCAATCTTCGTTTAATCCCTAGCCCCTTTTTCGAGTTGCAAATATGAGCAAAAGAACCAGTATCAAATACCCAGGCGCTACTACGAGCATTAGTAAGGTACAAATCAATAACATGTATATCAAATATACCTTTGTTCACTTTGCCATCCTTCTTATACGCCAAATACTTGGGGCAGTTCCGCTTCCAGTGACCAGTCCCTTTGCAGTAGAAGCACTCAGTTTCAGGCTTAGGTCCAGACTTGGGCTTCTTCCCGGGAGTGACAACTTGGTTGCCATTCTTCTTGAAGTTCCCCTTCTTTTCCTTGCCCTTTTTCTTGAAACTAGTGGTCGTGTTAACCATCAACACTTGATGCTCTTTCTTGATTTATACCTCCGCAGCTTTGAGCATAGCGAAGAGCTCGAGAATTGTCTTATCCATCCCTTGCATATTATAGTTCATCACGAAGCCTTTGTAGCTTGGTGGTAGTGATTGAAGAACTCTGTCAATAACACTATCATCTGGAAGATTAACTCCCATCTGAGTCAAGTGGTTATGGTACCCAAACATTCTGAGTATGTGTTCACTGACAGAACTGTTCTCCTCCATCTTGCAGCTATAGATTGTGTTGGAGACTTCATATCTCTCAACTCGGGCATTTGCTTGAAATATTAAATTCAACTCCTGGAATATCTCATTTGGTCCACGACGTTCAAAACGTCTTTGAAGTCCCAATTCTAAGTCGTAAAGCATGGCACACTGAACTATAGAGTAGTCATTAGACCGCGTTTGCTAGACGTTCAAAGCGTCTACATTAGCGGGAGGGGGCTTTTCACCTAGCGGTGTATCAAGGACATAATTCTTCTGTGCAGCAATGAGGATAATCCTCAAGTTACGGACCCAGTCTGTGTAGTTGCTACCATCATCTTTTAACTTAGCTTTCCCTAGGAACACATTAAAATTCAAGGGAACGGTAGCACGGGCCATTGATCTACAACATAGATATGCAAAAACTATCAGGACTAAGTTCATGATAAATTAAGTTCAATTAATCATATTACTTAAGAACTCCCACTTAGATAGACATCCCTCGAGTCATCTAAATGATCACGTGATCCATATCAACTAAACCATGTCCGATCATCACGTCAGATGGAGTAGTTTTGAATGGTGAACATCTCTATGTTGATCATATCTACTATACGATTCACATTCGACCTTTCGATCTCCAGTGTTCCGAGGCCATGTCTGTACATGCTAGGCTCGCCAAGTGTCGGGGGAAATCGGCCTCCACGAGCACCTATGGGGACGGAACCCCTTTTCGGTTCGGCGGGGGGCGGAGGTTGCACAAAGAGCAGATCGAGGCGACACACACACACAACGATTTTACCCAGCTTCGGGCCGCACGGATGCGTAAAACCCTACTGCTGCTTGTCTGGTTGATTCGAGTTCTTGCTCTGGAGCGCAAGAAGCTACAGTAAGTTGGAGCTGGACGTAGACGAGGGTCTACTGGGTGTCCTCCTTCCCCGTCCTCCCTCCCCCTACGTGCGCATGGGCCTCCTTTTATATGCTAAGGGGTTTCCCACAGGTAGCGATGCAGGTGAGGGTAAAAATGGCAAGGAACTGTGCGAACAGTGGCCGCACAGTGCTACCGCACCTAACCCTGACGGCGGGGGACAAAGGCATTAAATGCCCGTCTGGATCGCCCGAACAGTACCGAGGCGGACCGTTGGGGGCGCCTCCGCTTGCCACGGGGCGACTCTGCCAACGTCGCATGCCACCGCGCGCCTCAGCTTGCGCGGCGCCCCGCCACGTGCCTCTGGGGAAGCTCCAGAGTGACGCGTGGTCAGGTGAGCTGGAGCGCAGGCCTGAGGTGGTGGTTTGCCGCGACAAGTGGCTTGCCGCGGTGGTTGTCTTGCCGCACCTGAAAGCTTGCCGCTCGTCAGGCCTTGCCGGGGCGCGCGGCGCGCCGCGACGGGCTTTTCTTGGGGTGCCTTGGCTTGGCCGTCCCGGCGAGCTCCTCCCGTCGGGGCCTTGGTGCTTCGGCTTAGTCGTCCCGGCAAGCTCCTCTTGCCGGGGCCTTGTCGCCTTGGCCCGGCAAGCTCCTCTTGCCGGGGCCTGGTCTTCTAGGCTCGATCACTTGGCCTTCGTCCGGCCCAGAAAGGGCCGTGGAGACTCTTGTCGCTCGCCTGGCAAGCCTTGCCGCGGGACGCTACTACTGCCCGTGCACAAGTTCGGGGTACTAAGGTACCCCTACTTTAGTACACCGACAGGAGCCCCCGGGTCTGGGCCATACACGGTGCCGAGCGTTGTTGGGCCAAGCCCTAACAGTGCACGGGCACGCGTGGCCTGGGTTGCGCTGCTCCTTAACTCCGTGCCTGTCGCGCCCTCCCCAAGTGGCGCGCGCTTATCGCGGCGTCGTGGGGGGGGGGGGGGGGGGGCGAGGCGTGCGAGGCGTGCGTGACGTGGGTGGCGTGCGCGGGGCTGAGGCCCGCAGGCATGCGTCACGTCGGGCACGATTCCTTTATTTGGAAAGGTGAAACGTCCGCCCCCACTTTCAAGTGGAGGGGAGACATGGAGGCGCGGCTTGGTGAACGAACGGGGTCGAGGCGCGGCTTTCGGGACGCCCGCCCCCACGATCACGGGGTGGGGAGAGGTCGCCTCATCTGTCGCCTCGGCCGTGCTCGCCCGCCACGCGTCCTCCATGCGCTTGGGGTTGCGGTGGTGGAGGCAGGAAACCGGGCCGACGCGGGTCGAAGTAGAGGGTCTGCCCCGTCGCCTGCCCTTCCTCTGCTTTGATTGGTTGGGCGGGGCGGCCGAGCCCCCACTCCGCCCCTTTATAAGGAGCGGAAGGGGGTGATGAGGGTCCGCACTCCTTCCTCCTTTCTTCTCTTAGATCCCTGGTCCCCTCTCCCCAACTGTCATGGAGAAAGGGAACCGTGGTCCTTCTTCGGTGGCGGCAAGGGTTGCCGCCAGGCAGAGCGCCCCTCCTCCCCTTGCACCCATGGTGACGGAGCCAACCGTAAGGGGAAGGGGGAGGGGACGAGGTCGTGGACGAGGCCGTGGACGGGGCCGAGGCGCTCGAGGCGGGCGGGGCGGCGCGCCGGCCTCGCCTCCGCCGGCGGCTCCGTTTGTCCCGGCGGTTCATCTCGGGGACGACCCCTGTGAGTTCATCATTAGGCTGCGCCGGGCGCCTCGCCGTCGCCTCCGCCTCCCGGCTCCCTTCGTGGACGTCCTGGAAGCGGAGCAACACGAGACGCTGAGAGTGCGCATGAGGGGCTGCGGGATCAGTGGTACGCGAGTCCACGTCGAATCCCGAGCCCCCGGCGTGATGTATCTTGGCCGAGGGTGGAAGTCGTTCGCCCGGATCCACAGCTTGATGGAGGGGTTCACCCTCCATTTTAAGCTGATGGAGGGTGATCTCCTCTCCGTCAAGGTCTTCGGGGACCTCGGCACCCGGGCCCGGTGCTGCGTGGATAGCTCCTCTGACAGCGAAGGCTCCTCCTCGAGCGAGAGTGGCGAGGAGGGGAGCAACAGCGACGACGAGGGGAGTGGTCGCCGGGATGACGGGTCCGACTAGGTGCCGGTCGCAGCTCCGCGTGGCACCGGCGACCCCCATCGTCCGCGTCGCTGGCGCCGTGAACTCCCCGGGGTCGTCTCCTTGGGCGGCTGGCGTAGGAAGGCTGCGGAAGAGGAAGAGGGCGGGCGGCAAGGCCGCTGCCTCGTCTTCCAGCTTCGCCCCAGACGCCGTCACCACCCCCGCTCGCGGCGACGACCACCGGGGTCTTCTCTTCGGCCCGACAAGCTCCTCTCGCCGGGGCTCCGTCTTCTCGGGCGGCCGGAGTGGCGAGGCTGCGGAAGAGGCCGGCGGCAAGGCCGTCAACTCGGAGTACGAGGGCTAGATGCCCTCGACAGCGTGTTGACGTTCCGCAGCCTCCTTTTCGAGCTCCGCTTCCGGCGTCGCCGTCTCCATCCGGCCTCCGGAGCCCCCGGGCGGAGCCCCGGATGCTCTCTTGGCGTCTTCTGCCACCCGTAGCTCGTCTAGGCGCCCCTTTTGCCCTTCTCGCCTCCTTGCCCTACCTCCTGAGGAGAGAGACAAGAAAGGGATCACGGGCACCTTATCTCTTTTTATCTTGTAAGCCCTCGGGCCTTAATTGTGTTTAAATCTTGTAATCCCATCTTTCATGTTTTCCATTCTCTCTGAGCTGTACCTGAGTGGAATGTTTTTAATGAAAAGGGAGTGTTTGCCGGACCATTTGTCTCGCGGGTACATCGCGCGGCAAGGAGTGAACCCTTTGCATCGTTAAGATAGACACTTCCCCGTCCAGCAACGGACCCTGCCGTCTCCCCGCGCCCCTTGGCCCTCCTCACGCTCTTGGCGGAGGCAGGGAGAAGGCGGGTTCTGGCCCTTCGCTTCCTCCTCTTGCCGCCGCGGCTACTATCAGAAGCGGGCCCCGGGAACGCGCTCCGGGGTTTGTCGCTTTAAGAGAGCACGGCAGCTTTTAGGAGGAAGCAAGGTTTTCACATTCCGCAGCTCACGAGAGAATGCATGATAAGGGATGTAAAGACTTATCTGAGGTTGTGACCCCCGGCGACTCTGGCTTGCCGGGGCGCGGGTGCTGGCTCGCCCTTCTCCCCTTCTTCGTCCTTGAGCGGCTCGGCAAGGGTATGCAATTCCTGCGAGCCAAAGGGGAAGGACGGGAAAAAGACGCGGACTCGACCTCTAAGTTAGGGGTTAGCGACTGTTAGGCACTACCAACCCTAACCAAGGACGAGACTCGACTCAGCATGCATGCTAAAACTTGGGGGCGCCAGCGCTTCATTATCTGCTGCCAGGGTCTGCGCCTGGCTTTGTACAAAGGATTACATGCAACTGCGGCAAGACTTTGTACAAAGAGTTGGTTGCCGGACGGGGTCCGACAACCGCGCCTTACGGGTAAAACTTGCGAAGATGCTCAACGTTCCAGGAATTGCTCACCGGAGTACCATCTTCGGTCTCGAGGCGGACGGCGCCGGGCCTCGTGACTCATTTCACCCGGTAAGGGCCTTCCCACTTTGGCGTCAACTTGTTGTGTATCTTGGCCGACTGAACGCGCCGAAGAACAAGGTCGCCTTCCTCGAGGCTCCTGGCTTTAACTTTGCGGCTATGATAGCGACGCAGAGCTTGCTGGTAGCGAGCGGATCGCACAGCAGCCTGGAGATGATCCTCCTTGAGGAGTAGTGCGTCATCTTCACGCGACCGCTCTTGCTCAAGCTCATCATAAGCGAGCACTCGAGGTGACCCGTATACGAGTTCTGTGGGGGTAACTGCTTCTGCTCCATAGACTAGAGCAAATGGTGTCTGGCCGGTGGCTCGATTTGGCGTCGTTCTGACCGACCAAAGAACCGCCGGCAGCTCCTCGATCCAGTTCCGTCCGCGCTTGAGCAGCCTGTCAAAACTTCTGGTCTTGAGCCCGCGCAGTACCTCAGCGTTGGCCCTTTCCGCTTGACCGTTGCTCCGGGGATGAGCAACAGAAGCGAAGCAGACCTTGGTGCCGAGGTCTTGGGTGTACTGCATGAAAGCATGGCTTGTGAACTGCGTACCTTTGTCGGTGATTATCCTGTTGGGGACCCCGAAGCGGCAAACAATCGACCTGAAGAATTTGATCGCGGACTGGGCTGTCACCTTCCTCACCGGTTCCACTTCTGGCCACTTTGTGAACTTGTCGATGGCAACGAACAAGTACTCAAAGCCCCCGACGGCTCGGGGGAAGGGGCCGCGGATATCGAGCCCCTAGACCGAGAAGGGCCAGGACAAAGGGATCGTCTGGAGAGCTTGAGCTGGCTGGTGTATCTTCTTGGAATGGAACTGGCACGCTTCACACTTGGTTACTTGTGCAGTTGCATCCTGGAGGGCTGTTGGCCATAAGAAACCTTGCCGGAACGCTTTGCCGGCAAGTGCTCTAGCGCCAATGTGGTGTCCACATATGCCTCCGTGTATCTCCGCCAACAGCTCCTGTCCGTCTTCCCGGTGAATGCACTTTAATTTCACCCCATTGCGTCCTCTTCTGTACAGTGCGCCATCGACGAACTGGTACATACTGGACTGCCGGGCTACTCTTTCCGCTTCTTCTTGTTCTTCGGGAAGTTCTCCTGTCTGGAGGAAACGGACGATCTGCTGTGCCCACGTCGGAGCCTGTGGCTCGACGACGAGGACTAAAGGCATGTCGGCGGCTGCGGGAACATCAGCTTCTACGGCGAGGACTTGGGGCTCAGCCGGAGCTTGACGTTCCCCGGCAAGCTTGCCGGGGCATGGCTTGCTGGGAGCGCCTGCTTCGTCGGGACAAACCCTGGGGCTTGCCGGAGCGGGCAGCTCCTCAGCACTCTTGGCGTCGATCTTGGGGACTCTCTTGGCGGCGGCTTCGGGAAGCTCTGCCGGGAGATAGTCACCGGAGACCGATTTTCTCTTCTTGCTTGGCCTAGTCGATGGTGTCACGAATGGCTGAGTCAGCTTGAGCACAAAAGTCCCTGGTTCCACACGTAGCTTTAGTGCGGCGCATTTTGACAGGCCGTCGGCGATGTCGTTCTCTGCTCTTGGAACGTATTCCATTTGCAGGCCATCAAAGCGCTTTTCCAGCTTCCTCACTTCATCAACGTAAGCCTCCATCAACGGGCACTGGTAATCCTTGTTCACTTGGTGGACGACGAGCTGCGAGTCACCCCTGACAATGAGCTTCTTGATCCCAAGTTCCGCCGCGATCCTGAGACCGGCGAGCAAACCTTCATACTCTGCCGTATTGTTGGTTGCTTGCTCCTTGGGAAAGTGCATCTGGACGATGTACTTGAGGTGCTCTCCGGTAGGCGCGATGAGCAGCACGCCGGCACCGGCGCCTTCCAGCGAAAAGGCACCATCAAAGTACATCAGCCACTCTTTGGTTGCTTCCTTGCCGGGGATGCTCGTCTCTGGAATTTCTTTGTCCGGTGTCGGCGTCCACTCTGCTATGAACTCTGCCAATGCTCTGCTCTGGATGGTCGATGTGCTCTCGAACTTGAGGCCAAAGCTTGACAGTTCTAGTGCCCACTCGATAATCCTGCCTGTTGCTTCGGGATTTTGCAGTATCCTCTTAAGCGGAAAGCGAGTGACCACTGTGATCTCGTGTGCTTGGAAGTAATGGCGCAGCTTCCTCGAGGCCATGAGGAGGCCGAAGAGCAATTTCTGCACACCAGAGTACCTCGACCTAGCCCCCTGCAGGAGGGAACTGACGAAGTAAACTGGGCGCTGCACCATCCTCTTCTTCTGCACTTCCCCTTGCGCTTGCGCGGATTCGCCTTTGCCGGGGCCAGAGCTTGTCGGGGAAGCCCCCTGCTTGTCGTCGGACGCGCTTGCCGTGGTTGCTGGTTCGTCATCAGCTTCCCTCTCCGCTACTAACGCAGCACTAACCACTTGATTGGTTGCCGCTAGGTAGAGCATCAACTTCTCTTGCGGTCTAGGCGCGACAAGTATAGGAGCGGAGGACAGGTATTTCTTCAAGTCTTACAGCGTAGCCTCCGCTTCCGGAGTCCATTTTACTGGACCTGCCTTTTTCAAGATTTTGAAAAACGGCAGGGCGCGTTCCGCAGACCTGGAAATAAACCTGCTGAGAGCCGCCATGCAGCCGGCAAGTCTTCGCACGTCCTTGACACGCGTTGGTGCTTCAATCTGCTCGATGGCCTTGATCTTGTCGGGGTTGGCTTCGATCCCACGCTGAGACACGAAGAACCCGAGAAGCTTGCCGGAGGGGACTCCAAACACACACTTCTCGGGGTTGAGCTTGAGGCTGATCTTGCGCAAGTTCGCAAAGGTCTCTTCCAAGTCTTGAACCAAGGTTGCCTTGTCTCTGCTCTTGACCACAATGTCGTCCATGTAGGCCTCCACATTTCTGTGGATATGTGGCTCGAAAGCAGTGTGGACAACCCTCGCAAACGTCGAGCCTGCGTTCTTCAGTCCAAAAGGCATCCTCACAAAACAGTACGTGCCTCATGGAGTGATGAACGCAGTCTTCTCTTCATCTTCTTTGGTCATGAAAATCTGGTGGTACCCGGAGTAGGCGTCGAGGAATGAAAGCAGGCCACATCCGGCCGTGGAGTCAACAATCTGGTCGATGCGCGGCAAGGGAAATGGATCTTTAGGGCAAGCTCTGTTGACATCGGTGAAATCGATGCAAAGCCTCCACTTCTCGTTTGCTTTGCGCACGACAACAGGATTGGCCAACCACGTCGGATGGAGCACGCCTCTGACGAGGCCTGCCGCTTCCAACTTCCTGATCTCCTCCGCGATAAACTCATGGCGCTCCACCGCTTGTTTCCTGACTTTTTGCTTGACGGGCCGCGCATGAGGACAGACGGCAAGGTGGTGCTCAATCACTTCCCTGGGAACGCCGGGGATGTCAGATGGTTGCCAGGCAAACACATCGACATTCGCCCGCAGGAAAGCAATGAGCGCGCTTTCCTATTTGGGGTCGAGAGTGGCACTGATGGTGAAGGTACCACCAGTGCCGTCCTCCTTGGCGGGCACCTTCTTGGTCGCTGGTGGAGCAGCCGTCGTCTTCTTGTGTTTACCGGCGGGGCTCGATGGTGCGTCCTCAACGACAGCGCAGCGCTCCGAAGAGGCGCGCTTGCCGGAGTGGGCGCCAGAGCATTCGCCGGGCTTGGCTTTCTTGCCGGGAGAGCTCGATGGCACGTCCTCGATGGCAGCACAGCACTCCGAGGAGGCGCGCTCGCCGGAGTGGGCGCCAGAGCACTTGCCGGGCTTGGTCTTCTTGCCGGCGGGGCTCGAGGGCACGTCCTCGACGGCAGCGCAGCACTCCGAAGAGACGCGCTTGCCGGAGTGGGCGCCAGAGCACTTGCCGGGCTTGGTCTTCTTGCCGGCGGGGCTCGACGGCATGTCCTCGATGGCAGCGCAGGACTCCGAAGAGATGCGCTTGCCGGAGTGGGCGCCAGAGCACTTGCCGGGCTTGGTCTTCTTGCCGGCGGGGCTCGACGGCACGTCCTCGACGGCAGCGCAGCACTCCGAAGAGACGCGCTTGCCGGAGTGGGCGCCAGAGCACTTGCCGGACTTCTTCTTTCCCCCGGAAGCTCCAGCGGCAAGTGGGCCGCGGGCCGTTGCTGGTGTTGCGTCCCGGTATATTTGGTCGGCGCAGATAAGGGCATCCTTCTTGTCGCCGGGGACAGAAATGACGCTTATCGGGCCAGGCATCTTGAGCATGTTATACGCGTAGTGAGAGGCCGCCATGAACTTGGCGAGCGCTGGTCGGCCGAGGATCCCGTTGTAAGGCAACGGAAAGTCGGCGACGTCAAAGGTGACCTTCTCAGTCCTGAAATTCAGCTCGCTGCCAAATGTTACCAGCAGCGTGATCTTTCCCTTCGGCTTGCTCCTTCCCGGGTTGATTCCTTGGAATGTGCCGGTTTCTTCGAGCTCGCTGTCGGGAACTTGGAGTCTCCGGAGAACAGCAGAGGAGATCAGGTTCAAGCCGGCCCCGCCGTCAACTAGCATCTTAGTGACCTTGAGGTTGCGGACCGTTGGGGAAACCAACATCGGCAAGCACCCGACCGCGGTTGTGCGATCAGGGTGGTCCTCAATGTCGAAGATGATAGGCGTGCTGGACCATCTCAGGGGTCTGCGTGACTCGACGGGTGGCTCCGCTGCATTGACCTCCCGCACCCACCGTTTAAGCTGGTGGTGGGAAGTGTGCAGGGAGGCACCGCCGTCCACACACAAGACCTCAGTGGCTTTCTGAAACTCCTGCTCGCTGGTCTCGGGGTCTTCCATGTCTTCGTCGTCGTCATCGTCTTCGTCCTTGTCGCGTCCCCGGGGAGGTCTGTCCACTTGCCGCGGCGCTCCCCCGGGCCAGGACGCTTCGTGCCGGATCCCCCGCCGCCTGCTTGGGCTCTCTCCTTGTTGCGTCGTGCGTACTCGGCCTTCTGCAGCTCGACGAGTCGCTCGACTTGCTTGCAACTCCGGAGGTCGTGGCCCCTGGTACGGTGGATCTTGCAGTACTTGTCGGTACCGTCCCGCTTATCGGCAGCAGCCACCGCCCGGCAGTTGGCGCACCCGACAACCTCCTTGCCGGGGCCTCCCGCCTGGGCTTTCTTAGCGGAGCCCTCGCTGCCGGGCTTCTCGACAACCAGCACCTCTGGGTTTTTCTTCTTTTTGCCGTTCCGCCGTCGGCCTCTCCTTGCCGGGGCGGTACCTTCACTGTCGGATTCTCCTTCTCCAACACTTTCTCCGGGGAGCTTCCTCCCCTCCTCAGCGCGTGCACACTTGTCGGCCAGGGCGTAAAGCTCGCTGACCTCCTTGATTTTGCACATCGCCATCTCCTCCCGCATCCTGCGGTTCCGCATGTTCTGGTGGAACGCGCTGATCACCGCGGCGGGGTGGACGTCTGGGATGTTGTAGTGCACACGGCTGAACCTCTGGATGAACTTGCGCAAAGGCTCCCCCTCCTTCTGAACAAGCAGATGAAGGTCGCTTGCCTGGCCATGGGGTTGGTGGCCGCCCGTGAAGGCGCCAACGAACTGATGGCATAGATCTGGCCAGGAGGAGATGGAGCCGTCCGGCAAGTGCATGAGCCAGGATCTGACGTTGGGCTTGAGTACCAGCGGGAAGTAGTTGGCAAGGATCTTGTCTTCCCGTCCCCCGGCAGCCTGCACCGCAATGGTGTAGATGCTGAGGAACTCCGACGGGTGCGACTTGCCGTCGTACTTCTCGGGCACGTCGGGCTTGAAGTTCTTCGTGCTGGGCCACTGGACTTGCCGCAGCTCGCGGGTGAACGCGGGGCAGCCTACCGAATATGGCAGTTCGCCTGGTTCCCCCGGTGCGTGCATGTTTCCAGAGGGCTCAACGCGCTGGTCTGATTGACGCCGTGCCTCTCTTCTGCGCTCGATGCGGGTTCGAGCGTCTTCTTCCCTTCGTTCGTGAAGGACTTGGCGTTGGTCGCGGCGAGTTCGCGGGTTCGACGACGCGGTGGAGTCGTTGTCGAGGTGAGCCCGGCGAGTCGGCGACCGCGGCTTCTGGGGCAGGGAGTGCACGGTGGTCGCACCCCCGCCATTCTTGGCGCCATCGGTTCTCGCCTGGGTGACTGGCCGCGGCTGCGACGCGCTGTGCTGCCGCGGAGTGTCGCCGTTGGCGAAACCGATGAGGCTCTGGATGGTTGCCCTCCAGTCGTCGAGCTTGTCCGCCGTCGGAGGGTAGTCTAGGAGTAGCTGAGCTCGCGCGAGAGCTTCCGCTGGGGTGGCGGGCAGAGGCGGCGAACGGCGCGAGGAGCGGGATGTGCTCGAACTCCTAACTATGTTAGAAGGAGCAGCACCCGGTCCAGGCAGCCGCGCGACGCTCGTTCCGGCACGCTGGATCGCATGCTGGTCCTGAGCGCCTTGGGACCCACCAGCACGGTCTGGGTCCAGCGAGTGTATGGTACCATGGGTACCATGACGCTGCTGGTTTCGCGCCTCCTGAGAGGGGCGCGGGGCGAGCTCGCACGTCGCGGGACCAAGAACTGGTTCGACGGCGCCCGTTCCTCCGCCGGCGTCCTCCCCACCACCCGTCTGCTCCATGGGCGGTGGGTTCGACGCTGACGGACCGGTCACCTCCGGAGCTTTCTTCTTCGGCGCCATGCCGGCGCAAACAATGAGAGTCTGGCTCGCGCGGACGCCGGATATGGTTCACACAACCTTGACGCACCCCCTACCTGGCGCGCCAAAGATGTCGGGGGAAATCGGCCTCCACGAGCACCTATGGGGACGGAACCCCTTTTCGGTTCGGCGGGGGGCGGAGGTTGCACAAAGAGCAGATCGAGGCGACACACACACACAACGATTTTACCCAGCTTCGGGCCGCACGGATGCGTAAAACCCTACTGCTGCTTGTCTGGTTGATTCGAGTTCTTGCTCTGGAGCGCAAGAAGCTACAGTAAGTTGGAGCTGGACGTAGACGAGGGTCTACTGGGTGTCCTCCTTCCCCGTCCTCCCTCCCCCTACGTGCGCATGGGCCTCCTTTTATATGCTAAGGGGTTTCCCACAGGTAGCGACGCAGGTGAGGGTAAAAATGGCAAGGAACTGTGCGAACAGTGGCCGCACAGTGCTACCGCACCTAACTCTGACGGCGGGGGACAAAGGCATTAAATGCCCGTCTGGATCGCCCGAACAGTACCGAGCCGGACCGTTGGGGGCGCCTCCGCTTGCCACGGGGGCGACTCTGCCAACGTCGCATGCCACCGCGCGCCTCAGGTTGCGCGGCGCCCCGCCACGTGCCTCTGGGGAAGCTCCAGAGTGACGCGTGGTCAGGTGAGCTGGAGCGCAGGCTTGAAGTGGTGGTTTGCCGCGGCAAGTGGCTTGCCGCGGTGGTTGTCTTGCCGCACCTGAAAGCTTGCCGCTCGTCAGGCCTTGCCGGGGCGCGCGGCGCGCCGCGACGGGCTTTTCTTGGGGTGCCTTGGCTTGGCCGTACCGGCGAGCTCCTCCCGCCGGGGCCTTGGTGCTTCGGCTTAGTCGTCCCGGCAAGCTCCTCTTGCCGGGGCCTTGTCGCCTTGGCCCGGCAAGCTCCTCTTGCCGGACCTCGCCTCCTTGGCCCGGCAAGCTCCTCTTGCCGGGGCCTGGTCTTCTAGGCTCGATCACTTGGCCTTCGTCCGGTCCAGAAAGGGCCGTGGAGACTCTTGTCGCTCCCCTGGCAAGCCTTGCCGCGGGACGCTACCACTGCCCGTGCACAAGTTCGGGGTACTAAGGTACCCCTACTTTAGTACACCGACACCAAGTTTAGCCCGAGTATTCTACACGTGCAAAACTGTCTTGCACCCGTTGTATGTGAACATAGATCTTATCACACCCGATCATCACATGGTCTCTCGGCACAACAAACTGTCGCAATGGTGCATACTCAGGGAGAACACTTATGCATTGAAATTTTTGTGAGATATCATCTTATAATGCTATCGCCATACTAAGCAAAATAAGATGCATAAAAGATAAATATCACATGTAATCAAAATATGTGACATGATATGGCCATCATCATCTTGTGCCTTTGATCTCCATCTCCAAAGCACCGTTATGATCTCCATTGTCACCGTCTTGACACCTTGATCTCCATCGTAGCGTCGTTGTCGTCTCACCAACTATTGCTTCTACAACTATCGCTAACGCATAGTGATAAAGTAAAACAATTACATGGCGATTGCATTTCATACAATAAAGCGGCAACCATAAGGCTCCTGCCAGTTGCCAAAAACTTTTACAAAACATGATCATCTCATACAATAACTTATATCACATCATGTCTTGGCCATATCACATCACAACATGCCCTGTAAAAATAAGTTAGACGTCCTCTACTTTCTTGTTGCAAGTTTTACGTGGCTTCTACGGGCTTCTAGTAAGAACCGTTCTTACCTACGCATCAAAACCACAACGATGTTTCGTCAAGTATGTTGTTTTAACCTTCAACAAGGACCAACCGTAGTCAAATTTGATTCAACTAAAGTTGGAGAAGCAGACACCCGCCAGCCACCTTTATGCAAAACAAGTTGCATGTTTGTCGATGGAACCGGTCTCATGAACGTGGTCATGTAAGGTTGGTCCGGGCCGCTTCATCCAACAATACCGCCGAATCAAAATAAGACGTTGGTGGTAAGCAGTATGACTATCACCGCCCACAACTCTTTGTGTTCTACTCGTGCATATCATCTACGCATAGACCTGGCTCGGATGCCACTGCTGGGAAATGTAGCATGCAATTTCAAAATTTTCGTACGCTCATGCAAGATTTATCTAGGAGATGCATAGCAACAAGAAGGGGAGAGTGTGTACACATACCCTCGTAGACAGAAAGCGGATGCATTAGCTTAACGCGGTTGATGTAGTCGAACGTCTTCTCGATTCAACCGATCAAGCACCGAACGTACGGCAGCTCCGAGTTCTGCACACGTTCAGCTCGATGACGTCCCTCGAACTCTTGATCCAGAAAAGTATCAAGGGAGAGTTTCATCAGCACGACATCATCATGACGGTGATGGTGATGTGATCCGCGCAAGGCTTCGCCTAAGCACTACGACAATATGACCAGAGGAGTAAATGGTGGAGGGAGGCACCGCACACGGCTAAGAACAATTGATGTGCCTTAGAGGTGCCCCTGCCCCTGTATATAAAGGAGGGAGAGGGGAGGAGGCCGGCCAAGGGGCGCCCCAACTAGGGGGAGTCCCACTTGGACTCCTAGTCCAATTCTCCCCCTCCCCCCGCCCTTTCCTTTTGCCAGAAGGGGAAAGAGCGAAGGAGAGGGAGGAGGAGAAGGAAAAGGGGGGCCGTGCCCCTCCCCTAGTCCAATTCGGACTCCTTCCCTGGGGGGGGGGGCGCCACCCCTTACGGGCTGCCTTACCTCCCTCCTATGGCCCATATGGCCCATATCTTCCCGGGGGGGGGGGGGGGTCCGGTAACCCCCTCGGTACTCCGATACGTATATGATACATTCTGAAACACTTCCCGTGTTCGAATACTATCATCCAATATATCAATCTTTACCTCTCGACCATTTCGAGACTCCTCGTCATGTCCGTGATCTCATCCGGGACTCCAAACAATCTTCGGTCACCAAAACACATAACTCATAATACAAATCGTCATCGATTGTTAAGCGTGCGGACCCTACGGGTTCGAGAACTATGTAGACATGACCGAGACACCTCTCCGGTCAATAACCAACAGTGGAACCTGGATGCTCATATTGGTTCCCACATATTCTATAAAGATCTGTATCGGTCAAACCGTAATGACAATATACATCGTTCCCTTTGTCATCGGTATGTTACTTGCCCGAGATTCGATAATCGGTATCTCCATACCTAGTTCAATCTCGTTACTGGCAAGTATCTTTACTCGTTCCCTAATGCATCATCCCACAACTAACTCATTAATCACATTGCTTGCAAGGCTTATCATGATGTGCATTACCGAGAGGGCCCAGAGATACCTCTCCGATACTCGGAGTGACAAATCCTAATCTCGATCTATGCCAACCCAACAAACACCTTCGGAGATACCTGTAGAGCATCTTTATAATCACCCAGTTACGTTGTGACGTTTGATAGCACACAGGGTGTTCATCCGGTATTCGGGAGTTGCATAATCTCATAGTCAAAGAAATATGTATAAGTCATCAAATCACATAACTCATAATACAAATCGTCATCGAACGTTAAGCGTGCGGACCCTACGGGTTCGAGAACTATGCAGACACGACCGAGACACATCTCCGGTTAATAACCAATAGGGGAACCTGGATGCTCATATTGGTTCCTACATATTCCACGAAGATCTTTATCGGTGAAACCGCATAACAACATACGTTGTTCCCTTTGTCATCGGTATGTTACTTGCCTAAGATTCGATTGTTGGTATGTTCATACCTAGTTCAATCTCGTTACGGCAAGTCTCTTTACTCGTTCTGTAGTACATCATCCCGTAACTAACTCATTAGTCACATTGCTTGCAAGGCTCATAGTGATGTGCATTACCGATAGGGCCCGGAGATACCTCTCCGATACACGGAGTGATAAATCCTAATCTCGATCTGTGCCAACTCAACAAACACGATTGGAGACACCTGTAGAGCATCTTTATAATCACCCAGTTACATTGTGACGTTTGATAGCACACAAGGTGTTCCTCCGGTATTCGAGAGTTGCATAATCAATTGTCAGAGGAACATGTATAAGTCATGAAGAAAGCAATAGTAATAAAACTAAACGATCATAATGGTAAGCTAACGGATGGGTCTTGTCCATCACATCATTCTCCTAATTATGTGATCCCGTTCATCAATTGACAACACATGTCTATGGTTAGGATATTTAACCATCTTTGATCAACAAGCTAGTCTAGTAGAGGCATACTAGGGACAATGTGTTTTGTCTATGTATTCACACATGTATCAAGTTTCCGGTTAATGTAATTCTAGCATGAATAATAAACATTTATCATGATATGAGGAAATATAAATAACAACTTTATTATTGCCTGTAGGGCATATTTCCTTTATCAAACCCATGGGAGGATGTTCTCTGTGACAAAGATTCAAGCAAATTATTGTTGTCCCGAGAAGTTCTAGTTTCCTGGACCTTTTAAACATCAAAACCTTTTCATGTAATCACTGGTATGGAAATAGGCATGGGTATCATGATATCATTTACAACCTTGTACTTGTGTCTGGGATCTCATCTTGATTTACAACATGGTCCTGGTAGACATTGCTTGTTCTCTCGTAAGAGTGGTTGGGTAACCCCAAGTATCAGGGTGGAGTAACCTAGCAATAAGTTCTCCCCTCGATTTGAGAACCAAGGTTTATCGAGCCAGAAAGAGTTCTTCTAGTAAACAAATTCATGACTACCTACACACAAAACACAACACACTCTTGTCCCCAATGGTTCAAGAAAGTTGCCAAGCTTCTTTTCCTGCTATATGCGGTTAGAGCATCTACAATCACAACGGGCAAATCTGCCCTCCCCATATGTCCGTCGGACGTGTTCGCGGAATAGCGCCCATGCAAACGCCCACCCGTGCACCCCCTTCCCCCCCACACAATTTCAATTCCTCAAATTGATGTAACCACATGCACGGCGATCATTTGATGATAAAAATATACGTAATGACCACACACACATAAAATTTATACATGGATAAAATTACACAATGCACACATAAAATTTATTCACAGGGCATAATTCAAACATAATTTTCAATGATTTCCAGTGTGGATCCACATAGGCTCCACAAGATCATTGAGTAGTTGCACGTGCACCTGTTGATGTCAAAGTTATTGATGCATCTCTATAAAGTTCACAACATGCTCTGCATCTTGTTTTGGAAGGCGGAACTATACTCTGGACTTCTCAAAATCATGTGAGCGGGCTGCCCTTCACCATCATCCTCCATAACCATGTTGTGCAAGATTACACAACATGTCAATAACTGCCACAATGTCTCTGATTCCCATTGCAGCTCCGTGAACAATATGCCAACGAGCTTGGAGCACTTGGAATGCCCTGTCCACATCCTTCCTAGAACCTTCTTACATTTGGGCAAAGAAACATTTTTTGTTATACCCCGAGGCTTGGATATACTATTCACAAATGTCACCCACTAAGGATAGATACCATCAGCAAGATAGTACACCATTTTATAGTTGTTCCCATTAAAAGAGTAGTTGCACGCTGGAGCATCCCCATAAAGTCACTCAAGCACTCCGGACCAGACATTGCAAAGAAAGTATGCCAAATCCACAAGTCCATTGATGCCACTATTTCCAGTATGATGGTGGCTTGTTTTGTGTGACCTTGGTACTACTTATACAAACCTTTCGGGCAATTCTTCCATTTGTTGGGGAACGCAGTATTTCAAAAAATTTACCTACAATCACGCAAGATCTATCTAGGAGATGCATAGCAACGAGCGGGGAGACTGTGTCCACATACCCTCGTAGACCGAAACCGGAAGCGTTTAGTAACGCGGTTGATGTAGTCGAACGTCTTCACGATCCAACCGATCCAAGCACCGAACGTACGGCATCTCTGTATTCAGCACACGTTCAGCTCGATGACGTCCATCGAACTCTTGATCCAGTTGAGGCCGAGGGAGAGTTCCGTCAGCACGACGGCGTGGCAACGGTGATGATGAAGTTACCGGCGCAGGGTTTCGCCTAAGCACTAAAATGATATGACCGAGGTGTGTAACTATGGAGGGGGCACCGCACACGGCTAAGACAATTGAGCTTGTGTGTTCTAGGGTGCCCCCTACCCTCGTATATAAAGGAGGGGAGGGGGAGGCCAGCCAGCCCCTGTAGGGCGTGCTAGGAGAGAGGAGTCCTACTAGGAGTCCAAGTCCTAGTAGGATTCCACCTGGAGGAAAGGGGAAGAAGGAAGGGAGAGGGAGAAGGGAAGGAAAGGAGGGCACCGCCCCCTTCCCCTATTCCAGTTCGGACCCAGGGGGGGGGGCGTGGCCAGCCCCTTGTGGCCCTTATCTCTCCCCACTAAGGCCCATGAAGGCCCATTAGTTCCCCCGGGGGTTCCGATAACCCTCCGGCACTCCGATAATTACCCGCTACCTCTCGGAACTCATTCGGTGTCCGAATAACATCGTCCAATATATAAATCTTTATGTCTCGACCATTTCGAGACTCCTCATCATGTCCATGATCTTATCCGGGACTCCGAAAAAACTTCGGTCATCAAATCACATAACTCATAATACAAATCGTCATCGAACGTTAAGTGTGCGGACCCTACGGGTTCGAGAACTATGTAGACATGACCGAGACACATCTCCGGTCAATAACCAATAGCGGAACCTGGTTGCTCATATTGGCTCCTACATATTCTACGAACTTTATTGGTCAAACCGCATAACACGTACGTTGTTCCCTTTGTCATCGGTATGTTACTTTCCCGAGATTCGATCGTCGGTATCCTCATACCTAGTTCAATATCGTTACCGGCAAGTCTCTTTACTCGTTTCGTAATGCATCATCCCGTGACTAACTCATTATTCATATTGCTTGCAAGTCTCACGGTGATGTGCATTACCGAGAGGGCCCAGAGATACCTCTCTGATACACGGAGTGACAAATCCTAATCTCGATCTATGCCAACTCATCAAACACCATCGGAGACACCTGTAGAGCATCTTTATAATGACCCAGTTACGTTGTGATGTTTGATAGCACACAAGGTGTTCCTCCGGTATTCGGGATTGCATAATCTCATAGTTTGAGGAACATGTATAAGTCATGAAGAAATCAATAGCAGAAAAACTAAACGATCATTATGCTAAGCTAAAGGATGGGTCTTGTCCATCTCAACATTCTGTAATGATGTGATCCCGTTCATCAAATGACAACACATGTCTATGGTCAGGAAACTTAACCATGTTTGATTAGAGAGCTGGTCAAGTAGAGGCATACTAGCAGAAAAACTAAACGATCATTATGCTAAGCTAAAGGATGGGTCTTGTCCATCTCAACATTCTGTAATGATGTGATCCCATTCATCAAATGACAACACATGTCTATGGTCAGGAAACTTAACCATGTTTGAATAGAGAGCTGGTCAAGTAGAGGCATACTAGCTAGGGACACTCTGTTTGTTTATGTATTCACACATGTACTAAGTTTCTGGTTAATACAATTCTAGCATGAATAATAAACATTTATCATGATATAAGGAAATATAAATAACAACTTTATTATTGCCTCTAGGGTATGTTTCCTTCAGTCTCCCACTTGCACTAGAGTTAATAATCTAGATTACATAGTAATGATTCTAACACCCATGGAGTCTTGGTGCTTGTCATGTTTTGCTCATGAGAGAGGCTTAGTCAACGGGTCTGCAACATTCAGATCCGTGTGTATCTTGCAAATAACTATGTCTCCCTCCTTGACTTGATCGCGGATGGAATTGAAGCGTCTCTTGATGTTCTTGGTTCTCCTGTGAAATCTGGTTCCTTTACCAAGCCAATTGCCCCAGTATTGTCACAAAAGATTTTCATTGGACCCGATGCACTAGGTATGACACCTAGATCAGATATGAACTCATTCATCTCGACTCCTTAATTTGGTGCTTCCGAAGCAACTATGTACTCCGCTTCACATGTAGATCCCGCCACAACGCTCTGCTTAGAACTGCAGCAACTGACAGCTCCACCATTCAATATAAATACGTATTCGGTTTGTGACTTAGAGTCATCCGGATCAGTGTCAAAGCTTGCATCGACGTAACCATTTATGACGAGCACTTTGTCACCTCCATAACTGAGAAACATATCCTTAGTCCTTTTCAGGTATTTCAGGATGTTCTTGGCCGCTGTCCAGTGATCCCCTCCTAGATTACTTTGGTACCTCCCTACTAAACTAATAGCAAGGCACACATCAGATCTGGTACACAACATTGCATACATCATAGAACCTATGGCTGAGGCATAGGGAATGACTTTCAGTTTCTCTCTATCTTCTGAAGTGGTCGGGCATTGAGTCTGACTCAACTTCACACCTTGTAACACAGGCAAGAACCCTTTCTTTCACTGATCCACTTTGAACTTCTTCAAAACTTTATCAAGGTGTGTGCTTTGTGAAAGTCCAATTAAGCGTCTTGATCTATCTCTATAGAACTTGATGCCCAATATATAAGCAGCTTCACCGAGGTCTTTCATTGAATTTTTTTATTCAAGTATCCTTTTATGCTATCCAGAAAAATTCTGCATTATTTCCAATCAACAATATGTCATCCACATATAATATCATAAATGCTACGGAGCTCCTACTCACTTTCTTGTAAATACAGGCTTCTCCAAAAGTCTGTATAAAACCATATGCTTTTATCACACTATCAAAGCGTATATTCCAACTCCGAGAGGCTTGCACCAGTCCATAAATGGATCACCGGAGCTTGCACACTTTGTTAGGACCTTTAGGATCGACAAAACCTTCTGGTTGCATCATATACAACTCTTCTTTAAGATATTCATTAAGGAATCCAGTTTTAACATCCATTTGCCAAATTTCATAATCATAAAATGCGGCAATTGCTAACATGATTCAGACAGACTTAAGCATCGCTACGGGTGAGAAAGTCTCATCGTAGTCAACTCCTTGAACTTGTCGAAAACCTTTCGCAACAAGTTGAGCTTTGTAGACAGTAACATTACTGTCAGCATCAGTCTTCTTCTTGAAGATCCATTTATTCTCTATGGCTTGCCGATCATCGGGCAAGTCAACCAAAGTCCATACATTGTTCTCATACATGGATCCCATCTCAGATTTCATGGCCTCAAGCCATTTCATGGAATCTGGGCTCATCATTGCTTCCTCATAGTTCGTAGGTTCGTCATGGTCAACTAACATGACCTCCAGAACAGGATTACCTACCACTCCGGTGCGGAAGTTACTCTGGTTGACCTACGAGGTTCGGTAGTAACTTGATCCGAAGTTTCATGATAATCATCATTAGCTTCCTCACCGATTGGTGTAGGAATCACTGGAACTGATTTCTGTGATGTACGATTTTCCAATTCGGGAGCAGGTACAATTACCTCATCAAGTTCTACTTTCCTCCCACTCACTTCTTTCGAGAGAAACTCCTCTAGAAAGGATCCATTCTTAGTAACGAATATCTTGCCTTCGGATCTGTGATGGTGTACCCAAATGTCTCCTTTGGGCATCCTATGAAGACACATTTCTCTGATTTGGGTTCGAGCTTATCAGGTTGAAGCTTTTTCACATAAGCATCGCAGCCCCAACCTTTAAGAAACTACAACTTGGGTTTCTTGCCAAACCACAATTCATATGGTGTCGTCTCAATAGATTTAGATGGTGCCCTATTTAATGTGAATGCAGCCTGATGTCTACTTCACAACCTTCTTCTTGTAGACGTTGTTGGGCCTCCAAGTGCAGAGGTTTGTAGGATAGTAGCAAATTTCCCTCAAGTGGATGACCTAAGGTTTATCAATCTGTGGGAGGCGTAGGATGAAGATGGTCTCTCTCAAACAAACCTGCAACCAAATAACAAAGAGTCTCTTGTGTCCCCAACACACCAAATACAATGGCAAATTGTATAGATGCACTAGTTCGGCGAAGAGATGGTGATACAAGTGCGATATGGATGGTAGATATTGTTGGGGAACGTTGCAGAAAACAAAAAATTTCCTACGGTTTCACCAAGATCCATCTATGAGTTCATCTAGCAACGAGTATTCAAATTGCATCTACATACCTTTGTACATCGCGAGCGGAAGCGTTCACTAGAACGTGGATGATGGAGTCGTACTCGCCGTGATCCAAATCACTGATGTCAAGCGCCGAACGGACGGCACCTCCGCGTTCAACACACGTACGGAGCGGATGACGTCTCCTCCTTCTTGATACAGCAAGGGGGGAGGAGAGGTTGATGAAGATCCAGCAGCACGACGGCGTGGTGGTGGATGCAGTGGTCACCGCAGCAGGGCTTCGCCGTGCTTCTACGAGAGAGATAGAGGTGTAGCAGGGGAGAGGGAGGCGCCAGAGCTTCAGGGTGCGGCTGCCCCTCCCTCCCCCCCTTTATATAGGCCCCCTGGGGGGGCGCCGGCCCTGGATATCTAATCTCCCAGGGGGGCGGCGGCCAGGGGGTTGGAGTACCCGCCAAGGCAAGTGGGGCGCCCCCCCCACCCTAGGGTTTCAACCCTAGGCGCAAGGGGGTGGGCCAAGGGGGGCGCACCAGCCCACTATGGGCTGGTTCCCCCTCCCACTTCAGCCCATGGGGCCCTCCGGGATGGGTGGCCCTACCGGTGGACCCCCGGGACCCATCTGGTGGTCCTGATACAATACCGGTGACCCCCGAATCTTCCCGATGGCCGAAACTACACTTACTATATATAATTCTTTACCTGCGAACCATTCCGGAACTCCTCGTGACGTCCGAGATCTCATCCGGGACTCCGAACAACTTTCGGATTACTGCATATTCATATCTCTACAACCCTAGCGTCACCGAACCTTAAGTGTGTAGACCCTACGGGTTCGGGAGACATGTAGACATGACCGAGACATCTCTCCGGCCAATAACCAACAGCGGGATCTGGATACCCATGTTGGCTCCCACACACTCCTCGATGATCTCATCGGATGAACCACGATGTCGAGGATTCAATCAATCCCGTATTCAATTCCCTTTGTCAATCGGTATTTTACTTGCCGAGATTCGATCGTCGGTATCCCAAGACCTCGTTCAATCTCATTACCGGCAAGTCACTTTACTCGTACCATAATGCATGATCCCGTGATCAAACACTTTGATCACACTGAGCTCATTATGATGATGCATTACCGAGTGGGCCCGGTGATACCTCTCCGTCATACGGAGTGACAAATCCCAGTCTCGAACCGTGTCAACCCAACAGACACTTTCGGAGATACCCGTAGTATACCTTTATAGTCACCCAGTTACGTTGTGACGTTTGGCACACCCAAAGCATTCCTACGGTATCCGGGAGTTGCACAATCTCATGGTCTAAGGAAAAGATACTTGACATTGGAAAAGCTCTAGCAAACGAATTATACGATCTTGTGCTTATGCTTAGGATTGGGTCTTGTCCATCACATCATTCTCCTAATGATGTGATCTCGTTATCAATGACATCCAATGTCCATAGTCAGGAAACCATGACTATCAGTTGATCAACGAGCTAGTCAACTAGAGGCTCACTAGGGACATATTGGTGTCTATGTATTCACACATGTATTACGATTTCCGGATAACACAATTATAGCATGAATAAAAGACAATTATCATGAACAGGGAAATATAATAATAATGCTTTTATTATTGCCTCTAGGGCATATTTCCAACAGTCTCCCACTTGCACTTGAGTCAATAATCTAGTTACATTGTGATGAATCGAACACCCATAGAGTTCTGGTGTTGATCATGTTTTGCTCTAGGGAGAGGTTTAGTCAACGGACCTGCGACATTCAGATCTGTATGCACTTTACAAATTTCTATGTCTCCATCTTGAACATTTTCACGAATGGAGTTGAAGCGACGCTTGATGTGCCTGGTCATCTTGTGAAACATGGGCTCCTTGGCAAGTGCAATAGCTCCAGTGTTGTCACAGAAGAGTTTGATCGGCCCCGATGCATTGGGTATGACTCCTAGGTCGGTGATGAACTCCTTCACCCAAATTGCTTCATGCGCTGCCTTCGAGGCTGCCATGTACTCCGCTTCACATGTAGATCCCGCCACGACGCTCTGCTTGCAGTTGCACCAGCTTACTGCTCCACCATTCAACATATACATGTATCTGGTTTGTGACTTAGAGTCATCCAGATCTGTGTCGAAGCTAGCGTGGACGTAACCCTTTACGACGAGCTCTTCGTCACCTCCATAAACGAGAAACATGTCCTTAGTCCTTTTCAAGTACTTCAGGATATTCTTGACCGCTGTTCAGTGTTCCTTGCCGGGATTACTTTGGTATCTACCTACCAAACTCACAGCAAGGTTTACATCAGGTCTGGTACACAGCATGGCATACATAATAAACCCTATGGCCGAGGCATATGGGATGGCACTCATCTCTTCTATATCTTCTGCCGTGGTCGGGCATTGAGCTGAGCTCAATTTCACACCTTGCAACACAGGCAAGAACCCCTTCTTGGACTGATCCATATTGAACTTCTTCAATATCTTTTCAAGGTATGTGCTTTGTGAAAGACCTATGAGGCGTCTTGATCTATCTCTATAGATCTTGATGCCTAATATATAAGCAGCTTCTCCAAGGTCCTTCATTGAAAAACTCTTATTCAAGTAGGCCTTAATGCTGTCCAAAAGTTCTATATCATTTCCCATCAAAAGTATGTCATCCACATATAATATGAGAAATGCTACAGAGCTCCCACTCACTTTCTTGTAAACGCAGGCTTCTCCATAAGTCTGCATAAACCCAAAAGCCTTGATCATCTCATCAAAGCGAATGCTCCAACTTCGAGATGCTTGCACCAGCCCATAAATGGATCGCTGGAGCTTGCATACCTTGTTAGCATTCTTAGGGTCGACAAAACCTTCCAGCTGCATCATATACAGTTCTTCCTTAAGATAGCCGTTAAGGAATGCCGTTTTGACGTCCATTTGCCATATCTCATAATCATAGTATGCGGCAATTGCTAACATGATTCGGACGGACTTCAGCTTCGCTACGGGAGAGAAAGTCTCATCGTAGTCAACCCCTTGAACTTGCCGATAACCCTTAGCGACAAGTCAAGCTTTATAGATGGTCACATTACCATCCGCGTCTGTCTTCTTAAAGATCCATTTGTTTTCTATCGCTAGCCGATCATCGGGCAAGTCTGTCAAAGTCCACACTTTGTTTTCATACATGGATCCTATCTCGGATTGCATGGCTTCAAGCCATTTGTTGGAATCTGGGCCCGCCATCGCTTCTTCATAGTTCGAAGGTTCACCGTTGTCTAACAACATGATTTCCAGGACAGGGTTGCCGTACCACTCTGGTGCGGAACGTGTCCTTGTGGACCTACGAAGTTCAGTAGTAACTTGATCTGAAGTTTCATGATCATCATCATTAACCTCCTCTCTAACCGGTGGAGGCACCACAGAAACATTTTCTTGAGCTGCGATACTATCCGGTTCAGGAGGTAATACTTCATCAAGTTCCACTTTCCTCCCACTTACTTCTTTCGAGAGAAACTCTTTCTCCAGAAAGGATCCATTCTTGGCAACAAAGATCTTGCCTTCGGATCTTAGGTAGAACGTATACCCAATAGTTTCCTTAGGGTATCCTATGAAGACGCATTTTTCTGACTTGGGTTCGAGCTTTTCAGGTTGAAGTTTCTTGACATAAGCATCGCATCCCCAAACTTTTAGAAACGACAGCTTAGGTTTCTTTCCAAACCATAATTCATACGGTGTCGTCTCAACGGATTTAGACGGTGCCCTATTAAAGTGAATGTAGCTGTCTCTAGAGCGTATCCCCAAAATGATAGCGGTAAATCTGTAAGAGACATCATAGATCGCACCATATCCAATAGAGTGCGATTACGACGTTCGGACACACCATTACGTTGAGGTGTTTCAGGCGGTGTGAGTTGTGAAACGATTCCACATTTCCTTAAGTGTGTGCCAAATTCGTGACTTAAATATTCTCCTCCACGATCTGATCGTAAGAACTTTATTTTTCGGTCACGTTGATTCTCTACCTCATTCTGAAATTCCTTGAACTTTTCAAAGGTCTCATACTTGTGTTTCATCAAGTATACATACCCATATCTACTCAAGTCATCCGTGAGAGTGAGAACATAACGATATCCTCCGCGAGCCTCAACACTCATTGGACCGCACACATCAGTATGTATGATTTCCAATAAGTTGGTTGCTCGCTCCATTGTTCCAGAGAACGGAGTCTTGGTCATTTTGCCCTTGAGTCATGGTTCGCATGTGTCAAATGATTCATAATCGAGAGACTCTAAAAGTCCATCAGCATGGAGCATCTTCATGCGCTTGACACCAATGTGACCAAGGCGGCAGTTCCACAAGGATGTGGGACTATCGTTATCAACTTTACATCTTTTGGTATTCACACTATGAATATGTGTATTATCACGCACGAGATTCATTAAGAATAAACCATTTACCATCCGAGCATGACCATAAAACATATCACTCATATAAATAGAACAACCATTATTCTCGGATTTAAACGAGTAGCCATATCGCATTAAACGAGATCCAGATACAATGTTCATGCTCAAACTTGGCACTAAATAACAATTATTGAGGTTTAAAACTAATCCCATAGGTAAATGTAGAGGTAGCGTTGTGACACCCCTGATTCAATCGTACACTAATCATGCACGCAAATGTGTACGATCAAGATCAGGGACTCACGGGAAGATATCACAACACAACTCTACAAATAAAAATAGTCATACAAGCATCATAATACAAGTCTGGGGCCTCGAGGGCTCGAATACAAGTGCTCGATCATAGACGAGTGAGCGGAAGCAACAATATCTGAGTACTGACATAAGTTAAACAAGTTTGCCTTAAGAAGGCTAGCACAAACTGGGATACAGATCGAACAAGGCGCAGGCCTCCTGCCTGGGATCCTCCTAACTACTCCTGGTCGTCGTCAGCGGGCTGCATGTAGTAGTAGGCACCTCCAGTGTAGTAGGAGTCATCGTCGACGGTGGCGTCTGGATCCTGGGCTCCATCGTCTGGTTGCAGCAATCGGGTAGAGGAAAGGGAAAAAGGGGAAAAGGCAACCGTGAGTACTCATCCAAAGTACTCGCGAGCAAGGAGCTACACTACATATGCATGGGGATATGTGTAAAGGGGTCATATCAGTGGACTGAACTGCAGAATGCCAGAATAAGAGGGGGGATAGCTAATCCTGTCGAAGACTACGCTTCTGGCAACCTCCGTCTTGCAGCATGTAGAAGAGAGTAGACTGAAGTCCTCCAAGTAGCATCGCATAGCATAATCCTACCCGGCATTCCCCTCCTCGTTGCCCTGTTGGAGAGCCATCATCGGGTTGTATCTGGCACTTGGAAGGGTGTGTTTGATTAAGTATCCGGTTCTAGTTGTCATAAGGTCAAGGTACAACTCCGGGTCGTCCTTTTACCAAGGGACACGGCTATTCGAATAGATAAACTTCCCTGCAGGGGTGCACCACATAGCCCAACACGCTTGATCCCATTTGGCCGGACACACTTTCCTGGGTCATGCCCGGCCTCGGAAGATCAACACGTCGCAGCCCCACCTAGGCACAACAGAGAGGTCAACACGCCGGTCTAAACCTATGCGCGCAGGGGTCTTGGCCCATCGCCCTGAGCACACCTGCACGTTGCGAGGGTGGCCGAAAGAAGACCTAGCCTAGTGGCGTTCCAATCCAATCCGGCGCGCGCCGCTCCGTCCCTGACGTCAAAAGTGCTTCGGCTGATACCACGACGCCGGGATACCCATAACTACTCCCGCGTAGATGGTTAGTGCGTATAGACCAAATGGCCAGACTCAGATCAAATACCCAGATCTCGTTAAGCGTGTTAAGTATCCGCGAACGCCGAACAGGGCAAGGCCCACCTCTCTCCTAGGTGGTCTGAACCTGCCCTGTCGCTCCGCCACAAAGTAACAATCGGGGGCCGTCGGGAACCCAGGCCCACCACTACCTGGGTGGAACCACCTGCCCCTTCAGCCCCCAACTCCGAACAGTATCATAGGTAATGTAATAGTGTAAAGTATATAGTATATGCCCGCGATCACTTCCCGAAGTGATCACGGCCCAGTAATATAGCATGGCAGACGGACAAGAGTGTAGGGCCACTGATGAAACACTAGCATCCTATACTAAGCAGTAGGATTGCAGGTAAAGGTATCAACAGCAGTATCAAAGACAGGCTATGCATCAGGATAGGAATAACGAAAGCAGTAACATGCTACACTACTCTAATGCAAGCAGTATAGAGGAGAGTAGGCGATATCTAGTGATCAAGGGGGGTGGCTTGCCTGGTTGCTCTGGCAAGAGAGAGGGATCGTCAACTCCGTAGTCGTACTGGGTAGCAACAGCATCGGTCTCGGTGTCTAGCGAGAGAAGAAGGGGGAGAAACAATAAATATTTAAGCAAACAGATGCATAGTGATGCATGACATGACAAGTAACGGCGTTAGAGGTGCCCTAACGCGGTATGGGATGATATCGGTGAAGGGGGGAAACATCTGGGAAAGTTTTCCCGGTGTTTCGTGTTTTCGGGCAGAGGAGCCGGAGGGGGAAGTTGCGAGTTTGATATGTTAGGAATGTGTGGCGGACAAACGGGCTGCGTATCCGGGTTCGTATCGAAATTCTAAGCAAGTTTCATGTATAAAATAATTTCATCGGAGTTACGGATTATTTAATGTGATTTTCTAAACTTTTAAATGATTATATTGATTTATTTAACTCCAAAATTTAACCAGTAAATACTATTGTCACAGAGTACAGTGCCAGCCATAGTGTATGACAGGTGGGGTCAGAGTCAAAGTCAACAGTCTAGTCAGCTGTTGACTGGGTCAACGTTGACTGGTCAAATAGGGCAATGGGGCCCACTGTCACAGACTAGTTTAATTAAGGAGGTTTAATTAGACTAAATATGTTCATTAGGCTAATTAATCAAAGTTAATTAGGTAGTTAACTAAGAAAATTAATTAATTAATCCAATTACTAATTAATTAAATAATTATTTCTATTTTTAAATTTCTGTTTTTTTAACACGGGCATGGGGCCCCCTGGTCAGGGGCACAAGGCCAGGGGCTGTTCAGCCCAGGAGCGAGCGCCGCGGCACCCAGAAGGGCATCGGCGGGCACGGCATCGACGGGGAAGAGGCGAGGTTAGGCCGAGGTAGCAGGGGCCGTCGCCGGACGGCGGCAGCCGAAGCGGGTGCTGCCGGGCGGCACCAGCTGTAGTAGCAGTTCGGGAGCAGCAGGGGCAACAGCTTGCGGCAACAACGGTGACAGCGGGTGCGGGGGGTGACGGGCGCGTGGGTGGAGCGGCAGGACGCGGTGAGCGCACGGGGAAGGGCCGCGGTGCCCGGGCGCGTGCGTTGGGCGTGGCTGGAGCAGAACTGAGCTGGCGTGGTCGACGTGAGCGACGACCGGCGACGGCGTACGCAAGCGGCGAAGGGAGGGACTGGAGTGGGGGCCAGCACGTCGGAGGCGGGTGCAGATGGCCGCGGTGGTCGACGGGGTGGCCGCGGGCGGTGATGGGGTGATGCAGAGCAGCGGCAGGGGCACGTCTACGCGCGGATGCGGCCGCAAGAGGACGAAGCCAGGCGCGTCGCGGCCAAGGGCGCAGGTGGAGGGTGCGCGCGAGGTGGCACGTGCCCCGGCGAGGTGTGCGGGCAGTAGCGGCTGTTGGGGAACGTTGCAGAAAACAAAAATTTTCCTACGGTTTCACCAAGATCCATCTATGAGTTCATCTAGCAACGAGTGATCGGATGCATCTACATACCTTTGTAGATCGCGAGCGGAAGCGTTCAGAGAACGGGGATGAGGTAGTCATACACGACGTGATCCAAATCACCGGAGATCCTAGCACCGAACGGACGGCACCTCCGCGTTCAACACACGTACGGTCAGCGTGACGTCTCCTCCTTCTTGATCCAGCAAGGGGGAAGGAGAGGTTGATGAAGATCCAGCAGCACGACGGCGTGGTGGTGGATGCAGGGCGTCACAGCAGCAGGGCTTCGCCGTGTACTACGAGAGGAAGAGGTGTAGCAGGGAGAGAGGGAGGCGCCAGGACTCAGGTGCGGCTGCCCCCTCCCCCCCTCATATATATATCCCCCTAGGGGGGCGCCGGCCCTAGGAGATTGGATCTCCTAGGGGGGGCGGCGGCCAAGGGCTGGAGTGGCCCCCAAGCCAAGGTGGGGCGCCCCCCCACCCCTAGGGTTTCAACCCTAGGTGCATGGGGTGGGCCTAGGGGGGCGCACCAGCCCACTATGGGCTGGTTCCCCTCCCCACTTTGGCCCATGGTGCCCTTCGGGATGGGTGGCCCCACCCGGTGGACCCCCGGGACCCTTCTGGTGGTCCCGGTACAATACCGATGACCCCGAAACTTGTCCCGATGGCCGAAACAGCACTTCCTATATATAATTCTTTACCTCCGGACTATTCCGAAACTCCTCGTGACGTCCGGGATCTCATCCGGGACTCCGAACAACATTCGGGTTACTGCATATACATATCTTCACAACCCTAGCATCACCGAACCTTAAGTGTGTAGACACTACGGGTTCGGGAGACAGGCAGACATGACCGAGACGGCTCTCGGGCAATAACCAACAGCGGGATCTGGATACCCATGTTGGCTCCCAGATGCTCCACGATGATCTCATCAGATGAACCACGATGTCGAGGATTCAATTAATCCCGTATGCAATTCCCTTTGTCATCGGTATTTTACTTGCCCGAGATTCGATCGTCGATATCCCAATACCTTGTTCAATCTCGTCGTCACTTTATTCGTACCGTAATGCATGATCCCGTGATCAAACACTTTGATCACATTGAGCTCATTATGATGATGCATTACCGAGTGGGCCCGGTGATACCTCTCCGTCATGCGGAGTGACAAATCCCAGTCTCGATCCGTGTCAACCCAACAGACACTTTCGGAGATACCCGCAGTATACCTTTATAGTCACCCAGTTACGTTGTGACGTTTGGCACACCCAAAGCACTCCTACGGTATCCGGGAGTTACACGATCTCATGGTCTAAGGAAATGATACTTGACATTTGGAAAACTCTAGCAAGCGAACTATACGATCTTATGCTATGTTAGGATTGGGTCTTGTCCATCACATCATTCTCCTAATGATGTGATCTCGTTATCAGTGACATCCAATGCCCATAGTCAGGAAATCATGACTATCTATTGATCAACGAGCTAGTCAACTAGAGGCTTACTAGGGACATGTTGGTGTCTATGCATTCACACATGTATTACGATTTCCGGATAATACAATTATAGCATGAATAAAGACAATTATCATGAACAAGGAAATATAATAATAATACTTTTATTATTGCCTCTAGGGCATATTTCCAACAGTCTCCCACTTGCACTAGAGTCAATAATCTAGTTACATTGTGATGAATCGAACACCCATGGAATCCTGGTGTTGATCATGTTTTGCTCTAGGGAGAGGTTTAGTCAATGGATCTGCTACATTCAGGTCCGTATGTACTTTACAAATATCTATGTATCCATCTTGAACATTTTCATGAATGGAGTTGAAGCGACGCTTGATGTGCCTGGTCTTCTTGTGAAACCTGGGCTCCTTGGCAAGTGCAATAGCTCCAGTGTTGTCACAGAAGAGTTTGATTGGCCCCGACACATTGGGTATGACTCCGAGGTCGGTGATGAACTCCTTCACCCAAATTGCTTCATGTGCTGCCTCCGAGGCTGCCATGTACTCCGCTTCACATGTAGATCCCGCCACGACACTCTGCTTGCAACTGCACCAGCTTACTGCCCCACCATTCAATATATACACGTATCCGGTTTGTGACTTAGAGTCATCCAGATCTGTGTCGAAGCTAGCGTCGATGTAACCCTTTACGACGAGCTCTTCGTCACCTCCATAAACGAGAAACATTTCTTTAGTAATTTTTAGGTACTTCAGGATATTCTTGACCGTTGTCCAGTGTTCCTTGCCGGGATTACTTTGGTACCTTCCTACCAAACTTACAGCAAGGTTTGGATCAGGTCTGGTACACAACATAGCATACATAATAGAACCTATGGCTGAGGCATAGGGGATGACACTCATCTCTTCTATATCTTCTGCCGTGGTCGGACATTGAGCTGAGCTCAATTTCACACCTTGTAACACAGGTAAGAACCCCTTCTTAGATTGATCCATATTGAACTTCTTCAATATCTTATCAAGGAATGTGCTTTGTGAAAGACCTATGAGGCGTCTTGATCTATCTCTATAGATCTTGATGCCTAATATATAAGCAGCTTCTCCAAGGTCCTTCATTGAAAAACTCTTATTCAAGTAGGCCTTAATGCTGTCCAAGAGTTCTATATCATTTCCCATCAAAAGTATGTCATCTACATATAATATGAGAAATGCTACAGAGCTCCCACTCACTTTCTTGTAAACGCAGGCTTCTCCATAAGTCTGTGTAAACCCAAACGCTTTGATCATCTCATCAAAGCGAATGTTCCAACTCCGAGATGCTTGCACCAGCCCATAAATCGAGCGTTGGAGCTTGCACACCTTGTCAGCATTCTTTGGATCGACAAAACCTTCCGGCTGCATCATATACAATTCTTCCTTAAGGAAACCATTAAGGAATGCCGTTTTGACGTCCATTTGCCATATCTCATAATCGTAGAACGCGGCAATTGCTAACATGATTCGGATGGACTTTAGCTTTGCTACCGGTGAGAAAGTCTCATCGTAGTCAACCCCTTGAACTTGTCGATAACCCTTAGCGACAAGCTGAGCTTTATAGATGGTCACATTACCATCCGCGTCTGTCTTTTTCTTAAAGATCCATTTATTTTCTATGGCTCGCCGCTCAACGGGCAAGTCAGTCAAAGTCCATACTTTGTTTTCATACATGGATCCTATCTCGGATTTCATGGCTTCCAACCATTTGTCGGAATCCGGGCCCGCCATTGCTTCTTCATAGTTCGAAGGTTCACCGTTGTCTAACAACATGATTTCCAAGACAGGGTTGCCGTACCACTCTGGTGCGGAACGTGTCCTTGTGGACCTACGAATTTCAGTAGGAGCTTGATCAGAAGTATCTTGATCATCATCATTAATTTCCTCTCTAGTCGGTGCAGGCACCTCAGGAACGTTTTCTTGAGTTGTGCCATTTTCCGGTTCAAGAGGTAACACTTCATCAAGTTCTACTTTCCTCCCACTTACTTCTTTCGAGAGAAACTCCTTCTCTAGAAAGGATCCATTCTTGGCAACAAAGATCTTGCCTTCGGATCTGAGGTAGAAGGTATACCCAATAGTTTCTTTAGGGTATCCTATGAAGACGCATTTTTCCGACTTGGGTTCGAGCTTTTCAGGTTGAAGTTTCTTGACATAAGCATCGCATCCCCAAACTTTTAGAAACGACAGCTTAGGTTTCTTCCGAAACCATAATTCATATGGTGTCGTCTCAACGGATTTCAACCGAGCCCTATTTAAAGTGAATGCGGCAGTCTTTAAAGCATGGCCCCAAAAAGATAGCGATAAATCGGTAAGAGACATCATAGATCGCACCATATCTAATAGAGTGCGATTACGACGTTCGGACACACCATTACGCTGAGGTGTTCCAGGCGGCGTGAGTTGTGAAACTATTCCACATTTTCTTAAGTGTGTGCCAAATTCGTGACTCAAGTATTCTCCTCCACGATCTGATCGTAGAAACTTGATCTTTCTGTCACGTTGATTTTCAACCTCACTCTGAAATTCCTTGAACTTTTCAAAGGTCTCAGACTTATGTTTCATTAAGTAGATATACCCATATCTACTCAAGTCATCAGTGAGGGTGAGAACATAACGATAGCCACCGCGAGCCTCAACACTCATTGGACCGCACACATCAGTATGTATGATTTCCCATAAGTTGGTTGCTCGCTCCATTGTTCCTGAGAACGGAGTCTTGGTCATTTTACCCATGAGGCATGGTTCGCACGTGTCAAATGATTCATAATCAAGAGACTCTAAAAGTCCATCTGCATGGAGGTTCTTCATGCATTTGACACCTATGTGACCAAGGCGGCAGTGCCACAAGTATGTGGGACTATTGTTATCAACTTTAACTCTTTTGGTATTCACACTATGAATATGTGTATCATCACGTACGAGATTCATTAAGAATAAACCATTAACCATTGGAGCATGACCATAAAACATATCACTCATATAAATAGAACAACCATTATTCTCGGATTTAAATGAGTAGCCATCTCGAATTAAACGAGATCCAGATACAATGTTCGTGCTCAAACTTGGCACTAAATAACAATTATTGAGGTTTAAAACTAATCCCGTAGGTAAATGTAGAGGTAGCGTGCCGACGGCGATCACATCGACCTTGGAACCATTCCCGACGGGCATCGTCACCTCGTCCTTCGCCAGTCTCCGCTTATTCCGCAGCTCCTGCTTTGAGTTACAAATGTGAGCAACTGCACCGGTATCAAATACCCAAGAGCTACTACGAGTACTGGTAAGGTACACATCAATTACATGTATATCACATATACCTTTTTTTTGCCGGCCTTCTTGTCCGCTATGTATTTGGGGCAATTCCGCTTCCAGTGACCACTTCCCTTGCAATAAAAGCACTCAGTCTCGGGCTTGGGTCCATTCTTTGGCTTCTTCCCGGCAGCTTGCTTGCCGGGGGCGGCAACTTCCTTCCCGTCCTTCTTGAAGTTCTTTTTACCCTTGCCCTTCTTGAACTTAGTGGTTTTATTCACCATGAACACTTGATGTTCCTTCTTGACTTCTACCTCTGCTGATTTCAGCATAGCAAATACTTCAGGAATGGTCTTTTCCATCCCCTGCATATTGAAGTTCATCACAAAGCTCTTGTAGCTTGGTGGAAGCGACTGGAGGATTCTGTCAATGACCGCGTCGTCCGGGAGATTAACTCTCAGCTGAGTCAAGCGGTTATGTAACCCAGACATAGTGAGTATGTGCTCACTGACAGAACTATTTTCCTCCATCTTACAGCTTAAGAATTTGTCGGAGACTTCATATCTCTCGACCCGGGCATGAGATTGGAAAACCATTTTCAGCTCTTCGAACATCTCATATGCTCCGTGTCTCTCAAAACGCTTTTGGAGCCCCGGCTCTAAGCTGTAAAGCATGCTGCACTGAACGAGGGAGTAGTCATCGGTACGTGCCTGCCAAGCGTTCATAATGTCTTGTTCTGCAGGAAGAACAGGTGCGTCACCCAGCGGTGCTTGTAGGACATAATCTTTCTTGGCAGCTATGAGGATGATCCTCAGGTTCCGGACCCAGTCCGTATAGTTGCTGCCATCGTCTTTCATCTTGGTTTTCTCTAGGAACGCGTTGAAGTTGAGGACTACGTTGGCCATTTGATCTACAAGACATATTGTAAAAAAAAATTAGACTAAGTTCATGATAATAAAGTTCATCTAATCAAATTATTTAATGAACTCCCACTTAGATAGACATCCCTCTTCTAGTCATCTAAGTATAACATGATCCGAGTCAACTAGGCCGTGTCCGATCATCACATGACACGGACTAGTCAACATCGGTGAACATCTTCATGTTGATCGTATCTTCTATACGACTCATGCTCGACCTTTCGGTCTTCTGTGTTCCGAGGCCATGTCTGTACATGCTAGGCTCGTCAAGTCAACCTAAGTGTTTGCATGTGTAAATCTGTCTTACACCCGTTGTATGTGAACTTTAGAATCTATCACACCCGATCATCACGTGGTGCTTCGAAACAACGAACTGTCGCAACGGTGCACAGTTAGGGGGAACACTTTCTTGAAATTATTATGAGGGATCATCTTATTTACTACCGTCGTTATAAGCAAAAAAGATGCAAAACATGATAAACATCACATGCAATCAAATAATAAACGTGACATGATATGGCCAATATCACATAGCTCCTTTGATCTCCATCTTGGGGCTCCATGATCATCTTTGTCACCGGCTTGATACCATGATCTCCATCATCGTGTCTCCATGAAGTTGCTCGCCAACTATTACTTCTACTACTATGGCTAACGCGTTTAGCAATAAAGTAAAGTAATTTACATGGCGTTTCTCAAAGACACGCAGGTCATACAAAAAATAAAGACAACTCCTATGGCTCCTGCCGGTTGTCATACTCATCGACATGCAAGTCGTGATTCCTATTACAATAGCATGAACATCTCATACATCACATATAGATCATTCATCATTCATCACAACTTTGGCCATATCATATCACAAAGCACTTGCTGCAAAAACAAGTTAGACGTCCTCTAATTGTTGTTGCAAGTTTTACGTGGCTGAATTAGGGTTCTAGCAAGAACGTTTTCTTACCTACGTGAAAGCCACAACGTGATTTGTCAACTTCTATTTACCCTTCATAAGGACCCTTTTCATCTAATCCGCTCCAACTAAAGTGGGAGAGACAGACACCCGCCAGCTACCTTATGCAACTAGTGCATGTTAGTCGGTGGAACCGGTCTCACGTAAGCGTACGTGTAAGGTTGGTCCGGTCCGCTTCATCCCACAATACCGCTGAAGCAAGATAAGACTAGTAGCGGCAAGAAAGTTGACAAATCTATGCCCACAACAAATTGTGTTCTACTCGCGCAAGAAGAACTACGCATAGACCTAGCTCATGATGCCACTGTAGGGAACGTTGCAGAAAACAAAAAAATTCCTACGGTTTCACCAAGATCCATCCATGAGTTCATCTAGCAACGAGTGATTGGATGCATCTACATACCTTTGTAGATCGCGAGCGGAAGCGTTTAGAGAACGGGGATGAGGTAGTCGTACACGACGTGATCCAAATCACCGGAGATCCTAGCACCGAACGGACGGCACCTCCGTGTTCAACACACGTACGGTCAGCGTGACGTCTCCTCCTTCTTGATCCAGCAAGGGGGAAGGAGAGGTTGATGAAGATCCAGCAGCACGACGGCGTGGTGGTGGATGCAAGGCGTCACAGCAGCAGGGCTTCGCCGTGTACTACGAGAGGAAGAGGTGTAGCAGGGAGAGCGGGAGGCGCCAGGACTCAGGTGCGGCTGCCCCCTCCCCCCTCATATATATAGCCCCCTAGGGGGGGCGGCCCTAGGAGATTGGATCTCCTAGGGGGGCGGCGGCCAAGGGCTGGAGTGGCCACCAAGCCAAGGTGGGGCGCCCCCCCACCCCTAGGGTTTCAACCCTAGGTGCATGGGGTGGGCCTAGGGGGGCGCACCAGCCCACTATGGGCTGGTTCCCCTCCCCACTTTGGCCCATGGGGCCCTATGGGATGGGTGGCCCCACCCGGTGGACCCCCGGGACCCTTCTGGTGGTCCCGATACAATATCGATGACCCCGAAACTTGTCCCGATGGCCGAAACAGCACTTCCTATATATAATTCTTTACCTCTGGACTATTCCGAAACTCCTCGTGATGTCCGAGATCTCATCCGGGACTCCGAACAACATTCGGGTTACTGCATATACATATCTTCACAACCCTAGCGTCACCGAACCTTAAGTGTGTAGACCCTACGGGTTCGGGAGACAGGCAGACATGACCGAGGCGGCTCTCGGGCAATAACCAACAGCGGGATCTGGATACCCATGTTGGCTCCCAGATGCTCCACGATGATCTCATCGGATGAACCACGATGTCGAGGATTCAATTAATCCCGTATGCAATTCCCTTTGTCAATCGGTATTTTACTTGCCCAAGATTCGATCGTCGGTATCCCAATACCTTGTTCAATCTCGTCACCGGCAAGTCACTTTACTCGTACCGTAATGCATGATCCCGTGATCAAACACTTTGATCACATTGAGCTCATTATGATGATGCATTACCGAGTGGGCCCGGTGATACATCTCCGTCATGCGGAGTGACAAATCCCAGTCTCGATCCGTGTCAACCCAACAGACACTTTCGGAGATACCCGCAGTATACCTTTATAGTCACCCAGTTACGTTGTGACGTTTGGCACACCCAAAGCACTCCTACGGTATCCGGGAGTTACACGATCTCATGGTCTAAGGAAATGATACTTGACATTTGGAAAACTCTAGCAAGCGAACTATACGATCTTATGCTATGTTAGGATTGGGTCTTGTCCATCACATCATTCTCCTAATGATGTGATCTCGTTATCAGTGACATCCAATGCCCATAGTCAGGAAATCATGACTATCTATTGATCAACGAGCTAGTCAACTAGAGGCTTACTAGGGACATGTTGGTGTCTATGCATTCACACATGTATTACGATTTCCGGATAATACAATTATAGCATGAATAAAGACAATTATCATGAACAAGGAAATATAATAATAATACTTTTATTATTGCCTCTAGGGCATATTTCCAACAGTCTCTCACTTGCACTAGAGTCAATAATCTAGTTACATTGTGATGAATCGAACACCCTTGGAATCCTGGTGTTGATCATGTTTTGCTCTAGGGAGAGGTTTAGTCCATGGATCTGCTACATTCAGGTCCGTATGTACTTTACAAATATCTATGTCTCCATCTTGAAAATTTTCATGAATATCTATGTCACCAGCATGACACCATGATCTCCATCATCGTGTCTCCATGAAGTTGCTCGCCAACTATTACTTCTACTACTATGGCTAACACGTTTAGCAATAAAGTAAAGTAATTTACATGGCGTTTCCATTGACACGCAGGTCATAAAAAAATAATGACAACTCCTATGGCTCCTGCCGGTTGTCATACTCATCGACATGCAAGTCGTGATTCCTATTACATGAACATGATCTCATACATCACATATAGATCATTCATCATTCATCACAACTTTGGCCATATCATATCAAAAAGCACTTGCTGCAAAAACAAGTTAGACGTCCTCTAATTGTTGTTGCAAGTTTTACGTGGCTGCAAGAGGGTTCTAGCAAGAACGTTTTCTTACCTACGTAAAAGCCACAACGTGATTTGTCAACTTCTATTTACCCTTCATAAGGACCCTTTTCGTCGAATCCGCTCCAACTAAAGTGGGAGAGACAGACACCCGCCAGCCACCTTATGCAACTAGTGCATGTCAGTCGGTGGAAACGGTCTCACGTAAGCGTACGTGTAAGGTTGGTCCGGGCCGCTTCATCCCACAATATCGCTGAAGCAAAATAAGACTAGTAGCGGAAAGAAAGTTGACAACATCTACACCCACAACAATTGTGTTCTACTCGTGCAAAAGAACTACGCATAAACCTGGCTCTGATACCACTGTTGGGGAACGTTGCAGAAAACAAAAAATTTCCTACGGTTTCACCAAGATCCATCTATGAGTTCATCTAGCAACGAGTATTCAGATTGCATCTACATACCTTTGTAGATCGCGAGCGGAAGCGTTCACTAGAACGTGGATGATGGAGTCGTACTCGCCGTGATCCAAATCACCGATGTCAAGCGCCGAACGGACGGCACCTCCGCGTTCAACACACGTACGGAGCGGATGACGTCTCCTCCTTCTTGATCCAGCAAGGGGGGAGGAGAGGTTGACGAAGGTCCAGCAGCACGACGGCGTGGTGGTGGATGCAGTGGTCACCGCAGCAGGGCTTCGCCATGCTTCTACGAGAGAGATAGAGGTGTAGCAGGGAGAGGGAGGCGCCAGAGCTTCAGGGTGCGGCTGCCCCTCCCTCCCCCCCTTTATATAGGCCCCCTGGGGGGCGCTGGCCCTGGAGATCTAATCTCCCAGGGGGGCGGCGGCCAGGGGGGTTGGAGTACCCCCAAGGCAAGTGCCCCCCCACCCTAGGGTTTCAACCCTAGGCGCAAGGGGGTGGGCCAAGGGGGGCGCACCAGCCCACTATGGGTTGGTTCCCCCTCCCACTTCAGCCCATGGGGCCCTCCGGGATGGGTGGCCCCACCCGGTGGACCCCCAGGACCCATCCGGTGGACCCGATACAATACCGGTGACCCCCGAATCTTCCCGATGGCCGAAACTGCACTTCCTATATATAATTCTTTACCTCCAAACCATTCCGGAACTCCTCGTGATGTCCGAGATCTCATCCGGGACTCCGGACAGCTTTCAGATTACTGCATATTCATATCTCTACAACCCTAGCGTCACCGAACCTTAAGTGTGTAGACCCTACGGGTTCGGGAGACATGTAGACATGACCAAGACATCTCTCCGGCCAATAACCAATAGCGGGATCTGGATACACATGTTGGCTCCCACACACTCCTCGATGATCTCATCGGATGAACCGCGATGTCGAGGATTCAATCAATCCCGTATTCAATTCCATTTGTCAATCGGTATTTTACTTGCCCGAGATTCGATCGTCGGTATCCCAATACCTCGTTCAATCTCGTTACCGGCAAGTCATTTTACTCGTACCGTAATGTATGATCCCGTGATCAAAAACTTTGATCACACTGAGCTCATTATGATGATGCATTACCGAGTGGGCCCGATGATACCTCTCCGTCATACGGAGTGACAAATCCCAGTCTCGAACCGTGTCAACCCAACAGACACTTTCGGAGATAACCGTAGTATACCTTTATAGTCACCCAGTTATGTTGTGACGTTTGGCACACCCAAAGCACTCCTACGGTATTCGGGAGTTACACGATCTCATGGTCTAAGGAAAAGATACTTGACATTGGAAAAGCTCTAGCAAACGAATTATACGATCTTGTGCTTATGCTTAGGATTGGGTCTTGTCCATCACATCATTCTCCTAATGATGTGATCTCGTTATCAATGACATCCAATGTCCATAGTCAGGAAACCATGACTATCAGTTGATCAACGAGCTAGTCAACTAGAGGCTCACTAGGGACATATTGGTGTCTATGTATTCACACATGTATTACGATTTCCGATTAACACAATTATAGCATGAATAAAAGACAATTATCATGAACAGGGAAATATAATAATAATACTTTTATTATTGCCTCTAGGGCATATTTCCAACAGATATAGGTTTTTGTAATCTGAAAATATAAAAACAGCAAGGTAACAAGTAATAAAAGTGAGCGTAAACGGTATTGCAATGCTAGGAAACAAGGCCTAGGGTTCATACTTTCACTAGTGCAAGTTCTCTCAACAATAATAACATAATTGGATCATATAACTATCCCTCAACATGCAACAAAGAGTCACTCCAAAGTCACTGATAGCAGAGAACAAACGAAGAGATTATGGTAGGGTACGAAACCACCTCAAAGTTATCCTTTCTGATCGATCTATTCAAGAGTCCGTTGTAAAATAACACAAAGCTATTCTTTCCGTTCAATCTGTCCTAGAGTTCGTACTAAAGTAACACCTTAAGACACAAATCAACCAAAACCCTAATGTCACCTAGATACTCCAATGTCACCTCAAGTATCGGTGGGTAAGATTATACGATATGCATCACACAATCTCAGATTCATCTATTCAAACCAACACAAAGTACTTCAAAGAGTGCCCCAAAGTTTCTACCGGAGAGTGAAGACGAAAACGTGTGCCAACCCCTATGCATAAGTTCACAAGGTCACTGAACCCGCAAGTTGATGACCAAAACATACATCAAGTAGATAACGTGATATCCCATTGTCACCACAAATAAGCACATGCAAGACATACATCAAGTGTTCTCAAATCCTTAAATACTCAATCCGATAAGATAACTTCAAAGGGAAAACTCATTCCATCACAAGAGAGTAGAGGGGGAAGAAACATCATACGATCCAACTATAATAGCAAAGCTCGCAATACATCAAGATCGTGCCGAATCAAGAACACGAGAGAGAGAGAGAGAGAGAGAGAGAGAGAGAGAGAGATCAAACGCATATCTACTGGTACATACCCTCAGCCCCGAGGGTGAACTACTCCCTCCTCGTCATGGAGAGCGCTGGGATGATGAAGATGGCCACCGGAGAGGGATTCCCCCCTCCGGTAGGGTGCTGGAACGGGTCTAGATTGGTTTTTGATGGCTACAGAGGCTTGCGGCGGCGGAACTCCCGATCTAGGTTATGTTCTGGATGTTTGGGTATATATAAGAGGTATTGGCGTCGGGAACAAGTCAGGGGGGTCTCCGAGGTAGCCACAAGGTAGGGGGCACGGCCAGGGGGTAGGGCGTGCCCCCACCCTCGTGGGTGCCTCGAGACTCTTCTGGCCCATCTCGGATGCTCCGTGGGCTTCGTCTGGTCCAAAAATAATCTCTATGAAATTTCATGTCAATTGGACTCAGTTTGGTTTTCCTTTCCTGCGATACTCAAAAACAAGGGAAAAAACGGAAACTCGCACTGGGCTCTAGGTTAATAGTTAGTCCCAAAAATCGTATAAAATAGCATATAAATGCATATAAAACATCCTAGATGGATAATATAATAGCATGGAACAATAAAAAATTATAGATACGTTGGAGACGTATCAGCATCCCCAAGCTTAATTCCTGCTCGTCCTCGAGTAGGTAAATGATAAAAACAGAATTTTTGATGTGGAATGCTACCTAACCTATTTATCATTGTAATCTTATTTATTGTGGCAATAATATTCAGATCCATAAGATTCAAGACAAAAGTTTAATATTGACATAAAAATAATAATACTTCAAGCATACTAACCAAGCAATTATGTCTTATCGAAATAACATGGCCAAAGAAAGCTCATCCCTACAAAATCATATAGTTTGGCCATGCTCCATCTTCGTCACACAAAATGCTCTCAGCATGCACAACCCTGATGACAAGCCAAGCAATTGTTTCATACTTTAGTATTCTCAAACTTTTTCAACTTTCACGCAATACATGAGCGTGAGCCATGGACATAGCACTATGGGTGGAATAGAATATAATGATGGGGGTTGTGTGGAGAAGACAAAAAAGGAGAAAGTCTCACATCGACGCGGCTAATCAACGGGCTATGGAGATGCCCATCAATTGATTTCAATGCGAGGAGTATAGATTGCCATGCAACGGATGCACTGGAGCTATAAATGTATGAAAGCTCAACAAAAGAAATTAAGTGGGTGTGCATCCAACTTGCTTGCTCACGAAGACCTAGGGTATTTTGAGGAAGCGCATCGTTGGAATATACAAGGCAAGTTCTAAAATGAAAAATTCCCACTAGTATATGAAAGTGACAACATAGGAGACTCTCTACCATAAAGATCATGGTGCTACTTTGAAGCACAAGTGTGGAAAAAAGGATAGTAGCATTGTCCCTTCTTTTATTTATTTATATTTTTTTGGGCCTTTCTTTTTTTATTTGGCCTTTCTCTTTTTTTTTATTTTTTTATTTGGCCTTTCCTTTTTTAGAGGGGGACAATGCTCTATTAATGATGATCATCACACTTCAATTATTTACAACTCAATTATTACAACTCGATACTAGAACAAAATATGACTCTATATGAGTGCCTCCGGCGGTGTACCGGGATGGGCAATGAATCAAGAGTGACATATATGATAAATTATGCATGGTGGCTTTGCCACAAATACGATGTCAACTAGATGATCATGCAAAGCAATATGACAATGATGAAGCGTGTCATAATAAATGAAACGATGGAAAGATGAATGGCAATATATCTCGGAATGGCTATGGAAATGCCATAATAGGTAGGTATGGTGGCTGTTTTGAGGAAGATATAAGGAGGTTTATGTGTGATAGAGCATATCATATCACGGGGTTTGGATGCACCGGCGAAGTTTGCAGCAACTCTCAAGGTGAGAAAGGGCAATGCACGATACCGAAGAGGCTAGCAATGATGGAAAGGTGAGAGTGCGTATAATCCATGGACTCAACATTAGTCATGAAGAACTCACATACTTATTGCAAAAATGTACAAGTCATCAAAAACCAAGCATTACGCGCATGCTCCTAGGGGGATAGATTGGTAGGAAATGACCATCGCTCTTCCCCGACCGCCACTCATAAGGATCACAATCAAAGAACACCTCATGTTTCAAATTTGTCACACAACGGTTACCATACGTGCATGCTACGGGACTTGAAAACTTCAACACAAGTATTTCTCAAATTCACAACTACTCAAATAGCATGACTCTAATATTACCATCTTCATATCTCAAAACAATCATCAAGTATCAAACTTCTCATAGTATTCAATGCACTCTATATGAAAATTTTATTATACCCATCTTGGATGCCCATCATATTAGGACTAATTTTATAACCAAAGCAAATTACCATGCTATTCTAAAAGACTCTCAAAATAATATAAGTGAAGCATGAGACATCAATAATTTCTATAAAATAAAACCACCACCATGCTCTAAGAAGGTATAAGTGAAGCACTAGAGCAAATTACAAACTACTCCAAAAGATATAAGTGAAGATCAATGAGTAGTTGAATAATTATGTAACTATGTGAAGACTCTCTAACATTTAAGAATTTCAGATCTTGGTATTTTATTCAAACAGAAATCAAAACAAAAGAAAATAAAATGACGCTCCAAGAAAAACACATATCATGTGGTGAATAAAAATATAGCTCCAAGTAAAGTTACCGATGGACGAAGACGAAAGAGGGGATGCCTTCCGGGGCATCCCCAAGCTTAGGCTCTTGGTTGTCCTTGAATATTACCTTTTAGTGCCTTGGGCATCCACAAGCTTAGGCTCTTGCCACTTCTTATTCCATATCCCATCGAATCTTTACCCAAAACTTGAAAACTTCACAACACAAAACTCAACAGAAAACTCGTAAGCTCCGTTAGTATAATAAAATAAAACCACCACTTAGGTACTGTTGTGAAATCATTCTAAATTCATATTGGTGAAATATCTACTGTATTCCAACTTCTCTATGGTTCATACCCTCCGATACTACTCATAGATTCATCAAAATAAGCAAACAACACAATGAAAACAGAATCTGTCAAAAACATAACAATATGTAGTAATCTGTAACAAATAAATACTTATGTAACTCCGAAAATTCTGAAATAAATTGTTGGACCTGAGTAATTTGTCTATTAATCATCTGCTAAAAGAATCAACCTAAATCCACTCCCCAGTAAAACATGGCAGCTAATCTCGTGAGCGCAAAAGTTTCTATTTCTTACAGCAAGATCGCATAGACTTCACCCAAGTCTTCCCAAAGGTTCTACTTGGCACAAACACTAATTAAAACATAAAACCACATATAAACAGAGGCTAGATAATTATTTATTACTAAACAGGGGCAAAAATCAAAGAATAAAAATAAAATTGGGTTGCCTCCCAACAAACGCTAACGTTTAATGTTGCTAGCTAGGCATGATGATTTCAATGATGCTCACATAAAAGATAAGATTGAAACATAAAGAGAACATCATGAAGAATATGTCTATCACATTTAAGTCTAACCCACTTCCTATGCATAGGTATTTTGTGAGCAAACAACTTATGGGAACAATAATCAACTAGCATAGGAAGGCAAAACAAGCATAGCTTCAAGATTTTCAACACAAAGAGAGGAAACTTGATATTATTGCTATTCCTACAAGCATATGTTCCTCCCTCATAATAATTTTTAGTAGAATCATGAATGAATTCAACAATATAACCATCACATAAAGCATTATTTTCATGATCTACAAACATAGAAAATTTACTACTCTCCACATAAGCAAAATTCTTCTCATTTGGAATAGTAGTGGGAGCAAACTCAACAAAATAACTATCATGTGAGGCATAATCCAATTGAAAACTAAAATCATGATTAAAAGTTTCATGGTTATAATTATTCTTTATAGTATATATGTCATCACAATAATCATCATATATAGCAACTTTATTCTCATAGTCAATTGGAACCTCTTCCGAAATAGTGGATTGATCACTAAATAAAGTCATGACCTCTCCAAATCCACTTTCATAATTATCACAATAAGATTCAACACCCTCCAAAATAGTGGGATCATTACTTCCTAAAGTTGACACTCTTCCAAACCCACTTTCATCAATATAATCATCACAAATAGGAGGCATGCGATCATCATAATAAATTTTCTCATCAAAACTTGGGGGACAAAAAATATCATCTTCGTCAAACATAGCATCCCCAAGCTTGTGGCTTTGCATATCATTAGCATCATGGATATTTAAAGAATTCGTACTAACAACATTGCAATCATGCTCATCATTCAAATATTTTATGCCAAGCATTCTACGTAATTCTTCTTCTAGTACTTGAGCACAATTTTCCTTCCCATCATTTTCGCGGAAGACATTAAAAAGATGAAGCATATGAGGCACCCTTAATTCCATTTTTTGTAGTTTTGTTTTATAGACTAAACTAGTGATAAAACAAGAAACTAAAAGATTCGATTGCAAGATCTAAAGATATGCCTTCAAGCACTAACCTCCCTGGCAACGGCGCCAGAAACTGCTTGATGTCTACTACACAACCTTCTTCTTGTAGACGTTGTTGGGCCTCCAAGTGCAGAGGTTTGTAGGACAGTAGCAAATTTCTCTCAAGTGGATGACCTAAGGTTTATCAATCCGTGGGAGGCATAGGATGAAGATGGTCTCTCTCAAACAACCCTGCAACCAAATAACAAAGAGTCTCTTGTGTCCCCAACACACCCAATACAGTGGTAAATTGTATAGGTGCACTAGTTTGGCGAAGATATGGTCATACAAGTGCGATATGGATGGTAGATATAGGTTTTGTAATCTGAAAATATAAAAACAGCAAGGTAACAAGTAATAAAAGTGAGCGTAAACGGTATTACAATGCTAGGAAACAAGGCCTAGTGCTCATACTTTCACTAGTGCAAGTTCTCTCAACAATAATAACATAATTGGATCATATAACTATCCCTCAACATGCAACAAAGAGTCACTCCAAAGTCACTAATAGCAGGGAACAAACGAAGAGATTATGGTAGTGTACGAAACCACCTCAAAGTTATCCTTTCTGATCGATCTATTCAAGAGTCTGTAGTAAAATAACACGAAGCTATTCTTTCCGTTCAATCTATCCTAGAGTTTGTACTAGAATAACACCTTAAGACACAAATCAACCAAAACCCTAATCTCACCTAGATACTCCAATGTCACCTCAAGTATCCATGGGTATGATTATACGATATGCATCACACAATCTCAGATTCATCTATTCAGACCAACACAAAGTACTTCAAAGAGTGCCCCAAAGTTTCTACCGGAGAGTCAAGACGAAAATGTGTGCCAACCCCTATGCATAAGTTCACAAGGTCACTGAACCCGCAAGTTGATCACCAAAACATACATCAAGTAGATCACGTGATATCCCATTGTCACCACGGATAAGCACATGCAAGACATACATCAAGTGTTCTCAAATCCTTAAAGACTCAATCCGATAAGATAACTTCAAAGGGAAGACTCAATCCATCAAAAGAGAGTAGAGGGGGAGAAACATCATAAGATCCATCTATAATAGCAAAGCTCGTGATACATCAAGATCGTGCCGAATCAAGAACACGAGAGAGAGAGAGAGAGAGAGAGAGAGAGATCAAACACATAGCTACTGGTACATACCCTCAGCCCCGAGGGTGAACTACTCCCTCCTCGTCATGGAGAGCGTCGGGATGATGGAGGTGGCCACCGGAGAGGGATTCCCCCCTCCGGCAGGGTGCCAGAACGGGTCTAGATTGGTTTTTGGTGGCTACAGAGGCTTGCGGCGGCGAAACTCCCTATTTAGGTTATGTTCTGGAAGTTTGGGTATATATAAGAGGTATTGGCGTCGGGAACAAGTCAGGGGTCTCCGAGGCAACCACGAGGTTGGGGGGCGCGCCCAGGGGGGTAGGGCGCGCCCCCCACCCTCGTGGGTGCCTCGGGACTCTTCTGGCCCATCTCCAATGCTTCGTGGGCTTCTTCTGGTCCAAAAATAATCTCCGTGAAATTTCACGTCAATTGGACTCCATTTGGTTTTCCTTTTCTGCGATACTCAAAAACAAGGAAAAAACAGAAATTGGCACTGGGCTCTAGGTTAATAAGTCAGTCCCAAAAATCATATAAATTAGCATATGAATGCATATAAAACATCCTAGATGGATAATATAATAGCATGGAACAATAAAAAAATTGTAGATACATTGGAGACGTATCATAGTCGTCTCTAAAGCATAACCCCAAAACGATAGCGGTCAATCAGTAAGAGACATCATAGATCGCACCATATCTAATAAAGTGCGGTTACGACGTTCGGACACACCATTATGTTGTGGTGTTCCACGTGGCGTGAGTTGCGAAACTATTCCGTGTTGTTTCAAATGCAGACTAAACTCATAACTCAAATATTCACCTCCATGATCAGATTGTAGAAACTTTATTTTCTTGTTATGATGATTTTCCACTTGACTCTGAAATTCTTTGAGCTTTTCAAATGTTTCAGACTTATGTTTCATCAAGTAGATATACCCATATCTGCTCAAATCATCTGTGAAGGTCAGAAAATAACGATACCCGCTGATGTCTACTACACAACTTTATTCTTGTAGACACGTGTTGGGCCTCCAAGCGCAGAGTTTTGTAGGACAGTAGCAATTTTCCCTCAAGTGGATGACCTAAAGTTTATCAATACGTGAGAGGTGTAGGATGAAGATGGTCTCTCTTAAACGACCCTGCAACCAAATACAAGAAATCTCTTGTGTCCCCAACACACCCAATACAATGGCGAATTATATAGGTGCACTAGTTAGGCGAAGAGATGGTGATAAAAGTGTAATATGGGTGGTAGAAATATATTTTTATGATCTAAATAAATAAAAACAGAAAGGTAGCAAATAGTAAACGGGCATAAAAAAGGTATTGCAATGCTTAAAAACAAGGCCTAGGGTTCGTGCTTTCACTAGTGCAATCTCTCAACAATGCTAACATAGTTGGATCATATGATTATCCCTCAAAGTACAATAAAGAATCACTCCTGAGTTCCTATTAGCGGAGAACAAAAGATAGGAATTGTTTGTAGGGTACGAAGCCACCTCAAAGCTATTCTTTCTGATCGATCTATTCAAGAGTTCGTACTAAAATAACACAAAGCTATTGTTTCCGTTCGATCTATCCTAGAGTTCATACTAGAATAATCACCAAAGCAAATTCATATTCATAATACTCAATCTACACAAAGAACTACAAGGAGACCCCAAAGTTTCTATCGGAGAAAGGATAATAAAAACGTGCATCAACCCCTATGAGAAGATTACCCCAATATCACCGCGGGAATCCGCAAGTTGAGTGCCATAACGTATGTCAAGTGAATCAATAAGATACCCCAATGTCACCTCAAGTATTCATACCGCAAGACATACATCATGTATTCTCAAATATGAACATTCAATCCGACATGACAAAACTTCAAAGGGTAAAGATTCAATTCATCACAATAAGAGTATAGAGGGGAGAAACATCATATGATGCAACTATATTAACAAATCCCATGATATAGATCACGAGAGAGAGAGAGAGATTAAACACATAGCTACTGGTACAAACCCTCAGTCCCAAGGGTGGACTACTCCCTCCTCAGCGTTGTGGCCACCGGATGATGAAGATGGCCATTGGAGATGATTCCCCCCTCCGGCAGGGTGCCGAAACGGGTCTAGATTGGTTTTCGGTGCCTACGGAGCCTGCGGCGGCGGAACTTCTGATATAGGTTAACCCCAAAGGGTTTCGGAATATTTGAGAATTTATAGCGCAAGGAGGGGGTGCGGGAGGCCACCGAGGTGGGCACAACCCACCTGGGCGTGCTAGGCTACTCTGGCCCATCGAGAGTCTTCTGGCTAATAAAAAATCCACAAAAAGTTTTGCGGTGTTTGGACTCCGTTTGATATTGATTTTCTGCGATGTAAAAAAACATGCAAAAAAAGCAACTAGCACTATGTCAATAGGTTAGTCCCAAAAAATGATATAAAATTACTATAAAATGATTATAAAACATCTAAGAATGATAAAATAATAGCATGAATACTTCATAAACTATAGATACGTTGGAGACGTATCAACATCCCCAAGCTTAATTCGTACACGTCCTCGAGTAGGTAAATGATAAAAGAAATAATTTATGAAGTGTGAATGCATGCTAGCAAAGTGCACAAGTTTGATCAATGATAATTTCAATCACTTTTCCTAACATCATAATAGCATTTCTTTCTCATAAAACTTCTCATGTTATAGTAGCAACCAATTCACATGTTAAGGTTCAAACAATAAATTTTCTTGAAACCCAATAACCTATGTTCTCAGTCACCAAGCAATTGCAATTCAACTTATTCAACTGAGTTTAAGTAAGAGCTCCACATACTCAACCATCATATAGTCTTCTATGATTGCTAACACTCACCTTGTACACATGAGCAAAATGTTTCAACCAGACACATAGAAAGATAGGGGCTTATTATTTTGCCTCCCAACGCATTCACCTCGAGGGTGATGTCAACAATAATAACTCATGCTACCCATATTCAACTGGACTTATGTGCCTACATCTTTCCTCACCACATGATGCTTGCCAAAAGATAAAAATAAAAGGGAATAGAGAGAAAAACTTTGTCTCTTTGCATAAAAGTAAATACTGAAAAGTAAAAGATAGGCCCTTCGAGGGAAGCAGAGGTTGCCATGCGCTTATTTGTTTGTATGCTCAACCTCTTAGTGCAAGAGAACGTCACATTATATTGCCCCTCATGACAGCAACCTTTATTATGCAGCCCGTCGCTTTTATTGCTTTGCCATCACAAGTTCGTACAACGCTCAATTTTCTCTTACACTAAATGATCTAACACTTTTAGAAGCAATCTTTATTTCTTTATTGTACCGATGACAACTTACTTGAAGGATCCTTCTCAATACATAGGTAGGTATGGTGGAATCTTGAAAATAAGATTTGAGTTTAAGGGTTTTTGGATGCACAAGTAGTATCTCTACTTGGTGCGGAATTTTTGGCTAGCAAAGATGGGGGGGGGGGGCAAGCACCACATGTTGAAGGATCTATGACAATATGCCTTCTTTGTGAATATGAGCAAACATAAATCATTACGTTGTCTTCCTTGTCCAACATCAACAATTTTGGCACATAATATTTTGATGGGGGCTCACAATCACAAAAGATTTCTAGGATAGTATATTCACATGTGAAAGTTCTCTTCCTTACACTAATTATTCGTGAATTACTTGTATGACCAATATTGCGATTGTCAAGCCTAAAAAAATTTCACTTTCTAAACCCAATGTGAAGCTACCACTAGGCATGATGTGATTTCAACTTTATGATATTCAATTTATTCAACAATTTACTCATAGGATATAAGTGAAGCACAAGAGTAAATGACAAGCTACTCCAAAAAGATATAAGTGAAGATCAAGAGAGTAGTTAAGTAAATAAGTGGCTAAGTGAAGACTCTCTTTTATTTAAAAACTTTCAGACCTAAGTATTTTATTCAAACAACAACAAAATAAAATGGCGTTCCAAGGATAGCACAACTCATGTGAAGAAACAAGAACTTAGGCTCAACCGATACTAACCGATAATTGTTGAAGAAGAAAGGTGGGATGCCTACCGGGGCATCCCCAAGCTTAGATGCTTGAGACTTCTTGAATATTATTTTGGGATGCCTTGGGCATCCCCAAATTTGAGCTTTTGTGTCTCCTTAATTCTTCTCATATCACGGTTTTCCTAAATCTCAAAAGCTTCATCCACACAAAACTCAACAGGAACTCGTGAGATAAGTTAGTATGAACCAATGCAAAAACCTTATCATTATCTACTGTAGCAAATAACTAAAATTATTATTCAACATTGCATACTAAATGCCTCTGCATATTTAATACTCCTATCCTCAAATAGATTCATTAAACAAGCAATCATATGCAAACAATGCAAACATAACAGCAATCTGCCAAAATAGTACATTCTGTAAAGAATGCAAGATATCAATACTTATTCAACTCAAAAAAATTCCGAAAAATTTAACACACTTTAGAAAATTTATCATAGCTTATTGTGCAAAAAGTTTGAACATTTTATCATGTTCTGACTTTTGTAGGGAATTTTCGCAACATCGGTAAACTTTCTGTTTTCAAATAGCAACATACAGACATGCAAAATAAGCTTAGTAAAGGCTATCATTGCCACTTTTATTGAAAGAAAATATGAAAAACATTATTATAAATAACATCAAGCAAATCCTAAGAAAATAAATTGACGCTCCATGCAAAACCATATCATGTGACGAGTGAAATCATAGCTCTAAGTAAGGTTACCGATATTGTTGGAGACGAAAGAGGGGATGCCTTACGGGGCATCCCCAGGCTTAGTTGCTTGGATCTTCCTTGGCTATTACCTTGGGGGTGCCTTGGGCATCCCCAAGCTTAGGGTCTTGTCACTTCTTATTCTCCTCATATCGGCATCTCACCCAAAACTTGAAAACTTCAATCACACAAAACTTAATGGAACTTTGTGAGATAGGTTAGTATGATAAAGAGCAAACCATTCCACTTTTGGTACTGTCAAAGACAAGATTCATAATTGTTCACACACAATGCCTACTGTAGCATATCATTTATACAATTTATATTGAGCAATATAATCCATAGAAACTAGAATACAAGCAAACTATGCACTGAGAACATAATCTGTCAAAAACAGAACAGTCTGTAGTAATCTGTATTCAAACCATACTTCTGCTATTCCACAAATTCTGAAAATTTAGGACCACGTGAGAAATTTGTAAAATAATCTTATGCAAAAAGAATCAACTCAAAATCACTCTCCTGTTAAAAATAAGAATTATTTTGGTGAGCGCAAAAGTTTCTGTTTTTCAGCAAGATCAAATTAACTATCACCCAACATGATCCCAAAGGCTTTACTTGGCACTTTATTGAAACTAAAGCTATAAAACATGATTACTACAGTAGCATAATCATGTGAATACACAAAAATAGTAGGTAAAAGTGTTGGGTTGTCTCCGAACAAGCGCTTTTCTTTAATGCCTTTTAGCTAGACATGATGATTTCAATGATGCTCGCATAAAAGATAAGAATTGAAACACAAAGAGAGCATCATGAAGCATATGACTAGCACATTTAGGTATAACCCACTTACTATGTATAGGGATTTTTTGAGCAAACAACTTATGGGAGAAAGAATCCACTAGCATAGGAAGGCAAAACAAGTGCAACTTTAAAACAATCAACACATAGAGAAGAAACTTGATATTATTGGGATATGCAAGGGCATAAGTTCCTTTCTCATAATAATTTTCAGAGGCATCATGAATGGATTCAACAATATAACTATCACATACAACCCTCTTTTGATGATGCACAAGCATAGAAAATTTATTACTCTTTATGGCATACATGTCATCATAATAATCATCATAGGTAGCAACTTTATTGTCATAGTCAATTGAAACCTCTTCAAAAATAGTGTATGTATCACTAAATAAAGTCATGACCTATCCAAATACACTTTCATCAATATTTTAATAAGATTCAACACCTTCCAAAATAGTGGGATCACTACTACCTAGAGTTGACACTCTTCCAAACCCACTTTCATCAATGTAATCATCATAAATAGGAGGCATGTTATCATCATAGTAAATTTTCTTATCGAAAGTAGAAGGAATCAAAGGATCATATTCATTAAGCAAAGCATCCCCAAGCTTAGGACAAGCATTATTTCCAGCAAATAAATCTTCAACCATATCATACTCATTAAACATAGCATCCCCAAGCTTGTGGTTTTGCATATCATCACAATCATTCTTATCAATAGCATGAATGGCACCAATAGTATAGAAAACATTATTATCATATTCTTCCAAGCAAGTGCTAAAAAGATTTTCAAGATCATAAGGGATATCTTTGTCTTCCCAATCATAATCATCACAACAAGCAAAAGGCATACAAAATCATCATCAATATCATCCTCCTCCATCAACATATTTGATTCACTTTCATGAGGCACGATGGTGATGGGAGCAACATTATTTGGGAGAGATACATTTTTACCTCTATTCTTTCTTCTTTTCTTCTTCTTCTTCTTCACCACACCATGTGTGGGTTTAATTAAATTTTTAAGCTTCTCATTGAAGAGATTGATTGGATAGGAAGCTCCTCCTCGTTACCTGATTCATCATAATAAACACTAGGAGGGTATTGGGAAATATTTTCCCTTTCATTAGTACTCTCTTCATATTATATTTTTTTCCTTGTCTTTAGATAGTTGACAATATAAGGATTCTCAATGCAATTTACCGCACAAAACATATACATTTCTTCTAGATCAAAACCAAGAAATCTCTTGGGATTTGGAAAACCCTTAGTTATAAGTTTCATTTCTTCATACCCCAAAAGAAGGCTAAGCTCTTTATGATGCTCAAGGGTAATGAAGTTATCAGAATTTTTGGACATGATTTGATCATGAAATAAATTGCATTGGAGATTTAAATGACCATGTTCATTTCAAAGTTCACAAGGATGGAAAAACATTACATATTTCAGCACAATCATCTAGCCTCTCTTGCAACTTTTTCATTTCTAAATATTTATGCTTCTTGCAAAATCTACCTTCCCTTTTTGGTGTGCAAAGGCACTCCCAGTTCACTCCGCAAAAAGTGACATGCTTATAAGAAACATTTTTGTCATGACTTGTGAAATCATCATTAGCATTTTGGATATTCAAAGAATTCACACTAACAACATTGCAATCGTGCTCATCATTCAAATATTTTGTGCCAAGCATTTTATTGACTTCCCCTTCCAACAATTGAGCACAATTTTCTGAACCATCATTTTGAAGAAATATATTATAAAGATGATCAATAATAGGATGCAACCTAAATTCCATTTTTAGTTTTACTTTATAAACCAAACTAGGTTCAAGGCATGGTACTTGCAATTTGGGTTTGTTGCACCAATTATACTGTAGGGGGTTCCCTTACAGTCTTTCTGTAAAAACAAAAAGTGATAAAACAAGAAACTAAAAGATTCAATTGCAAGATCTAAAGATATACCTTCAAGCACTCACCTCCCCGGCAACGGCGCCAGAAAAGAGCTTGATGTCTACTATGCAACTTTATTCTTGCAGACACGTGTTGGTCCTCCAAGCGCAGAGTTTTGTAGGACAGTAGCAATTTTCCCTCAAGTGGATGACCTAAGGTTTATCAATCCGTGAGAGGTGTAGGATGAAGATGGTCTCTCTCAAACGACCCTGCAACCAAATACAAGAAATCTCTTGTGTCCCCAACACACCCAATACAATGGCAAATTGTATAGGGGCACTAGTTCGGCGAAGAGATGGTGATAAAATTGTAATATTGGTGGTAAAAATATATTTTTATGATCTGAATAAATAAAAACAGCAAGGTAGCAAATAGTAAACGGGCACAAAAACGGTATTGCAATGCTTAAAAACAAGGCCTAGGGTCCGTACTTTCACTAGTGCAATCTCTGAACAATGCTAACATAGTTGGATCATATGATTATCCCTCAATGTACAATAAAGGATCACTCCCGAGTTCCTATTAGCGGAGAACAAAAGGTAGGGATTGTTTGTAGGGTACGAAGCCAGCTCAAAGCTATTCTTTCCGATCGATCTATTCAAGAGTTTGTAAAATAAAACAAAGCTATTGTTTCCATTTGATCTATCCTAGAGTTCGTACTAGAATAATCACCAAAGCAAATTCATATTCATAATACTCAATCCACAGCAAGAACTACAAGGAGACCCCAAAGATTCTATCGGAGAAAGGATAATAAAAATGTGCATCAACCCTATGCAAAGATTACCCCAATATCACCGCGGGAATCTGCAAGTTGAGTGCCATAACGTATATCAAGTGAATTAATAAGATACCCCAATGTCACCTCAAGTATTCATACCGCAAGACATACATCATGTGTTCTCAAATATGAACATTCAATCCAACATGACAAAACTTCAAAGGGTAAAGATCCAATTCATCACAACAAGAGTATAGAGGGGAGAAACATCATATGATCCGACTATATTAACAAAGCTCGTGATATAGATCACGAGAGAGAGAGAGAGAGAGAGAGAGAGAGAGAGATTAAACACATAGCTACTGATACAAGCCCTCAGCCCCGAGGGTGGACTACTCCCTCCTCATCGTGGTGGCCGCTGGGATGATGAAGATGGCCACCGGAGATGATTCACCCCTCCGGCAGGGTGCTAGAACGGGTCTAGATTGGTTTTCAGTGCCTACGGAGCCCTGTGGTAGCGGAACTTATGATCTAGGTTAACCCCGCAGGGTTTCGGAATATTTGGGAATTTATAGTGCAAAGAGGGGGTGCAGGAGGCTACCGAGGTGGGCACAACCCACCTGGGGGCGCCAGGGGGCCCTGGCGCACCCTGGTGGGTTGTGCCCCCCTCGCGGCACCCCCCAGGTGCTGCTCTGGCCCATCAGGAGTCTTCTGGCCCATAAAAATCCACAAAAGTTTTGCGGTGTTTGGACTCCGTTTGATATTGATTTTCTGTGATGTAAAAAAATGCAAAAAACAACAACCAACCCTTTGCACTATGTCAATAGGTTAGTCCCAAAAAATGATATAAAATGACTATAAAATGATTATAAAACATCTAAGAATGATAAAATAACATCATGAATACTTCATAAATTATAGATACGTTGGAGACGTATCACCCGCCGCGAGCCTCAACACTCATCGGACAACACACATCAGTATGTATTATTTACAACAAGTCAGTTGCTCGCTCCATTATTCTGGAGAATGGAGTCTTAGTCATCTTCCCATGAGGCATGATTCGCAAGCATCAAGTAATTCATAATCAACTGATTCCAAAAGCCCATCAGCATGGAGTTTCTTCATGCGCTTTACACCAATATGACATAAATGGCAGTGCCACAAATAAGTTGCACTATCATTATTAACCTTGCATCTTTTGGCTTCAATATTATGAATATGTGTATTACTACTATCGAGATTCAACAAAAATAGACCACTCATCAAGGGTGCATGACCATAAAATATATTACCCATATAAATAGAACAACCATTATTCTCTGATTTAAATGAATAATTGTCTCACATCAAACAAGATCCGGATTTATTGTTCATGCTTAACGCTGGGACCAAATAACAATTATTCAGGTCTAAAACTAATCCCGAAGGTAGGTGTAGAGGTAGCGTGTTGAATGCGATCACATCGACTTTGGAACCATTTCCCACGCGAATCGTCACCTAGTCCTTAGTCAATCTTCGTTTAATCCGTAGGCCCTGTTTCGAGTTGCAAATATGAGTAACAGAACCAGTATCAAATACACATGCGCTACTATGAGCATTAGTAAGGTACGCATGAATAACATGTATATCAAATATACCTTTCACTTTGCCATCCTTCTTATCCGCCAAATACTTGGGGCAGTTTCGCTTCCAGTGACCAGTCCCTTTGCAGTAGAAGCACTCAGTCTCAGGCTTAGGTCCAGACTTGGGCTTCTTCACTTGAGCAGCAACTTTCTTGTCATTCTTCTTGAAGTTTCCCTTCTTCCCTTTGCCCTTCTTCTTGAAACTAGTGGTCTTGTTAACCATCAACACTTGATGCTCCTTCTTGATTTCTACCTCCGCAGCCTTTAGCATCGCGAAGAGCTCGGGAATTGTCTTATCCATCCCTTGCATATTATAGTTCATCACGAAGCTTTTGTAGCTTGGTGGCAGTGATTGAAGAACTCTGTCAATGAAACTATCATTAGGAAGATTAACTCCCAGTTGAGTCAAGTGGTTTTGGTACCCAGACATTCTGAGTATATGTTCACTGACAGAACTATTCTCCTCCATCTTGAAGCTATAGAACTTATTGGAGACTTCATATCTCTCAATCCGGGCAATTGCTTGAAACATTAACTTCAACTCCTAGAACATCTCATATGATCCATGACGTTCAAAACATCGTTGAAGTCCCGATTCTAAGCCGTAAAGCATGGCACACTAAACTATCGAGTAGTCATCAGCTTTGCTTTTCCAGATGTTCATAACATCCGGAGTTGCTCCTTTAGCGGGTCTTGCACCTAGCGGAGCTTCTAGGACGTAATTCTTTTGTGCATCAATGAGGATAATTCTCATGTTACGGACCCAGTCTATGTAGTTGCTACCATCATCTTTCAACTTAGCTTTCTCTAGGAACGCATTAAAATTCAAGGGAACAGTAGCACGGGGCATTGATCTACAACAACATAGACATGCAAAATACTATCAGGTAATAATTTCATGATAAATTAGAGTTCAATTAATCATATTACTTAAGTATTCCCACTTAGATAGACATCCCTCTAGTCATCCAAATGATCACGTGATCCATGTCAACTAAACCATGTCCGATCATCACGTGAGATGGAGTAGTTTTCAATGGTGAACATCACTATGTTGATCATATCTACTATATGATTCATGTTCGACCTTTCGATCTCAGTGTTCCGAGGCCATCTGCATATGCTAGGCTCGTCAAGTTTAACATGAGTATTCTGCGTGTGCAAAACTGGCTTGCACCTGTTGTATGTGAACGTAGAGCTTATCACACCCGATCATCACGTGGTATCTCGGCACGACAAACTGTAGCAACGGTGCATACTCAGGGAGAACACTTGTACCTTGAAATTTAGTGAGGGATAATCTTATAATGCTACCGCCATACTAAGAAAAATAAGATGCATAAAGGATAAACATCACATGCAATCAAAATAAGTGATATGATATGGTCATCATCATCTTGTGCCTTTGATCTCCATCTCCAAGGCACCGTCATGATCACCATCGTCACCGGCTTGACACCTTGATCTCCATCGTAGCATCGTTGTCGTCCCGCCAACTATTGCTTCTACGACTATCGCTACCGCTTAGTGATAAAGAAAGCAATTACATGGCGATTGCATTTCATACAATAAAGCGACAACCATATGGCTCCTACAAGTTGCCGATAACTGTTACAAAACATGACCATCTCATACAACAATTTATATCTCATCACGTCTTGACCATATCACATCACAACATGTCCTGCAAAAACAAGTTAGACGTCCTCTACTTTGTTGTTGCAAGTTTTACGTGGCTGCTACGGGCTTCTAGCAAGAACTGTTCTTACCTACGCATCAAAACCACAACGATTTTTCATCAAGTGTGTTGTTCTAAACTTCAATAAGGACTGGGCATAGTCAAACTCGATTCAACTAAACTTGGAGAAACAGACACCCGCTAGCCACCTGTGTGCGAAGCACGTCGGTAGAACCAGTCTCATGAACGCGGTCATGTAATGTCGGTCCGGGCCGCTTCATCCAACAATACCGCCGAATCAAAGCAAGACGTTGCTAGTAAGTAGTATGACTATTATCGCCCACAACTCTTTGTGTTCTACCCGTGCATATAACATATATGCATAGACCTGGCTCGGACGCCACTATTGGGAATGCAGTATTTCAAAAAAATTACCTATGATCACGCAAGATCTATCTAGGAGATGCATAGCAACGAGCGGGGAGAGTGTGTCCACGTACCCTCGTAGACCGAAAGCAGAAGCGTCTAGTAACACTGTTGATGTAGTCGAACGTCTTCGCGATCCAACCGATCCAAGCACCGAACATACAACACCTCCGCTTTCAGCACACGTTCAGCTCGATGACGTCCCTCGAACTCCTGATCCAGTTGAGGTCGAGGGAGAGTTCCGTCAGCACGACAGCGTGGGGACGGTGATGATGAAGTTACCGGTGCAGGGCTTCGCCTAAGCACTACGATGATATGACGGAGTTGTGTAACTTTGGAGGGGGGCACCGCACACGGCTAAGACAATTGATCTTGTGTGTTCTAGGGTGCCCCCTGCCCCCGTATATAAACGAGGGGAGAGGGAGGCCGGCCGGCCCCTGTTGGGCGCGCTGATACGTCCATTCTGCATCATCTTTTCTTCCTGTTATTTATAATGTTTTTATCCATAATAATGCTTTTTGGAGTAATTCTAATGCCTTTTCTCTCGTAATTTGGAAGGAACACACCAAGAGGGGGAATTCCGGCAGCTGGAAATCTGAACCTGGAAAAGGTACATCAGGCCACCTATTCTACACAACTCCAAATGAGCTGAAACTTCATGGAGATTTTTTATGGATTATTTAAGAAATACTGGAGCCAATAAACACCGGAGGGGGCCACTAGGTGGGCACAACCCACCTGGGCGCGCCAGGCCCCCAGGCGTGCCCTGGTGGGTTGTGGCCTCCTCGGCCCACCTCCTGTGCCCATCTTTTGGTATATAAGTGATTTTAACCTAGAAAAAATAAGGGAGAGACTTTCGGGACGAAGCGCCACCGTCTCGAGGCAGAACTTGGGTAGGAGCACTTTTGCCCTCCGGCGGAGCGATTCCGCCGGGGGAACTTCCCTCCCGGAGGGGAAATCATTGTGATCATCATCACCAACAACTCTCCCATCTTGGGGAGGGAAATATCCATCAACATCTTCAACAGCACCATCTCCTCTCAAACCCTAGTTCATCTCTTGTGTTCAATCTTGTTATCGAAACTATAGATTGGTGCTTGTGGGTGACTAGTAGTGTTGATTACATCTTGTAGTTGATTACTATATGGTTTATTTGGTGGAAGATTATATGTTCAGATCCATTATGCTATTTAATACTCCTCTGATCATGAACATGTTTATCATTTGTGAGTAGTTACTTTTGTTCTTGAGGTCACGGGAGAAATCATGTTGCAAGTAATCATGTGAACTTGATATGTGTTTCGATATTTTGATAGTATGTATGTTATTATTCCCTTAGTGATGTCATGTGAACGTCGACTACATGACACTTCACCATATTTGTGCCTAAGGGAATGCATTGTGGAGTAGCAATTAGATGGTGGGTTGCGAGACTGACAGAAGCTTAAACCCCAGTTTATGCGCTATTTCGTAAGGGACCGATTGGATCCAAAAGTTTAATGCTATGGTTAGAATTTATTCTTAATACTTTTCTCGTAGTTACGGATGCTTGCGCGAGGGTTAATCATAAGTAGGAGGTTTGTTCAAGTAAGAACAACACCTAAGCACCGGTCCACCCACATATCAAATTATCAAAGTAGCGAACACAAATCAAACCAACATGATGAAAGTGACTAGATGAAATTCCCGTGTACCCTCAAGAACGCTTTGCTTATCATAAGAGACCGTTTTGGCCTATCCTTTGCCTAAAAAGGATTGGGCTACCTTTCTGCACTTTTGTTACTACTACCATTACTTGCTCATTACAAATTATCTTGCTATCAAACTACTCCGCTACTTACAATTTCAGCACTTGCAGACATTACCTTACTGAAAACTACTTGTCATTTCCATCTGCTCCTTGTTGGGTTCGACACTCTTACTTATCGAAAAGAGCTAAAATTGATCCCCTATAATTGTGGGTCATCAAGGCTAGTTTCTGGCGCTGTTGCCGGGGAATGAAGCACCTTTGGTAAGTGGAATTTGGTAAGGAAACATTTATATAGTGTGCTGAAATTTATTGTCACTTGTTACTATGGAAAACAATCCTTTGAGGGGTTTGTTTGGGGTATATTCACCTCGTCCAGAACCACAATTAGCTACCCCTCAACCTACTACACATACTGAAAATATTGAATATGAAATCCCGTCGGGTATGATAGAACAACTACTAGCTAATCCTTATGCAGGAGATGGAACTGAACATCCTTATATGCACTTGATATATGTGGAAGAAATTTGTGGATTGTTTAGGCTTGCAGGTTTACCCAAGGATGAAGTGATGAAAAAGGTTTTCCCTTTATCTTTGAAGGGAAAAGCATTGGCATGGTATAAGCTATGCGATGATATTGGATCATGGAATTGGAATCGTTTGAAATTGGAGTTCCACCTAAAAAATTATCCTATGCATCTAGTTCATCATGATCGGAATTACATATATAATTTTTGGCCTCGTGAAGGAGAAAGTATCGCTCTAGCTTGAGGGAGGCTTAAGTCAATGTTATATTCATGCCCCAATCATGAGCTCTCAAGAGAAATTATTATCCAGAATTTCTATGCTCGGCTTTCTCGTAATGATCAAACCATGCTTGATACTTCTTGTGCTGGTTCATTTATGAAGAAGACTATTGAATTCTGGTGGGATCTTTTGGAAAGAATTAAACGCAACTCTGAAGATTGGGAACTCGATGAAGGTAAAGAGTCAGGTATTAAACTTAAGTATGATTGTGTTAAATCTTCTATGAATACCGATGCTTTTCAAAAGTTTAGCACTAAATATGGACTTGACTCTGAGATAGTACCCTCCTTTTGTGAATCATTTGCTACTCATGTTGAACTCCCTAGGAGAAGTGGTTTAAATATCACCCACCTATTAAATAAGAAATTAAGGAACCAGTACCAGTTAAAGAAGAAACTATACTTTATAATGTTGATCCAGTTGTTCCTTCTGCTTATATTGAGAAACCACCTTTCCCTGTTAGGATAAAGGAACATGCTAAAGTTTCAACTATGGTTAACAAAAGCTATATTAGAACACCTAAACCTGATGAGCAAATTAAAGTAGAACCTAGTATTTCTATGGTTAAAGATCTCCTGGAAGAAGATATGGATGGGCATGTTATTTATTTCTGTGAAGAAGCTGCTACAATTGCTAAACCTAATAAAAGAGATAAACATAGACATGTTGTTGGCATGCCTCTTATTTTAGTTAAAATAGGAGATCACTGTTATCATGGTTTATGTGACATGGGTGCTAGTGTGTGTGTGCTATCCCTTACACTTTATATGAAGAAATCATGAAATACATAGCACCTGCTGAGATAGAAGAAATAGATGTTACTATTAAACTTGCCAAGAGACGCCATATCACCAATTGGGATTATTAGAGACGTTGAAGTCCTGTGTGGGAAAATTAAATACCGTACTGATTTTCTTGTTCTTTGTTCCCCACAAGATGACTTTTGTCCCATTATCTTTGGTAGACCTTTCTTGAATACAATTAATGTTAAGATAGACTGTAAGAAATAAAATGTTGGTGTTAGCTTTGGTGATGAGTCTCATGAGTTTAATTTCTCCAAGTTTAGTATAAATCATCATGAAAAAGAATTGCCTAGTAAGGATGAGTTAATTGGTCTTGCTTCTATTGCTGTTCCACCTACTAATTCTTTAGAACAGTATTTGCTAGACCATGAAAATGACTTACATATGCATGAAAGAAATGAAATAGATAAGGTTTTCTTTGAACAACGTCCTCTGCTTAAACACAATTTGCCTATTGAAACTCTAGGAGGTCCTCCTCCACCTAGAGGTGATCCTGTGTTTGAATTAAAACAATTGCCAGACACTTTGAAATATGCTTATCTTGATGAAAAGAAATTATATCCTGTTATAATTAGTGCTAACCTTTCAGAACATGAAGAAGAAAGATTATTGAAAGTTCTAAGGAAGCACCGGGCTGCTATTGGATATACTCTTGATGATTTAAAGGGCATTAGTCCTACTCTATGTCAGCACAAAATTAATATGGAACCTTGATACGTCTCCAATGTATCTATAATTTTTTATTGTTCCATGTTGTTTTATTATCAATCTTGGATGTTTTATAGTCATTTTATAGTCATTTTATATCATTTTTTGGTACTAACCTATTGACATAGTGCCAAGTGCCAGTTGCTATTTTTTCCATGTTTTTTACATTGCAGGTGTAGCGACCCGACCTCAGATGGTCAAGTCTCTGTGCTCCGGTGTCATCCCTGGATCAGTAATGCTGACACCACACAATACTTCGAAGGATTTATAACAGAGTAGCAATCACACACTTATTACATCGGTGTCTCAAAGAGAACTTATTACAATAAATATGGCTTAAGGCCATCTAATAACGATAACAGCGGAAGGCTTGGAAGATAAGTGAGTCCATCAACTCCAACGGCATCACTGAGTATAGAACCACGACCTAAAGGCACCTTACTCGTCGTCTAAAAAGTCTGCAACATGAAAGTTGCAGCCCGAAAACGGGTCAGCACATGGAATATGCTGGCAATGTAACACATAGAGAATATTGAATGATAAGCCTATACTACATGCATATATGGCTGGTGGAAAGCTCTATGGTTACAGTTTTGCGTAAAGCCAATTTTTCCCTACTGCAAAGGAATAAATTTATTTAACTATCATGGTGGTTGTTAAACATCGAGAATGGTTGACAGCATTCCGATCCCAATTAAATGAACAATTAAAACCCAACAATATTAATTAGAAGTAACATGATGAGATTCACCTGATATTCAAGTACTAGATACTCAAGATGTCCATAACTGGGGACACGACTAATCATGATTAGTTTGTACACTCTGCAGAGGTTTGCGCACTTTTCCCCACAAGACTCGATCGCCTCCGTTTGGTTTCTCGCACTACATGGTGTTTGAGAAACGGATGACCGAGACATAGTCTTTCAGAAGCGCTAGCACCTTACGTTGGATAGACCGGTACACCTACTTTCCCCTACATCTGCTAGTCTACCCTGTAAGAGTTCGCACAACTTAATCAACTATGCCAGAGCCCATAATGGCTTGTGGCTGCACACGGAAGTTACTAGCATGAATGATCTTATGATCCCTTTGAGCCTGGGTGGCGGTCCAGAAAGAAACAGGCAAGTCCTGATAGAAACCAGGTGCCTCAATCCACCCAGATGTGTATTTAAGTTGCCACCTTAGATAAAACCATTAATTAACAATACTCACATCTATCATGGATATCACTAACCCAATCCACGTCTACTAGCATAGCATGGCATAATAAGCAAACGTAGAAGTAACTCCCAAAGGTTTCATAAGTAAAACAGGTAATAGGTACTACCTCAACTACTTCCCATCCCACAGTTTAATTAGATCCTAATCATGCAATGTTTGAGGATTGATCTAATGCAATAAAACTGGGTAGTAGAAAAGTGTATGATCAAAGTGTTACTTGCCTTGCCGAGGATCCGTGAAACCTAGAGATTCGAAGTAACAGGCGGCGCACTCCGGGTGACCTATCGTAGACAAACAACAAGCATACAATAAGTACTCATCTAATGCACAGGTAAAACTCAAACAAAAGATCGAGCCAGAAAGTTCAACTTAAGAACTCCGGTTGCAAAGAGAAAACGAACCGAACAAAGTAACGGAAAACAAACGGCAGAAGAAAACAACTCGGTTCTAGTAAGTTGAAACTAGGTCAAATTTTACATTAGCAAAAACTTGTATAAGTTGATTAGTCGGAACGGCGGTTTCGAAACGAAACTCCAGGCGCTTGAATCACTTGATTCCGATAAACGAGCGAGGAGATAAACTAGAAAGAAGATCGGATCTAAAATCGCGATCAGAAAATCGCGGAATAAATCCGACGAAAAAGAAAACGACGAATGGTTAAACGAACGGACGTTCGTTAACCAAGAATAACCGGTGATCACGTTCGTTAAGACGAACGGTCCGGCGAACGCTCGCTAAACAACTAAACCGAAAGAAAAACGAAAACCGGTCTAGGGTTTTGAAAAAAAACCGAAACAACGAAACTAAAAGAAACCGTAACGGTTTTTATAAAAAAACGAACCGAGGGGAGGGTGGCGCGGCGCGGCGGCTACCTCGGCAAGGGGCTCCGGCGGGGCGGGGCGAGGCGCGGGGCGGCGGCGGCTGCAGACGGCGGCGCTGCGGGCGGTGGCGCGGGCGGCGGCGCTGGCGGCTGCGGCGGCGGTGGCTCGGGGCTGGCGGCTGCGGCGGCGGGGTGGCTTGGGGAGGAGAGGAGAGAGGGGGGTATATATAGGGGGAGGGGAGGTGGCTTGGGGAGGGGGCAAGGCAAGGGGTGGGGAAGGAGGAGGAATCCTCCTCCGATTCGGCCGGCAGCGGCGGCGCGACTGCGCGCGGGCGCGCGCGCGGGAGGGGCGACGGCGTGGGCCCTTGGCCCAGTCGGGCGCTGCGGATTTTTTTTAAATAAATACGCGCGCAGAAAAACAAATAAAAGAAAATCTAAACGAACTCCAAAAATCCCGAAGTTAATTTTTCCCGACTCCTAAAAATGAGTCGAACAAAATGAACTTTTTACTCGGGGCCTAAATGCAATATTTTGAAAACACGCATTTTTCCCTAATCCAAATAAAATGCAAATAAACTCCAGAAAATCCAAAATTTGATTTATTTATTAAATCTTCATTTTTCCTAAATTTGGGAAAGTCATATTATTCCTCTCTCATATTTTTGATATTGGAAAAATAATTGAAGATGAAATAAATAAAATCAAATGATCCTCTTTTCAAAATTTGAGAAAACTCAAATATGAAAATAACGAAATCTCCAACTCTCTCCGAGGGTCCTTGAGTTGCGTGAAACTTCTAGGATCAAACAAAATGCATGAAAATATGATATGCATGATGATCTAATGTATAACATTCCAAATTGAAAATTTGGGATGTTACGAACCTACCCCCCTTAAGATGAATCTCGCCCTCGAGATTCGGGTTGGCTAGAAAATAGGTGAGGGTGGTCCTTGAGCAAATCTTCTTCTCTCTCCCAGGTGGCTTCATCCTCTGAGTGGTGGTTCCACTGAACTTTGCAAAACTTGATAACCTTGCTGCGGGTAACCCTGCTGGCATAATCGAGAATCTTGACTAGTTTCTCTTCATATGTTAAGTCATTCTTCAACCGAATCGCTTCAAGCGGCACTGTATCTCTTAGCGGTACCTCCGCCATCTCGGCGTGACATTTCTTCAGCTGAGAAACATGGAATACATCATGAACTCCTGACAGTCCCTCTGGTAATTCCAACTTATAAGCGACTTCTCCCATACGTTGCAAAATCTTATACGGTCCAACGAAATGCGGTGCTAATTTTCCCTTAACTCCAAAGCGCTTAACTCCTCGAAGTGGGGATACTCGAAGATAAACTCTGTCTCCTGTTTCGTAAACTGTCTCCTTGCGTTTAGAATCTGCGTAGCTCTTCTGCCTGGATTGGGCTACCTTGAGCCTATCGCGAATCAACTTAACTTTCCGTTCAGACTCCTTAATCAAATCTGGTCCAAAGAACTGACGGTCTCCAACTTCGTCCCATGACAACGGTGTCCTGCACCTCCTTCCGTATAAAGCTTCGAAAGGTGCCATCTTCAAACTGGTTTGGTAACTGTTGTTATAAGAAAACTCCGCATACGACAAGTTATCGTCCCGACTAGATCCATAATCTAGCGCATAGGCTCTCAGCATATCTTCCAAAATCTGATTGACTCTCTCAGTCTGTCCATCCGTTTGTGGGTGGAAAGCTTGTTGAACTCTAGTCTGGTTCCCAAAGTTTCATGCAACTGATTCCAAAACTTTGAGGTAAATATGGTTCCTCTATCTGATATGATACTCCTCGGAACTCCATGCAAACAAATGATCCTAGTCATGTATATCTTTGCCAACTTAGCACTGGTGTAAGTGGTCTTAACTGGGATGAAATGTGCTACCTTCGTCAAATGATCAACTACTACCCATATCGAGTCATAGCCTGCCTTCGTCCTGGGTAGTCCTGTGATAAAATCCATGTCTATCTTATCTCACTTCCATTCGGGTATCGGCAATGGTTGTAACAATCCGGCTGGCTTCTGATGTTCTGCCTTCACTCTATGACACACATCACAAACTGCTACATATGCTGCAATATCCTTCTTCATTCCGGTCCACCAGAATGTTTCCTTCAAATCCAAATACATCTTGGTATTTCCTAGGTATCATGTGCCTCTTGCAGAATCAACTTCTTGATCTCCGGGTCATTGGGCACATAAACACGGTCCTCAAACCATAGGGTATCATGCTCATCCTCATGGAATCCCTTTGCTTTTCCTTCGCTCATTTTCTCTTTTATATCTGCAATCTCCTTGTCAGTTTTCTGAGCTTCTCTGATTTTATCCATCAAGGTAGATTGAATTTCCAATGCTGCTACATAGCCCTTCGGAACTATTTCCAAACATAGCTCTCGAAGATCTTCGGTCAATTCCCTCTGTAACTCACCGGTCATCAATGTATTGACATGGCTCTTACGGCTCAATGCGTCAGCTACAACATTAGCTATTCCGGGATGGTAATGCAATCTCATACCATAATCCTTGATGAGTTCCAACCATCTCCGTTGTCTGAGGTTCAACTCCTTCTGCGTGAAAATATACTTCAAACTCTTGTGATCCGTATATACTTCACAATGATTCCCAATGAGAAAATGTCTCCAAGTTTTCAATGCATGCACTACGGCTGCTAACTCCAAATCATGCGTAGCATAATTCAATTCGTGAGGCTTCAGTTGTCGTGAAGCATACGAAACAACTCTTCCCTCCTGCATAAGCACTGCTCCAAGTCCTCAACGTGAAGCGTCGCAATACACCTCATAATCCTTGTTCTGATCTGGCAGAATCAACACTGGTGAGGAAACCAATCGTTTCTTCAACTCCTGAAAACTGGCCTCACATTCCTCGGTCCAATTGAACTTGGTATCCTTCTTCAACAATTTAGTCATAGGCTTTGCAATCCTTGAGAAATTCTCAATGAATCTGCGGTAGTATCCTGCGAGTCCAAGAAAACTCCGGATCTCTCCAACTGTCGTTGGTGCTTCCCATTCGGTTACGGTCTCAACCTTTGTGGGGTCAACTGTTATCCCTTCTCCGGATATAACATGTCTGAGGAATCCTACTTCCTTCAGCCAAAACTCGCATTTGCTGAATTTGGCATATAACTGATGTTCCCTTAGTTTCTCCAAAACCAAACGCAAATGTTCCTTATGCTCCTCTTCATTCTTTGAGAAAATCAGAATGTCATCAATGAACACTACGACAAACTTATCCAAAAACTCCATAAACACTTTGTTCATCAGGTTCATAAAATAGGCAGGTGCGTTAGTCAGTCCAAATGACATAACGGTATACTCATACAATCCGTATCTCGTGGTAAAAGTTGTCTTGGGTATGTCCTGCTCTCGAATCTTCAACTGATGGTACCCTGATCGCAAATTGATCTTGGAAAACACTTTAGCTCCTTGCAAACGATCAAACAGATCATTTATCATTGGCAGTGGGTACTTGTTCTTGATGGTTACTTCATTCAATCCACGGTAATCAACAACCATCCTTAATGATCCATCCTTCTTCTCCACTAGAAGTACGGGTGATCCCCAAGGCAAAGAACTTGGGCGAATATAACCTTTATCTAGTAACTCCTTAATCTGCTTCTTAATTTCCGCCAAATCCTGTGCTGGCATCCTGTACGGTCTCTTCGATATTGGCCCAGTGCTTGGCAAAAGCTCAATTAAGAACTCGATATCTCTATCAGGTGGCATTCCTGGCAATTCCTCAGGAAATACATCAGGGAAATCCTTTACCACTGGTACTTCTTCCTGCACTACTCCTGATAAAGAATTTACTTGTGTCCTGTTTGGCACATGTCGAGATACATACTTGATCCTTCTTCCTTCGGGCGTTGTAAGCAAAATTGTCTTACTGGCGCAATCGATGTTTCCTCCATACATCGACAGCCAATCCATACCGAGAATCACATACAGACCTTGGGATTCCAGAATGATTAAATCCGTTGGGAAAACATGCCTTCCTATACTTAATGGCACTTGAAAACATCCTTGTCTGGCCATGTACTCTGCTCCTGGCGAGCTTATTAGCATAGGTGTTTTAAGAACCTTAGTGGGCAGGCTATACTTTTCCACAAATCCCCTTGATATGTATGAATGCGATGCACCAGTATCGAAAAGAACGAGGGCAGTAAATGACTTAACCAAAAACTTACCGATTACTGCATCAGGTTGAGCTTCAACCTCCTCCACATTAACGTGGTTCACCTATCCCCTGTTGAAATGGTTCGGCTTCTTTCCAGAGCTTCCATTTCCATTTTGGCCTTTGGGACATTCATTGGCATAATGTCCGGTCTTGGAACACTTGAAACAGGTGACTTGACTCAGATCTCTCTTGGCTGGGGTTGATGGGGTGGTACGGTTCTGGCCGTTGCTTCCTCCATTCCCATTACCATTCTTGTGGCCATTATGTTTGTGCGAACTACCTCCTCCATGGGTATGCTAAAACTGAACTCCCGGTTTAGGGGTAAAACGGGGCTTCTGCTGGGCTCCAGAGTTATACTTCCCCTGTCCATACTTCCTCTTGCGGTTCTCAATCTGCTGTTGTTTGCCTTCAATCATGATGGCACGATCTACCAACTCCTGGTAGTTGTTGAAACTTGCTACCATCAACTGCATGCTTAGCTCATCATTCAGTCCTTCTAGAAACTTCTCCTGCTTAGTTGCATCCATAGCAACGTCATCTGGGGCATAGCGTGCTAATTTGCTGAAGTCGTCAACGTACTGGCCAACTGTCCTTCCTCCTTGGCGTAAGTTGCGAAACTCACGCTTCTTCATGGCCATAGCTCCTGCTGAAACATGGGCAGTGCGGAAAGCTTGCTGAAACTGATCCCATGTGACAGTGTCAACTGGGTAAGTGGCTGTGAAATTTTCCCACCATGCTGCCGCGGGTCCGTCAAGCTGATGTGCGGCAAACTTCACTTTCTCATCATCCGTGCATCCTGCAGTGGTCAACTCCCTTCCTGTCTTGCGGAGCCAATCGTCTGCTACTATTGGCTCGGTGCTACTGGAAAACACCGGCGGATTCAGCCTAAGGAAACGGGTTAGGTGATCAACAGGTGGCGGCGGCGGAGGGTTGTTGTTGTTGTTGTTGTTCTGCTGGTTCTGGACTAACAGCTGCATCAATTGGTTCTGCTGCTGGATCAACTGAGTGAGTTCCGGTGGGAATCCATTGTCACGTCTCGGAGGCATCTGAGGGTTTTAGAAAAGATGAGAATTAAGAATAGAGTGAGGTCTAAAGAGAAAACACTACCCAATGCACATGAGACAAATGCACACAAAATCACTTCATTCAACTCAAACAAGGGCATACAAACGGTCTAGAACTATCGCAAAAGTGCTCGAACTATAATGTATACATGGGGGAAATACTACTAATATTTGGTGGTTATCTAGAAATTTGAATCGGTGGAAGACTCCATGATGTCTGCTCCAGCTTCGTCTTCAAAGTCGGGTTCACTTGGATCCGAATCGGTGTCGTCGATGATGATGTAGTTGTCCGGACATGCGACGTACTTGTCTTCCCTCTTGGATGCTAATTTCCCCTTGAGTTCTTCAATCTCCTGCTTAAGATCGCCATTGTGCCTTGCTAGAGCTACGATCTCGTCCATGTAGTCCTTGCGTGTACCCTTCAGTTCTCCTTCTAGCTCGATGATCCTTGCCTTCGCATTCTTCAACTCTATCATATCATTGCACATCTGGTTCTCTTGGCATCGAATGTGCTGGTTTAACTCCTGGATGAAAGCTGCAATGGATCTATCCTTCTTGGTGCTGACTATATCCCATTGTTCATCTCGGCGTCCGCAAATCTGGTAGATAGTGTCCTTGAGGTCTTCTTGATAAACTTCTCCAATGCGTCCCATGGTGATATGAGCTGCCATGCTCTTTCCCAGACTCCAGGTTGGTGCACTGAAAACACTATCTATGGGCTTCATGATTGGCGCGAATGTCCTTCCCGAAACATGGGCTTGAATCTTCCAGCGCTCCTCTTCAGGCAGAGTGGCGTTGAAAGTCTCGGTGAAGCTTGGTAGTCGAATGTTCAGGTACTTGGTGACTTCCTTCAAGTGAAATCCAAAAGGTGTGCCTTCATCCGGTTGAGCGTACTTGATCTTCACGCCAGTCATCCTAAAAGAGTAGAAAAGATGAGGAGATAGAAAATGAGAGGAGAATAGTGATCTATGGATTTAACTTAGTGGTCGTGTCCTACAGTCAGCGTCCGTCATTCTAAATTTTGGAATGTTATAATAAATAGATAGTTTTGATTGATTGTTTGATTGAGTGACTGAAAGTGAGTGAATTCGAAACTTTTTGAAAGTTAAATGAGAGGGAATAAAAGGACTTTCCCAAACTTTCATATTTGCTTTCTGATCTCCATGAATTTAAATTCTTTTAAAATACAAAACCCTTGAGCGAAGATGATATGACTTCTTCCATTTAAATTAAATGAAAGGGGTATTTGAAAATAATAGAATTTCATTTGGAAATATTACAATTCAGAAACTTTAAGCAACTCAATGATTTTCACGAGAGAAGATAAAATGACTTTTTCAAATTATATGAAATATGAGTTGGGAGTTTCGAAGAATTAAATTCAAAGTTCTTTTGAATTTCTTTTAAATTTGGAGTTATTTGAGTTTTATTCAAATTATTGTTCTCCAAAAATAAAATATATGTAAATTAGGGTAACATGATTCCCTACAATAGAAAATTGGAGAAAAATTAATTTGGATTCATTTTGGTACTTTTTAAATGATTTTTGTTGCATTTTATTAGGCCAGTAGCACTCTTTGAATTATTAGAATTTCTGTATATTTAATTTAATTCTAGAAAAATGTTCAAGTCGTAGAAATCTTTTTCTGAAAATTTTGATATATTATATGCCTATATAATATTTTCATTTAATTCGTTTTATTATTTAAATTGTCGGGAAAATGTTTTTAAAAAAAATCCCCTCGCTGACTAGGCCGGCCCAGCACCCCGCCAGGCCAAGGCCCAGCTCCGCGTCGCCTCGCCCGTCGTCCACGACTGGGACTCCTCCCGGAGTCCGGCGACGCGCCTCCATTGCCCCTCCCGCAAGCTCCGCGCCTCCCCTCCCTTTAAAAGGGAGCCGGACCCTCTCTCTCTCTCTCTCTCTCCCCGCACCCGCCCCGCCGCCTCTCTGCCCGCGCCGCCGCCGCATCTCGCGCGCCGCTGCCGCCACAGCCGCCTGCCGCGCCGCGCCGCCTCGCCCCGCGCCGCACCACCGCGCCGCTCGCCCGCCGGAGCCGTTGCTGCCGCCCAACGCCGCACCCCACCGCAGACCCCGGAGCTCGCCGGCTCGCCGGATGCACGCCGTTGCCCCGATCTGCCAACCGCCGCCAGCGCCAGTTTTTTTTGTAAAACCGACGAGCTGCCCGACCGGTAAAACCCCAAAAGCGCGAACCGATTTTTTTTAGATCGGTTTTCTTTTTTTAGGTTAGGCCATTCGGTGAACGTTCGCTCTTTATCTGTCCGCAGCGAACGAATTCGTTCGTTAGCGTTCTGTAACGAACGTTCGGTATTTAGTTTTTTTTCTCTTTTTTCTTTTTATTTTAAATTTCGGCCAGGGACCTATTCGTGATAATTTTCTTCACAGATTAGTCCCTGTACTTCAAACGATCACTACTTTTTGCTCGTTAGTCCAAATCCAGCGAAACCAATGGTCACGTATTCGTTATGATCTCCTCTATCCAGTAATCCAACTCAAACATGTTTTTGAAAGTTTTAGAATTTGAATTCAAACAGATTTGTATTCAAACTTTGTTTGCTCATAACTTGAGTTTCGTAACTCCGTTTGTGTTGATTCTTTTTGCAAATTAAAGCTCTTGACCTAAACTTTCTGATAAGACCAAATTCACATAATTTTGGTGCTGTTAGAAATTGTTTTATGTTGCAAGAGTTATTCGCTTGGTTTTGATGTTTTCCGAATCGTTTTCTTCGATCTTTCTGATCTTTTGAGTGATTGCTTATGTGTGGTTCTATTGCTTGCTTACGATAGATTGACCGGAGTGTGACGAGTGGATCTATCAAGCGTGTTGAGTGCGAATCATCTTCATCAACATTGCAGGCAAGTTCACACTTTGATCATATCCCTTTTCATACCCAGTTTTATTGCATTAGATCCATCCTCAAACATTGCATGATTAGGATCTAATTAAATTGTGGGATGGGAAGTAGTTGAGGTAGTACCTATTACCTGTTTTACTTATGAAACCTTTGGGAGTTACTTCTACGTTTGCTTATTATGCCATGCTATGCTAGTAGACGTGGATTGGGTGAGTGATATCCATGACAGATGTGAGTATTGTTAATTAATGGTTTATCTAAGGTGGCAACTTAAACACACATCTGGGTGGACTGAGGCACCTGGTTTCTATCAGGACTTGCCTGTTTTTCTTTGGACCGCCACCCAGGCTCAAAGGGATCATAAGATCATTCATGCTAGTAACTTCTGTGTGCAGCCACAAGCCATTATGGGCTCTGGCATAGTTGATTAAGTCGTGCGAACTCTTACAGGGTAGACTAGCAGATGTAGGGGAAAGTAGGTGTACCGGTCTATCCAACGTAAGGTGCTAGCGCTTCTGAAAGGCTATGTCTCGGTCATCTGTTTCTCAAACATCATGTAGTGCGAGAAATCAAACGGAGGCGATCGAGTCTTGTGGGGAAAAGTGCACAAACCTCTGCAGAGTGTACAAACTAATCATGATTAGTCGTGTCCCCGGTTATGGACATCTTGAGTATCTAGTTCTTGGATTATCATGTTGATCTCATCACGTTACTTTAATTAATTTTGTTGGGTTTTAATGATGATTACTTTTAATCAGGATTTAGGATGCTGTCAACCATTCTCAATGTTTCACAACCACCATGATAGTTAAATAAATTTATTCCTTTGCAGTAGGGAAAAATTGGCTTTTTGCAAAATCTTATAACCATAGAGCTTTTCCACGAGCCATATATGCATGTAGTAATAGCCATTGTTCATCATTTTCTCTATGGTGTGAATTTGCCAGTACATTCAATGTACTGACCCGTTTCGGGCTGCAACGTCTCATGTTGCAGGTTTTCTTACGACGAGTAAGTGATACGTTAGGGTTACGATTTCTACACTCAACTTTGCCGTTGGTGTTGATGGGAATCCACAACCTTGTTGCTTCCGCTATATGGATTGAGGTAATAGTATTTACGATACTTTATACATGTGATTTACCTCTGTTATAAATCCTTCAAGTACTGTGTGTGTCAGCATACCGATCCAAGGATGACACGTAAGCACAGAGACTTGTCCCATTCGGGTTGGTCGCTACAAGATGGTATCAGAGCACATGTTGACTGTAGGACGTGACCCTAGAAACTGGCATGCCTATAGGAAAGATTTTCTCTGTGAACTTTCTTTTTCAAAAAGATCTTTTACCTCTCTTCTCTTCTGATCTTATTCAAATATTCCTTTTTAGTGAGACCATACCCTTTTCCCTTTTTGACCACTCGAAGATTCGACGGATGAGACCACTCCAAGAAGTACAAGATATCGGACAACCACGACCACTACAGAATGAAGGAGATTTTACCATACATTTTGATAATGGAAACTACAGTGGTTGAAGACTCCAAAGACTAGGAGATTTTGAAGGCTCTGAAGAATTCCCAGATTTTATGAAGGCTACCTTATGGAACTTGACAGATTATGGAAGTTTTCAATACCCGAGATCAAGGTGTATCAGAGAAAGATCGGAGCATGGAGAGTTAAAAACTCAAAAGTTCTGTCAAGGAGAACCCTAAGGCAGGAGATATCAACTATGGAGGGATAGCCCATGGAAGAGACGATGGGCATAGCCACTGCTATCCATGAAGTTATCACCCGCTTATGCTAGTGTCACCATGCTGAGTTAAGCATGCATATGCATGGAAGGATTGGATGGTAGAAGGCTGATGGAGCACCTATCAGCAAGATGAAGATTTAACTCTAGCTAGTGTATCACCAGGATCTGGAATGTTACATCAAGAAGTTAAGGTGGACTTATAGGAAGCCGTATTTTGACAAGGAAGTATTTTGAGAAGAACTCCGGACCCAGAAGCTGAGAGTAGCCAAGCTGAAGGAGCAAAACCTCGAGATATAGGAGATTCGTCAGTAACTGAAAGACAGTAGGACCGTGGTTCGTACCAAGATTTTGAAACCCAGAAGTTTGGAATGCAACTCCAGAAATATTGAAGGATGCCATGAGAGACTTTGCATTAACAGAGATGATCTGGCAAAAGAACTTGAGAAGGTCAAGCACGTTCGAAAGAAGCCATCGGAGACATGAACAAGACTTGAAGAGTTTGGCGACTTTGAAGATTTATTGACCTTTAGAAGACCAAACCCCTGTTACACTTACGTTAGATGCGACGTTTGTGAGCTGTCATTTGTTTGTTGTTTTTCCGACAACCACAATAAAATCTGTCTTTTTCAAAACCTTTGTTTGTATTGTGTGCATCTCTCTCGATCTCTCTTATCTCACCCCAAAACCCATGGACCCAATAGATGATGAATGGAGATGAGCTCGTATCTTCTGGACCGATGAGTCAATTGGAGATGGACCGATGGATTCAGAACATGGAGGATCATATGGAGAACAACCCCATAGTCGGAAAGGATATGGCCCAGCATGCTCTTCAATGCTTTGAAAGAGGAGCTGCTACTTGGTGGAGGATGTACCAAACCATCAATGGATGGCAAGGAGTAACCACTTGGAAAGAATTTAAGTTGACTTTGCTAAAGTCTCAGTTTGTGTCCCAGAAATTGAAGCCTTATGGAAAGGATATGAAGAAAACTTGTGCATGCAAGCTTTGTGGAGAAATAGGACACAACCATAAAGAACACAAGGATGAATGCCCTAATTGTGAAGGAAGTCACCCAGCTGAAGAATGCCCAACTGGGAAGATCACTTGTTTCTTGTGTGAAGGGACTACCCACTACCCTGCTCAGTGTCACATTTACCCCATGGTACAAAGAACCATCCAGCAGAAGAAAGAAGCAATGAAAGGAGCCCTAATGGAAATTTTAGAAGAACCTGTGATGAAGGAAGAGGTGGAGGACACACCCAAAGAAGAACCAATTAAACCCTGCACCAAGTCATGCTATTCATGTGGAGAAGAAGGACACATCTCCCAGAATTGTATGAATGGGGATCTAGTAGAATTCCCGACGGAGGAAGTAGAGTATGAACCACAGGAAATAGAAGCCCTGATTGGAATGGAAAAGTCCAGAAAGAGAAGTAGATTGGATTCTGGGAAGGATCTGAGTCATGTCACCCGTTACAAGTGCAAGGAGTCAGGGCACTACATCAACACTTGCCCAAAAAGGAAGCCAAGGACCCAAGGAGGCTATGTGATCAAGAGGAAATCTCGAAACTTGTCAGAAGTATTATGTTTTCGTTGTAATGAAGCAGGGCACTTTGCCAGGGATTGTTCGAAGGAGAAGGAGACTGTGACGCCCGGATAATCAAGCTACAGTAAAACACTGCTAATGATGCCACGTCACCACAGTTACTGTTCCTAATCTCGGGTTAATTCAAAACTGATCCAAATTCAAAATTTAATTGCAGGATAAACAATAAAAGTTTTCAAACATTAAAATAAAAATGTTCGGGTTGTGCTAAATATTACCTAGATAATTATGGTGTAGGAGGTACTGTTTTATAAAATGCATGAATAATTTAAATTGAATTAAAAAAGAAAAGAAAGAAAACACACACAAAAAAAAAGGAAGGAAAAGAAACCCCCCGGGGCTCCGGCCCAGCAGGCCTCCGGCCCAACTGGGCCACGGCCACCAGGTCGGCCCAGCCCCGCATCCCCATAACCCCCCACTCCTCCCCGACCCCAAACCCTAGCCGCCTCCTCCCACCCCCCCGTCGCCCCACTCCTCTCCCCCTCTCCCGATCCGATCGGGCGGCGGGATCGAACCCCACCCCCCAGCGCCCGGGGCCGCTGCCCCCTGACGCCGCCCCGGCGACCGCGCCCCGCGCCCACCCCCACCTAGCCGGCGACCGCGCCCCGCTCCCTCCTCCACGACGCTGGCGCCCGTTCCCGGCGCTGCCCCGTCTCGCCCCCGACACCCGCGGCGCCCCGAGGCCGACGTCGCCGCGCGGAGCACCGCCGTCGCCGGACTTCCTCGTCCACGCTCGCCGCCTCTTCCCTCCTCGCACGTGAGCGGCTCCCCTCTCCTCTCCCCCTCTGCTCCCGTTGCCGGATCTAGCCGCACCGCGCCGCTATCGCCCCGGCCACCACCGCACGCGTGCCGCGCGCTGGCGTCGCTGGCCTCGCCCGCTACGCCACTCGCCGCCCCTCCCTGCTCGACGCGCACCCGCGCCACCGCGCGCGCACGTGCTCGCCGAGCCGCGGCCCGCTCCACCCGCGCCCAGTTCGCGCGCTCCCCACGTCGCCCGTGCCTGACCCGCGCGCCCCCGCCGGCGCCCTTCGTCTCCACCGCGCCACTGGCCGCGCCGGCGTGCCCCGCCATCGGTGCCGCGGTGTCCTCGCCCCGCCCTGCGGGCGAGCGCCCGCTCGGGTGCGCCCGCACCCAACCGCCCGCTGCGCCAGTTCGGGCGGGTGCCCAGCGCCCGTGCGCCCGCTTAGGCCACAGGGCCTATGACAAGTGGGGCCCGCCCCCTGAACGTTTATTGAAAAAAATAAAAAAAATAAAATAAGAGAATTAAAATTAATAATAATAAAAATAAATAAATAAATAAATAATTAAATAAGTAATTAATTAATTAATTAATTAATTAATTAATTAATTAATTAATTATTAATTAAGGAATTAATTAATCTATTTAATCATAATTAGATTAACCTAACTATCTAATTAGTCTAATTAAACAATGATTAGTTAGTTAATCTCTGATTAGCTTAATCACAGAATGACAGGTGGGACCCACACGTCAGATTTGACCAGTCAACGCCCCTGTTGACTGCTGACGTCATGCTGACGTCAGCGTGCACTGTTTTGGATAATGTTATATTTAAATAATTAATTAAATTCCAGAAATTATTAAAATCTTTAGAAAATCATATCTTTTAATCCGTAACTCGGATTAAAATGTTTTCAACATGAAAGTTGCTCAGAACGACGAGACGAACCCGGATACGCAGCCCGTTCATCCGCGGCACACCCCTAACATATCAAACTCGCAACTTTCCCCCTTCGGCTCCTCTGCCCGAAAACGCGGAACACCGGGAAAACATTCCCGGAGGTGTTCCCCCTACCCCGGTATCATCCCATACCGCGTTAGGGCACCACTAACGCCGTTACTTGTCATGTCATGCATCACTATGCAACTGCTTGCTTAAATATTTATTGTTTCTCCCCCCTCTTCTCTCGATAGACCCCGAGACCGACGTTGCTGCTGCCCCGTTCGACTACGGAGTTGTCGATCCCTCTCTCTTGCCAGAGCAACCAGGCAAGCCCCTCCCTTGATCACCAGATATCGCCTACTCTCCTCTATACTGCTTGCATTAGAGTAGTGTAGCATGTTACTGCTTTCAGATAATCCTATACTGCTGCATAGCCTGACCTTGCTACTACTGTTGTTACCTTTACCTGTTATCCTACTGCTTAGTATAGGATGCTAGTGTTCCATCAGTGGCCCTACACTCTTGTCCGTCTGCCATGCTATACTACTGGGCCGTGATCACTCGGGGGTGATCACGGGCATATACTTTACACTGTTACATTATATGTGATATTGTTCGGAGATGGGGGCTGAAGGGGCAGGTGGCTCCATCCCGGTAGAGGTGGGCCTGGGTTCCCGACGGCCCCCGACTGTTACTTTGTGGCGGAGCGACAGGGCAGGTTCAGACCACCTAGGAGAGAGGTGGGCCTGGCCCTAGTCGGCGTTCGCGATACTTAACACGCTTAACGAGATCTGGGTATTTGATCTGAGACTGGCCATTTGGTCTATACGCACTAACCACCTACGCGGGAGTAGTTATGGGTATCCCGACGTCATGGTATCAGCCGAAGCACTTCTTGACGTCAGCGACTGAGTGGCGCGCGCCGGGTTGGACCGCGTAACGTGACTTCCGTTGTACTGGAGGTTACTAGGTCTGCTCACCGGCCGCGTTCGCAACGTGCAGGTGTGCTCAGGGCGATGGGCCCAGACCCCTGCGCGCATAGGTTTAGACCGGCGTGCTGACCGCTCTGTTGTGCCTAGGTGGGGCTGCGACGTGTTGATCTTCCGAGGCCGGGCATGACCCAGAAAAGTGTGTCCGGCCAAATGGGATCAAGCGTGTTGGGTTATGTGGTGCACCCCTGCAGGGAAGTTTATCTATTCGAATAGCCGTGTCCCTCGGTAAAAGGACGACCCGGAGTTGTACCTTGACCTTATGACAACTAGAACCGGATACTTAATAAAACACACCCTTCCAAGTGCCAGATACATCCCGGTGATTGCTCTCCAACAGGGCATCGAGGAGGGGATTGCCGGGTAGGATTATGCTATGCGATGCTACTTGGAGGACTTCAGTCTACTCTCTTCTATATGCTGCAAGATGGAGGCGATTAGAAGCGTAGTCTTCGATAAGACTAGCTATCCCCCTCTTATTCTGGCATTCTGCAGTTCAGTCCACTGACATGGCCCTTTACACATATATCCATGCATATGTAGTGTAGCTCCTTGCTTGCGAGTACTTTGGATGAGTACTCACGGTTGCTTTCTCCTTCTTTTCCCCCTATCCCTTCTACCTGGTTGTCGCAACCAGATGTTGGAGCCCAGGATCCAGACGCCACCGTCGACGACGACTCCTACTACACTGGAGGTGCCTACTACTACGTGCAGCCCGCTGATGACGACCAGGAGTAGTTAGGAGGATCCCAGGCAGGAGGCCTGCGCCTCGTTCGATCTGTATCCCAGTTTGTGCTAGCCTTCTTAATGCAAAACTTGCTTAACTTATGTCTGTACTCAGATATTGTTGCTTCCGCTGACTCGTCTATGATCGAGCACTTGTATTCGAGCCCTCGAGGCCCCTGGCTTGTATTATGATGCTTGTATGACTTATTTTATTTGTAGAGTTGTGTTGTGATATCTTCCCGTGAGTCCCTGATCTTGATCGTACACATTTGCGTGCATGATTAGTGTACGATTGAATCGGGGGTGTCACAAGTTGGTATCAGAGCCGACTGCCTGTAGGAATCCCCCTTCCACACTCCTTGGCCGAAGTCGAGTCTAGACATTATAAAAACTTTTACTAACTTGGCTGTGTGCCTTACGGGCCCACATCGCCATCGGGTGGTACTAGGATCTTTTACTCCTCAACCTTTACTCTGGGACTCTGAACTCTCTTCTATTCGGGTTAAACGATTTTGCTAAAATCTAACTCTAGGTTCTCGTTACCACTTCCTGCCGGAGAGCCCTTTCATTACAGATGATCGCCGCCTACACCGGAAGATTTCGAAGATACTCTCTGATATTCTCTTGAGACCTTGTGCCCATTGCTTTTGCAATTTCCTCCCATCGAAATATCCCTATGGATAAATACTTACACCTGTCGTGCTTACTTTTATTCCCACTCGATCTTGTTATTACAAGATACCCCGAGAATATTTTGTGCCTACTGCCTTGCAGTTCCTTGCCACCTGAATACCCCTAAGAATAAATTCTTGCACTTTCCGAGTATCCGCTCCTCCCCAGTTGTTCAGGTGTTTCACAAAAGTCTTTGAAATACTATTCAATCCCCCGAAAATCCTTAGCAGCTTTATTGCTTTGCAAATACTTGTCTACTTGCATTATGGATGCTTCCCATATATCTGGCAATATTCACTAGTATCTTTTGACACCGTCATTTTGATCCTATTGATTACATGTGTGCGAAAGCACACAATCATCTATCAACCCTTCTAAATTATCTTTCCGGCTCAGACATCATTTTTGAACATGAGCTGGTTCTCGACCAAACTATTTGTCGTGAATTGTGCCTCTGGTCTATCCAACTTATCCATCCTTGATCAGAGCGTCTGCTTCTGATCCTTTGGTTTGGAAATCATAATTCCTTTGCATTTAAGCTTTGAATTATTCAGATGATTCCATAACCTGTTGCACTTGCATTCCTTCCTCTTTTGGTTGAGTATTGATACTCACATCAGATCCTTTGTGGACCATCAAGTCCTTTGTTGGATTGTTATCCGACAGTGTCTTTCACTTTTGATCACTTTGTGAGTTCTCCCCCTGATACATAATGCGTTTGTTAAGTTGTATCCTCTGCTTGGCCAACCATGCTCTGCTTTCGGGCTTGTGTTATTTACTCTTGAAACTTGTGGTATATGTTTCTAAGAAGCCCTATGGGTTGAACATATGCCTTCTCTAAACCATGTGAACCCGAAAGTTTTCACGAGTCACGAGTCATACTCATCTGGTATTTCACCAGGTAAAACTTTCAACACTAATGCCTTTATCTAAGCGAGAAGTGAATGGAAGGTAATACATTGACGAAGTGGGAGTCGACCTTGAACTTTGTGTTCATGCCCATGGACACGATGTAGATCTTATCATTTAAGCTTCTCTTAAATCAATTATTCCCTTATTATAAGTCCATGTTATATCTGGGATTTGGTCCTTTACAGTCGTGGTTCCGACCATGTTTTCCTTTAAATGCCATTTTCGATGCAAGTGTAAGCACTTGTCCTTTGTGGATCATTACCCTGGTACAACCTCTACTTTGATCCCTCTTCGAGTATTACCCCCCTGGTATCTCGAGATTATCTTGGAACTGCATAACTTCTTATGAGTCTTCATCAAATACTACATTCTCACTGATTACAGTTTTCATGGGCGCTGAGTTATTAAACACTCAAAGACACCGATAACTGAACCGAGTCTGCCTTACGGTTCAACAACTCTTGATAATCTTCTTTAAGTCCGAGTTTATACTCGATCATGTCATCCCTAGCCTGATCGGCTATATCATTAACTGTGCTACCTGGTCCTTCTTCCCGTAGCACAATTATTCGACGCTGAGCTAAGCTTACGTTGATTTCCTTGTCTTATCATTCCACCTCAGACAACAAGCTTGATTTCGAGTTTGTGTCTTACCCATGGTTCCAATAACCTCTTGCTTCATCATTCTTTTGACTTGATGTGATCACGGATCGATTACATCTTCAGGTAATCTCTCGACAAATGTGTCGTGATCATTATCAACTTTCTGAGCTATTCCAGAATAACAATCAAATTCATGATAAGAATTACCATCCTTGCCCCTCGATGATTTGTGCGTCATCGACTACTTCCTTGCCTTCTTTCCAACACAAACTTGTTCGTGTTGTGGCTATACCTTGAGTTCCTTGCTATCCAGGAATTGTTCTCCCTTACCTTGGAACATTAACATCTCTTACGACATCAATGTTGTGAGGATTTCACCACCCCTTAAGAATTCTTGGTATGGTGATACTTCTCACCATCACCATTCTTTCTTGGGTCCTCGTGTTGATTCCATTCGGGGTACCAACAAGTGAGCGGTGCTGTTTGGATTCTGCCCTTCTAGCAATCCTATTGCTTTGAAGTTAATGGTCGACCGTCATTCTTAGACTATTGATTATTGAATCACCATTCCGACATTGGTCGTGCAACCCAACCCATATTTCGGGTGCACCTATCAACCAATGCTTAAACTGGGTATGTTTCCTCAAGCATATCCCCTTATATCATTTCATCTGACTAATGATATCTCCTTGTTCACATACTTGTGGAAACCCATCTTTTGGAAGACTCGATGAATTGTCGTTGAATTCATTAGCTACCTCCTTCTCTCTTCATTGTTTTAATGATGAGCTTTTCTTTCGGAACTCGCTTCCGTAGTTAATTTCCCGAGAATCTTACAATGTCATCTCGACAATTTGTGTTGCACCTTTCTTCTCAGGCATCCTGAGTCCGAGGTATCCTGATGCCAATCAGATCTGAATCTCGGTCAGATATGATGGTTGGAACATATTTCCAAGAGTTATCACATTGGTCTTAATATGACCCGGTAAAGTGATGTCGTGCCTAGCACACCTGGTCGGAGGCCCTAATGTTATAGTTTTCCTTTTTAGCAAGGTTATCCATTCTTCCATGAGGAAATTGAAAGACTTATTCTATGAGTTGTTCCTGATGGATCCTTTGTGTATCCAAAATTCGACCTTTGCTTGAAAACCATGTCAATGCTATCTCGAAGCATGTCTATGGTACTCCGATTTTCAACAAGAACATTTGAAGCCCAATGCTAAATGTTTCCTGCTCAATTATCCAAACACCGTTGTATGGGTAATGTCATGGAATTTCTCTTCCCTTTCCTAAAGGGTTTTCTACGTTATATCCCGTCATGGATATCATGCTTTGCTTGCCCTTGGGAAGTATATACCCTGAAATATGTGTTTAAACACATTTTCCTTCCCATTGTTTTGTTATCGGATAAACACCTTTTCCTTTCCATTGTTTTGTCTAACCTTTTTGGTGATCATTATGATCTAAGCAGTAGTAATCCCCTGCTTATGTTAACACCTCAGTGTGCAATTCTGTCAGTAAGACCCTGTTACTATTGTTGATGACATTCTGGTAGCCACCGATGGACGGGAACTTTGCCTGTTGGTCCGCCTCGTTCAACGAGCAGGAAAATGGTTCTCTTCGTCCCTCGCCCTTGGTATCGACGTTGTTGCCGACATAACTGACCTGGTACTCTCTGACATGCCTTCCTATCATGACCGTGCAAGATGTCACTGCTCCTATTAAAAAAAAAACCACATGGTGGGCCCATAACCCACAGGTCCCAGGATCGAAACCTGACTCTCCTGTACACCCCCGGTTTCCAGAGTTATTCCTCGCACTTGACTTCTTATGTAACTCACGGGCCACCTGCCAAGTGATCTATTCGGGTATCAGATGCAATACTTATTCTCGTTGCTCTGAACCCCTTTCACCTTCTGATAGGCAACAAACGATTGCCTATGGGCTTGAAACTTCCATTTTGCACCTTCTTACGTTGCTCTCGATAATTTGTTATGTATCTATTCAAGAGTTACTTCTCGCCACCTTTCCTGATGTTATCTACCAGATAAGCAACATTGTAGCGGTCCGTTCTCCAGTAGTAACCCCTAATCATTATCGTAAGTACGATGGAGTTCCTGAAGAAAGGACGACAACCTCATCATGATGCATTGATGCATAGGAATGAAGACATCAGTGCTATGGATCGACCACTTCGAGAAGTGCAACCAAGACCGAGAAGAATCGTTAGAATTTCGTAACCTATTCTTCCCCCTTACTCCCCTCTTAAATCTCGGGACGAGATTTCTTGTAGTGGAGGAGAATTGTGACGCCCGGATAATCAAGCTACAGTAAAACACTGCTAATGATGCCACGTCACCACAGTTACTGTTCCTAATCTCGGGTTAATTCAAAACCGATCCAAATTCAAAATTTAATTGCAGGATAAACAATAAAAGTTTTCAAACATTAAAATAAAAATGTTCGGGTTGTGCTAAATATTACCTAGATAATTATGGTGTAGGAGGTACTGTTTTATAAAATGCATGAATAATTTAAATTGAATTAAAACAGAAAAGAAAGAAAACACACACAAAAAAAAAGGAAGGAAAAGAAACCCCCCGGGGCTCCGGCCCAGCAGGCCTCCGGCCCAACTGGGCCACGGCCACCAGGTCGGCCCAGCCCCGCATCCCCATAACCCCCCACTCCTCCCCGACCCCAAACCCTAGCCGCCTCCTCCCACCCCCCCGTCGCCCCACTCCTCTCCCCCTCTCCCGATCCGATCGGGCGGCGGGATCGAACCCCACCCCCCAGCGCCCGGGGCCGCTGCCCCTTGACGCCGCCCCGGCGACCGCGCCCCGCGCCCACCCCCACCTAGCCGGCGACCGCGCCCCGCTCCCTCCTCCACGACGCTGGCGCCCGTTCCCGGCGCTGCCCCGTCTCGCCCCCGACACCCGCGGCGCCCCGAGGCCGACGTCGCCGCGCGGAGCACCGCCGTCGCCGGACTTCCTCGTCCACGCTCGCCGCCTCTTTCCTCCTCGCACGTGAGCGGCTCCCCTCTCCTCTCCCCCTCTGCTCCCGTTGCCGGATCTAGCCGCACCGCGCTGCTATCGCCCCGGCCGCCACCGCACGCGTGCCGCGCGCTGGCGTCGCTGGCCTCGCCCGCTACGCCACTCGCCGCCCCTCCCTGCACGCGCCCACCCGTGCCCCATGGCCGCGCCCTGCCTCGCCACGGCCTCCCCTGCTCGACGCGCACCCGCGCCACCGCGCGCGCACGTGCTCGCCGAGCCGCGGCCCGCTCCACCCGCGCCCAGTTCGCGCGCTCCCCACGTCGCCCGTGCCCGACCCGCGCGCCCCCGCCGGCGCCCTTCGTCTCCACCGCGCCACTGGCCGCGCCGGCGTGCCCCGCCATCGGTGCCGCGGTGTCCTCGCCCCGCCCTGCGGGCGAGCGCCCGCTCGGGTGCGCCCGCACCCAACCGCCCGCTGCGCCAGTTCGGGCGGGTGCCCAGCGCCCGTGCGCCCGCTTAGGCCACAGGGCCTATGACAAGTGGGGCCCGCCCCCTGAACGTTTATTTAAAAAAATAAAAAAAATAAAATAAGAGAATTAAAATTAATAATAATAAAAATAAATAAATAAATAAATAAATAAATAAGTAATTAATTAATTAATTAATTAATTGTTAATTAAGGAATTAATTAATCTATTTAATCATAATTAGATTAACCTAACTATCTAATTAGTCTAATTAAACAATGATTAGTTAGTTAATCTCTGATTAGCTTAATCACAGAATGACAGGTGGGACCCACACGTCAGATTTGACCAGTCAACGCCCCTGTTGACTGCTGACGTCATGCTGACGTCATGCTGACGTCAGCGTGCACTGTTTTGGATAATGTTATATTTAAATAATTAATTAAATTCCAGAAATTATTAAAATCTTTAGAAAATCATATCTTTTAATCCGTAACTCGGATTAAAATGTTTTCAACATGAAAGTTGCTCAGAACGACGAGACGAACCCGGATTCGCAGCCCGTTCATCCGCGGCACACCCCTAACATATCAAACTCGCAACTTTCCCCCTTCGGCTCCTCTGCCCGAAAACGCGGAACACCGGGAAAACATTCCCGGAGGTGTTCCCCCTACCCCGGTATCATCCCATACCGCGTTAGGGCACCACTAACGCCGTTACTTGTCATGTCATGCATCACTATGCAACTGCTTGCTTAAATATTTATTGTTTCTCCCCCCTCTTCTCTCGATAGACCCCGAGACCGACGTTGCTGCTGCCCCGTTCGACTACGGAGTTGTCGATCCCTCTCTCTTGCCAGAGCAACCAGGCAAGCCCCTCCCTTGATCACCAGATATCGCCTACTCTCCTCTATACTGCTTGCATTAGAGTAGTGTAGCATGTTACTGCTTTCAGATAATCCTAAACTGCTGCATAGCCTGACCTTGCTACTACTGTTGTTACCTTTACCTGTTATCCTACTGCTTAGTATAGGATGCTAGTGTTCCATCAGTGGCCCTACACTCTTGTCCGTCTGCCATGCTATACTACTGGGCCGTGATCACTCGGGGGTGATCACGGGCATATACTTTACACTGTTACATTATATGTGATACTGTTCGGAGATGGGGGCTGAAGGGGCAGGTGGCTCCATCCCGGTAGAGGTGGGCCTGGGTTCCCGACGGCCCCCGACTGTTACTTTGTGGCGGAGCGACAGGGCAGGTTCAGACCACCTAGGAGAGAGGTGGGCCTGGCCCTAGTCGGCGTTCGCGATACTTAACACGCTTAACGAGATCTGGGTATTTGATCTGAGTCTGGCCATTTGGTCTATACGCACTAACCACCTACGCGGGAGTAGTTATGGGTATCCCGACGTCGTGGTATCAGCCGAAGCACTTCTTGACGTCAGCGACTGAGTGGCGCGCGCCGGGTTGGACCGCGTAACGTGACTTCCGTTGTACTGGAGGTTACTAGGTCTGCTCACCGGCCGCGTTCGCAACGTGCAGGTGTGCTCAGGGCGATGGGCCCAGACCCCTGCGCGCATAGGTTTAGACCGGCGTGCTGACCGCTCTGTTGTGCCTAGGTGGGGCTGCGACGTGTTGATCTTCCGAGGCCGGGCATGACCCAGAAAAGTGTGTCCGGCCAAATGGGATCAAGCGTGTTGGGTTATGTGGTGCACCCCTGCAGGGAAGTTTATCTATTCGAATAGCCGTGTCCCTCGGTAAAAGGACGACCCGGAGTTGTACCTTGACCTTATGACAACTAGAACCGGATACTTAATAAAACACACCCTTCCAAGTGCCAGATACATCCCGGTGATTGCTCTCCAACAGGGCATCGAGGAGGGGATTGCCGGGTAGGATTATGCTATGCGATGCTACTTGGAGGACTTCAGTCTACTCTCTTCTATATGCTGCAAGATGGAGGCGATTAGAAGCGTAGTCTTCGATAAGACTAGCTATCCCCCTCTTATTCTGGCATTCTGCAGTTCAGTCCACTGACATGGCCCTTTACACATATATCCATGCATATGTAGTGTAGCTCCTTGCTTGCGAGTACTTTGGATGAGTACTCACGGTTGCTTTCTCCTTCTTTTCCCCCTATCCCTTCTACCTGGTTGTCGCAACCAGATGTTGGAGCCCAGGATCCAGACGCCACCGTCGACGACGACTCCTACTACACTGGAGGTGCCTACTACTACGTGCAGCCCGCTGATGACGACCAGGAGTAGTTAGGAGGATCCCAGGCAGGAGGCCTGCGCCTCGTTCGATCTGTATCCCAGTTTGTGCTAGCCTTCTTAATGCAAAACTTGCTTAACTTATGTCTGTACTCAGATATTGTTGCTTCCGCTGACTCGTCTATGATCGAGCACTTGTATTCGAGCCCTCGAGGCCCCTGGCTTGTATTATGATGCTTGTATGACTTATTTTATTTGTAGAGTTGTGTTGTGATATCTTCCCGTGAGTCCCTGATCTTGATCGTACACATTTGCGTGCATGATTAGTGTACGATTGAATCGGGGGTGTCACAGAGACTTGGGATACATAGTTGAGTTTGTAACAGAATAAATATAATAGTAGTAGTGAGAACATTTTCCTTTATATTGAGGTATTTAGTTGAGGCATGTAATGGAAAAACAGGAGATTGTAATAATTTGAGAATCAATAAAGCTAGCAGTGTTGGTACTGATTTGGATTTTATGAGTTACTCTATGAGGAAATATGTTGACCATTTTGGGGATATGAGAAATATGGTCTATGGAAGATTTGTGCATTTTAAGGGTGGTATTACCCTGTAAGAACCGTTGACCCTAAAAAAGATAAGGATACACCACTGAGTGGATTTCGGACAAAATGAATACGAGTTTTGTCTCGATATGTTTGATACCCCAAGAGTGTGTGGGATGAAGTTGGAGATCGTTAGTTGTTTGGACCAAATGTGATCAAGGAGTCAGAAGAGAATGTTAAGTTGATTCGACATAGACTGAAGGTAGCTCAGTCCAGGCAGAAGAGTTATGCAGACTCGAAATCGCAAGGAGGTAGTCTATGAAATTGGAGACAGAGCATGTCTTCGTGTGCCACCTCTGTGAGGAGATAAACGAATTGGAGTTAAGGAAAATTTAGCCCCAAGATTTGTAGGACCATACCGAATTTTGGAGCGTATGAGAGAAGTGGCCTACAAGTTGGAGTTACCCGAAGGACTGTCAGGAGCTCATGATGTGTTTCACGTTTCCCCGTTGAAGACGTGCCATGCAGAGATGGCCAATATTCCCCTGTAAGGACGCTTGACCCTGGAAAGGATAATGATGTTCCACGAAGTGGAGTATGGATTTCATAGTATAAGTTTTATCTTGGTATGTGGGATATCCCACGAGGATGAAGAGATGAATTACTATTGGATATAAAGGAGGTATGATGTAGGAAATATGGATCAATGGAAATTCCATGATGAGTCTGAGTAATCATGTTCAAGTTTGGTGCCAATAGAAGGAAGGAAGACAGTACAAATGGATGGATTTAAGAATACTTGGAAGTTGGAAGATGGAATAATGATCAGTTTCCCAGATGATGAGTTCAAGGTTGACAAGTGATGAGATGGGCCATAACCCACAGGCCCCAGGACCTGCCAAGAAGCAAACACACTCTCGCTGAAGGAAAAACCCTGGAGGAAGCTACGATTTTATCGATAGACGATCTTATAGGAGTTTACGCAAAACCTGAGGGTTGGGAAGGAACGATAGATGTTTGTTTGGCTTGCAGAATCTATGGATTTATCCGAACTTGGTTCGTCGACAAGAGAAATTCTGCAATGCTTGTGAGGATGACTGAGTGTTAGAATGCGAGATTCGCTAAACCGTATACAAGGTAATGATTTGGGTGCGGGATGGATTGATCACCATACCGACTTACTCTTATTATTCGCCTTGCTATGTGGGATGGTAAATCTGAGTGACTTACCGACAGTAGAGAGACGACGATATTAAACCTTGTTTGAACCTTAGATTGGTATAGCAATTTTCCCCTTGTACAAGGCACCTCTTGCCAATCGTAGGTTATACGGTGAGGATCAACCCAGACCCATTTCCTGCAGGAGAAACCATAAATTGTTGACAACCATGAGATATCGATAGTTGTTTAGTATTGGCGCCAGACCCGTCAGCTAAGAAGACCCAATATTGGAATAACCTTACCAAGAGGAAAGGACAAAAGAATTCAGGAAAAGGTTATGCCACTATCGGAAGAGCCCAGAGAAGGAATTACCCTTACGATCTAAGAAGACCGACACCGTCAATAATAAGGATGGAGTATATGAGTTTTGATGGAACCGTAACCATGTTTCTAAGGGTGGTAGCACACCAGACCCTTTGTGATGATCGATGGATTTTTGAGAAGACCCCAAACCCTAACCTATTTCTTTATAGCCTCTCCGAATCTCGAGGACGAGATTCATTTTAAGGGTGGTAGGTTTGTAACATCCCAAAATTCTAAATTTTGGAATGTTATAATAAATAGATAGTTTTGATTGATTGTTTGATTGATTGACTGAAAGTGAGTGAATTCGAAACTTTTTGAAAGTTAAATGAGAGGGAATAAAAGGACTTTACCAAACTTTCATATTTGCTTTCTAATCTCCATGAATTCAAATTCTTTTAAAATACAAAACCCTTGAGCGAAGATGATATGACTTCTTCCATTTAAACTAAATGAAAGGGGTATTTTGAAATAATTGAATTTCATTTGGAAATATTACAATTCAGAAACTTTAAGCAACTCAATGATTTTCACGAGAGAAGATAAAATGACTTTTTCAAATTATATGAAATATGAGTTGGGAGTTTCGAAGAATTAAATTCAAAGTTCTTTTGAATTTCTTTTCAATTTGGAGTTATTTGAGTTTTATTCAAATTATTGTTCTCCAAAAATAAAATATATGTAAATTAGGGTAACATGATTCCCTACAATAGAAAATTAGAGAAAAATTAATTTGGAATCATTTTGGTACTTTTTAAATGATTTTTGTTGCATTTTATTAGGCCAGTAGCACTCTTTGAATTATTAGAATTTGTGTGTATTTAATTTAATGCTAGAAAAATGTTCAAGTCGTAGAAAATCTTTTTCTGAAAATTTTGATATATTATATGCCTATATAATATTTTCATTTAATTTGTTTTATTATTTAAATTGTCGGGAAAATGTTTTTTTTTAAATTCCCCTCGCTGACTGGGCCGGCCCAGCACCCCGCCAGGCCAAGGCCCAGCTCCGCGCCGCCTCGCCCGTCGTCCCCGACTGGGAGCCCTCCCGGAGTCCGGCGCCGCGTCGCCACCGCCGCCTCCATTGCCCCTCCCGCAAGCTCCGCGCCTCCCCTCCCTTTAAAAGGGAGCCGGACCCTCTCCCTCTCTCTCTCCCCGCACCCGCCCCGCCGCCTCTCTGCCCGCGCCGCCGCCACCACAGCGGCCTGCCGCGCCGCGCCGCCTCGCCCTGCGCCGCCCCACCGCGCCGCTCGCCCGCCGGAGCCGCTGCTGCCGCCCAACGCCGCACCCCGCCGCAGACCCCGGAGCTCGCCGGAGCTCGCCGGCTCGCCGGACGCACGCCGTTGCCCCGATCTGCCAACCGCCGCCAGCGCCAGTTTTTTTTGTAAAACCGACGAGCCGCCCGACCGGTAAAACCCCAAAAGCGCGAACCGGTTTTTTTTGTTTAGATCGGTTTTCTTTTTTTTAGGTTAGGCCATTCGGTGAACGTTCGATGTTTATCCCTCCGCAGCGAACGAATTCGTTCGTTAGCGTTCTATAACGAACGTTCGGTATTTAGTTTTTCTTTCTCCTTTTTCTTTTTACTTTAAATTTCAGCCAGGGACCTATTCGTGATAATTTTCTTCACAGATTAGTCCCTGTACTTCAAACGATCACTACTTTTTGCTCGTTAGTCCAAATCCAACGAAACCAACGCTCACGTCTTCGTTATGATCTACTCTATCCAGTAATCCAACTCAAACATGTTTTTGAAAGTTTTAGAATTTGAATTCAAACAGATTTGTATTCAAACTTCGTTTGCTCATAACTTGAGTTTCGTAACTCCGTTTGTGTTGATTCTTTTTGCAAATTAAAGCTCTTGACCTAAAATTTCTGATAAGACCAAATTCACATAATTTTGGTGCTATTAGAAATTGTTTTATGTTGCAAGAGTTATTCGCTTGGTTTTGATGTTTTCTGAATCGTTTTCTTCGATCTTTCTGATCTTTTGAGTCATTGCTTATGTGTGGTTCTATTGCTTGCTTACGATAGATTGACCGGAGTGTGACGAGTAGATCTATCAAGCGTGTTGAGTGCGAATCATCTTGATCAACATTGCAGGCAAGTTCACACTTTGATCATATCCCTTTTCATTCCCAGTTTTATTGCATTAGATCCATCCTCAAACATTGCATGATTAGGATCTAATTAAATTGTGGGATGGGAAGTAGTTGAGGTAGTACCTGTTACCTGTTTTACTTATGAAACCTTTGGGAGTTACTTCTATGTTTGCTTATTATGCCATGCTATGCTAGTAGACGTGGATTGGGTGAGTGATATCCATGACAGATGTGAGTATTGTTAATTAATGGTTTATCTAAGGTGGCAACTTAAACACACCTCTGGGTGGATTGAGGCACCTGGTTTCTATCAGGACTTGCCTGTTTTTCTTTGGCCCGCCACCCAGGCTCAAAGGGATCATAAGATCATTCATGCTAGTAACTTCCGTGTGCAGCCACAAGCCATTATGGGCTCTGGCATAGTTGATTAAGTCGTGCGAACTCTTACAGGGTAGACTAGCAGATGTAGGGGAAAGTAGGTGTACCGGTCTATCCAACGTAAGGTGCTAGCGCTTCTGAAAGGCTATGTCTCGGTCATCCGTTTCTCAAACATCATGTAGTGCGAGAAATCAAACGGAGGCGATCGAGTCTTGTGGGGAAAAGTGCGCAAACCTCTACAGAGTGTACAAACTAATCATGATTAGCCGTGTCCCCGGTTATGGACATCTTGAGTATCTAGTTCTTGGATTATCATGTTGATCTCATCACGTTACTTTAATTAATTTTGTTGGGTTTTAATGATGATTACTTTTAATTGGGATTGAGGATGCTGTCAACCATTCTCAATGTTTCACAACCACCATGATAGTTAAATAAATTTATTCCTTTGCAGTAGGGAAAAATTGGCTTTTCGCAAAACCTTATAACCATAGAGCTTTTCCGCCAGCCATATATGCATGTAGTAATAGCCATTGTTCATCATTTTCTCTATGGTGTGAATTTGCCAGTACATCCAATGTACTGACCCGTTTCGGGCTGCAACGTCTCATGTTGCAGGTTTTCTTACGACGAGTAAGTGATATGTTAGGGTTACGATTTCTACACTCAAATTTGCCGTTGGTGTTGATGGGAATCCACAACCTTGTTGCTTCCGATATATGGATTGAGGTAATAGTATTTACGATACTTTATGCATGTGATTTACCTCTGTTATAAATCCTTCGAGTACTGTGTGAGTCATCATACCGATCCAGGGATGACACGTAAGCACAGAGACTTGTCCCATTCGGGTCGGGTTTAGGGTTTAGGGATGGCCAATATTCACCTGTAAGGACGCTTGACCCTTGAAAGGATAATGATGTTCCATGAAGTGGAGTATGGATTTCATAGTATAAGTTTTATCTCGGTATGTGGGATATTCCACGAGGATGAAGAGATGAATTACTATTGGATATAAAGGAGGTATGATGTTGGAAATATGGATCAATGGAAAATTCCATGATGAGTCTGAGTAATCATGTCCTAAGTTTGGTGCCAATAGAAGGAAGGAAGACTGTACAATTGGATGAATTTAAGAATACTAGGAAGTTGGAAGTTGGAATAATGATCAGTTGCCCGATGATAGGTTCAAGGACTACAAGTGATGAGATGGGCCATAACCCACAGGCCCCAGGACCTGCCAAGAAGCCAGCACATTCTTGCTAAAGGACAAACCCTGGAAGAAGTTAGGATTTTATCGATAGACGATCTTAACGGAGTAATGCAAAACCTGAGGGTTGGGAAGGAACGATAGATGTTTGTTTGGCTTGCAGAATCAATGAATTTATCCGAACCTGGTTCGTTGACAAGAGAAATTCTGCAATGCTTGTGAGGATGACCGAGTGTTAGAATGCGAGATTCACTAAACTATGTACAAGGTAATGATTTGGGTGCGGGATGGATTGATCACCATACCGACTTACTCTTATTATTCGCTTTGCTATGTGGGATGGTAAATCTGAGTGACTTACCTATAGTAAAAAGAAGACGATATTAAACCTTGTTTGAACCTTAGATTGGTATAGCAAATTTTCCCTTGTACAAGGCACCTGTTGCCAACCGTAGGTTATACGGTGAGGATCAACCCAGACCCATTTCCTGCAGGAGAAACCATAAATTGTTGACAACCATGAGATATCGATAGTTGTTTAGTATTGGCGCCAGACCCGTCAGCTAAGAAGACCCAATCTCGGAATAACCTTACCAAGATGAAAGGACAGGAGAATTGAGAAAAAGGTTATGCCACTATCGGAAGAGCCCAGAGAAGGAATTACCCTTACGATCTGAGAAGACCGACATCGTCAATAATAAGGATGGAGTATATGAGTTTTGATGGAACCGTAACCATGTTTCTAAGGGTGGTAGCACCCCAGACCCTTTGTGATGATCGATGGATTTTTGAGAAGACCCCAAACCCTAACCTATTTCTTTATAGCCTCTCCGAATCTCGAGGACGAGATTCATTTTAAGGGTGGTAGGTTTGTAACATCCCAAAATTCTAAATTTTGGAATGTTATAATAAATAGATAGTTTTGATTGATTGTTTGATTGATTGACTGGAAGTGAGTGAATTCGAAACTTTTTGAAAGTTAAATGAGAGGGAATAAAAGGACTTTCCCAAACTTTCATATTTGCATTTTATGATCTCTGTGAATTCAAATTCTTTTCAAATACAAAACCCTTGAGCGAAGATGATATGACTTCTTCCATTAAATTAAATGAAAGGGTATTTGGAAATATTTGAATTTCATTTTGAAATAATTCAATTCTGAAACTTTATGCAACTCAATGATTTTCACGAGAGAAGATAATATGACTTCTTCAAATTATATGAAATACGAGTTGGGAGTTTCAAAGGAAAGGATCAAATTCAAAGTCCTTTTGGAATTATTTTTCAATTTGGAGTTATTTGAGTTTTATTCAAATTATTTTTCTCCAAAAATAAAATATATGGAAAATAGGGTAACATGATTCCCTACATCAGAAAATTGGAGATAAATCAATTTGAAATCGTTTTGGTATTTTAAAATGATTTTATTGGATTTTATTAGGGCAGTAGCACTCTTTGAATTATCTGGATTTGTGCGGATTTTATTTGGCATTATAAAAATGTCCATGTTGTAGAAAATCTTTTTCTGCAAATTTTGATATATTATATGCCTATATAATATTTTCATTAAATTTGTTTTTATTATTTCTATTATCTGGAAAATGTTTTTTTAATACTTCTTGGGCCGACCGAACTGGCCGCGCCCAGCCCAGCCAGCCCGCCCGCTCGCCCTCCAGCTCGGGACGGAGTCCTGAGCGACCCCGCGACCGCCGCCGCCTCGATGTACGTACCGCGCCCGGACTCCCCTTGCCGCCTCTCTCCTCCCTCCTATAAATCCGGAGCCCCGGGCCCCCTCTCTCTTTTCTCGCGCCGCCTCGCCTCCTCTCGCCTCACGCCGCCGCCCGCTCGCGCCGCGCCGCACCCCGCCTCCGGCCGTCGCCGCTGCCGCGTGCGCCGTCGCCGCACTTCGCCCAACGCCTCCTCCCGCCGCTGCCGCGCCGCCTCGCGCCGCTAGCCGCCGCCGGAGCTGCTGCCCTCCGTCGCCGGAGACCGCCGGAGATCCGCCGCCATTGGTTTTTTTTTCCAAAACCCGCACAAATCGATCGAACCGGTAAGAACCGCCCGGTCCGGTTTTTTTTAGGTTTTTGATTTAGTAGTCGGTTTTTCTTTTAAAACCCCGTTTAGTATATTTAGAGAACGCTCGCTGGTTTAGCCTCTGGAGCGAACGATTTCATAGTTTAGGGTTCAGGAGTGAACGTTCGTTGTTTAGAATTTTTCTTTTTCTTTTTAATTTTCGGCCAGGGACTCATCTGTGAAGGTTTTATTTACAGTTTAGTCCCTAATCTTAAAACGATCATTACTTTTTACCCGTTTATCCAAATTCAATGAAACCAACGCCCACTTCTTCGTTATGATTTCCTCTATCCAGTAAAACAACTCAAAGATGTTTTTGAAAGTTTTAAAATTTGAATTAGATCAGATTTGAATTCAAACTTCGTTGGATCATAACTTGAGTTTTATAACTCCGTTTTAGTTGATTCTTTTTGCATATCAAAGCTCTTGACATAAACTTTATGATAAGGCCAAATTCACATAATTTTGGTACTGTTAGAAAAAAATTATGTTGCAAGAGTTATTTGCTTGGTTTTGATGTTTTCTGAATCGTCTTCTTCGATCTTTCTGATCTTTTGAGTGATTGCTTATGTGTGGTTACTATTGCTTGCTTACGATAGATTGACCGGAGTGTGACGAGTAGATCTATCAAGTGTGTTGAGTGCGAATCATCTTCATCAACATTGCAGGAAGGTTCACACTTTGATCATACCTTTTTCATACCCAGTTTTTATTGCATTAGATCAATCCTCAAACACTGCATGATTAGGATCTAATTAAATTATGGGATGGGAAGTAGATGAGGTAGTACCTATTACCTGTTTATTATCAAACCCTTGGGAGTTACTATTGCTTATGCTTATACTGCCATGCTATGCTCGTAGACGTGGATTGGGTTTGAGAGTATTTCATGACAGATGTGAGATTGTTAATTAATGGTTTACTTAAGGTGGCAACTTAAACACACATCTGGGTGGATTGTGGCACCTGGGTATTCCAGGACTTACCTGTCTAGGCACCTGGGTATTCCAGGACTTGCCTGTTTTTCTTTTGGACCGCCACCCAGGCTCAAAGGGATCATATGATTATTCAAACTACAAACTTCCGTGTGCAGCCACAAGCCATTATGGGCTCTGGCATAGTTGATTAAGTCGTGCGAACTCTTACAGGGTAGACTAGCAGATGTAGGGGAAAGTAGGTGTACCGGTCTATCCAACGTAAGGTGCTAGCACTTCTGAAAGACTATGTCTCGGTCATCCGTTTCGCAAACATCATGTAGTGCAAGAAACCAAACGGAGGCGATCGAGTCTTGTGGGGAGAAGTGCGCAAACCTCTGCAGAGTGTACAAACTAATCATGATTAGCCGTGTCCCCGGTTATGGACATCTTGAGTATCTAGTTCTTGGATTATTCTGTTGATCTCATCATGTTACTTTAATTAATTTTGTTGGGATGTTAATGATTACTTTTAATTGGGATTGAGGATGCTGTCAACCATTCTCAATGTTTAACAACCACCATGATAGTTAAATAAATTTATTCCTTTGCAGTAGGGAAAAATTGGCTTTTTGCAAAAACATTATAACCATAGAGCTTTTCCACCAGCCATATATGCATGTAGTGATAGCCATTATTCATCATTCTCTATGGTGTGAATTTGCCAGTACATTCAATGTACTGACCCGTTTCAGGCTGCAACGTCTCATGTTGCAGGTTTTCTTACGACGAGTAAGTGATACGTTAGGGTTACGATTTCTACACTCAACTTTGCCGTTGGTGTTGATGGGAATCCACAACCTTGTTGCTTCCGCTATATTGGATTGAGGTAATAGTATTTACGTTACTTTATACATGTGATTTACCTCTGTTATAAATCCTTCGAGTACTGTGTGTGTCAGCATACCGATCCAGGGATGACACGTAAGCACAGAGACTTGTCCCATTCGGGTCGGGTCGCTACAGCAGGAAATCGATATCAAACGGAGTCCAAATGCCACGAAACTTCACGATGATTTTTTATGGGCCAGAAGGAAGGCAATAGGCCTTGGTTGCACCTGGGGGGTGCCCCGAGGTGGGCACAACCCACAAGGGCGCACCAAGAGGCCCAGGCACGCCCTGGTGGGTTGTGCCCACCTCCTTTGCCCCCTGGACCGCCTTTTAGCTCTATGAATACCCCCAAAATACCAGAACCCTAGGGGAGTCGCCGAAATATTCATCCAGCAGCCGCAGAGTCCAGAACCACTAGATCCAATCTAGACACCATCACGGAGTGGTTCACCACTTCCATTGGTGCCTCTCCGATGATACGTGAGTAGTTTTTTATAGACCTTCGGGTCAGTGGTTAGTAGCTAGATGGCTTTCTCTCTCTCGCTGAATTCTCAATACAATGGTCGCTTGGAGATCGATATGATGTAACTCTTTTGCATCTGTTTGTTGGGATCTAATGAACTTCGAGTTTATGATCAGTTATATCTTTTTATATCCATGGAAGTTATTTGAGTTTCTTAGATCTCTTATATGCATGATCTCTTATAGCCTCATATTGGTTCTCCGGTATTTGGGTTTTGTTTGGTCAACTTGATCTATTTATCTTGCAATGGGAAGAGGTTCCCGGTAGTGGGTTCGATCTTATGGTGCTCGATCCCAGGGACAGAAAGGGAACCGATACATATGTATTGTTGCTACTAAGGATTAAAAATACGAGATCTATATCTACCACCATATACATAAACGAATCTTGTCTACATCATGTCATCGTTCTTATTGCATTACTCCGTTTTTCCATGAACTTAATACACTAGATGCATGCTGGATAGCGGTCGATGTGTGGAGTAATAGTAGTAGATGCAGGCAGGAGTCGGTCTACTAATCTTGGACGTGATGCCTATGTAATGATCATTGCCTGGATATCGTCATAATTATTTGAAGTTCTATCAATTGCCCAACAGTAATTTGTTTATCCACCATTTGCTATTTTCTCGAGAGAAGCCACTAGTGAAACCTACGGCCCCCGGGTCTTCTTTCTCATATATTTGCCTTGCGATCTACTTTTCCTTTGCATTTTTATTTAGATCTATTTAACCAAAAACATACAAAAATACCTTGCTGCATTTCATATTTATTTATTTTATTTGGCGTTCGATCTATCAATCTACTACAATTTACCTCACGTCCGCTTGCCTATCTTGAGGTGCCGTACCTCGGAAGGGATTGACAACCACTTTAACTCGCCGGGTTGCGAGGTGTTGTTGTTTGTGTGCAGTTGTTGTTTACGTTGTGTTGATTCGTCCTCCTACTGGTTTGATACCTTGGTTTCATAACTGAGGGAAATACCTACCGTCGTTGTGCTACATCATCCCTCCCTCTCCGGGAAAATACCGATGTAGTTGCAGCTACCATCAAGATAACCAGGTTCCTAATCACAAATCTCATCTCCTTGCAATTTATATTATTTGCTATTTGCCTCTCATTTTCCTCTCCCCCACTTCACAAAAAATTGCCGTTTTATTCGCCTCTCTTTTTCCGTTCGCCATTTTCTTGCCGAATATGTTTTTGAGTGCAATCTTGTTGTGTGGTTATCATGACTCAAGAGAACACCAAGTTATGTGATTTCTCAAATACCAACAACAATGATTTTTATTGGCACTCCGCTTGCTCCTCCCGCCACTAGTGCGGAGACTTGTGATATAAATACCGCTTTGCTGAATCTTGTTATGAAAGACCAATTTTCCGGTACTCCTAATGAGGATGCCGCGTCCCATCTTAATACCTTCGTGGAATTATGCGATATGCAAAAGAAAAAATATGTGGACAATGATGTGTTCAAGATGAAATTGTTTCCATTCTCTTTGCATGATTCTACAAAGTTTGGTTCTCTTCTTTGCCTCGCAATAATATCGATTCTTGGAACAAGTGCAAAGATGCTTTTATCAATAAGTATTTTCCTCCCACAAAAATTATTTCCCTTAGAACCTAGATCAGTAATTTCAAGCAATTGAACATGAGCATGTTGCACAATCTTGGGAAAGGATGAAAATGATGCTAAGGAATTGACCAACTCTTGGGTTAAATCTTTGGATGATCATACAAAACTTTTATGCAGGATTGAATTTTGTTTCTCGTAATCTTTTAGATTCCGCCACGGGTGGAATTTTGTAGAAATTATTTTGGGTGAAGCCACAAAATTTCTTGATAATATCATGGCAAATTATTCACAATGGCATACCGAGCTCCTACTAGTAAAAAAGTTAATTCGGTTGAAGAAATTTCTTTTTTGAGTGATAAAGTTGATGCTCTTATGAAGTTGGTTTCTAGTAAAAGTGCTCCTATTGATTTTAATGATATGCCTTTGTATACTTTGATTGAGCAAAATAGTGATGCTATTGATGTGAATTTTTTCTCTAGAAATAATTTCAAAAACAATGCTTATAGAGGTAATTTTAATCCTAGGCCTTTTCCTAGTAATTCCTCTAACAATTATGTAATTCCTATGGAAATCAATCTTACAATAATAATAGGGACACCTCTGATCTTGAGAATAATATTAAAGAATTTTTCAACATACTTCAACACTTCCATAGAAGAAAAGGTGAATAAGATTGATGATTTGTCTAGAAGTGTTGATAGAATTGCTCATGATGTGGAAAATCTCAAGATGAAAATTTTTGTGCCTAAAGTAGATGAATCAATTAAAGCTCTTTATGTTTCTATGGACGAAAGTAAGAAAAGAGCTGCTATGCTTAGATCTAAAAGAGATTTTTTAGAGAAAACTTTTACTAGTGATTATTCTTGCAAAGATGATGAAGATCTTAAAATGATTGGTGTTTCTTCTATTGATTCCTTTTTTAGTAAAATAAAGAATGATGAAAAAGGGACTGGAGAAGAGTCAACTTTAGGTAGAAGGCGTCCCAATATTTCGAAGGGTGAAAATCTTGTTGAGAAAATTGATGAAAGTGGGATTGGAGAGGTCAAAACTTTAGCTAGTGATAGTTGCTCTTTGATTGATTGTATTTCTTTGTTGCAATCCATGATAAATTCACCCCATGCTTATGAACAAAATAAAACTTTTACTAAACATATTGTTGATGCTATGATGAAAGCTCTTGATGAAAAATTGGAATTAGAAGTATCAATTCCTAGAAAATTGCATGATGAGTGGGAACCTATTATCAAAGTCAAGATTAAAAATTATGAGTGTTTTGCTTTGTGTGACTTGGGTGCTAGTGTTTCTACAATTCCGAAAACTCTATGTGATGTGCTTGGTCTTACCAATCTTGAAGAATGTTCTTTGAATTTGCACTTGGCGGATTCCACTATTAAAAAGCCTATGGGAAGAATTAATGATGTTCTTATTCTTTAAAATAGGAATTATGTGCCCACGGATTTTATTGTTCTTGATAATGATTGCAATCCGTCTTGTCCAATTATTCTTGGTAGACCATTTTTACGCACTATCGGTGCCGTGATCGATATGAAAGAAGGCAATATGAAGTTCCAATTTCCCTTGAGGAAGGGTATGGAACACTTTCCTAGAACTAGAATAAAGCCACCTTATGAATCAATGTAACATCCCAAATTTTCAATTTGGAATGTTATACATTAGATCATCATGCATATCATATTTTCTTGCATTTTGGTCGATCCTAGAAATTTCACGCAACTCAAGGACCCTCGGAGAGAGTTGGAGATTTCGTTATTTTCATATTTGAGTTCTCTCAAATTTTGAAAGAAAGGGATCATTGGTTTTGTCGGAGTTATTTGCATTTTATTTGGATAGGGAAAAATGCGCGTTTTCAAAAATTGCATTTTTGGCCCGGAGAAATGTTCATTTTGTTCGACTCATTTTTAGGAGTCGGAGAAAATTTACTTTATTAATTTTGGAGTCCGGTAGATTTATTTTTCTTTATTTTTCCATGCGCGAAACCGATTTAAAAAAATTGTTTTCCCGTGCGCCCCTGGGCCAAAGGCCCAGCCGGCCGGCCAGGAAGCCATCGCCCGCGCGCCGCGCCAGGAGGCCAGCGCCGCCGCCTCTTTCTTTTTAGAAAGTCTTAGTAGGACTTTGGTCCTACTTCTGTTATTCCGTTTTTGTTTTCTAGATCTTTCCTTCCCTTTTTCCTTTCCTATTCCTAGTCTAATTCTTGATCCCTCCTCCAAGTAAACCCTTCCCCTCCCCCAATATAAATACCCCTCACACCCCCCCTCTAAATCATCAAACCCAAAGCCCCAAGCATCACTCGCGCCTCACACCCGCGCCCCTCACCCGCCGCCGCCGCCGTCGTTGCCCCGCGCCGCCGCCCCACCTTGCCACCGCCACCGCCGCACCTCGCCGCCGCCGCCCAACGCCGCCGTTCGCCGGAGGTAGCCGTGCCGCATCTCTTTCTCTTTCATCGGATCATTTTCTTCTAACCGTTCCGGTTTTTCTCTTCCGATTCGTTTTTCTTTCCTGTTCTTCGCTAAACAGTTCCGGATTTGTAGATCGGTTTTCGTTCGGTTTTCTTTTCCGAAACCCTAGATCGGATTAGTTTTCTTCTCCGATTTAGTTGCCTCGAGACCGTTCGCCGGACCGTTCGTTCTAACGAACGTGATCACCGGATTCTTCTAGGTTAACGAACGTCCGTGCGTTCAGTCGTTCTTCTTTTTCTTCTCCTCGGATTTATTCCGCGATCGCGATCTCAGATCCGATCTTCGTTCTAGTTTATCTTCTAACTCGTTTATCGGAATCAGGTGATTCAAGGGCCTGGAGTTTTGTTTCGAAACCGCCGTTCCAAATAATCAACTTAAACAAGTTTTTGCAATGGTAAAATTTGACCTAGTTTCAAATTGCTAGAATCGAGTTATTTCTTTCGCCGTTTGTTTTCCGTTGCTTTGTTCGATTCGATTGTTTTTGCAACCGGAGTTCTTAAGTTGAACTTTCTGGTTAGATCTTTTATTCGAGTTTTACCTGTGCATTAGATGAGTACTTATTGTATGCTTGTTGTTTGTCTGCGATAGATCACCCGGAGTGCGCCGCCTGTTATTTCGAAGCTCTAGGTTTCGCGGATCCTCAGCAAGGCAAGTAACACTTTGATCATACCTTCTCATTGCCCAGTTTTTATTGCATTAGACCAATCCTCACACATTGCATGATTAGGATCTAATTAAACTGTGGGATGGGAAGTAGATGAGGTAGTACCTATCACCTATTTTACTTATGAAACCTTTGGGAGTTACTTCTACGTTTGCTTATTATGCCATGCTATGCTAGTAGACGTGGATTGGGTGAGTGATATCCATGACAGATGTGAGTTTGTTAATTTTAATGGTTTACTTAAGGTGGCAACTTAAATACACATCTGGGTGGATTGAGGCACCTGGTTTCTATCAGGACTTGCCTGTTTTTCTTTTGGACCGCCACCCAGGCTCAAAGGGATCATAAGATCTTTCATACTAGTAACTTCCGTGTGCAGCCACAAGCCATTATGGGCTCTGGCATAGCTGACTAAGTCGTGCGAACTCTTACAGTGGTAGACTAGCAGATGTAGGGGATGTAGGTTGGTACGGTCTATCACAACGTAAGGTGTGAGCGCTTCTGAAAGACTATGTCTCGGTCATCCGTTTCTCAAACACCATGTAGTGCGAGAAACCAAACGGAGGCGATCGAGTCTTGTGGGGAAAAGTGCGCAAACCTCTGCAGAGTGTACAAACTAATCATGATTAGCCGTGTCCCCGGTTATGGACGTTTTGAGTATCTAGTACTTGAATATCTTGTGAGTCTCAACATGTTACTTCTAATTAATATTGTTGGGTTATTAATGATTGCTTTTAATTGGGATCGGAATTGTGACACTCCAAAAATTTTATTTGGTTTTAGCAAAAACCTTGCTGGTTTTTCATTTGTGGATTGAGGCCTTTTCAAAAAAAAAATTCAGTAGAAGCAATCCTCTTTAAAAATCCTTTTCTTTGACTAGGATTTGTTACTTCTGTTTTCTCCTTCAAACTTTGGGTTTGACCTTCTTAAAACTTTTTTCTGTTGGTCCCCTTCTCAAATTTATTTTGGGAGTTCAATTTTTTTTTCTTTTGAAAAGAAAGTTCTATGAAACTTGGGATCTTCTTCCTTATGAATACCACCCATGACCTTGTATTTTGCCCATGAGGTAAAACCACTCCAACATCTTCTCCCCTCCTTTTCAACAACTCAAATTCCCTATCCCAACTCATCCAAACAAGTTTTGGATTTTATTTTGGTTATTTCAAACCTCAACTCTTTTCTGACCTTTGATTTGAGCCTGACCCATTTTCAAAGCAAGTACCCCATTGCATTTGAGATTTGACTTCAAACCAACTCTACTGGCTAGTCCTTTGCACCCACAACCCAGAACCATCTTGATCCACTCATCTTCTTTTCAAAATTTTCAACTTACACTCCCTGCAAGTTTGGACCAGATTTGTCAAATTTGGTGAAATTCATATCTACACTTCTCCAAAAATTCCACCAAAAATCAGGCAACCTACTGGAGCAATGAGAAGTCACTCCACCAAAAATCAGCCCAAGGAAAAATCCCTACATGCCTGGATCATTCTGTCGAACACCTTGCATGCATTGTTCGAACACATTCAGAAAAATTCAGTTTGCAGTGTCGATTTCTTCAGTTCAGTTCAGTCACGCGCCCACAGTGCTTTGGCGCGTTGCTCACCGCCTGGCTCGCTTGTCCGATGCCCCGCACGCACGCTTGGCTGCTTGCTGTCGTCGGTGGCGCTCTGACCCGCCTGCGCCGGCGTGTCTTGCGGCGGCTGAACCGCCGTTACGGCTGGCAGGCAGCAGAACGGCGGTGCAACACCGTTCAGCGCCGCCCAAGCTCGCTGGTGGCTCCGCGTGGCCCTCCCCACGCCAGCGCACGCATGCAGCACAGCCGTCGTGGCGCGGCACGCACAGAGCGTGCTCTCTGCCGCCGATGGACCCGCGCCGTCCCGTTCCGTCGAACTTCACCTCAGCAAGCATAACCCGATGCCGTTGGCTCCTAAACAGGCTCAGTGAACCTCCACGACGGCGCTCAACCCCTTAACTCCCCCGACCGAGCACTGCACCGCCGTAATCCTCGCCGGAGAACGCCGTTCTCGGCCACCGCCTCGGAACGCCTATAAAAGGAGACCCCGAGCCCTCCCTCGAGCACGCACCACCCCTACACTCCACCAACGCCCTGCCAGGTCACTGGGAGGACCTCGAGGAGGTCTCCTCCCCCAACTCCGGCCACCCCGTCCGCCTCGGGCTCCAGCTCGATTCACTGCGGTGAGACCGTCTCCGGCGCCCATACTACGTCAGCTACCTCCTCTAACTACCAGAGGCCTGACCCCCGCCTCAATTCCATGCTTGCAGCCCTCTCCGGCGACCTCCATCCACGCCCGAAACGCCGTCCGCCGGAGCCAGGGCCACCGTCGACACGGTGCACGCCAGCGACCACCTCGACCACCACCCAACGCGGAGCAGCACCGTGAGCACGGAGGTAACCTCCGATCTCTCTGCCTCGCCATGGATCGCCGCCGGCGATCGCCGCGGCTCTCTGGCGCCAAAGGCGCCGTTCGTTTTCAAACCTGACGGGTGGGACGGCCCCGTCAGATTCTTCTCTTTATTCGAATCATTTTCTGAAAACGCATTTGGGCAAAATACGTCTTCTCCTCTGAGCCGGCGTATTCGAGTCTGAAACGTTTTCTACTTTTATAAATAAAACCCTGAGAAGTTTCTGTTTCATTACAGATGGGTCCCTGGGCAAAAACCTTTATAACTTTTTATCAGAAGCATATTTTTGATTGATTCTTTTTCTGTTCTCTTCAAAATTTTGTCTAGTTTTTTATCAGATTTATTTGAAAAATATTTGCAATACTTTTTTGCACCTCTCGGTATTCACGTTAGCGCGTATGTTTTCTCTATACCGTAGATACTGACGGAGGTGACGGGGCCGCGAACTTCACCGAGCTAGGTTCCCACTACTCCGAACCAGGCAAGCATGTTCGAACTTTTGATATGATGAATGTCTTGGCATGTTTGCATGTAGATAGTTTCATGGCATGTGTGAAGCATACCGATGAACCGTTCATTATGCATTGTTGAGGCAAGTAAGCCCGATGATTTCACATGTCGTTGGACGTAAGTATGCAAGGCCATGTGTTGGCATGAAGATGGGTAAGATGGCAGTGTTGTAGCATGCCAGTCTTAGGCCATGCAAGTTATCTTCAGTACCAACCCATATCGGTTGGGTTCAAATCCATTTCCTTTCCCTGTACTACCACATGTTTCCCGAAAGGGATATGGTTTAGTAAGACGCAAACCGCTTTCTGGGTACACACCAAAAAGGAGAGGCCGGGATTATGGTTCCATGGCCCAGGATTAAAGCCAGGCATCCGGTTAGGGGGCATGGGTGTTTCCGGTTGGGACCGAGAGGGGGCACCCCTTAGAGCACGCGTATATAAATTTGATCCCATGCTATTTGAGATTGTGATCTCCCCGTCTCAATAGTTTTTCTTGGACGATGTTGATGGTGATTCCTGGCATCGAAGAGTTGGATGGGTGTGTACTGGTTAGCTGTGTTTCCTTCTGAAATACCGTAACGGAATTAGTCCTGGTGACTACGGAAATCCGTCGACTGTGGGAAATTTTTGTACAAACTCTGCAGAGCTCTATATCCTTAAATCATCTTATCTATATCCAAGTTCCCTGCTAACAGTCATGTGCCAGTTTGGTGACAGATTACCCGGTGGGACACATGGGCACTAAGACCGGTTAAATGTTTATCCTTGTGGATGGACTAACCCGTTTAATTCCATGAGTTGAATATATTTATGATGAATATATTATTTCCTTATCAGTCAAAAGCCCTTTATGTGGTGTCGCTCAGACGCCCGACTGTGGCATTTCTTTTTAAAGCCCTTTATGTGGTGTCGCTCAGACGCCCGACTGTGGCATTTCTTTTTAAAGCCCTTTATGTGGTGTCGCTCAGACGCCCGACTGTGGCTTTTCTTTTTTAAATCCCTTTATGTGGTGTCGCTTAGACACCGGTGGCATTCCTTTTTAAAGCCCTTTATGTGGTGTCGCTCAGACGCCCGACTGTGGCATTTCTTTTTAAAGCCCTTTATGTGGTGTCGCTCAGACGCCCGACTGTGGCATTTCTTTTTAAAGCCCTTTATGTGGTGTCCCTCAGACGCCCGACTGTGGCATTATTATTCCGCATTTTCTGCTCGAGGAGTCTTTCAGACACTCGTTTGGCACCAGTATTATTATCCCGCATTTTCCGCTCGAGGAGTCTTTCAGACACTCGTTTGGCACCAGTATTATTATCCCGCATTTTCCGCTCGAGGAGTCTTTCAGACACTCGTTTGGCACCAGTATCTATTATTCCGCATTTTCCGCTCGAGGAGTCATTCAGACCCTCGCTTGGCACCCAGTATTATTACCTCTATGTCTGATCGTACTGGTTAACTTATTCATGTATTTCATGTTAGCATTTGTTATATCTTACGTCCGAACTGTCTTGCGAGTACTTTCAAAGTACTCACTGGCTTGTTGATTTGGCCAGATGCTGACGAAGGTGATCTCATGGATGAAGAGTTCGATAGCGAATCCGACGCCTAGAGGAGTCCCAGTCAGTCTCGTGCAACCCTGGAGTTGGTCACTGTATTATATCCGCTTCCGCTACCCTAATAAATTCATCGAGCCTCACCTCGACGCTCGATGGGATGTTAGTTTGAGAATCTCATATCCACTCCCCACTGTGTTACTCCACCTCTACCATATTTGCGAGTCAGTAGTATGCCACCACTCCCTTGTGTCATTAACCGCCTTTATGTATAATTATTGGCACGCTTGTAATAAATTGTTGAGCATCGTCAGCTCAACCCTGTAACATATTTATGCTACTGGCTTATTGTATCAAAGTTTGTCTGCCAGTGAGGAGGCTTATCTCAAACTGGAATCTAAAGATTGGTTTCTCAATAAATATTTTTATTGGAAAACCGGTCGTGACAAGCTTGGTACCAGAGCCAGGCTGACTGTAGGAAGCCACTAGGTGCGATCGCTAATCGGTTATTAGCATGATAGAGCTTATTCATGTTTTTGCAATAGTAGTCATTTTTCTGACAGTCAGCATATATTTATGAACTGACCATTCAGGATTTTTGCCTACTTTTGTAGATGGACGACCGCAGCTGCGAGTCTCAGACCTTCGCCAACGTGCCCGATGGGTTCGTCAAGCTTCTCTCCTTCGTCGTTCAGGTCGCGATGGGGCCGTCTGTGCGCCCAGTCGTCACTCTCTGTCAGCACAGAGTCAACGACAGTCTGACTATGCACCAGGCCGCGGTGCAGTTCAAGGGAGGGCGTGGTGAGCTACGCCGCTTCCGGTTCTTGGGGAGAGCCATGCCTACGGAGAAGCATGCCATCCAGATGGCAGCCCGCGAGGCGATAGCTCGTCTCAGGGATGCCCTTCCCGCGATGAAGGCTCGTCGCTACCGCTATCTTCCATGCCATGTGCCCTACACCTGTCGCTACGCATTCCCCTGCCCCAGAGGAGAACGAGACGAGGCTTTTGAGATGCTTATTGAGTATCTCCGGGCCTTGGAGGCAGCCTTCGACAACTTGGTGGATGACTTTGTGGCTGCCCGCATGGACTCAGTCCACGGTTGTGCCGCCAACAGGAGGGAGCTCCTGCCCACCGCACCGCCACTGACTTTTGTCTCGTCCTCTGCATCCCATGCTCCTGCTCGTCGCCTGCCTACCACCGAGGAGTTCAACCAGGTCATTGCGCCCACTCGAGCGCGCACTGCACCGCCGCTCGCACCGACTCCAATCCGTGTCATTCCGCCCCTGGCACCCGCTCCATCTACTCGGCGCAGCACTACTCGTATGGAGCCTATTAGCGAGGAAGAAGTCGAGTCCCCGGCTTCGCTACGCCTCACCCTTGGCAGGGCTAAGGACGTCATCAACATCTTCGACTGAGTACGCTTAGCCGCCATGCGTTGCATCGCCATGTAAGATGTTGTGAGAAGTAGCTTGTTTGCGCATCATGTAGGATCTGGAGAAGTGCACTGGCCTAAATAACATGTCAGGGTTATGTACGCATATCCTGAGTGATGTATTGTATAATTATCGCCGCGTGTAAGATACGTAATGACGCAGTCCTTCTCTATGCACAAATCGATTTGTTTTCCCTTGAGTAATCTTGGCTAAAAAAAATTTTATTTGTCAACCTTGTGCATTATGGGTTTTATCTTTGCAACCCTTCCATTTTTTCTTATGGGTTTTAGAAATACATCCCCAGAGTGAAAAATGTCTCGTCCTTGGACTCGCTCCATGCCAGCTCCACCAGAGGAAAATTATGGCAATCAACCGGGCAACAATTTTGCACAAGGGCAGTCAAGTCAACACTATAATACTCAATCAGGCAACAATTTTGCACGAGGTCAGACAAGTCAACAGGACAGTGAAACGGCACTTTCCCAAATGTGCCGCCTTTATGAACAGAGTCAGCAACAACATCGGGAAATGATGAACCAAGTCATTAACATGGGAAATCACCATGGGCAGTATCCGCAGTATTCCAAGTTATCTGAGCTACAGAAGACACGTCCCTCAACATTTTCTCATACTGACAAGCCACTTGAGGCCGAAGACTGGCTTCGCGATATGGAGAGAAAGTTAATTATTGCAAAATGCTCAGACCCAGAAAAGGTACTGTACGCACCGCATTATCTCACGGGAGCAGCCGCATCCTGGTGGGAGAATTTTCTGCACATGCATCCCAACGAAAATGATATAACCTGGGATGATTTCAAAGAAGGTTTCCGTGGCGCGCATATTCCTAGGAGTATTATGAAAATCAAGAAAAGAGAGTTCGATGACCTCAAGCAAAGGAACATGACAGTGTCAGATTACAACGGCCAATTTACTCTGTCATCCCGCTACGCCAACGAAGAGCGTATGATTGAAAGCAAGAAACTGGAGAAGTTCCTTGACGGCCTAGCGCCCGCGCTTAAATGCCAACTGGTCATACACACTTTCCCAGATTTTAAGACGCTGGTGGATAAAGCCATTACTCTGGAAAATGAAAGATGCAGTTTGGAAGATATCCGCAAGCGAAAAAGGGACCAGACTAACCATGCTCGCAATCACCGAAGTAAGACCGATTTTCAGAAGGGTGGGACGCACAAATCATCATCCAACGTCTCACGCCCAACAAAGAATTTTCATGCTAGGGACAAGGAGTTCACATATCGCCCAGGTGTTACTTGTTACGCCTGTGGAGAAGAAGGACACTATGCCAAGCAGTGTCACAAGCCAAGAAGCTCAGCACCAAAGCCGAACAACGGCAACAATAATTCAGCGCCCAAGCGAAACAACTTCAATCCCAACAATAACCACAGGAAAGGTCATCTGAACCACGTGACCAAAGAGGAGGCACAAAATGCTCCGGATATCGTACTCGGTACGTTCCCTGTCAACACAATACCTGCAATGGTTTTGTTTGATTCTGGAGCTTCTCACTCTTTTATTTCAAAAAGTTTTGCTTTGCAAAATAATTTTTCGATGCTTCCTTTGGAGAAATCCATGATCATCAAGTCCCCTGGGATTCAGCAAGTCACTCAGAATTACTGTCAGGAAGTTATTATTGAGTTCAAAGGATTGAAGTTTCACGCCAATCTCATTGTGTTGGAAAATAAGGGACTGGATGTCATCCTAGGGATGGACTGGTTAACCACCAACAAAGGTTTCATTGATTGTTTCAATTGGACCGTGATTCTCACACACCACCATGGTAAGACAATAAGAGTATCCGCCAAAGAAAGGGAAATGCCCAGACAACCAAGACTGAACAAGGTGGACATTTCCGAATTAAACAAGGTCCCAGTAGTATGTGAATTTCCAGACGTATTTCCCGAAGAGCTACCAGGCATGCCACCAGACCGAGAGATAGAATTCAGCATTGAGCTAGCACCAGGGACCACCCCCATATACAAGAAACCATACAGAATGGCACCATCCGAGTTAGTTGAACTGAAGAAACAAATAAAGGAATTGCTTGACAAAGGATACATTCGAGCCAGTTCCTCACCATGGGGATCACCAATTTTGTTTGCCAAAAAGAAAGATGGAACACTGCGATTGTGTATTGACTACCAAGCACTCAACATGGTCACGATCAAGAACAAATACCCGATGCCAAGAATAAATGATTTATTCGATCAACTCTCTAAGGCCAAGGTATTCTCAAAAATCGACCTAAGGTCAGGATACCATCAATTAAAGGTACGAATAGAAGATATCCCCAAGACAGCCTTCACCTCCAGATATGGACTGTATGAGTTCACAGTAATGCCTTTTGGATTAACAAATGCCCCTGCATATTTTGTTCACCTCATGAACAAAGTATTTATGAAGTTTATGGACAAGTTCGTTGTGGTATTCATCGACGATATTTTAGTATACTCCAAAACACCAGAAGAACACGCTGAACATCTCAGAATTGTACTAGGAGAACTCAGGAAACACCAATTGTACGCCAAGTTCAGCAAGTGTGAATTTTGGTTAAGGCAAGTAGGCTTTCTAGGCCACGTGCTAACCCAAGACGGGATCGCCGTGGACCCAGAGAAAGTCAAGGCCGTACTTGGCTGGAAGTCACCAGCCAGCGTAACGGACATACGGAGTTTCTTGGGAATGGCAGGATATTACCGCAGATTTATTGAAGGATTCTCCACCATAGCCAAGCCAATGACGCAGTTGCTCAAGAAAGATAAGAAGTTTGAATGGACAGAAGCCTGTGAGAAAAGTTTCCAAGAGCTAAAACGGAAATTAACAACAGCACCAGTATTGATTGTGCCAGACATACGCAAGAATTTTGAAGTATATTGTGACACGTCCAGAAAGGGACTCGGATGCGTATTAATGCAAGAAGGCAAGGTTGTCGCATACGCTTCGAGGCAACTTCACAAGCATGAGGAAAACTATCCCACTCATGACTTAGAAATGGCAGCAGTTATTCATGCACTCAAGGAATGGAGACATTTCCTACTTGGAAATCGATGTGAAATATATACGGACCATAAAAGTCTCAAATATATTTTCACACAGCCAGAGCTGAATTTAAGGCAACGACGCTTGTCGGGGTGGACGGCGTCCCCCGCGAGCACCTATGGGGCCGGAGCCCCTTACGTTGTCCGGTGAGGGGGGCGGAGGGAGCACGGAGAGCAGATCGAGGCGAGCACACGGGCGGTTTACCCAGGTTCGGGCCGCGATGGACGCGTAAAACCCTACTCCTGCTTGGTTGTATTGAACTGGGGAGCTCGGGAGCTTGGAGAGCTAGCTACACCGAGCGTATGGCTGTCTGGATTCCGGATGTCCGAACCCCCCTCTACGTTGCACACGGGCCTCCTTTTATAGCGCAGAGGGGTCACCGACAGGTGTCAACGTAAGAGAAAGGGGTAAAAGTGTAAAAGGGGTGGAAGTTGTAACAGTGCGGGAACAGTGGCGCTACAGTGCGGCACAGTGTTATCATACCTACTTCTGACGGTAGGGGACAAGGGCATTAAATGCCCGTCACGGTCGCCTGGACAGCACCGAGGCGGACCGTTAGGTGCGCCACCGCTCGCCACGATGGTGGCTGCATGCCACCGCATACCCCAGGCTGCGCGGTGCCCCGCCACGTGCCCTTGGGGGAAATCCCGGAGCGACGCGTGGGTGGGTGAGCTGGAGCGCAGTCCTGAGGTGGCGATTTGCCGCGGCAAGTGGCTTGCCGCGGGGGTCGTCTTCCTGTGCCTGATAGCTTGCCGGCTATCAGGCCTTGCCGGGGCGCATGGCGCGCCGTGGCAGGCTTCTCTTGTGGTGCCTGGGTTCGGCCTTCCCGACAAGCTCCTCTTGTCGGGGTCTCGATCTTCTGTCTCTTATACTTTGTTCTCGGATGGTATTACATGGGCTCAGTCGTCCCGGCAAGCTCCTCTTGCCGGGGTCTTGTCTTCTTGGCCCGGCAAGCTCCTCTTGCCGGGGGCCTTGTCTTGAATGCTTGGTCTTCTCTGGGCGCTTCCTGGGCGGGCCTCGCCGCAGGGTGCTACAACTGCCCGTGCACAAGTCTGGGGTACTAAGGTACCCCTACTTTAGTACACCGACAGGAGCCCCCGGGCCTGGGCCACACACGGTGCCGAGCGTCGTTGGGCCAGGCCCTAACAGTGCACGGGCACGCGTGGCCTTGGTCGCGCTGCTCCTTAACTCCACATCCGTCGCACCTTCCCCAGGCGGCGCGCGCTTATCGCGGCGTCGTGGGGGCGAAACGCCCGTTCCCTCTTTAAGTGGAGGGAGGTGCGGAGGCGCGGCTCGATAAATGAACGGGGGTGAGGCGCGGCTTTCGAGGCGTCCGTTCCCCATAATCACGGGATGGGGAGAGGTCGTCCCACCCGTCGCCTCGGTTCTGCGCGCCCACCACGTGGTCCTCATGCACTCGGAGTCGCGGCGGCGGAGGCAGGGAGTCGGGCCGGCGCGGGTCGATGCAGTGGGTCGGCCCCAGTCGCCTGCCCTTCCTCCGCTTCTATTGGAGGAGCGAGGCGGCCGCGTTCCCACTCCGCCCCTTTATAAGGAGCGAAAGGGGGCAACGGAAATCCGCACTCCATCTCCTTCCTCCTTCTGCTTCTGGTTTCCTTCCCCCATCTGCGATGGAGGGGGGGAACCCTGGTTCTTCTTCGGTTGCCGCGAGGGTGTCTGCTAGGCAACGCGCCCCTCCTCCCCTTGCGCCCGCGGCGGCGGAGCCGGTTGTCAGGGGAAGAGGGAGAGGGCGAGGTCGCGGACGAGGTCGTGGACGGGGCCGAGGCGCTCGGGGCGGACGGATCGGTGCGCCGTCCTTGCCTCCGCCAGCGGCTCCGTTCCTTCCCGCGGTCCATCTCGGGGACGACCCCCGTGAGTTCATTATCAGGCTGCGCCGGGCGCCTCGTCGCCGGCAAGCTCCTCTTGCCGGGGGCTTGATCTCCTCGGGCGGCCGGAGTGGCGAGGCTGGGGAAGAGGAAGAGGCTGGCGGCAAGGCCGCTGCCTCATCTTCCAGCTCTGCCTCCGGCGCCTCCGTCTTCTTCAGCCTCCGGAGACCCCCGGGCGGAGCCCCCGGATCTTCTCTTGGTGCCTTCTGCCACCCGTAGCTCGCCTAGGTGCCCCTTTCGCCCTCTTCGCCTACTTGCCCTACCTCCTGAGGAGAGAGACAAGAAAGGGATTACGGGCACCTTATCTCTTTTCAGCTTGTAAGCCTTCGGGCCTTAGATGCGTTTAAGCCTTGTAATCCCTCCTTTCATGTTTTTCATTCTCTCTGAACTGTACCTGAGTGGAATGTTTTTAATGAAAAGGGGATGTTTGCCGGATAATTTGTCTCGCGGGTGGAAACCGCGGTAAGGAACGAATCCTTTACATCGTTAAGATAGACAGTTTCTCGCCCGGCAACAGGCCCAGCCGCTCCCCCGCACTGCTCGACCTTTCTCACGCCCTTGGCGGAGGCGGGGAGCAGGCGGGTTCCGGCCCCTCGCTTCCCTCCCCCTTGCTGCCGCGGCTGCTATCGAAACGGGCCCCAGGAACGCGCTCTGGGGCTTGCCGCTAAGAGAGCACGGTAGCTTTTCAGGAGGAAAGGAGGCTTTCAAATTCCACAGTCCATAAGAGAATGCATGATGAGGGATGCAAAAACTTATCTGAGGTTGCAGCCCCCGGCGACTCTGGCTCGCCGGGGCGTAGGTGTTGGCTCGTCCTTCTCCTCTTCCTTGTCCTTGAGCGGCCCGGCAAGGACATTCAATTCCTGCGAGCCAAAGGGAAAGGACGGGAAAAAGACGCGGACTCGACCTCTAAGTTAGGGGTTAGCGACAGTTAGGAACTGACAACCCTAACCAAGGACGAGACTCTGACTCAGCATGCATGCTAAAATCTAGGGCGCCAGCGCTTCTTTATCTTCGGCCAGGGGCTTCGCCTGGCTTTGTACGAGGGGTTACATGCAACATCGGCAAGGCCTGCACAAACCGGTGGTTGCCGGAGCGGATCACGGCAACCGCGCCTTATGGGCGAAACTTGCGAAGATGCTCTATGTTCCCAGGAGTTGCTCACTGGTAGGCCCTCTTCGGTCTTGAGGCGGACAGCGCCGGGCCTCGCGACTCGTCTCACCCGATAAGGGCCTTCCTGCTTCGGCGTTGACTTGTTATAATTCTTGGCCGACTGAACGTGCCTAAGAACAAGGTCGCCTAACAGGGCAGCTTTATCTGGTGCCAGGGGCTTCGCCTGGCTTTGTACAAGGGGTTACATGCAGCAGCGGCAAGGCCTGTACAAACCGATGGTTGCCGGAGCGGATCACGGCAACCGCGCCTTATGGGCGAAACTTGCGAAGATGCTCTATGTTCCCAGGAGTTGCTCACTGGTAGGCCCTCTTCGGTCTTGAGGCGGACAGCGCCGGGCCTCGCGACTCGTCTCACCCGATAAGGGCCTTCCTGCTTCGGCGTTGACTTGTTATAATTCTTGGCCGACTGAACGTGCCTAAGAACAAGGTCGCCTAACAGGGCAACTTTATCTGGTGCCAGGGGCTTCGCCTGGCTTTGTACAAGGGGTTACATGCAACAGCGGCAAGGCCTGTACAAACCGATGGTTGCCGGAGCGGATCACGGCAACCGCGCCTTATGGGCGAAACTTGCGAAGATGCTCTATGTTCCCAGGAGTTGCTCACTGGTAGGCCCTCTTCGGTCTTGAGGCGGACAGCGCCGGGCCTCCCGACTCGTCTCACCCGATAAGGGCCTTCCTGCTTCGGCGTCGACTTGTTATAATTCTTGGCCGACTGAACGTGCCTAAGAACAAGGTCGCCTAACAGGGCAACTTTATCTGGTGCCAGGGGCTTCGCCTGGCTTTGTACAAGGGGTTACATGCAACAGCGGCAAGGCCTGTACAAACCGATGGTTGCCGGAGCGGGTCACGGCAACCGCTCCTTATGGGTGAAACTTGCGAAGATGCTCTATGTTCCAGGAGTTGCTCACTGGTACGCCTTCTTCGGTCTCGAGGCGGACAGCGCCAGGCCTCGTGACTTGTCTCACCCGATAAGGTCCTTCCCACTTTGGCGTCAACTTGTTGGAATTCTTGGCCGACTGAGTGCGCCGAAGAACAAGGTCGCCCTCTTCGAGACTCCTGGCCTTGACCTTGCGGCTATGGTAGCGACGCAAGGCTTGCTGGTATCGAGAAGCTCGTACCGCAGCCTGGAGACGTCCTTCCTCAAGGAGCAGCGCGTCATCTTGGCGCAGCTGCTCTTGCTCGAGCTCGTCATAAGCGAGCACCCGAGGAGATCCGTATACGAGTTCCGTGGGGATAACTGCTTCCGCTCCATAGACTAGAGCAAAGGGTGTCTGTCCGGTGGCTCGACTCGGTGTCGTTCTGATTGACCAAAGAGCCGCCGGCAGCTCCTCAATCCAATTTCTTCCGCACTTGCGCAGCCTGTCGAAGGTCCTGGTCTTGAGTCCGCGCAGCACTTCAGCGTTGGCCCTTTCTGCTTGACCGTCGCTCCTGGGGTGAGCAACCGAAGCGAAACAGACCTTGGCGCCGAGATCCTGGGCGTATTGCATGAAGGCGCGACTTGTGAATTGTGTCCCGTTGTCGGTGATGATTCTGTTGGGGATTCCGAAACGGCAGACGATCGACCGGAAGAACTTGACTGCTGACTGCGCGGTCACCTTCCTCACTGGCTCCACTTCTGGCCACTTTGTGAACTTGTCGATTGCAACGTACAAGTACTCGAAGCCCCCGACGGCTCGGGGAAAAGGGCCGAGGATATCGAGCCCCCAGACCGAGAAGGGCCAGGATAAAGGGATTGTTTGGAGAGCTTGAGCTGGCTGATGAATCTGTTTTGCATGGAACTGGCACGCTTCACACTTGGTTATTATAGCAGTTGCATCTTGGAGGGCTTCTTGCCAGAAGAACCCTTGCCGGAAAGCTTTCCCGACAAGTGCTCTTGCGCCAATGTGATGGCCGCATATGCCTCCGTGTATCTCTGCCAACAGCTTCTGTCCGTCTTCCCCGGAGATGCACTTCAATCTGACACCGTTGAGTCTCCTTCTGTACAGCTCGTTGTCCACGAACTGGTACATACTTGACTGCCTGGTGATCTTCTCTATCTCTTCTGGGTCGTCGGGAAGTTCTCCAGTTTGCAGAAAACGGACGATCTGCTGCGCCCATGCCGGAGCCCGGGGCTCGACGGCAAGGACTAAAGGCATGAAGGCCGTTGCGGGGACCCCGGCTTCTACGGCAAGAACCTCTGGTTCCGCCGGAGCCGGTGATCCCCCGGCAAGCTTGCCGGGGCAAAGCTTGTCGGGAACCCCCGCTTCAACTGGACAGATCCTCGGATCCGCAGGAGCGGGCTGTTCCTCAGCGTTCAGACTGCTGATCTGCTTGCCGGAGCAAGGCTTATCGGGGATACCTGCTTCGACTGGACGGATCCTGGGATCCGCAGGAGCGGGCTGTCCCTCGGCGTTCTGGTTGTTGATCTTGGGGACCTTGGCGGCGGTCTCAGGAAGGTCCGCCTGCAAGTAGTCACCGGAGACCAACTTCCTTTTCTTGGACCGCCCAACTGATGGTGTAACGGATGGTTGAGTCAGCTTGAGTAAGAAGGTCCCTGGTTCCACAGGTAACTTCAACGAAGCACACTTCGAAAGGCCGTCTGCTATCTCATTCTGAGCTCTCGGGACGTGCTCCATTTGCAGCCCTTCAAAGTGTTCTTCCAGCTTCCTCACTTCATCTACATAAGCTTCCATCAGAGGGCTCTGGTAGCTCTTGTTGACTTGCCGGACCACCAGTTGAGAATCTCCCCGCACAATCAGCTTTCTGATCCCAAGTTCGGCCGCAATCCTGAGGCCGGCGAGCAAGCCTTCATACTCAGCAGTATTGTTGGTTGCTTGCTCTCTTGGGAAATGCATCTGGATAACATACTTGAGGTGCTCTCCGGTGGGCGCGATGAGTACCACGCCAGCACCGGCGCCTTGCAGCGAGAAGGCACCATCGAAATACATTACCCACTCGCTTGTTGCTTCTTGTACGGGCGCGCTTGTTTCTTGGGCTTCTCCATCTGGCGTCGGGGTCCACTCAGCTATGAATTCTGCCAAAGCTCGGCTCTGTATGGTTGAAGTACTTTCAAACTTGAGTCCAAAGCTCGACAGCTCCAGTGCCCACTCGACGATCCTGCCTGTTGCCTCGGGATTGTGCAATATCCTCTTCAGCGGAAAGCGAGTGACTACTGTTATCTCATGTGCTTGGAAGTAATGGCGCAGCTTTCTCGAGGCCATGAGGAGGCCGAAAAGCAACTTCTGCACCCCAGAGTATCTTGATCTAGCTCCCTGCAAGAGGGAACTCACAAAATACACCGGGCGCTGCACCATCTTCTTCCGCGCTCCATCCTGTTCCTGCGCAGGGTTGTCCTTGTCGGGGCCAGAGCTTGCCGGAGCAGCCCCCCGCTTGTCGCTGGATTCGCTTGCAGGTGGTATAGACTCCTCGTCGGCCTCCCTCTCCGCCACTAACGCAGCACTAACCACCTGGTTGGTTGCCGCTAGGTATAGCAACAACTTCTCCTGTGGTCTAGGTGCGACAAGTATTGGAGTGGAGGATAGGTACCTTTTCAAATCTTGCAGCGCTGCCTCCGCTTCTGGAGTCCACTGCATGGGGCCTGCCTTCTTCAAGATTTTAAAGAAGGGCAGGGCGCGTTCTGCAGACCTTGAAATGAACCGACTGAGGGCGGCCACACAACCTGCAAGCTTTCTGACGTCCTTGACGCGCTCTGGGGCTTCGATCTGCTCGATGGCTTTGATCTTGTCGGGATTAGCTTCAATCCCCCTCTGTGACACAAAGAACCCGAGAAGCTTGCCGGAGGGGACTCCGAAGACGCACTTCTCGGGGTTCAGCTTGAGCTGTATCTTGCGCAGGTTCTGAAATGTCTCTTCCAGATCTTGGACCAGGGTTTCCTTGCTCCTGCTCTTCCTCCTATTATTCCGCCGCTGGCTTCTCTTCGCCGGGGCGGTGTCGTCACTGTCGCTTTCTCCTGCGCCAGCATCCTCCCCGGGGAGTTTCCTCCCCTCCTCCGCGCGCGCGCACTTGTCAGCCAGGGCATATAGCTCGCTGACGTCCCGGATCTTGGTCATGGCCATCTCTTCACGCATGCGGCGGTTACGCACGTTCTGGTGGAACGCGCTGATAACCGCGGCAGGGTGAACGTCGGGGATGTTGCGATGCACGCGGCTGAAGCGCTGGATGTACTTGCGCAGGGATTCTCCTTCCTTCTGGGCTAGGATGTGGAGGTCGCTATCCTGGCCATGAGGTTTGTGGCCGCCTGTGAAGGCGCCAACAAGCTGATGGCAAAGATCCGCCCAGGAAGAAATGGAGCCTTCCGGCAAGTGCATAAGCCACGAACGAACGTTCGGCTTAAGCACGAGCGGGAAGTAGTTCGCCAATATCCTCTCGTTGCGCCCCCCGGCAGCTTGCACAGCGATCGTGTAGATGCTGAGGAACTCCGAGGGGTGCGTCCTGCCGTCGTACTTCTCCGGTACGTCGGGCCTGAAGTTTTTCGTGCTGGGCCACTGGACGCGCCGCAGCTCACGGGTGAACGCAGGGCAACCTGCCGCGTACGGTAAGTCACCTGGTTCACCGGGCGCGTGCGCGTCGACAGCGTTCCCAGCCCGCTGGTCTGATTGCCGCCGAGTTTCTCGGCGGCGCTCAATCCTTGTTCGAGCGTCTTCTTGCTGCCGCTCGTCGAGGACTCGGCGCTGGTCCCGGCGAGTCCGCGGGTCTGACGACGCTGTAGAGCCGTCGTCGGCGTTGCTCCAGCGGGGCGGCGTCTTCTGCTTCTGCGCCGGGGAGTGCATGGTGGTCGCACCCCCGGCGGTCTTGTCGCCGTCGGCCTTCGTCTTCTCGACCTGCCGTGGCCGTGAGGTCGCCGGCTGCTGCGGCGTGTCGTTGTTGGCGAAGGCGATCAGGCTCTAGATGGTGGCCCTCCAGCCTTCGGCCTTGTCAGCCGCTGGAGGGTAGTCGAGGAGCAGTTGCGCTCTCGCGAGCGCTTCTGCCGGAGTGGAGGGGAGCGGGGGCGAGTGGCGCGAGGAGCGGGATACGCTCGGACTCCTAACAATGTTAGAAAGAGCGGGGTCCCTCCCCGGCGCCTTCGCCTTGCCCGCGTCCGGACGGGGGCCCGGGGCGTCCCGTGAACCTCCAGTTTGCCCTTGGTCCAGCAAGCGGATGCCACCTCCTGTGGTATGGCGCTGCTGGGTCGTCGTTTGTCGGGACGGACGCGACGCGTCCTCGGAGGCCGAGGCTTGGTCGTCCGCCCTGTTCTTGGATTTGGTGGCGCCGCGAGTGTTCTCGCCGGTGGCCGCCCCTCCGACGGCGTCTCCCCCGCCCACCGTTGGCTCCGGTAGCGGTGGAAGAGACGCGGACGGGCCCGCGACCTCCGAAGCCTTCTTCTTCGGGGCCATGGTGTTGATGAAGCTAGCGAATTCGGAGAAGCTGACGAAGAGCGCGCTCGCGCGAACGCCGGATCTGATCCGCACAACCTCGACGCACCCCCTACCTGGCGCGCCAAAGATGTCGGGGTGGACGGCGTCCCCCGCGAGCACCTATGGGGCCGGAGCCCCTTTCGTTGTCCGGTGAGGGGGGCGGAGGGAGCACGGAGAGCAGATCGAGGCGAGCACACGGGCGGTTTACCCAGGTTCGGGCCGCGATGGACGCGTAAAACCCTACTCCTGCTTGGTTGTATTGAACTGGGGAGCTCGGGAGCTTGGAGAGCTAGCTACACCGAGCGTATGGCTGTCTGGATTCCGGATGTCCGAACCCCCCTCTACGTTGCACACGGGCCTCCTTTTATAGCGCAGAGGGGTCACCGACAGGTGTCAACGTAAGAGAAAGGGGTAAAAGTGTAAAAGGGGTGGAAGTTGTAACAGTGCGGGAACAGTGGCGCTACAGTGCGGCACAGTGTTATCATACCTACTTCTGACGGTAGGGGACAAGGGCATTAAATGCCCGTCACGGTCGCCTGGACAGCACCGAGGCGGACCGTTAGGTGCGCCACCGCTCGCCACGATGGTGGCTGCATGCCACCGCATACCCCAGGCTGCGCGGTGCCCCGCCACGTGCCCTTGGGGGAAACCCCGGAGCGACGCGTGGGTGGGTGAGCTGGAGCGCAGTCCTGAGGTGGTGATTTGCCGCGGCAAGTGGCTTGCCGCGGGGGTCGTCTTCCTGTGCCTGATAGCTTGCCGGCTATCAGGCCTTGCCGGGGCGCATGGCGCGCCGTGGCGGGCTTCTCTTGTGGTGCCTGGGTTCGGCCTTCCCGACAAGCTCCTCTTGTCGGGGTCTCGATCTTCTGTCTCTTATACTTTGTTCTCGGATGGTATTACATGGGCTCAGTCGTCCCGGCAAGCTCCTCTTGCCGGGGTCTTGTCTTCTTGGCCCGGCAAGCTCCTCTTGCCGGGGGCCTTGTCTTGAATGCTTGGTCTTCTCTAGGCGCTTCCTGGGCGGGCCTCGCCGCAGGGTGCTACAACTGCCCGTGCACAAGTCTGGGGTACTAAGGTACCCCTACTTTAGTACACCGACAACGCTGGTTGGAGCTAGTAAAGGATTATGATGTCGGAATCCACTATCATCCTGGAAAAGCAAATGTAGTAGCCGATGCTCTTAGTCGGAACCCCAGCGCCGACAACAACAGTCTGCCCAACTTAAGACCCGAATTCCAACGGGAATTTGCCAGACTCAACTTGTTGATGGTAGCAGAAGGCACCATAACAAACTTGGAGATACAACCCAACCTTGTGAAAAGAATCAAAGAAGCCCAGCCGGGTCACCCCAGCATTGAAGGCATCAAAAGAAAGGTGAGTATGGGCAAGGCCTCGGAATTCATCATAGACGAAGAAGGGACACTATGGTACGGAAACAGACTCTGCGTGCCAGACATAGAAGACCTCAAACGGCAAATTCTAGCTGAAGCCCACACCGCTCCATATTCGATCCATCCTGGAGGAACCAAGATGTATAAGGATATCCAGGAAGGATTTTTGTGGCACGGTATGAAGAGGGACATAGCCACCTTCATTGCATGTTGCGACTCTTGTCAACGTATAAAGGCTGAACATCAGAGACCAGCCGGACTACTGCAACCAAATAAAATACCTGAGTGGAAATGGGATGAAATAGGGATGGATTTCATTGTCGGACTACCTCGATCACGACACGGGAATGATGCCATATGGGTTATCACCGACAGGTTGACTAAGGTGGCACATTTCATTCCAGTAAAGACGACCCACACCACTCAGAAGCTTGCCAAGATATCTCTCTCTCGCATAGTTTGTCTGCACGGTGTCCCGAAGACTATAATATCTGACAGAGGAACACAGTTCGTCTCGAGATTCTGGGAGCAGTTACAACAGGCTCTAGGAACTCAACTAGCCTTCAGTACGGCATACCACCCCCAGACAGATGGACAAACAGAACGGGTAAACCAGATTTTAGAGGACATGCTGAGAGCATGTGTCCTCACCTATGGAACCAGTTGGGAAGATAGCCTGCCATACGCTGAGTTCGCGTACAACAACAGTCATCAGGCCAGCCTGCAAATGGCACCATTTGAGGCCTTGTATGGACGAAGATGTCGTACCCCGTTAAATTGGTCAGAGACCGGAGACAGCCGTATCTTCGGCCCAGACATGCTCAAGGAAGCCGAGGAAAAGGTCCAGCTAATCAGAGATCGACTCAAGACCGCCCAAAGCCGACAAAAAAGTTATTACGATCAGAAACATCGTGGGGTCAGCTTCGAACCCGGAGAATTCGTGTATCTACGAGTATCCCCTATGAGAGGACTACAACGATTCAAGATCAAAGGGAAACTAGCACCAAGGTTCATCGGGCCATTCGGTATATTGGCACGGAGAGGCACTGTAGCCTACCAGCTAGACCTACCTAAGGAACTATCAGATATCCACAACGTATTCCACGTTTCACAATTAAGGAAATACGTGAGCAACCTAGAGAAACAGGTGCCCCATGAGAACCTTGATGTGCAGCCAGACCTCACCTATCGGGAACGTCCAGTAAAGATATTAGAGGAGACTGAAAGGAGGACCCGGCAGAAAACCGTCAAATTTTTCAAAGTTCAGTGGAGTAATCACACCGAAAGTGAAGCAACGTGGGAAAGAGAGGACTTTCTTCGAACAGAGCATCCGCACTTATTTAAGGATCAACTGAAATCTCGGGGACGAGATTTTTCCTAAGGGGGTAGGTGTTGTGACACTCCAAAAATTTTATTTGGTTTTAGCAAAAACCTTGCTGGTTTTTCATTTGTGGATTGAGGCCTTTTCAAAAAAAATCAGTAGAAGCAATCCTCTTTAAAAATCCTTTTCTTTGACTAGGATTTGTTATTTCTGTTTTCTCCTTCAAACTTTGGGTTTGACCTTCTTAAAACTTTTCTCTGTTGGTCCCCTTCTCAAATTTATTTTGGGAGTTCAATTTTTTTTCTTTTGAAAAGAAAGTTCTATGAAACTTGGGATCTTCTTCCTTATGAATACCACCCATGACCTTGTATTTTGCCCATGAGGTAAAACCAGTCCAACATCTTCTCCCCTCCTTGTCAACAACTCAAATTCCCTATCCCAACTCATCCAAACAAGTTTTGGATTTTATTTTGGTTATTTCAAATCTCAACTCTTTTCTGACCTTTGATTTGAGCCTGACCCATTTTCAAAGCAAGTACCCCATTGCATTTGAGATTTGACTTCAAACCAACTCTACTGGCTAGTCCTTTGCACCCACAACCCAGAACCATCTTGATCCACTCATCTTCTTTTCAAAATTTTCAACTTACACTCCCTGCAAGTTTGGACCAGATTTGTCAAATTTGGTGAAATTCATATCTACACTTCTCCAAAAATTCCACCAAAAATCAGGCAACCTACTGGAGCAATGAGAAGTCACTCCACCAAAAATCAGCCCAAGGAAAAATCCCTACATGCCTGGATCATTCTGTCGAACACCTTGCATGCACTGTTCGAACACATTCAGAAAAATTCAGTTTGCAGTGTCGATTTCTTCAGTTCAGTTCAGTCACGCGCCCACAGTGCTTTGGCGCGTTGCTCACCGCCTGGCTCGCTTGTCCGATGCCCCGCACGCGCGCTTGGCTGCTTGCTGTCGTCGGTGGCGCTCTGACCCGCCTGCGCCGGCGTGTCTTGCGGTGGCTGAACCGCCGTTATGGCTGGCAGGCAGCAGAACAGCGGCGCAACGCCGTTCAGCGCCGCCCAAGCTCGCTGGTGGCTCCGCGTGGCCCTCCCCACGCCAGCGCATGCATGCAGCACAGCCGTCGTGGCGCGGCACGCACAGAGCGTGCTCTCTGCCGCCGATGGACCCGCGCCATCCCGTTCCGTCGAACTTCACCTCAGCAAGCATAACCCGACGCCGTTGGCTCCTAAACAGGCTCAGTGAACCTCCACGACGGCGCTCAACCCCTTAACTCCCCCGACCGAGCACTGCACCGCCGTAATCCTCGCCGGAGAACGCCGTTCTCGGCCACCGCCTCAGAACGCCTATAAAAGGAGACCCCGAGCCCTCCCTCGAGCACGCACCACCCCTACACTCCACCAACGCCCTGCCAGGTCACTGGGAGGACCTCGAGGAGGTCTCCTCCCCCGACTCCGGCCACCCCGTCCGCCTCGGGCTCCAGCTCGATTCACTGCGGTGAGACCGTCTCCGGCGCCCATACTCCGTCAGCTACCTCCTCTAACTACCAGAGGCCTGACCCCCGCCTCAATTCCATGCTTGCAGCCCTCTCCGGCGACCTCCATCCACGCCCGAAACACCGTTCGCCGGAGCCAGGGCCACCGTCGACACGGTGCACGCCAGCGACCACCTCGACCACCACCCGACGCGGAGCAGCACCGTGAGCACGGAGGTAACCTCGGATCTCTCTGCCTCGCCGTGGATCGCCGCGGCTCTCTGGCGCCAAAGGCGCCGTTCGTTTTCAAACCTGACGGGTGGGACCGCCCCGTCAGATTCTTCTCTTTATTCGAATCGTTTTCTGAAAACGCATTTGGGCAAAATACGTCTTCTCCTCTGAGCCGGCGTATTCGAGTCTGAAACGTTTTCTGCTTTTATAAATAAAACCCTGAGAAGTTTCTGTTTCATTACAGATGGGTCCCTGGGCAAAAACCTTTATAACTTTTTATCAGAAGCATATTTTTGATTGATTCTTTTTCTGTTCTCTTCAAAATTTTGTCTAGTTTTTTATCAGATTTATTTGAAAAATATTTGCAATACTTTTTCTGCACCTCTCGGTATTCACGTTAGCGCGTATGTTTTCTCTATAGCATAGATACCGATGGAGGTGACGGGGCCGCGAACTTCACCGAGCTAGGTTCCCACTACTCCGAACCAGGCAAGCATGTTCGAACTTTTGATATGATGAATGTCTTGGCATGTTTGCATGTAGATAGTTTCATGGCATGTGTGAAGCATACCGATGAACCGTTCATTATGCATTGTTGAGGCAAGTAAGCCCGATGATTTCACATGTCATTGGACGTAAGTATGCAAGGCCATGTGTTGGCATGAAGATGGGTAAGATGGCAGTGTTGTAGCATGCCAGTCTTAGGCCATGCAAGTTATCTTCAGTACCAACCCATATCGGTTGGGTTCAAATCCATTTCCTTTCCCTGTACTACCACATGTTTCCCAAAAGGGATATGGTTTAGTAAGACGCAAACCGCTTTCTGGGTACACACCAAAAAGGAGAGGCCGGGATGATGGTTCCATGGCCCTGGATTAAAGCCAGGCATCCGGTCAGGGGGCATGGGTGTTTCCGGTTGGGACCGAGAGGGGGGCACCCCTTAGAGCGCGCGTATATAAATTTGATCCCATGCTATTCGAGATTGTGATCTCCCCGTCTCAATAGTTTTTCTTGGATGATGTTGAGGGTGATTCCTGGCATCGAAGAGTTGGATGGGTGTGTACTGGTTAGCTGTGTTTCCTTCTGAAATACTGTAACGGAATTAGTCCTGGTGACTATGGAAATCCGTCGAATGTGGGAAATTTTTGTACAAACTCTGCAGAGCTCTATATCCTTAAATCATCTTATCTATATCCAAGTTCCCTGCTAATAGTCATGTGCCAGTTTGGTGACAGATTACCCGGTGGGACACATGGGCACTAAGACCGGTTAAATGTTTATCCTTGTGGATGGACTAACCCGTTTAGTTCCATGAGTTGAATATATTTATGATGAATATATTATTTCCTTATCAGTCAAAAGCCCTTTATGTGGTGTCGCTCAGACGCCCGACTGTGGCATTTCTTTTTAAAGCCCTTTATGTGGTGTCGCTCAGACGCCCGACTGTGGCATTTCTTTTTAAAGCCCTTTATGTGGTGTCGCTCAGACGCCCAACTGTGGCTTTTCTTTTTTAAAGCCCTTTATGTGGTGTCGCTCAGACACCCGACTGTGGCATTCCTTTTTAAAGCCCTTTATGTGGTGTCGCTCAGACGCCCGACTGGGGCATTTCTTTTTAAAGCCCTTTATGTGGTGTCGCTTAGACGCCCGACTGTGGCATTTCTTTTTAAAGCCCTTTATGTGGTGTCGCTCAGACGCCCGACTGTGGCATTATTATTCCGCATTTTCCGCTCGAGGAGTCTTTCAGACACTCGTTTGGCACTAGTATTATTATCCCGCATTTTCCGCTCGAGGAGTCTTTCAGACACTCGTTTGGCACCAGTATTATTATCCTGCATTTTCCGCTCGAGGAGTCTTTCAGACACTCGTTTGGCACCAATATCTATTATTCCGCATTTTTCGCTCGAGGAGTCATTCAGACCCTCACTTGGCACCCAGTATTATTACCTCTATGTCTGATCGTACTGGTTAACTTATTCATGTATTTCATGTTAGCATTTTTTATATCTTACGTCCGAACTGTCTTGCGAGTACTTTCAAAGTACTCACTGGCTTGTTGATTTGGCCAGATGCTGACGAAGGTGATCTCATGGATGAAGAGTTCGATAGCGAATCCGACGCCTAGAGGAGTCCCAGTCAGTCTCGTGCAACCCTGGAGTTGGTCACTGTATTATATCCGCTTCTGCTACCCTAATAAATTCATCGAGCCTCACCTCGACGCTCGATGGGATGTTAGTTTGAGAATCCCATATCTACTCCCCACTGTGTTATTCCACCTCTACCATATTTGCGAGTCAGTAGTATGCCACCACTCCCTTGTGTCATTAACCGCCTTTATGTATAATTATTGGCACGCTTGTAATAAATTGTTGAGCATCGTCAGCTCAACCCTGTAACATATTTATGCTACTGGCTTATTGTATCAAAGTTTGTCTGCCAGTGACGAGGCTTATCTCAAACTGGAATCTAAAGATTGGTTTCTCAGTAAATATTTTTATTGGAAAACCGGTCGTGACAGGAATGCTGTCAACCACTCTCGATGTTTCAACCACCATGATAGCTAAATAAATTTATTCCTTTGCAGTAGGGAAAAACTGGCTTTACGCAAAACTGTAACCATAGAGCTTTCCACCAGCCATATATGCATGTAGTATAGGCTTATTCATTCATTATTCTCTATGTGTTACATTGCCAGCATATTCCATGTGCTGACCCGTTTTCGAGCTGCAACTTTCATGTTGCAGACTTTTCAGACGACGAGTAAGGTGCCTTTAGATCGTGGTTCTATACTCAGTGATGCCGTTGGAGTTGATGGACTCACTTATCTTCCAAGTCTTCCGTTGTTATCGTTATTAGATGGCCTTAAGCCATATTTATTGTAATAAGTTCTCTTTGAGACATCGATGTAATAAGTGTGTGATTGCAACTCTGCTATAAATCCTTCGAAGTACTGTGTGGTGTCAGCATTACTGATCCAGGAATGACACCGGAGCATAGAGACTTGACCATCTGAGGTCGGGTCGCTACAGAGATGGTATCAGAGCACACGCTGACTGTAGGACACGACCACTAAGTTAAAGCCATAGATCACCATTCTCCTCTCATTTTCTAACTCCTCATCTTTTCTACTCTTTTAGGATGACGGACGCGAAGATCAAGTATGCTCAACCAGATGAAGGCACACCTTTTGGATTTCACTTGAAGGAAGTCACCGAGTACCTGAACATTGGACTACCAAGCTTCACCGGGACCTTCAACGCCACTCTGCCTGAAGAGGAGCGCTGGAAGATTCAAGCTCACGTTCCGGGAAGGACATTCGCGCCAATCACGAAGCCCATAGATAGTGTTTTCAGTGCACCAACCTGGAGTCTGGGAAAGAGCATGGCAGCTCATATCACCATGGGACGCATTGGAGAAGTTTATCAAGAAGACCTCAAGGACACTATCTACCAGATTTGCGGACGCCGAGATGAAGAATGGGAGATAGTCAGCACCAAGAAGGATAGATCCATTGCAGCTTTCATCCAGGAGTTAAACCAGCACATTCGACGTCAAGAGAACCAGATGTGCAATGATATGATGGAGTTGAAGAATGCAAAGGCAAGTATCATCGAGCTAGAAGGAGAACTGAAGGGTACACGCAAGGACTACATGGACGAGATCGTTGCTCTAGCAAGGCACAATGTTGATCTCAAGCAGGAGATTGAAGAACTCAAGGGGAGATTAGCATTCAAGAATGAAGACAAGTACGTCACATGCCCAAGCAACTACATCATCATCGACGACACCGATTCGGATCCAAGTGAACCCGACTTTGAAGACGAAGCTGGAGCAGACATCATGGAGTCTTCCACCGATTCAAATTAATAGATGACCACCATATATTAGTAGCATTATTCCCTCCATGTAAACATTATAGTCCATGCGCTTTTGCGATAGTTCTAGACCGTTTGTAAGCCCTTGTTTGATTGAATGAAGTGATTTTGTGTGAATTTGTCTCATGTGCATTTGGGTAGTGTTTTCTCTTAGACCTCACTCTATTCTTAATTCGCATCTTTTCTAAAACCCTCAGATGCCTCCGAGACGTGACAATGGATTCCCACCGGAGCTCACTCAGTTGATCCAGCAGCAGAACCAATTGATGCAGTTGTTAGTCCAGAATCAGCAGAACAACAACAACAACAATAACCCTCCGTCGCCGCCACCTGTTGATCACCTAGCCCGTTTCCTTAGGCTGAATCCGCCGGTGTTTTCCAGTAGCACCGAGCGGATAGTAGCAGATGATTGGCTCCGCAAGATAGGAAGGGAGTTGACCACTGCAGGATGCACAGATGTTGAGAAGGTGAAGTTTGCCGCACATCAGCTTGACGGACCCGCGGCAGCATGGTGGGAGAATTTCACAGCCACTTACCCAGTTGACACTGTCACATGGGATCAGTTTCAGCAAGCTTTCCGCACTGCCCATGTTTCAACAGGAGCAATGGCCATGAAGAAGCGTGAGTTTCGCAACTTACGCCAAGGAGGAAGGACAGTTGGCCAGTACGTTGACGACTTCAGCAAGTTAGCACGTTATGCCCCAGATGACGTTGCTACGGATGCAGCTAAGCAGGAGAAGTTTCTAGAAGGACTAAATGATGAGCTAAGCATGCAGTTGATGGTAGCAAGTTTCAACAACTACCAGGAGTTGGTAGACCGTGCCATCATGATTGAAGGGAAGCAATAGCAGATTGAGAACCGCAAGAGGAAGTATGGACAGGGGAAGTATAACTCTGGAGCCCAGCAGAAGCCCCGTTTTACCCCTAAACCGGGAGTTCAGTTTCAGCATACCCATGGAGGAAGTGGTTCGCACAACCATAATGGCCACAAGAATGGTAATGGGAATGGAGGAAGCAACGGCCAGAACCGTACCACCCCATCAACCCCAGCCAAGAGAGATCTGAGTCAAGTCACCTATTTCAAGTGTTCCAAGACCGGACATTACACCAATGAATGTCCTGAAGGCCAGAATGGCAATGGATGTTCTGGGAAGAAGCCGAACCCTTTCAACAGGGGACAGGTGAACCACGTTAGCGTGGAGGAGGTTGAAGCTCAGCCTGATGTAGTAATCGGTAAGTTTTTGGTTAAGTCATTTACTGCACTCGTTCTTTTTGATACTGGTGCATCGCATTCATACATATCAAGGGGATTTGTGGACAAGTATAACCTGCCAACCCAAGCCCTTAGGTCACCCATGTTAGTAACCTCGCCTGGAGTGGAATATATGGCTAATCGATGGTGTGATCGGTTACCATTAAGGATTGGTAACTATGTGTTTCCTTCAGACCTAATAGTATTGGAATCTCAAGGATTGGATGTGATATTAGGCATGGATTGGTTGTCAAAGTATGAAGGGAACATTGAATGTGCCAGTAAGACAATTTTGCTCACGACGCCCGAAGGAAGAAGGATCAAGTATGTATCTCGACATGCGCCCAACAGGACACAATTAAATTCCTTATCAGGAGTTGTACAGGAGGAAGTACCAGTGGTTAAGGATTTTCCTGATGTGTTTCCTGAAGAATTGCCAGGCATGCCACCGGATAGAGACATTGAGTTTTTTATTGAGCTTATGCCAGGCACTGGGCCAATATCGAAGAGACCGTACAGGATGCCCGCACAAGATTTGGTGGAGATTAAAAAGCAGATCAAGGAGTTACTGGATAAAGATTACATTCGCCCAAGTTCTTCGCCTTGGGGATCACCCGTACTTCTAGTGGAGAAGAAGGATGGATCATTAAGGATGGTTGTTGATTACCGTGGATTGAATGCAGTAACCATCAAGAACAAGTACCCCCTGCCAATGATTAATGATCTGTTTGATCGGTTGCAAGGAGCTAAAGTGTTTTCCAAGATCGATTTGCGATCAGGGTACCATCAGTTGAAGATTCGAGAGCAGGACATACCCAAGACAACTTTTACCACGAGATACGGATTGTATGAGTATACCGTTATGTCATTTGGACTGACTAACGCACCTGCCTATTTCATGAACCTGATGAACAAAGTGTTTATGGAGTTTTTGGATAAGTTCGTCGTAGTGTTCATTGATGAAAGACTGATTTTCTCAAAGAATGAAGAAGAGCATAAGGAACATTTGCGTTTGGTTTTGGAGAAGCTAAGAGAACATCAATTATATGCCAAATTCAGCAAATGTGAGTTTTGGTTAAAGGAAGTTGGATTTCTTGGACATGTTATATCCGGAGAAGGTATAGCAGTTGACCCCACCAAGGTTGAGATCGTAACCGAATGGGAAGCACCAACAATAGTTGGAGAGATCCGGAGTTTTCTTGGACTCGCAGGATACTACCGGAGATTCATTGAGAATTTTTCAAAGATTGCAAAGCCTATGACTGAATTGTTGAAGAAGGATACCAAGTTCAATTGGACTGAGGAATGTGAGGCCAGTTTTCAGGAGTTGAAGAAACGATTGGTTTCCTCACCAGTGTTGATTTTGCCAAATCAGACCAAGGATTATGAGGTGTATTGCGACGCTTCACGACGAGGACTTGGAGCAGTGCTTATGCAGGAAGGAAGAGTTGTTTCGTATGCCTCACGACAACTGAAACCTCATGAACTAAATTATGCTACGCATGATTTGGAGTTAGCAGCCGTAGTGCATGCATTCAAGACATGGAGACATTTCCTCATTGGAAATCATTGTGAAGTATATACGGATCACAAGAGTTTGAAGTATATTTTCATGCAGAAGGAGTTGAACCTCAGACAAAGGAGATGGTTGGAGCTCATCAAGTATTATGATATGAGATTGCATTACCATCCAGGAAAGGCAAATGTAGTAGCCAACGCATTGAGCCGTAAGAGCCATGTCAATACATTGATGATGGGAGAAATACCAAAGGAGTTAGCCGAGGATCTTCGTGAGCTATGTTTGGGAATAGTTCCGAGAGGCTATGTAGCAGCATTGGAGATTCAATCAACATTAATGGATAAAATCAGAGAAGCTCGGAAATCTGATAAGGAGATTGCAGACATAAAGACGAGAATGAGCGAAGGAAAAGCAAAGGGATTTCGTGAGGATGAGCGCGATACCCTATGGTTTGAGGACCGTGTTTATGTGCCCAATAACCCGGAGATCAGGAAGTTGATTCTGCAAGAGGCACATGATTCACCCTATTCGATTCACCCAGGAAATACCAAGATGTATTTGGATTTGAAGGAAACATTCTGGTGGACCGGAATGAAGAAGGATATTGCAGCATATGTAGCAGTTTGTGATGTGTGTCATAGAGTGAAGGCCGAACATCAGAAGCCAGCTGGATTGTTACAACCATTGCCGATACCCGAATGGAAATGGGATAAGATAGGCATGTATTTTATCACAGGACTACCCAGGACGAAAGCAGGCTATGACTCGATATGGGTAGTAGTTGATCGTTTGACGAAGGTAGCACATTTCATCCCAGTTAAGACCACTTACACCAGTGCTAAGTTGGCAAAGATATACATGACCAGGATCATTTGTTTGCATGGAGTTCCGAGGAGTATCGTATCAGATAGAGGAACCCAATTTACCTCAAAGTTTTGGAATCAGTTGCATGAAACTTTGGGAACCAGACTAGAATTCAGCACAGCTTTTCACCCACAGACGGATGGACAGACTGAGAGAGTCAATCAGATTTTGGAAGATATGCTGAGAGCTTGTGCACTAGATTATGGATCTAGTTGGGACGATAACTTGTCGTATGCGGAGTTTTCTTATAACAACAGTTACCAAACCAGTTTGAAGATGGCACCTTTCGAAGCTTTATACGGAAGGAGGTGCAGGACACCGTTGTCATGGGACGAAGTTGGAGACCGTCAGTTCTTTGGACCAGATCTGATCAAGGAGTCTGAACGGAAAGTTAAGTTGATTCGCGATAGGCTCAAGGTAGCCCAATCAAGGCAGAAGAGCTACGCGGATTCTAAGCGCAAGGAGACAGTTTACGAAACTGGAGACAGAGTTTATCTTTGAGTATCCCCACTTCGAGGAGTAAAGCGCTTTGGAGATAAGGGAAAGTTAGCACCGCGTTTCGTTGGACCGTATAAGATTTTGCAACGCATGGGAGAAGTCGCTTATAAATTGGAATTACTAGAGGGACTGTCAGGAGTTCATGATGTATTCCATGTTTCCCAGCTGAAGAAATGTCACGCCGAAATGGCGGAGATACCACTAAGAGATACAGTGCCACTTGAAGCGATTCAGTTGAAGGATGACTTAACATATGAAGAGAAGCCAGTCAAGATTCTCGAGTATGCCAGCAGAGTTACCCACAGCAAGGTTATCAAGTTTTGCAAAGTTCAGTGGAACCACCACTCAGAGGATGAAGCCACCTGGGAGAGAGAAGAAGATTTGCTCAAAGACCACCCTCACCTATTTTCTAGCCAACCCGAATCTCGAGGACGAGATTCATCTTAAGGGGGGTAGGTTTGTAACATCCCAAATTTTCAATTTGGAATGTTATACATTAGATCATCATGCATATCATATTTTCTTGCATTTTGGTCGATCCTAGAAATTTCACACAACTCAAGGACCCTCGGAGAGAGTTGGAGATTTCGTTATTTTCATATTTGAGTTCTCTCAAATTTTGAAAGAAAGGGATCATTGGTTTTGTCGGAGTTATTTGCATTTTATTTGGATAGGGAAAAATGCGCGTTTTCAAAAATTGCATTTTTGGCCCGGAGAAAAGTTCATTTTGTTCGACTCATTTTTAGGAGTCGGGGAAAATTTACTTTATTAGTTTTGGAGTCCGGTAGATTTATTTTTATTTATTTTTCCACGCGCGAAACCGATTTAAAAAAATTGTTTTCCCGCGCGCCCCTGGGCCAAAGGCCCAGCCGGCCGGCCAGGAGGCCATCGCCCGCGCGCCGCGCCAGGAGGCCAGCGCCGCCGCCTCTTTCTTTTTAGAAAGTCCTAGTAGGACTTTGGTCCTACTTCCGTTATTCCGTTTTTGTTTTCTAGATCTTTCCTTCCCTTTTTCCTTTCCTATTCCTAGTCTAATTCTTGATCCCTCCTCCAAGTAAACCCCTCCCCTCCCCCAATATAAATACCCCACACCCCCCTCTAAATCATCAAACCCAAAGCCCCAAGCATCACCCGCGCCCCTCACCTGTCGCCGCCGCCGTTCGCCACCGCCGCCAGCGCCGCCGCCGCTAGTGCCGCCGCCGCCGTTGCCCCGCGCCGCCGCCGCACCTTGCCACCGCCGCCGCCGCACCTAGCCGCCGCCGCCCAACGCTGCCGTTCGCCAGAGGTAGCCGCGCCGCATCTCTTTCTCTTTCATCGGATCATTTTCTTCTAACCATTCCGATTCTTCTCTTCCGATTCGTTTTTCTTTCCGGTTCTTCGCTAAACTGTTCCGGATTTGTAGATCGGTTTTCATTCGGTTTTCTTTTCTGAAGCCCTAGATCGGATTAGTTTTCTTCTCCGATTTAGTTGCCTCGAGACCGTTCGCCGGACCGTTCGTTCTAACGAACGTGATCACCGGATTCTTCTAGGTTAACGAACGTCCATGCGTTCAGCCGTTCTTCTTTTTCTTCTCCTCGGATTTATTCCGCGATCGCGATCTCAGATCCGATCTTCGTTCTAGTTTATCTTCTAACTCGTTTATCGGAATCAGGTGATTCAAGGGCCTGGAGTTTTGTTTCGAAACCGCCGTTCCAAATAATCAACTTAAACAAGTTTTTGCAATGGTAAAATTTGACCTAGTTTCAAATTGCTAGAATCGAGTTATTTCTTTCGCCGTTTGTTTTCCGTTGCTTTGTTCCATTCGATTCTTTTTGCAACCGGAGTTCTTAAGTTGAACTTTCTGGTTAGATCTTTTATTCGAGTTTTACCTGTGCATTAGATGAGTACTTATTGTATGCTTGTTGTTTGTCTGCGATAGATCACCCGGAGTGCGTCGCCTGTTATTTCGAAGCCCTAGGTTTCGCGGATCCTCAGCAAGGCAAGTAACACTTTGATCATACCTTCTCATTGCCTAGTTTTTATTGCATTAGACCAATCCTCACACATTGCATGATTAGGATCTAGTTAAGCTGTGGGATGGGAAGTAGATGAGGTAGTACCTATCACCTGTTTTACTTATGAAACCTTTGGGAGTTACTTCTAAGTTTGCTTATTATGCCATGCTATGCTAGTAGACGTGGATTGGGTGAGTGATATCCATGACAGATGTGAGTTTGTTAATTTTAATGGTTTACTTAAGGTGGCAACTTAAATACACATCTGGATGGATTGAGGCACCTGGTTTCTATCAGGACTTGCCTGTTTTTCTTTTGGACCGCCACCCAGGCTCAAAGGGATCATAAGATCTTTCATACTAGTAACTTCCGTGTGCAGCCACAAGCCATTATGGGCTCTGGCATAGCTGACTAAGTCGTGCGAACTCTTACAGTGGTAGACTAGCAGATGTAGGGGATGTAGGTTGGTACGGTCTATCACAACGTAAGGTGTCAGCGCTTCTGAAAGACTATGTCTCGGTCATCCGTTTCTCAAACACCATGTAGTGCGAGAAACCAAACGGAGGCGATCGAGTCTTGTGGGGAAAGTGCGCAAACCTCTGCAGAGTGTACAAACTAATCATGATTAGCCGTGTCCCCGGTTATGAACGTTTTGAGTATCTAGTACTTGAATATCTTGTGAATCTCAACATGTTACTTCTAATTAATATTGTTGGGTTATTAATGATTGCTTTTAATTGGGATCGGAATGCTGTCAACCATTCTCGATGTTTCAACCACCATGATAGTTAAATAAATTTATTCCTTTGCAGTAGGGAAAAACTGGCTTTACGCAAAACTGTAACCATAGAGCTTTCCACCAGCCATATATGCATGTAGTATAGGCTTATTCATTCATTATTCTCTATGTGTTACATTGCCAGCATATTCCATGTGCTGACCCGTTTTCGGGCTGCAACTTTCATGTTGCAGACTTTTCAGACGACGAGTAAGGTGCTTTTAGGTCGTGGTTCTATACTCAGTGATGTCGTTGGAGTTGATGGACTCACTTATCTTCCAAGTCTTCCGTTGTTATCATTATTAGATGGCTTAAGCCATATTTACTGTAATAAGTTCTCTTTGAGACATCGATGTAATAAGTGTGTGATTGCTACTCTGCTATAAATCCTTCGAAGTACTGTGTGGTGTCAGCATTACTGATCCAGGGATGACACCGTAGCACAGAGACTTGACCATCTGAGGTCGGGTCGCTACAATCAATCATGAGGGCATGTTATGGATGTCGAACCAAAGATGACAAAACTTAGATCCTTGCTTTATGCCTAGCTAAGGGCGTAAAACTATAGCGCTTGTTGGGAGGCAACCCAATGAATAAAATTTATTTTTGCTTTTTCTTGCCATTCTTGAGTGTTAGAACAATTATGCTACTGTTATGATTGTGTTTTTTATGTTTTAATTAGTGCTTGTGCCAAGTAGAACCAATAGGATCTTCTTGGGTGATAGTTGTTTGATCTTGTTGAAAAAGACAGAAACTTTGTGCTCACGAAATTAATTCTAATTTTTATTCAGAAAGATCTTTTGCCCTGATTATTTTTGCAGAAGATTAATATACAAATTTCTCAGGTCATACTATTTTTTCAGAATATTTGGAGTTCCAGAAGTATTCCTTTAAATCGGATTGCTACAGACTGTTCTGTTTTGACAGATTCTGTTTTCTTTGTGTTCTGTGCTTATTTTGATGGCTCTATGGTTTTCTTTGATGAGTTTTTGCCATAGAAAATTTGGAATACAGTAGATATAATAGAAAAACAAAATAATAATTGGTTTGATACAGCACTTATAGTAGTAGTTTATTTTTCTTACACTAAAGGATCTCACGAAGGTTTTGTTGAGTTTTGTGTGATTGAAGTTTTCAAGTTTTGGGTTATCTTACAACGGATGAAGGAAGGATGTAAGAGCCTAAGCTTCGGGATGCCCCAGCATCCCAACCTATTATCCAAGAATGAGCAACCACTAAGCTTGGGGATGCCCCCGAGTGGCATCCCCGCTTTCTTCCAACAAGTATCGGTATTTTACTCGAGGCTATATTTTTATTCGTCACATGATATGTGTTTTTCTTGGAGCATCTTGTATGATATATGTCTTTGCTTATTTTATTTTTTGTTTTAACTCATCAATCCTTGCTGGACACACATTTTTGAGAGAGCCAAAATTATATCATGACTTGTTAGAATTGCTCTCTATGCTTCACTTAAATCTTTTATGAGCTAGGACTTGCTCTAGTGCTTCACTTCTATATTTTTTAGCATGGTGTGCTTTGTTATTTTTGAAGAAATGCTCTCTTGCTTCACTTAGATTTATTTGAGAGTTAGTAAAAATTTGAAGAAATTCTCTCTTGCTTCACTTAAATTATTTTGAGAGAAAGAAAATTTGTTATACTCGTGATCTTCACTTATATTTGTTTGAGCTTAAGAAAAGCAACACATAAAAGTTAGTCCCAAAGTGATAGATATCCAAGAAGGATAAAGTAAAATAAAATGTCATGAAGATCATTGGACAAAGTAAACTTGATTCTTAGTAATAGTTTTGAGATATGATGATGTGATATGTGAGTTATGTTGATGAGTAATTGTGCTCTAGTAAGAATATTAGTGTTAAGGTTTGTGATTCCCTATGCATGCACGAAAGTCAATAATCATGTAGTGAAAATTATATCCTACTTGCGGTGCATTATTCGGTGTTAATTATGCTTAATGCTTGCTTATGAGATTATTCGTTTCTTGGTTGGTCGCTTCCCAATCTTTTGCTAGCCTTCATTTTGCACTAAGTATGACCTCTACTTGTGCATCCAAAATTCTTTAAACCAGTTTTGCCACATGAGTCCACTATATCTACCTATATGCAGTATTCTTTTGCCGTTCTAAGCAAATTTCCATGTGCCATCTCTAATTTTCAAAATAAACTTCTCTTTTGTGTGTTTGTTTCGCTCGTGGAATGGTAACGGGTGGCTAATATTTTTCATGCTAGATGTGTTATTCTCAAGATGAGTGTTTACTCACTTGTCATTGCACGAGAGTAAGGCAAAGGTATTAGGGATGCCCAGTCCCGAAATGCAAAAAAATTGAATTTACTTTATGTTGTCAAATAATAAATTCCTTGGAAAGTGTTGGTATGGAGGGCACCCGTGGATACGTTCAGCCATGGAAAGTGAAAGTATGGTGGAAAAAGGAATAAACTTTATTTTCTATTTGGGAACCGCCTATGTCATATCTAGCATGGAAAGTGTTCAAAACTCTGAGTCATTTTCGTTGGTGGGATGGATACACCTCCCAAAATGTTTTTTATCTCTAATTTTTTGCTTTGAACTCTGGCACCTCTACAAATCCCTACTTCCCTCTGGGAAGGGCCTTTCTTTTAATTTATGCAATTTTTATTTTGAATTTGAGTCTCCATCTTCTCTCATAAAAAACACTAACTAGGAGGCAATATGATCGTGCTCAAGTGTTGGGTGTAGTTAATATTCGAGTGCGTTCCATGAATGGATCAATGTTTGAGCATGATGGGCTAGGGATAACTTGTCTTACCATTGATATTTTGAAAGACATGGTTGCTTGTTGATATGCTTGAGTATCTAAATTATTATGTCAAAACTAGACTATAGCTTTGAATCACATAAAATTCCGAATGTCCATGCTATAAAGAAAAGAATATGATATGACTTGATGAACATCAATCCACATCAAAAATTCTGTTTTTATCACTTACCTACTTCAGGACGAGTAGGAGTTAAGCTTGGGGATGCTTATACGTCTCCAATGTATCTATAATTTTTTATTGTTCCATGCTATTTTATTATCAATCTTCGATGTTTTATAATCATTTTATAGTCATTTTATATCATATTTCGGTACTAACCTATTGACATAGTGCCAAGTGCTAGATGTTGTTTTCCATGTTTTTTACGTCGCAGGAAATCAATATCAAACGGAGTCCGAATGCCATGAAACTTCACGATGATTTTTTATGGGCCAAAAGGAAGGCAATGGGCCCTAGTTGCACCTGGGGGTTGACCCGAGGGGGGTACAACCCACAAGGGCACGTCAGGAGGCCCAGGCGTGCCCTGGTGGGTTGTGCCCACCTCGGGTGCCCCCCGGACCGCCTCTTTGCTCTATAAATAACCCAAAAATACCAGAACCCTAGGGGAGTCGACGAAATATTCATCCAGCCGCCGTAGAGTCCAGAACCACTAGATCCAATCTAGACACCATCATGGAGGGGTTCACCACTTCCATTGGTGCCTCTCCGATGATGCGTGAGTAGTTCTTTGTAGACCTTCGGGTCCGTAGTTAGTAGATAGATGGCTTTCTCTCTCTCTCTCTCTCTCTCTCTCTCTCTCTGTGTGTGTGTGTGTGTGTGTGTGTCTCTCTCTCTCGCTGAATTCTCAATACAATGGTCTCTTGGAGATCCATATGATGTAACTCTTTTCGGTGTGTTTGTTGGGATCTGATGAACTTCGAGTTTATGATCAGTTATATCTTTTTATATCCATGAAAGTTATTTGAGTTTCTTTGATCTCTTATATGCATGATCTCTTATAGCCTCGTATTTCTTCTCTAATATTTCAGTTTTATTTGGCCAACTTGATCTATTTATCTTGCAATGGGAAGAGGTGCCCGGTAGTGGGTTCGATCTTACCATGCTCGATCCCAGTGACAGAAAGGGAAACGACATGTATGTATTGTTGCTACTAAGGATAAAAATACGAGATCTATATCTACCGCCATATAGATAAACGGATCTTGTCTACATCATGTCATCGTTCTTATTGCATTACTCCATTTTTTCCATGAACTTAATACACTAGATGCATGCTGGATAGCGGTCGATGTGTGGAGTAATAGTAGCAGATGCAGGCAGGAGTCGGTCTACTAATATTGGACGTGATGCCTATGTAATGATCATTGCCTGGATATCATCATAATTATTTGAAGTTCTATCAATTGCCCAACAGTAATTTGTTTACCCACCGCTTGCTATTTTTCTTGAGAGAAGCCACTAGTGAAACCTACGGCCCCCGGGTCTTATTTCTCATATATTTGCTTTGCGATCTACTTTTCCTTTGCATTTTTATTCAGATATATTAAACCAAAAAATACAAAAATACCTTGCTGTGTTTTATCTTTATTTATTTTATTTGGCGTTCGATCTATCAATCTACTACAATTCACCTCACGTCGGCTTGCCTATCTTGAGGCGTCGTACCCCGGAAGGGATTGACAACCCCTTTAACTCGTCGGGTTGCGAGGTGTTGTTGTTTGTGTGCAGGTGTTGTTTACATTGTGTTGCTTGGTCCTCCTACTGGTTCGATACCTTGGTTTCATAACTGAGGGAAATACCTACTGTCGTTGTGCTACATCATCCCTCCCTCTCTGGGGAAATACCGACGTTGTTGCAGCTACCATCAAACCTGATGCTAAACCCGTTGTTGATCACCGACATAGGTTGAATCAAAAAATGAAACAAGTGGTAAGAATGGAAATCTTAAAACTTCTGGAAGCAGGTATAATCTATCATATAGCTGATAGTAGATGGGTAAGTGCTACCTCTTGAGCATGCGTTGGTTTTCCCTTGAAGAGAAAAGTGTGATGCAGCAAAGTTGCGTAAGTATTTGCCTCAGTTTTTTAGAACCAAGGATCAATCCAGTAGGAGACAACGCGCAAGTCACCTAGTACCTGCACAAACAATCAAGAACCTTGCAACCAACGCGATAAAGGGGTTATCGATCCCTTCAGGCCTCTCGCAAAAGTGAGATCTGATAAAGATAATAAGATAAATATTTTTGGTATTTTTGTTTTATAGATTGGAAAATAAAGATTGCAAGAATAGTAAACGAGATGCGATGTAAATAAAAGATATGCAATATAATAAGAAAGAGACCCAGGGGCCATAGGTTTCACTAGTGGCTTGTCTCAAGATAACATGTATTACGGTGGGTGAACAAATTACTGCCGAGCAATTGATAGAAAAGCGCATAGTTATGAAGATATCTAAGGCAATGATCATGAACATAGGCATCGCGTCCATGTCAAGTAGACCGAAACAATTCTGCATCTACTACTACTACTCCACACATCGACCGCTATCCAGCATGGATCTAGAGTATTAAGTTCATAAGAACGTAGTAACAAATTAGGCAAGATGACATGATGTAGAGAGATAAACTCAAGCAATATGATATAAACCTCATCTTTTTATCCTCGATGGCAACAATACAATACGTGCCTTGCTGCCCCTGCTTCACTGGGAAAGGACACCGCAAGATTGAACCCAAAGCTAAGCACTTCTCCCATTGCAAGAAAGATCAATCTAGTAGGCCAAACTAAACCGATAATTCGAAGAGACTTGCAAAGATATCAAATCATGCATATAAGAATTCAGACAAGAACCAAATAATATTCATAGATAATCAAGTTCATAAATCCACAATTCATCGGATCTCGACAAACACACTGCAAAAGAGTATTACATCGAATAGATCTCCAAGAACATCGAGGAGAACTTTGTATTGAGAACCAAAGAGAGAGAAGAAGCCATCTAGCTAATAACTATGGACCCGAAGGTCTGTGGTAAACTACTCACGCTTCATCGGCGAGGCTATGGTGTTGATGTAGAAGCCCTCCATGATCGATTCCCCCTCCGGCAGATCGCCAGAAAAAGCCCCAAGATGGGATCTCATGGGTACAGAAGGTTGCGGCGGTGGAAAAGTGGTTTCATGGCTCCCCCTGATGTTTCTAGGGTATAAGAGTATATATAGGCGAAGGAAGTAGGTCGGCGGAGCTCCATGGGGCCCAGGAGGGTGGGGGCGCGCCTACCCCCTGGTCATGCCCTCATACCTCGTGGCCGCCTCGCGGAGTTCCAGACTGCAACTCCAAGTCTTATGGATTGCGTTTGTTCTAAGAAAGATCATCGCGAAGGTTTCATTCTGTTTGGTATTCCTTTTCTGCAAAACAATGAAATAGGCAAAAAAACAGAAACTGGCATTAGGCCTTCGGTTAATAGGTTAGCCCCAAAAATAATATAAAATAGCGTATTAAAGCCCATTAAACATCCAAAACAGATAATATAATAGCATGGAACAATAAAAAGGTATATATACGTTGGAGACGTATCAAGCATCCCCAAGCTTAATTCCTGCTCGTCCTCGAGTAGGTAAATGATAAAAACAGAATTTTTGATGTGGAATGCTACCTAGCATATTTATTAATGTAATTTTTTTATTGTGGCATGAATGTTCAGATCCGAAAGATTCAAAACAAAAGTTTAATATTGACATAAACACAATAATACTTCAAGCATACTAATAAAGAAATCATGTCTTCTCAAAATAACATGGCCAAAGAAAGTTATCCCTACAAAATCATATAGTCTGGCTATGCTCTATCTTCATCACACAAAATATTTATATCATGCACAACCCCGATGGCAAGCCAAGCAATTGTTTCCTACTTTTGATGTTCTCAAACTTTTTCAATTTTCACACAATACATGAGCATGAGCCATGGACATAGCACTATAGGTGGAATAGAATGGTGGTTGTGGAGAAGAAAAAAAGGAGGAAGATAGTCTCACCTCAACTAGCCGTATCAACGGGCTATGGAGATGTCCATAAATAGATATCAATGTGAGTGAGTAGGGATTTCCATGCAACGGATGCACTAGAGCTTTAAGTGTATGAAAGCTCAACAAACGAAACTAAGTGGGTGTGCATCCAACTTGCTTGCTCACGAAGGCCTAGGGCAATTTGAGGAAGCCCGTCATTGGAATATACAAGCCAAGTTCTTATAATGTAACATTCCCACTAGTATAAGAGTGACAACATAGGAGACTCTCTATCATGAAGATCATGGTGCTACTTTGAAGCACAAGTGTGGTAAAAGGATAGTAGCATTGTCCCTTCTCTCTTTTTCTCTCATCATTTTTTATTTGGGCCTTTTTTATGGCCTCTTTTTTCTTTTCTTTTTTTATTTTCCGTATGGAGTCTCATCTCGACTTGTGGGGGAATCATAGTCTCCATCATCCTTTCCTCACTGGGACAATGCTCTAATAATGATGATCATCACACTTTTATTTACTTACAACTCAAGAATTACAACTCAATACTTATAAAAATATGACTCTATGTGAATGCCTTCGGCGGTGTACCGGGATGTGCAATGAATCAAGAGTGACATGTATGAAAGAATTATAAAGGTGGCTTTGCCACAAATACAATGTCAACTACATGATCATGCAAAGCAATATGACAATGATAAAGCGTGTCATAATAAACGGAACGGTGAAAAGTTGCATGGCAATATATCTCCGAATGGCTATGGAAATGCCATAATAGGTAGGTATTCTAGCTGTTTTGAGGAAGGTATATGGTGGGTGTATGATACCGGTGAAAGTTGCGCGGTACTAGAGAGGCTAGCAATGGTGGAAGGATGAGAGTGCGTATAATCCATGGACTCAACATTAGTCATAAAAAACTCACATGCTTATTGCAAAAATCTATTAGTGATCGAAACGAAGTACTGCGTGCATGCTCCTAGGGGGATAGATTGGTAGGAAAATACCATCACTCGTCCCCGACCGCCACTCATAAGGAAGACAATCAAAAAATAAATCATGCTCCGACTTCATCACATAATGGTTCACCATACGTGCATGTTACGGGAATCACAAACTTTAACACAAGTATCTCTCAAATTCACAACTACTCAACTAGAATGAATCTAATATCACCATCTTCATATCTCAAAACAATCATAAAGAATCAAACTTCTCATAGTATTCAATGCACTTTATATGAAAGTTTTTATTTTACCCATCTTGGATGCCCATCATATTAGTACTAATTTTATAGCCAAAGCAAATTACCATGATGTTATAAAAGACTCTCATAATAATATAAGTGAAGCATGAGATATTAATCATTTCTATAAAATAAAACCACCACTGTGCTCTAAAAAGATATAAGTGAAGCACTAGAGCAAAGTTCTCTAGCTCAAAATATATAAGTTAAGCACAAAGAGTATTCTAATAAATTCCGATTCATGCGTGTCTCTCCCAAAAGGTGTGTACAGCAAGGATGATTGTGATAAACTAAAAAGCAAAGACTCAAATCATACAAGACGCTCCAAGCAAAACACATATCATGTGGTGAATAAAAATATAGCCTCAAGTAAAGTTACCGATAGACGAAGACGAAAGAGGGCATGCCTTCCGGGGCATTCCCAAGCTTAGGATTTGGGTTGTCCTTGAATTTTACCTTGGGGTGCCTTGGGCATCCCCAAGCTTATGCTCTTGCCACTCCTTATTCCAAAATCCATCAAATCTTTACCCAAAAAATTGAAAACTTCACAACACAAAACTTAAACAGAAAATTACATGAGCTCCGTTAGTATAAGAAAATAAATCACCACTTTAAGGTACTGTAATTAACTCATTCTTTATTTATATTGGTGTTAAACCTACTGTATTCCAACTTCTCTATGGTTCATACCCCCCGATACTACTCATAGATTCATCAAAATAAGCAAACAACAGAACAGTCTGTAGCAATCTGTATCAAAAGCATACTTATGGAACTCCAATATTTCTGAAATAAATTGTTGGACGTGAGGAATTTGTCTATTAATCATCTGTAAAAAGAATCAACCTAAAATCACTCTCCAGTAAAAAATGGCAGCTATTCTCGTGAGTGCAGAAGTTTCTGTTTTTTACAGCAAGATCGCAAAGACTTCACCCAAGTCTTCCCAAAGGTTCTACTTGGCACAAACACTACATAAAACATAAAACCACATACAAACAGAAGATAGATGAATTTTACATTACTAAACAGGAACAAAAAGTAAAGAACAAAAATAAAATTGGGTTGCCTCCCAACAAGCGCTATCGTTTAACGCCCCTAGCTAGGCATAAAAACAAGATTAGATCTAGGTATTGTCATCTTTGGTATGCAATCCATAAGTGGCTATCATAATTGATTCATAAGGAAATTTAATTTTCTTCCTAGGAAAGTGTTCCATGCCTTTCCTTAATGGAAATTGGAATCTAATATTTCCTTCTTTCATATCAATAATTGCACCAATCGTTCTAAGGAAAGGTCTACCAAGAATAATAGGACATGTAGGATTGTAATCTATATCAAGAACAATGAAATCTACGAGCACATAATTCCTATTTGCAACAATAATAACATCATTAATCCTTCCCATAGGTTTCTTAATGGTGGAATCCGCAAGATGCAAATTTAAAGAATAATAATCAAATTCACGGAAACCTAGCACATCACACAAAGTTTTTGGAATCGTGGAAACACTAGCACCCAAATCACATAAAGCATAGCATTCATAATCTTTAATCTTAATTTTAATAGTAGGTTCCCACTTATCATAAAGTTTTCTAGGGATAGAAACTTCTAGTTCAAGCTTTTCTTCATGGGATTGCATTAAAGCATCAACGACGTGTTTGGTAAAAGCTTTATTTTGATTATAAGCATGAGGAGAATTTAACATGGATTGCAACAAGGAAATAAAATCTATCAAAGAACAATTATCATAATTAAATTCCTTGAAATCCAAAATAGTGGGTTCATTGCTATGTAAAGTTTTGACCTCTTCAATCCCACTTTTACCAATTTTTGCATCAAGATCTAAAAACTCTGAATCATTGGGACGCCTTTTAACTAAAGTTGACTCATCTCCAGTCCCATCTTGATCAAGATTCATATTGGAAAACAAAGATTTAATAGGAGTCACATCAATCACTTTTGATTTTCATTATTATTATTATTATTATTATTATTATTATTATTATTATTATTATTATTATTATTATTATTATTATTATTATTATTATTATTATTATTATTATTATTATTATTATTATTATTAACATAAAAACTAGAAGAACATGCTTTCACAAAGCAATCTTTTTTAGCACGCATCCTAGTGGTTCTTTCTTTGCACTCATCAATGGAAATTCTCATGGCTTTGAGAGACTCATTGTTGTCATACTTAGGTGGAATATATCTAAGTTTCAAAGAATCAACATCAAGAGAAATTCTATCCACGTTCCTAGCCAACTCATCAATCTTAGGCAATTTCTCTTCGAGCAAAGCGTTGAAATTCTTTTGAGAATTCATAAATTCTTTAACACTAGTCTCAAAATCAGAAGGCGTTTTATTAAAGTCTCCATAAGAGTTGTTGTAGGAATTACCATAATTATTAGAATTACTAGGAAACGGCCTAGAATTAAAATTTCCTCTATACGCGTTGTTACCAAAAATATTCCTACCAACAAAATTCACATCCATAGATTCATTATTATTCTCAATCAAAGTGGACAAAGGCATATCATTAGGATCAGAAGAAACACTTTTATTAGCAAACATCTTCATAAGTTCATCCATCTTTCCACTCAAAATATTAATCTCTTCAATAGCATGAACCTTTTTACTAGCGGATCTTTCAGTGTGCCATTGAGAATAATTAACCATAATATTATCTAGGAGTTTAGTAGCTTCTCCTAAAGTGATTTCCATAAAAGTGCCTCCTGCGGCCGAATCTAAAAGATTTCTAGAAGCAAAATTCAATCTAGCATAAAATTTTTGTATAATCATCCATAAATTCAAACCATGTGTAGGGCAATTACGTATCATTAATTTCATTCTCTCCCAAGCTTGTGCAACATGCTCATGATCAAGTTGCTTAAAACTCATAATATCGTTCCTAAGAGAGATGATCTTAGCGGGAGGAAAATACTTAGAGATAAAAGCATCTTTGCACTTATTCCATAAATCAATACTATTTTTAGGCAAAGAAGAGAACCAAGTTTTAGCACGATCTCTAAGAGAAAACGGAAATAGCTTCAATTTAACAATATCATTATCCACATCTTTCTTCTTTTGCATATCACACAAATCAACGAAGTTGTTTAGATGGCCAGCGGCATCTTCACTAGGAAGGCCAGAAAATTGATCTTTCATAACAAGATTCAACAAAGCGGTATTGATTTCACAAGATTCAGCATCGGTAGTAGGAGCAATCGGAGTGCTAATAAAATCATTGTTGTTGGTATTGGAAAAGTCACACAATTTAGTATTATCTTGAGCCATCGTGACAGACAGTCAATCCAACACACAAGCAAACAAGAAGTAAGCTAAAAGAGACGAACAGAAGAGAGGCGAAGAAAAGGCAAAGGTTTTCGAAAATCATTTTAGAAGTGGGGGAGAGTAAAACGAGAGGCGAATGGCAAATATTGTAATGCGAGGGAGAAGAGTTTATGATGGGTACTTGGTATGTCTTGACTTGGCGTAGATCTCCCCGACAACGGCGCCAGAAATCCTTCTTGCTACCTCTTGAGCATGCGTTGGTTTTCCCTTGAAGAGGAAAGGGTGATGCAGCAAAGTAGTGTAAGTATTTCCCTCAGTTTTTGAGAACCAAAGTATCAATCCAGTAGGAGACAACGCGCGCGCAAGTCACCTAGTACCTGCACAAACAATCAAGAACCTTGCAACCAACACGATAAAGGGGTTGTCAATCCCTTCACGGCCACTCGCAAAAGTGAGATCTGATAAAGATAATAAGATAAACATTTTTGGTATTTTTGTTGTATAGATTGGAAAATAAAGATTGCAAGAATAGTAAATGAGATGCAATGTAAATAAAAGAGATGCAATATAATAATAAAGAGACCCAAGGGCCATAGGTTTCACTAGTGGCTTCTCTCAAGATAGCATGTTTTACGGTGGGTGAACAAATTACTGCCGAGCAATTGATAGAAAAGCGCATAGTTATGAAGATATCTAAGGCAATGATCATGAACATAGGCATCACGTCCGTGTCAAGTAGATCGAAACAATTCTGCATCTACTACTATTACTCCACACATCGACCGCTATCCAGCATGCATTTAGAGTATTAAGTTCATAAGAACGGAGTAATGCATTAGGCAAGATGACATGATGTAGAGGGATAAACTCAAGTAATATGATATAAACCCCATCTTTTTATCCTTGATGGCAACAATACAATACGTGCCTTGCTGCCCCTACTGTCACTGGGAAAGGACACCGCAAGATTGAGCCCAAAGCTAAGCACTTCTCCCATTGCAAGAAAGATCAATCTAGTAGACCAAACTAAACTGATAATTCGAAGAGACTTGCAAAGATATCAAATCATGCATATAAGAATTCAGACAAGAACCAAATAATATTCATAGATAATCAAGTTCATAAATCCACAATTCTTCGGATCTCGGCAAACACACCGCAAAAGAGTATTACATTGAATAGATCTCCAAGAACATCGAGGAGAACCTTGTATTGAGAACCAAAGAGAGAGAAGAAGCCATCTAGCTAAGAACTATGGACCCAAAGGTCTGTGGTAAACTACTCACGCTTCATCGGAGAGGCTATGGTGTTGATGTAGAAGCCCTTCGTGATCAATTTCCCTCCGGCAAATCGTCGGATATGGCCCCAAGATGGGATCTCACAGGTAGAGAAGGTTGCGGCGGTGGAAAAGTGAGTTTTGTGGCTCCCCTGATTTATAGGATATAAGAGTATATATAGGCGAAGGAGGTAGGTTGGTGGAGCTACATGGGGCCCACGAGGGTGGGGGCATGCCTACCCCCCTGGGCACGCCCGCCTGCCTCGTGGCCGCCTCGCGGAGTTCCAGACTTCAACTCCAAGTCTTCTGGATTGCGTTTGTTCCAAGAAGGTTTCATTCTGTTTGGATTCCGTTTGGTATTCCTTTTCTGCAAAACACTGAAATAGGCAAAAAAAAACAGAAACTGGCACTGGGCCTTCGGTTAATAGGTTAGTCCCAAAAATAAGATAAAAGAGCATATTAAAGCCCATTAACATCCCAAACAGATAATATAATATCATGGACCAATAAAAAATTATAGATATGTTGGAGACGTATCAGTAAGTCATGTTCATTGTGTCCCGAAGAAAGGAGGTATTACTGTTGTTCCTAATGATAAGAATGAACTTATTACACAAAGAATTGTTACAGACTATAGAATGGCAATTGATTACAGAAAATTAAACAAAGAAACTAGAAAATATCATTACCCTTTGCCTTTTATTGATCAAATGCTTGAAAGATTATCTAAGCACACACACTTTTGCTTCCTATATGGATACTCTGGCTTTTCACAAATACCTGTATCTCAACCTGATCAAGAAAAGACTACTTTTACTTGTCCCTTTGGAACTTATGCTTATAGACATATGCCTTTTGGTTTATGTAATGCACCTGCTACCTTCAAAGATGTATGACTGCTATATTCTCTGACTTTTGTGAAAAGATTGTTGAGGTTTCATGGATGACTTTTCTGTTTATGGGAAGTCTTTTGATGATTGTTTAAGCAATCTTGAGCGAGTTTTGCAGAGATGTGAACAAACAAATCTTGTCTTGAATTGGAAGAAGTGCCACTTTATGGTTAATGAAGGCATTGTCTTGGGTCATAAAATTTCTGAAAGAGGTATTGAAGTGGACCAAGCTAAGGTTGATGCAATTGAGAAAATGCCATGTCCAAAGGACATCAAAGGTATTTGTAGTTTCCTAGGTCATGCTGGTTTCTATAGGAGATTTATCAAAGACTTCTCTAAAATTTCTAGGCCTCTTACTAATCTTTTGCAAAAGGATATTCCTTTTGTTTTTGATGATGATTGTTTAGAAGCCTTTGAAACACTCAAGAAAGCCTTAATATTTGCACCTATTGTTCAACCACCTGATGGGAACTTGCCTTTTGAAATTATGTGTGATGCTAGTGATTATGTTGTTGGTGCTGTTCTAGGACAAAGAGTTGATAAGAAATTGAATGTTATTCATTATTCTAGTAAAACTCTAGATAGTGCTCAAAGAAATTATGCTACTACTGAAAAATAATTCTTAGCCGTGGTGTTTGCTTGTGATAAATTTAGATCTTATATTGTTGATTACAAAGTAACTATTCACATAGACCATGCTGCTATTAAATATATTATGGAAAAGAAAGATGCTAAACCTACACTTATTCGTTGGGTTCTCTTGTTACAAGAATTTGATTTACATATCATTGATACAAAAGGAGCGGAGAACCCAGTAGCCGATAACTTGTCTAGGCTTGAAAATGTGCTTGATGACCCACTACCTATTGATGGTAGTTTTCCTGATGAGCAGTTAGCTGCAATAAATGTTTATCATGGTACTCCTTGGTATGCTGACTATGCTAATTACATAGTTGCTAAATATCTACCACCTAGCTTTACATACCAGCAAAAGAAAAAATTCTTCTATGATTTAAGACATTACTTTTGGGATGACCCACATCTTTATAAAGAAGGAGTAGATGGTATTATTAGACGTTGTGTACCTGAGCATGAACAGGGACAAATCCTACGGAAATGTCACTCCGAGGCTTATGGAGGGCATCATGCTGGAGATAGAACTGCTCACAAGGTATTGCAATCTGGATTTTATTGGCCTACTCTCTTCAAGGATGCTCGTAAGTTTGTCTCTTCTTGTGATGAATGTCAAAGAAAAAAATAGGTAATATCGGTAAGCATCAAGAAATGCCTATGAATTATTCACTTGTTGTTGAACCATTTGATGTTTGGGAATTTGATTATATGGGACCTTTTCCTTCCTCTAATGGGTATACACATATTTTGGTTGCTATTGATTATGTTACTAAATGGGTAGAAGCCATTCCAACCAGTAGTGCTAATCACAACACCTCTATTAAAATGCTTAAGGAAGTTATTTTCCAAGGTTTGGAGTCCCTAGATATTTAATGAATGATGGCGGTTCACACTTTATTCGTGGTGCTTTCCGTAAGATTCTTGCTAAGTATGATGTTAACCATAGAATTGCATCACCCTATCATCCTCAGTCTAGTGGTCAAGTTGAACTTAGCAATAGAGAAATAAAATTAATTTTGCAAAAGACTATTAATAGGTCCTGGAAGAATTGGTCTAAGAAATTAGATGATGCACTTTGGGCTTATAGAACAGCATATAAAAATCCTATGGATATGTCTCCTTATAAAATGGTTTATGGAAAAGCTTGTCATTTGCCTCTTGAGTTAGAACATAAAGCATATTGGGTAGTTAAAGAACTCAACTATGATTTCAAACTTGCTGGTGAGAAGAGGTTATTTGATATAAGCTCCTTAGATGAATGGAGAACCCAAGCTTATGAAAATTCAATGTCATTCAAAGAAAAAGTTAAAAGATGGCATGACAAAATAATTCAAAAGCGTGAGTTTAAAGTCGGAGAATATGTTCTTTTGTACAACTCTCGTTATATATTTTTTGCAGGAAAGCTCCTCTCAAAATGGGAAGGCCCATACATCATCGAGGAGGTTTACCGGTCTGGAGCCATCAAAATAAATAACTCCGAAGGTACTAACCCGAAGGTTGTCAATGGGCAACGAATAAAGCATTATAGCTCAGGTATGCCTATTAATGTTGAAAGTAATATTATTCAAACTTTCACATCGGAAGAACACATAAAAGAGTCCTTCCAAAACACTCCAGAATCGTGAAAATGAAGAGGTACGTGATACGGTAAGTAAACGGACTCCGAAAAATCCGCAAAAATATTTTTTATCAGTTTTGGAATATTTTAGAACTTTGGAAATAAAGAAACTTCGAGGAAGCATCCCCTGGTGGGCACAAGACACCAGGGCGCGCCAGGCTTGCGCGCCCTAGTGTCTTGTGCCCACTTGGGACACCTTTCGTACTCCGTTTTTCTACCATATGCTTGTCCTCCAAGATAAAAAAATCTATATATACTTCCCGAACATGTTGATCACCGTATCACGGAGAAATCCTCTGTTCTCTTTTTCCTTGCTTTTTTTTGTCAGATCCCATCTACCATGGCCTCTTCAAGCTCCTCCAAGGACAAGTTCTTCAAGAACGTCATCAACCCTTATCCGCGGGAGGTGGTGCAGCACCCTCAAACCATCCAGATGCATGAGGGGGTGCTGTACATCCGTGATGAGCAAGGTCCTAAGGGCACAGGAACCATGGAGGACAAGCTTAAAGCCATGGAGCAGGAAGTCTTCCGGTGCAAGGGGATGGTAGAGCGTGAGCTCAATGCTAATCACCTTATGATTGTGGACCTTTCCCGTGATCTCAAGGTGGATGGCAAGCCCATGAAGCACATCGTCTTCACCCTCAACGAGAAAATCAACTTCCTCCAAAGCCAGATCTATGACCTCCAAAACCATGTCTTTGAATATGAGGCAAGGTTCAAAGGTATGAGTTTGGATGCTAGTTGCAGGACCCGCGAGACTCACTCCTCCTCTTATGATGGTGGACCGCTGCCATGGAAATCCGAGGACAAGACCTCTCCTTCATCACCATCATCTTCTTCACCACCAAAGGAGAACTGAGTATCGGGTATGGGCACTCCCCTTGGCTTCCGCCAAGCTTGGGGGAGGTGCCCCGGTATCGTATCATCCCACTATCTTTTTTCTTTTACTTATCTTATTAGTTTGATCACTTGCTTTTAGATGAAATAAAGTTTAGTTCGATCCTTTCTTCTTTGAGAGTTTGCTTAGTGATCTATCCTTGTAATCGTGTGCAAGTTATATAATAAAGTTAGTTTGAGTTTTTGCTTTCTTTACTTTCATGTTGCAAATAAAGAAAAGAATAATAAAGAAAAAGAGAAAGGAAATAAATAGACGAAAGGAAATAAATCAATAAGATTATATACTAATCCTATGGTAGGTGATGGCACCACATAAGGAAAAGTATAAGTAGAAAATTTTATTAGGGGTTGACAAACATAGCATTAGTCAATGGTGCAACTCATGAAAGAATTAATATGGGAAGAGAAGATTCACATATAGATATACTATCCTAGAAATCTTTTGTGATTGTGAGCCCCCATCAAAATATTATATGCCAAAATTGTTGACGTTGGACAAGGAAGACAACTTAGTGATTTATGTTTGTTTATATTCACATAGAAGTCATATTGTCATAGATCCTTTAACATATGGTGCTTGCCCCCTATCTTTGCTAGCCAAAAATTCCGCACTAAGTAGAGATACTACTTGTGCATCCAAAAAGCCTTAAACCCAAATCTTACTTTCAAGTGTCCACCATACCTACCTAAGGATTGAGCAAGATCCCTCAAGTAAGTTGTCATCGGTGCAAAAAGGCAATAAAAATTGCTTCTAAAAGTGTGAGATCATTTAGTGTAAGAGAAAATTGAGCGTTGTACGAACTTGGATGACAAAGAATAAAAGCGATAGACTGCATCATAAAGGTTGTCATCTTAAGGGGAAATACAACGTGACATTCTCTTGCACTAAGGGATTGAGCATACAAACAAATAAGTGCATGGCTACCTCTGCGAAGGGCCTATCCTTTACTTTTATGCAAAGAGTCAAAGTTTTCCTTCTATTCCTCTTATTTTTCTCCTTTGGCAAGCATCATGTGGTGAGGAAAGATCTAGGCACATATGTCCAGTTCAATATAGATAGCATGAGTTATTATTGTTGACATCACCCTTGAGGTGAGTATGTTGGGAGGCGAAACTATAAGCCCCTATCTTTCTATGTGTCCGGTTGAAACGTTTTGCTCATGGGTACGAGGTGAGTGTTAGCAATCATAGAATACTATATGATGGTTGAGTATGTGGACTTGCCTAAAGGCTCCGGCACGTGACCCTTCCTGAAAAAATGATGAATTGTTGTTGCAAAGTTGACTGAGAACATAGTTTGTTAGTTTCCAATAGAGTTTTTGCTTTATACTTCGATTGTGTGATGAACTATTACTTATTCATGAGAAGTGTATGATATAAGTTCTATCATAAAAGTCGTATTTTTAATTTTGTTGTTGTTATAATAATCAACATGATGCTTCTATGTCCGTATTTTGTTTTTATCGACACCTCTCTCTCAAAGCATGTGGACATGTTTTTCGATTTCAGTTTTCGCTTGAGGACAAGCGAGGTCTAAGCTTCGGGGATTTGATACATCCATTTTGAATCATGTTTTCTTACTATTATTGATAATGTTTTATCCATAATAATGCTTTTTGGAGTAATTCTAATGCCTTTTCTCTCATAATTTGCAAGGAACACACCAAGAGGGAGAATTCCGACATCTGGAAATTTGGACATGGAAAAGCTACGTCAGGCCACCTATTCTGCACAACTCCAAATGAGCTAAAACTTCATAGAGATTTTTTATGGATTATTTAAGAAATATTGTAGCCAATAAACACCAGAGGGGGGGGCCCAGGTGGATACAACCCACCTGGGCACGCCATGCCCCCAGGCGCGCCCTGGTGGGTTTTGGCCTCCTCGGCCCACCTCCGGTGCCCATCTTCTGGTATATAAGTGATTTTGACCTAGAAAAAATAAGGGAGAGACTTTCGGGATGGAGCGCCGCTGTCTCGGGGCGGAACTTGGGCAGGAGCACTTTTGCCCTCCGGTGGAGCGATTCCGTCGGGGGAACTTCCCTCCCGGAGGGGGAAATCATCGTCATCATCATCACCAACAACTATCCCATCTTGGGGAGGCCAATCTCCATCAACATCTTCACCAACACCATCTCCTATCAAACCCTAGTTCATCTCTTGTGTTCAATCTTGTTACCGGAACTATAGATTGGTGCTTGTGGGTGACTAGTAGTGTTGATTACATCTTGTAGTTGATTACTATATGGTTTAATTGGTGGAAGATTATATGTTCATATCCATTATGCTATTTAATACTCCTCTGATCATGAACATGTTTATCATTTGTGAGTAGTTACTTTTGTTCTTGAGGTCACGGGAGAAATCATGTTGCAAGTAATCATGTGAACTTGATATGTGTTTCGATATTTTGATAGTATGCATGTTATTATTCCCTTAGTGATGTCATGTGAACATTGACTACATGACACTTCACCATATTTGTGCCTAAGGGAATGCATTGTGGAGTAGCAATGAGATGGTGGGTTGCAAGACTGACAGAAGCTTAAACACCAGTTTATGCGCTATTTCGTAAGGGACCGATTGGATCCAAAAGTTTAATGCTATGGTTAGAATTTATTCTTAATACTTTTCTCGTAGTTGCGGATGCTTGCGGGAGGGTTAATCATAAGTAGGAGGTTTGTTTAAGTAAGAACAACACCTAAGCACCGGTCCACCCACATATCAAATTATCAAAGTAGCGAACACAAATCAAACCAACATGATGAAAGTGACTAGATGAAATTCCCGTGTACCCTCAAGAATGCTTTGCTTATCATAAGAGACCGTTTTGGCCTATCCTTTGCCTAAAAAGGATTGGGCTACCTTTCTTCATTTTTGTTACTACTGCCATTACTTGCTCGTTACAAATTATCTTGCTATCAAACTACTCCGCTACTTACAATTTCAGCACTTGCAGACATTACCTTACTGAAAACTACTTGTCATTTCCTTCTACTCTTCGTTGGGTTCGACACTCTTACTTATCAAAAAGAGCTACAATTGATCCCCTATACTTGTGGGTCATCACGCGCTAGGAGAGAGGAGTCCTACTAGGACTCCAAGTCCTGGTAGGATTCCACCTGGAGGAAGGGGGAAGAATGAAGGGAGATGGAGAAGGGAAGTGTCGGCTTTCTGGGAATGGGGGTCCCCAGACTTGCCTGCCTACAGCCCGCGGCGTGGCTCTGCTAGCAGGCATGTACGGCCCATCTTCATCAACAAGGCACTCAAGACCTTCGCGAGGGGCCAAGCCTCGCGAGGCGGACGGCGCGAGACCTCCTCAGGAGCGGCCTCATCAGGTTGCCTCGCGAGGAGCGGAGAGATCAAGGCAGGGCAAACCTCACGAGGTTCGCGTGACGTGAGCCATGACGATCAAGATCAGGCAGGCGCCAATGCGTGCAGTGTCCTTATTTTCTCTTTGGTGCTAAGGGAGCAAGCGCAGGCGCAGAGTACCGAGGCATCAAGCAAAGGTTTCCATATCAGTGCAACGAGACCAAGACCAGCAGGACGGCAAGACGGAGGTCACCATGGAGCCCAAGGCGACATCACCACCAGAGCCTTTTGCAGGCTAAGACCGCTTTTATCAGGATAAGTTGTACTAGTTGTCCCCTTTCAAATCTGGCCATTGTGGGATCCCTTCCCCCTCAATATTTGGGAAGAGGACCAGGGCCTCTATAAATAGGACTAGCCGCCACAGTAGGAGGGGATCGATTCCACCTTCCATCCTCACATTCACAAGCTCGCATAGCACAAGAACACCTCAACCTGAGGAGGATGTTCTTCCCCTTGTATTGTTCATCATCAGCCCAAAAGGCAATCCACTGCCGCCACACTGGAGTAGGGTATTACACCACAATGGTGGCCCGAACCAGTATAAATCTTGTGTCTTTTGTGTTGTGAGTTCGTCGAGTTCGTGCTTTAGATCTTAGCTAGTTAGGACGCGGATCGGTAGGAGGAAAGAACTTCGTGCACACCCCAGAGTTCGTACCTTAAGGGTTTTGCCGGAACCCGTGATCCGACATTTGGCGCGCTAGGTAGGGGTGCGCCGAAGCTTCCCTTCCATCGCTCCGCGTCGCCTCGCTCCAACGTCTCCATGGTGGACGCTCGCCGTGCTCGTGCCGAGCGCTGGGCTACCCTCACCACACGCGTCGCTCAGACGGCTCCAGTCGGCGGGCCACCTCGTCGTTCCCCATCGCCTGCCACCAACGCCGCTACCGGCCCGACGGGGAACAAGCAGCAAGCATCCCCGCTGCACCCCTCGGTGTGGCGGGACGACCGCACCGCCACTCCATTGTCGACTCCCGCTAGTTCGTCGTCTCATGCTCGTCGCGCTCCCATGGACGCATAGGCCGCGCTCCTCATGGTGCACGAGCTCCTGCGCTACCGCCTGGTCGACGACCTCTACGAGGACTGGCTCAACTGCATCGCCGAGCTTGTCCGCGCCGCAGGGGGATCCCCTGCGCCGTCCCTCTCTCCGCCTCGCCCTCCGCCAGCTACAGGCGACGTAGCTCACGGAGCACCTCCGCCACCTCTGCCCCAAGATGGCGCCCTGGCGCCAAGGCGCGCGCCTCTGATACGTCTTCGTCGTATCTATAATTTTTTATTGTTCCATGCCAATATTCTACAACTTTCATATACCTTTTGGCAACTTTTATACTATTTTTGGGACTAACATATTGATCCAGTGCCTAGTGTCAGTTCCTGTCTGTTGCATTTTTTGGTTTCGCAGAATATCCATATCAAACGGAGTCCAAACGGAATAAAACTTGACGGAGATTTTTTTGGAATATTTATGATTTTTGGGAAGAAGAATCAACGCGAACCAGTGTCCGAGGTGGGCACGAGGTAGGGGCGCGCCCTACCCCCCCCCCCCCCCAGGCGCGCCCCTGACCCTCGTGGCCACCCCGTAAGGCGGTTGGTGCCCTTCTTTCGCCGCAAGAAAGCTAATTTCCGGATAGAGATTGTGTCCAAAATTCAGCCCAATCAGAGTTACTGATCTCCGGGAATTTAAGAAACGGTGAAGGGGCAGAAAACAGAACGCAGAAACAGAGAGAGACAGAGAGACAGATCCAATCTCGGAGGGGCTCTCGCCCCCCCCCCCACGCCATGGAGACCATGGACCAGAGGGGAAACCCTTCTCCCATCTAGGGAGAAGGTCAAGGAAGAAGAAGAAGGAGGGGGGCTCTCTCCCCCTCGCTTCTGGTGGCGCCGGAGTGCCACCGGGGGCCATCATCATCACCGCGATCTTCACCAACACCACCGCCATCTTCACCATCTCCATCACCTTCCCCCCTCTATCTACAGCGGTCCACTCTCCCGCAACCCGATGTACCCTCTACTTGAACATGGTGCTTTATGCTTCATATTATTATCCAATGATGTGTTGCCATCCTATGATGTCTGAGTAGATTTTCGTTGTCCTATCGGTGGTTTATGAATTGCTATGATTGATTTAATTTGCTTGTGGTTATGTTGCTGCCCTTTGGTGCCCATCATATGAGCGCGCGTGTGGATCACACCATAGGGTTAGTTGTATGTTGATAGGACTATGTATTGGAGGGCAAGGGTGACAGAAGCTTCAGCCTAGCATAGAAATTGATGCATACGGGATTGAAGGGGGACCAATATATCTTAATGCTATGATTGGGTTTTACCTTAATGAATGTTAGTAGTTGCGGATGCTTGTTAATAGTTCCAATCATAAGTGCATAGAATTCCAAGTCAAGGATGACATGCTAGCAGTGGCCTCTCCCACATAATACTTGCTATCGGTCTAGTAAAGTAGTCAATTGCTTAAGGGACAATTTTGCCACTCCTACCACCACTTTTCCACACTCACTATATTTACTTTATTGCTTCTTTACTTACACCGCCCCTAGTTTTTATTTACGTGCTCTTTGCTTTCTTGCAAAGCCTATCCAAAAACACCTACAAAATACTTCTAGTTTCATACTTGTTCTAGGTGAAGTAAACATTAAGCATGCGTAGAGTTGTATCGGTGGTCGATAGAACTTGAGGGAATATTTGTTCTACCTTTAGCTCCTCGTTGGGTTCGACACTCTTACTTATTGAAAACTGTTGCGATCCCCTATACTTGTGGGTTATCAAGACCTTTTTCTAGCGTCGTTGCCGGGGAGCAATAGCGTGGGGTGAATATTCTCATGTGTACTTGTTTGCTTTATCACTAAGTAATTTTTATTTGTTGTTCCTAGTTGTTCTCTATCTTTAGTTATGGGTAGGAAACGCAAAATACCAAAAAAATTAGTTGTAGCTATTGAACCAATGGTTGAAGAACCACTCAAAATCTATCACACTGCTGAAGCTTATTACTTGGATCATCTTCGATCCATATGTGCTCGTGCTGAAACCCCAACTAGCGTACTTGAGGGAAAATCTTTAGATGAGCATGCTTGTTATGTGCGACATCGTATATCTGAAAAAGGGAAACTTTTACTGGGTCAAATTCATTGTTTGCAATGCTGTGCTTGGAATTTATGTGAAATATATGATTTTACTTGTTGTTCTGAAAACCCTAAGAAACACCTTCCCTACCAATGTGAGTTTAGTGATAATGGAATCGTATCTTCGTCTGCTAAGGGTGTTTATAGTTACTATGATGTTCAACAAATTGAAGAATTTTTTGCTTTTAAGGGTGCTTATCAAATTGCTTCTTTGATTGAAAACCATGGTGCTACCTTTCACAAATCTGAAAATTTTGCCATACTTAAATATTGCTATGATAATTATGCTTCTAATCCCTATGTTGAACCATATATTGAGGACTACTTCGCTGTCCAAGAAGAGACTAATATTTTGCAGGAGTCTATGGAAGAAGAAATTGATGAAACTGTGAGCTCATTGGATGAAAAAGATGATGAGGAGAGCGAAGAACAGAAGGAGGAAGAGCGGATTAGCTACCCATGCCCACCTTATAATGAGAGTAACTCTTCAACTCATACATTGTTTAATTTCCCTTCGTGCTTCCCGAAGGATGATTGCTATGATGACTATTATGATCCCGTTGATTCTCTTGAAATATCCCTTTTTGATGATGCTTGCTATGCTTGTGGCCGAGATGCCAATATGAATTATGCTTATGGAGATGAACTTGCTATAGTTCCTTATGTTAAACATGAAATTGTTGCTATTGCACCCACACATGATAGTCCTATTATCTTTTTGAATTCTCCCGAATATACTATATCGGAGAAGTTTGCACTTACTAAGGATTACATTGATGGGTTGCCTTTTACCATTGCACATGATGATTTTGATAGATATGATATGCATGTGCTTGCTGCTCCTACTTGCAATTATTATGAGAGAGGAACTATATATCCACCTCTCTATGTTTCCAATACGATAAAATTGCAAGAAACTGTTTATACTATGCATTGGCCTTTACTTTGTGTGCATGAATTGTTCTTTTTATGACATGCCGATGCATAGGAAGAGAGTTAGACTTCGTCATTACATGATATATGTTGCTTTGTGCTCACTACTAAATTCTAAATCATTGCTAATTAAAATTGGCTTTGATATACCTTGGGATCCGGGTGGATTCACTACTTGAGCGCTATATGCCTAGCTTAATGGCTTTAAAGACAATGCTGCCAGGGAGACAACCCAGAAGTCTTACAGAGTCATTTATTTCTGTTTTGTGCTTTTATAAAATTTAAAATTAAAAATAATGTGCCAAGGTTTGCCTTTAGGATGTTTACAATGCTTGTTGGTTTGTACGGTGCAGGACAGAAACTTTGTCTGTAGTGCGTGATTTTACATTTTTACTGAAACGTCAAATGGTTTTGATTCTTTTTGCACTATCTTTCTATACAAATTTTTTATTTTTCCTAATTTTAGTAGAATTTTTAAAGTATCATAAGTATGGTCAATGTTCAGATTATTATAGACTGTTCTGTTTTAGATAGATTATATTTTTGATGCATAGTTTGCTTGTTTTGATGAAACTATCGATTTATATCAGTGGATTAAGCCATGAAAAAGTTATAATACAGTAGACACAATGCAAAAAAAATATGAATTGGTTTGCAACAGTACTTAGAGTAGTGATTTGCTTTATTATACTAACGGATCTTACCGAGTTTTCTGTTGAAGTTTTGTGTGGATGAAGTGTTCGATGATCGAGAAGGTTTCAATGTGAGAAGAAGGAAGAGAGGAAAGAGCTCAAGCTTGGGGATGCCCGAGGCACCCCAAGTAAATATTCAAGGAGACTCAAGCGTCTAAGCTTGGGGATGCCCCGGAAGGCATCCCCTCTTTCTTCAACAAATATCGGTATGTTTTCGGATTCGTTTCATTCATGTGATATGTGCAAATCTTGGAGCGTCTTTTGCATTTAGTTTTCATTTTCTTTTATGCACCATGCTGGTATGAGATGGTCCTTGGTTGATTTATAGAATGCTCATTGCACTTCACTTATATCTTTTGAGTATGGCTTTATAGAATGCTTCATGTGCTTCACTTATATCATTTGAAGCTTGGATTGCATGTTTCTCTTTACATAGACAACCGCCATTTGTAGAATGCTCTTTTGCTTCACTTATATTTGTTAGAGCGTGGGCATATCTTTTGTAGAAAGAATTAAACTCTCTTGCTTCACTCATATCTATTTAGAGAGATGACAGGAACTGGTCATTCACATGGTTAGTCATAAAATCCTACATAAAACTTGTAGATCACTGAATATGATATGTTTGATTCCTTGCAATAGTTTTGCGATATAAAGATGGTGATATTAGATTCGTGCTAGTTGATTAATTGTGAAATTGAGAAATACTTGTGTTGAGGTTTGCAAGTCCCGTAGCATGCACGTATGGTGAACCGTTATGTAACGAAGTCGGAGCATGAGGTGTTTATTGATTGTCTTCCTTATGAGTGGTGGTCGGGGACGAGCGATGGTCTTTTCCTACCAATCTACCCCCCTAGGAGCATGCGTGTAGTACTTTATTTCGATGACTAATAGATTTTTGCAATAAGTATGTGAGTTCTTTATGACTAATGTTGAGTCCATGGATTATACGCACTCTCACCCTTCCATCATTGCTAGCCTCTTCGGTACTGTGCATTGCCCTTTCTCACCTCGAGAGTTGGTGCAAACTTCGCGGGTGCATCCAAACCCCGTGATACGATATGCTCTGTCACACATAAGCCTCATTATATCTTCCTCAAAACAGCCACCATACCTACCTATCATGGCATTACCATAGCCATTCCGAGATATATTGCCATGCAACTTTCATCATCATTATATACATGACTTGAGCATTTATTGTCATATTGCTTTGCATGATTGTAAGATAGCTAGCATGATGTTTTCATGGCTTGTCCGTTTTTTTATGTCATTGCTATGCTAGATCATTGCACATCCTGGTACACCGTCGGAGGCATTCATATAGAGTCATATCTTTGTTCTAGATATCGAGTTGTAATATTGAGTTGTAAGTAAATAAAAGTGTGATGATCATCATTATTAGAGCATTGCCCCAGTGAGGAAAGGATGATGGAGAATATGATTCCCCCACAAGTCGGGATGAGACTCCGGACGAAAAAAAAAGAGAAGGCCCAAAAAAAAGAACAACAACAACAACAACAACAACAACAACAACAACAACAACAACAACAACAACAACAACAACAACAACAACAACAACAACAACAACAACAACAACAACAACAACAACAACAACAACAACAACAACAACAACAACAACAACAACAACAACAACAACAACAACAACAACAACAACAACAACAACAACAACAACAACAACAACAACAACAACAACAACAACAACAACAACAACAACAACAACAACAACAACAACAACAACAACAACAACAACAACAACAACAACAACAACAACAACAACAACAACAACAACAACAACAACAACAACAACAACAACAACAACAACAACAACAACAACAACAACAACAACAACAACAACAACAACAACAACAACAACAACAACAACAAAGCCTTTAGTCCCAAACAAGTTGGGGTAGGCTAGAGGTGAAACCCATAAGATCTTGCAACCAACTCATGGCTCTGGCACATGGATAGCAAGCTTCCACGCTCCCCTGTCCATAGCTAGCTCTTTGTCGATACTCCAATCCTTCAGGTCTCTCTTAACGGACTCCTCCCATGTCAAATTCGGTCGACCCCGCCCTCTCTTGACATTCTCCGCACGCTTTAGCCGTCCGCTATGCACTGGAGCTTCTGGAGGCCTGCGCTGAATATGCCCAAACCATCTCAGACGATGTTGGACAAGCTTCTCCTCAGTTGGTGCTACCCCAACTCTATCTCGTATATCATCATTCCGGACTCGATCCTTCCTCGTGTGGCCAGACATCCATCTCAACATACGCATCTCCGCCACACCTAACTGTTGAACATGTCGCCTTTTAGTCGGCTAACACTCCGCGCCATACAACATTGCGGATCGAACAGCCGTCCTGTAGAACTTGCCTTTTAGCTTTTGTGGCACTCTCTTGTCACAGAGAATGCCAGAAGCTTGGCGCCACTTCATCCATCCGGCTTTGATTCGATGGTTCACATCTTCATCAATACCCCCATCCTCCTGCAACATTGACCCCAAATACCGAAAGGTGTCCTTCCGAGGTACCACCTGGCCATCAAGGCTAACCTCCTCCTCCTCACACCTAGTAGTACTGAAACCGCACATCATGTACTCGGTTTTAGTTCTACTAAGCCTAAACCCTTTCGATTCCAAGGTTTGTCTCCATAACTCTAACTTCCTATTTACCCCCGTCCGACTATCGTCAACTAGCACCACATCATCCGCGAAGAGCATACACCATGGGATATCTCCTTGTATATCCCTTGTGACCTCATCCATCACCAATGCAAAAAGATAAGGGCTCAAAGCTGACCCCTGATGCAGTCCTATCTTAATCGGGAAGTCATCGGTGTCGACATCACTTGTTCGAACACTTGTCACAACATTATCGTACATGTCCTTGATGAGGGTAATGTACTTTGCTGGAACTTTGTGTTTCTCCAAGGCCCACCACATGACATTCCGCGGTATCTTATCATAGGCCTTCTCCAAGTCAATGAACACCATATGCAAGTCCTTCTTTTGCTCCCTATATCTCTCCATAAGTTGTCGTACCAAGAAAATGGCTTCCATGGTCGACCTCCCAGGCATGAAACCAAACTGATTTTTGGTCACGCTTGTCATTCCTCTTAAGCGGTGCTCAATGACTCTCTCCCATAGCTTCATTGTATGGCTCATCAGCTTAATTCCACGGTAATTAGTACAACTCTGAACATCCCCCTTGTTCTTGAAGATTGGTACTAATATACTCCGTCTCCATTCTTCTGGCATCTTGTTTGCCCGAAAAATGAGGTTGAAAAGCTTGGTTAGCCATACTATCGCTATGTCCCCAAGACCTTTCCACACCTCAATGGGGATACCATCAGGGCCCATCGCCTTGCCTCCTTTCATCCTTTTTAAAGCCTCCTTCACCTCAGACTCCTGGATGCGCCGCACAAAACGCATGCTGGTCTCATCAAAGGAGTCGTCCAGTTCAATGGTAGAACTCTCATTCTCCCCATTGAACAGCTTGTCGAAGTACTCCCGCCATCTATGCTTAATCTCCTCGTCCTTCACCAAGAGTTGGCCTGCTCTGTCCTTGATGCATTTGACTTGGCCAATATCCCTCGTCTTCCTCTCCCGGATCTTAGCCATCTTATAGATGTCCCTTTCACCTTCCTTCGTGCCTAACCGTTGGTAGAGGTCCTCATATGCCCGACCCCATGCTTCACCAACAGCTCGCTTTGCGGCCTTCTTCGCCATCTTGTACTTCTCTATGTTGTCTACACTCCTATCCAGGTATAGGCGTCTGAAGCAATCTTTCTTTTCTTTAATCGCCTTCTGGACATCATCATTCCACCACCATGTATCCTTATCTTCGCTTCTCCTTCCCCTGGACACTCCAAACTCCTCCGAGGCCACCTTACGAATGCAAGTCGCCATCTTCATCCGCACATTGTCCGCATCCCCTCCTTCCTCCCAAGGGCCCTCCTTAATAACCCTCTCCTTGAACACCTGAGCTACCTCCCCCTTGAGCTTCCACCACTTCGTTCTAGCGACTTTGGCACGCTTATCCCGCTGGACACAAATCCGAAAGTGGAAGTCAGCAACCACCAGCTTATGCTGGGGTACAACACTCTCTCCAGGTATGACCTTACAGTCTAGGCACGCACGCCTATCTTCTCTTCTCGAGAGGATGAAATCAATCTGGCTAGAGTGTTGGCCACTACTAAAAGTCACCAGATGTGATTCTCTCTTTCTAAAGAGGGTGTTAGCTACAATCATGTTGTAGGCTAGAGCAAAGCTTAAGACATCTTCTCCTTCTTGATTCCTGATGCCATAGCCAAAGCCCCCATGCGCCCCTTCAAAACATGTGTTAGATGTACCCACGTGGCCATTGAGGTCTCCTCCTATGAAGAGCTTCTCACCAATCGGTACACTCCTAACCATGTCTTCCAAGCCTTCCCAGAACTCCCTCTTGGTGTTCTCATTGTGGCCTACTTGCGGGGCATACGCGCTGATAACATTGAGAACCAAGTCCTCAACTACCAGCTTGACCAGGATAATCCGGTCCCCACGTCTCTTGACGTTTACCACTCCATACTTGAGGCTCTTCTTGATCAAGATGCCTACGCCATTTATGTTTGCAGCCGTCCCCGTGTACCACAGCTTGAAGCCGGTATCCTCCACCTCCTTCGCCTTCTGTCCTCTCCATTTGGTTTCTTGGACGCAAAGGATATCAACACGTCTCCTCACCGCTGCATCAACTAGCTCCCGAAGCTTCCCTGTCAGAGACCCTACGTTCCAGCTACCTAAGCGAATCCTCCTAGGCTCGGCTAGCTTCCTTACCCTTCGCACTCGTCGAGTCAAATGCGAAGACCCTTGCTCATTTTCCACTACATCCGGGCGCCGATGTAGCACGCCACTAAGGATGCGACGACCCGATCCTCGCTCACTTGCCACCGTATCCGGATCAAGATACGGCGCGCCACTTGAGGGGTGACGGCCCGGCCCTTGCCCATTTTCCACCATACCCGGGTTCCGATGTGGCGCGTCGGTGAGAGGGTTACGCCCCAACGAAAATCTTTTGGGTTTCATCTCCATAAGAGTGGCTGAGTTTTTACGTTGGCTCGCCAAGCCTATCACAACCCTCCTCCTTTACCCGGGCTTGGGACCGGCTATGTTGAGACAACATAGGCGGAGTTAAGGCCCAAAAAAGAAAAAAAAAGAAAAAAATGAGAGAAAAAGAGAGAAGGGGCAATGTTACTATCCTTTTACCACACTTGTGCTTCAAAGTAGCACCATGTTCTTCATATAGAGAGTCTCTTGAGTTATCACTTTCATATACTAGTGGGAATTTTCATTATAGAACTTGGCTTGTATATTCCAATGATGGCTTCCTCAAATGCCCTAGGTCTTCATGAGAAAGCAAGTTGGATGCACACCCACTTAGTTTCAGTTTGAGCTTTCATATACTTATAGCTCTAGTGCATCCGTTGCATGGCAATCCCTACTCCTCACATTGACATCAATTGATGGGCATCTCCATAGGCCGGTAATTAGCCGCGTCGATGTGAGACTTTCTCCTTTTTTGTCTTCTCCACATAACCCCCATCATCATATTCTATTCCACCTATAGTGCTATGTCCATGGCTCATGCTCATGTATTGCGTGAAAGTTGAAAAGGTTTGAGAAACGTCAAAAGTATGAAACAATTGCTTGTCTTGTCATCGGGGTTGTGCATGATGTGAATATTTTTTGTGGTGAAGATGGAGCATAGCCAGACTATATGATTTTGTAGGGATAACTTTCTTTGGTCATGTTATTTTGAAAAGACATGATTGCATTATTAGTAGGCTTGAAGTATTATTATTTTTATGTCAAATGATAGACTATTGCTTTGAATCACTCATGTCTTAATATCCATGCCATGATTAGACATATGATTAAGATTATGCTAGGTAGCATTCCACATCAAAAATTATCTTTTTATCATTTACCTACTCGAGGACGAGCAGGAATTAAGCTTGGGGATGCTGATACGTCTCCGTCGTATCTATAATTTTGATTGTTCCATGCCAATATTCTACAACTTTCATATACTTTTTGGCAACTTTTTATACTATTTTTGGGACAAACATATTGATCCAGTGCCCAGTGTCAGTTCCTGTCTGTTGCATGTTTTTGGTTTCGCAGAATATTCATATCAAACGGAGTCCAAACGGAATAAAACTTGACGGAGATTTTTTTTGGAATATTTATGATTTTTGGGAAGAAGAATCAACGCGAGCTGGTGCCCGAGGTGGACACGAGGTAGGGGGCGCGCCCTACCCCCCCCCCCCCCCCCCGGCGCGCCCCTGACCCTTGTGGCCACCTCGTAAAGCGGTTTGTGCCCTTCTTTCGCCGCAAGAAAGCTAATTTCCGGATAGAGATCGTGTCCAAAATTCAGCCCAATCGGAGTTACGGATCTCCGGGAATTTAAGAAGCGGTGAAGGGCCAGAAAACAGAACGCAGAAACAGAGAGAGACAGATCCAATCTCGGAGGGGCTCTCTCCCCTCCCACGCCATGGAGACCATGGACCAGAGGGGAAAACCTTCTCCCATCTAGGGAGAAGGTCAAGGAATAAGAAGAAGGAGGGGGGCTCTCTCCCCCTCGCTTCCTGTGGCGCCGGAGTGCCACCGGGGGCCATCATCATCACCGCGATCTTCACCAACACCACCGCCATCTTCACCAACATCTCCATCACCTTCCCCCCTCTATCTACAGCGGTTCACTCTCCCACAACCCGCTGTACCCTCTACTTGAACATGGTGCTTTATGCTTCATATTATTATCCAATGATGTGTTGCCATCCTATGATGTCTGAGTAGATTTTCGTTGTCCTATCGGTGGTTGATGAATTGATATGATTGATTTAATTTGCTTGTGGTTATGTTGCTGTCCTTTGGTGCCCATCATATGAGCACGCGCGTGGATCACACCATAGGGTTAGTTGTATGTTGATAGGACTATGTATTGGAGGGCAAGGGTGACAGAAGCTTCAGCCTAGCATAGAAATTGATGCATACGGGATTGAAGGGGGGCCAATATATCTTAATGCTATGGTTGGGTTTTACCTTAATGAACGTTAGTAGTTGCGGACGCTTGCTAATAGTTCCAATCATAAGTGCATAGAATTCCAAGTCAGGGATGACATGCTAGCAGTGGCCTCTCCCACATAATACTTGCTATCGGTCTAGTAAAGTAGTCAATTGCTTAAGGGACAATTTCGCCACTCCTACCACCACTTTTCCACACTCGCTATATTTACTTTATTGCTTCTTTACTTACAACAGCTCCTAGTTTTTATTTATGTGCTCTTTGCTTTCTTGCAAAGCCTATCCAAAAACACCTACAAAGTACTTCTAGTTTCATACTTGTTCTAGATAAAGTAAACGTTAAGCGCGCGTAGAGTTGTATCGGTGGTCGATAGAACTTGAGGGAATATTTGTTCTACCTTTAGCTCCTCGTTGGGTTCGACACTCTTACTTATCGAAAACTGTTGCGATCCCCTATACTTGTGAGTTATCAGCCTCCACGACGCGACCCGCCGCGTCCAGCGCCCGCGCGTGAAGGAAGAAGCTGCCAAGAAGTTCCTCGACCGCAAGGGAACGCTCCGCCGCTCCTCCCGCCGTTGCGACAGGATCATCTGCTGCAGCCGGGCCCCGCGCAGCTTGCCGAAGCGGCGCGTGGGCGTCAAGACCAAGCTCCGCCTCCAAGACGGGCCCCAGCGACCACGGCCGGCTGCCGCGCCTTCACACCCGAGCTGCGTAGCGTCGCCTGGCCGGGCAAGTTCAAGCCGGATCTGCCTCCTCGCTATGATGGCACCCCCGACCCCGCGGAGTTCCTGAAGCTCTACGAACTGAGCATCGAGGCGGCCAACGGTGACAAGAAAGTCATGGCGAACTGGTTCCCCATGGCGCTCAAAGACGGCGCCTGTTCGTGGCTCCTGAACCTGCGTCAAGGCTCGATCTCCTCCTAGGACGAGATGCGCGACCGTTTTGTTGCCAACTTCTAGGGCACTCGCGATCGCCCGCCGGCCGCGGGTGACCTGCGCCGCGTCAAGCAACAACCAGGAGAGACCCTCCAGAAGTACATCTAGCGCTTCAACAACGTTCGCCTCAAGATCCCCAAGGTGACGGACGAGGCCATCATCTCCGCGTTCTCTGATGGCGTCTGTGATGTCAAGATGAAGGAGGAGCTCGCTATCCACGAGGAGTTGTGCGCATCTCTGGAGTTGTTCAACCTGGCGACCAAGTGCGCAAGAGCTGAGGAAGGGCGCCTCTCCCTCCTCGAGCTAACGGCTGCGGACACGGAGGAGAAGAAAGCCAAGGCCAAGGAAGTGAAGCGCAAGGGAGCAGCCGTGCTCGCGGCGGAGCTGGACACCAAGCGCGGCAGAGATCAGCCCGAGTCATCCAAGAGCAGCCGACCATTCTACGCCTTCCACAACCTGCACACCCACAACACCAGCGACTGTCAAGAGCTCAGAGCCATCCAAGAAGGACGCTTCGTTCGACGCCCCGAGCGCAACGACCGGGGCTACGGACGGGGAGGAGGACGTGGTGGCGGATGCTGGGACGACTGTGGCCCGCGCCAGGAGTGGCGCGACCAACCTCGAGAGGACCGCTGGCAGGATCATCCTCGCGAGGGCGCATGGAGGGACCAGCCTCGTGAGGATCATCCTTAGGGAAACGCCGGTCTTCCCCCACTACCGCCATCACCAAGAAGGAATGAAGACCACCATCAAGACGAGGGGGCTGGGGGCTTCCAGGAGCCACGCGCTATCGCCTGCATCTTAGGCGGAGCTCACGCCCCAGCCTCGCAGCGTATCTTCACACAGTTTGCTCGTGAAGTGAATGCAGTCCTCCCCAAACTTGAGGCCACACGCCCGCTCAGGTGGTCCCAGTGCGCCATCACCTTCAGTTCGGCGGATCAGCTCAAGTGCGCAGCCACCGCTGGCGCCCTCCTGGTGCTTTGTTCCCCAGTCATCAGCAACGTGCAAGTCACCAAAACCCTCATCAACGGCGGTGCAGGGCTCAACGTCTTATCCGTTGACACGTTCGACAACCTCCAAGTGTCGTATGATCAGCTTTAGCCTACCAAGCCTTTCTCAGGAGTGACCGACAGCTCCACCACACCGATAGGGCAGGTTCGCCTCCCTGTCACCTTCGAAGAACGCAAGAACTACCGCACCGAGCTCATCGACTTTGACGTCGCGCATATCCGTCTGCCATACAATGCCATCCTCAGGTATCCAGCCCTGGCCAAGTTCATGGAGGTGACCCATCACGGCTACAATGTCCTCAAGATGCCAGGAAGCGGCGGAATCATCACAGTCCCATGTGAAGAAAGAGACGCGGTGTGCTCCCTCGAGTGTGCCTTTCAAGCTGCAGCAATCGACGACCCCGACGGCAAGGGCGAGGGCCCTCCTGAGGCCATCCCCAAGAAGAAGAAGAAGCAACGCCGTGCCGGACCTCAGGAGGGTGGCGACGCAGCTGGAACCTCGTCGGGATCAGCGCCCACACCAGGGGCACCTCCCTCCATCGCATAGGAAGGCACAACCAGCGCCCTTCTCGGGCGGGGCTCGGGGGCTCTCTTTTGGAGGGCCTCCGACCTTGCCAACATCACGAGGGAGGCGCTCGGGCACCACTTGGAGGCGTGCTTCACGACACGTTTCCCTCAGGAGAACGCAGGGCGAGGAGTGCCCACCGCTCAGGAGTTCATCACCAAGACCACTCAGGAACTGCAAGACGCAAGGGCCATGCGCGGTGACTGCCGCTCACGAGGCGCAGCTCCCCATCCAGGCGAGGATGTCGGGCTGCGCGTCTGCATCGACGTCCCAGGGCTCAACAGGGCCGCATCTCAGGAGCCCTTCTGGCCTTCGCGCGTGGGCCGCTGCGAGGGTCCACCGCACAGCTACGTTCGCGTGCCTTTGGCCTGCCGAGCATGTCGTCCGCCTATCGGCGCAACTTGCGGCGTGTCCTGGCAGCTCAAGAGGCCAGGCATCACGCCGTCCTGACGGATATGGAGACGGTCCATAGGGAACCACCTGGACCCCTAGAGCCTCCCGAGGCTCAGGGCCCTGGTGGCTCATGAGGAGCAATTCCTTCACCGCGTCCCTTCAGCTGCCCCAACTCTCCTTCATCAACAGAACCAGGTGACATCTTCCAAGTTTATTTAGCTGGGAGCGCCCCTCGGGCTGCATCATTCCCAGGCCGTGTGGGTCCGTCCCTGTGGCATGTATCCTTTGTTCTTATGTCTTTAGCTTACCATGCTAGGGGCGCCCCTCGGGATGCATCATCCCCATGCCGCTCAGGCCTGACCCGGTGGCATGTATCTTCCTGCGTTTACTTAATCTAGTATGCTTTCCATGCTTAATCTGCCTATGATCGTCACCTGCTCGACTCTCGCCTCCCACGGGGGCTACTCACACTGGCACGTTGCTTGCGCATGGGTCCGTCCCTGCAACGTCGACAAACCTGAGCGGCTGAGCTCTGGCTCACGGCACGCCCCGCGCACGTCACCTCACCAGGCCCTCAGTGCCTTTGTCTCCCCACGGAGCAACCGGGCGGACTGACAACCATAACGGCAAGCCGTGTTTCTCCTTGTGCTGGCTCGCAGAAATCTCGCGGGAATGACAGTAGGAGGCACCGCGAGCTCCCTCTTCTCCCATGCAATCCGCTTGCGCGTTAAAATGGGGGCTCCTGAGCATTGCGACTCAGGAGCTCCTACTGGCTCTCCAGCCCTCACCCCCTGGCCTTGACCACGCCACACGACCTGGCATACCAGCGGCGGCTGAGCTCGCTCGAGGGCCAGGACCTGAGGACGTAGATCATAAAGGAGAGCATGGAGAAGAGGGGAGGCTCGCACAGGCCTAGCCTGGCTACGCATTGATGCGACGCATCACAAGGAATCGACCCCAAACCACCAAGATAAGTCTCGCGCTTAGATTGGCTAGTCGTTGGAGCCTAAGGGTCACGCACGCCGTAGCCCTGTTGCGGCCACGTCACCTCCCTTTCTTGCCTTACCACGGCCGCTTGAACGCTAAAGGGGACCTCCTGAGCATCGCGCCTCAGGGGCTCTTACTGGACCTCGGGCCGCTCACCTCCTGGCCTTGACCACGGCACGCGACCTGGCATACCAGCGACGGCTGCAGCCTGCCTGGGGACTGGGACCTATCAGCGTAGAGAAACAAGCCGTCGCGAGGTTGGAAAGGGGAGACCGAGCTTGAACAGGACATGTGTTCGCAAATTTTCATAATAAGGAAGATATACACAAAAGACATTATAGATCCTTTACACGCACCCACGGGGTACTTCTCGATTCTTCGCAGGAAACAAAGGGTGCAAGAAAGGGGATCTGAGCAAGGCGAAGGGAAGCAATGAAGGTAAGCACTGTCTGAGCCAGCCTTTTGTCAAGTCGGGCAGTTGCTGAGGCAGCGTGGGGAAGCGGAGACGCCCACGTCCGATCAACCACCACGCGTCGACCAAGGCCGCAGGCTTTTGAGGCCCGCGGCGCTCCGTACTTGACCCTTGGCTTCGCCTCGAAGCCAAGCCCGAGCGCGCCTTGGGCCAGGGGGCTACTTTCGGCGTTCTGGGAACGGGGGTCCCTAGACTTGCCTACCTGCGGCCCGCGGCATGGCTCTGCTAGCAGGCCTGTATGGCCCATCTTCATCAAAAAGGCACTCAAGACCCTCGCGAGGGGCCAAGCCTCGCGAGGCGGACAATGCAAGACCTCCTCGGGAGCGGCCTCACCAGGTTGCCTCGCGAGGAGTGGAGAGATCAAGGCAGGGCAAACCTCGCGAGGTTCGCGTGACGTGAGCCATGACGATCAAGATCAGGCGGGCGCCAGCGCGCGCAGTGTCCTTGTTTCCTCTTTGGTGCTAAGGGAGCAAGCGCAGGCACAGAGTACAGAGGCATCAAGCAAAGGTTTCCATATCAGTGCAACAAGACCAAGACCAGAAGGACGGCAAGACGGGGGTCACCATGGAGCCCAAGGCGGCGTCACCACTAGAGCCTTTTGCGGGCGAAGACTGCTTTTGTCAGGATAAGTTGTACTAGCTGTCCCCTTTCAAATATGGTCATGGTGGGATCCCTTCCCGCTCAATATTTGGGAAGAGGACCAGGGCCTCTATAAATAGGACTAGCCACCACACTAGGAGGGGATCGATTCCACCTTCCATCCTCACATCCACAAGCTCGCAGAGCACAAGAACACCTCAACCTGAGGAGGTTGTTCTTCCCCCTGTATTGTTCATCATTAGCCCAAGAGGAAATCCACCACCACCACACTGGAGTAGGGTATTACACCACAACAATGGCCCAGACCAGTATAAATCTTGTGTCTTTTGTGTTGTGATTTCGTCAAGTTCGTGCTTGAGATCTTAGCTAGTTAGGACGTGGATCGGTAGGAGGGAAAGAACTTTTCGCGCACCCCAGAGTTCGAACCTTAAGGGTTTTGCCGGAACCTGTAATCTGACAGGAAGGAAAGGGGGTGCCGCCCCCTTCCCCTAGTCCAATTCGGACCCAAGGCGGGGGGCACGGCCAGCCCCTTGTGGCCCTTCTCTCTCCCACTAAGGCCCATTAGTTCCCCCGGGGGTTTCCGATAACCCTCTAGCACTCCATAATTACCCAGTACCTCTCGGAACTCATCCAGTGTCCTAATAACATCGTCCAATATATCAATCTTTATGTCTAGACCATTTCGAGACTCCTCGTCATGTCCATGATCTTATCCGGGACTCCGGACAAACTTCGGTCATCAAATCACATAACTCATAATACAAATCGTCATCGAACGTTAAGCGTGCGGACCCTACGGGTTCGAGAACTATGTAGACATGACCGAGACACATCTCCGGTCAATATCCAATAGCGGAACCTGGATGCTCATATTGGCTTTTACATATTCTACGAAGATCTTTATCGGTCCAACCGCATAACATACGTTTTTCCCTTTGTCATCGGTATGTTACTTGCCCGAGATTCGATCGTCGGTATCCTCATACCTAGTTCAATCTTGTTACCGGCAAGTCTCTTTACTCGTTATGTAATGCATCGTCCCGTGACTAACTCTTTAGTCACATTTCTTGCAAGGCTCACGGTGATGTGCATTACCGAGAGGTCCCAGAGATACCTCTCCGATACACGGAGTGACAAATCCTAATCTCGATCTATGCCAACTCAACAAACACCATCGGAGACACCTGTAGAGCATCTTTATAATCACCCAATTATGTTGTGATGTTTGATAGCACACAAGGTGTTCCTCCGGTATTCAGGAGTTGCATAATCTCATAGTCTGAGGAACATGTATAAGTCATGAAGAAAGCAATAGCAGAAAAACTAAACGATCATTATGCTAAGCTAATGGATGGGTCTTATCCATCACATCATTCTCTAATGATGTGATCCCATTCATCAAATGACAACACATGTCTATGGCCAGGAAACTTAACCATCTTTGATTAACGAGCTAGACAAGTAGAGGCATACTAGGGACACTCTGTTTGTCTATGTATTCACACATGTACTAAGTTTTCGGTTAATACAATTCTAGCATGAATAATTAACATTTATCATGATATAAGGAAATATAAATAACAACTTTATTATTGCCTTTAGGGCATATTTCCTTCACCATTGTCAATGCATGCAATCAACTGAACCGAGCATACATGGGAAACCTCTTGCCACTCTAGTTGCCAGGCTAAGTGTCGGTGTCAAAACCGGTGGATCTCGGGTAGGGGGTCCCGAACTATGCGTCTAGGCAGATGGTAACAGGAGACAAGGGACACAATGTTTTACCCAGGTTCGGGCCCTCTTGATGGAGGTAAAACCCTACGTCCTGCTTGATTAATATTGATGATATGGGTAGTACAAGAGTAGATCTACCATGAGATCAAGGAGGCTAAACCCTAGAAGCTAGCCTATGGTATGATTGTTGTCTGTTGGGGTTGTCCTACGGACTAAAACCCTCCGGTTTATATAGGCAGATCTGAATATCCGCATCGCCAAGCTTGTCTTCCACGCCAAGGAAAGTCCCCTCCGGACACGGGACGAAGTCTTCAATCTTGCATCTTCATAGTCCAGGAGTCCGACTGAAGGTATAGTCCGGCTACCCGAACACCCCCTAATCCAGGACTCCCTCAGTAGCCCCTGAACCAGGCTTCAATGACGACGAGTCCGGCGCGCAGATTGTCTTCGGCATTGCAAGGCAGGTTCCTCCTCCAAGTTCTTCATAAAAGTTTATAAACACTAAGGGTACTGTCTGGCTCTGCAAAATAAGTTTCCACATATTGCCATAGAGAGAATAATATTAACACAAATCTAATCTGCTGACGTATTCCGTAGCGTGACATCACACTACGGCCAAGCCCTTTACTCGAATTGTTTTTACTTCCCCACCTCAGCGCATTTTGCGAGGCGGTTTCCTTGGCACGTCTTGTCGAAGCAGAGATCGTGTCCCCTTTATTTACGGGATTCTCATCAATACGGACGTGGGTAACCCAATCGTGCCCGTTAGCATGTTTTCTCGATTAAAGGCGAGTCCCAAACGGTTACGGGGAGGGCCCTTGGTATTCAACCTCTTATAAAGAGACCAAGGACTTACTCCTTTTCAATCTCAAACGAGTTCGCCCGTCGCCTCGAGTTCCAACACCCTAGGCTCCAGATTCCAGGCGCTTCGGACCTTCGACAATGTCCGGTTCCGACCTTCGAGGCCGATGGATGCCCTCCTCCGTCATGGAGGAGGACGTGCTAAAGTTGAGAGAGGCCAAGTTCTTGACCGGCGAAATTTCGCACAGGTTGCCTGCTCAAGGGCAGGCCATTCCCAGTCCCCAGCCTGGTGAGAGCATGGTGTTCGTGTCTCACTTCCTTCGGGGGTTAGGCTTCCCAATGGATCCCTTCGTGAGGGGGCTGATGTTTTATTATGGGCTGGAATTCCACGACTTAGCTCCGGAGTCCATCCTTCATGTTTCCTCATTCATCGCCGTGTGCGAAGCCTTCCTCCGTGTTACTCCTCACTTCGGATTATGGCTCAAGACCTTTAAGGTAGATCCGAAGATGATTGAGGGATGGCACACAGAGTGCGGAGGCGCTGTTATAAGCAAGAAGGCTGATGCTCCATGGCCCGAGGGCCCTTTTCAAGAGGAGCTCGGCTTGTGGCAACGAGAGTGGTTCTACATCACCGCTCCCAGGGGCACCAAGTGGGTGGCGCCGCCTGCCTTTCGCTCAGGTTCCCCAAAGCAGCTAGGGTCGTGGGTCAATAAAGGCCTAGATTGGGGGCCACCCCAGGACGTGTCTTTGTTGCAGGGCCGCATCAGGGATCTCTTAGAAAGAGGTCTCAGCTTGGTCAAAGTGATGCAAGTCATGCTGATCCGCCGAACACTGCTCGGCAAACGTCGCTCCCTTCGTTTGTGGGATTTCAATCCGGAGGGACCACAAGCTCTCCAGCATTTTATGGGCACAACGCCCGCGGAGATGTATAAACTGTTCTTCGGATCACAAGCAATGTGTCCGGATTTGACCGAGGACGCAGGTCTGAGCTGCAATCGCCCGGATACTCAAGTAAGTAGCCTCGTGCCCGGACTCGTTATCCGTATATTTTTCATAAACTTGCCCCTAAAAGAGTTGTCCTTTTAAACATGAGTGGATAGCGAAAGCAAAGCTGATCAGGTGTCCGGCTCCCCTCCCCGAGACCAGGCCGGATCTCGTGCTAGTCAGGATGCTGAAGATTGCGCCTTTGGGGGAGAGTGAGGGAGGGGACAAGGAAACTACGGCCTCCTCGAAGGAGGTTGTTCGGAAGGGAGGAACCGAGAATTCCTCTCCTCAGGGGAAGAAGAGGACTGCCTCTGAAAACCCGAAGACTATGGCCTCAAAGCAGGGGGGAATCCTTGTCAGAGGGTCCTACGCCAGGGGATACCTCGGCCGAACTATGCCCTCAAAGGGACCAGCCCTCCAGCGAGCCGTAAGTAGAGAAAGATTATATTTTTGAGAGAAAAATCCTTGCTTCATATCTGAGAAGATTAACCGAAATTTTACCTTGTAGTTCGGACCTCAGCCCTTCTCAGCAGAGCTCGTCTTCGGGGGACCTTCTTCTAGATATGACGGAGAGCGGAACGCCTCCCCCTGCCGCACCACCTAGCGAGGTGGGCGACCCTGAGGTGTCGTCGCGGAGGGTTTGTCCAAATCCGGCAGGGGCGGAAGATAGCTACATGGCCCCCCAAGGTTCTCCGCGTCCGGCCTATGAAAGAGGCCATAGGACAAGTACGGCACCGTTTGGTGCTCGGCCGGAGGAGCTGATGAATCTGCTAGGGCGAGCTTCTATCTCAGAGGAGCACCATGCATTGATGGGCACGGTGATTGAGAGGATTTCATCCGCGGAAAGCGGATTGCACGAGGCCGTCGGAAGTTTACTGACGGGTTTTGAGGTACGTTAGATAATGTACACTTTTGTCAGTTGCGCATAAATAAGATGCGCCCTGTGTAGATAGTAGCCCCTGAGACTCTGTGCGTTGTCAGAAGTGACGGCGCGCAGAGGATCATAATCCCAGGTCTAAAATGTCGCCTTTGAATGTAGGTGGCGAAGTGTTCGGAATCCAGCCGGACTGATGATTTTGCCGAGCTAAAGCGGCAACTTGACGTGGCAGATGCTGACATCGCGCTTGTCAACAAGCGGCTTGATGAGGCTCAAGGTATGCAATTCCTCGGGCGGCACCTGGTAAGAGGAGATTTATGCCAGTATCTTTACAATGTGTGTGCTTGACGCAGATGGTACGGCCGTTGTGGAGAGTCTTCGGGCGGAACTTGCCCGAGCTAAGGAACAAGCCAGAAAAAGTGATGCGGCTGCTGTGAAGGCCCTTGAAGAGCTGAGAGCCGAACAGGCTGCTCACTGCCGGAGCAAAAAGGAGATGGCCAAGATGGCCGTGAAGCTCAAAAGCGCTCTGACCGTTGCAAGCTTCTTGAAAAAGAAGACCGGGTGAGACAGACGGACTTAGAGAAGGCCGTTGCTGATGCCAAGGATGCTCGTTCTGCGATGAGAGCTGCGAAGGAGGAGCTGCGCCAGGCTGGGGAGATTGCGGCTAGAAAGCCCTTTATGCTGCGGAGGAAGTTTTGTGATCCGAAGCTTGCTCCGTTGGGCTGGATGTGGAGTGTGGCGGATACCTATCTGGATTTGGCGGCAAGTGCTGCTGATGCGACCGAACACTTTTGAGATCAGGAAGATCGCGAAGTGGAAAAGCTTTTCTGGTTGCAGTTCCACAATCCAGAGCGTCCACTATCAGTGGACGATCATCTGGCTCAATGGGCCGAACTGAATAGGTTGTCCGGACTCACCATAAAGTGCGTCATGAGTCACCTGTGGCCGGGGAAATCGGAGCCGAAGAGTTATTTCAGCTTGGTGCAGCAGTTCCTTGGTGCGGTGCCGTGTATTAATGCAATTAAGAGGTCAGCATGCATAGAGGGTGCGCGGATGGCTCTTGCCCGTGTCAAGACATATTGGGCGGAAATGGAGACCATAGCTGTTGCATCCCAAGATTCGGACAGAAGCCGAGTACCTGCCGAGCACTATTTTCAGGAAGTTCTACAAGGCGCTCGTGTAATAGAGTCGCAGTGCTCGAAGGACGCTATGTTCGAATAGCATGTGCCATTGTAAGGCGGTAGTTTGATAAATTGTAGGAACTTTTTATACTTGTGCCTGCAAGTATTGTAACACCTCCAGTGCGGCCGTTTAAAATATATAAAATCTGAAAGATGGCAGTCGTTGGCTTCAGCCCCCACGCACATAGTGCGGGGGTGCTCGCAGAAGGCGCATTTTCACACTTAATCCAACGTCTTGGTCCTACAAAGGAGGTGATGGTGCAGCGGGCTAGGCAACCGGACTATAATGCTTTAACACTTTCACTTAGCCATAGGAGCTTGATAGTGAGGCTACTTAAATAGCCCCTGGTGGCGCTTGCGCTCGCCCGAAGTCGGGGCGCATATGTGCCTGGCCGGGAAACGGCCCTTCGTTAATGCGGAGGAATCCTATAGATTCTAGAGAGTCATCGAGTGGTTGACCAGTCTCACGCTATATTGACAGTCAGTTTTCGGCTTTCTCTACTAAGGTGCTCGCCTGGCCGAACCGGGGCACAATCGCAGTAGCTCTCCTGGTGCCGCCTTAGCCGATAGAGCGGAACATAAGGCAGCCGAACACAGGAGCCGGGCAACCCAACATTTGACCAAAGACATGATTCGGAGCTGATGCATATAAGGCCAAACTCGCGACGCCGAACACTCCCTAAGGTATTCGGTCTTTATGAGAGCGGGCGAGACAACGCTCTTGGGTATAAGCCCCTAGTGTCCAGGTACTCGCAGAAATTCTGACGTGGCCACATGCCAAGACGCCAGCCTCCTCCTTGGTTATACTACAGGGAACCAGGGGATGTGTATCAACAAGAGACAGTAAAAAAGGTTTACGCAGGGTCTTAATCTGAAAAGAATCCTTGTAACGGGTCCCTGCTGCACGTCTGCGCCTGTGTCTCCGTTCTGCCGTATCCTGGACGGGCGCAGCACGATGTTCATCTGTAAAAGAGAGGAACTTAGTTGAAAAAGGTCGTGCCGAACAAAAGTTATATTAAATAAACAAAGTGGAAAGTGAAATATGTAAAATTGAGCTTTATTGTCCCTTATTTTATATGTGCGGAGCCCCTAGAGCGGGGGTATATGGCCATTAAGCCTCTATCAATGATACTTTTGTGCCGGACTCGTCTATCCATGTCTGTGGTCTTAATGACCTGTTCAGATGTTTTGGCTGGTGAGGCCATTTTATTGTGGGGCTGTTAAAGCGGCCGCACAATCCTCCGCTCGGGGGAGGCGCACTCAACGTTTCCCCTTCAAAGAGATGATGCCTCGTGGACCGGGCATATTAAGCGTAAGATATGCATAATGCAGTATTGCGTTAAAGCGGGCGAAAGCTTCACGTCCCAGCAGTGCTTGATAGCGACTTGAGAATGGGACAATGTGGGAAGTTAGCTTTTCACGGCGGAAGTTATCGGTAGAGCCGAATATAACTTCGAGCCGGCGAAAACCCATGTAGTGGGTGTCCGGACCTGGCGTTACTCCTTGAAAGGAGGTTTTGCTATGGTGAATTCTTGTTGGGTCTATCCCCATGTGGCGGATTGTGTCCTGATATATCAGGTTTAGACCACTGCCGTCGTCCATCAAGACATTTGTAAACTGGAGTCCGTCAATTATTGGATCGAGTACCAAGGCAGTCCAGCATGCGTTCCTGATACTTCTAGAATAGTCCCGATGATCGAAGATGATTGGTTTTGACAACCAGTGGCGAGACTCCTTTGGGATAGGCCGTATGGCGCATACCTTTATGGGTGCCGCACGTTTTGTAATGTGAAGTAAGTTTACTATTTTTACTTCTTGTGGAAAATTATTTTGTTTCCTAGTGCTCTGCTTGTGAGGTTCGTCATCGTCTTCGCTTGGTGTGTCGAGCCCCTTGTGTTTAGCGTTGAGTCCGCTGGATTGTTTGAAAACCCAACAATCTCTATGGGTATGGTTAGCAGGCTTCCCGGGAGTACTGTGTATTTGACATATCATGTCCAAAATTTTGTTTAGGTTGGATAAATCATCTCTGATATCCTGGAGGGGCGACTTTTTCTGATTCTGCCGTGAGCTTTTGAATCCGGCATTGACTGCCGTGTTTTCCGGACTATTTTCCTTGGTCCGCCGACGATCCTTGTTGCGTTGCGGTTTTCCGTTTCCATCCCTAGTTTCGGATGTACTTGGGTCGCTGGTGCTACATCTTGCCAACCAGCTGTCCTCTCCTGCGCAAAAGCGGGTCATGAGGCTTGTCAATGCGGCCATTGTTCTTGGCTTTTCTTAGCCGAGGTGTCTGGCGAGCCATTCGTCTCGAACGTTGTGCTTAAAAGCTGCTAGGGCTTCGGCGTCCGGACAGTCGACTATCTGATTCTTCTTAGTGAGAAATCTATTCCAGAATTGCCGAGCTGACTCTCCGGGCTGTTGGGTTATGTGACTGAGATCGTCTGCATCCGGAGGGCGGACATAGGTCCCTTGAAATTTTGCTCGGAAAGCATCCTCGAGCTCTTCCCAACTTCCAATTGTGTTTTCAGGAAGGCTTTTAAGCCAATGTCGGGCTGGCCCTTTAAGCTTGAGGGGTAAGTATTTGATGGCGTGGAGGTCATCTCCTCTAGCCATATGTATGTGTAGGATATAATCCTCGATCCAGACTCCAGGGTATGTTGTTCCGTCGTATGCCTTTATGTTTACGGGTTTGAATCCCGCTGGAAATTCATAATCCAGGACCTCATCGGTGAAACATAGGGGGTGTGCGGCGCCCCTGTATTTGGGTGTGCTGGATTCGGATACTGGCTTTATTGCATTGCTTACGATAGCTTGCTTTCTTGGCCCATAAATGGACCTGGCTGGGCCATCTTTTTGATGCGAATCCTTAAGTGGGTCACATGCCGGCTTAAGTGCGGCGCCGCTTGCCGCTTTATGCTGGCCATGGGGTCGTTTATCCGACCAGGTGGCTTTCTTACTTTTTGAATGTGAGGGCTCTAAGGCCTCTTCGTCGAATTCAGGCAGTAGCTTTCGCTTCGGATAACTTTTAGTGCAGCGACTGTCGCCGTATTTGTCTGCGATATTGATTACTTTGCTCCATCTGATTCTGAGTGCATCTTCCACAGTTTTTAGCTTCCGCTTCTGCTTTTTCGGGCTACGTGCGGTTGCGACGAGCCTTTCGTGGAGGTTCTTCTGCTCCGTGGCCTTATCCGGCGTAAGGTCGTCCGGAATGCCATTTTTGCCGGGGACGGACTGTTCGGTTTCTTTATCTGAGTTGCCCTGTTAGGACGGTTGCTCTAAGGCATGCTCATCGTCTGCCGGCTCATCCTGCTCTATGGCTGGGTCTGTGTCGAGGCGGGGCTTGGGGGGCGTTTATGCCGCCGCTTTGATTGCTTTTCGAGAGATCGATCCCTCGTTGCCTCCCCGTGTTCCTCGTTGTTGCTTCCTTTGGGTGTATCCACCATGTACACATCATGAGATGAGGTGGCTGTCCCATGCCCTATAGGCGTTGGTTCATATGCGTCTCCTGCATCGTCGTCCATACCGTCGATGTATTCGGAGTCGAAATTGAGCATGTCGTTTAAATTATCGACGGTGGCTACCAAATGGGTGGTGGGTGGGTTTTGAATTTCTTCATCGTCCGTCTCCCAACCTTGATGACCGTAGTCCGACCAGGGCTCTCCTGATAGAGAGAGAGACTTTAGTGACTTCAGAATGTCGCCAAAGGGCGAGTGCTGGAAGATGTCCGTGGCGGTGAACTCCGTGATCGGCGCCCAATCGGATTCGATCAGCAGGCGCGCGGAGGTCTCGGAGTCCGGAGAGGGATCCGGCCCCTCAGAGTCATAGGCTTTGCGGAGTGTGGGGCTGGTATTCGGCTTGATCTCCTTTGAGATTGCAGCCCCCGAGGCGGCGTCCAACCACTCATCCTCGATTGGCGCAGTAGGCTCCGAATTAAGGGTCGGAACCGATGCATGTGCGGCCTCCAGGGCACTGTTCGGTGGCAGAGCTAGATCATGCCCATCGAGACAATGCGGCGCGCTCGGCTGTGGCTCGGATCCGTCGGAGATCAAGTCCCCGCGGATGTCAGCCGTGTAGTTTAAACTTTCAGATCTGACCTGATGGCCAGGGGCGTAGCTTTCGATCTGCTCCAGATGGCCAAGCGAATTGGCCCGCAGTGCGAAGCCGCCGGAGACGAAGATCTGTCTGGGGAGAGAGGTCTCACCCTGGACCGCATCGTTGTTGATGATCGAGGGAGCCATCGGGCCTAAAAGCGACGACACAGAGGAACTCTCAATGAAAGCACCAATGTCGGTGTCAAAACCGGCGGATCTCGGGTAGGGGGTCCCGAATTGTGCGTCTAGGCGGATGGTAATAGGAGACAAGGGACACAATGTTTTACCCAGGTTTGGGCCCTCTTGATGGAGGTAAAACCCTACGTCCTACTTGATTAATATTGATGATATGGGTAGTACAATAGTAGATCTACCACGAGATCAAGGAGGCTAAACCCTAGAAGCTAGCCTATGTTATGATTGTTGTCTGTTGGGGTTGTCCTACGGACTAAAACCCTCCGGTTTATATAGGCACCGGAGAGGGTTAGGGTTACACAAAGTCGGTTACAATGGTAGGAGATCTGAATATCTGCATCGCCAAGCTTGCCTTCCACGCCAAGGAAAGTCCCCTCCGGACACGGGACAAAGTCTTCAATCTTGCATCTTCATAGTCCAGGAGTCCGGCTGAAGGTATAGTCCGGCTGCCCGAACACCCCCTAATCCAGGACTCCCTCACTAAGTAAAAAGAGGGAAGACCCCTCAAAGGAGGAACTAGTAGAACAAGGTTGGACACTTGTTAGAACACCAGTATGAGTGCACTACACTTCCCGTTCCCGAGAAGGACTTGTAGCTCTTAATCCACCCACATAAACACAAAAAAGCAGGAGTAGGCTATTACGCAGCCATGCAGTCCGAACCTAGGTAAGTCATCGTGTCCATTTCGCACATTTTAGTAGTGTAGGTCATGACCTTCATGCCCCATCCCCGAACTAGCAAAAGAACGTCACCAGTCCATGGTGTCACGCGGTGATACTTTTCCAATGTACTTATAATTTTTTATTGTTCCATGCTGTTATAGTGTTAATCTTGGATGTTTTATATGCAATTATATATCATTTTCTGGGACTAACCTATTAACCCAGTGCAAGTGCCAGTTGTTGTTTTTGCCCATTTTTTGTTTTCCAGGAAATCAGTACCAAACGAAGTCCAAATGCTATGAAACTTTTTTGATGATTTTTTTCTGGACAAGAGAAATCCTAGAAGCTTCGGGAGGAGACCGGAAGGCAAACGAGGAGATGGAAAGGCAATACGGCGCGCCCTGATGCCTTGTGGGCCCCCGTGGCTCTGTCTGTCCTAATTCCACCTCTATGAATTCTCTAAAATCAGGAAACCGACGGAGAGCCGCCCAAAACACTTTTTCCGCCGCCGCAAGTCTCTGTTCTTCCACGATCCCATCTAGAGGCCTTTTCCAATACTCTGCCGGAGGGAGAATCGATCATGGAGGGCTTCTACATCAACCTTGCTGCCTTTCTGACGATGTGTGAGTAGTTTACCATAGACCTACGGGTGTCCATAGCTAGTAGCTAGATGGCTTCTTCTCTCTCTTGATCTTCAATACAATGTTCTCCTCGATGTTCTTGGAGATCTATCCTATGTAATCTTATTTTGCGGTGCGTTTGTTGAGATCCGATGAATTGTGGATTTATGATTAGATTATTCATGAGAAATATTTGAGTCTTTTCTGAATTCTTTTATGCATGACTATTACAGCTTTATATTTCTCTCCAATCTATCCATTTGGTTTGGCCAATAGATTAATTTATATTGTAATGGGAGAGGTGCTTTGTAATGGGTTTAATCTTGTGGTGCTCTATATCCCAGTGACAAAGTAGGAGACAAGACACATATTTATATTGTTGACATTAAGGGGGAAACGATGGGGTTTATTCATATCGTTTGGATTTACTTTGTCTACATCATGTGATCTTGCTTAAGGCGTTACTCTGTTTTTATTAACTTAATACCCCAGATGCATGTTGGATAGCGGTCGATGGGTGGAGTAATAGTAGTAGATGCAGGCAGGAGTCGGTCTACTTGTCTTGGATGTTATGCCTATATGCATGATCATTGCCTTGAATATCATCATAACTATGCGATTTTCTATCAATTACCCAATAGTAATTTGTTTACCCACCGTATGCTTTGTGTTCAACAGAAGCCTCTAGAGAAAATTATGCCCCCGGGTCTGCTTTTATCATATATACCTTGTTGAAATTTTGTTACCATTATTTTATTTTATGTATCTACCACTACGAGATTTGATCCTTGCAAATAACCACCAAGGTGATTGATAACCCTCTTGACCGCGTTGGGTGCAAGTATTTCCTTTTGTGTGTGCAGGTACTGCTAACGAGGTTCTACGTGGTTCTTCTACTGGATTGATAATCTTGGTTCTTAACTGAGAGAAATACTTATCTCTACTGTACTGCATCATCCTCTTCTCTTCGAGGAAATCCCAACACAACTCACAAGTAGCACGCGCGTGTTTTGCACATGCCTTCTGACAATCTGCAACATATTCATTGTCTGAATCTGACGAATCAACGAACTCTTGGTATATGAATTCTTCAAGCTCCTTGTTCTCATATTCATCATCCTACAAATCCATAATTTGCCTACTATTGAACAAAGAATCAAAAAATACCTTCTACATTTCGCCGAACACATAGATGGCCAGATGTATGTATGGAAGAGTAGGACGTACCGGGCTGGTGTACGATGGCAGTGATCGTGCCCGGTGCGGGCAAGGACGACCATGAGGGTTTGATACTGGTGGTGGTGGTGCTGTTGGTTGGAGTTGGCGGAAGAGCTCGGTAAGGGGCGGTGCGGACAAGGCAAAAGAGAGGAGAGGAGGCAGGTTGGGCTAGGTTGGGGAGATTTCGGATGAGTCCGACCTGTTGGATCCAATGAGGTGGATGCTTCCGGGCGCATCTGGGAATCTCCGTATTGACCCCACATATGGATTAGATCCAGATATGAATGTTTGAACTGGGTTTGAGGGGTCTAGTTGGACGACAATCTTTTGTCTGGGTCCTCTACAGGGTGTTTGCCCGGACATTTAGGGAGGAAATGGAGCATCCAGTTGTAGATGCTCTTAGAGCATCTTCAACAACAGCCCTATAATAGGGTAGAACCGCTTTTTAGGGCTCTTGGACCCAAAAACACAGCTCCAGTTATGGCCCTTGTAGTAAAATTTTCCAGTTTTGGGCAGCCCAAAACAATGGCAGCGTCGGCTACATGTTTACGGCATGCTTGCCTTGTGCAAACATCAAACGGTAGCGCACACACGCCCAACTGCCGTCCAGAAATTCCCCTGCCATGTCGCCTCCACCCCGACCGCCGCCGCGACTTCATCTACCATCAACACATTGTCGGTTCACCGCCCGCCCCGGATTCTCACGCTCATTTCCGTAACTCCAGACATCCGCCTCAGCCCCACCACACCGTCAATTCGAGATCCGGTCTCGTGCCTAATTTAACCAGTTGGTCGCAGGCCCTCCGTCGCCCGTAATGGTCATCACAGCTCCTCTGCAGGCCCTAGCCATTGATAGTGGCCACTGAAGCTCCATTGTTGGCCACATGACTGTTGCGACCAAGTAGAGCCACTGTTGCTTTGGACGACTGCAACGCTGTGGCGTCTGGTTTTTTGTCGCATGCTCGACTCCCGGTGTTAAGGAGGCCCTCCTAGGCCATTTCGATCCGGCGCAGCGACCACCTCACCTCCGTTGAGTAGCCGCTCTGTTTTCTTCTCCTTGCACTATAGGTGTTCGAGCAGTTACCTACAAGGTAAAAAATTCTCACATTTCTGTTTTGCACAAATGTGTATGTTGTGATGGAGATTTTGTATTGTATATGAGTTTAATTGATTTGATTCATCCTCTCTGTGGGATGACTTCTTCTCTAAAGAGGAATTTGGCATGACCAAAGAGGATGACATTGCATTGATCTTGATAACACACGCGAACAAGAGGCCGAAGCATGGTGGTTCCACTTTTGGCCATGAGTACTTACGGAGGGATCGACAAAAGGCTCACGATAGATTGATGCGCAACTTTTAGTTTGATCCAAAACCGGTGTATCTGGAGCGATACTTTCTACACTGGTTCAGGATGCCTACGAATTTGTTCCTTCATATTACCGACTGTGTGAAGCAACATGATTGTTCCTTTCAGCAGAGGGAGAATTCACCAGAATGCTTGGACATACCAATGAGCAGAAGGTGACTGTCGTATTGCACATGGTGGCCTATGGTGTTCCGGTTTCATTTATGATAACTAGGCAATGGAAGACAACACTTCAATCTTTTATGTCAGACGATTTGCAAAGGCGGTGGTTGAAGTGTTCGGGCCAGAGTATTTGAGAGCACCCTATGCTGAGGACACTCATAGGATTTTGGATATGAACAAAGCCATGGGTTTCCAGGTATGCTTGGCTCCATTGATTGCATGCACTAAAATTAAAAGAAGTGCCCTGCAGCATGGCATGGACAGTTCAAAGGACAAAAGAAGGATGTCACCATCATTCTTGACGTCGTGGCTGATCAGGAGACATGTATTTGCCATGCATGTTTTGGGATGCCTGGATCTTGCAATGACATCAATGTGCTCTAACGGTCACCTCTCTTTGCAAAGTTAGACAACGGAGAATTATCACTGGTTGAGTTCAAGCAAATGGGCGCACATACAACATGCGCTACTACCTTGCGAATGAGATATATCTGAAGTGGGCTACCTTTGTCAAGCCAATTTCAAGCCCCCGAGGTAAGAAAGAACTCTACTTACATTATGCTCAAGCGACTGCTATGAAAGATGTGGAAAGGGATTTTGGGATTTCGCAAGCCCAATTTAGTATTGTGCGAGGACCGGCTAGGTTTGGGATCAAGAGATCCTTTGGTACATCATCACAACATGCGCGATCATGCACATGCAACATGATTATTGAGAATGAGCATGAGAAAGATTTGGATTACACCTTCTATGAACTAATGGGAAAAGTGGTGCAGCCGCGTAGAAGGAAATACCGAGTCCGACGCTTTGTTGAGGCGTACCATGACACTAGAGATTCTAATATGCATTGATATCTTCAAAAAGATCTCACGGAGGAGTGGTGGGCATGACATGAGCAACAAGACAAGTTGTTTTATCTTTATGTTTCATGCCATGTGTAACAAAATTTGTTGTATTGTTTGATGAACAATTTGTGTTCAAGTTAATGTTGAGGATTGATAAAACTATGTAATAACTTGTTATTGTGGATTGATGAATTTGTTGTTATGTTTGTACTATTTATTTTCTATTAAATTGAGACGGGTTCGATGTTATTTGTTGCAATATGTATGCAAATTATGGAGAAGAAATATGTGGTTCATGTATTGATTTAGGGCAACTATTGTAGCGGTGGTGCCCTATCTTAGGGCTGCTGTTGTTGCAAATGTTGGTGCCAAAAACATTGTTTATTCCATAAATTTTACTCTAAACACTTTTGATGTCCTATTATAATATAACACTGTTTTTGGATATGCTCTTAATCCTTTCAACCCGGTCAGTGCTCCCCCTACCAACTACTCCCTCAATTTTAATTTAAAAAATACAACTCCCTCATTTTTTATTATAAAAAAGACAACTTCCTTAGTTTTTTTTACTTCACATAAAAGATTTGTGTTAAGCCAAACTTCATAAATTCGACCAAATTTATATGCAAAATTATCAATATCAATGAGATAATGATATCGATTTTATATTGTACTATTTTTTTCTATAATCTTAGTCAAATTTTAATTCGTTTGACTTAAGAAATATTATATGCGGACTGGAAAGAAACAGAGGGAGTACAAGCAACCTACTGCACGGTCTCCTTCCCCCACAGTGGTCGGCGCCACCGTCTCAGTCGGGAGCTCCTATTTTGCACCGTGCGCGCTGGCAAACGAGCCAGCGGGCACTCTCCCTTCCCTCGGCGCGCCACTTTGGGCTGGCTCATTTGCGGGGATCGACGCGCCCTATATTTTTTTTATTTTTTCTTTTTCTTTTCTGTTTTTGTTTGATTCTACTTTAAAATAATTCGGGAATACAAAATGGTTCCAAGATTCCAAAAATTATGAATTTTGAAAAGAATGTTCGAGAAATCATAGAATGTTCACAGATTCAAAGAATGTTCGTGTTCTTTTAATGTTCATATATTTAAAAATTGTTCATGAGTTTCAACAAAGTGTTCACGAGTTTCTAAAAAAAAGTTCACATCTTCGAGAAATGTTCATGAATTTGTAAAAAATGCTCATGTATTAAAAATGTTCACAATTTGATAAACAAATGTTCGCATATTCAGAAAAATGTTTGTGAATTTGGAAAATGTGCGTGAATTCGAAAAAATGTTCATGATTTATTAAAATATGTTCATAATAGTAAAAAAATCGTGAATTTCAAAATTGTTCCAAAATTTATAAAAGTCCATTGATTAAAAAATATTTACTGATCCCAACATGAGTTTGAAAAAATGTTCATGAGTTTTAGAAAAGTGTTCATATGTTTGCAAAGTATTCATGATTTCTAAAAAAAATTCACTAATTTGAAACATGTTCTTGATTTCTAGCACATTTCACTATTTAGAAAAATGTTCACAAATTTTAAAAATTGTTCACAGTACCAAAAAGTTAAAAGGGAAGTGATAGAAAAAATAAAAAAGAAAGAAGACGAAAAAAACGACGAATAAAAACACGAAAATGAAAAGGTAGAAAAAATTGAATGAAAAAACAAGAGAAAAATCCGGTTTGGGAAGGTTCTACCTTTCCCAAACCGGAAGCAAGCTATGGTGGGCCGCCTAAACGTACGCAGTCTTCAGCGAGTCCAGCTTCCGACTCTTGAAGGGGCAGGCAAGATGGTCCGGCCCAATCGCGCAAGAGGTCACAACCTCTTTTTCTATTTGTTTTTTGTTTTCTGTTTTCGTTTTTTGTTTTATTTTGTACTTTTATTTATACTTAAAATATTATAAATATATATTACATAAAAAACTCTACAAAAATCATTTGGAAAATGTTGAACAAGTATTTGAAAATGTTAAACAAGTATTTGAAAAATGTTAATCAAGCATTCGAAAAATGTTGAATGTGTATAAAACTTTTTGTGATCATATATTAAGAAATGATGAATGTTGTATCATGTATATAAAAAAAAGTTAATCAAGCATTTGAATGTTGAACAAGTATTTTAAAAATGTTGAACAAGTATTTTAAAATGTTGAAAAAGTATATTTAAAAAAAATGAAATATGCATAAAAATATTGACCGTGTGTTAAAAAATGATGGAAAATTTTGATCTTGTACATAAAACTATTAACCAAGAATTTGAAAAAATGTTGAACAAGTATTTGAAAATGTTAATCAAGCATTTGAAAAATGTTCAATGTGTTTCGAAAAAATGTTGATCATGTTTTAAAAATGTTGATATTGCATTAATATTAATCAAGCATTTAAAAAAAATTATTGTGCATAGAAAAATATAGACCATGTATTAGATAACGTTAATATTTTTTATGAAAAATGTTAATCAAGCATTTGAAAAAAAAGTTATCTTGTATTTGAGAAATATTAATCAAATATTTGAGAAAGTTTGAAAATGTGTATAAGAAAAATGTTGATCATGTATACAAAAAGTGTTATTCTTGTATTTAAAAAATGTTGTTGTCATTTACAAAAACTATTGAATGAAATCCAAAAGAAACAAAGAAAACCAAAAAAGAAACAAAATAAACCAAATAAAACATAAAAAAATAAAAGTAAGATACAAATGCAAAAATAATGAAAAAATGGAGAAGACAAAGAAAAGGAAACGAAAAAAGAAAAGAAAAAAAGAAGAAGAAACATGATTTGAGACGAGCACAGCCCAAGTATAAAAGGCCCGAACCACACGCACGCTGCACGCTGTGTCCAGTCTCCAGAGCACACGCTCTCGCCGCCTCTGCCTCTCTTCTTGCCCGCCGTCACCCACCCTCCGGTCTCCGGCCCTCCCGGCCTTCCCCCGCGCCCCCCGCCCTCCTGCGCCTGCTGACTGGCTGCTCTGTCCCGACCCCCCGCTGCCGAGCCGAATTTCCTTTCAAGGCTCCGCCCCGGCCAGCGGCCGACTCGCCGTGCTGCACAGCCGCAGCGCGGAGCGGCAGAGCCCCGGAGTAGCCGCTGTGCTGTTGTGTGCTGTGGGCTGTGGCTGTGGCTGTCGCCTGTCGCCGACTCGCCGTGCCGTTGTGCACTCGTGCTGCTGCTGCCTCGCTGCTGCGCCCAAGATTGGTTATTTTTTTCTGCCACATTGATGCATTTGATTAGCCCCTGTCTTTCCTCTGCATTTGGACGTTGTATTGAACTAGTGGAACTGAACTGAAAATAATTGATGGATTTGATCAGTGTATGTACTCAAATTGATTCGCTTTTCCTGTCAATCTTATTGCATGTTGTAGAACAAGGGAATGTCATGATGTGTTTTTGAGTAGCTATAAGTGCCCACATTTTCCCATGTTACTGAATTTGTTTGTTTCTGGCCCGGCATCTCTTCATTCCTGGCTCTGCCATTGACTTGACGCAGCCCGCCGGAACTCGCCGCCGCCTCCAGGGTTGTGACTCACATTCAATGCGCCATCCGCTCCGCCCTCATGCGAATCAACTTCAATGCGCCGGTACTAGAACCACCTCCCTTTTTTTGCTTCAATGCATCATTCTCTACTATTCGACGTGCGTGAGTTCGGACGCAACCTCGAATTGTTGACCCGTAATCTAGTCTGAGTGATGAGCAAATAGATGGTAATACATTGTACTACATGAGATTAACCAAAGCACATATCCGTGGTTGAGAGTCTTGGCATCAGTTGCGCTGCAACCGTGCTCTACAACACTAGCTTATGGCCGGAACAGCAGAACGGCCAATTTTGACATAACATTATTTACTACATTCTACATAGAACAGTACTACACTGCTACAGATAGGCACTTAGAAGATCTCCTTGTACACTATGTTTTTCGCCTTTCCTTTGCTTGCGTGTTCTTCGTCGTCAGTGATCAGGATCTTCAGGCCATTCCTGTTTGTTACTCTGGAGACTGCCACATAGAGTTGCCCATGAGCAAAAACTTGCCTGGGCAAGTAGAGGCCGACCTTGTTCAAGGATTGTCCCTGGCTCTTGTGGATTGTCATCGCAAAGCACACGGAGAGAGGATATTGCTTTCTTTTTAGAACAAACGGCCATTTAGGCTCGAATGGCAACATGATGATCTGAGGGATGCACACCTTAGTACCGACGTGTGCTCCAGTTATGATCTGCGTTTCGATGACTCTTTCTCCAAGTTTTGTGATTACCATTCTAGTACCGTTGCACAGCCCTGCACTTTGATTGATGTTGCGGAGAAGCATCACTGGCAGACCAACTTTGAGCTCAAGTAGGTGATTTGGACATCCCGGGTGCTTTAACTTGTTTAGAAACTCTGTAGTATACAACAATTCCATTTCATGGCTGTAATTCATCGATGTGCTCACACTGTCATGGCTCAGGTACGTCACCTTGTCACCTTGGATTTGACTCATAATATACTCATTGATCTCATTGACTGTCTCGTTCAATGGACACAGTATCGCCCTTTCTTCCAGGAACTCGTGTTTGCAGAGATTGTCTTGCAGGTCAGGATAGGTACTTTGGATGATTTTTGTTTTTGGATCATCTCTATTTTCTAGCAGCAGGTCACTGGGGATACTTAGATAGTCCTTTTTATCTAGTAAACATGTGTCTCCATTGCCAATCTGTAGTATCCACTCCGCAAATTCCGCAGTCTTCTGCTGCTCTGCTTGATCACTGGATAGAGATTTGAGCCGCATATTTTTTGTCAGATTAAATACCTCGAAATATTGCCAGAGGTATGAACATTTGATTGATGCATCTATAATGTGCTCCCGTCCTCCTTTTGGCACAACAGGGAGGATTTGTCGGAAGTCCCCTCCAAGAACAACAGTCATGCCGCCAAAGGGCTTGGCACAACTATTCTCATTTGTGAACCTCAGCACGTCCCTTAGGCTCTTGTCAAGTGCCTCAAAGCATTGTTTGTTTGCCATTGGAGCTTCGTCCCACAGTATTAGTGTCGTCCTCATTAATAAATCCGCCACATCTGAACCTTGTTTGATGTAGCATGTTGATTGATCTGTCAGATTGATTGGAATATTGAACGCTGAGTGTGCTGTTCTACCTCCTTGAAGCAGAAGTGCTGCGACGCCAGAAGATGCAACTGCAAGTACGATTTTCCCCTCTGATCTTAGCCTTGTTGTGATAGCTTTCCAAAGGTATGTCTTACCTGTCCCACCATGGCCATCTACAAATATTATTCTCCCTAATGATTGATCAGCTGATTCTATTATTGCATCAAAGGCCTTCTTCTGATCAAAATTTAGATTCTTTAGTATTTGCACGTGCTCACCCTTCAATTTGTCTTTGTCATAGTTCATCTCTTCATTTATAAGCCTTTTCTCAATTTCATGTAACTCAGTCATATTTGGTAGCTCTATGCCAGGATATTCCTTTAGTGATTTTCCAGCTTGTCCCATTTGCTTCTCAATTTCCATTAAACTGCACTCCCTTTTGTGTGAAGGACTGAAGGGGACTGGAAAGTCCAAGATCCAGCTTGGTGTATGCTGTATGTCTTTAGAGAGTACCTCCCAGTTGGATTCCCATAACATCCTTGGGTCAGTAACCTCACAGTGGCACAGTATAGTTGCAAACAATTGTCGTAGTTGCACCCCAGATGCCCAGTTGGATGCTTCCTTGATGCATTCAATCCACTCATTGTCATCGTTCAGAAATCCTAGTGCACGACATGCTGATTTGTATGACGAGTGCACAATTCCGGTGACTGTCCTGATGTCTTCAAATGTCATGCAACCCTTCGCAGTGTTGAGGAGAACTCTAAGATAGTACCTTTCTCCACTTGCAGGATGTGCATTGTAGATCCTGCCAATTTTCTTTCCTCCTCTTCTCCGTGTCCACTTCTTTTCTGTATGATTCCATGTCCATTTTGTAGGAAACTCTGAATATGTTAATTCTCTGGCATCTTCATGCTTTTTGTTCGTCTCCATCCACTCGGTAAACATAGTGACACCTGATCTTGGGTGTCTAATGATTTCATCTAGGTTTCTGGAGTCAGGAAAAATTACTAGTTGCTTGTTCTCCTGGTGAAACGTTAGCCTCTCAACAGATGGTTCTTGGTATTGCAGAGGGAATTTGAATATTCGCCAGCATGCTTCAGTCGCTGTTATGTATCTACATCTTAGGTACATTTTAATCTCATCATCAGTCTTTGATGGTACTTTTTCTTGAACCAGTGCTGTTGCTTGGTCATCTCCTTTGTGTATGTCCTTAAAGAGGTACTTGATTGACATGCATTTATTACACCACTCCACATTTATGTGCGCTTGGAATTTCACCAGCAGGTCTTTGTTGTATGGTACAACAAAACCATTGTTCATTTTGACTCCTCCCTTATCTATTTGTCGCCCATTGTCTCGTCTCCTGTATCGTGGGAAATGGTCTTCATCTATGATCGTATCTTCAGAAAATATTTTTGGAAAGCGCTTGGTGCACATATATTTCTCCATGCACGGGGACTTTGGATTTGCCTCTCCACACGGTCCGTGCATCATAAAATTCTTGACAGCTTTGAATGTTTCTGGATCCTTGTCATTGTCCGGGATCTCAGCGCATATTATTTCATCAATTTGTGAGGGCTTGAGACTTTTTTGTCCGTTGTCAAGGAAAATTAGAATATGGGCATGTGGGAGTCCTCTCTTTTGAAATTCTATTGCGTAGACGGCTGCATTTTTAAAATTTGTGTTAGTAAATGACTGGCCATGAAAAAAAAATGCAAGCATCTGATACTGATAAAGTGATAAGTGATGATTCACGAATACTTTTTTTGCGGGAAATGATTTACAAATACTTACTTGCTTTAGTCTTTCCAAAATGCTGTTTTCTGCTAATATCAGACATTAGCTCTTTCAGTTTTATCATGAACACTCGAACTATAATATCAGGACGTTCTGCTGGCTTCTGGTTCCCAGCTTCATTTAGCATCAACCGAATCTCTGGCCAATTAGGGTTGCATGTGAATGTTATGAACAATTGGGGTTGTCCAGCCCAACGGCATATTGCCATCATATCTTGGAAGTTTTGCTCTTTGTTTCGAGGACTTCCTGTAAAACTTGCTGGGAGTACTATTCGCCTGCCTACTTGTTCTGTCCGTGTGTCTCCTTTTCTGAATGCATCCTGTAGTCCGTCATAAAGTTCCGTTCGTAAAATTCCTTGATTTTCTCTGATCCAGTGGAGCCTATTATGCTCGATGCATGTGAAGACATCAACCACAAACTGCATTGACAGATTTCCACACGTTAGCATTAACATCGACTGGCCTGGGCGCTGTTGGAGGTGATATGCATAGTATTCCAGCATGCTGATGTATTTCTTGTTACTTAAACCTTTCCTTTTGTTGTATTTTATTCCAAGTCTATAACCATCTTCTCCATATGGGAAGAGCAACGGGTATTGCATGGCCATGAATTTTGGATGAATTTCTGATATCCTTTTAGGTTTCTTATCTTTGTACTCAAGAACAATGTCACGTCCATATCTTTGGGTTGGATCTTTGACTATCAACGCGGCAACTTCTGATGTTGATGGCATGTTGTGTTGCCTCCCATCTTGATCCCTATCCCCGAGTAACCTTAGAGTGAAGTTATTGTAGTCATTTTCTTTAAATCTATCTCTTGCCATCCGGAACGATTGTGCCAATGTGTTATTCTTGTCGAGCATGGTTAGTAGGCCACTGACAATTTTTTCATCTAGTAAGGCATCACGTTTACCAGACCTTGATGCTTCTATCCTATTCTGGATCTCATTCTTTGTGTCATAGATATACAACTGTTGAAAACGAGGCTTATTTCCTTCTTCAGGTAGCAGGGTTCCTATCTGGTGGCGGTTCTGACCATTCAGTCGGAAAACATAAGGTCCACGCCCTTTGTTTATTTTCTTATCCAAAGTTCCCCCCATTGATGTGAACGCAAACATGGAATTGTAAGACCTAATGTTTTTTCGGTAGTTCGCTGATATTTCCCCTCCACCCCTTGTCAATAAACTTGTAAGGTAAGGCGGTGGTTCTTTAAATGGAGGCAAGATAATCTTCCCTTGTTTGCAGCATTGTCCAAAGGATGGTTGTGTGCTACTGGAAGATTGTAGTTTTTCTCCATGCCACATAAGTGCATGGCAGTGTTGGCAGATGCATGTTGGCCCCCCAAAGTTCCATATCTTACTGGCATTAGAATTGTCATCCCTGTCTATTTCACCATTATTGGTTCTGGCGCGTTTTCTGCTCTTGTTAAGTTGAATTTGTGCTTTCCTCTTCATCCGTGCCATTCTTGTTAATTCGTCCTGGCGTCTTAGTTTCATCATCTGGTCAGCCATTATTGCACTGTTTACAGCTGATGATTCCATGACTTGTGCTGGTTGATAATTTGATTTTGCCCTGAACGTGTGGCAGCGTTGGCAAGTGCACAATTTTTGCAATCTCCAGCCCAGTATTTGTTGTTTTCTTATAGCTGCCTCCTCAAAATTCCATATCTTACTACCAGTATTTGTGTTGAATTGCTCCTTCAACTCAAGTTTCCTCTTCATCCTTGCTGTTCTTGCTAATTCATTTTCTTGTCTTTGTTTGGTAATAATTTGCTTCACAGTTACTGCACTGTGTACAGTTGATGGTTCCTTGAGTTGCAATGGTTGATGATTTGAATTTCCTCGTAACACCTTGCAAATTCGGCACCTGCACATGCATGGTTCCTTGAGTTGCAATGGTTGATGGTTTGTACGCAAGTTCCAAAAAGGTATTTGTTGATCTGTATAGCTGATGGCAGGTAGGGCATCTCTTCCTTTGCCTTTTCCCATCAGGTCTGTATCTGTTACACTTAGTGGCCTCTTGAGCTGATGTTCTCGCTCTTCCTTTTTTCTCTTGCTCATCAGATTAGTTCTGTAGCGATGCTTGATTTTATTTATCTTCCTGCTCTTTCTGCTTCTGAGTTCGGGTCATACACTCTTTCCCCCTTCAAGATTTCTACTCATTCTTTTGACTGGCTTTAATTGTTTTGGCCCTGATGGGCATTATTTTCCTGCACACACGTGAGAAAAACATGACACAACAGATCTTTTAGGCTGGAGGAAAATTCCACAACTCTTAGGAATAGCACGAGTCAAATTCAGTACTTGCAGAAAAAATTGTGATCACATAGCATAAGAGACTTGGTGGCTGCTTGGAAAGAAACAAAATTTGTCTTGATCTACAGTATTATTTTGTTAGCAAACCAAGTTAGGGCCCGCAGAAGTTGGCAACAGCTCAAATTAGTGCTGAAATATGGTTATAAATGTTCAAATTAGACCCATGTTATTACCTACATGAGCTATGGCAATCATGTTTCTTCCTTTCTACGGTACGATAGGGCAAAGCTTTGGTGATATACATGCGGCGGGCTATCATAGTGTAGAACAGTAGAAGAGCCAAGTTTTTTTTTTTTTTTTGCAAGGAAGCATAACTTCAAAATCAACTGTTTTCCACTTGATTCTTGATTCTGGAGCAAAGATAAACAACGGTGCTTTAGCAGTGCATGTCATTGTCTTGCTTCAGAGCAACCCAAAACTGTGATCAGGTAAAATATTTGGCTAGCATAGCAATGTATATATGTCAGATGCATCAACCATCTAGAGAAAACTTGAGTTATGTGTTGTTGAGACACTACCTTTAGCTGACTACCTTGAGCTGTTGCTGTTCCCAGTTTTCTCCTCTGCGCGAAGCTGCATGCCCTGAACTGAAAGCTAGAGATTGTCCGGCTGAAAAACAAAGAGCAAGATGAGTCCATGAAAGGAACACGGCCGTGGATCGTAAAAGAAGAATAGCAAAGGAAGCACAAGATCATCTGCACCTGCCCTACCTACCTGGCTTCCTCTCTGCAGCGCAGCCGGCCGGTGAATCGCTCCTTGAACACAAGTTTCCTGGCTATCGGCTAAACTCTGAACTGATTTCTCGCTGCTGCTGATGCATCCATCCTTCCCAGAGCCAGCTCAAGGCAGTGACCCACCCCAGGTGCGATGCATACTGGAAGCTGGCGATCTAGCAGAGCGGCGGAGGCCGGAGAGAGGCCAGTGTCTAGTGGAGCGGCAGCTGCCCCTGTAACTGATGTATTTTTCTACAGTCTGATCCCGTGACCATGTGCTGAAGAAAATGACACCTAGAACTGCAGAATCTGCTCCAGTCTCTTTTAGCCAGGATATGATGGACATGACTCTGAACCCCTTTGGATTCCTTTGGCGCTGCGTGCGTGCGTGTGTAGTACAGTATGAGATTCCCACTCCAGCAGCAGCACGCCAGGTCAAGTCTTGCCCATACTCCACACCTTTTATGCAATTTATCCGGTGTGGTGTCAAAAACGCTTTTATATTATGGGACAGAGGGAGTATATTTTTATCATATTTCCATTTCATTTTGAGATTTTGGCCAGAGCCAAATTGAATGAATATCCGTCTCTTCACATAGTGATGTGCATGTAATATAGTGTTTTTTTTCTTCTTCTTCTGAACTGTAAAAACACACTTTGATAAGCTGACGTTAATTGTCCCGTGTTTTGGTTTTTTGCAGGAACAGTAAACCACTGGGGGAACGGGTATGAGCAAACCAATTCCTTGCTGACCGTCCAAAATGATGGTGATGCCAATGCTAGTCACAATCCAAACATCCAACTTCAGGTCCCGTGATCAACCTACCAATCAATCGCATCATTTGCATTGCGAAGCTGGCAGGTGCATTGCTGCGATTCCTATTAACAAAACAGACAACCAAACTAACCTTAACATAAGTACACGGCGAAGCAGAGAGCGCACGTACCCATTCTCTGCGTAAACATTGTAGCCACCAAGAGCCCAAAACACCACGAAATAAGGCTGAAAAACAGGATTCCTTACACATACCATCTACTCTAGCACAGAGTGGAACTCACCTTCAACTAGGTACATAGACCTGACTTCCACAGCGGCTTGATACAACACATTGGCCTACACGATAATTAGGGGATACAGTGGGAGAAGGCTAATGTTAGAACTGAGTATAAATAAGCCTACGCCGCGCTGCTCGGAGACAAATTAACCTGCCATACAGTTCGCGCGTGGTTACAACTTATAAGTTTTGAGCTTCTTTTGGACTTGCAATTTTTTTCCACATTACATGAACATATGTTCACATGTGTAAGAACTTTTTAAAAGTCAATGTTTTTTATTAATAATTGATTTTTTTAATACAAAGTATAGCTTTATATACTAGAGCGTTTCTCAAAGATGTTATGTCATATTACCTCCATCACAAATTAGGTGTCTTAGATTTGTTTAGATATGAATGTACTCTAAACAAATCTAAGACAACTTATTCGTGACAGAGGGAGATGTGAAAACATTTTCTTACATATATAACTTTTTTATAACAAATCATTTTCTTATATCAAAACTTTTTAAAAGGCCTTTTTCCAAAGATGTTTTTATATAAAAAATGTAAAACAACAATATACATATATAATTATGCATACAAGAAAAAAAATCAGATAGACAATGAACATTTTATTCATGTGAACGAACATTTATACGTACATAAGTAAACAATATTTCATCTATTTTCCTTTTTTTACTGAAATTGATTTTTTATGACATTATTTATACCTATTATGCTCTTAAGCCATCCCCGTCTCTTTGATTCCACCCCCTCGTTGATCGTCAATGTAATTTTTTTAGTAATCATCTGCCCCTTTATTAATTATCAGAAATAAGGCAAGAAAGCCCACACCCATAGGCAGATTTCCAAACCACACAAATGGTGCGCCAGTTGTATGGGCAGCGGGCTTCTAGATAGAGTGCACTTCTTTATTCGAACTTTGTCTAAAAAAATTATTTATTCAAACTTCTTGGTTTGTGGGAAAACCTTTAGCCACTAAGCTTCTTGGACCAAGTCTTGATTTCCTCCGTCTCACATCCGAGGCAGAGATGTTTCCATTGTTTCAGCTTCAACCTGCTCGGCGAAAGAGATGGTGGAGCCCCCCGGGTAATGTCCAGCTGCATCGTGAGCCACGATAGTGACAGATTCCCAATCTATGTTCTTGCTCACTCTAGTGTCCACATTAAGTCAGTGGGAGGCGGATACCATTCAGCCGCCACTGGTACACGAGGAGTATCCATTCCCATCTCGGGTTTAGTCATCGACGGATATGAGAATAACTAGTCCAGGAAATTGTGTGCGACAAACAAGGACTTAAATATATTTTCATGCATGGCCTTCCTCCTAGCACCCACCTGCTCACATCATCACGGATATTCTTGCAACATGTACATGGTGAAGGTTTTCAATCAAGTTAAACAACCAAATTCTAGCGCATCGCTACCTTTGCAAATCCAACTGACCCCTCGTTTCCTCGTTCAGGAGAGCTGATACACGCCTGGCAATGGTGCACTCTAACAATGAGTGGTGCTATGTATCTTCATCGTAGTAGATGGAGCACCTGTTCAACAATGCAATATTTATGTGTTTTATATATCCATGAAATGAAGGAATATCTTGGCCAACCTCCATAGAACAACACAACCTTTTGCTTAGACCTGCACCTGCCATAGCTTGGTAGACGGGTTTTTTTTTCCCCGCCAATCGTCAGAATTCATAGGTCTCTCTTCCAACTAGTCTTCCCTCTTGCTCTTTGTACTTAATAGAAGACAATGTGATGATCTCACTATGAATACATGATGGCCTTTGGTTGCTAAGCCCATAAGTCATCTAGTTGGCCTGTACTCAACGTAGTCTTTACAATTTCCCCGACATCCCTTGACAGGAAGAAATGACGCAACTTTTATTCGTTCGACGTTGCTAATGATGCTTCGATAAATCCACTCAACAATATTGGCAGACCAGGTTCATACATGCGATAGGACACATTGAACCTTCCATTGGAATCCGATTCTCGTTACAAGCAGTAGTGAGATCGTCCATTCCTATTCTTCTTCACAAGCCCTGACTTCAAAGTGTCTCATTCCTTGATGACTGCTCTGCATGGATGAGAGCCGAGTGACACATCCAAGATGGATGAGAGCCAAGTCACACATTCAAAAAAAAAAATCTCTATCCGGATAGTAATTTGACATGAGTATTTGAGCACTAGGGCTTCCTGCATCATGCAATATCCGGCACATCTAACGGGCTAGGAGAGCGGGGTTGAAAGTCTCGAAACCTAGCCCCCATAAATCTTGGTTTCCTTTTTTTTAACTGATAAATCTTGGTTTCCTTGAGGATAAAATTCAATTTGACAAAGTCCATGAGGAAGCTTGAAACATGAGGGAGCGTTTTCTTTTTTTTGAGACAATCATGGAGCGTTGTCTTTTTTTTTTTTGGACAATGACGGAGCGTTTCTTTTTTTTTATACAATGACGGAGCGTTGCTGAATTCGGTATTGGAGCCCAGTTTTTTTCCTGTCAGGGGAGTATTTGAGCCCAGCTCAATAAAAGCTTAATGCGTCCCTCACACGTGGGCCGCTAAAGCTCAGCCCACAGCACGTGTGGTAGGAGAAGCCGGCAACCGTGCACCGTGCGCCGCGCACGTCCTATCCACACTCCCCCGGTCGACTCCACACACACGCACCGCGTTCCAAGGTCTCCCACCGCAAGACCTCGCGCTCGCATCCATCCATGGCCGCGGCAGCCATCTCCCTCTGCGGCTCGCGCTGCGTCGGCCCGAGCCGGAGGCCCGAACCTCGCCTCGCCTCCCAAGCGGCCGCCGCGCCGTGCACGCGGCCGTCGTCGTCGCGCCGAAGGCTGGTGGTCGCGGCCGCCAAATCGTCGGGCAAGAAGGCGGACGAGAAGGTCCCCTCCTGGGCCAGGCCGGGCTCCGACGAGCCTCCGCCGTGGGCGCGCGACGAAGGCGGGGCCTCGGGGCAGGACGGCGACGCCGCCCCGGTCCCGTTCTACGCGTACCTGCTCGCGTCCGCCGTGACGGCCATCGCCGCCGTACGTTCCTCAAACCCTTCTTTATCCCCCTCCTTCCTCTTCTCCTCCTCCGCTCCGCTGAGCTGACCGTCGCATCGTCGTGCAGATCGGGTCGATATTCGAGTACACGAACGGGCGGGCGGTGTTCGGCGTGGTGGGCACCGACAGCCCGCTCTACGCGCCCATCCTCGGCTTCTTCGCCGTCACCGGCATCCCGACCTCCGTACGTGCATCTTTTATACCCAGATCGATCTTACACTAAACTTGCAGTTCTTGATCGGGGTGTTGTCTGGATTCCAGGGGTATCTGTGGTACAAAGCCGTGCAGACGGCCAACAAGGACGCCGAGGAGCAGGACCGCCGAGACGGCTTCCTCTGATTTGTTTTTCTTGGGAGAGCAATGAACACGCTGAACATATATCGTAGTAGTATTCGTTTTTGGTAAATTGGTTGCCGATCCAGCAGAGCAGATGGGTTAGCACTGGAAAAACAGCAGCAGGTGAGCAGAAGATCTTGCCTGCTTCCTCCTCTACACATGGAGCATTCGCCGTCTGAACTCTGCGTTTGAATGGAGGAAGTCTGTCCATTCAGTTTTCCCTGAGATATCGTTGTGAGTGTGTATATGAAGGCTCATGAATATATGGAATCCATCAATGCACACTTGCGAGTTTCTGCACAAAGTCGTCTTTGCTCTGAAGTTACATTTCTTTGACATGTAATCGTCTTTGTTCTAGAGTACCAGCATTTTTACTGGTTGTGCTTAATGTTAACATAATTGAGCATAAAACATCACGAGGCTAGTGGGTAATTACATTTGTTGCCATGCTGAATGCATGTCTAGCGACCATGTCCTTGTCTCTTCCCAGCGTTCAAGATCAACTAGATCGTTGGGGCAGTTGGGTCTTGTCACTCTACGCTGCATTGTTTTATATATGTCCTCTGATTATGTAGGTGCCTTTTCTTTTTGCAAGTTATAGGAGCTTTATTGCTTAACCGTGTTGGTAACAATCACGAGAAATACAATCTTTTTTAAAATGAAGAAATACAATCTTGGATGAAGGAGGAAATACAGTTAATCCATAGACACCTTCTCCTCAACTCACTAGCTTGATGGGCCCAACGTTGAGCAACCACGTTGGCCTCTCAATTATTGACATAAAGTAAGTAAAGCTCTCGCAAAGCTCCTTTAATTACCTCCTAGGAAATGCAAAGTTGCATAAGTTAACAACAACCCGGGCATCGCTCTCGAGCACAATATGATCAAATCCATAGACGCCCTTGCAAATAAGCGTATACCCTCTACAAATAAGTAGATATGCTTAAAGGAAAACGAGTTTATTTCACTAAGGGCTTTGCATTGTATAAGGTTATGTACTCCCATGATAGTTGATGAATAGATTGATACTTCCTCGGTCCCATAATGTAAGACATTTTTTCACACTACACTACTGTGAAAAAGAGGCTAGAAGGGATCGTGATCTAGCGCCGCCACCTCACCCCGACGACTTCCCTCCCCCTCGCGTCGCCTCCCCTCGGGCGGCACCAGGGCCCTCGATCCCGCGCCGCCAGCCCCTCCCCGCTCCTCCATTCACAGCCGCCGCTGCCGCCGGAAAGGGCCGTGGTGGCGGCGGGCCCTGCATGATCCAGGGCGGGTGGTCGCCACGGCAGATCCGTTGAGACGAAGGCGGCGTCTCACGCGGGGAGGCCGCGGGCGGCAGTCAGGGCAGCGCCCCTGCTGCGCGGTGGCGATGGGAACTGATGACCCGCAAGTATAGGGGATCTATCGTAGTCCTTTTGATAAGTAAGAGTGTCGAACCCAACAAGGAGCAGAAAGAAATGACAAGCAGTTTTTCAGTAAGGTATTCTCTGCAAGCACTGAAATTATCGGTAACAGATAGTTTTGTGATAAGGTAATTTGTAACGGGTAACAAGTAATGAAAGTAAATAAAGTGCAGCAAGATGGCCCAATCCTTTTTGTAGCAAAGGACAAGCCTGGACAAACTCTTATATAGAGAAAAGCGCTCCCGAGGGCACATGGGAATTATCGTCAAGCTAGTTTTCATCATGCTCATATGATTCGCGTTCGTTATTTTGATAATTTGGTATGTGGGTGGACCGGTGCTTGGGTACTGCCCTTTCTTGGACAAGTATCCCACTTATGATTAACCCCTATTGCAAGCATCCGCAACTACAAAAGAAGTATTAAGGTAAACCTAACCATAGCATGAAACATATGGATCCAAATCAGCCCCTTACGAAGCAACTCATAAACTAGGTCTTAAGCTTCTGTCACTCTAGCAACCCATCATCTACTTATTACTGCCCAATGCCTTCCTCTAGGCCCAAACAATGGTGAAGTGTCATGTAGTCGACGTTCACATAACACCACTAAAGGAGAGACAACATACATCTCATCAAAATATCGAACGAATACCAAATTCACATGCCTACTTATAGCAAGACTTCTCCCATGTCCTCAGGAACAAACGTAACTACTCACAAATCATATTCATGTTCATAATCAGAGGGGTATTAATATGCATAAAGGATCTAAACATATGACCTTCCACCAAATAAACTAACTAGCATCAACTACAAGGAGTAATCAGCACTACTAGCAACCCACAGGTACCAATCTGAGGTTTTGGGACAAAGATTAGATACAAGAGATGAACTAGGGTTTTAGAGGAGATGGTGCTGGTGAAGATGTTGATGGAGATTGACCCCCTCCCGATGAGAGGATTGTTGGTGATGACGATGGCGATGATTTCCCCCTCCCGGAGGGATGTTTCCCTGGCAGAACAGCTCTATCGGAGCCCTAGATTTGTTCCGCCAAGGTTCTGCCTCGTGGCGGCGGTGTTTCGTCCCGAAAGCTTGCTTATGATTTTTTTTCAGGGTAAAAGACTTCATAGAGCAGAAGATGGGCACCAGAGGCCTGCCAGGGGGCCCACGAGGCAGGGGGCGCGCCCAGGGGGGTAGAGCGCGCCCCCACCCTCGTGGCCAGGGTGTGGGCCCCCTCTGGTTGATTCTTTCTCCGGTATTTTTTATTAATTCCAAAAACTGCCTCCGTGAAGTTTCAGGACTTTTGGAGCTGTGCAAAATAGGTCTCTAATATTTGCTCCTTTTCCAGTCTAGAATTCCAGCTGGCGGCATTCTCCCTCTTCATGTAAACCTTGTAAAATAAGAGAGAGAATAGGCATAAGTATTGTGACATAACGTGTAATAATAGCCCATAATGAAATAAATATCGATATAAAAGCATGATGCAAAATGGACGTATCAACTCCCCCAAGCTTAGACCTCGCTTGTCCTCAAGCAGAAGCCGATAACGATAAATATGTCCACATGTTTAGAGGTAGAGGTGTCGATAAAATAAAATACAGACATGAGGGCATCATGATTATTCTCACAACAACAACATATATATATATATTGTCATATGATTTCTTATGCTCAAGTAATAATCTATTCACAATCTAAAAGTATGAATCAAAAACTTTATTGAGAACTAACAAACTATAATCTCGGTCATTGAAGCAATTGCAATTTATCATAACATCCGAAAGAGTCTGTGTCAGAGCTTTCTAGCAAGTCCACATACTCAACTATCATTTAGTCTTTCATAATTGCTAACACTCACGCAATACTTGTGGTTACGGACATGAGGACGTATCAACTCAAGCGGAAGCCGATATCAAAAAAATATGTCCACATGTTTAGAGATAGAGGTGTCGATAAAATAAAATACGGACATGAGGGCATCATGATCATTCTTATAACAGCAACATATATAAGTATTGTCACATGATTTCTTATGCTCAAGTAATAATTTATTCATAATTTCAAGTATGAATCAGAAACTTCATTGAGAACTAACAAACTATTATCTCGGTCATTGATGCAATTGCAATTTATCATAACATCGGAAAGAGTCAATATAAGAGCTTTTCAGCAAGTCCACATACTCAACTATCATTTAGTCTTTCATAATTGTTAACACTCACGCAATACTTACGGGTATGGAGTTTTAATCGGACACAGAGAAAGATAGGGGCTTATAGTGTTGCCTCCCAACCTTTTACCTCAAGGGTAATGTCAACAATAATAATTCATGCTAACATCCATCCAATTGGATATATATATATCAGGATCTTTCCAACACAAGGTGTTTGCCAAAGGATAAAATGTAAAAAGGGAAGGTGAAGATTACCATGACTCTTGCATAAGGTATAAGACAAAAGTAAAAGATAGGCCCTTCGCAGAGGGAAGCAGAGGTTGTCATGTGCTTTTATGGTTGGATGCACGAAATCTTAATGCAAAAGAACGTCCATTTATATTGCCACTTGTGATATGGACCTTTATTATGCAGTCCGTCGTTTTTATTGCTTCCATATCACAAGATCGTATAAAGCTTATTTTCTCCACACTAATAAATCATACATATTTAGAGAGAAATTTTTATTGCATACAACAATGACAACTTACTTGAAGAATCTTACTCAATCCATAGGTACATATGGTGGACTCTCATGGCAAAACCAGGTTTAAGGATATTTGGAAGCACAAGTAGTATAGCTTTGGCAATAGATTAGATGGTATTCTTGTAAATGATGTACCGCCCTATGTGGCGAATATTGTATCGAATGAGTGTATTGGTGTGGTTGGTTAATTAATATAAGATGGTGTTAAAAAAGTAGTATCTCTACTTGGTGCAAAGAATTTGTCTAGCATGAGGGAGAAAGGCAAGCTCAACATGTTGGATGATCCATGACAATATACTTTATTTCGGATATAAGAAAACATAACCCATTACGTTGTCTTCCTTGTCCAACATCAACTCTTTAGCATGTCATATTTTAATGAGTGCTCACAATCATAAAAGATGTCCAAGATAGTATATTTATATGTGAAAACCTCTCTTTCTTTATTACTTCCTATTAATTGCAACGATGACCAAAATTATGTTTGTCAACTCTCGACAACTTTTATTCATCATACTCTTTATATGTGAAGTCATTACTCTCCATAAGATCAATATGATCTCTTTTTTTTATTCTTTCTTTTTTTCTCTTATTTTTATTCCCTCAAGATCATAGCAAGATAATCAAGCCCTTGACTCAAAACTAATCTTTATTATATATAGCTCACGGACTCGATTACATAGAAGGATCATAAGGCAAAACTCAAAACTAAATCATACTAAAACTTCTATTCTACTAGATTGAGATATTACTAAAAGGATTGAACTAAGAAAAACGGTAAAGATAGGAGTATGATGGTGATACGATACCGGGGCACCTCCCCCAAGCTTGGCAGTTGCCAAGGAGAGTGCCCATACCAGATACTCAGTTCTCCTTTGCCGGTGAAGAAGATGGTGGTGATGATGGATACTCGCACATCGAGCGTAGGAGATCCACCAATTTGCGGATAATGCCCTTGAGTGTGGTGATATGCTCCTTCAACAAAATATTTTCACGAGTGAGATACTTATTTTGTATGCGAGCTAACTCAATCATCTTGAAGGCTTCAATCTCTGTTGGGGTAAGAAGATTGTGATGAGGTTGAAGGATGTCTTCATCTTCGATTGCCAGAGCTTGATCCTCTATGGCCTTCTTGATCCCATCATCCTTGTTGATCTCCCCAGGTTCTTCTCTCTTCAGCACTATCTTCATTAGCCAAGCATCGTTGCCCTCATTGTTGGAGAAGGGGGACGACATGATGCCTGGTCTTTGACAACTCTGGCAAAAAACAGCTCGAAACAAAGACAGAGGATATTTGCGTGATACGGTGGTCAAAACCTTCGGGAGACTATATAATGAATTTTTACCGACCAAAAGAAGTATCATGCAAGAAAACGGAGTCCGGAGGGCACACGAGGTGCCCACGAGGCAGGGGGCGCGCCCAGGGGGGTAGGGCGCGCCCTCCACCCTCGTGGACGCCTCGTGTCCTTCCCGAACTACTTCTTATTTTCATATTTTCTTAAATATTCCAAAACGGAGAAAAATTGCCATTAGAACTGTTTTGGAGTCGGTTTACTTACAATACCACATACCTATTCCTTTTCGGAGTCCGAAGCGTTCTGGAAAATGTCCCTTATGTATTCCTCCGGGGTCACGGTTTCAATAACATTAGTTTCAACATTTATAGGATTACCTGAGATATAATGTTTGATTCTTTGACCATTCACCACCTTTGGATTTGTGCCTTCGAAGTTGTTGATTTTTATGGCACCGGAACGATATACCTCCTCGATAACGTAAGGACCTTCCCATTTAGAGATAAGTTTTCCTGCAAAAAATCTTAAACGAGAGTTGAATAGCAACACATGGTCACCTACGTTAAACTCACGCTTTTGTATCCATTTGTCATGCCATCTTTTAACCTTTTATTTAAACAGTTTGTCATTCTCATAGGCCTGGGTTCTCCATTCATCAAGTGAGCTAATGTCAAATAGTCTCTTCTCACCGGCAAGTTTGAAATCATAATTGAGCTCTTTAATGGCCCAATATGCCTTATGTTCTAGTTCGAGAGGTAAGTGACATGCTTTTCCATAAACCATTTTATACGGAGACATACCCATAGGATTTTTATATGCAGTTTTATAGGCCCACAATGCATCATCAAGTTTCTTAGACCAATTCTTTCTAGATCTATTAACAGTCTTTTGCAAAATTAATTTGAGCTCTCTATTACTAAGTTCTACTTGACCACTAGACTGCGGGTGATATGGAGATGCAATTCTATGATTAACATCATACTTAGCAAGCATTTTACGAAAAGCACCATGAATAAAATGTGAACCACCATCAGTCATTAAATATCTAGGGACTCCAAACCTCAGAAAAATAACTTCTTTAAGCATCTTAATAGAGGTGTTATGGTCAACACTACTAGTTGGAATAGCTTCTACCCACTTGGTAACGTAATCAACAGCAACTAAAATATGTGTATACCCATTAGATGAAGGAAATGATCCCATATAATCAAAGCCCCAAACATCAAATGGTTCAATAACAAGTGAATAGTTCATAGGCATTTCTTGACGTCTACTAATATTACCAATTCTTTGACATTCATCACAAGACAAGACAAACTTATGGGCATCTTTGAAGAGAGTAGGCCAATAAAAACTGGATTGCAATACCTTATGCGCAGTTCTATCTCCAGCATGGTGTCCTCCATAAGCCTCAGAGTGGCACTTGCGTAGGATCTGTTCCTATTCATGCTCAGGTACTCAACGTCTAATAACACCATCTACTCCTTTGTAAAGGTGCGGGTCATCCCAGAAGTAATGTCTTAAATCATAGAAAAACTTTTTCTTTTGCTGGTATGTGAAACTAGGTGGTATAAATTTAGCAACAATGTAATTAGCATAATCAGCATACCATGGAGCAGTACGAGAAGAATTTATGGCAGCTAATTGTTCATCAGGGAAGCTATCATCAATAGGTAGTGGGTCATCAAGAACATTATCTAACCTAGACAAGTTGTCTGCAACGGGGTTCTCATTTACCTTTCTATCAATAATATGAAATCAAATTCTTGTAGCAAGACAACCCATCTAATAATTCTAGGTTTAGCATCTTTCTTTTCTCTAAGGTATTTAATAGCAGCATGATCAGTGTGAATAATTACTTTAGAATCAACAATATAAGGTCTGAACTTATCACAAGCAAATACAACTGCTAAAAATTCTTTTCAGTAGTAGCATAATTTCTCTGGGCACTGTCTAGAGTTTTACTAGCATATTGGATAACATTTATTTTCTTATCAACTCTTTGTCCTAGAACAACACCTACAACTAATCACTAGCATCACACATAATTTCAAAGGGTAAATTTTCAATCAGGTGGCTAAACAATGGGTGCAGAAATCAAGGCTTTCTTAAGTATTTCAAATGCTTCTACACAATCATCATCAAAGACAAAAGGAATATCTTTTTTGTAAGAGATTAGTCAGAGGCCTATAAATTTTTGAGAAGTCCTTTATGAACCTCCTATAAAAACCGGCATGACCAAGGAAACTTCTTATACCTTTGATGTCCTTGGGACACGACATCTTTTCAATAACATCAACTTTAGCTTTGTCAACTTCAATACCTCTTTCAGAAATTTTATGCCCCAAGACAATACCTTCATTAACCATAAAGTGGCACTTCTCCCAATTAAAGACAAGATTAGTTTCTTCACATCTCTGCAAAACTCGATCAAGGTTGCTCAAGCAATCATCAAAAGAAGTTCCGTAAACAGAGAAATCATCCATGAAAACCTCAACAATCTTTTCACGAAAATCAAAGAATATAGCCATCATGCATCTTTGAAAGGTAGCAGGTGCATTGCATAAACCAAAAGGCATACGTCTATAAGCAAAGGTACCGAAAGGGCAAGTAAAAGTGGTCTTTTCTTGATCCTCTTTTGACACAAGAATTTGAGAGAAATCAGAATAGCCATCTAGAAAGCAAAAATGTGTATGTTTGGATAATATTTCTAGCATTTGATCAATAAAAGGTAAAGGGTAATGATCCTTTTAGTAGCTTTATTTAGTTTACGGAAATCAATTACCATTCTATAACCTATAACAATTCTTTGTGGGATCAATTCATCTTTATCATTAGGAAGAACAGTAATACCTCCCTTCTTAGGGACACAATGGACAGGACTTACCCACTGACTATCAGCAATGGGATAAATTATACCTGCCTCCATAAGCTTTAGTATTTCTTTTCTTACCACTTCTTTCATCTTAGGATCTAACCGTCGTTGGTGATCAACAGCCGGTTTAGCGTCTTTCTCCAATTTTATTTTGTGCTGGCATAAGGTGGGACTAATGCCCTTAAGATCATCAAGAGTATATCCAATAGCAGCACGGTGCTTCTTCAGAGTTTTCAATAATTTCTTTTCTTCATGCTCTGAAAGGTTAGCACTAATAATAACAGGATATATCTTTTTCTCATCAAGATAAGCATATTTAAGAGTATCAGGTAATGGTTTAAGCTCAAACACGGGATCACCCTTGGGTGGAGGAGGATCCCCTAGGATTTCAACAGGAAAGTTGTGTTTCAAAATAGGTCCCTGTTTAAAGAATACTTCATCTATTTCCCTTCTTTCATTCATAAACATACCATTTTCATGGTCGAGCAAATATTGTTCTAAAGGATAATTAGGAGGCACATCAATAGAGGCAAGACCAATAATTTCATCTTTACTAGGTAATTCTTTATCATGGGGTTGTCTATGAAATTTAGCAAAATTAAACTCATGAGACATATCCCCCAAACCAATAGTAACAACATCCTTTTTTGCAGTCTATCCTAGCATTAACAGTATTCAAGAAGGGTCTACCAAATATAATGGGACAAAAGCTATCTTGTGGGGAACCAAGAATAAGAAAATCAGCAGGATATTTAACTTTCCCACACAAGACTTCAACATCTCTAACGATCCCAACTGGTGAAATAGTATCTCTATTACCAAGCTTAATTGTAACATCAATTTCCTCTATCTCAGCAGGTGCAATATCATGTATAATTTCTTTGTATAAGGAATGAGGTATTGCACTTGCACTAGCACCCGTATCACATAAGTCATGATAGCAATGATCTCCTATTTTAACAGAAATAACATGCATGCCTACAACAGGTCTATGTTTATTTTTAGTATCAGGTCTAGCAATTCTAGCAGCTTCATCACAGAAGTAAATAACATGCCCATCAATATTATCAACCAAGAGATCTTTAACCATAGCAATACTAGGTTCAACTTTAATTTGCTCAGGGGGTGTAGGTGTTCTAGTGTTACTCTTACGAACCACAGTTAAAGCTTTAGTATGATCCGTTATTCTAACAAGGAAAGGTGGTTTCTCAATATAAGCAGTAGGAACAATAGGATCAACATTATAAGTGATAGTCTTTTCTTCAACTTTAATAGGTGCAACTACTTTTACTTCAATGTGAGGACTATATTTAAACCACTTCTCCTTAGGGAGATCAACATGAGTAGCAAAGGATTCACAGAAAGAAACTACTATCTCAGAGTCAAGTCCATATTTAGTGCTAAATTCACGGAAAACATCGGTATCCATAAAAGATTTAACACAATCAAACTTAGGTGTTATACCTGACTCCTTAACTTCATCGAGATCCCAATCTTCAGAGTTCCGTTTAATTCTTTCCAATAAATCCCATTTGAATTCAATAGTCTTCATCATAAAAGAGCCAGTACAAGAAGTATCGAGCATGGAGCGATTATTGAGAGAAAGCCGAGCATAAATTTTTTGAATAATAATTTCTCTTGAGAGCTCATGATTGGGGCATGAATATAACATTGACTTAAGCCTCCCCCAAGCTTGAGCGATGCTTTCTCCTTCGCGAGGCCAAAAATTATATATATATAATTGCGATCACGATGAACAAGATGCATAGGATAAAACTGCTGACGAAATTCCAATTTCAATCGGTTGTAGTTCCATGATCCCATATCATAACATAGTCTAAACCATGTCAATGCCTTTCCCTTCAAATATAAAGGGAATACCTTCTTCTCGATAACATCCTCGGGCATACTTACAAGCTTAAATAATCCACAAACTTCATCCACATAGATTAGGTGCATATCGGGACGTAATGTTCCATCTCCTGTAAAAGGATTAGCTAGCAGTTTCTCTATCATACCCGAAGGAATTTCAAAGTAAACATTTTCAGTAGGTTCAGTAGGTTGAGGAGCAACTCTTTGCTCTACTGGTCGGGGTGAAGATACCCCGAACAAGTGAAGGAAATATGCCCTAGAGGCAATAATAAAGTTATTATTTATTTCCTTATATCATGATAAATGTTTATTATTCATGCTAGAATTGTATTAACCGGAAACATAATACATGTGTGAATACATAGACAAACAATATGTCACTAGTATGCCTCTACTTGACTAGCTCGTTAATCGAAGATGGTTATGTTTCCTCACCATGAACAAAAGAGTTGTTATTTGATTAACGGGATCACATCATTAGGAGAATGATGTGATTGACATGACCCATTCCATTAGCTTAGCACCCGATCGTTTAGTATGTTGCTATTGCTTTATTCATGACTTATACATGTTCCTATGACTATGAGATTATGCAACTCCCATTTGCCGGAGGAACACTTTGTGTGCTACCAAACGTCACAACGTAACTGGGTGATTATAAAGGAGCTCTACAGGTGTCTCCGAAGGTACATGTTGGGTTGGCGTATTTCGAGATTAGGATTTGTCACTCCGATTGTCGGAGAGGTATCTCTGGGCCCTCTCGGTAATGCACATCACATAAGCCTTGCAAGCATTGCAACTAATGAGTTAGTTGTGATATGATGTATTACGGAACGAGTAAAGAGACTTGCCGGTAACGAGATTGAACTAGGTATTGAGATACCGACGATCGAATCTCGGGCAAGTAACATACTGATGACAAAGGGAACGACGTATGTTGTTATGCGGTGTGACCGATAAAGATCTTCGTAGAATATGTAGGAACCAATATGAGCATCCAGGTTCCGCTATTGGTTATTGACCGGAGACGTGTCTCGGTCATGTCTACATTGTTCTCGAACCGTAGGGTCCGCACGCTTAACGTTACGATGATAATTTCATTATGAGTTTATGTATTTTGATGTACCGAAGGTTGTTCGGAGTACCGGATGTGATCATGGACATGACGAGGAGTCTCGAAATGGTCGAGACATAAAGATCGATATATTGGAAGCCCATATTTGGATATCGGAATCGTTCCAGGTGAAATCGGGATTTTACCGGAGTACCGGGGGTTACCGGAACCCCCCCGGGGGTTATTGGGCCTACATGGGCCCTAAGGGAGAAGAGGAAAGGAGGCAAGAGGTGGCCGCGCGGCCCTCCCCTCCCTAGTCCGAATAGGACAAGGAGAAGGGGGCGGCGCCCCCCCCCTTTCCTTTCCCTCTTCCTCCTCTTTCCCCCTTCTCCTTCTCCAACTAGGAAAGAAGGGAGTCCTACTCCCGGTGGGAGTAGGACTCCCCCTTGGCGCGCCCTCCTTGGCCGGCCACCCCCTCCCCCTGGCTCCTTTATATACGGGGGCAGGGGGCACCCTAGAACACACAAGTTGATCTTCGTGATCTTTCCTTAGCCGTGTGCGGTGCCCCCCTCCACCATATTCCACCTCGGTCATATTGTAGAAGTGCTTAGGCGAAGCCCTGCGATGGTTGAACATCAAGATCCTCACCACGCCGCCGTGCTGACGGAACTCCTCCCCGAAGCTTTGCTGGATCGGAGCCCGGGGAGCGTCATCGAGCTGAACGTGTGCCAAGAACTCGGAGGTGCCGGAGTAACGGTGCTTGGATCGGTTGGACCGGGAAGACGTACGACTACTTCCTCTACGTTGCGTCACCGCTTCCACTTCGGTCTACGAGGGTACGTAGACAACACTTTCCCCTCTCGTTGCTATGCATCACCATGATCTTGCGTGTGTGTAGGAATTTTTTTGAAATTACTACGTTACCCAACAGTGGCATCCGAGCCTAGGTTTTATATGTTGATGTTATTTGCACGAGTAGAACACAAGTGAGTTGTGGGCGATATAAGTCATACTGCTTACCAGCATGTCATACTTTGGTTCAGCGGTATTGTTGGATGAAGCGGCCCGGACCGACATTACGCGTACGCTTACGCGAGACTGGTTCTACCGACGTGCGTTGCACACAGGTGGCTGGCGGGTGTCAGTTTCTCCAACTTTAGTTGAACCGAGTGTGGCTACGCCCGGTCCTTGCGAAGGTTAAAACAGCACCAACTTGACAAACTATCGTTGTGGTTTTGATGCGTAGGTAAGATTGGTTCTTGCTAAGCCCGTAGCAGCCACGTAAAACTTGCAAAAACAAAGTAGAGGACGTCTAACTTGTTTTTGCAGGGCATGTTGTGATGTGATATGGTCAAGGCATGATGCTAAATTTTATTGTATGAGATGATCATGTTTTGTAACCGAGTTATCGGCAACTGGCAGGAGCCATATGGTTGTCGCTTTATTGTATGCAATGCAATCGCTCTGTAATGCTTTACTTTATCACTAAGCGGTAGCGATAGTCGTAGAAGCATAAGATTGGCGATACGACAACGATGCTACGATGGAGATCAAGGTGTCGCGCCAGTGACGATGGTGATCATGACGGTGCTTCGAAGATGGAGATCACAAGCACAAGATGATGATGGCCATATCATATCACTTATATTGATTGCATGTGATGTTTATCTTTTATGCATCTTATCTTGCTTTGATTGACGGTAGCATTTTAAGATGATCTCTCACTAATTATCAAGAAGTGTTCTCCCTGAGTATGCACCATTGCAAAAGTTCTTCGTGCTGAGACACCACGTGATGATCAGGTGTGATGCGCTCTACGTTCAAATACAACGGGTGCAAAACAGTTGCACACGCGGAATACTCAGGTTAAACTTGACGAGCCTAGCATATAACAGATATGGCCTCGGAACACGGAGACTGAAAGGTCGAGCGTGAATCATATAGTAGATATGATCAACATAGTGATGTTCACCATTGAAACTACTCCATCTCACGTGATGATCGAACATGGTTTAGTTGATATGGATCACGTGATCACTTAGAAGATTAGAGGGATGTCTATCTAAGTGGGAGTTCTTAAGTAATATGATTAATTGAACTTTAATTTATCATGAACTTAGTCCTGGTAGTATTTGCATATCTATGTTGTAGATCAATAGCTCGCGTTATTGCTTCCCTGTGTTTATTTTGATATGTTCCTAGAGAAAATTGTGTTGAAAAATGTTAGTAGCAATGATGCGGATTGGATCTGTGATCTGAGGTTTATCCTCATTGCTGCACAGAAGAATTATGTCCTTGATGCACCGCTAGGTGATAGACCTATTGCAGGAGCAGATGCAGACGTTATGAACGTTTGGCTAGCTCAATATGATGACTACTTGATAGTTTAGTGCACCATGCTTAACGGCTTAGAATCGGGACTTCAAAGACGTTTTGAACGTCATGGACCATATGAGATGTTCTAGAAGTTGAAGTTAATATTTCAAGCAAATACCCGAGTTGAGAGATATGAAGTCTCCAACAAGTTCTATAGCTAAAAGATGGAGGAGAATAGCTCAAGCAGTGAGCATGTGCTCAGATTGTCTGGGTACTACAATCTCTTGAATCAAGTGGGAGTTAATCTTCCAGATAAAATAGTGATTGACAAAATTCTCTAGTCACCATCACCAAGTTAGTAGAACTTCATGATGAACTATAATATGCAAGGGATGATGAAAGTAATTCCCAAGCTCTTCGTGATGCTGAAATCAACGAAGGTAGAAATCAAGAAAAACATCAAGTGTGGATGGTTAACAAGACCACTAGTTTCAAGAAAAGGGCAAAAGGAAGAAGGGGAACTTCAAGAAGAACGGCAAGCAAGTTGCTGCTCAAGTGAAGAAGCCCAAGTCTGGTCCTAAGCCTGAGACTAAGTGCTTCTACTGCAAAGGAACTAGTCACTGGAAGCGGAACTACCCCAAGAATTTGGCGGATAAGAAGGATGGCAAAGTGAACACAAGTATATTTGATATACATGTTATTGATGTGTACTTTACTAGTGTTTATAGCAACCCCTCAGTATTTGATACTAGTTCAGTTGCTAAGATTAGTAACTCGAAACGGGAGTTGCAGAATGAACAGAGACTAGTTAAGGGTGAAGTGATGATGTGTGTTGGAAGTGGTTCCAAGATTGATATGATCATCATCGCACACTCCCTACACTTTCGGGATTAGTGTTGAACCTAAATAAGTGTTATTTGGTGTTTGCGTTGAGCATGAATATGATCATGTTTATTGCAATACGGTTATTTAAGTAAGAGAATAAATTGTTGTTCTATTTACATGAATAAAACCTTATATGGTTACACACCCAATGAAAATGGTTCGTTGGATCTCGATCATAGTGATACACATATTCATAATATTGAAACCAAAAAGATGCAAAAGTTAATAATGATAGTGCAACTTATTTGTGGCACTGCCGTTTAGGTCAGATTGGTGTAAAGCGCATGAAGAAAATCCATGCTGATGGGCTTTTCGGAATCACTTGATTATGAATCACTTGATGCTTGTGAACCATGCCTCATGGGCAAGATGACTAAGACTCCGTTCTCCGGAACAATGGAGCGAGCAACTGACTTATTGGAAATAATACATACTGATGTATGCGATCCGATGAGTGTTAATGCTCGCGGCGGGTATCGTTATTTTCTGACCTTCACAGATGATTTGAGCAGATATGGGTATATCTACTTGATGAAACATAAGTCTGAAACATTTGAAAAGTTCAAAGAATTTCAGAGTGAAGTGGAAAATCATCGTGACAAGAAAATAAAGTTTCTACGATCTAATCGCAGAGACGAATATTTGAGTTACGAGTTTGTCTTCAATTAAAACAATGTGGAATAGTTTCACAAACTCATGCCATCTGGAAAACCACAGCATAATGGTGTGTTCGAACGTCATAACCGTACTTTATTAGATATAGTGCAATCTATTATGTTTCTTACCGATTTACCACTATCGTCTTGGGTTTGTGCATTAGAGACAGCTGCATTCACGTTAAACAGGGCACCATCTAAATCCGTTGAGACGACACTATATGAACTGTGGTTTAGCAAGAAACCAAAGTTGTCGTTTCTTAAAGTTTGGGGTTGTGATGCTTATGTGAAAAAGGTTTCATCCTGATAAGCTCAAACCCAAATCGGAGAAATATGTATTCATAGGGTACCCAAAGGAGACAGTTGGGTACACCTTCTATCACAGATCCGAAGGCAAGATATTCGTTGCTTAGAATGGATCCTTTCCAGAAAAGGAGTTTCTCTCGAAAGAAGTGAGTGGGAGGAAAGTAGAAAACTTGATTAGGTAATTGTACCTTCTCCCTTATTGGAAAGTAGTTCATCACAGAAATATGTTCTTGTGACTACTACACTAATTAGTGAGGAAGCTAATGATGATGATCATGTAACTTCAGATCAAGTTACTACCGAATCTTGTAGGTAAACCAGAGTGAGATCCGCACCAGAGTGGTACGGTAATCCTGTTCTGGAAATCATGCTACTAGATCATGATGAACCTACGAACTATGAAGAAGCGATGGTGAGCCCAGATTCCGCAAAATGGCTTGAAGCCATGAAATCTGAGATGGGATCCATGTATAAAAACAAAGTATGGACTTTGGTTGACTTGCCCGATGATCGGCAAGCAATTGAAAATAAAGGGATCTTCAAGAGGAAGATGGACGCTGATAGTAGTTTTACTATCTACAAAGCAAGAATTGTCGCAAAAAGGTTTTCGACAAGTTCAAGATGTTGACTATGATGGGAGTTTCTCACTCGTATCTATGCTTAAGTCTGTCCGAATCATGTTAGCGATTGCCGCATTTTATATTATGAAATTTGGCAGATAGATGTCAAAACTGCATTCCTGAATGGATTTCTGGAAGAAGAGTTGTATATGATGCAGCCAGAAGGTTTTGTCGATCCAAAGGGAGCTAACAAAGTGTGCAAGCTCCCACGATCCATTTATGGACTGGTGCAAGCCTCTCGGAGTTGGAATAAACGCTTTGATAGTGTAATCAAAGCATTTGGTTTTATACAGACTTTTGGAGAAGCCTATATTTACAAGAAAGTGAGTGGGAGCTCTGTAGCATTTCTGATATTATATGTAGATGACATATTACTAATCGGAAATGATATAGAATATCTGGATAGCATAAAGGGATACTTGAATAAGAGTTTTTCAATGAAAGACCTCGGTGAAGCTTCTTACATATTGGGCATTAAGATCTATAGAGATAGATCAAGACGCTTAATTGGACTTTCACAAAGCACATACCTTGACAAAGTTTTGAAAAGGTTCAAAATGGATCAAGCAAAGAAAGAGTTCTTGGTTGTGTTACAAGGTGTGAAATTGAGTAAGACTCAAAACCCGACCACGGCAGAAGATAGAAAGAGAACGAAAGTCATTCCCTATGCCTCAGCCATAGGTTCTATAAAGTATGCCATGCTGTGTACCAGATCTATTGTATACCCTACACTATGTTAAGCAATGGAGTACAATAGTGATTTAAGAGTAGATCACCGGACAACAGTCAAAATTATCCTTAGTGGAATAAGGAAATATTTCTCGATTATGGAGGTGACAAAAGGTTCGTCGTAAAAAGTTACGTCGATGCAAGTTTTGACACAGATCTGGATGACTCTAAGTCTCGATCTAGATACATATTAAAAGTGGGAGCAATTAGCTAGAGTAGCTCTATGCAGAGCATTGTAGACATAGAATTCGCAAAATACTTACGGATCTGTATGTGACAGACCCGTTGACTAAAATTATCTCACAAGCAAAACATGATCACACCTTAGTACTCTTTGGGTGTTAATCACATAAGCGATGTGAACTAGATTACTGACTCTAGTAAACCCTTTGGGTGTAGGTCACATGACGATGTGAACTATGGGTGTTAATCACATGGTGATGTGAACTATTAGTATTGAATCACATGGCGATGTGAACTAGATTATTGACTCTAGTGCAAGTGGGAGACTGAAGAAATATGCCCTAGAGGCAATAATTAAGTTATTATTTATTTCCTTATATCATGATAAATGTTTATTATTCATGCTAGAATTGTATTAACCGGAAACATAATACATGTGTGAATACATAGACAAACAATATGTCACTAGTATGCCTCTACTTGACTAGCTCGTTAATCGAAGATGGTTATGTTTCCTGACCATGAACAAAAGAGTTGTTATTTGATTAACGGGATCACATCATTAGGAGAATGATGTGATTGACATGACCCATTCCATTAGCTTAGCACCCGATCGTTTAGTATGTTGCTATTGCTTTATTCATGACTTATACATGTTCCTATGACTATGAGATTATGCAACTCCCATTTGCCGGAGGAACACTTTGTGTGCTACCAAACGTCACAAGGTAACTGGGTGATTATAAAGGAGCTCTACAGGTGTCTCCGAAGGTACATGTTGGGTTGGCGTATTTCGAGATTAGGATTTGTCACTCCGATTGTCGGAGAGGTATCTCTGGGCCCTCTCGGTAATGCACATCACATAAGCCTTGCAAGCATTGCAACTAATGAGTTAGTTGTGAGATGATGTATTACGAAACGAGTAAAGAGACTTGCCGGTAACGAGATTGAACTAGGTATTGAGATACCGACGATCGAATCTCGGGCAAGTAACATACCGATGATAAAGGGAACGACGTATGTTGTTATGCGGTCTGACCGATAAAGATCTTCGTAGAATATGTAGGAACCAATATGAGCATCCAGGTTCCGCTATTGGTTATTGACCGGAGACGTGTCTCGGTCATGTCTACATTGTTCTCAAACCGTAGGGTCCGCACGCTTAACGTTACGATGATAATTTCATTATGAGTTTATGTATTTTGATGTACCGAAGGTTGTTCGGAGTCCCGGATGTGATCATGGACATGACGAGGAGTCTTGAAATGGTCGAGACATAAAGATCAATATATTGGAAGCCTATATTTGGATATCGGAATCGTTCCAGGTGAAATCGGGATTTTACCGGAGTACCGGGGGTTACCGGAACCCCCCCGGGGGTTATTGGGCCTACATGGGCCCTAAGGGAGAATAGGAAAGGAGGCAAGAGGTGGCCGCGCGCCCCTCCCCTCCCTAGTACGAATAGGACAAGGAGAAGGGGGATGCGCCCCCCCCTTTCCTTTCCCTCTTCCTCCTCTTTCCCTCTTCTCCTTCTCCAACTAGGAAAGAAGGGAGTCCTACTCCCGGTGGGAGTAGGACTCCCCCTTGACGCGCCCTCCTTGGCCGGCCGCCCCCTCCCCCTGGCTCCTTTATATACGGGGGCAGGGGGCACCCTAGAACACACAAGTTGATCTTCGTGATCGTTCCTTAGCCGTGCGCGGTGCCCCCCTCCACCATATTCCACCTCGGTCATATTGTAGCAGTGCTTAGGCGAAGCCCTGCGACGGTTGAACATCAAGATCGTCACCACGCCGTCGTGCTGACGGAACTCCTCCCGGAAGCTTTGCTGGATCGGAGCCCGGGGAGCGTAATCGAGCTGAACGTGTGCCAAGAACTCGGAGGTGCCGGAGTAACGGTGCTTGGATCGGTTGGACCGGGAAGACGTACGACTACTTCCTCTACGTTGCGTCAACGCTTCCGCTTCGGTCTACGAGGGTACGTAGACAACACTCTCCCCTCTCGTTGCTATGCATCACCATGATCTTGCGTGTGCGTAGGAATTTTTTTGAAATTACTACGTTACCCAACAACAAGCCCCTCAAAGGATTATGTTCCATAGTAACAAGTGACAGTAAATTTCAGCACACTATATAATTTTTTCCTTACAAAATTCCACCTACCAAAGGTGCTTCACTCCCCGGCAACGACGCCAGAAAAGAGTCTTGATGACCCACAAGTATAGGGGATCTATCGTAGTCCTTTAAATATGTAAGAGTGTCGAACCCAACGAGGAGCAGAAGGAAATGACAAGCAGTTTTCAGTAAGGTATTCTCTGCAAGCACTGAAATTATCGATAACAGATAGTTTTGTGATAAGGTAATTTGTAACGGGTAACAAGTAATGAAAGTAAATAAGGTGCAACAAGATGGCCCAATCCTTTTTGTAGGAAAGGACAAGCCTAGACAAACTCTTATATAGAGAAAAGCGCTCCCGGGGACACATGGGAATTATCGTCAAGCTAGTTTTCATCACGCTCATATGATTCGTGTTCCTTACTTTGATAATTTGGTATGTGGGTGGACCGGTGCTTGGGTACTGCCCTTTCTTGGACAAGTATCCCACTTATGATTAACCCCTATTGCAAGCATCCGTAACTACAAAAGAAGTATTAAGGTAAACATAACCATAACATGAAACATATGGATCCAAATAAGCCCCTTACGAAGCAACTCATAAACTAGGGCTTAAGCTTCTGTCACTCTAGCAACCCATCATCTACTTATTACTGCCCAATGCCTTCCTCTAGGCCCAAAGAATGGTGAAGTATCATGTAGTCGACGTTCACATAACACCACTAGAGGAGAGACAACATACATCTCATCAAAATATCAAACGAATACCAAATTCACATGCCTACTTATAGCAAGACTTCTCCCATGTCCTCAGAAACAAACGTAACTATTCACAAATCATATTCATGTTCATAATCAGAGGGGTATTAATATGCATAAAGGATCTGAACATATGATCTTCCACCAAATAAACCAACTAGCATCAACTACAAGGAATAATCGACACTACTAGCAACCCACAGGTACCAATCTGAGGTTTTGGGACAAAGATTGGATACAAGAGATGAACTAGGGTTTTAGAGGAGATGGTGCTGGTGAAGATTTTGATGGAGATTGACCCCCTCCCGATGAGAGGATCGTTGGTTATGACGATGGCGATGATTTCCCCCTCCCGGAGGGATGTTTCCCTGGCAGAACAGCTCCGCCGGAGCCCTAGATTGGTCCCGCCTCGTGGCGGCGGTGTTTCGTCCCGAAAGCTTGCTTATGATTTTTTTTCAGGGTAAAAGACTTCATATAGCAGAAGATGGGCACCAGAGGCCTGCCAAGGGGCCCACGAGGCAGGGGGCACGCCCAGGGGGGTAGGGAGCGCCCCCCACCCTCGTGGCCAGGGTGTGGGCCCCTTCTGGTTGATTCTTTCTCCAATATTGTTTATTAATTCCAAAAACTACCTCCATGAAGTTTCATGACTTTTGGAGCTATGCAGAATAGGTCTCTAATATTTGCTCCTTTTCCAGCCCATAATTCCAGCTGTCGGCATTCTCCCTCTTCATGTAAACCTTGTAAAATAAGAGAGAAAAGGCATAAGTATTGTGACATAACGTGTAATAAAAGCCCATAATGCAATAAATATCGATATAAAAGTATGATGCAAAATGAACGTATGAGGAACCTACATGGGCGACGGTGTGGCGGCCGCGGGCACATGGGTGACTCCGATGGCTGTGGATCTGGCATCCTGTCCAGATCCGTCTCGGTAAGGCCTTGGCCGGCCGGTGGCGCGAGGAGGACCGGTGAGGGGCGGCTGGAGGCTCCTTGCGGCGTGCCGACAGCGGCACTCGTCTCCACGGCGAGGCTTCGTTCGGTTCCAGCCAGCTGCGAGGTTGGGGGGACGCGACTTCCGGTGAAAATCGCGCCGACTTTGGTCATGGCAGACGATGGCGGCGTCTATGACGCCGTTCCCTTCTCAAGGCATCGTTGTTGTAGGTCGTGGCACCGCACTCGTGATGCTCCGGGGAAAACCTAGATCTGGATCATACGATGATGGTACCTTTGATGCAGTTGTCCCTCCTGAGGGCATCATTTTGGAGCAAGTGCTAGTTGGACGGGACAAGCAGAAGAGCGGTGTCTCATCCAGCGCAAGGCCAACGGTGGATCTCGGTGGCATGGTGCTGCGGAGGTTCGGCGACGGGCGCGTGCGGACGGATTCGTGCAGGATGGTGGAGTTGTCTGGCGTCGTGGTGGCGTCGACGACAGGCCAGACAAAGTCGATGGGTCAGTTGCTGCTCTGGAGATGGACTGGTGGAAGATGGCAGCGGCAGCCTCTGAGAGTGCGTTGGTCCGGTATGGGACCCAGTCCTGGCATGTGGCTGGGCTGGGGCATCCGGCTTTAGATGTTAGGGTTTGGTGCGATGTCCATTTGGTATTAGGCCTGGATATTCGGCACACCTTCATCAATGAGATAGGAGTAGCAACAGGTGTTGCCTAGATGGTGGCTTCAGACTCACTGATGTATTACTTTGTATGATCTCTGTGAATAATTAATAAGATGGCTGCATGCATCGCCCAGATGCAGAAGCCGGGGGTTTATCCTCCTTTTTCAAAAAAAAACACTACTGTGAAAAATGTCTTACATATTATGGGATGGAGGGAGTAGTATTTTGAAAAGATAGACTAGGCAAAGATAGTTGCCCATACATTACAGAGAGACCCCTTCATAAAATAAAAAGGAAATTATAGAAAATATTGTGCAGCCAATATTTTTGAGGGGTTTAAGCACTTTATTCATTCAAAAATGTTAGAAGAAATTACAGTAAGTTCTGGTCGCCTCCTGCCAAAACCTAAAGTAGTAGAAGCTCTGGCCAGGTTATGTGCTTCAACGTTTGACTCTCGTTGCCCCGCCAAAAAAAAACTTTGACTCTTCTTTCTTATGAATGATTTGAACTGATTCAAAACCTTCACGTTTCGCCTTGATTCAAAACATTTGTGCAGCCGAACGGGAGACGAAGCTGACGCATCACGGAACGGGCCTGTCTCTTGTTGTTGCCTCAGCCAGTAGACCCGAGCCCAGCCCTCGTAGTCCAACCTGACTTGCTGGTCCGAGTCTCCGAGGCAGCGGCTGCCTCCTGGTTCGAGTCGGAGTGTCCGACGCGCACGCCTCCGCCCCGAAAAGACAACTCGTGCCCGTGCCCGTCCGTCCCGGCGGCTCTCTCAAACCCACACTCCCACCTTCTTGCGGCACAAGCCGGAGCCGACGATCCCAGCGCCCGCGCCGCCGTCGACGCGGCCTCCTCCGCCCGCCGGGATCGGTAAGCGCCCCCGTTCGCCCCCATACCCCCCCCCCCCCCCCCCGAGCCTCATCCCGCTCACCGCTACAATCTGTCGTGGAATCGCTCGCTGCGCGGTTGAAACTTTGGTGCCCGACTGAACCCTTGTTCGTCCCCCTCCTATGTTAGGTCCGCTCCTGGAGCCACCAGCGACAACTAGCCGTATCGGTAGCGTTGCAGTGAAAACCGCATCCTGGTACCAGGGGAATTCCAGGTTTTCACATAGGCAGGCAGCGTTTTTTCTTAAAGCTGTAGGCAGGTAGCTTCATTAGCAAATCTGTAACAGACCTCAGATTGGTTTGCAATACAAGGTTCACTAATCGCTAGGCATCTTACAACCCCACCAAAATGCCTCGCGTAGTACATCTGTCTGAATGATTCCTGCATATGCTTGTTCCGTGATGCAGTGGTGCTTGTCCTGCTTATTCTTAACATTATTGTTGTCATCTCTTTTTTCAGGAGAGAACTTTATAGAAGCTACTTAAATCTTAACCATGAGTAGCATAGGAACCGGGTATGATCTGTCGGTCACCACTTTCTCCCCGGACGGCCGTGTCTTCCAGGTCGAGTATGCTGGCAAGGCCGTCGACAACAGCGGGTGTGACCTGGCTCCCTCCCCTGTTTTCCTGACCTTCTCTGTCCGTGCAACTTCATGATGAAACTTTGGGTGATTCTGTGTAGGACGATTGTTGGGATCAAGTGCAAAGATGGAATTGTCCTCGTAAGTGGTTATTTGCTGTATTTTCTCTATTTAGTATTTACTTTTACCTGGATGGGGTGTTACTCTGTGCTTCTTTTGTGTGATAACCTTTTAATATATTGGTCTATAGGGTGTGGAGAAGCTGATAACATCCAAGATGATACTTGCCGGGTCGAACCGGAGACTTCACTCAGTTCACCGGAACTCTGGCTTGGTAATCTCTCTTCCTTTTTGTTACATACAGGGTGGCCTCTCTCTGAGAATGCACCAATAATTTAGGATATATGTTCTGCATTGTTACCTTTCATGTCTTTTTATAATTGCCTTTCTTCTTACTGTAACGGATTGCATTTGGTAATGAAGTTAATTCCTGTTCTCTTTTTCAGGCTGTGGCTGGGTTAGCAGCAGACGGTAGGCAGGTGGTCTCAAGAGCAAAGTCAGAAGCAGCCAATTATGAAAAGTGAGAATTAGTGAGACTTCTGATTTTCATACCAAATGTTTGTAGAACTTAACCTAAAGCTGTAATCCACCAGGGTATACGGAGAACCCATGCCTGTGAAGGAATTAGCTGATCGTGTAGCTAGCTACGTTCATCTGTGTACACTCTACTGGTGGCTCAGGTAAGGCAGTCAAGATGTTCTTCTTGTTCAAGGTGGTTGCCTCCTACATGTTACGTGATAGTTTGATACACTTTAAACTCCTGTCTCAGGCCTTTTGGCTGTGGAGTTATTCTTGGAGGTTATGATAGGGATGGGCCACAGCTCTACATGATCGAACCTTCAGGGCTCTCATATGTGAGTTCTCAATCTAAGACATGGTAGTTCTTCTATTTTGCTGTTATTTATTAGGACCGAGCAAGGGATAAGTTGGCTAGATAACACATATTTATATTTCCTGTCAGTGACCGGGCAAGTTTAATTTCATAGTAAACAGACAACTTTATGTACATGGATTAAGATGTGCAGTGCTGCTTTTAGTAGCAGTACATGCATTTGCAATTTATGACTTCATGGTTGAATTTTGACAGAAATATTTTGGTGCCGCTCTGGGTAAAGGAAGACAGGCTGCAAAAACGTAAGCCAATCAAGTTTTCACTAGTTTTTTCTGTTGTATGATTCCTGTAGTGGCCATTTTCTGTTTTGTTGCAAACCACTATCACGACTAAAGCATGGCGCATTCTTGAATCTTTCTTATAAATACCATTTTAATTTTTCAAAGTAGATCTTTAGGAATAAGGAAGTAAGCATGCTCTTGATATTCTTAAAGCTGCTCATCAAATGATCATCCACATTTAGCGTTTATGCAGGTAGTAGTTTAGCCGTTCCATATTCAGCGGCGGAAATAAACTCTTATGCTTATGTTAGGTTTGCCACTACCAGAACACAGCTTAGGTGGTGTTTTATTGCTTACCACAGTCTGCTACGTACGAGTTAGGCAGGTTTGGGTTAAGCTCGTATTTGTTTCTTTGCCAAATTTTGGTGTGCCACATTTTCTTAAAACTGCACCAGTGCACAATACACGTCAGATACATTTTGTGAAATCTTGGCACAGGTGTGATGAAAAGTTTGCTGACCAATAAACTGTGACTTGTCACACTTCTCGCACAAAATTTAGAAAAAAAAAAACATTGGAACTAAACAAACAGACCCTCTAGCATTTTGATAAATAACCTCTTCTTTACAGCCATAACAGAAATATTGTACCAGAACTGGTATGTGTAATTCTTTGAATTGACTAGCTTCCGCAATTAAGGACCACAATACCAAACTGACCATTGATGTTAACGCACTCTAGATCATAGATGTGCATCATTTACATAGTCTAAATACATTGACCATTTATCTCTTTGTCCTTGTATTGGTCGTTACATGCATTTAGTCTTCAGTGGAAGAGTGGTTAGCTAACTAAAACTTGATCTGTATCTACTTTCCCCTTGCAGCTTTGTAGCCATTGATGTGCATGCTTTCGGATACATTATGACATTGAGAGCTTTATATTACAAAGAACTTGCGCGATTCAATATGTTGTAGAATGTCCCTTCTAATGGTTCGCAGCGGCTGTCTGTCAAATGCATCTGCGCAAAATACTTATGATGATGTTTACTATGTATTTTTATTGGCCACAAACAGTGGTTCTCCATTCTAATTCATCTATCTTAATGTTGTCATACAGGGAGATAGAGAAATTGAAGCTTTCTGAGCTAACCTGCAGGGAGGGCATTGTTGAGGTTGCCAAGATGTATGTCCTAAATCTTTTGCCATCCTACAGCAAGTTTTATCTTCAGGATATACCACCTAGATTCTGTCATGAATGACCTGAAAGCTTGTTAGTCATGTACATTTACTTGTTCAAGCATGAAGATGGCCAGTAGTTACTAGTCACAGCTAATATGGATTTTCTCTCAGAAGGAACAACACTGTTGATCCTCCGTATCATGGTTTTACTCCCACAAGGAGTATTTGTGGTTGCAATACTCTAATTTGTAATTGCCATACCAGAAATAATTACTAGGCTGACCTTTTTTTTTCCTGTACATGCAGAATTTATGGTGTACACGACGAAGCGAAAGACAAATCTTTTGAGCTGGAACTGAGCTGGGTGTGCGATGAATCTAACTGCCAGCATGAGAAGGTGATAAACGGCCACTCACGGAAAAATATCCACCTCCCTGGGAACTCCACAGCTACCTTTCATAGGCCACAGAGTCTCCCTCTGTTGAGTTCCTTGCTAACTTGTCATACCATGTGTAGGTTCCAAATGATCTTCTGGAGCAGGCCAAGGCAGCCGCGCAGGCAGCGTTGGAAGAGATGGATGCCGACTAAGAAGAGACCATGAGCTCTGCTCCCCATTTACTTTCACGTGCGGCGTAACAGATTCAGGACTGGAGCGGTTCGTTATCAGTTCAAAAAACTACCTCAGGGTGTTCCTGCTTTCGGTTCCATGGTTCCATCCCAGTCGAGGTAGCAGGGTCTCGTGTTTTTGGGGGTTGTGGAGAATCGTATTCTGCTTGCTGTTGGTCACAAACTGAAGCTTAATCTATAGAATTCCGAACATATTTGTCACAGATCTTAATCACGCGTGGCCTAAGAGATACAGATGGAAATCCCATGTCTTTTAATTTAGCTGCCGCCTATGTTTGTTCGTTTTTGACTAAGGGTCAGTACCAGAAGCACCCTTTATTACTTCAGAACGGATAGGATTTTGAAACCCTTTAGGGCTCGTTTGGTAAGAGGGGTTTGGGGAGGTTTTCAGGGGATTATCCTCGCGAGGCTCCGAAACCTCACGAATCCCTGAGTAATCCTTTGGTAGCCGGGGTTTGAAGGAAGGGCACCCCCTGTGATCCCCGGAATTCCCCCTGATTTAGGTGGTTTCGAAGCCCCGAGGGGGGCCTCGTGGAATGAAGGGGGGAAAGAGGAGACGAACTGAAAAAGAGTATGGGAGGAGGCTGCACGCAGTTGTTGCCGCCGCCTCCGCAACGCCGGTGTCCCTTCTCCAGCAGACAAACTGGTCCTTCTCGCCACAGGTACGTCTCTGCCGCCCCTTTCCCCTCATTCCCATCGCCTAGGGTTTCTCACCTTCACCCACCATGGCTACTGCCTCCTGTGAGGTCCAGACCTCCGTTCTCCTCGTCCTCCCCGGTGAGCTTGCCAAGCACACCATCTCCTACCCATGGTTCCACATGGTTTGTATTCTCCAACCTTGCTTGAGTCGCCGCCCTCCTAGATGCCCCATCTCCACTGCGACATCTCCTAATCTAAGTATTTTGTTAATTTGTATCTTTTATCAGTCTGCATATAGCTTCTTAAAAATGTTAGAATGACATATATGGTTATGCCCTTGAATTTGTGATCTCAAGAGTATGATTATTTTCTAACGGCCTTACAGGAAAGCTAGTAAGGCGGATGGGAAAATGGGGTACCGACGGGGTGGTGGCGGCGATGGCGGGGGAGGGAATTGTGTCCCGGGCGGGTGGGCCAGGGGGCAAGCGCGCGTCTGCGCCTGTTCGTTTCGACGCAAACGCGACCCAAATTTGGGTGGGGAATGGGTCGAAAGCGGACGTTTGTTCGTTTGCTCTCACGCGTTGGGCCGCGTTATGCGTCTGTTTACCTCGAGTAAATTGCATAAAACCACCACTTTGAGGTTTGGTTTTGCGAAAAACACTAGGATACATTTTCTCTGTAAAAGACACCGCATCTTGTGTAATGGTTTTGCAAAGACCACTGATCGGCGGATCTGGTCCTATTAAGTGAGATTATGACAGATGGGTCCCGTTTTTGCATACGTGGCGTAACAAACGGCGTTTGACGATGAATTTTGTCCAGATTTGCAAGCCAATCCCTGTAATTTTATAGGGACACCCTTTAATCAACTTCAGAAAAGCAATCAGCTCCATGGATGGCTGGCTCAAGCACGCGAGCAGAGAAGCAGTACGACTTCGTGTCTCGTCGCCGGCGAGGGGGCACGCTGTCGGGATCTAGAAGGAGTGGCTGCGTCGCAGCAAGCCATGTATGCTTGGGGCAGTGGCCAGGGAGATGGTCGTCGCGGGCGGCGTGGCTGCGCGGGCAAGGCGGCGGCATCCATGGCGCTCGCCCGTGGCGTTGTGGTTCAGCGGCTACGACTCGGGGCCGTGATCTGGACGACTAGGAGGAGTAGAGGGAGGGGAGAGGAGCCGCAGGGGCCGCCGGGCGCCGGTGACGCCGGTGGGCGGCGTGGCCCGAGCCTGCGGTGAAGCGCCCTCTGCTCAAGGAGCCAGCGGGGAAGCGTCAAGGAGCCCATGGCGTTGCTGAAATCCCACGATGCAGCTGCATGACGTACACGTGCAGAGGGGCTCCCCTCGCGTCACCGAAATCCCTCTGCTCGTTGGCGCACCGTGGCGGGCGAGCTCGGCTCCGAGGAGGGAGTTCGTGGCCGGAGCCAGGAAAGAAGAGCGCGGGAGGGCCGAGGCGATGCTCCAGCAGCCAGAGGAGGAGGGGGCTCGGCCAGGGTGGAGGCGGCTCGGCCGAAGGAGGAGTTGTGGCTGCCGCACCTCACCTCAGGGAAGAGCTCGCGACGGATTTGACCGGCGGCGGAGAAAGTGGAGGTCTTTTTTGACACAAAAGACTTTTCAGTAAGAGGAGGAAGAATGGAGGAGAAGACCCAACTGACAGGTGGGCCCTGTGTCCTGCCTAACGCCGTTTGGCTGGAGCCGTTTCGCCACGTATGCAAAAATGGGACCCACTTGTCATAATCTCACTTAACGGGGCCAGATCTGCCTATCAGTGGTTTTTGCAAAAACATTACGCAATATGTGGTGTCTTCTGCAGAGAAAATGTATCCTAGTGTTTTTCGCAAACCTAACCCTCAAAGTGGTGGTTTTATGCAATTTACTCGTTTACCTCCAAACAGACATGGTCGGACTATTTGAGGTCGTGTGTTGGAGTTGGCCTTAGGCTTTCTCGTCATATGGTGAGATTTGTTGTTAGGTGCTTCACATCTATGGTTCAACGATGACAACTGCGGACGCGGGCCCTAGAGGCACGTGCACGAAGACTTCTTGGCTGTCATCGACACAGTCAAGCCGGCTCCGATACGGGAGCGGTGACAGCGGCACGTCAGCGGCAGTAGTGATCATTTGATGGTCTCGGAGTCTCATTATAATTTTAATTATGTTTGAGATTATTTGTACTTTCGGTGATTTTTCTTAATAAATCTGATCCTTTTTTTAAAAAATTATAAAAAACCGAAGCGCGTCGCGCACAACAACACACAAAAGAGACCATGTGACACATATGAGAAGCAGTCCAAATAATGATCATAAAAAAAGGCAACGCACAAGAGAGACGGCGCTTTTTGCTCGGGTGAGCGCGCTGCCTCGTCGGCTTGCCATCTCGGGCGAGCCCCTTTTTCCTCGGTAGTACTGCCATCTCATCTCGTCGTGCAACAAAACAAGCCCAAGAAAACGCCGAGAGCCACCCACCCCCCCCACCACCATTTTCCTTCCTCGGACTCCGCGCGACTCCGGTCTCTTTCTCGCGGCGCCAGGTGGTGGCGCCGGGCCCATGTCGCCACGCGCACGCGGGCACGAGGGCCGTCCACGGCCGTCCGATCCGCGGCCGACGCGCGCGATGCGGCCACCCCCATGACCTCCGACCAGAGAGGAGCCCTCGATAAATAAACCAGTCCGTCGCCGCGCACCCGTCCCGTCCCACACCCACACAGTGGGCGCCGCCCTCTTCCTCTCTTCGTTTCGACCAAGCCGCCGTCAGAGAGATCGCTCGCTGTCGGCCTCGGCGGCGGCGGCGGCCACTCTCCGCTCCTCTCCATTCGTCCCGGGAGGCTCAGGTAGCGTCTCCATCCTCGGCTCCTCTCCCTCCCGAGTCCCGACGCATGCATCCCCGCACGGGGCCTCGCCGAGCCCGCGCCCATTTCTTGATTGGGGGAAGGACTCCGCGCGGTCTCCCGAACCGGAACATGTTTTCTTATCTTCTCCCCGTCCGTCCCAAGAGGACGCGTGATCGGGGCCTCCCCGTCGGGCCGAATACTGCTCTCTCCCCCCTCCATTCCGACGGCCTAAGGACGGGCATGCGTATTGACCGCCAGGCCAGGGCATGTAAAGACCATGTCAAATTCTAGGGCTCTGTTAACCACGGAACTTAGGATTCATACAGAGGGGGAGTGAGTGGGCGATTAGAAAGGGACTTCTGTAAAAGAAAAATGAATGTTTGCGATGAGTGTTATTGTTAACACAAGTTTATGGACTGAACTCTGTGCTCGGTTCGTACTCTTATTATGGACTGAACTCTGTGTTCGGTTCGTACTTATTATAGATAGATAGAAAGTGAAAGTTTTTGCGCTATTTATTTATACCTAGATTAAACTTTTGCTATAGATGTACTCATCTCATTTGCTAACATAGGTGCACTGATTTCAATGAAAATTTGGTTCTTGAAATGTAGTTTGCCAATGCTACCTGTACACCCATTTTTTTGCTCAACAATAAATAATACAACAAGCTATTTACATCAGCTAGGAAAAAGGAGAAACAGTTTTCAACAGTCTGCCAAGTGCCAATCCATAATGACAGAGGGGTAACTAGCTGTTTTTTCACCCTATACTTAAGAAAGGTAGCATCCGCAACAAAGCCAGACTTCTAACCTCTAAAACTCGGTCTGGAACCTTTGAACGCTGCTTCCAAATGGGCGAGCAAGCCAAATTACATTCTCCTTGAAGCAAGGACCAGTTAAATGTCAACAAGTCCACAGGATTGAAAAGGCTAAGCTCCCCGGGGCTCAAGTAATAGGGAGACAGGTCCATACCATTATGCTGAAATTGCACTGGAAGAATAGATGCTGTCAATCCTCTTTAGCTCTCAAAGGGCATAGCATAAATGATCGTCATCAGACACATGCTAATGCCTACATTTTTAGCATATCCTTGGTGTAAATTCTATCATTGAGGATCAGCCAGGCAAATACTTTATGTTTTAATTTGCCAAATTCGGCTCTAAATCTTTTTTTTTTCGCTTTGATATTTTCACCAGGAGGGAGTGAATCCCCACCTAAATATATTTCAAAGAAGCTCGTGTGCAGAGTGCTAGCGACAGGATAGATAGTCCCGCCACAAACCGGCAACGGCTTTTTCATCAGCTGTTTTTAGCTTTTTTTACCACAGAGTGAGGTCATCGACTATGTTCCTTGATACATCCACGGCAGATAGTGAGAGCTGCCGAAACACGTTAGCATTCCTGGCATCCCAGATTTACCACAGTATAACTAGGAAGGACGAAAGGAGTGAGCGTGGCAGGCAGACCCAGCGGAGTGCACATTTCCCATATTCGTTCGAAGGGGGAGACACAGGGGTGGATTGCTAGCAGCTGCCAGACGCGTGACGCAACAGGGCATCGGACTATGTGCCTCCACTTCTCTTCTTTTTCATGATGCATCTCCACTCCTTGGCTGATATTCACCTGAACTTCCATACCGTTCGTGCTAATCTAGTACTGATGGCAGGGCCCAATCCTAGCCCTTCAATTATCAAGTATTCCTATCTTCCAAATTTTTCCCGTGTTCATCCTCACTCTCGTAAGAGCAATCCACAGTGGCGGTGGCAGAGAAAAGATATAACTGGGATAAGAGAAATAGTTTAAATGTGAGCATAACAGTTATATTGTCCTAGCGGTAAAGGTTTTGTGTCTGAAGCCCATCAACTCATGGTTTCTTTCTCATTTTCATATCATGTACACCTCCAATAGCTGCAAGAAACAAGGAAATGCTGAATTGATGAATCGAACAGACAACCTCCCATTCAAAGGCAACTGATACATTTTTTAAAATGAAAAGACAGCCCTAGGGCTATTTCATTGATGAAGTAGGACCATAAGAGGTTCAAATACAAATGCGCCAGCTTATGTATGTAAAATTACAAATGTGGCGGCTGCAAATCCGCCAAATGAACCAGTGAAGCACCCCACCGTTGGTCGTTGTGACTCCGGTTGGCCAGTTTCCTACAGCGCCAGCTTACGTATGTTCAGTTTCCACCTTGTCGTGACTCTAGCTCCTGCTGGCCCCCCTCCCTCTGTGACTGGCAATCGATGGAAAGAGTATGGTGTAATTGATTTATTTTGGATGGCAATATTAATCAGCATGGCTTGAGTTTTGCTTGTGTGTTGATATTGACTTCATAAAACTAATATAAGCCAACTTATTACATCTCATATGGCTCTTGCATTTGGTGGCTATTCTAGCCTTGATACCTGTTATTATAGTAATTTTACATATTTTTGTTAGTGTTATCTTGGTGTGCTAGTAATTCTTCCATTATCAATGCTACTGATATATACTACTGTTCTACCTTGGTACCAATGGTTCAATGCTACGTCTTGTTTAGTATTCAGAAGGAAATGCTTCATCTAGTTGATAACTGCAATGATCCAATGTAGTTCTCAAAGGGCACCCATCAATTCTTGTAGATTCACATAGGTGGTTTCTGATTTGGTTTGGAAAATATCAAACGAGTAACAAAAGCAGGTGAGATTTTAGCTTGGTGTTTTACTTTCATGCTGGTTTTAATCGCATGCAGTACTTTTTCAAGGGTGCAACCATGCTTCAGGATTCACTAAGCGCTGCTTAATCCTTTGTGATTTTGTTACTGTATAGTCCACTAAGTTTTTTCCTTCCTTGTGCAGGAATTTTTGGTTGATTTAACATGGACAGGGCTAGGAATTTCATACCTGGCCCTAATCAGGAGCTTCTGGATGCCAAGCCATTAAGGTCTTTAGCTCCAATGTTCCCTGCACCTATGGGAGTCAACATTAATCAGTCAAGCACCCCACCGTTGGTCGTTGTGACTCCGGTTGGCCAGTTTCCTACAGGATTTGGTGCTGGGAGCCTTCCTGCCTTTGGATCGTTCGCCACCTTCAGTGCTACTGCGAATGCTTTTTCACCTGCAGGCACAAGTGCTAGTGTGCCCATTGATGTTACCCCTGTCTCAGCATACAAGACGAGATCATCTGGGGTTACACCACGTAATGATGACGGTGAACCTTATTCGGTTAGTCAGACTTTGGCATCTGAACGTCAGGCTAAGAGGTCAGCTGGTTTGGCTGCTGAGGGCTCAAATGGAGTTAAGGTCAAGCGCCCTAAGCCTATCTACAGGAATCATGTTTCTGGCAAGCTGCTTGCTTTTCTGCCCACTTCAGATAGTACTCCTAGGGAGGCTGTGGAAGCAGTTCATATGACCTTTGAGGCACTCAGGCGTAGACATCTTCAGATGGATGAAACGCTAGACGCTAGCAGACGTGCAGACCTGAAAGCTGGCGCTATCATGATGGCCAGTGATATCAGGGCCAATGTGGGAAAGAGGGTAGGGGCTGTTCCTGGTGTTGAAATAGGCGATATTTTCTATTTCAGGATGGAGCTATGCATCATCGGGTTGCACGCGCCTAGCATGAGTGGCATTGATTACATGAGTGCTAACTTTGGAAATGGCGAGGATTCTGTAGCAATATGTATTGTCGCGGCAGGTGGTTATGAGAATGATGATGATGACACAGACACGCTGGTGTACAGTGGTTCAGGGGGTAACAGTAGGAATATCGAGGAGAGGCATGACCAGAAGCTTGAGAGGGGCAACCTCGCTCTCGAGAGGAGTTTGCACAGGAAGAATGAGATAAGGGTCGTGCGGGGATTCAAAGATCCAGCTACGATAACTGGCAAAATCTATATATACGATGGCCTCTATAAAATCCAGGAGTCCTGGAAGGAGAGAGCAAAGTTTGGCATCAACTGCTTCAAGTACAGGCTGCAGCGTGAACCTGGACAGCGTGATGGAGCTGCGATATGGAAGAGGACGCAGCGATGGATACAAAATGCATCAACAAGAGGCAGGGTTATACAACATGACCTATCATCTGGGGCTGAAACGTTCCCAGTTTGTGTCGTCAATGAGATAGACCATGAGAAAGGACCTGGGCATTTCACCTATACTACTGAGGTCAAATACCCGAGACCCATCAGCTCCATGAAAGCCTTGCAGGGTTGCGGTTGCCAGAGTGTTTGCCTACCCGGCGATGCAAACTGTGCTTGTGGGCAACATAATGGAGGTGATCTACCGTACAGCTCAGCAGGAGTGTTGGTGTGCCGCAAGCCAGTAATATATGAATGTGGTGAAGCTTGCCATTGCAGCCTGAATTGTCGGAACAGAGTGTGCCAAAAGGGGATCAGGTACCACTTTGAGGTGTTCAGGACCACAAATCGAGGCTGGGGTCTTCGCTGTTGGGATCCTATTCGTGCTGGTGCATTTATTTGTGAGTATGCTGGGGAGGTCATTGATGAGCTTCAGGTTAATTTGGATGATAGTGAAGATGACTACATTTTTCAGACCGTGTGTCCTGGTGAGAAGACGCTAAAATGGAACTCTGGGTCTGAATTGATAGGCGAGGAAAGCACATATGTATCACCTGATGAATTTCAGCCACTCCCCATCAAGATAAGTGCAAAACAGATTGGAAATGTCTCACGTTTCATGAACCACAGTTGCTCCCCAAATGTCCTCTGGCAACCAGTGCAATACGACCATGGAGATGACAAGCACCCACATATAATGTTCTTTGCACTTAATCACATCCCTCCCATGACGGAGTTAACTTATGACTATGGTGTGGTTGGAGCTGGGACCAGTCGTGGCAAGACCTGCCTGTGTGGATCATTAACCTGTCGCGGGTTATTTTGATTCATTTAGGGCGCATGCATGTATATTGTGGTGAATCAACATGCAGGCCAACATGCTAGGTACCTTCTCTGCCAGATTGGTTTACGTATTGCCGGTGTGTTCATCCATTTACTGTATTACTCAAGTATGCATCTTTTTCACCTGATGCCGAATCACTATATTTCTGGAGTGACTAGTTATGTAATCTAGCATTGTTTTGCACGTTTGTATCATCGAATTTGGCATTTTATCTTCCTCTAGCACTAATATTCTTGTTCGAACAAACTGCTGTAATTACTTGGCAATGCATATGTATGATGATGATAGGCAAGCGGGTCTTGAAATGCTGCACATCACATGCTATTTACCCATAGCTAAGCTGCATCTGTGTTTATACTTGATACAGCAGAAGAAAGGCTTCATTTTCTGCGTCTCTAAAGTATTTAAAGCTAGATGTTAGTATGTTTTTCACCCTTTGGCTTTATCTATGGGTTCATATACCATCTTGTTTGTTTGGATAAGAACATATACCATCGTTTGAACATCTGCTTTACACACTACTTGTTTGCTCACCTTGCAGATGTCTGTGCTGCTACCTAGATTCTAGCAATGTCAGATTGGCTCCTGGGAAGATGGTTAATAATCGGTCGTTCGGTACTGCGAAGACAGTAAGCTATCTTCGAGCTGTGGAATGCCCATGTCGTGTCAATGCCGCACTTGGCCTCTGTTCTGCCGGATGGTGGCTTTGTGCCCACCATTTGTTCAGATACTTGGTGGATGCGTGTGTTGATGCATGTCCCGCTGCTAATCTGTCTTCTCTTCTCCTTGCCATCCGTTTCTGTGTAGGCTAGCGTCAGTTTTAACTGCCCCCCTGGCTGTTAGCTGCGACTTGTTAAGACCCGGTGCTGTAAAAACATGTGGCTTCGTCTCATATCGCGTTCGGCTCAGATTTCTACCTGTGTCTTGTTCCGTTCACCGTCCCAGATTCTATATTTTAGCGTCTCCATCCTGGCTAGGCGGCTCGCTAAAACATATGGAAGCTTGGAACACCAAATAGTGGGTAAAGGAAAGAAAAGAAGAGGGCTCAGCGGTCCATTGATCGTTCCGTAAGCGATGACCTAAGCGTATGAAAAGAGTTACCACTTACTACCAAGGGAGGTATTAACAACATAACCAGGCTGCGCCGCCGCACCGTGTGCTAATTGGGAGCACGCGGCCACACTTTAGTGCAATTGGCCGTGTCCTACAAACCTGCCTCTACTTTATACTCCCTTTGTCCGAAAAAACTTGTCATCAAAATAGACAAAAAGGGGTGTATCTAGAACTAAAATACATCTAGGTACATTCCTTTTTATTCATTTTAATGACAAGTATTTTTGGACGGAGGGAGTATGATGGTCCAGTCACCAGTAGACAAAGGTCTTACCTCCTTTGATGTAACCTTCTAAGAAAATGATGGCCGGCCGAATCCAAATGGATCCATCGGAGGTAAATACAGACTGGATCCAAGCAGATCCATGAAAGACCAACGTCGACCGAATCCTGGGAGAGATCAGTTGGACACACATTCATACTCCCTCCATCGGCGCTAGACGCGTCGCTGGGACGGCGATGGTATGTGAAAGACATTATTTCTACTACGGAAAGTCATTGTCGCCTTGCAGCCCCCAAAAAGATGCTAAAACTACCTAAAACAAGAATGTGATCCCTCCTGCCGGCGAGGGGCCAGGTTCCTCTTCACCTCCAAGACCCAAAGGCCATTAGACGCGGGGCGGACCAAAAACCCTAGTCACCTATTGTGTTGCCCCTGGGGAGAAAGGGAATGGTCCTAGGTGTTTATACTTTCGAAGAACCTCTAAACAACAATCTTGTTGTTCTAGAAGGCATGCCATTTCTTTTCATTGTCAAATGCACGTGCACAGTAATGATCAAGAATGGTGAAAATAATACTTTTTTCAAATAAAGCTCACTTTTATTAATTCATAACGTCACACTAAAAAGATATACTAAGCAAAGTGATTTCACACCCCGCCTCTACATTGTTAGGATGCACACAACTGACGCAGTTTTAGAAAAGATTTTTATTTCTTCTGACATTTGCGCTGACTAGGGATTCACATAACCTTTAAAAGTACGAGTATCAAGATTTTTATCTTAATCGGTCGAGTAGTGCACACATTCGCCTGATATTCATGAAAATAAGTAGGAAAATGTGCATCAGATAATCAGAGTCAATTATAGCAAATTGAACTTGATGGTCATGTTGTATAACTAGCCAACTATACTTTGTCTGTTTGAAATTGCTTTTACCGTGCTTGCCCGCTTGGTAGCTAGTCAACTATTACTCCCTCTGTTTTAGTGATCTTCATGCTCTTATATTTCTTTACGAAGGCAGTACATGGGTAAGTACTATGTATGCAAAAAATGTCCTTTTAAAAAAATGACCCTTTTGGTATGTTGCTGATTTAGTACAATTAATATGGATCAAAGGGAGTATTATTTTACCACAACAATGCAATTGATAGCGAAACAATCGACCGGCCTCTTTTATAACAAGCAGACGACTGTTGTTGTGCTCTCTTCAAAGGTAAAGTAAAAGAAAGTTGTCCCGATTTGTTTAGTCTTGAGCTTTGAAAGTTCCATAGAGTGTTGCAATAGACAGATACGTCCTCGGACTGTTTACCCTCTCTTGCGATGATGAATTTGTCAAGGGCACATGTTTATGGAGTGGCGGCCGGCTTTGGTAAAAATTAATCAATTACGGCACTCTTCCGCTACAGAATGATTTGCGCACGAGGCCACACGAGCAGTAGCACACGAGTCATGAGATGGCCTACGTCTATATATACTGTGTGCCATTCTTCAACTAGAGCACACATCTGCCCTGCTCACTTGGCCGTGCACCGGAGAGCACCAGACCAGAACAACCGAGAGCGCGTTGGCATCATGGCCGCCGCAGACGCCGCCGGTGACCTCGGCCGGGCCGATTTCGACGTGATCGTGGTGGGCGCAGGCATCATGGGCAGCTGCGCGGCGCACGCGGCGGCGCGCCGCGGCGCCCGGACCCTCCTCCTCGAGCGCTTCGACCTGCTCCACGACCTCGGCTCCTCGCACGGCCACTCCCGCACCATCCGCGACGCCTACCCCAAGGCGCGCTACCCGCCCATGGTCCGCCTCGCCCGCCGCCTCTGGGGCGACGCCCAGGCCGACGCCGGCTACCGCGTGCTCACCCCGTCGCCGCACCTCGCCATGGGCCCTCGCAGCAACGCCGCGCTCCTCGCCGCCGTCGAGAACGGGGGCGCCGCGGAGGTGGACGTGGGCGGCAGGTGGGGAGGCGGCGTGTTCCGCGTCCCGGACGGGTGGGTGACGGCCGTGAGCGAGCTCGGCGGCGGCGTGCTGGACGCCACCAAGGCCGTCGCCATGTTCCAGGCGCTGGCCGTCAAGAAGGGCGCCGTCGTCAGGGACAACAAGGAGGTCGTCGGTATCGTCAAGGAGGAGGGAGGGGCCGGTGTCCGGGTGACGACGAGCGACGGCGAGGAGTTCCACGGCGCCAAATGCATCGTGACCGTCGGCGCTTGGACGAGCAAGCTGGTCAGGTCCGTCGCCGGCCTGGAGCTGCCCATCCAGCCGCTGCACATGCTCACCCTGTACTGGAAGATCAAGCCAGGCCACGAGGGAGGGCTCACCGCGGCGGCCGGGTTCCCGACCTTCTCCAGCTACGGGGACCCCCACGTGTACAGCACGCCGTCGCTGGAGCTCCCGGGCCTGATCAAAATCAACTACGACGGCGGGCCGCCGTGCGACCCCAACAGCCGGGACTGGGCCTCCGGTGGTGGCGACGCCGCCGATCGGGTCGCGCGGTGGATCGAGGAGTTCATGCCGGGACACGTGGTGACCGACGGCGGGCCGGTCGTTCGGCAGTCATGCATGTACTCCATGACTCCGGACAAAGACTTCGTGATCGACTTCCTCGGCGGGGAGTTCGGCCAGGACGTGGTGCTCGGGGCCGGGTTCTCTGGGCATGGGTTCAAGATGGGGCCGGCAGTGGGGATGATCCTCGCCGAGCTGGCCATCGACGGCGAGGCCAGGACTTCGGCAGAGGCCGGGGTGGAGCTCCGGCACTTTAAAATCAACCGGTTTAAGGGCAATCCCACGGGTAACAGCAAGGACGATTAAGTCAGTTTGCTAATTCAATTATGTGAGGCTTTCATAAATCTCAGTTACCTAAATAAGATTACATTCCGAGTGATCTCATACTTCTAATTATCTCAAAATGTGTGCTTCAACTTCATCAAATTTATTGTGGTTGTTACATTTACTAGCTTCATCCATTAGCATCTCGCATGAGAATACTCGTAAGTGGGCTTTAAATCACATTGCATTTTGACCCCAAAAAACTACATTGCATTTTAGTGTGGCATGCAGAACTTTTCTGGTTAAGATTTTTATTGGTTATGCAAATAATTCTCACAAAGCTCAAATCCTAATGACTGCATTAGTATTCCACACAATATTTAGAAACTATATATCCAATTTTGCAGCAACGTGTGAGGTATAGTATAGTAATTAGTAAGTTTAAAGTGGACACGGCGATTCGGTGCCCGAGCTCAGATGCTCCCGAAATCGCCGGCGTCGGTTTCTTGCTTGGGATGCGAACAAATCAGCTGTCCCGTCTCACGCGCCATAGCGAAAAAGGGGGCATACGGTGTAATACGGTAGGAAACAGTGCATCTTTCATGGGCCCAGATCGTATTGGGGGAACGGAGGACGGGCGCGTGCGTTCTGGTCCGTGGACCAGAACGTTGTCATCTCAACCGAGCCACGGATCAGAACGGAGGAAACCCTCGTCACCGGTCACCCCTCTCTCCCCCAAACCCCACTATCCTCTTTCAGCTAGAATGGTAGGACCTTGCGGCGGCGGTCGATCTGCACCGGCGGCCACGTGATGGAAGAGGCTGGTCTCAATTTCCTGCTGGATGCTGTCGACAGGTTAGTTCTGAAGATCTATAAGTTTTAGGGATTTGTTTTGTAAGCAGCCATACGCCCATACCGGTGGAAAAAAAGCTGACGGCGAGCATGTCCGTCGGCCATTGCCGTCTTGTTCAGGTTCCTCCGGGAGGAGTTCGCAGACAGATCCGGTTACTCTGGCCTTGTTGCCGAGAAGCGAAGCCCACCGCGCCGTCCCTGTGGACTCAAATGCCGGGTCTGGTTGCGGGCAACAGGTCGGTGGCGATGGCCTGGATAGGGGGGAGTGCGCCGGCGTCCAGGTGCTTCTCCACCTCGGTCGGCACAGTCAACTGATAGAGTCAACCCCGAGGCCCCTGGTTGGACAAATAGGTCAGAACCCAAATCCTCCCGCTGTTGAACTGTATTTGTTCAGACCGTCTGTACGTTTGTCTGTATTACAAATAATATAAAGGGCAGCCCCAGTGTATTACAAATAATATGCTTGACACAATTCAGTTTAGGTCCGAAACCATTCACAAAATCACTATATGAGCTGGTTAGCTGAAGCATGGTAGCTGATCCTAAGTAGTTCTTGGTTTAAATGGCAGACCGACAGTCATTGCAATGTTGGTATTGCTGGAATAGAACTACTGGAGTGAATTTGTACATTTGGAAAATTCAGGTTATGGCTCGGTAGTGCACCACCAGACCGGACACCTTGTCCCTCTCGGATGAGTGCTATGGAGCAATTGATTCGCAAGTATGCAGAGGACACACAGTGGCGGCGGCCGCCCAGATCAGGAGTCAAGCAGGCGAGCACACACATGGAAGGTGTTGTTCCATCTCTCTGATGGCTCCTGGCCATATTGTCATCGGCGGCCTAGCAGATTGGAGCTCGTCGACAACAAAGCTCTGCCCAGCAGTGTTCTGCTCGTAGCCTCCCCGTCCGAGGCTCCAACAGCTCCCCTACGGCGATACGGTGGTCTCTCTGCCTTGACGGTCTAGGCCTTCTTCCGGACCGGCCACAAGTCATCACCACGGTGGTTCGTCCTTCTGTATCATTTCCTGCCGTTGGTAATCATGCAAAAATTGTAGCCCTTAACTTTGCGGAGAGGAATTGCTTAATATTACAAGTGTTATCTAATATTGTAACTATGTGCCTAATTTGCATCTTCTAACTAGGATTGGGCCAATGTACTCAAGTACTTCTGGTTACTGTACAACTTAGACTATAGATGCTTGGTAAGCAGTCATAATTATGAACAAATGAACAATAGAAGCTATAGTTTTGATGGTTAGTTATTAGTTATGACTTGATGTGTTAGGTCAGCATTGCCTTACAAAATCTACCTGTGTTCATGCAATCCTCCGGTTGTTGTATTGATGATCTGTTCCTGCCTCAGTGGGACATGCCGGTCAGGAAAGGTTCAAGACTTACTATTGGGGAGCGCATGGAATCACTGTAAGCCCTCATGGGCACCCGTATTACTGTTTAGCCATTGACCTGAACTTATCATTTTCACGGCTTGCTGTAATTTAGAAAATAATGTGATTTCTGTTGTATTGGCTAACATCTAACTGTCAGTTTAGTTTGAGCTTACATGGTATACTTGAATGGATAGAACAACATGTCGCTAATTGCTTCACACAAAAAAACACTCTGAACTTGTTTCATTCTTGAAGATCGGCATGCTTCTTTGTTCTTGATACTCTTCTTCCTAATGTGATTCTGATCTTTTCTATTCAAATATAGTAAAGTGACTAAAATATCTGTGACTAATTTCAGGCATTTGCAGAATCATTAGGAATGAATTTTCTTGAGAATTATGCTAAGGAATCCATCAATGTGGAGAGAACTTTCTTAAATATGTCATCAGAAATCAAGAAAAAGGTAACCAGGAACTTCACACTTTTAGAGGCCCTTTTTCTTCCCAGTTTCTCTGAAAATGCCATCATCAAATGACCTGTATGCTTGTGAAAAAGAAAGGCTCTGGGAATTCTGTCCAATACGTTTCATTGCTGATTTTATGATATGCTCATGTTTTTATTGGGCTATGTGCATCATCAAGAAAAGCCGAGAGAGCAATAAATTTTGCTTTTCGGAAGAAAAACTGCAAGCAAGAGCAACGATGAACAATTTCTCAAATTCTTCCCATGGAGCCTTTCATTACATTGATTCCGCGAACATTGATTGATTCTGCAAACGTTCATAATAGTCACAAACAGTTTATGTAGGCATTCACTTTATTTTTTCTGATGGCTAAGGACAGATCAAGCAGTTATCTCCTCTTATGAATACTTCCACTGCCTTTTGAAAATCTGATGTGCTTGCTTTCCATGTGATAGACTGGTAGTCTCGCCTTCTGTTCGAGTGAAGGATCTACCTGCTACTGAAATTTTTGCATGCCTGCAGAATGACGAGCCAACCTGCCACGGAGAGGAAATCACTCATAATCAAAGATCCATCAAATGTGTTATATAGGTTAATGGAGTAATGTGAAAATGTGGTGTATGTGTTATAAAGATACATAATTTGATGGATCTTTGATGAACCATATTTGCTGTTTATGGAGTAACGAAAATTGTGTGAAACTATGGTTAATTCAAGCTTGTTAATCATCACCCTGTCATATTTCCCAAAGGATCATATTGCTGATGACTATATCTTGATTTTGTCTTTTGGCACTGTTTTTTCAAAACCGTCTTTTTGCACTGTTTTGGAAGGTTGACTGCTGAATGATGTAATCCCCAGCTAGCTATACAATATCAGTCGAGGAACAGAATCATTGATATCTGAGAGACATGAGGTGGTTACAGCAAAAGATATGTCTCTCGGGCGTCCAAGATGAAATCAGACAAACTTAATTTAGTGCGGGAAACAAGCTTCGTTAACAACAACTAGATCCTTACATAAACATACAGGTCCACCGGTAGTATATTGATAAACAGGCTTACAGCGATGGGTGTGGTGGCGAGGCTGGGAGATGCATTTATGAGGGGCTGGTCTGGTGGTCATTAGCAGTGGCGACGGGAACGGCTCAGACCGGCACACGAAAATGGTTGAGTCGTGCATCGACCAGTTGTTCCGTGTCAGCAGTACGAGATGATGTTGCATTTATTGCGCACGTGAACTGGCCTAATTTTAGTGATATACGGTCAGGAAATACAGGGACAAGCACAGATCTATAGGCTAGCGAGAGGTGCTGATTTCGGGAGCATCTGAGCCCGTGCTGAGAAACGAATATCCGGTTTAAAGTAGTCTTTACACCCGCAAAAAAAAGTACTCCCTCCATTCTGAATTACTTGTCGCACGTATGGATGTATCTAGATGTATTTTAGTTCTAGATACATCCATTTCAGCGATGAGTAATTTGGAACGGAGGGAGTATTATGTTACGCTTACGGAGGATTGCCAACAAAACTGACTTACAAGGTGATGTGGCACCGTTTGGTTGGATATTACCAACCCACCCTCAAGTTCAGTTGATAGCTTAGTGAATAATTAGAGAGGATCAAGTCAAGTCAGATATGTAAACAGTTTTTAGGTGTAGCATTTTTTTAGAAAAATGCTAACTAGGAACGTACCCTGTTGGGAGGTCGAGGGAAGCCCTAACAGCCATTGGATCAAGATCACGCGGATGGCAAAAAAAATCAAGGCATTTTTTCTATGCTACATGGTTGTTTTCTCCATCGAAAAATATCCATGCCAAATACCAATGCTAAATTCGCTTTTGAGTTATGCCACTGCTCATGTTGAGGTCATTGCCAAAGCCAAATTTGTGGGAACCATATTAAGCAAGTTCAGCTCCAATGCCAAGTGTGGAGATTCATAAAAATTTGAGGTCCCTGAGTATCCAGAGCTGCGCCCAACTCTCCTAAATGGTGTCGCTGGGAAAACTTTAAAATATAAGAGAGGTGTGAGGCAAGGAGACCCTCTCTCCTCCTCGCTCTTTATCATTGCTTTTCCTTCAAACCTTGATTAATGATGTTATGGTTGCTGGAAACAACCTATTTCTATAACCTCTTACCCTTCCTAGATGACCCGGTGCTACAATTGGCGCAAAGACAAATAATTTTTAGGGTTTTAGTCAATATGAAAGATGGACCCGGGGGCCATAGGTTCAGTAGAGGCATCTCTCTCATAAGCATAGTAACGGTGGGTAAACAAAATTACTATTGGGAAATTGACAGAATAACACATAGTTATGGTGATTCTTCATGGCATGATTAATACATAAGCATTATGTCTGTTAAACTTACTGACGCCTACTATTATTACTCCACCCCAAGACCGCTATCCAGCATACATCTCAAAGTATTAAGTTCATAACAAACAAAGTATTGCTTCGAGCAAGATGACATCATGTAGATAAAGCAAGATCAATTAATATGTTCTAGCCCCATCATTTTATCCTTAGTAGCAACACTACAAATATGTGCCTTGCAACTCCTCCTATCACATAAATGAGGGTGACACTGCCCTCATGTGGTCAGACAACTGGCAGCTTGATCAACAAGTTTCTAATCTTCAGGACAGATTCCCCCGACTCTTTTCGTATGTTAAGGACCCCTGGATCACTGTTAAAGAGTTTTTTTGACTCACAAGACGTGTTCCAGCACTTCCATCTTCCTTTGTCTAGCCAAGCTTTTGATGACCTAACTGACGGTGTCCTGGACTAGGGGGTACTCACCATGTCGTCTCCCGACCAGCTGGATCGGGCCGAGGACCCCCATGGCGATTCACTATTGGGCCAGTTCGGACAACCCATGCCGCATACAAGGAGGATTCTACAAGACTTGGCGCTCAAGACAAGGACTCCTCTAAACCCTAGGCCTACGGTGCATATATAAACCGAGGCCAGGCTAGTCAATAAACAATCTCATATTCATTACTACAATCTCGTGGTAGATACATATACTCTATACTACACCCATATGAATACAATCAAAAGCAGCATGTAGGGTATTATCTCATCAAGAGAGCCCGAAGCTGGGTAAAACCCCGTGTCCGTGTTACCATCGCTCCCAGACGCCTAGCTTAGGACCCCTACTACGAGATATGCCGGATATTGAACCGACATTGGTGCTTTCATTGAGAGCCCGCTGGCGGTCGCCACGGGACGATGGGAATTCGGATCGTCTCCGGCGCGATGTACGCATCGGAGCCGAGCTTTATGGTCGATGTCGGCATCTTTTGTCACCGGCTCGACTGGCCATCTTGGCTTAACCAAGGACTATGCCCTACCTCTGATCATCATGTTCGGACGAGGGCCTTCATCAACATCAACTCCGATATCTATCATGATCATGGAAGAATCATCCATGGAGCTCGGGGGCTCAACGTCAACATTGCCCTCGGGCGACCGTGCTGTTTTTTCCGAACAGCAAACTTGTATCCGCTGCTACCACCTCCTCAAGCATCACTTTCACGATTCCTTCGGTGGGATTGTGCGGAATCAAGTGTACAACAACCATACCAAATTTCGTCGAGTTCCGATGGAGGAATCTCTGGCAATCTACGATATACCGGAGCCCTGTCAAATCTGAACGAGAATCTGGAAGAGCTTAGGGCGTGGTCTCTAGAGCCCAGCTCGGAGGTCCTTTGGAAGATCCAACCATTCATCTGCTGCGGAATTCCCATATCTACCACCTCTCCAAATTTCAGCTTGATCCGAAGGTTCAAACTCCGGGAACCTTCCGATGAGTGGACCAATTTTTAGATCTGTTTTCTGCGCGAATATGAATCCGGCCCGAGTTCATGCTTCTTCATGAACGGAATATTGGACAACCCTTTTGAAGGAATTTTTTTCTAGGGTATTGTGCGTAGCCATAAAATTTGAAGTCTCATTCGAGGTAATCTTCACCATCACGCTGGTGTCAAACCAGTCCGGCAATATTGCTCCACGGCTGCCGACCTGCGCTAGACACGTCGCCGCTTTGTTGAGCCGAGCTCAACTTCTTCGATCATCATCTCAGCAAGCCGAACAAGACTTCGCCATCGCGAAGGATAAATCATCACCAACATCGTTGCCCCACGGATTACACGGAGCGGGCACACCGGCATCGCCGCATGGTCACTTCATCAAGCCGGCATTGACTGCATCACAAGTCACGACTTGCGTCAGCATGGCCGCACTGTTGCTTCTTCAAGCTGATGTCCATCACGCCGACCTGCTTCAACACCTCGGCTGACATGGCAGCTGCAACGTCTCCTCACCGACCTACTCTGTCACCTCGGTTGGACCGGGGACTTGGCTATTTCTTCATCAACATACTCCGGTGACTTCAGCGTCACCAACCGACCAGCTTCGTCACGTTAGCTGGACCGAGGGCTTTGTTTCGACAAGCCAACCTTTGCCAGCATCGCCATGCCGTCGCTTTATCGCCCATCAGGCAATGGGTGTGCGGATCGAGTCCCAATTTTGGGAGTCACCTTTCTTCGTATTGCTACAACAAATAAACCAGGTGCTATTTATCCTAGTAATTTTTGCTTGTTTGGGTTTATTTTTCCCAAGGAATTATTACTCTGGTTTGTTCCATCATCTGTACGCAGGGTCTATCAAATGGTGGCCGCATTAACGACGGTCACATCGTGGTTCTGTAATGGACTTCGACTACGTCACGTGGTCTCTTCGGCAAGTCGACGCCGTCGTCCCAATCGGCGTAAATCGGCTCGCGTGATCACCTTGTTGGTCGTGTTGCCATACCGACGTGTTCGGTTGCCTCGGGGACTTCGGCATCATTGAGAGAGCTCTACCTCATTGAGTGTTCGACACACAGGCCATATGTCTTTTATTACTCACTTTGCATAAATTATTAATTATGCAATATTTTTTTAAATTTATTATTATTCCTATTATCTCCGGTTTGCACTATTTTCTGTGCACAGATAAAGGATCCGGATCGGGCAGCGTTGTCACCTCTGCGTACCGACGTACCACGTCACCTCGGCTGGACCGAGGGCTTCGCCATCACTTCATTAACCCACGCCGGGGACTTCGGCGTCACACTGCAGGCCTGCATTGGCCGTGCTATGTCACCACTTCGGAGTGCCGAGCTCTTCGCCCCGCCACCTCGCGACCGGCTTGGGGGTTGGGACCTTGTCCCACCGTATGCTCGGGCCGTGCATCGACACCGAGCACATTAACCAGCTAAAGTCGCTTTTATTCTCAGAATTTTCAATTTTCAATTTTGTTCGGTTCGACCAAGCATTATACTTTTTTTGGCAAAAAGTTGTTTGTGAAAACTTCCTTGTCAAAACTTTGTTTGTGACACACAAATTCAAATACCCTGTTTGCTTGGGGGCTTCCTTTATGAAGCCTTTCCTCTTGCATATGATTATACTTGTATGGCTTCATTCCTTGTTCATGTATTACGCCACAATATGCACCATGTTGACTTAAGTGTTCCACAAGCTGGGTTGCCTTGCTCCTGTGTTTACCCCTACGTTCCCGATTGTTCGGCTAGGGAGTAAAGGGAGCACCTCTGCGATTGTCACGATCGGGTCATCTGAGCTCGGACCTCAGACTGGGTGAAGCCGAAAGCTAGCGCTCTTATTGTTTTCAATTATGGTCGGCACACAATGGAACTCATGAGTACACAAAATCTATTGCACAAGTCTCATAATAACAATGGGCAACCAAAGAAAGGTATCGGTGGAGGTACTATTTTCTTCGAAGATACTTCTTACACTTCGTCAGTAATATAGCATAAGTTCCCTGAGCGCGCTTTGTCTATTACAGCCTTATGGCCTGATTGCCTGGTATCGGAAACACCATCGATATTCTCGACAGGTGGAGTACATAACACTTTTCGGTCCTTGACCGAAGAGGGAGAAGCCGACGGTCGGTTAAGACGCATTTAAAGTTCGGGTGAACAGAGATATGATATAAGTACTTCTGTACATACAATCATTATACATAAAATTCTTTTGCCCAAGTCACTCGGGGGCTCTTAAATTAGTATGAGCATTTTATAATAAATGTTTCTTCTTGGTCATTGCAAAATCTTTTTCTATCACTCCTGTCGGTGTCAAAACTTGCGGATCTCGGGTAGGGGGTCCCGAACTGTGCGTCTAAGGCGGATGGTAACAGGAGGCGGGGGACACGATGTTTACCCAGGTTCGGGCCCTCTCGATGGAGGTAATACCCTACTTCCTGCTTGATTGATCTTGATGATATGAGTATTACAAGAGTTGATCTACTACGAGATCGTAGAGGCTAAACCCTAGAAGCTAGCCTATGGTATGATTGTTGTTGTCCTACGGACTAAACCCTCCGGTTTATATAGACACCGGAGGGGGCTAGGGTTACATAGAGTCGGTTACAATGGGAGGAGATCTACATATCCGTATCGCCAAGCTTGCCTTCCACGCCAAGGAGAGTCCCATCCAGACACGGGACGAAGTCTTCAATATTGTATCTTCATAGTCTAACAGTCCGGCTGCCCGGATACCCCCTAATCCAGGACTCCCTAAGTAGCCCCTGAACCAGGCTTCAATCACGACGAGTCCGGCGCGCAGTTTGTCTTCGGCATTGCAAGGCGGGTTCCTCCTGCGAATACTCCATAGAAGATTTTGAACACAAGGATAGTGTCAGGCTCTGCAAAACAAATTCCACATACCACCGCCTCGTGGCATCACGCCACGGCCCTGGTCTTTATTCAAACCTTTTTCACAGCCTACCACAGCGCATATTGCGGGGCGGCTTCCTTGGCACGTCTTGTCGAAGCAGAGATCGTGTCCCCTTTTCATGGGATTCTCATCAATACGGGTGTGGGTAACCCAACCGCGCCATCAATTACAGCGCTTGGGGAATAAGCAGGTTTACGAGGCACGTGGGGAGGCGTACAGTCCTACCATCTTTATAAAGGGATAAAGATTTCTCCCTTTTTACCCACGCCTTCTTCTTCCTTGCTCACCCATTCTTGTGCACTCGAGCTCCAGCGCCCAAGTTCGCATTTCTCTCCTCAAACCACTCCAAGCATGCCTGGAGCGAGAGGCAAGTGGATGGCCTCCACCGTTAAGGAGGCGGACATTATCAAGCTGCGGGGAGCCGGATACCTGGCTGCGGATATCGCGCACCGGCTCCCAGATGCAGGGCAGATCGTCCCTACTACCGGACCCCATGAGAGGGTTGTGTTTCTCCCCCACTTCGTCCGCGGACTGGGATTTCCTCTCCACCCTTTTGTCCGCGGGCTCATGTTCTACTACGGGCTGGACTTTCACGATCCGGCCCCCAATTTCATCCTCAACATCTCGGCGTTTATTGTCGTGTGCGAGGCTTTCCTCCGTATCAGGCCCCACTTCGGCCTATGGCTGAAGACCTTCAATGTTAAACCGAAGGTGGTGGTCGGCCAGCAAGCGGAGTGCGGAGGCGCCATGGTGGGCAAAATGCCCAACGTCACATGGCTCGAAGGCTCCTATGTGGAGACCATAAAGGGGTGGAAATCGGGGTGGTTCTACATCACCGAGCTGCGTGACACCAACTGGGTGGCGGCCCCCAAATTTCGATCTGGAATCCCCACACGGCTCACCTCCTGGAAAGAGAAGGGCCTGTCCTGGGGTGATTCGGTAGAGCCGACCGGACTCCAGACATGTATCAAAAACATGATGAGCAAGAAAATCAAGCTCGTCAACGTAGTCCAAGTTATGCTGTTCCGCCGGATCCTCCCATGTCAAAGACGGGCATTCACCTTGTGGGAGTTCAACCCGGCCGAGCACCAGACGCTGCTAGAGCTCTTCGACACGACGCACAAGGACATCTGGAGGGTGCTGTTCAAGGGTGCCGAGGTACCTCCTCCCCTTACCGAGGACTGTTGACTCAGCGTAAAGCGCCCTGCCAATCCGGTAAGTTCTTTCACATATCGAAAAGATGTTTCTTTCCCCAGTATAATCCTGTGAGGGATCTAAGCCTTCATGTTATTTCAACAGGACTGGGCAGGGACATCGGAGCGGATCGATTGTCCGGCTCCCCTGCCCGAAGATCCAGCGGATGCTCTTCTGACGAGGATGCTGGTTCCGGCGCCTTATGAGGTGCCGGAGAAGAAGGCTAAGAAGAAAGCCACGGGGACCAGGACGGGTCTCCGGCGCAAGGTTATATCGGACTCATCATCCGAACACACCGAGGCGCTCTCCTCCCCTAAAGACGAGGAGGAGGTGGAAGAAGAAAGCTCTCCCCCACCAGCCGGGGGGGGGGGGGAGGAGAAGAGGAAGGCCGCCCTGTCTGGGGAGGCCGAAGGGTCCAAAAAGGGAAGGACCCTCCCTCCGGACTGCTCCACAACAGCCGCATACAGCGACGAGGAGTGGTTGCTCAGGGACAAGCCCCTGGCGAAGTCATAAGTATCCGGATACCATAATGGTCCTGGTATATTTTGCATTATTGCTTCTTATATCATGTCGAACATGATTGTGCAGCCCGCCCAAGGCCCACATTAACGTATCCTCGTCGGATGGTTCTTTGGACCCATCGGACATGGACAGCGATTGACTTCCGACCGCCTCCTCCCCTCGCCCTACGGACAACGTCGAGGTGTTGTCTAAAAGGGCACCGAGCCGGGGGGGGGGGGAGTTAGTCCTGGAGGCGCCTCGAGGCGACCTTCCGGACCCTGGGTGCAGAGGGAGCAAGACTCCCAAGGGCTCCAAGTTCGGCCCCCAGCCGAATACTGCGCCGGACCCTCCCGTGGTTCCGAACTCCGGCAGGCGACTCCCCGTTAAAGGGGTTAAGCCGCCCGCGCCGGTGGCCTCTAGCCATCCAGAGGCACCGGATAATTTGCTGGAAGCGCTTCGCGGCGCTTCCATCAACGAAGAGCACCGCACTATCATGAGTGCGGTGATCGAGAAGGTTCGGGCCGCCAAAAGAAGACTAACCGAAGCTTGTGCCAGCCTCCTAACAGGCTTTGAGGTAAGTAATCAAATTATCAAAGATATTACCGCATAGACAGTAGCCCCTGATGCTCTGTTTGGTGTTTGCGAAGAAAGGCCGAACACAGGATCAAATAATGACCCAGGAGTCTAATCATAACATGTCTATGTGAATATGCAGTCTTCACTATTGGCCGCTGCCGCACGTACTGCGGAGGTCGCTACACTAAAGCAGGACCTTGAGCGGTCTAAGGAAGAGCTCGGCCATGCCAAGAGGCAGCTTGAGGAGAGAAAAGGTAAGCAATACCTTGTCTATATATTAAAAAGAAATTTGGTTGCAAAATAATAGGATCATCATGAATGTGCCAGGGGCCACGACCGAAGTGGCGACCCTGAGGCAGGCGCTGTCCGAGGCCGAAAACAAAGCGGCCAAGGAGCGCACCGACCGAGAAAAACAAGAGGCCCGAGTAGGCGAGGTGCAGCAAGAGCTCCAGGCTCTCGTGAAGAAGCACGAGTCCTTGGAGCTTGACTCTAAGACGCGAGAGTCCGAGCTTGCAAAGGCCCTCAAAAGCACAAAACATGCCAAGGCCGAAGCCCAAAAGGCCCTCCAGGAAATTGAGGCGGTTAAGAAGATAGCGGTGGGTAAGGCATTCATTATGCAAAGCAAGCACGTGAAAGAAAATTTCTTTTTACTTACCCGAGTTCAGAGCTCTCCAGGAGCGTTCGCAGATCTGCCCTGCAGTGTGTCTGATGCCGCGGAGTTCTACCGAGCCAAGGAGGGGAGCTCGACGGAGAAGTTGTTCTGGTCTCAGTATACTGGGACCAAACACCCGATGCCTTTGAGCGACCAGCTGAAGCAACAGGTCGAGCTCCACAAGGCGTCCGAACAGGCCATGAAGGGCCTTATAGTCCGGATGTGGCCTGGCGATCCCCTTCCCAACAGCTACTTCGGTCTGGTGAGGCGGCTTGTGGATGCCTGCCCCCGGTTTGAAGTCATCAAGTGGTCCGTCTGCATCGAAGGTGCACACAGGGCCTTTACCCGTGCGAAAGTGCACTGGGCGAAGATGGACGCCGAGAAGCTGGTTAAGGAGGGGCCGCCGCAGGGCAAGGAGCATCGCCACCCCGAAATGTATTATGACGGTGTCCTGAAGGGTGCCCGCCTTGTGGCGGAGGAGTGTACCAAAGATGTAATTTTTGAATGAACTTGCTCATGTGATCCTATAATATGAAAACTAGTTCATTTGCGCTATGCAACGCTTTTTGAATTTAAAATATTACCTTATGTGCGCCTGTTTATCAAATCTGAGAGTTGGTCAGTCGTCGGCTTCTGCCCCTATGCAGCTAGTACTGGGGTGTTCGGGATAAATATGAGCACTCTTTCTCCCATTTTTGGGTCCTTCGAGGGAGGTGCTCAGCGCAACGAACCAGGCAATCGGACTATAAAGCTTTATCACTCTCACTTAGCCATAGAAGTCTACAATTTAAATTTTGGCGAAGCCCCTAGTATTTTGAGGGCCGAATTTGGGGCGCTATATACGCCTAAGTCGGACAAGGCCGACTCCTCGCCCAAAGCGGAAAAAGTCTTTAAGGACTTGAGACCTCTCGAACAGCAACCAGCTCTCGCCTCATCATGACAGTCAGTTTTGGCTTTCTCTACTGAGGTGCTCATCCGGAAGAACCGGGACACAATCGCAGTAGTTCTCCCAGTGCTACCTTAGCCGATATAGCGGAATGTAAGGTACCAAAACATGGGAGCCGGGCAAACCCAACTATTGACCCAAGACATGATTCAGAGCTGATGCATATAATGCTATAAGTTCAGGGTGCCGCACTGTCGAAAGTGTTCAGACTTCTCACGCTGTATTATGGGGTATACGAAAGCCCCTGGCGTACTGGCCGTACCAGAGTGTACGGGTGCTGATTGTCGTAGATGAACATATATAAAAAGGAATAGATAATGCAATAATAGACTAATGCTATGCATTGTTATTTAAATTTTACGTCGAAGCGTACTGATACAAGTAGTGCGATAAGCAAAAAATAGGACTATTTGACATGTCCTATCCAAGGGCAAGCTGCGGACTGGTATTTAAAGCAGGTATTTCACTCGTTATCAGAGACCACCTGGGGATTCCATTGTACGACGTAGCTTCCTGCCTCCTTGGTTGTTGTATTATGTGTCCGGCAATCGCACTGCCGGATAGGGCTTCCAGAGAGTAAGGTCCTGAAAGAGAGAAAATGATAAAGGTATTCAGCCCCTAGGGCGGTTGAGCCACACTATGGGACGTGCCATGGTCGTGCCCCCACCTATGCCCATGGTATTTTCAATGCGTAATTATGTATGCGCGGCACGGATTTTGCCGTTTGATTGGACTAGGGCGGGGGCCGAATTGCTAGGCGAGCTCTGAACGTGATAGGCGATCCTGTTGCAGGTTACTCCGGACTCGCTTGATGGTGTCCGGGGGCTTTATCGCCGAATTGGTGGATTGCCTTAAGAGACTGCTTTGTGCTTCTGCTGCGAGGGCCGCAGTGTGCTCCTCCGTGCAGAGCGAGCGTTCTGTGTTTCCATTGACAATTATGACCCCTAGGTCCTGGCATCTTGAGCTTGAGGTATAGTGCGGTACCGCATTGAATTTTGCAAATGCGGTTCGCCCAAGCAGTGTGTGATACCCACTGTGGAATGGGACGATATCGAAGATTAACTCCTCGCTTTGGAAGTTGTCCGGAGATCCGAAGACCACTTCCAGTGTGATTGAGCCCGTACAATGGGCCTCTACACCTGGGATGACACCCTTAAAGGTGGTTTTGGTGGGTTTGATCCTTGAGGGATCTATACCCATTTTGCGCACTGTATCCTGATAGAGCAGGTTCAGGCTGCTGCTGCCGTCCATGAAGACTCGAGTGAGGTGAAATCCGTCAATGATGGTGTCGGGTTTCGGGTTCCGGCAGACCCTTAAGGTTCGAACTCTGGGGTGCGCGCGGAGATTATGCCCCCTACCTCTCCGTCTCGCAAAGATCTAGCTACTCAAAGAACAACACAAAAGACACAGGGTTTATACTGGTTCGGGCCACCGATGTGGTGTAATACCCTACTCCAGTGTGGTGGGTGGATTGCCTCTTGGGCTGACGATGATGAACAATATAAGGAAGAACAACCTCGCGAGGGTCTGCTCTTAGCTGGGACGATGAACTGATAGGGGGAGTTCAACTGCCCTTCTCTCTCTCTCTCTGTTGCCTGAGTCCTTCTAGCTGGCTTCCCCGACCTGTCTGTGTGTTCGTCCCTTCCAATTCTAATTTCCTCTACCCTGGGGGTGGCTAGTCCTATTTATAGGCAAAGGCCTTGGGCCTCTTCCCAAATATTGAGCGGGAAGGGCGCCAACAATTGGCCAATTTGAAGGAGAACATCTGGTACACTTATCCTGACTAAAGTTGCTCCTCGCCTGCCAAAGGCCTTGTGGTGACGCCGTCCTGGGCTCCACGATTACCTCCTTCCCACCTTTGGACTGGTCTTGGTCTCGTTGCACCGAAATGGGTGCCTTTGCTTGATCCTCTCGCCTGCGCTGGCCCCCTTTGCACCAAAGAGGAAAGGGAGACACTGCGCGGGATGGCGCCCGCCTGGCACCTTTGGTCGTCATGACTTGCGTCATGGGCACCTCGTGAGGTACCCCGCCTTGATCTCTCCGCCTCCACGTGAGCCAGCCTGTCGAGGCCGTGCCTGAGGAAGCGCCGTGTCGTCCGCCCCGCGAGGCTTGGCCCCTCGCGAGGGTCTTGGGTCTTGTGTTGATGAAGATGGGCCATGCTGGGTCCTCTCTCGAGCCACGCCGCAGGCTGCAGGCAGGCAAGTCTGGGGACCCCCGTTCCTAGAACGCCGACAGTAGCCCCCGGGCCCAAGGCGCGCCCGGACTTGGCCGTGCTGAGAGGCGAAAGGGCAAGGCGAAGCGCCGCGGGTCCTAACAGCCTGCGGCCTTGGGCGCCGCGTGGTGGTTGATGGGACGTGGGCGCCTCCGCTTCCCCACGACGCCTCGACGACCGCGTGGACTGGACAAGTCCCTGCATGCAAATCGTGTCGTGATTACCTGCTATCGTGGAGGCCGACGGTTGGCCTCCGCCGGCTATAAGTATGGCGCCGCGCGTGCCCTTCCAGTCCATCTCTTCTTGCTTCCTCCTTCGCCTCCGTCTTCCCGCAGGGAAGACTCCTGGAACTATGGCTGCAGCACGCCGACTGCAGCACTCCCGCGACCGAGGCAGAGGTCGCGGTCATCGCCTCGGGCGAGGTCTTCATGACTCGCGGCTGGGGCGAGATTGCTCGGGGTTGTAGGGCAAGGGGCGCCCTCACGATCCACCTAGAGTATGATGTTGCTTCGGTGATGTTCTTCAAGGTCTTCGACGCGAACGGGCGCCGGCTAGAGTGCTGCCCCGGGAGAGGCGGCCAGGACCTTGCCATGGTGAGGGCTAGGCCCGCCGACCGCTCCCTGGACGGCTCCACAAGCGACGGGAGCGCTGGAGGATCCAGCGATCCCAGCGAGATCTTCGCGACTCCGGAGACGAGCGACGACAGCTAGGAGCCCGCGAGCCAGCGCCGCTCTCGGAGCAGAGCGGGCTTACTCGGCCGTCGCTGACTCTGATCTGGATGGGGTTGGCGCCGGTGCTTGACGGACCACTGTTGATGATGGTGCCTTTTGCAGGGGCGCGCGTAGTTAGCATCCCTTAGGATCCGTTCCCTGCGAGGAATCACACTACGCCCAATGGGGGCTTGTAAGGTGCCTGTGATCCTTTTTGTTAATATGTAACTCTTGCTATGGAACTGTGCGAGTCGCCAATTCCGTCGTAGTTTAGTTCTCCCTTTCGAACCTCGCGAGGGCTTGGTGCTCTGAGTCGACAGGTCCCAGTCCCAGGCGGCGTCAGCCGTCGCTGGTATGCCAGGTCGCGATGTCGTGGTCAAGGCCAGGAGGTGAGCGACCCGGGGTCCGGTAAGAGCCCCTGAGTCGCGATGCTCAGGAGGTCCCCTTTGGCGCCCAAGCAGCCGTCGCTCGATGAGAAAGGGGAGCGACGTTGCTAGTACGGAATTGTGTTAGGTGCGGGGGTAGTGCCACGGTAGCCGGTGCTTTCGGGTGGTGACTTATCTTGTTGATCGGGGGTTGTTCCTGGTGTATCGTCGGGTCCGCACGGCAGCAGGAGCGGAGTTGCTTGGCGAGGTCCTCGCGCGCCCCTTCTCCCTCGCCTTTGCTCCCCTTTCTGCTCTACGTCCTCGGGTCCCGGCCCTCGAGCTGGGCGATGCCATGGACAAGGCCAGAGGGTGAGGGCTGGAGTGCCGGTAGGAGCCCTGAGTCGCGATGCTCAGGCGCCCCCCCTTTAACGTGCAAGCAGTTCGCGCGGACGAGGATGAAGGGAACTCCGTGAGGGCCTCGGCTAGCGCAATTCCTGCAGGGGGGTCCTGCAAACTCATCATAAAAAGAAGAAGGGGTTGCCATGGTAATTATCAGTCGATCGTTAGTTTCTCAGGAGCTGGCAGGTTGGCGTTGGTGAGGTGTATTTGGGCACCCGTGAGCCAGCGCGGGACTCACGGGGCCCTACCTCTAGGCGGGTTGCGCCTGGCACTGGGCTGTATCTTGTGATGTGTTCCTGCAAATTTGGTTAGATGCCGGCACTCTACGTCCTCGGGTCCCGGCCCTCGAGCTTGTCTCAGCCGTCGCTGGTATGCCAGGTCGCGATGCCGTGGACAAGGCCAGAGGGTGAGGGCTGGAGAGCTAGTAAGAGCCCTGAGTCGCGATGCTCAGGTACCCCCCCTTTAACGTGTAAGTGGTCGACATGGAGAAGAAGAGGTGCCATGGGCAGGCATCAAGTAATCAAGCATGATAGGCGAATGCATAGTTGGAAATAAACGCAAGGGAGATACACGCCGCTGGGCTTGGCCCGAGCGGCCTCGGGATGATGCAGCCCGAGGGGCGCCCCCAACAAAGCAAGCTAATGACTGGAAAAATAAAAAGGGATACATGCCGCAGGGACGGACCCACGCGACCTGGGAATGATGCAGCCCTGGGAGGGCATTCCCAGCCGGAAATGAAGCTTGAAAGATGTCACCTGAAGATGTCGAGGACGAAGTGGTGTTGGTGCAGCAGACTCGGTAGGCTGCGGAAGACGATCCTCACGAGCCCCCAGACCCAGGGGCCTCAGGAGGCTCCGGAGGCGCTGGTGGCTCCTCGCGAATCATCTCCATCTCCGCCAGGACTACGGGGCGCTTGTCTTCCTGAGTCTCCATGATGCCCCTCATGAGGCGCTGGTACGCAGCAGCCACGCTCGGCAAGCCGTAAGGCATGCGAACGTAGCTGTGGGGTGGACCTCCACAACGCCCCACTTGCGAGGGCCAGAGGCGGTTCGTCGTGGCGACCTGATTGAGCCCTGGTACGTCGATGCAGACACGCAGCCCACCATCCTCGCCTGGATGGGGAGCCACAGCCGGTGAACGGCGGCAACCTCTCATGATTCTTGACTCCTGTAGTTCTTGAACGGCCTTGTTGACGAACTCTTGCTGATCTGACCTTCCTTTCCTTGCTCCTTCTTGAGGGAAACGTGCTTCGAAGCACGCCTCCACGTGGTGCCCAAGCGCCTCCCTCGTGACCTTGGCCAGGTCGGTGGCTCTCCAGGTGAGAGCCCCCGAGCCCTGCCTGAGGAGGGCACCGGGCACGCTTTCCTATGCGATGGAAGGAGGATCCCCTTGGGCAGACGCTGGCCCTGGGGGGCCTGCCTGCTGAGGAGCCGGTCCGGACAACGCCTTCTTCTTCTTGGGGGTGGTCTCGGGAAGCCTCCTGCTTCCGCGATCTGGGTCTTCTAGTGACGCGGCCTGAAAGGCTCGCTCCAGGGAACACACTGCATCCTTCTCTTCACATGGCACCGTGATGACTCCACCACTTCCCGGCATCTTGAGGACGTTGTAGCCATGATGAGTTACGACCATGAACTTGGCCAGCGCTGGGTACCCGAGGATGACGTTGTACGGCAGGCGGATGTGGGCGACGTCGAAGTCGATGAGCTCGGTGCGGTAGTTGCTACGGGCCCCGAAGGTGACAGGGAGGCGGACCTGCCCGATTGGGATCGTGGAACCGTCGGTGACTCCGGAGAAAGGCTTGGTTGGCTGAAGCTGGTCATAGGGCACTTGGAGATTGTTGAATGTTTCCACAGACAGGACGTTGAGCCCTGCTCCACCATCGATGAGGGTCCTGGTGACCAGTACGTTGCTGATGACTGGGGAGCAAAGCATCGGGAGGACCCCGGCCGTGGCCGCGCACTTGAGCTGATCCGCTGAGCTGAAAGTGATGGCGCATGCCGACCACCTGAGGGGCGCGTTGCTTCGAGCCTGGGGAGGACCGCATTCACTTCGCGGGCAAACTGCTTGAAGATGCGTTGGGAGGCTGGGGCTTGAGCTCCGCCCAGGATGTAGGCGATTGAGCGCGGCTCCTGGAAGCCCCCATCCCCCTCATCTTGATGGCGGTCCTCGTTCCTCCTCGGCTGAGGTGGCAGTGGGGGGGGGGGGGAGGACTGCGTTGCCCTACGGGCGATCCTCACAAGGCTGATCCCTCCAGTCTCCCTCGTGAGGCAGGTCTCGCCAGCGGTCCTCGCGAGGTTGATCACGCCACCCTTGGCGCGGGCCGCGGTCTTCCCAGCGTCCTACGTTTCTTCCTCCTCGGCCGTAGCCCCGGTCAGCGCGGTCGGGACGACGGCCGATCCTTCCTTCTCGCACGGCGCGGAGTTCTTGGCATTCATTGGTGTTGTGGGTGTGGAGGTCGTGGTACACACAGTACCGGCTGCCCCTGGAGGACTCGGGCAGATCCTTGCCCCGCTTGGTATCTGGTTTCGCCGCGAGCACGACAGCCCCCTTGCGCCTCACGTCCTTGGACTTGGGCTTCTTCTCTTCTGGGTCTGTGGCGGGCAGCTCGAGGAGGGATAGACGCCCTTCTTCAGCCCTAGCGCACTTGGTCGCTAAGTTGAACAGCTCCAGGGAGGTGCACAGGTCTTCGTGCATCGCCAGCTCCTCCTTCATCTTGATGTTGCGCACACCATCGGAGAAGGCTGAGATGATGGCTTCCTCGGATACCTTGGGGATCTTGAGTCGCGCACTGTTGAAGCACTGGATGTACTTTTGTAGGGCTCTCCGGGTTGTTGCTTGATGCAGCGCATGTCGCTCATGGTGGGAGGCCGGTCGCGAGTACCTTGGAAGTTGGCGATGAAGCGGGTGCGCATCTGGTCCTAGGAAGAGATCGTGCCTGGGTCCAGGTTCAGGAGCCAGGTGCCAGCTCCTTCCTTGAGCGCCATGGGGAACCAGTTCGCCATGACCTTTTCATCCCCGCTGGCAGCTTCGATGCCCAGCTCATAGAGCTGGAGGAACTCTGTAGGGTCGGTCGTGCCGTCGTAGCGAGGAGGCAGGTCTGGCTTGAACTTGCCGGGCCATGCGACGCTGCGCAGCTCGGTGGTGTAGGCACGGCAGCCAGCAGTTGCCACGGGAGGCTTTGGTTGAGGGAGAGCTTGGCCTTGCGGGTCCCCATGCGCTGCAGCTGGGAGCAGCGCGGGGTCTTGACGTGCCGGAGCTGGAGCAGGGAGCGCCCGGGCAGCCTCTTGCGGTCGAGGGACTTCTTGGCAGCTCCGTTCTTGCTGAGCTGGCACCTGACGGAGCGGGCTCAGCCCAGGGGCCACGCACCTTGGAGCCATGGCGTCTTCTTGGAGAGGAGGTGGCTGGTACGCCCTCGGAGCTTCATTGCCCGCGCGGGGCAGGGTGCGGCACAGCGAAGCGGACGGCGCAGGAGAGCCCCCTGCGGTGCGGACGAGCTCGGCGATGCGGTCGAGCCACTCTTCATAGACGTCGTCGACGGGACGGTAGCGCAGGAGCTCGTTTGCCGTGATGAGCGCAGCTCGAGCCTCCAAGGGTGCACGGAGCGCGCGGGACGAAGAGCCAACTGGCGTGAGCGATGGAGTAGCGTTGCGGCCGTCTTGCCGCACGGACAGATGCTGAGACGACGCTTGCTACTCGTTCCCCGCTGGGCCGGTGGCGGCGTTGACGGCGGGCGACGAGGAATGACGAGGACGCCCACCGACGGGAGCCGTCTGGGCGACGCGGGAAGCGATGGCGGCCCGGCGCTCGGCGCGGGCCTGACGAGCGTCAGACATGGACGCGACGGCCGGGTGAGAACGGAGCGGTGGAAGACAAATTCCGGCGCACCCCTACCTGGCGCGCCAAATGTCGGGTTTCGGGTTCCGGCAGACCCTTAAGGTTCGAACTCTGGGGTGCGCGCGGAGATTATGCCCTCTACCTCTCCGTCTCACAAAGATCTAGCTACTGAAAGAACAACACAAAAGACACAGGGTTTATACTGGTTCGGGCCATCGATGTGGTGTAATACCCTACTCCAGTGTGGTGGGTGGATTGCCTCTTGGGCTGACGATGATGAACAATACAAGGAAGAACAGCCTCGCGAGGGTTTGCTCTTAGCTGGGACGGTGAACTGATAGGGGGAGTTGAGCCGCCCTTCTCTCTCTCTCTCTCTCTCTCTCTCTGTTGCCTGAGTCCTTCTAGCTGGCTTCCCCGACCTGTCTGTGTGTTCGTCCCTTCCAATTCTAATTTCCTCTACCCTGGGGGTGGCTAGTCCTATTTATAGGCAAAGGCCCTGGGCCTCTTCCCAAATATTGAGCGGGAAGGGCGCCAACAATTGGCCAATTTGAAGGGGAACATCTGGTACACTTATCCTGACTAAAGTTGGTCCTCCCCTGCCAAAGGCCCTGTAGTGACGCCGTCCTGGGCTCCACGATGACCTCCTTCCCACCGTTGGACTGGTCTTGGTCTCGTTGCACCGAAATGGGCGCCTTTGCTTGATCCTCTCGCCTGCGCTTGCCCCCTTTGCACCAAAGAGGAAAGGGAGACACTGTGCGGGCTGGCGCCCGCCTGGCACCTTTGGTCGTCATGGCTTGCGTCATGGGCACCTCGTGAGGTACCCCGCCTTGATCTCTCCGCCTCCTCATGAGCCAGCCTGTCGAGGCCGTGCCTGAGGAAGCGCCGTGTCGTCCGCCCCGCGAGGCTTGGCCCCTCGCGAGGGTCTTGGGTCTTGTGTTGATGAAGATGGGCCGTGCTGGGTCCTCTCTCGAGCCACGCCGCAGGCCGCAGGCAGGCAAGTCTGGGGACCCCCGTTCCCATAACGCCGACAGATGGGGTTGAGGACCAATGCGGCGGATCCGCCATGACGGATACTAGTGGGGTGGTCCTTGCGGTCGAAGGTGATCGGACAAGAGGACCACGGGTTGAACTTTGGGGCAACAGGCTCCATCGCATAGACGTCCCTTAGTGCACGCTTCGTTCCCTCTTGGGAATGTGGGTTGCGTATACCATATTCACCGTCTTCACTTGTGGGGGGAATCTCCTCTGTCCTCCCGTGTTCGGCGGTCGGGTCTCCTCCTCGTCATCGCTATGCAGCCCCTTGTCCTTGTTTTCAGCGTTCAACTTGTCGGCCTGCTTGAACACCCAACATTCTCTGTTGGTGTGATTGGCTGGCTTATCGGGGGTGCCGTGTATTTGACACGAGCGATCGAGTATGCGGTCCAAACTGGACGGGCCTGGAGTACTTCTTTCGAATGGCTTTTTCTGCTGACGGGATCTAGGGCCTCTGAATCTGGCATTGACTGCCGTATCTTCAGTGTTATCGCCGTTGTTGCGACGCTTGTGTCTGTTACGACATGGTCTGTAGTGAGCATATTTAGTATCTAAAGTGCCCAGATTTCTTGATGTATTGTTGCTGCGAGCCAGCCAGCTATCCTCGCCCGCGCAAAAGCGGGTCATGAGTGTCGTGAGGGCTGCCATAGATTTCGGCTTCTCCTGGCCGAGGTGCCGGGCGAGCCACTTGTCACATATGCTATGCTTAAATGCCGCTAAGGCCTCTGCATCCGGGCAGTCAACAATTTGATTTTTCTTGGTTAGGAACCGTGTCCAGAATTGCCTGGCCGATTCCCCCGGCTGCTGAGTTATATGGCTCAAGTCATCGGCATCCGGTGGTCGCACATAAGTGCCCTGGAAGTTGTCAAGGAATGCATCTTCCAGATCCTTCCAACAACCAACGGAGTCTGCTGGCAAGCTATTCAGCTAATGCCGAGCTGGTCCTTTCAGTTTTAGTGGGAGGTACTTGATGGCGTGTAGATCATCACCACGGGCCATGTGGATGTGGAGGAGGAAATCCTCGATCCATACCGCGGGATCTGTTGTACCATCATATGATTCGATGTTTACAGGTTTAAAAACCTCTGGGAATTCATGATCCATCACTTCGTCAGTGAAGCATAGGGGGTGTGCGGCGCCTTTGTGCTGGGCTATATCACGACACAATTCATATGAGTCTTGTCTGTTGTGTTCGGCCCGGCCGGATTTACTTTTAGTGTATACGGCGTGACGATCATCGTCCCGCGTAGGTGCGCGCCCCCGTGATCCGTAGATCGATCTTGCGTGTTTTGCCCTGTTCTCCAATACATCTCGCAGGTCCCGCGTGTTTCCACATGCCTTGGTATTTTTGTTTGAGTGGCGGCGGGGTGCAGGCAGAGCTTCAGGCTGAAATGCCTCTCTGTCTCGGCCACGAGGTGGCCAATCAGCCACATCATACGCTGGTGATGTAGGTTTTGATGCTTCCTCCTCAAGTCGGGGTAGCAACCTGCGCTTTGGGTAACCCTTGGAGGGGCGTTTGAGTTCGTATTCCTCGGCCGCAAGGACTTTGGTCCATCTGTCTGCTAGCAAATCTTGATCAGCTCGAAGTTGTTGTTGCTTTTTCTTCAGGCTATTTGCTGTGGCTATAAGCGGCGCTTAAAGTGCTCCTGCTCGACAGGATCCTCAGGCACGATAAATTCTTCGTCGCCGAGGCTCACCTCGTCTTCGAAGAGAGGCATGTAATTGTCATCCTCCGCTTCTCCGTCTGCTGCCTGCTCAGGAGGGCTAGCTTGTTCATCCTCCGGCTCTAAATCTTGCTGGAGGGGATTGTCGTCGTCTTCGGCACTGTCCGGAGTGCTATTGTCTCTTGTGCCGGTATCACTAATTTTGCTATGGCGAGACTTAGAGCGGCGCCGCTGACGTCGGCGCTTGGGTTGCTTCTTGGAGGGGTCATCCTCCGCTGTCTTATCGCCATTGCCTTCTTTGGGTGTATCCACCATGTATATATATCATATGATGAGGTGGCGGTCCAGCGCCCTGTGGGCGGTGGTTCCAATTCGTCTCCTGCATCATCTTCCATGCCGTCGATGTCTTCAGAGTCGAAGTCGAGCATGTCGGTTAAATCATCGACAGTGGCTACTAAGTGAGTGGTGGGTGGGCAGCGAATTTCTTCGTCGTCCGCATCCCACTCTAGCCGGACATAGTTCGTCCAAGGTTCTCCTGACAAGGAGAGAGACCTTAATGAATTTAGCACGTCGCCGAAAGGCGAGTGCTGAAAGATATCCGCGGAGGTGAACTCCATGATCGGTGCCCAATCGGATTCTATAGGTACGGACGCAGGCGGCTCGAAGTCCGTGGCCGGAGATGAATCCAGTGGTTCGGCATCACGGCTCTCGTGAGGGGTAAGGTCAGTATCCGGCTCTATCGCCGCTGAGAGTACGACCTCCTTGGCGGGGTCTATCCACCCGTCCTCGGATGGCGTAATTTGCTCCGGATTAAAAGCCGAAGTAGTTGCAGGTGCGATCTCCCAAACACTATACGATGGCAGAGCTAAATCATGCTCGTCGTGATCGTGCGGCGCACCTGACATGGGCTCAAATCCGTCGAATATCAAGTCTCCATGGATGTCGGCAGTGTAATTCAAGTTTCCGAACCTGACCTGGTGGCCAGGGGCGTAGCTCTCGATCTGCTCCAGATGGCCAAGCGAGTTAGCCCGTAGTGCGAAGCCGCCGGATACAAAGATCTGTCCGGGAAGGAAGACCTCACCCTGGACCGCATCGTTACCGATGATCGAAGGAGCCATCAAGCCTTATGGTGATGGCACCGTGGAACTCTCAATGAAAGCACCAATGTCGGTGTCAAAACCGGCGGATCTCGGGTAGGGGGTCCCGAACTGTGCGTCTAAGGCGGATGGTAACAGGAGGCGGGGACACGATGTTTACCCAGGTTCGGGCCCTCTCGATGGAGGTAATACCCTACTTCCTGCTTGATTGATCTTGATGATATGAGTATTACAAGAGTTGATCTACCACGAGATCATATAGGCTAAACCCTAGAAGCTAGCCTATGGTATGATTGTTGTTGTCCTACGAACTAAACCCTCCGGTTTATATAGACACCGGAGGGGGCTAGGGTTACACAGAGTCGGTTACAATGGGAGGAGATCTACATATCCGTATCGCCAAGCTTGCCTTCCATGCCAAGGAGAGTCCCATCCGGACACGTGATGAAGTCTTCAATCTTGTATCTTCATAGTCCAACAGTCCGGCCAAAGGATATAGTCTGGCTGTCCAGATACCCCCTAATCCAGGACTCCCTCAACTCCTTTTTTCGACGCGAGTGTGTGGTCAATAGCCGGGGAGCTTAGTCTCTCTCTCAAAGCCGTTCGAGTTTAGTTCGCTAAACTGGCCTAACAAGCAGTACTCCACCTTCGGGATAGGAGGTTACAGCCGTGGGCTGACCCGCTTGAGGTCTTGAGATCAGATGTGTCATATTAATGCATGACAGAAGCACCCCTTTTTTGACCAATTTTTGGATTGGCACCGAACAGTTGATCTAATTCGGACGTCAAATTTTACTAAATTGTTGGGTTTTCCAAGCCTATGGCACTTTTAAACTATTTGTGTGTTTCCCGCATAAGTCTCGCAGTGCAACGCCGGACACCTTTAGAGATTCGGCAAAACATTCTCGGATATTGCTATATATGCATCAGTTTCGAATTGTGACTTCGGTCAATAGTTGGGTTGCCCGGCTCCTGTGCTTGCCTCCTATCTTCCGCTTTGTTCGACTAGGTGTGCAAAGGGAGAACCACTGCGATTGTGCTTCCAGCTTGCATGGTTAAGCACCTCAGTGGAGAAAGCCGAAAACTGACTGTCACAATAGCGTAAACTGGTCAGTCATCCGATGACTATGTTAAATGACGGGCCATTCATAAACATTGGCCGAAGTGTTTACGGCTTGACCTCGGCTGTCGCCGAACACTAACCGGGGGCTCGTAGCTAGCTTCCCCAGTTTAAAGCTCCTATGACTAAGTGAAAGTTATAAAGCCCGCACATCTGATTGCCTCGTTTCCGCTAACACAACCGCCTTCGGGCACCGAGACGTCGACTAAGGGTTGTTTTGCTATTACGGAAACACCCTGCATAGCATCTACAAGGGGGTGGAAGCCTACGATGGGCCACTTTCAACTGATAAACGGTCGCAACAGAGTCAAAATAAACATATCATCGGCATTTGTATTTAATATACAAAGGCTGCCTTCCGTAATCATTGTTATAAAGCCGTACATATGCATCAATTTGACTTAAGATTTTGGCCAAGCTGGGTCGCCTGGCTCCTGTGCTTACCCCTACGTTCCCAATTGTTCGGCTAGGCGGTAAGGGGAGCACCTCTGTGATTGTTACTACCGGGTCATCCGAGTTAGTACCTCAGACTAGGTGAAGCCGAAAGCTAGCAATCTTAAAGGATCACATTGGTCGGCAACGCCGAAAGTAAATTTTTTTGGTTCATTAATACCATAGAGTTCGGGAACTTTCGCCGAGCTGAATCCTCAATATTTTCCTCCCACATTGATTGGAGGTGAGTTTTCATGATCATGATAAGCATGACGACCCAAAGAAAGGAACCGATAGTGGGACTATTTTCTTTGGAAGATGTTTCTTACGTTAAAACGTAATATAACATATCTCTTCGTGTACCTTTGTTTATAAAACTGTATGACCAGATTGCCTTGTTTGCCGTAAAACTTTGCCCTTATAACGGCTTTATAAAGTAGGAAAAACACCCCCAGCTACTGTCCGAGGAGGTTGAAGCCGATGGTTGGTCAACAAAGTTTTGTACAATGCGGATTTGAGCATTAATGATGAAAAGTACTTGGATACATAGAATCATTACACATAAAAATTGCGAGTAAAATCCATTTACTACAGTCCATCTTTTAAACCCCTTGGGGCCTACCTTGGCGAGCTCGGATTTCGACCAGCTCTAAACTCTTTTAAGAGATCTTTATTCTCTTTCCGAGAAGTTTGTGTTAAACACAACAATTTTTTTGTCAAACGGATATCGATCCTTAATTCAGCCACCCGTGCCCACATTAAGGCTTGGGGGCTACTGGGCTTTGCGCTCATTATTTACAAATATTAAAGGGGCACATCGATCCCCTAATCTAGTGTTGCTACCCGACCAGTGTCTCGGGGGCTATTGCATTGCCTATTCAATGCAGAAAATTCAAAGTGCTCAGTGTTCGGCATAACCGAACTATGGACAAGCGCGTCTTCGGACGACAATAAGTACCATATGGGACTTATCCGGCATCAAGCTGATATATCACGGCGACTTCTCACGACCCTCTCTTAGGGGCCCATTCGTTGATCACCATTACCTCTAATATATTACACTGCGTTTCTATTCCTATGTATGCTGCCGAGCTAGGAGTTGATCCTCAGGCCAATTTCACGACCTGTCTTAGGGGCTAATCAACAGTTTTATGTTTTCCTTCAGGTGCATCTCGGATTTTAGGCTGATAGACACCTTGAGGGCTACTGGTAATACATCTCGTCAGCAAATAAATTTATACGCATCGGAAATAAAATCGGCAAACAATCAGCCCATGACCGAGGTGCTGAGCCACCTCGGAAGCAGTTCGGCATATATCTCCCACGTGTCGAGGCACGACTTAGAGGCATAACCGCATTGAAAGCAATGTCGCAAGTGAGGTAATCTTCACACAATCCATGTAATAAATAAGGGGAAAGAGATACATAGTTGGCTTACAGTCGCCACTTCACACAATACATAAATAAACATTCATCATTCAAATTACACTCAAGGTCCGACTACGGTACCAAAATGAAAAGAAGACTACCCCAAATGCTACATAGATCCCCGGATCACCCCAACTGGGCTCCACTACTGATCATCTGGAAAAGAAACATAGTAACGGCCACGTTCCTCGTCGAACTCCCAAGTGAGCTCGGACGCGTCATCTGCACTGACATCGTTGGTACCTGTAACTGTTTTGATAGAATCTGTGAGTCACGGGGGACTCAGCAATCTCACACCCGCGAGATCAAGACTATTTAAGCTTATAGGTAGGAAAGGATAGTGAGGTGGAGCTGCAGCAAGCGACTAGCATATATGGTGGCTACAACGCAAAAGAGAGCGAGAAGAGAAGGCAAAGCATGGTCGTGAAGCTAGAAGTGATCAAGAAGTGATCCTAGAACAACCTACGTCAAACATAACTCCAACACCGTGTTCACTTCCCGGACCCCGCCGAGAAGAGACCATCATGGTTACACACGCGGTTGATGTGTTTTAGTTAAGGTCAACTTTGGGTTTTCTACAACCGGACATCAACAAATTCCCATCTGCCTCATAACCGCGGGCACGGCTTTCGAAAGATAATACCCTGCAGGGGTGTCCCAACTTAGCCCATTATAAGCTCTCATGGTCAACGAAGGATATTCCTTCTACCGGGAAGACCCGATCAGTCTCGGAATCCCAGACTACAAGACACTTTGGCAGTAATAAAACAAGTCCAGCAAAACCGCCCGATTGTGCCGACAAATCCTGATAGGAGCTGCACATATCTCGGTCTCAGGGCACATCCGGATTGTCCAAACTTCCGGTAGGCCAGTCCAGAGTTGCCCCTGGCGACCACCGGCGGCTGAAAGTTCGGACCAACACTCGAAGGAGCACTGGCCCGGGGGGGGGGGGGTTAAAATAAAGATGACCCTCGGGCTCGCGAAAACCCGGGGGAAAAAGGCTTAGGTGGCAAATGGTAAAATCAAAGTTGGGCCTTGCTGGAAAAGTCTTATTCAAAGCGAACTGTCAAGGGGGTCCCATAAATCACCCAACCGTGTAAGGAACGCAAAAATCAAGGAACATAACACCGGTATGACGGAAACTAGGGTGGCAAGAGTGGAACAAAACACCAGGCAAAAGGCCGAGCCTTCCACCCTTTACCAAGTATATAGATGCATTAATTAAATAAGAGGTATTGTGATATCCCAACAAGTAAACATGTTCCAACAAGGAACAACAGGTCCATGTTCCAACAAGGAACAAACTCCATCTTCACCTGCAACTAGCAACGCTATAAGAGGGGCTGAGCAAAGCGGTAACATAGCCAATCAACGGTTTGCTAGGACATGGATGGTTAGGGGCTGACATGGCAATATGGGTGGCATGATATAGCAAGTGGTAGGTATCGCAGCATAGGCATAGCAAAAGAAGCGAGCATCTAGCAAGCAAAGATAGAAGTGATTTCGAGGGTATGGTCATCTTGCCTGCAAGGTTCTCAGAGTTGTCGAGAGCTTGGTCCTCGTAAGCGTTCTCAATAGGTTCCTCGTTCACGTACTCGTCTCCCGGCTCTACCCAAGACAAGAACACAAGCAAAGGAACAAATATCAACCACGATGCAATGCACAACCAACATGATGCAACACATGGCATGATATGCGAGATGTGGTATGCAATGCATATGCGTGCTCCGGAAGGAAAAAGAGGAACAAGGCATAATCTTGGCAAACCAAGTATGCCACTGGATAGGTGAGGTGATTTCGGTTGAAATCGATATAAAGATCACCGGAATCGGATGCACGGTTTGCAAATGACAAGCAATACAAGAATGACAATAATCCGCCATTAACAGCATGATGCTACTTAGTAAGCAACAAGAAATTAGGCTACTGCACCCAAACATATCAACAATGCATATGAAAGTAATCTAATCAAGATGCTTGACAAAAGATGAACACTAAGCTATGGGTAAATCACACCACAACAGGTTCAAACAAGCATGGCAAAAGTGCAAAAGATAACAGGTTCTCAGACTTAATGAAATATCAACATGGCAGAAAATAACATCAGGATGACATGTTCAGAGCAATTAAACAACATGATACAGGACCAGGACATAGCAGAGTAAGGAATCGAATGAATCTACTCAAAGCACTTGACAAAAGTCCCTTACTGACACAAAGCCAAAAAGGATCAGAAAATATGATTACACCCATGTCAATTAAGCAAGTTTCGTTACAGGTTTCAGACTTGGCAGAAAACTGGACATGTCAAAACAGATAACGAGCAGGCATGTTTACGAGCTCCATGCACTCACTACAAAGTATTTCATGATAAAATAAGCATACATACATCAAGAAGACATGGCATAGTAACTCTACATGGCAATAACAACATCATAGCATGTAAGGATCAACTACACCAAGCTTGGCAAAATCGAATAACATGTAAACAATCTGCCAGCAACATTTTGAAGCAAAAGTAGAGCTCGACTGACTCAAGCTATGTCACTCCATATATACAAACAAAGGAATGGATGGATTGAGAAAATCCATATGTTCAAAACACCCTTACTGATCATGCTCAAAATATGCATGGATCTCTCGGAAACAACATGAATACATGGCATAAAAATAACAGCAGGCAGGGACTTGGTTAAAATACTAAGTCTCTGAAATCAGCAACATCAAGTACCCTAGTTTGCATGCTTGTGCTAGTCACCACAAAGATCACAAAAATACATGGAATAATTCTGTGGAAAGGTAATATGGCATATTACAAAACTCATGTAGGACTCAACTTCATAGGAGGTGCACATCAATCATGGCAAAAATGACAAAAGTGCATGTTCAGATAAGATCCAGCAACTAACATCACATAGCCCTCTTCTAACAGCATTTCGAGCACCAAAATGACCTCAAATGAAAATGCTGCAATGGAATGAAATGATTTACTCTTCGAGGCGAACAATTTGACATATTATATGCGCGAAACGGAGCTACGGATGCAAACTTACGGCACGACGAACTTGTGATGATTATGCAAGAAACGAAGGACTTACAGAAAATCGGGGGGGGGGGGGAAGAAAAGTCAACCGCGGGCGCGCGGAAGCCGAAGCGGCCGGGATCTCGCCGGAGTGGCCGGTGGGGCGCGGGATGTCGCCGGATCCGGGGCACTCCGGCCCGGATCCGCGCGGGAGCGACGCGGAGGAGGCGGGGACGGCGATGCGGGGCGGCGGCGGGCGCCGGCGCGGGCGGCGGCGACGGGCGCCAGCGGCGACCGGGCGCGGGTGGCGGCGGGGGCGGGAGCCAGGCGGCGGGGCGAGGCGGCGCGGGGCGCGGCCCGGATCGCGCGGGAGCGGGCCGGCGATGGGCCCGGCGGGCCCGGCGGCGCGGAGGAGAGGGAGCCAGGCGGCGGGCGACACGTGGCGCCACGCCACTGGCTGCGGCCGGTGCATCCGGCCGGCGGCGGACGTGTCCGGCGCGGCGCGAGGAGCGGGGTTAGGGTTAGGGTGGATTTTTGCCCGTGAATGGAGGAGGGGGAGGCGTTTTTATAGGTAGAAGGAGCTAGGAAGCTCCAAATGGAGTGCGGTTTTCGCCCACACGATCGTGATCGAACGGCGGTGGACATGGGAGTTACTTAGATGGGTTATTGGGCTGTTAAGGAGGGGTTTTGGGCTGCAACACACACAAGGCCTTTACGGTTACCCGGTTAACCGTTGGAGTATCAAACGACCTCCGAATGACCCGAAACTTGACAGGCGGTCTATCGGTGCTATACCAAGGCCGCTTGACAAACCTCGGTCCATTCCGAGAAAGTTTAATACCCGCTCACAGAAAAATGTAAAACGGACTGCAAAACGGACAACGGGGAAAATACGCCGGGGAACATAGGAGCGCCGTATTGCAAAACGGACAACGGGGAAAATGCTCGGATTCATGAGACGAACAAGTATGCAAATGCGATGCACATGATGACATGATATGAAATGCATGACATGAACAAAATGCAAAACGACGGGAAACCCAACCACGGAGGGAATATCATATCACATAGCCGAAAATGGCAAGAGTTGGAGTTACAATTATGGCAAGTTACATCCGGGGTGTTACAACACTCCACCACTACGAGAGGATCTCGTCCCAAGATCTAGGACTGAAAGAACTCCGGATACTCGGAACGTAGGTGGTCCTCGCGCTCCCAGGTGGCTTCTCGGTCTGAATGGTGTGACCATTTCACTTTCAGGAATTTGATTGACTTGTTGCGAGTCTTGCGCTCAGTTTCTTCAAGAATAGCAACGGGATGCTCATGATAGGACAAATCTTGTTGAAGATCAATCTCTTCAAAGTTGATGGTGCACTCAGGCATCTTGAAGCACTTGCGAAGCTGTGACACGTGGAAGACATCGTGCACATTTGCAAAGTTGGAGGGAAGCTCAAGTTGATAGGCAAGATCGCCTCGTTTGCCGATGATCTTGAAAGGGCCCACGTATCTAGGGGCAAGTTTCCCCTTGATACCGAAGCGATGAGTTCCTTTCATTGGAGAGACGCGGAGGTAGACATGGTCTCCGATCTCGAATGCCAAATCACGATGTTTGCTATCGTAATAGCTCTTCTGGCGCGACTGCGCGGCTTTGAGGTTCTCACGAATGACCTTGCACATTGCCTCAGCCTCTGAGATCAAATCATTGCCGAGCAATTGGTGTTCACCGGTTTCAGACCAGTTGAGAGGAGTACGGCACTTTCTGCCATAGAGAATCTCGAATGGAGCTTTGCCCGAGCTGGCTTGAAAACTGTTGTTGTAAGAGAACTCAACATAAGGAAGACAATCCTCCCACTTCATGCCGAAAGAGATAACACAAGCTCTGAGCATATCTTCAAGAATTTGGTTGACACGCTCGACTTGTCCACTAGTCTGAGGGTGGAAAGCTGTGCTGAAGCGAATGTTGGTGCCCATGGCCTTCTGAAAAGAATCCCAAAACTTGGATGTAAAGATGCTGCCACGGTCTGAAGAGATCAATTGTGGAATGCCGTGCAAGGAGACAATTCTGGAGGTGTAGAGCTCTGCCAGCTGCGCTGCTGTGATGGACTCTTTGATAGGAAGAAAATGAGCCACTTTGGTGAGCTTGTCGATGATGACGAAGATAGCATCATTTCCACGCTTGGACTTAGGAAAACCAGTCACGAAGTCCATTTCGATATGATCAAACTTCCATTCTGGAATAGCAAGAGGTTGGAGAAGACCAGCTGGTCGTTGGTGTTCTGCTTTCACCCTTCTGCAGGCATCACACTCATTCACGAATTGAGCAATTTCGCGCTTCATTCGAGTCCACCAATACGACTGCTTGAGGTCATGGTACATCTTCGTACTTCCAGGATGAATTGACAGAAGAGAGTTGTGCGCTTCGTTCATAATGACTTTACGAAGATCTCCCTTTGGAACCACGATCCGGTCCTCGAAGAAAAGAGTATCTCTGTCATCAACTCGATAGCACTTGTATTTGAAAATGCCCTTGTCAATACCACGTTTCACCTTCTTCACCATGGTATCCAACAATTGTGCCTCACGAATCTGATCTTCCAAAGTAGGAGAGACGATGAGGTTGGCAAGAAAACCTTGAGGGACAACTTGGAGATTCAACTTGCGGAAAGCCTCACAAAGATCCGGTTGAAAGGGCTTGAGGATTAAGCTGTTGCAATGAGCCTTCCTGCTCAAAGCGTCTGCAATCACATTAGCCTTGCCTGGAGTATATTCAATACTCGGATTATACTCTTGAATCATTTCGACCCATCGAGTTTGCCTGAGGTTGAGGTGGGGCTGAGTGAAGATGTACTTGAGACTCTTGTGATCGGTGAAAATGTCCACTTTCCTACCCAACAGGAGATGTCTCCATGTTATTAGTGCGTGGACCACTGCCGCCAACTCAAGATCGTGAGTGGGGTAGTTCTTTTTGTTGGGCTTCAACTGACGAGAGGTATAGGCCACAACCTTCTTATCTTGCATTAACACGGCACCGAGGCCCTGAAGAGAAGCATCACAGAATACTTCATAAGGCTTGGATTCGTCAGGAGGAGTCAGAACTGGAGCAGTGACGAGTTTCTCTTTGATAGTGTTGAAAGCCACATCACACTCAGGAGACCAGACATACTTCACATGCTTCTGGAGGAGGTTGGAAAGAGGCTTTGCAATCTTTGAGAAATTCTCAACAAATCTTCGGCAATAGCTTGCAAGTCCAAGAAAACTGCGAAGCTGCTTGACATTCTGAGGAGGTTCCCAATTCACAACTGCAGACACCTTCTCAAGATTAACAGCGATGCCCTTGGCAGAGATGATATGGCCAAGATAAAGAACTTCATCAAGCCAAAATTCACATCTGGAGAACTTCGCATATAATTTAAACTCTCTGAGCTTGTCGAGCACCAATCGCAAATGTTTGGCATGATCCTCCTTATTCTTGGAGAAGACCAAAATATCATCGAGATAGACCAAGACAAATTCGTTGATGTAGGGGTTGAAGATGAAATTCATCAAGCGAGTGAATGCTGGAGGAGCATTGACGAGGTCAAAAGACATGACAGTATATTCATAAGAACCAAAGCTTGTTCTGAATGCTGTCTTGGGAATATCTTCTTCACGAATGCGAATCTGATGATACCCCATACGAAGGTCAAGCTTGGAGAACACCTTAGCACCTTTAAGTTGCTCGAATAGTTCATTGATGTTGGGAAGTGGGTACTTATTCTTGATTGTCTTCTTGTTCAATGGACGGTAATCGACGCAAAGTCGGTCCGTGCTATCCTTTTTCCGGACAAAAAGAACACCACAACCCCAAGGAGAAGAACTCGGTCTGATCAGACCCAGACGCTCTTGTTTATCGAGTTGTTTCTTCAATTCCTTCAACTCATCTGGTCCAAGCTTGTAAGGACGCTTGCAAACGGGTTCCGTGCCAGGCTCAAGATCAATAACGAATTCAACTGGCTGACGGGGAGGCATACCCGGAAGCTCTTCTGGAAAGACATCTTGGTACTCACAAACGACTGGAATTTGAGAGATAGCATCCAATTCACCATTCTCATTGAGAGAAAACAACTGAATGGTATCATCACGAGAGGCATAGATGATCACATCGTTAGAAGAGTGAGTCAATTGAATTTCTCTGGCAGCACAATCAAGCTGAGCCTTGTGCTTAGAAAGCCAGTCCATCCCGAGAATAAGATCAATATCAGAGTCACCAAGAACAATTGGTTTAGACAAGAATCTATAGTCGCCCATCTTGATGGAAACATCCGGAACCATATAACTTGCGTTCATGCATTTAGCCGGAGAGACAACTGATAACGGTTTAGGCAAACCTTGGAAAGACAATTCGTGCTTCGATGCAAAAGGTTTTGAGATGAAAGAATGCGATGCACCAGTATCAAATAAGACTTTTGCAGGAATATCATTAACAGGAAGGTTACCCATGATCAGTTCAGAAGAATCCTCTGCTTGAGCTGCTTTCATCATGTTCACCTTGGCATACTTGGAATTATGCTTGACCACTGCATTGCTGGAAGATTTCACAGGTGGAGGAGGCGGAAGGCGCCTTTGGTTGAAGCACTTGTTCGCATAGTGACCCTTCTGCTGACATTTGTTACACGTCACCTCTGAGAGCGGACGATGGTAAGGAGCACTTGGCCTTGGAGCTTGGTTCTGAGACTTGTTCTGATAGCCAGGGTTGGGTGGGTGGGAAGATCCACGACCACCTGAGTTCTTCTGCTGATAAGGCTGACGAAACGGAGGAGGAGGCAACCAGAACTTCTGTTGCTTAGCTGCCACAAGTGAAGAAGAAGAAGACTGAACTGCGTCTCTGACTCTCTTCTTAGATGCCTCACACTTGAGCTGAGAAGCTTCTTGTTTCAGCGCCATGTTGTAGAATTCATCATACTTTAATGGCTCGAAAAGCACGAGAGCAAGTTGCAGATCTTCTCTGAGACCACGCCTGAATTGGTAGATCATACTCTTCTCATCAGGGATGTCTTGCCTCGCAAAACGAGAGAGCTTCTGGAACTGAGTGTTGTATTGATAGACAGACATGTTGCCTTGCTTGAGATTGCGGAATTCCTCACGCTTACTCTCAACAACACTTTCTGGAATGTGGTGAGCTTTGAAGTCACGGCGGAAATCATCCCAGGTAATCACACGACCTCCTCTGGAATCTTTGTATTGCTGGAACCACTCAGCAGCTTGATCTTTGAGTTGAAAAGAGGCAAACTTGACAAAGTCCTCAGGTCTGACATTGCTGCACTCGAAATGCTTGCTGATGTCCACGAGCCAATCATCGACGTCTGTGGCCTCGACACAGTAGCTGAAGGTCTTTGGCTAATTAGCAAGGAACTGATTGAGTGAAGCGAAGTGCGGCTGATTGTTGCCTTGGCCTTGATTCCCTTGATTACCTTGCCCTTGGTTGCGATCTTGCAAGAGCTGAATCATAATCTGAGCGTTGGCATTTGTGGCAGTCATCAAGGCTTGCCATGCCTCCGGAGGCGGAGGTGGTGGCGGAGGGTTAGCCTGACTTCCTTCATTGCGTTCCGGATTCTGACGCGTTGGCGGAGCCATCCTGAAGAGGGTGACATCCATTAGCATCTTGACAGATATATATTGAAGCTGAATCAAAGGAACGAAATTGCAACATATAGTCTTCACAATAAACATCCGAACGAGAATGAACGAATGAATTCCAAAGTAAATCATCACACTTCCATAAGCTGAGAAGCCACTTAGAAAAAGGTATGGAATAAAATCAACAAGGTACGGATGTGAACAAATACTTGGTAAGGATTACCCAATCACGAACCAAATATCTGCGGAAGAAGTACTAGAGCTACATGAATTCCCACTTATAAACTCCCGAAACTTTCTGGTTATGCAATCAGGTGTTGGGGATACAGGGGACACAAAATATATCACCCAAACTAACAATACCTAGATCCAGCTGTATCCATCCTTCAACACATAACCAAGAAACCTTCGGAAATCATCTACCTCAACCTTCGAAAAGCATCCGTTATACGAGTCATGGCAATACTCCCGCACTCGCCTCAGTACTGGGCTATCAGGGTTATCTCACCAACAACTGTACAAAAGAGATTTTCGATGTCGGCGTACTAAACTCAGGTATTCCAAAACCGCAACGATAAAATTATGACGACAACACCTCGGAGCTCAACTCCCCGGGACACCTCCTCTAAAACCCCTGCTGACGGGAGGCAACCAAGACAATGTTGTCATCATAAAACCATCGGAACGATTCTAAGATACCCGCGTGATCCTAAAAAAAAATTAGTGAAATTTGAGAAGAGAAGAGTCAAAACTCTACGTCAGGATGCCTTACCAGAGCGATGAGGAGACTGGGAAGTAAAAAGATTTCCTAAACTCTCCGATATATAATTCCTAAATGACTCAAAACATTTTTCTAGACACAACTCGGCCGCTACAAACGATCAATCAGTGGGGGCTCCTAAGGTCGGGGAAGGCTCTGATTACCAACTTGGAACGCCCTCGATGCGGCTATATCTCCCACGTGTCGAGGCACGACTTAGAGGCATAACCGCATTGAAAGCAATGTCGCAAGTGAGGTAATCTTCACACAATCCATGTAATAAATAAGGGGAAAGAGATACATAGTTGGCTTACAGTCGCCACTTCACACAATACATAAATAAACATTCATCATTCAAATTACACTCAAGGTCCGACTATGGTACCAAAATGAAAATAAGACTACCCCAAATGCTACATAGATCCCCGGATCACCCCAACTGGGCTCCACTACTGATCATCTGGAAAAGAAACATAGTAACGGCCACGTTCCTCGTCGAACTCCCAAGTGAGCTCGGACGCGTCATCTGCACTGACATCGTTGGTACCTGTAACTGTTGTGATAGAATCTGTGAGTCACGGGGGACTCAGCAATCTCACACCCGCGAGATCAAGACTATTTAAGCTTATAGGTAGGAAAGGATAGTGAGGTGGAGCTGCAGCAGGCGACTAGCATATATGGTGGCTACAACGCAAAAGAGAGCGAGAAGAGAAGGCAAAGCACGGTCGTGAAGCTAGAAGTGATCAAGAAGTGATCCTAGAACAACCTACGTCAAACATAACTCCAACACCATGTTCACTTCCCGGACCCCGCCGAGAAGAGACCATCACGGTTACACACGCGGTTGATGTGTTTTAGTTAAGGTCAACTTCGGGTTTTCTACAACCGGACATCAACAAATTCCCATCTGCCTCATAACCGCGAGCACGGCTTTCGAAAGATAATACCCTGCAGGGGTGTCCCAACTTAGCCCATTATAAGCTCTCACGGTCAACGAAGGATATTCCTTCTACCGGGAAGACCCGATCAGTCTCGGAATCCCGGACTACAAGACACTTTGGCAGTAATAAAACAAGTCCAGCAAAACCGCCCGATTGTGCCGACAAATCCTGATAGGAGCTGCACATATCTCGGTCTCAGGGCACATCCGGATTGTCCAAACTTCCGGTAGGCCAGTCCAGAGTTGCCCCTGGCGACCACCGGCGGCTGACAGTTCGGACCAACACTCGAAGGAGCACTGGCCCGGGGGGGGGGGGGGGTTAAAATAAAGATGACCCTCGGGCTCGCGAAAACCCGGGGGAAAAAGGCTTAGGTGGCAAATGGTAAAATCAAAGTTGGGCCTTGCTAGAAAAGTCTTATTCAAAGCGAACTGTCAAGGGGGTCCCATAAATCACCCAACCGTGTAAGGAACGCAAAAATCAAGGAACATAACACCGGTATGACGGAAACTAGGGTGGCAAGAGTGGAACAAAACACCAGGCAAAAGGCCGAGCCTTCCACCCTTTACCAAGTATATAGATGCATTAATTAAATAAGAGGTATTGTGATATCCCAACAAGTAAACATGTTCCAACAAGGAACAACAAGTCCATGTTCCAACAAGGAACAAACTCCATCTTCACGTGCAACTGGCAACGCTATAAGAGGGGCTGAGCAAAGCGGTAACATAGCCAATCAACGATTTGCTAGGACATGGATGGTTAGGGGCTGACATGGCAATATGGGTGGCATGATATAGCAAGTGGTAGGTATCGCAGCATAGGCATAGCAAAAGAGCGAGCATCTAGCAAGCAAAGATAGAAGTGATTTCGAGGGTATGGTCATCTTGCCTGCAAGGTTCTCAGAGTTGTCGAGAGCTTGGTCCTCGTAAGCGTTCTCAATAGGTTCCTCGTTCACGTACTCGTCTCCCGGCTCTACCCAAGACAAGAACACAAGCAAAGGAACAAATATCAACCACGATGCAATGCACAACCAACATGATGCAACACATGGCATGATATGCGAGATGTGGTATGCAATGCATATGCGTGCTCCGGAAGGAAAAAGAGGAACAAGGCATAATCTTGGCAAACCAAGTATGCCACTGGATAGGTGAGGTGATTTCGGTTGAAATCGATATAAAGATCACCGGAATTGGATGCACGGTTTGCAAATGACAAGCAATACAAGAATGACAATAATCCGCCATTAACAGCATGATGCTACTTAGCAAGCAACAAGAAATTAGGCTACTGCACCCAAACATATCAACAAAGCATATGACAGTAATTTACTCAAGATGCTTGACAAAAGATGAACACTAAGCTATGGCTAAATCACACCACAACAGGTTCAAACAAGCATGGCAAAAGTGCAAAAGATAACAGGTTCTCAGACGATGAAATATCAACATGGCAGAAAATAACATCACGATGATATGTTCAGAGCAATGAAAAAACATGCTACAGGATCAGGACATAGCAAAGTAAGGCATGGAATGAATCTACTCGAAGCACTTGACAAAAGTCCCTTACTGACCATAAGCCAAAAAGGATCAGAAAATATGATTACACCCATGTCAATTAAGCAAGTTTCGTTACAGGTTTCAGACTTAGCAGAAAACTGGACATGTCAAAACAGATAACGAGTAGGCATGTTTACGAGCTCCATGCACTCACTACAAAGCATTGCATGATAAAATAAGAATACATACATCAAGAAGACATGGCATAGTAACTCTACATGGCAAGAACAACATCATATCATGTAAGGATCAACTACACCAAGCTTGGAAAAATCGAATAACATGTAAACAATCTGCCAGCAACATTTTGAAGCAAAAGTAGAGCTCGACTCACTCAAGCTATGTCACTCCATAAATACAAACAAAGGCATGGTTGGATAGAGAAAATCCATATATTCAAAACACCCTTACTGATCATGCTCAAAATATGCATAGATCTCTCGGAAACAACATGAATACATGGCATAAAAATAACAGCAGGCAGGGACTTGGTGAAAATACTAAGTCTCTGAAATCAGCAACATCAAGTATCCTAGTTTGCATGCTTGTGGTAGTCACCACAAAGATCACAAAAATACATGGCATAATTCCCTGGAAAGTTAACATGGCATATTACAAAACTCATGTAGGACTCAACTTCATAGGAGGTGCACATCAATCATGGCAAAAATGACAAAAGTGCATGTTCAGATAAGATCCAGCAACTAACATCACATAGCCCTCTTCTAACAGCATTTCGGGCATTAAAATTATCTCAAATGAAAATGATGCTATGGAATGAAATGATGTACTCTTCGAGGCGAACAATTTGACATATTATACGCGCGAAACGGAGTTACATATGCAAAGTTACGGCACGATGAACATGCGATGATTATGCAAGAAACGAAGGACTTAGAGAAAATCGGGGGGGGGGGGAGAAAAGTCAATCACGGGCGCGCGGAAGCCGAGGCGGCCGGGATCTCGCCGGAGTTGCCGGTGGGGCGCGGGATCTCGCCGGATCCGGGGCACTCCGGCCCGGATCCGCGCGGGAGCGATGCGGAGGAGGCGGGGACGGCGATGCGGGGCGGCGGCGGGCGCCGGCGCGGGCGGCGTCGACGGGCGCCGGCGCGGGGGGGGGGGGGGGGGGGGGGCGACCGGGCGCGGGCGGCGGCGGCAGTCGGCAGCGGGGTCGGGAGCCAGGCGGCGGGGCGAGGCGGCGCGGGGCGCGGCCCGGGTCGCGCGGGAGTGGACCGGCGATGGGCCCGGCGGGCCCGGCGGCGCGGAGGAGAGGGAGCCAGACGGCGGGCGACACGTGGCGCCACGCCACTGGCTGCGGCCGGTGCGTCCGGCCGGCGGCGGACGTGTCCGGCGCGGCGCGAGGAGCGGGGCTAGGGTTAGGGTGGATTTTTGCCCGTGAATGGAGGAGGGAGGCGTTTTTATAGGTTGAAGGAGCTAGGAAGCTCCAAATGGAGTGCGGTTTTCGCCCACACGATCGTGATCGAACGGCGGTGGACATGGGAGTGACTAAGATGGGTTATTGGGCTGTTATGGAGGGGTTTTGGGCTGCAACACACACAAGGCCTTTACGGTTACCCGGTTAACCGTTGGAGTATCAAACGACCTCCGAATGACCCGAAACTTGACAGGCGGTCTACCGGTGCTATACCAAGGCCGCTTGACAAACCTCGGTCCATTCCAAGAAAGCTTAATACCGCTCACGGTAAAATGTAAAACGAACTGCAAAACGGACAACGGGGAAAATACGCCGGGGAACATGGGAGCGCCGGATTGCAAAACGGACAACGGGGAAAATGCTCGAATTCATGAGACGAACACGTATGCAAATGCGATGCACATGATGACATGATATGAAATGCATGAAATGAACAAAATGCAAAACGACGGGAAACCCAACCACGGAGGGAATATCATATCACATAGCCGAAAATGGCAAGAGTTGGAGTTACAATTATGGCAAGTTACATCCGGAGTGTTACATTTGTACACAAAAGATGACTAATAAAGGAAAACTGCATTTGATTCAGAACTTCATATTGCATTAGCTGTCTCCGTGTAGCTACTTAATAGTACTGTTGATTAATAATCACTATATTTTAGATTTATGCCTTTTGTAGGTGTCGTGGTTTTAACACGTCAGATGTCCTAGTGTCAGGACTTAGTCGTGAGGCCAACGCATTTAAGTGGTAGCTTGAACGGGCTTGAGCGGGACGAGAGACGCGATATTTTACGCAGGTTCGGCCCCTCACGGTGGAGGTAAAAGCCTACATCCTGCTTGATTGATATTGATGATGATGACGATCTTGGTTAAATTACAGGGGCGGTGTTTTGCTACCTCTATCTCGAGAGCATCTACTTTGATTTTACCTAAGACTTGTCTGACTTAGACCTATTTGTCTAAGCCATGACTATCTTAACCTGTCAAAAACCTAACCCTCTAGAAATTTGACCCTCTTGGGGTGACCTGCCCCTCCTTATATAAGTTGAAAGGGCTGCTTACATGTAGAGTCCAAGTCGGACTAAGACTTAACCTATTCTGACTTCCCATCGCGGGCTTCTCATCACGGGCTTCTCACCATGGGATTCTTAACTCATGTGCTTCTTATCTCTAGGCGGCTCATTTGGATGGCTAAGTAGTTGCCGGGTTAGAATCTGTCTGTTAGGTTACAATCTTCCGGGCGACTTACGCCGGGCAGGTTACAGCCGGGCGGCTTATCTTCAGGTGTCTCATCTTCCAGAACTCATATCCGGGACTCATCTTCAGGTGTCTCATCTTCCAGGACTCATCTCTGGGACTCATCATGGCGGGTTAAAATGGCTGGTTAAGATGGCTGCTTAAGCCCAGAGAGGACTTAACATGGCTGCCTAAACCGAGTGATGACTTAACATCAGGGCGACAGATACGTCTCCAACGTATCTATAATTTTTGTTTGTTCCATGCTGTTATATTATCATTCTTGATGTTCTACAATCATTTTATATCAAATTTATAGCATTTTTTGGGACTAACCTATTGACATAGTGCCCAGTGCGAGTTGCTGTTTTTTGCTTGTTTTTTACATCGCAGAAAATCAATACCAAAAGGAGTCCAAACGCAGTGAAACTTTTTGGAGATTTTTTCTAGACCAGGAGACACCCAGTGGGCCAAAGAAGTAGTAGAGGGGAGCTCCGAGGAGAGCACAACCCACCATGGCGCACCCTGGTGGCTTGGGCCCACCTCAGTGGCCTCCCGCACTGCCTCTTCACCCTATAAATCATCAAATATTCCAAAAACCCTTGGGGGTAACCCTAGATCAGAAGTTCCGCCGCTGCAAGGCTCTGTAGCGATGAAAATCTAGACCCCGTTCCAGCACTCCGACAGAGGGAGAAATCATCATCGGTGGCCATCTTCATCATCCCAGCGGCCACCATGATGAGGAGGGAGTAGTCCACCCTCGGGGCTGAGGGTTTGTACCAGTAGCTATGTGTTTAATCTCTCTCTCTCTCTCTCTCTCTCTCTCTCTCTCGTGTTCTTGAGATGCCACGATCTTGATGTATCGCGAGCTTTGTTAATATAGTCGGATCATATGGTGTTTTCCCCTCTCTATCTTGTTGTGATGAATTGAGTTTTCCCTTTGAGATTTCGTTTTATCGGATTGAATACTTTTATGGATTTGAGAGCACTTGATATATGTCTTGCATATGGATACTCATGGTGACATTGGGGTATTATATTGATTCACTTGAGATATGTTTTGGCACTCAACTCGTGGATTCCCGAGGAGACATTGGGGTAATCTATGCATATGGGTTGATGCACGTTCTCGTCTTTGTTTTTCCGGTAGAAATCTTGGGGCACCCTTTGAGGTTCTTTATGTTGGATTGAGTATTATGAATCTGAAATTGTTTCATGCATATCGTATAATCAACTCACGGATACTCGCGGTGACATTGGAGTATCTAGGTGACATTAGAGTTGGTTGATGTGTATTATATGGTGTTATTTTAGTACAAACTCTTGATTAGATTGATCAGAAAGAATATGTTGGTGTTATTTTAGTACAAACTCTAGGATAGATTGATCAGAAAGAATAGCTTTGAGGTGGTTTCGTACCCTACAAACAATTTCTTCTTATGTTCTCCGCTAGATAAGAACTTTGGAGTGATTCTTCATCGCACGTTGAGGGATGGTTATATGATCCAATTAGATTAGAATTGTTGAGAGATTGTACTAGTGAAAGTATGGACCCTAGGCCTCATTTTCAAGCATTGCAATACCGTTTGTGCTCCGTTTTATCAATTGCTACTTTGCTATTTTTATTGTTACTATTACAAAAATCAATATATACTATCCATATTACGCTTGTATCACCATCTCTTCGCCGAACTAGTGCACCTATACAAATTACCATTGTATTTGGTGTGTTGGGGGCACAGGAGACCTTTTATTATTTGGTTGCAGGGTTGTTTGAGAGAGACCATCTTCATCCTACACCTCCCATAGATTGATAAACCTTAGGTCATCCACTTGAGGGAAATTTGCTACTGTCCTACAAAACTCTGCGCTTGGAGGCCCAACACGAGTCTACGAGAATAAAGTTTCGTAGTAGACATCAAGCTCTTCTATGTTTCCGTTGCCAAGGAGGTGAGTGCTTGAAGGTATATCTTTAGATCTTGCAATCGAATATTTTAGTTTCTTGTTTTATCACTACTTTGGTTTATAAAAAGAAAAGTACAAAAAAATGGAATTGAGGTTGCATCATATTATTCTTCTTTATAATGTCTTTCGTGAAAATGATGGAAAGGAAAATTGTGCTCAATTGTTAGAAGAAGAATGCTATAAAATGTTTGGCATAGAATCCATGAATGATGAGCGTGATTGCAATGTTGCTAGTATGAATTCTTTGAATATCCATGATGCTAGTGATATGCAAAGCCATAAGCTTGGGGATGCTATGTTTGATGAAGATGCTATTTTTATTCCCCCAAGTTTTGATGTGAAAATTTGTTATAATGGTAGCATGCCTCCTATTTATGATGATTATGATGATGATGTGTATGCTATAGAGAATAATGATAATCATGCAACTTGTCATCATGATTTTAATGCTCAAATTGATCATGCCAATCAAGTGTCTCATGATAGTTATTTTGTTGAGTTTGCTCCCACAACTATTCATGAGAATAAATTTGCTTATGTGGAGAGTAGAAAAATTTCTACCCACCAACGTGGTGGTCTATGACGAATCGCTTCCTTGCGCGGACAGCGGCGGCAGCACTGTCAAGGAGGTGCTCGTCATCAGCCATGGTGAGCACTCTGGCGAAGGTGGCCAGGATCCGCTGCAGGCGGTGCTGCAAGACCTGACTGCGCCCATTCCAGAAGACGCCGACGCCGAGACACTGGAGGCGCGCCGCGTCCAGCTCGTTGAAAGCGCCAACAGGCTGGCCAGCATGAGACGCCTTTCGGAGGTGTACCAGCGTGAGATGGACCGTGCCGTCGGCAGCACGCCGACTCCTAGTGGGTCTAGCCGCATTGGCCTGATCCGGCATCGTGGCGCGACCATTGCTAGCATGTTCAGGACAAATCGTCCCGTCTAAGGCACGCCTGCGGAGAACATACGAGCTGCCCAGGCGGCAGCAGACTAGCTAGACAAGCTCGAGGGCGACGAGCGTCGCCACATGACAAAGCGCGTCCATCAGCTCCTTGACGCGGCTGCTGAGCAGCAAGAGGCTGGTTGCCGCAATGAAGCGCCCAACCGGCGAAACAACGATCCGCCTCCTCGCCAAGATCAAGGCGCGACATCCCGGACCCCAACTGGTGGCGTCCGCGGTAGAAGAGACAGGGAGCTGGCTGCCAGCCGCAACCGGACTTGCATCACCACGAGCGCGACCAAGACAGCCGCCCAAGAGCAGTGGAAAGACGGGACGAATTTCCGCCTCCCCCTCCTCCCTGCAGGGAGAGGCGCGCTTCCCCGCCTCCTGTAGACCACCCGACGCTCGGCAACCACCTTGGCCGCCGGGAAGGAGTCAGAGAGAATGACGCCCGCCACCGGATCGACCGCCTCAATCGATCCCTGGTGCTAGAAGAAGAAGACGAGTTGGGCCCGTCCTCTTTCGGCCCTCACATTCATGACGAGCCCTTTCCCAAAGGGTTCACGCTCCCAAGAGATACGCCCAAGTACACTAGCTCTATGAAGCCGGAAGACTGGCTGGTCGAGTACTCCACGGCCGTCAGCATAGCGAACGGCAACAAGCGTGTTGCTGTGAAGTACGTCCCGCTCATGCTCCAGAGCACGACCCGGACATGGCTGAACAGCCTGAAGCCCCGCAGCATCAACAGCTGGGTTGATTTCACCGAAGCCTTCATCCGCAAGTTCACCAACACGTACAAGCAGCTGCCCAAGCCTCACCATCTCTCCTTGTGCATCCAAGGCCCCAACGAGTCGACTCGCAACTACCTCACGCGTTGGGCCGAGCTGCGCAACTCTTGCGAGGGCGTGCACGAGGTGCAGGCCATCGAGTACTTCACTGCCGGGTGCTGAGAAGGCACCCTCCTCAAGCATCGACTTCTCTGCGACGAGCCGACGACCCTCGATGAACTGCTGATCATAGCAGACAAGTACGCCACGGCCAACTCCTCCATGAAGGCGGAGATCCAAGTTGATGCATCTGGCAAGGTGGCACCCCAAGCTCCTCGGACCCCGGCTGGTGATACCAGTCGGCGTCAGCAACAGAATGACAAAAAGCGCAAGGCCACATAGCCGGCTGCTACCACCCGGCAGGTGGCGACAGTCGAAGAGCAGCAGCCGGAAGGGCAGCCTCTACTCAAGTGTCAGAAGGGCGGCAAGCCCAACTGGTTGCCCGCCTTCTCATACAAGCAGACTCTTGATGCACCCTGCAAGTTTCACAGCGACGCGAAGCCGCCCAACCACACCCCTCGGAAGTGCCACTAGCTCACCAGGATCGCCAAGGGTGACAGACTCCTGCCTCCTCCGCCTACCGGGCCGCCACCTCCTCCTCCTCCCCAGCAGCCGGCGGTTCGGCCAGCCGGCGCCATACAAGACGAGTATCCTGAAGAGCATGGAGCTTATGTCATGTTCACCAGTGTGGCCGACAATAAGCACAGCAGACGACAACGACAACAAGAAGTAAATGCAGTAGCATTAGAGACCTCCGAGTTCATGCATTGGTCCGAAAAGCCCATCAGCTGGAGCAGAGCTAACCACTCGGAGGTGATGCCCTCTCCTAGTTCTTATGCCTTGGTCTTAGATGCCACCTCGCAACAGAGAGGCGGGCTGCTCGCTTCTCTCGAGTCCTGATAGATGGCAGCAGCAGCATCAACATCCTGTACCGTGACACTATGGAGAAGTTAGGAATCAAACAGAGGCAGCTTCAGCCCAGTCGGACTGTATTCCATGGCATAGTTCTTGGCCTTTCCTTCTCACCAATCGGCAAGACACAGATAGATGTCCTCTTTGGGGACAAATATCAGTTCCGCCGAGAGCCAGTCTGGTTTGAGGTGGTGGACCTTGAGAGCCCCTACCATGCGCTACTTGGCCGACCTGCTCTGGCCAAGTTCATGGTGGTCCCCCACTATGCTTACCTCAAGATGAAGATGCCGAGCACCAAGGGAATCCTGACCACAGTCGGATACTACAAGAAGTCGTCCGCCTGTGCGGCAGACAGCAGCCGGCTAGCCGAGTCCCTCGTGATTATAGCAGAGAAATGGCTCCTTGACCGGGTTGTGGCAATGGCAGGCAAGCAGCTGGAAATGTCGCCAAACCCCAAGGAGTCAGAAGCTGAGGGATCGTTCAAGCCGGCAAAGGAAACAAAGAAGATACCCTTGGACCTGGAGCACCCGGAGAGGCACGCTATCATAGGTGCAAACCTCGATAGTAAATAGGAAAGCGAGCTCGTCGATTTCCTTCATGAGAATCGGGACATCTTTGCATGGTCTCCCAAGGTCATGCCGGGTGTTCCGACGGATTTCGCCGAGCACAAGCTACATATCCGACCTGAAGCCAAGCCAGTCAGGCAGCCCTTGCGCCGCGTGTCAGGGGAGAAGAGAAGAGATAGCCCGACTTCAGCAGCCGGCTTCATCATGGAAGTGTTCTTTCCAGAATTGTTAGCCAACCCAGTACTTGTACTAAATAAGAATAAGAAGTGGCGCATGTGTATCGATTATACCGGCCTCAACAAAGCTCGCCCCAAAGATCCCTTTGCCCTGCCAAGAATTGACCAAGTGATAGGCTCCACAGCCGGATGCGAGCTGTTGAGTTTTTTGGATGCATATTCAGGGTATCACCAGATCAAGCTGAACCCGGCCGACAGGCAGAAGACCACCTTCATCACACCATTCGGAGCCTTTTGCTACCTAACCATGACGTTCCGCTTGAGGAATGCTGGTGCCACATTTCAGCATTGCATGCAGAAGTGTCTCCTCAAGCAACTCGGCAGAAACGCCCATGTCTATGTGGACGACGTTGTGGTGAAGACGGAGAAGCGTGGCACGCTGCTAGAAGACCTCAAGGAAACCTTTGAACGTGCCAATTTCAAATCAAGATCAACCCCGAGAAATGCGTCTTTTAATTACCATCCGGCCAGCTTCTTGGCTTCCTGGTCTCAGAGCGCGGCATAGAGTGCAACCCTGTGAAGATCAAGGCCATCGAGAGGATGGAGGTGCCCACCCGACTGCTGGACGTGCAAAAATTCACCGGCTTCTTGGCATCCATCAGCCGTTTCATTAGTCGGCTGGGCGAGAAGGCTCTTCCCCTATATCAGCTCATGAAGAAGACCACTTTTTTCGAGTGGAATGACAAGGCGGATGAAGCTTTTCTCCAGCTCAAGAAGATGTTGACCACTCCGCCTGTCCTGGCGGCTCCGACTCCTAAGGAGCCCATGCTTCTCTACATCACTGCTACCAGTCGGGTGGTCAGCACAGTCATAGTTGTGGAGTGCAAGGAAGAAGGCAAATCACTACCGGTCCAGAGGCTGGTGTATTACCTGAGTGAAGTGTTGTCCGCCTCTAAGCAGAACTACCCCCATTATCAGAAGATGTGCTACGACGTGCATTTCGCCGCCAAGAAGCTGAAGCCATACTTTCAAGAGCACCCAATCTTTGTGGTCTGCACTGCTCCACTTGCCGAGATCATTGGAAGCCAAGATGCTTCAGGCCGAGTGGCCAAAAAGGCCATAGATTTGGCCCCTACACCATCTACTACCAGCCTCGCACCGCCATCAAGTCACAAGCGCTGGCCGACTTCCTCGTCGACTGGGCCGAGACCCAGTACCTGCCGCCAGTACCGGACTCCACCCGTTGGCGGATGCACTTTGATGGTTCCAAGATGCGCACCGGTCTTGGAGCTGGCATCGTCCTCACCTCTCCCAAAGGCGACAAGCTCAGATATGTGTTGAAAATCCACTTTGCCGCCTCCAACAACTTAGCTGAATACGAAGCACTCATACACGGGCTCCGGCTTGCCAAGGAACTCGGCATTCGCCGGATCCTGTGCGATGGTGATTCTGACTTGGTGGTCCAGCAGTCGTCAGGTGACTGGGACGCCAAGGATGCAAATATGGCAAGCTACCGCTTCCTCGACCAACAACTTAGTGGATACTTCGAAGGGTGCGAGTTCCTCCATGTGCCAAGAAATGACAATGAGCAAGCAGATGCCTTGGCACATATCGGCTCTACCCGGCAAGCAATACCAGCCGGCGTAGCCCTACAGCGTCTCCTCAAACCGTCTGTCAAGCTGTCACCGGAATCAGACTCCATCTTCATGCCGGCTCCTCCTGAAGCAGTCGGATCCGACTTGAGGACCCTAGCAGCCGGCGCGGGGACTTCAGAGCCCGGCCCGGGGACTGCAGCAGTCGGCCCGGGGACTTCACCGACTCAGCAAGCGGTAGCCAACTCCAACCCGCCGCCTCCCGGCCCAACCGCCCTCGTGCAAGTAGCAGTCCTAGCAGTCGAAGAAATAGCAGCACCTTCATGGGCTCAACCCATCCTTAACTTTTTGGTGAACAAAAAGCTGCCGACTAATGAGATCTCAGCCCGACAAGTGCAACGTCGGGCAACAGCATACACCATTGTCAACAGAAAACTTGTGAGGCACAGTGTCACTCGTGTGTACCAGCACTGCGTGGAGCCGGAGAAAGGCCAAGCAATCCTCAAAGATATCCACCAAGGCGAGTGCGGTCACCACGCGGCCTCAGATCACTTGTTGCCAAAGCTTTCTGCCATGGTTTTTTCTGGCCGACTGCTCTAGAACATGCCAAAGATTTGGTTCAGAAATGTATGGGGTGCTAGAAGTTCCGCTCCAAGCCACATCTGCCGGCTTCTGCAATCAAGACTATCCCCATTGCCTGGCCCTTTGCCGTCTGGGGCCTGGACATGGTGGGACCGTTCAAGACAGCATGTGGCGGCATGACTCATTTTCTTGTTGCCATAGACAAATTTACCAAGTGGATAGAAGCAAAGCCAATCAAGAAGTTGCATGGTCCGACTGCTGTGACTTTCATCGCTGACATCACCATTTGGTATGGCATACCACACAACATCATCACCGACAACGGCACAAACTTTGCCAAAGGCGCCTTGGCTCGTTTCTGCGCAACATAGGGCATCTGACTGGACTTAGCGTTCTTTGCCCATCCGCAGTCAAACGGCCAAGTGGAGCGAGCAAACAGCCTCATCTTGTCTGGCATCAAGCACTGGCTGGTCGAACCTCTGGAGCGTTGAAACGGCTGCTGGCTTGACGAGCTTCCATCCGTCCTATGGAGCCTACGCACAACTCCGAACAAGTCAACCGGCTTCACGCCTTTCTTCCTCGTCTACGGTGCCGAAGCCGTCATCCCGACGGACATAGAATTCGACTCCTCTTGAGTCACCATGTACACCGAAGAGGAGGCCAAAGAAGCACGAGAAGACGGTGTTGATCTGCTGGAAGAGGGCCGGCTGTTGGCACTCAGCCGGTCCACCATCTACCAACAGAGTCTATGATAATACTACAACCGGAAGGTCAAGCCAAGATCCTTCCAAGAAGGAGACCTTGTGCTCCGGCTGATCCAGCGAACAGCCGGCCAGCACAAGCTCTCGACACCTTGGGAAGGCCCCTTCATCATCAGCAAAGTTCTGGGCAATGACTCCTACTACCTGATCGATGCTTAGAAGCCCATAGCACGCAAAAGAGACGACTCCGGCAAGGAGACAGAGCGTCCATGGAATGCAAATCTCCTTCGAAGATTTTATAGTTGATGCACTATGTACCATGCTACCTTTTGTATTAAGTACGAAGACTCTGGGCCCCCCGAGAAGAGCTCGGGGACTACCGTCTTTTATCTATATGATAAGTATTATGCCTATGAATGTGTTATTTCATTTTTCTGCCTGGCACCGGGTTCGACCAGTCGGCCCGGGGGCTCGCCGCCTTGTACTATGTAGTGCTTCCAACAGCTGGACAAGTAGTGTTTTGGCACGTAAACCTTCTCCTGCCAAGGCTGCAGCTCGCAGAGCGACTGTCCGGTAGCCCACATGAAAAATGGCTAAGGACCCAAAGCACGTACATAGTTCAAGCCGGCTTCCCACCTCATCGACCGGCTGCTAAGCAGCCGGCCGGCTGGCTTCTACTTAACTTGCTGACACTCTAGTCGGCTAAGTACTTGCCCTCTCGAAAGTGGCCAAGTACTTGACCCAGCCACAGTCCGCAGAGCGGCTGTTGGGCTGGCAAGGCGGCAACCAAGGGAGGGCGGCAAAGGAAAAGCCAAAGAGAAGAAAGCAATAAAAGACATAACTCGGCAAAAATATTTACATATCAAAAGGCCCTTGGCCAACATTCAACAGAGTTTGAAATACACCCTGCGGGTGGAATTGTGCAAATTTAACAAAGTTTGCCGAGACTGGTAAAGCAGGAAAAGTAAAGATAAGACGGCAGCCTAGGGAGCAGCTGAGGGGGCCGGCTGGTTGGCGGAGTTAGTGGTGCCGGTTGGTGGAGTGGATGGCTAGTCAGTCTCCGCTTGGTCGCCTCCAGCAGCAGTCGGCGTGCTTGAGCGCGACTCATTGCTCGAGGCGCGATCAAGCTGAGGCTGGCCGTCCATTCTGACCTCTGGCGCATCTTCTCCACTTTCCTCGTCCTCCTCGCCCTCTCCCTCATCGCTGGAGTCGATCACCTCGGTCGAGTCCTCGTCATCCTCCGGGTTCAGCCCAAACCACTCCGGTGGTGCCTCGCTGCCATTCTCATTCAGCTCCGGAATGAAGATGTTGGTGTTGGTGTACTCGGCGATCGCCGCCGCCCGTTTGACAAGATCACGCTCCACCGCCACCAACTCCTCCTGGGCTTCCTGCCAAAACGTGGTCAACTGGGCTAGATTAAGCCCAGGGTACCACGCCTTGACGAACTCCAAGGCCTGGCGTGCTCCAGCCCGGGCCGAGGAACCCTTCCAAGCCTCAAGGCGGCCGGTCGCTACCTCCAGCCAGTCGGCAGTCCGACTAGAGTGCGCGGAGCCGACATGTCTGGCCAGAGGGCGGAGATCGCCTGGGCCCCGACACGTTGAAGACGACGCTGCATCCGATGAGTCAGCCGAAGGCGGGCCTGGATGCTGAGAAGCTGCTCGCTAAGGGTCCGGGGGGCATCGGCAACAATCTGCGCGCCTTCCGCCCTCCGTTCCTCGCGATAAGCCTCAATAGCCTGGTTGACGACGCCAGAGTGGCCAGGGAAGAAGTCTACACGAGCAGAAAGCAAGTAAGGCAGAAGTCAGAAGCTAGAAGCCGGCCTGGTCAGCAGTCGGCGGCTCAAAGAAAAAAAAAGAAGAAGCTTACCATCAACCATGTCCTCAATACTACCAAAGCCGACAATCAGCAGCGTCTGTTTGTCGGCCCATGTGGAGCGTTCGGTCTCGAACTCGGCGAGGAGATTGGACTCTTTCACCTCTGCCTCCTTTTGAGCCTTCTGGAGAAGCTTCGCCTGCTCCGCTAGTTGCGTGGCCAGCCGGTCACGTTCCTCGACCAGCTTGCTGCACTCTGCCTCTTTGGTGCACAACACGGTGTTGGCTTCGCCCAGCTGCTGCTGCAGGACGACATTGGCCTCTGCAAAAGTAAGAAAAAGACATCAACAATCAACAAGGAAGAAGTATAGTTGCCGGGGAGATCCAGCAGTCGGCTCGAATCTCGTGGACTACAACCCGTGGGTGTGCTGTCGCGCCCCCGCAGTGAAAAAAGTTATCAACGATCAGCAAAGAAGAAGTGCAGTTGCCGGGGAGATCCATCTCGACTGCTCAGCAGTGGGCCCGAATCTCGGGGACAACAGCCCACGGGTGCACCAGCGCGCCACCGCAGAGAAAGAAAACGAAGACTTACTCCGGCTTTCCGACAAGTCGGCGATCCGCTGGTCCAGCTCTCGGACGTTGGAGTTGAAGGTGGCCACGCGAAGGTTATGATAATCCTGCAATGAAGATAGCAGACAACGTTATCACTCGGAGCTTGTCAATTGAAGTTCTGAGCCGCCTGCTCAGCAGCCGGCCTGAAACTCGGGGGCTACACCCAGTGGGAGCGCTGACACGCCCCACAGATAAGTACAAGAGTCAAAGACGAAGAAGTAAGAAACATACCTGAATGGCCGCTCATGAATCCAAGAATGCCTTGTTGCACTGCTTGAGAGCGTCGGCTTCATCTTGGAGCTTGGCATGGACGTCTAGGACCGCCTTGTTTAAGGTTCCCGTCTTGCCTCCCCGCAGCCAGTCAACGGGCGCGACGCTGGTCGCTTCGGCATCTGGGGCCGATGAGCTCGCGGCGCCGGCTTCCAGCGATCGTGGTGCTGAGGCCGCCTTCGCAAGGCGATGACACGTTGGTGTGAGGGCCTCATGTCACGACCGGTTTTCCAATAAAAATATTTATTGTTTCCAATAAAAATATTTATTGAGAAACCAATCTTTAGAATCTTTAGAATACAGTCAGCCTGGCTCTGGTACCAAGCTTGCTCCCTCCTGTTGGCGGCACAACCGTGGACTGAGTCCATGCGGGCGGCCACAAAGTCGTCCACCAAGTTGTCGAAGGCTGCCTCCAAGGCCCGGAGATACTCAATAAGCATCTCAAAAGCCTCGTCTTGTTCTCCTCTAGGGCAGGAGAACGCGTAGTGATAGGTGTAGGGCACATGGCATGGAAGATAGCGGTAGCGACGAGCCTTCATCGCGGGAAGGACATCCCTGAGACGAGCTATCGCCTCGCGGGCTGCCATCTGGATGGCATGCTTCTCCGTAGGCATGGCTCTCCCCAAGAACCAGAAGCGGCGTAGCTCACCACGCCCTCCCTTGAACTGCACCGCAGCCTGGTGCGTGGTCAGACTGTCGTTGACTCTGTGCTGACAGAGAGTGAGGACTGGGCGCACAGACGGCCCCATCACGACCTGAACGACGAAGGAGAGAAGCTTGACGAACCCATCGGGCACGTTGGCGAAGGTCTGAGACTCGCAGCTGCGGTCGGCCATCTACAAAAGTAGGCAAAAATCCTGAATGGTCAGATCATAAATATATGCTGACTGTCAGAAAAATGACTACTATTGCAAAAACATGAATAAGCTCTATCATGCTAATAACCGATTAGCGATCGCACCTAGTGGCTTCCTACAGTCAGCCTGGCTCTGGTACCAAGCTTGTCACGACCGGTTTTCCAATAAAAATATTTATTGAGAAACCAATCTTTAGAATCCAGTTTGAGATAAAACCTCCTCACTGGCAGACAAACTTTTGATACAATAAGCCAGTAGCATAAATATGTTACAGGGTTGAGCTGACGATGCTCAACAATTTATTACAAGCGTGCCAATAATTATACATAAAGGCAATTTATATCACAAGAGAGTGGTGGCATACTACTGACTCGCAAATATGGTAGAGGTGGAGTATCACAGTGGGGAGTGGGTATGGGATTCTCAAACTAACATCCCATCGAGCGTCGAGGTGAGGCTCGATGAATTTATTAGGGTAGCGGAAGCGGATATAATAAAGTGACCAACTCCAGGGTCGCACGAGACTGACTGGGACTCCTCTAGGCGTCGGATTCACTATCGAACTCTTCATCCAAGAGATCACCTTCGTCAGCATCTGGCCAAATCAACAAGCCAGTGAGTACTTTGAAAGTACTCGCAAGACAGTTCGGACGTAAGATATAACAAATGCATGCATGAGTGCGTCGTGGTTAATTTACCAATGCATAATTGAAATATTAGCAGGCAAGGTAAATGAATGAAAGGGGAAACGGCGGTAGTCCGCCTGGGATCCCAACAGTAAAGTAATGGATAACAATCGAGTGTCTAGAGCGACGCCACGAAGGTGAATTGGTAAAAGAAAAAAAATTCATGCCACAGTCGGGCGTCTTAGCGGCACCACATAAAGGGCTTTAAAAAGAAATGCCACAGTCGGGCGTCTGAGCGACACCACATAAAGGGCTTTAAAAAGAAATGCCACAGTCGGGCGTCTGAGCGACACCACATAAAGGGCTTTAAAAGAAATGCCACAGCCGGGCGTCTGAGCGACACCACATAAAGGGCTTTAAAAGAACTGCCACAGCCGGGCGTCTGAGCGACACCACATAAAGGGCTTTAAAAGAAATGCCATAGTCGGGCGTCTGAGCGACACCACATAAAGGGCTTTAAACTGATAGAGAAAAAATATATTCATCATAAATATATTCAACTCATGAAATTTAACGGGTTAGTCCATCCACAAGAATAAACATTTAACCGGTCTTAGTACTCATGTGTCCCACCGGGTAATCTGTCACCAAACTGGCACATGTCAGTTAGCAGGGAACTTGGATGTAGATAAGATGATTTGAAGATATAGAGCTCTGCAGAGTTTGTACAAAAATTCCCCACAGTCGACGAATTTCCGTAGTCACAAGGACTAGTTCTGTTACGGTATTTCAGAAGGAAACACAGCTAAACAGTACACACCCATCCAACCTCTCGATGCCAGGAATCACCCTCAACATCGTCCAAGAAAAACTTTTGAGACGGGGAGATCACAATCTCGAATAGCATGGGATCAAATTTATATACGCGCGCTCTAAGGGGTGCCCCCCTCTCGGTCCCAACCGGAAACACCCATGCCCCCTGACCGGATGCCTGGCTTTAATCCAGGTCCATGGAACCATCATCCCGGCCTCTCCTTTTTGGTGTGTACCAAGAAAGCGGTTTGCGACTTACTAAACCATATCCCTTTCGGGAAACATGTGGTAGTACAGGGAGGGGAAATGGTTACGAGCCCAACCGATACGGGTTGGTACTGAAGCAAACTTGCATGGCATAAGACTGGCATGCTACCACACTGCCATCTTACCCACCTTCATGCCAACACATGGCCTTGCATACTCACATTCAACAAGGTATGAATCATCGAACTTACTTGTCCCAACAATGCATAAAACATAGTTCATCGGTATGCTCCACAACATGCCATGAAACTAACTAAATGCAAAACATGCCAAGACACTCATCATATCAAAAGTTCAAACATGCTTGCCTGGTTCAGAGTAGTCGGAGCCTAGCTCGGTGAAGTTCGCGGCCCCGTCACCTTCTTCGGTATCTACGGTATAGAGAAAACATATGCGCTAACGTGAATACCAAGAGGTGCAGAAAAAGTATTGCAAATAATTTTCAAATAAATCTGATAAAAAACTAGACAAAATTTTGAACAGAACAGAAAAAGAATCAATCAAAAAAATGCTTCTGTTAAAAAGTTATAAAGGTTTTTGTCCAGGGACTCATCTGTAATGAAACAGAAACTTCCCAGGGTTCTTTTTGTAAAAACAAAAAATGCTTCAGACTCATTTACGCCAGCTCAAAGGAGAAAGCGTATTTTGCCTGAAGGCGCTTTCAGAAAACGATTCAAAAAATAAAAGAAACCTGACAGGGCAGTTCCACCCGTCGGGTTTGAAAACAGAACGGCGCTTTTGGCGCCAGAGAGCCGCGGCGATCGCCGGCGACGATCCATGGTGAGGCAGAGGGATCGTAGGTTACCTTCGAGCTCAGGGCGCCATTCCGCGTCGGGTGTTGGTGGTGGTGGTCGTCGGCGTGCACTGTGTAAGCGGTGGCCCTTGCTCCGGCGGGCGGCGGTTCGGGCGAGGTTGGAGCTCGCCGGAGAGGGCTGCAAAGTGCGAAACGAGGAGGGGGGTCAAGAGTCTGGTAGCTAGAGGAAGTGATTGATGGAGTTTGGGCGTCGGAGATGACCTCACCGCAGTGAATCGAGCTGGAGGCCGAGGCGGAACGGGGTGGCCGGAGTTGGGGGAGGAGACCTCCTCGAGGTCCTCCCAGAGGCCTGGCATGCTCTAGGGGAAGTGCAGGGCTAGTGGGTGCTCGAGTTGAAGCTCGGGGCCCCTATTTATAGGCAGATCGACGGGGTGGCCGTGAACGGAGAATCTCCGGCGAGTGATTACGGCGGTGCAGTGGATTGGAAGGTGGTTTGAGCGGTCGGGCAGCATCAGTGGAGGTTACTGGAGTTGTTCCGCTGCTAAACGGAGCTGGCCCTGGCGTAATGGTGTCTGTCCATGGTGAGGTGTCCGCACGGGCTCAACGGCGGCAGAGAGCGCGCTCCGCGCCCTGCGATTCACGACGAGGGTGACAGCGCGTTCGGGGGAGTGGAAGGCCACGCGGCGGGCTCCGGTGGCTTGGGCGGCGCTGGGTGGAGTCGTCGGCGCCGTGTCTCCCGCTGGCGTCCGTAAAGCCGCCGTCGGCGTCGGTCACGTGGCGGCGCACCTTCTACTGCTCGTCGCGGACGCCCGCAAGGTGCCAGGCGCTCGTGCGGTGCAGGAACAAGAGGGCGGGGACGAGGAGCAAGGCGACGCGAGAGTACTGGCGAGATCGATGCCCAGCTCTGAAGAAAACGACAGCAAGCACTGAACTGAAACTCTGAATTTTCTGAAACTTGACAGTGACCAAGCACTGCAGGTGTTCGACAGCAGGTTTTTGCAATGAGATAAATTTTTCTGGAGCTGTAACTTGGTGAGATGACCACTCAATGCACCCAGAGGCTGCATGAATTTACTTGGAATTTTTGGAGAAGGTTTTGAATGAATTTCACCAGATTTGGCAAATCTGGTCCAAACTTGCAGCAGATGTAGTTTGAAAATTTTGAACTGGAGACCAGTGGATCTTCATAGTTCTAGGTTGATGGTTCAAAGGACTAGGAGGGAAAAAAGGTTTGGTGGCAAAAATCAAAACAGAAAAAGGAGTTCCTTTGTAAATCTCCAAGTGCTATAAGAGAAGACAGAAATTTATTTGAATAGAATTTGAATGGAAATGATCACATGGGGAGGTTCAACTTGCTGGATTTGATGCAAATCATGATCCAAAGGTGAGGGAAAGGTTAGGAGAGAGCATTTGCACTAATGCCATGGCAAGAAGGGATAGTTGCAAGTGGCAAAGGACTTTTTTCAAAAGCCATAGTGCATTCTCAAAAAGGTTTTCAAAGGCTATTTTTCTCAAATGAAAAACATTTTGTTTTAAGCCCAAATGAAGAGCAAGGACTCCCAAGGCCAAAGGCAGACCTTGGGTGAATCCAAATAAAACGTTTGCCATAAAGATATGATATGAGAGGGAGAGTTCTCTTGAAGAATTTTTTTTAAATTACTCCCCTCAAGTCAAACAAAACCTTTTGAAAAATCCAAATAAAACTTGGGTGTCACAACACCTACCCCCTTAGGAAAAATCTCGTCCCCGAGATTTCAGTTGATCCTTAAATAAGTGTGGATGCTCTGTTCGAATAAAGTCCTCTCTTTCCCACGTTGCTTCACTTTTGGTGTGATTACTCCACTGAACTTTGAAAAATTTGACGGTTTTCTGTCGGGTCCTCCTTTCAGACTCCTCTAATATTTTTACTGGGTGTTCCCGATAAGTGAGGTCTGGCTGCACGTCTATGTTCTCATGGGATACTTGTTTCTCTGGGTTGCTTACGCATTTTCTCAATTGCGATACGTGGAACACGTTGTGGATATCTGACAGTTCCTCAGGTAAGTCTAGTTGGTATGCTACTGTGCCTTTTCGTGCCGTTATACAGAATGGTCCGATGAATCTTGGCGCTAACTTTCCCTTAATTTTGAATCGTTGCAATCCCCTCATAGGTGACACTCGTAGGTACACGAATTCACCGGGTTCGAAGTTGACCCCACGATATTTCTGATCGTAATAACTCTTTTGTCGGCTTTGGGCGGTCTTGAGTCGATCTCTGATTAGCTGGACCTTTTCCTCGGCTTCCTTGAGCATGTCTGGGCCGAAGATACGGCTGTCTCCGGTCTCTGACCAATTTAACGGGGTACGACATCTTCGTCCATACAAAGCCTCAAATGGTGCCATTTGCAGGCTGGCCTGATGACTGTTGTTGTACGCGAACTCGGCGTATGGCAGGCTGTCTTCCCAACTGGTTCCATAGGTGAGGACACATGCTCTCAGCATGTCCTCTAAAATCTGGTTTACCCGTTCTGTTTGTCCATCTGTCTGGGGGTGGTATGCCGTACTGAAGGCTAGTTGAGTTCCTAGAGCCTGTTGTAACTGCTCCCAGAATCTCGAGACGAACTGTGTTCCTCTATCAGATATTATAGTCTTCGGGACACCGTGCAGACAAACTATGCGAGAGAGATATATCTTGGCAAGCTTCTGAGTGGTGTGGGTCGTCTTTACTGGAATGAAATGTACCACCTTAGTTAACCTGTCGGTGATAACCCATATGGCATCATTCCCATGTCGTGATCGAGGTAGTCCGACAATGAAATCCATCCCTATTTCATCCCATTTCCACTCAGGTATTTTGTTTGGTTGTAGTAGTCCGGCTGGTCTCTGATGTTCAGCCTTTATGCGTTGACAAGAGTCGCAGCATGCAATGAAGGTGGCTATGTCCCTCTTCATACCGTGCCACCAAAATCCTCCCTGGATATCCTTATACATCTTGATTCCTCCAGGGTGGATCGAATATGGAGCGGTGTGGGCTTCAGCTAGAATTTGCCGTTTGAGGTCTTCTATGTCTGGCACGCAGAGTCTGTTTCCGTACCATAGTGTCCCTTCTTCGTCTATGATGAATTCCGAGGCCTTGCCCATACTCACCTTTCTTTTGATGCCTTCAATGCTGGGGTGACCCGGCTGGGCTTCTTTGATTCTTTCCACAAGGTTGGGTTGTATCTCCAAGTTTGTTATGGTGCCTTCTGCTACCATCAACAAGTTGAGTCTGGCAAATTCCTGTTGGAATTCGGGTCTTAAGTTGGGCAGACTATTGTTGTCGGCGCTGGGGTTCCGACTAAGAGCATCGGCTACTACATTTGCTTTTCCAGGATGATAGTGGATTCCGACATCATAATCCTTTACTAGCTCTAACCAGCGTCGTTGCCTTAAATTCAGTTCTGGCTGTGTGAAAATATATTTGAGACTTTTATGGTCTGTATATATTTCACATCGATTTCCAAGTAGGAAATGCCTCCATTCCTTGAGTGCATGAATAACTGCTGCCATTTCTAAGTCATGAGCGGGATAATTTTCCTCATGCTTGCGAAGTTGCCTCGAAGCGTATGCGACAACCTTGCCTTCTTCAGCGCGGCCTCCGCCTTGTCCGCCTCCGCCTTCTCCAGGCGGGCGGCTTCCTGCTCCTCGCATGCCTCCTGCGCATTTTGCTCCTGCACCTCCCGGAGGTCGGTGGCCGGATCGATTCGCCGGGTGGTGGTGGAGGTCTCCGCCGACCCGATGACGGAGGCGGCGGCCGACTTCTCAAGAGAGAGCGGGGCCCTGAATCAAGGAAAATAAAGCAAGCAAGTTTAGACAAATCAACGAGAAAGGAAAAGCACAAGAAAAGATACTTACGCCGACACCATGGGAGGCGCCTTCGGGAGCTTCTGAAACTTGGCCGCCTTCGCAGCGGCCTCCTTCCGTCTGGTTGTGGCGGTCGGGTTCTTGGCCTTGTTCGGCGCGCTGCCAAACAAGACGACGCCCTGTTTACGCTTACGTGTGCCACCTCGAGCAGTCGGCTTGGTGGAGGGGCCCACGTCCGTCTTGCCGGCGCCTCGTGCTGGGCTCGACTCGTCTTCCTCATCATCATCATCGGGCCAAGTCTCGATGCCGCCCCCTTCTTCGGAGCTGCCTACTCTGTCACCGCCGCTTATGGCGTCGTCCTCCAGGGCGGCCGCCCCCAAGTCGGGGTTGTCCACATCGCTCACCTCCCGATCCGGCTAGTAGTCTCCACCCGGCCCTACGACGGCAGCCGTTGCTGGAGGCATAAAGATCTACGATCAAAAGATCGACAGTTCAAGACCAAGATCAAGACCAAGGCAAGTACTAAAAAGAAAGAGTTGAAAAACTTACCGCAGGAGGCGGGTCGGCACGGGAGTATGACCGCTTGCCGAACCGCCATGACCCCTCCGACAGCTTGAGGCCGGCAATCTCATTCACCATCCGGGCCACCTCAGCAGTCGGCATGTCCCTTGTGCACATCCGGCTCGGGTCGCGGTGCCCGCTCATCTGACAGATCAGATGAGGCCATCCTTGGAGCGGGAGAACCCGACGCTCGACAAAGGCGACCAACAGGTCGGACGCCACGAGGCCCTCCGCCTCCGTCAGCACCCGAAGCCGGTTGATGGCGGCATCGGCCGATATGGGCTTCATCTTGTAGCCCCAGTTGGCCCGAGGCTCAGCGGAGGGCCAGCTTCGTAGGGCGGCAAGTTGACGAAGTCGATTGCCGGGTTGACGTTCTCCACGTAGAAATATGATTTCTGCCACAGTTTCACCGACTGTGACAGCTTGATGGCGGGGAAGACGTTCTTCGGCGACGGCCGGCGCACCGCAATGAAGGCACCACACTGGGCCGCCTTCTCCTTGGCGGAGGTGCCCAGTTTGGTGTAGAATAAAGCTCCCCACAACTCGATGGTGGGGAGGATGCCGAGGTAGCCCTCGCACGCCGTGACGAAGGCGGAAATCAGCGTCATGGTGTTGGGCGTTAGGTGGTGTGCCTGAAGATGGTAGAATTCCGTGAAGGAGCAGAGGAATCCGCTCGCCGGCAGGCGAAGCCGCGGAGGAAGTGCGAGTGGAAGACGACCCGCTCACCTTCTTGCGGCACCGGCGAGATCTCCTCCTTTGGTGGCACGCGCACCTTGACGAAACCCTCGCCGGGCAACCGCCGTGTGGCGCGAAGGAAGGAGAGATGGTCGTCAATGACGATTGAACCATCCCAGTCCCCTCCCCTCTCGCGCGCCATGAAGACCGAGTGGGATCAAGCAGAAAGCTTGGGGCGGAAAGAGCCTGACGGCGGCGAGCTGCGGCGGTGCCTCGACGGAGCAAGGAGGGGCGACAGCAGCAAGAGGAGGAAGAAGATGGAAATGGCGAAGGAAGGAGAGGGCACGCATGCTCTGCTGCTCCCCCTCCTCCCCCTACTTACAGCCCTCAGGCTACGAAGCCGAGGGGGCGGTGCATGGGATCGTGGGATTAACTGCGCCCACGTCCCCACGACCCCGCGTTTATTTTGCAAGTTACTGCACAGTAACTCCCCTCGGAATCGCAACCGCTCACCTTGGCCGTAGCAGATCCGCCGGCGCACCGAGGCCCGATAGTGGCGGGCCCGGCCCGCTGTCACGTCCCATCGTGAGCGTGGGTTGGCAGGCTGGCCCGGCTGGCTGGCGCCGCGTGGCGTACTTGCAGCGGGCGGCAGGCCAAGAGGCTTAGCAAGCACGCCACCTGGTTCCCACCTTGGCGTTTCGAAATCATCACACGAAGCCGCCTGGTCGCGTCTGACTCTCGACAGGCAGCGCGCCAGGAGACGGACAAGGCACTCAGCAAGAGCACTCGGAGAAGGAAACTGCTGAGGCTTCTCGACTTATCAGCCGCAATGCCTCACCAGCTTCGGGGACTACTGTCAGAGTAATGGGCCACGGGTAGCCTAACCCGAGTCCCTGAACCTTTCAAGACATTGGGCCGCCTGCGCCCCACAAGCATCCACACTGAAGCGCCGCCTTCTGGTGGACGACTGGCTCAAGCGGCCAGCTGCCGGAAGGCGGCCAAGTTCCAGAAGACGGCACCAAGATGGGTCGACTGCTAGCAGGCGGCCTCCAGAGAGGCCGGCTCCTAGCAGGCAGCCCATGGCGCTCTCAAAGTTTGTGCCCCAATCAAGAAGAAAAGACAGGATGTGGCTACAGTGTAGCCCATCTCCCCCGTATCCATGACAAGGCATGGCCATAGTGCCCCATACCGGCAGAGATCTCTGCACGGTGCGGCACTGTTGCCCCTCCAACCTTGAAGTCACTCCTGTCAGGCGGATCCCTGCTCCCACGATGGCATGTCGGTACGGCCTACAGGCGGCGGGCCCTACCAGGCAGCGAGAGCCCGGAAGACGGCGGAAGCCCGACCAGTCGGACCGAAGGAGCCGGCCTCTAGCAGGCGGCCCCCTCCTTCCTCGGGGGTCCATGCTGTTGGGTTCTACGGTAGGGTGCGTCGACTGCAATTTAAAATTTCCTACACACAGAATAACCAAGAACATGCTATGGGAGATGGATCATAGTTTGTTACCACTAGACGTGCAGTGCCGTGCAGCGAAAAAAGAGTTGGGGCAGCACGTCCGCGTGGATCGTCTCCTCCTCGTCCGATCTCCCTCGAATAGCCGATCGACCGATGCCACGTACAAGTTCGCCGGAGCAGCGCAGGTGCACCGCCTCTAATGGTATCTGCGCGTGCAGGAGGAACGTCGTGCGGTGGATTGCTAGGTCCGATCACACAACCGGCAGCGAGTTGAGGTGTCTATTCGCAACACATGAAAACCCTAGTGACAGTGCCGAAGCGATCAAATCTCATGAGTGTGCGGCGCCTTCACTTTATATAGGCGTTCGTCGCAGGCTCAACACTTGGGCCTCGCACGAACCCTAAAGCCCATAAGTCTACTCGGCCACAATTCGGATACAACTCGTATCACATCCAACCAGTGTCCCCGGATCGTACTTCGTAGGTTCCTTCCCTTAAGCGCGCGACCCATTAGGTTCAAGCCGGCTTGGTCGCAGCTCGGATCACCTACGAACCACACAGTTGGTAGCGGCCTCTAGCAAGGCATGCAGAACACCAAGCAGACTATGAAGCTGGTTAGGCGAACCTGTACATCACACATCCATTCCTTTTACCACATGATATATGTTGTCGAGCTCAAGGCGAGTCTATCATCCTTGTGCTAGCCCGACCTCTTTCTCGTTCCAGTGATGCCGACCACTATCTGGATTATCTCATAATCCTTGTCGCATGGCCATGCTTATCCTGGTCGGATCACACGAGGGGCCCAGAGTATATCTCTCCTGGTCGGAGGGGCAAATCCCATCTTGCTCGACCATGTCTCGCAGCATGGGTCTGGACAAGCCGGAAACCTACCTTTATAACTACCCAGTCACGGAGTAGCGTTTGGTCAGCCCAAAGCAAGTCTGTCACCATCCCGAGTACATGTGCCAGCTCAGGTCTTAGGACATAGAACGTATGTTGTACTAGAGAATCACATATGACATATCGCTGCGTCTCATAGTTGGGTCTGTCCGACTCGGACCTTATCTCAACTCGGATCCGACTATGTAGAATCCGACCAGACCTTTCCAAGCCCATATTATCCGGTTAGCATCCAATGCTTCATGGCTAGTGAGACCAAGCCATCAACCGTGTCATATGCTAGTCTAGTTGGCTGCGCATCCACACAACCCTTTCTACTAGGGACCTTTTAGGACAGTTATCATACAATGCGTAGTCTCACAAACAAGTCACGTACTTGCTGATACACATCATTGATAATGTCCAAGGACTATCTTTATTCATAAACACATAGGGAATATCATCATACATGATTGCCTCTAGGGCATATCTCTAACAGTCTCCCACTTTCACTAGAGTCAATCAAATAGACATCGAATGCCCATAGCTCTAACGTGCCCCTCATGCTTGGGTTGTGGAAATGGCTTAGTTAACGGATATGCAACATTTGCATCCGTGTGAATCTTGCATAACTCTACATCACCATTCTTAACGATCTTTCGTATCAGGTGATGTCGTTGTCAAAACCGGCGGATCTCGGGTAGGGGGTCCCGAACTGTGCGTCAAGGTCGGATGGTAACAGGAGACAAGGGACACTTTATTTTACCCAGGTTCGGGCCCTCTCGATGGAGGTAAAACCCTACTCCTGCTAGATTAATATTGATGATATGGGTAGTACAAGAGTGGATCTACCACGAGATCAAGGAGGCTAAACCCTAGAAGCTAGCCTATGGTATGATTGTGTATGATGATGGTTGTCCTACGGACTACACCCTCCGGTTTATATAGACACCGGATAGGGTTAGGGTTACACAGAGTCGGTTACAATGGTAGGAGATCTCGAATATCCGCACACCTAGCTTGCCTTCCACGCCAAGAAAAGATCCTTCCGGACACGGGACGAAGTCTTCAACTTTGTATCTTCATAGTCCTGGAGTCTGGCCAAAGCTATAGTTCGGCTATCCGAACACCCCCTAATCCAGGACTCCCTCAGTAGCCCCTGAACCAGGCTTCAATGACGACGAGTCCGGCGCGCAGATTGTCTTCGGCATTGCAAGGCGGGTTCCTCCTCCAAGTTCTTCAAGAAGATTATAAACACCATAGAATAGTGTCCGGCTCTGCAAAATTAGTTTCCACATATTGCCATACAGAGAATAATATTAACACAAATCAAATCTGCTGACGTATCCCGCAGTGCGTCACAACACTGCGGCCAAGCCCTTTATATAAATTGTTTTCATTGTTCCACCTCAGCTCGTATAGCGAGGCGGTTTCCTTGGCACGTCTTGTCGAAGCAGAGATCGTGCCCCCCCTTAACGGGATTCTCATTAATACGGACGTGGGTAACCCAACCACGCCATTTACCATGGCGTTTGGGAGGCAAGTGAGTTTTATTAGGTAGGTGAGGACGCCTAACCGTACCTGCTTATATAAAGGGATAAGGATTCACCTTTTTAAACTACGCCTTCTTCCTCCTTTGCCAATCTATCTCTCGCGCACTCACGCTCCAGCGCCCAAGTCCGCTCTTCTTCCTCAACCTTCTCCAACAATGTCTGGAGCGGGAGGCAAGTGGATGGTCTCCTCCGTTACGGAGGCTCAAGTAAAAAGGCTAAGGAAAACCGGATACTTGTCCAAGGACATCCCGCATCGGCTTCCTGATAAGGGTCAGCTTCTTCCTACCCCAAGGCCCCATGAGAGGGTAGTTTTTCTCCCCCACTTCCTCCGCGGACTGGGCTTTCCACTTCACCCATTTGTCCGGGGGCTCATGTTCTACTACGGCCTGGATTTCCATGATCTGGCCCCGAACTTCGTTCTCAACATCTCGGCGTTTATCGTCGTGTGTGAGGCCTTTCTCCGCGTTCGCTCCCACTTCGGCCTCTGGCTCAAGACCTTCAACGTCAAGCCCAAGGTGGTGTCCAGCACCCAGGCGGAGTGCGGAGGCGCTATGGTTGGCAAGATAGCCAACGTCCTCTGGTTCGATGGCTCCCTCCTGGAGTCCCTAAAGGGGTGGCAGGCTAGGTGGTTTTACATCACCGAGTCCCGCGATCCGAAATGGGTCGCGGCCCCCGAGTTCAGATCCGGACCCCCCACGCGGCTCATCTCCTGGAAAGAGACATGCCTGTCGTGGGGCAACGAGGAAGATGTGACTGGGTTGCAAACATGCATCCAGTCCCTGGTGAACAAGCCAATCCGGCTTGCCAACATAGTCCAGGTCATGCTCGTTCGCCTGATCCTCCCGTGCCAAGAACGGGATTTTGCTTTGTGGGAATTCGACCCGGCGCAGCACCAGACCCTCAGTAGGCTCTTCGACACGACGTATGAAGACGTCTGGAAGGTGCTGACCAAAGGCGCCGAGTCCCCTACATCCGCCTCTGAGGATCGCGGATACAGCTCGCAGCGTAACGCTGGCGAGGTAAGCTATCTATACCTTTGATAGGTTCGTTAAGCTCTTATTCATAGATTATCTCTATGCGGGATCTAAACTCCCTTTTACCTTTGACAGGCTTGGCTGGAGATATCCGGACCGGTTAACTGTCCGGCTCCTCTGCCCGAAGACCCAGCCCCAGCTCTCTTGGTGAAGCTAATGGCTCCGGCACCTTACGTGGTGCCGGAGAGGAAGGCCAAGAAGAAGAAAACCACCGGGACTCGAAAAAGTTCCCGCAACATGGTGGTGTCGGACTCGTCGTCCGACGAGTCCGCAACGCCCTCCTCTCATGAAAACAAGGAGGAGGAACAAGGAAGCTCTCCCCCTCCAGCGAGGGGAGCAAAGAAGAAGAAGGCCACCCCAACGGGGGAGGCCGAGGGGTCAAGAAAAAGGAAGACCCCTCCGCCGGACTACTCCCACGACGCCGAAGAGGGCGGAGAGGAGTGGCCGGACGGAACCAAGCGTCCGGCGAAATCGTAAGTATTTATATACCAGAGTAACTCATGATACTCTTTTTAGTGTGCGGCTTTTCCTGATATCGCACGTATTTTATGCAGCCCGCCCCGGGCCGAACTCGACGACTCGTCGAGCGGCTCCCTGGATTCATCGGACGTGAACTCTGTTCCGCCCGCGGTCTCCCCCCGCGGGGCGGACGACGCCGAAGTGGCGCCCCGCCAAGCTTCGGGGCAGGAGGAGATGGTCCTGGAGGAGCCACAAGGCAATCCTCCAGACCCCAGGAGTAAAGGGGATGAAACCCCCCAGGGCTCCAAGTCTGGCTTTGTGCCGGACACCGCGCCGGACTCGACAGTCTCGGTCCGCGGTGGGCGAACTCCTTCCAAGAGGAGTAAGCCATCTGAGCCGGCGGCCTCCGTCCAACCGGAGGCGCCGGACAATCTGCTGGAGGTGCTTGAGGGCGCCGCCATCGACGAGGAGCACCGTACTGTTATGAGTACGGTGATCCAAAGGGTTCAGTCCGCCAAGAGCGGACTGACCGAAGCTTGCGCTAGCCTTCTAAAAGGCTTTGAGGTAAGTAAAAATATGTCAAATTATTTACCGCATAGACAGTAGCCCCTGATGCTCTGTTCGGTGTTCGGAAAGAAAAGCCGGATAGAGGATCTAGTAGTTTTCGCAGGAGTCTAACAAAAAAGGTCAAAAATGCGTATGCAGGCTTCACTACTGTCCACCGCCGCACTGACTGCGCAGGTGGATGTCCTGAAACAGGACCTCCGGCGGACCGAGCAAGAGCTCGGCCTTGCCAAGCGGCAGCTCGAGGAGAAGGAAGGTAAGAAATACCTAAAAAATAGAAAAAGAAGAAAAAAGGTGCCTATAGAGAGGCTTGATTGCAGAAAGAAATAACAGGATTGTACTGCTTATTGTAGGGGCCACAACCGAGGTGACAACCCTGAAGCAGGCGCTGGCTGAGGCCGAGAAGAAAATGGTCGAGGAGCGCGCCGAGCGAGAGAGGCTTGGGGTTCAGGTCGGCGAGGTGCAGCAAGAGCTGCAAACTCTCATGAAAAAACATGAGGGTTTGGAGCTTGAGGCCATCGAGACCGCCAAGAGTGCCAAGGCCGAAGCCCAAAAGGCCCTCCAAGAGTTGGAGGATGTGAAAAAGATAGCAACGGGTAAGGCATTCTCAATGCAGAGTAGGAATATAAAAGTAAATTACCTATTACTTACCCGAATCCGGAGTTCTCCAGGGGCGTTCGCTGATCTTCCCCGTAGCGTATCCGACGCCGTCGCGTTCTACCGAGCTGAAGAGGGCAGCTCGACGGAGAGTGTGTTCTGGTCTCATTATTCTGAGGCCGGACACCCTGTGCCCTTAAGCGATCAGTTGAAACAGCTGGTCGGGCTCCACAAGGCGGCCGAACAGGCCATGAAGGGCTTACTAGTTCGGCTGTGGCCTGGAGAGGCCCTGCCTGGGAGCTATTTCGGGCTGGTGCGGCGGCTGGTGGAGGCCTGTCCACGACTTGAGGTCATCAAGCGCTCCGTCTGCATTGAAGGTGCCCGGAGGGCCCTTGCCCGTGTAAGGGTACACTGGGGTAAGCTGGACGGAGAGAAGCTGGTGAAGGACGGGCCGCCGCAGGGGAAGGAGCATCGCAAGCCCGAGAACTACTACAAGGACGTTCTTGCCGGAGCCCGCCTTGTCGTTGATGAATGTGCTAAAGATGTAATATTTGAGTGAACTCGCTCGTTTGTATCCTGTGCGCTGAAAACTTGTTCATATGCGCAAAGCAATGCTTCTTTAGTTTAAAATATTATTTTCTGTGCGGCCGTTTACAAAAATTGAGAGATGGCGAGTCGTCGGCTTCTGCCCCCATGCCACTAGTGCTGGGGTGTTCGGGATAAACCTGAGGGCTCTTGTTCCCATAGTTGGGTCCTTCGAGGGAGGCGCTCAGCACAGCGAACCAGGCAATCGGACTATAATGCTTGAACACTCTCACTTAGCCATAGAACGTTATAATTTTAAATTTCGGCGAAGCCCCTAGTTCGGAAGGCCAAATTCGGGGCGCTATCCACGCCTTTGGCCGGACATAGCCAGCTCTTCGCTCAAAGCGGCATAAGCCTTTAAGGACTCGAAAAACCTCTCGAACAGCGACCGGTCTAATGCCTTATCATGACAGTCTGTTTTAGCTTTCTCCACTGAGGTGCTCAACCCACCTGATCTGGGGCACAATCGCAGTGGTTCTCCTAGTGCTACCTTAGCCGATAGAGCGGAACGTAAGGTACCAAAACATAGGAGCCGGGCAAACCCAACATGTGACCAAAATCATGACTCGGAGCCGATGCATATAGTGCTATAAGTTCGGGGTGCCGCACTTGTGAAAGTGTACGGACTTCTCACACCAGATAAAAGGGTAATGAAGCCCCTGACGTGGTTTGCCGTACCATGGTGTACGGGTGCGATCATGTTATATCATAAACACATATATTCAAATGGGGCAATGCAAAAAATAGACAAAAAGCTATGCATTGTTTTATAAAGAGGCTATTTATCAAAGCCGAACGATACAAGTAGTGCGATAAGCAAAGAAGATATTAGACTATTTAGCATGTCCTGACCAGGCACAGGCCGCGGAATTTAGAAACAGATATAGCGCTCGAGATAGAGACCACCTAAGAGTTCCGGAATGCGGCGTAGATTTGTCTACTTTCCTGGATCTTGCATCGTCTATGCGGCAACGCTGCCGAACAGGTTGTCCAGAGTATGGAGTGTTGAAATTGAAAAAGAAAAAATCCGGCAGGCCCTAGTACGTTTGACGCCTTGTTGTAGGCATGCCGTTGATGTGCCCCTCCCCCTGTGCCCATGGAATTTTAAGGGCGTAATTGTGTACTCGAGGTACTTGCTCCGCTATGTTGCGATGGCTGGGGTCGGGGCCGTATTGCTACGCTTGCTTTGATCGTTCCAGGTGGTCTTGTTGCAGGTTACTCCGGGCGCGCTTTGCATTGTCCGATTTTTTAACGGCCGGACTGGAGAGTTTCCTTGAAAGGCTGCTTTGTACTTCCGCTGTGAGGGCCACCATGTGCTCTTCCGTACGGATGGAGCGTTCTGTGTTTCCGCTGACCGTAATTACTCCTCGAGGGCCTGGCATATTGAGCTTGAGATATGCGTAGTGCGGCACCGCATTGAATTTAGCGAATGCGGTTCGTCCGAGCAGGGCATGATAGCCACTGCGGAACGACACTATATCGAAGATTAACTCTTCGCTTTGGAAGTTATCCAGAGATCCGAAGACCACATCAAGTGTTATCGAGCCTGTGCAATTGGCCTCTACACCTGGTATGACGCCTTTAAAGGTCGTCCTTGTGGGCTTGATCCTTGATGGATCTATGCCCATTTTCCGCACTGTATCTTGATAAAGCAGGTTCAGGCTACTGCCGCTGTCCATGAGGACTCTTGTGAGATGAAATCCGTCCACGATTGGGTCGAGGACCAGTGTGGCAAAACCGCCGTGACGGATGCTAGTGGGGTGGTCCCTTCGATCGAAAGTGATCGGGTAGGAGGACCATGGGTTGAACTTTGGGGCGACTGGCTCCATCGCGTATACGTCCCGTAGCGCACGCTTCCTCTCCCACTTGGGAACGTGGGTCGCGTATATCATGTTCACCGTCCGCACTTGTGGGGGAAACCCTTTCTGTCCATTGTTGTTCGGCGGCCTGGGCCCCTCCTCGTCGTCGCTGTTCAGCCCCTTGTCCTTGTGTTCGGCTCTTAACTTGCCTGCCTGCTTGAACACCCAACAATCCCTATTGGTGTGATTGGCTGGCCTTTCGGGGGTGCCATGAATCTGGCACGAGCGATCGAGTATCCGGTCCAAACTGGACGGGACCTGGGTATTCTTTTTAAATGGCTTTTTCCGCTGACCAGATTTATAGCCTCTGAATCCGGCATTGACTCTCGTATCCTCATTGCTGTCGCTGCTAACGCGACGCTTTTGATTATTTCGACGTGACCTGCCACTTTTGTCCTTGGTATCCGAATTACCGGGCTTCTTCGATAAGTTGTTACTGCGAGCTAGCCAGCTATCTTCGCCCGCGCAAAAGCGGGTCATGAGTATCGTGAGGGCTGCCATGGTTTTCGGCTTTTCCTGTCCCAGGTGCTGGGCAAGCCACTCGTCACGGATGTTGTGTTTGAAGGCTGCTAGGGCCTCTGCGTCCGGACAGTCGACTATCTGATTTTTCTTTGTTAGGAACCGTGTCCAGAATTGCCTGGCCGATTCTTCTGGCTGCTGAATTATGTGGCTTAGGTCGTCGGCGTCCGGTGGCCGCACATAGGTCCCCTGAAAGTTGTCGAGGAATGCGGCTTCTAGGTCCTCCCAAGAACCGATTGAGTCTGCTGGTAGGCTGTTAAGCCAGTGCCGGGCTGGTCCTTTAAGCTTAAGGGGTAGGTATTTGATGGCGTGCAGATCATCGCCACGTGCCATGTGAATGTGAAGGAGATAATCCTCAATCCATACTGCCGGATCTGTCGTACCATCGTACGACTCGATATTGACGGGTTTAAAACCCTCTGGGATTTTATGATCCATTACTTCGTCTGTGAAGCATAGTGGGTGTGCGGCGCCCCTGTACTGGGCTATGTCACGACGCAGTTCGGAAGAGCTGTGCCTGCTGTGTTCGGCCCGGCCGGATTTATTGTGTCCGGAGTGAAGATCATGCCGTGTCTTCGGGCGTCCGCGCGATCCATAGATCGATCTTGTTTGCTTTGCTTTATCCTCCAGTATGTCTCGCAGGCCTGGCTCGTTTTCCCGTGTCTTATTCGAGCGGCATCGAGGCATGGCTTGCTTAAGGGCTCGACAGGCCTCTCTGTCGCGGCCACGGGGTGGTCGGTCTGCCATGTCACATGCTTCCCCCTCTGATTGGGGTAGCGTCCTGTGCTTAGGATAATTTTTGGAGGGGCTCCCGAGTTCATACTCTTCGGCCGTAAGGACTTCAGTCCATCTATCAGCTAGCAAATCTTGATTAGCTCTAAGCCGTTGCTGCTTTTTCTTTAGGCTGTTGGCCGTGGCTAGAAGCCTGCGTTGCAAACGCTCTTGTTCGGCGGGGTCTGATGGTACGCCGAATTTGTCGTCGTCGAGGCTTGCCTCGTCTTCGGAGGGAGGCATGTAGTTATCATCCTCAACCTCTTGCTCTGCCGCTCTCTCCTGAGGGCTGGCTTTTCCATCTTCCTGCGCCGAATCTTGCTGGTTCTGATGTTCTTCGGCGCTGTCCGGGGTAGTATTATCTCCCGTGCCGGAATCACCATTTCTGCTGTGGCGGGATTTAGAGCGGCGCCGTTGGCGCATACGTTTTTGCGGTTTTTCTGAGTTGTTGTCTTCCGCTGTTCCATCGCCATCCGCATCCTTTGGAGCATCCACCATATATATGTCATATGACGAGGTGGCGGTCCAGCGCCCTACAGGTGCTGGTTCTTGTTTGTCTCCTCCTTTGTCGTCCATACCGTCAAAGTCTTCGGAGCCAAAATCAAGCATGTCGGTTAAATCGTCGATAGTGGCTATTAAGTGGGTGGTGGGTGGGCTTTGAATTTCTTCGTAGTCCGAATCCCAACCTTGCAGACCATAGTCCGGCCTGGGCTCTCCTGATAAAGAGAGAGACTTGAGAGAATTCAGGATATCACCGAAAGGTGAGCACTGAAAGATGTCCGCGGCGGTGAATTCCATTACAGGCGCCCAATCAGATTTGATCAACAGGGGCGCGGAAGGCTCGGAGTTTGGAGAAGAGTCCGGCTCCTTGGAGTCCTGGGCCGTGCGGAGTACGGGGCTGGCGTTCGGCTCGATCGCTTTTGAGATCGTAGCCCCCGAGGTGACGTCCAACCGTTCATCCTCAGAGAACGCAGTGGGCTCCGAGTCAAAGATCGGGGCCGGAGCGTGTGCGGCCTCCAGGGTGCTATTCGGAGGCAGAGCTATATCATGCCCCTCGAAGTAGCGCGGCGCGCTTGGCTGTGGCTCGAACCCGTCGAAGATCAAGACTCCGCGGATATCAGTCGTGTAGTTTAAGCTTCCAAACCTGACTTGATGGCCAGGGGCGTAGCTTTCGATCTGCTCCAGATGACCAAGAGAATTGGCCCGCAGAGCGAAGCCGCCGAAGACGAAGATTTGTTCGTGGAGGAAAGTCTCACCCTGGACCTCATCATTGTTGATGATTAAAGGAGCCATCGGGCCTAAAAGTGACGACACAGAGGAACTCTCAATGAAAGCACCAATGTCGGTGTCAAAACCGGCGGATCTCGGGTAGGGGGTCCCGAACTGTGCGTCAAGGTCGGATGGTAACAGGAGACAAGGGACACTTTATTTTACCCAGGTTCGGGCCCTCTCGATGGAGGTAAAACCCTACTCCTGCTAGATTAATATTGATGATATGGGTAGTACAAGAGTGGATCTACCACGAGATCAAGGAGGCTAAACCCTAGAAGCTAGCCTATGGTATGATTGTGTATGATGATGGTTGTCCTACGGACTACAACCCTCCGGTTTATATAGACACCGGATAGGGTTAGGGTTACACAGAGTCGGTTACAATGGTAGGAGATCTCGAATATCCGCACACCTAGCTTGCCTTCCATGCCAAGAAAAGATCCTTCCGGAAACGGGACGAAGTCTTCAACTTTGTATCTTCATAGTCCTGGAGTCCGGCCGAAGGTATAGTTCGGCTATCCGAACACCCCCTAATCCAGGACTCCCTCAGGTGATATTTCCGATCTATGTGTCAAACCTTGTGGTGATTCCTCGACTCCTTGGCTTGTGCGATGGCACCAGAATTATCACAATAAAGGTCCAACGGTTTTACCGAGGCTGGAAAAATACCAAGATCATCCAGAAAGTTCCGGATCCAAACACCTTCCTTCGCAGCTTCACAAGCCGTAGTGTATTCGGCTTCTGTGGTAGAATCGGCCACCGTATCTTGCTTCGAACTCATCCAGCTCACTGCTCCTCCGTTCATGACGTACACGAATCCGGACTATGATCGACAATCATCTCTGTCGGTTTGGAAACTAGCATCGGTGTAACCCCTTACGACGAGCTCTTCCTCACCTCCATAAACTAGGAACATCTCTTTAGTCCTTTTCAGGTACTTTAAAATAGTCTTTACCACTGCCCAGTGACTCTCACCTAGGTTGGCTTGGTATCTGCTTGTTAGCCTTATTGCAAAAGCAACATTTGGCCTTGTACATATCATGGCATACATGATGGATCCGATTGCCGAGGCATACGGAATCCTACTCATCCTACTTCGCTCATCAGATGTCGAAGGACTATGAGTCTCTCTTAGCCTTATACCATGTGAGGGTGGCAAGAACCCTTTCTTCGCCTCACTCATGTTGAACCGCTTCAACACTTTATCTATGTACATGCTCTGGCTTAAGCCGAGCAGCCTCCTCGATCTATCTCTATAGATCTTAATGCCTAAAATGTACATTGCCCCACCAAGGTCCTTCATCGAAAACTTGCCATTCAATGACTCCTTGACCGAGTTCAGCATCGAAATATCATTTCCGATCAGTAGTATGTCATCCACATACAAGATAAAAAACACTATCGAGCTCCCACTTAACTTCTTGTATAAACAAGAGTCCTCTTGCTTTTGATGAAGCCGAAACCAGTGACGACCTCATCAAAACGAATGTTCCAGCTCCGAGATGCTTGCCTCAACCCATAAATGGATCTCTTGAGCTTGCTATACCTTACTAGTGCTAGTCAAATCGACAAAACCCTCGGGCTGTATCATATACACGTCCTCGGTTAAATTTCCTTGAAGGAAAGCCGTTTTGACATCCATCTGCCATATCTCGTAATCGAAATATGCAACTGTAGCTAGTACGATCCTCACCGACTTCAGCATCACTACCGGCGAGTAGGTCTCGTCATAGTCAATTCCTTGAACTTGTCCACAACCCTTAGCGACAAGCCGAGCTTTGTGGATCTGAACATTTCCATCCACATCGGTTTTCTTCTTAAAGACCCATTTGCAACCAATGACTGTTACGCCAGGTGGTGGATCAACCAAGTCCTAGACTTGATTCTCATCCATGGACTTTAACTCGGATCTCATGGCCTCCAGCCATGCCTCAGAATCTGGGCTCACCATCGCTTCTGCATATGTGGCTGGCTCGTCGCTTTCGAGCAACAATACATCGCGCACTCTGCGCAATCTCTCTGACCTTCGTGGTTCCGGTGCCGCTTCCACTACGGGTTCCCTGACTGACTCCGGTATGATCTCATCACCAGCCGAGCCGTCCCCGAGTGGTCCTCAAATTTCTTCGAGTCGAACCGTCCTCCCACTGGCCTCCCGACCGAGAAACTCTTTCTCAAGGAAAACCCCGTTCCGAGCAACAAACACTTTGTTCTCTTCCCGGTTGTAGAAGTTATATCCCAAGGTTTCCCTCGGATATCCCACGTATATGCATTTATACGACTTAGGTGTAAGCTTGTGTGACATAAGTCGCTTGACAAATGCTTCACAGCCCCAAATCTTTAGAAAAGACAAACTGGGACTCTTCACGGTCCACATATCATGTGGTGTCTTTTCTACGGATTTTGATGCTACCCTGTTAAGTGTGAAAGCTGCAGTTTCTAGAGCGTATCCCTAGAATGACAAGGGTAAATCCGATTTTCTCATCATAGACCGGACCATGTCCAACAAGGTACGATTCCTCCGTTCCGACACGGTGTTTCTCTGTGGCGTACCCGGAGGTGTGAGCTGAGGTACTATACCTCAGCTTTTCAGATGATCATCAAACTCCTGGCTCATGTACTCACCTCCATGATCAGATCGTAGAAGCTTTATAGTCTTGCCGAGCTGATTCTCAACTTCGTTCTGAAACTCTTTGAACTTTTCAAAAGTTTCCGACTTGTGCCTCATCAAATAGATATATCCAAATCTACTCAAGTCATCGGTAAAAGTCACGAAGTACTGATAGCCACCTCTGGCAGTTGTGCTCATTGGACCACACACATCGCTATGTATAAGCTCCAACAGCTCGGATGCCCTCTCGCAACTCTTTGCGAAAGGAGACTTAGTCATCTTGCCGAGAAAGCATGATTCACATGTCTCGAACGACCCGAAGTCGGACGAAGTTAGGAGCCCATTATCATGGAGCTTCTTCATGCGTTTCAGACTAATGTGTCCAAGCCGGCAATGCCAGAAGTATGTCGGATTTATCTCATTATGCTTATGCCTCTTGACATTCACGTTATAGACCGGTTCCTTTTCCAGATTCAGTATAAATAGCCCATCAACAATGGGTGCATAGCCGTGGAATATACCATTCAAATAAAATGAACAACCATTGTCCTTTAAATTGAATTCATAACCTGACTCATCAAACATGAGGCAGAAATAATGTTTCGACTAAGTGTAGGAATGGAATAACAATTATTCAATTCCAAAATAAATCCAAAAGGAAGCTGGAGCTGCATCGTGCCGACCTCCAACACAACAACTCTTGCTTTGTTGCCGACCCTGATGTCAATCCCCCCTTGTGCCACACGCCTAGTTCTTACCAGCCCCTGCATTGAGTTGCAAATATGAACAACCGATCCGTTATCAAATACCCAAGAGCTACTAGGTATGTCAGCAAGGTATATGTCTATAACATATGCAACAAGTGTACCTTTGCCTGAAGAAGCATTTCCGGCCTTCTTGCCATGCCCTGCAAGCCACTTGCTACAGTTCCTCTTCCAGTGACCGGTCTCCTTGCAATGATAGCAAATGGTCTTTGAGTCCGGTCCATACTTTGGCGCAGCAACGGAGGTTACCATCTCCGTGCCCTTTGCCTTAGCCTTTTTCTTAGACCAACTCTTCTTGAACTTAGCCGATTTCTGCACCATCAACACTTGATGCGTGACTTTCTTAATATCCTGCTCTCACTACAAAAAAATACACTTCCGTGAAGATACGTGTTTGTCACAGTAGGTCGTGTTTTTTGTCATGCATGTACATCCATGACAAATTTATGACAGAATCAAGATAGTCATACCTGTGCTGTCGTAGAAGTGTTCCATGACATTACCAAAATTATCATCACGGAAGTGTCCACTTCCATGACGATAAATCACTCTCATAGAAGTGCTTTCGTCAAGGGTGACCGACACGTGGCATCCACCGTAACGGAACACCGTTAAGCTATCGGGTCGGGTTTTGGATCCGATAACCCGTTAATAGCCCCGACCAATGGGAAATTTCCACGTGTAAAATTCTTATTGGCCGGACGAAACACGTGTCAGCTCGTCAGTGGGTCAGATAGGCGCCTATGATATGTCGACACATGGCATGGCCCAGCAGTGGCCCATTTAGCTTACAAAGCCGACCTGTTTGACTTGGTCAAAAGTTAACGGGCTGGCCCATGAAAAGCCTGTTAACGGTCTCTTCGCAAATAGCCCATTTTATGGCCCGTTAACTCATGGCCCGTTAGGCCCTAAAGGAAATCAGCCAAACAATGTCATGTGGGCCGTCGAATATAACACCAGCAAATTTCACTTTCGGCCCATGTATGGCCCACGACGTCTTTCGGCCCATATGAGGCCTTCGTATCTTTCGGCCCTTTACAGGCCCACGGTGACTCTAGCCCATAATGAACAGTAATTTTCTTTATACCCGTTAACGGCCCGTGATTTACATGGGCCGTTTCAAGCCTCTATTAGCTTTCGGCCTATTGACGGCCCATACATTCTTGGGCTCCTTTTCAGCCCTCGATTACTTCGGGCCCGTTACTAGCCTGTTCCCCTAATGGGCCAAATTCAGCCCATGGCAAGAGTCGGCCCGTTACTGGCTTGTTCCCCTAATGGCCAAATTCGGCCCATGGAAAGAGTCGGCCCGTTACTGTCTGTTACCCTAATGGGCCAAATTCGGCCCATGGCAAGAGTCGGCCCATTTCTGGCCTGTTAACCTGTTGCGGTGTTTCCAGCTCGTCCTATATTCTGGCCCATTAACGACCCGTTATGCCTGTGACAGAATTATGCCTTTGCTGTCCTACAGCCTGTTAATGGCCTGTTACCGTGCTGGGCCGATACCAATTACGCCCGATTACGGCCCATGTAGACTGTCGGTGTCAAAACCGGCGGATCTCGGGTAGGGGGTCCCGATCTGTGCGTCTAGGCGGATGGTAATAGGAGATAGGGGACACAATGTTTTTACCCAGGTTCGGGCCCTCTCGATGGAGGTAAAACCCTACTCCTGCTTGATTAATATTGATGATATGGGTAGTACAAGAGTAGATCTACCACGAGATCAGAGAGGCTAAACCCTAGAAGCTAGCCTATGGTATGATTGTTGTTGTTGTCCTACGGACTAAACCCTCCGGTTTGTTTAGACACCGGAGGGGGCTAGGGTTACACAGAGTCGGTTACAATGGGAGGAGATTTGAATATCCGTATTGCCAAGCTTGCCTTCCACGCTAAGGAAAGTCCAATCCGGATACGGGATGAAGTCTTCAATCTTGTATCTTCATAGTCCTACAATCCGGCCAAAGGTCATAGTCCGGCTGTTCGGACACCCCCTAATCCAGGACTCCCTCAGTAGCCCCTGAACCAGGCTTCAATGACGACTAGTCCGACGCACAGATTGTCTTTGGCATTGCAAGGCGGGTTCCTCCTCCGAATACTTCATAGAAGATTTTGAACACGAGGATCGTGTCCGACTCTGTAAAACAAGTTCCACATACCACCGTAGAGAGAGAATAACTTTTTCACAAATCTAATCTCCTGATGTATCCTGTAGCGTGACATCACACCACATCCAAGCCTTTATTCGAATCGTTTTTACTGTCCCACCTCAGCGCGTTTCGCGAGGCGGTTTCCTTGGCACGTCTTGTCGAAGAAGAGATCGTGTCCCCTTATTCTGGGATTCTCATCAATACGGGCGTGGGTAACCCAACCGTGCCATTGATTACGGTGCTTGGGGGATAAGCGAGTTTCACCAGGCTGGTGAGGACGCATAGTTTCGTCCGCCCATATAAGGGGATAAGGATCAACCTTTTCATCCACGCCTTCTTCCTCCTTTGCTCATCCATTTTCGCACACTCGAGCTCCAGCGCCCAAGTCCGCATTCCCCACCTCAACTTTCTCCAATCATGTCCGGAGTGGGAGGCAGGTGGATGGTCTCCTCCGTCACGGAGGGACACATCAAAAAAGCTGAGGAGAGCCGGATACCTGCCCGACGACATTGCGCACCGGCTCCCCGATGAGGGGCAACTCATCCCCACCCCCATGCCCCATGAGAGGGTGGTGTTCCTCACCCATTTCCTCCGCGGACTGGGCTTCCCACTCCACCCATTCGTCTGGGGGCTCAGCTTCTACTATGGCCTGGACTTCCACGATCTAGCCCCGAACTTCATCCTCAACATCTCAGCGTTTATCGTCGTGTGCGAGGCCTTCCTCCGCATCAAGCCCCACTTCGGCCTATGGCTGAAAACCTTCAACGTCAAGCCGAAGATAGTGGGCGGCCGCCAGGCGGAGTGCGGAGGCGCCATGGTGGGAAAGATGCCCAACGTTATATGGCTCGAGGGCTCCTTTGTGGAGACCATAAAGGGGTGGCAATCGGGGTGGTTCTACATCACCGAGCCGCGTGACCTTGAATGGGCAGCGGCCCCCGAGTTCCGATCTGGCATCCCCACGCGGCTCACCTCCTGGCAAGAGAAGGGCCTGTCCTGGGGTGATTCGGGAGAGCTGACCGGACTCCAAACCTGCGTCCAAAACCTGGTGGACAAGAAGGTCAAACTCGTCAACGTAGTCCAGGTCATGCTCATCCGCCGGATCCTCACGTGCCAACAACGGGCTTTTAGCTTGTGGGAGTTCAACCCGGCCCAGCACTGAACTCTGAATGGTCTCTTCGACACAACGTACGAAGATGCCTGGAAGGTGCTATTCAAGGGCGTCGAGGCTCCCGCTTCCGCTACCGAGGATCACGGATTCTGCGCGCGGCGTCAAGCCAGCGCGGTAAGCTGTTTTACCTCTTACAGGATATTTGTCTTTCATAGTTTGACTCTATGCGGTATCTAAGCCCCCATGCCTTTGACAGGACTCGCAGGAGAAGGCCGGACAAATTGACTGTCCGGCTCCTTTGCCCGAGGGCCCAGCAGATGCTCGTTTGACGAAACTGCTGGTTCCAGCACCTTATGTGGTGCCGGAGAAGAAGGCCAAGAAGAAGGCCACGGGAACCCGGAAGAGTTCCCGGTGCCTGGTGGTGTAGGACTCATCGTCCGGTGATTCCTAGGCGCACTCCTGCCCTGAAGAGGAGGAGGAGGAAAGAGAGGTTTCTCCCCAGCAGGGGGAGAAAAGAAAAGGAAGGCTGCCCCAACTGGGGAGGCCGGAGGGTCCAAGAAGGGGAGGACCCTTCCTCTGGACTACTCCACCAACGCCGCCGATAGCGAGGAGGAGTGGCTGCCCAGGGCCAAGCCCCTGGCAAAGTCGTAAGTATTTGGACACCAGAGTGACTCATAGCATTCCTTTGTTGCACAGCTTCTCCTGACGCCGAACATAATCATGCAGTCCGCCCCGAGCCCGGCTCGACGTGTCGTCGAGCGGCTCCTTGAATTCGTCGGAAGTGAATAGCCTTTCACTTCCGGCTGCCTCCTCCCCTCGCCCTACGGACAATGCCGAGGTATTATCCCAAGAGATTCCAAATCGAGGGGAGGCAGTCCTGGGGGCGCCTCAAGGCGACGTCCCGGATTCCAGGCGCAAGGGGGGCAAGACCCCCAGGTGCTCCAAGTCCGGCCCTAGGCCGAACACCGCACCGGAACCTTCATCGGTCCCGGAGTCCGGCAGGCGCCCCCCGCTAAGAAGGGCAATCCTACCGCGTCAGTGACCTCCGTCCAACCGGAGGCACCAGATAACTTGCTGGAGGTGCTTAACGGAGCCTCCATCGACGAGGAGCACCGCACTATTATGAGTGCGGTGATCCAGAAGGTTCAGTCCGCCAAGAGCGGGCTGACTGAAGCCTATGCCAGCCTGTTGACAGGCTTTGAGGTACGTAGAAAATATATGAAAATATTACCGCATAGACAGTAGCCCCTGATGCTTTGTTTGGCGTTCACAAAGAAAAGCCGAATAGAGGATCTTATAATATCCGCAGGAGTTTAATATAATCATGTCGATATGCGTATGCAGGCTTCGTTGTTGGCCTCTGCCGCACTGACTGCGGAGGTTGACACGCTGAAGCAGAACCTCGAGCGGTTCGAGCAAGAGCTCGGCGTTGCCAAGAAGAAGCTCGAGGAAAAAGAAGGTAAGTAATACCTTGTGGAGTATATGTTAAAAATACGCAGTTGCAAAAAATGACAGGATCGTTATTGGTGTCCTAGGGGCCACGACCGAGGTGGCGACCCTGAAGCAAGCACTTTACGAGGCCGAAGAGAAGGCGGCCACGGAGCGCACCGAGCGGGAGAAGCATGAGGCGCGAGTTGGCGAGGTACAACAAGAGCACCAGGCTCTCGTGAAAAAACACGAGAGTTTGGAGCTTGACTCAAAGACGCGAGAGTCCGAGCTCGCAGCGGCCCTTGAAAGCGCCAAGTCTGCCAAGGCCGAAGCCCAAAAAGCCCTCCAGGAAGTTGAGGCGATGAAGAAGATAGCGGCGGGTAAGGCATTCTTTATGCAAAGCAAGCATGTGAAAGTGAATTACTTGTTACTTACCCGAGTCCGGAGCTCTCCTGGAGCATTCGCAGATTTGCCCCATAGTGTGTCAGATGCCGCCGCCTTCTATCGGGCCGAAGAGGGAAGCTCGACGGAGAAGGTGTTCTGGTCTCAGTATGCTGAGACCGGACACCCGGTGCCATTGAGCGACCAGCTGAAGCAACTGGTCGAGCTCCATAAGGCGGTCGAACAGTCCATGAAGGGTCTCATAGTCCGGTTGTGGCCTGGAGAGGCCATGACTGGGAGCTACTTCGGGCTGGTGTGGCGGCTGGTGGATGCCTGTCCATGGCTTGAAGTCATCAAGCGCTCCATCTGCATCGAGGGTGCCCGTAGGGAACTTGCCCGTGCTAAAGTGCACTGGGGCAAGATGGATGCTGAGAAGCTTGTGAAGGACAGGCCACCGCCGGGCAAGGAGCATCGCCACCCCGAGATGTATTACGAGGGCGTCCTGAAGGGTGCCCGCCTTGTGGCGGATGAATGTTCCAAGGATGTAATATTTCAGTAAACTTGTTTGTTTTATCCCGTGCGCTGAAAACTTGTTCATATGCACTATGCAATGCTTGTTTTAATTTAAAATATTACCTTCTATGCGGCCGTTTATTAAATCTGAGAGATGGCGAGTCGTCGGCTTTTGCCCCCATACCACTAGTGCTGGGGTGTTCGGGGATAAACCTGAGCACTCTTTTTCCCATTATTGGGTCCTTCGAGGGAGGTGCTCAGCATGGCGAACAAGGCAATCGGACTATAGTGTGTTATCACTCTCACTTAGCCAGAGAATTCTATAATTTTAAATTTCGGTGAAGCCCCTAGTGTTCGGAAGACCGGGTTCGGGGCGCTATACACGCCTTAGGCCGGACAAAGCCGACTCCTCTCTCTAAGCGGCATAAGTCTTTAAGGACTCGAAACCTCTCGAACAGCGACCAACTCTCGCCCTATCATGACAGTCAGTTTTAGCTTTCTCTACTGAGGTGCTTAGCCCAGCTGAACCGGGGCACAATCGCAGTAGTTCTCCCAACGCTACCTTAGCCGATATAACGGAACGTAAGGTACCAAAACATGGGAGCCGGGCAAACCCAACTATTGACCCAAGACATGATTCGGAGCTGATGCATATAATGCTATAAGTTCGGTGTGCCGCACTTGTGAAAGTGTTTGGAGTTCTTACGCCGTATTATGGGGTGCTTAAGCCCCTGGCGTATTAGCCGTACCAAAGTGTACGGGTGCTGAATGTCACGAATGAACATATATACATAAAAAAATAAAGGAATAAAGAATGCAATAATAGACTGGGGCTATGCATTTTTATTTCGAAAAGGTGCATTAAAGCAGAACGATACAAATGGTGCGATAGGCAAGAGATGGGACTATCTGACATGTCCCCTCTAGGGGCGAGCTGCGGAAAGGTATTTAAAGCAGGTATTTTGCTTGTTATAGAGACCACCTGGGAATTCCATAATGCAACGTAGCTTTCTGCCTCCCTGGGTGTTGTATCGTGTGTTCGACAATTGTACTGCCGAACAGGTCTTCCAGAGAGTAAGGTCCTGAAAGTAATAAAAATGATAGAATCGGCAGCCCCTAGTGCGGTTGAGCCGTGTATTGGGGCGTGCCGTGGTCATGCCCCTCCCCCTATGCCCATGGTATTTTTAGAGCGTAATTATGTATGCGTAGTACTGATTTCGCAGTTTCGCGAGGGCTAGGGTTGGGGCCGCATTGCTACGCTTGCTCGGAACATGCCAGGCGGTCTTGTTGTAGGTTACTCTGAGCGTGCTTGACGGTGTCCTTATGTTTTATTGCCGGACTGGAGAATTGCCTTGAGAGGCTGCTTTGTACTTCTGCTGCGAGGGCCGCCGTATGCTCCTCTATTCAGAGAGAGCGTTCGGTGTTTCTGTTGACCGTAATGACTCCTCGAGGTCCTGGTATCTTGAGCTTGAGGTATGCGTAATGTGGCACCGCATTGAACTTTGCAAACGCGGTTCGCCCGAGCAGTGCGTGATAGCCACTGCAGAATGGGGCTATATCGAAGATTAACTGCTCGCTTCGGAAATTATCCGGGGATCCGAAGACCACTTCAAGTGTGACTGAGCCCATGCAATGGGCCTCTACACCAGGTATGACACCCTTAAAGGTCGTCTTTGTGGGTTTGATACTTGAGGGATCTATTCCCATTTTGCGCACTGTGTCCTGATAGAGCAGGTTCAGGCTGCTACCACCATCCATAAGGACTCGAGTGAGGTGAAATCCGTCAATGATTGGCTCTAGAACCAATGTGGCGAATCCGCCATGGCGGATGCTAGTGGGGTGGTCCCTTCGATCGAAAGTGATCGGGCAGGAGGACCACGGGTTGAACTTTGGGGCGACTGGCTCCAACGCGTATACGTCCCTTAGCGCACGCTTCCGTCCCCTCTTGGGGATGTGGGTTGCGTATATCATGTTCATCGTCCGCACTTGTGGGGGGAAGCCCTTTTGTCCACTATTGTTTGGCGGCCGGGGCTCCTCCTCATCGTTGCTATGTAGCCCCTTGTCTCTGTTTTTGGCATTTAACTTGCCGCCTGCTTGAACACCCAACAATCCCTGTTGGTGTGATTGGCTGGTCTTTCGGGGGTGCCATGTATCTGGCACGAGCGATCGAGTATACGGTCCAAACTGGACGGGCCCGGAGTGTTTCTTTTAAATGGCTTTTTCCGCTGACCGGGTTTGGAGCCTCTGAATTCGGCATTAACTGTTGTATCTTTAGCATTGTCGCTGTTAATGCAGCGCTTGTGCTTGTTGCGACGCGACCTGCCATTGCTGTCCTTGGTATCCGAATTACCCGGGCTCTTGGTCATGTTGTTGCTACGAGCCAGCCAGTTGTCTTCTCCCGCGCAAAAGCGGGTCATGAGTGTCGTGAGGGCTGCCATAGATTTCGGCTTTTCCTGTCCAAGGTGCCGGGCAAGCCACTCGTCACGGATGTTATGCTTGAAAGCTGCTAGGGCTTCTGCGTCCGGACAGTCGATGATTTGATTTTTCTTGGTTAGGAACCATGTCCAGAATTGTCTGGCAGATTCTTCTGGCTGCTGAATTATGTGGCTCAGGTCATCAGCGTCTGGTGGTCGCACATAGGTGCCCTGGAAATTGTCGAGGAATGCGGCTTCCAGGTCCTCCCAACAACCAATTGATTCTGTTGGCAAGATGTTAAGCCAATGCCGAGCTGGTCCTTTAAGTTTGAGTGGGAGGTATTTGTTGGCGTGTAGATCATCGCCATGGGCCATGTCGATATGAAGGAGATAGTCCTCGATCCATACCGTTGGATCTGTTGTGCCATCGTATGATTCAATGTTTACGGGTTTGAAACCCTCTGGGATTTGATGATCCATTACTTCATCTGTGAAGCATAGTGGGTGTGCGACACCTCTGTACTGGGCTATATCACGACGTAGCTCAAATGAGCTTTGTCTGCTATGTTCGGCCCGGCCGGATTTACTGTATCCGGCGTGGCGGTTATCGTCTTGTGTCGTGGGGCGCCTGCGCGATCCGTAGATCGATCTTGTTTGCCTTGCCTTGTCCTCCAACATATCTCGCAGGTCTAGCACATTTCCCCGTGCCTTGGTATTTTTTGAGCGACGCCGGGGTGTGGCTTGAGTGGAGGGCCGAGAGGCCTCTCTGTCGCGGCCGCGAGGAGGCCTGTCAGCCGCATTATGCGCTGGTGATGTATGTTTAGGGGTAGCAACCTGCGCTTTGGGTAGCTCTTGGAGGGGCGTTTGAGTTCGTACTCCTCGGCCGCAAGGACTTCAGTCCATCTGTTGGCTAGCAAGTCTTGATCAGCTCTAAGCTGTTGCTGCTTTTTCTTAAGGCTACTCGCCGTGGCCATAAGCCTGTGCTTAAAGCGCTCTTGTTCGACGGGGTCCTCAGGCATGATAGATTCGTGGTCGTCGAGGCTTGACTCGTCTTTGGAGGGAGGCATGTAATTATCATCCTCTTCCTCTCTGTCTGCCGCTCTCTCAGGGGGGCTGGCTTCTCCATCCTCCTACGCTGAATCTTGCTGGAGGGAGTTGTCTTCGGCACTCTCCGGGGTGTTATCATCTCCCGTGACAGAATCACCGTTTTTGCTCTGGCGGGACTTAGAGCGGCGCCGCTGACGTTGACGCTTGGGTTGCTTCTTGGAGGGGTTATCCTCCGCTGATCCGTCACCGTTGCCTTCTTTGGATGTATCCACTATATATATGTCATATGACGAGGTGGCTTTCCAGTGCCCTATAGGCGCTAGTTCCTGTTCGTCTCCTACATCGTCGTCCATACCGTCGATGTCTTCGGAGTCGAAGTCTAACATGTCAGTTAAATCATCGACAGTTCCTACGAAGTGGGTGGTGGGTGGGCGTCGAATTTCTTCGTCATCCGCATTCCAATCCTGCCGGTCATAATCCGGCCAGGACTCTCCTGACAAAGAGAGAGACCTTAGTGAATTCAGAATGTCGCTGAAGGGCGAGTGCTGAAAGATATATGCAGCGGTGAATTCCATGATCGGCGCCCAATCGGATTCGATTGGCAAGGGCGCGGAGGGCTCGGAGTTCGGAGAAGAGTCCGGCACTTTGGAGTCACGAGCTTCGTAGAGGATAAGGCTGGTGTTCGGCTCGATTGCCGTTGAGACTGCAGCCCCCGCGGCGTGGTCTAACCACCCGTCCTCGATCGGCGCAGTTGGCTCCGAGCTAAGGGTCGGAGCGGATGCGGGTGCGGCCTCCAGGATACTGTTCGGCGGCAGAGCTAAATCATGCCCATCGTGACAGTACGACGCGCTCGACTGTGGCTCGAATCCGTCGAAGATCAAGTCTCCGCGGATGTCAGCCGTGTAGTTCAAACTTCCAAATCTGACCTGATGGCTAGGGGCGTAGCTTTCAATCTGCTCCAGATGGCCAAACGAATTGGCCCGCAGTGCAAAGCCGCCGAATACAAAGATCTGTCCGGGGAGAAAAGTCTCACCCTGGACTGCATCGCCAACGATGATCGAAGGAGCCATCAAGCCTGATGACGACGACACAGAGGAACTCTCAATGAAAGCACCAATGTCAGTGTCAAAACCGGCGGATCTCGGGTAGGGGGTCCCGAACTGTGCGTCTAGGCGGATGGTAACATGAGACAGGGGACACAATGTTTTTACCCAGGTTTGGGCCCTCTCGATGGAGGTAAAACCCTACTCCTGCTTGATTAATATTGATGATATGGGCAGTACAAGAGTACATCTACCACGAGATCATAGAGGCTAAACTCTAGAAGCTAGCCTATGGTATGATTGTTGTTGTTGTCCTACGGACTAAACCCTCTGGTTTATATAGACACCGAAGGGGGCTAGGGTTACACAGAGTCGGTTACAATGGGAGGAGATTTGAATATCCGTATTGCCAGCTTGCCTTCCATGCCAAGGAAAGTCCCATCCGGATACGGGACGAAGTCTTCAATCTTGTATCTTCATAGTCCTACAGTCCGGCCAAAGGTCATAGTCCGGCTGTCCGGACACCCCCTAATCCAGGACTCCCTCATAGACCCATTTATCCGACGGCCCGAGGCCCACCGATTACAGGCCCATTTCTCGACGGCCCTGTAGGAGACCCATGGATCCTACGGCCCGTATATGGCCCATGGTAGTTGCGGCCACTAGCAAACCAGGGAAAAAGAAGACTAGGAAATAAATAAAGCCAAAACTAACGCTAGGCTATTAAGGCAATTGCACAGATTACATCCACTCGGCAAGATCGCCACCAGTGCAAATATAGGGAACACCCTACACTATACAAAAATGGCTTGCTATTTTCTTCAGCCGGTGGCTGCATGTTAAGAATAAATTTTGTATCGCACCAAAACAAATTACAACTATATAACAAAAGGAAGGTTGGCATAAAACTTAATAGTCTAGCAGATAAATGCACCACCAGAAGTTCAGAAGCTCAGTTCATTTGACCTGACTGTTACGTTTTCATGTTCTATTGTCCGATGGAGCACCATAACCCTCGCCTTCATTTCCCCTAGGCTCCTGAACAACATAGCAAATGTCTGATAGTCTGGTTTCAAAACCATGCATATCTTGACGACATTGAGCAATGTTTATCCTTTTTTCACAAAGGGTCTCTGTTAGGGAATGGACTTGTGTCTAGAGCGCGGATACAACATTGCTTTGAGCTTGCATATCTTGATCATGAGGCAGTTTGGACGATATTGCCTTAACAACCAACCCAGTATTACGCAGGAACGTGCTTTTGGCACTGTTAGTGGACAGGTATCGACCCACTGCAGCAAGAGCTGACATTGCGGTTATAGTTGCCTCGCCGCGGTTCCACCATTTTTCCATAGCTCGCTGAAAAGTTGAGGTTTTACATTAGTAGTACTAGAACAGAAGATATTAAGGAGGCAACAAAACCAAACAAAATAGCTTTGGTCTATATACAGAACTTATTCTGGTGAACCCATGTAAAATATTAGTTGTATTTTATTGCAAAGTACATAATAATACCAGGTTCCAAACATATTACCATGTACCATCGCTAATGTATTGTATATTTCTTCACTTTGAATTGAGGGCTAAGGATAAAGAGATGAAGTTTATAATACGGTAAGCATAGTATGACATCATTCATATCACAAAACAACTGAGAACAGACAAACATGCAATTGTAACATTGTGTGGGCAAGTCCAGCATGGAACTAGATTACGGGTCAAGATCAAAGGAACATCACTCCTCTCTTTTAAACCTTGTAAGGTGCAATGATACGCTAAGACAATTGTGTATAAAATTGAAAAGAGTAATAGACATTGGCTGCAAACCATGCAATTCAAGGCACAAGTTAGAGTAAGTAGTTGTTAAAAGGCATGAGGATTAAGGACTTACAACAACGGCTTTGAATGGTGTAGTCATGCCCTTCTTCTTGCCGGTGTGACAGTCCTTGAAGATTTCCAGCACATTTGGTTCAGGTACTTTTTGGTCCTTGCAGGCTTTCCTCTGCATTTGGAACAAGTCAATATAGATCTGATAATATGGTACAGCGAAAAGAGTGAAACAACAGCTAATTACAAGAGCCTCGCAGTGTGCAATATAGCTACGAGATCCTGTCGTCTGTTGGAATTTCACTTTCGTACGGTTGGCCTTGTTCTTTGAATAGTTCACCTACAAGAAGATAGATTTGTGTGGCACATGCGTAAATAGGACTTCAACATGTGATCTGATGACGTGTATATAATGTACCTGATACTTCGGATCGGACCAGTTGAGGGATTCCTGGATTAGGGGGTGTCCGGATAGCCGGACTATACCATCAGCCGGACTCCTGGACTATGAAGATACAAGATTGAAGACTTCGTCCCGTGTCCGGGTGGGGCTTTCCTTGGCGTGGAAGGCAATCTTGGTGATGCGGATATTTAGATCTCCTACCATTGTAACCGACTTTGTGTAAACCTAACCCTCTCCGGTGTCTATATAAACCGGAGGGTTTTAGTTCGTAGGACAACAGAACATACAACAATCATACCATAGGCTAGCTTCTAGGGTTTAGCCTCCTTGATCTCGTGGTAGATCTACTCTTGTTCTACCCATATCATCAATATTAATCAAGCAGGACGTAGGGTTTTACCTCCATCAAGAGGGCTCGAACCTAGGTAAAACTTCGTGTCCCTTGCCTCCTATTACCATCCGCCTAGACGCACAGTTCGGGACCCCCTACCCGAGAACCGCCGGTTTTGACACCGACATTGGTGCTTTCATTGAGAGTTCCTCTGTGTCGTCGCTTTTAGGCCCGATGGCTCCTTCGATCATCTACAATGATGCAGTCCAGGGTGAGACGTTTCTCCCCGGACAGATCTTCGTCTTCGGCGGCTTCGCACTGCGGGCCAGTTCGCTTGGCCATCTGGAGCAGATCAAAAGCTATGCCCCTGGCCATCAGGTCAGATTTGGAAGTTTAAACTACACGGCTGACATCCGCGGGGACTTGATCTTCGACGGATTCGAGCCACAATCGAGCGCGCCGCACTGTCTCGATGGGCATGATCTAGCTCTGCCGCCGAACAGTGCCCTGGAGGCGGCACACGCTTCGGTTCCGACCCTTAATTCGGAGCCGGCTGCGCCGATCGAGGATGAGCGGTTGGACACCGCCTCAGGGGCTGCAATCTCAAAGGCGATTGAGCCAAACACCAGCCCCGCACTCCGCTAAGCCCATGACTCCGAGGGGCCGGACTCCTCTCCGGACTCCAAGCCCTCCGCGCGCTAGCCGATCGAATCCGATTGGGAGCCGATCATGGAGTTCACCGCTGCGGACATCTTCCAGCATTCGCCCTTCGGCGACATCCTGAAGTCACTAAAGTCTCTCTCTTTATCAGGAGAGCCCTGGCCGGACTATGGTCAGCAAGGTTGGGATACGGACGATGAAGAAATTCAAAGCCCACCCACCACCCACTTCGTAGCCACTGTCGATGACTTAACCGACATGCTCGACTTCGACTCCAAAGACATCAACGGTATGGACGGTGATGCAGGAGACGACCAGGAACCAGCGTCTATAGGGCACTGGAAGGCCACCTCGTCATACGACATATATATGGTGGACACTCCAAAAGATGGAGATGGCGATGGAACAGCGGGGGATGACACCTCCAAGAAACAACCCAAGCGCCGACGTCAGCGGCGCCGCTCTAAATCCCGCCAAAGCAAAAATGGTGATTCCGGCACGAGAGATAATAATACTCCGGATAGCGCAGAAGAACACCCCCTCCAGCAAGATTCAGCACAGGAGGATGGAGAAGCCAGCCCTCATGAGAGAGCAGCAGACAGAGAGGTTGAGGATGATAATTATGTGCCTCCCTCCGAAGACGAGGCAAGCCTCGGCGACGACAATCCTTCGTGCCAGAGGATCCAGCTGAACAAGAGCGTTTTAAACGCAGGCTTACGACCACGGCAAGCAGCCTCAAGAAAAAGCAGCAACAGCTTAGAGCTGATCAAGATCTGCTAGCCGACAGATGGACTGAAGTCCTTGCGGCCGAAGAGTATGAACTCGAACGCCCCTCCAAGAGTTACCCAAAGCGCAGGCTGCTACCCCGATTAGAGGAGGAAGCACCTAAACCTACATCACCAGCGCATGACATGGCCGACCGGCCACCTCGTGGCCGTGACAGAGAGGCCTCTCGGCCCTCCACTCAAGCCGTGCCCCGGCGCCGCTCAAAACATACTAAGGCACGGGAAAATGCGCCAGACCTGCAAGAGATACTGGAGGACAAGGCAAGACAAACAAGATCGATCTATGGATCGCGTGGGCGCCCCACAACACGTGATGGGGATCGTCACTCCGGACTTAATAAATCCGGCCGGGCCGAACACAATAGACAAAGCTCATTCGAGCTGCGTCGTGATATAGCCCTATACATAGGCGCCGCACACCCACTATGCTTCACAGATGAAGTAATGGATCATAAAATCCCTGAGGGTTTCAAACCCGTGAACATCGAATCATATGATGGCACAACAGATACTGCGGTATGGATCGAGGATTATGTCCTTCATATCCACATGGCCCGCGGCGATGATCTACACGCCATGAAATACCTCCCTCTCAAACTTAAGGGACCGGCCCGACATTGGCTTAACAGCTTGCCAGCAGATTCAATCGGTTCTTGGGAGGACCTGGAAGCCGCATTCTTCGACAATTTCCAGGGTACCTATGTGCGACCACCAGACGCCGATGCCCTAAGCCACATAATTCAGCAGCCTGAGTAATCGGCCAGACAATTCTGGACACGGCTCCTAGCAGCCTTCAAACATAATATCCGTGACAAGTGGCTTGCCCGGCACCTTGGACAGGAAAATCCGAAATCTATGGCAGCCCTCACGACACTCATGACCCGCTTCTGCGCGGGAGAAGACAGCTGGCTAGCTCGCAGCAACAACTTGCCCAAGAACCTTGGTAATTAAGATACCAAGGACAAAAGTGGCAGGTCACATCGGAACAAGCAAAAGCGCCGTGTTAACAGCGACAGCAACGAGGATACGGCAGTCAATGCCGGATTTAGAGGCTACAAATCCGGTCGGCGGAAAAATCCATTCAAAAGAAATACTCAGGGCCGTCCAGTTTGGACCGAATACTCGACCGCCTGTGCCAGATACATGGCACCCCCGAAAAGCCATCCAATCACACCAACAGGGATTGTTGGGTGTTCAAGCAGGCAGGCAAGTTAAATGCCGAAAATAGAGACAAGGGGCTACGTAGCGACGACGGGGAGGAGCCCAGGCCGCCGAACAGCAGTGGAAAAAAGGGTTTTCCCAACAAGTGCGGACTGTGAACATGATATACGCAACCCACATCCCCAAGAGGGAACGGAGGCGTGCGTTACGGGACGTATACGCGATAGAGCCAGTCGCCCCAAAGTTCAACCCATGGTCCTCCTGCCCGATCACTTTTGATCGAAGGGACCACACCACTAGCATCTGTCATGGCGGGTTCGCCGCATTGGTTCTAGACCCAATTATTGACGGATTTCATCTCACAAGAGTCCTTATGGACGGCGGCAACAGCCTGAACCTGCTTTACCAGGACACTGTGCGGAAAATGGGCATAGATCCCTCGAGGATTAAACCCACCAAAACGACCTTTAAAGGCGTCATACCAGGTGTAGAGGCCAACTGCACAGGCTCAGTCACACTTGAAGTGGTCTTCGGATCTCCGGATAATTTTCGAAGCGAAGAGTTAATCTTCGACATAGTCCCGTTCCGCAGTGGCTATCACGCACTGCTCGGGCGAACCACATTTGCAAAGTTCAACGCGGTACCGCACTACGCATACCTCAAGCTCAAGATGCCAGGCCCTCAAGGAGTAATCACGGTCAATGGAAACACCAAACGCTCCCTCCGAACGGAGGAGGACACGGCGGCCCTCGGAGTGGAAGTACGAAGCAGCCTCTCTAGGCAGTTCCCTAGTCCGGCCGTTAAAAGGCCGGACACTGTCAAGCGTGCCCGGAGTAACCTACAACAAGACCGGCTGGCACGATCGGAGCAGGCGTAGCAATGCGGCCCCAACCCCAGCCCTCGCGAAATAGCAAAGCTAGTGCTTCGCGTACACAACTACGCTCTCAAAATACCATGGGCGCAGGGGAAGGGGCACCATCACGGCACGCCCAAAACACGACTTAAACCGTACTAGGGCCTGCCGAGTTCTTTCTTTATCTTCTCTTACTTTCAGGACTCCATACTTCGGACGACCTGTTCGGCAATTCAACTGCCGCACAAACGATGCAAGAACTAGGGAAGCAGACAAGCCATGCCGCATTATGGACTCCCAGGTGGTCTCTATCACAAGCAGTATACCTGTTTTGCATATAAGTTCCACGGCCCGCCCCTGGACCGGACATGTTAAATAGTCCAACTTTTTGCTTATCGTACCATTTGTATCGTTCTGCTTTGATCGCAGCCCTTTTAAACAATGCATAGTCTTTATCTATTATTTGCATTACCTTTTTCCAAATATATGTTCATTAATGACATGTTGCACCCGTACACTGTGGTACGGCAAGTACGCCAGGGGCTTCAGTACCCCCCCGTATGGTGTGAGAAGTCCGAACACTTTCACAAGTGCGGCACCCCGAACTTATAGCATTATATGCATCGGCTCCGAATCATGTCTTGGGTCAATAGTTGGGTTTTCCCGGCTCCTATGTTTTGATGCCTTACGTTTCGTTATATCGGCTAAGGTAGCACTAGGAGAACTACTGCGATTGTGCCCCAGTTGAGCTGGGCTGAGCACCTCAGTAGAGAAAGCTAAAACTGACTGTCATGATGGAGCGAGAGACTGGTCACTCTTCGAGAGGTTTTTCGAGTCCTTAAAGACTTATGCCGCTTAGAGCGAGGACCGGCTTTGTCCGGCCAAGGCATGGATAGCGCCCCGAACTCGGTCTTCCGAATACTAGGGGCTTCGCCGAAATTTAAAATTATAGAGTTCTATGGCTAAGTGAGAGTGTTCAAGCATTATAGTCCGATTGCCTTGTTCGTTGTGCTGAGCGCCTCCCTCGAAGGACCCAAACATGGGAAAAAGAGCGCTCATGTTTATCCCGAACACTCCAGCACTAGTGGCATGGGGGTAGAAGCCGACGACTGGCCATCTCTCAATTTTTGATAAACGGCCGCACAGAAAGTAATATTTTAAATTCAAAAAGCATTGCTTAGCGCATATGAACAAATTTTCAGCGCACAGGACAACACGAGCGAGTTCATTCAAAAATTACATCCTTGGTACATTCAGCCGCCATAAGGCCGGCACCCTTCAGAACATCCTTATAATAGTTCTCGGGTTTGCGATGCTCCTTCCCCGGTGGTGGCCCGTCCTTCACAAGCTTCTCACCGTCCAGCTTGCCCCAGTGCACCTTAGCGCGGGCAAGAGCCCTCCGGGCACCTTCGATGCAGACGGAGCGGTTGATGACTTCAAGCCTTGGACAGGCCGCCACCAGCCGCTGAACCAGTCCGAAATAGCTCCCAGGCAGGGCCACTCCAGGCCACAGCCGAACTATGAGGCCCTTCATGGCCTGTTCGGCCGCCTTGTGGAGCTCGACCAGCTGCTTCAGCTGGCCGCTCAGGGGCACGGGGTGTCCGGCCTCAGCATACGGAGACCAGAACACCTTCTCCGGCGAGCTGCCCTCCTCGGCTCGGTAGAATGCGGCGGCGTCGGACACGCTACGGGGAAGATCTGCGAATGCTCCTGGAGAGCTCCGGGTTCGGGTAAGTAACAAGTATTTCACTTTTATATGTCTGCTTTGCATAAGGAATGCCTTACCCGCCGCTATCTTTTCACCGCATCCAACTCCTGGAGGAACTTCTGGGATTTGGCCTTGGCAGACTTGGCAGTTTCGATGGCCTCCGCGAGCTCGGACGCTTGCGTCTTCGAGTCAAGCTCCAAACTCTCATGTCTTTTCATGATAGCCTGAAGCTCTTGCCGCACCTCGCCGACCTGCGCCTCAAATTTCTCTCGCTCGATGCGCTTCGAGGTTGCTCTCTTCTCGGCCTTGGACAGCGCCTGCCTGAGGGTCGCCACCTCAGTTATGGCCCCTGCAATAAGTAGCACAATCCTGTCATTTTTGCAATTGCATCTTTTTATATATTTTTCTATAAGGTATCTCTTACCTTCTTTCTCCTCGAGCTGCCGCTTGGCAAGGCCGAGCTCTTGCTCGGACCGCTCAAGACCCTGCTTCAGGATGCCTACCTCCGCAGTCAGTGCGGCGGTCGCAAGCAGCAAAGCCTGCATACGCATATTGACTCATTTTTTGTTAGACTCATGCGAAATTTATTAGATCATCTATTCGGCTTTTCTTTCCGAACGCCAAACAGAGCATCAGGGGCTACTGTCTATGCAGTAATATTTTTACATATTTTTACTTACCTTGAAGCCTGTTAGAAGGCTAGCACAAGCTTCAGTCAGCCCGCTCTTGGCAGACTGAACCTTCTGGACCACCGTACTCATGATAGTACGATGATCCTCGTCGATGGAGGCGCCGTTAAGCACCTCCAGCAAATTGTCCGGCGCCTCCGGTTGGGCGGGGGCCGCCGGCTTAGTAGGCTTGCTCCTCTTAAAAGGAGGTCACCTGCCGCAGTCCGAAATCGTTGAGGATTCCGAGGCAGTGTCCGGCGCAAAGACGGACTTGGACCCCTGGGGGGTCTTGTCCCCTTTACTCCCGGAGTCCGGGAGGTCGCCTCGCAGCTCCTCCATGACCACCTCCTCTTGGCCCGGAGCTTGTCGCGACGCCACTTCGGCGTCGTCCGCAGTGCGGGGGGAGGCAGCGGGCGGAACTGAATTCACGTCCGATGAATCCAAGGAGCCGCTCGACGACTCGTTGAGCCCGGCCTTGGGCGGACTGCATAATTATATTCGACATATGGAAAAGCTGTGCAACAAAGGAATGCTATGAGTTACTCTAGTGTCCAAATACTTATGATACCGCCGGGCGCCTGGCCCTGTGCGACCACTCCTCTTCGCCCTCGTCGGCGTCGGTGGAGTTGTCCGGAGGGAGGGTCTTCCCCTTCTTGGACCCTTCGGCCTCCCCTGTTGGGGCGGACTTCCTCTTCTTTCCTCCCCCGCTGGAGGGGGAGAAGTTTCTTCTTCCTCCTCCTCGTTTTCACGGGAGGAGCGCGCCTCGGATTCGTCGGATGAAGAATCCGACACCGCCTGGCGCAGGGAACTCTTTCGAGTCCCCGTGGCCTTCTTCTTGGACTTCTTCTCCGGCAACACGTAAGGTGCCAGAACCAGCAACTTTGATAAATGAGCGTCGGCTGGGTCTTCGGGCAAAGGAGCCGGACAGTCGATCTGTCCGGACTTCGCCCGCCAATCCTGTCAAAGGTACGGGAGTTTAGATCCTGCATAGAGTCAAACTATGAGAAACAAATGTCCTGTAAAGGGTAAAAATAACTCACCGCACCAGCTTGATGCTGTGTGCTGAATCCGCGATCCTCAGAAGCGGATGCAGGAGCCTCGGCGCCCTTGAATAGCACCTTCTAGGCATCTTCGTATGTCGTGTTAAAGAGCCTACTCAAAGTTCGGTGCTACGCCGGGTCGAACTCCCATAGGTTGAAGGCCCGTTGTTGACACGGGAGGATCCGGCGGACGAGCATAACCTGGACTACATTGACGAGCTTGAGCTGCTTGTTCACCAGGGATTGGATGCATGTTTGCAGTCTAGTCACCTCTTCCTCGTTGCCCCACGACAGGACCGTCTCTTTCCAGGACGTGAGCCGCGTAGGGGGTCCGGATCGGAACTGGGGGCTGCGACCCACTCAAGGTCGCGCGGCTCAGTGATGTAAAACCACCCCGATTGCCACCCCTTCAGGGTCTCCACAAAGGAGCCCTCGAGCCATAGGACGTTGGCTATCTTGCCCGCCATGGTGCCTCCGCACTCCGCCTGGTTGCCGCGCACCACCTTCGGCTTGACGTTGAAGGTCTTGAGCCAAAGGCCGAAATGGGAGTGGATACGGAGGAAGGCCTCGCACACGACGATAAACGCCGATATGTTGAGGACGAAGTTCGGGGCCAGATCGTCGAAATCCAGGCCATAGTAGAACATGAGCCCCCGGACGAACGGGTGGAGAGGAAAATCCAGTCCGCGGAGGAAATGTGGAAGAAATACAACCCTCTCATGGGGCCTTGGGGTGGGGAGGAGCTGCCCCTCTTCGGGAAGCCGGTGCCCGATGTCGTTAGACAAGTATCCAGCCTTCCTCAGCTTTTTGATATGGCCCTCCGTGATGGAGGAGACCATCCACTTGCCTCCCGCTCCGGACATGGATGGATAAGGTTGAGGTGGGAAGTGCGGGCTTGGGCGCTAGAGCTCGAGTGCGCGGAAGATGGATAGGCAAAGGAGGAAGAAGGCATAGGTAAAAAGGTGGATCCTTATCCCCTTATATGGGCGGATGCGACTGTGCGTCCCCACCAGCCTAGTAAAACTCGCTTATCTCCCGAGCACCGTGATAAATGGCGCAGTTGGGTTACCCACGTCCGTATTGATGAGAATCCCGTAAATAAAGGGGACACGATCTTTGCTTTGACAAGACGTGCCAAGGAAACCGCCTCGCAAAATGCGCTGAGGTGGGGAAGTGAAAACGATATGGATAGAGGCTTGGCCGTGGTGTGGTGTCACGCTACGGAATATGTCAGCAGATTAGATTTGTGCAAATATTATTCTCTCTATGGCAATATGTGGAAACTTATTTTGCAGAGCCGGACACTATCCTTAGTGTTAACAATCTTTTATGAGTACTTGGTGGAGGAACCCGCCTTGCAATGCCGAAGACAATCTGCGCGCTGGACTCATCGTCATTGAAGCCTGGTTCAGGGGCTACTGAGGGAGTCCTGGATTATCGGGTGTCCGGATAGCCGGACTATACCATCAGCCGGACTCCTGGACTATGAAGATACAAGATTGAAGACTTCGTCCCGTGTCCGGATGGGACTTTCCTTGGCGTGGAAGGCAAGCTTGGCGATGCGGATATTTAGATCTCCTACCATTGTAACTGACTTTGTGTAACCCTAACCCTCTCCGGTGTCTATATAAACCGGAGGGTTTTAGTCCGTAGGACAATAGAACATACAACAATCATACCATAGGCTAGCTTCTAGGGTTTAGCCTCCTTGATCTCGTGGTAGATCTACTCTTGTACTACCCATATCATCAATAGTAATCAAGCAGGACGTAGGGTTTTACCTCCATCAAGAGGGCCCAAACTTGGGTAAAACTTCGTGTCCCTTGCCTCCTGTTACCATCCGCCTAGACGCATAGTTCGGGACCCCCTACCCGAGATCCGCCGGTTTTGACACCGACAGCAGTGTTTAATGAGGCCTCTCTAGTCTTCATCAGATATATTTTCCACTGGAGATGTTTGGGCAAGTTCACTGTTAGCCTTGCCTTCAAAGTGAGTTTTCCTCAAGTTATACCGATACTATCGCAGAGCAGACTTGAAAACATGGGTGCAAGCTTGTCTGGTTGCATCATCTTGGCTATCCAACTTGAACCTCATCTGTTGAAAATTATGGGAGTCTCATTATCATCAACATAGAAAGTATTGGACAGAGCAAGACGATATTACTAGTTTCCATACATAACCATACTTACAGATAAATGGTCGAGGAAGGTGTTGAACTGGGTTTCGTCTTTGTCATTCAGGTACTGAATCCATGTTGGGAGGATACCTACATGACACCCAACAGCAACCGCTGCCTCTGATACTAACTTGGCTGACTCTGTAGCATCATGTGGCCTTTTTAAACCTGCCTCAATACGGATCTCCATTCTTCCTCCTCTAGATTTAGTTAACCTATCTAGCATTATCCCTGATGTTTCTTTCCTCTTGCGCCTAGGTGCTAGTCCAACAACAAACGTAGGAAGTGTCAGTGTACATCAAACTATGAGACTACATATAAACAAGCATGCAACTGTAACTTGACTCCAGCAACTACCTTCTTGTTGTTGAAGCTCACAAGGTTCATCTGATACTGCCAACTCGTCTTGTGTCAAGAGTGCTTGGGAAGTAGTGTCAGGTGGCAAGGGAGCTTGGGAACGTGCTGCTAGCTCAGTTGATGCACGAGTAAGTCGTGCATCTGGTAGTACTGTGGTAGGTGTTGCAAGAACTAGGGCTGTCTCTACTTGTTTGGTGGCAGCTATTTGTTTCTGTTTGGATTTTTTTGCAACTCATGTAGCATGGGATGCCGTGTTTGTAGAATTTTCCGCTGGACTTTGACCTTCTATTGCACCATCAGTACCAGCAGAATCTGCAGGATCCATCCGCTTCTCATTCCCTGCCATTCTGTGTTTCTTCCTCTTTCTCTGTGCCATGTTAAGTCAAGCCGACAAGAAAAATGAATAACAATTTAGTTCTTCAGAACAAATTGATGCGTGATGCAGAAGAACTAAACTTTGATGTTTGACAACCACATGATAGGAGGATGTAATATGTATGAAAAACAGGACGGATGAGATAACCAGAACTATGATGTGTAAACTAAGAAGAAGACATTTCACCAAATTAGAAGCAATGCAATGGAAGGTAGACACCATATGAAAGATGCTACAAATATCGCTCTGTCAAGTTAACAGTGTCTCATCATAAATGGCGTTTAAACAAATGTGAAGCAGTACAAGAAATAAATCATATGCAAGATGCAAACAACATCACACTACCATGTTAGAGGTCTCTCGTCATTAGTGCCATTGCATATTCACAGCTTATGATGTCTAAACTAAGGAGAAGGCATTTCAACAAATTAGAAGCAATGAAAGCTAGACACCATATGAAAGATGCAACGAATATCACTCTACCAAGTTAAAACTGTCTCATCATAAGTGCCATTTCAACAAATTAGTAGTACAAGCTAGAAAAGAATGTGAGATGTAACCTATATCACACTCAGAAGTCAAACATGTCTTATGATAAGTGATTGTTGCAGGTTACACAACAGTAGTAATTTGTTGTAAGAACATGGTGTGATAGACATATATTGTATGTTCTAGAAACAGGAACACGAGTCTTATTCAAGTATAATGTGTAAAGTAAGCAGATGGAATTCAACAAAATTAGAAGCAATACAAGCTAGATATCACACATAACATGCAACCACATATAATAGTGCCAAGTTAGAGGGAGCACCGGTGATGCTACACTAGGGGAGACGTGCTCATCATAAACACAACTTTGTTGAGTGTCTATGCATGTGTTGTCTTGGAAATCATCTTGGGGGTGTGGAGGAGTAGAAACTGTAGAGGCCCTCCGTTCGGAAGGAGCACCTTTATCCACTGCCTTGCTAACTTCCTTCGCTTTATTGATTTTGAATTGTCAAGTAAAACCGACAAGAAAAATCAATAAAATTCTCTCTTCAGAACTCATTCATGCATGATACTGACAATCACTACTTTGATGTAAGGCAAACACATGATACCAGGATGGAATATGTCCGGAAAACAGGACGACATGGCATGTTCACAACTATTTGTGTAAACTAAGCAGAAACCATTCCAGCAAATAAGAAGCAATGCAAGCTAGACACCACATGAAAGATGCAACCAATATGACTCTGCCAAGTTAAAAGCAGCGCATGCTATAAATCATATGAAATATGCAACTAATATCGCACTACATATACTAAAGGTGTCTCGTCATGTTGATTGATGCGGGACACAAAAAACAATAGTTTTATGTAAGGACATGCTTAATAGACAGATGTACTATGTACTAAATACAGGAAGGCATGTCACATTAACAGGTATAATGTATAAGCTAAGCAGACTAGCACATGCAGTTTAACCAGATTGGAAGAATTACAATCTAGACACCATATGCAACATGCAACCACATATCACGTTGCCAAGTTAGAGCAAGCACCTACGATGCTAGTGTAGGGGAAATGATGTAATCAACTACAGAGCTACGTTCACTATCTTCATCTAGCATTTCTGTTTCTTGAGAATCATGTCGCGAGGCTGACGCTGCATTTTTTAAATGAGGAGTAGTCCCCTTGCCTGCCTGCCTCGTCATAAGTGATTGATGAGGGATACACAAGAACATTAGTTTGATGTAAGAACATGGTTAATACACAGATGTACTAGTATGTACCAAAAACAGAAAGGCATGTCATATTCAAAGGTATAATGTGTAAGCTAAGCAGATGCAACTTAACCAAATTGGAAGCAATACAAGCTAGACATCTGGCTGGAGTGGTGAGCATGATCATCTAGGACCTGAGAGCCTGGTGGGAGGCAGGCTGCTTCGCCACCATCGCAGCTTTTTAGTTGGCTTCCAGGTGATGCCTATCTTTGCTGGGCTTGTCACTGGCTCGGCCAGTGCCCTGACTAGCTATTTGTCTTCTGGTGCTCACGGGATGGTGGTTCATGTAAAAAAATATCTTTCCTTATCTTACCGACTTCGGCCTTTCGAATGCAAGCTAGACACCATATGGAACATGCAACCACATATGACACCGCGAAGTTAAAGCAAGCACCAGGGATGGTGGTTCATTGCGAGCAAGGTCATCAACTCCAAAGCTACGTTTAACGTCTCCATCTGCTGACGGTGCACCCTTTATAGCATTGTAACGTGTCTTGCCTAGCCGCACACCAAGCTGGAGCGACTTCTCTCTTTTCTTTTTGGCTTCTCTCATGGTAGCAGAGTCTGAAATACCCTTGCATAAAAACACAATAGTGAGAGTAAGGGTGAAGTGTGTGCAGAACTAGTGCACTGTAAAAGTAGCAGATAGCAGGTGACTGAAAAATAAATGACAGGAGACATATGATAGCTCTACAACATTGCATGGCAAACAAAATTAGATTCTAGTCCGTATGATTTTGTAATATATGAGCACAGGAAATGCAGGTACTCCTCCAGCACACCACCACATGTGGTCATATCTAAGATAACAGTCGACTAAAAATAAATAGGTCAGTCGATTTTTTTTAATGAACCGTCTGATCTATAAGGAACGGGCAGATGGCCTTCGTCTACCTCCCGCCAGTCACTGTTGACGATCTTTCTCGAACCGCCAGCGACCACCAGCCCAGACCACTGCCTCCGCTGCCCCGCCCTCCCATCGACCTCACACCACCGCCGTGGTTGGCAGCGCCCCCAGGCCATCCCTTTAATCCCGGCCGACCTCCAGATCGGGCGCCAGTAGCTCTAGGCCGCACACGCCCCTAAGATAAACACCAAGGTGCTGCTTCCCCGATGTAATAGGCGTACTAGCGCCTGTTACGCCGAGGAATGCTTCTGTTAATTGGGAATCAACTGGCCAGAAATTGAAATTCAGGGGGGCGACGGACCTCTAGCTAAGGTGAAATAGTATATGAGGAGAAACCTTGTGCATCGCGAGTTACTAGGAACATCTAGTATGAAGAAGAAGCGGTCAACTAGTGTCTTCTGTGGGACGAATACCATGCAAGCAGAGACGTAAGATTTGCACGAATAAGGGAAGAGGAGTACCCTTTTCGGTTGCCAGTGTAGTCACCTCCACATGTCGCGCCAATTTTCTTATTTTTACTGGGGAAACCGATGTTCTCTCCACATGCCGCGCCGATTTTCTTCTTTTTACCGGGGAAACCGATGTTCTGGAGGGTGCAGGCTTGGATGAACCCGTGGCCAAATTGTTGACTGTGTTGCCGTGGCCGTATGTCGGCAGAGGGGAAGCAGATCCGAGGCGGCAAAGGACGGCGTAGCAGGAACAACTCCGGTGCGGTGGAGGGTGGCGAAGTTGGAGCGGCAGCGGTGAGGCGCAGGACGGCGTGGTTGAACTGGCTCGGGTACGGACGGCTCGCCCTCGGCTTCAACTACTAGCCGTGGAGGGCGTTGCGGTTGAGGTTGCGATGGACGACGACGTCGGGGTATCGGCTCCGGCGTGATGGAGGAGGGCGGCGGTTGATGGGTGGGATGGGTTGGCAGACGGAGGACGCCGGGGTTTCGCGGCTGGTGGAGAGGTAGTTTTGGCGCCCACAGAGTACGAATGGGGAATCACACGGGTGGGGGGGGGAACCATGTTTCAATTTGGGACGCGCTTGTTTTTGGCTTTTTTGAATAGAAGATGGGACGCGGTTGTTTGAAATTTGGGGAAAGTACAAACTTTGCCCCCCTCTTAAATTTTGGACCTACTGCGTGTCGGCGGTAGGATGGTAATCCCAGGTGTCCCAAATAGTGGGCGGGAGCGATTTTGGCCGCACGCATGTGTGCTTAGGCGACCATTGTGTATGATTTTTTTTCGGATGCGGTTGCGTGGCGTCTAGATGAAGCTACAAACCTACCCCAGTTTAGAGCTTTGGACGTCGGGCCGGTAGGTTTCACGGGTCAGAGTTATTAGAAAAGTAATTTCCTTGTACTACCAAACATTGGTCTCACGCGGTTTCGGGCAAGTAGAGGCTCTTTTGGCGCTTCGTTCAAAATTTTGAAACACAAGCATTTACGTTTAGAGTACTCTTGAACTATGAGGATTGACCAAAATATACAACGTTATATTTGACCTTGTATGTTTGCAAACCTCATTAGATTATCCGCTTCTTTTTGAAATTTTGACACTTGAAAATCCTATAACTACGATTACTTTGGAATGGAGGAGCTAAATTTGAATCTATTTTGTACACGACTACATATGCTATTATGTACAAAATCAGAGCAAAGATTGGTGCCCCCATAATTTAGGTATGGTTTACAAATGCCATGATACCAAATTCAAATAATTGAATGGACCTCGTGTTGAATTCAATTTTTTTAAACCACCTTAAGTTGAATTCAAATGTATGCTAGTTCGTAGGTAGTAGCTATTTATAATGTCCATTGTGTAACTTTCGTATGTATAATGTGCTTTACACACACAACGTGAACTATACTCACGTTTATATTCGATTGCTAAAGCGATGCATTGTTTGGAGTTCAAAATACTAACTATGTGGATCAATTGTGTCGAATAATAACATAGACTTGCTCAAATTCGATAGAATCTAGATGTCTGATGGATCAATGACCGCTCCTTACGCGAATTGCAAATATCATGATCCCATCCTAATATTTGGATACAATTTATATCTTTAATCAATGTGTAGAGCAGTCTTTTACGTGTAGTTTCACTCTCCATCGGTGGTCTCTCACAAATGCTCACACACTCTCTCCCGAGGTGTCTTTCTCGCACACATGCTCTAGATATAACCCTCCCTCCCTCTCGTAACCATTTACAACTGTTTTCACTAACCTTTATCACAAGCACTCTTCCTCTTGCAAACATACACACACAATCCTCATCGATGCTTTCTATATACATGGACCTGCCTACATGTCTCATGTACGCACATTATCTTTACGCCTGTCTCTCACGCATTGTCTCACACCTCTCTTCCTAATCGACGAGTATGATTCTAGCAGAGCATTCTGTAGGATGCCCCTTAAAGTTAGGTTGGATATATAGTAATATCAGAGATAAAGGGGTTCCCTTAGTCTGAGAACCTAGGGTTACAAATCCTAGCCGGCTTTGTCAGTGGACACAAAGTCCTTCACAATTATTCTATCTTTGTCTTGTACGACTAGTCATCCATGGGTCTTCCTAAATGCGTCGCGGGCCCACCAATGTGGCGCAGGACGGAACCGAACGAAGGGCCTCACCTCGACCCACCGGGACTCACGCGGTGACACACCCTCTTCCCCCACGTCTCATTATCTTCTCACACCCACACATACCAACACAAACACCACACACACAGAAAATTTCTCCTGGTGCCTCTATTCCCTCCCCCCTTGCATATACACACTCAAGGGAATGGAATCTCTTGTCGTGACGTCATATTTGTCTCTCTCTCTCTAGACCACTCTCATTTCTCGTGCTATCTCTCCCACACCCCCCATCGGCCCCTCTATCCATGCCTCTCTCGAATACGTAATACACACACATACCTCTAGGCCCCGCCAAATGCATCAACTACACATTCACACATGTTACATCACGTACCCCATTGATCTAAAAAGCCCTCTCTTCACGTTTATTTCGCATACAACATTCCTTTTGAATAAAGTGCGGCCAAAAAATTATTTTAGAGTTTCTACATATATACAACATTACAAAGTTATATGGACGAGTACGAACGCTAATTTGCAATGCATGGTGCCCACAATGATATTTATTCCGCACTGTGAATTTGTATATTTTTATACTATATACAAAGTTAGTCATAATAAAGAGAAACGAAGAGCATCTCTCTCTCCATCGCATACCCCCCCTATACGCCTCTTTCACGTATGCACACAAAACTATCTCCAGGTCCTCTAAAAGTAAGCCCTCAGAAAATTCACGCATGTTTCATCTTTCTCCCGCGATATATGCAATGACGATCATTGTATTTGAAGCGAAAGCACGATACATACATTGGACTTCAGAATCCACTCATTACGGTCACCATTTATGTTTAGTGGTTATTATACAGTCACGGGATCACCCTACAACTCTGTATTTGCTCATGACATGACTAGTTGACCAGTTAAACGCTCCACGTGGCACCTCTAGTGTTGCATCACATTATCTCACTACCATCGTGCCCACCTGTCGACTTGTATCTCCTCTACATCTACACTCTTATAAAATACATAAAATACACTCTTATAAAAAAACAGAGTTGGTGATGATGGTGTGCCTGCCATCCTGCAATATAGGCCGTCCGATTTATATCTGAAGGATATGAAAGAAACTATGACAATTTTGCAAAAAGGTACCCACACACCTCTCCACATTTGCAAATAAGGCCTTCCCTCATTCATCCTTTTCTCTCACAAGATAAACAAGTCATACAAATGCATCTTGATGTTACGTGCAATGCACGGGCATCTTGCTAGTAAGAATGAAAATAAATGACAATAATATATTTGGATGGTGGTTCGAAGTCATGACCGCAGGCACAGCGGACAAGGTGGCCTTGTATTGGTATGCTGAGCCGTCTGTTTTAACACACAGGAGCTGGTGTGGTGATTATACACACACGCACGCATGCACACGAACTACATCCACGCAACACTCACACAAACACATGCACCCACGCACGCACGCAACACTCACAGGTACACACGCAGCCACGCACGCATGCAACACTCACACGCACGCACGCAACACTCACACGCACACACGCACGCATGCATGCACACCAGTACACCACACGACCAACACACACTCTCACGCTCAAGTGCTCAACCTACACGTGCATGCGCACACATCAGGCCCTGACAGACACATACACAACCAGGTGATTCCCGCGCACAGGTTGGAGCCTTGTCGCGCCTGCGTAAATTTGTGTTTATCTGACCTTTTGCCTATGCGAACTGACAGGTGGGACCCACAAGGAACGTGGTCAATTTAACTAGTCAACATGGCGCCATGCAGACTATTTGGCCGGTCAACAGAGTGCAATCCGATGCTGAACTGTGACCAAGTGACCGTATAATCACCGCAAAATGTATATAGTGACCGTAATCAGCTTATTCTGAAGTTCGGTGACCGTATTACGCTTTTCTCTCTGTAGGCCCTCCAAAACTACATCTCTACACGTTCTCGCATGTTACATCTAACAACTATGCAATACATCACTACTACTACACTCTAACACAATAAATCATATGTGTTTTCAGTTTTACTAGATATCATATTGTTACTTATAATTATTCAGTTTGCATACATTAAAATTGCCTTTGAAATGTATGGCCAGTATCATCTACCGCGCGGGAAAAATCCCGCCCTTTCCCGTTTAATCGGGTTTGTATCGATGGATCGTGCGAAACAACAAAACTATAGTACTATACAGTACAAGTGATAGTTCACTGCGCCGTCGTGTCGTCTACTCCTCCGTCGTAAGCGTGGAGCGCTCGCTTTCATAAATCTTCTAGTCCCTTTCACCGACATGTGGGACATCAAGCTACCGGGTCCACGTGCCATACCGGAATACAGTGCAGAGCAGCCAGGGTGAAGCACCCCAGTCATGGCGCCGGCGTAGTAATGAGCAATGAGGCGTGAAATCACAAAGCTGCACCTTTCCCGCAGTTAAGTTGGAGGGACGAAGCAACCATCATTTCACTCGTTGCTGAATCCGCTTCTCCCTCATCTTCTTCAACTTAACCACGTGTTGCTTCTGTCGTTGTTCTGCCTCATGTGGGACGCAGATTGGCTTGGTAAAGCACTGACACATGGGACCGCATGTTAGCAAACCGCCAGGACAACATCCTCTAAAAATAAGAAGCATAATCCTAGACTTACAAAGGGCTCATAGCTGCTACGTATACTTTCCATCTAATCTATATATGCCCCCTAATTTTCAGGTGGGGTGGGCCTAATCCTCACCTTTAATCCAATCAAATAGTCCCACATCACATCCGTTCGTAACTTTACGTAAACCATTACGTGGATGTAGCATTGCTCAAATAAGAAACCTCCCCCGCCATCCGCGCGGCAAAATCACCTCCTTTTTACTAATCTCGATTCTATAATTTTTTAGATCAATATAATTGAGATTTGTATAGATAGCACACAGGAGCAAAACCAAGTGGTACGGTTAAGGGCATCCACAATGTGTAGCCAAATGTGAAAATAGCTTTTGGCATCGTGGGAACCATTGTGGACGGTGTTGCCAAAGCCAAAAAGATGGAACCAAAGCTCCTTGATTGATTGATTGAAGGAATAGAAAAATGACAACGTCTCTCCTCTTTCGCCCATGCTTGGACGCATGTAGTACAGTATAGAGCATAGAGTCTACTCCCCTGTCCCTTCTATCACAAATCACAAAGCAATGAGGCGTCAAATCACAAAAGCACGGACGAAGCAACCATAATTTCACTCTTCGCTGACTCCGCTTCTCCATCGTCTTCTTCGAGAAGCCATCTCACCGCACTAGTACTCCTAGTAGTACTAGTAAAGGACTTCCTGGATGCAAATAAGGCGGTTGTCTTGGCTTGCAGGTGGCACTTGCGAACGACTTACCATGGTCTCCCTCATTGGTGTTCTCCGTCGAACGCACTTCGCCAAACCACCAAAAAAAGATATCGTCGACGTCACCGCAATGGGGAAGGAAGTCAATTATAGTTACTACCTCCATTTTTTGTACACAAGGCCAGTATATCAAAATTACAATTTGCAAAGGGCCACTAAAACTAATCGAGGAAAAATTGATGGGGTTAGCAACCAATGACATTAATATCCCCTGCATGCATGCGGAAGCGATGAGGAGTGAGATGGTTAGCTCTTTGGTCTTTGGAGAAAAAATACGCATTAATTGACACGTGAAACGAGGATTTGTATCGATTAAATCCCGCGAAGGAAAACCCCGCCTTTCTTTTTTAACACTAGTACTCCTAGTACGTACGTACTTATCCTGTTTGGGTCTAGGCCTTGCATTGCCAAACTTCACCACACATTTTTGCCAAGCTTGCCTAAAGTTTTCAAAATGAGAAGCAGGTACACTTGCGCACGGCTGTCGCGGTCGCACCGCACCCTCACACAGTCGCTCCTGCACGCCGCGGTCGCACCACACCCTCACACAGTCGCTCATGCACGCCGCAAAACCAACCAAGGGAACGCACCCTCACTGACACGTGATGTCGCATGTGAACAAACCAAACTCAACCATCCTATTGCTGACACATAATTTTCGTTCATAGAGTATGTTTATCCAACCGCATGTTGGGGAGTATCCGTACGGCCCGTGCGGTGGCCTGTTGGGGAAGAAGAAGAGGTGAGGAAGAAGGAAAGAAGGGTTAGGAGACGTAGGATATTCATCCAACTGCCTGAAATGTTAGACTGACCCAAGTCAGGCGACTTGCATAACAAATATATGTTTTTACACAGCAAAAGATCCATGAAAACAACAACATAAAGAAAAACTATCACTGCTCGCGGAAAGAGACGGCCTCATCGTCTTTGGCTGCCAGCGTGAACCAGCCGGCGGTGCCGACGTGTGTCTCCGCACCGTGGTTGTCCTCGGCCTCGAGCTACTCATTCAAGCAGAGCGTGCGGGCGCTCTGCACGGACGAGAGCACAGCCTGGTTCAAGTCGAGGACGTCCGATTCCGCCTGCGGGAGGGCCTCGATGGCAGCGGCATCCGCGCGCTCCACGTCGAGTCGAACCTCCGCCGCCCGGTTCAAATCCAGGACGTCCGGTTTCGCCTGCAGGAAGGCATCGATGAGAGCGGCATCCACGCGCTCTGCATCGAGTCGAGCCTCTGCCGCCCGGTTCAAGTCCAGGATGTCTGGTTCCGCCTGCAGGAGGGCCTCGATGGCAGCGGCATCCGCGTGCTCCGCCTCAAGTTGAGCCTCCGCCGCCCGGTTCACATCCATGACATCCGGTTCCGCCTGCAGGAGAGCCTCGATGGCAGCGGCATGCATGCGCTCCACGTCGAGTTGAGCCTCTGCCTCTCGGTTCTCCTTTAGTATCTCCATGTTGAACTGCTGGTCCGCCTGCACCATGGGGGACTCGGACGCCGGCACGAAGTCGACGTCCATCGTCTCATACCCATCGGGGGCCTTCTGCGCCGCGACCTCCGCCATGAACATTGGATCGGCTTCCTCCTCCTCGTAGCTTGGCTCCAGAGAACTCGGGGATTGGCCCGCCGCAAAGCGAGCTTAGGAACGGAGGTCTGTGGCGCCGACTACCATCGCGATTTCTGCGCGGCGCTTCGGCATCAGCATCTTGTAGTAAGTGATCTTGCGGCGCACCATGGCTTTCCGGCGAACTAGGGGACGCTTGATGCGGGCTAGGGGATCGAAAGGTGGGGGAATGGGCCGGAAATTTGGTGTGGTTTTAGGGCAGTGGCTGGCGTAGGCCGAGCAGCGAAGGTTCTGGTGTGAATAGTGGTTCCGGTGACGACCGGTCAATCGGTTTTGACTGTACATCGCTCTTGTCGTGTTCCGTTGCAGCCCAACACGCTGGACCCTCCACGTCGCTCACCGAATGGAACGCGCTTCGTCTTGCGTTTTCGCTCGCTTGTGGGACTGTAGTTGAGAGCAAACTGACGTCCCTCCCCCTCCCCCGCCCGCGTCATTTATTATACCACCACTCCCTCCGTTTTATGCGGAGTAAATAAAAACAGAGGGAGTATACTACGGATGGGGATCCCCTGACGTGGCCGAACCCATTTGAGTAACTGACATGCGGGGCCTAGCAAGCATGGAGTCCGCCAGTAAGTGACCGAAAGGGAGGGTAAGGCAGGGGTACCTACGTCAGAGGATCCACTTCCACTATACTACTTTGACCAAATGTTAGAGTAATAATATATGGCATGCAACTTACACAAATGTTAGAGTAATAATATATGACATGCAACTTACAGAAAGCATACAGGGTCTAATGCATTTTTCAAGGCTAACTTTGACCGAATGTTAGAGTAATAATATATGACATGCAACTTACAGAAAGCATACGGTCAAATTCGTATGTGAAAGGAGTTTCCAATGATATAATTTTCACATTATACATCTCATGTAGTATTAATCTTGTCAATAGTCAAATTGGAAACCATCTCGAGTACAAATCTAGGAGTGCGTACGAATCTAACAATATTGATTGGGCGTTGTTGAATGTTGATACCTTTTTGATCAAAGTAGAGATACTATGGCTACACATAAAACTTATATGTAAACTAGAAAGGATAGGAGGGAGTATATTGTACGTTCAAAAACGAAACGAACATTGAATACCCTTTATATATGATATGCAGATGCTATGATCACCGATTCAAAATTTTGAATCCGCCTTAGGTATCATGTGCCCCCACTCATTCCCTCTCGATTTCATCTCGGGGTCCGGAGATCTATTGAAAGAGGACTAGGGTGGGTACATTTGATACTCGGCGGAATGTTCAAATGAGGCATGCGGGAGGGTGGACTCGACTGGAGGGCGACATGATCGATGGAGAAGAGGGTTGGAGAGGAATGAGAAATAAGCAAACGCCACATGATTTTACTTGAGCGGCTCAAATAAACAATAAGTTGTCTCGCTTGGCCTACATAGTGAAAGGCCTAATGCGCAACGCGGAGCACTGACGCTCGAATATGGCCGGGAAAACAGGGAAACCGACATGTGGGGCACACCCGTCGGGACGACGTAGCACCGACTACTCCAATGGAGGAGCTGGCCCACGACCTCCTCGCCACCGACAACCGTTCATGTGGGTCGTTGGGGCCAACAACGGGGCGCGGCTCCAGCACCGCCTCTGGACACGGCGACCGCGGTGAGTGACACGCTCATATCGTCGCTAGACACGGTCGGTTTCAGTGTGCCGAGGGTGGCGTTAGTGTTGTGGGACGACCAACGGTATGTTTGGTTTGTGCCCAAGGTTGCCCCATCAAAGCATTGGGTAGCCAAAATTTTGGTTGAGGTATTGGTTGCGCATGATTTGGCCGAGATTGGCAAGAAAAATGAACTAGAGTTGTCTAGAGTTCATTGGCATGCCAAAGAAATGGCAACCATCCAAACAAAGACCAATCTTTGGGTCATGACCACAATTTTGGTTGAGGTATTGGTTGCCCATGATTTGGCCGACATTGGCAAGAAAAATGAACTAGAGTTGGCTAGAGTTCATTGGCATGCCAAAAAAATGGCAACCATCCAAACAAAGACCAATCTTTGGGTCATGACCAAAATTTTGGTAAGGTGCACTTTGGCCACAATCCAAACACACCCCAACACCCGGCTCGTCGAGGATGCACGGGGCGCCACGACGCATCCGCGGAGTGGTGTAGCGCGGCCAACTGCATCCTCTGGACCTGAGACCATGCCAGGTCGTCTTGCTTTTTCAATGACATGTGTCGATCGCATGTGAGCAAAGGGCAACTCCAACGCTGCCATGACCGCAGCTGACTACCCTGGCACACCAAAAACCTTCGTCCCTCGCGCCGTCGCGCGGTGCGTTCCCAGCCGGCGCCAGCTGCCCGCATTCATGCCATCCGTCCGTATGCCGTCGTTAAGAGGCTCGGTGCCCGAGGAACCAACTCCGGCGACATAATGACGCACCAGGACGCTTGGCCTCACCGGAATACGCTACTTAAAGCGGCAACGCCCAGCTAACCTCCACACCATAGCGCATCATCCTCCTACCTGGAACCACATCCGCCATGACCGCAAGCGCGAACGCTCTGCAGGAGAGCTTGTCTCCGGGGATGGAGCTCGAGGTCACAGCCCTCGCTCAAGTCTCCGCACAAGCGGTGGCCACGCTGGCGGCCGATGACGGGAGCACCGTCAGCCACGCGTCCTACTTGCCGCCGTCCAACGTCCCGCACCGCTGAGGTCGGGGACTCCTCCGAGGATGAGTAGGGCATGGGAGGCGTCAGGGCATGGTGTGCCAACTGGACAGTCCGTCTCCCGTGTTCTACTTTTCCTCACCGAAGACCGCACCTTCACTTCACGGGTCTTGAACCCCGCCCCCGTACATGGAGATCACAGATGGAGTACGTCGGTCCCCGCTGTAGAATAGGTTTAGCGTCGGGTTTCTTTTATTTTTTTGTCCTATAAAAGTTTCAAATGTAATGAAAATCTGTCGTGTTTGCATTAATCTTGGCCGGTGTATATGAACTTTCACAATAATATACATATTGTAGGAGTACTAGCAAGATGCCAGTGCGTTGCACAGAAGATCAAGATCTTGTGGGAGAAAAGTATGAACGAGGGAAATCCTTATCTGCAAATGTGGAGAGGAGTGCGGGTAAATTGTCATAGTTTCCTTCCTATCCGTTAGATATAGATTGGACGGCCTATATTGCAGGATGACAGGCACACCATCATCACCAACTTTGCTTTTTATTGAACCGAGACAAATCTAAGATGCGAAGTAAAATAAACACATAGGGTCTATACATACACAAATTATCTTAGGCACTCCAATAGTATGTCCACTACACATTCACGCATTTCACATCTTTCTACATCTATGGGAACCTACGAAAGGGTTAACGTAAATTGCCTTTCTCTCTCTCCTCCCCTGATTTTCATGGTGGTGGGCCCCTCCCTCCCCCCAATCTACAATCAACAGCTCACACGTTTCACATTACGTTAATTACGTAACTGGAATTACGTAGGTGTAGCATTACTCGTCCTAAAAACCCAACTAAGCCAACCTCCCAGCATATCGTGCGGGAAAAGACCCGGCCGCACTGTTTTAGTCGGGATTACCAGACTACTAGTAGTAGTATCGATGGATCGCGTGAAGCAACATTTTTTTTTGAGGGGGCGAAGCACCTAGTTTAAAAGGAAAAAAGGCGGTACACTCACATCACTCCTGTCGCGGTCGCATTGCACCCCACACACGTTTGGTCCTGCACACGGCTCATGCAAACGGAACACGCTTCGGCTTGCCTCTTCACTTACACGTGGGACTGCACTTGGAGAAATCGACCATGTGCCAAACTCCCCCCGCCCACCGCGAAAATCCTCCCCCCACACCCAAAAATTCCCCCCAAATCCGATTCAACCGCCCTTCGGCCAACTAGCCAATAATATTCTCCAAACCCCCTCCCCCCTGTCCCCCTCCACTCCATTTGCCCCGCCAAAGCTGCCCTCCCCACCGCGTCGATACGTCGGCGCCGCGGTTCGGCGATCCTCTCGCTCCCACAGTACGCTCTCGTAGACTGCCATCCTCTAGCCGCGCCGCCACCTCTGGCTACGTTCTTGTGGAGGCGCATGACGGTCAGCGCCGCCACCGCTGGCGACGTTCGTGTGGAGACGCACGGTGGTCAGCTTCTCCCACGGTACGCGCATTCTAGACTGAGGCCCCGTTCATGTCGGTGTAGCGCTGAATGTTAGCTGATAGACGCTGTTAATCTCACTGTTTGCCAAAGTAGTTTACTGTCAATATGCTCTGCTTAAGAAGCTTCCTTGCCCTGTTCTGCACTGAATCTTCTTAGCTGAGATGGCATGCCAAGGCCGATTAGTTTCTAAAATATCCTGCCATATATTTATTGTGATGTAGATTGCCATGGTCTAGTAGCCAATCTGTTAGGTGAAATAGCTCTACACCATTTTATACTCGATCTTTGTTGCTGCGATGGCCTTCGATAGTTCAATGGCTGGGTGCTCGGCCTCATTGACTGCTAAACAGCCTGCCATAGTTTGGCACTCAAATCTGTTTGCTGAATTAGCTTTACATATATTTCGTTAGTTAGATCTGCTCATACAAATATCTTGCCATAGCTTTAGAAATCGACCTAGGTATTTTTTTTCTGGACTTCATAAAAAAGCATATATGATTTTCCTGTAATATCTAGTAGAAGAACTAATTTGTATGTCTAACAGATGGACAGGACCTGGATAACTTCTGCACGAAGATTCTCCGCTGCATATGTCGAGGGGGTTGAAAACTTCATGAACTTTATCAGAGCTAAGTACGGTTGTCCGAAATCAGATGTGCTCTGCCCGTGTAGCAGTTGTATGAATTCAGTTACAAGACCCTAGTCAACTGTGCAAAATCATCTACACTTGTATGGGATGTCGGTCACATATACTAGGTGGGTTCATCAAGGTGAAACTGTGAACGTCAATGTTATTGACTACGTGAAAGCAGCAGATCACCATCTTGATCTGCCTGATGCTCAGGTGGAAGAGGAGGAGGAGGTGGTGGTGGCGAAGCCAGTGAGTTTAACCAACATTGAAACAATGCTACGAAATGCTCGTGCATTCCGTGAACTTTCACCTGCAGAAGAAAAACGATGGGCCCGCATGTTGGAACAATGCAATGTTGTTGTCACCCCAGGAAATAAGCTATCAGTATTCTCAGCTATGGTCACCTTTCTTCAGGTGAAGACATCTGAGCGGATGACCAACAAATCATTCGATGCGATGTAGATGCGTCTGAGCTGCCACACACCTACAGTAAAATGAAGAATTTCCTTCGTGCAGTTGGATTTGGATATGGTATGATACATGTTTGTAAGAATAATTGTGTTCTGTTCCGGAAGGATTTGCCAACTTAAGTGAATGCCCGAAATGCAAATCATCAAGATGGAAAGATGGTGATGCTGTGAATAGGATTCCTTGTAATGTTTTGAGACATTTTCCAATTACACCAAGATTGCAGAGGTTGTTTCATGATGCTGAAACAAGAGAGGATGTACTGTGGCATTCTAGGAACCAGGAGTACAAAGATCAGAATGTAATGAGCCATCCATCTCATGGTAGTGAGTGGAAAAGCTTCAATGATAAACACAAAGAGTTTGCTGCTGACCCGAGAAACATTAGACTTGGCTTAGCTTCAGATGGATTTAACCCATTTGGCCACCAGAGCGCCACATATAGCATGTGGCCAGTGCTTGTTATCCCTTACAACATGCCTCCAAATGTCTGCACCAAAGAATCAAACTACATGATGGCCTTACTCATCCCAGGTCCAAAAAGTCCTGGAAAGGATTTTGATTTGTTCATGGAGCCTCTTGTGGAGGAACTTCAACAACTATGGAAGGGTGTTCTCACTCGAGACCTATATAGCAGCCCACCGGCTGATTTCTTTTTGCGTGTTGTTAGTATTTGGTGCATCCATGATTATCCGGCTTTGGGCACTATGTCGGGGCGAACGACACATGGTTACAATGCATGTGTTTGCTGTGACAGGAATCCGCTATCATACGCAATACTTAGCAATATCTGTTACATTGGACACCACCGTTTCCTTGCCAAGGACAAGCCACATCCTAGAAAATACCGAAGACATGTGTTCAATGCAAAGCATGAAAACTGTGATGCGCCAAAGAGGCTCACCGCTGATGAGTTGCAAGTGGAATTAGAGAAGGTCAGGCATATTACACCAGGAAACCATCCTGGTAATGGTAGCGGGAAAAGGAAGCGTGGCATGGGTAGAAGAGAGATTATTGTTTACCCGCAGGTCCACTTTGTAGGACTTGGAGTACTGGAAAGATTTGGATCTGCGGCATAATCTTTATGTGATGCACATCGAGAAAAATATATGTGACAACATTATCGGCACACTTCTTAATATTGAAGGCAAGACGAAAGATACCTTAAAATCTAGGATTGATTTGACACACCTGGGTATCAGAAAGGATTTGGAGGTTCAAGATGGAGGTAAACCACGGGATATGGCACCAGCTGTGTACGTCTTGGACAAGGTAAAAAGAAAAGAATTCTGCGAGGTCCTGTCACGTATGAGATTCCCACATGGATTTGCTTCCAACCCTGAAAGGAGAGTCAGTGCAGATGGAAACAAGGTACAAGGGTTGAAAACTCATGACTGCCACATCCTACTTCAAAGGGTTTTACTTGTTATCCTTAGAGGATTGGGCCACCCTGACTTATACAGAGCAGTTGCAGAGTTGGGACAATTCTTCAGGGAACTCTGCAGTAGGAATATCAGGATAGATGCTTTGGAGCGTCTTAGAGACAAGATACCAACTATCCTATGTGACCTTGAGAAGATATATCCTCCAGCCTTCTTTGATGTGATGGTGCAGTTGGCTGTTCATCTACCTGATGAGGCACTACTTGGAGGTCCAGTATAGTATGGCTGGATGTACCCTATTGAAAGGCGGCTAGGCACTTTCAAGGGCTATGTTAGGAATAGAGCTAGACCCAAGGGTTCCATTGCAGAGGCCTACATTGCTACAGAAGAGTTGACATTCTGCTCAAAATACATTGAAATAGCTGATCAACTTAGCAAAGAGGTGGGTGAAGACAATCCCGGGCACACAGTTTTCGATTATTCTGTTCGAGTTACAGGGAAGAGTCGACAAGAGGACAAACCTAAAGATTTGGACAAAATGGTTTGGTATGTGTTGAATAACTGTCTTGAGATACTACCTTATATCAAGTAAGTGCAGTACTGCAGCTTATACATCGTAATCTACTAAACTTGCAACACATTCTTATGTATTTAGATGTTTGACACGATCACTATGTTGTGCAGCATCTATAAAGAGGAGTTACTGCCGCAAAATCCAAGAACATTGACAAACTAGTCATGGCAGGATTTGCGAAATGGTTCAAGAACCATGTAAGCTTTTGAAGTGCACTGTTAGTTTTTTTAATATATTGAGTACATAAGATGATCAGCTTGTCTATTTTCTAACCATAGGTTAAGAAGATGCGGGAGGATGGGTAGGCAGTTGATGATGCCCTTTACTCACAAGCAATGGGTCCTGATATTCGGGTAAGACATTATGAATCTTGCGTTGTTGGAGATGTGTGCTACAACACCCTTGTACGAGACGAAGGCAGGAAGACACAAAACAGTGCCATCATGAGCATGGATACGTATGACAAAGAGACAACTGAAATGTATGCTAACATAACAGACATTGTTCAGTTGCAGTATATCTCCAGTTTCGAGGATCATCGGTGTGTGGTTCTGTTGTGCTGTCATTGTATAACCTGTTTTCCAGGATCGCAAAACCCAGAGCTGATGATTATTTCAAATCCATCAATGTCAAGGCGGCGTACCAGACCAACGAGCCTTTTATTTTGGCAAATCAAGCAACACAGATATTTTTCTTGGAAGACACATTTGCACGTAGCGATGACTGGAGAGTATTGCAAAGGTTTGAGCAGAGGAATTCGTTTAATGAAGTTGCACAACAAGATGATGCTTACACTGCTCCTGATGTACAAGATAACACAGATGTTCCTAATATCTTTGAGAACCATCATGTCAATGACACCGACGAAAAGATTGCGTGTCGTGCTGTGGACATACAAGAGTTGATCAAGAAGAAGCCATTGTTCGAGGACGTTGAGGACGAAGAAGAAGATGACACCGTGGGGAATTACGATTCAGACTGATACACATGGCGAAGATGTTGACGCTGCTGCTGCGAATGATGATTACATTGCTTTTGTCGTATTTGCCTGCCAGAAGACATTTTTTATCTACTATGTGAAATTGTGTTTTCTATGACAACTGAAACTTGATGAACATGTTGTTTAGTATTTTGCTGTGAGAACATCACTTATTATGTATGCTGATTTGTGTTTGGTGATTGTATGATAGCTAAAACATGATGACATTGTTGTTTAGTTGTACTCATATTTGGCTGTGAAACTTGAATTTGATGACATAGTTTGCTGTTGGACTGCAATTTGCTCGACGTCTTCGAATGAGAACAAAGCTGACCCTACAGGGCCTCTGCTATTTATTTATTTATATGAGCAAAAGGGGATACCCCTGATTTCCATTAATAGAAATCATTAAATGTTCACAACACTACGCCCAGCCTGCTACACAGGTTTCATTCATTACTAGTTTTAGCAAAGTGCTCATGTCGTAGCCACTGAATAGATCACGAGTGCTACATACACTGCAAATAAAGAGACAATCATCCTACAGAGCACATCGATTTTGCCCATTATCTTCACAAGCTCTTTCATCTCCTCATTGCTGTCAAGGCCGTTCAGCAGCTGTTGCTTGGCCATGATCAGAGGAACTACATCTTTGACCTTTTGCTCTGCATCTTCCTCTTCTGTCGTTCCTTCAGTTACTTGTCCAACACCCCAACTTGCTGGTATTGGGATTCCTCGGCTAACCAAATAATCAGCGTAGTTGCATTCCTCCACATCAGCAACTTCCCAGAAATACAAATCACACGAATCTTCCCTTTTCTGCACGAATCAAATTGGAAGATCATCAACCAAACTATTAAAAAAATCAGCAACTGAAAGCAGCAGAACAACACTTAAACATATTATTACCCCATGATTCGGGCATTTGTAGAAGACTCGGCCAGGGTTGCGGATTCTGGTTGAGACGCGACGGATGACTCTGCGTGATTTGCAACAGTGGCACCGCACCAACGACAGCGGGTTGCGATGAGCAATCGGCTGCGGTGCGCATGCCGGCGAGGGTGTGATGAGACCCACAGGCGATGGTACGCGTGGCGACTTGGCGCATATCTAGTTGTTGCCTGCTGAAGAGCAGATGGACGAGCAGCCAACGAACATGGTTGCTACGGCCAGAGCTTCTGATGCTAGGCGGAGTAAGTAGAGAAGAGGAGAAGCGAACGTTGGATATGTCAGTTTCATTACTTGCAGAGTAGCATAGCACCATATATAGTCATAGTCTAGGTTTGGATTCGAACCAGCTACAGGAGCACGTCTTTCTTCTTTTTAAACTTGGCAACGTCTCTTTACTGGTACACTAGCTTGTTCTGTACGCCTTCCCAAGTGTTTGATTTTCTTTCCCTTTTTTGCAAGGAAGGAAGGAGGACAAAATTGAGAGTTCTTGGGACTCGAACCCAAGACATCTCGGTTGAAAACCAAGGGTGCTAGTCACTTATGTGGCGAACGTTCCCTGTGAGGAGGACGGCAGAGGAACGCATTTTCCTCGCAGTTTTCTTCCTATATATAAAAAAGTATGCTACTTGGTGTCCGCTTAGTCAACAAATGATTGTGCCAACCTTGACCGTTGGATTGACATTCAACGTCTGTCACGTTTCTTCAGTCTCTTCTTCCTCGAGCCGCCAAAGCCAAACCAGCGTCGGCGGGACCGCCTGCTCCCGCCTCCCACGGCTTGCTGTGATCTTCCCCGACTCATGTTCGTTCCCGTCCGAGGCCTCACCATCGTCCTCCACCTTGGTTCGCTCGCCGCGGCGCCGCCCTCCGGTGTTGTCAACATGGTCAACAACCGAGAGGAATAAGGAGATGACTGTACACGGTGAGGATGACAGTAGGGACCCAGCAGCGCGCGCAGTAATTTTGTTTTTTCGGAACGGAGAAGGGTAGCAACTAGGTTGTGCGGGACCCGTGGCCTGTCTAGCCCAGGCTTTTATTTCATATGTTTAGCACATGACCAGCCCAGTTTGTTTTTTTCCTTTCTGAAAATGGCTAGCCAGCTATTTTGTTTTTTGCAGAATAACCAACATAGGCCTACTTGCTTTTCTACGCCATGCTGGGCCGGAAATCTTTCAAGACGAGGAGGGATGCATTTTGCCCAGAAAATAGGCTATAAGTAATAATAAATGGGCTTTAGAATAAAAAATACAGCAAACAGGCAATTAGTTCCAAAATACTATTTTCTTTCAGATTTTGATATTTTAAATTTCATTGTTTTTGTGTGGGTAAAATTTCATTGAATTTAAATTAAGGTATATTTAGATTTAAAATTAATTTGAGTCTGGCTAGAAATTTCGGGTTGTATGCTGTTTGGGACAGATTTGGAGGCTGACTTGTGGGTCTACTAGGTTGATGTGTACTTTGGCTTTGTCAACTTAGTCCACAAACGATTCTAGCAGCAGTGACCGTTGGATGTTAATCCAACAGCCGTGCTGCTTCTTCAATATTTGATCTTCTTGCTCCAGCCGCCCAAACCAGCTCCGGTGGGACTGCCTGCTCCGGCCTCCCGTGGCCGGCTGTGCTGCCGCACAGGCCGCACCGCCCCACCCTACTTCATTGCTGGCCAGGCCATTCCTCCACTCACCCACACCTCCTGTTATTTTCTAGCGACGGCAGCCGAACCAGTAAACCCTCGTACTCCCCACCGCATGGGCAACCATTGCCGAGTCTTCCCCGGCTCCGTGTCGTTCCCTTCCAAGGCCTCGCCGTCGTCCACCGCCATGGTGCTCTCGGCGCGGCCTGGTCAACTTGGTCAACGAACGACATCCATCGGCCGTGGACTGTACGCGCAAAATAATGATTCCTCCACCTGACAGCTGGGACCCACCGGAAGGGCCTCTGTATTTCATGAAAAATACATTCCCCCCGTTGACATGTTGGACCCACCAGTTATATCTTCGCATGCAAGGAAGTGCCTCCTTATTACGCACAAAAAAATGAATACCCCCTGCTAGCTGGGACCCACCATAGTGGGAGGATGACTTGTGGGCCAGCTAAGTTGACGGGGACGGAGGGCTTTGTCAACTTAGTCAATATGAACGATTCTAGCTCCAGTGACCGTACGATGTCCATCCAACGGCCGTAGTGCTTCTTCAACCTCTGGTCTTCTTGCTCCAGCCGCCCAAAGAAGCGCCGGTCGTGCCGCATGCTCCTGCCTCCCGTGGCCAGCTGTGCTGCCGCGGAGGCCTCACCACCCCCTACTATTCCCAAAGCTGGCCAGGCCCTGCGGCGACGGCAGCCTCACACCGCAGCCGAACCAGTGAACCCTCGTACTCCTCTCCGCGCGGGCTTCCACTGCCGCGCCTTCCCCGGCTCCGTGTCGGCCCCTTCCTAGGCCTCACCGTTGTCCACCGTCGTGGTTCTCTCCGCGCGGCGTGGTCAACGTGGTCAAGGAACGACTTCCATCGGAAGAGTACTTTACGTGGAGAGGCTGACAGCTGGGTCCAGGACCACAACCCAGTTTTTTTGTGATTTGCCAAGTAAGTCGCTTTGTCAGGCCTGTTGGGCTGCAAATCTTTCAAGACGAGGAGAGCTTTCATTTGGCTGGCCGAGAAAATGGCCCATCAGTAATGAGAAATGGGCTGTACATTTTTAAAACACATCAAACCGGCAATTAGTTTCAAATATCTTTTTTTTTCATTTCGAGATTTTAAATTACATTAATTTTTATGCGTGGAGAATTTGTTTGATTTTATACTGATATACATTTATTTTTAAAATCAATTTGAATGTCAGTCGAAATTTTGGGATTAAGAACAGTTCGGACCGCACCGAAATATGCAAAGTTTCGAATAATTTTTTAACCGTGGCCACAATATGGGTTGTAATGCTCACAAAAAGAATATGGGCTCCAAAAAAACCTTAAGAATTAGCAAATGGGCTGTAAATTATTAGAAATAATGGCAGATGGGTTGTATGTTGTTTTCCACAGATTTGAGGCTTTCCTAAAAAAAGGTTGACGCACAAGCACTGACTGTTGGATGTCCATCCAACGGCCGTCGTGCTTCTTCAATCTCTGCTCTTCCTGCTCCAGCCGCTCAAACAAGCACCGTCGGGACTGCCTGCTCCCTCCTCCCCGCGGCCGGCTGTGCTGCTGCACAGGCCTCACTGCCCCACCGTACTCCCATCGCTGGCCTAGCCATCCCTCTACTCACCCACACCTGCTGTTATTCTCCGGCGACGGCAGACGAACCAGTAAACCCTCGTACAGTCGTACTCCCCTCCATGTGGGAAACAACGGCTGAGTCTTCCTTGCCTCCGTGTCGTCCCCTTCCTAGGCCTCGCCGTCGTCCACCGCCGTGGTGCTCTCGGCGCGGCGTGGTCAATGTGGTCAACGACCGACTTCCATCGGAAGAGTACTGTGCGTGGAGACGCTGACAGCTGGGTCCACGGCCGCAGCAAGGAAGTGCCTCCTTATTACGTGCAAAATAATTATTCCTCCACCTGACAACGGGGACCCACCGGACGGGCCACCATATTTCGCGAAAAAACGTTTCCCCCTGACTGCTGGGACCCATCAGCTACACCTTCGCACGCAAGGAAGTGCATCTGGGCAAAAAAACAAAAGATTCGCCCCCTGCCTGCTGGGACCCACCAGCTACATCTTCGCATGCAAGGAAGTGCCTGACAGTCGGGACCCACCTGGTCGAAGCGTACGTAGCGTTGTCATTCTGGTCGCGAATGTGTACGTACATATATACTAGTCGATGTAGAGGCACGCACGTGTCGTATTAGAGGCGCGCACGTAGCATGTACACGTACGTACAGCGGCCAGGGTGAAAGAAAGAAAATACGGCCACGTATGTGTACATATGAGTGGGGTCTCGAACGCCTACTCGCGCATACGTACGGCCAGGGCCCGTTGACATGGCTAGGTCGGAACGGAGAAACATCGTCATCGTCGTGTTCATGGGGAGGCAATGAAATGCGTCGTGTTCATGGGGAGGCAACGAAATGCGTCATGTTCATGGGGAGGCAACGAAATGCGTCGTGTTCATCGGGAGGCAACGAAACGCGTGGGAGCCAACCGGCTGGGTCGGAACAGAATACTTGGCCGTGTTCATCGGGAGGGCTTGGACGGAACGGGCGATGGAAACGAGGCCTGGCGTACCGCAGAATGGAGGAAACAACCTTGTGTTCGACCAGCCACGTTCGAAACGGGGTCCTGTTGATCGGGAGGGGTGTGGCGTACCGAAAAACGGAGGAAACGGACCTCCTACAGTCGAAACGGGGGTCCTGTTGATCAGGAGGGGTGTGGCATACCGCAAATCGGACCTCCTACGGTCGAAACGGGGGCCCTGTTCATCGAGAGGGGTGTGGCGTACTGCAAAACAGACTAAACGGACCTCCTACGGTCCAAACGGGGTCCTGTTGATCGGGAGGGGTGTTGCGTACCGCAAAACGGACCTCCTACGGTCGAAACGGGGGTCCTGTTCATCGGGAGGGGTGTGGCGTACCGCAAAACGGGACTCCACGGGATACTCTTCATCTCCACCGTCGACCTCCTGCAGCCTCCACAGGCTACCGTCGACCTCCTCCAGCCTCCACGGGCACCTGTTCATCCAGCCTCCACCGCGCGCTACTCCACCGAGTACTGTTCAACCACCCCTCCACCGTCTACTGTTCATCCAGCCCTCCACACCATGGGGTCCTGTTCAACCACCCCTCCACGGGCACCCCTCCACCATCTACTGTTCATCCAGCCCTCCACACCACTTGGTACTATTCATCCACCCCTCCACGGGCACCCCTCCACCGTCTACTGTTCATCCAGCCCTCCACCACACCATGGGGTCCTGTTCATCCAGAGGCAACGCCACCGCTCACTGTTCATCCAAACCCCCCTCGCAACACTCACTGTTCATCCCAGAGGCAGCATCGATCGGCTTCAGTTAGCAGCAGTAGCGAAGGAATCGCTCGATCGGGTCCAGTTAACAGCCATCGATCGATCGCTCGGGTTCAGTAACGCGTAGCCTGCAGTGCAATCGCTCGGGTTCAGTTAGAGCCCAATGCCTCGCTCGGGTTTAGTTAGAGCCAACGCCTCGCACACATGTGCGTACGCGTACGAGAGAAACGCGCATCACTCGGCCCCGACCTCCCACCGTAACCGGGAACTCCCCAAAATTTTCCTCGCCCTCGTTTCTACCACGGTTTTTTCCGTCATGGACGGCCCAAAGAATGTCATGCAGCTGCGTCTCCAGCCCGCCTAGGACGAAAAGCCCATTTTCTATCATAATTTTTTGTCATAGAAGTAGGAGCCCACCACATCTATGATGATACCGGGTTTTGTTACAATTATCGTCATAGAAGTGTCATATGTATGACAGAAAAAAATTAGTTCGGCCCAAAATGTCACGGATGTGTCTTTTTTTTGTAGTGTCTGCCACTTTGAGCATCCCATGCAATTCGGTGAGCTTCTTATCCATGCCATGCATATGATAGTTCGAGATGAACGTCCCATAGCTGGGTGGAAGAGAACCCAGAACTGCATCAGTAGCCAGCTCATCCAAGAGCGGGAAGCCCAACCTATCCAAAGCTTGCACATATCCGATCATCTTGATCACATGTGGGCTCAGTGGATCACCTTCCTTCAGCTTGCAATCCATCAAGGATCGCCAGACGTTGAACCTTTCAGTCCTAGCCTATGTCTGAAGCATGCTCTTAAGACTCTCGATCATATCGTAAGCCTCAACATTTTCGACATGCTGTTGCAAATCGGGCTCCATACAAGCCAGCATCAGACAGCTGATCTCCGTTGATTCATCAACGAATTTTTGGTAGGCATTCTTAGCTGTGGCACTAGCATTATCGACAGGTTCCTCTGGAAGTGGATCCTCTAGCACATGATCCTTTTTATCATGCTTGAGAACAATTCTCAGATTTCTATACCAGGTGGTAAAGTTTGTTCCATTCAGTTTATCCTTTTCCAGAATTGATTTCAATGCAAAGTTGGGTTGAGCAAGAGGTGCCATTGATCTACAACAGAAAATATGCAATCACTAAGCAATGTGTTTATGTAGAGTAATTCGAGCCTTAAACGAGAATACTCCCACTGAAGTTGGCATCCCTCCGCAAACTTTCATTGATTCAGGATCCCACTAGCAGATGCGACTAGTGAGCTTTAGCATCACTGCTAGACAACATGCCTATCCGGTAAGCAACTCCTTGCTAATCGTATCTCTATACGACTCCTGTCGGTCGGGAAGGTATTTCATACCCCGGCCCCCAACCTTATTTGCCACAAGGCCCAAAACCGTTTTGATAGCCTTGTCAAGTTAACCTGATGCAGTGCATGTCCGTGTCCGACACGAACCCTTCAGTTCAAGGACATCCAGCAGCACCTCAATTTTATGAGCCCACTACTAGAGGTACTTGACGTGCGAAGGTGCAACATCGGGGATGGCAATTCGCTTGATATTCATGAGGGATCTTTCTACCATTCTAACATGCATAGAAAACAAGAAGCATATCAATCACAAATAAACATATATTGTGAAATAGTATGGCTCCTTCATGGACGTTCTTCCAGGTCGGCTCCAACTCTGATGACCATCTAGGAGCTCCATCTTGTTTGTCACGCCCGGACGCCAAGCCACCAACCTGATCTCTATTATCCAACTAGTACAACTAGTAATGAATTTTACATAGAGTCACAAGTCGACACGCAGGTCGTTATACAATATAATGACATTACTTTGGCTCCTGCCGGCTGACAAACATGACGCGCAGGCCATGTATAAATTACACACATGCATCACATACACATGAGCCATACTATTCACATCAAACCTGCAAAACAAAGTTATGCATAGAATCACATTCTACCGGTTTGTGTGTCGATACGAAATACAAGGCGCTACGCATACGGCGGTCCGATCACAGATCACAGATCACATCTGAACTCCGATCACGCCGAATTCTTTGATCTGACCAATCTCATCGATCATCGCGAATCCGATTCGGATTTACGTTTCACTGTTAACCTCGATGGCGGATAACCGACCGGTAGGGGCAGATCGTGTCACGACCTCATCTATCCCGATTGATAGAAAACATAGCCTCATCGATCCCCATGTGCTGTTGATCTCATCAACCGTGCACACAGCCGATCTCAACAACGACAACAGATCTCATCTGCCGCCTCCACATATCTAATATGCATACGATCTGAATCAAATCCTGTAGCAGAGGCTCTGATACCACTGTTGGGTTCTACGATAGGGTGCGTCGACTGCAATTTAAAATTTCCTACGCGCAGAACAACCAATAACATGCAAGGGGAGATGGATAATAGTTCGTTACCACTAGACGCGCAGTGCCGTGCAGCGGAAGAAGAGTTGGGGCAGCACGTCCGCGTGGATCATCTCCCTTATCCGATCTCCCTCGAACAGCCAATCGTCCGATCCCACGTACAAGTTTGCCGGAGCGGCGCAGGTGCCCCGCCTCTAATGGTATCCGCGCGTGCAGGAGGAACGTCGTGCGGTGGACTGCTAGGTCTGATCACACAACCGGCGGCGAGTGGAGGTGTTTATTCGCAACACATGCAAACCCTAGTGACAGTGCCGAAGCGATCAAATGTCATGAGTGCGCGGTACCTCCACTTTATATAGGCGTCTGTCGGTGTCAAAACCGGCGGATCTCGGGTAGGGGGTCCCGAACTGTGCGTCTAGGCGGATGGTAACAGGAGACAAGGGACACGAAGTTTTACCCAGGTTCGGGCCCTCTCGATGGAGGTAAAACCCTACGTCCTGTTTGATTAATATTGATGATATGGGTAGTACAAGAGTAGATCTACCACGAGATCAAGGAGGCTAAACCCTAGAAGCTAGCCTATGGTATGATTGTTGTATGTTCTGTTGTCCTACGGACTAAAACCCTCCAGTTTAAATAGACACAGGAGAGGGCTAGGGTTACACAAAGTCGGTTACAATGGTAGGAGATCTAAACATCTGCGTCGCCAAGCTTGCCTTCCATGCCAAGGAAAGTCCCATCCGGACACGGGACGAATTCTTCAATCTTGTATCTTCATAGTCCAGGAGTCCGGCTGATGGTATAGTCTGGCCATCCGTACACCCCCTAATCCAGGACTCCCTCAGTAGCCCCTCAACCAGGCTTCAATGACGACGAGTCTGGTGCGCTGATTGTCTTCGGCATTGCAAGGCGGGTTCCTCCTCCAAGTACTTCATAAAAGATTGTTAACACTAAGGATAGTGTCCGGCTCTGCAAAATAAGTTTCCACATATTGCCATAGAGAGAATAATATTTACACGAATCTAATCTGCTGACGCATTCCGTAGCGTGACATCACACTACGGCCAAGCCTTTATTCGAATCGTTTTCACTTCCCCACCTTAGCGCATTTTGCGAGGCGGTTTCCTTGGCACGTCTTGTCGAAGCAGAGATCGTGTCCCTCATTTACGGGATTCTCATCAATACGGACGTGGGTAACCCAACCGCGCCATTTATCATGGCGCTTGGGAGATAAGCGAGTTTTACTAGGCTGGTGGGGACGCATATAAGGGGATAAGGATCCACCTTTTTACCTACGCCTTCTTCCTCCTTTGCCTGTCAATCTTCCGCGCACTCGAGCTCCAGCGCCCAAGCCCGCACTTCCCACCTCAACCTTCTCCAGCCATGTCCGGAGCGGGAGGCAAGTGTATGGTCTCCTCCATCACGGAGGGCCATATCAAAAAGCTGAGGAAGGCCGGATACTTGTCTGACGACATCGCGCACCGGCTTCCCGAAAAGGGGCAGCTCCTCCCCACCCCATGGCCCCATGAGAGGGTTGTATTCCTTCCCCATTTCCTCCGCGGACTGGGTTTTCCTCTCCACCCGTTCGTCCGGGGGCTCATGTTCTACTATGGCCTGGATTTCCATGATCTGGCCCCGAACTTTGTCCTCAACATCTCGGCGTTTATCATCGTGTGCGAGGCCTTCCTCCGTATCCGCCCCCATTCCAGCCTTTGGCTCAAGACCTTCAACGTCAAGCCAAAGGTGGTGCGCGGCAACCAGGCGGAGTGCGGAGGCACCATGGCGGGCAAGATAGCCAACGTCCTATGGCTCGAGGGCTCCTTTATAGAGACCCTAAAGGGGTGGCAATCGTGGTGTTTTTACATCACCGAGCCGCGCGACCTTGAGTGGGTCGCAGCCCCCAAGTTCCGATCCGGACCCCCTACGCGGCACACGTCCTGGAAAGAGACGGGCCTGTCGTGGGGCAACGAGGAAGAGGTGAACAAGCAGCTCAAGCTTGTCAATGTAGTCCAGCTTATGCTCGTCCGCCGGATCCTCCCGTGTCAACAACAGGCCTTCAACCTGTGGGAGTTCGACCCGGCGCAGCACCGAACTTTGAGTAGGCTCTTAGACACGACGTACGAAGATGCCTGGAAGGTGCTATTCAAGGGTGCCGAGGCTCCCGCATCCGCTTCCAAGGATCGCAGATTTAGCACACGACGTCAAGCTAGTGCGGTGAGTTATCTTTACCTTTTACAGGACATTTGTTTCTCATAGTTTGACTCTATGCGGGATCTAAACTCCCTTCCCTTTGACAGGATTGGCCGGCGAAGTCCGGACAAATCGACTGTCCGGCTCCTTCGCCCGAAGACCCAGCCGGCGCTCGTTTATCAAAGCTGCTGGTTCCGGCACCTTACATGGTGCCGGAGAAGAAGGCCAAGAAGAAGGCCACAGGGACTCGAAAGAGTGCCCGGCGTATGGAGGTGTCGGATTCCTCATCCGAAGAATCCGAGACGCACTCCTCCCGTGAAGACGAGGAGGAGGAAGAAGAAACCTCTCCCCCTGCAGCGGGGGGAGGAAAGAAGAGGAAGGCCGCCCCAACAGGGGAGGCCGAAGGGTCCAAGAAGGGGAAGACCCTCCCTCTGGACTACTCCACCGACGCCGACGAGGGCGAAGAGGAGTGGTCGCACAGGGCCAGGCGCCCGGCAGCAACGTAAGTATTCGGACACTAGAGTAACTCATAGCATTCCTTTGTTGCACAGCTTTTCCTTATGTCGAATATAATTATGCAGTCCGCCCAAGGCCGGGCTCGACGAGTCGTCGAGCGGCTCCCTGGATTCATCGGACGTGAATTCAGTTCCGCCTGCTGCCTCCCCCTGCACTGCGAACGACGCCGAAGTGGCGTCGCGACAAGCTCCGGGCCAAGAGGAGGTGGTCTTGGAGGAGCCGCGAGGCGACCTCCCGGACTCCGGGAGTAAAGGGGACAAGAGCCCCTAGGGGTCCAAGTACGGTTTTGCGCCAGACACTGCGCCGGAATCCTCAATGGTTCCGGACTGCGGCAAGCGACCTCCTTCTAAGAGGAGCAAGCCTACTAAGCCGGTGGCCCCCGTCCCACCGGAGGTGCCGGACAATTTGCTGGAGGTGCTTAATGGTGCCTCCATCGACGAGGATCACCGTACTATCATGAGTACGGCGCTCCAGAAGGTTCATTCCGCGAAGAGCGGACTGACTGAAGCTTGTGTTAGCCTTCTAACAGGCTTCGAGGTAAGTAAAAATATGTAAAAATATTACAACATAGACAGTAGCCCCTGATGCTCTGTTTGGCGTTCGGAAAGAAAAGCGGAATAGAAGATCTAATAAATTTCAAAGGAGTCTAACAAAAAATGAGTCAATATGCGTATGCCGGCTTCGATGCTTGCGACTGCCGCAATGACTGCGGAGGTGGGCGCCCTGAAGTAGGGCCTCGAGCGGTCCGAGCAAGAGCTCGGCCTTGCCAAGCGGCAGCTCGAGGAGAAAGAAGGTAAGGGATACGTTATAGAAAAAATATATATAAAGAGATGCAATTGCAAAAATGACAGGATTGTGCTGCTTATTGCAGGGGCCACAACTGAGGTGGCAACCCTCAAGCAAGCGCTGGCCGAGGCCGAGAAGAAAGTGGCCACGGAGCGCACCGAGCGGGAGAAATATGAGGCGCAAGTTGGCGAGGTACGGCAAGAGCTCCAGGCTCTCATGGAGAAACATTGGAGTTTGGAGCTTGAATCAAGGATGCGAGCGTCCGAGCTTGCGGCGGCTATTGAAAGTGCCAAGTCTGCCAAGGCCGAATCCCAGAAGGCCCTCCAGGAGTTGGATGCGGTGAAAAAGATAGCGGCGGGTAAGGCATTCTTTTTGCAAAGCAGACATATAAAAGTGAACTACTTGTTACTTACCCGAATCCGGAGCTCTCCAGGAGCATTCGCAGATCTTCCCCGTAGCGTGTCCGATGCCGCCGCATTCTACCGAGCCGAAGAAGGCAGCTCGATGGAGAAGGTGTTCTGGTCTCAGTATGCTGAGGCCGGGCACCCTGTGCCCTTGAGCGACCAGCTGAAGCAGCTGGTCGAGCTCCACAAGGCGGCCGAACAGGCCATGAAGGGCCTCATAGTTCGGCTGTGGCCTGGAGAGGCTCTGCTTGGGAGCTACTTCGGGCTGGTGCGGCGGCTGGTGGAGGCTTGTCCAAGGCTCAAGGTCATCAAGCGCTCCGTCTGCATTGAAGGTGCCCGTAGGGCTCTTGCCCGTGCTAAGGTGCACTGGGGCAAGCTGGACGGTGAGAAGCTTGTAAAGGACGGGCCACCGCCGGGGAAGGAGCATCGCAAACCCGAGAACTATTATAAGGATGTCTGAAGGGTGCCCACTTTATGGTGGATGAATGTACCAAGGATGTTGTCAGGACCCCGATCCTAAGCCACATCGATCCAGCATGTAACACATCATATCACTTTGCGGCCTCACGCACGGTACTCCCACGGGTGCCACCTTACCTGGCTCGGGACCGTTTGCGCCTTTTGGCTCACGTATATGATAGTGTCGCTAGCACCCATATGACAGAGAACCCGGGCCGACATGGCTAGTCGTGAACCCAAGGCGGCACTAACCCATGAGGACAGGCATACATGAATCACATCGGGCATGTCGGTCAACAACGTATAAATCCGGGCTGTAGCACTGGGCTAACAGGACTCCGGTAACCCAGGCTGTAGCAGGCTAGGCAGGACTCCGGATAACACCGCGTGACATTTCCCCGAAGGGACAGATACAGGAACGAAGTGAAACACATGCTGGCCAGTCATGTGTTCCGAGCAGTAGTGCTGGGCTAGCAGGACTCCGGTGAACCGGGCTGTAGCGGACTACTATCGCTTAGAAGCACTAGACTACATTTCCCCATATGATAGGCTGCCAAGGATAAACAATTAGATAGTCGGATCCCACTCATACCAAGCATTTCAATCATACACACAATATGCCCGGTATGAGTAAATACAACATTGCATCACAACAAAACTCTACAACTCAAGTACTTTATTTAAAAGGCTCTGAAGAGCCATACATATCATCCATACAGGTAGGGGTCACATGACCCGACACTGAAGTCATACAAACATACAAGCACATGCGGAAGCAAAGTAGACTGAGTACAGACACTAGAAAGAAAGAAGGCTTGACGAAGCCTGTCTATCTACATCGACCCTTCACAAGTCCTGGATCACCACCTGGGTGATAAGTCACTCATCAACGTCGGAGGGGTGTCGTCTGAAAACATTAATTAAAGCAACATGAGTACGGGGGTACTCAGCAAGTCTTACAACAGAATCCTACAATACATGCACATTCTCAAGAAGGTAGTGGAGTTATTGCAGCAAGCCAGCTTTGACTCATGGCTAAGCTGCGATAGACACAACTTGTAAAACATTTGTCGCACACGAGTCCACTATCACCAACATAATACTCCACCATGGATCCACTCTCGTCATCCTACGAGAGGGCCATCCGCGGTACTCACACTTATCTTGAGGCTTTTAGTAGTATCCATTTACTTGTCTATGAACTGTATAGGTGACCAAGTAGTCCTTTACCGTGGACGCGGCTATTCGAATAGTTTCAAACCCTGCAGGGGTGTACTTCTTCACACACGCTCTCACCACTTATCGCCGTTTACACGACATGTACTCGGCAACCTTCAAGCGGAAGCCCAGCGTGGGTGTCGGCCACGACCTGACTAAACACACGAGTCCCTAGTCCAGGTTTATCGCCTATTCGAGTTCCATCCGCAGGGAGTCCGGCCGAGGTTTCCACTAACGGCCCCGAACAATGTGTGCAGGGTTCCCGAGACACCAAACGGGCGAATCGGTACACCTGGCCACGTGCCTACCGCAACACAGCCCACCCCTATGGTTAGCGCTGCGTGCGGCCCCCAGCATACTACAAACACCAGAAACTACTTTGCAACTCCCGGACAGAGGACAAGCATGGTTAATAAGCCGAGAGGGTCCATTGGTTTCGGGCCCAATGCGTGGTAGTAGCTGAATCTTAAATCACACACACAGATCTCAGTTCTTAAGGACGGCTTCAATGAAACAACCCACCATGTACTCCTACATGGCCTCTCATCGATTCCTTTACCAAATCGTATTCAACACTCTCAACACCGACACAACCTTTCACTCTAGTTCATCATCCCGATGAGCCAGACCTGATACGACTCTAAGCATAGCAAGCATAGCATGGTAGGAAACACACACACATGGCTCAATCAACTCCTACACATGCTAGTGGGTTTCATCTAGTTACTGTGGCAATGACAGGTCATGCAAAGGAAGTGGGTTCAACTATCGCAACACACAGCAGTTTGAATCGCGTTGTCTTAATGTAGTAAACGAGAGCAGAAGCGAGAACATGGGTTTGTATCGGAATGATCAATGGGTTGCTTGCCTGATGGAGTGGTAGAGGGATACTGCCCTTCAGTTGGATACTCTTGAATATCCTCGGAGGCAGAACCTACCACGAAGAACACATCGGAACACAATCAACACATGACGATATGCAACATTATGATGCATGCTATTACATGGCAATATGAAAGTGTCTTGGCCTAATGCAAGCTAAAACAGGGAGGAATGTTGTCGGTGTCAAAACCGGCGGATCTCGGGTAGGGGGTCCCGATCTGTGCGTCAAGGTCGGATGGTAACAGGAGACAAGGGACACTTTATTTTACCCAGGTTCAGGCCCTCTCGATGGAGGTAAAACCCTACACCTGCTAGATTAATATTGATGATATGGGTAGTACAAGAGTAGATCTACCATGAGATCAAGGAGGCTAAACCCTAGAAGCTAGCCTATGGGTATGATGATGGTTATGATGTGTTCGTCCTACGGACTACAACCCTCCGGTTTATATAGGCACCGGATAGGGTTAGGGTTACACAGAGTCGGTTACATTGGTAGGAGATCTTGAATATCCGCACGCCTAGCTTGCCTTCCACGCCAAGGATAGAACCTTCCGGACACGGGACGAAGTCTTCAATCTTGTATCTTCATAGTCCTGGAGTCCGGCTGAAGATATAGTTCGGCTATCCGAACACCCCCTAGTCCAGGACTCCCTCAGTAGCCCCTGAACCAGGCTTCAATGACAACGAGTCCGGCGCGCAAATTGTCTTCGGCATTGCAAGGCGGGTTCCTCCTCCAAATTCTTCAAGAAGATAATAAACACCAAAAAATAGTGTCCGGCTCTGCAAAACAAGTTTCCACGTATTGCCATATAGAGAATAATACAAACACAAATCAAATCTGCTGACGTATTCCGCAGTGCGTCATAACACTGCGACCAAGCCTTCTGTATGGATTATTTTTTGTTGTTCCACCATAGCACGTTCAACGAGGCGGTTTCCTTGGCACGTCTTGTCGAAGCAGAGATCGTGTGCCCCTTTTAACGGGATTCTCATTAATGCGGACATGGGTAACCCAACCGCGCCATTTACCACGGCGTGTGAGCGGCAAGCGAGTTTTATTAGGTAGGTGGGGACGCATAACGGCATCAGCCTATATAAGGGGATAAAGATCCACCTCTTTCACCTACGCCTTCTTCCTCCTTTGCCCATCCATCTCCTGCGCACTCAAGCTCCAACGCCCAAGTTCGCTCTTTCTTCCCCAACCTGCTCCAGCGATGTCCGGAGCGGGTGGCAAGTGGATGGCTTCCTCCGTTACGGAGGGTCAAATCAAAAAGCTTAGGAAGGCCGGATATCTGTCCAAGGACATCCCGCACCGGCTTGCCGAGGTGGGGCAGCTTCTTCCCACCCCAAGGCCCCATGAGAGGGTAGTTTTTCTCCCCCATTTCCTCCGCGGACTGGGTTTTCCACTTTACCCTTTTGTCCGGGGGCTCATGTTCTACTACGGCCTGGACTTCCACGATCTGGCCCCGAACTTTATCCTCAATATCTCAGTGTTTATCATCGTGTGTGAGGCCTTTCTCCGCATCCGCCCCCACTTCGGCCTCTGGCTCCAGACCTTCAACGTCAAGCCCAAGGTGGTGTCCGGCACCCAGGCGGAGTGCGGAGGTGCTATGGCCGGCAAAATGGCCAACGCACTCTGGTTCGATGGCTCCTTTGTGGAGTCCTTAAAGGGGTGGCAGGCAGGGTGGTTTTACATCACCGAGCCACGCGACTCGAAATGGGTCGCGGCCCCTGAGTTCCGATCCGGACCCCCCACGCGGCTCATGTCCTGGAAAGAGACGGGCCTATCGTGGGGCAACGAAGAAGAAGTGACCGGACTGCAAACTTGCATCCGGTCCCTGATGAACAAGCCCATCTGGCATGTCAACATCATCCAGGTCATGTTCGTTCGCCGGATCCTCCCGTGCCAAGAACGGGAGTTCACTTTGTGGGAATTTCGACCCGGCGCAGCACCAAACCCTCAATAGGCTCTTCGACACGACGTATGAAGACGTCTGGAAGGTGCTAACCAAAGGCGCCGAGTGCCCCACATCTGCTTCCGAGGACCGCGGATACAGCTCGCAGCGCAACGCTGGCGAGGTAGGCTATTTATACCTTTCACAGGTTCGTTAAGCTTTTCTACATAGATTAACTCTATGTGGGATCTAAAAACTCCCTTTGCCTTTGACAGGCGTGGCTGAACATAGCCGGACCAATCAACTGTCCGGCTCCTCTGCCCGAAGACCCAGCCCCAGCTCTCTTAGAGAAGCTGCTGGCTCCGGCGCCCTATGTGGTGCCGGAGAAGAAGGTCAAGAAGAAGAAGACCACCGGGACTCGAAAGAGTGCCCTCAATGTGGTGGTGTCGAGCTCGTCATCTGGCGAGTCTGCGACGCCCTCCTCTCGTGAAAACGAGGAGGAGGAACAAGGAAGCTCTCCCCCTCCATCATGGGGAGCGAAAAAGAAGAAGGCCGCCCCAACAGGGGAGGCCGAGGGGTCGAGGAAAAGGAAGACCCCTCCGCCGGACTACTCCCCCAACGCCGAAGAGGGCGGAAAGGAGTGGCCGGACAGAACCAAGCATCCGGCGACATCGTAAGTATTCACATACCAGAATGACTCATAGTATCTTCAAGTGCGCAGCTTACCCTAATGTCGAATGCTATTTGCGCAGCCCGCCCCGAGCCGCACTTGATGATTCATCGAGCGGCTCCCTGGATTCGTCGGACATGAACTCTGTCCCGCCCGCAGTCTCCCCCAGCGGGGCGGACGACGCCGAAGAGGTGTTCCACCAAACAGGGCAGGAGGAGGTGGTCCTGGAGGAGCCGCAAGGCAATCCTCAGGACCCCAGGAGTAAAGGGGATGAAACCCCCCAGGGCTCCCAGTCCGGCTTTGTGCCGGGCACCGCGCCGGACTCAACCGTCCTGGCTCGCGGTGGGCGAACTCCTTCCAAGAGGAGTAAGCCGTCTGAGCCGGCGACCTCTGTCCAACCAGAGGCGCCAGATAGTCTGTTGGAGGCGCTTGAAGACGCCACCATCGACGAGGAGCACCGTACTGTTATGAGTGCGGTGGTCCAAAGGGTTCAGCCCGCCAAGAGCGGACTGAATGAAGCTTGCGCTAGCCTTCTAACAGGCTTCCAGGTAAGCAAAAAATATGCTAAATTCATTACCGCATAGACAGTAGCCCCTGATGCTCTGTTCGGTGTTCGGAAAGAAAAGCCGAATAGAGGATCCAACAATTTTCGCAGGAGTCTAATATGCGTATGTAGGCTTCCCTGCTGTCCACCGCCGCACTGACTGCGCAGGTGGAAGTCCTGAAAAAGGACCTCGAGCGGTCTGAGCAAGAGCTTGGCCTTGCCAAAAGGCAGCTCGTGGAAAAGGAAGGTAAGAAATACCCCTTAGAAGAAAAAAAGGTGCCTATGGAGAGGCTTCATTGCAAAAAGAAATAATAGGATTGTACTGCTTATTGTAGGGGCCACAACCGAGGTGGCAACCCTGAAGCAGGCGCTGGCTGAGGCCGAGAAGAAAGCGGCCGAGGAGCGCGCCGAGCGAGAAAAGCTTGGGGTCCAAGTCGGCGAGGTGCAGCAAGAGCTGCAAGCTCTCATGAAGAAACATGAGAGTTTGGAGCTTGAGGCAAGAACGCAAGCATCCGAGCTCGCGTCGGCTGTTGAGACCACCAAGAGTGCCAAGGCCGAAGCCCAAAAGGCCCTCCAAGGGTTGGAGGATGTGAAAAAGATAGCAGCGGGTAAGGCATTCTTAATGCAAAGTAGGAATATAAAGGTGAAATACCTATTACTTACCCGAATCCGGAGTTCTCTAGGGGCGTTCGTCGATCTTCCCCGCAGCGCATCCGACACCACCGCATTCTACCGAGCTGAAGAGGACAGCTCGACGGAGAGTGTGTTCTGGTCTCAGTATTCTGAGGCCGGACACCCTTTGCCCTTAAGCGATCAGCTGAAGCAGCTGGCCGAGCTCCATAAGGCGGCCGAACAGGCCATGAAGGGCTTACTAGTTCGGCTGTGGCCTGGAGAGGCCCTGCCTGGGAGCTACTTCCGGCTGGTGCGGCGGCTGGTGGAGGCCTGTCCACGGCTTGAGGTCATCAAGCGCTCCGTCTGCATAGAAGGTGCCCGGAGGGCCCTTGCCCGTGTAAGGGTACACTGGGGCAAGCTGGACGGAGAGAAGCTGGTGAAGGACGGGCCGCCGCAGGGGAAGGAGCATCGCAAGCCCGAGAACTATTACAAGGAAGTTCTCGCTGGAGCTCGCCTTGTCGCAGATGAGTGTGCCAAAGATGTAATATTTCAACAAACTCGCTCGTTTGTATCCTGTGCGCTGAAAACTTGTTCATATAGCCCGAGAACAAGCGCATATGTAGGTAGGTTACATTGGTATATGAACAAGTCCATCTCTCAGTTAGGGTTACACAGAGTGGGTTACATTGGTAGGAGATCTTGAATATCCGCACGCCTAGCTTGCCTTCCACGCCAAGGAAAGAACCTTCTGGACACGGGACGAAGTCTTCAATCTTGTATCTTCATAGTCCTGGAGTCCGGCTGAAGATATAGTTCGGCTATCCGAACACCCCCTAATCCAGGACTCCCTCAAATGTGCTTAATTGAACCAAGGGTTCAAGTGTTAGATCATTTAACATAGTCATTTAAGTGCATCATCTTGTATTGCTTAACTCAAGGTTAACTTGTTCTGACATGCATGAAACCAGTTCCAATGGATAGATTGGATTTTTCTGATCAAATTTCATATATAAATCTTTGCATTTGGTGTTACAGATTAATTTCTATGAATTTTTGAAGTTTGGACTAATTTCTGGAATTTCCTGTATAGAAATAATTCCAGTAATTAAATTACTGCGTCAGCATTACGTCAGTGTGACGTCAGGGTCAACGGGGTCGTCCAGGTCAAACTGACCAGTGGGTCCCGCGTGTCAGTAGTTAATTAAACTAACTAATTTTAATTAAACTAATCAGGTTTAGTTAGCAGAGGGGGGCCCACTTGTCATTGACTCAGAGGAGTCAACCTGGGCCCACCCAGTCAACGTTAACGGTCAAACTCGCCGGCGTTCAGCCGTTGGCGAGGCCAGACGCGGCGGTGGAAGTGCATTTGCACATTTCGATGACCAAACGAGCGGCGGAGAGCACCTACGGGTAGCTGGGGACGAGCCGCGGCGTTTGGTGGCGGTGGTTGGGCTCGGGGTGGCCAGAAACATCGCCGGCGACGAGCTTTGCGGTCGCCGGAGTCGGGTGGAAGTGAGCCCGAGGCTACGGGGCACGGTGAGGTGCGTGGAGTGGGGCATTGAGCTCCTGGGGATGCGGTGAGGTGGTTAGAGAAGGTGGCGTGGCCGGAGTTTGGCCGGAGTCACGTCGGCGACGAGCTCCGCGGCGGTGCGTGCGGGTGAGCTTCGTGCGGTTGCTATGGTGCACGAGAAAGCAAACGGAGAAGATGGGGAGGTGTAGCAGCTCACGGCGGTCACGTAGAGCCAGACGACGCGGTCGGGGACGAGCTGATGCGGCGGCGACGACGAAGGGGATCTGTGGCGGTGCTCGGTGAAGAAGAGGTCGAAGAAGACGAAGCAGGGCTCGCGAGCGCTCGGGGCTCGGGCTGCTCGACGGAGTTGACGACGGCGGAGTTGTTGGACACGGTGGCTCAGCACGGGGACGACGGAAGGCGTGGTTTCACGGTGGCGCGAGCACGGCAGTGTCGGCCATGGCGGAGGGAGAGCGAGGGAGAGAGGCAGGGGCGACTGGACGTGTCCAGGGGGTCGGGAGCGCGACGTGGAGCCTGCCCAGGCCAGCGGGGCGGCGAGGGGAGGAAGCAGGGCGGCGGCCAGCTGCGTGGCGCATGCTGACCTCGCCGTCGAGCACCTGGCTGCCTGCCTGGCGGGGACGAAGCAGCTGGCTGGCTTGGGCCAGCATAGCGCTGGGCCGCCAGGTGGGCCGGCTGGTGGGCTGCGGCCAGGTAGGTTTCCTATTTTGTTTCTGTTTTCCTTTATCTAATTTTCAGTAACTTTAGGGCTTTAGTAAAAATACTTAGGTACTTTCTAAAATCCTGAAATTAATTGTGGGCTCTGTTGGGATTATTCCCAATAGCCCTCACTTAAATCCAGAATTGTTTGAACATTTAAAATATTTATTAGTATTTAAATGTCCAAAATCAACATACATATGATTTAATTCAGTGACCTTTTGATGACCTAGAAAATTGTGCACCAATTTTGCCAGAGGTCCTAACCCAAGACAAAGAGGGTGAACATTTTAGAAGGGCATTTCAGGTTCATTGAAACTATTTTTAGTAAACCCTAGTTGATTTCAGGGGGGGTGCTGGGGGTTCTGCCTTCCCCATTTCAAGTTTCTGTTGAAAGAAGACATGATGCAACACTCTAATGCATGGTCTAGCTAGGATGTGACAGATGTAATTTTTGAATGAACTCGCTCGTGTTGTCCTATGCGCTGAAAACTTGTTCATATGCGCTAAGCAATGCTTTTTGAATTTAAAATATTACTTTCTGTGCGGCCGTTTATCAAAAATTGAGAGATGGCCAGTTGTCGGCTTCTGCCCCCATGCCACTAGTGCTGGGGTGTTCGGGATAAACCTGAGCGCTCTTTTTCCCATGTTTGGGTCCTTCGAGGGAGGCGCTCAGCACAACGAACAAGGCAATCGGACTATAATGCTTGAAGACTCTCACTTAGCCATAGAACTCTATAATTTTAAATTTCGGAGAAGCCCCTAGTATTCGGAAGACCGAGTTCGGGGCGCTATCCATGCCTTGGCCGGACAAAGACGGTTCCTCGCTCTAAGCGGCATAAGTCTTTAGGGACTCGAAAAACCTCTCGAACAGTGACCGGTCTCTCGCTTCATCATGACAGTCAGTTTTAGCTTTCTCTACTGAGGTGCTCAGCCCAGCTCAACTAGGGCACAATCGCAGTAGTTCTCCTAGTGCTACCCTAGCCGATATAGCGGAACGTAAGGTAGCAAAACATAGGAGCCGAGCGAACCCAACTATTGACCCAAGACATGATTCAGAGCCGATGCATATAATGTTATAAGTTCGGGGTGCCGCACTTGTTAAAGTGTTCGGACTTCTCACGCCATATTGAGGAGTACTGAAGCCCCTGGTGTATTTGCCGTACCACAGTGTACGGGTGCAACATGTCATTAATGAACATATATTTGTAAAAAAGGTAATGCAAAAAATAGATAAAGACTATGCATTATTTAAAAAGGCTGCGATCAAAGCAGAACGATACAAATAGCGCGATAAGCAAAAAGTTGGACTATTTAACATGTCCGGTCCAGGGGCGGGCCGCGGAATTTATATGCAAAACAGGTATACTACTCATGATAGAGACCACCTGGGAATCCATAATGCGGCATGGCTTGTCTTCTTCCCTGGTTCTTTCATCGTTTGTGCGGTAGTTGAATTGCCGAACAGGTCGTCCGAAGTATGGAGTCTTGAAAGTAAGAGAAGATAAAGAAAGAATTCGGCAGCCCCTAGTACGGTTTAAGCCGTGTTTTGGGCGTGCCGTGATGGTGCCCCTTCCCCTACGCCCATGGTATTTTGAGAGCGTAGTTATGTACGCGAAGCACTGGTTTTGCTATTTTGCGAGGGCTGGGGTTGGGGCCGCATTGCTACGCCTGCTCAGAACGTGCCAGGCGGTCTTTTTGTAGGTTACTCCGGGCGCGCTTGACAGTGTCCGGCCTTTTAACGGCCGGACTGGAGAACTGCCTAGCGAGGCTGCTTTGTACTTCCGCTGCGAGGGCCGCCGTGTGCTCCTCCGTTCGGAGGGAGCATTCGGTGTTTCCATTGACCGTAATTACTCCTTGAGGGCCTGGTATCTTGAGCTTGAGGTATGCGTAGTGCGGTACCGCATTGAACTTTGCAAATGCGGTTCGCCCGAGCAGTGCGTGATAGCCACTGCGGAACGGGACTATGTTGAAGATTAACTCTTCGCTACGGAAATTATCCGGAGATCCGAAGACCACTTCAAGTGTGACCGAGCCTGTGCAGTTGGCCTCTACACCTGGTATGACGCCTTTAAAGGTCGTTTTGGTGGGCTTAATCCTCGAGGGATCTATGCCCATTTTCCGCACTGTGTCCTGGTAAAGCAGGTTCAGGCTGCTGCCGCCGTCCATAAGGACTCTTGTGAGATGAAATCCGTCGATAATTGGGTCTAGAACCAATGCGGCGAAGCCGCCATGACGGATGCTAGTGGGGTGGTCCCTTCGATCAAAAGTGATCGGGCAGGAGGACCATGGGTTGAACTTTTGGGCGACTGGCTCTATCGCGTATACGTTTCATAACGCACGCTTCCGTTCCCTCTTGGGGATGTGGGTTGCGTATATCATGTTCACCATCCGCACTTTTGGGGGAAAAGCCTTCTGTCCACTATTGTTCGGCGGCCTGGGCTCTTCCTCGTCGTCGCTACGCAGCCCCTTGTCTCTATTTTCGGCATTTAACTTGCCTGCCTGCTTGAACACCCAACAATCCCTGTTGGTGTGATTGGCTGGCTTTTCGGGGGTGCCATGTATCTGGCACAAGCGGTCGAGTATTCGGTCCAAACTGGACGGGCCCTGAGTATTTCTTTTGAATGGCTTTTTCCGCTGACCGTATTTGTAGCCTCTGAATCCGGCATTGATTGCCGTATCCTCGTTGCTGTCGCTGTTGACACGGCGCTTTTGCTTGTTCCGACGCGACCTGCCACTTTTGTCCTTGGTATCCGAATTACCAAGGTTCTTGGTTAAGTTGTTGCTGCGAGCTAGCCAGCTGTCTTCTCCCCTGCAGAAGCGAGTCATGAGTGTCGTGAGGGCTGCCATAGATTTCGGCTTTTCCTGTCCAAGGTGCCGGGCAAGCCGCTCGTCGCGGATATTATGCTTGAAAGCTGCTAGGGCCTCTACGTCCGGACAGTCGACTATTTGGTTTTTCTTTTTTAGGAACCGTGTCCAGAATTGCCTGGCCGATTCTTCTGGCTACTGAATTGTGTGGCTTAGGTCATCGGCGTCTGGTGGTCGCACATAGGTACCCTGGAAATTATCGAGGAATGCGGCTTCCAGGTCCTCCCAAGAACCGATTGAATCTGCTGGCAAGCTATTAAGCCAATGTCGGTCCGGTCCCTTAAGTTTGAGAGGGAGGTATTTGATGGCGTGTAGATCATCACCGCGGGCCATGTGGATATGAAGGAGATAATCCTCGATCCATACCGCAGGATCTGTTGTGCCATCATATGATTCGATGTTCACGGGTTTGAAACCCTCAGGGATTTTATGATCCATTACTTCATCTGTGAAGCATAGTGGGTGTGCGGCGCCTCTGTATTGGGCTATATCACGACGCAGCTCGAATGAGCTTTGTCTATTGTGTTCGGCCCGGCCGGATTTATTATGTCCGGAGTGACGATCCCCGTCACGTGACGTGGGGCGCCCACATGATCCGTAGATCGATCTTGTTTGTCTTGCATTGTCCTCCAGTATCTCTCATAGGTCTGGCGCATTTTCCCGTGCCGTAGTATGTTTTGAGCGGCGCCGGGGCTCGGCTTGAGTGGAGGGCCGAGAGGCCTCTCTGTCACGGCCACGAGGTGACCGGTCGGCCATGTCATGCGCTGGTGATGTAGGTTTAGGTGCTTCCTCCTCTAATCGGGGTAGCAGCCTGCGCTTTGGGTAACTCTTGGAGGGGCGTTCGAGTTCATACTCTTCGGCCGCAAGGACTTCAATCCATCTGTTGGCTAGCAAATCTTGATCAGCTCTAAGTTGTTGCTGCTTTTTCTTGAGGCTGCTTGCCGTGGCCATAAGCCTGCGTTTAAAACGCTCTTGTTCGGCGGGATCCTCTGGCACGACGAATTCGTCGTCGTCGAGGCTTGCCTCGTCTTCGGAGGGAGGCATATAATTATCATCCTCAACCTCTCTGTTTGCCGCTCTCTCGTGAGGGCTGGCTTCTCCATCCTCCTGTGTTGAATCTTGTGTTGGGGAACGTAGTAATTTCAAAAAATTTCCTACGCACACGCAAGATCATGGTGATGCATAGCAACGAGAGGGGAGAGTGTTGTCTACGTACCCTCGTAGACCGAAGCGGAAGCGTTGACACAACGTAGAGGAAGTAGTCGTACGTCTCCTCGCGATCCAACCGATCACAGCATCGTTACTCCGGCACCTCCGAGTTCTTGGCACACGTTCAGCTCGATGACGATCCCCGGGCTCCGATCCAGCAAAGCGTCGAGGAAGAGTTCCGTCAGCACGACGGCGTGGTGACGATCTTGATGTGTTACCGGCGCAGGGCTTCGCCTAAGCACTGCAACGATATGATCGAGGTGGAATTTGGTGGAAGGGGGCACCGCACACGGCTAAGGAACGATCCGTAGATCAACTTGTGTGTCTATGGGGTGCCCCTTGCCTCAGTATATAAAGGATGGAGGAGGAGGAGGCCGGCCAAGGGTTTGGCGCGCCAGGGTGTGGAGTCCTACTAGGTTTCCAAGTCCTAGTAGGAGTCCACCAAGAGGGGAGGAAGGGAGAAGGAATAGGAGGAGTAGGAAAGGTGGCCGGCCCCCTTTTCCCTAGTCCAATTCGGACCAAAGGGGAGGGGGGGGGGGGCGCAGCAGCCTTTTCCTCTTCCCACTAAAGCCCATCAAGGCCCATTACTTCTCCCGTAATCCCGTAACTCCCCGATACTCCCGAAAATACCCGAATCACTCAGAACCTTTCCGATGTCCGAATATAGTCGTCCAATATATCGATCTTTACGTCTCGACCATTTCGAGACTCCTCGTCATGTCCCCGATCTCATCCGGGACTCCGAACTCCTTCGGTACATCAAAACTCATAAACTCATAATAACTGTCATCGTAACCTTAAGCGTGCGGACCCTACGGTTCGAGAACAATGTAGACATGACCGAGACACGTCTCCGGTCAATAACCAACAGCGGGACCTGGATGCCCATATTGGCTCCTACATATTCTACGAAGATCTTTTATCGGTCAGACCGCATAACAACATACGTTTGTTCCCTTTGTCATCGGTATGTTACTTGCCCGAGATTCGATCGTCGGTATCCAATACCTAGTTCAATCTCGTTACCGGCAAGTCTCTTTTCTCGTCCCGTAATACATCATCTCGCAACTAACTCATTGGTTGCAATGCTTGCAAGGCTTATGTGATGTGCATTACCGAGAAGGCCCTGAGATACCTCTCCGACAATCGGAGTGACAAATCCTAATCTCGAAATATGCCAACCCAACATGTACCTTCGGAGACACCTGTAGAGCACCTTTATAATCACCCAGTTACGTTGTGACGTTTGGTAGCACACAAAGTGTTCCTATGGTAAATGGGAGTTGCATATTCTCATAGTTAAAGGAACATGTATAAGTCATGGATAAAAGCAATAGCAACATACTAAACGATCGGGTGCTATGCTAATGGAATGGGTCATGTCAATCAGATCATTCAACTAATGATGTGATCTCGTTAATCAAATAACAACTCTTTGTTCATGGTTAGGAAACATAACCATCTTTGATTAATGAGCTAGTCAAGTAGAGGCATACTAGTGACACTCTGTTTGTCTATGTATTCACACATGTATTATGTTTCCGGTTAATACAATTCTAGCATGAATAATAAACATTTATCATGACATGTAAGGAAATAAATAATAACTTTATTATTGCCTCTAGGGCATATTTCCTTCAGTCTCCCACTTGCACTAGAGTCAATAATCTAGATCACATCACTATGTGATTAACATCAATAGTTCACATCATCATGTGATTAACACCCATAGTTCACATCGATATGTGACCAACACCCAAAGGGTACTACGGTGTGATCATGTTTTGCTTGTGAGAGAAATTTAGTCAACGGGTCTGCCACATTCAGATCCGTTATGTATTTTGCAATTTTCTATGTCTACAATGCTCTGCACGGAGCTACTTTAGCTAATTGCTCCCACTTTCAATATGTATCTAGATTGAGACTTAGAGTCATCTAGATTAGTGTCAAAACTTGCATCGACGTAACCTTTTACGACGAACCTTTTTGTCACCTCCATAATCGAGAAACATATCCTTATTCCACTAAGGATAATTTTGACCGCCGTCCAGTGATCTACTCCTAGATCACTATTGTACTCCCGTGCCAAACTCAGTGGTAGGGTATGCAATAGATCTGGTACATAGCATGGCATACTTTATAGAACCTATGGCTGAGGCATAGGGAATGACTTTCATTCCTTTTCTATCTTCTGCCGTGGTCGGGCTTTGAGTCTTACTCAATTTCACACCTTGTAATACAAGCAAGAACTCTTTCTTTGACTGTTCCATTTTGAACTACTTCAAAATCTTGTCAAGGTATGTACTCATTGAAAAAACTTATCAAGCGTCTCGATCTATCTCTATAGATCTTGATGCTCGATATGTAAGTAGCTTCCCCGAGGTCTTTCTTTAAAAAACTCCTTTCAAATACTCCTTTATGCATTACAGAATAATTCTACATTATTTCCGATCAATAATATGTCATTTACATATACTTATCAGAAATGCTGTAGTGCTCCCACTCACTTTCTTGTAAATACAGGCTTCACCGCAAGTCTGTATAAAACTATATGCTTTGATCAACTTATCAAAGCGTATATTCCAACTCTGAGATGCTTGCACCAGTCCATAGATGGATTGCTGGAGCTTGCTCACTTTATTAGCACCTTTATGGTCGACAAAACCTTCTGGTTGTATCATATACAACTCTCCATTAAGGAATGTAGTTTTGTTTATCCATTTGCCAGATTTCATAAAATGCGGCAATTGCTAACATGATTCGGACAGACTTAAGCATAGATACGAGTGAGAAACTCTCATCGTAGTCAACACCTTGAACTTGTCGAAAACCTTTTTGCGACAATTCTAGCTTTGTAGATAGTAACATTACCATCAGCGTCAGTCTTCTTCTTAAAAAATCCATTTATTCTCAATTGCTTGCCGATCATCGGGCAAGTCAACCAAAGTCCACACTTTGTTCTCATACATGGATCCCATCTCAGATTTCATGGCCTCAAGCCACTTTGCGGAATCTGGGCTCACCATCGCTTCTTCATAGTTCGTAGGTTCGTCATGGTCTAGTAACATGACTTCCAGAATAGGATTACCGTACCACTCTGGTGCGGATCTCACTCTGGTTTACTTACGAGATTCGGTAGTAACTTGATCTTAAAGTTACATGATCATCATCATTAGCTTCCTTACTAATTGGTGTAGTAGTCACAAGAACAGATTTCTGTGATGAACTACTTTCCAATAAGGGAGAAGGTACAATTACCTTATCAAGTTTTCTACTTTCCTCCCACTCACTTCTTTCGAAAGAAACTCTTTCTCTAGAAAGTTTCCGAACTTAGCAACAAAAGTCTTGCCTTCGGATCTGTGATAGAAGGTGTATCCAACAGTTTCCTTTGGATATCCTATGAAGACACATTTCTCCGATTTGGGTTCGAGCTTATCAGGTTGAAGCTTTTTCACATAAGCATCGCAGCCCCAAACTTTAAGAAACGACAGCTTAGGTTTATTGCTAAACCATAGTTCATACGGTGTCGTCTCAACGGATTTAGATGGTGCCTCTTTTAACGTGAATGCAGCTGTCTCTAATGCATGATCCCAAAACGATATTGGTAAATCGGTAAGAAACATCATAGTTTGTACTATATCCAATAAAGTACGGTTATGACGTTCAGACACACCATTATGCTGTGGTGTTCCAGGTGGCATGAATTTGTGAAACTATTCCACATTGTTTTAATTGAAGACCAAACTCGTAACTCAAATATTTGTCTCCGCGATCAGATCGTAGAAACCTTATTTTCTTGTCACGATGATTTTCACTTCACTCTAAAATTCTTTGAACTTTTCAAACGTTTCAGACTTATGTTTCATCAAGTAGATATAGCCATATCTGCTCAAATCATCTGTGAAGGTTAGAAAATAATGATACTTGTCGCGAGCCTTAATATTCATCGGATCATATACATCAGTATGTATGATTTCCAACAAATCTGTTGCTTGCTCCATTGTTCCGGAGAACGGCGTTTTTAGTCATCTTGCCCAAGAGGCATGGTTCGCAAGCATCAAGTGATTCATAATCAAGTGATTCCAAAATCCCATCAGCATGGAGTTTCTTCATGCGCTTTACACCAATATGACCTAAACGGCAGTGCCACAAATAGGTTGCACTATCATTATTAACTTCGCATCTTTTTGGTTTCAATATCATGAATATGTGTATCACTGCGATCGAGATCCAATGAACTATTTTCATTGGTGTGTATGACCATAGAAGGTTTTATTCATGTAAACAGAACAACAATTGTTCTCTAACTTAAATGAATAACTGTATAGCAATTAACATGATCAAATCATATTCATGCTCAACGCAAACACCAAATAACACTTATTTAGTTTTAACACTAATCCCGAAAGTATAGGGAGTGTGTGATGATGATCATATCAATCTTGGAACCACTTCCAACACACATCGTCACCTTGTCCTTTAACTAGTCTTTGTTCATTCTGCAACTCCCGTTTCGAGTTACTAAATTTTAGCAACTGAACTAGTACCAAATACTGAGGGGTTGCTATGAACACTAGTAAAGTACACATCAATAACATGTATATCAAATATACTTATGTTCACTTTGCCATCCTTCTTATCCGCCAATCACTTGGGGTAGTTCCGCTTCCAGTGACCAGTCCCTTTGCAGTAGAAGCACTTAGTCTCAGGCTTAGGACCATACTTGGGCTTTTTCACTTGAGCAGCAACTTGCTTGCCGTTCTTCTTGAAGTTCCCCTTCTTTCCTTTTGCCCTTTTCTTGAAACTAGTGATCTTGTCAACCATCAACACTTGATGTTTTTCTTTGATTTCTACCTTCGCTGATTTTAGCATCGCGAAGAGCTTGGGAATATTTTCCGTTATCCCTTGCATATTATAGTTCATCACGAAGTTCTACTAACTTGGTGATGGTGACTAGAGAATTCTGTCAATCGCTATCTTATCTGGAAGATTAACTCCCACTTGATTCAAGCGATTTGTAGTACTCAGACAATCTGAGCACATGCTCACTAGTTGAGCGATTCTCCTCCATCTTTTAGCTATAGAACTTGTTGGAGACTTCATATCTCTCAACTCGGGTATTTGCTTGAAATATTAACTTCAACTCCTAGAACATCTCATATGCTCCATGACGTTCAAAACGTCTTTGAAGTCCTGATTCTAAGCAGTTAAGCATGGTGCACTAAACTATTAAGTAGTCATCATATTGAGCTAGCATAACATTCATAACGTCTGCATCTGCTCCTGCAATAGGTCCGTCACCTAGCGGTGCATCAAGGACATAATTCTTCTGTGCAGCAATGAGGATAAACCTCAGATCACGGATCCAATCCGCATCATTGCTACTAACATTTTTCAACACAATTTTCTCTAGGAACATATCAAAATAAACACAGGGAAGCAACAATGCGAGCTATTGATCTACAACATAGATATGCTAATACTACCAGGACTAAGTTCATGATAAATTAAAGTTCAATTAATCATATTACTTAAGAACTCCCACTTAGATAGACATCTCTCTAATCCTCTAAGTGATCACGTGATCCAAATCAACTTAAACCATGTCCGATCATCACGTGAGATGGAGTAGTTTCAATGGTGAACATCACTATGTTGATCATATCTACTATATGATTCACGCTCAACCTTTCGGTCTCTGTGTTCCGAGGCCATATCTGTATATGCTAGGCTCGTCAAGTTAAACCTGAGTATTCCGCGTGTGCAACTGTTTTGCACCCGTTGTATTTGAACGTAGAGCCTATCACACCCGATCATCACGTGGTGTCTCAGCACGAAGAGATTTCGCAACGGTGCATACTCAGGGAGAACACTTCTTGATAATTTTGTGAGAGATCATCTTATAATGCTACCGTCAAACAAAGCAAGATAAGATGCATAAAAGATAAACATCACATGCAATCAATATAAGTGATATGATATGGCCATCATCATCTTGTGCTTGTGATCTCCATCTCTGCAGCACCGTCATGATCACCATCGTCACCGGCGCGACACCTTGATCTCCATCGTAGCATCGTTGTCGTCTCGCCAATCTTATGCTTCCACGACTATCACTACCGCTTAGTAATAAAGTAAAGCATTACATCGCGATTGCATTGCATACAATAAAGCGACAACCATATGGCTCCTGCCAGTTGCCGATAACTCGGTTACAAAACATGATCATCTCATACAATAAAATTTAGCATCATGTCTTGACCATATCACATCACAACATGCCCTGCAAAAACAAGTTAGACGTCCTCTACTTTGTTGTTGCAAGTTTTACGTGGCTACTACGGGCTTAAGCAAGAACTCATCTTACCTACGCATCAAAACCACAACGATAGTTTGTCAAATAGACTCCGTTTTAACCTTCTCAAGGACCGGGCGTAGCCACACTCGGTTCAACTAAAGTTGGAGAGACAGTCTTCCGCAAGCCATCTATGTGCAAAGCACGTCGAGGGAACCGGTCTCGCGTAAGCGTACGCGTAAGGTTGGTCCGGATCGTCTCGTCCAACAATACCGCTGAACCAAAGTATGACATGCTGGTAGGCAGTATGACTTGTATCGTCCACAACTCACTTGTGTTCTACTCGTGCAAATAACATCATACCATAAAAACCTAGGCTCGGATGCCACTGTTGGGGAACGTAGTAATTTCAAAAAATTTCCTACGCACACGCAAGATCATGGTGATGCATAGCAACGAGAGGGGAGAGTGTTGTCTACGTACCCTCGTAGACCGAAGCGGAAGCGTTGACACAACGTAGAGGAAGTAGTCGTACGTTCTCCTCGCGATCCAACCGATCACAACACCGTTACTCCGGCACCTCCGAGTTCTTGGCACACGTTCAGCTCGATGACGATCCCCGGGCTCCGATCCAGCAAAGCGTCGAGGAAGAGTTCCGTCAGCACGACGGCGTGGTGACGATCTTGATGTGTTACCGGCGCAGGGCTTCGCCTAAGCACTGCAACGATATGATCGAGGTGGAATTTGGTGGAAGGGGGCACCGCACACGGCTAAGGAACGATCCGTAGATCAACTTGTGTGTCTATGGGGTGCCCCTTGCCTCAGTATATAAAGGATGGAGGAGGAGGAGGCCGGCCAAGGGTTTGGCGTGCCAGGGTGTGGAGTCCTACTAGGTTTCCAAGTCCTAGTAGGAGTCCACCAAGAGGGGAGGAAGGGAGAAGGAATAGGAGGAGTAGGAAAGGTGGCCGGCCCCCTTTTCCCTAGTCCAATTCGGACAAAAGGGGAGGGGGGGCGCAGCAGCCTTTTCCTCTTCCCACTAAAGCCCATCAAGGCCCATTACTTCTCCCGTAATCCCGTAACTCCCCGATACTCCCGAAAATACCCGAATCACTCAGAACCTTTCCGATGTCCAAATATAGTCGTCCAATATATCGATCTTTACGTCTCGACCATTTCGAGACTCCTCGTCATGTCCCCGATCTCATCCGGGACTCCGAACTCCTTCGGTACATCAAAACTCATAAACTCATAATAACTGTCATCGTAACCTTAAGCGTGCGGACCCTACGGTTCGAGAACAATGTAGACATGACCGAGACACGTCTCCGGTCAATAACCAACAGCGGGACCTGGATGCCCATATTGGCTCCTACATATTCTACGAAGATCTTTTATCGGTCAGACCGCATAACAACATACGTTTGTTCTCTTTGTCATCGGTATGTTACTTGCCCGAGATTCGATCGTCGGTATCCAATACCTAGTTCAATCTCGTTACCGGCAAGTCTCTTTTCTCGTCCCGTAATACATCATCTCGCAACTAACTCATTGGTTGCAATGCTTGCAAGGCTTATGTGATGTGCATTACCGAGAAGGCCCTGAGATACCTCTCCGACAATCGGAGTGACAAATCCTAATCTCGAAATATGCCAACCCAACATGTACCTTCGGAGACACCTGTAGAGCACCTTTATAATCACCTAGTTACGTTGTGACGTTTGGTAGCACACAAAGTGTTCCTATGGTAAATGGGAGTTGCATATTCTCATAGTTAAAGGAACATGTATAAGTCATGGATAAAAGCAATAGCAACATACTAAACGATCGGGTGCTATGCTAATGGAATGGGTCATGTCAATCAGATCATTCAACTAATGATGTGATCTCGTTAATCAAATAACAACTCTTTGTTCATGGTTAGGAAACATAACCATCTTTGATTAATGAGCTAGTCAAGTAGAGGCATACTAGTGACACTCTGTTTGTCTATGTATTCACACATGTATTATGTTTCCGGTTAATACAATTCTAGCATGAATAATAAACATTTATCATGACATGTAAGGAAATAAATAATAACTTTATTATTGCCTCTAGGGCATATTTCCTTCATCTTGCTGGAGGGGGTGTTCTTCGGTGCTATCCGGAGTATTATTATCTCCCGTGCCGGAATCACCGTTTTTGCTTTGGCGGGATTTAGAGCGGCGCCGCTGACGGCGGCGCTTGGTTTGTTTCTTGGAGGTGTGATCCCCCGCTGTTCCATCGCCATCTCCATCTTTTGGAGTGTCCACCATATATATGTCGTACGATGAGGTGGCCTTCCAGTGCCCTATAGGTGCTGGTTCTTGACCGTCTCCTGCATCGTCGTCCATACCATCGATGTCTTCGGAGTCGAAGTCGAGCATGTCAGTTAATTCATCGACAGTGGCTACGAAGTGGGTGGTGGGTGGGCTTTGAGTTTCTTCATCGTCTGTATCCCAACCTTGCTGACCGTAGTCCGGCCAGGGCTCTCCTGATAAAGAGAGAGACTTTAGTGACTTCAGGATGTCGTCGAAGTGCGAGTGCTGAAAGATGTCCGCGGTGGTGAACTCCATGATCGGCGCCCAATCGGATTCGATCGGTAGGCGCGTGGAGGGCTCGGAGTCCGGAGAGGAATCCGGCCCCTCAGAGTCATAGGCCTTGCGGAGTGTGGGGCTAGTATTCGGCTTGATCGCCTTTGAGATCACAGCCCCCGAGGCGGCGTCCAACCACTCATCCTCGATTGGCGCAGTAGGTTCCGAATTAAGGGTCGGAACCGATGCATGTGCGGCCTCCAGGGCACTGTTCGGCGGCAGAGCTAGATCATGTCCATCGAGACAGTGCGGCGCGCTCGGCTGTGGCTCAAATCCGTCGAAGATCAAGTCCCCGCGGATGTCAGCCATGTAGTTTAAACTTCGAAATCTGACCTGATGGCCAGGGGCGTAGCTTTCGATCTGCTCCAGATGGCCAAGCAAATTGGCCCGCAGTGCGAAGCCGCCGAAGACGAAGATCTGTCCGGGGAGAAAAGTCTCACCCTGGAGTGCATCATTGTTGATGATCGAAGGAGCCATCGGGCCTAAAAGCGATGACACAGAGGAACTCTCAATGAAAGCACCAATGTCGGTGTCAAAACCGGCGGATCTCGGGTAGGGGGTCCCGAACTGTGCGTCTAGGCAAATGGTAACAAGAGACAATGGACACAAAGTTTTACCCAGGTTCGGGCCCTCTTGATGGAGGTAAAACCCTACGTCCTGCTTGATTAATATTGATGATATGGGTAGTACAAGAGTAGATCTACCACGAGATCAAGGAGGCTAAACCCTAGAAGCTAGCCTATGGTATGATTGTGGTATGTTCTGTTGTCCTACAGACTAAAACCCTCCGGTTTATATAGACACCAAAGAGGGCTAGGGTTACACAAAGTCGGTTACAATGGTAGGAGATCTAAACATCCGCATCGCCAAGCTTGCCTTCCACGCCAAGGAAATTCCCATCTGGACACTGGACGAAGTCTTCAATCTTGTATCTTCATAGTCCAGGAGTCCGGATGATGGTATAGTCCGGCCATCCGGACACCCCCTAATCCAGGACTCCCTCAACGTCCATCGCAGGCTCAACACTTGGGCCTCGCACGAACCCTAAAGCCCATAAGTCTACTCGGCCACAATCCGGATACAACTCGGATCACATCCGACCAGTGTCCCTGGATCGTACCTCGTAGGTTCCTTCCCTTAAGCATGCGACCCCTTAGGTTCCAGCCGGCTTGGTCGCAGTTTGGATCACCTCCAAACCACATGGTTGGTAGAGGCCTCTAGCAAGGCATGCCGAACACCAAGCAGACTATGAAGCTGGTTAGGCGAACCTATACATCACACATCCATTCCTTTACCACACGATATATGTTGTCGAGCTCAAGGCAAGTCTGTCATCCTTGTGCTAGCCCGACCTCTTTCTCGTTCCAGTGATGCCTACCACTATCTGGATTATCTCATAATCCTTGTCGCACGGCCATGCTTATCCTAGCCGGATCACACGAGGGGCCCAGTGTATATCTCTCCTGGTCGGAGGGGCAAATCCCATCTTGCTCGACCATGTCTCGCAGCATGGGTCTGGACAAGCCTGAAACCTACCTTTGTAACTACCCAGTCACGGAGTAGCGTTTGGTCAGCCCAAAGCAAGTCTGTCACCATCCCGAGTACATGTGCTAGCTCAGGTCTTAGGACATAGAACGTATGTTGTACTAGAGAATCACAAATGACATATCGCTGCGTCTAACAGTTGGGTCTGTCCGACTCGGACCTTATCTCAACTCGGATCTGACTATGTCGAGTCCGACCAGACCTTTCCAAGCCCATATTATCCGGTTAGCATCCAATGCTTCATGGCTAGTGAGTCTGAGGGAGTCCTGGATTAGGGGGTGTTCGGATAGCCGAACTATACCTTTAGTCGGACTCCAGGACTATGAAGATACAAGATTGAAGACTTCGTCCCTTGTCCGGAAGGATCTTTTCTTGGCGTGGAAGGCAAGCTAGGCGTGCGGATATTCGAGATCTCCTACCATTGTAACCGACTCTGTGTAAACCCTAACCCTATCCGCTGTCTATATAAACCGGAGGGTTGTAGTCCGTAGGACAACCATCATCATACACAATCAAACCATAGGCTAGCTTCTAGGGTTTACCCTCCTTGATCTCGTGGTAGATCCACTCTTGCACTACCCATATCATCAATATTAATCTAGCAGGAGTTGGGTTTTATCTCCATCGAGAGGGCCCAAACCTGGGTAAAATAAAGTGTCCCTTGTCTCCTGTTACCATCCGACCTTGACGCACAGTTAGGGACCCCCTACCCGAGATCCGCCGGTTTTGACACCGACATTGGTGCTTTCATTGAGAGTTCCTCTGTGTCGTCGCTTTTAGGCCCGATGGCTCCTTTGATCATCAACAACGATGAGGTCCAGGGTGAGACTTTCCTCCCTGGACAAATCTTCGTCTTCGGCGGCTTCGCTCTGCGGGCCAATTCGATTGGTCATCTGGAGCAGATCGAAAGCTACGCCCCTGGCCATCAAGTCAGGTTTGGAAGCTTAAACTACACGGCTGATATCCGCGGAGACTTGATCTTCGACGGGTTCGAGCCATAGCCAAGCGCGCCGCGCTATTCCGAGGGGCATGATATAGCTCTGCCTCCGAATAGCACCCTGGAGGCCGCACACGCTCCGGCCCCGATCTTTGACTCGGAGCCCACTGCGTTTTCTAAGGATGAACGGTTGGGCGTCACCTCGGGGGCTGCGATCTCAAAGGCAATCAAGCCGAACACTAGCCCCGTACTCCGCACGGCCTAGGACTCCAAGGAGCCGGACTCTTCTCCGAACTCCGAGCCTTCCGCGCCCCCGTCGATCGAATCTGATTGGGCGCCTGTAATGGACTTCACCGCCGCGGACATCTTTCAGTGCTCACCTTTTGGTGATATCCTGAATTCTCTCATGTCTCTCTCTTTATCAGGAGAGCCCAGGCCGGACTATGGTCTGCGAGGTTGGGATTCGGACGACGAAGAAATTCAAAGCCCACCCACCACCCACTTAATAGCCATTGTCGACGATTTAACCGACATGCTTGACTTCGGCTCCGAAGACCTCGACGGTATGGACGACGAAGGAGGAGACGAACAGGAACCAACACCTGTAGGGCGCTGGACCGCCACCTCGTCATATGACATATACATGGTGGATGCTCCAAAGGATGCGGATGGCGATGGAGCAGCGGAAGACGACAACTCGAAAAAACTGCAAAAACGCCGGCGCCAACGGCGCCGCTCTAAATCCCGCCATAGCAGAAACGGTGATTCCGGCACGGGAGATAATACTACCCCGGACAGCGCCGAAGAACACCAGAACCAGCAAGATTCGGCGCAGGAAGAGGGAAAAGCCAGCCCTCAGGAGAGAGCGACAGAGCAAGAGGTTGAGGATGATAACTACATGCCTCCCTCCGAAGACGAGGCAAGCCTCGACGACGACGAATTCGTCGTACCATCAGACCCCGCTGAACAAGAGCGTTTTCAACGCAGGCTTCTAGCTACGGCCAACAGCCTAAAGAAAAAGCAGCAACAGCTTAGAGCTGATCAAGATTTGCTAGCTGATAGATGGACTGAAGTCCTTGCGGCCAAAGAGTATGAACTCGGGCGCCCCTCCAAAAATTATCCTAAGCGCAGGCCGCTACCCCAATCAGAGGGGGAAGCATATGACATGGCAGACCGGCCACCCCGTGGCCGCGACAGAGAGGCCTGTCGAGCCCTTAAGCAAGCCATGCCCCGATGCCGCTCGAATAAGGCACGGGAAACGAGCCAGACCTGCAAGACGTACTGGAGGATAAAGCAAAGCAAACAAGATCGATCCATGGATCGCGCGGATGCCCGACGACACATGATGATCTTCACTCTGGACACAATAAATCCGGCTGGGCCGAACACAGCAGGCACAGCTCTACCGAGCTGCGTCGTGACATAGCCCAGTACAGGGGCGCCGCACACCCACTATGCTTCACAGACGAAGTAATGGATCATAAAATCCCAGAGGGTTTTTAACCCGTCAATATCGAGTCGTACGATGGTACGAAAGATCCGGCAGTATGGATTGAGGATTATCTCCTTCACATCCACATGGCACGTGGCGATGATCTGTACGCCATCAAATACCTACCCCTTAAGCTTAAAGGACCAGCCCGGCACTGGCTTAACAGCCTACCAGCGGACTCAATCGGTTCTTGGGAGGACCTGGAAGCTGCATTCCTCGACAACTTTCAGGGGACCTATGTGCGGCCACCGGACGTCGACGACCTAAGCCACATAATTCAGCAGCCAGAAGAATCGGCCAGGCAATTCTGGACACGGTTCCTAACAAAGAAAAATCAGATAGTCGATTGTCCGGACGCAGAGGCCCTAGCAGCCTTCAAACATAACATCCGCGACGAGTGGCTTGCCCGGCACCTGGGACAGGAAAAGCCGAAAACCATGGCAGCCCTCACGACACTCATGACCCGCTTTTGCGCGGGCGAAGATAGCTGGCTAGCTCGCAGCAACAACTTATCGAAGAAGCCCGGTAACTCGGATATCAAGGACAAAACTGGCAGGTCACGTCGGAATAATCAAAAGCGCCGCGTTAGCAGCGACAGCAATGAGGATACGACAGTCAATGCCGGATTCAGAGGCTATAAATCCGGTCAGCGGAAAAAGCCATTTAAAAAGAATACCCAGGGCCCATCCAGTTTGGACCGGATACTCGATCGCTCGTGCCAGATTCACGGCACCCCCGAAAGGCCAGCCAATCACACCAACAGGGATTGTTGGGTGTTCAAGCAGGCAGGTAAGTTAAGAGCCGAACACAAGGACAAGGGGCTGAACAGCGACGACGAGGAGGAGCCCAGGCCGCCGAACAACAATGGACAGAAAGGGTTTCCCCCACAAGTGCGGACGGTGAACATGATATATGCGACCCACATTCCCAAGCGGGAGAGGAAGCGTGCTCTACGGGACATATACGCGATGGAGCCAGTTGCCCAAAAGTTCAACCCATGGTCCTCCTGCCCGATCACTTTCGATCAAAAGGACCACCCCACTAGCATCCGTCACGGCGGTTTTGCCGCGCTGGTCCTCGACCCAATCATGGACGGATTTCATCTCACAAGAGTCCTCATGGACAGCGGCACTAGCCTGAACCTGCTTTATCAGGACACAATGCGGAAAATGGGCATAGATCCATCAAGGATCAAGCCCACAAGGACGACCTTTAATGGCGTCATACCAGGTGTAGAGGCCAATTGCACAGGCTCGATAACACTTGATGTGGTCTTCGGATCTCCGGATAACTTCCGAAGCGAAGAGTTAATCTTCGATATAGTGCCGTTCCGCAGTGGCTATCATGCCCTGCTCGGACGAACCGCATTCGCTAAATTCAATGCGGTGCCGCACTATGCATATCTCAAGCTCAAGATGCCAGGCCCTCGAGGAGTAATTATGGTCAGCGGAAACACAGAACGCTCCATACGTATGGAGGAGCACACGGCGGCCCTCGCAGCGGAAGTACAAAGCAGCCTTTCAAGGCAACTCTCCAGTCCGGCCGTCAAAAAACCGGACAATGCAAAGCGCGCCCGGAGTAACCTGCAACAAGATCACCTGGCACGATCAGAGCAAGCATAGCAATACGGCCCCGACCCCAGCCATCGCAACATAGCGGAGCAAGTACCTCGAGTACACAATTACGCCCTTAAAATTCCATGGGCACAGGGGGAGGGGCACATTAACGGCATGCCTACAACACGGCGTCGAACGTACTAGGGGCTGCCGGATTTTTCTTTTTTACTTTTAGGACTCCATACTCTGGATAACCTATTCGGCAGTATTGCCGCACAGACGATGCAAGATCCAGGAAAGCAAACAAAGCTACGCCGCATTCCGGAACTCTCAGGTGGTCTCTATTTCGAGCGATATATCTGTTTCTAAATTCCGCGGCCTATGCCTGGTCAGGACATGTTAAATAGTCTAATATCTTTTTGCTTATCGCACTACTTGTATCGTTCGGCTTTGATAAATAGCCTCTTTATAAACAATGCATAGCTTTTTGTCTATTTTTTGCATTATCCCCTTTGAATATATGTGTTTATTACATAACATGATCGCACCCGTACACCATGGTATGGCAAACCACGCCAGGGGCTTCATTACCCTTTTATCTGGTGTGAGAAGTCCGTACACTTTCACAAGTGCGGCACCCCGAACTTATAGCACTGTATGCATCGGCTCCGAGTCATGATTTTGTTCACATGTTGGGTTTGCCCGGCTCCTATGTTTTGGTACCTTACGTTCCGCTCTATCGGCTAAGGTAGCACTAGGAGAACCACTGCGATTGTGCCCCAGATCAGGTGGGTTGAGCACCTCAGTGGAGAAAGCTAAAACAGACTGTCATGATAAGGCGTGAGACCGGTCGCTGTTCGAGAGGTTTTTCGAGTCCTTAAAGGCTTATGCCGCATTGAGCGAGGAGCTGGCTATGTCCGGCCAAAGGCGTGGATAGCGCCCCGAATTCGGCCTTCCGAACTAGGGGCTTCGCCGAAATATAAAATTATAACGTTCTATGGCTAAGTGAGAGTGTTCAAGCATTATAGTCCAATTGCCTGGTTCGCTGTGCTGAGCGCCTCCCTCGAAGGACCCAACTATGGGAACAAGAGCCCTCAGGTTTATCCCGAACACCCCAGCACTAGTGGCATGGGGGCAGAAGCCGACGACTCGCCATCTCTCAATTTTTGATAAACGGCCGCACAGAAAATAATATTTTAAATTAAACAAGCATTGCTTTGCGCATATGAACAAGTTTTCAGCGCACAGGATACAAATGAGCGAGTTCACTCAAATATTACATCTTTAGCACATTCATCCGCGACAAGGCGGGCTCCGGCAACAACGTCCTTGTAGTAGTTCTCGGGCTTGCGATGCTCCTTCCCCTACGGCGGCCCGTCCTTCACCAGCTTCTCTCCGTCCAGCTTACCCCAGTGTACCCTTACACGGGCAAGGGCCCTTCGGGCACCTTCAATGCAGACGGAGCGCTTGATGACCTCAAGCCATGGACAGGCCTCCACCAGCCGCCGCACCAGCCCGAAATAGCTCCCAGGCAGGGCCTCTCCAGGCCACAGCCGAACTAGTAAGCCCTTCATGGCCTGTTCGGCCACCTTGTGGAGCTTGACCAGCTATTTCAGCTGATCGCTTAAGGGCATAGGGTGTCCGGCCTCAGAATACTGAGACCAGAACACACTCTCCGTCGAGCTGTCCTCTTCAGCTCGGCAGAACGCGGCGGCGTCGGATACGCTGCAGGGAAGATCGGCGAACGCCCCTGGAGAACTCCGGATTCGGGTAAGTAATAGGTAGTTTACTTTTATATTCCTACTCTGCATTGAGAATGCCTTACCCGTTGCTATCTTTTTCACCTCCTCCAACTCTTGGAGGGCCTTTTGGGCTTCGGCCTTGGCACTCTTGGCGGTCTCGATGGCCGACGCGAGCTCGGATGCTTGCGCCTTCGCCTGAAGCTCCAAACCGTCATGTTTTTTCATGAGAGTTTGCAGCTCTTGCTGCACCTCGCCGACCTGAACCCCAAGCCTTTCTCGCTCGGCGCGCTCCTCGGCCGTTTTCTTTTCGGCCTCAGCCAGCGCCTGCTTCAGGGTTGTCACCTCGGTTGTGGCCCCTACAATAAGCAATACAATCCTGTTATTTCCTTCTGCAATCAAGCCTCTCTATAGGCACCTTTTTTCTTCTTTTTCTTTTTTTAGGTATTTCTTACCTTCCTTCTCCTCGAGCTGCCGTTTGGCAAGGCCGAGCTCTTGCTCGGTCCGCCCGAGGTCCTGTTTCAGGACATCCACCTGCGCAGTCAGTGCGGCGGTGGATAGCAGTGAAGCCTGCATACGCATATTTGACCTTTTTTTAGACTCCTGCGAAAATCACTAGATCCTCTATCCGGCTTTTCTTTCCGAACACCGAACAGAGCATCAGGGGCTACTGTCTTTGCGGTAAATAAATTGACATATTTTTACTTACCTCGAAGCCTGTTAGAAGGCTAGCGCAAGCTTCATTCAGTCCGCTCTTGGCGGACTGAATCCTTTGGATCACCGTACTCATAACAGTACGGTGCTCCTCATCGATGGCGGCGCCTTTAAGCACCTCCAGCAGATTGTCCAGCGCCTCCGGTTGGACGAAGGCCGCCAGCTCAGATGGCTTACTCCTCTTGGAAGGAGTTCGCCCACCGCGGACCGGGACTGTCGAGTCCGGCGCGGTGTCCGGCACAAACCCGGACTTGGAGCCCTGGGGGGTTTCATCCCCTTTACTCCTGGGGTCCGGAGGATTGCTTGTAGCTCCTTCAGGACCATCTCCTCCTTCCCCGAAGCTTGGCGGGGCGCCACTTCGGCGTCGTCCGCCCCGTGGGGGGAGACCGCGGGCGGAACAGAGTTCACGTCCGACGAGTCCAGGGAGCAGCTCGACGAGTCGTCGAGTTCGGCCCGGGGCGGGCTGCATAAAATACATGCGATATCAGGGAAAGCCGCACACTAAAAGAGTATCATGAGTCACTCTGGTATATAAATACTTACGATTTCGCCGGACGCTTGGTTCTGTCCGGCCACTCCTCTTCACCCTCTTCGGCGTCGTGGGAGTTGTCCGGCGGAGGGGTCTTCCTTTTCCTCGACCCCTCGGCCTCCCCCGTTGGGGCGGCCTTCTTCTTCTTTGCTCCCCTCGCTGAGGGGGGAGAGCTCCCTTGTTCCTCCTCCTCGTTTTCACGAGAGGAGGGCGTTGCGGACTCGTCAGATGACGAGTCCGACACCACCATGTTGCGGGAACTTTTTCGAGTCCCGGTGGTTTTCTTCTTCTTGGCCTTCCTCTCCGGCACCACGTAAGGTGCCGGAGCCATTAGCTTCACCAAGAGAGCTGGGGCCGGGTCTTCGGGCAGAGGAGCCGGACAGTTAATCGGTCCGGATATCTCCTACCAAGCCTGTCAAAGGTAAAAGGGAGTTTAGATCCCGCATAGAGATAATCTATGAAGAAGAGCTTAACGAACCTGTCAAAGGTATAGATAGCTTACCTCGCCAGCGTTACACTGCGAGCTGTATCCGCGATCCTCGGAGGCGGATGTGGGGGACTCGGCGCCTTTGGTCAGCACCTTCCAGACGTCTTCATACATCGTGTCAAAGAGCCTACTGAGGGTCTGGTGCTGCGCCGGGTCAAATTCCCACAAAGTAAAATCCCGTTCTTGGCACGAGAGGATCTGGGGAACGAGCATGACCTGGACTATGTTGGCAAGCCGGATTGGCTTGTTCACCAGGGACTGGATGCATGTTTGCAACCCAGTCACTTCTTCCTCGTTGCCCCACGACAGGCCTGTCTCTTTCCAGGACATGAGCCGCGTGGGGGGTCCGGATCTGAACTCGGGGGCCGCTACCCATTTCGGATCGCGGGGCTCGGTGATGTAAAACCACCCAGCCTGCCACCCCTTTAGGGACTCCACGAGGGAGCAATCGAACCAGAGGACGTTGGCTATCTTGCCAACCATAGCGCCTCTGCACTCCGCCTGGGTGCCGGACACCACCTTGGGCTTGACGTTGAAGGTCTTGAGCCAGAGGCCGAAGTGGGGGCGGACGCGGAGAAAGGCCTCACACACGACGATAAACGCCGAGATGTTGAGAACAAAGTTCGGGGCCAAATCGTGGAAATCCAGGCCATAGTATAACATGAGCCCCCAGACAAATGGGTGAAGTGGAAAGCCCAGTCCACGGAGGAAGTGGGGAAGAAAAACTACCCTCTCATGGGGCCTTGGGGTAGGAAGAAGCTGCCCCTTATCAGGAAGCCGATGCGGGATGTCCTTGGACAAGTATCCGGCTTTCCTTAACCTTTTTACTTGAGCCTCCGTAACGGAGGAGACCATCCACTTGCCTCCCGCTCCGGACATTGCTGGAGAAGGTTGAGGAAGGAAGAGCGGACTTGGGCGCTGGAGCTTGAGTGCGCGAGAGATGGATTGGCAAAGGAGGAAGAAGGCGTAGGTTAAATAGGTGAATCCTTATCCCTTTATATAAGCAGGTACGGTTAGGCGTCCTCACCTACCTAATAAAACTCACTTGCCTCCCAAACGCCGTGGTAAATGGCGTGGTTGGGTTACCCACGTCCGTATTAATGAGAATCCCGTTAAAGGGGGCACATGATCTCTGCTTCGACAAGACGTGCCAAGGAAACCGCCTCGCTAAACGAGCTGCAATTTATATAGAAGGCTTGGCCGCAGTGTTGTGACGCACTGCGGGATACGTCAGCATATTTCATTTGTGTTAATATTATTCTCTGTATGGCAATATGTGGAAATTTATTTTGCAGAGCCGGACACTATTTCTTGGTGTTTATAATCTTCTTGAAGAACTTGGAGGAGGAACCCGCCTTGCAATGCCGAAGACAAGCTGCGCGCCGGACTCGTCGTCATTGAAGCCTGGTTCAGGGGCTACTGAGGGAGTCCTGGATTAGGGGGTGTTCGGATAGCCGAACTATACCTTCAGCCGGACTCCAGGACTATGAAGATACAAGATTGAAGACTTCGTCCCGTGTCCGGAAGGATCTTTCTTGGCGTGGAAGGCAAGCTAGGCGTGCGGATATTCGAGATCTCCTACCATTGTAACCGACTCTGTGTAAACCCTAACCCTATTCAGTGTCTATATAAACCGGAGGGTTGTAGTCCGTAGGACAACCATCATCATACACAATCAAACCATAGGCTAGCTTCTAGGGTTTAGCCTCCTTGATCTCGTGGTAGATCCACTCTTGTACTACCCATATCATCAATACTAATCTAGCAGGAGTAGGGTTTTACCTCCATCGAGAGGGCCCGAACCTGGGTAAAATAAAGTGTCCCTTGTCTCCTGTTACCATCCGACCTTGACGCATAGTTCGGGACCCCCTACCGGAGATCCGCCGGTTTTGACACCGACAGAGACCAAGCCATCAACCGTGTCATATGCTAGTCTAGTTGGCTGCGCGTCCACACAGCCCTTTCGACTAGGGACCTTTTAGGAAAGTTATCATACAATGCATAGTCTCACAAACAAGTCACGTACTTGCTGATACACATCATTGATAATGTCCAAGGACTATCTTTATTCATAAACACATAGGGAATATCATCATACATGATTGCCTCTAGGGCATATCTCTAACACGTGCACCATTAACCAGACGAGACATGGTGTGGCTACAGTAATCTCCCACCAGGCGGCGGGACTGTAGCCATGCTCCCCTGACCAGACCCGCACGCTGCGGAGGCGTCCAGTCGGCGGGGCCCACTAGGCTGTGGGCCCCAACAGTCGGCGGAGAAGCCGATGACCAGAGACACTAACAGTCGGGTCCTACATCCGGCCAGATTACCATTGTACCCCTGGGTGATAGGCCTATATAAACCCCCTAGGGCACCCATGCAAAGGGTTCCCAACCTGTTAGAACTAGACTCATACAAAGAGGGAGAAGGGAGCAAGCATTGCCTTCTTCTACCTCTATCATACAGCTCGAGGAGCACCATTGTACTCACTAGTGCCTTAGTGATCACGCGGAGACCCCGCAGAGCAGGACTAGGGGTGTTATCTCCAAGGAGAGCCTCAAACCTGGGTAAAGTGCACCGGCGTTTGTGTCTATGCCTCATCCCGCTTCCAGGCACCGACGACGTTCTACTCGCTCCCACCATGATAAGCCATCCTTTGGCATATGTCGCACCCAACCCCCGACACTCTACGATGCCCGCCACCCTCAATGTCCTCTATGGTGACAACCTCTTTGACGCACTGGTGGCCCTGCGACTGTCCGCTGTCGCGCCGGAGAATGTCCACCTCGAGGTCGCGCTCGCTGCGCAGCGCCTGGTGCAGCAAGACACCAACAACATAATCACCCACGTCTACGCGCAAATCGTCCACAAGGACTACTACATGCAAGAGGAGGACGATAGGATGTTGGCCTTCTTGGACCGCAGGGCAACCTTGGACGACATTGTTCAGAAGCACGTTCAGCTCACCGCCAACGCCACTGCTCCTCACACGTCGGTTAGTGACCCGGTGCACTAGGGCATGATGATGTCATTGATGGATCTGTATGTATCTTTATCTTTCCATCAAATCCATGTAGTAGTATATGGTACTACTAGTAACTATCTTACCTTTCGCATCAACTTCATAATTTCCGTACGTTCTCCATGCATGGACCGCGCCAGAACCAAACTTCTCATTACTCTAGGGAAAATCGTTATTTCTATCTATCGGTCATGCCATGGAGCAGAACCAAAATTTACAAGTTACAAGTTCAAAAGGAAAAGCCTGCCGTGTTTGCATCGCACCCCCACACGGTTAGTCCGGCACGCCGCTCAAGGGGGGATGCGTGCTGTGTTGCATTTTCACTTACAAGTGGGACCGCAGTTGAGCAAACTGACTATCGGCAAACCTCCACCCCGCCCACCGCGCAATGGCTGAGAAAACAGGAGGGAGAAGAGATGGTTGTAGCATGAACTCCAAGAAAATTGGTGTTGGATGGGACTTGTGTGGGTGGCATGTGCCGTACTGCTAGACGTGAATGCTAGTTATGGCCCATGCCACCCCAATATATTGAGCCTATATCGAGGTGCTGGTTATGTAGAACAAATTCCTGGAGTCCGTGCTCAGCCCTCCTATATCTCTCTTCTCAGCCAGCCAGCAGACGCGTGGAGCCCATCGTCTGTTTGCTCACATGCGGTCCCACATGTCAGTGAAAATGCAAGAGGACTGTAGGATCGGAAGTATGTCTAGACGGGGGTGATTAGACTACTTGACCAAATAAAAATCTAGCCTTTTCCCAATTTTAGTTCTTGGCGGATTTTAGCTATCTTAGCACAAGTCAAGCAATCTTCACACAATTCAAGCAAGCATGCAAAAGAGTATATGAGCAGCGAAAAGTAAAGCATGCAACTTGCAAGAATGTAAAGGGAAGGGTTTGGAGGATTCAAATGCAATTGGAGACACTGATGTTTTTGGCGTGGTTCCGATAGGTGGTGCTATCGTACATCCACGTTGATGGAGACTTCAACCCACGGAGGGTAACGGTTGCGCGAGTCCACGGAGGGCTCCACCCATGAAGGGTCCACGAAGAAGCAACCTTGTCTATTCCATCACGGCCGTCGCCCACAAAGGACTTGCCTCACTAGCGGTAGATCTTCACGAAGTAGGCGATCTCCTTGCCCTTACAAACTCCTTGGTTCAACTCCACAATCTTGTCGGAGGCTCCCAAGTGACACCTAGCCAATCTAGGAGACACCACTCTCCAAGAAGTAACAAATGGTGTGTTGATGATGAACTCCTTGCTCTTGTGCTTCAAATGATAGTCTCCCTGTTGGTGTCAAAACCGGCGGATCTCGGGTAGGGGGTCCCGAACTATGCGTCAAGGTCGGATGGTAACAGGAGACAAGGGACACGATGTTTTTACCCAGGTTCGGGCCCTCCCGATGGAGGTAATACCCTACTCCTGCTTGATTAATATTGATGATATGGGTAGTACAAGAGTAGATCTACCACGAGATCAAGGAGGCTAAACCCTAGAAGCTAGCCTATGGTATGATTGTGTATGATGATGATTTGTCCTACGGACTACAACCCTCCGGTTTATATAGACACCGGATAGGGTTAGGGTTACACAGAGTCGGTTACAATGGTAGGAGATCTTGAGTATCCGCATCGCCTAGCTTGCCTTCCACGCCAAGGAAAGTCCCATCCGGACACGGGACGAAGTCTTTAATCTTGTATCTTCATAGTCCAGGAGTCCGGCGAAGGTATAGTCCGGCTACCCGAACACCCCCTAATCCAGGACTTCCTCAGTAGCCCCTGAACCAGGCTTCAATGACGACGAGTCCGGTGCGCAGATTGTCTTCGGCATTGCAAGGCGGGTTCCTCCTCCAAGTCCTTCATAGAAGATTGTAAACACCAAAAATAGTGTCCGGCTCTGTAAAATAAGTTTCCACATATTGCCATAGAGAGAATAATATTAACACAAATCAAATCTGCTAACGTATTCCGTAGTGCGTCATCACGCTGCGGCCAAGCTCTTTATACAAATTGTTTTCACTCTTCCACCTCAGCGCGCTTAGCGAGGAGGTTTCCTTGGCACGTCTTGTTAAAGCAGAGATCGTGTGCCCCTTTTAACGGGATTCTCATCAATACGGACGTGGGTAACCCAATCGTGCCCGTTAGCACGTTCCCTCGATTAAAGGCGAGTCCAAAACGGTTACGGGGAGGGCTCTTGGTATTCAGTCTCTTATAAAGAGACCAAGGCCTCCTCCTTTTCTTAATCTCAAACGAGTTCGCCTGTCGTCTCGAGTTCCAACACCCCAGGCTCTTTGGACCTTCGACAATGTCCGGTTCTGACCTTCAAGGTCGATGGACGCCTTCCTCCGTCACGGAGGAGGACGTATTAAGGTTGAGGGAGGCTAAGTTCCTGACCGGCGAGATTTCGCATAGGTTGCCTGCTCAAGGACAGGTTATTCCCAGTCCCTAGCCCGGTGAGAGCGTGGTGTTCATGTCTCACTTCCTCCGGGGGTTAGGCTTCCCCATGGATCCCTTTGTGAGGGGACTGTTGTTTTATTACGGGCTGGGTTTTCATGATTTAGCTCCGGAGTCCATCCTCCATATCTCCTCGTTTATCATCGTGTGTGAAGCGTTCCTCCATGTTACCCCTCACTTTGGATTATGGCTCAAGACCTTCAAAGTGGAGCCGAAGATGATCGAGGGACAGCACGCAGAGTGCGGAGGCGCTGTTATAAGAAAAAATGCCGATGCTCCATGGCCCGAGGGCTCTTTTCAAGAGGAGCTAGGCTTGTGGCAACGAGAGTGGTTTTATATCACCGCTCCCCGGGGCACCACATGGGTGGCGCCTCCTGCCTTTCGCTCGGGTCCCCCACCACGGCTAGCGTCATGGATCAACAAAGGGTTAAATTGGAGTTTGCCTAAAGACGTACCCTTGCTACAGGGCCGCATTAAGGATCTCTTGGAAGGAGACCTCAACCTGGTCAAGGTGACGTAGGTCATGCTGATTCGCCGGACACTGCCCGGCAAACGTCGCCCCCTTCGCCTGTGGGAGTTCAATCCAGAGGGACCACGAGCTCTCAGGGATTTTATGAGCGCGACGCCCGCGGAGATGTATAAACTGTTCTTCGGATCACAAGAAGTGTGTCCGGATTTAGCCGAGGACGCAGGCCTAAGCCGCAATCGCCCGGATACTCAAGTAAGTAACCTTCTGCCCAGACCTTTTATCCATATAATTATCATAAAATTGCCCTTAAAAGAGCTGTCCTTTTTAGACAGGAGTGGATAGCGAAGGCGAAGCTGATCAGGTGTCCGGCTCCCCTTCCCGAAACTAGGCCGGATCCCGTGCTAGTCAGGATGCTGGAGGTAGTGCCTTTGGAGGGAAGCAAGGGGGAGGACAAGGAAACTATGGCCTCCTCGAAGGAGGCTGCTCCGAAGGGAGGAACCGACGATTCTTCTCCTAAGGGAAGGAAGAGAGCCGCCTCTGACGACCTGAAGACCATGGTCTCGAAGCGGGGGAAAAGATCCTCGTCAGAGGGTCCGACACCGGGGAGTTCCACGGCCGGACTGCGTACTCAAGGAGATCAGCCCTCTAGCGGGCCGTGAGTAGAGAAAGATTTTTCCTTTCATGGGATGAGAGAAATCCGTGATTTATATTTGAGAAGTTTAACCGATTTTTTACCTTCTAGTTCGGACCTCAACCCTTCTCGGCAGAGCTCATCTTCGGGGGATCTTCTTCTGGAGATGATGGAGAGCGGGACGCCTCCTTCTGCTGTACCGCCTAACGAGGCGGGCGACCCTGAGGTGTCGTCACGGAGGGTTTCTCCGAGTCCGGCAGGGGCGGAAGATCGCTATGGGGCCCCCGAGGTTCTCCGTGTCCAGCCTTTGAAAGAGGTCATGAGACAAGTCCGACACCGTCTCGCGCTCGGCCGGAGGAGCTAAAGGTTCTGCTAGGGGGAGCTTCTATTTCAGAGGAGCACCGTGCATTAATGGGCAAGGTGATTGAAAGGATTTCGTCCGCAAAGAGCGGATTGCGTGTGGCCGTCGAAAGTTTATTGACGGGTTTTGAAGTACATTAGATAATGTGTACTTTTGTCAGTTGCGCGTAAATAAGATGCGCCCTATGTAGATAGTAGCCCCTGAGGCTCTGCATGTCGTCAAGAAATGACGGCACGCGGAGGATCATAATCCCAGGTCTAAAATGTCGCCTTTTAATGTAGGCTGCAGGGTGTCCGGAATCAAGCCGAATTGCTGGTTTTGCCGAACTAAAGCGGCAACTGGATGTGGCAGATGCCGACATCGCGCTTGTCAACAAGCGGTTGGATGAGGCTCAAGGTATGTGATTCCTCGGGCGGCAGTAGGTAAGAAGAGTTTTATACCAGTGTCTTACGATATGTGTACTTGACGCAGATGGTGCGGCCGCCGTGGAGAGTCTTAGGGCAGAACTTGCCCAGGCTAAAGATCAAGCCGGGAAAAGTGATGCGGCTGCCAAGAAGGCCCTTGAAGAGCTGAGAGCCGAACAGGCTGCTCATTGCCGAAGCAAGGAAGAGATGGCCAGTATGGCCAAAAAGTTAAAGAGCACTGCAGACCATTGCATACTTCTTGAGAAAGAAGACCAGGCGAGACAGGCGGTCCTAGAAAAGGCCGTTGCTGATGCCAAGGACACGCGCTCTGCAATGAGAGCTGCGAAGGAGGAGCTGCGTCAGGCCGAAAAGATTGCGACTGGAAAGCCCTTCATGCTGCGAAGAAAATTTTGCGATCCGAAGTTTGCTCCGTTGGACCGGATGTGGAGTGTGGAGGACACCTATCTGGATTTGGCAGCGAGTGCTGCTGATGCGACCGAACACTTTCGAGATCTAAAAGATCGTGAAGTGGAAAAACTGTTCTGGTCGCAATTTCACAATCCAGAGTGTCCACTGGCAGTGGACGATCGTTTGGCTCAATGGACCGAACTTAATAGGTTGTCCGGACTCGCCATGAAGTACGTCATGGGTCATCTGTGGCCGGGGAGGTCGGAGCCGAAGAGTTATTTTAGCTTGGTGCAGCAATTCCTTGATGCAGTGCCGCGCATTAATGCAATGAAGAGGTCGGCATGTATAGAGGGTGCAAGGATGGCTCTTGCCCGTGTCAAGACATACTGGCAGAGATGGAGACCACCGTTATTTGTGACACTCCAAAAATTTTATTTGGTTTTAGCAAAAAACCTTGCTGGTTTTTCTTTTGCGGATTGAGGCTTTTCAAAAAAAAACTTTTCAGAAAAACCTTTCCTTTGTTGGTCCTTTTTCTCAAATCATTTTTGGAGTTCAATCTTTTCTTTTTGGAAAGAAAACTCTATGAAAGACTTGGAATTCTTCTTTCTTTTGTTTACCACCCATGACCTTGTATTTTTGCCCATGAGGTAAAACCACTCCAAAACCTCCTCCCCTCTTTGTTATCAACCTAAGTCCCCTGTCCCAACTCATCCAAACAAGTTTTGGATTTTATTTTGATTGTTTCATCTCTCAAATATTTTCTGTCAATTATTTTGAGCCTGACCCATTTACAAAGCAAGTACCCCATTGCATTTGAGATTTGACTTCAAACCAACTCTACTGGCTAGTCCTTTGCAACCACAACCCAGAACCATCTTGATCCACTCATCTTCCTTTCAAAATTTTCAAATTTCACTCCCTGCAAGTTTGGACCAGATTTGTCAAATTTGGTGAAATTCATATCTAAACTTCTCCAAAAATTCCACCAAAAATCAGGCAGCCTACTGGAGCAATGAGAAGTCATTCCACCAAAAATCAGCCCAAGGAAAAATTCCCACAAGTCAGAAACATTCTGTCGAACACCTTGCATGCACTATTCAAACACTTTCAGAAAATTCAGTTTTCAGTGTCGATTTTCGTCAGACAGATTTAGTCACGAGATCACAGTGCTTTGGCGCGTTGCTCGCCGCCTGGCTCGCTTGTCCGGAGCCCCGCACGCGCTCTTGGCAGCTTCCCGGCGTCGGTGGCGCCCTGGCCCGCCTGCGCCGGCGTGTCTTGCGGTGGCTGAACCGCCGTAACAGCCGACAGGCAGCAGAACGGCGGCGCAACGCCGTTCAGCGCCGCCCAAGCTCGCTGGTGGCTCCGCGTGGCCCTCTCCGCGCCAGCGCACGCATGCAGCACGGTCGCCGTGGCGCGGCGTGCACAGTGCACGCTCTCTGCCGCCGACGGGTCCGCGCCGTCCCGTTCCGTCGAACTCCACCTCAGCAAGCAAAACCCAACGCCGTTGGCACCTAAACAGGCTCAGTGAACCTCCACGACGGCGCTCAGCTCCTAAACTCGCCCGACCAAGCACTACGCTGCCGTAATCCCTCGCCGGAGAACCCCGTTCTCGGCAACCGCCTCGGGGTGGCTATATATAGCGCCCCCGAGCCAGCTACCACTCCCGCACGACTCCACCACCTCATCACACCTCGCCTGGCCACTCGAGGGGCCTCGAGGAGCCCTTCTTCCTCGACTCCGGCCGCCTCCGTCCGCCTCGGGCTCCAGCTCGATCCGCTGCGGTGAGATCATCTCCGGCGCCCAAACTCCATCAAGCACCTTCTCTAGCTACCAGATACCTAACCCCCTCGTCAATTTAACCATTGCAGCCCTCTCCGGCGAGCTCCATCCTCGTTAGAACCGCCGTCCGCCGGAGCCAGGGCCACCGTCGACACGGTGCACGCCGGCGACCACCTCGACCACCACCCGGCGCGGAACAACACCCTGAGCACGGAGGTAACCTCCGATCACCCTACCTCGCCGTGGATCGCCGCCGGCGATCGTCGCGGCCCTCTGGCGCCAAAAGCGCCGGCCGTTTTGAAATCCGACGAGTGGGACCACCCCGTCAGGTTTCTCTCTTTTTCAAATCGTTTTCTGAAGGCGCATTCGGGCAAAATACGTCTTCTCCTCTGAGCCGGCGTATTCGAGGCTGAAACGTTTTCTGTTTTTATAAATAAGACCCTGAGAAGTTTCTGTTTCATTACAGAGGGGTCCCTGGACAAAAACCTCCATAACTTTTTAATAGAAGCATATTTTTGAATGATTCTTTTTCTATTCTCTTCAAAATTTTGTCTAGTTTTTTATCAGATTTATTTAAAAATTATTTGGAATAATTTTTGTGCACCTCTCGGTATTCACGATAGCGCGTATATTTTCTTTATACCGTAGATACCGAAGGAGGTGACGGGACCGCGAACTTCACCGAGTTAGACTCCGACTACTCCGAACCAGGCAAGCAGGTTTGAACTTTTGATATGATGAGTGTCTTGGCATGTTTTGCATTTAGTTAGTTTCATGGCATGTTGTGGAGCATACCGATGAACTATGTTTTATGCATTGTTGGGACAAGTAAGTTCGATGATTCATACCTTGTTGAATGTGAGTATGCAAGGCCATGTGTTGGCATGAAGGTGGGTAAGATGGCAGTGTGGTAGCATGCCAGTCTTATGCCATGCAAGTTTGCTTCAGTACCAACCCGTATCGGTTGGGCTCGTAACCATTTCCCCTCCCTGTACTACCACATGTTTCCCGAAAGGGATATGGTTTAGTAAGTCGCGAACCGCTTTCTTGGTACACACCAAAAAGGAGAGGCCGGGATGATGGTTCCATGGCCCTGGATTAAAGCCAGGCATCCGGTCAGGGGGCATGGGTGTTTCCGGTTGGGACCGAGAGGGGGGCACCCCTTAGAGCGCGCGTATATAAATTTGATCCCATGCTATTCGAGATTGTGATCTCCCCGTCTCAAAAGTTTTTCTTGGACGATGTTGAGGGTGATTCCTGGCATCGAGAGGTTGGATGGGTGTGTACTGTTTAGCTGTGTTTCCTTCTGAAATACCGTAACAGAACTAGTCCTTGTGACTACGGAAATTCGTCGACTGTGGGGAATTTTTGTACAAACTCTGCAGAGCTCTATATCTTCAAATCATCTTATCTACATCCAAGTTCCCTGCTAACTGACATGTGCCAGTTTGGTGACAGATTACCCGGTGGGACACATGAGTACTAAGACCGGTTAAATGTTTATTCTTGTGGATGGACTAACCCGTTAAATTTCATGAGTTGAATATATTTATGATGAATATATTTTTTCTCTATCAGTTTAAAGCCCTTTATGTGGTGTCGCTCAGACGCCCGACTATGGCATTTCTTTTAAAGCCCTTTATGTGGTGTCGCTCAGACGCCCGGCTGTGGCAGTTCTTTTAAAGCCCTTTATGTGGTGTCGCTCAGACGCCCGACTGTGGCAGTTCTTTTAAAGCCCTTTATGTGGTGTCGCTCAGACGCCCGACTGTGGCATTTCTTTTAAAGCCCTTTATGTGGTGTCGCTCAGACTCCCGATTGTGGCATTTCTTTTAAAGCCCTTTATGTGGTGTCACTCAGACGCCCAACAATGGCATTTCTTTTAAAGCCCTTTATGTGGTGTCGCTCAGACGCCCGACTGTGGCATTTCTTTTAAAGCCCTTTATGTGGTGTCGCTCAGACGCCCGACTGTGGCATTTCTTTTAAAGCCCTTTATGTGGTGTCGCTCAGACGCCCGACTGTGGCATTTCTTTTAAAGCCCTTTATGTGGTGTTGTTCAGACGCCCGACTGTGGCACTTCTTTTAAAGCCCTTTATGTGGTGTCGCTCAGACGCCCGACTGTGGCATTTCTTTTAGCCCTTTATGTGGTGTCGCTAAGACGCCCGACTGTGGCATGAATTTTCTTTCTTTTATTAATTTACTCTCGTGGCGTCGCTCTAGACACTCGATTATTTTCTATTACTTTACTGTTGGGATTCCAGGCGGACTACCGCCGTTTTCCCTTTTTACTTACCCTGCCTAATATTACTTTGAATATGCATTGATAATTTAATCATGACGCACTCATGCATGCATTTGTTATATCTTACATCCGAACTGTCTTGCGAGTACTTTCAAAGTACTCACTCTCTTGTTGATTTGGCCAGATGGTGACAAGGGTGATCTCATGGATGAAGAGTTCGATAGCGAATCCGACACCTAGAGGAGTCCCAGTCAGTCTTGTGCGACCCTGGACTTGGTCACTGTTTTATACCCGCTTCCGCAACCCAAATAAATTCATCGAGCCTCACCTCGACGCTCGATGGGATGTTAGTTTGAGAGTCACATATCCACTCCCCACTGTGTTACTCCACCACTACCACATTTACGAGTCTGTAGTATGCCACCACTCCCTTGTGTCATAATCGCCTTTATGTATATATTATTAGCACGCTTGTAATAAATTGTTGAGCATCATCAGCTCAACCCTGTAATATATTTAATGCTACTGGCTTATTGTATCAAAAGTTTGTCTACCAGTGAGGAGGTTTCATCTCAAACTGGATTCTAAAGATTGGTTTCTCAATAAATATTTTTATTGGAAAACCGGTCGTGACAAGCTTGGTACCAGAGCCAGGCTGACTGTAGGAAGACACTAGGTGCGATAGCTAATCGGTTATTAGCATATTAGAGCCCTGTTATGTTTTACAACTATAGACATTTTTCTGACAGTCAGCATATATTTATGATCTGATGCTTCAGAAAATTTTTGCCTACTTTTTGTAGATGGCCGACAACAGCTGTGAGTCTCAGGCCTTCGCCAACGTGCCCGATGGGTTCGTCAAGCTTCTATCCTTCGTCGTTCAGGTCGCAATGGGGCCATCTGTGCGCCCGGTCGTCTCACTCTGCCAGCACAAAGTCAACGACAGTCTGACTATGCACCAGGCCTCGGTGCAATTCAGGGGAGGGCGTGGTGAGTTACGCCGCTTCCGGTTCGTGGGAAGAGCCATGCCCACGGAGAAGCACGCTATCCAGATGGCAGACCGCGAGTCAATAGCTCGCCTCAGGGATGTCCTTCCCGTGATGAAGGCTCGTCGCTACCGCTATCTTCCATGCCACGTGCCTTACACCTGTCACTACGCATACTCCTGCCCCAGAGGAGAACGAGACGAGGCCTTTGAGATGCTTACTGAGTATCTTCGGGCTCTGGAGGCCGCCTTCGACAACTTGGTGGACGACCTTGTGGCCGCCCGCATGGACTCAGTCCATGGCTGTGCTGCCAACAGGAGGGAGCTCCTGCCCACAGCACCGCCACTGTCTTATGCCTCATCATCAGCAACCTATGCACCAGCTCGTCGCCTGCCTTCTACTGAGGAGTTCAACCAGGTCATTGCGCCCACTCCAGCGCGCACTGCACCGCCCCTCACGCCGACTCCTATTCGTGTTATTCCACCCCTGGCACCCGCTCCATCAACTCGGCGCAGCACTACTCGTATGGAGCCCATTAGCGAGGAGGAAGTTGAGTCTCCAGCCTCGCTACGCCTCACCCTTGGCAGGGCCAAGGACATCATCAACATCTCCGACTAAGTACGCTTAGCCTTCGCGAGTTGTACCGCCATGTAAGATATGGGAAGTAGCCTGTTTGCGCATCATGTAGGATCTGGAGAAGTGCACTAGCCTAAATAACATGTCAGGATGTTGTACGCATATCCTGAGTGACGTATTGTATAATTATCGCCCGCGTGTAAGATACGTAATGATGCAGTCCTTCTCTATGCGCAAATCGATTTGTTTTTCCCTTGAGTAATCTTGGCTATTTGGTTTCTCTGCCAACCTTGTGCTTTTATGGATTTATTTCCGTTACTTATGGGCTTTGCAAAAATACATCCCCAGAGTGAAAAATGTCTCGTCCTTGGACTCGTTCCATGCCAGCTCCGCTAGAGAAAAAATATGGCACTCAAGCAGACAACAATTTTGCACAAGGGCAGTCGAACCAAATTTATGACAATCAACCAGGCAACAATTTCACTCAAGGTCAATCAAGTCAACAAGGCAGTGAGACGGCACTATCTCAAATGTGCCGCCTTTATGAACAAAGTCAGCAACAGCATCGTGAAATGATGAACCAAGTCATCAACATGGGGAATCACCATGGACAGTATCAACAGCATTCTAAATTATCTGAACTACAGAAGACACGTCCCCAGACATTTTCTCATACCGACAAGCCACTTGAGGCCGAAGACTGGCTTCGAGATATGGAGAGAAAATTAATTATTGCAAAATGTTCAGACCCCGAGAAGGTACTTTATGCTCCGCACTATCTCACCGGAGCCGCTGCATCTTGGTGGGAGAATTTCTTGCACATGCATCCCAAAGAAAATGATATAACCTGGGATGATTTCAAGGAAGGTTTCCGTGGCGCGCATATTCCTAAAAGTATTATGAAAATCAAGAAAAGAGAGTTCGATGACCTCAAGCAAAGGAACATGACAGTGTCAGATTACAACGGCCAATTTACCCTATTATCCCGCTACGCCAACGAAGAGCGTATGACTGAAAGCAAGAAAATGGAGAAATTCCTTGATGGCCTAGCGCCCGCGCTTAAATGCCAACTGGTCATACACACTTTCCCAGATTTTAAGACGCTGGTGGATAAAGCCATTACTCTGGAAAATGAAAGACGCAGTCTGGAAGATATCCGCAAGCGAAAAAGGGACCAGACTAACCAGGCTCGCAATCACCGAAGCAAGACAGATTTCCAAAAGGGTGGGACACACAAATCCCCGTCCAACGTCTCACGCCCAATCAAGAATTTTCATGTAAGGGACAAGGAGTTCACATATCGCCCCGGCGTTACTTGTTACGCCTGCGGAGAGGAAGGACACTATGCCAAGCAGTGTCCCAAGCCTAGAAACTCAGCACCAAAGCCGAACAACGGCAACAACAATTCAGCGCCCAAGCGAAACAATTTCAATCCCAACAACTGTTGGGGAATGTAGTAATTTAAAAATTTTCCTACGCACACGCAAGATCATGGTGATGCATAGCAACGAGAGGGGAGAGTGTTGTCTACATACTCTTGTAGACTGAAGCGGAAGCGTTGACGCAACATAGAGGAAGTAGTCGTACGTTCTCCTCGCGATCCAACCGATCACAACACCGTTACTCCGGCACCTCCGAGTTCTTGGCACACGTTCAGCTCGATGACGATCCCCGGGCTCCGATCCAGCAAAGCTTCGGGGAAGAGTTCCGTCAGCACGACGGCGTGGTGACGATCTTGATGTACTACCGGCGCAGGGCTTCGCCTAAGCACTGCAACGATATGACCGAGGTGGAATATGGTGGAGGGGGGCACCGCACACGGCTAAGGAACGATCACGAAGATCAACTTGTGTGTCTATGGGGTGCCCCCTGCCCCTGTATATAAAGGATGGAGGAGGAGGAGGAGGCCGGCCAAGGCTTGGCGCGCCAGGGTGTGGAGTCCTACTAGGTCTCCAAGTCCTAGTAGGAGTCCACCAAGAGGGGAGGAAGGGAGAACGAATAGGAGGAGAAGGAAAGGTGGCCGGCCCCCTTTTCCCTAGTCCAATTCGGACCAAAGGGGAGGGGGGGCGCAGCAGCCTTTTCCTCTTCCCACTAAAGCCCATCAAGGCCCATTACTTCTCCCGTAATCCCGTAACTCCCCGATACTCCCGAAAATACCCGGATCACTCAGAACCTTTCCGATGTCCGAATATAGTCGTCCAATATATCGATCTTTACGTCTCGACCATTTCGAGACTCCTCGTCATGTCCCCGATCTCATCCGGGACTCCGAACTCCTTCAGTACATCAAAACTCATAAACTCATAATATAACTGTCATCGAAACCTTAAGCGTGCGGACCCTACGGTTCGAGAACAATGTAGACATGACCGAGACACGTATCCGGTCAATAACCAATAGCGGGACCTTGGTGCCCATATTGGCTCCTACATATTCTGCGAAGATCTTTATCGGTCAGACCGCATAACAACATACGTCGTTCCCTTTGTCATCGGTATGTTACTTACCCGAGATTCGATCGTCGGTATCCAATACCTAGTTCAATCTCGTTACCGGCAAGTCTCTTTACTCGTTCCGTAATACATCATCTCACAACTAACACATTAGTTGCAATGCTTGCAAGGCTTATGTGATGTGCATTACCGAGAGGGCCCAGAGATACCTCTCCGACAATCGGAGTGACAAATCCTAATCTCGAAATACGCCAACCCAACATGTACCTTCGGAGACACCTGTAGAGCACCTTTATAATCACCCAGTTACGTTGTGACGTTTGGTAGCACACAAAGTGTTCCTACGGTAAACGGGAGTTGCATAATTTCATAGTTAAAGGAACATGTATAAGTCATGGATAAAAGCAATAGCAACATACTAAACGATCGGGTGCTATGCTAATGGAATGGGTCATGTCAATCAGATCATTCAACTAATGATGTGATCTCGTTAATCAAATAACAACTCTTTGTTCATGGTTAGGAAACATAACCATCTTTGATTAATGAGCTAGTCAAGTAGAGGCATACTAGTGACACTCTGTTTGTCTATGTATTCACACATGTATTATGTTTCCAGTTAATACAATTCTAGCATGAATAATAAACATTTATCATGATATAAGGAAATAAATAATAACTTTATTATTGCCTCTAGGGCATATTTCCTTCAGTCTCCCACTTGCACTAGAGTCAATAATCTAGTTCACATCGCCATGTGATTTATCAGCAATAGTTCACATCACCATGTGATTAACACCCATAGTTCACATCGATATGTGACCAACACCCAAAGGGTTTACTAGATTCAGTAATCTAGTTCACGTCGCTATGTGATTAACACCCAAAGAGTACTACGGTGTGATCATGTTTTGCTTGTGAGAGAAGTTTAGTCAACGGGTCTGCCACATTCAGATCCGTTATGTATTTTGCAATTTTCTATGTCTACAATGCTCTGCACGGAGCTACTTTAGCTAATTGCTCCCACTTTCAATATGTATCTAGATTGAGACTTAGAGTCATCTAGATCAGTGTCAAAACTTGCATCGACGTAACTCTTTGCGACGAACCTTTTTGTCACCTCCATAATCGAGAAACATATCCTTATTCCACTAAGGATAATTTTGACCGTCGTCCAGTGATCTACTCCTAGATCACTATTGTACTCCCGTGCCAATCTCAGGGTAGGGTATACAATAGGTCTGGTACACAGCATGGCATACTTTATAGAACCTATGGCCAAAGCATAGGGGATGACTTTCATTCTCTTTCTATCTTCTGCCGTGGTCGGGCTTTGAGTCTTACTCAATTTCACACCTTGTAACACAGGCAAGAACTCTTTCTTTGACTGTTCCATTTTGAACTACTTCAAAATCTTGTCAAGGTATGTACTCATTGAAAAAACTTATCAAGCGTCTCGATCTATCTCTATAGATTTTGATGCTCGATATGTAAGCAGCTTCACTGAAGTCTTTCTTTGAAAAACTCCTTTCAAACATTCCTTTATGATTTACAGAATAATTCTACATTATTTCCGATCAACAATATGTCATTTACATATACTTATCAGAAATGTTGTAGTGCTCCCACTCACTTTCTTGTAAATACAGGCTTCACCGCAAGTCTGTATAAAACTATATGCTTTGATCAACTTATCAAAGTGTATATTCCAACTCCGAGATGCTTGCACCAGTCCATAGATGGATCGCTGGAGCTTGCATATTTTGTTAACACCTTTAGGATTGACAAAACCTTCTGGTTGCATCATATGCAACTCTTCTTTAATAAATCCATTAAGGAATGCAGTTTTGTTTTCCATTTGCCAGATTTCACAAAATGCGGCAATTGCTAACATGATTCGAATAGACTTAAGCATAGATACGAGTGAGAAACTCTCATCGTAGTCAACACCTTGAACTTGTCGAAAACCCTTTTGCGACAATTCTAGCTTTGTAGATAGTAACACTACTATCAGCGTCCGTCTTCCTCTTGAAGATCCATTTATTTTCTATGGCTTTGCCGATCACCGGGCAAATCCATCAAAGTCCATACTTTGTTCTCATACATGGATCATATCTCAGATTTCATGGCCTCAAACCATTTCGCGGAATCTGGGCTCATCATCGCTTCCTCATAGTTCACAAGTTCGTCATGGTCTAGTAACATGACTTCCAGAACAAGATTACCGTACCACTCTGGTGCGGATCTCACTCTGGTTTACTTACGAGATTCGGTAGTAACTTGATCTTGAAGTTACATGATCATCATCATTAGCTTCCTTACTAATTGGTGTAGTAGTCACAAGAACAGATTTCTGTGATGAACTCCTTTCCAATAAGGGAGAAGGTACAATTACCTTATCAAGTTTTCTACTTTCCTCCCACTCACTTCTTTCGAGAGAAACTCCTTCTCTGGAAAGGATCCATTCTCAGCAACGAATATCTTGCCTTCGGATCTGTGATAGAAGGTGTACCCAACTGTCTTCTTTGGGTATCCTATGAAGACATATTTTTCCGATTTGGGTTTGAGCTTATCAGGATGAAACTTTTCCATGTAAGCATCACAACCCCAAACTTTAAGACACGACAACTTTGGTTTCTTGCCAAACCACAGTTCAGATTGTGTCGTCTCAACGGACTTTAGATGGTGCCCCTTTTAACGTGAATGCAGCTGTCTCTAATGCATGATCCCAAAACGATATTGGTAAGTCGGTAAGAAACATCATAGATTGTACTATATCCAATAAAGTACGGTTATAACGTTCGGACACACCATTATGCTGTGGTGTTCCAGGTGGCATGAATTTGTGAAAACTATTCCACATTGTTTTAATTGAAGGCCAAAACTCGTAACTCAAATATTTTACCTCTGCGATCATATCGTAGAAACTTTTTATTTTCTTGTAACGATGATTATCCACTTCACTCTGAAATTCTTTGAACTTTTCAAACGTTTCAGACTTATGTTTCATTAAGTCGATATACCCATATCTGCTTAAATCATCTGTGAAGTTTTGAAAATAATGATACTTGTCGCGAGCCTTAATATTCATCGGACCACATACATCAGTATGTATGATTTCCAACAAATCTGTTGCTTGCTCCATTGTTCCGAAGAACGGCGTTTTAGTCATCTTGCCCAAGAGGCATGGTTCGCAAGCATCAAGTGATTCATAATCAAGTGATTCCAAAATCCCATCAGCATGGAGTTTCTTCATGCGCTTTACACCAATATGACCTAAACGACAGTGCCACAAATAGGTTGCACTATCATTATTAACTTCGCATCTTTTGGCTTCAATATTATGAATATGTGTATCATTACGATCGAGATCCAACAAACCATTTTCTTGGTGTGTATGACCATAGAAGGTTTTATTCATGTAAACAGAACAACAATTGTTCTCTAACTTAAATGAATAACCGTATTGCAATTAACATGATCAAATCATATTCATGCTCAATGCAAACACCAAATAACACTTATTTAGTTTCAACACTAATCCCGAAAGTATAGCGAGTGTGTGATGATGATCATATCAATCTTGGAACCACTTCCAACACACATCGTCACCTTGCCCTTTAACTAGTCTTTGTTCATTCTGCAACTCCCGTTTCGAGTTACTAATCTTAGCAACTTGAACTAGTACCAAATACTGAGGGGTTGCTATGAACACTAGTAAAGTACACATCAATAACATGTATATCAAATATAATTATGTTCACTTTGCCATCCTTCTTATCCGCCAATCACTTGGGGTAGTTCCGCTTCCAGTGACCAGTCCCTTTGCAGTAGAAGCACTTAGTCTCAGGCTTAGGACCAGACTTGGGCTTTTTCACTTGAGCAGCAACTTGCTTGCCGTTCTTCTTGAAGTTCCCCTTCTTTCCTTTTGCCCTTTTCTTGAAACTAGTGATCTTGTCAACCATCAACACTTGATGTTTTTCTTTGATTTCTACCTTCGCCGATTTTAGCATCGCGAAGAGCTTGGGAATATTTTCCGTTATCCCTTGCATATTATAGTTCATCACGAAGTTCTACTAACTTGGTGATGGTGACTAGAGAATTCTTTCAATCACTATCTTATCTGGAAGATTAACTCCCACTTGATTCAAGCGATTGTAGTACCCAGACAATCTGAGCACATGCTCACTAGTTGAGCGATTCTCCTCCATCTTTTAGCTATAGAACTTGTTGGAGACTTCATATCTCTCAACTCGGGTATTTACTTGAAATATTAACTTCAACTCCTGGAACATCTCATATGCTCCATGACGTTCAAAACATCTTTGAAGTCCCGATTCTAAGTAGTTAAGCATGGTGCACTAAACTATCAAGTAGTCATCATATTGAGCTAGCAAAACGTTCATAACGTCTGCATCTGCTCCTGCAAAAGGTCCGTCACCTAGCGGTGCCTCAAGGACAAAATTCTTCTGTGCAGCAATGAGGATAAACCTCAGATAACGGATCCAATCCGCATCATTGCTACTAACATTTTTCAACACAATTTTCTCTAGGAACATATCAAAATAAACACAGGGAAGCAACAACGCGAGCTATTGATCTACAACATAGATATGCTAATACTACCAGGACTAATGTTCATGATAAATTTAAGTTCAATTAATCATATTACTTAAGAACTCCCACTTAGATAGATATCTCTCTAATCCTCTAAGTGATCACGTGATCCAAATCAACTAAACCATGTCCGATCATCACGTGAGATGGAGTAGTTTCAATGGTGAACATCACTATGTTGATCATATCTACTATATGATTCACGCTCGACCTTTCGGTCTCCGTGTTCCGAGGCCATATCTGTTATATGCTAGGCTCGTCAAGTTAAACCTGAGTATTCCGCGTGTGCAACTGTTTTGCACCCGTTGTATTTGAACGTAGAGCCTATCACACCCGATCATCACGTGGTGTCTCAGCACGAAGAACTTTCGCAACGGTGCATACTCAGGGAGAACACTTCTTGATAATTTAGTGAGAGATCATCTTATAATGCTACCGTCAATCAAAGCAAGATAAGATGCATAAAAGATAAACATCACATGCAATCAATATAAGTGATATGATATGGCCATGATCATCTCGTGCTTGTGATCTCCATCTTCGAAGCACCGTCATGATCACCATCGTCACCGGCGCGACACCTTGATCTCCATCGTAGCATCGTTGTCGTCTCGCCAATCTTATGCTTCTACGACTATCGCTACCGCTTAGTGATAAAGTAAAGCATTACAGGGCGATAGCATTGCATACAATAAAGCGACAACCATATGGCTCCTGCCGGTTGCCGATAACTCAGTTACAAAACATGATCATCTCATACAATAAAATATAGCATCATGTCTTGACCATATCACATCACAACATGCCCTGCAAAAACAAGTTAGACGTCCTCTACTTTGTTGTTGCAAGTTTTACGTGGCTGCTACGGGCTTTAAGCAAGAACTCATCTTACCTACGCATCAAAACCACAACGATAGTTTGTCAAATAGACTCCGTTTTAACCTTCTCAAGGACCGGGCGTAGCCACACTCGGTTCAACTAAAGTTGGAGAGACAGTCTTCCGCAAGCCATCTATGTGCAAAGCACGTCGAGGGAACCGGTCTCGCGTAAGCGTACGCGTAAGGTTGGTCCGGATCGTCTCGTCCAACAATACCGCTGAACCAAAGTATGACATGCTGGTAGGCAGTATGACTTGTATCGTCCACAACTCACTTGTGTTCTACTCGTGCAAATAACATCAAACCATAAAAACCTAGGCTCGGATGCCACTGTTGGGGAACGTAGTAATTTCAAAATTTTCCTATGCACACGCAAGATCATGGTGATGCATAGCAACGAGAGGGGAGAGTGTTGTCTACATACTCTTGTAGACTGAAGCGGAAGCGTTGACGCAACATAGAGGAAGTAGTCGTACGTTCTCCTCGCGATCCAACCGATCACAACACCGTTACTCCGGCACCTCCGAGTTCTTGGCACACGTTCAGCTCGATGACGATCCCCGGGCTCCGATCCAGCAAAGCTTCGGGGAAGAGTTCCGTCAGCACGACGGCGTGGTGACGATCTTGATGTACTACCAGCGCAGGGCTTCGCCTAAGCACTGCAACGATATGACCGAGGTGGAATATGGTGGAGGGGGGCACCGCACACGGCTAAGGAACGATCACGAAGATCAACTTGTGTGTCTATGGGGTGCCCCCTGCCCCTGTATATAAAGGATGGAGGAGGAGGAGGAGGCCGGCCAAGGCTTGGCGCGCCAGGGTGTGGAGTCCTACTAGGTCTCCAAGTCCTAGTAGGAGTCCACCAAGAGGGGAGGAAGGGAGAACGAATAGGAGGAGAAGGAAAGGTGGCCGGCCCCCTTTTCCCTAGTCCAATTCGGACCAAAGGGGAGGGGGGGCGCAGCAGCCTTTTCCTCTTCCCACTGAAGCCCATCAAGGCCCATTACTTCTCCCGTAATCCCGTAACTCCCCGATACTCCCGAAAATACCCGGATCACTCAGAACCTTTCCGATGTCCGAATATAGTCGTCCAATATATCGATCTTTACGTCTCGACCATTTCGAGACTCCTCGTCATGTCCCCGATTTCATCCGGGACTCCGAACTCCTTCGGTACATCAAAACTCATAAACTCATAATATAACCGTCATCGAAACCTTAAGCGTGCGGACCCTACGGTTCGAGAACAATGTAGACATGACCGAGACACGTATCCGGTCAATAACCAATAGCGGGACCTGGATGCCCATATTGGCTCCTACATATTCTGCGAAGATCTTTATCGGTCCGACCGCATAACAACATACGTCGTTCCCTTTGTCATCGGTATGTTACTTACCCGAGATTCGATCGTCGGTATCCAATACCTAGTTCAATCTCGTTACCGGCAAGTCTCTTTACTCGTTCCGTAATACATCATCTCACAACTAACACATTAGTTGCAATGCTTGCAAGGCTTATGTGATGTGCATTACCGAGAGGGCCCAGAGATACCTCTCCGACAATCGGAGTGACAAATCCTAATCTCGAAATACGCCAACCCAACATGTACCTTCGGAGACACCTGTAGAGCACCTTTATAATCACCCAGTTACGTTGTGACGTTTGGTAGCACACAAAGTGTTCCTACGGTAAACGGGAGTTGCATAATTTCATAGTTAAAGGAACATGTATAAGTCATGGATAAAAGCAATAGCAACATACTAAACGATCGGGTGCTATGCTAATGGAATGGGTCATGTCAATCAGATCATTCAACTAATGATGTGATCTCGTTAATCAAATAACAACTCTTTGTTCATGGTTAGGAAGCATAACCATCTTTGATTAATGAGCTAGTCAAGTAGAGGCATACTAGTGACACTCTGTTTGTCTATGTATTCACACATGTATTATGTTTCCAGTTAATACAATTCTAGCATGAATAATAAACATTTATCATGATATAAGGAAATAAATAATAACTTTATTATTGCCTCTAGGGCATATTTCCTTCAACAACAACCACAGGAAGGGTCATCTGAACCACGTAACCAAAGAGGAGGCACAAAATGCTCCGGATATCGTACTCGGTACGTTCCCTGTCAACACAATACCTGCAATGGTTTTGTTTGATTCTGGAGCTTCTCACTCTTTTGTTTCGAAAAGTTTTGCCGTGCAAAATAATTTTTCGATGCTTCCTTTGGAGAAATCCATGATCATCAAGTCCCCTGGGATTCAGCAAGTTACTCAGAATTACTGTCAAGATGTGATTATTGAGTTCGAAGGGCTGAAGTTTTATGCGAACCTTATTCTGTTGGAAAATAAGGGACTAGATGTCATCCTTGGGATGGATTGGCTAACCACAAATAAAGGTTTCATTGACTATTTCAACCGGACCGTAATACTCACGCATCACCTCGGGAAGACGATAAGGGTATCCGCCAAGGAAAGGAAAATACCCAGGCAACCAAGACTGAATAAGGTAGATGTTTCTGAGCTAAGCAAGGTTCCAGTAGTATGTGAATTTCCAGACGTATTCCCCGAAGAGCTACCAGGCATGCCACCAGACCGAGAAATAGAATTCAGCATTGAGCTTGCACCAAGAACCACCCCCATATACAAGAAACCGTACAGAATGGCACCGTCCGAGTTAGTTGAGCTGAAGAAGCAGAGAAAGGAATTGCTAGACAAAGGATACATTCGGGCCAGTTCCTCACCATGGGGATCACCAATTTTATTTGCCAAAAAGAAAGATGGAACACTGCGATTGTGTATTGACTACCGAGCACTTAACATGGTCACGGTCAAGAACAAATACCCGATGCCAAGAATAAATGATTTATTCGATCAGCTCGCTAAGGCCAAGGTATTCTCAAAAATTGACCTAAGGTCAGGATACCATCAATTAAAAGTACGGACAGAAGATATCCCCAAGACAGCTTTTACCTCCAGATATGGACTGTATGAGTTCACAGTAATGCCTTTTGGGTTAACAAATGCTCCTGCATATTTTGTTCACCTCATGAACAAAGTATTCATGAAATTTATGGACAAGTTCGTTGTGGTATTCATCAACGACATTCTGGTGTACTCCAAGACACCGGAAGAGCATGCTGAACATCTCAGAATTGTACTAGGAGAACTCAGGAAACATCAATTATACGCCAAATTCAGCAAGTGCGAATTTTGGCTAAAGCAAGTAGGCTTTCTAGGCCACGTGCTAACCCAAGACGGTATCGCTGTAGACCCAGAGAAAGTAAAAGCCGTACTTGGCTGGAAGTCACCAGCCAGCGTGACCGACATCCGGAGCTTCCTGGGAATGGCAGGATATTACCGCAGATTTATTGAAGGATTCTCCACCATAGCCAAACCTATGACACAGTTACTCAAGAAGGAAAAGAAGTTTGAATGGACAGAATCCTGCGAGAAAAGTTTCCAAGAGCTAAAGGGGATATTAACAACAGCACCAGTATTAATTGTGCCAGACATACACAAGAATTTTGAAGTATATTGTGACGCGTCCAGGAAAGGTCTCGGATGCGTGTTGATGCAAGAAGTCAAGGTTGTCGCGTACACTTCAAGGCAACTTCGCAAGCATGAGGAGAATTATCCCACTCATGACTTAGAGATGGCAGCAGTCATTCATGCACTTAAGGAATGGAGGCATTTCCTACTTGGAAATCGATGTGAAATATATACAGACCACAAAAGTCTCAAATATATTTTCACGCAGCCAGAATTAAATTTACGGCAACGACGCTGGTTGGAATTAGTAAAGGATTATGATGTCGGTATCCACTACCATCCAGGTAAAGCAAATGTAGTGGCCGATGCTCTTAGTCGAAACCCCAGCTCCAACGAAAGCAGTCTGCACGGCTTGAGATCCGAATTCCAACAAGAATTTGCCAGACTTAACTTATTGATGGTAGCGGAAGGCACCATATCAAATTTGGAGATGCAACCCGACCTTGTAGAGAAAATTAAAGAAGCTCAGCCGGGTCACCCCAGTATAGAAGGTATAAAAAGAAAGGTGAGTAAGGGAAAAGCCTCAGAATTCGTCATAGACAATGGAGGAATACTATGGTACGGGGAAAGACTCTGCGTACCAAACATAGAAGATCTTAAACAACAAATTTTGGCTGAAGCCCACACCGCCCCATATTCAATTCACCCTGGAGGGACCAAAATGTATAAAGATATTCAAGAAAGATTTTGGTGGCACGGTATGAAGAGGGACATCGCTACCTTCATTGCATGTTGCGACTCATGTCAACGCATAAAAGCTGAACATCAGAGACCAGCCGGACTACTGCAACCAAACAAAATACCTGAGTGGAAATGGGATGAAATAGGGATGGATTTCATTGTCGGACTACCTCGGTCACGACACAGGAATGATGCTATATGGGTCATCACCGACAGGTTAACCAAGGTAGCACATTTTATTCCAGTAAAGACAACCCACACCACTCAGAAGCTTGCCAGGATTTACCTCTCCCGCATAGTTTGTCTACACGGTGTTCCAAGGACTATAATATCCGACAGGGGCACTCAGTTCGTTTCGAGATTTTGGGATCAATTACAACAGGCACTGGGGACTCAGCTAGCCTTCAGTACAGCTTACCACCCCCAGACAGATGGGCAAACGGAACGCATAAACCAGATCTTAGAAGACATGCTGAGAGCATGTGTCCTCACATATGGAACCAGTTGGGAAGAAAGTCTGCCATATGCCGAGTTCGCATACAACAACAGTTACCAGGCCAGCCTGCAAATGGCACCATTTGAGGATCTGTATGGACGAAGATGTCGTACCCCGTTGAATTGGTCAGAAACCGGAGATAGCCGCATCTTCGGGCCAGACATGCTCAAAGAAGCCGAGGAGAAAGTCAAACTAATCAGAAATAGACTCAAGACCGCCCAAAGCCGACAGAAGAGTTATTACGATCAGAAGCATCATGGGGTCAACTTCGAACCCGGAGAATTTGTGTACCTACGAGTGTCCCCTATGAGGGGATTACAATGATTCAAAATAAAAGGAAAGCTAGCACCAAGATTTATCGGACCATTCTGTATATTGGCACGAAAAGGCACGGTCGCATACCAACTAGACTTACCTAAGGAACTGTCAGATATCCACAACGTGTTCCACATTTCGCAGTTAAGAAAGTGCATAAGCAACCCAGAGAAACAAGTATCCCATGAGAACATTGACATGCAACAAGACCTCACTTATCGGGAACATCCAGTGAAGATACTAGAGGAGTCTGAAAGGAGGACCCGACAAAAAACCATTAAATTTTTCAGAGTTCAGTGGAGCAATCACCCCGACAACGAAGCAACTTGGGAAAGAGAGGATTTTCTTCGAGCAGAGCATCCGCACTTATTTGAGGGACAGCTGAAATCTCGGGGACGAGATTTTTCCTAAGGGGGTAGGTGTTGTGACACTCCAAAAATTTTATTTGGTTTTAGCAAAAAACCTTGCTGGTTTTTCTTTTGTGGATTGAGGCTTTTCAAAAAAAAACTTTTCATAAAAACCTTTCCTTTGTTGGTCCTTTTTCTCAAATCATTTTTGGAGTTCAATCTTTTCTTTTTGGAAAGAAAACTCTATGAAAGACTTGGAATTCTTCTTTCTTTTGTTTACCACCCATGACCTTGTATTTTTGCCCATGAGGTAAAACCACTCCAAAACCTCCTCCCCTCTTTGTTATCAACCTAAGTTCCCTGTCCCAACTCATCCAAACAAGTTTTGGATTTTATTTTGATTGTTTCATCTCTCAAATATTTTCTGTCAATTATTTTGAGCTTGACCCATTTACAAAGCAAGTACCCCATTGCATTTGAGATTTGACTTCAAACCAACTCTACTGGCTAGTTCTTTGCACCCACAACCCAGAACCATCTTGATCCACTCATCTTCCTTTCAAAATTTTCAAATTTCACTCCCTGCAAGTTTGGACCAGATTTGTCAAATTTGGTGAAATTCATATCTAAACTTCTCCAAAAATTCCAGCAAAAATCAGGCAGCCTACTGGAGCAATGAGAAGTCACTCCACCAAAATCAGCCCAAGGAAAAATTCCCACAAGCCAGAAACATTCTGTCGAACACCTTGCATGCACTGTTCAAACACTTTCAGAAAATTCAGTTTTCAGTGTCGATTTTCGTCAAACAGATTCAGTCACGAGATCACTGTGCTTTGGCGCATTGCTCGCCGCCTGGCTCGCTTGTCCGGAGCCCCGCATGCGCGCTTGGCAGCTTCCCGGCGTCGGTGGCGCCCTGGCCCGCCTGCGCCGGCATGTCTTGCGGCGGCTGAACCGCCGTAACAGCCGACAGGCAGCAGAACGGCGGCGCAACGCCATTCAGCGCCGCCCAAACTCGCTGGTGGCTCCGCGTGGCCCTCTCCGCGCCAGCGCACGCATGCAGCACGGTCGCCGTGGCGCGGCGTGCACAGCGCACGCTCTCTGCCGCCGACGGGTCCGCGCCGTCCCGTTCCATCGAACTCCACCTCATCAAGCAAAACCCGACGCCGTTGGCACCTAAACAGGCTCAGTGAACCTCCACGACGGTGCTCAGCTCCTAAACTCGCCCGACCAAGCACTGCGCCGCCATAATCCCTCGCCGGAGAACCCCGTTCTCGGCAACCGCCTCGGGGTGGCTATATATAGCGCCCCCGAGCCAGCTACCACTCCCGCACGACTCCACCACCTCATCACACCTCGCCTGGCCACTCGAGGGGCCTCGAGGAGCCCTTCTTCCTCGACTCCGGCCGCCTCCGTCCGCCTCGGGCTCCAGCTCGATCCGCTGCGGTGAGATCATCTCCGGCGCCCAAACTCCGTCAAGCACCTTCTCTAGCTACCAGATACCTAACCCCCTTGTCAATTTAACCATTGCAGCCCTCTCCGGCGAGCTCCATCCTCGTCAGAACCACCGTCTGCCGGAGCGAGGGCCACCGTCGACACGGTGCATGCCGGCGACCACCTCGACCACCACCCGACGCGGAACAACACCCTGAGCACAGAGGTAACCTCCGATCACCCTTCCTCGCCGTGGATCGCCGCCGGCGATCGCCGCGGCCCTCTGGCGCCAAAAGCGCCGGCCGTTTTCAAACCCGACGAGTGGGACCACCCCGTCAGGTTTCTCTCTTTTTTGAATCATTTTCTGAAGGCGCATTCGGGCAAAATACGTCTTCTCCTCTAAGCCGGCGTATTCGAGGCTGAAACCTTTTCTGTTTTTATAAATAAGACCCTGAGAAGTTTCTGTTTCATTACAGAGGGGTTCCTGGACAAAAACCTTTATAACTTTTTAACAGAAGCATATTTTTGAATGATTCTTTTTCTGTTCTCTTCAAAAAAAATTCTAGTTTTTTATCAGATTTAGTTAAAAATTATTTGGAATAATTTTTGTGCACCTCTCGGTATTCACGATAGAGCGTATATTTTCTTTATACCGTAGATACCGAAGGAGGTGACGGGACCGCGAACTTCACCGAGTTATACTCCGACTACTCCGAACCAGGCAAGCATGTTTGAACTTTTGATATGATGAGTGTCTTGGCATGTTTTGCATTTAGTTAGTTTCATGGCATGTTGTGGAGCATACCGATGAACTATGTTTTATGCATTGTTGGGACAAGTAAGTTCGATGATTCATACCTTGTTGAATGTGAGTATGCAAGGCCATGTGTTGGCATGAAGGTGGGTAAGATGGCAGTGTGGTAGCATGCCAGTCTTATGCCATGCAAGTTTGCTTCATTACCAACCCGTATCGGTTGGGCTCGTAACCATTTCCCCTCCCTGTACTACCACATGTTTCCCGAAAGGGCTATGGTTTAGTAAGTCGCAAACCGCTTTCTTGGTACACACCAAAAAGGAGAGGCCGGGATGATGGTTCCATGGCCCTGGATTAAAGCCAGGCATACGGTCAGGGGGCATGGGTGTTTCCGGTTGGGACCGAGAGGGGGGCACCCCTTAGAGCGTGTGTATATAAATTTGATCCAATGCTATTCGAGATTGTGATCTCCCCGTCTCAAAAGTTTTTCTTGGAAGATGTTGAGGGTGATTCCTGGCATCGAGAGGTTGGATGGGTGTGTACTGGTTAGCTGTGTTTCCTTCTGAAATACCGTAACGGAACTAGTCCTTGTGACTACGGAAATCCGTCGACTGTGGGGAATTTTTGTACAAACTCTGCAGAGCTCTATATCTTCAAATCATCTTATCTACATCCAAGTTCCCTGCTAACTGACATGTGCCAGTTTGGTGACAGATTACCCGGTGGGACACATGAGTACTAAGACCGGTTAAATGTTTATTCTTGTGGATGGACTAACCCGTTAAATTTCATGAGTTGAATATATTTATGATGAATATATTTTTTCTCTATCAGTTTAAAGCCCTTTATGTGGTGTCGCTCAGACGCCCGACTGTGGCATTTCTTTTAAAGCCCTTTATGTGGTGTCGCTCAGACTCCCGATTGTGGCATTTCTTTTAAAGCCCTTTATGTGGTGTCGCTCAGACGCCCAACAATGGCATTTCTTTTAAAGCCCTTTATGTGGTGTCGCTCAGACGCCCGACTGTGGCATTTCTTTTAAAGCCCTTTATGTGGTGTCGCTCAGACGCCCGACTGTGGCATTTCTTTTAAAGCCCTTTATGTGGTGTCGCTCAGACGCCCGACTATGGCATTTCTTTTAAAGCCCTTTATGTGGTGTCGTTCAGACACCCGACTGTGGCATTTCTTTTAAAGCCCTTTATGTGGTGTCGCTCAGATGCCCGACTGTGGCATTTCTTTTAGCCCTTTATGTGGTGTCGCTAAGACGCCCGACTGTGGCATGAATTTTCTTTCTTTTATTAATTTACTCTCGTGGCGTCGCTCTAGACACTTGATTGTTTTCTATTACTTTACTGTTGGGATTCCAGGCGGACTACCGCCGTTTTCCCTTTTTACTTACCCTGCCTAATATTACTTTGAATATGCATTGATAATTTAATCATGACGCACTCATGCATGCATTTGTTATATCTTATGTCCGAACTGTCTTGCGAGTACTTTCAAAGTACTCACTGGCTTGTTGATTTGGCTAGATGCTGACGAGGGTGATCTCATGGATGAATAGTTCGATAGCGAATCCGACACCTAGAGGAGTCCCAGTCAGTCTCGTGCGACCCTGGACTTGGTCACTATTTTATACCCGCTTCCGCAACCCAAATAAATTCATCGAGCCTCACCTCGATGCTCAATGGGATGTTAGTTTGAGAGTCACATATCCACTCCTCACTGTGTTACTCCACCACTACCACATTTGCGAGTCAGTAGTATGCCACCACTCCCTTGTGTCATAATCGCCTTTATGTATATATTATTGGCACGCTTGTAATAAATTGTTGAGCATCATCAGCTCAACCCTGTAATATATTTAATGCTACTGGCTTATTGTATCAAAAGTTTGTCTACTAGTGAGGAGGTTTCATCTCAAACTGGATTCTAAAGATTGGTTTCTCAATAAATATTTTTATTGGAAAACCGGTCGTGACATTATTGCGTCCCGAGATTCGGATAAAAGCCGAGTTTCCTCCGAGCACTATTTTCAGGAAGTCCTTGAAGGCGCTCGTGTAATAGAGACGCAGTGCTCGAAGGATGCTATGTTATTATAGCATATGTAATGATGAAGTAATATGTTGATAAACTGTAGTGGCCTGTTTATACTTGTGCGTTCAAGTATTGTGAACACCTCCTGTGCGGGCGCTTAAAATATATGTATAAAATCTGAAAGATTGCAGTCGTTGGCTTCAACCCCCACGCACATAGTGCGGGGGTGCATGCAGAAGACGCATTTTCACTCTTAACCCAACGTCTTGGTCCTACAAAGGAGGTGATAGCGCAGCGGGCCAGGCAACCGGACTATAATGCTTTAACACTTTCACTTAGCCATAGGAGCTTGACAGTGGGACTATTTAGGTAGCCCATAAGTGGCGACTGCGCTCACCCGAGTTCGGGGCACGTATGTGCCTGACCGGGAAGCGGACCTTCGTTAAAGCGGAGGAATCCAATAGATTCCAATAGGTCATCGAGTGGCTGACCAGTCTCACGCTACATCATGACAGTCAGTTTTCGGCTTTCTCTACTGAGGTGCTCGCCCGGCCGAACTGGGGCACAATCGCAGTAGTTCTCCTGGTGCTACCTTAGCCGATAGAGCGGAATGTAAGGTAGCCGAACTCAGGAGCTGGGCAACCCAACATTTGACCAAAGACATGATTCGGAGCTAATGCTGTTGGGTAACGTAGTAATTTTAAAAAATTCCTACGCACACGCAAGATCATGGTGATGCATAGCAACGAGAGGGGAGAGTGTTGTCTACGTACCCTCGTAGACCGAAAGTGGAAGCGCTATATCAACGCAGTTGATGTAGTCGTACGTCTTCACGATCCGACTGATCCAAGCACCGTTACTCCGGCACCTCCGAGTTCTTGGCACACGTTCAGCTCGATGACGATCCCCGGGCTCTGATCCAGCAAAGCGTCAGGGAAGAGTTCCGTCAGCACGACGGCGTGGTGACGATCTTGATGTACTACTGACGCAGGGCTTCGCCTAAGTACTGCGACAATATGACCGAGGTGGAATTTGGTGGCAGGGGGCACCGCACACGGCTAAGGAAAGATCTCAATGATCAATTGTGTGTCTAGAGGTGCCCCCTGCCCCCGTATATAAAGGGGAAAAAAAGGGGGGGCGCGGCAGCCATAGGAGGAGTCCTACTCCCGCTGGGAGTAGGACTCCCCTCCAATCCTATTCCTAATAGGACTCCCCAAGTGGGGAAAGAGAGAGGGGCTGGCCGGCCACCTTCCCTAGTCCTAATAGGACTAGGGGAAGGGGGGAGGCGCGCAGCCCATGAGGGCAGCCCTTTCACCTTTCCACCAAGGCCCATGTTGGCCCATTTGGCTCCCGGGGGGTTCCGGTAACCCTCCGGGTATTCCGGTAAAATCCTGATTTCACCTGGAACACTTTCGATGTCCAAACATAGGCTTCCAATATATCAATCTTTACGTCTCGACCATTTCGAGACTCCTCGTCATGTCCGTGATCACATCCGGGACTTCGAACAACCTTCGGTACATCAAAATGCATAAACTCATAATAACTGTCATCGTAACGTTAAGCGTGCGGACCCTACGGTTCGAGAACAATGTAGACATTACCGAGACACATCTCCGGTCAATAACCACTAGCGGGACCTGGATGCCCATATTGGATCCTACATATTCTACGAAGATCTTTATCGGTCAGACCGCATAACAACATACGTTGTTCCCTTTGTCATCGGTATGTTACTTGCCCGAGATTCGATCGTCAGTACCCAATACTTAGTTGAATCTCGTTACCGGCAAGTCTCTTTACTCGTTCCGTAATACATCATCCCGCAACTAACTCATTAGTTGCAATGCTTGCAAGGCTTAAGTGATGTGCATTACCGAGAGGGCCCAGAGATACCTCTCCGACGATCGGAGTGACAAATCCTAATCTCGAAATACGCCAACCCAACATCTACCATTGGAGACACCTGTAGTACTCCTTTATAATCACCCAGTTACGTTGTGACGTTTGGTAGTACCCAAAGTGTTCCTCCGGCAAACGGGAGTTGCATAATCTCATAGTCATAGGAACATGTATAAGTCATGGATAAAGCAATAGCAACATACTAAACGATCGGGTGCTAAGCTAATATAATGGGTCATGTCAATCAGATCATTCAACTAATGATGTGACCTCGTTAATCAAATAACAACTCTTTGTTCATGGTTAGGAAACATAACCATCTTTGATTAACGAGCTAGTCTAGTAGAGGCATACTAGTGACACTCTGTTTGTCTATGTATTCACACATGTATTATGTTTCCGGTTAATACAATTCTAGCATGAATAATAAACCTTTATCATGATATAAGGAAATAAATAATAACTTTATTATTGCCTCTAGGGCATATTTCCTTCAGTCTCCCACTTGCACTAGAGTCAATAATCTAGATTACACTGTAATGATCCTAACACCCATGGAGTCTTGGTGCTGATCATGTTTTGCTCGTGGAAGAGGCTTAGTCAACGGGTCTGCAACATTCAGATCCGTATGTATCTTGCAAATCTCTATGTCTCCCACCTGGACTAGATCCCGGATGGAGTTGAAGCGTCTCTTGATGTGTTTGGTCCTTTTGTGAAAGCTGGATTCCTTTGCCAAGGCAATTGCACCAGTATTGTCACAAAAGATTTTCATTGGACCCGATGCACTAGGTATGACACCTAGATCGGATATGAACTCCTTCATCCAGACTCCTTCGTTTGCTGCTTCCGAAGCAGCTATGTACTCCGCTTCACATGTAGATCCCGCTACAACGCTTTGTTTAGAACTGCACCAACTGACAGCTCCACCGTTTAATGTAAACACGTATCCGGTTTGCGATTTAGAATCGTCCGGATCAGTGTCAAAGCTTGCATCAACGTAACCTTTTACGGTGAGCTCTTTGTCACCTCCATATATGAGAAACATATCCTTAGTCCTTTTCAGGTATTTCAGGATGTTCTTGACCGCTGTCCAGTGATCCACTCCTGGATTACTTTGGTACCTCCCTGCTAAACTTATAGCAAGGCACACATCAGGTCTAGTACACATCATTGCATACATGATAGAGCCTATGGCCGAAGCATAGGGAACATCTTTCATTTTCTCTCTATCTTCTGCAGTGGTCGGGCTTTGAGTCTTACTCAATCTCACACCTTGTAACACAGGCAAGAACCATTTCTTTGCTTGATCCATTTTGAACTTCTTCAAAATCTTGTCAAGGTATGTGCTTTGTGAAAGTCCAATTAAGCGTCTTGATCTATCTCTATAGATCTTTATGCCTAATATGTAAGCAGCTTCTCCGAGGTCTTTCATTGAAAAACTTTTATTCAAGTATCCCTTTATGCTATCCAGAAATTCTATATCATTTCCAAGCAGTAATATGTCATCCACATATAATATTAGAAATGCTACAGAGCTCCTACTCACTTTCTTGTAAATACAGGCTTCTCCGAAAGTCTGTATAAAACCAAATGCTTTGATCACACTATCAAAGCGTTTATTCCAACTCCGAGAGGCTTGCACCAGTCCATAAATGGATCGCTGGAGCTTGCACACTTTGTTAGCTCCCTTTGGATTGACAAAACCTTCCGGTTGCATCATATACAACTCTTCTTCCAGAAATCCATTCAGGAATGCAGTTTTGACATCCATCTGCCAAATTTCATAATCATAAAATGCGGCAACTGCTAACATGATTCGGACAGACTTAAGCATCGCTACGGGTGAGAAAGTCTCATCGTAGTCAATCCCTTGAACTTGTCGAAAACATTTCGCGACAAGTCGAGCTTTGTAGACAGTAACATTACTATCAGCGTCAGTCTTCTTCTTAAAGATCCATTTGTTCTCAATTGCTTGCCGATCATCGGGCAAGTCAACCAAAGTCCATACTTTGTTCTCATACATGGATCTCATCTCAGATTTCATGGCTTCAAGACACTTTGCGGAATCTGGGCTCACCATCGCTTCTTCATAGTTCGTAGGTTCATCATGATCTAATATCATGACCTCCAGAACAGGATTACCGTACCACTCTGGTGCGGATCTCACTCTGTTTGATCTACGAGGTTCAGTAGTATCTTGATCTAAAATTTCATGATCATCATCATTAGCTTCCTCACTTATTGGTGTAGGTGTCGCAGAAACAGTTTTCTGTGATGTACTACTTCTCAATAAAGGAGTAGGTATAGTTACCTCGTCAAGTTCTACTTTCCTCCCACTCACTTCTTTCGAAAGAAACTCCTTCTCTAGAAAGTTTCCGAACTTAGCAACAAAAGTCTTGCCTTCGGATCTGTGATAGAAGGTGTATCCAACAGTTTCCTTTGGATATCCTATGAAGACACATTTCTCCGATTTGGGTTCGAGCTTATCAGGTTGAAGCTTTTTCACATAAGCATCGCAGCCCCAAACTTTAAGAAACGACAACTTTGGTTTCTTGCCAAACCATAGTTCATAAGGCGTCGTCTCAACGGATTTAGATGGTGCCCTATTTAACGTGAATGCGGCCGTCTCTAGAGCGTATCCCCAAAACGATAGCGGTAAATCAGTAAGAGACATCATAGATCGCACCATATCTAGTAAAGTACGATTACGACGATCGGACACACCATTACGCTGTGGTGTTCCGGGTGGCGTGAGTTGCGAAACTATTCCACAATTTTTCAAATGTACACCAAACTCGTAACTCAAATATTCTCCTCCATGATCAGATCGTAGAAACTTTATTTTCTTGTTACGATGATTTTCAACTTCACTCTGAAATTCTTTGAACTTTTCAAATGTTTCAAACTTGTGTTTCATTAAGTAGATATACCCATATCTGCTTAAGTCATCTGTGAAGGTGAGAAAATAACGATATCCGCCACGAGCCTCAATATTCATCGATCCACATACATCGGTATGTATGATTTCCAACAAATCTGTTGCTCTCTCCATAATACCGGAGAACGGTGTTTTAGTCATCTTGCCCATGAGGCACGGTTCGCAAGTACCAAGTGATTCATAATCAAGTGGTTCCAAAAGTCCATCAGTATGGAGTTTCTTCATGCGCTTTACACCGATATGACCTAAACGACAGTGCCACAAATAAGTTTCACTTTCATTATCAACTCTGCATCTTTTGGCTTCAACATTATGAATATGTGTATCACTACTATCGAGATTCATCAAAAATAGACCACGCTTCAAAGGTGCATGACCATAAAAGATATTACTCATATAAATAGAACAACCATTATTCTCTGATTTAAATGAATAACCGTCTCGCATTAAACAAGATCCAGATATAATGTTCATGCTCAACGCTGGCACCAAATAACAATTATTTAGGTCTAATATTAATCCCGAAGGTAGATGTAGAGGTAGCGTGCCGACCGCGATCACATCGACTTTGGAACCATTTCCCACGCGCATCGTCACCTCGTCCTTTGCTAGTGTCCGCTTATTCTATAGTCCCTGTTTCGAGTTGCAAATATTAGCAACAGAACCAGTATCAAATACCCAGGTGCTACTGCGAGCATTAGTAAGGTACACATCAATAACATGTATATCACATATACCTTTGTTCACCTTGCCATCCTTTTTATCCGCCAAATACTTGGGGCAGTTCCGCTTCCAGTGACCAGTCTGCTTGCAGTAGAAGCACTCAGTTTCAGGCTTAGGTCCAGACTTGGGTTTCTTCTCTTGAGCAGCAACTCGCTTGCCGTTCTTCTTGAAGTTCCCCTTTTTCTTCCCTTTTCCCTTTTTCTTGAAACTAGTGGTTTTGTTAACCATCAACACTTGATGTTCCTTCTTGATTTCTACCTCCGCAGCTTTTAGCATTGCGAAGAGCTCGGGAATAGTCTTGTTCATCCCTTGCATATTATAGTTCATCACGAAGCTCTTGTAGCTTGGTGGCAGTGATTGGAGAATTCTGTCAATGACGCAATCATCTGGAAGAGTAACTCCCAATTGAATCAAGTGATTATTATACCCAGACATTTTGAGTATATGCTCACTGACAGAACTGTTCTCCTCCATCTTGCAGCTATAGAACTTATTGGAGACTTCATATCTCTCAATCCGGGCATTTGCTTGAAATATTAACTTCAACTCCTGGAACATCTCATATGCTCCATGACGTTCAAAACGTCGTTGAAGTCCCGGTTCTAAGCCGTAAAGCATGGCACACTGAACTATCGAGTAGTCATCAGCTTTGCTCTGCCAGACGTTCATAACTTCTGGTGTTGCTCTAGCAGCAGGCTTGGCACCTAGCGGTGCTTCCAGGACGTAATTCTTCTGTGCAGCAATGAGGATAATCCTCAAGTTACGGACCCAGTCCGTGTAATTGCTACCATCATCTTTCAACTTTGCTTTCTCAAGGAACGCATTAAAATTTAACGGAACAACAGCACGAGCCATCTATCTACAATCAACATAAACAAGCAAGATACTATCAGGTACTAAGTTCATGATAAGTTTATGTTCAGTTAATCAAATTAATTAAGAACTCCCACTTAGATAGACATCCCTCTAATCCTCTAAGTGATCACGTGATCCAAATCAACTAAACCATAACCGATCATCACGTGATATGGAGTAGTTTTCAATGGTGAACATCGTTATGTTGATCATATGTACTATATGATTCATGCTCGACCTTTCGGTCTCCGTGTTCCGAGGTCATATCTTATATGCATAGCTCGTCAAGTATAACCTGAGTATTCCGCGTGTGCAACTATTTTGCACCCGTTGTATTTGAACGTAGAGCCTATCACACCCGATCATCACGTGGTGTCTCAGCACGAAGAACTTTTGCAACGGTGCATACTCAGGGAGAACACTTCTTGATAATTTAGTGAGAGATCATCTTATAATGCTACCGTCAATCAAAGCAAGATAATATGCATAAAAAGATAAACATCACATGCAATCAATATAAGTGATATGATATGGTCATCATCATCTTGTGCTTCGTGATCTCCATCTCTACAGCACCATCATGATCACCATCGTTACCGGCGCGACACCTTGATCTCCATCGTAGCATCGTTGTCGTCTCGCCAATCTTATGCTTCTACGACTATCGCTACCGCTTAGTGATAAAGTAAAGCATTACAGGGCAATTGCATTGCATACAATAAAGCGACAACCATATGGCTCCTGCCGGTTGCCGATAACTTGGTTACAAAACATGATCATCTCATACAATAAAATATAGCATCATGTCTTGACCATATCACATCACAACATGCCCTGCAAAAACAAGTTAGACGTCCTCTACTTTGTTTGTTGCAAGTTTTACGTGGCTGCTACGGGCTTAAGCAAGAACTCATCTTACCTACGCATCAAAACCACAACGATAGTTTGTCAAATAGACTCCGTTTTAACCTTCTCAAGGACCGGGCGTAGCCACACTCGGTTCAACTAAAGTTGGAGAGACAGTCTTCCGCAAGCCATCTATGTGCAAAGCACGTCGAGGGAACCGGTCTTGCATAAGAGTACGCGTAAGGTTGGTCCGGATCGTCTCGTCCAACAATACCGCCGAACCAAAGTATGACATGCTGGTAGGCAGTATGACTTATATCACCCACAACTCACTTGTGTTCTACTCGTGCAAATAACATCAAACCATAAAACCAGGCTCGGATGCCACTGTTGGGTAACGTAGTAATTTCAAAAAAAATCCTACGCACACGCAAGATCATGGTGATGCATAGCAACGAGAGGGGAGAGTGTTGTCTACGAACCCTCATAGACCGAAAGCGGAAGCGTTATATCAACGCGGTTGATGTAGTCGTACGTCTTCACGATCCGACCGATCCAAGCACCGTTACTCCAGCACCTCCGAGTTCTTGGCACACGTTCTGCTCGATGACGATCCCCGGGCTCCGATCCAGCAAAGCGTCGGGGAAGAGTTCCGTCAGCACGACGGCGTGGTGATGATCTTGATGTACTACTGACGCAGGGCTTCGCCTAAGTACTGCGACAATATGACCGAGGTGGAATTTGGTGGCAGGGGGCACCGCACATGGCTAAGGAAAGATCTCAATGATCAATTGTGTGTCTAGAGGTGCCCCCTGCCCCCGTATATAAAGGGGCAAAAAAGGGGGGGCGCGGCAGCCATAGGTTCCTAATAGGACTCCCTAAGTGGGGAAAGAGAGAGGGGCTGGCCGGCCACCTTCCCTAGTCCTAATAGGACTAGGGGAAGGGGGGAGGCGCGCAGCCCATGAGGGCAGCCCTTTCACCTTTCCACCAAGGCCCATGTTGGCCCATTTGGCTCCCGGGGGGTTCCGGTAACCCTCCCGGTATTCCGATAAAATCCTGATTTCACCTGGAACACTTCCGATGTCCAAACATAGGCTTCCAATATATCAATATTTACGTCTCGACCATTTCGAGACTCCTCGTCATGTCCGTGATCACATCCGGGACTTCGAACAACCTTCGGTACATCAAAATGCATAAACTCATAATAACTGTCATTGTAACGTTAAGCGTGCGGACCCTACGGTTCGAGAACAATGTAGACATGACCGAGACACATCTCCGGTGAATAACCACTAGCGGGACCTGGATGCCCATATTGGCTCCTACATATTCTACGAAGATCTTTATCGGTCAGACCGCATAACAACATACGTTGTTCCCTTTGTCATCGGTATGTTACTTGCCCGAGATTCGATCGTCAGTATCCAATACTTAGTTCAATCTCGTTACCGGCAAGTCTCTTTACTCGTTTCGTAATACATCATCCCGCAACTAACTCATTAGTTGCAATGCTTGCAAGGCTTAAGTGATGTGCATTACCGAGAGGGCCCAGAGATACCTCTCCGACGATCGGAGTGACAAATCCTAATCTCGAAATACGCCAACCCAACATCTACCATTGGAGACACCTGTAGTACTCTTTTATAATCACCCAGTTACGTTGTGATGTTTGGTAGTACCCAAAGTGTTCCTCCGGCAAACGGGAGTTGCATAATCTCATAGTCATAGGAACATGTATAAGTCATGGATAAAGCAATAGCAACATACTAAACGATTGGGTGCTAAGCTAATATAATGGGTCATGTCAATCATATCATTCAACTAATGATGTGACCTCGTTAATCAAATAACAACTCTTTGTTCATGGTTAGGAAACATAACCATCTTTGATTAACGAGCTAGTCTAGTAGAGGCATACTAGTGACACTCTGTTTGTCTATGTATTCACACATGTATTATGTTTCCGGTTAATACCATTCTAGCATGAATAATAAACCTTTATCATGATATAAGGAAATAAATAATAACTTTATTGTTGCCTCTAGGGCATATTTCCTTCAAATGCATATAATGCCAAAACTCGCGACGCCGAACACTCCCTAAGGTGTTCGGTCTTTATGAGTGCGGGCTAAACAACACTCTTTGCTAAAAAAGCCCCTAGTGTCCAGGTACGTGCAAAAAATTCTGACGTGGCCACATGCCAAGACGCCAGCCTCCTCCTTGGTTATATCGGAAAAAACCAGGGGATGTATTGCAACAAGAGAAAGTAAAAAAAGGTTTATGCAGGGCCTTAATCTGAAAAGAATCCTTTAGGACGGGTCCCTACTGCACGTCTGCGCCTGTGTCTCCGTTGTGCCGTATCCTGGACGGGCGCTGCACGACGTTCATCTGTAAAAGAGAGGAACTAAATTGAAAACGGGTCGTGCCGAACAAAAGGTTTTAAAATAAATGAAGTATAATGTAAGATGTAAAGTTGAGCTTTATTGTCTCTGCATGTAGCCCCTAGTACGGGGGTATATGGCCTCTAAGCCTGCATTAATGATGGACTTGTGCCGAACTCGTCTATTCCGTGTTTGTGGCCTTATGACCTATGTCAAAAAGTTTTTTGGCTGGTGAGGCCATTTTATTGTGCGGCTGTCTAAGCGGCCGCACAGTCCTCCGCTTGGGGGAGGCGCACTCTAGTGCTTCCCCTTCAAAGAGATGATGCCTCGTGGACCAGGCATCTTAATCGTGAGAGATGCATAGTGTGGTATTGCGTTAAAGCGAGCGAAAGCTTCGCGTCCCAGTAGTGCTTGATAGCGACTTGAAAACGGGACGACATGGAAGGTCAGCTTTTCGCGACGGAAGTTATCGGCAGAGCTGAATATAACTTCGAGCAGGAGAAAACCCATACAATGGGTGTCCGGACCAGGTGCTACCCCTTGAAAGGAGGTTTTGCTGCGGTGGATTCTTGCTGGGTTTATCCCCATGTGATGGATTGTATCCTGATATATCAGGTTTAGTCCACTGCCGCCGTCCATAAGGACATTTGTAAACTGGAATCCGCCAATTATTGGGTCGAGTATCAGGGCAGTCCAGCCTGCGTTTTTGATATTTCTAGAATAGTCTAGCTGATCGAAGGTGATTGGTTTTAATAACCAATGGAGGGACCCCTTGGGGGTATGTAACGCCCCGGACACACCCGCCGGTGGTCGTTACTCCTGGCGGGATCTAGACTGGCCCCACAGATCAATACTAGTATGTAACGCCCCGGACACACCCGCCGGTGGTCGTTACTCCTGGCGGGATCTAGACTGGCCCCACAGATCAATACTAGTCTTTTCTGCGCACTTTGTCCTCACTCATGCGCACCCAGGAGCAACTTCCCGGTCGGTCACCCATCCTGACACTACTCCAAGCTGAGCACGCTTAACTTTGGAGTTCTGTCCGAATGGGCTCCCGGAAAAGAAGGAATTCCTTATTGATATGAGTAGTCTATCATCCCTAATAAGCCAGGCTATCACATACACCCCCACTCAGAGGAACCGACGTCCTCGTCGGGCCACAGGAACGTTCCCTCTTGGCACAAACGTCTGTGCTTCCAGTCCGGTACATGTGCCATGCCGGGTGCCACGACGGGTCACAAACGTCATGAACAACATGACCACGCACCTGTCCGCAACCATCCGTGTAACCGCGAGGGTCGGCTCTGATACCAACTTGTAACGCCCCAGACACACCCTCCGGTGGTCGTTACTCCTGGCGGGATCTATACTGGCCCCACAGATCAATACTAGTCTTTTCTGCGCACTTTGTCCTCACACATGCGCACCCGGGAGCAACTTCCCGGTCGGTCACCCATCCTGACACTACTCCAAGCTGAGCACGCTTAACTTTGGAGTTCTGTCCGAATGGGCTCCCGGAAAAGAAGGAATTCCTTATTGATATGAGTAGTCTACCATCCCTAATAAGCCATAACTGTAACGCCCCAGATCTGATGCGCCAGGTGTCCGCCAGTTATTCGCCGTCGTTGCCATGTCATGTGCTTGCGTGTTGCTCTTTGCCATGTCATCATCTGCATTTCATATCATGTCATCATGTGCATCGCATTTGCATACGTGTTCGTGTCATGCATCCGAGCATTTTCCCCGTTGTCCATTTTGCAATCCGGCGCTCCTATGTTCCCCGGCGTCCCCTTTTACCTTTTTCCGTGTGCGGGTATTAAACCTTCTCGGAATGGACCGAGGCTTGACATGTGGCCTTGGTATAACACCGGTAGACCGCCTGTCAAGTTTCGGGTCAATCGGAGGTCGTTTGGTACTCCAACGGTTAACCGGGTATCCGCAAAGGCCTCTTTGGTGTGCAGCCCAACGCCCCCTTCAAAGTGGCCCAAAACCCATCTAAGTCATCTCCATGTTATCGGGCGTTCGATCACGATCGCGTGGCCGAAAACCGCACTCCATTTGGAGCTTCCTAGCCCCCTCTACCTATAAATAAGTGCTTCCCCCCGGATTCCTCGCGCAGATGAAACCCTAGCGAAACTCCCCGCGCGCAGCCGGACGTGTCCGTCCGCCGCCGGACGAAATCCGCCACCTCACTCCAGCCAATAGGCGCGTGCCACGTCAGCTCCGCCGCCGCCTCGTCCAATCTTGCTCCGCCACCTCAGCGCCCGTGCCACCTCACCGCGTTGCGGCCCGCGGAGCCCATCTGGGGCCCGCGCAGGCCCGGTCCCCCGCCGCCGCGGCTCGAGCCCGCCGCCGCCCTTCGCCGGCCGGCGCCGCCTCCTCCCGCCGGCGAACTCCGCCCCGCCGCCTGCCGCACCTCCGCTCCGCCGCTCCTCGCGCCGCCCGAGCCGGTGCCGCCCCGCGCCTCCTCGCGCGCACCTCCGCTCCGCCGCGTCGCGCCGCCCGCGCCTCCGTCGCCCCGCGCCTCCCGCGCCTCCCGTCGCCGCCGCCATGCGCGCCGCCGCCCGCCGCTCCCCGCGCCGCTCGCCGCCGGCGCCGCCAAGCTCCGCCACCGCGGCCACCGCGCGCCCGCGCCGGGATCCGGCCGGATCCGGCGAGATCCGGCCCGGATCCGCCTCCTCTCGGCCTCCCCCACCTCATCCCGCAACTCCGGCGAGATTCCGGCGAGTTCCCGGCTGCCTCGGCATCCGTGCCCGCGGGTTGACTTTCTTCCCCCTCTAATTTTTCACTAAGTCCCCGACATTCTATCATTTTATTGCCATGTTCATCATGCCATATCTCTGCACCCGCTGCTCCGTTTTGGGCGTACAATATGTCAAATTGTTCTTCTCGAAGAGTACATCATTTCATTCCATTGCATCATTTCCATTTGAGATCATCTTGGTGCCCGAAATGCTGTTAGAAGAGGGCTATGTGATGTTAGTTTCCGATTCTTATCAGAACTTGCACTTTTGCCATTTTTGCCATGATTGATGTGTGCATCCTATGAGGTTGAGTCCTACATGTGTTTTGTAATATGCCATGTTACCTTTCCAGAGATTTATGCCATGTATTTTTGTGATCCTTCCCCGACCTTAGGAGCCCCCACTGATTGATCGTTTTTAGCGGCCGAGTTGTGTCTAGAAAAATGTTTTGAGTCATTTAGGAATTATATATCGGAGAGTTTAGGAATTCTTTTTACTCCCCAATCCCTTCGACCTTCTGGTAAGGCATCCTGACGTAGAGTTTTGACTCTTCTCTTCTCAAATTTCACTAAATTTTTTTTTAGGATCACGCGGGTATATTACAATCGTTCCGATGGTTTTATGATGACAACATTGTCTTGGTTGCCTCCTGACATTTAGGGGTTGTGGCAGTGTCCCCGGGAGTTGAGCTCCGAGGTGTTGTCGTCATAATTTTATCGTTGCGGTTTTGGAATACCTGAGTTTAGTACGCCGACATCGAAAATCTCTTTTGTACAGTTGTTGGTGAGATAACCCTGATAGCCCAGTACTGTGGCGAGTGCGGGAGTATTGCCATGACTCGTATAACGGATGCTTTTCGAAGGTTGAGGTAGATGGTTTCCGAAGGTTTCTTGGTTATGTGTTGAAGGATGGATACAGCTGGATCTAGGTACTGTTAGTTTGGGTGATATATTTTGTGTCCCCTGTATCCCTAACACCAGATTGCATAACCAGAAAGTTTCGGGAGTTTATAAGTGGGAGTTCAAGTATCACTTAGAATATCTTTCCAACAGACACATGATACGATATGGGATCTATCATAGGTTTGTTTCCGGCTTATTCTGCAAGCCAATCCTTTGTTTTTGATTTGTTTTATGGTATTCGAGTTGCTTCGATGTCAAATGTTGAATCCATACCTTTCCTAAATGGTGTTCTCATATTTCCATGTGAATACTAATCCTTCTTGATCATCAAGATTATCATGCCAATTCTTTTTCAACCGGTGTGTCTCCCTTCAAGTGGATCTGATCACTTCAACTTTCGCAAGATCAATTATCAGTTTCTTCGCAACGGTGTTTGCTTCATCCGATCCAAGTTGTCTTTGTTTTTCCCGCCCTCCCACCCTTATTTCTTCAAGGACTCAGATTTCTTGATCAAGTATCCTTTTTATTGATGAGAAGCCTCTCCATTCTTCTCCTTCATGTTCTTATCCGGTGATTTCTTATGAAGACGCTAAGGAAGCTTCAAGTTCATCATTCGTCATTCTTTTCTTCTCCGGTGGTTTCAATTCAAGCTTTATCGATCACATCTTTTTTCCTCGTTTCAATACCTTCTCATACCGGTGCACCTCACAATATTTCACTTCTCGCTATTCATTTGTTCCGGAGTGATGAAAATATCTCAGAAGATTCAAGTTTTCATTCTCATTTCACTCAAGTTCTTTTGAGGATGCTATCTCATTCAAGCCATTTGATTCAACCGGTGCAATCTCTTTTTTCATGCATTCTTTCAACGGTGGTTCTTTTGAGTGGGCCCTAACCCACAGGTCTTTTCAAAGTTTGACGTAAGAATGAATTATCATCAGTCAAATGTCTTTCTCCAAGATCCTTCAATTCTTTTCATTATTGGTTCAACATTTCAAATTCTCTTCCCGGAATATCTCAACAAATTCATGGTGGTGTTTCTCGTCATCTCTCTCAACACTTGAAACCGAAGAAGAGTTTCTCTTAAATCTTGCCCCATTCTCTTCAAGATTCATGGTTCTAGCCTGATGTCATTCTCTCATAACTATTTTTGATTGTGAGAATTCTTTTCACCCATCCGGAGCAATTCAGGAGTCTTTTCAGTTTGACTCTTCTGAGCCATCATCTCAGAATTATTCATTCAAGCTTTCAGCTCTCATTCTCCAAATCTTACCGGTGCATCATTCAATATTCTCTAATCAGTTCATGATCTCTTCATAATCTTATAGCTAAATTCTCTCAAGTATCTTCGTTCATTTTTCTAATTCTTCCCGGTGCTTCCTTATCTTTTCTTGTTCATTTTCAATTTTTACGGTGGTTCGTTCAAGAGTTCTCTTCCTTGGTTATCATATTAATTCATTCGTTCCTTCCAATCCTACCGGTGGTTCGTTGAAGAACTTCTCAAGTTTACGATATATCTATCTTAATCCTTTTTATGAGAATAAGTAGTATGCCTAATCCATTGCTTGTCATCAATTTAATTGGTGAAGGATGAGCATAATGTAATTCTTATTCTTGTTTCAACCAAGTGATTAATTCCTTATTCCGGAGGTTCATCAAAATTCTGGATTTCAGTTGTTTCATCTTTTCTTCTCCCGGAGTTCCAAACTCTCATCATCACGAAGATCCATATAATCATTGCATGGCTTCACCTTGTGTTCAACTTCTCTTCCTTTTTATCATCCTTTTATTACCGGAGTTCTTTATGGAGGATACATGATGGTTCACAAAGGTTTTAATTCCTCCTCGAAGTGTTCATCGAGATTCTGTTCAGAGGAGCTCTAGTATTCTTTATCTTGCATTTTAAAGTGCAATCCTTTCAACCGTATATTCGAGGTGGTATTATGTCATTCTTGATAACTTGAGTTCATGTCTCATGATTCACATGTGGTCAAGAATGAGGTATTTTAAACCCATCGATCTCTTCTTTGGAGTTATCTTGGGTTATATTTCACCTACAGCCTTCCCTAAGGAATGTAGCTATTTGTGGCGCTTATCAATGATCCAATTTTCTCCTTCTCATCTCGGTGAAGAAGTTTCTCTTATCTTCATTGATTTCAACCAATCAATTGTTTCGGTTAATGGCGGGTTGTCACATAATCATTTTGAGATGTTTGCCATAAGCCTATAACAAGCTTGTGCTTCTCGTTGTTGATTTGCTAACAACTCCGTTCGATTCTTCTTTGCAAGTATGTCTTCCTAGTTCATTTGTGGCAGAAGTTATCATGTTCTTCTCCGTTCTTTTATTCAAATGATCTATCTTCTTTTCGTTCTTCCGGAGGCATGGTGATGTTGCTCTCTTCACTAATCATCTCGAATTGTGAGGATCGTGTTCTTTTCTTGCTTATTCATTTAACCGGAGTGTGGTGTTCTCTTTTCAAGTTCTCCCCATCTTATCAAGTTTATCCTCTCTTTTCATCCGGAGTGCTGTTTGGAATCATTCTTACCCCTTGTGTCATTCTTATAATTGTTTTCGAGCCAGTGCGTTGTTGATTTCATCAAGTACCATCTTATCTTCAAAAGTTCATGTTAATTCCTTCCATTTTCTACCGGAGTGCTGTCCAAATTATGTCACTCTTGTTCCTTGACTATCTCATTATACCGAGGTGGTCATATTCTTTTAGTTTGTGAAGCTCTTTTTCCTTGTCTTTCAACCTACAAGGTTCTCGAATGTTCCTTGTTCCTTTTCAACTTTGTTAAATCTTTGTTGTATCCTTTTCTCGAAATTGTTCAACCTCTCAAGGTTCGTGGTTTCACTCGTTTGTCGAAGAAGCAACTTAGCTTTACCTCTTCTCTTTCTCTTCCGTTTTCCCCTCCGGTGCCATTCTAGATCTCGGGACGAGATCCTCTCGTAGTGGTGGAGTGTTGTAACGCCCCGGATCTGATGCGCCAGGTGTCCGCCAGTTATTCGCCGTCGTTGCCATGTCATGTGCTTGCGTGTTGCTCTTTGCCATGTCATCATCTGCATTTCATATCATGTCATCATGTGCATCGCATTTGCATACGTGTTCGTCTCATGCATCCGAGCATTTTCCCCGTTGTCCATTTTGCAATCCGGCGCTCCTATGTTCCCCGGCGTCCCCTTTTACCTTTTTCCGTGTGCGGGTATTAAACCTTCTCGGAATGGACCGAGGCTTGACATGTGGCCTTGGTATAACACCGGTAGACCGCTTGTCAAGTTTCGGGTCAATCGGAGGTCGTTTGGTACTCCAACGGTTAACCGGGTATCCGCAAAGGCCTCTTTGGTGTGCAGCCCAACGCCCCCTTCAAAGTGGCCCAAAACCCACCTAAGTCATCTCCATGTTATCGGGCGTTCGATCACGATCGCGTGGCCGAAAACCGCACTCCATTTGGAGCTTCCTAGCCCCCTCTACCTATAAATAAGTGCTTCCCCCCGGATTCCTCGCGCAGATGAAAACCTAGCGAAACTCCCCGCGCGCAGCCGGACGTGTCCGTCCGCCGCCGGACGAAATCTGCCACCTCACTCCAGCCAATAGGAGCGTGCCACGTCAGCTCCGCCGCCGCCTCGTCCAATCTTGCTCCGCCACCTCAGCGCCCGCGCCACCTCACCGCGTCGCGGCCCGCGGAGCCCATCTGGGGCCCGCGCAGGCCCGGTCCCCCGCCGCCGCGGCTCGAGCCGGCCGGCGCCGCCTCCTCCCGCCGGCGAACTCCGCCCCGCCTCCAGCCGCACCTCCGCTCCGCCGCTCCTCGCGCCGCCCGAGCCGGTGCCGCCCCGCGCCTCCTCGCGCGCACCTCCGCTCCGCCGCGCTGCGCCGCCCGCGCCTCCCGCGCCTCCCGTCACCGCCGCCATGCACGCCGCCGCCCGCCGCTCGCCGCCGGCGCCGCCAAGCTCCGCCACCGCGGCCACCGCGCGCCCGCGCCGGGATCCGGCCGGATCCGGCGAGATCCGGCCCGGATCCGCCTCCTCTCGGCCTCCCCCACCTCATCCCGCAACTCCGGCGAGATTCCGGCGAGTTCCCGGCCGCCTCGGCATCCGTGCCCGCGGGTTGACTTTCTTCCCCCTCTAATTTTTCACTAAGTCCCCGACATTCTATCATTTTATTACTATGTTCATCATGCCATATCTCTGCATCCGCTGCTCAGCTTTGGGCGTATAATATGTCAAATTGTTCTTCTCGAAGAGTACATCATTTCATTCCATTGCATCATTTCCATTTGAGATCATCTTGGTGCCCGAAATTCTGTTAGAAGAGGGCTATGTGATGTTAGTTTCCGATTCTTATCAGAACTTGCACTTTTGCCATTTTTGCCATGATTGATGTGTGCATCCTATGAGGTTGAGTCCTACATGTGTTTTGTAATATGCCATGTTACCTTTCCAGATATTTATGCCATGTATTTTTGTGATCTATGTGGTGACTAGCACAAGCATGCAAACTAGGGTACTTAATGTTGCTGAGTTCAGAGACTTAGTATTTTCACTAAGTCCCTGCCTGCTGTTATTTTTATGCCATGTGTTCATGTTGTTTCAGAGAGATCTATGCCTCTTTTGAGCATGATCAGTAAGAGTGTTTTGAGCATATGGATCTTCTGTTTCCATCCATGCCCTTTTTTGTATTTATGGAGTGCCATAGCTTGAGTCATTTGAGCTCTACTTTTGCTATAAAATGTTACTGGCAGATTGTTTACATGTTATTCGATTTTGCCAAGCTTGTTGGAGTTGATCCTTGCATGCTATGATGTTGTTCTTTCCATGCCTAGCTTATAATCCATGTCTTCTTGATGTATGTATGCTTAGTTTATCATGTAATGCTCTATAGTGAGTGCATCGAGCTCGTAAACATGCCTACTTGTTATCTCTTTTTGACATGTCCAGTTTTCTGCCAAGTCTGAAACCTGTAACGAAACTTGCTTAATTGACATGGCTGTTATCATATTTTCTATTCCTTTTTGGCTTATGGTCAGTAAGGACTTTTGTTAAGTGCTTTTATTAGATTCATTCCATGCCTTATTTTGCTATGTTCTGATCCTGTATCACGTTGTTTCATTGCTCTAAACATGTCATCCTGATGTTAATTTCTGGCATGATAGTATTTCCACCAAGTCTGTGAACCTGTTATCTTTTGCACTTTTGCCATGCTTGTTTGAACCTGTTGTGGTGTGATTTAGCCGTAGCTCAGTGTTCATCTTTTATCAAGCATCTTGAGTAGATTACTGTCATATGTTTTGTTGACATGTTTGGGTGCAGTAGCTTAATTTCTTGTTGTTTCTAAGTAGCATCATGCTGTTAAGGGCAGATTCTTGTCATTCTTGTTTCGCTTGTCATTTGCAAACCGTGCATCCGATTCCGGTGATCTTTATATCGATTTCGACCGAAATCACCTCATCTTTCCAGTGGCATACTTGGTTTGCCAAGATTATGCCTTGTTCATCTTTTCCCTTCCCGAGCATGCATATGCATTGCATACCACATCTCGCATATCATGCCATGTTTATGTGTTGGTTGTTTACTTTGTTGTTTGCTTCTTTCCGGTGTTGCTCCTTCGGGTTAGTTCCGATACCGTTGCGTTTGTGAGGATCCGTTCGTCTACGTCCGCTTGTCTTCTTCATGGACTCGTTCTTCTTCCTTGCGGGATTTCAGGCAAGATGACCATACCCTCGAAATCACTTCTATCTTTGCTTGCTAGATTGCTCGCTCTTTTGCTATGCCTATGCTGCGATACCTACCACTTGCTTACCATGCCTCCCATTTTGTCAAACCAAGCCTCTAACCCACCTTGTCCTAGCAAACCGTTGTTTGGCTATGTTACCGCTTTGCTCAGCCCCTCTTATAGCGTTGTTAGTTGCAGGTGAAGATGAAGTTTGTTCCTTGATGGAACATGGAGTCGTTGTTCCTTGTTGGAACATGTTTACTTGTTGGGATATCACAATATATCTTATTTAATTAATGCATCTATATACTTGGTAAAGGGTGGAAGGCTCGGCCTTATGCCTGGTGTTTTGTTCCACTCTTGCCGCCTTAGTTTCCGTCATATCGGTATTATGTTCCCGGATTTTGCGTCCCTAACGCGGTCGGGTGATTTATGGGACCCCCTTGACAGATCGCTTTGAATAAGACTTTTCCAGCAAGGCCCAACCTTGGTTTTACCATTTGCCTACCACCTATCCCTTTTCTCTTGGGTCTGATCAACCCGAGGGTCATCTTTATTTAGCCCCCCCGGGCCAATGCTTGTCTAAGTGTTGGTCCGAACCGAGCAACCTGCGGGGCCACCACGGGGAAACTCGAGGGCTGGTTTTACTCGTAGCTTGACTTATCCGGTGTTGCCCTGAGAACGAGATATGTGCAGCTCCTATCAGGATGTCGGCGCATCGGGCGGTTTTGCTGGACTTGTTTTATTACTGTCGAAATGTCTTGTAGCCGGGATTCCGAGACTGATCGGGTCTTCCCGGGGAGAAGGTATATCCTTCGTTGATCGCGAGAGCTTATCATGGGTTAAGTTGGGACACCCCTGCAGGGTTTGAACTTTCGAAAGCCGTGCCCGCGGTTATGAGCAGATGGGAATTTGTTAATGTCCGGCTGTAGAAAACCCGAAGTTGATCTTAATTAAAATACACCAACCGCGTGTGTAACCGTGATGGTCTCTTCTCAGCGGGGTCCGGGAAGTGAACACGGTTGTTGGAGTTATGTTTGACGTAAGTAGTTCAGCATCGCTTATTGATCTTAGTTGTTCGACCGTGCTTTGCCTTCTCTTCTCGCTCTCATTTGCGTATGTTAGCCACCATATATGCTAGTCGCTTGCTGCAGCTCCACCTCACATATCCTTTCCTACCTATAAGCTTAAATAGTCTTGATCTCGCGGGTGTGAGATTGCTGAGTTCTCGTGGCTCACCAAATACTTCCAAACCAGTTTGCAGGTGCCGATGAGACCGTGCAAGGTGACGCACCCGAGCTCAAGGAGGAGTTCGATGAAGATCTTGTCCTTTTGTTGTTTCGTTCTAGTCGATCAGTAGTGGAGCCCAGCTGGGGTCGATCTTGGTCCATTGTCGCTTTTGGGGTTTCTTCTTTTATTTTGGCTCCGTAGTCGGGCCCTGTTTGTAACTGTATGATGTATTGTTTTATTCTTGTATATGTGTGAAGTGGCGATTGTAAGCCAACTATGTATCTCTTTTCCCCTTATGTATTACATGGGTTGTGTGAAGATTACCTCACTTGCGACATTGCTTTCAATGCGGTTATGCCTCTAAGTCGTGCTTCGACACGTAGGAGATATAGCCGCATCGAGGGCGTTACAGGGTAGGTCGTATTGTGCGTACCTTTATGGGTGCCACATGTTTTGTTACGTGAAGTAAGTTCACTCTTTTTACTTCTTGTGGGAAGTTCTTTTGTCTCCTGGTGCTCTGCTTCTGGGGTTCGTCCTCGTCTTCGCTTGGTTTGTCGAGCCCCTTGTGTTCGGCATTGAGTCTGCCGGATTGTTTGAAAACCCAACAATCTTTGTCGGTATGGTTAGAAGGCTTCCCCGGAGTACTGTGTATCTGACATATCCTCTCCAGGATTCTAATTAAGTTGGACGGATCATCCCTATTATCCTGCAGGGGTGGTTTTGTCTGATTTTGTCACAAGCCTTTGAATCCAGCATTGACTGCCGTGCTCTTCGGACTTTTTTCTGTAGTTCGGCGACGATCCTTGTTGCGTCGCGGTTTTCCGTTTCCATCCCTAGTTTCGGATGTACTTGGGTCGTTGGGGCTGCATCTTGCCAACCAGCTGTCCTCTCCTGCGCAAAAGCGGGTCATGAGGCTTGTGAGTGCGGCCATTGTTCTTGGCTTTTCCTGGCCGAGGTGTCTGGCGAGCCATTCGTCTTGGACATTATGCCTGAAAGCTGCTAAGGCTTCGGCGTCCGGACAGTCGACTATCTGATTCTTTTTGGCGAGGAATCTATTCCAGAACTGCCGAGCTGATTCTCCGGGCTGTTGAGTTATGTGACTAAGATCGTCCGCATCCGGAGGGTGGACATAGGTCCCTTGAAAATTTGCTCGGAAAGCATCCTCGAGCTCTTCCCAACTTCCAATTGTGTTTTCGAGAAGGCTTTTAAGCCAGTGCCGAGCTGGCCCTTTAAGCTTAAGGGGTAAATATTTAATGGCATGGAGATCATCTCCTCTAGCCATATGTATGTGGAGGATATAGTCCTCGATCCAGACTCCGAGGTCTGTTGTTCCATCATACGCCTCTATGTTGACGGGTTTGAATCCATCTGGAAATTCATAGTCCAGAACCTCATCGGTGAAGCATAGGGGATGTGCGGCGCCCCTGTATTTGGGTGTGCCGGATTCTGATGATGGCTTTTTTGCATTGCTTACAAGAGCTTGCTTTCTTGGCCCATAAATGGACCTGGTTGGGCCATGATGCGAATCCTTAGGTGGGTCGCATACCGATTTGAGTGCGGTGCCACTTGCCGCCTTATGGGGTCGTCTATCCGACCGTATGGCTTTCTTATTTTTTGAGTGCGAGGGCTCTAGGGCCTGTTCGTCGAATTTGGGCAGTAGCTTTCTCTTTGGATAGCTTTTAGTACGGCGTCTGTCGCCGTATTTATCTACGGTGTTGATTACTTAATTCCATCTAATACGGAGTGCATCTTCCGCTGTCTTTAGCTTCCGCTTCTACTTTTTTAGGCTGCGTGCAGTTGCAACGAGCCTCTTGTGGAGACTCTTCTGCTCCATGGATTTATCCGGCGTAAGGTTGTCCGGAGTGCCGTTTTCGCCGGGGGAGGGAGTTTCGGTTTCTCTATCTATGTTGCCCTGTCCGGACGGCTGCTCTAAGGCTTGCTTGTCGTCTACCGGCTTGTCCTGCTCTATGGCTGGGTTTTTATCGAGGCGGGGCTTGGGTCGGCGTTTATGCTGACGCTTTGATTGCTTTTCGGGAGGTCTATCTCCCGTTCCATCCCCTTTTTCCTTGTTGTCATTTCCTTAAGGGTATCCACCATGTACACATCGTGAGATGAGGTGGCTGTCCGATGCCCTATGAGCGTTGGTTCATCGGTATCTCCTGCATCGTCATCCATGTTGTCGATGTCTGCGGAGTCGAAGTTGAGCATGTCGTTTAGGTTGTCGACGGTAGCTACAAAGTGGGTGGTTGGTGGGCTTTGAATTTCTTCATCGTACGTATCCCATCCTCGCTGACCGTAATTCGGCCAGGGCTCTCCTGATAAAGAGAGAGACTTGAGAGAGTTCAAGATGTCGCCAAGAGGCGAGCGCTGAAAGATGTCCGCGGCGGTGAACTCCATTATGGGTGCCCAATCGGATTTGATTGGTAGGGGCACGGGGGGTTCGGAGTCCGGATAGGAGTCCGGACCCTCGGAGTCACGGGTCATGCGGAGTGCGGGGCTAGCGTTCGGCTCGATCGCCTTTGAGATCATAGGCTCCACACAAAATCTAACCGTTACACACAATCTGCCAAACTCGGTGGGACCGAATCGTTAAACTCGGTCGGACCGATTCAGCAAACCTTGTGACCATTAGGATTTTCGGTGGGACTGAGATGCAACTCGGTAGGACCGATATGGTTAGGGTTTGGGCATAACGTAATCTCGGTGTGACCGATTACACAAACTCGGTGGGACCGATTTTGGTAATAAGCTAACCAGAGAGTTGGTCAGGTAAACTCGGTGGGACCGATTCGCTCTTTTCGGTGAGACCGAAATGTTACGAAAAGGAAACAGTGAGTTTACATTGCAATCTCGGTGGGACCGATCGCTCACTTCGGTTAGACTGAAACGTTACAAAGGGGAACAGAGAAATTGCAATCCCATCTTGGTGAGACCGAGATCCCTATCGGTGAGACCGAATTGCTAGGGTTTGTGGCAGTGGCTATGACAAGTGAAACTCGGTGGCGCCGGATAGAAAGAATCAGTGAGGCCGAGTTTGATTTTTGGCTTAGGTCAAATGTGGATGTGGGAAGATAGTTGAGGGTTTTGGAGCATATCACTAAGCACATGAAGCAAGAGGCTCATTAAGTAACACCTCATCCCTCCTTGATAGTATTGGATTGTCCTATAGACTCAATGTGATCTTGGATCACTAAAATATAAAATGTAGAGTCTTGATCTTGAAGTTTGAGCCAATCCTTTGTCCTTATAATTTTGAGGGATCCACTTTCCTCATCCATGCCATGCCATCCATTGAGCTTTTCCTGAAATATTAATCTTGGAATAATGTTAGCTCAATGAGCTATATGTTGTTAGGAATTACCAAAACCACCCAGGGATAGTTGCACTTTCAAGGACCCATTGAACCTGCACATCTTTCACCTCGACGTGCTGGTGATGAGAAACAAATTGTTGGGGATATTGCTATTTGGGGTAAACCGGCCTACAGGGCCCGGGTTAGCTCCGTCAATGGACCCGAGATGTTAAAGCCCAAGGAGAAATAGAAGGGCCCAAGGCCTATAATCGGTTTAGAGGTTTACGGCCGTAAACCGGCCTGAGGTAAACTTGCATTGTAAGTTAGGAATAGAGAGACCAACCCGGGCACGTTTATGAACCGGAGGTTGGGACTTTGCAGACCGACGGGCGTCACCCGTGTATATAAGGGGACGACCCGACGGCGGTTTAAGGACAGAGAACAACAACTCGAGGTTTAGGCGAAGCTTATCGCTCCCTAGCCCTCGAAACACATCAATCCCATCACAACTAGACGTAGGATTTTACCTTCATCGAAGGGGCCGAACTAGTATAAACGCCGTGTCCTTGCGTCCGCCTTTAACCCCTTCAAGTTAACCCGTTGCGATGGCTCCACGACTAAGTCCTTTCGCTAGGACATCTGCCGTGACAAATCCACGACAGTTGGCGCCCACCGTGGGGCTATCGCGAGATGGTTTCAAGTTTTTGGAAGGCCGCTTTGAAGGACTCGAGGGTTACGCTGTGGGTCGGATGACCAAAAGTCGTCGCGGAAAACTCTACATCGACAGCACAGGCTGGGGCCCCGACGCCGGCTCGATCGAGTACGGGTATCGTGTCCCCTTTGGCGGCATCCATGTTTTCATCGGCAAGATCGGTGAAAAGGGCCCCGAGCTGGGCGTCTGCACCGACCTCATCGAGACAGCTCAGTGCACGAGATCGACCCTGGCTAAACCGACCAGGAAGCACGCCTTCGTGGGAGTCATCCACGGAGGAAGCTACGAGGAAGGATCCGAATCCGGTGACGAAACCGCCATCTATTCCGGCGATGAAACGTCAACCGGGGAAACCGAATCTCTATACCAGCTGCAAGATGATCGGATTGGGGGCAGCTCCGATGGCGACAGTATTCCGGACCCCTCTGATCTGCCCTATCGGGTTGGGATCTTCATGGCTGGAACACAGGCGGCGCCACATTCATCAACTGCGGCAGCAGTGATCTCCGGATCGGCAGCGGCAACAGCTGCGCGGGCAGGAGGCCCTGCGGATTCACCAGCCCAAGTATTGTCAGACCTGTTTGACGCACTGGCAGCGCTCATGGCGGAAGCCAACCCGGTGGATCAGGAGGTTCACAATGCTGAGATTGCCAAAGTGAGAGAACAGATCACTCAAGCTAAAGCGGAGCTGGCAGCAGAAGAGGCCAGGATGACGGCGGAGCGTGCCACTTTAGATGCACAGGCTTACAGGCTCATGATGGACCAGAATGCGTCTCAGGAAGTCCTGAAGAGGAAATTCCGATCTCGATTGCCCGCAGCCCTCGATGCCCGAAATCTCTTCAACACCCCGGGGGTAAACCGTGCGGAGGCGACAGTTGGCGCCCCGGTTCAGCACCGGATAATAAACCTGCCTCGTCACAACACTGGTACACCACAGGCCGTGCCAACACCGTCGGGCCATTATTCCAACCCGATGGATAACCTCGTCGCGGCGGCAGCTCGGTTGGAAGCCATTCCGATCGAAGGTGATTCACCGCAGGATGTAGAGACACGCCGGGTCAAGGAGCTCCTTAGGACCGCGTTGGCCCAACAAGAAGCATATTCGCAAAGCCGTGATTGGATTCATTCCACCCCTCGCCCTAGCGGGAGCTATAGTAGGCGCATGGAGGAGCCGGCTGTTTCAAGTAATGCCAGGCGTGAAGCGCTCCGCGGCAACAATCCGGCGGGCGTCGACAATGCTCAGGAGAATGTGGATCGCGCCCGTGCGCGGGAGGCCGGATTAGCAGCGCAGCATCAGGCTCGTCAGCTTACACCTATCTTCCCAGCTGCTACGGTTGAACCGGGGGTGGTTTCTAGTTCTTTGGGAGTACCGTGCCTTGTTCCCGCTTTGCGCAACGTACGCCTACCCAAAGACTTCAAAGGCCCCCGCAAGGTACCAAACTACACGGCAGATCAGCCTCCGGAGACATGGGTGGAGAGCTATGAGATGGCTATGGAGATGCTGGATGTGGATGACACGGCGTGTGCCAAGTATTTTACTATGATGTTAGAAGGAACGGCCCGGACTTGGCTAAAGAGCTTACCGCCTAATTCCATTAATTCGTGGGCCCAGTTGCGCGCCCGGTTTATCAAGAATTTCAAGGACACGTGCAAACAGCCAATGTCGATAGTTAACCTAGCAGCTTGCGTTCAGCAAGAAGGGGAATCAACTACCCATTGGGTACGCCGGGTATCAGAAGTTTTGCACTCGTCAGATCGCATCAACGCAGACACCGCCGTGGTGCTGTTGGAAAGCAACTGTCGGTTTGGCCCTTTGAAGCTAAAGTTAGGCCGGATGAAGCGTGATTGCACGGATATGGGAACGCTCATGACCGCTTTAGTGAAGTATGCGGATTCTGACAGTACCAAGGATCCTAACTCTGGTGACGACAAAGCAGGGAAGGGAAAGAAGAATAGCAACACCAAAGGCCAGCAGCATCGACCGACAGGTAATGGAGGCGGAGGTAAGCGTAAACCGGATGGGAGCATGGATTTTGTGGCCAACACAAGTGCACAGAATAAGGGCCAGCGGCGTAAGGGGAAACAACCAAGTTTTCGCAGAAATCCCGGTCCTAATCCGGAGCGTTTGAACTTTTTCTTAAACCAGCCCTGTCCGAAGCACGGAACAAAAGAGGAGCCAGCAACCCATCTTTGGAAGGATTGTTACATCGTGAAGGAATTCAAAAGCTCAAACACTTTCCAATATGATCACAGCTCTGGCGGTGGTTCAGGTTCCGGATCAGGATACGGCGGCGGAAATTCCGGTCCAGGGTTCCATGGTAATCCGGGCGGACAGGACAACCAAAATAATCAAGGTAATCAAAGTGGTTACGGACAGCAGCAATCAGGTTATCAGAGCAACCCGAAACAGTTGAGTGGTGGACAGTATCATGTCTTTACTACAGGCTTGGATAAACGGGATAGAAAGCTTCAGAGGCGGGCAGTTAGTGCTGTTGAACCGGCCACGCCTCACTATCTGCGCTGGTCGGAACAACCTATCATATGGAGCCGAGAAGATCACCCTCCCAGGGTTTATAATCCGGGTCAGTTAGCATTGGTGGTGGCGCCTCAGGTGGGAGGTTATAAGCTCACCAAGGTGCTCATGGACGGAGGGAGCAGCATTAACATCTTGTATTATGAGACCTTCCGTCGCATGGGACTGGTAGATAAGGATCTCAAACCGACCAATACAGTGTTCCACGGGGTGGTGCCTGGCAAGTCTGCGTACCCGGTTGGTAAGATAGCCCTTGAAGTGGTCTTCGGCGATAGTCATGATTCCAGATCAGAGACGCTGACGTTCGAAGTGGTTAAAATCCAAAGTCCATACCACGCTTTGTTCGGACGACCAGCCTATGCAAAATTTATGGCACGGCCCTGCTATGTATATCTGCAACTCAAGATGCCGGGTTACAAGGGCACTATAACGGTTCATGGGAGCCGTCGAATCGCTTTGGAATGCGAGGAAGGAGATGCGACTTATGCAGAATCGGTTTGTGCTACGGAGGAGCTAAAGCAGTACAAAGACAGTGTTGACCCGGAGGACATGACTTCGTTGAAGAAGCCAACTACGGACCACGATCCGGCCTTGAAGTTCAAATCGGCTGCCGAAACTAAGCTTGTTGACTTCGTACCTGGCGATTCGTCCAAGCAGTTCAGCATCAGTGCAAACCTGGATCCAAAATAGGAAAGCGCGCTCATCGAGTTCATCCGTGAGAATCGGGACATCTTTGCATGGAAGCCGTCTGACATGCCTGGTGTACCGAGGCGACTCGCTGAGCACACCCTTAATGTGGATCCTAAGTATAAACCGGTAAAACAGTTCTTACGCCGGTTTAACGAAGAAAGACGTAAAGCGATTGGTGAGGAAGTGGCCAGGCTCCTGGCAGCTGGGTTTATTATTGAGGTTTTTCATCCCGAGTGGCTTGCTAATCTGGTGCTGGTTCTTAAGAAAAACGGCACCTGGTGCATGTGTGTGGATTACACAGACTTGAATAAAGCTTGTCCAGCGGATCCTTTTGCTCTCCCCCAGATTGATCAAATCATTGATGCTACGGCAGGTTGCGAGCGTTTGAGTTTTTTGGATGCCTATTCGGGTTATCATCAGATCAACATGGCAGTTAAGGACCAGGAGAAGACGGCGTTCATTACTCCCTTTGGAGCCTTCTACTATGTTTCTATGCCCTTCGGGCTTAAGAGTGCGCAGGCTACTTATCAACGATGTGTGCGAAATTGCCTCCACGAACAGATTGGTCGGAATGTACATGCTTATGTGGATGATATTGTGGTCAAGTCACGAAAGAAGGAGACCCTGGTTGATGATTTGAAGGAAACCTTCGATAACTTGAGAGTGTACCAAATGATGCTCAACCCAGCTAAATGTGTTTTTGGTGTACCTGCAGGCAAGTTGTTGGGATTCTTAGTGTCCCATAGAGGAATTGAGGCCAATCCGGAAAAGATCACAGCCATCACCTCACTGGCCAAACCGAAATGTGTCAATGATGTTCAGCGCATGGCCGGACGGATTGCAGCGTTAAGCCGGTTTATCAGCCGCCTCGGTGAAAAGGCGATCCCCTTGTATCAAATGCTCAAGAAGACAGATCAATTTGTCTGGAGTCCGGAGGCTGATAAAGCGTTTGAGGACTTGAAGCGACAGTTAGTCAATCCGCCAGTGTTGGCAGCCCCTGTAGATAAAGAGCCACTCCTATTATATGTTGCTGCGAATGCTAGAGCGGTCAGTGTGGCGATGGTGGTAGAACGCAAGGAGGCTGGGAAGGAACATCCGGTTCAGCGACCGGTTTACTATATCAGTGAAGTGCTTATCGAGTCCAAACAAAGGTATCCGCATTGGCAGAAGCTGGTATATGGTGTTTTTATGGCAAGCCGGAAGCTGAGGCAATATTTTCAAGGACACCCCATCACGGTGGTCAGTTCTGCTCCTTTGGGTGACATCATACAGAACCGAGAGGCGACCGGTCGGATTGCCAAGTGGGCTATCGAGCTTGGGCCGCACGGTTTAAGATACGTACCCCGGACGGCCATAAAATCACAAGCACTTGTCGACTTCATAAACGATTGGACAGAGTTACAAGCACCTGAGGAGAAGCCAGATAACACATATTGGACTATTCATTTTGACGGGTCCAGACAATTGGAAGGCTCGGGGGCTGGAGTCGTTTTAACTTCCCCACGAGGAGATAAGTTTTGTTATGTCCTCCGTTTAATGTTCCCCTGTACAAATAATGCGGCTGAGTATGAAGCTTTGCTTCATGGTTTCCGGATGGCTAAAGAGATGAATCTGAGCCGAGTTAGGTGCTTTGGTGATTCGGATCTGGTGGCTCAGCAGGTATCTGGCACCTGGGATTCTAAGGAACCGCTCATGGCTGCATACCGTCGTGAAGTAGATATGGTGGCTGGGTATTTCAAAGGCTATCAAGTGGACCATGTGGACCGCAGAAAGAATGAGGCAGCGGACGCTTTAAGCCGCTTGGGCTCTCAGCGTAAACCGGTCCCACCCAATGTTTTCTTGGATGTATTGTATCACCCATCGGTACAGCTACCCGGTGAGCTGGAGTTGGCTATTCCTGATCCGGAGGCTCAATTAGTGGCGGCTCTTCACATCACCCCGGATTGGACGCTTCCTTATCTGGCATATATGAACCGGGGTGAGTTGCCAGAAGACGAAACCTTGGCTCGGCAGATAGTACGGCGGTCCAATTCTATGACCATTCTCAAAGGAGAGCTACATCATCGCAGCGTGTCAGGAGCGCTGCAACGGTGCGTATCCCCTGAGGAGGGGTGCGAGATATTACGTGAAATACATGAAGGGGATTGCGGCCACCACGCCGGTTCAAAATCATTGGTGGCTAAAGCGTTCCGCCACGGTTTCTACTGGTTAACTGCTCATGCTGATGCAGAAGACCTGGTCAGGTTATGTGATGGTTGCTAGAAATTTTCCAGACGAGCGCACATACCGGCTCAAGAATTGAGGATGATTCCAATTACTTGGCCGTTTGCGACTTGGGGGCTCGATATGGTTGGACCTTTTAAACGTTCCAAAGATAAGAAGACCCACCTATTGGTGGCAGTTGACAAATTTACAAAGTGGGTGGAGGCAGAACCTGTCAGTAAATGTGATGCGGCCACGGCGGTGCGGTTTATAAAGAAGGTGATCTTCCGGTTTGGTTTTCCACATAGCATCATCACAGATAATGGTACCAATCTATCCAAAGGTGCCATGAAAGAGTTCTGCGCACGTGAGCATATACGGCTTGATGTTTCTTCAGTAGCTCACCCACAGTCTAATGGTCAAGCAGAACGAGCGAATCAAGAGATCTTGAGAGGTATCAAACCCCGGCTTCTAGTCCCTTTGCAAAGGACGCCGGGTTGTTGGGTTGAGGAGCTACCGTCTGTATTATGGAGTATCAACACCACGCCTAACAGATCCACGGGGTTTACGCCGTTCTTTATGGTCTATGGAGCAGAGGCGGTTCTCCCCAGTGATATACGACATGATTCACCTCGTGTGGCAGCTTATGTTGAAGCGGGGAACGAGCAGGCACGGCAGGACGCTCTTGACTTGTTGGATGAGGAACGTGAATTAGCAGCTGCCCGTTCAGCGATTTACCAGCAGGATCTTCGCCGTTACCACAGCCGTCGGGTTAAGACCAGAACCTTTCAGGAGGGGGATTTGGTGCTTCGGCTCATCCAGGATCAGTCTGATCAGCATAAATTATCCCCGCCTTGGGAAGGACCTTTTGTGGTCAGCAAGAATCTGAATAATGGGTCATACTACCTGATTGATATTCGAGAGCGCAAAGATTCACGCACATCAGAGGAGGAGACCAGCAGGCCGTGGAACATAGCTCATCTTCGACCTTATTATACATGAGCCTTGGGCTCTGTTTATGTACATATCATGACCATGTATATATTATGATCAATACAATAAACCGGAGCCTCGAGTAAAGCGGGGTCTCTGCTGTTCTTCACATCATGCGTGGTTACATGGAGTTGATTCGCTTTAATGCAACTTCTGGTTTACCCCTTGAGGTCGCTTCACAGAAAATCAAAATGAAGATTCTGGTTTAAAATCCGGTTCAAGGGAAAGATGTCTCCCACAAAGCTTTGAAACTCTTAAATATCCGGTTCAAGCTCCCGGTTCAAGAAAAATTTATCTCTTGCAAAAAGGTTAAAAATTACTGAAGAGGACCTGCTGACATGATGCGCGGTTCAAACATGGGGCTTCCTGTTCAAACATAGGTCGTATTCGAACCAAAGAGAACATAACTATCCTTACAAAGTCAGTTGGGGACCTAGTCGACTTGAACCGTAGTTACACCTCCGGGGAGCTTGGTCATGTCTTGACGACGGTAATGCCTTCTGGCTGGCATATTTGCCACTAAGTCAGTTGGGGACCTAATCGACTTGAACCGTAGTTACACCTTATGGGAGCTCGGTCATGTCTTGATGATGGTAATGCCTTCTGATCGGCTTTTAAACAGCCAATAAGTCATTTGGGGGCTTGGTCGTGTCCGAACCAATGCAATGCCACTTGATCGGCCCTAGGCCACTGAGTCACTTGGGGGCTTGGTCGAATCCGAACCAATGCAATGCCATTTGACCGGCATATTTGCCACGATTCAGTTAGGAACCTAGTCGACTTAAACCGTAGCTACACCCCTTGGGGGCTTGGTTTTTTGTCTTGACGACGGTAACGCCTTCTGAACGGTTCATAGCAACCACCCTTTGCATGCGTTTTATTATTGCGTTCTTCTCTCGTATTTGGTTGTTTGTTATCTTCCTTATGGCGGTGTTTTTTGTTCTTTGGAACGACAAGTACTTTTAAACCGATTCAGCTGACACAGCCTGGTCCATTTTTTAACCCGGAGGCAAGTTGCCCGGTTTGGCAAAGGCGCAGCACGGTTCGTATGGTCGAAAGACCGTCCTTTGTACCCAGTAAAGACAAGAAACACAAGTTGGAAAAAGGCATGGCAAGGGCATCAGTACCCGTGCACAAAGGCGCATTCAAAGGCAGAGGTATTAACTATCTTATTACAAGGCAGCGTAGTGCCTGAATATATTGTTTTTTGACGGATTAAACGTCACCAATTAAGGTGAACCGGAGCGTTGATTACGCCTGTTCGCCGCCTCGGTTCGAAGGCTGTGGATCATCTTGCGCCGCTTCAGCTTTCTCTTGGCTACCCATTGGCTGGAAATCAGCAGTGGTCCAGTCGATTCCCATTAGCGCTTGAAAGACAGCTTCTTCATGAATCAGCAAAGACGGTTCAATGTCAAGGGCGTAGGTATGCTTACGGATTGGAGGAATAAGGTTTTCCGCTTCAGGGACCGGGGCAGCTACTCGCTTGTTCTGGTTATCATATTGGGCATGATAATGTGTCAGATCTGCTTCTTCAGCCAATTGACAAGCTAGGGGGCGCACCGCCCGGTTTATCGCCCTCAAGTCATTTTCGCCGAAATCTGAACCGTCTTCTTTCAAGCTGGGGTATCCTTGGGCCGCTTCGACAGGATCAAAATCTGGTACCCACGCTTTGGCCCGGATCAAGGCAGTGATGGCTCCGGTTCGAGCAGCTGATCTTTTTAACTCTTCAATCCGGGCTGGAAGCATGGATAACCTTTTTAACGTGTCTTGAATCAGAGACGGTGCAGGGCTGTTATGCGATGCAGTGGTGATAGCTCTCTGTGCTCCGGTGTACAACTGTTCAATCAAAGTATAGGCAGCTTTGAGTTTCATCCGCACATCAGAACCCAAGTGTCCAATACGTGTGCCTGCGGTGTTTCAAGATGGATTACAAACCGGACATAGGATATAGCAGATAAGTTACAAATTGGAAGAAGGGCATCGAAAGAAATTTACCAAAGACGGCAGAGGTCATGGAGTGTATTTGTCGCTTTACGGTGGATAATTCATCAACCACCGGTTTGAGAGCAGCTTCGGCATTTTCAGCCCTTTTCATCAAAAGAGCCTTTTCAGTAGCCCAATCAGCTTGTTCCTTTTTGCGGCTTTCTTTCAGCTGTTCCATAACGGTTAAGGCATTGGTCAATTCCTCCTTCGCTTTTGCAGTTTCAGCCTGCTGGGTTTTTAGGGTTTCCTGAAGGTCCGAGACTTGTTTCTCTTTGGTCTTCAGATCCCCCTGCAGCAGGTCGTCAGCAGCGTTCAGAAAATATTGCACGGTTTGGAAGTATCAACCACACAAGCAAGTTATGTGCTCGATACTTGGGGGCTAATGCATACTTGATCTTAACGCATGTTTTCCATTACAAAAGTCCCAGGATTAATACAAGTATTTAAACTTGGTACTTGGGGGCTAATGGTTATCTGATGATGTTTCTGGTTAACGGCCTATGTTGAAGCCCTGGGTTTTTAAACCGGGCCTTAGTTGTCAAGGCAGCATGGTGCGGATTACCATCTCGGATTGGAAAAAATTGAGAAGCTAGGCTGCAACAGAATGAAGCACAAGAGAGTTACCTCAAGTTTTTCTTTCATCATCCTGATCATACCATCTTCATAATCGCGACTGGTGTACAGTCGGTTCAGGTACCCAGAATAAAGATCTTGGGCGCTTAAAGCGGCGTACGTTGAGGAATCAACGTCCCATTTGCCCTTTATGGCCGAGATTTCTTCCTTGGCAGTATGCTTGGCTAAAGTAGCAGAGTTCCCCGGTTCAGAGCGACCAATGCCGGTAATCACAACATCATCATCTTTGGAGTCGCTGCTCTGCATTGGCACTGTCGGTTTATCAACAGTTCCAGAAGGGGGGATGGATTCCTCAACCCGAACAGGACTGGCAGGCTGATCAGTACGGCTGGCAGGATTGGTAGGCCTTTCTTCAGCATAGGCGTCATCTTGTGGAGGTAGATAATTCTGAATGTCTTCACGAACTAGAGCATCAGCACCAGGAGTTCTCTCCGGTTCAGGAGCGGCAGTTCCTTCGGCTGGATTATCCAGACGAGCCTTCTTGCTCGGTCTAGGTTTAGCCTTGGGAAAGACCCAAAGATTGAAAGAACGGTGTAAGATGGATTAAGAAACCCATATAGAAATATGTTGTGATCGGTCCAACTTACCCAATAACTGTCTTTAGCGGTGGCAGTTGAGTGGCTGAAGATTCACCAGAAGATGAATGGGAAGTGACCTGATAATCGGAGTAAGATGGATTAAGAGGCCGACGAGTTAAACCTGCTTTAGGAGGAAAGCTAGCGCATAAATCGGAGACCTCTGAGCGGCGTTTCCGAACCGGGCTGTTCGGTAAACCGGCGGAGGTAACTACCTGGCCGCTATGCCGGGTGGTGCGTCGAGCTTCATGTTGCTGGGTCTTCATAAGAAATTTGGGATCCAAGTAAGCAAGAGGATGAGAAAATTTGATTTTCCGGTTTGCTTGGCGAGGTTTTTTCAAAGGCAAAGGAACTGCATCAGAAGAAAGAATAGTTACCTATGGGCCTTCAGCATTACTCGCTTCAGCGTCGTCCTGACAAATATCATCATCAATAAGACGTATAAAAAGTAAGCCAACTGAATCGAGGTCTACCTCAAGGTCCGGATTACCCACATCATCCTCCTCTAAATCCGGGGTAGAGGAAGCGGTGTTCCTTTCCTTCTGAGCGGGCTTCTTCACCCTTGTTTTGGGTCGGGTTACCTTTTCGGTCGGCTCTTGAAACTTCTTGCTCCAAAACGGATCATCTCCCTGTCTCAGAAAGGACTGGAGTTAACAATATGTATATAGGGAGATCATAAATTCTATAACAAACAGAGGTGAGATGCTTACAGCAGGTGGTTTGTTTGTAGCACAAAAGGGAAGCAGGCCGGTTCGAGCGCAAACATATTCCGGTTCATTCAGCATCTTTTTCACAGCTTCAGTAACTTCGTCTTCCGTCAGCTGAATGTTGCAGTGCCTCAAAGGATCATCAACCCGGCCCGTGTATTGGCACATTAAACCGGGGCGGATGCTAAGGGGCAGGATGCTCCATGAAATCCAGCAACGGGCAAGATCTACCCCCGTTAAACCGTTAGCCATGAAGGCTCTGAGCTTGGACAGCTGAGGGGCATACTTACTCCTCTCTTTGGCGGTTAGCCTTGGGGGGAAGGGGTGTGTATTGCTAAGTCTCTCTGGACGGAAGCCAGGAAGAGGATTTTCTTCAGCAGGGGAAGTATCCTTGCAATAGAACCAAGTGTGATTCCATTCTTGCGGATGACTATGCAACTTGGCGTGAGGATAAGTCACTTCTTTCCTCTTTTGAATCGCCATACCATCCAGTTCCATATTAGGGCCGTCGGTGAATTCAGTACGTCGGTTCAAATGAAAACAGTCTCGGAACAGCTCTACAGTAGGTTCCTCCTGGAAGTACACCTCACAAAGCACTTGAAAATGGCAGATATTCATGACTGAGTTTGGACCAACATCTTGTGGGCGCAACTTAAAATTAGCCAGGACGTCTCGATAAAATTTTGAACCGGGTGGATTAAAACCCCGGGCCAGGTGATCCGCAAACACCACCACTTCTCCTTCCTGTGGGGTAGGAGGACATTCATCCCCTGGAACCCTCCAATGGATGGCATTTTTGCTACTCAAAGCACCAGTCAGAACTAAGTTGTTTAATTGGGTCTCGGTGATGCGAGAGGGAACCCAGTTGCATTCGTACACCTGTTTTGCCATAAGGAAATCTACAAGGCAAAGGTGTTCCGGTTTGAGAACAGGTGTGATTGTAAACCGAAGATGCTCTTATATAGAATGAAGTTATCTACAATGATATCATCTGGCGGTTCATTGAGGGGACTAATGGATATATGGTTTGGGTTGTTCGCTCGGCTAAAAGTTAAACCGACCAGATCTAACAGTTGTGAATATGAAAGCAGAAACAGATCCCGTACGGATTCTTTCAAAACAATGGATCTACAGCTAGGGCAAAAAAGAAGTAAAAATACGAGGTTTGGCTCACAGCAGAACAACATAAGTTCGACAAGCAGGGAAATGAGTGGGATCTAAGGAGATGAGTGCAGATTTATGGCGAATATTGAGATTGACTACAAATCACAATATAAGTATCATAATCTGTTCGCAAAAGCTGCTATGGAGATGAACAAGGAACAGTGGCAGGATGACGAACCCTAGAACAGATCTAAAGCAAGAAGAACAGGAGCCTTACCGGGATCCAAACGGATGTGGAGGGTCGCCGCGGTACTCTGGTCCGGTCAGGTCGATGCAGCGGCCGGAGTTGATGCAGTAGCTGACGGCGGCGGCGGAGCTCCGAGGTCTGGGTCGCGAGGAAGACGAAGAAGGGGACGAAAGGGAGGAAAGGAAGATGGCCTTCAAGTCCTATTTATAAGGCGCGGCGCGCGTGCCAGGCGCGCGAATCCAGGGGCCGGTGATTTCGGGAGCCCAGCCGTCGCCCTGATTATTGCGGATTAGCAAAAGGAGACGGTAACTTTGTGCTGACGTCATATCGGTTTACCGCAGCAAGAGGAGACGAAGAAACGGCGGTTTAACAGTTACTAGAAGACATTTGAAGACAGAGATTCTTATTAAGGATTGACATGAACCTGTTCAAACCAATCTGGGGCCTAATGTTGGGGATATTGCTATTTGGGGTAAATCGGCCTACAGGGCCCGGGTTAGCTCCGTCAATGGACCCGAGATGTTAAAGCCCAAGGAGAAATAGAAGGGCCCAAGGCCTATAATCGGTTTAGAGGTTTACGGCCGTAAACCGGCCTGAGGTAAACTTGCATTGTAAGTTAGGAATAGAGAGACCAACCCGGGCACGTTTATGAACCGGAGGTTGGGACTTTGCAGACCGACGGGCGTCACCCGTGTATATAAGGGGACGACCCGACGGCGGTTTAAGGACAGAGAACAACAACTCGAGGTTTAGGCGAAGCTTATCGCTCCCTAGCCCTCGAAACACATCAATCCCATCACAACTAGACGTAGGCTTTTACCTTCATCGAAGGGGCCGAACTAGTATAAACGCCGTGTCCTTGCGTCCGCCTTTAACCCCTTCAAGTTAACCCATTGCGATGGCTCCACGACTAAGTCCTTTCGCTAGGACATCTGCCGTGACAAATCCACGACACAAATCCAATAAAGATCTTCGGTGGCCGCTTTTGGAGTTACTCAAGAGTAGTAAGATTTTATTTACAGTTTAACCCAAGATGGACATCACATGGCTTCAACTACCACTCCATTTTCTTGCATGAAATGACCTGGATGCTGGATGTCCCACGTGTCGGCAAAAGGAGGAAGAACTCGACCAAATCTTTGATGTCTACTACACAACCTTCTTCTTGTAGACGTTGTTGGGCCTCCAAGTGCAGAGGTTTGTAGGACAGTAGCAAATTTCCCTCAAGTGGATGACCTAAGGTTTATCAATCCGTGGGAGGCGTAGAATGAAGATGGTCTCGCTCAAACAACCCTACAACCAAATAACAAAGAGTCTCTTGTGTCCCCAACACACCCAATACAATGGTAAATTGTATAGGTGCACTAGTTCGGCAAAGAGATGGTGATACAAGTGCAATATGGATGGTAGATATGGGTATTTGTAATCTGAAAATATAAAAACAGCAAGGTAGCAAGCGATAAAAGTGAGTGTAAATGGTATTGCAATGCTAGGAAACAAGGCCTAGGGTTCATACTTTCACTAGTGCAAGTTATCTCAACAATAATAACATAAGTGGATCATATAACTATCCCTCAACATGCAACAAAGAGTCACTCCAAAGTCACTAATAGCGGAGAACAAACGAAGAGATTATTGTAGGGTACGAAACCACCTCAAAGTTATCCTTTCTGATCGATCTATTCAAGAGTCCGTAGTAAAATAACACGAAGCTGTTCTTTCCGTTCGATCTATCCTAGAGTTCGTACTAGAATAACACCTTAATACACAAATCAACCAAAACCCTAATGTCACCTAGATACTCCAATGTCACCTCAAGTATCCGTGGGTATGATTATACGATATGCATCACACAATCTCAGATTCATCTATTCAAACCAACACAAAGTACTTCAAAGAGTGCCCCAAAGTTTCTACCGGAGAGTCAAGACGAAAATGTGTGCCAACCCCTATGCATAAGTTCACAAGGTCACTGAAACCGCAAGTTGATCACCAAAACATACATCCAGTAGATCACGTGAATATCCCATTGTCTCCACAGATAAGCACATGCAAGACATACATCAAGTGTTCTCAAATCCTTAAAGAGTCAATCCGATAAGATAACTTTAGAGGGAAAACTCAAATCATTACAAGAGAGTAGAGGGGGAGAAACATCATATGATCCAACTATAATAGCAAAGCTCACGATACATCAAGATCGTGCCAAATCAAGAACAAGAGAGAGAGAGAGAGAGAGAGAGAGAGATCAAACACATAGCTACTGGTACATACCCTTAGCCCCGAGGGTGAACTACTCCCTCCTCGTCATGGAGAGCGCCGGGATGATGAAGATTGCCACTGGTGAGGGATTCCCCCTCCGGCAGGGTGTCGGAACAGGGTCCAGATTGGTTTTTGGTGGCTACAGAGGCTTGCGGCGGCAGAACTTCCGATATAGGTTTTTTCTGGAGGTTTGGGTATTTATAAGAATTTTTGGCGTAGGTCTCATGTCAGGTGGGGTCTCCGAGTCATCCACGAGATAGGGGGATGCGCCTAGGGGGTAGGGCGCGCCCCCCACCCTCGTGGATGGCTCGGGACTCTTCTGGCCCAACTCTTTTACTCCGGGGGCTTCTTTTGGTGCATAAAAAATCATCAAAAATTGGCACGTCAATTGGACTCCGTTTAGTATTCCTTTTGTGCAATACTCAAAAACAAGGAAAAGACAGAAACTGGCACTGGGCTCTAGGTTAATAGGTTAGTCCCAAAAATCATATAAAATAACATAGAAATGCATATAAAACATCCTAGATGGATAATATAATAGCATCGAACAATAAAAAATTATAGATACGTTGGAGACGTATCAAACATCCCAAGCCTAATTCCTACTCGTCCTCGAGTAGGTAAATGATAAAAATAGATTTTTTTTTTTTGATGTGGAATGCTACCTAACATAATTTCAATGTAATTTTCTTTATTGTGGCATGAATGTTCAGATCTGAAAGATTCAAGACAAAAGTTTAATATTGACGTAAAAATAATAATACTTCAAGCATACTAACCAAGCAATTATGTCTTCTCAAAATAACATAGCGAAAGAAAGCTCATCCCTACAAAATCATATAGTTTGGCCATGCTTCATTTTCATCACACAAAATGCTCTCATCATGCACAACCCCAATGACAAGCCAAGCAATTGTTTCATACTTTAGCATTCTCAAACTTTTTCAACTTTCACGCAATATATGAGCACGAGCCATGGACATAGCACTATGGGTGGAATAGAATATGATGATGGAGGTTGTGTGGAGAAGACAAAAAAGGATAAAGTCTCACGTCGACATGGCTAATCAATGGGCTATGGAGATGCGCATCAATTGATGTCAATGCGAGGAGTAGGGATTTCCATGCAACGGATGCACTAGAGCTATAAATGTATGAAAGCTCAACAAAAGAAACTAAGTGGGTGTGCATCCAACTTGCTTGCTCACGAAGACCTAGGGCATTTGAGAAAGCCCATTGTTGGAATATACAAGCCAAGTTCTATAATGAAAAATTCCCACTAGTATATGAAAGTGACAAAATAAGAGACTCTCTATCATGAAGATCATGGTGCTACTTTGAAGCAAAAGTGTGAAAAAGGATAGTAACATTGCTCCTTCTCTCTTTTTCTCTCATCATTTTTTTTGTTTGGGCCTTTTCTCTTTTTTATGGTCTTTTTTTTCTGGAGTCTCATCCCGACTTGTGGGGGAATCATAGTCTCCATCATCCTTTCCTCACATGGGACAATGCTCTAATAATGAAGATCATCACACTTTTATTTACTTACAACTCAAGAATTACAACTCGATACTTAGAACAAAAATAAGACTCTATGTGAATGCCTCTGGCGGTGTACCGGGATGTGCAATGAATCAAGAGTTACATGTATGAAAAATTATGAATGGTGGCTTTTCCACAAATACGATGTCAACTAAATGATCATGCAAGGCAATATGACAATGAAGAAGCGTGTCATAATAAACGGAACGGTGGAAAGTTGCATTGCAATATATCTCAGAATGGCTATGGAAATGTCATAATAGGTAGGTATGGTGGCTGTTTTGAGGAAGATATAAGGAGGCTTATGTGTGATAGAGCGTATCATATCACGGGGTTTGGATGCACCAGCGAAGTTTGCACCAACTCTCGAGGTGAGAAAGGGAAATGCACGGTACCGAAGAGGCTAGCAATGATGGAAGGGTGAGAGTGCGTATAATCCATGAATTCAACATTAGTCATAAAGAACTCACATACTTATTGCAAAAATCTACAAGTCATCAAAACCAAGTACTACGCGCATGCTCCTAGGGGGATAGATTGGTAGGAAAAGACCATCGCTCATCCCCGACCGCCACTCATAAGGAAGGCAATCAAAGAACAGCTCATGCTTAAAATTTGTCAAACAAAGGTTACCATACGTGCATGCTACGAGACTTGCAAACCTCAACACAAGTATTTCTCAATTTCACAATTACTCAACTAGCACGACTCTAATATCACCATCTTTATATCTCAAAACAATTATCAAGTATCAAACTTCTCATAGTATTCAATGCACTCTATATGGAAGTTTTTATTATAACCATCATGGGTTCCTATCATATTAGAACTAATTTTATAGCCAAAGCAAATTACGATGCTGTTCTAAAAGACTCTCAAAATAATATAAGTGAAGCACTAGAGCAAATGACAAACTACTCCAAAAGATATAAGCGAAGATCAATGAGTAGTCGAATAATTATGTAACTATGTGAAGACTCTCTAACATTTAAGAATTTTAGATCTTGGTATTTTATTCAAACAGCAAGCAAAACAAAATAAAATAAAATAACGCTCTAAGCAAAACACATATCATGTGGTGAATAAAAATATAGCTCCAAGTAAAGTTACCGATGAATGAAGACGAAAGAGGGGATGCCATCCGGGGCATCCCCAAGCTTAGGCTCTTGGTTGTCCTTGAATATTACCTTGGGGTGCCTTGGGCATCCCCAAGCTTAGGATCTTGCCACTCCTTATTCCATAGTCCATCGAATCTTTACCCAAAACTTGAAAACTTCACAACACAAAACTCAACAGAAAACTCGTAAGCTATGTTAGTATAAGAAAATAAATCACCACTTAGGTACTGTTGGGAACTCATTATAAATTCATATTGGTGTAATATCTACTGTATTCCAACTTCTATATGGTTCATACCCTCCGATACTACTCATAGGTTCATCAAAATAAGCAAACAACACAATGAAAACATAATTTGTCAAAAACAGACCAGTCTGTAGTAATCTGTATCATTCGAATACTTCTGTAACTCCAAAAATTCTGAAATAAATTGGTGGACCTGAGTAATTTGTCTATTAATCATCCGCAAAAATAATCAACCTAAAATCACTCTCCAGTGAAAAAAAGGCAGCTAATCTCGTGAGTGCAAAGTTTCTGTTTTTTACAGCACGATCGCAAAGACTTCACCCAAGTCTTCCCAAAGGTTCTACTTGGCACAAACACTAATTAAAACATAAAACCACATCTAACCAGAGGCTAAATGAATTATTTATTACTAAACAGGAGCAAAAAATACAGAACAGAAATAAAATTGGGTTGCCTCCCAACAAGCGCTATCGTTCAACACCCCTAGCTAGGCATGATGATTTCAGTGATGCTCACATAAAATATAAGAATTGAAACATAAAGAGAGCATCATGAATAATATGACTAGCACATTTAAGTCTAACCCACTTACTATGCATAGGGATTTTGTGAGCAAACAACTTATGGGAACATGAAACAACTAGCACGGGAAGGTAAAACAAGCAAATCTTCAAGATTTTCAACACATGGAGAGGAAACTTGATATTATTGCAATATGTAGAAGCATATGATCCTCTCTCATAATAATTTTCAGTAGCATCATGAATGAATCCAACCATATAACCAAAACATAAATCATTCTTTTCATGATCTACTAGCATAGAAATTTTACTACTTCCACATAAGCAAATTTCTTCTCATTAGGAATAGTGGGAGCAAACTCAACAAAATAACTATCATGTGAAGCATAATCCAATTGAAAATTAAAATAATGATGATAAGTTTCATGGTTATCTTTATTCTTTATAGCTTATGTGTCATCACAATAATCATCATAAATAGGAGGCATGCTTTCATCATAATAAATTTGCTCATCAAAACTTGGGGGACTAAACATATCATCTTCATCAAACATAGCATCCCCAAGCTTGTGGCTTTGCATAACATTAGCATCATGGGTATTCAAAGAATTCATACTAACAACATTGCAATCATGCTCATCATTCACATATTTTATGCAAAAGCATTCTATGTAATTCTTCTTCTAGTACTTGAGCACAACTTTCATTCCCTCATTTTCATGAAAGACATTAAAAAGATGAAGCATATGAGGCACCCTTAATTACATTTTCTTACTTTTATTTTATAGAATAAACTAGTGATAAAACAAGAAACAAAAATATTCAATTGCAAGATCTGAAGATATACCTTCAAGCACTAACCTCCCCGACAATGGCGCCAGAAATTAGCTTGATGTCTACTACACAGCGTTCTTCTTGTAGACATTGTTGGGCCTCCAAGTGCAGAGGTTTGTAGGACAGTAGCAAATTTCCCTCAAGTGGATGACCTAAGGTTTATCAATCCATGGGAGGCTTAGGATGAAGATGGTCTCTCTCAAACAACCCTGCAACCAAATAACAAAGAGTCTCTTGTGTCCCCAACACAACCAATAAAATGGTAAATTGTATAGATCCACTAGTTCGGCGAAGAGATGGTGATAGAAGTGCAATATGGATGGTAGATATGGGTATTTGTAATCTGAAAATATAAAAACAGCAAGGTAGCAAGCAATAAAAGTGAGCGTAAACGTTATTGCAATGCTAGGAAACAAGGCCTAGGGTTCATACTTCCACTAGTGCAAGTTCTCTCAACAATAATAACATAACTGGATCATATAACTATCCCTCAACATGCAACAAAGAGTCACTCCAAAGTCACTAATAGCAGAGAACAAATGAAGAGATTATTGTAGGGTACGAAACCACCTCAAAGTTATCCTTTCTGATCGATCTATTCAAGAGTCCGTAGTAAAATAACATGAAGCTATTCTTTCCGTTCGATCTATCCTAGAGTTCGTACTAGAATAACACCTTAAGGCACAAATCAACCAAAACCCTAATGTCACCTAGATACTCCAATGTCACCTCAAGTATCCATGGGCATGATTATACGATATGCATCACACAATCTCAGATTCATCTATTCAAACCAACACAAAGTACTTCAAAGAGTGCCCCAAAGTTTCTACCGGAGAGTCAGGACGAAAATGTGTGCCAACCCATATGCATAAGTTCACAAGGTTAGTGAACCTGCAAGTTGATCACCAAAACATACATCAAGTAGATCACATGAATATCCCATTGTCACTATAGATAAGCACATGCAAGACATACATCAAGTGTTCTCAAATCCTTAAAGACTCAATCCGATAAGATAAATTCAAAGAGAAAACACAATCCATTACAAGAGAGTAGAGGGGGAGAAACATCATAAGATCCAACTATAATAGCAAAGCTCGCGATACATCAAGATCGTGCCAAATCAAGAACACGAGAGAGAGAGAGAGAGAGAGAGAGAGAGAGAGAGAGAGAGATCAAACACATAGCTACTAGTACATACCCTCAGCCCCGAGGGTGAACTACTCCCTCCTCGTCATGGAGAGCGCCGGGATGATGAAGATGGCCACCGGTGAGGGATTCCCCCTCTGGCAGGGTGCCAGAACCGGGTTTCGATTGGTTTTTGGTGGCTACAGAGGCTTGCGGCAGCGGAACTCCTGATCTAGGTTATTTTCTGGAGGTTTGGGTATTTATAAGAATTTTTGGCGTAGGTCTCATGTCAAGGGGGTCTCCGAGTCGTCCACGAGATAGGGGGATGCGCCCAGGGGGATAGGGCGCACCCTCACCCTCGTGGATGGCTCGGGACTCTTCTGGCCCAACTCTTTTACTCCGGGGGCTTCTTTTGGTCCATAAAAAATCATCAAAAATTGGCACGTCAATTGGACTCCGTTTGGTATAACTTTTCTGCGATACTCAAATACAAGGAAAAAAACAGAAACTGGCACTGGGCTCTAGGTTAATAGGTTAGTCCCAAAAATCATATAAAATAGCATATAAAACATCCTAGATGGATAATATAATAGCATGGAACAATAAAAAATTATAGATATGTTGGAGACGTATCAATCTTGTCCACATTTAGACCGGGGGAGTAGGAAACACGACAAGCCCTGTGCCTACATCATACTACGTACAAGCCCACCTCACGCAGTCACGCTCTCACCATATTTCTCGGCCTCCGTGCGACACTAAGCTCTAGTTGATCTAACTAGAACTAACTATTGGTTAGCTCTCTGTGATGTGTCAACTTCATACCACTACGGATGCTGGCTATACTACTACAGCACTAACACTCCAAGAAGTAAGTCGAAAACCATTTATAAATTGAGTTTATGACATGCCTATGCAAATGTACCATTCATTACATACAACAAGTTATCAACACACAACGACAACGATGATACATGTTGGATTATAGATTAGTTCCAACAAAACATTCTAGTAAATACTAAAGTTTTGATCACACAACAAATAACAAGCAATGAAATGAACTTCAGCTCAACCAATCCTCGGTGTTGGAAACGCTTGCTTTGAACCAGAAGAGTTTGTCTCGGAAGGGCCAGCTACTGTCAATCTCAAGACCAATGCATGACTGATCATCCAGGCTGAAGTGGCCTATTTCATGACCCATATTGTGACCACGGTAGGGAAGCATAGCAATGTCTGAGGTATAGATACAGTTGCTTCTCATAAATGGTAGTAACGTTGTGTGAACAGCAGCTGGATCGCCTTTCACCATCATTGGATACTTTTGTCCAAGGAAGAGCGAGTTTCCTCCAAGAGTATCAATACTAAACCAGGGAGAAGGTGTTGGTGCTAGCACAGTAGTATCCATCCCAAATACCCTGCAACGGATGTTGGAATAGATCCGGAGAGTTGGACCATGGGAGATAACACCTGCTTCCTTGGTAACATCAGTGGAGCCCTGTATACAGACAAGAAGAGGTGATCCATCAGAATAAGCTGCCAGGCGCCACTGAGTATATGGGTCCTCATGCTCGTGATCATCATCGTCGTCATCTCCCCCTTGGTTATAAAAATTTTCAAGTATAGGTGGTGGAATGTTCACAGGACCTTGGAAACACAAGAAGGTTAATTAATAAAGGGAAACTAGCTAACTCGCATGCATGTGGATGAAACAATTATAATTACGGTGGAAGGCAGACATACCGAAAGCATAAGGATTCCATGCAAACAGTGCCACGAGTGGTGGCAGCAAATACAAGACCATCGTATTGAATTGCATCACAGTACACATCCGTGTATAGAAACTGATTTTTGAGCAATATCCATCCAATCGAGCTATGAAGGAAGGCAACAAGCTTGTCGTAGTTAGCAACAACTCCATAGTCCGTGTAATCCCAAGAGCGGTCGGGAACTCGACAAATTGCTATCTTCTGTAGACGACAGTTGCCATGATCGTAGTTGAACGTACATAGAATACAGTTGTGCTCAACCTCTGGGCAGTCTGAGATTTTTGGAAGTGGAACCCGGTGATGAGTGTACACATTCACAAGTTCCCACTCGCAGTTGTACCCAATATAAACAACCCAATCTCCATTTGCGCCTACCCAAGCCTTACTCGACGGCATCTTAACATCACATGGATCATTATCAAGCGGCATCAACTTGCACAAGGCAAGGCCTCCGTCGTCCGTGCGCCGGTCAGCAGGGTCACGGCGAAGAAGATAGGGGAGATCAAACCGCTCCTGGACCCTTGGGTTCCTTGTAATGATGTTATTAGTTGAGTCAAAAATGGTCTTGAACGAACCTGCCATGCTAGCCGAGGTGATGACATCGCACCGATCAATGAGTTCCTCCACCACGTCATCATTTAGATCGGGGCAAGAATAACGGGGTCATTTCCGGCCTGTTCCCTCCATGGAGAAGACGATCGAACAATGGTAGAAGGAAGGATGAAGGTAAATGGAGGACAGAGTAAGAGCACGCGACAGCAGTTCCAAATCGAAAGGGAAAGGCGAAGAGTCGATGGATGGTTTCCATGATACACGAAGAGGCGCCCCGGCCTACAAGACGTCCGTTCGGAAATTGTACAAAAGGACTCGTCGTCGTCTCACTGACATATTGGAACGGGACCACATGTCAATGAAGAGGCTAGTGGGGAGTGGACGGTTGCCACAGAGGTCACACACTGACGACAAGGCCGTCCTGTCAGACCTAGCGACCACGCGGGATGGCTTCCATCCCCCACATGAGCGAAGCCACTTCGCACCCCACACGGTTAGTCCGACACACCGCTAGGCCAACTCCAGCGCGTGCAGCTCAGACGCGCACTCGCTCAGCCCCCTTTCCCTCGACGCCCCAGAGCTACCCAACCATGGTTACGTGTTTTGCGCACCCGGTGGCCGGATTTGGAGTGGATCCGGTTGTGCTTGAGCTCGCCCAACTGTGGGAGGCCGGGCCGCGCCATGGACTGGCCGGGCGCTGGGCCGGAAGGCGCCGGCAAGGCCGCATGCAGGTACCGAATCCTCCTCTAGCCGCTCGGATCTACACCGTCGGTGGTCCGCCGGCAGATACATGAATGGCGGTCGATCGGGCTCGTTGCTGGCCCAAAAGCTCGTCGGCGCACCGTTGCCACTCATTACATGCGACGACTGCCCAAAGAAGGTCTTGCGCCGCGTGTCTACAACGCCGGAACATCCTGGATGGGTGTTCATCAAGTGCTCAACGATGGGGTATGTGCTACTTTAGCTTCGGTTGTGCTCTCGGATTAGACTAGTTGTGCTAACTTAAAATTTTATTGTGTAGAATGGATGCAAGTTTTGGTATTGGGAAGAAGAGTACATCGATATATTGATAGAGCGCAATTTGGTAGATATTCTAGCACTTTTAGCTAGCATAGAGGCTAGATATGAGACTAGTGCACTTGTTGATAGAATAGAGGCTAGACATGAGACTAGATGCGAGGAAGCAATGTCTACTTCTTTAGACTCGAAGAAGAAAGAAGCACGCAAGATCGAGCCTCTGCAGATCAACAATGAATGCATCGAGAAGGCACTAATCCAACTTACAGGAGCAGTTATGGAAGTTGGATATCTTCTAATATGTATTCTTGTGGTTCTTGTTTTCTTTGGTCTTGCTTTTCTAGTCAAATTTTGGTGATGTATTTCCATGTACCAAATATCAATGATGAAAAAAAGATATGTGTTTGCAAAGAAAAATGTACGCGGCTGGGATGCATCCGCGCGTTGGGCGCATGGCCACCGCATCCGAGAAATGGCCCGGACAAGACCCCATTGCCCTACCCAAACAGATAGAATCTAGGGCAAAACAGAGGTCCATTTGGGGTCGTGCGTTGGAGTTGGCCTTACAAGTGGGACCATAGTTGAGGAAACCGACTATCGGCAAACCCCCACCTCGTTGTCGGCGTTCTGGGAACGGGGGTCCCCAGACTTGCCTGCCTGCGGCCCACAGCGTGGCCAAGCAGCAGGCCGTACGGCCCATCTTCGTCAACAAGGCACCCAAGACCCTCGCGAGGGTCCAAGCCTCGCGAGGCGGATGACGCAAGACCACCTCTGGAGTGGCCTAGCCAAGTAGGCTCACGAGGAGCTGAGATATCAAGGCGAGGCAAACCTCACGAGGCTCTCGTGACGTGAGCCATGACGAATGGTACCAGGTGGGTGCCAAGCGGGCGCCAGTGCGTGCAGCGTCCCTATTTCCTCTTTGGTGCTAAATAGGCCAGCGTAGGCGAAGAGTACCGAGGCATCAGGCAAAGGTTGCCATATTGGTGCAACGAGACCAAGACCAGGAGGACGGCAAGGCGGAGGTCATCGTGGAGCCCAAGACGGCGTCACCCCAGAGCTTTTCGCAGGCGAAGACCGCTTTTGTCAGGATAGCTTGTACTAGTTGTCCCCCTTCAAATTTGCCCGCCGTTGTTGGCTCCCTTCCTGCTCGATATTTGGGAAGAGGAACAGGGCCTATATAAGTAGAGCTAGCCACCACAGTAGAGCAAACTCAAGCAGGCCTGAGCTGGTCGAATCCTCACGCCACAAGTTCATACGCACAAGAACACCTCAACCTCAGGAGGCTATTCTTCCCTTGTACTGTTCATCATCAGCCCAAGAGGCAATCCACCACCACCACACTGGAGTAGGGTATTACACCACAACGGTGGCCCGAACCAGTATAAACCTCGTGTCTTTCTGTGTTGCGAGTTCGTCGATTTCGTCCGCAAGATCTTAGCGAGCTAGAGCATAGATCAGTAGAAGGGGAAGACTTCGCGCGCACCCTAGTGTTTGAACCTTAAGGGTTTGCCGGAACCCCACATCCGACATTTGGCGCGCCAGGTAGGGGTGTGCCGTAGTTTCCCTTCCATCAGTTCATTGCTCCATCGCTCCATCGTTCTATGGCGGACGCTCGTCGTGCTCGAGCTGAGCGTCGGGCTGCCCTCTCCGCCCGTGTCGCTCAGACGGCTCCCGTAGGCGGGCCACCTCGTCGTTCTCCGTCTCCCTCTGCCAACGCTGCCACCGGCCCCGTGAGGAACGAGCAGCAGGCGTCCTCGCTGCATCCCTCGGTGCGGCAGGATGGCCGCACCGCTACTCCATCATTTACCCCTGCCGGTTCTTCGTCTCACGCGCACCGCGCTCCCATGGAGGCACGGGCCGCGCTCGTCGCGGCGAATGAGCTCATGCGCTACCGCCCCGTCAATGATGTCTATGAGGAGTGGCTCGACCGCGTCGCCGAGCTCGTCCGCGCCGCAGGGGGCTCTCCGGCGCCGTCCCACTCTCTGCCTCCCCCTCAACCAACCGTGGGCGACGGGGCTCATGGCATGCCTCCGCCGCCTCAACCCCAAGACGGTGCCTTGGCACCAAGGCGTGTGCCTCTGCGGCGTGATCCACCACGCCCGGCGCCCGCGCGTGAAGAGAGAAGCTTCCAAGAAATCCCGCGGCCGCGAGAAGCTGCACCGGTGCTCCCCGCGCCACCTAGTCAAGACCGCGTGCCGCCTGCAGCGGCGCAGCACGCACCTCGCCAAGACCAAGCTCCACCTCATAAGCGGGCCCCGGCGACCATGGCCGGCTGCCGCGCCTTCACCCTCGAGGTGCGTAGCGTCGCCTAGCCAGGCAAGTTCAAGCTAGATCTGCCTCCTCGCTACAACGGCACCGCCGACCCTGCGGAGTTCCTGCAGCTCTATGAGCTGAGCATCGAAGCGGCCGACGGCGATGAAAAAGTCATGGCGAACTGGTTTCCCATGGCTCTCAAGGATGGGGCTAGCGCCTGGCTCCTGAACCTGCAGCATGGCTCGATCTCCTCCTGGGACGAGATGCGCGACCGCTTTGTCGCCAACTTCCAGGGCACTCGCGACCGCCCACCGGCTGCGGGTGATCTACGCCGCATCAAGCAACAACCAGGAGAGACCCTCCAGAAGTATACCCAGCGCTTCAACAACACCCGCCTCAAGATCCCTAAGGTCACGGACGAAGCCATCATCTCCGCATTCTCGGACGGCGTCCGTGAAGTCAAGATGAAGGAAGAGCTTGCTATCCACGAGGAGCTCTGCACATCTCAGGAGCTGCTCAACCTGGCGACCAAGTGCGCAAGAGCTGAGGAGGGGCGCCTCTCTCTCCTTGAGCTGCCAGCTGCAGGAGCGGAGGAGAAGAAGGCCAAGGCCAAGGACGTGAAGCGCAAAGAGGCAGTGGTCCTCGCAGCGGAGCCCGACACCAAGCGGAGGCAGAGATCAGCCCGAGTCATCCAAGAACAGCCGACCGTTCTGCGCCTTCCACAACCTGAACACCCCAACACCAGCGACTGTCAAGAGCTCAGAGCCATTCGGGAAGGACGCTACTGTCGACGCCCCGAGCTCAACGACCGGGGCTACGGCCGCGGAGGAGGACGCGGAGGCGGACGCTGGGACGACCGTGGCCCGCGCCAGGACTAGCGCGACCGGCCTCTGTGGACCGCTAGCAGGACCAACCTCGCGAGGGCGCCTGGAGGGACCCGCCTCGTGAGGATCGCCCCCAGGGCAACGCCGGTCTTCCCCCACTGCCGCCACCAAGAAGGAACGACGACCACCACCAGGACGAGGGTGTTGGGGGCTTCCAGGAGCCACGTGCGATCGCCTACATCTTGGGTGGTGCCCAGGCCCCAGCCTCTCAGCGCATCTTCAAACATGTCGGGTGGTTGGTGCGACATATGCCAACGGGTGGCTTATCTGTGTGGGAGCCAGTAAGACGTCACCGGTCCCTGGAAGCGGGATAAGGCGAAGACATGCACGCCGGAGAATATTACCCAGCTTCGGGGCTCTCCGTGGAGATAACACCCCTACTGCTGCTCTGCGGGGTCTCCGCATGATCACTCGGTAAACAAGTAACTACAAGGTGCTCCTCGAGCTGTTTGGCGAGAGGAAGAAGAAGGGCAAGGCTAGCTCTACTCTTCTCTCTATGTGTGTGGTAATCTAGATGAGATCAACCCTTTGCATGGGTGCCCCGGGGGGTTTATATAGGCCTACCCCCGGGGGTACAATGGTAATCCGACTGGGAGCGGGTCCTAGCCGTCAGTGTCTACGCTCGCCGGCTTCCGCGCCGGCTGCTGGGGCTCGCCGGCTGGTGGACCCCGCCGGCTGCCGGCATCTTGGTCGACAGGCAGGCCCTACTACCTAGGGCCCTGTCGGCGGCCGATTACTGTTGCCTCAATCCTAATGATGAGGGCTTTATCAAGGTAAGCGTGGCTACAGTGCCGCCGCCTGGCGGGCGATCACTATAGCCTCACGTCGTCTTGTCTTCTTAATGGGGCACCTCCTTCGAGGGAAGGAGTAAGCCGGCTTTGGGGAAGCCGGCCACGTCTTGGCCGACTGGGGGAGGCCTGGCCGCCTTCGGGTGTCTCTCTGCCCAAAGGGGCCCACCGCCCGTGGGCTGCGCTGACAGCCTGCCGTGGATGGCGCCATAGTCATCATGGCAACAGTGTCGCGCCGGACGGGTCAGGGCTACCCCATACGGCGCACTGTGCCAGGCATGCTCCGGGTTTCAGGGGTGGCAGGCTTCACTGTAGCCACGCCCCATCCCATCGCCGTTATGTGGTTGCGGGCCTCGAGGGTACGATCTTGACCGTGCCGTGGGAGCCGGTTCTTGGAGTCGGCCTTCTCGAGGCCGGCTTCTTGGAGCCGGCCCTCCCGCGGCTTTCTTCATGAGGGTTAAGGCCATGCCGCCTCCCGACAGTCGGCCTGAGAGGCAGCCGGCAGGGGGGAGGCGGCCCCACGTCTCGGTTTCTTGGAGGCCGGATTGGCTTGTAATTTTTTCTAAAGTGCCAAAGGGAGCCGGCTAGGCTACCCGTGGTCATTTACCCCGACAGTAGTCCCCGAAGCTGGTCGCGCTTCTAGGTCGGCAAGGGGAACGAGAAGCTCGGTCAGCTTCCCATCTTGAGGAGCCAGCAGCTGGGAGCCGGCTCTGCTTAAGCGCGCCGCCTTGGATGGGCGCCGTGGTCTCGTCAACGGGAAAGTGGGCCAACTCGTGCGTTGACCGCGTGCCTCCCCGCGTGTCACGTGGTAGGAAAGGCCTGCCATGGCGCGTGCGCGACGGGACGTCGCCGCAGGCCCGGGCCCGCCACTCCTGGCCTCGGCCCAGGCGCGGATCTTCTGCGGCCCAGGGTGGTCTATTGGCCTTCCCGCGGCGGTTTCACCATGCCGTCAAGGCGCAATAATAGCGGGACGTGGGGGAGTGGGCGCAGTTAATCCCACGTCCCCCACACCACGCCTCCTCGGCTCCGCCGCGAGAGCCTATAAGTAGGGGGAGGAGAGGGAGCGGCAGAGGCTCGCACGCTCTCCCTCGCTCCACCCTCCCTCGTCTTCTTTCTTCTCTTTCTCTCCGCCGTCGCAGCACCCCTTTGGCGCGCCGTTCCGCCGCCACCGCGCCTTGCTTCCCACCGCACCGCTCCAATGGCACTGTCGAGCTCGTGGGACGGCTCCAACGTCCTCGACGAGCACGTCGAGTTCCTCGGCCGGACGCGGCGTCTGCCCGGCTAGAACTACGTGCGGGTCTGGCGCGTGCCGGAGGAGGAGATTTCGCCGGCGCCAGAGGAGGGCGAGCGGGTGATTTTCTGCTCGCACTGCATACGCGGCTTCGGCCTCCCGGCAAGCGGATTCCTCCGCTCGTTCCTCGAGTTTTACCATCTTCAGCCGCATCACCTCACCCCCAACGCCGTGATGCTGCTGTCGGCCTTCGTCACCCTCTGCGAGTGTTTCCTTGGCGTCCTCCCCACCATAGAGCTCTGGGGGGAGTTCTTCCAAACCAAACTCGGCACCGTCGTCGCCGGCGTGCCCGCCCCATGCGGAGCCTACATCGCCATGAGGCGGACAGGTGAGAACAATCCGTTCCCCTCCATCCCGCTGATCCAGTCGGTGAAGCTCTAGCAGAAGTCATACTTCTACGTGAAGAACGTCGCCCCGCAAGGCGACTTTGTCAATCTGCCGCCTTACGTAGCCGGCCCGCCGGCCTCGAGGCCGGCCTCATGGAGCTACCAGGCCAGGATGGTGTCCCAGGCCGGGAACGCCGCCGTCGCCCGACTCCGGGTGATGGCGCAGTCCTGAGGGCCTGGTCGGATCCGACCTCGTGGCCGCCTTCGTGGAGCGCCGGGTTCTCCCGCTCCAAGGCCGGCCGCACATGATCTGCCAAATGAGCGACCGCTTCGACCCGTGCCGGCTGAGCACCAGGGAGATGCCTCACGCCGAGGTATCATACCTAGTGAACTACATCGCCAATTGCAAGCTCGCCGAGGATTGGCGATTCGGCAAGGAGCCGTACTCTCGCGCCAAACCTCCGCCTGCCGTAAGTATTTCTTCTTTCTTTTTCTTTTTGTAGTCGGTCGCTTGGTAGCCGGCTTCTGACCAGCTGGCATGTCTTCCGCAGAATCCTCTTCTTCTGCCGGCAGCCGGGACCGCAGGGGCGGAGCGCCCGTGAAAGTGCAACTATCCCTAGGTGGTTTTGGTAATTTATAACAACATATAGCTCATTGAGCTAATGCAATTCCAAGACAATTATTTCAGGAAAGCTCAATGATTGGCATGGCATGGATGGTGAAAGTGGAACCCTCAAAATACTAAGGACAAAGGATTGGCTCAAGCTCAAAAGACAAGACTCTTCATTTTACATTTTAGTGATCCAAGATCACATTGAGTCTATAGGAAAAGCCAATACTATCAAGGAGGGATGAGGTGTTGCTTAATGAGCTCTTTGCCTTATGTGCTTAATGATATGCTCCAAAATCCTCAGCTACTTTCCCATATCCACAAATGACCTAAACCCCAAGCCAAACTCGGTCATACCGATTCTTTCTATCCGGCGCCACCGAGTTTCTCATATGTCATAAGCCACTGCCAAACCCTAGCATATCGGTTCTACCGATAGGGATCTCGGTCTCACCGAGATGGGATTGCAACCTCTCTGTTTCCTTTTCGTAACTTTTCGGTCTCACCGAAAGAGCGGATCGGTCCCACCGAGATTGCAATGCAAACTCTCTGTTTCCCATTTGTAACTTTTTGGTCTCACCGAAAGAGCAAATCGGTCCCACCGAGTTTGCCTGACCAACTCTCTGGTTAGCTAATTACCAAATCGGTCTCACCGAGTTTGTGGAATCGGTCTCACCGAGATTACGTTATGCCCAAACCCTAACCATAGCGGTCCTACCGAGATGCATGTCAGTCCCACCGAAAATCTCTAACGGTCACTAGGTTTACCATTTCGGTCCGACCGAGTTTATTGATTCGGTCCCACCGAGATTGGTAGATTGTGTGTAACGGTTGGATTTTAAGTGGAGGCTATATATACCCCTCCACCTCCTCTTCATTCATGGAGAGAGCCATCAGAACACACCTACACTTCCAATTCATATGTTCTGAGAGAGAGCGACCTACTCATGTGTTGAGACCAAGATATTCCATTCCTACCATATGAATCTTGATCTCTAGCCTTCCCCAAGTTGCTTTCCACTCAAATCTTCTTCCCACCAAATCCAAATCCTGTGAGAGAGAGTTGAGTGTTGGGGAGACTATCATTTGAAGCACAAGAGCAAGGAGTTCATCATCAACACACCATTTGTTACTTCTTGGAGAGTGGTGTCTCCTAGATTGGCTAGGTGTCACTTGGGAGCCTCCGACAAGATTGTGGAGTTGAACCAAGGAGTTTGTAAGGGCAAGGAGATCGCCTACTTCGTGAAGATCTACCGCTAATGAGGCAAGTCCTTCGTGGGCTATGGCCATGGTGGGATAGACAAGGTTGCTTCTTCGTGGACCCTTCGTGGGTGGAGCCCTCCGTGGACTCGCGCAACCGTTACCCTTCGTGGGTTGAAGTCTCCACTAACGTGGATGTAGGATAGCACCACCTATCCGAACCACGGGAAAAACATCCGTGTCTCCATTAGCGTTTGAATTCTCCAAACCCTTCCCTTTACATTCTTGCAAGTTGCATGCTTTACTTTCCGCTGCCTATATACTCTTTGCATGCTTGCTTGAATTGTGTGATGATTGCTTGACTTGTCCTAAAGTTGCTAAACTCTGCCAAGAACTAAAATTGGGAAAAGGCGTAGTTTTTATTTGGTCAAGTAGTCTAATCACCCCCCCCCCCCTCTAGACATACTTCTGATCCTACAAGTGGTATCAGAGCCTCGGTCTCCGTTTGCTTTGATTCCCATAGCTTTTGGTGGTCATAGCCTTGGTTTCACAACCTAGGAGAGTATGGCGTCTAGCGAGGGAAATTATCACCGTAGAGGTCCTTACTTTGATGGTACTAACTTTGCTAGTTGGAAGCATAAAATGAAAATGCATATTCTTGGACATAACCCCGCCGTTTGGGCTATTGTGTGTGTTGGTTTGCAAGGTGACTTCTTCGACGGGAAAGAACCAAACGGTGAAGCTACCGCGGATGAGTTGAAGATGCTACAATACAACGCTCAAGCTTGTGATATTCTCTTCAACGGATTGTGCCCCGAAGAATTCAACAAAATCAACCGTCTTGAGAATGCAAAGGAAATTTGGGATACTTTGATTGATATGCATGAAGGTACCGACTCCGTCAAGGAATCTAAATTGGATGTGCTTCAAAGTCAACTTGACAAGTTCAAAATGAAGGATGGTGAAGGTGTCGCTGAAATGTACTCTAGGTTTGCTCTCATCACAAATGAGATTGCTGGCTTAGGGAGTGAAGAGATGACTGACAGATTCATCATCAAGAAGATCCTAAGAGCCTTGGATGGAAAATATGATACCGTGTGTACATTGATCTAAATGATGCCCAATTACAAAAATCTCAAGCCAACGGAAGTCATTGGAAGAATTGTTGCTCATGAGATGTCACTCAAGGACAAAGAGGAACTTCACAACAAATCAAGTGGTGCTTATAAAGCCTCATGTGAAGCCCCCACATCATCAAGTGAGAAATAAAACTTCAATGAAGAACTGAGCTTAATGGTGAAGAACTTCAACAAGTTCTACAAGAGTAGAAGCAAAGATAGAAGCTCCAAGTCAAGGTCCTACAATGACAAAAGATCTTCTAGTCGAGAGCGAAACTGCTACAATTGTGGAAGACCCGGACACTATTCCAATGAGTGTACGGCTCCCTACAAAAGAAGAGAAGATTCTCCAAAAAAAAGAAGCAAAAGAGAGGAATCACCATCACGAGAGAGAAGGAGTAGAGATGATCGTTATGAACGAAGATACTCACGGAGAAGCAAGGATTCGGAAAGGAAGGAAAAATCATCAAGGAGCTACACAAAACGAAGACATCAAGCTCATGTTGGTGAATGGATATCCGGCTCCGACTCCGACAACCACTCCGAGAGAAGTTATCACTCCGACTCCGAATATACTCAAGATGAAGGTGTTGCCGGACTAGCACTTGTGTCAACCAACTCCTACGACATATTTGATTCACCCAATGAAGGAATTGGAAGATGCTTCATGGCTAAAGGTCCTAAGGTAACTCACCCTGAGTATGTTTATTTTAATAGTGATGAAGATGACTTGTTAGGCGATGATGATTTACTTGTTGACAACTCTAGTGATGAATCCTATGATGAAACGTCAATTAATCATGCTAAAACGAATTACAATGATAAGGAGAAAATTGAGGCTCTAACTAAAGAACTAAACACACTTAAGTTAGCTCATGAAACTATCTTCGAAGATCATCAAGAACTTTTAAGGGCTCATGAGAAGTTACGCTTTGAAAAGTTCAATCTTGAGCAAGAGCATGAGCTTTTAAAGGCAATCAATGATGATCTCCGCAAGAAAAGTTCTTCTTACATTGCCAAACGTTTACTCTTATCGACTTACATGCCTCAAGTCAAGTATAATAACAAAAACAAGAAAGATTCTTCCTCTAGTAATAACAATAAACATGTTAAATCCAATATTGTTGCTTCTAGTAGTTCTCTTGATTCCACTAATGATTCTCTTAGCCAAGTTACACTTGAGCAAGAAAATAGCATATTGAAGGAAATCATAGAGAAAGGAGTGTACAAAAGCCTTGCCGGAAGTAAGCAATTCGAGGAGATTGTACGCAAGCAAGGAAGGCACCGGAAGAATCAAGGTGTTGGTTTTGAACGAAAGTTCAATGCCAATGGAGTTGAGTGGGAAGAAGATCAATACCCCAAGACAAAGTTTGTTCCTCAACAAGAGAAGTATGATCCAACTTCTTTCAAGGGGACACAAACTCAAGATGATCTTCCACCACAAGACTACAAGCAAAAAGGCAAGGACAAGCTTCAAGAGGAAATAGATGCATTTGAAGAAGCTCCTAAGACCTTAGTCAAGTGGATTCCCAAGACTACTTCAAGTTACACTTCATCAAGTACGCTACAACTCCAAGGATTCCCATCAAGATGGTGTGGATCCAAAAGAAGAAGAACTAGAGAGTTCTTGAGGGTGACTCCGCCAACATACTTCACTCTTATCATTTTGGCAAGAACAAGTGCAATCAACTTCCACATCTTGCACTAGTTCAAGGAGTCACAAACCCTCTTGTTGGTAAGTCAAGGGACAAGGTAATCTAAAAGCTTTCATAGACATCTTCTTGTATGTGCATCACTCTATGTCTATGGATATACTTGCTTGTTCCTTGTGGGACTAACCCATGTAGGTATTGAAAGTGCAATTCACTCAAAAGGATAGCTCCAAGTGATCTACATCAATATTGAGCATCCACATCTTCAACATCTACATGAAGTCATCATCGACAAAACCCAAGGTTAGTTCATCCCTCTTAAGGGGGGATATCACATCTAGGGGAGCTTTACTCTAAGACTTGAGCTAAAGCAACTCTAATGATGTGAACACAACAACGCTTTATGTAAAAGTGGTAACCCCACTTGAGGTTAAACGATGAGTATGACCTATGATCAAATGTTCTCATTTGACTCCTAAGTCAATATACTCATATATAGATGACCTAGTCATCGCCAATTGCTTGATAGATGCAAGAATTGGTTGTGCATACTTTGTCACATATTTATATTGCCATTTTATTGTGTGAGCATGCTAGATGCATATTTCACTCATTCGAGGACATCCACTTGTTGTTTTGATTGATTGGCTTTATCTTTTCTTTTGCCAAGTGGATGGACAAGAATGCCTAAGAACCTCCTCTAGCTATCTATGCTTTTCTCATCTCAAACTCTATTCATGCTACATCACAAAATTGATCAAGTCAAATTCGAACCACTCTGTGTGAGGAGCACTCGGAGTCCCCGATTCGTCATAGACTTAAACTTCCAAAACCTCTTTGTGATTCTCGGTCTGACCGATACCCCACTTTCGGTCCTACCGAGATCATCAAGTTGATCTATGTTTTCAATCTCGGTGCAACCGACTTGAACTATTCGGTCACACCGAGTTGCAATAACTGTATACAGTTTTGCATCTCGGTGCCACCGAGTCGTTCCACTCGGTCACACCGACAGGGTCGGGCTATATATAGTCACGGGCAAAAATTTGGAAATTTCTCCGAACCTCTTCGCCCGTGCCATAGCTCGCTCTGCCGACGTGGTCTCCGGATCGTCTTCTCGCCGCCAGCAGCCTCCAGTCGCTGGTCTCCGTCGCTGTCAATGGAAATCACCTCCGCCGTTGCCGCCGTAGCGAGTCTCCGCAGAACTAGGGTACGGACTCGATCTTTGTGCTATTCCTCAATCTGATTCCTAGCACATTGTGATTATCATGATTCTTGCCACGATTGTTAAACTCCTATCCAGTCAAAGAACTCATAGGTTAGGGTTGATTCGAAAATTTTAGGGTTAGGTTTCCGCCGAAACCATCTTGGACCCACCGAGTTGAAAAACTCGGTCCCACCGATTTGGCCTATGCCATAGCACAAGTGAAACTCGGTCTGACCGAGTGTAACTAATCGGTGTGACCGATTTTTGAACTTTGTGAAACCCTAGCAGTCTCGGTGCCACCGAACTGTGACTCGGTCTGACCGAGATCACTAGTTTAGGTTCCAAATACTGCTTCGGTATCACCGAGTTTAGAAATCGGTAGATCCGAAATGCTTTCTGTGGGAAACTAAAACTAAGTTTTTGAATCATTCTTTTGCAAAAATCTCTTCATTTTGTGATGCTCATTCATTCTATCTCATCTATAAACTATTCACAGGGTCAGCAATCAGCAGTCAGCTAGTCAATCATGTCAGACCAGAGTGACAGTCAGAATCAGTCAGAACAGCCTGTGCATATGAGTGAGGGCACTAGTCCCTCAAGTTCTTCAGATGATGGCAGCAGGAGCACTCCAAGCAATCTGCCAAAGGCTGCCACGAGACAGAGAAGGAAAAGAACTTCAGATTCTGAAGATGAAGACTATGTGGAAGAGGAGGAGGCAACCTCCAAGAGAGTTGTGCTGAAGAAAGAGTATGGCTCAGCTGCAGCCACCAATCCAGGAATGCACAAGAAAGCACCTGCTAGAAGAGTTCCAACCTGAAAGCCTAGGAAGGTTGTGCTTGAGGAAACAATGAAGTTCACTATGGAATCTGAAGGAGAAGATATTGGCCAGGGCAAGAAAAAGAAGAGAGCAAGAACTACCATTGCCAAAGTCATTGGCAAGCCCTCTATGAGAAAAGATTCTGATGAAGAAGAAGAGGAAGAGGAAGGTGCTGCACCAGCACCCAAGGCACCCAAGCTGATGGGTGATGCCATTAGATCAGGGGGAGCTGCATCCAAGCCCATGGAAGCCCCCAAGACAGCTCCAAAGCAAAAACCCAAGAGGAATACAAGAAATATTCCAGCTGCTGAGAAGATCAAGGCCCCAGTGCTTGATGTTGCTGAAGAGGAAGAAGGGCAAGTTTTGAGGAAATTGAAGCCCAAGATCCCAGACCACAATGATGCTCATCCTATGGCTGAGGATATGAACATAAGGAGAGACTCTGGATTGAGAAAGTGGAGAGCAGAAGATCCTTATGCTACCAGGAGAAGAACTGCTGTGGACTACAGGTTCCATACTAAGGAACAGCAGGACTTCTATGAGACAATCCTGTTGGATAAGAAGCCAATTGTCTGTGACATGAAATGGGTCGATTGGCAATATATCAAGGACAATGAAGAGCACTTCCCAGGAGTGGAGGACAGCTTCAAGGCTTGTGGAGTAGCAGACTTTGTTGGGCAAAAGCTCACAAAGTGGAACGAGGAACTTATCATGCAGTTCTACTCCACAGCACACTTTTACCCCGATGGGAGGATTGTCTGGATGTCTGAAGGTACGAGGTACCAATCACCCGTTGCAGAATGGGCTCAACTGATCAATGCCCCAGAAGAGAGTGAAGATGATTTGGATGTCTATTCCAAGAAGAAGATGGACCACAACTCAATGATCAACATGTACAAGGAGATCCCTGATAAGGCACTTGAAACTTTCAAGTATGGATCTGTACATTATCTTCTGTCAGGACTGCCAACAATCAACTGGATCTTAAGGCACACTCTGCTGCCCAAGTTTGGAGATCACAAGATGGTCAGAGGCCATGCTATCAACCTGCTTCACATCTTTGATGTTCCTCAGAAGTTCAAGGTCATGAGTCTGATGATAGAGACAATCAAAAAGACAGCAGCAGACCAGAAGAGAAGCTGTGGATATGCTCCTCAGATCCAAGAACTGGTCAACTCCAAGATGGGCACTGGCATATATCTTTTGGATAAGGAACATCTTCCTATTTATCCTGAGTTTGAAGACAATGAAGTTGTGATGAACAAGGATGAACCATCTTCAGCCCATGCCCAAGCACAAAAGGAGAAGGCAAGAAAGGAGAAAGCTGCTAGGATGCCAACTCAAGAGGAGGCATCAGAATACTTCTTGAAGACAAAGCAAGAGAAACTCAGTTACCTGATTGCATCCACCCTGCGGATTGAGAAAGGTTTGGCCAACCTGACTCAGAACCAGGCAATCCTAGAGAGAATCGTAGAACAGAAGTTCTATGACTTGAACATCAAGGTGACAGAGATACAGACAGCAGTAGAGCAGCTCCAGGATGACATGCATGAGAGGAGAGGGAAGACAACTACAGATGCATTTGCTAGAGTTCCACGAGCTCAGAGGTCCAGTGCAGTGCCAGTTCCTGACACAAGAGCAACCGCCTCAGCTCCAGCCGCAGCATCAACCCATCCTACTCCAGCATCCACCTCAGCTCCAACTCCATCAGCATCAACTGAAGCCTTCATCCTTGGAGTGATCCAGACTCCACCGCCACCTGAAGATCAAGCCTGAGTGTCGATATAGCACTATGCATTTTCTAGGAACTTTTTGGTAACTTGTTGCCAAAGGGGGAGAAGATGTATAGATCATAGGCTTCGAGAGAGAGAGTGTTGCTTTTCTCTCTTGTTTTATTTGGTGGTTCTTGATACAATTGTTTGCTTTTGGTTGAGATACTTTGATATGCTTGTGAGACATTGATGATCATGTGTTTGATCATAAGCTACACTTATGCATGCTTGATATTATCTTATATATCTTATGTTTGATCATTCACTTTTGCCTTGGTGATGAGTGCATGTATTTCATTATTTATTATTTTGAGCGCTCCACCAAGATGTATGTGACATGGAAGAGTAACCAATGGTTCTAATTTCTTGTGCATTTGCAGTCCAAAGCAAATTTTAAATATGCACAAATTTAGGGGGAGCTCTTACTTATCACATACTTCTCAAAGCGACGATGTAATTTATTCTTATTATCATTTGTCGAAGCTTTGATCTATATGTTGTCATCAATTACCAAAAAGGGGGAGATTGAAAGTGCAACTATCCCTAGGTGGTTTTGGTAATTTATAACAACATATAGCTCATTGAGCTCATGCAATTCCAAGACAGTTATTTCAGGAAAGCTCAATGATTGGCATGGCATGGATGGTGAAAGTGGAACCCTCAAAATACTAAGGACAAAGGATTGTCTCAAGCTCAAAAGCTCAAGACTCTTCATTTTACATTTTAGTGATCCAAGATCACATTGAGTCTACAGGAAAAGCCAATACTATCAAGGAGGGATGAGGTGTTGCTTAATGAGCTCTTTGCCTTATGTGCTTAATGATATGCTCCAAAATCCTCAGCTACTTTCCCATATCCACAAATGACCTAAACCCCAAGCCAAACTCGGTCATACCGATTCTTTCTATCCGGCGCCACCGAGTTTCTCATATGTCATAAGCCACTGCCAAACCCTAGCATATCGGTTCTACCGATAGGGATCTCGGTCTCACCGAGATGGGATTGCAACCTCTCGGTTTCCTTTTCGTAACTTTTCGGTCTCACCAAAAGAGCGGATTGGTCCCACCGAGATTGCAATGCAAACTCTCTGTTTCCCATTTGTAACTTTTCGGTCTCACCGAATGTAACGCCCTCGATGCGGCTATATCTCCCACGTGTCGAAGCACGACTTAGAAGCATAACCGCATTGAAAGCAATGTCGCAAGTGACGTAATCTTCACACAACCCATGTAATACATATAGGAAAGAGATACATAGTTGGCTTACAATCGCCACTTCACACAATACATGAGTAAAGCATTACATCATACGGATACAATCAAGGTCCGACTACGGAACCAAAATAAAAGAAGACTACCCCAAATGCTACACAGATCCCCGATCGTCCCAACTGGGCTCCACTACTGATCAACTAAAACGAAACAACACAATGAACAAGATCTTCATCGAGCTCCTCCGTGAGCTCGGGTGCGTCACCTGCACGGTTTCATCGGCACCTGCAAACTGGTTGTGGAAGTATCTGTGAGTCACGGGGACTCAACAATCTCACACCCGCGAGATCAAGACTATTTAAGCTTATAGGTAGGGTAAAAGGTATGAGGTGGAGCTGCGGCAAGCGACTAGCATATATGGTGGCTAACATACGCAAATGAGAGCGAGAAGAGAAGGCAAAGCACGGTCAATGAACTATGATCAAGAAGTGATCCTAGAACAACCTACGTCAAGCATAACTCCAACACCGTGTTCACCTCCCGGACTCCGCCGAGAAGAGACCATCACGGTTACACACGCGGTTGATGTATTTTACTTAAGGTCAACTTCAGGTTTTCTACAACCGGACATTAACAAATTCCCATCTGCCACATAACCGCGGGCACGGCTTTCGAAAGTTCAAACCCTGTAGGGGTGTCCCAACTTAGCCCATGATAAGCTCTCGCGATCAACGAAGGATATTCCTTCTCCCCGGGAAGACCCGATCAGTCTCGAAATCCCGGCTACAAGACATTTCGACAGTAATAAAACAAGACCAGCAAAGCCGCCCGGATGTGCCGACAAATCCTGATAGGAGCTGCACATATCTCGGTCTCAGGGCACACCGGATGAGCAAGACGTCGGGTTGGCATAGACCCTGATTGCCCAGGGGGCGCCGGACATCGCTCGGTTTGGACCAGCACTCGAAGGAGAACTGGCCCGGGGGGGCTAAAATAAAGATGACCCTCGGGCTCCGGAAACCCAAGGGAAATAAAAGGGCATAGGTGAGGCAAATGGTAAAACCAATGTTGGGCCTTGCTGGAGGAGTCTTATTCAAAGCGAACTGTCAAGGGGGTCCCATAAATCACCCGACCGCGTTAGGGACGCAAAATCCGGGAACATAATACCGATATGACGGAAACTAGGGCGGCAAGAGTGGAACAAAACACCAGGCATAAGGCCGAGCCTTCCACCCTTTACCAAGTATATAGATGCGTTAATAATATAAAAGGTATTGTGATATCCCAACAAGTAAACATGTTCCAACAAGGAACAACATCTCCATGTTCCAACAAGGAACAAACTTCATCTTCACCTGCAACTAACAATGCTATAAGAGGGGTTGAGCAAAGAGGTAACATAGCCAAACAACGGTTTGCTAGGACAAGGTGGGTTAGAGGCTTGGTTTAACAATATGGGAGGCATGATAAGCAAGTGGTAGGTATCGCAGCATAGGCATAGCAAAAGAGCGAGCAACTAGCAAGCAAAGATAGAAGTGATTTGGAGGGTATGGTCATCTTGCCTGAAATCCCGCAAGGAGGAAGAACGATTCCATGAAGAAGACAAACGGACATAGTCGAACGAATCCTCACAACTCCGGAACGAAACCGAAGCTAACGAGAGAAACACCCGGAAAGAAGCAAGCAACATAGTAAACAACCATCACATAAACATGGCATGATGCACAATCAAGTATGATGCATGTCCGGTTTAATGATGCATGGCATGGCAAATGCAACAAACAAAACTACAAGTTAAGTGGAGCTCAATATGCAACAAGTTGCATATTGACGAGACACCACATCAATTATTTAGTTCTCTCTCGGTTATGTACCCAACAATATTAAATGTTATTAACCATGGCAAGGGGGGTGAAGCGTAACAAAACTATACCATCTAAACAATTTAAATGGGGCCGGATATAACAAACAACAAATCCGGTAAATCCCCATATGCATTTAGCCATTTAATGCAAGCCACAATTTTAAGCAATTTAAATGTTGTTATCATGATGCGGATGACTTATACAAGTTTATGTTTTTTTTATGAAAATGTTGACATCTAATATGATAGGGCGCATTTGGTCACCATGGCGGAACAAAAGGGGTGCCACGCAACGATAACGAAAATGGTGCCACGGCAACATTCGGGACCCGGTAACTCGATTGAGATACCGATGCAAGAGAGAAGTGTGCGGATGTGCGGAACACGCAAGAGATGGGGAGTGATCCCGGATACCGGGTGTCCCACATGACGGTGGCATGGCAAACGAGGAACGTGCAAAGACAATTCGATCACGGTGCAAAACTCAAGCATCTCATACAACATGCATTCGTTCTTGAAAGGTCGTCTCGGCGGTTATACCTTCGAAGCGTGCATTTTCGGGGCGGATCGAGTTCGATGCGGTGTAGGGGAAGTAGTTGTACATGGGTCGTCGTGGGAAGTAGTCGTTCTCGTGACGGTAGTGTACATGACAATCTGGACGAACCTGGAGGGTCATCGGTAGTCGTTCACGGTCCTTCAGCGCTGGTTGTGGTACATGTTCTGTAGATGTTCGGGCGGCGGTGGTGGTACACAGTGTCGACGAAGAGGTACTTGACGAATCCAGTGTCCGGGGTCGTCGCGGTACTTGACGAATCCAGTGTCCGGGGTCGAACTTGGCGTGAGCAAAGAGATGGAGGTCGACGGCGACACTTGGCGGCAGGGACGACTGGATCCGAGCAGGTCGCCAGGCGGAGCGGGGTCGGCTGCACCGCTGCAGAGTGCTCCTGTCCATGGCGTCATGACTGCTGCCTGGGTTCCTGGACAGAGAGAGAGAGGAAAAGAGAGAGGAGGGGAAGCACGGGAAGGAGGAAGAAGGACAGTGAGAAGGCCGGTCCTGGTGGTCTGGCGATCACCGGCGCTGGAGGCGGGGGTGGTCCGGCAAGCAGGGCCGGAGACGAGTCGGTAGAGCGGCGCGGATCGGGTGGTCGGGCTAGTACTGCGGGGGAGAGGGGCGGCACGCGGCCATGGCAGGGAGGCGGCGAGCTTGGCGCGCCGGAGTTGGGGACGGGGCCCTGCCAGCGGGGTCCGGCCGGGAACGGGCAAGGGCGGCGGAGGCGACGGGCAGAAGGCGCTCGGGGAGGCGCGGGGCGACGAGGAGGAGGCCGCAGGGCGCCGGCGGCGGGCCGGATCGAGGAGGAAGGTGGCGATGGGATCGGGCGCAGGGAGCTCCTCTCCCTGGCTCGATGCGTGCGTGTGTGTGTGGCGGCGGGCAGAGGGAGCGAGAGGGAGAGGTCGAGAGGAGGGGTCGGGCCTAGGGTTAGGTTGACAGGGGCCGGATGGGCCTTAGAGGCCGGCGGCTGGGCCTTAGGCCACTTAGGTGGGGAGAGGGAAAAGATCAGGAGGCCTGCTGGCTGTTGGGCTCCTTCTCTCTCTCTTACTCTTTTCAAAACAGAAAATAAAGAGAAAGAAAAGGGAAGAAAAGAAAGGTTAGAGAAAGAGTTGGGTACGGGGACAATTTTTTACGGACTCGTAAAAATGTGCATGGTCCACGAAAATTAGGAGAGGCATGATTGCAAGAATTAAATTCAAATTCATTTGAATTTAATTCAAATGGTTTGAACAAGGACGAGGATTTAGAAGTGTTCAAAAATGTTGAGAAATTAGGAAGAGCCTCGATAAAAGAGATAAAGAATTGTGGACAAGATTTGAAGGTCAAACTCGAAGAGGAATAGGCATGGGAATTATTTTTGCAAGTGTGTGATGGTTAATTCCAAAAGAACGGAATATTTATTATAGCTCCCTAATAATATTGGGAGTATATGTTTTAAAGAGAAACCACCATGTGAGTTCCCTCAATTAAATGGACCAAAGATCCATGCAATTTATTTAGTTGAGGTTTTAAAAATTAAAAGACATGATGACATGATGCAATGCAAGAGATGACATGATGAATCCAACAAAGCAATTGAAACACACGGCGAAACTCGAAATACATGGAAGGCATCTGGAGCGTCGGTCTCGGGGCATTACACCGAAAGAGCAAATCGGTCCAACCGAGTTTGCCTGACCAACTCTCTGGTTAGCTAATTACCAAATCGGTCTCACCGAGTTTGTGTAATCGGTCTCACCGAGATTACGTTATGCCCAAACCCTAACCATATCGGTCCTACCGAGATGCATGTCAGTCCCACCGAAAATCTCTAACGGTCACTAGGTTTACCATTTCGGTCCGACCGAGTTTATTGATTCGGTCCCACCGAGATTGGTAGATTGTGTGTAACGGTTGGATTTTAAGTGGAGGCTATATATACCCCTCCACCTCCTCTTCATTCGTGGAGAGAGCCATCAGAACACACCTACACTTCCAATTCATATGTTCTGAGAGAGAACCACCTACTCATGTGTTGAGACCAAGATATTCCATTCCTACCATATGAATCTTGATCTCTAGCCTTCCCCAAGTTGCTTTCCACTCAAATCTTCTTTCCACCAAATCCAAATCCTGTGAGAGAGAGCCGAGTGTTGGGGAGACTATCATTTGAAGCACAAGAGCAAGGAGTTCATCATCAACACACCATTTGTTACTTCTTGGAGAGTGGTGTCTCCTAGATTGGCTAGGTGTCACTTGGGAGCCTCCGACAAGATTGTGGAGTTGAACCAAGGAGTTTGTAAGGGCAAGGAGATCGCCTACTTCGTGAAGATCTACCGCTAGTGAGGCAAGTCCTTCGGGGGCGATGGCCATGGTGGGATAGACAAGGTTGCTTCTTCATGGACCCTTCGTGGGTGGAGCCCTCCGTTGACTCGCGCAACCGTTACCCTTCGTGGGTTGAAGTCTCCACTAACGTGGATGTAGGATAGCACCACCTATCCGAACCACGGGAAAAACATCCGTGTCTCCATTAGCGTTTGAATTCTCCAAACCCTTCCCTTTACATTCTTGCAATTGCGTGCTTTACTTTCCGCTGCCTATATACTCTTTGCATGCTTGCTTGAATTGTGTGATGATTGCTTGACTTGTCCTAAAGTTGCTAAAATCTGCCAAGAACTAAAATTGGGAAAAGGGTAGTTTTTATTTGGTCAAGTAGTCTAATCACCCCCCCCCCTCTAGACATACTTCCGATCCTACAGCCCGTTTCTCCCCGACCGCACGGTAGATGACGTCGACGACCCAGACCTCGGAGCGGCCGCCATGGAGGACGCTGCCGAGGGGGGAGGCGGCGATGCAGGCGGCGCCCGGCTCGGAGCCGGCCTCCAGGACTGGGCGGACGACGACGAGGTCGAGACCGTCCCGCATCGCCAGCCGGCGCCGGATCCTCAAGGCGCGGCTGTTCTGCCGCGCCGGCCGCCCGTGGCGCCGCACCGAAGCGCCGGGCCGCGTCAACCTACTTCGGCAGCCGGCCGAAGAAGCCCAGGGGCACCGCCGCGGCAACCAAGCGGGACGAGGCAGCCGCGAAGGCGGCCCGCTTCCAGAAGGTCGTGAAGTGGCCGCAGGCGGTTTCGGCGTAAGTGCTATTCATCTTATACTCTTGTCGTGTTCTTGGATTGGAGTTCTTCTAAATTCTTTCTTGGTTGGCCGGCCAGGGCGCTGCTTTCCCTTGAACGGGGCCCAGCCGCCTCCGTGATTGGATCAACCAGAGGGTCTTCGAGCTCCCGCCGCGTGGACCCCCGCGCCGACCTCATGGAAGCCACGGCGCGGAACGCGCGGGAGGCGCATGAGGAGCGGGAAGCGTCGGAGCGGAGGGCTGCCCAGGCGGCGAAGGAGCAGGCCGACGCGGCGGCCAAGGCCCAGGCGGAGGTGACGGCCGCGGAGAGGGAGGCGGAGGCCTCGCGCAACTGGCCTCCACAGCTCGTCATCCCCCTGCGGAGTGTGGCTCCCAACGCCCCCGTGCCCCCGTCTGAGGAGGCCGACCGCGGCCAAGCGGCGGTGGAGCGGAGGGAGGATGATGTGGTCGTCTTGGAGGAGGTACCACGGACGGCGCCGAGTGGAGCGGGCCAGGGCGGCCAGCCGGCTGTGGCGCCGGTGCAGCCGGCCGGGAGTGAGCCGGCAGCAGGAGCCGGCCTGGTGGTGCAGCCGTCATCACACCGGCGCGCGGGGGAAGCCACCTTCGTGCCGGAGCCGGACAGAGCCGCGACCGCCAGCCAGACGGCGGAGGCCTTGGAGGCGGCCAGCTCCAGCACGGCCGAGTGGGCATCCAACAAGGAGACGGGCGAACTGAACGCGTCGGCCCAAGAGGTCCGGAACCGACTTCAGGATCATGCCACCGTGCTGCAGCGATACACTCACGATTTCGTTGCGACGCGGGCCGTCGTTCGGGTGAGTCTTCTGGCCTCAGCTGCTTCATCTTTTTGGTTTCTTCTGTGGGGGCTCGTCAGCGCACCCACTAGGTGTAGTCCCCGAGTTCCGAGTCGGCTACTGAGCAGGCGGCTGGGAACTTACTAGGTCCTAATAGTTGTCTTATTCTGGCATCCTGTCTGATCTTCCAGGAGTACCATAACCGGAGTTTTGCCACCTTCGACTCCCAGGCTCGGGAGCTGCGCCAGAAGAGCGAGGATCTGACCAACAGCCGGAGTACATGCTCCGTTTTCTTCGTATCCTGTGGGGGCGCGTCAGCGCACCCACTGGGTGTAGTCCCCGAGATCCGGGCCGACTGCTGAGCAGTCGGGTCGGATCTTCCCCGACGACTTCTTCCTTATTGCTTCTTCCTTCGTCTCCATGCTTACAGGGGCCAACGCTGACTTGAGGGAGCAGCTCGGCGGGGCCCAGACCGCCCTTCGTGCCAAGGAGGCCGAGCTCAATGCCTTAGTCCAGGAGCGCGACCGCCTGGCCAAGAAGTTGGCCGACCAGGAGGAGAGCCACAAGGCGGCCCTGAAGGAGGCGCGAGATGGCGAGGCCGCCCTCAAAGCTGAGTTTGAGACTGAAGCGGCGGGCTGGGCCGAGGCAAAACAAGCACTGAGCGAGGGTTACAGCCGGATCGAGGATTTGATCAACGGTAAGCCGCCTACCTTACTCTTTGCTCGCCCCCTTGCCCTCTGATTTGTCTTTTGATTTGCGCTGCTTTTGTTCTTTGCGCAGACTACTTCCCCCGCCACTCCGTCGCGGCCTCCCAGGCCATCGAGGCCTACCGTGAGGCATGCCGTCAGGCGGGAGTTGAGATCGCGCTGGACGCGAGCGGGACACTTGAGGAGCAGCTCCTCGTGATCCAAGCCCGGCTGCAGCTGGCATACCGCATGCTCCGCCGCCTCCAGCGCGCCGGAGCGCAGGTGCTGGCCGCCCTCTAGCCAGGCGAGGCGATTCCCCGCACCCCGAGCCGGACTGCCGACTGGCTGGAGGTGGCAGTCGGCCGCTTTGAAGCCTGGAAGGCCTCCGCTGCTCGGTCCGGCGCCAGGCAGGCGCTGGAGTTCGTCCTAGCCTGGTACCCCGGGCTGAATTTGGAGCAGTTGAGGACTTGGCGGGAGGAGGCTGATGAAGAGCTGGTGGGGTTGCGGTCGGCTATCATCCAGCGCGCTTCGGCTCTCGCTGACTTCACCGACACCAGCGTCTTCACTCCTGAGGTGGACGACAACGGCGCCGCCCAGCCGGAGGAGTGGTTCGGGCTGAACCCGGCAGAGGGTGAAGACTCGGCGGAGGAGATCGCCTCCAGCGATGAAGGGGAAGACGAAGAAGGGGAGGAAGGCGAAGACGTCGAGTCGGCCGGTGAAGCGACCAGCCAGCCTCAGCATGATCGTGCCTCTAGCAACGAGGCGCGTGCTGGCGCGCCCTCTGCGGGAGGCGGTGATCACGCCGAGGTTCACCAGCCGGCCACTCCTCCAGCCAGCGCTACTGTCTCAGCCGACCTGCCCGACACGCCAGTCGCTCCCATGGCTTGATCTGCCGTCTTTGTTTTTCCTGTTTGTTACTCTTTGAACAATTTTTATTAAGTTTGCGTAGTTCCACCCACTGGGGGTGTATTCAAACTATGTTGAATGTTGGCCTTTTCGAGGCCTTTTGTGTAAATATAATCATGCATGTGTTTGGCTTCCATTCTCGTATGCTTTTTATCCTTAGGCTGTTTCCTTTGCCGCCTTCCCCTGATTGCTGCCTTCCCAGCCGGCAGCTGCTCTGCAGTCTGTGGCTAAGGAAGGACTCGGCTATCTTTTTTGGGGAAGGCAAGTACTCGAGCTTTCTTAGATTATAGCGAAGTGAATGAAAACTGGCCGGCCGGCTACTCTTGTATTCGGTCAGAGGTGGGAAAAAACCGGCTTTTATTATGTTGGTCTGTTAGCCCCTAGAAGTTTTTCGTGTGGGCGTCCTTTCCTACCTTTGGCTCTTGCCAGCCGAACAGCCGATTCTTCGAACTGCGACTTTTGGCAAGAGAGGGCTTTGGAGCCGGCACACTACTTGTCTGACCGCGGGTAGGACTTCTAACATAACTCAAGGCGGCCAGTCCCCGGGCCGACTAGTCGAACCCGGTGCCGGACGAGAGAAGTGAATGTAATGTCATAACCATAGGCATGGCACACTTCATAGATAAAAAAGATGGCAGTCCCCGAGTTCTCCTTGGGGAGCCTATTGTCTCGAACTTAGTACAAAAGTTAGCGTGATACATACTGCATTCCAACTGTAAAATCTTCGGAGGAGGTTGGCGTTCCATGGCCGTTCTGACTCCTTGCCGGAGTCGTCTCTCTTTCGTGCCTTCGGCTTTTGTGCGTCGATCAGGTAGTAGGAGTCGTTTCCTAGCGCTCTGCTGATGACGAAGGGGCCTTCCCAAGGGGCCGAGAGCTTGTGCTGGCCGGCTGTTCGCTGGATCAGCCGGAGCACAAGGTCGCCCTCTTAGAAGGATCTTGGCCTGACCTTCCGGTTGTGGTAGCGACGCAAACCCTGCTGGTAGATGGCGGACCGGCTGAGGGCTAACAGCCGGCTTTCTTCCAGCGGGTCGATGCTGTCTTCTCGTGCTTCCTTGGCCTCCGCTTCCGTGTACATGGTCACCCGAGGCGAGTCGAACTCGATGTCGGTTGGGATGACCGCCTCGGCACCATATACAAGGAAGAAAGGAGTGAAGCCGGTTGACCTGTTAGGGGTAGTGCACAGACTCCAGAGGACGGCCGGCAGCTCATCGAGCCAGCAGCCGGCCGGACGCTCCAGTGGCACGACTAATCGGGGCTTGATGCCGGAAAGGATGAGGCCGTTGGCTCGTTCGACTTGGCCGTTTGACTGCGGGTGGGCAACGGACGCTAAGTCCAATCGGATGCCCTGCGTCGCGCAGAAACGTGCCAAGGCTCCCTTGGCAAAATTTGTGCCGTTGTCGGTGATGATGCTGTGCGGCACGTCGTACCGAGTTGTTATATCTGCGATGAATGTCACGGCAGTCGGCCCATTCAGCTTCTTGATCGGCTTTGCTTCGATCCACTTGGTGAACTTGTCCACGGCGACAAGCAGATGTGTCATGCCGCCGCGCGCCGTCTTGAATGGGCCCACCATGTCCAGACCCCAAACGGCAAAGGGCCAAGTGAGGGGAATGGTCTTGAGTGCCGAAGCCGGCAGGTGTTGCTTGGAGCTGAAGACTTGGCACCCTTTGCAATGCTTGACTAGTTCCTTGGCGTCGTCCAAAGCAGTCGGGCAAAAGAATCCATGGCGGAAAGCTTTGGCGACTAGTGATCTTGAGGCCGCATGGTGGCCGCATTCACCTTGGTGAATGTCTTTGAGGATTGCCATGCCCTTCTCTTGTTCAACGCATCGTTGGAAAACTCCAGTGCGCTGCGCCTGACGAGCTCTCTGTTGACGATTGTGTATGCTCCGGCTCGGCGTTGGACTTGTCTTGCCTCCGTCTCGTCAGCCGGCAGTTCTTGGTTTGTCAGGAAGTTGAGGATGGGTTGGGCCCATGATGGAGCTGTGACTTCTTCTATTGCCAACGCGGCTACCGCAACCAGGGTGGGCGGGCTGGGTTGTGAAATGTTGGGGTCAGCCGCCGCCTGTGATGCTGGTGCAGTCCCCGGGCCGACTACCGTAGTCCCCGAGCCGGGTTCAGAAGTCCCCGGGTCGGGTGCGACTACGGAAGTCCCCGACCCGCCTGCTGAAGTCCCCGCGCCGCCTGTCGAAGTCCCTGGGCCTCCTGCTTGGCTCTTCAAGCCGGATCCGGCTGCACCGGGGCTAGGCGGCACGAAGATGGAATCGGACTCTGGAGATGGCCTGATAGACGGCTTGAGGAGGCGTTGCAGAGAGACGCCGGTTGGAATTGCCTGCCGAGTGGAGCCTAATCGGGCCAGGGCATCTGCTGGCCCGTTGTCGGCTCGTGGTACGTGGAGGAACTCGCATCCTTCAAAGTACCCGCTGATCTGCCATCAGTACGTGCCGAAGGCGGCGCGGTCGACTTCGCGCTGGTGGGCCTCGGTGAGGTGTCTCACGGAAGCTAGCTTCCGGCCCTCCGCGAGGAGGGCGAGGCGGCAAGCCTCCAGTGCTTCGGCGTTGGCATCGGCCGGGAGGGGGACGGACAGATCATGGATCGCCGCTTGCGGGGTGTCGTGGGCGTTCTCGCCAGAAGCGCCGCCGTGGCTGATGACCATCACCTCGGTGGTGGCAACGTCACAGCCATCGGCTCGGGGGAGCGGGTCGTCGTAGATCACGACATTGGTGGGGAAGGCGTCGGGCGAGGCAGTGTCGGAGTCGACATGTGTCGGATCGGTGGAGCCAACGGACTCCTGGTCCACGGCAGGCTCGCCGGAGACGTGGATCTGGCCGAGGAGGTTGACGAGGTGGTCGGCGCCCGCGTCGGAAGCGGGCTCGTCACAGATGAGGGCCTCGCCAAGGGGATCGGCGAGGTCGCTTGCTGTGCAAGCGTCGGTGACGCCTTGCAGCGCGTCGTGGCAAGCGCCATCGGGCGTGCCGGGCTGGCTACGCTCGCTAGGGAGGAAGAAGGTTCCCGTCCAGAACAGGTCTCCGGAAGACAGTGCACCTGACCCATGGTGGGCGCCAAATGTCGGGTGGTTGGTGCGACATATGCCAACGGGTGGCTTATCTGTTTGGGAGCCAGTAAGACGTCGCCAGTGCCTGGAAGCGGGATAAGGCGAAGACATGCACGCCGGCGAATCTTACCCAGCTTCGGGGCTCTCCGTGGAGATAACACCCCTACTGCTGCTCTGCGGGGTCTCCGCATGATCACTCAGTAACCAAGTAACTACAAGGTGCTCCTCGAGCTGTTTGGCGAGAGGAAGAAGAAGGGCAAGGCTAGCTCTACTCTTCTCTCTATGTGTGTGGTAACCTAGATGAGATCAACCCTTTGCATGGGTACCCCGGGGGGTTTATATAGGCCTACCCCCTGGGGGTACAATGGTAATCCGGCTGGGAGCGGGTCCCAGCCGTCAGTGTCTACGCTCGCCGGCTTCCGCGCCAGCTGCTGGGGCCCACCGGCTGCCGGCAGCTTGGTCGACAGACAGGCCCTACTTCCTAGGGCCCTGTCGGCGGCCGATTAATGTTGCCTCAATCCTGATGATGAGGGCTTTATCGAGGTAAGCGTGGCTACAGTGCCGCTGCCTGGCGGGCGATCACTGTAGCCTCACGTCGTCTTGTCTTCTTAATGGGGCGCCTCCTTCGAGGGAAGGAGCAAGCCGGCTTTGGGGAAGCCGGCCACGACTTGGCCGACTGGGGGAGGCCTGGCCGCCTTCGGGTGTCTCTCTGCCCAAAGGGGCCCACCGCCCGTGGGCTGCGCTGACAGCCTGCCGTGGATGGCGCCATAGTCATCATGGCAACAGTGCCGCGCCGGACGGGTCAGGGCTACCCCATACGGCGCACTGTGCCAGGCGTGCTCCGGGTTTCGGGGGTGGCAGGCTTCACTGTAGCCACACCCCGTCCCATCGCCGTTATGTGGTTGCGGGCCTCGAGGGTACGATCTTGACCGTGCCGTGGGAGCCGGTTCTTGGAGTAGGCCTTCTCGAGGCCGGCTTCTTGGAGCCGGCCCTGTCGGATTCACGGGTTCCGGCAGACCCTTAAGGTTCGAACTCTAGGGTGCGCGCGGAGACCATGCCCACTACCTCTCCGTCTCGTAAGGATCTAACTACCAGAAGAAAAACATAAGAGACACAGGGTTTATACTGGTTCGGGCCACCATTGTGGTGTAATACCCTACTCCAGTGTGGTGGGTGGATTGCCCCTTGGGATGATGATGAAGAACAATACAAGGAAGAACGACCTCGCGAGGGTCTGTTCTTGGCTAGGGGATGAACTGCTAGGGGGAGTTCGATTGCCCTTCTCTTTCTCTCTCTCTCTCTCTACTTGCCCTAGATGCTAAATCAGATTCGACCCCCCACCCTGGGGGTGGCTAGTCCTATTTATAGGCAAAGGCCCTGGGCCTCTTCCCAAATATTGAGCGGGAAGGGCGCCAATAATTGGCCAATTTGAAGGGGAACATCTGGTACACTTATCCTGACTAAAGTTGGTCTTCGCCTGCCAAAGGCCCTGTGGTGACGCCGTCCTGGGCTCCATGGTGACCTCCTTCCCACCGTTGGACTGGTCTTGGTCTCGTTGCACCGAAATGGGTGCCTTTGCTTGATCCTCTCGCCTGCGCTTGCCCCCTTTGCACCAAAGAGGAAAGGGAGACGCTGCGCGGGCTGGCGCCCGCCTGGCACCCTTGGTCGTCATGGCTTGCGTCATGGGCACCTCGTGAGGTACTCGCCTTGATCTCTCCGCCTCCTCGCGAGCCAGCCTAAGGAGGCCGTGCTTGAGAAGGCGCCATGTCGTCCGCCTCATGAGGCTTGGCCCCTCGCGAGGGTCTTGAACCTTGTGTTGATGAAGATGGGCCACGCTGGGGCCCCATTTGAGCCACGCCGCAGGCCGCAGGCAGGCAAGTCTGGGGACCCCCGTTCCCAGAACGCCGACAGTAGCCCCCGGGCCCAAGGCGCGCACGGACTCGGCCATGCCAAGAGGCGAAAGGGCAAGGGTGAAGCGTCGTGGGCCCTAACAGCCTGCGGCCTTGGGTGCCGCGTGGCGGTTGATTGGACGTGGGCGTCTCCGCTTCCCCGCGACGCCTCGACGATCATGCGGATTGGACAAGTCCCTGCATGCAAATCGTGTCATGATTACCTGTGGCCGTGGAGGCCGACGGTTGGCCTCCGCCGGCTATAAGTACGGCACCGCGCGTGCCCTTCCGGTCCATCTCCCCTTGCTCTCTCCTTCGCCTTGATTCTTGCTCCGCCTTGTCGTGATGGCTCCGATTCGCCGATTCTCTACAGCGGAGAAGGGAAAGGCTCCTCAAGAGGTACCTGACCCGCTCCCGCCGAAGAAACGGCCTGCCCTGCGCGGCCGAGACGAGGAGAATCGCCTGGTGGTGCTGAGGCCTTGGTACGAGCGGCCTCCGCCGGGATTCCCTCTTCCCTTGTATGCCCACGCCGAGGGCCCTGGAAGAGGAGATGCCGATCCCCTCGGCCAGCGCCGTCGCCGGCGCTGGAGGGTCACGAAGGTGTTGGTCGTTCCTCCTGGAGTCCACGCCGAGGGCTCCTCCCGCGAGCTCGTGCTCCGCGCCGCCATGCCTCCGCGGACTTGGATTCGCTTTTCTCCCTTCTTCGCCTCCGTCTTCCAGCAGGGGAGACTCCTGGATCTGTGGCTGCAGCACGCCGACTGCAGCACTCCTGCGACCGGGGCAGAAGTCGCGATCATTGCCCCGGGCGAGGTCTTCATGACTCGCGGCTGGGGCGAGATCGCTCGGTGCTGCAGAACGAGGGGTGCCCTCATGATCCACCTGGAGTACGACGGTGCTTCGGTGATGTTCTTCAAGGTCTTGGACGCGAACGGTCGCCGGCTAGAGTGCTGCCTCGGGGGAGGCGGCCAGGACCTGGCCATGGCGACGGCTGGGCCTGCCAACCACCCCCTGGACAGCTCCACAAGCGACGGGAGCGCCGGAGGATCCAGCGATCCCAGTGAGGTCTTCGCGATGCCGGAGACGAGCGACGACAGCTACGAGCCCGCGAGCCGACGCCCCTCCCGGAGCAGGGCAGGCTCGCTTGGTCGCCGCCGATCCTGATCTGGATGGGGTTGGCGCCGGTGCCTGACGGCCCACTGTTGACGATGGCATCTTTTGCGAGGGCGCGTGTAGTTAGCACCCTTTAGGATCCGTTCCCTACGAGGAATCACATTGTGCCCCATAGGGGCTTGTAAGGCGGATGTGATCCTTGTTCTTAATATGTAACCCTTGCTATGGATTTGTGCGAATCGCAAATTCCGTCATAATTCGGTCTTCCCTTTCGCACCTCACGAGGGCTTGGTGCTCTGCGTCGACAGGTCCCAGTCCCAAGGCGGCGTCAGCCATCACTGGTATGCCAGGTCGCGATGCCGTGGTCAAGGCCAGGAGGTGAGCGACCCGGGGTCCGGTAAGAGTCCCTGAGTCGCGACGCTCAGGAGGTCCCCTTTGGCGCCCAAGCAGCCATCGCTTGATGAGAAAGAGAAGCAACGTCACTAGAACGGAGTCGCTTTAGGTGCGGGGGTAGTGCCACGGTAGCCAACGCTTTGGATGGTGACTTATCTTTGGGGGTCGTGGATCATTCCCAGCGCGCCGTCGGATCTGGGGGGTAATTTGAAAGGAGATGCTTGACGAGGTCCTCGCGTGCCCCTTCTCCCTCGCCTCTGCTCCCCTTTCTGCTCTGCGTCCTCGGGTCCCGGCCCTCGAGCTGGTCTCAGCTGTCGCTGGTATGCCAGGTCGCGATGCCGTGGTCAAGGCCAGAGGGTGAGGGATGGAGAGCCAGTAAGAGCCCTGAGTCGCGATGCTCAGGCACCCCCCCCCTTTAACGTGCAAGCGGTTCGCGCGGGCGAGGGTGAAGGAAACGCCGTGAGGGCCTTGGCTAGCACAGCTTCCTCTAAGGATCCTGCAGATTCATCACAAAAAGAGGACGGGGTTGCCATAGCGGCCATTAGTTGATTGTTAGTCGCTCAGGAGCTCGTTGGTTGGAGCGGGCGAGGTCACCCGTGAGCCAGCGCGGGACTCATGAGGCCCTAACTCTAGGCGGGTTGCGCCTGGCACTGGGCCATATCTTGAGATGTGTTCCTGCAAAATCTGGTTAGATGTCGGCACTCTACGTCCTCGGGTCCCGGCCCTCGAGCTTGTCTGAGCCATCGCTGGTATGCCAGGTCGCGATGCCGTGGACAAGGCTAGAGGGTGAGGGCTGGAGAGCCAGTAAGAACCCTGAGTCGCGATGCTCAGGCGCCCCCCCCCCCTTTAACGTGCAAGTGGTCGACATGAAGAAGAAAAGGTGCCGTGGACGGCATCAAGTAATCAAGCATGATGCACAATTGGAAATAAATGCGGAAGGGATACACGCCGCTGGGCCTAGCCCGAGTGGCCTGGGGATGATGCAGCCCGAGGGGCGCCCCCAGCAAAGCAAGCTAGCGACTGAAAAGATAAAAAGGGATACATGCCACAGGGACGGACCCACGCGGCCTGGGAATGACGCAACCCTGGAGGGCGCTCCCAGTTGGGAATGAAACTTGAAAGATGTCACCTGAAGATGTCGTTGGTGTAGTGGCGTTGGTGTAGCAGACTCGGTGGGCTGCAGAAGCCGATCCTCACGAGCCCCCAGGCCCAGGGGCCTTGGGAAGCTCCGGAGGCACTGGTGGCTCCTCGTGAGCAGCCTCCATCTCCGCCAAGGCTGTGGAACGCCTGTCTTCTTGCGCCTCCAAGATGCTCCTCATGATGCGCTGGTACGTCGCAGCCACGCTCGGCAGGCCATAAGGCATGCGAACATAGCTGTGGGGTGGTCCTCCACAGCGCCCCACTTGTGAGGGCCAGAGGCGCTCCGCCGTGGCGATCTGATTGAGCCCTGGTACGTCGACGCAGACGCGCAGCCCACCATCCTCGCCTGGATGGGGAGCCACAGCTGGTGGGCGACGACAACCTCTCATGATCCTTGACTCCTGTAGTTCTTGAATGGCCTTGCTGACAAACTCCTGCTAGTCTGACCTTCCTTCCCTGGCTTCCTTTCGAGGGAAACGTGCCTCGAAGCACGCCTCCACATGGTGCCCCAGCGCCTCCCTCGTGACCTTGGCGAGGTCGGTGGCCCTCCAGGTGAGAGCCCCCGAGCCCTGCCTGAGGAGGGCGCCGGGCGCGCTTTCCTATGCAATTGAAGGAGGATCCCCCTGGCCAGACGTGGGCCTTGAAGGGCCTGCCTCCTGAGGGGCTGAGCCTGATGTTGTCTTCTTCTTCTTGGGGGTGTTTTCTGGAAGCCTCCTGCTTCCGCGATCTGGGTCTTCTAGTGACGCGGCCTGAAAGGCTCGCTCCAGGGCACACACTGCATCCTTCTCTTGACATGGCACCGTGATGACGCCACCGCTTCCTGGCATCTTGAGGACGTTGTAGCCATGGTGAGTCACGGCCATGAACTTAGCCAGCGCTGGGTACCCGAGGATGGCGTTGTACGGCAGGCGGATGTGGGCGACGTCAAAGTCGATGAGCTCGGTGCGGTAGTTGTCGTAGGTGCCGAAGGTGACTGGGAGGCGGACCTGCCCGGTCGGGACCGTGGAACCGTCGGTGACTCCGGAGAAGGGCTTGGTTGGCTGAAGCTGGTCATAGGGCACTTGCAGGCTGTTGAATGTTTCCATGGACAAGACATTGAGCCCTGCCCCTTCGTCGATGAGGGTCCTGGTGACCAGAACGTTGCTCATGACTGGGGAACAAAGCATTGGGAGGACTCCGGCTGTGGCCGCGCACATGAGCTGGTCTGCTGAGCTGAACGTGATGGTGCAGGCCGACCAACTGAGGGGACGCGTTGCTTCGAGCTTGGGGAGAATTGCATTCACTTCGCGAGCAAACTGCTTGAAGATACGTTGAGAGGCTGGGGCTTGAGCTCCGCCCAGGATGCAGGTGATGGCGCGAGGCTCCTGGAAGCCCCCAGCCCCTTCGTCTTGGTGGCGGTCTTCATTCCTTCTTGGCTGAGGCGGCAACGGCGGCAGGCCTGGGTTGCCATGAGGGCGATCCTCACGAGGCTGGTCCCTCCAGTCCCCCTCGCGAGGCGGGTCGCGCCAGCGGTCCTCGCGAGGTTGGTCACGCCAGCCTTGACGTGGGCCACGATCTTCCCAGCGTCCCGGGTTCCTTCCTCCTCCTCGGCCGTAGCCCCGGTCAGCACGGTCAGGGCGTCGGCCGACTCTTCCTTCTCGCACGGCGCGGAGTTCTTGGCATTCATTGGTGTTGTGGGTGTGGAGGTCCTGGTACACACAGTACCGGCTGCCCCTGGAGGATTCGGGCAGATCTTTGCCCCGCTTGGTGTCCGGCTCTGCCGCGAGCACGGCGGCCCCCTTGCGCTTCACGTCCTTGGCCTTGGGCTTCTTCTCTTCTGTGTCTGCGGCAGGCAGCTCGAGGAGGGAGAGGCGTCCCTCCTCAGCCCTGTCGCACTTGGTCGCTAGGTTGAACAGCTCCAGGGAGGTGCAGAGGTCTTCGTGCATCGCCAACTCCTCCTTCATCTTGACGTCGCGCACGCCGTCGGAGAAGGCCGAAATGATGGCTTCTTCGGACACCCTGGGGATCTTGAGGCGCGCACTGTTGAAGCGCTGGATGTACTTTTGCAGGGTCTCTCCAGGTTGCTGCTTGATGCGGCGCATGTCGCTCATGGCGGGAGGCCGGTCGCGGGTACCTTCGAAGTTGGCAATGAAGCGAGTGCGCATCTGGTCCCAGGAGGAGATCGTGCCTGGGGCCAGGTTCAGGAGCCAAGTGCGAGCACCTTCCTTCAGCGCCATGGGGAACCAGTTCACCATGACCTTTTCGTCCCCGCTGGCTGCTTCAATTCCCAGCTCGTAGAGCTGGAGGAACTCTGTGGGGTTAGTTGTGTCGTCATAGCGAGGAGGCAAATCCGGCTTGAACTTGCCGGGCCACGCGACGCTACGCAGCTCGGGGGTGTAGGCGCGGCAGCCAGCAGTGGCCGCGGGAGGTTTTGGTTGAGGGAGAGCTTGGCCTTGTGAGTCCCCTTGCGCCGCAGCTGGGAGCAGCGCGGGGTCTCGGCGAGCCGGGGCTGGGAACGCCCGGGCGGCCTCTTGCGGTCGCGGGACTTCTTGGCAGCTCTGTTCCTACTGGGCCGGCGCATGACGGAGCGGGTTCGGCCCAGGAGCTGTGCGCCTTGGAGCCATGGCATCTTCTTGGAAAGGAGGCGGCTGGAATGCCCCCGGGGCTTCATTGCTCATGCGGGGCGGAGTGCGGCGCAGCGGCGCGGAAGGCGCGGGAGAGCCCCCTGCGGCACGGACGAGCACGGTGACGCGGTCGAGCCACTCCTCGTAGACGTCGTCGACGGGGCGGTAGCGCAGGAGCTCGTTTGCCGCGAAGAGCACAGCCCGAGCCTCCAAGGGCGCGCGAAGCGCGTGCGACGAAGAACCGGCCGGGGTGAGCGACGGAGTGGTGGTGCGGCCATCCCGCCGCACGGACGGGTGCTGAGAGGATGCTTGCTGCTCGTTCGCCGCCGGTTCGGTGGCGACGTTGACGGCGGGTGACGGGGAACGACGAGGACGCCCACCGACGGGGGCCGTCTGGATGACGCGGGAAGCGATGGCGGCCCGGCGCTCGGCACGGGCCCGACGAGCGTCAGACATGGATGCGGTGGTCGGAGGAGAGCGGAGCGGCGGCAGACAGATTCTGGCGCACCCCTACCTGGTGCGCCAAATGTCGGATTCACGGGTTCCGGCAGACCCTTAAGGTTTGAACTCTGGGGTGCGCGCGGAGACCGTGCCCACTACCTCTCCGTCTCGTAAGGATCTAACAACCAGAAGAACAACACAAGAGACACAGGGTTTATACTGGTTCGGGCCACCATTGTGGTGTAATACCCTACTCCAGTGTGGTGGGTGGATTGCCCCTTGGGATGATGATGAAGAACAATACAAGGAAGAACGACCTCGCGAGGGTCTGTTCTTGGCTAGGGGATGAACTGCTAGGGGGAGTTCGATTGCCCTTCTCTTTCTCTCTCTCTCTCTCTCTACTTGCCCTAGATGCTAAATCAGATTCGACCCCCCACCCTGGGGGTGGCTAGTCCTATTTATAGGCAAAGGCCCTGGGCCTCTTCCCAAATATTGAGCGGAAGGGCGCCAATAATTGGCCAATTTGAAGGGGAACATCTGGTACACTTATCCTGACTAAAGTTGGTCTTCGCCTGCCAAAGGCCCTGTGGTGACGCCGTCCTGGGCTCCATGGTGACCTCCTTCCCACCGTTGGACTGGTCTTGGTCTCGTTGCACCGAAATGGGTGCCTTTGCTTGATCCTCTCGCCTGCGCTTGCCCCCTTTGCACCAAAGAGGAAAGGGAGACGCTGCGCGGGCTGGCGCCCGCCTGGCACCCTTGGTCGTCATGGCTTGCGTCATGGGCACCTCGTGAGGTACCCGCCTTGATCTCTCCGCCTCCTCGCAAGCCAGCCTAAGGAGGCCATGCTTGAGAAGGCGCCATGTCGTCCGCCTCGCGAGGCTTGGCCCCTCGCGAGGGTCTTGAACCTTGTGTTGATGAAGATGGGCCACGCTGGGCCCCCATTTGAGCCACGCTGCAGGCCGCAGGCAGGCAAGTCTGGGGACCCCCGTTCCTAGAACGCCGACAGGCCCTCCCGCGCCTTTCTTCATGAGGGTTAAGGCCGGGCCGACTCCCGACAGTCGGCCTGAGAGGCAGCCGGCAGGGGGAAGGCGGCCCCACGTCTCGGTTTCTTGGAGGCCGGATTGGCTTGTAATTTTTTCGGAAGTGACAAAGGGAGCCGGCTAGGCTACCCGTGGTCATTTACCCCGACAAAACAGTTCTCTCGCGAGGTGAACGCGGTGCTCCCCAAGCTCGAGGCCACGCGCCCACTCAGGTGGTCCCAATGTTCCATCACCTTCAACTCGGCAAATCAGCTCAAGTGCGCCGCCACCGCTAGCGCCCTCCCTATGTTGTGCTCCCAAGTCATCAGCAATGTGCAAGTCACCAAGACTCTCATGGATGGCGGTGCAGGGCTCAACGTCCTGTCCGTCGACATGTTCGACAACCTCCAAGTGCCATATGAGCAGCTCCAGCCAACCAAGCCTTTCTCAGGAGTGACCGACGGTTCCACCACACCAATAGGGTAGGTCCGCCTGCCTGTCACCTTCGGGGAGTGCACGAACTATCACACCGAGCTCATCGACTTCGATGTCGCGCACATCCGCCTGCCGTACAATGCCATCCTCGGGTATCCTGCCCTGGCCAAGTTCATGGCAGTCACTCATCACGGCTACAACGTTCTCAAGATGCCAGGAAGCGGAGGGATCATCACGGTCCCGTGTGAAGAGAGGGATGCGGTGTGCTCCCTTCAGCGCGCCTTCCAAGCCGCAGCAATCGACGACCCCGACAGCAGAAGTGAAGGCCCTCCAGAGACCATCCCCAAGAAGGAGCTGCCGCGCCACACAGGACCTCAGGAGGATGGCGTCGCGGCAGGAGCCTCATCAGGACCAGCGCCCGCTCCAGGGGCGCCTCCCTCCACCGCATAGGAAAGCGCGCCCGGCGTCGTCCTCAGGCAGGGCTCGGGGCCTCTCTTCTTGAGGGCCTCAGACCTTGCCAACCTCACGAGGGAGGCGCTTGGGCACCACTTGGAAGCATGCCTCACGGCACACTTTCCTCAGGAGAGCACAGGGCAAGGAGTGCCCACCACCCAGGAACTGCAAGAAGCAAGAGCCATGTGCGGCCACAGCCTCTCACAAGGCGCAGCTCCCCATCCAGGTGAGGATACCGGGCTTCATGTCTGCGTCGATGTCCCAGGGCTCAACAGGGCCGCATCTCAGGAGCGCTTCTGGCCATCACATGTGGGCCGCTGCGAGGGCCCACCACACAGCTGCGTTCGCATGCCCTTCGGCTTGCCGAGCGTGGCATCAGCCTATCAGCGCAACATGCGGCAAGTCCTGGCGGCTCAGGAGGCCAGTTTCCATGCCGTCATGGAGGAGATGGAGATGGTCTTCAAGGAATCTCCTGAACCTCTAGAGCCTCCCGAGGCTCAGGGTCCCGGTGGCTCATGAGGAGCCATTCCTTCAATGCACGGCTTCAGCTGCACCAACTCTACTTCGTCTACAGAACCAGGTGACATCTTCCAAGTTCGTTTAAGCTAGGAGCGCCCTTCGGGCTGCATTATTCCCATGCCGCATGGGTCCGTCCCTATGGCATGTATCCCTTTTGCTTATATCTTTAGCTTACCTTGCTGGGGGCGCCCCTCGGGCTGCATCATCCCCAAGCCGCTCGAGCCGGATCGAGTGGCATGTATCTTCCTGTATTTATCCACGTTGACATGCTCTCCATGCTTAACCTGCCAACGGCTATCACCTGCTCAATCATCGCCTCCCCCGGGGCCTTCACACTGGCACGTCGCTGGTGCATGGGTCCGTCCCTGCCACACCGAAAAATCTGAGTGGTCGAGCTCTGGCTCGTGGCACGCGCCGCGCACGTCACCTCACCAGGCCCTCAGTGCCTTCACCTCACCCAGAGCAACCAGCGGTAGACTAACAACTATAACGGCAAACCATGTTTCTTCTTATGCCTGCTCACAGGGATCCCGAGGGAAGGATAGTTGGCGGCACTGCGAGTCTCCTTTTCTCTCATGCAATTCGCTTGCACGTTAAAAGGGGGGCTCCTGAGCATCGCGACTCAGGAGCTCTTATTGGCTTTCCAGCCCTCACCCCCAGGCCTCGACCACGGCATTGCGACCTAGCATACCAGCGGCGGCTGAGCTCGCTCGAGGACCGGGACCTGAGGACGTAGAGCACTAAGGAGAGCATGAGGGGAGAGAAACTCATATGGGCTGACCTGGCTATGCCACGCGAATTGGCGCGTAGCCCTAGCGGAACATCAGGAATCACCGTGAAGTCAGCAAGATAAGTTTCGCCCCAGGATCAGCTAAATATCTGGACCTAATGGTCATTCGTGCCGTGCCACAGCCCCGTTGTGGCCAAGTCATTTTCCTTTCTTGCCTTACCATGGCTGCTTGAGCGCTAAGGGGGACCTCCTAAGCATCGCGCCTCAGGGGCTCTTACTTGACCTCGGGCCGCACACCTCCTGGCCTTGACCGCGGCACGCGAACTGGCATACCAGCGACGGCTATAGCCTGCCAGGGGAACGGGACCTGTCAGCGTAGAGCAACAAGCCATTGCGAGGAAAGAAAGGGGGGACCAAGCCTTAACAGGACATGCATTCACCAAGTTTTCATAACAAGGAGGTTAAGCACCAAAGACATTACAGACCCTTACATGCCCCCACGGGGTGATTCATGATTCTTCGCAGGAAAGAAAAGCTGATACTAAGGGGAATTCAATCTACACCCTTCCGTGGTAGACGCCATCATCAACAGTGGGCCACGGGAGGCCAGCGCCAACCCCATCCAAATCAGCGACGGCGACGGCCGGACGCCGCAGCCCTTCTCCGAGCGCGGCGAGAGCTCGGGGGCACGTAATTGTCGTCGCTCATCTCCGGAGTCTCGTAAAGCTCAGGAGAGCTGCCGGACTCCCAAGGGCTACTGCTATTGGAGTAGCTGCGGGCGGAGCGCGCATCGGTCTGGCGCTCCTCCCAGGGGCAGCATTCCAAGCAGCGGACCTCGGCGTCGAAGACCTTGAAGAGGAGCGTGGAGGCGCCGCCGTACTCGAAGTGGATTGTGAGGGCTCCCCTCGCACGGCAAACCCGCGCGATCTCGCCCCAGCCGCGAGTCATGAAGATCTTGCCGGTGGGGACCGCTTCGATCTCCGCTCCGGTCGCTGGAGCACTGCAGTCGGCATGCTGCAGCCAGAGCTTGAGAGGCCCCCTCGGCGGCATCACATCGGAGAAGAACCGCGGGAAGCGGATCCAGGAGCTTGGAGGCATCAGCGCCCATAACACCAACTCGCGCGAGGAGTCTGTGGCGTGGGACCCAGGGGCGACGGCACGTGGCGCCGTGGCACGGCAGCTCTGGACGCGGCGCGGGCGGCGCTGCTCGTCGCTCCAACCTCCCGAGCCCTCGGCTCGGTCGTGCAAGTGTAGCGGGTACCCAGGCGGAGGCCGCTCGCACCAAGGCCTCATCATCACCAGCATCGCCGCTTCATCACGGCGATGGATCGACCTCTTCTTCGATGAAAGTGGCCCCAGATCGTTACGTGGAGCTTTTCCTTTCTCTTCAGTGGAAAACCTTCTGATGGGCGCCATTGTTGCCAGAAGTGGAGCAAGGAAGAAGAAGCAAGCAAGCGAGGAAGAGATAGGCAACGGGGGCTCGGCCCCGTCCCCATTTACAGCAAGAGAAGGCCAACCGGCGTCTCCCACGATCACAGGTAATGATGGTTTTCCTTGCATGTCGCAGGGACTTGTCAAGTCGAGCAGTTGCCGAGGCAGCATGGGGAAGCGGAGACGCCCATGTCCAATCAACCGCCACGCGTCGACCGAGGCTGCAGGCTTTTGGGGCCCGCGGTGCTCCGAACTTGACCCTTGGCTTCGCCGCGCAGCCAAGCCCAAGCGCACCTTGGGCCCGGGGGCTACTGTCGGCGTTCTGGGAAGGGGGATCCCCAGACTTCCCTGCCTGCGGCCCACAGCGTGGCTAAGCAGCAGGCCGTACGGCCCATCTTTGTCAACAAGGCACCCAAGACCCTCGCGAGGGTCCAAGCCTCGCGAGGCGAACGACGCAAGACCTCCTCTGGAGTGTCCTAGCCAAGCAAGCTCACGAGGAGCGGAGGTATCAAGGCGAGGCAAAACTCACGAGGCTCTCATGACGTGAGCCATGACAAGCGGTACCAGGCGAGTGCCAGGCGGGCGCCAGTGCGTGCAGCGTCCCTATTTCCTCTTTGGTGCTAAAGAGGCCAGCGCAGGCGAAGAGTACCGATGCATCAGGCAAAGGTTGCCATATTGGTGCAACGAGATCAAGACCAGGAGGACGGCAAGGCGGAGGTCATCGTGGAGCCCAAGACGGCGTCACCCAGAGCTTTTCGCAGGCGAAGACCGCTTTTGTCAGGATAGCTTGTACTAGCTGTCCCCCTTCAAATTTGCCCACCATTGTTGGCTCTCTTCCCGCTCGATGTTTGGGAAGAGGACCAGGGCCTATATAAGTAGAGCTAGCCACCACAGTAGAGCAAACTCAAGCAGGCCTGAGCTGATCGAATCCTCACGCCACAAGTTCATACGCACAAGAACACCTCAACCTCAGGAGGATGTTCTTCCCTTGTACTGTTCATCATCAGCCCAAGAGGCAATCCACCACCACCAGACTGGAGTAGGGTATTACACCACAACGGTGGCCCAAACCAGTATAAACCTCATGTCTTTCTGTGTTGCGAGTTCGTCGAGTTCGTTCGCGAGATCTTAGCGAGCTAGAGCATAGATCGGTAGAAGGGAAAGACTCCGCGCGCACCCCAGTGTTCGAACCTTAAGGGTTTGGCGGAACCCCACATCCGACACTCGCCCGCCGCGTGATGGCTGAGTTAGAGAAACGACGAGGTTGAAGAGATAGCTGTAGCACGGACTCAAAGAAATATGGTGTCAGATGGAAGTCGTGCTGGTGGCGTGTGCCGTACTCCTGGACGTGAATGCTTGTTCTTGCCCATGCCACCCTACTATATATCGAGGATTCGAGGTGCTGGTTACTATAGAGAAAACATTAACATATGGCCCACCACTATGGCCAAATTTCCTAGAGTCTGTGCTAGGTTTAAAAGTGTTCTTTGTAAGGGTGGGTGGTTGGTCTCAAGTTTAAAACATGTTGTATTACGTATACGTAGACGTAGAGATAATGCAGCAGTTTTGAAAGTTTGAACCCAAATATCAGAATGCAATTTCTACTGGACTCATTCGAGGATCTAGGATGATGGGATTCGTAGCTACAGTAAAAACACCCGCCCAACGCGCCAAGCATGTGAAGCTAGTACAAATAGTAGTACTATTGTTGATTGGACTCATCCGATAACCTGTTGCAATGCACGTACAATTATGTATTCAGAAAATATATATTTTGCCTCGTCGCAGCACCCACTCAGAGAAGCGACTCGAAAGCCATTCATAAATTTAGTAAGTTTATCACAGGCATATCATTTTATTACATACAATAGGTCATCAACCCACAACGACAACGAGGATATATTATAAATACTAAAGTTTTCATCACACAACAAATAACAAGCAATGAAATGAACTTCAGCTCAACCACTCGTCGGCGTTGGAAACGATTGCTTTGAACCAGAAGTGATTCTCTGGGAAGGGGGCACCTACTGTCAATCTCGAGACCAATGCAGGACTGATCATCCAGGCTGAAGCGGCCTATGTCAGGACGCATATTGTGATAGCCATGGTAGGGAAGCATAGCGATGTCTGAGGTATAGATACAGTTGCTTCTCATAAATGGTAGTAACATTGTGTGAACAACAGCTGGATCGCCTTTCACCGTCATTGGATAGTTTTGTCCAAGGAAGAGCGAGTTTGCTCCAAGAGTATCAATACTAAACCCGGGAGAGGTGTTGGCGCTAGCACAGTAGTATCCATCCCGAATACCCTGCAACGGATGTTGGAATAGGTCCGGAGAGTGCGACCATGGGAGACAACACTTGTTTCCTTAGTAACATTAGCGGTGCCTTGTATACAAACAAGAAGAGGTGATCCATCGGAATAAGTTGCCAGGCATCACTGGGTATATGGGTCCTCATGCTCGTGATCATCATCATCGTCATCTCCCCCTTGGTTATAAAAAATTTCAAGTATAGGTGGTGGAATGTTCACAGGACCTTGGAAACACAAGAAGGTTAATTAATAAAGGGAAACTAGCTAACCCGCATGCATGTGGATGAAACAATTATAATTATGGTGGAAGACAAACGTACCAAAAGCATAAGGATTCCATGCAAAAACAGTGCCACGAGTGGTGGAAGAAACACAAGACCCTCGTATTGAATTGCATCACAGTACACATCCGTGTATAGAAACTGATTTTTTATCATTATCCATCCAGTCAAACTATGAAGGAAGGCAACAAGCTTGTCGAAGATAGCAACAACTCCATAGTCCGTGTAATCCCAAGAGCGGCCGGGAACTTGACAAATTGCTATCTTCTGTAGATGACAGTCACCATGATCGTAGTTGAACGTACGTAGAATAACGGTGTGCTCAACCTCTGGGCAGTCTGAGATTTTTGGAAGTGGAACCCGATGACGAGTGTACACATTCACAAGTTCCCACTCGCAGTTGTACCCAATATAAACAACCCAATCTCCATTTGCACCTGCCCAAGCCTTACCCTCAAGCGATTGCATCTTAACATCACATGTATCATTATCAAGCAGCATAACATTGCACAAGGAAAGGCCTCCGTCGTCCGCGCGCCGGTCAGCAGGGTCACGACAAAGAAGATAGGGGGGATCAAACTGCTCCTGGACCCTTGGGTTCCTTGTAATGATGTTATTAGTTGAGTCGATAATGGTCTTGAACAAACCTGCCATGCTAGCCGAGGTGATGACATCGCACCAATCAATGAGTTCCTCCACCACGTCATCATTCAGATTGGGGCAAGAATAACCAGGTAGTTTCTGGCCTGTTCCCTCCATGGAGAAGACGATCGAACAATGGCAGAAAGAAGGGTGAAGGCAAATGGAGGAGGGAGGAAGTGCATGTGATAGCAGTTTCAAATCGAGAGGGAAAGGCGAAGAGTCGGTGGATGGTTTCCACGGTACATGAAGAGGCGCCCCGGCCTACAAAAGGACTCACTGTCGTCTCACTGACATGTTGGAACGGGACCACATGTCAACGAAACATGGTGTGTAATTTCTCATGTAAAATGCAATCTAACCGCGTTGGCCCGAAGTGCCGCATTAGTTATCGACCTTTATTTTTGTAATGGAGTGCCGTTTAGTTTTGAAGCACGACTAACTGGTACTGTATGCAGAGAAAATATAAACTACTCTATGATACGACTCCGTCATATCTACTTTTCCAAACACTTTTGCCCTTGTTTTGGACTCTAACTTGCATGATTTGAATGGAACTAACCCCGGACTGACGCTGTTTTCAGCAGACTTTCCATGGTGTTATTTATGTGCAGAAACAAAAGTTCTCGAAATGACCTGAAACTCCACGGATCGTCTAGTTAAAAATAATAAAAAATCCTTGCCAAAGATGAAGACCAGGGGGGCCACACCCTGTCCACGAGGGTGGTGGAGCGCCCCCCTACCTCGTGGGCCCCCTGGAGCTCCTCCGATGCCAACTCCAACTCTATATATTTGCTTTTGGGTAGAACAAAATCAAGGACAAGAAATCATCACGTTTTTACGATACGGAGCTGCCGCCAAGCCCTAAAACCTCTCGGGAGGGCTGATATGGAGTTCGTTCAGGGCTCCGGAGAGGGGGATTCGTCGTTGTCATCATCATCAACCATCCTCCATCACCAATTTCATGATGCTCACCACCGTGCGTGAGTAATTCCATCGTAGGCTTGCTGGACGGTGATGGGTTGGATGAGATCTATCATGTAATCGAGTTAGTTTTGTTAGGGTTTGATCCCTAGTATCCACTATGTTCTGGATTGATGTTTCTATGACTTTGCTATGCTTAATGCTTGTCACTAGGGCCCGAGTGCCATGATTTCAGATCTGAACCTATTATGTTTTGATGAATATATGTGAGTTCTTGATCCTATCTTGCAAGTCTATAGTCACCTACTATGTGTTATGATCTGGCAACCCCGAAGTGACAATAATCGGGACCACTCCCGGTGATGACCATAGTTTTAGGAGTTCATGTATTCACTAAGTGCTAATGCTTTGTTCCGGTTCTCTATTAAAAGGAGGCCTTAATATCCCTTAGTTTCCATTAGGACCCCGCTGCCACGGGAGGGTAGGACAAAAGATGCCATGCAAGTTCTTTTCCATAAGCACGTATGACTATATTCGGAATACATGCCTACATTACATTGATGAATTGGAGCTAGTTCTATGTCACCCTATGTTATGACTTTTACATGATGAACCGCATCCGGCATAATTATCCATCACCGATCCAATGCCTACGAGCTTTCCATATACTGGTTTACGCTTATTTACTTTCCCATTGCTATTGTTACAATCACTACAAAACACCAAAAATATTACTTTTGCTTTCATTATTCTTTTGTTACCGTTACCACTACTACCATATTACTTTGCTACTAAATACTTTGCTGCAGATATTAAGTTATCCAGGTGTGGTTGAATTGACAACTCAACTGCTAATACTTGAGAATATTCTTTGGCTCCCCTTGTGTCGAATCAATAAATTTGGGTTGAATACTCTACCCTCGAAAGCTGTTGCGATCCCCTACGCTTGTGGGTTATCAAGACTAATTTCTGGCGCCGTTGCCGGGGAGCATAGCTCTATTCTTTGAGTCACTTGGGATTTATATCTGTTGGTCACCATGAAGAACTTGAAAGACGCTAAGACAACAATTTATCCCTCAACTACGAGGGGAGGTGAGGAACTGCCATCTAGCTCTGCACTTGATTCACCTTCTGTTTTGAGTAAGCTCGCTATACCTAAACCTGCTTCTGCTATTCGTTCTGATATGCCGCATGTTATTGATGATGCCACTTCTGCTATGCATGATACCTATGATGAAACTACTTCTATGCTAGGTACAACTGTGCCCCTTAGTGAATTTCTTGATGAACAAATTGCTACGGCTAGAGAGAAAGAAATTATTGAAACTGGTCATGTTGATGAAATTGATGATGAAAACATGCCTGTTATTCCTATAGGTTATATTTTTGATAAAGAAGCTTCTGCTGCCATTTTGGCTTGCAAAGATAACGATGAGCTTAGAAGGTTATTAGCTAAATGGAATAAGCAATCTCTTAATGATAGAATGAGGCCCAACCCTACTTTTTCTACTTCACCTATCTGTGTTGTCGATAAGGATTATGAATTCTCTGTTGATCCTGATATAATTACTTTGGTTGAATTTGATCCTTTTCATGGTTATGAATCTGAAACTGTTGTGGCACATCTTACTAAATTAAATGATATAGCCACCATGTTCACTAATGATGAGAGATCTCGCTACTTTTACATCCTTAAAATATTTCCGTTCTCATTAAAGGGTGATGCTAAGATATGGTTGAATTCTCTTGATCCTGGTTGTGTGTGTAGTCCCCAGGATATGATTTATTACTTCTATGCTAAATATTTCCCTGCTCATAAGAAACAAGCTGCCTTGAGGGAAATATACAACTTTGTGCAAATTGAAGAAGAGAGTCTCCCACAAGCTTGGGGGAGGCTTCTCAAGTTACTTAATGCTTTGCCTGATCATGCTCTTAAGAAAAATGAAATACTTGATATCTTTTATAATGGACTAACCGATGCTTCCAGAGATTACCTCGATAGTTGTGTTGGTTCTCTTTTCAGGGAAAGAATGCCGGATGAAGCTGAAATCCTATTGAATAATATGTTGACAAATGAAAATAATTGGGCACCTCCTGAGCCAGCTCCTGCTCCAATTACTGAGCCTATTCCTAAACCAACTCTGAAGAAGAGAGGTGTTCTATTTCTCAGTCCTGAAGATATGCAAGAGGCAAAGAAATCTATGAAAGAAAAAGGTATTAAAGCTGAAGATGTTAAGAATTTACCTCCTATTAAAGAAATACATGGTCTTAATTTACCGCATGTTGAAGAAACATATGATCTTAATCCATTACCTATTGAAGAACCTCCCGGTCTTGATAACCTGACACAGGTAGTAAAGGTAAATTCTCTCTATAGATATGATAAAGCTGAAGTCCCTCCTAAAATTGTTAGTCAGTGCTTGGATGAGTTTGATAACTTTATGTTTAAGCAAGAAGACTTCAATGCTTATTTTGGTAGACAATTAAAACAAAATACTTATATGATTAAACACTTGGGTGATTATATGGCTGATATTAGAGGTGAACTTAAACTTGTTAGCAAACATGCTTCTATGGTTACCACTCAAGTAGAACAAGTACTTAAGGCTCAAAATGATTTGCTCAATGAAATGAATAGTAAGAAACATGATTATGTTGTTAGAGTGGCTACTAGAACTGGTAGAATGACTCAGGAACCTTTATATCCTGAAGGCCACCCTAAGAGAATTGAGCAAGATTCTTAGAGAAATAATATTGATGCTCCTAGTTCTTCTAAAAGGAAGAAAAAGAAAAATGATAGGACTTTGCAAACTTCTAGTGAACCTATTGCTGAACCACCTGAGAATCCAAATGATATATCTATTTCTGATGCTGAAACACAATCTGGTAATGAACATGAACCTAGTGAAAATGTTAACGATGATGTTCATGATGATGCTCAACCTAGTAATGATAATCACTACTGGAATCAGCTAATTTGCCATCTGCCAGCTCTTTGCCGTCCGCTAGCTGACGGCAAAGAAGCTCTTTGCCATCAGCTACCCATAAGCAGACGGCAAAGAAAAGGCTGACGGCAAAGAAGCTCTTTGCCATCTGCCAGCTCTTTGCCGTCTGCCAGCGGACGGCAAAGATTCTTTGCCGTCCGCTGGCAGACGGCAAAGAATGTGGTGGCCCCCACCCCCCGCTCGTTTGAAAAAATCTTAACGGCCCACCTCTTTGCCGTCCGCTAGCAGACGGCAAAGAGGCAAAAAGGCGGACGGCAAAGGCTGGCGGACGGCAAAGAGGGCACTTGACTAACGGCAGGTACCCCTCCGCCCGTTACTCACTTCCTCCTCGCCCTTCTCCTCCCACCCCGCCACCGCCGCCGCCCGCCGCGCGCCGCCGCCCCGCTGCCCCACCGCCCCACCGCCCCGTCGCCCCCCGCCCCGGCCCCCCGCCGCCCCGCGCCCCACCGCCGCCTCGGCCCCCCGCCGCCCTAGGCCGCCTCCTCCACCGCCCCACCCCGGCCCCCCGTCGCCCGGCCCCCCGGCCCGCCGCCCCGGCCCTCCGCTGCTCCTTCTCCTCCAGCGCCCCGCCCCGGCCCCCCGCCGCCCCGGCCCCCGCCGCCCCGCCTCCTCCACCGCCCTGCCCCGGCGCCCCGTCGCCGGCCCCTCCCCAACCCGTCGCCGCCCCCCACAGTGAGCCCCTCCCATTTTTTTTTCTGTTTTTTTGTTTTTCTTTTCTGTTTAG